>OU342736.1:63207065-65932065 GCA_910589765.1 Avena atlantica
CAAGATTCATTCTTTAATCGCTACCAGATCAAACATGAGACCAGCATCCTAAAAAAGAAAAAGGAACGCAAAAGTTTTTAGAAATCCTTATCTTTCGGCTTTTTAAAGATTGAAATTACAAAAACAAGGTATAACAGTCGACTTTCCTATCAGGATTTTACAACCTGAATACCAAGGGACCACTATTAGAAGAGAGCATAATAAGTAAATGCCGACGCCATCTTTCTTACTTTTGGATGGTCGGCGGCGCCATAAACTCGATAACCAGCACCGCGGAGTCAAGAAATTCCACTAAATAGAATCCTAAAACAATCTTATTCGAGCACACACGGGACCCACAGCAATGAAATTCACACAAGCGGCAATCATCCGAGCAGAGAATGGAGAAGGGAAATATACTTGAAATTGTTTTTCCTAATGAGAAAGCCTTTGGCAAACTCCTTGCAAATCTGTTTTTGCCGGGCACAATAGACATATCTGCTCAGTCACAACATAAGGAACCCCCAATGTTCCTCAAAGCCTACCCGGCCTGACAGCTTTAGTTGAATGATCTGATCCCGAAGCTCCCTATCCCTCTTTGTTGACTGGCCAACTAATGATCGGACTACCTATCTTGATGCTTTGAATCTGTATTCAGAGCTTTTTTCCAACTACCGGGACTACTAATTTCAAGTACAAAGCTCTCCTATGAATATGCTACTGCTCTTACTTTCTACCTGAATCCGAGCATTGAAGCAAGCTCTTTATCGCACCATAACCGAGTCTCTCCTTGCAGCTCTGACCAATCCACCCGTCATTGCAAATAACTGCTCCTTACTCTTTGATTGTATGTCCATTTTGGATGTCTGGCACGAGATGAAAAAGCCATTCCTTTTCGCTTTCCTTCAACCACTCAGTATACTTTTTTACTGGAAGAGTCAAGCGAAAGCAATTAGTTTAGAAGGAAGAGGAAGACCTAGGGGGCTTACGTCCTCATTTCACTCTTTTTGCTCCTGCGAGACACGACTCAACTACTTTTTACAATTGACAGGGTAGCTCGGAGGTCAGATGAAGGGTCTTCCCCATAAAGATAGATTAGTACTGGAAGGTTCAGATGAAGGAAGGGCTGAAACAAGGCAAAAACGATTCAATGGGGTAAATAAATATGAGCAATCCGTGAGAATAGCAAACCCCTATCTCTGAAAAAGAAGAAGATAGATAGGTATAGGTCCACGAGTTGAGACAGAGAAGTTATGACTAATCAAGTAGGAGTTTACCCACGAGAGTCAGAGGCTGCATCATCAAAGGGGTATAGAAATAATTCAGAAGCACTATGGCCTGAAGCGAAGGGCAGGAACGAACGGAATCAATGTGTTCCAATTTCTCCGGAGTAAGGACAGCAGCTGAGAAGGAAAACAAAATAGCGTAGACAAAAGGTAGGACCAGATCATGCGAGAGAGCTCTTCGCCCTATTGATTAGGAATCTCGATCAGAAACCACCAGGCCATGTCTCCCGATAAAAGATGATCCCCACAATGGATGTCAGGCCTTGGCTTTAGAAAATCTGATTGGATCCGCACTAGAGGATAAGAATACAGATAGGCTGACTAAGAAGATCTTCAAATTGTCTTACCTGAAAAGATGAGTTATTCAAAGGAATACCTGAAGAATAGAATAGAATAAACACATGGCACAGCTGTGTGCTAGAATAGTAGTTGATAGAAGTAAGTTCACTTAAAAAAAAACCGCGGGGCTATATTTTATATAAACATATGGTCTTGCTCATTTCCCATCAAGGAATGGAGATTGGGTTGGTGTTTGGGAAGGGATTCAGTAAACTGACCTTGGCCAGCAGCAAAAAAGGACTGACGTCTTGGGGCGCGCTAGCGCGCGTACTCTTCTTCTGCGAGACTCCATCCAAATCCACCACTTACTTGTTGGTTGGTGTTCCATTCTGTTATCTTAGACTATGCTGCCTTCTTCAATTCCATTCTTCGTCTCCCTAGTCGAAGTCTTCTTGCAAAAAAAACCCAACATGCATTTTAGAGTGCCGTGCCAGGGCGATAGGCGCTCCGCAGTCACGCATGATCGCCAGAGCCTTTCTTGGCTATGTAAATATAGGGCCGGAATAAGTGCAAGATCCTCAACAAAATGGATTAAGGTGGGCTTCGGATTTTGCATAATTTTTTTCTATCTTTTCATCAAGTTCTTGTTTGATCTGCCGCTATTATCACAATATCCCTCCTTTTAGGGTTAATGCTATCAATGGTGAATCGATCATTCGCTATCCTTTTTTTTAGAAGAGCTTTTTTGAATGGAAGAAAAGTAATGAAACCTGCGATGGCTACTGAATAACCTCCTTTTATTTTTTTTGAGAATAAACCCTTTGACCTTTTTCTTCGTTCGCCAAATCTTCTTCAGTTCTATCCAAGCTCGGTTTTGTCTGAATCTTTGTGGAAGAAGAAGCGGTTCGCCAGCCGCTACATCCAGGGATCCCACAAAATCATTAAACCTGGCGGCTGCTCGCTCTTTGATCAGTGATTCACCGGCCACTATCGATCGATGAAGAATCTCTCCAAAATCCGCTTTTTGATCAGTGATTCACCAGCCACTACATTCTTGGATCCCACCTTATTCTCAAACCTGGTGGCTCGCTTGATTGGCAGTCCTGTAAGCTCATCTTGCATACAAATTTTGGGGGTACCAGGGCCTGCATCCACCAAGAACATTTCTTCCCTTAAGCGTAAGCGTAAAACTGAAGATTGTGAGGCGGTTTCCACTACATATAAGAAACTCGAATTAGATCTTGGAAATGATCGACTCCAATAGATGCTCATCATAAGCTTTTTTTCCTCCTATTCCTATTGATCAGAAGTATCCAGCAGCGCCACGCCAGAGTGACTTCCGAAGCGCTACGGACGGGACGAAATCCGGCAGCCAGTTGCTGGCTCTGAATAACCAGCCCAGCAAGAAGCTAAATTCTTCCATAACATAACATAACGGGGCGGGGTTGCGCGCGAGCCGAGTGACGTAGGTGCACAAGAGTACTTCGCGCCACAACCATCTCTTTTTATAGGTTCTACGGACCGATGCCTCCTGCTTCATCTGGTAAAAAAGAGTCATAGATATGCCTGTAATTAGAAGGAAGAACCGCAATAAAAATCTTCCTCGTGTATCGTCTGTAGCAGAACTATGAACGGGAGCTAGCAATCCGGACCGTATTGAAAAGGTTCCTGAGACACAGCATGGAAGAGTCAAAATATTCAGAAGCGAGGTCCAAGAATGAAGAAGGGTAGTAGAATTACTGAATGAATACGAGCTGTGGCTAATACCCGAGGCATAAAAGACGCATTTTCTACGGGATCCCGAAACCACCAGCCACCCCGACCATAATTCATGATGAGCCCACCAACTTCCTGCGAGATGCCTACGGTTAAAAACAACCGACATGTCAAGATCCAAATTCGAATTGGTTCCTGGTCCTGGTCAGAGACCACTGTGTTCGCGCCGGCGGTCCAACAAAGAGGCGAAGTAGTGGTGTCTTTCTTTCCATTATGAACGACACGCTTCGCCTGCTCCCTCCCCGTGTCCATTAGCGCTCCTGTCCAGAGCGAAGAGAAGGCGAAAAAGCGCCGCCGAAGCAGCATGAGCAGGCTTCTATTGCTACGCAACAATAGAGCAGGCGCGCGCCCCCCAAAATGTTTGAATGATCGGGTAAAGAGCGAGCTTCTTATATGGGATCCGACGCATCCAGCAGAGCGAAGCAGCGTTCCATTCTTTTCGGCGGCATCCTTCCGCATTGGCGGCGAGTGGAGTGCCACAATCCCATTCATCATTTTGGATCTACATAACCCAAAGCCCATAGCACTGGCGACGTCTCCGGCATAAATGCAAGGAGGATGTATAGCTGATATAGGATCTTGTGGAACAGGATTTGATTCTGCAAGCGGTTCGGTACGAAACGAAGAAATTCGAACAAAAGGATCGGAACTCGCTGATAGGAAAGGAGAGAAAAACAAAGCAATGCCAAGAGCTCCGTCAATCTGCTGTTCATCGATAGACGAAGCTCTCTTTTTCATCTCGTGCCAGATGTAACAAAAGATTAGTCCTTTTTCCTTCTCGCGAACCACGGGAGCGCCCAGCGCCCAGAAGAGCAAAGCTCATTTTCAAAACAGGGTCAAGCGGCGCATTAAAAAGGGCTGGCCCGTGAAAAGGACGCTTACTTTGCGAACGAAGTTCAGAATCAACAAGGGTTCTCCGAACGAAGGGAGTGTACAACTGGGGCGCAGCCCCACTTTTTTGTTGGAGAGATAGAATGGAGTTCTTCACGAAGTTCGAGACAAAGGAAAAAATCAAAGTTTCTCTATAGCCTCTTCGTTTTGAGACATTATGGCTTTGGGGTCGACCCCGGTAACAAAAAAGGAATCCATAAAAACTTGGGATCCAACACCATGATAAAATACTACCCTCATGATTAGACCATGTCCCTGAGATTTGAAAAAAAAAAGGTGCATTAGCGGTTAATACGTTGTAATTAGATAAGTTATTTGGAATATGACGGAACGAAAGACCAAGGAAAGGAAGAAAGAAGATGCACCAAAATGCAGGTGCTGCACCAAACGCTGGTGGTTGTTTCTTGTTGTAAGTGAATGCAACGAAAAGACCCAGAAATAACGAATAATGAGAAAATTCATTTATAGACATTTCGTGCTCATTTCCAAATTTCTGCTTAGTTATTCCCATCATCCGGTAACCACAGGATGATCCCAATCTCCTTTTAGTAATAGATCTTTTTGATATGTCTCAGTCTCAGCGGCAAGGAAGAGAAAATGCATCGAGTCGTTTATCAAGAAAGTGGACGAGCAGTTCTTTTGAATGTACCACTTTTTTGAAAAAGTCAGCTTAAGAGGTTCAAAAGAGAAAGTAACTCTCCTTATTCTTGGCTAGTGGAATGGAAGCAAGACTCTTTCCTATCCACTTTGCCGAGGGGAGAGAACTCAAAGATAACTCAAGCTAGACAGAAAGGTGCAAAAGTCCAAAGTTTCTTAAAGATCCTGTAAGCAAGTAGGTTCAGATTGTCATTTAGCTTCAATTTCTTCAGTCTCACAAGCGGGTCCGCATGCAACAAAATAAATTGTATTTGCCTACTACTCCGACCTTGCCCTGAAAGGATAAGGAAATTGGATAAGAGCGAGAGCTAGACTGACTGTTGGTCCAATGCTAGTGGAGGATTCAGACTGAGGACCCCTGTGGCGGCTACTCATAAGAAGATGAAGGATTGAAAGAGGACTGATCACCCCTCTTATTTGTGATCTTTTAATAGAAAGAAAAAGCCTTCTCTCAGACTTCAAGGTCAATGAAAGCGGGATTCAAAATGATTGACGGGTACCAAAGCAAACATCCCTTTTCCCCTTGCCTGCCTCCCCATGACGAATCCTTTGTCTACCTGGATCTTCAAAGAGCCTCATAGCCAAAAATTATCAAGCAGAGAAGCCATTTCTTTCTCTCTCTGATACTAATTCCCATCTCATGAAATTGCGATTCCATTTTGATTAATAAAATATAGGGCTGGCCTTTAAGATAGGATGCCATAATTGCAAATTCTTTTTTAGGACTCAAAAAGAAAGCAATAAGACTGAAAAGTGGATTTTAGACCTGGCTGACTGACATGTTTACGTCTCATATTGGCTAATGTATTTGGAAGCCCTAGGGACGTCTGTCAAATCTTATTCAAAAACTTTATGGGGTGGCATCCATGCTGAAAAAAGAGAGAAATTGATTATGGTTGTCCGTCCTCTATGGAGAGAGATGCACTTAAACCAACCGCATAGTGTGTAAGGATGTCTCTGCGATGGTGATCTTTTGCTTTTGAAATGAGAATGGCTCGGAAGGCTATCATTTGGATTTTCCTTAATAAGAGGGCTCATTTGTACTTGATTTCTGATATCGGCGGCTAGGGTACTAGTTGTTGATTCAAAAAAAAAAGCAAAAATAGAACAAAGGCATGGGGACCGAATATGCCTGAGTTTGGGAAATCACTATTCAAGCCCTATCGGATGTTATTTGAAACTCCCATTTAAATAATGATGATACTCAGGCTTCTTATTTCCCTAGGGAGAAAGCAGAAACCAGAAACGAGTGAAGGTTCGATCCCTCATTCATATTTGGTTTATCTTTATCTGAATCGGTAGTCGAAGGCAGTTCTTAAAACGAATGCCTTCACGGTTAAGGAATGGGAGCTATGAGAAGGTACGACTTATCCAATAACTTCTTACCTCGACCTCGTAACCCCATTCTTTTCTTTAGAACTTAAGGAAGAAAGCCGGTCGGATTGCTATATAAATAATCGTTTCTTTTTCCTAACAATGCGTGGGGGTATTGACTTCTCCATGCGTCATGAAAATGGGATAAAGAATCCAATTGGAATCGAGGGGTCGAGTCTAGTGGAGTAGTGAGGGTAGCAAAGCAGCTGTTACCCTTGTATGGTTAATAGGAAGGAATGCTCCTTTCAGCCAAAGACTACGAATTTCTCATTTATGAAATTGGGTGAAGGCCTGACGTGTAATCTATCGTTAAGGGTGCCTATCATCAATTCTCACCTTTAGAAAGAATCGAATCATCTTGTCAATCCTCACTTCAATCGTAAGTTGATTCAAGTCAGCGAGAAAGAAGGGAATTGCTTGGTTGATAGGGCCCCGCCCTTCGAGTTTGTCTCCATCCCGTACTGATTAGAAAGATTTACGCGCTTAGATCGAAATTACTTAAACAAGAGGAAAATGAGCCCAGTTTGCTTTGACGGGAGGGAGAAGATATCTTACTAACCTGGGTTGTTTTTTATAGCGCAAATGGGGAAGCAGATGCGCAAAGGCTCTATGGCTGGATATTGTAGATATTGCTGACTTAGTGAAGACTCAAAGAGGGGAAGGCTGGCATAATGGAAAAAGAGACAGAAACTGTTTTCAGGAATCTATACTGGCAAGGTTCCTCCTTTCCGCAAGCAGTGGAGTGGTAGTCACAAAGCCTGCACATTCCAATTCGATCATAACATGACTAGTTTCCTAAGGTGAGGGCATGACTTATCTTCCCTTAATAGCAAGCATATCGTAGCTAGATGTCATAGTGTGGTGGACTCGGTACCCTCCCGAGATATCAGTAGCTCTAGTCGGTATCAATGATCAGATGTCGGTGAATCGATTCAGAGGCCTATTTGTAAACTAGAGAATTGCCGATAGGGGATCTGCATGATAGATCATTCATTTGACTATTATGGACCAAGGGAAGGCCACTAAAAAGACTCACCATTCGAAATCCCACTAGTAGGACAATCATCCGGCCTATCGCAGATGGCGGAAATCCAAATAACTAAATACTCGAGGCCAAGCCTAAACCACGAACTTCTTCTTGCTTCGGATCGTCTTCCTTCTTTCCAAACTCTGTGAGATTAGCGTCTCTATCTTCCGCTCTACCTCTCCTGGCGCTCCATCAACACATCCTTAGGAGCTTCATGAAGGACAAGGGTCTCTTGAATTGGTAGGCGTCTCCCTCACTCGCTGCCCATGCCTCATCTTAACTTTACTCTTTTCTTTGTCTCAACGGCTTCACTCACATGATGAGAGATAAGACTGATCACTATCTACGGCTGGTGCTGCTTCTATCTCTCAAAAGACTCGGGATCCCTATGCTCTAGGGTTTGAGCTCGGAATAAGGCCGCTCTGCTCTTTCTTAAAAAAGTGGGTTACTGATTGACTAGTAGAACAGAAGTAGAAATGATGAACTACTTCCCGCATCCGGGAAGACAAGAGATCCACTTTATCTTTATCAAGCACTCGCTCGTATTAGCGAGAAATATCATTCTAACAATTATGCGCTGTAATTGAAATCTATAATAGAAATTCTTTTACCGGCTTTAGGCTTTAGAACTAACGAAAGATAAACCAATAAAGGAGAGTCGTACTGGAAGTAAGATTCTTATGAGTTGCATTCTTAATGAGTTGCACATGCGGTTCGATCAAGGTATGAGGAATCCCGACCTTGCACTATGGAAAGCTCTTCTCTGCCTACCTCAAAGAACAACTAGCGGAGGAACCATCTTAAAAAGAAGATATTAGCACGCACTAATCGACCTGAGATCGCCCATCCAACGCTCGACTTTTTGGGACTCAGTTTGTTTTCACACAAGATCCTGAGGCTAGGAAACAAGAAATACAACTTTTTCGAAGAAAAGGAAAGGTGAAACAGCTGATTTAGTCCCGTGGTCACAGTAAACTAAAAACTAGAACTCCTAACTCAAACCTAACTCAAAAAATCGGCAATTCGTAATGCTCTCTTCCTTTCCAGACCCCTTTTCAGGAGCGGGCGTGACTCGATGAAATTCCAAGATCAACCATTCCCGAGGAAGACTTCGTGCGGAAGCTGCTAAGTGGAGAAAGAAGAAGAAGAAGGAAGGCGTACTATAAGCTGAACAAACACATTTGATTCAACCGGCAGAAGTTCACGAGAAATTCCACTCCTTTGACTGCGCTAGTGAACTCTCTAGTTCTCATATAGAAATAAAAAACGAATTCATTCAGTGATTTAGAGACAATGACAAATCATTTGTTGGTTGCGGATCATCTCACTCAACCACACTTCAGTGATTGAACATGGGTCGGTCCCTATTTGACAAGGGAACTTCACCCATTTCATTGACCTTCGAACCGCTCTTGCCCTCCCCTTTCACTTCCATAGTGGTCTTCTTTGGCCGGCCCACTCATTTCACTCTCAAGCTCTCTGAGAAGAGAGAATCCGATTCAAGATGTTTCGAATTCAGCCTTTCCTTCATGTTCGTGCTTTAAGTCAGTTCGTACTTTTCAGTATATAAGAGAATGTATAGGATTTCCAGCTCCAAGGTAGCCTTGCTCGCTTCTTTACCCTTGTACGCACAAATCTAGCTCATAGCAGCACTTTCGAGTTCGGTTACTTAAGTACAGAGATTGGAACAACTTAGCGCGGGAAGTCCCATATCTTGTCTTAGCCTCGCCTCACCTATTTCCTCATAACGAGATCAGAATGAAATAGAATGGAATCTAAAGTCTTAGCTAGATCAGGGCTACCACGTTCCCTCAGACGAAAAAGAAAAGAATACTAGACCTGTTGGACTCGCAAAGTAGGATCAGGCTTAGTCTACTAGAAACAGAGGAGAGCGAAAACTAAGTCAAAGGGGGAAGAGCTGTTTATGAGCATTTTCAGGCCGGTTGACAACATCCAATGTCTCCCACGAGGGTGCCTGAAACTCCAGTTTTTCTAGGCAGAGGTAGGTATAGCCTTTATTTCACACATTTGAGTTTGTAGGAAGATTCCCCGCTCTGAAATAAAGTCTATTTGGAGCTTCTTCCAAAGAGGTTGGGATTCTAGTTTCAATTGGATGTGTCCCGGTAAGATCGTTAACGACTGATATACTGCCTGAGACAGGGCATGCTCTCCCCAGTAAGTTTCGTTCATAAACTGGGCCGAAGATCTGACAGAGGTTGACTTGCTGGCTTGTGAGTTGCCAGCTCCGTAGTTGATTGCTAACCAGAGGATAGTGACAGCCAATATTCCTATTCCTGCTTGTGTGCTTGTTTGCTATTCTTCCTGTTCCTGTTACGAGACGACCTCGGCTCAAGCTGACCCCACACCGAAAGTCGTCAAGCAGTCTTGGGCTCCATCAATCAGTGAGGAGGAAACCAAAACCTGTTGGAGTTCCCCGCCATCACCTCGCCTAGATCCGGGGGTTCATACCCTCCTGTAGCAGAGATGTAAGTCGCAAAGGCTACTTGCCTGCCGAGGGGGGAGAACTACCTAGTATCAAATTCACAAAGCAGCACATTTAGTAGTTGACATCTTTCTTTCTCGTTTTCATCGGAAAGGAGAGTTTTCACGTTAAGCAAGAAGAGCTACGAGTTGGAGGGCTATTTCACCGACCGTCACTTCTCCTTTGTATCTGCCGAAGACGCAAGTAGCCCAACGACAGGCTTGTGTGGAGTTGAATGACAACACGCAGAGGTCTTTTGGCGGGGGGCTCTTTGTCTAAAGGAAGGGCAAAGTCAACAGGCCAATCCCTGTTTCAGAATTGGAAGAAGCAGTAGGAGGTTCACCATCAGAAAGGCATGGGACAACAAACTCTCTTAAAGCTTTCTTCGAATAAGTCTTTCGCTTGACTTGGCTCAACGGCTTTAGTTCAGTAAATGCTTTCGTATGAAGCTTGAGTCAAGTCTAGTCTCATGCAGTGAAGATCGTCAAGCAATCATTGCTCGTCTCTCCGAAACCTATTGATAAGGAACGCGTTCAAGTGTATGGAATAATCAAACCTTTCACGTATTTGTTAACATAGCGTTGGACGATTGATTCCTCTCTTTCTCCATGGCCTGCTTCCCATAACTGGCCTTACTAAAACTTACGAAATGCTAATTTGACCTAAATTTCCGGTTAACTGCTGACTTTCTTTGCTAGCTCACCCGAAACTCTGTCTTCAGGAGGAAAGCTTGCTTGAGTACCTTACTTGAATTAGTTACAGAATAACCGAAACAGAAAGGTTTGATGAGCCGCTGCTTGCTCTAACTGCTCTTACCGCTTCTTCTTCTTGACCTCTGCTCACTGCTGCCAATGCTGTGACTGCCGCCCCTATCTCTAAAGCTGCGGATTACAGCTCCTGATTCAAGCAGTTCAAAGTCTGAAGTATGAGTCTTGTTTGTGACATTCAATTCCAGAATGAACATTCAAAGGAAAAGTAGTATGGGACAGCCTGCAGCTTGCTATTACTGACTGCGGCTGCCGACCGAAGAACTGAAGATCTTCAATCTATGTTTGAGTGCTCTTGCGAAAGAAAAGAATTTCGAATGCTAAAATGACTTCAAAATAGGATAGGATCGCCCATATATTTTTGGAGAAAGAAAGATACTGTACTCCGCACAGGCTACACCGCATCCTTCAAATTGAATGCCTTCTTGCCTGCCTTCAGTTCATGCCTTCAGGCCGGCCTGCTCTTGCCTATGAATGAGATGCCTACTTCCCATTAAGTCAAAATACCTCATAGACATATTTTTTAGAATACTTAGTTAGTTAAGATAAAGATGGCTTTTGACAATTTTGTGAGTCCCCTCGTTCCCGAGCAAGAAAACGGATGCGCTAACGCCTTAGTTTCGCGCTCCAAAATCCGTTGCTTGTTCGGACCGCAAATGAATATTCTTTATTTCCTCTCGGACAGGCCCTCTTTTTTCATTCGAATGTACATCTTTTTCGGTAATGATCATCTACAACTGAAAGACTGACGTCTTCCTCTACTCGATCCTTAGTTATACAATCTCCCTCCACCTCCATTTTGATGATCCTCATAGCCTTTTTGATTCGCGTCCTCCCCCTGGATCTATTCCTGCCGCGTCCACGTCCTCTGCCTCCAGCAACTAGAGCTGCATCATCTTGTTCATTATTGAGAATAGGCCTCTTCTCACACCGTACCAGTTCTTTTTGCAGTTGAATCTTCCCGTTCTGGCTTATTGAGTGTATAGATTCTTTTTGAAATGCAATCTATTCCCACGTCACTCTTCTCATAACATATCCTGTTCTCCTCACTTTGATTCTGGATTCACCGGTTTATTTAAGACGGGGTTCTATGCTTTCTAGCCCCATTTGACAAAAGTGAGCTTCCCCTATCTCTTTTGTAGGAATCAGATAGCAATGCTCATTCGTGAATAGCATTTCATGCTTCCGCTACTTCGTCGGAGAGATCCATGGAAACTCAAAAAAGAAAAGCGGACGGCATTGTTCATATGATAGCCGGAAAAGTAAGTTCTCCCGCCGGCTATTCAAAAAAGAATTACTTATTCATAAACTTCCTTTTATCGAGCATAATAGCTCTTATACGCTTGTACAGAGGAGTATAAAACAATGTATATATATATATATATAGGTGCTTAGTATCCTACAAAAACATTAACATCCAAAGCACCGTAAGCTTGCTTTCTCTCCCGCTGACAGACAAAGAAAAGGTTTTTTAGACTAGTCTATGGCGCTAGTGGAATATATTTTGCGTTTGTATTCTAGCTTAGCTCTCTCTATTCTTTGCTTAAGCTATCGTGTCGTGTAGATGGATGGCATCTCCCTATTCCCACATCCCCGGATATGATTAATGCATGGAAGCTAAGGAATTGGGTCATTCTTCAGCCCAAGATGCAAGCATTTGGACTCCATCCGAATATGGCAGTTGAACTCTTATAATAGGCTTGGCTCTGGCTGGCAAAAAAAACGAAAATAAAGAAGAGCTTCTTGTTTCCAAGCGGAACTCGAATGGGCTGCTAGCAGATTTGTTGGGGATGGCAAGTTAACACCGTGGGTAGGCTTGCCTTTCACTCGCTCTGGCACATTTTGGCGGAACGTCAACGTTATATATAGTGGAATTCTAGAGGTAAGTTAATGTTTTCAAAAATCCAAATGGAAAAGGATTTTCTAAAAAAATGAGAAGCTAGTATCTCCAGTTTTATGAGAGAAAGAAGAGGAAGAATCGGCGGAACATCCTAGCCAAATTTGTGTCTCAATCCGATCAAAAACAAAACATATTCTATTGTGTGTTGACCACCGGGAAACGAATGGATTAAGATGAAGACGGACGGTGCAATTAGCGAGCATGGGAAGGCTTGTGGAGGTTTAGCAAGACAAAGGGGATATATGCGTTCTCTCAAGCAGTTAAGAACAAGACCATACTCGAAGTCGAGCTCTTTTGCATCTGAACATGTATTCAAATAGCAGCTGAAAAGTGAGGAATAGTTCTCTGATTCGGATTCCCTAACGTAAGACATGGTCTACTCTCAAGATCCCAAAGTCCGCAGCTAAGGAAAGCCCCTTCTTCATAAGATCAAGAAAGTACGAGCGTCTTTCGAAGATTGGAAAATCTCCCATACTTGGAGAGAAGCAAACCAACAAAAAAATTTGCAATTGACTATGCTTAGTAGTTGATACCTTTGGTCTTCACATTTTCCCTTCCATTTTGTAAAGTTAGTAGAAGAGGATAGATCCGGTAAATTGACGAATGTCAATCTTCATTTTTTTAGATTAATACACTGGTAGGGGTCGATCAGGCAAATCCCAAAGCTGACCCCCGAACAGCTGCCGGACTGCTCTACTTATCTTCTCTCTCTTCAGACTCACTGAACCTTCTCAAAGACTCCCTTTGCACTGAGAACACAATTAAGAACCCTCCTTCTCACAAGAAGGCAAACCTTGTACGTTGATAGAATCTTCTTTCGCATCCAGAAGAGAGGCTGTGGGCTATCCGAGAGAGTGGTTCAGGTGACTACCGGAGTCATTGATTAAGCAGGTCAGATGGGCTTAGTAGGGCTCGAACCTACAATATCACCGTTATGAGCGGTACGTTTCAACCAATTAAACTATAAGCCCAATCTCTACATGCCGGGAAGAGCGGACAGAAAGAGGAGACCTTTGCTCTATCTCCTTCTTCCTCTTCCCGGGGCCCGGAGGGGTTCTTTGGCAAGCCCTATTAAAGAAGCTAAGTGACTTTCGTCACTCAAGTAGTGAGTTTGAGAGTGACCGTTAGGGCGACCACTTGTACTTCTAGGCCTTGGCGACCTATATGTTACGCAACACAGCTTCACTCGATTCAGTAAATCAATAGTTCAAACCAGCCCACTAATAGCTTAGATAGTGGCCCTTCCACTTTGGTATAGTTGACCCTACCTATTGACTCAAGGTTCATAGGAAGGGGGAACCCAGACGTAGTGGGATGTAGGCTTCAGTTGTTTTGGTACTTTTTCACTACGTCTTATTCTTTTTTTTTCACCGGCAGGTCAGTAGGCCAGGCGAACAAACGAAAGTTCTCCGCGGGCGCTAGCGCTATCTTGTTCGCTTTTGTCAACTGAAGTCGCGCGCTAGCGCCAACTAACTGATAGCTGATAGAGCGCGGAGCCCCGAGTCTAAGCGAGCAGAGCCATTTCTTTCTACTGTCGTCAAAAGAAAAAGAAAAGTACTAAAGGCGAAGGGCATTCTGTTGTTTTCTTTGGTATAGTTACAAAGGTAACCGGTAGGTGACTGTTGAATCGACAGTAGTTACGAAAGGGGGAAATAGCTCAGTTGGTTAGAGTGCTGGTCTGTCACGCCAGAAGTCGCGGGTTCGAACCCCGTTTTCCCCGCCCGATCTTCCTCTTCCTGCCCGACGCATTTTGTCTTCACTGGAAGCTGCTGATCCCAGCGTAGCATTCAAGACAATTGTTCCTTCTTCGGTCTCCCTCCACCCCCTTCGTTTGTTGTGGGTCGCGTCTCACCGCAGGCACTTAATGAATGAGTGAAGATCTTCCTTCCCCCCTTGTGTCTTACCAAGGACTGAGTTCCTACTTGTGGCGAAAAAAAAAAGTATACCATCCCACCCGGGGGGTGAAGGTTCCTCTCGGAGACTGCCAGTCTACAAGAAGCTGGCAGAGCTTTAGCCATTGGACCACATCCATCCATCCTCCTACCTAAACAGTGACGCCTTTTCTTGTTCGTTCTTCGAATTACGCTAGTGGAGACTAATTCCTTCCGGCTACTACCCCAGTCTTCCCATTCATTCCCAGTGGATCCTTCTTATCCCTTTTCATTGAACGAACCAAGTTCACCTATACGAGAGTGAGGAATAGAAATCCTACAATCAACTTCCCACTTTTGATGTCCCGTTTGACGATTCTGCTGCGTCTTTAGAAAAAGCAAAAGGAGAAGGACAGGGGTCGCTAGTAAGAAAAGCTATAACTATCAATTCGAATTCTGAATGAATCAAATCTCCCCAAGTAGGATTCGAACCTACGACCAGTCAGTTAACAGCCGACCGCTCTACCACTGAGCTACTGAGGAAGAACGGACTTAAGGAAGCTGACTCTCGTTCTTTGGACCGCAAATCAAAAAAGTGCGTCACTTTTTCTCTTTCACATACACCGGGAGAAAGGGTGACGATAGCAATCCCCTTTGCCTCCCCGGCCGGGGAGCCTCCAGGACAGGACAAGGGGGGGCGGCGGTCAACCATCAACTCTCGATATGCATATTGATCAATCGATCTCCGCGTCCTGCCAGTTCGCTAAGTAGACTCACTCTACCGAGGGGCAACTAAGGTTGGTTCCTTAAGATTCCCTTGCCTTGGCATTTTTTGTATGAGAGAGGACTCTCTCTGTCTCTCCGAGTTTCCACTACTAAGTGAAGTTAAGTAGCACTTCAGCTGAATAGATTCCGATCAAGCAAGCAGGAGAAGGTGGTCCTTTCATCTCTCTGTCTGCTCCATGCTCTATAGCCTAAGGATCATGAGCAGGTTTAATGCTAGAAAAAAGGAGATCTGCCTAATCATTTCGGTAGATGAAGTAGTGGGAGGTCACGAAGGAAGTAAGGGGGCATGTTAAGTTGATAATTTCGAACATTGTAGCATCCTTTTGACGGTTGGGCTTTGAGTTGAGAACTTTTAAGAACTCTTAATATGAAAATACACATCATAAAATGACGCATCGAGCGAGACCATTCTGTTTCATTGTGAATGAAAGACGTTTTCGACCAACAACATCTACTCATATCCAGCTTCGTGTCATTTTTGAACACAGCGATCAGCAAGCAGCAAGCGGGGGAGAGTCAAGTCAAGTACAACACAGGACTGACGGGGTGGGGCGCGCCAAAGCAACCCGGGACCCCGGAGGGGTCACTACAAAAGCGCTGGCGCCTTCTTTTTAAGGTGAAAAACTACGCTAGCTAAGAAAAAGAAAAGGGCTGCGCTAATGGCAAGGAGCAAGAAAAGGGCAGCTAGCTCGAAATCCGAGAAATCGAATTCATGGAAGGAATATGAGAGAGAACTCCAAGGCAGGATAAAGACTGAGTTGGATTCAGCCGCGTGGGGAATGAAACAACATTCATGGAATGAGTTGAGGCAAAACCTCCTGCTCTTTTTGAGAGTCAGGGGCAAGCCCGGCCTAGCGCTTTAAAAAGGGCTGTCTGCATTACTGGATTCACTATCCAAAATGGTAGTAAAAACAAGGGGCCACGTAGACTATTCTGAGGTGGTATGCTAAATCCATGATCAACTGATGTAGCTAGTGTGACTAAAGCAGCAGCTATTGGCTTAACTGGTTCTAAACTCTCCCACCCGATAAAGGAATTGAAAGACTACCCCGGGCCACGTAGACTATTCCCTTCCGCGGACATTCTTTTATAGTCTAGAAGGAAAGTAGCAAAGCCGAACGCAAATACACATGCAAATTGCGTCGACTACCTCATCACTGTCCAAAATGGGGGATACCGCTATTCATACATGGATGGACGAGGGACTCCGCTGACAACATCAGTAGATGACTTTTCTCGCGGAATGCTATTAACGTTGGAAAAAAACACAGCTCTCAAACTCACCCGGAGGGTGATAGGTAGAAGCATTAGTACCTAACGGAGCGGTATCTAACCAAAAAGGGAGGTGATGTTCTTTTTATAAACAGGATGGAGCATGGCTTCCTTTCTTCTTAGATACATTTCATTCATTCCATTTCTCTATAGTTTACACCAGAACATCTTGCTAATCCTGACAGATCTCGAAAAGGGTGGGGGCACTAGAACCAAATCTACATACACATAGAAACTTCCTATCTCAGCCAAGCTAGCACCTTCATCCCACCAATGCATTGTACGACTCTCCACCCTCCGCCTCGCCTTTTCCTCCCTCATGAAATCCTAATTTCCCGCAATGAAATTCGATTTCGTTCATGTCGGCGGTTGGCAAAACGGCCCTGAGATCCGGGACTGGTAAAACATGGGTGCCCAATTTGATTTTCCGTGCTCCGCCTTAGTGCCCTTATGAAGGCGGCGGGGAGTCCTTAGCCTTTGAACCAAACTCTAGGGAACGCTCAATTGCCTGACGTCTCAACTGCAATGGTGAACTCAGTGACATACACTGAAATGGATTGCATCTATTGTTCCGTTCCAAACAAGGCTGATATTAGCAGGGCAAGCCCTTCCATGCAATTTCTTGCTTCGCTCTACAGACGAAAGTGCCGGATAGTCAATGGTAACCAGAAGATCTATGGTTTTCGAGAGAAGGTAATTGGAAAAACGATTCATTCCTTTGCTTTCTTTCAGATATCTATTCAATAAGATGATCTGACCTTACCTGAAAACTAGATTCATGAAGAAGCCCAAAAAGTGCCGGGCTTAGTGCAGCCCAGTTCCTAGCCAGTGTTCAGTTATTTTCTCAGAGCAGTCCTCCAGTGCGAGTTCCCTTTAAGCTGCTCTCTATTTGAAGCCAAAGTCACTATTTCTATCTTTCCTGTTATTTCGTACCTAGTAGTATATATATATGGAGAATACCAAAAAGCTATCAATTACGCATAGGAGTTGTATAATAAAGGGCCCTGACTTGTTGAAGTGCTTATTTTTGAGAGAGATTGACTTTTCTTTTTGACCAGTGTGGGGTTCTGCCATGGATATTCGGTCCACTCCAGAATTCCATTCATTTTTCAAACGTAACTCGATTGACTCAATTCACAAACGGCAAGGAAGTCAAAAGTGACGCTTACAGGTCGTACTACAATTGCTTCTCTTCCGGGACTACATACATCTTTTCTTTAACAACTACCATACAAGCTATTCGCTTAATACATGCTAGTAGGTAGGCTGGTGGTGGAGTATTTATTTTCGTCTTTTTTTGGTCTGTCTGTATTTCGGTTTTGGGATGGTGCGAATCCATCTATCCACCATTCTTTTATCTTTCAGTAGTGTCAACCTCAGTTCTGGTTCTTTATCTTGGAATACTCTCCGTTGTCCTGGAAGCAATGCTTGAAAGAAAGCGTAAGGAAGCGTCAAATCAGTATGATGTATTGGCAAAGCCAGTAAGAAGGGAATCGAAAGTAGATAGGGACTCCCACTGTAGATTTGGTTTTATACCTTTTTGAATTGGTACCTTATAGCATAGCGAATTGACTTTTCTTTCAAAAGAAAAGGATATATCAACCTGTAGTGAACCTAAGACCGAGCTTGCTTTTACCGCTCTTACAGCTCTCTTCTTTTTTATGGGTGGTTTGGCCAGGAAAGAGAAAGAGGAATGTACCCATTTCTATTTATCCATTCTCATAGAAAGTACCAAAAATGTTTTTGAATGTATGGAGCAGGCGTATGAGTTGATATCTTCAAGAGTCAAATCCTTTTCTTGCCCACCCAGCCATAAAAGCAAAAAATCGTTACGAGCGGTCTTAAACCCTAAATCTCCAAAATGGAATTGAAAAGCTCCAATTTCCATAATGGTACCGGGGAAATACCCAGGGAAGAATCATTCTTTGAATCATCCAGATCTATCAATTTCTTCTTTTCTATACTGAATCTGCTTCGGTATCTCTTTCTTCCTTCCCTTCTGTAAACCAAGCAGTGACTAGCCTCTGGCACTCACTTTCCAAAGCACCAATTGACTTGCTTTCAGAACAACCCTGATCAGTTATACCTGAAATACCACCCGTACTACGTACGCCATTCCCAACGCGGAGCGCCTTTATTTTCGTATTGAACTCCGCTAGGAAGAAAAAGTGAGACCGTAGCCTTGTCGAACAACCTCGTTTCTCGCTTTTGTCGATTGACTCGTGGGACTCTACTGAATTCCAGCATGGGTGTGGTAGATTACTGACGTGAAGCCGGACCTCTATGAGTGCTCTACATGGCCGGATCAAAGCTATTCTAAAAACGAGATCCATTGGAGTGGGAAGTACTCAAGATGTAGAAGAGGACTCAAGCAGGGCTACCCACTGTCACCTCGCTTCTTCTTCCGGCTTCGTACTACTACTACCTCCTAGGTCATCGTTCTTTCCATTGCTTCATTGTCCTCAGCTCATCGAATTCAGAACATAGAGAAAAGAATTGAAGTGAAGATCTTCCAAATCTTTCTTCAACCAAGTCGCGTGCATCATGGCTTTCTTGTTATTCCTTTATTTTCCTGCCTATTACTGACATGCCTAGCCTTATCCGCTTGCTGGTGCTTTGCTATCCGAACTACCATTGCTAACTCTGAAGAAAGGTCTGCCTCGTGCTTCTTCACTTATTCAATGCTTTCTCTGGCATCCTACAACTCCCTTACATCCCTATGTCGGCTATCCACCCTTCTTTACCAAGTGACCGGAATCCCCTATCCCTAGCTATCCAGATGCCTCCTCTCTTAAACCAAGGCTTATTCAATAGAGCTTTCCATCTCTAAACTATTCTTTATCCGCTATCTGTGCTATTCCATGCATACTTGAGCTACAGCCTTTTGAAATCCTAACGGTTTTGGGACACCGAACCCTTAGAAACGAGTGAATGCTTACTGCTCTAGCGGAATTCATGGAGGTAAAGAAGACGGCGGAGCAAGGGGAAGTCATGCTGCTTGTGTCAGTTCCCTCTCGCTAGTGTAGACTCCTGTTGGTTCGATCATAGCTCCTAATCTCTAACAATGGGTACCAAGGGGCCTTTTGGAACTTCTTCTTTTCCGATAGAAACGGTCTCAATAAACTCACCATGGCCACTTCGAGTACAAAGTTATGCCGTATGGTCTTACTGGCGCACCTGCTACCTTTCAGAGTACAATGAACAGCATTCTGGCTCCATACTTGCGCGAATTTGTCTTGGTCTTCGTCGATGATATTTTTATATACAGCGCTACTCCGTCAGATCATCTTAAGCATTTTCAGCTGGTGTTTGATACCTTGGAACCAACATCAGCTAAAGGTGAAGAAATCTAAATGTTCTTTTGCTCAAAACCTGTTGGCCTATTTGGGATACATCATTGGTGAACATGGGGTGTCTACAGATGCAAAGAAGCTGGCTCCTATCCTGAAATGGCCTACTCCTTCCTACTAGGGACTACTTAAGATGAATTGGTTCGTGCCGCCGGATCGACCGACCCATTTGCGGTCGTCGGGTTGATTGGGGGCTGCTCCGGTCGTCGTTGCGCGCAGTATTTCCGTGTCTCGTCGGAAGCTTCATTTCCTTTTCTTGGATGATAAGCTGAACACGAGAAAAAAGAACGAATTTCCTTCTTGGTTACGCGCATTCGTGTTGACGTCGTTTCTTTTATCTATATCGTCCGTTGGGTTCGCCGCAGCGACATTTCACGCTTTGTTTGTTTTGTTCTCTGTCCATGGTTTTCTTTTTCTACTTGTTTCGTTATTTGTTTCGTTTCTTTGTTTCATCGTTCTGTTTCTTATTTCGCGTTGTGACAGAATCGCAGATTATCATCTAAACATATTGATCCTCGTATTGGGTCATGGCAAGACCTTAAGTTAAGTCAACCGGGGAGGCTACAAATTCTCGGCTTGCGCCTGTCTCTGAAAAGTGAAGGTCAGCTCCACGTGGGTATTCCATCCAAACGATGGGAGAAGAGGATGACACTTGTTCGTATTGAAAACCGGAGACGAAGGGAAAGAGGTTTGATTGGAACATGTTCTACAAGAACTCCTGTGTAGAACACGCCCGTATCTATTCTATGGGCTGGCTTCAGGCCAACCCTACTGCTGAAGTAAGTAGAAAGCATCATATTCCCGTTTTTCCAACACTTGATCAGGAACCGGGCGCAGAAATTCCTTGAAGAGACCTACAACCAATGCCTAAATAAAGGCATATGTCGAAAAGTTCCACTACTAATAGATTCAGTAAAGGAAGGCCCGGAACGGGCTGAGCTACTGCCCGAAATAGAAGAGGACGACTAGAGTAGAGGAGCAATCCAAACAATTGACGAGGGAGTCTAATTATTTTTCCGTTCTTGATTGTTTCAATTGCACTTTCTTCATTTACGGGTTGCTTGGAAAGTGCGGTAGTTACGGCGCTTGGAGTATACGGATTGAATTCTTCCTTCTTCTATAGGTCTTTCTGGGCGGCGAGGCGGAAAAAAGGTGTGTAGAGGGGAGAAGGTACATAAAAAAACACGATTTCTAAGGTAGAAAAGAGGCATCCACCAGTCATTGAGAACAGCAAATCCCGGAATTAGCAGGTCGGTATGCGAAGAGAAGTCTTTCGGTATTGAATCCGCGAGGCCAGGTGAAGAAAAGTCCGATATGGGTGGATTACCTTTTTATGAAGGATAAGTCTCTGGGACTGACTGAACTGAATGTATAGCGTAAAGATAAGAAGCACGGTAGTCGAAGATGTACCTTGTGGGGTGGGGTACAAGTAGACCAGACCAATGATGAAAAGCATAGATACGAGCATGGCCTCCCTGTCTCAAAAGCAGGCCGCCAAGGGTGCTCGCATGAAGCATTTCTCACTCATAAATAAGTAGTTATCACAAATTGAGAAACATGCTCTTATCGAATTTCATTCCGATTTTCCAGTATTCGGAGTTGCTTGGGAAAAGGTCTAGTCAGGGTCGGTTCTGTTCGGAGTTGCGGGTTGTCTGTACACCCTAATTAATACTTTTGTATAGTTTGTGTCAACCTGAGTTTGGTTAAGTGCCCGCCCGCCTAGATAGATACATAAGTGTCAGTTTGAATGAAGTCAAATGTCAACCGTGTCAACAACGAGAAATTGAAGTGTAAATCTGGATGGTTTGAAGTGGAAACCTTAACATGCAAAAGTGTCTACCTCATTAGAAAAGCAAGTATCTACCGGCGATATATTCATTCGAGTATCAACCGGCGTCAACCAGTTGTCAAACTCCAAATATTTCGTTCGTAGGGGCATGAAGAAGTTGCTAAACCGGTTGTAAAGATCAAAACCATCATTGCTTTCTTTTGGACTTTTCATCTAGTAACGTGCATGAATGGATATGGTGGGTAAGATTTGAAAACGTTTGACATCAACCGGGCTCTACTTTGCTTTTACTTTACTTCACTTGCCAGGTCATTGTTGTCGATATTGAGGTCTCTTTATTCTCGTTTTATTTCTCACTAAATGATCTAACAAACGCATGATTTGATTACTCAATATTGAGTCAATTCATTGTGTTCAATTACTCGTAAATTCATTGTGTCTTATTTTCCATCGAGATGAATACCAATTTGTTAGAGGTGAGGCATCTTCCATTCATTTCGATTTAGGTCTTTCTGCACCATATTTAGATCTTCCCTTTCTACGATCCGGAATTCCCAGCAAATCCTTGACTCCTCGAATACGATGGGATTTCACACCTGGCGAATCTTTCACTCTACCTCCTCTGACTAAGACTATAGAATGTTCCTGCGAATTATGACCTTCGCCTGGAATGTGAGCAAATATATCATGTCGATTGCTCAACCGTACTTTTGCTATCTTACGTAGAGCTGAATTAGGTTTTTTCGGTGTTCTCGTCGAAACACGCAGGCATACTACTTGCTTCTGGGGACATTGATCCGAAGCTCGAGTACGGTCCGTGCGCCGTTTTTCTTCTCTACCATGACGAATCAATTGATTTTTTGTAGGCATCCCTCTTTCCTATGTCCTTCCCCCCTTTGCCCTTTCAAAAGTGGTTACTCCCGATCCGAAGCACCCCTTTTCCATTCATAGAGAGATCCAATCGTCAAAATCAATAAAAAGGCCATCATGGACCAAGATCCAAACAGATCAATCTTGTTAGGAGGTACTTCCCAAGGAAAAGAAAAGGTGACTTCCGGATCAGGGATAATAAATAAAATAGGAACCGGATAAAATCGTATATCGAAACGACTTCTGGCATCACCGGAGGGATCGGAACCACATTCGTAGGCCGACAATTTTTCTGGATAGGTCGAACTATTGGAAGCAAATGGAAAAGGAACACCGAGTGGAACCAAAGAAACTAGCGGACTGATCACTAAATAGATACAAATAGGTGCAAATTCCGACATCACCAAAGCCCACTTCGTTCTCTCGCTCTCCTCGCGGCGCTCCTTGCTCGCGGAGCGGCATACCGAAAAAAGACGCTCAGATGTGGATTCGAACCACTGAAGGATTTCAAGGGCAATGCCCCTTGCTCTTCCCACTGAAACAAGAAAAAAAGGATTTGTAGTCCAGCAAGAAAACGGATGCGCTAACGCCTTAGTTTCGCGCTCCAAAATCCGTTGCTTGTTTTGCTCTAACCAGCTGAGCTACCAGAACCACTTGCCTAACTTTTCTTCATCTATGAGCATCCTACCTGCAGTGGAGGAGCTTGCTCAAGAACCGAGAGCCGGCCAGGGACTAGACGGCCCTCGTTCGGGAAGGTCTTCTTCGCTATAGACGCCACCAAGAACAAGAAAGGGGCGCTCCGCTCCTAGTCACTAAGCAGTGCTATTCTGTTCGACGGCGGACTCCATCAATCTGAGGTTCTTTCTCTCACGTAATTTCGCCCGCCCGTTCTACTTCCGTGCCGGAGGAAATGGGATTCGAACCCATGATACAATCTTCTTGTATGTCGATTTAGCAAACCAATGCCTTAAGCCACTCAGCCATACCTCCAAGTTGTTGATCGGAATTGGAAAAAAGGTTGGTTGCCCGAAGATCCACTGCGTAAGCCGTAGCGCGCGTACTCTTCTTTACTGAGCGAGAAAGACTCTATCCAGATCTCCCCAGCGTCCAAGCGAGACCCCATCCAAACCAAATCCGCCACTCGTTGGGCGAGGCCTTGCTTTCTATGAACACCTCACCACTGAATGAGAAACTTAGCCTCCGACCCGACCAAGAGAGAAGACAGGGTCAAGCCGACGCCGCCCTTCCTCACCTGCCTGAATGGAATGAATATCTCCTTCGTCTAGTCGAGAAGGGAAAAAGCCCGGCGGGGAACAGGACCATGACTCTTCTAAACCATTACATGACGGAGAAGTCCATTCTCGTCATGATCGATCCACGTCCTACCATAGTGCCCGGAGAACCAGGCTTGCTTCTAGAAGATTCTATAGTGATCCACTGGAATCGGCCTCGGGCCCTAGTCGTCGAAAGATTTCATCCCTCGGTCGTTAAGGTGGGGGTGAAAACTGCAATTAATGCTCTATCTCCGTCATAGAATATGGGATACTAACTTTCAATGGCCTCGCATCCCCAGAGCCTCAGACTGGCCTGCCCTTCCAATCGGGGTTATAACGGGTCCGGTATCAGCAACACCAGCCAATCGTGTTGGTACGGTGGGTTCCCCATACCCACTATTCGGAAAAAAAGCTTGCCATAGCAGCTCAAACCTCCGATCAGGAAATGGGAGTTCTAACCGGTCCTAACCCCAATTCCAAACAAATTGATTGGACCGAGGTTCGTGCAGGGAGAGAATAGAAAATAATAACGATGGAGCAAGAAAACGGATGCGCTAACGCCTTAGTTTCGCGCTCCAAAATCCGTTGCTTGTTTGGTTGAGCTCACCCGCCGCCCTACGTCAGTAGTCTTCCTAACTTCTATTCCCTTTTTTTGCTCTAAGGTAAGGTCCTTCAAGAACAGCATTGCGGTCGCAACGGGGCTCTGGGTGAATATTGTCCGCCCGTATGAGCCGGGCTATGAATATTTATAGGTCGGGGTCTTTACTGAAAAACCACAATACTACACTACAACAATTTGAAGAAATCCGCAAGTGACTCTAATTTGAATTCACTAGTCGTGTTGAGTTTTATATATTTCAATATAACAAATCTGCCAATCCCGATATTCCCACATTTCATTCTGGTCCAGTGTCCATTCCTGAATGAAAGAAATGAGCTTTTTTCTGCGCCCCTTCACTCACTTCTGAATGACTCCTTTAGCACTCTTTTTTTTATATAAAAAGAGAAACAATTTACCTTTACCATACCTTCCAAGCAAGAGTGTTTTATTGCAAGATTAAGTTATTACTGAACAAAGATCAATTCTCAGGATGAGATCAATTCGGAAGCACTTTTTTCTTATTCTAGTATTTTTTCTTAAAATTTAGGACTTTCCAATCGATTTTTATCTTACCTAATTCTATCTACGCCCAGGGGGATAATACCGAAACAGTCCTTTTTTTCTGATCATAGAGGAGTCGTATGAAGCTAAGGTTTCATGTACGGTTTTGCAATAGCGGTGGGAGCTGTGATGTTATTATCGACTATGATTATCTAACAGTTCAAGTACAGTTGATATAGTTGAAGCACAGCCAAAATATGGTTTTTTTGGATGCAATCTTTGGCGAGAGGAAAATGCACTCTATTTAGTTTAGTGTGAGCGCAAGCACAGAGCTATGTAAGCAAACCATAGGGGGTCCTCGGTAGACTGCTCTTGTTGCTCTTGTTCATTCCACTGGCGTAGAAGTTATTGAAAACCGAAGTCAAAAAGACCAATTTATGAGGTAGGTCTAAATGTGAGATATCCACATCCACCAGGCGGTTTAGCCTACGTTCCAAATTCTCGAGAAATTAAGGAAGATGAGAAAGGACACAAACCCGGCTCTACAGGTCCAGAGGACCCCAGTGACGAAGAATAAATGAGGATTGTTGGCGAGGAAGACGTGGCAGTTTTGGCTTAGCCTATGTTAAAATGTAGGTATCAAGCCATTCCCCACATGATTAGGCTAGAGCCATTGTTCTTGCTTGCAAGTAGAGTTCCATGATGGTTTATCTAGTTTCGAATTGACATAATAAACTAAGCATGTTCTATCTACGAACACCACCCTAGCTCCCGTGTTGCACAAGCATGTCCGGGTCTTTTCTAGAATTATCTTTAACGGAGAGCCATAGCTTCTATAATCATTTTCTATAATCGTTGGCATTGGGTGTAGACCCTGTAGGCCATTATGTTGCGGCCACAGATGCACGATCTTTTACTCGACCCACAGGAATAGGAAATAATTTAAGGTATCGTTCCAGACATTGATTCGTACCCATTCCTTTTCTATTTCTTATGGCATCATTTCATATTTGCTACGAAATCATAGAGTGTGTAGAGCGGTAAAATCCTCCCCGTCCTATTGAAGGAACAGGTCCTGGCGAAGACGAGTAATTAGCGGGGGATTTCTCCAAAGAAAAAAACTGCCATCCGACTATAAAATATTGACTATGTAATTGTTCAGTCGAAGACAGGCAGGAGGTACCTTTACTAAGTGCGGTACATTGATCAGAGTTTACTAGAACAGTAGGAACTCCTCTCTCCGTGCGCGCATAGAAATTGATGAATAAGGTAGAGGAATTGGTCAAGAAAGCCCCATCGGGCAGGTATTGGAGGTGATTGTAGCCATCGGCTTGAAGAAGAAAGGCTACATCTCCGTATCATATTGTAACTTAGGCACTCACTTTCTTCATGCGTATTATAAGAACGGTTTTCTCGATCAGAACAATTTTATTGATCGTTGACTCCGGTCGATATCTCCCTTTTGATCAGAATCTCTTGGCCTAAGCGCACTAGTATTTTTTAATTGATTTCCTACTGGTAAAAAAGGGACTTAGCCCCTATCTAAGAGAAGTGACTGTTCAACGTTTCCAGCTGGTAGCAGAAGTAACGAAGTGAAATGAAAGTAAGGAAAGAGTAACGAAAGTTTCACTAGAATAATGCCTCCTTAACTCCGAGATAAGCATCCCCAACTACAAGCAAGATTAGGGTCTTGTTGAACAAAAGCGGAGTACAAAGACCAAGTATGCAGTTATTAAACCGGAGCCCGCAATTGAGTTATTTCGTCATTTCTAATAACGGGATCGTGCACTTTCCGATCGAGGATCTGAATTCCTATCTTATGAGAGGAGAAGTGCCCAAGACTATGTATTTGTATTATTTGGCCCGTGGCCAGGGACACACTCGTGCGAGCTATGCGCATCTTCATCACCTCGCTCTCGAGGAACCTCAGAACTTTGTTTTGCATCCAGCATCGAAACATACAACTGGCTTCGCAACTAAATAGAGATGGTCGCCCACTGGCAAGCTTCCACCAAACCATGTATTACAACCAATGCCACCTGTAAGTCAATAATCTATATCTATATCTATAATCTATCTATACCTAATAATAAAGGAAGAAGTGTTTCTTGTAGTACCTATATTTTTTTGGACGTTTTTACCCCTAAAGTTCGGATATATACCTATACCTATACCTATACCTACTAATAATAAAGGAAGGAGTGTTTTTTGTAATACCTACATTTTTCTGGACAGATTTATCCTCCCATCAAGCCTCATATTACTACCAAACCACCGGTAAGTAAATTAAAAAAATATATTCGCCCATTGTAAAAAAAACTTAAAAAAACTATTCGCCCATTGTAAAAAAAACTGTTCACCACCAACAAGTTATACATACGGTTTCGGTCTTACAGTTATACCTGCCTAACTTGGTTCGTACACGAGAAAGACTCGACCGCCAGCGACCCCTAATCCTAGAGAGGTCCGAGTAGAATCATATTAAGCTATTTCTCAAGCAAGAAAGGAGGAGGAGCCAATCACTATCAGCAGCTGTCGAGGCCAGAAGTGCACCAGCATGGCCGTGGCATCACGCGAGGTCGCGCAAGGCGCAGTGCGGCCGGTCCTATGCGTTGCCGTCTGATGAGAAACTAGACGATGGCAAGGAGTGGGAGGATGAGAAGGTAAAGAAGATACATCGATGCCGCCATGCATGGCCGCTATTTTTTATACGTTGCAACTCTGACCCGTCGCCGCCGTCATGCCAGAACGACGTGGCCTTGGTGACACGGCCAGGCTCGACAACAATATGATCAAAGTCGGTCTATTTCATGCAACAACCGGACCGAGTGGCGTGTCTTCTCGACAAGATGCTGGAGTAGAGGCGACTCTGGTCATCTACAACCCCAATACCCTGAACGCCCTTGCCGCCGTCCGTCCGCTTCTGGGGTTGCATGCAACCTGCTTAAGATATTTCCTCTGTATGGCTGAATGTCTCGACACTTTACTCGCCCATCTTAGTATCAACTGTTACACCGTCGATCATGCTCCGTCTTGGGGCTCGACCTCCTCCCCAGCGCTCGCGTATTGGGGCTTGACCTCCTCTACGCTAGAGTCTACATATTCACCGTCGGTTAGGCTGTCCTATGCGCGCTCAAGACAGTGCTGCCCTCTTCTAGCTCCTTTGCCAACGTTATTGGCCGCTTCAAAATCCATCATCTCTTGGACCCTTTTTGTCCGATTTGTTTCCAGTGCAACGTGCTGGGAGTGGGAGCGCGGCAGCATATCAGCGTTCAATGTACGGAACGCGCTGCTCTGAGCTATAGTTTCTTTAGCGTCGCTGAAGCTGCCAGCCAGCTCAATTCCAAGGGAAGCATACCGTCAAAAAGAGACTCAGATGTTGATGCCCATGCTCTGATGCTTACACGATTTGGATAAAGGAATCAAAGCACTCTTGAGGATAAAGGAATCAAAGCACTCTTGAGCATAACACGGTGTTAGACTGAACTTTTCCATGGTGATGTACCATGTGAGCGCACTAGCCGCTCATGTTACTTGAGTTGTGAGGGATCAGTGGTACTGGCGTTGATCGATGTTTGGATAAAAATTTGGATCTTACAGGTGTTTTGTTGCTCAAAAGTTGATTTTTTTTCTCTCTCCCGGTGCAACGCACGGGCACTTTTGCTAGTATATATAATAATAAAGGAAAGAGTGTTTTTTGTAGTACCTACACTTTTTTGGACAGGTTTGCCCTCCCACTAAACATCATATTACCCCTTATGCCACCCATAAGTGAAATACTGTTTTTTTATGCCACCGCCGAGTCCAATTTCTATTTTACTTTTGTCTTGCCGTTTCGTCGATCAAACTGGTCTTTTCTTGCCGTTCCGCCGACAGCTGGGCTTTTCATCCATTGATTGACTGGGCTTTTCAACGCGGACGCCGGGCTCCCGGCTGCAGTGCCGGAGGTTTCCGGCGTGCTGCTCTGCAGGGCGGCCGCTAGCGGGCAAGGTCAACGCGGACGTCGGGCTCCCGGTTGCGCGGCTGCGGAGCTGTGCAAGTTGAGGTCGAGCAGGAGGGTGCCTGCTGAGGCGCGTGTGTCCAGTATGCGAGCGGCTGGGGGCGCTAGAGCAGGCCACATGGAGGCGGAGCTAGGGCCATGCGGTGCAGCGTGGGGCTCGCGTGAAGGAGAGCACCGGGGGGAGGGGTGAGGAGTGAGGGGTGAGGGAGATGGGGCCGGCAAGGCAGAGAAGAAGGCAGTGACCAGCGATAGAGGGCTAGGCGGCGGCGCTCGCTGCGTGTCATGGAAGAAGAGATGAGCATGGAGGAGTGGAGATGTGCGGTTAGGGGATGGTTTTCCCTTGGGCCGTTCAATTAGTGCACTTAACCGGCCCACGCAAAATGACCAGTTTGTACTAATGTTGCTGATGTCCCGAGGTCAGGTCGTATTATATAGTCCCACATCGATCTTTTACGTTAGGTCCGACCTATTTATATAGATCTGCGGGTAGCTTAGAAAATATCCACAACAGCCTTAAAAAAACATGCAATAGCACGGGAGAAGGATGTGGCAGCATGGACCAATAGAGAGAGGGCACGGGCAAAAAGAAAAGGAGAAGGATGTTTGCTTGCATAGTCCGGACTATGACTCTCATGGGGCGATGAGCAGTTGGAGTAGGATGAATGAAAAACATGCATACAAGGCGGCTTGCGGGGAGTAATGGGAGCACCAGAGGTCAGAAGTTTCTTGCGGGAAGTAATGGAGGATGGGGGAAATACTAACGAGAGAGACGGCCGGCCGAGTACAGAGTAATGAGCGCTAGAGCGGAAAGTATAACTAAATTCTTATTTCGGGTAGTGAAATTTCTTAAGGATTTTTTGCCTTTTGCAATGGTGTTTTTTTTCGGTGCAACGCACGGGCTTTTTGCTAGTTGCTAGTAATAATATAGGACGAAGTGTTTCTTCCGGTCCAACTCTTTTTAGACCGTTTTGTTTCTATTCGTGCAAAAATATTACCCACTGTACCACCCACGAGTCATGTAATTGATTTGTTTTTTTCAACTGATTGCGTCGTTTGGTAAAAATAAATAAATAGAAGAACCGGAGGTACGTACCGGTCGTTGGTCTTCTTCTCTCTCAATCGCAACCGAGCGATACATCATCTAGGTCACGCATGCGCCTGCGGCGGCCAAGCGTGCTGGATCCTGGATCGATCTGAAAACAGTCCGGCTGATCCCAGGAAGCAATGCACTTTTTTCCTAATCCGATCCATAAGCTGATCAATATGTTGGTTGTGTGCAGCTGCTTTCACTCACGATTAATCTCGCGATGATTGATTTTGTCTATCTGCTTGCTCACGTGTGATTCTTTGCTAAGCTTCTAGGGATAATTTTCTATGTAGCTCTACTAGCTGATTGCCTCAATGATTAAATTAGGGTGTGAGCCGGATGTGCTGAAGTTATATGCTATTGTATTGCAGCATCCAATTTCTCTCGACTTCAGATTTTAGCGTCCAAATTATTATAGTTGTTTAGTCTGAAAAAAAACTTGTCTAATAACATCTCAGCTGAAAGAAAACTTGCATAATCACATTGTAGGTATCGTATAGACAAACAAACAAGCAAGCATAATAGAGGAGGATCTCAATGGTTCCATATTTGAGCCCACATTTGGTCAGTCAAGGTTAGATTTTCCTTATATCTTATTACTGAATTTATATCTTATCACATGGGCGAGGATTTTTGAGTGAGTACCATCTATTTCTCTCCCGGTGCAAAGCCAAATTATTATGGTTGTTTCAGTCTGAAAGAAAACTTGCGTAATAAAATTTCAGTCTGAAAGAAAACTTGCCTAATCACATTGTAGGTACCGTATAGACAACAAACAAAGAAGCAAAAGAGAGGAGGATCTCAATGGTTCCATATTTGAGCCCACATTTGATCGGTCGAGATTAGATTTTCCTTATATCTTATTACTAAATTTATATCTTATCACATGGGCGAGGATTTTGAGTGACTACCATCTATTTCTCTCCTGGTGCAAAGCCAAATTATTTTGGTTGTTTCATTCTGAAAAAAAAACTTGCCTAATAACATTTCAGTAAAGAAAACTTGCATAATCATATTGTAGGTACCGTATAGACAAACAAACGAGCAAGCAAGAGAGAGGATGATCTCGATGGTTTCATATTTAAGCCCACAATTGATCCGTTGAAGTTAGATTTTCCTTATATCTTATTACTAAATTTATATATCTTATCACATGGGCGAGGATTTTTGAGTGACTATCATCTATTTTTCTTCCGGTGCAACGCACGGACATTTGTGCTAGTTATTAAAACAAGGGCGAGGGATAATAACGAACAGAGGAGGAAGAAGGAAAATGAAAAACACGTCACGGCTATTTTTTAAACAAAACCTCGAGAAATTTCTGACTAAACCCACGGTCCTTCTCCTCGTCTGAGCATATTCATGCCGTGTCCTTCCCTGATCGGAGTAGTCGTAACATTCCAAAAAAAAAATCTAATTTTGGAATGTTAATATAATTTAATGGAATTGTTTGATCTTGTTAAAACACTGAATAAAAAAACATTTAAGAATTTGTTTGAAACTTTCCTAAGCTGCATTAAAAAAAGTGGATTAACATGACTATCCGAACATAATTATTGCTCGGGAAAAATTATGCAGATTTTGGAAAGTATTATTACATTTTATTCGCATTCATTTCGATTTTTCTAATACTTGAATATTTTCCAAACACTTTTTTTATTTTCGCAAGAGAGGAAATAATATGACATTTTTAAATATAAGAAACATGTTGGAAACTATTGTATGATATTTTTGTCGTATTTTGAACTCTCCCAAATATTAAAAATGGTCACCGAAAGAAAATCAACGAGAGAAGGTAATATGATTTCTTCACAATATTATGATGGAAATTAATTTAGGTATATTTGGAGCTTGAAATGTTTTCTTTTTGAGTAATACTTAACTCTATAACCATATAGGGAATAATTTGGAAATACTATGTTTTTTTAAGAAAATTCTCCCGATCATGAAATTAATGGAAGAAGAGAATTTGCGCTTCCAATGCTAGAACCAAGTTAACTTCTGTGTCTTAATTAGGCTATATCTCGTGTTGCCGAACAGAAGCAATTTAAAAAACCCAAATTCTAATTACTGCGTGGGCACACCTTTGTCTTGCACGGTGCTCACGCCTCGCATGCCTTGGATCGCGATCGAGCGGCTTGGACGAAGCGGCGCAAGTGTCCAAAGACTTTTCTTTTCTATTCCTTGACTGTTTAGCTCGTCCGCATCCCCTCTCCTCTCTCCCTTGGGTCGATTTCCCCCACTAAATCTGCCTTGTCGGCGGCGAGTGGTCCGCCGAGAAGCCGTAGGGCGGTTATTCTGGTTCGTGGGAGCAGTGGTGGACGAGCTTCGGCGGTACAGACCCGCGGATCGATGCGTCCGAGGCGGGTGGACGGACAGGGCGGTGTCAGCGAGAGACCATCAGCAGCACGGTGCTGCATCCAAACCACGTTTTGAGCTGGTCAGTGCTCCGTTCTCGGGCGTTTACTTGCCTCCGCGCCAGTGATTTTGCTCGTCGTCTGTTCGATCTAGTGGCTGGGCAGCTGCCCGGGGTCCACCGGAAAATCCCAAATCCTTCGTCTATTTTAGAAGCGCGTGAGTGTTCCAGCTTCAGTTTTATGGGCATTTATTCCCAGCAGTCGTAGATCTCTGGCGTTGCTCAAGTTTTATGGACACGCTGGCTCTGTCACTATTTGATTTATCTCCCATTTGGTCACGGTAGTGCTGAGGGGGTTCAGTTTGTCTTCCATCGGTTAAATGGACGTTGCTACCTAGCAACACATATGAGAAAGTTAAAACTTGGCGGGCTGGCTTTTGGATATGCACCGTATCAAAATTGAACGAAAATTCTACTCTCAAAAGCTGGCAGGAGTTGTGAACGCGTGCGTTTAGAATCATATCGAAAATTCAAAATATCTTGTAGATCAAACCGTTTATCTGATTTAAAATCCGTTTTCACCATTGGACTAGTCGTGACGAGATCTTTAAAACTAGATCCCATGTTGATATATTTCGAGAGAAAAATTGGACCAAAAGGTTATTCATCCCAAACACGTGAGTTATCCATGTCATAATATGTAAGTTATCCACCTAGTAACACATAAGTTACCCACCATATGAACATGTTGCGTAAAGGCGCTCTCGCATACGCGTTGAGCAAGTTTGATTGGAACACGGTATTCTAGTTGTTAGGATACCGAACTTCATTGTCTTGAATGCGTTAGCGTCGACGTGCGATTAAGACTCGGTACCTTGAAACCCTCGAGGCTTCGTCAGCCGTACGTCACGGTAGCAACGACAGATGATGAAGTCGAGCCGCTAGATTACTGGTTGCGCGTGAATAGGCATAAGACCCCATTTATTTATATCGTATACAAAAAAATAGATTTAGTTCCTTTAAAAAAATTATGTTTAATGTTTGATATGGTAGTCTTTCGAGGTTGAGTTGTCCATACGCTGCGACAGGCGACGAAATCCGAACCATATTCTATTAGTGAATAAATTTTTATAGTGATGGATAACTTAAATGTTATTTGGTGAATAACTTACATGTTGGAGCCTGGATAACTCTCGATGGTTAACTTATGGGTAAACAAAAAAGTTATTCATTCCTGATACGTGATCTATTGGTAATTTTATAGTGGTGGATAACTTACATGTTATTAGATGAATAACTTATATTTTAATATCCGGATAACTCGTGTGTTACGGATGGATAACTTTTGGTCAAAAAAAGTTATTAGTACATATCAATATGGGACCTAGTTTCGAAGATCTCTAGTCTAACAGTGAAAACGGATTTTAATTCGGACAAACGGATCTAGTTTTGAAGATCTTGTCGCGACTAGTCCAATGGTGAAAACGAATTTTAAATCGGATAAACAGTTTGATCTACAAGATATTTAAATTTTCGATATGATTCTAAACGCATGTGTTCACATCCTCCTGCCAGGTTTTGTAAACTGACCGACCGGTCTAAGAGTAAAATTTCGGTTAAATTTATCTGTTTAGAGTAGACAGTAGCATCCTGTATAGTTTTGATCAGTATATACCACTAATAGAAAACGGACCTTTGGTCCAAACCGAGACTAATGCTCTGATCCCAACGGTTAGAAACGGCCGCAGAGACCAGAAGACATTAGCCCCGGTTCGTATGTAAACTTTAGCCCCGATTCGTTTAACAAACCGGAGCTAAAGGGTCTGGCGCTGAAAAAGAGCAGATGCGTGGACCTTTAGCCCCGGTTTGTTTCTCAAACCGGGACTAAAGTCCCCGACTATATCTTCTTCCCCTTCCCAGCCCGAGCCATTTCAAGCTCACACAATCATCCCTCTCAAATTTCTCCCCTCAATCTCGAGTTCTTCCCCATTTTTCTCAAGATTTGTGAAGATTTTTTGGCTCCACATCTATCAAGGGTCCTAAGAGGTTAGCAACTTCATCATTTCATCTCTCATTGCTTGTTTTAGCTCATTTCATGCTCTAGAAATGGATAGATTTTGTGTGGGTTCTATCTCTGTATATCTGGTTAATTTGGCACATATAGTTCTCGAAATTCATTTGATTCATCGAAGCACATAGATACATGAGTTCATCCTATATATATATATCTTGGTTTGACACGTTGTCTTGAAATCCGGTCGGTTCACAGTGTATCATGTCACCGTCGAGCAACAAAATATTATTCTTTCTTCTACCTGTCGTCACAAAATCCATTAAAACAAAAATAAGTACCAAAACTATGAAGACACACATATATATAGTGGCGCCCTAGCATTTTAGTTAATCATTGGCCAGTTAAGCAAGAAATTAAGAACAAAAGCATGAACACGCCAAGGAGCTACCAAATTAAATTAGGGAGTGCCTCTATGGCGAGCTCCTCGAAGATGTCCGAGGACGAGGCATCCTAAGACATCTTCGAGAAGCTCTGCCATAGTGGTGTCCCTGCTCTCGCACACCATCTTTCGTTCATATCTTTTCTAGCTAAATTAGTATGCTGGTGGAGCTAACTAATTTCACATATTTCGGAGTGACTCTACGGCGAGCTCCTCGAAGATGTCTGAGGACGAAGTCCTAAGACATCTTCGAAAAGCTCCGTCATAGTGGTGTCCCTTGTCTCGCACACGATCTTCCTTGCAGTTGATAGTTCACAAGGAAGCCTATTTATAGATTAAGCAGCACAACATAGCGTCGACACTCATGACATAATGTCGACACTCACCCCTGTCATATTGTTTCCACCCACTAAAACAGTGTCGCCACTCACTGGCATAGTGTCCACTCACGACATATAGTGTCATCACCCACTTTTAGTCCCGATTGGAGACACCATTCGGGACTAAACGGGCTCATGTCGGCCCCAGCCTGCCGCAACCCACTTTTGTCCACTCAAGATATAGTAGAAAGTTTTTTAAATCAGTGCTTGTTTGATGTATACGATGTGTTCTTTTATTTTTAGACTAGTACTACTCTTAGCATCGTGATTTTGTTTGATGAACTTATAAAATGCAGATGAGACGACAAATGGATGTACGCTGACCGAATCTCTGAAGAGTTCATTAAAGGCGTGCGTTCTTTTATCGTTGTGGCAGAGGCAAACAAGCGGAATGGTTTTATCTATTGTCCATGTGGTGAGTGTCGGAATCAGAAGGAATACTCTTCCTCAAGAGTCCTTCATGGCCACTTGTTTCGGTTCGGTTTCATGTCTGGCTATAATTGTTGGACCAAGCACGGAGAAAGAGGGGTTATGATGGAAGACAACGAAGATGAAGAGAATGATGACAGCTATCCTATGTCCCCTGAATACGGTGGTACTACAATGGAAGACAATGATGAAGAAGAAGCAGAAGAACGTGCATCATATGAGCCATATGATGATCTTGGTCGGGTCATTGCTGATGCAAAGGGAGAATGTGATAGCGAAAGGGAGAGGTTGAAATTTGAGCAGATGTTAGATGATCACAACAAATTGTTGTACCCCCATTGCGAAGATGGCCACAAAAAGCTAGGCAGCACACTGGAATTGCTGAAATGGAAGGCAGAGGTCGGTGTGCCTGACAAGGGATTTGAAAAGTTGTTGAAGGTAATGAAGAAGCTGCTTCCAAAAGATAACGAACTGCCCGCCAGTACTTACGAAGCAAAGAAGGTTGTCTGCCCTCTAGGATTAGAGGTACAGAAGATACATACATGCATTAATGACTGCATCCTCTATCGCGGTGAGCAGTACGAGAATTTGGATGCATGCCCGGTATGCACTGCATTGCGGTATAAGATCCGACGAGATGACCCTGGTGATGTTGAGGGGGAGCGCACGAGGAAGAGGGTCCCCGCCAAGGTGATGTGATATGCTCCTATAATACCACGGCTGAAACGTTTGTTCAGAAACGAAGAGCATGCCAAATTGTTGCGATGGCACAAAGAAGACGGTAAGAAGGACGAGATGTTGAGACACCCCGCTGATGGGTCGCAGTGGAGAAAAATTGAGAGAAAGTACCCGGACTTTGCAGGTGACGCGAGAAACTTATGGTTTGGTCTAAGTACGGATGGCATGAATCCCTTTGGGGAGCAGAGCTGTAGTCATAGCACATGGCCTGTGACTTTGTGTATGTATAACCTTCCTCCTTGGTTGTGCATGAAGCGGAAGTTCATTATGATGCCAGTGATCATCCAAGGCCCGAAGCAACCCAACAACGACATTGATGTATACCTAAGGCCATTAGTTGAAGAACTTTTACAGCTATGGAACGAACAAGGTGTCCGTGTGTGGGATGAGCACAAACGTGAGGAATTTAACCTACGGGCATTGTTGTTCATAACCATCAATGATTGGCCTACTCTTAGTAACATTTCAGGACAGACAAACAAGGGATATAATGCATGCACACACTGTTTAGATGACACTGAAAGTATTTATTTGGATAATTGCAAGAAGAATGTGTACCTAGGGAATCGTCATTTTCTTCCGCCCACGCATTCCCTAAGAAGGAAAGGCAAGCATTTCAATGGTGAAGCAGATCACCGGAGTAAGCCTGTCCGTCGTACTGGTGATGATGTATTTGATATGGTGAAGGATTTAAAAGTAATCTTTTGAAAGGGTCCTGGCGGACAGTCCGTTCCGAAGGAAGCTGGCGGACACGCACCCATGTGGAAGAAGAAATCTATATTTTGGGAGCTACCCTATTGGAGAGTCTTAGAGGTCCGCTCTGCAATCGACGTGATGCACCTGACGAAGAATGTTTGCGTGATACTGCTAGGCTTCTTGGGCGTGTATGGAAAGAATAAAGATACACCAGAAGCACGACATGACCAACAAAGTATGAAAGACCGAGAAGGCAGGCATCCAGAGTTGTTTCAAGGTACTGCCAGCTACGCTCTTACCAAGGAAGAGAAGGAAATCTTTTTTGAATGCCTGAGTAGTATCAAGGTTCCTTCTGACTTCTCGTCCAATATAAAGGGAATAATAAATATGGCAGAGAAAAAATTCCAGAACCTGAAGTCTCATGACTGCCACGTGCTTATGACGCAGTTGCTTCCGGTTGCTTTGAGGGGGATTCTGCCGGAAAATGTTAGAGTACCCATTGTGAAGCTATGTTCGTTCCTCAATGCAATTTCTCAGAAGGTAATCGATCCAGAAAGTCTACCAGGGTTATAGAAAGATGTGGTCCAGTGTCTTGTCAGTTTTGAGTTGGTGTTCCCACCATCCTTCTTCAACATAATACGCACCTTCTAGTTCACATAGTCGAAGAGATTACCATTCTCGGTCCTGTATTTCTACACAATATGTTCCCCTTTGAGAGATTCATGGGAGTCTTAAAGAACTATGTCCATAACCGTGCGAGGCCAGAAGGAAGCATCTCCAAGGGATATGGAACAGAGGAGGTCATTGAGTTCTGTGTTGACTTTATTGTTGATCTTAAGCCGATCGGTGTACCTGAATCACGGCATGAAGGGAGACTTAGTGGAAAAGGCACGCTAGGAAAGAAAGCAAAGATATGTATGGATGGACATTCTTTCATTAAAGCACACTATACAATTCTGCAAAGTTCCACCTTGGTGGCTCCATATATCGAGGTACACAAGAATATTGTACGCTCGAACTACCCGGGGCAGTCTGACAGGTTGATTAGAGATGAACACACGAAGACTTTCGGCGGTTGGTTGCAGACACATCTCATGAATGACACCACTGTTGGAGATCAGTTGTACTTGTTGGCCAGGTCTCCATCTTCAACTATATTGACTTTCCAAGGTTACGAGATCAATGAGAATATATTTTACACGCACGCCAAGATAAAAAGAGCACCAACCAAAACAGTGGTGTCCGATTTGATGCAACAGACGAGAATGGGAAAAAGGACACATATTATGGTTACATAGAGGACATATGGGAACTTGACTATGGTCCTAATTTCAAGGTCCCATTGTTTCGATGCAAATGGGTCAAGATGACAGGAGGTGGGGTAACGGTAGACCAGCTGTACGGAATGACAACAGTGGATCTCAATAACCTTGCGTACGGATATGAACCATTCGTCCTTGCCAATGATCTGGCTCAAGTTTTCTATGTGAAGGACATGTCTACTAGACCGAGAAAAAGGAAAGATAAGCAAAAGAATATAATATCATACGATGAGCTAACGCGCCACATAGTTCTTTCAGGAAAAATAAACATGGTGGGAGTTGAGGACAGGACATACATGTCAGAAGATTATGACAAATTTCATGAAATTCCGCCATTCAAAGTGAAAACTGATCCAAGCATATCGCTAAATAAGGAAGATGCTCCATGGTTACGGACAAGAAGAGAACCAAAACACTAGATGTGGATGTTGGTGATGTAATGTATTAAATATTCTGTGAATTAATCCTATTTTTCATTTATTAAAGGAAGATGCTCCATGGTTAATAAAGGAATTTCTGAGATTGCTGTAGGCAGGTACCAAAACTGTAGACTAGGTAACACTTAGACATTTATTAATATTAAAACCGGGACAAACCAGTACTAGCTAACACTGAGGACTAAATCCACCCCCTTTAGTCATAATCATGCCTAGTCCTATAGTACACAGCTTCAGGGTCTTCTTCGTCATCGTCATCATCATCGTCATCGTCACCTGCCACTCCAGAGATCCTCAGCCCAGCCATGGCATATACAGGGGGCACCTGCCACTCCGGCCTCGGATTCATGGCGGGCGGGGGAGGAGTCTCCTGGAAGACGATGCCTCTACCGCCGGGCGGGGGAGGGGCCTTCTTGTGGCTCTGTGGCGGGTAGACTTGTGGGCACCGCATGCGAGGATGGTCTCCCCCGGCGATGTAGCGCATCACGCCGATGATAGTACGGTTCGCCCACCACATACGTCGACCGGCTTCATTGTGGTTCATCGGGGGCGGGCCATCACCCTCGTACCTGGCGAGCTCCCTTTCCCGTCGGTTAGCAAAGAAGGCATTCCAGGAGTGATAGTTGTCGGGATCCCACTGGGGATCCATTTGCTGCTCCGGCGTGAGCTCGTGGTAGAAGCGGTTCGTGATGGCCGCCTGTCTGGCGGAGCCTTGAGGCACAGGAGGGGCAGGAACCCCTCCAGCGCTCAGCATCCAGCCGGCGGCCGGCCGGTAGCCCGGCGGGCAAGGGTAGTTGGAGGCCCACAACGCCTGGGTCTCCTCGAGGGTCAGAATGGCCCAGTAGGCACTGTCCATAGTTGTGAGAGAGGAAGGTGCGGATGTATGGATATCCATGGCATGGTCGGCCTATATATAGATGGAAAGTACTGGAAAACATGGCGGGAAACGGTGGGATATGGCGGGAAATATCTTTAGTCCCGGTTAGTGGCTACAACCGGGACTAAAAGCACCGTTCAGAGGGAACGGGAGGGAAAACATGGCGGGAAGCGGTGGGATATGGCGGGAAATATCTTTAGTCCCGCTTAGTGGCTACAACCGGGACTAAAAGCACCGTTCAGAGGAAAACGACAGGAAAATATGGCGGGAAGCGGTGGGATATGGCGGGAAATATCTTTAGTCCCGGTTTCATGGCTTTCGGTCCAAGAGACGAATGTTATGTGTTAAATCACGGCATAGTTTGTGATACGGTGCCCATATTGTGCATGCATGTGTATATTGGGATGTAGAACAATGTTGCAGGAGGAAGTTTTCCTTTTCGTCGCTCGGAAAAGCCATTTCCCATTTTTCGAGCGCAAAAAGACGGGTCGTTTTGTGAAGCAGCCACCAAAATGCAGTTACAGAATTCTACCATCCCATTTTTCTAAAATAGTAGACCACGTTACGTGAACTATATCCCAACTGGGGGATCTCAAACCTTTTTGTCCTTCCCGGGTGAAAAAGACAAATGTCTGCCGAATCGGTAGGAAGTGGGTCCGGTTTGAACTACAGGTACATGATCTAACGTCCGTGATTTTTTGAAAAAAACATTTTTAGACTCATAATATGTCGTTTTTTCAGAGATCCAATGCAAGTTCTAACATTCTCATCCCCTATCTTCACGCACGCCGTTTTGACCTAAGTTCGAAACGACAAAAAATTCAAAACGGGCATACAAAATTCAAAAAAGGTCCAAACAATGTAAATCCTTCACGTGGTGTGATATTATGTGACATAGTTGCAAGGAAAAATATCAAACTTGGTATACTGATTATGTCTCCAAAAAACCTTCACAAAATGACCTATCATGTTCGAGGTTTCATGGCTTTCGGTCCAAGAGACGGATGTTATGTGTTAAATCGCGACATAGTTTGTGATATGGTGCCCATATTGTGCATGCATTTGTATATTGGGATGTAGAACAATTTTGCAGGAGGAAGTTTTCCTTTTCGTCGCTCGTAAAAGCCATTTTCTATTTTCCGAGCGCAAAAAGACGGGTCGTTTTGTGAAGCAGGCACCAAAATGCAGTTACACAATGCTACCATCCCATTTTTCTAAAATAGTAGACAACGTTACGTGAATTATATCCCAACCGGGGGATCTCAAACCTTTCTATCCTTCCCGGGTGAAAAAGACAAATGTCTGTCGAATCGGTAGGAAGTGGGTCCGGTTTGAACTACAGGTACATGATCTAACGTCCTTAATTTTTAAAAAAAATCATTTTTAGACTCACAATATGTCGTTTTTTCAGAGATCCAATGCAAGTTCTAACATTCTCATCCCCTATCTTCACGCACGCCGTTTTGACCTAAGTTCAAAACTACAAAAAATTCAAAACGGGCATAAAAATTCAAAAAAGGTCCAAACAATGTAAATCCTTCGCGTGGTGTGATATTATGTGACATAGTTGCAAGGAAAAATATCAAACTTGGTATACTGATTATGTCTCTAAAAAACCTTCACAAAATGACCTATCATGTTCGAGGTTTCATGGCTTTCGGTCCAAGAGACGGATGTTATGTGTTGAATCGCGGCATATTTTGTGATACGGTGCCCATATTGTGCATGCATGTGTATATTGGGATGTAGAACAATGTTGCAGGAGGAAGTTTTCTTTTTCGTCGCTCGGAAAAGCCATTTTCCATTTTCCGAGCGCAAAAAGACGGGTCGTTTTGTGAAGCAGCCACCAAAATGCAGTTACATAATGCTACCATCCCATTTTTCTAAAATAGTAGACCACGTTACGTGAACTATATCCCAACCGGGGGATCTCAAACCTTTTTGTCCTTCCCGGGTGAAAAATACAAATGTCTGCCGAATCGGTAGGAAGTGGGTCCGGTTTGAACTACAGGTACATGATCTAACGTCCTTGATTTTTTGAAAAAATCATTTTTAGACTCACAATATGTCGTTTTTTCAGAGATCCAATGCAAGTTCTAACATTCTCATCCCCTATCTTCACGCACGCCGTTTTGACCTAAGTTCAAAACTACAAAAAATTCAAAACGGGCATAAAAAATTCAAAAAAGGTCCAAACAATGTAAATCCATCGCGTGGTGTGATATTATGTTACATAGTTGCAAGGAAAAATATCAAACTTGATATACTGATTATGTCTCCAAAAAACCTTCACAAAATGATTTATCATGTTCGAGGTTTCATGGCTTTCGGTCCAAGAGACGGATGTTATGTGTTGAATCGCGACATAGTTTGTGATACGGTGCTCATATTGTGCATGCATGTGTATATTGGGATGTAGAACAATGTTGCAGGAGGAAGTTTTCTTTTCGTCGCTCGGAAAAGCCATTTTCCATTTTCCGAGCGCAAAAAGACGGGTCGTTTTGTGAAGCAGCCACCAAAATGCAGTTACATAATGCTACCATCCCATTTTTCTAAAATAGTAGACCATGTTACATGAACTATATCCCAACCGGGGGATCTCAAACCTTTTTGTCCTTCCCGGGTGAAAAAGACAAATGTCTGCCGAATCGGTAGGAAGTGGGTCCGGTTTGAACTACAGGTACATGATCTAACGTCCGTGATTTTTTGAAAAAATCATTTTTAGACTCACAATATGTCGTTTTTTCAGAGATCCAATGCAAGTTCTAACATTCTCATCCCCTATCTTCATGCACGCCGTTTTGACCTAAGTTCGAAATGGTAAAAAATTCAAGCGGGCATAAAAAATTCAAAAAAGGTCCGAACAATGTAAATCCTTCACGTGGTGTGATATTATGTGACATAGTTGCAAGGAAAAATATCAAACTTGGTATACTGATTATGTCTTCAAAAAACCTTCATAAAATGACCTATCATGTTCGAGGTTTCATGGCTTTCGGTCCAAGAGACGGATGTTATGTGTTGAATCGTGGCATATTTTGTGATACAGTGCCCATATTGTGCATGCATGTGTATATTGGGATGTAAAATAATGTTGCAGGAGGAAGTTTTCCTTTTCGTCGCTCGGAAAAGCCATTTTCCATTTTCCGAGCGCAAAAAGACGGGTCGTTTTGTGAAGCAGCCACCAAAATGCAGTTAGAGAATGCTACCATCTCATTTTTCTAAAATAGTAGACCACGTTACGTGAACTATATCCCAACCGGAGGATCTCAAACCTTTCTGTCCTTTCCGGGTGAAAAAGACAAATGTCTGCCGAATCGGTAGGAAGTGGGTCCGGTTTGAACTACATGTACATGATCTAACGTGCGTGATTTTTTGAAAAAATCATTTTTAGACTCACAATATGTCATTTTTTCAGAGATCCAATGCAAGTTCTAACATTCTCATCCCCTATCTTCACGCACACCGTTTTGACCTAAGTTCGAAACGGCAAAAAATTCAAAACGGACAGAAAAAATTTAAAAAGGTTTTAAAAAAGGTTTTTAAAAAGTTTTTTAAAAAAGGTTTTAAAAAAGATTTTTAAAGAAGGTTTTTAAAAAAGGTTTTTAAAAAGGTTTTTTTGTTTCTAAAAAGGTTTTAAACAGGCATATAATAATTAATTTTAAAAAAGTTTTTAAAAAGGTTTTGGAAAAGCTTTTAAAAAAGGACCTTTAGCCCCGGTTTGACCTAAAAACCGGGGCTAACGGGGTGCGGGGCTGCGCGCGAAACACGGCTCCCCGAAAATCCTTTAGCCCCGGTTTGTGCTACCAACCGGGGCTAAAGGTACCCCTTTAGTCCCGGTTTATGCTACCAACCGGGGATAAAGGTGGCATGGGTATAAATACCCACCCCGTGCGCCCCGGTTCGTGCACTGAACCGGAGCACACAGAGCCCCCGCTGTCGTCGCGCCGTCTTCCTGCTCTCGCACATCCGTCGCCGCGCCGCCACGTCGTCTGTCCCTGCGCCGTCCCCGCGCCGCCCACCCCACGCCGCCCGAGCCCGCGCCGTCCACCACACCACCAGAGCCGGCGCCCCTCTCCCTACGGTGAGTTAGTGTTAATTAGTTAAATTTTGTTGTTAAATTTTTTAGTGTTAATTAGTTAGTGTAATTTTAGTGTATTTTAGGATTAATTAGTTAGGGTTATTTTAGGTTAATTAGTTAGTGTAATTTTGTTATTTTGTTGTTAAATTATTTAGTGTTAATTAGTTAGTGTAATTTTAGTGTATTTTACGATTTTAGTTAGTGATTTTAGGATTTTTCTTAGTTAGTGAATTTTAGGATTTTAGTTAGTGAATTTTAGTGTAATGTTTCTTAGTTAGTTAATTTTAGGATTTTAGTTAGTGAATTTTAGTGTAATTTTTCTTAGTTAGTGAATTTTAGTGTAATTTTTCTTAGTTAGTGAATTTTAGGATTTTAGTTAGTGTATTGTTTCCTAGTTAGTGAATTTTAGGATTTTAGTTAGTGTTTAATATAGTTTATTTTAGTTAGTGAATTTAGTTAGTGTTTAATATAGTTTATTTTAGTTGATACTATTTATTTTCATCATGTTTAAAGTATATAGGTTTAATTTAGTGTTTAGGAATATACCGATTCCTCATCCTCGTTCACTCGGCGTGACCGCCTGAGCGCTACTAGACAGTGTTGCCGGGCATCCACGGGGCTGAGCTCCGCCGGGCTGGCACTGGGAGGTGCTACCAGCCGGGGGACGTCGTCTCGTGAGGAATCCGGGTGTCGTCGTCGACCCGGATCTTCTATGGTGGCGGCCGAGTGGTCCAGGTGCGATGCAGAGGGAGCCGGCCCCCGACGAGGTGGTACAACGTCGTGTCAGGGAGGAGGACGAGCACGTTCGGCGCTACATGCACATTTTAGGAGTCCGGGACGCCAATACCTGGCAGCTTCTTTAGGCACCTTACCCGAGATATTCTCCGGTGATGGTTCCTACACTTTGGGTGCACACCTCCCGCGGCTCAGTAGCCGGGGCTCGACGTCTTCGCTGAGCTAGCTAGATGTGTAATAGGGTTGTATTGTTGTTTAATTGGTACTTTATTGTTGTACTAGCTGGATTATTCGAGATGTATTGTTGTTTAAATGGTACTTTATCTTTCTTTATCGCATTGTTTAAGCTGGATTACTTTATCTTCCTTTATTTTATCGCATTAAGCAAAATGGTTTTATCTTTCTTCTGTATTAGTTTAGTTATGGATGGTAGAGACAACGAAGAGCACATCATGTACAACATGATAGATGAGGGTACATGAGGTTACAATTATGATGGAGCAGACGATGATGGAGATGATGATGGCTCCCAAGACCTCAACTTGGATGAAGCCGACAGAAGAGACGACTATGACGAATTCTTTGGTGGAGACGACGGTGGAACTGACGGTGGAGACACCACCATAGCAAAGACCGGCGAGGTATATAAAGCCTCTGCTGATCACGAGCTAGTAGATGCATTAGTTGATTCATATATATATATATATACTAACGACTATTTCTTCTCTTAGACCTCCGCATCGGGCGAATCTTTTGCAAGGAAACGAGGCCCGACCAAAAAGTTGGCCGACGGTATGCGTTTCACCATTGATCTAGTGTCTGAGTTCGACGAACCTTTGGAGCCGAAAGAGGCCGCAAGTGTATTTGTATACCAATGCGGAGCGATAGTCAGGGACGCCATCCCGATCACTACTCAGAAGTGGAATAAGCCAGGAAAGAAAAGTGATCGAGTTGGAGAAACTTTCGTCGATGACAGAGCCAAAGACGGTCTTTGGAATTCACTCATGGCACACTTCTCTCTGCCTGAATTGGACACTCCTGAACTCACTGAGGCATTGAGGTTGCAAGTCAGAAAGTGGGCCCTTAAGAAGATGGGCAGATAATTCAAGGACTGTAAGAAAAGATTGTACAACAACTTTGCCAAGAAGGGGCTGACTCCGCAATTCACTGGCCCGCTGGAGAAGCAGCGGGATAACTGGGCCCCATTTGTGACATATAAGGAATCAGAAGCAGCTACGGCCAAGTCGGAAAAGAATAAGTTAAATGTGGCCAAAAAGAAATATCACCATACTATGGGGACAGGTGGATACAAGACGGCCGTGCCTAAGTGGACAAAAACCGAGAAAGAAATGCGTCTAAAAGGGGTCACGCCAGCTACAGATCAGTGGCCCGTGAGGTCAAAAAATTGGCTCCTTGGGCATGGGGTGTCGTATGACACTGAAACCGGGGAGATTATTGTTACAAAGGAGGCCATTACTAAACCCAAAGATGAACTTGTTAAAGTGATACAACTGAAAAAAGATGGAAAGTTCATTCCCGACAGAGAGAACGATGAGCTGACATATGCCCTCGGGAATCCTGAAAAAGTCAGACGAACACGAGGCTTTGGCCCATCTGTTCCATGGAAGACGGGGTTTCCCGCTGACATCGACACTTATAGAAGCCGATCCAGAAAAACGAACCGGCAGAAGGCGGAGGAGGCAGCGCGGTTGGAGGCGGTTGAAAAAAGGAACGAAGAATTTCAAGCCATGTTCAAGCTGCAGAAGGAGCAGATTAATGAACTTAGAGTACTGGCCCGACAGCAAGATCCTGCATTAGACAGTTTAGTGGGCCCATCTCAGCAGAGAAGCAACGTGGCTTCCACGGAGGTACAAGCTAATAATCCAATGCTGATGGACAATAATGCAGTGATGGTTCGCTACCCCGTGGATGAAGTCGAGGCAAGGACAGCTTGTGAGCTACATGTCACAGTGAAGAACATTTCTATGAAGGTGGCACTCGACTTTGCTTTACCTTGTCCACCGAAAGCGACCTACCATGGAAGTCAGATTACAGATGGCTATGCTCGTGTCGGTGTGGATGAAGTTGAAATGACATGTCGATCACTTGAGCTTGACATCCCTGCAGGCGAAGGGGAGAAAACACTTGGAGAAGTGGAGGGTGGGATCATTCTTTGGAAAAAACAACACATCGTGTTTCCAGGCTGGGCGCCAAGGAAATCTTCTCCTCCGAGAAGCAATCCATCACCTCCAAGGCCACCATCACCTCCGAGTCCACCGTCTCCACCAAGAAACAATAGTCCACCCCTTCCTGAGAGGGGTCGCAGCGCGACTGCATCTCCATCTTCGGCGCCTCCGCCTCCTCCCACTGAATCAAAGGGAAGAAAGCGGAAGAATAACACCGCTACGTCGAGGGAGACCCGACGCCGAAAACGACAAGATCCCCTACCAAGAGTACCGCCATCTCCTCCCAAGTTAGCTTATCACCAGACTGATAAGGAAAGCGTGGTGATCTCCCGGGCCGAAGTGAAGGACCATTTTGCACCAAAACAACCCGAGCCACAGGTGCTAGTTGATCCAAAAGTCAAGAAGCACTTCAAGGCATTCCTTGACCAACCACCCCAACATGTGTTAAATTAGAAAGATGAAAGACACTAAAAGAGAAGTCATCAAGCAGTACTGCAAGTGGGAGAAAATCAAAAGAAGTTGCCCAGCTCGGCAAACAGGCAAAATAATCCATTGCCCCGCTCAAGGTGTTACCCCAGCCCACATAAGGTGGAATAGATATGGAAATAGCTATTAAATTAGCCAAAGAGTGTAACGTGCCAGTCGAAGCACTTCTAGCCGGCGGAGATAATGTCGCCAAGGGACCAATAGCATGAAAATTTGTCTACGGGGAGCCTCTGGTCAGCGATGAGGTACTCGATGATCTACCAACACATATGCGACTGTTGCATATCTGGTACTTGAAAGTCACAAAGGAAGGGCGACAATTTCTCCTATATAAAGTTGGAGAGGAGTACATCCGTCCCGACTATATCTCCATTGAACTTTGTGAACTATTTCAGTTATTCAACCTAGACGCCCTCGACAAGTCCCTCCTCAGCATATATTGTCTGTAAGTAATTAAGTCACTAACTCAGCTCGTTCAATTCATTTCCTGTCATTATCCTCACTATATCTCCTTCTGTATGCTATTATATATGCAGAATGAAGATTCAAGAATGTAGAATAAAGTCAATCTACAGCTTTGGGTTCGTTGACCCAAACAGAGTAAATGGACATATGCTAATAAATAACCTCGAGGAAACAAAGGATAACTTGCTAATGTTTTTAATGGAGCAACATTACAAGACACACATACTATTTTCTTACAACTATGGGTAAAAGTCTTACTGTTCTGTACACATTCAATTTTTGTTTACTCGATGTTAAGTGTATATAAACGATCGCAGCTTCCACTGTATTCTTCTAAACATTGACATTGACCGTGCAAAAATTGAAATCTCGGACTCGTTAAAGAAGCCGATGGAAGACTACCACAACATAATTGATTGCCTCCAAAAGTAATTTCAATCACTATATCTTTCTCTTTCGTTCATTCTCTGAGATGTAAACTAATTAATAACTCATTCATTTATTTTTTGCCGGACAGGGTTTGGAAAAGGTTCACGAAGGAGGTTCAGGGTGAATGGCGTGAGGAGCTCACTTTTCGTACGGTCCCGGTAAGTAGTACGAGAGCTAGGAGACTAATTTATGTGGATATTACAATTATCATTCTTACAATTATCATGCTTGATTATTATCTGATTGAATTATATTCTCGATCGAAAAATGTGCGACGCAGCTACAGGAGACTAATTTATGTGGATATTACGTATGTGAGTTTATTCGTGGGTGTATGCAGCAGGGCACAGACTTTCTTCAGGTACGTAAACAATATATTCGCAATTTATTCTATACCATAGTTTTTGTTGAGTTTCATTCATAATGATCTACTTCTTTATATATAGTTGGATGCGATGCGGGATAAGCTTCTACCACATGAACGCCTACTAGCAATTCAAGAGGAGTTGTCGGGATTTTTGCTCAGGGCCGTCATAAACTCAACAGGAGAGTACAACGTAGATAGACCTTCGTGTAATCATGGATAGACACAAAAGGACAGTATCTGTTGTAATGATGATCTTGGTGTAAATCAATTAGACGAGCTCTAGTCTCGGTTGTGTATATATTTATATGTATTTATGTTATCGTGAGTGAAATTATATTACATATGCATCAATGTATACAGGATGTAGTAGCGTAGAATAATATGTATATGAAAACACAAAATGAAAAATAATCAAACACAAAAAAGAAAACCCTAAAACCCTAAAACCCCACCTCCGGTCGCGATAGCAGTTTGGTGCAAAATGCTGTCGCGACAGAAGAACTTTAGTCCAGAGCGGCCACGTGGAGATAATCTAGTCCCGGTTTGTAACAGAACCGGGACTAAAGGCGGGACTAAAGGCCTAACCTTTAGTCCCGATACGTTAGTCCCGGATTGCAATCCGGGACTGAAGCCTCTTACAAACCGGAACTAGTGTCCTGTTTTCTACTAGTGTACATACACATGATCCTTACCATACCAAACTATATGTTGATGCGATTGTGTGGAGATACACAATATGGTTCTCTGAATATCTTCTGTCCATACAGTAGGTAGTGTTATGTTGAAAATATGAGAAGAAACCAGGCTCATGAATGTTTCTATACCTTAGCTCAATGTACCTCACGATTGCTTAAGATGTGCTGTGGATTTTTTTTATACTCATATGATGTATTTTTATGCTTGGAAATTTGCTTATGGATGTAACAAACACATAAAATCATAACTATGTATGTAATATTCTATACATAGAATGTATATATTTTCACCTAAAGTTTTTTAACCATATTATACAGTGGGGGTATTGCATTATCATAGGATGTAAATTTTGGACAGTAAATACATCCCGATAACATGGTTGTAGCTTTTTCGTATACATAAGATGTATGCTTATACTAAAAAAATCATATGGAGTAATTATGTTGTGTTGGGATGTAATTTTTTATATGGACGGTATTAAATGCATATGGATGGTATCTTTTTATACATATGGACTCTAAGGCTGGTCATAGTGGGAAGTAACTTAGAGTAGTAACATGTGTATGTTACTAGTCTAAGTTACTACCTTTATAGTGCAAAATAACATATGTGTGGTATCATGCAAAGCCTCATTTATTACAATATAGACTCATTTTGTCTAAAAATGTGTGATGTTATGGTAACATAGCTAGTTACCACAAGCGTCTCTCTCTTCATTTAATTGCATGCCATGTCATCTAAATGTTTAGTTGGCAATACATGTAGGACTATGGTACTACTCAAGTTACTCCCACTATGACTAGCCTAACTAGCAAAGTAACTTTTTTCATATGGATAGTATCTAGACTATAACTTTTTGCATATGGATAGTATTTAGGTTGTAATTTTACGATATTAAATGCATCTGGACTGTAACTTTTTGTATATAGCGTACTAGTATAATTTTCTTAAATATGGCCTGTAACTTTTTGTTAATCTGTATATATGCGCATGTAACTTTTAGTCAAATATGAATGCATTTAATACCGTAGTTGTCAACTGCTACAGGTTTTTTTTACATATGGACCGTAACTAGCAAGTAACTTTTTTTTGCATATAGCTAGTATTTAGGCTGTAACCCTTTTCATTATGGATACCCATGGTTATATCTGTTTTTGTCTTTTTTTTACATGTGGACTATAACTATCTAGTAACTTTTTGCACATGGATAGTTTCTAGACTGTAACTTTTTGCATATGGATAGTATATAAGCTATAACTTTCTCCATTATGGATATATTTCTTTTTGTCATGTTTTTGTGTCATATGCATGTAACTATTTTTCATGATTCTATATGCTTGTGGGTTTAATCAATTTTTCATGAGATTTATTACATTTAAAGTTTATGCTATGAATGGTCATGCTATGCTCTCAAATTCTACATGGTCATGCTGTGCACAAATCCCAGGAATTTTTTTACATGCTGCTACAAATGATTCATGTTAAGCTATGAGTTTCTACATGCTACCTCTATGAATTAGTGAGAATTTTACATGAGTGTGACTTTGTTTTTAGATTTTTTACATGCATGCCTACATGGTTGTTTGGAAGCATGTAGAAAATTTCTGTTTTCTGAATAGAAACTAGTTCAGAAGTTCCTGAAAGTGCATACAAGCTACATTGGTTATGCCTGTCCTAGGGATTTTGTAACAGATTAAGAACATGTTCTTTCTTGGGGTTGGGGGGCCTTTTTGTTCCTGTTATTGACTTATTATAGCTCTGATCTTCCTTGCTCCGTGCTTCAGGCAGATGGATTGGTAAAAGGTAGAATCCAAAACAGAATCCATGTGATCGCATGATGCTTCTTCAAGTCAAGACAGCATAAAACGTCAAGGAAATTTACATGTTGTTTTTGCTTCAGTTCTCTACTACTATTGGCTCTTTTCGAGTCGTTGGAGTGGTGGTTCAAAGTTTCGATCTCATGACCACAGGAAAAACAAGATGCTTTTGCTCATAGTTTCCATAGCAAACAGTTTGTACTACCTAGTATGCACAGCAAACTAGATGCTACTTCTTTTTTACCATGAGTTTATGCTCACGGAATGGAGTATTTTTGTTATATTCGTTTTATATGAACCATGACTGTGTTTCTTTTTTTGAAAAGACATGTAGGTACCAATGCTTCATCTACAGAGCAATTTTTACATTTATCCAGGTTTTTATAATTACTTAAAGACTTAAGCGTGAGATGCAGGGAGCGCTGAGAGCGCTCATATCGTGCGTGAGATGGTGTTGTTTCTCTACTTGCGGCACGCACTGAGTCCATGTATCGCTGGTTGTGGGCCTTCGCTTTGGTTTCACTGATTTTGGGCCATGCGGCCTCTCTCTATCCTGAAATCTTTGAACCCTATATATTTTCTCCTCCCGTCTCTCACTCCCTGGCGGGGGCGGTGGCGGCCGAGCATCGGGCGGCGACAGCGATGGCGATGGGCGGGCATCGCGTGGAGGCGGCGACGGTCGGGCATCGCGCGGAGGGGGAATGGCGGGGAAAGGTCAGTACGTCCTCTCATCTCATCTCCTCTATCGCCTTCTCCTCCCCCTTTCTTTGTCACTTCCAGCGGGGAACGGCGAGCGCTGAGGTGGTGGTGGGGAGCAGTGAGCCTACCTTCCTCTCTCTCCCAGGCTCCTCTCTCTTTCTACACATTTGTCTCATGTTTGATGTTGCTATGTAAATGCTGGCTGAGAAAATCCAGTTGTTAGATGAATTAGGGGCATTGGTAAGATGACTTTGGTGATATTCAGACAGGCTGGAACCTGGGAGTATACTTAAGGCTGCCGTCGGGGAGGGTATCAAAATCCAAATCGAAAGTTACCCATACCCATGAAATTTCAGATCGCCCCATACCCAAAACAATTAGGTATTATCCAATTGATTTGGGGAAACCCATGGGTAAGGACTAAGGGGGAGAAGCTACCGGGATTACTTCAAACTCGTGAGGTACTTTAGGAACGCCATGGACAAGTTTGCTTCATGAACGCCATGGACGTGCTCGCGGATGCTCGGCTCAAGTCTGGCCTGCGTGTTGCCCGTCGGCGGCGATGGCTCCGCCTCCGCTATGTTGTGACTCCAACGCAGGGCCGCTTGCGACTCCGACGTATGACCTGTGTGGTTTTCGTCAGCGCGCCGACGCCAAGCCAACCTGGCTTGCGGCTACAATGCTGGCTGGTACATCATGGGCTCCGTGTTTGTGGCACATACCGGAAGGACACCAGCAAGTAGAAAAGTAAGAGAGAAACAGAGACAATGATGCTTGCAACGTGCAATATGGGTATGTTCAGGGGTAATGGGCAATTACCCTCCCCGTACCGAGATCATAGTTCATACCCTATCCAATTAGTGTGGGTATGGGTTTGAGTGTGGATAATGAGTACCCAACGACAGTGTTAAGTATACTCGAGAGTCCAGATGCCATCCAACTGCTCCTTGGCATCCTCATCTTGGCCCCAACCTTCACCTCCTCCTCTCCGCCTGAGCAAGCTGTTGTCATCGTCCATCCTCGACCTCCGCATCTCCTGTGCACTGTGGAGTTGGTGTGTGCGCTGAGGTCTCCCTCCACCCCAGGCTCATTCTCGGCCTCTTGAGCCCGTCTCTGTCCATCTAGACATCGGCCACTTTCCGACAGCTATGTACATGCTGTGGTAGCATTTCCCTTGATGATTAACTTGATGCACCAGCAGTGCAGCATATACATGTTTGGATTATAGGAGAAATATGTAGAAGATTTTGTTCATACAAATGATGTGTCCCTAATTGTTTGGTATTCATACACTTCTATTTGCTGATTCTGTCAAGGATCTTTATGTCCACAATTATAGAAGTACAAACCGGCAATAGTTGTGTTCTACTTCACACTTTGAGCATGCATAGTGTATTGTTTTGCTGCTTTGTTAAATCCTTACAACCTGTGTAGTTAAATTGAATCCACTTTTTATTTTTTATAATGGAGCATGGATTATATATGTATACGTCGAAGCATCTATTAGAGTCTTAGATGTCTATTTGTGCTAAGTTGTAATAACACGGCAAAATAACTTTAAATTTTATAATGGAGCATGGATTATATATGTATACGTTGAAGCATCTATTAGAGTCTTAGAGGTCTATTTGTGCTAAGTTGTAACAACACGGCAAAATAACTCAAGGTCTTTTTTCCAGCATTCATGGTCATTTAACCATATCATTTCACAATCCATGGTCAGTTAAGCGTATTCTAGTCTTCTAAACATTGGCTATTTAAGATGGTATGACTATTTGAGTTTCCATAGGTTTTATCTTGACATGTGCATTCTGATATGCACTCGAAGCTAGCTGGACATGCATGGATTTTTATGTGTATGCAACACCATATATGATGACATAGCATGGGATTACTATTTTTCTACTAGACATACTTTGGAGACAAAGTCGTGGGAAAAAGGAGCTGAGCTAGAATATGTGCGTTTGGTTTATAAACGTTTTTTTTCTAAATGATTCAGTACATATGAAGTTAATACAATTGTTCATTGTCCGTTTTGTAGGTGAAGCATCACAATATCTCTGGTTTTCTCATGCCATCTGGCGCTACAAGTGTGTGTGTGCAAACACTGGTTGCGTCTCACCTGCGAACTCCAATCCCTAGCTGGCTTCTTCTACACCAGTGAGCACCGTCCTCTGTCCACCCTCCACTTTTCATTGTCCCGGGAACTAGGGTCTCTAGCTGATCTACTCCTCCATTTTCCTACACGAGCATCACCATCCTCTTTTGTTGGTATGACGCCTCCGCTCAAGCCAACGTCGGGGTATCGTAAAAGTCCTCTTCTGTTTCCTTTATAAAAGAGTTAAGAATGTCCGAGTACTTTCTAGATGTTGTCAACTTCAGTTTGCACTATTGTTTGAGTTTAACAAGATTTTGCTGCCATTTGTCTCGAGGCTAGGGTTTCTTAATAAAAAGAAAGAGAATATAAAAGGCAAATCAGTGTTGGAACTCGCTTTCATTTGTACCTCCTGATAACCTCCTTTTTAGCAGTATGGAAAGAAGGGTAGGAAAAATGTAGGTCCCAAAAATATATCGTGTTTCATTTTTAAATTTTAAGCAACTCTATACGATTAATGTTTTACAGAATAAAGGGGGAATTCACATGTAATTTGTGTAGCTAGGCTAAATGTATAGATCACTACCAGCGTGGAACATCTCCTTGGATCATGTTACCTCCCATCAACATGCTAGCGTCCTCGCACCTTACTTCTTGCCTCCGGTCTCTAGATGCATCCAGCGTTGCCATAACAAGAGGTAACTCCACCACCTTCATTAGAATTTTTGTATTTGTTGTATTGTTCCTAGCCCTTAGAATTCGATGGAAATCACAAGGATTTATGCCTAGAGAAAAGTTTACATACAAACTAGATGTGCTCATGTGTGGTGTTGGTAACTTTGTTGCATACCAATCCAGTAATTTAGCTAAGAGACAATAGGATACATGACATTGTAGCTATACATTCTTTTGGTTACATGATCCAGTATAGCTAAAATAAATTACACGATTTCTGTAATTGTTGTTGGAGATTGTCGCTTTCAGTTTGTACCTTTTTTCTATTGGATGATTCTGTATAGCTAAAATAAATTACATGATCATGTAATTGTTGTTGGAGAATGTCGCCTCCAGTCATTTTCTAGACACTTGTGCTAAAAACAATAGGTGTGCAATCGCTATTGTATTGCAACAAGAACTTGGACCATATACCCAGACAAACATTGGTACATCCTACCAACCCAGGGTGTGAGCACACCCTGTTGCCCTCTGTGTGATGATACTATGGCTGTCCCGGCCCCTTTCTGCCTCCTACGCCCCTAGATCCTCCTTCACATGCTCCCCTCAGCCTCAGCGCCATCATCGCCCTCCTCACTTGATCCTATTTCCCAACACCTTAGAGTCCAGTTCCTCCTGTCCCTCCCCTACAAGCGTGGCTCCAGATTCTACACCATCTCTCCTCTGATTTTGGAGGCGGCATGACAATTGGTGTGGCTGGAAAGGCGGATAAGGGGAGGTGGGCACTGGCGGGTTGGCAGCGCTCCCACGAGGCATGACAGAGTTCTGGAGCAAGTTGTGCCCCACAGAAGGTGAGCTTCATCATTGCATTTTCGCCAAGCCCCTCGCTCGACTTTTTGGGTTTGTGTACAAAAATGCCATGCACAGTGCCCACCAACTGTTTGCTGAAATTCCCCAAGGTTTTGGCATCTTCGGTAGCCACTGTTGTAAGTTCTTTATACATCTCTTTCCCCTTTTGTTAATTTTTGGAGCTTATCTGAACAACATATTTATGTGTATTGATCCGACTGCATGATCACTTTACTTCTTTCGGTCCATAATTTCCTGAGTTTGCTGCCTTGTGCCTTCAATCTATGGTACATCTAATGGGCTTGATTGTTTTTTATTGTTAAATGGAACCTATGATTTGCAAGACTTGGATATAGAATTACAAGTGATTTTGTTAGGTGAGTATATAAATTAAGATGTCAATGTTGAGAAGAAGGGAAGATCAAACACGAGGTGCTTTTAGAAGTGCTAGGAAACGTACATGTTCCTCAGTGGAACATGCAGTATCAAATTGTGTGAGTCTATTCCCACACATGATATGATGATAAGTTGTGTTGCGGCAATGAGTATCCTCATTGGTGATGATGATGATTTATAGTTATAATATGGAGACATATAGTCGTGCTTTGGGGTTGTTCTTGGCATGCCAATGCTCTTTACTTTAAGAATAAGCATATTGATGTAAATTCTGATTTTGGTTTATTTTCCCGTTGACACATTTCATTTGGTTTGATGAAAAAAGCAGAATGCAACAAATGATCCCTTTTTATGGATAATAGTGAATAATGGAGCTAAATTAAATTAAACAAGGGGGACCACACATCCAAATATATTGTGATCTTTTTGTAGATCCAGTTCTACCTAGACTAAAAATTGAGGCACAACTCTGATTAACTTGATAAAAATGAATAGCTTACTGCTATGCTTAATGTTAGCAAAAGGATGGTCACTATTTTATGTATGTTTGTTTCTTCACAAAATGATATTCTTTCTACAGGTACCCTCATTTTTTATCCTGTAGATGTTATCAAAATTAGGCTCCAAATACAGCTTGTTGGTCAAAGAGGAAACTTGGTACGCATAGTCCCGCGTCATCTATGTATTACTTATTTTGATGCTAAGTTTACTAAATTATGGTAAGCGTACTGTTAAAATTAAAACTATTAGGGGTTAATGTTTATGCAAATGGTTAAAATGGATGGGCCTCTATCACTCTATTTTTTTAAAGAAAGACCCAGCAGGGCCTAGCTTTATATCTCAATCACTCTATTTGGGATTTGAACCAGCAACAATTAGATCCCTCATCCATAGCGGTCTTAGATTAGGATTATATGTGGCCTGCAAACATGTTTGCAGCTATGCATTTGGCTCAACAGAATTTGCTTTTAAATTTGCATCCTGAGTAGTTGCTGGGGCCACTCAGAAATCCGAAGGAGGTTTTGAAGGTATACTATAGTGATATTTACTTAATTCAAAGTATCACTAGGTTTATGGACTTGATCGAGATCGGGCACATCCTATATGTGAGATCACAAATGAATACAAGTAGAATTAGTATATTCGAAGTGATGAGGAAAATTGTAGCAGAGGAATGCCTCAAAGTGCTTTGGTAAGGAGTTGGCCCAGCTATGGCGAGAGTGGGCTGAACCACGACATCACAAATATCAACTGATGACGAGGTCAAGCAAATATACCATTTTTTCTTATCTTCTGCTTGAAACGGAAGTTGTTGCACACCTAATAAACTATTTATGCCTTTTTTTACGCCAGTCCTTCCTGAAGTTGACACCACTTAAAGAAATGTTTTCAATTAAATCTCATCTACTTTGAATTATTTTTCTCTTCTACAAAAAGTCAGATAAACCCTTTTATTCTGCTACTACTTGCGAGGTCATGATTTCTATTAATCTTGGATACCTTTCATGTCTTGATGAATGTCAAGTTAGTCCAGAGCTTTGCTCTTTTTCATGCCTGAAAATTTATTTGTTTGAATTGTTGGTGTAAATGGATCAACTACCTATTCCTTGGGGAAATCCCTTTTGGCTCACAGGTGCAAATACATCCATTGTGAGAAAACATATTTTAAAATATTAAAGATTTGTAAAAAAATATCTATATCTATATTTGAACATTTTATGTTCGTTCACAAGTTTTTTTGATGTGGTATATATCTAATTCGAGACCCCCCTTCAGTTTAATACTTCATGGATCAGTGAGATGTGGCTGGCTGATTGATAGTTTTATGGAATGAATAATGTCTAGCAAGATCCTGCTTGCCTGCCACCATGTTGTGCCAGCCGCTGCACCACCGCTTGCTGGTGCCGGACCCGGACGGAGTGCCGATCCCACCACCTCCACCCCTTTTCTTCCTCTCATCCTTCCACCATGGCCTTTTGAAAGTTATCACTGAATCTATTTGGGTATATCTCACATCTTCACTTACAACAGGTTCAAAGTCATTCAGAAAATGTCTGTATCACCAGAATAGGTATGCACTCGCTGTACGTAAAAGCTATCACCAAATCTATTATTTTTTTTCTAACTTCCATCTATTCTATGCATGCAAAACTCTTAGGACTTCTTTGTCTTAAGATCTTATTTTGTGCAAATTGGTCATATATAGGACATAAACATTCCATCACTCGATAGCGAATCTATACAATTTTCTAATATCGGTGATGGTGATGATGTTGCCATGATATAATAAAGTACTAACAGTTATAGAAAGAATCTGGTAGCTAGGAATCAAATAGTAATCACTAAGGCTGTTTTCGTATTCACTTCTAACCTGTTGTTTTGTAGGTGGAATTGCATGTAATAGTTAATTGAATAAAGACGTGGTACAGGCGGCAACCAACATAAGTGTTTGCAATTTGTACTTACTTTTGTGATGTTTGACAGCTTTACAGTGTCCTAGCAATGGAGCAAAATAAAAATAGAAGCAAATTAGGGCTGCTGCTATTGAACTAATATCGTAAACCCAATAGTGACATGTATAGAGTTGATTTGTTCAATGTGCTTCGTTGCAACCTACAATAAATCTGTAATCTTACATGTTCTTTATATATCTGTTAATTCTATGTTAATATGCCCATTCCATGTTATGAGTGTGTATATTATGTAGCCTGACGAAATTTAAGTTATAATTTACATGAAGTAAAAATGCTAGCATGGCCTATTCTCATGCTCAAGATACTTTTCCTTTTGCAAATGAGGCCCAAGATACTTCTAGGAACCAGATTTTTTGTTTGCATATAATATACACAATGAACACCCAAAGGAAGCGCCTCTCCACCCATCACATTATCGTATCATTCAGTCTATTTACGGCTACCATCAGGAGAGAAAAAAAAGTAGATGAACTAAGCTAGCTACATACACAGCCAAAAGCCCCTACAAGTCTACCACGCCGATCATGCTTTGTGGTAAGACGTGCTATAGACGACGTGGCGAAGCGCGCATGCTCTCCTATAGTAGATTCTACTTGTACATGTTTGCTCAGGTTCTTGCCAAGCAGGAGGAAGAGGATACTGATTCGGCTTCTTGATTTTCTACCGTAGTTTGTTTGCTCCTTATTTGCTTGTAGTGAGGGTGTTAAAAGCCTAGCATCGCGTCGTATTTCTATTTTAGGGAACTGTCACTTTTAGCTCATGGGACCGGTTTCTATTCCTGGTATATGTCCCTTTCGGACAAGGGGGCACCCTGTAGCGCTAAATGGTAACTGCACACCGTGTAGCAGGTTCCCCTCAGGGATCAATTCGATCTATCCTCGGGTCGTAGCTTTCGTACGCGTGTAAGCCAGCCTTATCCAACCATGTGAATAGCATCCCACGCGTACGCGTATAGGCCAGATAAAAAAAAGACAACCTTATCCAACCAACGTGAATAGCATCCTGCGTGCGTACGTGCTCCTCCTCCCATCGCGCTGCCGTGCAGCGCCACCGCGCCGAACGTGCCTGTTGCTCCTTCCTCCCATAGCACCATCTCGTCGAGAGTCGCCACCTCTCCTTCTCATAGCGCCGCCGCCCTCTCCACCATACCACGCGCCCTCCGCTGTCGGAGCTCCCGCCAACCGCGCCGCCCTCTGCGCCGAAGTTCTTGCCGACGACCACGACGCCCCTTCGCCGCCGGAGATCCCGCCAACCGCGCCGCCCTCTGTGCCAAAGTTCCTGCCAACGACCGTGTCGCCCCTCTGCCATCGAAGCTTCGCCAACCACGCCGTCCTCTACGCCGGAGTTTCGGACGACAACCGTGCCGCCCCTCCATCGCCGGAGGTCCCACCGCCATACCTCCGTGCCATGGCCGACTACCCTCGCCATTCCTCCTTCTCCTGCCGCGTGCCCCTCCGAGCTCTGCTGACCTTGGGCTACCGTGCCCACTCCAAGCCTCGTCGCCGAATAAGGGCCACCGGATTTTGCTACATCGCATGGTGCTACATAGGCATGACGGCGATGCTACTGGGAGTGGTCACTGTTGCTACATATGAAGGGTCGCGATGCTACCGACCAATAAATGGGTTTTGAGATTTTGCTACAGGGCAATGCTACAATAGTAGTAATATTTTGCTATTTTTATTCTATGTTTTTGCTGCAATAGTATAAAGTATTTGCTACGATAGTTTTGACGAAAGTCTTCAGCAAAGTCGGTTTTGCTACAGCAGGCACCGGCGATTTCTCCGGCGAGGTCGTTTTTTTTGCTAAATTAGCAAAAAAATTGCTACCATCGTTTTGCGGTCTTGCTACAATAGTGTAAGGTTTTTGCTACATGGTCTCCGGCGAGATTTCCGGTGAAAGTCTCCGGCGAGTCTCCGGTGAGGTCGGGTTTGCTATATTAGCATAATTTTTTTGCTACACGGTCGCCGGCGAGGTCTCGGGCGAAATCTCCGGCGAGGTTCGGTCTGTTTTTGTATTTTCTGGACCAAACCGTTTTTTGCTACATGTAGAAAAAGCGAGACTATTTATAGCAAAAGCGGGTATATTTGTAGCAAAAGTGGGATTTTGAAGATTTTTGAGGGACACATGTCAGCAGGAGGACCCGGGGGATTTTGGGAAATATCCTCGGGGGACGTATAGTACGGCCCTTTTAAATTAGCTGGCTTACAATTTTGGTTTAATAAGGAAAAAAAGAAAGAAAAGAAACAAAGATGATTAACCTATACGTGAAGCCACCGGACAGTCCATCCTTTGCACGCACACATACATATACCAGACCAGCCAAAGCTAAGAGAATCTTCACTCAGCTTTCCAGGACGCCGATCTCAGGGTGAAATTTAGGTCCAGAGCCGAAAATCGGTCCATTCGTGTTCCCAGGACACCGGTTTCGTCCGAATTTATGCGAACTTTGGTTCGGACTCCCCAGGCCATTCCCAGCATCCGGGAACGCCGGACAAATCGAAAATGGGCGTGGGCCAGCTCTATCGGCGACACAGCCCCATTTTCACACACCAACTCGCCCAGTCTGCGACGAAGAGCTCCCCGGCTGCCTCCGCCGCCATGGCTTTGCTGGCGGAGCTCCTCCACACCGAGACATGCCCATGCCTCTAGATAGCCTCGTCGTAGTTGCCTCCGCTTTCGCCGCCCAAGCTATGCCATAGCTCGGCTTCGCTGCGAGCTCCCACCACCTCGCCCGCCAAGTATTCGGCGTTTTGCCGGTTCGGCCATGGACTCCGACAACAAGGAGATGCTCGCCATGTTATGGAGGAGGAGAATGTCGTGGTCGCTGAAGATGCAGAGCACTTGCAGATCCTGGCATCCCTCGCCTAGTTGTACCTACAGACGGAAGCCGAAGCGCAGAGGTTCGGCGAAGGGTCGCCGGAAGTGCAAGGCGAGGCAAAGGATAGAGGGCTACTGCATTTTGTACGCCAACTACTTCGCCGACGAGCCGCTCCACGAAGAGGCCGTGTTTTGGCGCCGTTTTAGGATGATCCGGAAGCTCTTCCTCAAGATCTGCTGACCCACAAGTATAGGGGGTGTATCATAGAACTTTCAATAAATAGGAGTGTCAATCCCAACGAGGAGCATAAGGTGTTGACTAGTGGTTGATGGGCGTGTTGTTGACGCCTTGTTGGGAGACCCCAAGAGCAAGGTGTGATGAGCACAGCAGCAAGTTTTCCCTCAGTAAGAAACTGAGGTTATCAAACCAGTAGGAGGAAGGAAACGACTCAAAGGTGTTGCTAGCAAATTGGAGACCTACAAAACACAAACTCAAGACTTTGCCCCAACGAACAGTGAGGTTGTCAATCTCACCAGTTTGCCGTAACAAAGGATTAACTGTATGGTGTGGAAGGTAATAGTGGTTTGCATAAAGTAAACAATAACAGTGGAAGATGTATCAATGGTAAAGATTGGACCGGGGTCCATAGTTCACTGGAGGTGTTATCCTTAGATAAAAAAACATGGCATGCTGGGTAAACAAATTATAGCAGGGAAATTGACAGGACTGATCAAGGCATAACAATGCAATACTAGACATTCATGATCCTATGAGATTCGATTGGGCAATATAACAAGATACATAGACCGCCATCCAACTGCATCTATGACTAGAAATCCACCTTCGGTTTATCATCCGAATCCCCTCCAGTATTAAGTTGCAAACAACAGATAACTGCTTTAAGCAAAGTGTGTAAGATAAATAATTCACTTGTTCCATGAACAAGGGACCGTTGTTTTCTCCCTAGTGGCAACAACACATCTACAACCTTAGAGATTTCTGTCACTTCCCTTAGATTAAATATAGGCATGAACCCACTATCTAGCATAAATACCCCCTCTTGGAGTCACTAGCATCTACTTGGCCAAGATAGCTACTAGAAACAGAGAGCATGCAAGATCACAAACAACATAAACATGATAGAATCAATAAGACAAAACTATTAATCAATCTAACATAGTAACCTCAATATCCACCGGATCCCCGCAAACACAACATGCATGATTACAAATAGATATGATCTTGATCATGAACATAGCTCACAAGATCTAAACATGGTAGCACAAAGGAGGAGATACAACCATCTAGCTACTACATGGACCCGTAGTCCAAGGTGGAACTACTCACGCTTCATACCGAAGGCTAGCATGATGAAGAAGAAGGCCTCCGGGATGATCTCCCCCCGGCAGGGTGCCGGGAAGAGATTCAGATCCCCCCGATCTAGGGACGATGGTGGCGGCGGCTACATACATTTTCGTGGAATATTGATCGGGTACTTAGGGTTTTGGCATCAGGGGGTCTTTATAGGCAAAGAGGCGAGGCAGGGGGTGGCCAGGGTGGTCACACCCCAGGCGCGGCTAACCCTAGCCCGCGCCGCCAGGGGGTGTGGCCCCCTGGTGCCTCCCATCCGTCTCGTACTCTGGCTCCGTGTTCTCCACGACTTTGGCTTTTGTCTCGTCCAATTCCGAGAATATTGATTTTATGCCTTTCTGGAACCAAAAACAGAAGAAAATAGTCAATTGGCACTTTGGCATCTTGTTAATAGGTTAGTATCAGAAAACATATAAAAACACCTCAAAGTGTAGAAAAAGCAAAGCAAAGTAGATACTAAACAAACATGGAACATAAAAAATTATAGATATTTTTCCGACGTATCAAGCATCCCCAAGATTAACTCCTGCTTGTCCTCGAGTAGGTAAGTGATAAAAATTATAATTTTTGAGGTGACATGCACCATCAAAATCAAGATCAAACCATTTGCAAGCATTGAAAGCTAGGATCAAAGAACTCTAAACATGAGCATGAAAGATGGAGTTCTAACAGTAAGACAAAGTAACTATGCATGCAACAAGAAAGGCTACAAACAAAGATCATGAATAACATGCATTGAAAAATGTTTGTCTATTTCACATACAGAAAACATGGCATAGTGGCATTCATCTTGTCCATCATGGAGTAGAAAATAGATGCATATGACACCTTCAAAGTTCATAAGAGTGACTAGATACAAATAGCACAAGAACAAGTAATATCAACAATATGCATCAATCAGTAAGTTTTGGGACAATGCACATGGAACTAAGAATGGCAACTATGCTCTTTTAACTGGTGCCTAAAGGTAGAAGGTGGAGACTCAATATAATGGTGAAAGAAAGGCCCTTCATAAGGGAAGCAGGGATTTCAAGTTTCAAAAAGAGCTTCCAAAAATTATTGTACTTGTTAGTTTTCAGCTCTCATTGCCCCTATCATAAGTATCTTGAAGTGATTAAGGTTAAAGTGAACAAACTATGGAGTATATGCTTGACAAAGTATAAGTTCGCAATCTCATGTCCATTGAATGTGAGGGCCGCTCCTCATGCTACTCAAGTTTATTTGACATGGTTATACCCCACGGGTACACAATGTTAGCATACCTGGTCCAGCCCAAGGGAAGGCCCATGACAAGATACATGGCCCGTGGAGATTTCGGGTGGCCCAAGCCCATGACGCATTTGGATCCTTGGAGAACAAGACTAGAGTAGATAGAATTTCAAAGGAGCAAACCCTAATCTATAATCGACTCAACCTACGCCTGGGACCTGCCTATATATATAAAGGCTAGGAGGGCACATCGAGGAGGGCCTCAACTCACCTCATACGCACCTCACGCCAGATTGCATCTGCGCACCCCTGTAACCTTTGGTTCCGCCGTAATCAAGAGCAGACAAGCAGGAGTAGGGTTTTCCCTCCGGGGCCTGAACCTGGGTAAACCTCGTGTCCCCGTGTTGCTTGTCTATTAACCGTTCCGTGATCTCCAGCATCCCCATCTTCTCCAAAACCCAAGTCCATAACAATGGGCATTGACGAGTCAAAACCTCGTCATTAGTTACTTGCAAGTTCTTGTCATAGTAGGTACATGTGTATCATAGAGAACCGCCAACGGGGTACCCCTTGCACATGATACAGGAGCTATCCCATAATCAAAATGACAAGGCAAGCATACAATGAGCATCTCAGCATTCTTCTTATTTACCATGGGAATATGGTGCTTTTTTCTCTCTTTCCTCTTTTCTCATATTTTTTTCTTTTTCTCAATCTCTTTTTTTCATAAGAAGAATTCTTCATAGATGTCACTATGGTGATGCTGCAACTTTCCACCATAATTAGGCATGGCTTAGGCTAGCGGCACATGCGTTTCTCTAACACACATACATAACTCCATGGACTTACAGGTTCCCCTTTCAGTTCACACCGACGACATCCATAGACAAAAGAGCATGATATCAACTGGATAGGTATCCAAAAGTGTTGAAAGCGTTCCCCGTGACAGCACGGTTCTGCTAATACCAATGTATAAGTGCAAGCATATCCCACATAGATGACACAATGGTTCAAGTTATTAGGGGCAATAAAAATAAAGTGTTCCATCAAGTTCGTGAGAGCTTTAATCACTAAGTTTTCACATAACAAAATATTTTTTAATTGGAAGATAGATGAAAACAAGAATATACTTGGAATGATGTAACACACCATGCATAGGAATTTATAGTGGACACTTTGAGATAACTTGGTTTCTTGGGAGTTGGATGCATGAGTAGAGATTACTCATACACGTGGAGGCTAGCAAAAGACTGGGAGCGACCAACTAAGATAGCAATAATGGCCATAATCATGTAGAGTGACAAAACATTAATAATCAAAGCATAAAGTGGTACTAAAAGTCAAGGACTATATGATCATAGAGGCTATGGTGACTTTTTGATAGTCATAACATGGTGAGCATGTGCCAAGTCAACCCAAACAAAGCATCAAAGGAGAATGCCATAATACTATGCTTTTGTATGCTAAAACAACACATGATTCTTTCAAGGCACACTAAGCAATCCCAATTGTTTGGGACAAGTCATGCTACAACAATAATCACTAAGCATAAGGTCAAAACAACACCTAGCATGACATTATAAAGTCTAAGTCACAGTCAAAGCAAGCTCCTCTTGTACTACTCAAGCAAGAACTTTCTACTCCTTTCCAACACAAATCAACTTATTTGAAACAACACTGCGAGAACGGGGGTCCAAACTACTTTATTCAAGCAAACTAAGCAAACCAAACGAAAACTAAGACGCTCCAAGAACAACACAACCGTTATGAAACAATAAAAACGAAGTGTCTAGAAAGACCTAAGCTTTTTATTGATGAAGAAGGGGATGCCTTGGGCATCCCCAAGCTTTGACGCTTGTACCTCTTGAATATTTATTGGGGTGACACGGGGTGGCATCCCCAAGCTTGAGATTTTGTCCATTCTTCATCTCATTACATTATTCTCTCTCTACACCTGAAAATTTTCCTTCATACAAAACTTCACACAATCTTCATTAGCAACATTAGTGTATTCAAAAGATAATAGGCCTTTGGGTTTAGTTTTAGAATAGCAAAACTTTCACTAAAAACACAAGCTACTATATAAATTCCCTCAAAAAGCTCAATTTACCAAAAGGAACCAAAAAAGGAATCAATAAGAAGCAAATGCAAATAATGGGAGAAATCTGTCAAAACAGACCAGCAGGTAGAAACCGATTTTTTCGAATACCTTCTGTTGCTCAAATAAAAAAGTGTTGAACTAACGAAAGTTAGCTAACATACCGAGGGATTTATTCAAAAACTATCAACTCAATCCGACTTATAGAGCTTCCTCACGAATTAATACAGTGGAGCACAAAAATATGTTTCGGGAAAGCAACTCCCCAAATCTTACTTCCCTCTCATTAGAGGTCATTCTTGGCACAAAAAGCAAACAAAAAGGATAAGGAGAGGTCATTACTGAAGTAGTAACTTCCAAGACTCAATAAAACTCTTGGGTTATCTCCCAACAAGTACTTTTCTTTAACGCATTTAAGTTAGGCACAAGAAGCAAGAATCAAGTATTTTCAAATGAAGAAGCATTAACATCAAACCTTCCTTTCAAAGTAGGAGAAAAAGCAACTTCTCTCTCTTCATAGGGAAGTGTTCAATACCTTTCTTGAATGGAAATTGATATTTAATGGTGACTTCTTTCATATCAATGATGGCACCAATAGTTCTAAGAAAAGGTCTTCCCAAAGTAATATGACAAGAAGCATTGTATTCAACATCCAAAACATAGAAATTAACAGGTACATAAGCATTGTGAACCATAATAAGAACATAATTAACACTCCCCATGAGTTTCTTTTTAGCATTATCATTAAGCGGGACATCCAAATAACAATCTTCCAAAGGTGGCAAATCAAGCATTTCATAAATCTTTCTAGGCATAATAGAGACACTAGAACCAATGTCACATGAAGCTTTGAGATCATAGTCATTCACTTGCATATTAATAATGGGTTCCCAACTATCTTCTACTTTCCTAGGAATAGAGGCTTTGTGTTTCAGCTTATCTTCCTTAATTTTAATAAGAGCATCAGTAATGTGTTTGGTGAAAGCTACATTCATATCACTAGCATCAGGACTTCTAGCAAGCTTTTGTAGGAACATAATCACTTCAAAAATATTGCAACCATCAAGATCAAAATCAAACTTAGCATCCTAGTAGTAGACTTATTGGGTTTAGGCATTGTGGTAGGAGGAATAGGGACTTCTTGAGGTTTAGTGGCATCCATATTGGTGGTGGTGATAGTGCACACACTATTGTTTCTAGCAATTTCATCTTCTCTTTATCACTTAGCATGAAGTCGGGCTAACAGTCTAACATTTTCATCAATAGTAACTTGTATGGAATGAGTAGCAGCAAAGGTACTTTCCAAAGTTTTAGGTTTAGAAACCATTTTATTAATCAAAGAGGATTGTGCTTCAGACAAAGAGGAAATATTTTTCTCAACATTCAAAAGATTTTCCTCCACAGTCTTATTGAAAGTGGTTTGTTTACTAATAAAGTCTTTGAGCATGACTTCAAGTTTAGAGGGGGCACTTCTAGTATTGTTGTAGGAGTTTCCATAGGTATTGCCATTATTAGGAGGTTAAGGACTATAATTGTTGTTACTACCAAAATTATTCCTATAGGTATTGTTCTTGAAATTGCTGTTTCTAATGAAGTTCACATCAACTTGCTCTTCTTGAGCAACTAAAGAGGCTAAGGGAACATTATTAGGATATAAAGGAGCTTTCCCATTAATAAGCATAGCCATGATAACTCAATCTTATCACTCAAAGAGGAGGTTTCTTCAATAGAATTTACCTTCTTACCGTGTGGAGCTCTCTCAGTGTGCCATTCAGAATAATTAACCATCATATTATCAAGGAGTTTTGTTGAAGCACCCAAGGTGATGGTCATAAAGGTACATCCAGCATCTCAATCCAACAGGTTTCTTGAAGAGAAGTTCAAACCTGCATAAAAAGTCTGGATAATCATCCAAGCAGTAAGTCCATGCGTGGGAGAATTCTTAACCAAATATTTCATTCTTTCCCAAGCTTGAGCAACATGTTCATTATCAAGTTGTATAAATTTCATAATATCACTTCTCATAGATATAATCTTAGCAGGAGGATAGTACTTTCCAATAAAAGCATATTTGCACTTAATCCAAGAATCAATACTATTTCTAGGCAAGGATAACAACCATTCTTTAGCTTTTCCTCTCAAGGATAAAGGAAACAACTTGAGCTTAATAATATCTCCATCTACATCCTTATATTTTTTCATCTCACAAAGTTCAACAAAGTTATTAAGGTGTGTAGCAGCATCATCAGAACTAGCACTAGAAAATTGCTCTCTCATCACAAGATTCAACAAAGCAGGCTTAGTTTCATAAAAGGTAGCATCAGGAGTAGGTGGAGCAATAGGATTACTTAGGAAATCATTGTTGTTTGTGCTAGTGAAGTCACACAACTTGGTGTTCTCAGCAGAGTTCATTTTGGCAAAAGTGGAGCAATCCGACAACAGCAGCAACTAGAGCAGGAACTAATTTTTTTGTGTTGTTGATAAAAAGAGGCAAACCAAACCAAACTATTTTTTTTGGAGTTTTTGATAAAAAGAGGCAAACAAAACCAAGCAAAATAAACTAATCAAAACAAAAACAAAGTAAAGAGTAAGGTTGTGAAGGACTCCCCTTGTGAAGACGTCCTTAGCCTCCCCGGTAACGGCGCCAGAAAAGCTTGTGATGGGCGTGTTGTTGACGCCTTGTTGGGAGACCCCAAGAGAAAGGTGTGATGAGCACAACAACAAGTTTTCCCTCAGTAAGAAACCGAGGTTATCGAACCAGTAGGAGGAATGAAACGTCTCAAAGGTGTTGCAAGCAACTTGGAGACCTGCACAACACAAACTCAAGACTTTTCCCCAACGAACAGTGAGGTTGTCAATCTCACCGGTTGCTGTAACAAAGGATTAACTATATGGTGTGGAAGGTAATAGTGGTTTGTAGAAAGTAAACAGTAACAGTGGAAAATGTATCAATGGTAAATATTGGACCGGGGTCCATAGTTCACTAGAGGTGTTCTCCTTAGATAAACAAACATGACATGCTGGGTAAACAAATTACATCAGGGCAATTAACAGGACTGAGCAAGGCATAACAATGCAATACTAGACATCATGATCCTATGATATTCGATTGGGCAATACAACAAGATACATAGACCGCCATCCAACTGCATCTATGACTAGAATTCCACCTTTGTGTTATCATCCGAACCCCCTCCAGTATTAAGTTGCAAGCAACAGACAACTGCTTTAAGCAAAGTGTGTAAGGTAAACAATCCACTTGTTCCATGAACAAGAGACCGTTGTTTTCTCCCTAGTGGGAACATCACATCTACAACCTTAGAGATTTTTGTCACTTACCTTAGATTAAATATAGGCATGAACCCACTATCGAGCATAAATACCCCCTCTTGGAGTCACTAACATCGGAGAGCATGCAAGATCACAAACAACATAGACATGATAGAATCAATAAGACAAAATCATTAACCAATCTGACATAGTAATCTCAATATCCATCGGATCCCCGCAAACACCAAATGCATGATTACAAATAGATGAGATCTTGATCATGAATGGAGCTAACAAGATCTAGACATGAAATCACAAAGGAGGAGATACAACCATCTTGCTACTACATTGACCCGTAGTCCAAGGTGGAACTACTCACGCTTCATACCGGAGGCTGGCATGATGAAGAAGAAGGCCTCTAGGGTGATTTACCTTCCGAAAGGGTGCCGGGAAGAGCTTCAGATACCCCCCGATCTAGGGACGACTTTGGCGGCGGCTACAGACGGTTTCATGGAATATTGATCGGGTACTTAGGGTTTAGGCATCGGGGGCTTCTTATAGGCAAAGAAACGACTCAAAAGTGTTGCTAGCAACTTGGATACCTGCATAACACAAACTCAAGACTTTCCCCAACGAACAATGAGGTTGTCAATCTCACCGGTTTGCTATAACAAAGGATTAACTGTATGGTGTGGAAGGTAATAGTGGTTTGCAGAAAGTAAATAGTAACAGTGGAAGATGTATCAATGGTAAAGATTGGACTAGGGTCCATAGTTCACTAGAGGTGTTCTCCTTAGATAAACAAACATGGCATGCTGCGTAAACAAATCATAGAAGGGCAATTGATAGGAGTAAGGCATAACAATGCAATACTAGACATTCATGATCCTATGAGATTCGATTGGGCAATACAACAAGATACATAGACCGCCATCCAACTGCATCTATGACTAGAAATCCACCTTCGGGTTATCATCCGAACCCCCTCCAGTATTAAGTTGCAAGCAACAGATAACTGCTTTAAGCAAAGTGTGTAAGGTAAACAATCCACTTGTTCCATGAACAAGAGACCGTTGTTTTCTCCCTAGTGGCAACAACACATCTACAACCTTAGAGATTTCTGTCACTTCCCTTAGATTAAATAGAGGCATGAACTCACTATCTAGTATAAATACCCCCTCTTGGAGTCACTAGCATCTACTTGGCCAAGATAGCTACTAGAAACGGATAACATGCAAGATCACAAACAAAACAGACATGATAGAATCAATAAGACAAAATCATTAATCAATCTGACATAGTAATCTCAATATCCATCGAATTCCTGCAAACACAACATGCATGATTACAAATAGATATGATCTTGATCATGAACGGATCTCACAATATCTGTAGAGGCCTGAACCCAATAAGGTACAAGTCCCTGTGTTTACAGTGCTAGTCCCTGGATCGAATAGCCAGCACCCACAGTTTAAGATGTAATATCAAGAAACAAATGTTATATTACAACTCATAACCAGGAATAAAATAATTCATTACAACTTACATAGCTCATATGGCTATCTTATTACAAAGAAGAAGATATAACTATAAGCATGGAGTCCTTCATCTTCATGTGCCACATGCAATCATGTTGGTTGTAGACTTGTAATCCCTACTCAACAGACTTCACTAACATCAAACAAACCTGCAACATGATAAGTTACAACCACAAGGGTCAATACATTTTAATTGTATTGGCAAGTGATATCATATTGATATGGAGAATCTAACATCTACATGAATATATGGCTAAGTGGAGTTTTGGCTGGCCTTTGCATAAAATAAAATTTTCCTATCCTTTGTAAAATAGGTTTTCTCTTTTTCAAAACACTTCATCAAACATGGCACACTGGATACACACCAGGTGCTACCCTTGTTCACCCAACAAGTTTTAACTTAGAAATTAGAATGATGAGATCTTTGATTCTACTTCATTGTCTTGATGCTCAAAATTGTCCATAACCGGGGACACGATTAAGTACTTAGTTTTTACCCTCTCGAGAGGTGATGCACTTTCCCCACAAGACTCGGCATGCATCGAGACGAGACTTTTCAGAAGCAATCCCTTAGACCACCATGGACACGTTCCATCCTATCATCACTACCACCTTCTGTCCATCTGGTTGAGTTCTTGCAACTTAGTTGGTCAAGGCTGATACGTCCATTTTGCATCACCGTTCTATATCATAATTTGCCACTATTCATTAATATATTTCATATTAAGAGGTGTTACTTATGTCTTTTCATCTGTTTTTGCATGTTGAATGATTCTTGGAGGATGAATTGCCGGAGTCAGGATTCTGATGGAAAAAGCGGTGTTTTGATGCAATTTCGCGAAGATCAGAAAAATACGAGAAAAACTACGGAAAATCCTATTTTCCCAGAAGACGAAGAATGCCGGAAGGGGAGGCGGAGATGGGCCATAGGGGACCCACACCCCCTAGGCGCGGGCCACCCTAGGCCGTGCCTATAGGGGGTGTGTCCCACCTAGCCCACCTCTGGCTCTGCCCTTTCGCCTATATCTTCTCCTCAAAACCCTAAGACAGGGGGGTGATGACCCACAAGTATAGGGGGTGTATCGTAGTACTTTAGATAAATAGGAGTGTCGATCCCAACAAGGAGCAGAAGGTGTTGAATAGTGGTATGGAGCAGGAAATCTCTATAAATACTTAGCTAACGGATTTTTAGGGGTTTTCTGATAAAGCAAAGAAATAAAGTGCAAGTAATAAAGATAGCAAACAATTGCAGCAAGTGGCCCAATCCTTTCTTAGCAAGGATAAGCTGGTGGAAATACTTATGAGGACCAAACGTTCTCGAGGCACATGAGAATTCTGTCAAGTGCTTTCGCTTCATATAGCTGAGTAGTCTTCTTTGGTTTTGTAAGTGTCATGTGGGTGAACCCGTGCTAATGTACCGACCTTACTTGTACTAATACATACTTGTGATTAAACCCCTTGCAAGCATCCACAACTACAAGAAATCAATTAAGATATAAACCTAACCACATCCTTAAACTCTGAGATCCTACACTCCCTTGTGCAATGGTTTCCTAACAAGGGTTCAGGTTTCTGTCACTCCGACAACCCCACAATTAGTAGCCAAATACACAATGCATTCCCCTAGGCCCATAAATGGTGAAGTATCATGTAGTCGACATTCACATGACACCACTAGAAGAATAGCACCACAACTTAAATACTAAACCATTGAATAATATCTCAACACAAATCCACTACTAACAACATGACTTCTCCCATGTCCTTAAGAACTAAACGAACTACTCACGAGACATCATATGGATCAAGATCAAAGATGACATGGTAATGGATAACAATCTGAACATAAACAATAATCCAATGGTTCCACTCACAAGCATCAACTACAATAGTAATCAACACCGGGAAAGTTTCCCCTAAAAACTATGCGAGATTCAACACAATTGTTACAGCGAGATGGAGTGATGATGATGGTGTGATACGTTGGAAACGTATCTATAATTTTTGATGCTCCATGCTTGTTTTGTATCTACTTTGCTTTGCCTATCTACACTTTGAGGTGCTTTTTACATGTTTTCTGGTACTAACCTAGTAACAAGTTGCAACAGTGCCAGATGCATGTTTTCTGTTGTTTTTGGTTTCAGAAAAGTTAGTAAAGAAATATTCTCGGAATTGGACGGGACAAACGTCAAAGTCAATTACTTTCCGTGGGAAACAAGAAGTCCAAAGGGGAGACGAGGAAGCGGGCTAGGGCAGCCAGATCCCTAGGCGCGACTAGGGTGGGCCCGTGCCTGGCTAGGGTTTGGCCCCCCTGGTAGCCTCATCGGCCTCCCCCTTTGCCTATAAGAAGACCCCGATGCAGAAACCCTAAGCACCCGATCAAATCTCCACGAAACCGTCTGTATCCGCCACCACCATCTTCCCTAGATTGGGGCGCTCTGGAGTTCTTCCCGGCACCCTGCTAGAGGGGAGATCATCCCGGAGGCCTTCTCTTCGGTATGATGCGTGAGTAGTTCCACCTTGGACTATGGGTCCATGTAGTAGCTAGATGGTTGTATCTGCTCCTTTGTGCTTTCATGTATAGATCTTGTGAGCTCCGTTCATGATCAAGATCTAATCTATTTGTAATCATGCATGTTGTGTTTGCGGGGATATGATGGATATTGAGATTATTATGTTGGTTTGCTTAATGGTTTTGTCTTTATGATTCTATCATGTCTGTGTTGTTTGTGATCTTGCATGCTCTCCATTGTTAGTAGCTATCTTGGCCAAGTAGTTGCTAGTGACTCCAAGAGGGGGTATTGATGCTCGATAGTGGGTTCATGCCTCTAGTTTCCAAGGGAAGTGACATAAATCTCTTCGGTTGTAGATGTGCTATTTCTACTAGGGAGAAAACAACGGTCTCTTATTCATGGAACATGTGGACTGTTTACCTTACACACTTTGCTTAAAGTAGTTGTGTAAGATCCCTCACTTTATAAAGGTAAGGATCTCTATGATTGCAATGCTAGTCCCTGGATCAATGCTAGCATCCACAGTTTAAGATGAAGTACACATATGCAAAGTTCATTATTACATATCATTCCAGAGACAAACATAGTATTTTAAAAACTCCATGGCCACAGGCCTAATACAAGAGTTCAAATATATAATAAGATAAACAAGTCTTCATCTTCATGTGCCACAGGCAAGCATGTTGAGTGTAGACTCATAACCCCTAATCACCATCAGAATAACCTGCAACATCACAAGTTACAGCCACAGTGGGTCAATACATTGGAATAGTATTGGCAAGTGATACCTTAGTAATATATTAGCATCTAGTTACTACATGAAATTGGCTAAGTGTAGCTTAGGCTTGCTTTGCTCAAAATAGGTTTTACCTATTAGTTGAAAACACTAAGTTTTTCTTTGACAAAACTTTCCCAAGGAATCACCAATGGAAATTGGTGATCCTTCACCCTTGTTCAACCACAAGTTTTAACTTAGAAAATTGGGATGAGGAGATTCTTGATAGCTTCCATGTCTTGATGCTCAAGTTGTCCAATACCAAGGACTTGGCTAAGTACTTAGGTTCTTCCATCTGCAGAGGTTGTGCACTTTCCCCACAAGACTTGATTTTCACCAAGACAGGACCTTTCAGAAGCCTTCCCTTAGACCAAATGGACGCGCTCCAAACCTATCATCCCACTACCACCAACTGTCCAAATGGCTAAGTTATTGCAACCTATATGATCCAGGCAGAGCCCATATTGCCATATGGTTGCACTAGAAGCTTCTTAACATATGGCATCTCAAATCCCTTTATTACTGGGTGGCTTACCACAAGTGAGATACACAAGGTAAACCATAGAAATGGGCCTTGTGTAACCACTCAACATAGACCATTCTTTCCACTCCACCCAGGTGTTTCATTCACTTAGTTGTTTTATCAAGCAAAAACACAAGTCCAAAGACTTAGAAATATTTCACATAGCATGAATATATAACCCCCCTTGGTTGCTACTAGATAGGCTAAGCATGGTAATGGTAAGCACCTTAAATTAGAAATTTCTAGCAATTCTACAACTACTAGGATTTCCCAAGTATAGCATATAGATCAAAATATTCATGCAAGTCCTATACAAAATATTTCTAGTGCATAGTTGAAAAACATAGGAATAAAATCATGAAGCACCACTTGCCTTGGTAGTTTGGGGAGTAGCAACAATCTTGACAATCACAATCACTATTTGCACCAAAATCTACACATAAAATAATGGCACAAAGATCACATATCAAATTATACAAACAAAAATATATGAATGCATGCAAATGCCATGGTCCAAAATAATCCAAATAAACTTTATTTGATTAGCATAGCATTTTTCAAATAATTACTATACACAAATTATGCCTACAAATGTTTCTGTAAAAAACAACCATTTTTACAGAGGCAAAACATTAAACACATTGCATAAACATAAAGGATTTTCTCTCCTGATTCCAATGGTATAAAATTTGTCAAATTTGAACGTGGGAATCAAAAGTTATGAATTTTACAAGTTTAAACATCTAATAGATTTAAATTCTGTTTTAAAAAAAAAGGACTGGCCACGCGGCACCTTCTAATTGGTTGATACCATTTCGCACCGGATCACACACGCGAGCCGTTAGATCTAACTTAATCTGCACGACCCAGATCAGTTCGTACCGCTTTGCTACAGGTCTATTTCTAATCGCTGGATCTAGATCCTACGACCACAGATCAAATGACCACAGACGGGCGGCGCTAGCGGCGGCGATGCGGCGGTGCGGCTCTGTTAGAGTTGTTGCCGGCAATTCAGATCGCTCGGGGAGGAGTGTAGGTGGTTACCATGTTCGCGGGGCTGCAGTGAAGCTCAAGGCGGTCGAGGGAGGGACAGGGGCGCTCGGATCTGGATGCTATTGCTCGCCGGAGTGGAGCCTGTCGTCGGGCAAGCTCTGGCGTCGTCGGGGGCGATGTTCTGGTGCGCCCTAAGACAAACCAGAGACACTGTTAGATGCGCACAAGCCTGGCGAACAAGTGAGTATACAGAAGAGAGGAAGGGGTGGTCGGGAACTACCAGGAGGGGTCGCCGGAGTTGTGCTGAGCTTCGGCTGCTTCCAGAGGTGGACGGTGATGACTCTCTAGGACGATACAGAGAAAAATGAAGGCATGAGATGATGCGCAAGGACATGTTGATCATGCTCGCATGAAATAGAGACAGGGGGGGCGGACGGTGCTCACCGGAATCGGTCGCCGGAGGTCGTCGGTGCTGCGGGGTTCTGAGCTCGATTGCGCGCAGCTTGGTGGCGAGGTGAGTGTGCTGAGCGAGGGGAAATGAGCGGAGAGGGGAGGGGGTCTTATAGCCGGAGCAAGGGCGAGGATCACGCGAGGAAACGCCGACAATTAAGCCCACATCAATCGCGGCAGTAATGGAGTTAACGGCGGCGTCGACGGGGTCGTGGGGTGCGTGGCTCGGTGACGACGCTCACGTGGCATTGGGTCCACCAGTCAGCGAGCGCGGGGTAAGTCTGCGTCGCGTGAGAGAGAGAGGGAAAAAACCCGGGTGGGCTTAGTGGGCTAGCTCTGCTGCTGGGCTGAAAGTCTGGCGCCGGCCCTTTTCCATTTCTTATCTCTTTTTCTTTTTCTAATTTGATTTTCTGGAATCATTTTCAAATGAATTCAAAAGCTTTTGAATTTCAAATCTTTCTGGCCTTTTGTAAAATGAATCCTGTATAATTTTGAGTATAAAACCATGCTGCCTTGCTGGACTTGCTTGGTTCCTTTGAAGATTCATAATAATCAGTGCCTTAGCATATGATTTGACAAATATTTGAAAATGGTTTTAATACCAAATTTTGTTTGAAAAAAATTGTCCAAGCTTGGAATTCAACCTACCAATCCTATGAACTCACAACAATGGTTTCCAAAACAAATATTCCCTCACTAGAGAGTGGCATTGAATCAAAGCTTGCTCACATGAAATAATAGCACTCAAAGTTTCTGTTTCTTTCAAAAGAGTTTGATATTGATCCCTAAAATGATATACATGCATGAATGATATGCAATCTTTGAAAACATGATTTTAGGGATGTTACAAATCTAACCCCCTTAAGATGAATCTCGCCCTCGAGATTCGGGTTGGCTAGCAAATAGGTGAGGGTGGTCTTTCCGAAGATCATCTTCTCTTTCCCATGTTGCTTCTTCTTCGGAATGATGGTTCCATTGAACTTTGCAGAATTTGATAGTCTTAGTCCGAGTAACTCTTTCTGCAGTCTCAAGAATCTTGATAGGTTTTTCCTCATAAGTGAGATCACTTTCCAACTGGACTTCCTCTAATGGTATAATATCCTTCAAAGAAGTCTCTTCCATTTCTGGATGGCATTTCTTAAGCTGACTCACATGAAACACATTGTGAACTGCTAACAATGATTCTGGCAATTCAATCTCATAGGCTACTTCTCCTTTACGACTCAGAATCTTGAATGGTCCAACATATCTTGGGGCCAATTTACCTTTGACACCAAATCTCTTCACTCCACGAAGTGGTGACACTCTAAGATAAGCTCTATCACCCACTTCATAGGTGACTTCTCTATGCTTAGGATCTGCGTAGCTCTTTTGTCGGGATTGTGCTATCTTCAATCTATCCTTAACTAGCTTGAATTTATCTTCAGCCTCTTTGATTAGTTCTGGTCCGAACAAACTTCTTTCTCCCACACCATTCCATAGCAATGGGGTGGTACACTTTCTCCCATAGAGAAACTCAAATGGTGCCATCTTAATACTGGCTTGATAGCTGTTATTGTAAGAGAATTCTGCGTAAGGCAGACTTTCATCCCAACCGGCTCCATAGTCTAGGGCACATGCCCTCAACATATCTTCAAGAATCTGGTTGGTCCTTTCTGTTTGTCCATCGGTCTGAGGATGAAAAGCAGTGCTAAATTCCAACCTCGTTACCAATGACTCATGTAGCTGCCTCCAAAAATGAGAAGTGAATTGAGTTCCCCTATCATACACAATACTCTTGGGTACTCCATGCAGACATACAATTCTACTCATATAGATCTTGGCTAACTTAGCACTTGTATAGATTGTCTTCACGGGTATGAAATGAGCCACTTTAGTTAAGAGATCCACTACTACCCAAATAGAATCATATCCTGACCTGGTCCTTGGCAATCCGGTGATGAAATCCATGCCAATCTTGTCCCACTTCCAATCAGGAATAGGTAGTGATTGTAGCAATCCTGCTGGTTTTTGATGTTTCGCTTTCACTCTACTACATACGTCACACAAAGCAATATGTTCGGAGATATCCTTCTTGAGATTATTCCACCAAAATCTTTCTTTCATATCCATGTACATTTTGGTGTTACCCGGATGAATGGAATACGGTGAGTTGTGTGCTTCTTGTAAAATCAGTTTCCGAAGCTCCGGATCTTGTGGAACACAGATACGTTTTCCATACCATAAAGTACCCTGTTCGTCTTCATGGAATCCTTTGGCCTTTCCCTTGCCAATGTTTTCCTTAATCTCTTCAATTTGCTTATCTGTCTTTTAGGCTTATTTGATTTTGTCCAACAAAGTGGGTTGAACATCCAATGACATGAGATGTCCCTCAGGAACAATCTCCAACCTCAGATCTCTAAATTGGGCACACAGATCATCTGGCAATTCTCCCTTTGTAAGGCCATTCACAAAAACCTTACGGCTTAGAGCATCTGCTACAACATTTGCTTTACCGGGATGGTATTGCAAACTCAAGTCATAGTCCTTGATGAGTTCTAGCCATCTTATTTGTCTCATGTTGATTTCTTTCTAGGTGAAGATATACTTCAAACTTTTGTGATCTATGAATACTTCACATCGCTTTCGCAAAAGATAATGCCTCCATGTTTTGAGGGCATGGAAAACAGAGGCTAACTCTAAATCATGAGTTGGGTAATTTACCTCATGAGTTTTGAGTTGTCTCGAGGCATAAGCCACAACTTTCCCTTCCTGCATTAGCACTGCACCTAATCCATGATGAGATGCATCACAATACACTTGGAAGTCTTTCTCCAAATCTGGTAAACACAAGACTGGTGCTGTCACTAGTCTCTTCTTTAATTCTTGGAAACTGAGTTCACATCCTTGAGACCAAGCAAACTTATTATCTTTCTTTAGTAACTCCGTCATTGGTTTAGCTACTTTGGAGAAATTCTCAATGAATCTTCTGTAGTATCCTGCCAAGCCAAGGAAACTACGAACCTCCTTTACTGACTTAGGAGATTCCCATTCAGTTAGAGCTGACACTTTAGCAGGGTCAACTGCTACACCATCTCCTGACACAATGTGTCCAAGAAATCCAACTTCATTTAACCAAAATTCACACTTACTGAATTTGGCATTCATCTTATGCTCTCTAAGCTTCTCAAGTATCAAACACAAATGTCCTTCATGCTCTTCTTTGTTCTTGGAGTAGATCAAAATGTCATCGATGAAAACGACAACAAACTTGTCAAGGAACTCCATGAACACCTTGTTCATCATATTCATAAAGTATGCTGGTGCATTGGTCAAACAAAATGGCATCACGGTATACTCATACAATCCATACCTAGTGGTGAAAGTTGTCGTAGGTATGTCTTGTTCGCTTATCTTAAGCTGGAAATAACCCGATCGGAGATCAATCTTTGAGAACACACAGGCTCCTTCTAGCTGATCAAACAAGTCATTGATTCTAGGCAAAGGGTATTTGTTCTTGATAGTCACCTCATTGAGTGAACGGTAATCTATGCATAACCTTTGACTTCTATCCTTCTTTTCCACAAACAAGACTGGTGCTCCCCAAGATGAAGAACTTGGTTGAATAAATCCTTTCTGCAACTATTCTCCAAGTTATTTCTTGAGTTCTTTCAACTCATCAGCTGACATCTTGTACGGTCTCTTTGCTATTGGTCCCGATCCTGGTAGCAAGTCAATAAGAAACTCCACATCTCTATCTGGTGGCATTCCCGGCAATTCTTCTGGAAACACATCCGGATATTCACTCACAATTGGCACACTGTCTATGCTAACCCCCTTAAGAGAATTTAGCTTACTCCCTTTCGATTAAAAGTTAGACTTGAATCTTATCCGTTTCTTTTCCGGGGTTGTGAGTGCAACAGTTCGATTAGCACAATCTAGTACTCCTTCATACTTAGTCATCCAATCCATTCCCAAAATTACATCCAGTCCTTGGGAATCTAGGATTATCAGACTCACCGGAAACTTATGCTTTCCAAATTCTATCACTAGCTCACGACATCCAAGACTTACTATCATTCTCCACCCGGAGAACTTACTTTTATTGGACACCCAATTTTTTTAGTTGGAAACCCATTTCTATCAACAAATTCTTTTGATATGAATGAATGTGATGCACCAGTATAAAAAAGAACAAGTGCTGGAATAGAATTGAGTTTGAACTTACCAGCCACAACCTCAGGTTCCTCATAGATCTCTTCCACATTGATGTGGTTCACCTGTCCCTTCTAGAAAGGGTTGGGCTTGTTGGGTCCTTCAACTTTCTTTTCTGGGCATTCATTTGCATAATGCCCCAACTTCTTGCACTTGAAGCATTCAACCTGACTGATATCCTTCTTGACAGGCTGGCTTCCACTACCACTTCCACTTCCATGGTGGTGGCTCTTGTATCCACCCTTGTGATTCTTGTACTTATCATTATCATGACAATGGTGATGCTTGTTGTCATGATGGCGGTTGTGGTTGTGGTGGCTGTTGTACTTCCCATGCTTGTGGGATCCAGAATTCCCACTATCATCATAATGGGAACGCTTGTGAGACGATCCCGAGCTGTGCTTGTTAGAGTGTTTCCTCTTCCTTCTTTCAACTTGTTTCATCTTGCTCTCCAAGATGGCAGCCTGGTCACATAGCTGCAGATTCAGTTCATCGTTCAGTCCTTTGAGGAACTTCTCCTTCCTCTTGGCATCAGTGTCAACTTCATCCGGTGCATAACGCGCCAGATTGTTGAACTCCTCAATATATTCAGCCACACTGCGGTGTCGCTGTTTCAAGTTATGAAACTCCTTCTTCTTCAATCTCATCACTCCGGATGAGATGTGAGCTATACGAAAACCATCTTCAAAGATGGCCCATGTCACATCCTCAATGGGAGTGGTGATCTGGAAGTTATCCCACCATGTAGCTGCTGGTCCTTCCAACAAGTGTGCTGCAAACCTGGCTTTCTCTTCATCAGTACAGCCAACAGTTACCAAATCCTTGTTCACTGAGCGTATACAATCATTGGCCACCATGGGATAAGTAGTTCCTGTGAACTTTGCTGGCCTCAGTCTTAAGAATCCGGTGAGCATGTCAAAACCTGGTGGATTGTTCTGATTGTTGTTGTTGTTTTGTTGTTGTGTTGTTGTTGTTGTTGTTGTTGTTGTTGTTTGTTGTGTTGTTTTGTTGTGTTGTTGTTGTGTTGTGTTGTTGTTGTTGTTGTGTGTGTTGTTGTTGTTGTTGTTGTGTTGTTGTTGTTGTTGTTGTTGTTGTTGTTTTTGTTGTTGTTGTTGTTGTTGTTGTGTGTTGTTGTTGTTGTTGTTGTTGTTGTTGTGTTGTTGTTGTTGTTGTTGTTTTTGTTGTTGTGTTGTTGTTGTTGTTGTTGTTGTTGTTGTGTGTGTTGTTGTGTGTTGTTGTTTGTGTTGTTGTTGTTGTTGTGTTTTGTTGTTGTTGTTGTTGTTGTTGTGTTGTTGTTGTTGTTGTTGTTGTTGTTGTTGTTGTTGTTGTTGTTGTTGTTGTTGTTGTTGTTGTTGTTGTTGTTGTTGTTGTTGTTGTTGTTGTTGTTGTTCTGATTCTGCATGAAAGTTGTCATCATTTGCATCAACTGTGCTTGTGCTGTCATCAGCTGCTGCATCTCGGGGGTGACATTGTTGTTGTTTGGGTTGGGGTTGGCACGTCGGGGAGGCATCTGTGGTTTTCATAAGGATAAGAATGAGATACCCATAGATGCTTATTATGCACAATACAACACATAGACAATCACCAATCAATCATCAAAATAATATAAATTTCAACGACATAAACAACAAGTTTGAAAAGCAAACACACCAATAGCAAGCCATCCACATGTTGGAGGGTCATTGCGACTCAATAATCATAAGTATGGTAAATAAAAGATAAATGAGTAGTCATCACTACTCCTCCGCATCAACCTCCTCATCAACAAGTGTAAGACATGCATTCTCCATAGCGGTCTTGTACTCCTCGGCATTGGTGGTCAAGGTCTCTACCTTGGCTTTGAGAGCCCTCTTTTGTGAACGAAGTCTCTCAATCACGACCTGCTGATGCTCGAGCTCGAAGTACTTGGCTTCTAATTATGTAGTCATGTCTCGAATCCTCTTGTTCCTATCTTGGACTCTCTTCTCTTGACTTTTGAACTTTCTATCCTGACTCTCAAACTTAGCCTCCATTTCCTTGACTATCTCATCTTGCTCCGCGAAGAGCTTGTCCTTCTCACGAAGCTGCATCTGGAGTTCATCATTGCTAAGCATGACGTTGGTTCTATCAGTATCTAGGTGCCTAAGAAGAACCTCTAAGTCCTGGAGGTATAGACGAATCGGTTCTGCCGCCTCTCTAGCAGTGTCCTCGAAGTCAATGGCCTCACCATCCTCATCACGTCTACCGAAGGCGTGGAAGTGAGTACCTCTAACCTGTCGAGAGTGTCTCCCTAACAGACGCCCAAGTAAATCCTGCATGACTATCTCTAGGCCTCTCTCCCTGTCATCATGCATCATCTTGAATATGATTGCCTCTGTGGTAGGCTCAGTCTGGCGTCCTGGCTGATTAACCTTGAAGCCCCAAAGGTCTTTCCTCTCAAACTTGGTGAGGGGAAGCACCATGATGCTAGGAAGCGGAAGATTGAGCAGACTAGTGAGCTCAATAATACGAGTGCCAAAACGATTTCCCTTGAACTCTTCAGCCGTGCTGATAGTAACATTAGGCATCTATTTATAAGATAGAAAAAGTTAGAATCAACATCAACAAATAAATTACAAGACAAAGCATCACAAGCATAACATTGACAAACACACAAGTCATAGCATACATAAAATCCATTACAAGCATCCAAGGTTCAACTTATTTTAGACAACATTTTTGGAAAATAAAATGATAAGTGTGGTGGTCCAACTAACGAAGTACGTTACAATCCCATCTCACTTGCCAAGTTGGCTAACAGGGCATCCCTAGAGGCAATCTGTCGATCCTGATCACATGACTCCATTTCTAAGTCTATGATGTCCTTCCTTAACTGCTGGTTGGCAGCCTCTAACTCTTGGGTATGCTTCTTTTCTTCCCTAAGGTCATTCTGGGTGTTAAGCATTCTGCACTTGATTCTGTCACCAAGCTCCTTGATGGCCCTCCAAGCTGCATCTCTTGCAGAGTCAAAGAATGTGGTATGCACCACTGAGTTGGTGACCATACAGAATCCTGACTCCTTGTGGTTGTCTTCCTTGTTTTTATACAAGTGAAGTTGCACCCACCAGTACTCAACTCCTTCATCCATCACGGGAAAACCTTTGTACACAGCTGTACCATGGATTCCCATTGCAACCATGAGGTCCTTGAGAGCCTTTGGGAATTCTGTCTCACACTCCAAGGTCATAGTCATGAGTGGTCCTTTCCTCGCAGCTTTGTTGATGGAGTTCATCTACAAATAGAGTTGAGAAAGAAGATTAGAAAAGTTTACGAGAAGAAAAGACAAGTGTGGAAATTGTTGAAAATTTTTCCTTAGTGGTTTCCAATCCTAGGGTTATAATCCTACAGGCAACACAGTGCTCTGATACTATCTGTAAGATCCCTCCCTTTATAAAGGTAAGGATCCCTATGATTGCAATGCTAGTCCCTGGATCAATGCTAGCATCCATAGTTTAAGATGAAGTACACAGATGCAAAGGTCATTATTACATATCATTCTAGAGACAAACATAGTCTTTTACAAACTCCATGGCCACAGGCCTAATACAAGAGTTCAAATATATAATAAGATAAACAAGTCTTCATGTTCATGTTCCACAGGCAAGCATGTTGAGTGTAGACTCATAACTCCTAATCACCATCAGAATAACCTGCAACATCACAAGTTACAGCCATAGTGGGTCAATACATTGGAATAGTATTGGCAAGTGATACCTTAGTAATATATTAGCATCTAGTTACTACATGAATTTGGCTAAGTGTAGCTTAGGCTTGCTTTGCTCAAAATAGGTTTTACCTATTAGTTGAAAACACTAAGTTTTTCTTTGACAAAACTTTCCCAAGGAATCACCAATGGAAATTGGTGAACCTTCACCCTTGTTCAACCACAAGTTTTAACTTAGAAAATTGGGATGAAGAGATTCTTGATAGCTTCCATGTCTTGATGCTCAAGTTGTCCAATACCAAGGACTTGGCTAAGTACTTAGATTCTTCCATCTGCATAGGTTGTGCACTTTCCCCACAAGACTTGATTTTCACCAAGACAGGACCTTTCAGAAGCCTTCCCTTAGACCAAATGGACACGCTCAAAACCTATCATCCCACTACCACCAACTGTCCAAATGGCTAAGTTTTTGCAACCTATATGATCCAGGCAAATCCCATATTGCCATGTGGCTGCACTAGAAGCTTCGTAACATATGGCATCTCAAATCCCTTTGTTCCTGGGTGGCTTACCACAAGTGAGATACACAAGGTAAACCATAGAAATGGGCCTTGTGTAACCACTCAACATAAACCATTCTTTCCACTCCACCCAGGTGTTTCATTCACTTAGTTGTTTTATTAAGCAAAAACACAAGTCCAAAGACTTAGAAATATTTCACACAGCATGAATATATAACCCCCCTTTGTTGCTACTAGCTAGGCTAAGCATGGTAATTGTAAGAACCTTAACTTAGAAATTTCTAGCAATTCTACAACTACTAGGATTTCCCAAGTATAGCATATAGATCAAAATATTCATGCAAGTCCTATACAAAATATTTCTAGTGCATAGTTGAAAAACATAGGAATAAAATCATGAAGCACCACTTGCCTTGGTAGTTTGGGGAGTAGCAACAATCTTGACAATCACAATCACTATTTGCACCAAAATCTACACATAAAATAATGGAACAAAGATCACATATCAAATTATACAAACAAAAATATATGAATGCATGCAAATGCCATGGTCCAAAATAATCCAAATAAACTTTATTTGATTAGCATAGCATTTTTCAAATAATTACTATACACAAATTATGCCTACAAATGTTTCTGTAAAAACAACCATTTTTACAGAGGCAAAACATTAAACACATTCATAAACATAAAGGATTTTCTCTCCTGATTCCAATGGTATAAAATTTGTCAAATTTGAACGTGGGAATCAAAAGTTATGAATTTTACAAGTTTAAACATCTAATAGATTTAAATTCTGTTTTTAAAACAAAGGACTGGCTACGCGGCACCTTCTGATTGGTTGATACCGTTTCGCACCGGATCACACACGCGAGCCGTTAGATCTAACTTAATCTGCACGGCCCAGATCAGTTCGTACCGCTTTGCTACAGGTCTATTTCTAATCGCTGGATCTAGATCCTACGACCACGGATCAAATGACCACAGACAGGCGGCGCTAGCGGCGGCGATGCGGCGACGCGGCTCTGTCAGAGTTGTCGCCGGCGATTCAGATCACGCGGGGAGGAGTGGAGGTGGTTACTGTGTTCGCGGGGCTGCAGTGAAGCTCAAGGCGGTCGAGGGAGGGACAGGGGCGCTCGGATCTGGCCGCTATTGCACGCCGGAGTGGAGCCTGTCGTCGGGCAAGCTCTGGCGTCGTCGGGAGCGATGTTCTGGTGCGCGCTAAGACAAACCAGAGACACTGTTAGATGCGCACAAGCCTGGCGAACAAGTGAGTATCCAGAAGAGAGGAAGGGGTGGTCGTGAACTACTAGGAGGGGTCGCCGGAGTTGTGCTGAGTTTCGGCTGCTTCCAGAGGTGGACGGTGACGACGCTCTAGGACGATACAAAGAAAAAGGAAGGCATGAGAAGATGTGCAAGGACATGTTGATCATGCTCGCATGAAACAGAGACAGGGGTAAGTCTGCGCCGCGTGAGAGAGAGAGGGAAAAACCCCGGGTGGGCTTAGTGGGCTAGGTCTGCTGCTGGGGGGAAAGTCTGGCGCCGGCCCTTTTCCATTTCTTATCTATTTTTCTTTTTCTAATTTGATTTTCTGGAATCATTTTCAAATGAATTCAAAAGCTTTTGAATTTCAAATCTTTCTGGCCTTTTGTAAAATGAATCATGTATAATTTTGAGTATAAAACCATGTTTCCTAGTTGGACTTGCTTGGTTCCTTTGAAGATTCAAAATAATCAGTGCCTTAGCATATGATTTGACAAAGATTTGAAAATGGTTTTAATACCAAATTTTGATTGGAAAACTTTGTCCAAGCTTGGAATTCAACCTACCAATCCTATGAACTCACAACAATGGTTTCCAAAACAAATATTCCCTCACTAGAGAGTGGCATTGAATCAAAGCTTGCTCACATGAAATAATAGCACTCAACGTTTCTGTTTCTTTCAAAAGAGTTTGATATTGATCCCTAAAATGATATGCATGCATGAATGATATGCAATCTTTGAAAACATGATTTTAGGGATGTTACAAGTTGTCTGTTGCTTGCAACTTAATACTGGAGGGGGTTCGGATGATAACCTGAAGGTGGACTTCTAGTCATAGATGCAGTTGGATGGTGGTCTATGTATCTTGTTGTATTGCCCAATCGAATCTCATAGGATCTTCCTGACTAGTAATTGCATTATTATGCCTTACTCCGTTCCTATCAATTGCCCTGCGGTAATTTGTTTACCCTTCATGCCATGCTGTTTATCTAAGGAGAGCACCTCTAGTGAACTATGGACCCCAGTCCAATCTTTACCATTGATACATCTTCCACTGTTACTTGTTTACTTACTGCAAACCATTATCTTCCACACCATACGTTTAATCCTTTGTTACAACAAACTAGTGAGCTTGACAACCTCACTGATTCGTTGGGGGCGAAGTCTTGAGTTTGTGTTGTGCAGGTCTCCGCATTGCTTCCAACACATATGTGGCATTTCCTTCCTCCTTCTGGTTCGATAACCTCGGTCTCAACCGAGGGAAATCTTACTGCTTGCTCTTCACACCCTACGCTTGGGGTTACCAACGAAGTGCCGCGTCGGGCATCATCAAGGCTTTTCTGGCGCTGTTGCCGGGGAGGCTAAGGACATCTTCACAAGGGAGTCCATCACTTCCTTTCTCTTTACTTTGTTTTTAGTTTGTTTTGTTTCTTTGCTTGGTTTTGTTTGCCTCTTTCCAAAAAACAAAAAAAATTTAGCCTAGTTTGGCTTGCTTGCTTTATTAAAAAAAACACAACAAAAATTAGTTCCTGCTCTTGCTGCTGCTGTTTTTGGCTTGCCCACCTTTGCCAAAATGAACTCTACTGAGAACACCAAGTTGTGTGAATTCACTAGCACCAACAACAATGATTTCCTAAGCACTCCTATTGCTCCACCTGCTCCTGATGCTACCTTTTATGAAATTAAGCCTGCTTTGTTGAATCTTGTGATGAGAGAGCAATTTTCTGGTGCTGGTTCTGATGATCCTGCTGCCCATCTCAATAGCTTTGTTGAACTTTGTGAGATGCAGAAGTATAAGGATGTAGATGGAGATATTATTAAGCTCAAGATTTTTCCTTTCTCCTTGAAAGGAAAAGTTAAAGAATGGTTTCTTTCTTTGCCTAAAAATAGTACTGATTCTTAGGCTAAGTGCAAATATGCTTTTATTGGAAAGTACTATCCTCCTGCTAAGATTATATCTATGATAAGTGACATTATGAAATTTAAACAACTTGATAGTGAACATGTTGCTCCAGCTTGGGAAAGAATGAAATCTTTGGTTAAGAATTTCCCTACTCATGGACTTACTGCTTGGATGATTATCCAGACTTTTTATGTAGGTTTGAACTTCTCCTTAAGAAATCTGTTGGATTCAGCTGCTGGAGGTACCTTTATGGGCCTCACTTTGGGTGCTGCAACAAGGCTCCTTGATAATATGATGGTTAACTACTCTGAATGGCATGTTGACAGAGCTCCACATGGTAAGAAGGTAAATTCTGTTGAGTAAACTTCCTCTTTGAGTGAAAAGATTGATGTTATTATGGCTATGCTTGTTAATGGGAAAGCTCCTCTAGATCCTAATAGTGTTCCCTTAGCCTCTTTGGTTGCTCAAGAAGAGCAAGTTTATGTGAACTTCATTAGAAACAACAATTTTGGCAACAATACTTATGGTAATTATAGGCCTTATCCTCCTAGTGGAAATGTTTATCATGGTAGATCTGGAATGCCTAGTGAAGAAAGGATTCTAGAAGTAGAGAGATCCACTAAGAATTTTATGCAGATGCAATATGAGCAAAACAAGATTTTCACTAAAACTATGGAGGAACAGTCTATCATCTTGAAAAACATTAGCCATCAGCTTGAGAATTTGAATAGAGAAATTCCTAGTTTACAGTCAAAAATTTTGAGTGCTGAGAAAAATATATCCTCTTTGTATGAAGCTCAATCCTCCTTGATTAATAAAATGGCTGCTAAACCTGAAACTATGGAAAACACCTTTGCTACTGCTCATGCCATACAAGTTACTATTGATGAAAATGTTAGGCTGTTAGCTCAACTTCATGCTAAGTGGGAAAGGGAAGCTGAAATTGATAGAAATAATAGTGTGTGCACCATCACCACTAAACCGCAAGTAGTTACTATTCCTCCTCCTACAATGCCTAAGCCTATTGAGCCTACTACTAATGAAGCTAAGTTTGACTTTGATATTGATGGTTGCAATATTTCTGAAGTGATTATGTTCTTGCAAAAGCTTGCTAGAAGTCCTGATGCTAGTGATATGCATGTTGCTTTCACCAAACACATTACATATGCTCTTGTTAAGATTAAGGAAGAGAAGCTAAAACACAAAGATTCTATTCCTAGGAAAGTAGAAGATAGTTGGGAACCCATTATTAATATGTAAGTGAATGACTTTGATCTCAAAGCTTCAGGTGATCTTGGTTCTAGTGTCTCTATTATGCCTAGGAAGATTTATGAAATGCTTGATTTTCCACCATTGGAAGAATGTTATTTAGATGTCCCACTCAATGATAATGCTAAGAAGAAGTTCATGGGGATTATTAATGATGTTCTCATTATGGTTAATAATGCTTATGTCCCTGTTGATTTATATGTTTTGGATGTTGAATACAATGCTTCTTGTCCTATTACTTTGGGAAGACCTTTTCTTAAAATAGTTGGTGTCGTCATTGATATGAAAGAAGGCACCATTAAATATCATTTTCCATTCAAGAAAGGTATTGAACACTTCCCTATGAGGAGAGAGAACTTGCTTTTTGCTCCTCCTTCGAAAGCAAGATTTGATGTGAATGCTTCTTCATTTGAAAATACTTGATTCTTCTTGCTTATATTGCCTAACTTAAATATATTCAAGAAAAGTACTTGTTGGGAGATAACCCAAGAGTATCCTTGAGTCTTGGAAGTTGCTGTCCCGAAACAGATTTATGTCCTCCACCAAAAACATTCGTGAGGAGTCTCTGTAACTCGGATTGAGCTCAAAATTTTCGAATAAATCCCCCAGTATGTTAGCTAACTTTCGTTAGTTCAACACTTTTTTATTTGAGCAACATAAGATGTTCGTAAAAATTGGTTTCTACCTGATGGCCTGTTTTGACAGATTTGTGCTATTATTTGCATTTGCTTCTTATTGATTCCTTTTTGAGTTCTCTTTAGGTGAATTGAGATTTTTGAAGGATTTACTATAGTAGCTTGTTTTTTTAGTGAAAATCCTTGCTGTTCCAACGCTTTGCCAAAGGTCTAATATCTTTTGAATACACTAATGTTGCCAATGAAGACTGTGTGAAGTTTTGTATGAAGGAAAAATTTCAGGTGTAGAGAGAGAATGTTGCAATGATATGAATAATGGACAAAAGCTCGAGCTTGGGGATTCCACCATGGTGTCACCCCAAGAAATACCCAAGAGGTACAAGCGTCAAAGTTTGGCGATGCCCAAGGTATCCCCTTCTTCATCAATAAAAAGCTCAGGTCTGTCTAGACACTTTGTTTTTATTGTTTCATGCACAGCTGTGTTGTTCTTGGAGCATCTTAGTTTTAGTTTGATTTGCTTAGGTTGTTTAGTTTGATTGAATAAAGTAGTTTGGACCCCCGTTTTTGCTGTGTTGTTTTGCAAATAAGTTTGCTTGGTGTTTAGAAAAGAGTAGTAAGTTCTTGCTGGAAGTGCAAGAGGAGCTTGCATCTACTGTGACTTAGACTTTACATGACATGCTAGGTGCTGTTTTGACCTTATGCTTAGTGATTATTGCTGTAGCATGTCTTGTTCCAAACAATTGGGATTGCTTAGTGTGCCGTGAAGAAATTATGCGTTGTTTTAGCATGCAAAAGCATAGTATTGTGGTATTCTCCTTTGATGTTTTGCTTGGGTTGACTTGGCACATGATCACACCATGTTATGACTATGACAAGTCACCATTAGCCTCTATGATCATTTAGTCCTTGACTTGTAGTACCACTCTTTTCTTTGATTAGTATGCTTTGTTGCACTCCATGATTAGTTGGTTGCTCCCAGTCTTTTGCTAGACTCCACTTGTATGAGTAAGTTCTACTCATGCTTCCAACTCCCAAGAAACCAAGTTATTCCAAAGTATCCACTATAAACTCCTATGTATGGTGTGTTACACCATTCCAAGTATATTCTTGTTTTCAGCTATCTTCCAATTAAAAACTATTTTGTTATGTGATAACTTAGTGATTAAAGCCGTCACGAACTTGATGGCACACTTTATTTTCTTTGCCCCTAATAAACTTGAACCATTGTGACAACTTTGTTGTATATGCTTGCACTTATAAGTTGGTATTAGCAGAACCGTGCTATCACGGGGAACGTTTTCAACATTGCACTTGTACTTTGTACTCAGTCGATATCATGTTCTTTTGTCTATGGATGTCACCGGTGTGAAATAAAGAGGGAACTTCTAAGTCCATGGAGTTTGTATCCTGTGTTAGAGAAACGCCCGGGCCGCTAGCCTAAGCCATGCCTAATCATGGTGGAAACTTGCAGCATCACCATAATGAGCTATCTATGAAGCATCCTCAATAAAAAGCTATGAATATGGTAAATAAAAAGATTGCTGAGATGCTCATTGTCTGCCTGCCTTGTCATTTTGGTTATGGGAAAGCTCCTGTACCATGTGCAAGGGGTACCCCGTTGGCGGTTCTCAATGATATGCAAATACTTATAGTGACAAGAACTTACTTGGACCCAAAGTTGAGTATGCATGAGGTGTGGCCCTCGTATTCAAGGGACTTGAGATTGCCAACTTATACTTTGTCAAGCATATACTCCATCTTTGCCACTTTAACATTAACCACTTCAAGATGCTTATGATAGAGGCAATGAGGGCTGAAAGCTAACAAGTACCATAATTTTTTTAAGCTCTTTTTGAAACTTGTAATCCCTACTTCCTTTACAAAAGGCCTTTCTTCCACCATTATTGAGTCTCCACCTTCTACCTTTAGGCACCATTAAGAGATCATAGTTGTCATTCTGTGTGCAGTGTTACAAAGCTTATTAATTAATGCATATTGTGATATTACTTGTTCTTGTACTATTTGTTTCTAGTCACCCTTGTGAACTTTGAAGGTGTCCTATGCATCTATATTTATACTCTATGAGGGACAAGATGATTGCCACTATGCTATGTTTTCTGCATGTGAAACAAACAAATGTTTTTCAATGCATGTTATTCATGATCTTTGTTTGTAGCTTGTCATGTTGCATGCATAGTTACTATGTCGTATTGTTAGAACTCCATCTTTCATGCACATGTTTAGAGTTCTTTGATCCCAGCTTTCAATGCTTGCAAATGGTTGGATCTTTATTGTGAGGGTGCATGTAACCTCAAAAATTATTCTTTTTATCACTTACCTACTCGAGGACGAGCAGGAGTTAAGCTTAGGGATGTTGATACGTTGGAAACGTATCTATAATTTTTTATGCTCCATGCTTGTTTTGTATCTACTTTGCTTTGCTTGTCTACACTTTGAGGTGCTTTTTACATGTTTTCTGGTACTAACCTACTAACAAGTTGCAATAGTGCCAGATGCCTGTTTTCTGCTGTTTTTGGTTTCAGAAAAGTTAGTAAAGAAATATTCTCGGAATTGGACGAGACAAACGTCAAAGTCAATTACTTTTCGTGGGGAACAAGAAGTCCAGAGGGGAGACGAGGAAGCGGGCCAGGGCAGCCAGACCCTCCCAGGCGCGGCCATGGGTGGGCCCGCGCCTAGCTAGGGTTTGGCCCCCTGGTCGCCTCCTCGGCCTCCCCCTTCGCCTATAAGAAGCCCCCGATACAGAAATCCTAAGCACCCGATCAAATCTCCACAAAACCATCTATAGCCGCCGCCACCATCGTCCCTAGATTGGGGGGGATCTGAAGTTCTTCCCGGCACCCTGGCGGAGGGGAGATCATCTCGGAGGCCTTCTCTCCGGTATGATGTGTGAGTAGTTCCACCTTGGACTATGGGTCCATGTAGTAGCTAGATGGTTGTATCTCCTCCTTTGTGCTTTCATGTATAGATCTTGTGAGCTTCGTTCATGATCAAGGTCTAATCTATTTGTACTCATGCATGTTGTGTTTGCGGGGATCCGATGGATATTGAGATTATTATGTTGGTTTGATTAATGGTTTTGTCTTTATGATTCTGTCATGTCTGTGTTGTTTGTGATCTTGCATGCTCTCCGTTGTTAGTAGTATCTTGGCCAAGTAGTTTCTAGTGAGTCCAAGAGGGGGTATTTATTCTCAATAGTGGGTTCATGCCTCTAGTTTCCAAGGGAAGTGAAAGAAATATCTTCGGTTGTAGATGTGCTGTTGCTACTAGGGATAAAACAACGGTCTCTTGTTCATGGAACATGTGGACTGTTTACCTGACACACTCTGCTTAAAACAGTTGTCTATTGATTGCAACTTAATACTGGAGGGGGTTCAGATGATAACCTAAAGGTGGACTTCTAGTCATAGATGTAGTTGGATGGCGGTCTATGTATCTTGTTGTATTGCCCAATCGAATCTCATAGGATCTTTCTGACTTGCAATTGCATTGTTATGCCTTGCCCAGTTCCTGTCAATTTCCCTGTGGTAATTTGCTTACCCTTCATGCCATGTTGTTTATCTAAGGAGAGCACCTCCAGTGAACTATGAACCCCAGTCCAATCTTTACCATTGATACATCTTCCACTGTTACTTGTTTACTTGCTGCAAACCATTATCTTCCACACCATACGTTTAATACTTTGTTATAACAAACCAGTGAGCTTGACAACCTCACTGATTCGTTGGGGAAAAGTCTTGAGTTTGTGTTGTGCAGGTCTCCGCGTTGCTTGCAACACCTGTGTGATGTTTCCGTCCTCCTTATGGTTCAATAATGTCAACACACAGATTTTTAATCCTAGATGCCTGTTATGCCATACATCGTAATCCTAGGATTACCATTTTTTCGAGACATAACAGAATTGGATACCACAGTACATCATCCAGTACAAACCATACATAAGGTCTTACACAAATAAGGATCTCATGATCTAGTTCTTAATACAACTCAAGCAGCGGAAATACGTAATAATAACGGTAGCGTAGGCGAAGCTCCATCTTCGGGGTCACAGGCAATGATGATGATGGGAGATGATCCTAGTTGTCGTAACCTTCCTGGGGTCCATCCTCCAGGTAATCCTCTTCATAGTCTAGCCATGGGAATAGCCAGGGACAAAGCCATGAGTACTCTTTAAGTACTCGCAAACTAATACTAACAAGTGAAGGGTTTTTTTGTATTAGGACACTAAGCTCTAGGGTTATTTTGCAAAAATCCAGATTTACATCTACTAAGTTCAGAAAAAATGAATGCTAGTTGAAGTTTTATAACACCTAAGTGGGAACTTGTATCTGATGCCACAACTCTGTTGTGGTCAAGTCAAAGTCTCAATTCATTTCATAAGTCATTTTGAAAACATCTGAAGGGGGAAAAATATGGCCACTCCAACTATTGATAACCGCGGACACGGCTATTCGAATAGTTTGACACTCTGCAGAGATTGTACACTTTCACCACAACATTCGATACATCCGTCAGGAACAAATCCTGAATTCACCATACTCAGTATGCGGATAATCAATCCTAACCTTTCAATTACACGTCCTAGTATAAGCACCTCTCCTATGAGTTTGGACTCCCAACCATGACCAACTGTCATCTTGGGTACTGCACAGGTGGACAATCTTCACAAGGTAGCCTCAGCTCAGACCTTGGCCGTGAGGGAACTAATACTAAGGTATATAAGTTTCCAGTCAAGCCCTACCCAATTCTCGGGTATTGTGGTTGTACAGTAAAATTGGAATGGTATCGCATCTAGACAACTATCAGTTTTACAAAGGGCTAAGGCTCATGCCTCAACATTTTCATCACCATAAATCATCTGGTGTTCGGAAACACATGTCCAAAACATCTCAATAGAATGATCCATCATTCCAAGGTTTTCATAACCATTTTTTTACCAAGTATTCCCATCTAAGTTGATCAGGTTTTATGCTTAGCAATAGCATCTACAAGTGGGGGTAAGTACTAATGAGGGGTGGTAAACTAGTGGAGTTTAACTAAGTTCAATCTCATGCCTTAGCATGACATAAAGATTATCTAGCTTAGGCCAAATTTTATGCTCTTTATGCAACCTTCAATTATCTTTCTAGTATCTACAATTCACTTAAGTAAACTCTAAGTAATAGCTTTGATAAAGAAATAAAGTATAAAGCTTGCAAGTAAAACTAGGATTGGTTTATCAAGTGGTTATGATCATATATGCTTAAGGCATATAGTTGGCCTGGTAACAAGCAAGTATTTGCTTGCATAGGTATAGTATCTTGCAAGTGTTAGCTTGCACAAGTATCAGTATAAGCTTGCTATGTTAATAGCTTGCAAGTATTGGCTTGCATAGGTCAACTTGATTAGTAAGGCTTTCCTTGTGCAGAGTATTGGTTGACGTTCTCCTCGGCTTCTTCTTCGTAGTATCCTCCTTCCTCCTCGTATCCTTGGTCGATACTAGCGTCTATAAATAAATACGAGGTACACAATCACCAAACAATACTTAACTAATTTCAATCATCACACAAAAGGGTCCTATAGATGATCTAGCATCATCACTAACATTACAAGATTAAAGCTTGGTTTAATTTCTTTTATTTTTAGAAAAGTAATTTCTACTCAATGAAAAACTACTTAAGATTTAATATTCTCCAAAGCAAACATGGGATCATGTTGACACATGTCATCACCACATATTTTAGTCCATGGGAATGTGATTTAAAGTGGTGTCACAATTTAATGAGGTTTTACCTTTTATTTTACTTAAATAAACTGACTAGAAATGCCTATGTGGCATTCTTTTATTACTTGAACATTATTTCTGTAAGTAAACCCAATTTTTTTTATATATTCTGAAAGGTATGATCAAATGTGATTTTTGAGAGTTGGAATCAACTCAAAAGCTATTATGGTTTAAATTTGAAAAATGTTTGAATGCAGAAAAGCTTCTGCCTTGTTAGTTTTACCAAGGGTGATACACAGATCCAAATGATTTAAATCCAACGGGCTTCGATTCACCATTTCAAGACCTTTCTAACAAAATTGGTTTCACTTAATTTGGTTTACTGAATCGAGCTGGGTTGATTTTTGAAACTAGGTGCAGAAGTGTGTTTGAATGAAAATGGAAAAATCCAAATTCAAACAACTGGGCTGCGCGGGAAACGATACTGGTCCGGCCTGCTAAGCACAGCGCTTACGCGGGATGGTTAAGTTGCTGTCCCCACGCGTCAGTGAGACGAGGGGGTGCGAAGTGGTACGGGGCAATGTGAGCCGTGGGATCTTGTTCTAATCTAACGGCCCTGGTTCATTGTGCATGTCGGGCAGCGCCGACGAGACAGAACCCTAACGCGGCAGGTGGGGTCGTCGGGGGCTCACCGGAGCTCAAGCGAGGGTCGGCGAGGCAGGCGAACGACGAAGTCGACGACGACGAACCTCCTGTTACCGACAGCTTCTCCTAGGGCGGCTCCAATTGCTGGCTTCCTTCTCCTCCAGCAGCGGCGGGCTCCGGCCAAATTCCGGCAATGCGCTGCTCGCCTTTCTTCGGGACTGAGGCGGGGTGGTTCTGGGTGATAGGGGAGTGAGATGGTGTGATCAATTCGTCTGGGGGTGGCCTCTATTTATAATGGCGAGAGGGGACCGACAGGCACAAGCTGAGCTCGTCGTGGTCGGCGACACAGAGGGCTATCGGCGTGGGCAACGGTAGGGGGCGGTGCTGTGCTCCCTGGCGAAGCTCAACGACATGGTGGCGAGGCGTGTGGCGGTGCTGATCGGTCGGAACGCGACGGTGCTCTGCGCGTGCCCGACAGAAGTTTTTATGGCGCATAGCACGCGTGGTCCGCACGGCGGCGAACGAGCGTGTTTGCGGGGTTGCTGGGACGATGGTGATCACGTATGCACGCGGCGTGGGCGGCGCGCGGTCTGTGGGCGTCTGTCGAGCGTGGCGCACGGGGCGCGCTCTCGGCATGGTTGCAGAGAAGGTTGGCAAGGTCTGTGCGTGTGGTCCAGGGGCTGGCATCGCTCGCGGCTGGGACATGGAGTGGCGGTGGGGTGCTAGCTTGCTCCCAGACATGCTGGCTAGGCTTGGTGCTTCTCCTAGCTTGCTGTCGACATGTGGGTGGAAAGGGTGCACTCGGCCTGCTCACCATTGATGACAATGTCTAGCTTACAGTAGTGCTAGAGATTAGTTTAGCTTGTTAGATGATCTACTAAGGCTAGTGGTGTCCACAGAGGGAACAAGTTAGGCCAGAATCACTGCTCAAAATAGTGTTTGTGATTTTATTGATTTGAATCTGCAAGGTGTTTGATGAAATGGCCGCTTGAATTCAAGTCTTGAATTTTGAAAATATTTTTGGTGGGTGTGCTAGGCATGTGCTGGTGAGTCTGTAGATGCTTGGGTTCTGAAAGTTGAGCTTGTTTGAGTGGTTTTTGAAAAAGTGGGATCTTCCCATATGATATAGATTCAATTTTAAACTGTCATTTAAACTATGCATTTGAATGTTTCTGGATGATCACAAGGTGGCCTTGATACTTTGTTATGAGTACTATCAAGGGGTGCAAAGATCCAAACAAGTTTCTGTTAAGTTTTGAAAGTTAGAGACAGCTAAAGTAGGCATGGGAGTTAATTTGGCAAAAGTGACCATTCACTCATTTTGTTTGTTTTGATTTATTTGTCTTTGGGAAAAGTGTGGGGATTGTTTAGATGATGTTTATTTCACCTAAGAATCCTTTTACAAGAAAAGAAACACATAAACAAGGCATTTCAAAAGAATTCAAAATGGGATGCATACACACATGCATGATTTCATATTTTTATTTAGAAAAGTTTTTGTTAACCCTAATTTTGAAGATTAGAGTTTGATGATCCAAGTTTAGTATTTTTGGGATGTTACAAACCTTCCCCCTTAAACAAAATCTCGTCCCAAGATTTGAAAAAGGACGAAAAGATTACCTAGGTTGTGAAGAGATCGGGAAACTCCATCCTCGGTGATCTTCACGCTCCCAGGTAGCTTCCTCTTCGGTGTGGTTGCTCCACTGAATTTTGAGAAACTTGATGCTTAGGGTTCTGGTGGTTCGGAAAGCTTCTTCCAAAATACATATGGGTACTTCAGGATAGGTCAGGTCATCGTTGATCTCTATGGTCCGGTGATCGATATTCTTGAACTCTTCGGTCTTCTCCGGGACTTCGAGACACTTGCGAAGTAATGAGATATGGAACACATTGTGCACGGCTGACATCTCTTTGGGTAGTTCCAATTGATACGACACTTCTCCTCGACGGTTCAGAATTTTGAAAGGTCCGATATATCTGGGGGCTAACTTTCCTTTGAGTTGGAAACGCTGCAATCCCTTCAATGGCGACACTTTCAGATATACAAAATCTCCTATGTTGAAGGCGAGGTCTCGACGTCTCTTGTCGGCGTAACTCTTCTGTATGGACTGGGCTGTCTTGAGGTGCTCACGAATCTTGTGAACCTTCTCTTCTGCTTCTCATAGGATATCGGGTCCGAAAATCTGACTCTCTCCTACTTCCGACCAGTTCAAAGGGGTGCGACACTTCCTTTCGTACATGAATTCAAATGGGGCCATTTGCAAACTAGCCTGATAACTGTTGTTGTATGAAAATTCTGCAAAAGGCAGACAATCTTCCCATTTGGATCCATATTCTAACACACATGCTCTCAGCATATCTTCGAGTATTTGATTTACTCGCTCTGTTTGTCCATCGGTCTGGGGTGATAAGCGGTGCTGAAATCTAGGTGGGTTCCTAAACCTTCTTGAACTTTCTTCCAGAATCTCGAGGTAAACTGAGTTCCTTGATACGGTACAATGTTCTTGGGGACTCCATGCAAACTGACGATTCTAGCGATGTATAACTCTGCTAGCTTCGAACTCTGGTATGTGGTCTTGACGGGTAAGAAATGGGCGACTTTGGACAATCTGTCCACTATGACCCAAATAGAGTCATTACCCCTACTAGAATTAGGCAATCCGGTGATAAAGTCCATTCCAACGGAATTCCATTTCCATTCCGAAATCTGCAAGGGTTGCAACAATCGAGAGGGTCTTTGATGTCCTGCCTTGACTCGCTGACATATATCACACTTGGCGATATAGCTTCCGATTTCTCTCTTCATCTTATGCCACCAAAATTGCTCCTTCAAATCCTGATACATCTTAGTTCCTCTGGGGTGGATAGAATAAAGAGTATCATGAGCTTCCTTGAGAATAACTTCTTTCCACTTGGAATCTGCTGGTACACAAAGGCGTCCTTTGTACCACAGAAATCCTTCTTCTTCTTCGGTAAATCCGGGTACTTCGCCTGTACCGATACGACGGTTGATTCCGTCGATACTAGCATTTCCTTTCTGTGCCTCTTTGATCTGGCTGATCAAAGTGGGTTAAAGTTCTATGCTAGCCAAAAATCCTTCACTCACTAGTTCCATTCGAAAATCTTCCATCTCTTTGTGCAAACTTGGTTGCTCCTTCAAAATCATGGAGTTCAAACGGCATGGCAATCTGCTAGGGGCATCTGCTACCACATTGGCTTTACCAGGGTGATAGTGAATGTCCAGATCGTAATCCTTGATTAGCTCAATCCATCTTCTCTGCCTCATATTCAACTCCTTCTGAGTTAATATATACTTCAGGCTCTTGTGATCCGAATAAATCTCACAACGATTTCCCATTAGGTAATGCCTCCATGTCTTCAGGGCTAGAACTACGGCTGCGAGTTAGAGGTCATGGGTTGGGTAATTTTGCTCATGTTGTTTCAGTTGTCGGGATAGATAAGATATAACTTTGCCTTCTTGCAATAGCACACATCCGAGACCGATCTTGGATGCATCACAATACACGTCGAAGGGCTTCGTGATATCCAGCATGATTAAGATTGGGGCTGAAATCAATCTCCTCTTGAGTTCTTGAAAACTCGCTTCACATTTGTCGGTCCATTCAAACTTCTTGTCCTTCTTTAGAAATTGGGTCATGGGTCTGGCGATACTCGAGAATCCTTCTACGAACTTGGGTTTGAGTGGTTGGGGCTTGACAATCTTCGACATCTTTCACTTTTGTAGGATCAACGGCAATTCCTCCGGCTGATACAATATGACCGAGGAATCCTACCTCCTGTAATCAGAATTCACATTTGCTAAACTTGGCATACAACTGATGCTCTCTAAGGGTTCCAAGAATGGTCCTTAGGTGTATCTCATGTTCTTCTTCCAATTTGGAATAAATCAGAATGTCATCGATGAAAACAACGATAAACTTATCCAGGAAGTCCATAAAAATCTTATTCATGAGATTCATGAACTAAGCGGGGGCATTCGTTAATCCAAAAGACATGACGGTATACTCGTATAATCCATATCTGGTGGTAAAGGCAGTCTTTGGAATATCCTCTGCACGAATTTTGAGTTGATGATAACAAGTCCTAAGATCAATTTTAGAAAACACTTTGGCACCGGTCAAATGGTCAAACAAATCTTTTATCTTGGGCAAGGGATACTTGTTCTTGATGGTGACATCATTCGACTTCCGATAATCCATACACAAACGGTTACCTCCATCCTTCTTGTCCACAAATAAGACAGGTGATCTCCATGGTGACACACTTGGTTGAATCAATCCAATTTCCAGCATGGTGTAACTACCTCGGTGAATTACGCTCCTAGATACAAGCCTGGATGAGCGGAAATGGTTGAAATAGTACGGTGGGGCAAAATGCCACTCACAGGTAGACCTTTCGGCCGTCCCAACCATTTCCAGTCATCGGGACAAGTACGGGCGGCGTAATCGGCAGGCGAAGGGATCAACTACATACACAAATGAGTATGTATGCAAGCCACCATACAATAGTACATCAGAGCCATTCCATCTAAAAGAAAGGAAATATAGCAACGCCATACGGCAAGATTCAAATGTCCTAGATAGATATAATAGTTTAGGATATCTCCTCATACATCACACATCAGAGTATCAGGCGGAAGCGGCAAACAAGATCCGAGTACGGATAAGAAGCAAATCGGCATAAGATGCCCCATAAATAAGCACTTCCTGCCCACAGATCTCACGGATCCCCGTTCCTGGAATCTCTACACCGAACGATCGTTGCCCACATCATCAGCCTCCTCCACCCAGTATCCGTCTTGCGAGTGTACCTGTTCATCTGAACCAATAATTTATCGTGTGAGACCCTAGGGGTACTCAGCAAGTCTTTATGCCTCTAAAGGGGACACAACCTGGGGTGACGCAATTGCAGCAAAAGATAAACCCTAGCAGTTCTATAGATACTCTGACCATCCGCCTAACCAAAGATAGACGGACGTGTGAATTAATGACAACAGTTATAACAGTAATATCCACAGATCCATCCTCCTCCTCGCTTACCAACGAGGAAGCGGACGAACAACCCTCCCCCATCCGTTGGCAATTTTATTAACCATTCCATGAGTGTTGCACTAATTACTAGTCAGTTACTTAGTCAAATTAAAAGCGGTACTTTAGTTATGCTTGTCTATGTTCGAGAAACTGTGCTCCAAGTCGTCCATAACCGCGGACACGGCTTTCAGAAAGTTTTACCCTGCAGGGGTGCACAAATAGCAACACACACTCGATCAACCTCGGAAAAACCAAATCAAATCCCAACGAGGCCTTCACGACAAAGCTATCACAGGATTCAGAAATATTTCAGGGGGCCACCCCATTGAGTACACCCGCAACGAAGATAGCTGACTCCGAGACGGACTCAAGGTTTGCGCCAGTGGCTGTAAACGACTGGGAACCCAAAAATGGGCTTGTCGATACCGCGAAAACACTCCACTGACCTAAACAGTACAGGTGCTCCTCGCACAATCGTAATTAAGCAATAAAGCATGGCATAAGTACAGGATAGTAAACAAAACCTCAAACTAGTGTGGCCCCAAGAAATAAGACGGAATCAAGCTCTGACTCAGGGGGTCCCATAAGCCTCCCGGATGTGGATAGCGCGAATAATCAAGGAACAGGAATCAAGTACTCGGGGTCCTACGGGGCACAAGTGAGCAGGAAAAACCAAATAGCAGATATTGCTCACCGGTGCCACTTTCATTAGTTATCCCATTACTACTCATGTTAAGTTGTTTAGGTACCTCGTTATCCTTCAGACTCTCACATACCCTACACATGCTGTTCTACGACTCGCATGGCTCAAACAACTCCTGTAGTAATGGCTCATGGGATGGAGGAACAAGCTTGGTGGGGTTTAAAAGTAAAGGATATGCAATACTTGGGATTCAGTTTAATGCAATCGCGACTCAATGATGCAAGAATAAGATAGAGGCAATAGGTACTGTATGTATGCAAGCATGTGGTAGTGCTTGCCTGTCAACTCAGTTGAAGCGAGAGGCGGATCTGGGTAGTGCTCCTGGTTCTCTTGATATATCACCTGCTCAGTGTCTATTCTAAGAGGAACCAAACAAACAAGGGCCAACATAAATAAAGTGCACAAGCATATGATTAAAGTGCGACAAGCAAACAATCATGCCATGATGAATGATGCACAAGTTGCATGGCAATAATGTAGCATGGCATGGGTGTGGTGTAGAATACAAGAAATAAACATTTTATTGAGTTTTGGCCATATTTTATCCTCATATTAGTTGCTGTGTACTATATATTTATATGATGCATGCTTCAATTTGAGTCATGGGTAGCATAAACGGAAAGTTTTCGTCGATCTGATCATTTTAGACATATCATTTGTTAAATTCGGAGTTATAAAACAAAAGTTATTAATTAATTAAGTCAAGGGGCATTTTATGTAATTTTACTCAACTTGAAATTTTAAATGTGCAAAATGTAATTTGAATAGCATATTTGGAATCCTCACATTTTTCTGATTCAAAAACATATATTATTTGCATTATTTGGATTTGTATTTTAAAAGTTATTTGAAAACAGATTTAATTTTGAATTTGAATTAATTTGAAATAGATTTGGATAAAAACAGACAACCCGAAAACCTTTTGCTACTCACTCAATTCTAACCACAGACACTGACAGGTGGGGACAAAGCTAGCACAGGGCCACGCGCACAGAGAAACTTGGGGTCACCGCGGCTCAGCTAGCCCACGTTCATGACAGGTGGGGTCACGGCAGCCTCGGGGCCACATGCGGGCGCGCCAGCCGGGGCGTGCCACGTGGAGGAGCCGGGGACTGCGGGTTGAGGCTGTGAAAACTTGGGGAGCCTTTTTGCAAAAAGCCAGAGGCACAGACATGTGGGTCCGGAGGGGTCGCGGTTGCGCAGGCAAAAGGGTGGGGGGGTTTATGGAAAAGTACCACGCGGTACTGTGCTTCTTCCGCGCGTGCAGAGAAAACAGCCAGCGCACGGCGCGGCGAGGTGGGGGTCGAACGCGGGACCTGGCGTGCGCGCTGCGAGGCGGCAGCCACTGCGGTGGTGTGAGGTTGGTGACAGGAGGGTGGGAGAGGCCTAGGTAAGGTGTCTGCGAGGCGCAACGACGAGCAGAAGGGAACGCCGCCGGTGCACGCATCGTGTTCGACGTAACGATCGTCACCGACAGGAAACGAAGAAGGACAGGGGCATGTCTAGGAGGTTCGGGGACTCACCGCGGGGCTGTTGGTGTGGTCGACGGGGGCTCGGGGTGGTCGCGATCGTCGGCGAGGCTGGCGCACCGGCGGCTAGGGTTTGCGTCGGTGTCGCGCTGGTACCGGCGCTCCTGGGCCTTCTCCTCTGCGTCGTCGGGTACAGAGGCGTCGTTGGCGCTCGTCTCGTTCTTCCTCGACGCCCAACAACCACGCCCGCCGCCTGGATCGACGTAGACGAGAGGGAGCCGATGGTGGCCGGCGTCGGTGTGGCTGTGGCGTGGAAGAGAGAGGGAAGGGGCAGGGCCCTGGGCGGATCTGGGGAGGGGGCAGAGGGGGCCGTGGGGTGTAGATAAGGATGGGGAAGAGGGGTGGATGGCGTAGGGGAGGGGAAGGTGGCGTCGGCCACCTTTTGCCACCTTCTCCCTCACGTGCTCGGCATGGGGCTAGGGAGGTGGTGCAAGGACGGTGGGGGGCTGCCAGGTGGGTCATGGCGAGGCCAGGGGCAGGCAGGCTCGGGCTAGGGCCACAGGGCAGGGAGAGAAGAGAGGGGGAAAAGAGAGGGGGAAAAGAGAGGGGGTAGGCTGGGCTAGGTTAGCTAGGGCAGGGGGAGGTGACCAGGGAGAGGGTGGCCGGTGGGGCCAGCTAGGTGAGAGGGAGGGAGTAGATGGGGTAGATCAGGTGGGGTCGAGCTAGGGCTAGAAGGGGTGGTTGGGTTAGGGTTTTTAGTTTAGACTAGGGTGGTATGGAAGATGGTGTTAAGGTTAGGTGATTAGGTGTAGGTTTTAGGGATAGATGGGGGAAGAGGGATGGTCTCCTATTGGCAAGCTCAAGCAAGCCAAGATCATACCAAAGCTAGACCAAGAAAAGGAGAGGTAGGGTTAGGGTTTTTAAGCAAGATCAACTAGGACAAGAAAAGGGAGAGATAGGGAGAGATAGATGATCCAAGCAAAATTCAAATAAAATTCAAATGACAAGCAAAAGATGGTACTTGCATGGGCCATGCATAAATATTAATTGCCATGTCTTAACCTTGTGAAAACAAAATATAATCCCATGGCATTTATTTATGTGCATCCCCAAATGTGGAGTAAGGCCAAGCAAAAGAATTAAAAGGAAGCCCCAAGTGGACTAGATGGAGATGAGCATATTTGATTAAAATTGGGACTTGCTAGTGTGTTTATTCCACTAGATGTTTATTAGTCCCAAAAATATCCCACATGAACATAATTCCATAATAATCCATATGGAAGCTAGGAGAAAGGTTCCCACTCACAGGGCATGCAAAGGTGGCCATGTGGCTCTCATCTATCAATAATGTGAAAACATAATGATGCCAAGATTAGAGCATGTGGAAAGAATTGGATCCATCCCAACCCACATGAGCTAGAGGTAAACTCAATAAAATGCAAAGCTCATATTAATTGGATGGTGGAATTATAAGGTGGTGAAAAAAAAGGTGGTGGAGTTAAATAAAAGATATGCCCCCAACTCAACTTGGGCATTTAACAATATATCAAGAACCAAATACAATATCAAGAGGCAATACAAATAATAATGCATATGAGATAAGAACCGAAACAAAAAGGGTTTTTGTATGATGCTCAAATGCAAGGTGGCATGATGACATGAGCATGATAACATGATGATGCAACAATATATGTAGAGAGTAGCCATTTATTACTAGATCAAGTAGCATTACAGTTGTTAGACAAATGGGATGCTACAACTCTCCCCCACTAAACAGGAATCTCGCCCCGAGATTCTAGGAAGAAGAAGAAGAAGACACAAAGAGGGTAGGATAGTTGGCACGGAGTTCATCTTCACGCTCCCAAGTGGCTTCATCAACAGAATGGTGCGACCACTGCACCTTGCAGAACTTGATGGACTTGTTGCGAGTCCTTCTTTCTGCGGTCTCAAGGATTTTGTGGGGGTTCTTGATAAGACAGGTCTTATTGGAGATCAATTAGCTCATGATCCACGGTCCTGCTGGGATCTTTGAAGCACTTCTTGAGTTGAGAGATGTGGAAAACATCATGAACTTTGAGTTTTTCCGGGAGCTCAAGAGCATAAGCAACTTCTCCTCTTCTACCACGAATTTTGAATGGACCGATGTATCTAGGAGCCAGCTTTCCTTTGATACCAAAGCGGTGTGTGCCTCTCATGGGAGTGACACGAAGGTAAACGAGATCACCAGGGGCATACACCATGTCCGTGTGCTTCCTGTCATAATTGCTCTTCTGGCGACTTTGAGCAATCTTCAGATTCTCAAGAATGACATGCACCTTCTCCTCCGCTTGAGTTACAATGTCAGGGCCAAACCATATTCTTTCTCCTGCACCTGACCAACCAATCGGAGTTCTGCACTTGCGACCATAGAGATCCTCAAATGGTGCCATCTTCAGACTTTTCTGAAAGCTGTTGTTGTAAGAGAATTCAGCATAAGGAAGACATTCCTCCCACTTCATGCCAAAAGAGATGACGCAAGCACGAAGCATGTCCTCCAGAATCTGATTAATCCTTTCAACTTGTCCTTGCGACTGAGGGTGGTAAGCTGTGCTGAAGTTCAACTTTGTTCCCAAAGCATTTTGGAAACTTTCCCAGAATTTGGAAGTGAAGATGCTTCCACGGTCTGAACTGATCTCAAGCGGAACCCCATACAGAGAGACAATTCTGTTGATATAGAGCTCAGCCAACTGAATCCCAGAAATTGTTTCTTTGACGGGGAAGAAGTGAGCCACCTTAGAGAGCCTGTCAATGACAACAAAGATTGCATTGTTGCCCTTCTGCGACCTTGGAAAACCAGTGATGAAATCCATCTCTACTTTCTCCCATTTCCATTCCGGGGGTTTCAATGGCTGTAGAAGACCGAAAGGTTTCTGATGGACAGCTTTCACTCTGCGGCAGACATCACACTCCGAGACATACTTGGCACAATATCGTTTCAAACCCGGCCACCAATATTGTGTTTTCAAGTCCATGTACATCTTTGTGCTGCCAGGGTGGATAGATAGAACAGAATCGTGCGCCTCCTTGAGAACTTGCTCTCTCAAACCCGGGTAGTTTGGAACAAACATCCGGTGTACAAAGAAAAGTGTGCCTTGATCATCGACGTGGAAGGACTCATACTTCGGAAGCTGAAGTTTGGAGATGATCTTTCTGGTGTGCGGATCACCAAGCTGACGAGAGCGAATCTTTTCTTCCAAGAGAGGAGTAGCCTGAAGGTTCAGGAGATGCCCTTGTTACACAATTTCCAGGTTGAGCTGACAGAATTCCTCGCACAAGAGAGGCTGCTGTTCTTCCATCATGAGGTTGTTGACATAAGCTTTGCGGCTAAGAGCATCGGCCATGACATTAGCTTTGCCCGGAGTGTAGTTGATGGTCAAATCAAAATCATTGATTGCTTCAATCCATCTCCTCTGCCGAAGGTTGAGATCAGGCTGAGTGAAGATATACTTCAAACTCTTGTGGTCAGAAAAGATCTCACAACGGTTGCCAAGCAAGTAGTGCCTCCAAAGTTTCAAAGCAAAGATAACCGCTGCTAGCTCGAGGTCATGTGTAGGATAGTTGATCTCATGCGTCTTCAACTGTCGAGAGGCATAAGCAACAACTTGTTTTTCTTGCATAAGGACCGCACCCAATCCTTGCAAAGAGGCGTCACAGAATATCTGGAAAGGCTTAGATGTATCCGGAGGAACCAAGACTGGTGTGGAAGTGAGCTTCTCTTTGAGTGTCTCAAAGCTTGCTTGACATGCAGGAGTCCAAAGGTATTTCTTGCCTTTCTTGAGGAGATCGGTAAGAGGCTTCGCTATCTTCGAAAAGTTCTGAAAAAGCGCGGCAATAACTAGCCAAACCAAGGAAACTCCGCACTTCTTTGACATTAACAGGAGGAAGCCATTCAAATTGTCTTCACAGTTTCCGGGTTGACTGCAATGCCCTGGCAGAGATGACATGACCAAGATAGTTTACTTGAGGCAGCCAAAACTCACACTTTGAGAACTTTGCATACAAGCGGTTCTCACGAAGCTTGTTTAGGACACACCGAAGGTGTTCTTCATGCTCTTCCTTTGACTTTGAATAGACTAAGATGTCATCCAGATAGACCACAATGAACTTATCAAGGTACTCCATGAAAACCGAGTTCATAAGCCTCGAGAAGGTAGCAGGTGCGTTGGTGAGACCGAAAGACCATGACCTGTACTCATACAAGCCATAGGGGTGGTGAAAGCTGTTTTAGGCACATCTTCCTTGCGAATCTTGATTGGTGATAACCACTTCTCAAGTCAAGCTTAGAGAACACCACAGCTCCAGCTAGCTGATCGAAGAGATCATTAATCCGCGGAAGGGGATATTTGTTCTTGATGGTTTTAGCATTGAGAGCCCGATAGTCCACACAAAGTCTATCAGTCCTGTCTCGCTTTTTCACAAAGATTGTTGGGATACCCCAAGAAGAAGTACTGTGTTGAATGAAACCCAACTTCTCTTGTTCATCCAGTTGTCGTTCGAGTTCAGCCAACTCAGCAGGACCCATTTTATAAGGCCGCTTGGAGATAGGAGCCGTTCCAGGTTCAAGCTCAATTACAAACTCAACCTCACGATCCGGAGGCATACCCGGCAACTCTTCAGGAAAGACATCTGGGAACTCACAGACCACCGGAACACTCTGAATAGCTTCCATAGCATCATCATTCAGAGCCGCCAAAGAGAAGAGCTGGATAGCAGGAGTCAAACTTGGAGAATAGACTATATGGCCTTCAGGAATCTTCAGAGAAACCGAGCGTTCAGCACAATCAATCACAGCTGCATTTGCTGTCAACCAATCCATGCCCAAGATGACATCAATGTCAGAATTGCCCAGAACAATTAAGGAGGCCGAGAACGAAGAGCCACCAATCTCAATTTGATTGCCATGGCTGACTTTAGAAGCTGCCATATTTGCTCCAGGAGAAAGGACCATTAACCGATTGAGGAGAGGAACCAATGCTAACCCATTCTCATATGCAAACTTGATAGAAACAAGAATGCGATGCACCAGAATCAAACAAAACTCGTGCAGGGACTGAGTTAACGGGAAGCATACCCATCACAACTCCAGGTGCATGCTCAGCTTGAGCGGCGTTGACACAGTTGGCACGAGCAACAGTAGACCCGGGCTTGGTGTTGATGTTGAGAGCCGAGGTGGTGGTGCACGAACCAAAGGAGAGCTTGCCGCAGATCTTGGAGGGGGTGGAGGAAGAGCTTTGTTTTTCAACGGACAGTTCCAGTTTAGATGTCCAGAGTCTCCACACGTGTAACAAGCACCAGGTGGACGTGGAGCAACGTAGCCAGGGACTCCGCCAGGCGCTCCAGGGTAGTGGTGGTTGTAGCCCCTGGGAGCAGCAGTGATGAAGTTTGGTGGCCTTGCCGCGTAGCTTGCAGGTCTTGGTGGAGCCGGACGGGAGCGACGGTGGGGTGTTAGGAACCCAGACACGCCGCTTAGAAGGAGCTGACATAGCTGAAGAGCTTGGTGCATCACGGTTGTGTTTCTTTGACTCCTCAAACACTTGCCTACTTGCTTCCTCCTGAAGAGCTGTATGATGAAGTTCCAGAAAAGACGTCGGCCTTGCATGTGTGATTGCATATTTAATCGATGCATTGAGCCCTTGCCGGAACCTCTTTTGCTTCTTCTTGTCATCAGATATCTCATCGCCACCATAACGAGAAAGATTCATGAAGTTTCTGATGTAGGTGTTGACATTATCATTTACCTGCTTGAGGTTGAGAAACGCTTCCTTCATCCTTTCCATGACAATTTCTGACAGATACTGCTCTTTGAACGCTCCAGTGAACCGTTCCCAAGTAGGCTGAAAACCAGTGCAGTTTGCCTTCAGGTAATTCTCCCACCAGAGAGCTGCATCTCCCTTCAGAAGGTGAGTAGCACATTTTACCCATTCTTGCTCAGGAACATCAGCAGTCTCCAGTAGCCTTGACATCTCACGTAACCAATCATCAGCATCGAGTGGTCGATCAGAAACATCAAATTGGCGAGGGTTGAACTTCAGGAAGCTTTTGATGTCTCCTCGCTTGGGAGGTGGAGGTAGTGGAGCAAACTCATTCCTCCGAACACTTTCCTCAAAGCGCTGCTGGTTCTGCTGCATTGCTGCCAAGGCATTGGCGATGTTTGACAACGCGGATCCCAGTTCAGGTGGTATGTCCTCATCAGAACGGCGTGGTGGAGCCATCCTGTGATTGATATAAAACACAAGTCAGTACTATAATGGAGAATAATAATAATCCAAAATAGTACCAAGATGGAATTAACCAAGATTAAAGGATACAATTTACTAAGATGATATTAAAATATCAACAAAGTTCAAAGCAACTAGAAGATATTAAGCATATCGCACACGACTGAAAAGGAGTGTGGTACACAAATATATCAAAGAAAATTTTTCCACAAATTTCGGCATTAAAATACCAATAGATGCGCAAAATTACTTAACGAATCAAGATTAGTGACTCTACCAATTCAATATACAAAAGCGAATGATAAGAGTAGTGGTATGGTCGCGACTCCATCCCGCACTCAAATCATTACTCCGCACATGAACAAGTGGAACACATATCCTAACCCCTTCTTCTCACGTTGAACCTAAAGATTGGTAACTACGGAAACGAACACCCCAACCAAGATAACGTCGGATAACAAAGAGTAAGACAGATCGCGTCGGTTTGCAAAAGCCTGTCGGTATGGAATGTACCAATAGTTGATAACCAAAAGGCTGATGAGATAACAACTTGGATGCAACAGATAGACAAAGAATTACACACACACACACACACACACACACACACACACAAAAACACACAACCTATGGTACTACGGAAACCCAGAACACGTGAATCCTAGTTTGAACTTTTAAGAAGAGGATTGAAAACGTTACACTTCCTTACCAGAAAAGGGTGGGTGGGTGGGTAAGAAGAAAAGTGGAAGCAGTCCTACTCTCGCGTTTTGTTTTTCCCTAGTATACATAACTACCAAAAATATTTGCTAGACTGACAATGACCATTTGGCTGAGACCCTGAAGGGCGGGATGGCTCTGATACCAATTGTAACTACCTCGGTGAATTACGCTCCTAGATACAAGCCTGGATGAGCGGAAATGGTTGAAATAGTACGGTGGGGCCAAATGCCACTCACAGGTAGACCTTTCGGCCGTCCCAACCATTTCCAGTCATCGGGACAAGTACGGGTGGCGTAATCGGCAGGCGAAGGGATCAACTACATACACAAATGAGTATGTATGCAAGCCACCATACAATAGTACATCAGAGCCATTCCATCTAAAAGAAAGGAAATATAGCAACGCCATACGACAAGATTCAAATGTCCTAGATAGATATAATAGTTTAGGATATCTCCTCATACATCACACATAAGAGTATCAGGCGGAAGCGGCAAACAAGATCCGAGTACGGATAAGAAGCAAATCGGCATAAGATGCCCCATAAATAAGCACTTCCCGCCCACAGATCTCACGGATCCCCGTTCCCGGAATCTCTACACCGAACGATCGTTGCCCACATCATCAGCCTCCTCCACCCAGTATCCGTCTTGCGAGTGTACCTGTTCATCTGAACCAATAATTTATCGTGTGAGACCCTAGGGGTACTCAGCAAGTCTTTATGCCTCTAAAGGGGACACAACCTGGGGTGACGCAATTGCAGCAAAAGATAAACCCTAGCAGTTCTATAGATACTCGCTGACCATCCGCCTAACCAAAGATAGACGGACGTCCGTGAATTAATGACAACAGTTATAACAGTAATATCCACAGATCCATCCTCCTCCTCTCTTACCAACGAGGAAGCGGACGAACAACCCTCCCCCATCCGTTGGCAATTTTATTAACCATTCCATGAGTGTTGCACTAATTACTAGTCAGTTACTTAGTCAAATTAAAAGCGGTACTTTAGTTATGCTTGTCTATGTTCGAGAAACTGTGCTCCAAGTCGTCCATAACCGCGGACACGGCTTTCAGAAAGTTTTACCCTGCAGGGGTGCACAAATAGCAACACACACTCGATCAACCTCGGAAAAACCAAATCAAATCCCAACGAGGCCTTCACGACAAAGCTATCACAGGATTCAGAAATATTTCAGGGGGCCACCCCATTGAGTACACCCGCAACGAAGATAGCTGACTCCGAGACGGACTCAAGGTTTGCGCCAGTGGCTGTAAACGACTGGGAACCCAAAACTGGGCTTGTCGATACCGCGAAAACACTCCACTGACCTAAACAGTACAGGTGCTCCTCGCATAATCGTAATTAAGCAATAAAGCATGGCATAAGTACAGGATAGTAAACAAAACCTCAAACTAGTTTGTGGCCCCAAGAAATAAGACGGAATCAAGCTCTGACTCAGGGGGGTCCCATAAGCCTCCCGGATGTGGATAGCGCGAATAATCAAGGAACAGGAATCAAGTACTCGGGGTCCTACGGGGCACAAGTGAGCAGGAAAAACCAAATAGCAGATATTGCTCACCGGTGCCACTTTCATTAGTTATCCCATTACTACTCATGTTAAGTTGTTTAGGTACCTCGTTATCCTTCAGACTCTCACATACCCTACACATGCTGTTCTACGACTCGCATGGCTCAAACAACTCCTGTAGTAATGGCTCATGGGATGGAGGAACAAGCTTGGTGGGGTTTAAAAGTAAAGGCTATGCAATACTTGGGATTCAGTTTAATGCAATCGCGACTCAATGATGCAAGAATAAGATAGAGGCAATAGGTACTGTATGTATGCAAGCATGTGGTAGTGCTTTCCTGTCAGCTCAGTTGAAGCGAGAGGCGGATCTGGGTAGTGCTCCTGGTTCTCTTGATATATCCCCTGCTCAGTGTCTATTCGAAGAGGAAACAAACAAACAAGGGCCAACATAAATAAAGTGCACAAGCATATGAATAAAGTGCGACAAGCAAACAATCATGCCATGATGAATGATGCACAAGTTGCATGGCAATAATGTAGCATGGCATGGGTGTGGTGTAGAATACAAGAAATAAACATTTTATTGAGTTTTGGCCATATTTTATCCTCTTATTAGTTGTTGTATACTATATATTTATATGATGCATGCTTCAATTTAAGTCATGGTTAGCATAAACAGAAAGGTTTCGTCGAGCTGATCATTTTAGACATATCATTTGTTAAATTCGGAGTTATAAAACAAAAGTTATTAATTAATTAAGTCAAGGGGCATTTTATGTAATTTTACTCAACTTGGAATTTTAAATGTGCAAAATGTAATTTGAATAGCATATTTGGAATCCTCACATTTTTCTGATTCAAAAACATATATTATTTGCATTATTTGGATTTGTATTTTAAAATTTATTTGAAAACAGATTTAATTTTGAATTTGAATTAATTTGAAATAGATTTGAATAAAAACAGACAACCCGAAAACCTTTTGCTACTCACTCAATTCTAACCACAGACACTGACAGGTGGGGACAGAGCTAGCACAGGGCCACGCGCGCAGAGAAACTTGGGATCACCGCGGCTCAGCTAGCCCACGTGCATGACAGGTGGGGTCACTGCAGCCTCAGGGCCACATGCGGGCGCGCCAGCCGGGGCGTGCCACGTGGAGGAGCCGGGGACTGCGGGTTGAGGCTGTGAAAACTTGGGGAGCCTTTTTGCAAAAAGCCAGAGGCACAGACAGGTGGGTCCGGAGGGGTCGCGGTTGCGCAGGCAAAAAGGTGGGGGGGGGGTTTATGGAAAAGTACCACGCGGTACTGTGCTTCTTCCGCGCGTGCAGAGAAAACAGCCAGCGCACGGCGCGGCGAGGTGGGGGTCGAACGCGGGACCTGGCGTGCGCGCTGCGAGGCGGCAGCCACTGCGGTGGTGTGAGGTTGGTGACAGGAGGGAGGGCGCGACCTAGGTAAGGTGTCTGCGAGGCGCAGCGACGAGCAGAAGGCAACGCCGCCGGCGCACGCATCGTGTTCGACGTAACGATCGTCACTGACAGGAAACGAAGAAGGACAGGGGCATGTCTAGGAGGTTCGGGGACTTACCGCGGGGCCGTTGGTGTGGTCGACGGGGCTCGGGGTGGTCGCGATCGTCGGCGAGGCTGGCGCACCGGCGGCTATGGTTTGCGTCGGTGTCGCACTGGTACCGGCGCTCCTGGGCCTTCTCCTCCGCGTCGTCGGGTACAGGGGCGTCGCTGGCGCTCGTCTCGTTCTTCCTCGACGCCCAACAACCACGCCCGCCTCCTGGATCGACGTAGACGAGAGGGAGCCGACGGTGGCCGGCGTCGGTGTGGCTGTGGCGTGGAAGAGAGAGGGAAGGGGCAGGGCCCTGGGCGGATCTGGGGAGGGCAGAGGGGGCCGTGGGGTGTAGATAAGGATGGGGAAGAGGGGTGGATGGCGTGGGGGAGGGGAAGGTGGCGTCGTCCACCTTTTGCCACCTTCTCCCTCACGTGATCGGCATGGGGCCAGGGAGGTGGTGCAAGGACGGTGGGGCTGCCAGGTGGGTCATGGCGAGGCCAGGGGCAGGCAGGCTCGGGCTAGGGCCACAGGGCAGGGAGAGAAGAGAGGGGGAAAAGAGAGGGGGTCGGCTCGGGCTAGGTTAGCTAGGGCAGGGGGAGGTGACCAGGGGAGAGGGTGGCCGGTGGGGCCAGCTAGGTGAGAGGGAGGGGGAGTAGATGGGGTAGATCAGGTGGGGTCGTGCTAGGGCTAGAAGGGGTGGTTGGGTTAGGGTTTTTAGTTTAGACTAGGGTGGTATGGAAGATGGTGTTAAGGTTAGGTGATTAGGTGTAGGTTTTAGGGATAGATGGGGGAAGAGGGATGGTCTCCTATTAGCAAGCTCAAGCAAGCCAAGATCATACCAAAGCTAGACCAAGAAAAGGGAGAGGTAGGGTTAGGGTTTTTAAGCAAGATCAACTAGGACCAAGAAAAGGGAGAGATAGGGAGAGATAGATGATCCAAGCAAAATTCAAATAAAATTCAAATGACAAGCAAAAGATGGTACTTGCATGGGCCATGCATAAATATTAATTGCCATGTCTTAACCTTGTGAAAACAAAATATAATCCCATGGCATTTATTTATGTGCATCCCCAAATGTGGAGTAAGGCCAAGCAAAAGAATTTAAAAGGAAGCCCCAAGTGGACTAGATGGAGATGAGCATATTTGATTAAAATTGGGACTTGCTAGTGTGTTTATTCCACTAGATGTTTATTAGTCCCAAAAATATCCCACATGAACATAATTCCATAATAATCCATATGGAAGCTAGGAGAAAGGGTCCCACTCACAGGGCATGCAAAGGTGGCCATGTGGCTCTCATCTATCAATAATGTGAAAACATAATGATGCCAAGATTAGAGCATGTGGAAAGAATTGGATCCATCCCAACCCACATGAGCTAGAGGTAAACTCAATAAAATGCAAAGCTCATATTAATTGGATGGTGGAATTATAAGGTGGTGAAAAAAAAGGTGGTGGAGTTAAATAAAAGATATGCCCCCAACTCAACTTGGGCATTTAACAATATATCAAGAACCAAATACAATATCAAGAGGCAATACAAATAATAATGCATATGAGATAAGAACCGAAACAAAAAGGGTTTTTGTATGATGCTCAAATGCAAGGTGGCATGATGACATGAGCATGATAACATGATGATGCAACAATTATATGTAGAGAGTTGCCATTATATTACTAGATCAAGTAGCATTACAGTTGTTAGACAAATGGGATGCTACACATGGCATCCTATTGCTTCTTCAGTTCTTCTAGTTCCGACGGGTTCATACTATATGGTCTCTAGGCTATGGGTCCTGTTCCGGGATTAGTGCGATGATAAACTCGATATCCCGATCTGGGGGCATACCGGGCAAAACATCTAGAAATACATCGGGGTATTCATAGACTATCCGGACTTGGTCAATGGTAGGTTGGGCTATACTCTTGTTGCACTTGAATTGACGAGGTAAGGTTTCAGAGATATGCTCGACTGATATTCCGGCTGTACTGGTCATGGTGATGGCTTTCTTGGCACATTCAATCAATCCTTTATGTTTGGACATCCAATCCATTCCTAGTACTACTTCCAAACCTTTAGTTCCAAGTACTATCAGGTTAGCATAAAAATCTATGCCATGGATTCAGATAGGTACGGCTTTGCAAATTTGCCTAGCCTTGGTGGTTGAACCGGGAATTTGGACGATCATAACATGCTTTAGTTTTGTTGGTTTAATCTTACTAGTGCAGGTAAATTCTTCGGTGACAAATGAATGCGATGCACCCGAATCAAACAACACTCTTGCAAGTACTGAATTAACAGAAAACATACCCAGCACGACGTCTGGCGCTTCCTGAGCTTCTTCAGCATGCATGAGAAAAAGACGGCCGTTGCGGTTGAGTGAATTCCTTGGGGAAAACCTTCTTCCTGGCTGAACACGACGCTGCTGCTGAGCTGGGGCATTTGCATTGGGGGCTGCGGCATTCTTCTTGTTGGGGCACTCGTTGGAGTAGTGACCCTTATTTCCACAGTCATAACAAGTTACTTGTGACTTGTCCTTTGCTGCAACAGGCACAACATTGCTTCCAGTCCTCGGGGAAGTCTTGGTGTTGGCGGTAGCATTGTTGTTGTTGAACTTAGGTGGGGCACAGTTGAAATTGCTAGAGTTGCCGGGGTTGTTGTGATTTCCTCCGGGCCTAGGGTTTCCACAGTTGGGATAGGTCGGACGGTTCATCGGGGGTCTGTTGGTTCTCGGGGCAAATTCTGGAGATGGGTTAGGGCGATACTTTGGGGTCTGATGGGTTCCTGACTGATGCATCATGCGACGCTTGCGGTTCTCATTGGCTTGGTTGATCTTTCCTTCCATCTGGATGGCAGAGTCGACAAGGGCTTCAATATCAGCAAAGCGGATATTGACTAACACAGTTTGCATCTCATCATGCAGACCATTCAGGAATCTCTCCTTCTTATTGGCTTCGGTGTCGATCTCATCCGGGGCATACCTAGCTAATGACAAGAATTTGTCACGGTATTCCACTACGGTCATCCGTCCTTGCTTCAGTTCTCTGAACTCATCTCTCATCCTCTTGATCAAACCTGGTGGCACATGGGTTTTGCTGAACTTGACTTTGAATTCCTCCCAGGTCATCATCTGTCCTCCGGTCATTGCACGAACACTGTTCCACCATGCTCTGGCATCTCCGGCTAGATAGTGGGTGGCGAACAGAACTTTATCGTTAGCTTCCACTCCGGCGACTTATAGGTTATTTTCCATGGTTTGCAGCCAATCATCGGCGTCTAAGGGCTCTTCCGACTTAGTGAAAACAGGTGGTTGGTGTTCTGGAAATTCTTGAGCTTGGATCCATGGTTGTCCTGGTTTCCGTGGCCTTGATTGTTGTGGGCTAGCTGAGCTATCTTTTGAAGGGTGGCTAGGTTGGCTTGACGTTCGGCTCTTTTAGCTTCGTGGTCAGAAACCAACATTTGCAGGATCTGCAACATCAGGTCCGGGGATGAACTACTTACTCCGCGTGGCATCTGAAGATTGAGATAGATCATGAGAAAAGAGGGAAATTTCTAAGGTTTTGGGACTTCGAAAAGTTTTTAAAGTTTGACTCAGATTTCTCTAGCAACTTGCTTTTCATTCATTCATTCATTCATTCATTCATAGCACACGATACAAACACACACCACAACAAGGTAAACAGATCGTTTTAGGAACCATTCTGGAAACTACAATACAGTGGGACCGAATACTACTCACTACATTTGTGCTCAAGTGCTACTACTCCTCGGAGTCGGTGTAGTCGTCATCCTCATCATCATCATCATCATTGATGAAGGCGAAATCTTCCTCATCAGTGAAGAAATCCATAGCCTGATCTTCCAGAAAATCATCATCATCGCTGAGATAGGAGTAGGGGTCTCCACGAAGATCCTCTCCGGCATTCTCCTTTTCTTCCAACTGCATGTCTCTCTCGTGGATGGTCTCCTCCAAATACGAGATACGATGGCGAAGACAGGCAATGATGCGCTCCTTCTTGTCGAGCTGACGTCGGCGAGACTTACAATCCTTTGCTAACATGGCGATGGTCTGATCCTTCGTCTTGATAATGGAGTACTTGTGGTTGGAGTAGTCACGGCAATTCTCCAACTCCTGCTGACGATCGTACATCATGAAGCTAAGGTGGTCCAATTGGGTCTTCAGCTCGTGGTGGTATGGGGCTTCCAGTGGCTGTCCATTAGCATCACGCCTTGGGCAAAACTCAAAGCAGGTACCTTTGATCTGGTTGATACTCTGCCCACACAGACGGGCAAGAGCTTCCTGCATGGCCCTGGCAAGTCCATCGAGCCAGTTGTTCTCTCTTAAGGTGAACTAAATCCCCTCAGCAGTGGGAGGTTCAATCTTTCCTCGGAGACTTGCAACAATTAGCCACTGCAGATCTTCTCCTCCTTGATCATTGAGCTGAGCTCCGAAGAACTCGGGGTGCGGACGCTCCAGAAGTTCCGAAAGCTAGTACAAATCCCTTTCAAAGATAATGTCTCCTCCATTCCCCAACTGGTAAAACTTGCTGTACTTCACGTCCATCTAAAATAATATAAGATGAGTAAGTTAGTAGAGTGATCAAGTATGTCAAATTTTATGTATTTTTGCAAGAGTTTTTGAGGAACATGAATTTTTATAAAAGAATCAAGGTGATAAGAATGGGAATAAGTTTTTGTAAATATTTGCTTTCTTTGGTTTTGAAACTAAGTTTTTGATTCCAAACGTCCAGTCTAACTAGGGCCTCCTATGGTCAGGATGGCTCTGATACCAACTTGTCAACACCCAGATTTTTAATCCCAGATGCCTGTTATGCCATACATCGCAATCCCAGGATTACCATTTTTGCGAGACATAACAGAATTGGATACCACAGTACATCATCCATTACAAACCATACATAAGGTCTTACACAAATAAAGATCTCATGATCCAGTTCTTAATACAACTCAAGCAGCGGAAATACGTAATAATAACGGTAGCGTAGGCGAAGCTCCATCTTCGGGGTCACAGGCAATGCTGACGATGGGAGATGATCCTAGTTGTCGTAACCTTCCTGGGGTCCATCCTCCATGTACTCCTCTTCATAGTCTGGCCATGGGAATAGCCAGGGACAAAGCCATGAGTACTCTTTAAGTACTCGCAAACTAATACTAACAAGTGAAGGGGGTTTTTGTATTAGGACACTAAGCTCTAGGGTTATTTTGCAAAAAGCCAGATTTACATATACTAAGTTCAGAAACAATGAATGCTAGTTGAAGTTTTATAACACCTAAGTGGGAACTTGTATCTCATGCCACAACTCTGTTGTGGTCAAGTCAAAGTCTCAATTCATTTCATAAGTCATTTTGAAAACATCTGACGGGGGAACAGTATGGACACTCCAACTGTCCATGACCGCGGACACGGCTATTCGAATAGTTTGACACTCTGCAAATATTATACACTTTCACCACAACATTCGATACATCTGTCAGGAACAAATCCTGAATTCACCATACTCAGTATGTGGATAATCAATCCTAACCTTTCAATTACACGCCCTAGTATAAGCACCTCTCCTGTGAGTTTGGCCTCCCAACCATGACCAACTATCATCTTGGGTACTGCACAGGTGGACAATCTTCAAAAGGTAGCCTCAGCTCAGACCTGGCCGTGAGGGAACTAATACTAAGGTATATAAGTTTTCAGTCAAGCCCTATGCAATTCTCGGGTATTGTGGTTGTACGGTAAAATTGGAATGGTATCGCATCCAAACAACCATCAGTTTTATAAAGGGCTAAGGCTCATGCCTCAACATTTTCATCACCATAAATCATCTGGTGTTCGGAAACACATGTCCAAAACATCTCAATAGAATGATCCATCATTCCAAGGTTTTCATAACCATTTTTCTACCAAGTATTTCCATCTAGGTTGATCAGGTTTTATGCTTAGCACTAGCATCTACAAGTGGGGGTAAGTACTAATGAGGGGTGGTAAACTAGTGGAGTTTAACTAAGTTCAATCTCATGCCTTAGGATGACATAAAGATTATCTAGCTTAGGCCAAATTTTATGCTCTTTATGCAACCTTCAATTATCTTTCTAGTATCTACAATTCACTTAAGTGAACTCTAAGTAATAGTTTTATTAAAGAAATAAAGTATAAAGCTTGCAAGTAAAACAAGGATTGGTTTATCAAGTGGTTATGATCATATATGCTTAAGGCATATAGTTGGCCTGGTAACAAGCAAGTATTTGCTTGCATAGGTATAGTATCTTGCAAGTGTTAGCTCGCACAAGTATCAGTATAAGCTTGCTAAGTTAATAGCTTGCAAGTATTGGCTTGCATAGGTCAACTTGATTAGTAAGGCTTGCCTTGTTTAGAGCAGTGGTTGATGTTCTCCTCGGCTTCTTCTTCGTAGTATCCTCCTTCCTCCTCGTATCCTTGGTCGGTACTAGCGTCTATAAATAAATACGAGGTACACAATCACCAAACAATACTTAACTAATTTCAATCATCACACAAAAGGGTCCTATAGATGATCTACAATCATCACTAACATTACAAGATTAAAGCTTGGTTTAATTTCTTTTATTTTTAGAAAAGTAATTTCTACTCAATGAAAAACTACTTAAGATTTAATATTCTCCAAACCAAACATGGGATCATGTTGACACATGTCATCACCACATATTTTAGTCCATGGGAATGTGATTTAAAGTGGTGTCACAATTTAATGAGGTTTAACCTTTTATTTTACTTAAATAAAGTGACTAGAAATGCCTATGTGGCATTATTTTATTACTTGACCATTATTTCTATAAGTAAACCCAATTTTTTTATATATTCTGAAAGGTATGATCAAATGTGATTTTTGAGAGTTGGAATCAACTCAAAAGCTATTATGGTTTAAATTTGAAAAATGTTTGAATGCAGAAAATCTTCTGCCTTGTTATTTTTACCAAGGGTGATCTACATATCCAAATGATTTATATCCAACGGGCTTGGATTCAGCATTTCAAGACCTTTCTAACAAAATTGGTTTCACTTAATTTGGTTTACTGAATCGAGCTGGGTTGATTTTTGAAACTAGGTGCAGAAGTGTGTTTGAATGAAAATGGAAAAAATCCAAATTCAAACAACAGGGCTGCATGGGAAACGATACTAGGCCAGCCTGCTAAGCACATCGCTTACACGGGCTGGTTAAGTTGCTGTCCCCATGCGTCAGTGAGACGAGGGGGTGCGAAGCGGTACATGGCAATGTGAGCCATGGGATCTTGTTCTAATCTAACGGACCTGGTTCATCGTCCACGTCGGGAAGCGCCAGCGAGACAGAACCCTAACGCGGTAGGTGGGGGTCGTCGGGGGATCACCGGGGCTCAGGCGAGGGTCGACGAGGCGGGTGAACGACGAAGTCGACGACGACGAACCTACTGGTACCGGCAGCTTCTCCTGGGGCGGTTCCAATCGCTGGCTTCCTTCTCCTCCAGCAACGGCTGGCTCCGGCCAAATTCCGGCGATGCGCTGCTCGCATTGCTTCAGGACTAAGGCGGGGTGGTTCTGGGTGAGAGGGGAGTGAGGTGGTGTGCTCAATTCGGCTGGGGTGGCCTCTATTTATAGTGGCGAGAGGGGACCGACGGGCGCAAGCTGAGCTCGTCGTGGTCGACGGCACAGAGGGCTATCGGCGTGGGCGACAGTAGGGGGCGGTGTTGTGTTCCCTAACGAAGCTCAACTACGTGGTGGCAAGGCGTGGGGCGGTGTTGATAGGTCGGAACGCGGCGGTGCTCTGCGCGTGCCCGATGGAAGTTTTATGGCGCACAACATGCATGGTCCGCGCGGCGGCGAACGAGCGTGTCTGCGGGGTTGCTGGGACGATGATGATCACGTATGCACGCGACGAGGGCGGCGCACGGTCTGTGGGCGTCTGTCGAGCGTGGCGCACGGGGCGCGCTTTCGGCATGGTTGCAGAGAAGGTTGTCAAGGTCTGTGCGTGTGGTACAGGGGCTGGCATCGCTCGCGGCTGGGACAGGGAGTGGAGGTGGGGTGTTAGCTTGCTCCCAGACATGCTGGCTAGGCTTGGTGCTTCTCCTAGCTTGCTGTCGACATGTGGGTGGAAAGGGTGCACTCGGCCTGCTCACCATTGATGACAATGTCTAGCTTACAGTAGTGCTAGAGATTAGTTTAGCTTGTTAGATGATCTACTAAGGCTAGTGATGTCCAGAGAGGGAACAAGTTAGGCCAGAATCACTGCTCAAAATAGTGTTTGTGATTTTATTGATTTGAATCTGCAAGGTGTTTGATGAAATGGCCGCTTGAATTCAAGTCTTGAATTTTGAAAATATTTTTGGTGGGTGTGCTAGGCATGTGCTGGTGAGTCTGTAGATGCTTGGGTTCTGAAAGTTGAGCTTGTTTGAGTGGTTTTTGAAAAAGTGGGATCTTCCCATATGATATAGATTCAATTTTAAACTGTCGTTTAAACTATGCATTTGAATATTTCTGGATGATCACAAGGTGGGCCTTGATACTTTGTTATGAGTACTATCAAGGGGTGCAAAGATCCAAACAAGTTTCTGTTAAGTTCTAAAAGTTAGAGACAACCAAAGTAGGCATGGGAGTTAATTTGGCAAAAGTGACCATTCACTCATTTTGTTTGTTTTGATTTATTTGTCTTTGGGAAAAGTGTGGGGATTGTTTAGATGATGTTTATTTAACCTAAGAATCCTTTTACAAGCAAAGAAACACATAAAGAAGGCAATTCAAAAGAATTCAAAATGGGATGCATACACACATGCATGCTTTCATATTTTTATTTAGAAAAGTTTTTGTTAACCCTAATTTTGAAGGTTAGAGTTTGATGATCCAATTTTAGTATTTTTGGGATGTTACAAATAACCTCGGTCTCAACCGAGGAAAAACTTGGTTCTTGCTCTTGACACCCTACGCTTGGGGTTACCAACGAAGTGCCACGTCGGGCATCATCATGGTCCTGGTGGAGATGATGGTGTGGATGATGATGATGATGCTCCCTATGAAGTCTAGCTTGATGATGGTGTTGATAGCGAAGATCACCCCTCTTCGGGAAGGAATTTCCTCGGTAGAAATCTGTCTGCCGGAGAGCTCTTTCTCTCTCGGTGTTTTCCGCCCCGCAGAGGCGGCATAATCTTTCTGTGGTCGCTCCCCTTGTATTAGGGTTCCAAGGAAAAGATATAGGCGAGAGGACGGAGCCATATGTGTGTCAGGTGGGCCACACCGCCTGTAGGCGCGGCCCGCGCCTGGGGGGTGTGGGCCCCCTGTGGCCCATTTCCGCCTCCCCTTCTGGCATTCTTCGTCTTCTAGGAAAATAGGATTTTCCGTAGTTTTTCTGGTATTTTTCTGATCTTCGCGAAATTTCATCAAAACACCGCTTTTTCCATCAGAATCCTGACTCCGGCAGTTCATATTCCAATGGAATCATCCAACATGCAAAAACAGATGAAAAGACATAAGTAACACCTCTTAATATGAAATATATCAATGAATAGAGGCAAATTATGATATAGAATGGTGATGAAAATTGGACGTATCAACTCCCCCAAGCTTAGACCTTCGCTTGTGTAACATCCCAAAAGTCATGATTTGTAAAAGTTTGCATTTCATTCTTTCCTTCATTCATAGCATCCTTGGTTTGCACAAAAATTTTCAAAACAAAATTCAAAATAAAACCATTTATATGCCTATTATCTATATGTCAATAAGGCAAGGTTTTATTTTATTTTTAAAGTGCCAAAGTGCATATGACTAAATAGTAGTGTTTTATACGCAAACAAGTACAATGTTTACACTACAAAAATCCAGAGGTGATTTGAATTTAAATCCATTTGAATCTGGTTTTAATTTGATTCCTGAAAATCAAAATAGAAAAAGGAAAAGAGAGAAGAAAAGGAAATGGGCCGGCGCCACCAATTCATCCCAGCAGCAGAAGCAGCCCACTAAGCCCACCCGGCCACCACCCCCTCTCTTCTCTCTCTCATGCGCGCAGCCCTACCCGCAGTCACTAACGCGCTGGCCCCCCACGCCACGTCATCATCGTCCCCAAAACATGCCCCGCAGACCTCGTCGCCGCTGCCGTTGTCGCCGTTGATGGTGCAGCGTAAATGCCCTTGATTTCGCATGCGTTTCTTGTCGAGCCACTGGCTACTTAAGCCCCTACGCCCCATGACCATTTCCCCTCAGTCAGCACACCCTCTCCGCCACCAGGCTGCTAGAATTTTGAGCTGCAACGCCGCTGCCCGACGCTCTCTGGCGAACTATTCCGGTGAGTTTAGCACACGCCTTTGCCTCTCAACCACACGAGCGTGATCCTCTGGTTCTTGCGCATCTAACCCTACCTTTGGTTCGTCCTATACTGACCTAGGTCGCCGTCTTCGACAACCTCCGAGAGCACCCGACGCCCCTTTCATCTCCGACGAGGAATTACGGTAAGAGCAGAGCACCCCTTGTTTCCTAGATCATACGCTCAGGTGCCCCATGTATTTGTGCAGCCACTGATGCAAATTGTTTGTCCTAGGGAGGCCTAGAGCGTCGCCGTCGTCTCCGTCAAGCCGTGCCCGACACCTGCAAGCTTTCCGACGAGCTTCTCCGGTCAACACAGCACGCCCCCGTCCACACCAGCGAGACGTTGAGCATCAACGTGACCTCGCGAGTCTGGTAAGCTAAACCACAGCCCCCAACCCCCTCTGTAGATGCCAGAACATTGCTGGCAGTGCGCCGCCGCCGCGTCGCCATTGCCTGCGCCGCCAGGCTTTGGTCATTTGAGCTAGCACCGTTAGATGTACGTCGTAAGGCTAAGATTAGATCTAGCGCGAAATGGTATCCTTTGATTTGGGCCACTGGATCTGATTTAGATCCAACGCTCCACGTTGGCCGATCCGCGCGAAGCGGTAGGACAGAAGCGTCCACATGTATAAAGATTTGATTTAAAATCTGTTTTTGAATCTATTAGAGATTCAAACTTGTAAAATTCATAACTTTTGTTCTGGTTATCCAAAAAATGCAAATAATATACCATTGGATTCAGAAAAATAAATCCTACCCTACTGTGGGCTTAGTTTTGTATTTTGTTTCTGTAAAAATGGATTTTTATGCAGAGACAATTATAGGCTTGTTTTGGCCATATAAATTACTTGGAAAATGTTTTTTAAACAAATTCAAGTTTATTTAGACTATATTTAGTTGGTTTAGTGTTTATTACTGTTTGAATTGTCTTGTTTAGTTAAGAAAAATCATCACATGGCATTTGCATGCATTCATATATTTTTGCTTGATTATCTTGAATGTAAATTTGGTGCTATCATTTTATGTGTAGATTTTGGTGCTAGTGGTGATAGTGATTGTGAAGATTGTTGCTACTCCCCCAAATACCAAGGCAAGTGGTTCTTCATTTATTTGTCCCATTATTTGTATTATACATTAGTAATATTTTGTATAGGAGTTGCATGAAAGTTTTACTAAGTATCTATATGCTCTGCTATGGGAAATCCTAGTAATTGTAGTCTTGGTAGAATTTTATCTAAGTTAAGATACTTTTTATATTATCATGCTTAGCCTAGCTAGTAGAAAACAAGGGTGGATTATATACATGCTATGGAAATGTTGCTAAGTCTTTGACTTATGTTTTACTTAATAAAACAACTAAGTGAATAAATCACCTGGGTGGAATGGTTTGTTTGGGTTATGTTTAGTGGTTACACAAGGCCCATATCTATGGTGTACCTTGTGTAAAGCCACCAAGGAACAAAGGGATTTGAGATACTTAGTGTTTAGAAGCTTCTAGTGCAGCCACATGGCATATGGGCTCTGCCTTGATCATATAGGTGGCAATAACTTAGCCAGATGGATAGATGGTGGTAGGGTGATAGGTTGGAACGCGTCCATTTGTTCTAAGGGAAGGCTTCTGAAAGATCTCGTCTCGATGCATGTCGAGTCTTGTGTGGAAAGTGCACCACCTCTCTAGAAGGAAAAATCTAAGTACTTAGACGTGTCCTCGACAACGGACATTTTGAGCATCAAGACATTGAATCTATCAAGGATCTCCTCCTCCCAATTTCTAAGTTAAAAACTTGTGGTTGAACAGGGGAAAATGTTCACCAATGTTTATTGGTGGTTCCTTGGGTGATTTTCATCAAACAAAAACTTAGTGTTTTCAAATGATAGGAAAAACCTATTTTGAGCAAAGCAAGCCTAAGCTACACTTAGCCAAATTCATATAGATGTTAGATACTATTATTCTACTATGGTATCACTTGCTAATACTATTCAAATGTATTGACCCACTATGGCTGTAACTTATGATGTTGCAGGTTACTCTGAAGAGGATTAAGGTTATGAGTCTACACTCAACATGTTTTCCTATGCCACATGAAGATGAAGACTTTACTTTATTTTACTTATGTTATGATCTCTTGTACTAGCCTTTGGCTATGGAATTGTAAAAGACTATGTTATCTCTGGAATGACGATTTAATAAAGACCTTTGTATCTGTGTACTTCATCTTAAACTGTGGATGCTAGCAAATGATCCAGGGACTAGCATTGCAATCACAGGGATCCTTTACCTTATAAAGGTGGGGTCTTACAACTTGTCCCCAAGCGAAAACTAAGATCAGTAAACATGTCCATATATTTATGGAGTGAAGTGTCAATAAAAGATTACAGACAATAATCATTACACTTACCATTACACAACTCATAGAAGAAAGCAACTCACCATTATATAACTTAGCTTGCAACAAGATTACGGACAAGGAGCAGGAAATCTCTGTAAATACTTAGCAAACGGATTTTTAGGGGTTTTCTGATAAAGCAAAGAAATAAAGTGCAAGTAATAAAGACAGCAAACAATTGCAAAAAGTGGCCCAATCCTTTCTTAGCAAGTACAAGCCGGTGGAAATACTTATGAGGACCAAATGTTCTCGAGGACATATGGGAATTGTGTCAAGTGCTTTCGCTTCATATAACTGAGTTGTCTTCTTTGGTTTTGTAAGTGTCGTGTGGGTGAACCTGTGCTAATGTACCGACCTTACTTGGACTAATACATACTTGTGATTAAACCCCTTGCAAGCATCCACAACTACAAGAAAGCAATTAAGATATAAACCTAACCACAACCTTAAACTCTGAGATCCTACACTCCCTTGTGCAATGGTTTCCTAACGGGGGTTCAGGTTTCTGTCACTCCGGCAACCCCACAATTCGTAGCCAAATACACAATGCATTCCCCTAGGCCCATAAATGGTGAATTATCATGTAGTCGACATTCACATGACACCACTAGAAGAATAGCACCACAACTTAAATACTAAACCATTGAATAATATCTCAACACAAATCCACTACTAACAACATGACTTCTCCCATGTCCTCAAGAACTAAACGAACTACTCATGAGACATCATATGGATCAAGATCAAAGATGATATGGTAATGGATAGCAATCTGAACATAAACAATAATCCAATGGTTCCACTCACAAGCATCAACTATAATAGTAATCAACACTGGGAAAGTTTCCCCTAAGAACTATGCAAGATTCAACACAATTGTTACAGCGGGATGGAGTGATGATGATGGTGCTGGTGGAGATGATGGTGTGGATGATGATGATCCCGATGAAGTCTAGCTTGATGATGGTGTTGATGGCGATGATCTCCCCTCTCCGGGAAGGAATTTCCCCGGCAGAAATCTGTCAGCCGGAGAGATCTTTCTCTCTTGGTGTTTTCCGCCCCGCAGAGGTGGCGAAACCGTTCTGTGGTCGCTCCCCTTGTATTAGGGTTCCGAGGAGAATATATAGGTGAGAGGGCGGAGCCAGAAGTGGGCCAGGTGGGCGACACCCCCTGTAGGCGCGGCCTAGGGGTGTCCTGTGCCTGGGGGTGTGTGGGCCCCTTGTGGCCCATATCTGCCTCCCCTTCTGGCATTCTTCGTCTTCTGGGAAGATAGGATTTTCTGTAGTTTTTCTGGAATTTTTCCAATCTTCGCGAAATTGCATCAAAACAACGCTTTTTTCCATCAGAATCCTGACTCCGACAGTTCATCCTCCAAGAATCATCCAAAATGCAAAAACAGATGAAAAGACATAAGTAACACCTCTTAATATGAAATATATCAATGAACAGAGGCAAATTATGATATATAATGGTGATGCAAATTGGACATATCAGGGGCCGACCAATGAAATATTCTGCCGCCTCTGCGGGGCGGAAAACACCGAGAGAGAAAGAGCTCTCCGGTAGATAGATTTATGCCAGGGAAATTACTTACCGGAGAGGGGAGACCGTCGCCATCAACACCATCATCAAGCTAGACTTCATCGGGATCATCATCATCATCCACGCCATCATCTCTACCAGCACCATCATCACCACTCCATCCCGTTGTAACAATTGTGTTCAATCTTGCATAGTTCTTAGGGGAAACTTTCCCGGTGTTGATTACTATTGTAGTTGATGCTTGTGAGTGGAACCATTGGATTATTGTTTATGTTTAGATTGCTATTCATCACCATATCATCTTTGATCTTGATCCATATGATGTCTCGTGAGTAGTTCATTTAGTTCTTGAGGACATGGGAGAAGTCATGTTGTTAGTAGTTGATTCATGTTGAGGTATTATTCAATGGTTTAGTATTTAAATTGTGGTCCTATTCTTCTATTGGTGTCATGTGAACATCGACTACATGATACTTCACCATTTATGGGCCTAGGGGAATGCATTGTGTATTTAGCTACTAATTATGGCGTTGCCGGAGTGACAGAAACCTGAACACCCGTTAGGAAACCATTGCACAAGGGAGTGTAGGATCTCAGAGTTTAAGGCTGTGGTTAGGTTTATATATTAATTGCTTTCTTGTAGTAATGGATTCTTGAAAGGGGTTTAATCACAAGTATGCATTTTACACAATATGTTACCCTTTGATAGATTCATGGGAGTCTTAAAGAAATATGTCCATAACCGTGCTAGGCCAGAAGGAAGCATCTCCAAGGGCTATGGAATAGAGGAGGTCATTGAGTTTTGTGTTGAATTTATTCCTGACCTTAAGCCGATCGGTGTACCTGAATCACGACATGAGGGGAGACTTAGTGGAAAAGTCACACTAGGAAAGAAAGCAAAGATATGTATGGACAGACATTCTTTCACTAAAGCACACCTATACAATTTTGCAAAGTTCCACCTTGGTGGCTCCATATATTGAGGTACACAAGAATATTGTACGCTCGAACTACCCGGGGCAGTCTGACATGTTGATTACAGATGAGAACATGAAGACTTTTGGCGGTTGGTTGCAGACACACCTCATGAATGACACCACTGTTGGAGATCAGTTGTACTTGTTGGCCAGGTCTCCATCTTCAACTATATTGACTTTTCAAGGGTACGAGATAAATGGGAATATAGTTTACACGCACGCCCAAGATAAAAAGAGCACCAACCAAAACAGTGGTGTCCGATTTGATGCAACAGACGAGAATGGGAAAAAGGACACATATTATGGTGACATAGAGGACATATGGGAACTTGACTATGTCCTAATTTCAAGGTCCCATTGTTTTGATGCAAATGAGTCAAGATGACAGGAGGCGGGGTAATGGTAGACCAGCAGTACAGAATGACAACAATGGATCTCAATAATCTTGCATACACAGACGAACCATTCGTCCTGCCAATGATGTGGCTCAAGTTTTCTATGTGAAGGACATGTCTACTAGACCGACAAAAAGGAAAGATAAGCAAAAGAATACAATATCATACGATGAGCCAAAGCGCCACATAGTTCTTTCAGGAAAAAGAAACATGGTGGGATTTGAGGACAGGACAGACATGTTAGAAGATTATAACAAATTTCATGAAATGCCGCCATTCAAAGTGAAAACTGACCCAAGCATACAGCTAAATAAGGAAGGTGCTCCATGGTTACGGACTAGAAGAGAACCAAAACACTAGATGTGGATGTTGGTGATGTAATAATGTATTAAACATTTTGTGAATTAATCCTATTTTTTTAGAATTTCTGAGATTGCTGTAGGCAGGTAGAAAAAACAGCATCATCGTCACCGTCATCGTTATTTATTAATATTAAAAAACCGGGACAAACCGGGACAAACAGGAATTTTTGAGATTGCTATAGGCAGGTACCAAAACACTAGACTAGGTAACATTCAAGACATTTATTAATATTAAAAACCGGGACAAACCGGGACTAGCTAACACTCAGGACTAAAGCCACCCCTTTAGTCATAATCATGCCTAGTCCTATAGTACGCAGCTTCAGGGTCTTCTTCGTCATCGTCATCATCATCGTCACCTGCCACTCTGGGGATCCTCAGCCCAGCCATGGCATATACCGGGGGCACCTGCCACTCCGGCCTCGGATTCACGGCAGGCGGGGGAGGGGTCTCCTGGAGGACGATGCTGCTACCGCTGGGCGAGGGAGGGGCCTTCTTGTGGCTCCATGGAGGGTGGACTTGTGGGAACTGCAGGCGAGGATGGTCTCCCCCGGAGATGTAGCACATCACGTCGATGATAGTACGGTTCGCCCACCATAGACACCGGCCGGCTTTGTTGTGGTTCACCGGGCGGGCCATCACCCTCGTACCTGGCGAGCTCCCTTTCCCGCCGGTTAGCGAAGAAGGCATTCCAGGTGTCGTAGTTTTCGGGATCCCACTAGGGATCCATCCGCTGCTCCAGTGTGAGCTCGTGGTAGAAGTGGTTTGTGATGGTCGCCTGTCGGACGGAGCCTTGAGGCACAGGAGGGACATGAACCCCTCCAGCGCTCAGCATCCAGCCGGCGGGCGGCCGGTAGCCTGGCGGGCAAGGGTAGTTGGAGGCGCACGGCGCCTCGGTCTCCTCGAGGGTCAGAATGGCCCAGTAGGCACTATCCATTGTTGTGAGAGAGGAAGGTGTGGATGTATGGATATACATGGCGTGGTCGGCCTATATATAGATGGAAAGGGCGGGAAAACATGGCGGGGAGCGGTAGGAAATGGCGGGAAATATCTTTAGTCCCGGTTAGTGGCTACAACCGGGACTAAATGCACCGTTCAGAGGGAAAGGGCGGGAAAACATGGCGGGAAGCGGTGGAATATGGCCGGAAATATCTTTAGTCTCGGTTAGTGGGTACAACCGGGACTAAAAGCACCGTTCAGAGGGAAAGGGCGGGAAAACATGGCGGGAAGCGGTGGGATATGACGGGAAAAATTCGAAAAGGGCATGTTTGTGTGTTGAATCATGGCATAGTTTTTGATACGGTGCCCATATTGTGCATGCATGTGGATATTGGGATGGTGAACAATGTTGCAGGAGAAAGTTTTCCTGTTTGTCGCTCGGAAAAGCCATTTTCCATTTTCCGAGCGCAAAAATACGGGTCGTTTTGTGAAGCTGCCACCAAAATGCAGTTACAGAATGCCACCATCCCATTTTTCTAAAATACTAGACCACCTTACATGAACTATCTCCCAACCGGGGGATCTCAAACCTTTGTGTCCTTCCTGGGTGAAAAAGACAAACGTCTGCCAAATCGGTAGGAAGTCGGTCCGGTTTGAACTACAGGTACGTGATCTAACGCCCGTGATTTTTTGAAAAAAATAATTTTTAGACTCACAATATGTTGTTTCTTCAGATATCCAATGCAAGTTCCAACATTCTCATCCCCTATCTTCACGCATGCCGTTTTGACCTAAGTTCGAAATGGTAAAAAATTCAAAACGGGCATAAAAAAATTCAAAAAAGGTTCGAACATTGTAAATCCTTCGCGTGGTGTGATATTATGTGACATAGTTGCAAGGAAAAATATCAAACTTGGTATACTGTTTATGTCTTGAAAAAACCTTCACAATATGACCTATCATGTCTGAGGTTTCATGACTTTCGTTCCAAGAGACGGATGTTATGTGTTGAATCGCGGCATAGTTTGTGATACGATGCCCATATTGTGCATGCATGTGGATATTGGGATGGCGAACAACGTTGCAGGAGAAAGTTTTCCTTTTCATCGCTCGGAAAAGCCATTTTCCATTTTCCCAGCGCAAAAATACGGGTCTTTTTATGAAGTAGCCACCAAAATGTATTTACAGAATTCTACCATACCATTTTTATAAAATACTATACCACCTTACATGAACTATATCCCAATCGGGGGATCTCAAACCTTTCTGTCCTTCTCGGGTGAAAAATACAAATGTCTGCCAAATTGGTAGGAAGTGGATCCGGTTTAAACTACAGGTACATGATCTAACGCCCGTGATTTTTAAAAAAAATCATTTTTAGACTCACAATATGTTGTTTCTTTAGAGATCCAATGCAAGTTCTAACATTATCATCCCCTATCTTCACGCACGCCGTTTTGTCCTAAGTTCGAAACGGTAAAAATTCAAAACAGGCAAACAAAATTCAAAAAAGGTCCAAACAATATAAATCCTTTGCGTGGTGTGATATTATATGACATAGTTGCAAGGAAAAATATCAAACTTGGTATACTGATTATGTATTTAAAAAACCTTCACAAAATGACCTATCGTGTCCGAGGTTTCATGGCTTTCGGTCCAAGAGACGGATGTTATGTTTTGAATCGCGACATAGTTTGTGATACAGTGCCCATATTGTGCATGCATGTAGATATTGGGATGGCGAGCAATGTTGCAGGAGAAAGTTTTCCTTTTCATCGCTCGCAAAAGCCATTTTCCATTTTCCGAGCGCAAAAAGATGGGTCGTTTTGTGAAGCAGCCACCAAAATGCAGTTACAGAATGTTACCATCCCATTTTTCTAAAATACTAGACCACCTTACATGAACTATCTCCCAGCCAGGGGTATCAAACCTTTCTGTCCTTCCGGGGTGAAAAAGACAAATGTCTGCCGAATTGGGAGGAAGTGGGTCCGGTTTGAACTACAGGTACATGATCTAACGCCCGTGATTTTTTGAAAAAAATCATTTTTAGACTCACAATATGTTGTTTCTTCAGAGATCCAATGCAAGTTCTAACATTCTCATCCCCTATCTTCACGCACACCATTTTGACCTAAGTTCGAAACGGTAAAAAATTCAAAACGGGCATAAAAAATTCAAAAAAGGTCTAAACAATGTAAATCTTGGGAAAAATTATTTTATTTACATCTATATAACAGATTAGATGTAAATCTTGACCAACGCGCCTTCGCGCCCGTGCCGCCCACTGCGTCGCCGCGCCCGTGCCGCCCCTCCCTGCGCCGCCCCGCGCCTCTACCGCCCCGGCGACCGCCGCCGCCCCTCCTCCGCGCCGCCCCGCGCCTCTCCGACCACCGCGCCGCCGGCACCACCGCCCAGGTGAGCCTCCCGCGCCCGTGGCGCCGCCCCTCTCCGGCCACATAGTTAGTGTTTAATTAGTGTTATTAATTAGTGTATTTGGTGGAATTTGTTAGTGGATTTGTTAGTGAATCTGTTAGTGTATTTGTTAGTGTATTTTGTTATTAGTGTATTTAGTGTACTTTGTTAGTGTATTTTGTTGTGTAATTTTGTTAGTGCTACTGCTGTTAATATAGTTTACTTAGTGTAATTTCTTAGTGTAATTAGTTAGTGTAATTTTGATAGTGTAATTTAGTTAGTGTTTAATATAGTTTATTTTAGTTGATACCATTTATTTTCGTCATGTTTAAAGTATATAGGTTTAATTTTAGTGTTTAGGAAATTATGCCGATTCCTCTTCCTCGTTCACTTGGCGTGAACAACAGAGCACTACTAGACTCTGTCGCCGGGCTTCCACGGGACTGGGCTCCGCCGGGCTGGCACTGGGAGGTGCTACTAGACGGGGGACGTGGTCAGGTGAGGAATCCAGGTTTCGTTGTCGACCCGGCTCTTCTGTGGTGGCGGCCGAGTGGTCTAGGTGCGGTGCAGAGGAAGCCAGGAGGTAATCTATTAAACCAAGCCCTAGATTCTCCTTTGAGTGAAAAAGGGAAGATCTTAGTAAAAAAGTACTTGCACATCTTAAAATCATCAGAGAACAAAGCACTCATAGTAGAAAGCTCATTCATATGAGGCACAACACTCTCATTTTTAGTTCCACATAAATATTCTTTTTCAACAATATCTAAATAGGATAAATCAAGAGAGAAATCATAATCTTCATCTTTAATATCTATGGGAGAGGCGGCAAACTTAGGATCAGAGGACATCTTAGGCATAATAGTACGTCTAGCAAGGAGACTCTTAATAGACTAGTACCATGTGTGTTACGGCACTCTTCAACAAAATCATCAGTGAACTCAATGTAACCATCATTAATATCATAACTCTCACTAGACTCAGGTGAGCTAACATGTGTAACAGTGTCTTCACTAGGAGTTTTGATATTTCCTAGACTAGCCATAGTAGCATCTATAAAAGGACCTAATGAACCACTTGCATCAAGAACAGTAGAAGTAACATCATGAGCATCAAAAGCAGTTTCAGACTCAGCAGTAGTAGAAGTGTGTAGCATGTGTATGTGGTGGTGGTGTGACAATCTTACTTATAACAGACGGTGAATCAACAACGGTAGAGGTGTTTAGTACTGTACCTCTTCTTGTAGTGGATGGTAAAATAGGGAACTTTCCATCACGAGACATCCCCATGATGAAAGGAGTAGCAGTGAACAATAATAGATCCAAGTGAACTTACAAATAAAGCTATGCTCCCCGGCAACGGTGCCAGAAAATAGTCTTGATGACCCACAAGTATAGGGGATCACAACAGTCTTCGCGGGTAGTATTACCCAATTTATTGATTTGACACAAGGGGAGCCAAAGAATACCTGCAAGCCTTAACAACTGAGTTGTCAGTTCAGCTGCACCTGGAAATAGTTCTTGCTCACAGAAGTTTATCAGTAGCAACAATTTGGTAGTATCAATAGTAAAGCAACAACAGAAGTGAAATAGTAGCAATAGTAATAGTAACGGTAACAGTAGGATTCGAGTGCGGTAGGCATAGGGATGAATGGACGGGCGTTGCATGGACGAGTCTAAACATGTAACTTCAAGATCTAGGGCATTGCAGATAAATAATAACAAGCATCTAAGTACTAAACAATCCTAGGCATGTGCTCCAAATATAGTCATACGTGCTCGCAATGAGAACTTGCACACCATCTTCTGTCTAGCCAGCCCGTGGCAGCGGGGTCTCTAGGGAACTACTGGAAATTAAGGTGCTCCTTTTAATAGAAAACCAGAGCAAAGCATTAACACTCCGTGAACACATGTGATCCTCACACCATAGCCATCTCCTCCGGTTGTCCCAATTATTGTCACTTTGGGGCCTTTGGATCCGGACAATGATATGTGTGCACAACTTGTAGATAAGATCACAAACAATACTATCATAATGATTCAATAATAATTTCAGATCTGAGATCATGGCACTCGGGCCCTATTGACAAGCATTAAGCACAACAAGTTGCAACAAAGTCAAATAGCACTAATAGAGATACTAGACACTATGCCCTAACAGATCTTATTCGATTAGATGATAGAACTCATCCAATCCCTACCATACCCAATCCTACAGCGGGGGATTACTCACTCATGGATGAGGGAAACATCGGTGCTTGATGGAGATGCGTTGGTGATGACGATGACGACGATCCTCTCCAAATTCCCCGTCCCGACAGGGTGCCAGAACGGAGTTTCTGGATCCGAATCTTGGTTTATGGTGGCGGTGGCGGAGCGGAACTCTTTTTGGAAAACTGTCGAACCCCCCTCGTTTTTTAGGTCGAAAGGCAACTTATAGGAGCAGAGGGAGGCTGAGGGGGTGCCTGGAGTGGCTGCACCCCCCCCCCCCCAGGCGGGGCCTGATACGTCGAAAACGTATCTATAATTTTTGATGCTCCATGCTTGTTTTGTATCATTTGTCTTATATTTTGTCTACACTTTGAGATATTTTTATACACTTTCTGGAACTAACCTATTGACAGGATGCCACAGTGCCAGTTGCCTGTTTTCTTCTGTTTTTGGTACCAGAAAGGCAGAAAATCAATATTCTCGGAATTGGACGGGACAAAAGCCAAAGTCATTATTTTTCACGGAGCAAAACGGAACCACGGAGCAGAGCCGGAGGGGGGCCATAGGGTGGCCGCACCCCTAGGCACGGGCAAGCACTAGAGGCGCCCACAGGGGGTGTGGGCCCCCAAGACCACCACCGACCTTGACTCCTGCGACTATGAGAAGCCTCCGACCCAAAAACCCTAGGGCATCCAGAAGAAATCCACGAAAACCTCTATAGTGCCGCCGCCATCGAAGGGGAGATTCGGGGGACAGAAAGTCTCTATTCCGGCACCCTGCCGGGACAGGGAAGTGCCCCCGGATCCACCTCCATCGATCTCCATCGCCATCTTCATCACCATTGCTAATTCCCATGATGAAGAGGGAGTAGTTCTTTCCCAGGGCTAAGGGCTCTACCGGTAGTTATGTGTTCATCTCTCTCTCTCTATCCATGATCTTGTGGTCATGAGCTTTGTAATAAAGTAGATCTACCTTGCTACTCAAGTGCTTCATTAGATCTCTACTCTCCCCATGTGTGTGAAAGTGACAGCGTGCATGCCATGGTGGCACTTAGGCTTGAGTCTACATAAATACTCTTTGTGCTTTAATAGATCTATGCGTTTCCCTACGTGTGTGAAAGTGACAGCGGGCATACCATGTGTGGCACTTTGGCTAGATTAAATATTTGTTATGAGTTATATTTGGAGTTGGATGTCTCTATGAAATTGTGGTGTTTGTTGGAACCATCTAGCGCTCAAGGTGACAGTGTGGGGTTATCTAGATTGGGGAAGGCGGACTTTGAGGAGTGCTGTTATAGCCCTACCGATGATTAGAGTGTCCAACTGGAGAGTAGTTAAGAGTAGTATCATGAAGAGAGGATATTTATATGAGAGAGTGTTCACTAGTGAAAGTATGATCCCTAGGACTTGTTTCTAAACATTGAAACGCCGTTTGCATCTAGATCTATTGCATTTTTTCTTGCTTCTAGTCTTTACTCCACGTCAAGCTCCATCAAAGCTATTTTCTAGTCGTTACCACTTGTATTTCACTATCTCTTCGCCGAACTAGTGCACCTATACACCTGACAAGTGTATTGGGTGTGTTGGGGACACAAGAGACTTCTTGTATCTTGATTGCAGGATTGCTTGAGAGGGAATACCTTTGACCACTTCCTCCCTGAGTTCCATAAAGCTTGGGTAATCCACTTCAGGGAAACTTGCTGCTGTTCTACAAACCTCTACACTTGGAGGCCCAACAACTGTCTACAAGAATAGAAGTGCATAGACATCAAGATCTTTTCTAGTGCCGTTGCCGAGGAGGTTTTGGGCTTTTACCTTCCCTCCACGCCATAAGCTCTTTTCTGGCGCCGTTGCTGGGGAGGTAAGGTAAAAGGTACTCACATCCTCCGGTGTGAGTGCTCGAAGTTATTTCCTTTAGATTCTGCAATTTTGTCTTTTTGTTTCTTGTTTTCACTAGTTAGGATTAATGGAAAACAACAAAAAAATTAGAGAGCTTTATAGTATCTATCTTGAGTTAGGACATGAAGTGTTTGAAGAGAAGATTAAAAAACCTATGGAGCTTTATTTTCATGATAATAGCAATGTTATTAGTATGAATTCTTTGGACACCATTGTTGCTAATGCTATGGAAAAGTCTAAGCTTGGAGAAGCTAGTTTTGATGAAAATGATATTTTTAGTCCCCCAGCTTTGGAAGATAGCTATTCTATTGCTTATGATGATACCAAACCTCAAATATATGATGATTAGAATGATGATTTTGATATTTTTAGTCAACCTAATGTTGAGGAGAAAATTGATTGTGATTAAAATATGCCTCCTATATTTGATGATTATGGTGATGATAATAATAATGATAGCTATTTTGTTGAATTTGCTCCCACTACAATTAATAAGAATGACTATGCTTATGTGGAGAGTAATAATTATTTTATGCATGTGGATCATGATAAGAATGTTTTATGTGATAGTTATATTGTTAATTTTGTTCATGATGCTACTTAAAGTTATTATGAGAGAGGGAAACATGGTCTTATGTATCTCAACAATATTAAGTTTCCCCTCTTTATGTTGAAAATCTTGAAGTTGCACTTGTTTTGCTTTCCTATGCTTGGTGGTTTGTTCTTTCATGACTTGTTTCTTTACAAGATTCCTATGCATAGGAAGTGGGTTAGACTTAAATGTATTTTGAATTTGGTTCTTGATGCTCTCTTTTACTTCAATTCATATTTCTTATGTGAGCATCTGCTCAAACTATCAAGCCTAACTTAAAGTCATTAAAGAAAAGTACTTGTTGGGAGATAACCCAAGAGTTTTCTTGAGTCTTGGAAGTTATTGCTTCTGTAATGACCTCTCCTTATCTTTTTTGTTTGCTTTTTGTGCCAAGAATGACCTCTAATGAGAGGGAAGTAAGATTTGGGGAGTTGTTGTCCCAAAACAGATTTCAGTCCTCCACTATAAAAATTCGTGAGTAGTCTCTGTAAGTCTGATTGAGCTGAAAATTTATGAATAAATCCTCCAGTATGTTAGCTAACTTTAGTTAGTTCAACATGTTTTGATTTGAGCAACAGAAGGTCTTCGAAAAAATCGGTTTCTACCTGCTGGTCTGTTTTGACAGATTTCTGCTATTATTTGCATTTGCTTCTTATTGATTCCTTTTTGAGTTCTCTTTTGGGGATTTGAGATTTTTGAAGGGGTTGCTACAGTAGCATGTGTTTTTAATGAAAAGTCTTGTTGTTCCAAAGCTTTGCCTAAAGGTCTATTATCTTTTGAATACACTAATGTTGCTAATGAAGATTGTGTGAAGTTTTGTATGAAGGAAAAATTTCAGGTGTGGAGAGAGAATGATGTAATGAGATGAAGAATGGACAAAAGCTCAAGATTGGGGATGCCACCATGGTTTCACCCCAATAAATATCCAAGAGGTACAAGAGTCAAAGCTTGGGGATGCCCAAGGCATCCCCTTCTTCATCAATAAAAAGCTTAGGTCTGTCTAGACACTTCATTTTTATTGTTTCATGCACAATTGTGTTGTTCTTGGAGCGTCTTAGTTTTCGTTTTTTGTTTGCTTAGTTTGCTTGAGTAAGTTGGTTGGTTACACCACATTTCTTTTGGAGAGAGACACACTCTGTTTTCATTGCTTAGAACACTCTAGTTTTCATTCTTATTGTTCTGTGAGTGTTCATTTTTTGCTAGCACAGCGTTTAGTTTTAGTTTTATTGTGCTTTCAGCTTAGAACTTTTTAGTTATTCTTTGTGGATTTGTGATACAAGTTCACTGATCTTTATTGATTATTATCTTTGTGAGTTGTTTCAAATAAGTTGCTTGGTGTTGAAAAGGAGCAGGAAGTTTCTGCTTGAAAGTGCAAGAGGAGCTTGCATTGACTATGACTTAAACTTTAGCATGACATGCTAGGTGTTGTTTGACCTTATGCTTAGTGACTATTGCTGTAGCATGACTTGTTCCAAACAATTAGGATTGCTTAATGTGCCTTGAAGGAATCATGCGTTGTTTTAGCATACAAAAGCATAGTATTGTGGTATTCTCCTTTGATGCTTTGCTTGGGTTGACTTGGCACATGCTCACACCATGTTATGACTCCACAACTTACCATTAGTCTCTATGGTCATTTAGTCCTTGACTTGTAGTACCACTCTATGCTTTGATTAGTAATGCTTCGTTGCTCTGCATGATTTTGGCCATTATTGCTCTCTTAGTTGGTTGCTCCTAGTATTTTGCTAGCCTCCACTTGTGTGAGTAAGCTCTACTCATGCTTCCAACTCCTAAGAAACCAAGTTGTTCCAAAGTTTCCACTATAAACTCCTATGCATGGTGTGTTACACCATTCCAAGTATATTCTTGTTTTCAGCTATCTTCCAATTAAAAACTATTTTGTTATGTGAAAACTTAGTGATTAAAGCCCTCACGAACTTGATGGCACACTTTATATTCTTTGCCCCTAATAAAATTGAACCACTGTGTCATCTATGTTGTATATGCTTGCATTTATACGTTGGAATTAGCAGAACCGTGCTTTCACGGGGAATGTTTTCAACATTGCACTTGTACTTTGTACTCAGTTGATATCATGCTATTTTGTCTATGGATTTCATCGGTGTGAAATAAAGAGGGAACTTGTAAGTCCATGGAGTTTGTATCCTGTGTTAGAGAAACGCATAGGCCGCTAGCCTAAGCCATGCCTAATCATGGTGGAAACTTGCAGCATCACCATAGTGACATCTATGAAGCATTCTTCTTATAAAAAAAGAGACACATTGAGAAAATAGGAAAGAGAGAAAAACACCATATTCCCATGGTAAATAAGAAGATTGCTGAGATGCTCATTGTCTGATTGCCTTGTCATTTTGGTTATGGGATAGCTCCTGTACCATGTGCAAGGGGTACCCCGTTGACGGTTCTCAATGATATGCATATACTTACAATGACAAGAACTTACAGGTGACTAAAGTTGAGTAGCATGAGGTGTGGCCCTCGTATTCAAGGGACTTGAGATTGCCAAATTATACTTCGTCAAGCATATACTCCATCTTTATTCACTTTAACCTTAATCACTTCATGATGCTTATGATAGGGGCAATGAGGGCTGAAAGCTAACAAGTACCATACTTTTGGAAGCTATTTTTGAAACTTGAAATCCCTGCTTCCCTTTGTGAAGGGCCTTTCTTCCACCATTATTGAGTCTCCACCTTCTACTTTTAGGCACCATTAAGAGAGCATAGTTGTCATTCTGTGTGCAGTGTCCCAAAGCTTATTGATTGATGCATATTGTGATATTACTTGTTCTTTTGCTATTTGTTTTAGTCACCCTTGTGAACTTTGAAGGTGTCCTATGCATATATATTGCTACTCTTTGAGGGACAAGCTGATTGCCACTATATTATGTTTTCTGTATGTGAAACAAACAATCGTTTTTCAATGCATTCTATTCATGATCTTTGTTTGTAGCCTTTCATGTTGCATGCATAGTTACTTTGTCTTATTGTAGAACTTCATCTTTCATGCACATGTTTAGAGTTCTTTGATCCTAGCTTTCAATGCTTGCAAATGGTTTGATATTGGTTTTGATGGTGCATGTCACCTCAAAAATTATTCTTTTATCACTTACCTACTCGAGGACGAGCAGGAGTTAAGCTTGGGGATGCTTGATACGTCGGAAATGTATCTATAATTTTTGATGCTCCATGCTTGTTTTGTATCATTTATCTTATGTTTTCTACACTTTGAGATATTTTTATACACTTTCTGGAAGTAACCTATTGACAAGATGCCACAGTGCCAGTTGCCTGTTTTCTTCTGTTTTTGGTTCCAGAAAGGCAGAAAATCAATATTCTCGGAATTGGACGGGACAAAAGCCAAAGTCATTATTTTCCCTAGAGTAACATGGAACCACGAAGCAGAGCGAGAGGGGGCCACAGGATGGCCGCACCCCTAGGAGCGGGCAAGTCCTGGAGGCGCCCGCAGGGGGTGTGGGCCCCCTGGACCCCCATCGACCTTGACTCCTGCACCTATAAGAAGCCTCCGACCCAAAAACCCTAGGGCATCTAGAAGAAATCCACGAAAACCTCTATAGCGCCGCTGCTATCAAAGGGGAAATTCAGGGGATAGAAAGTCTCTGTTCCGGCACCCTGCCGGGACGGGGAACTGCCCCCGGAGCCATCTCCATCCATCTCCATCGCCATCTTCATCACCATTGTTGATTCCCATGATGAGGAGGGAGTAGTTCTTCCTCAGGGCTAAGTGCTCTACCGGTAGCTATGTGTTCATCTCTCTCTCTATGCATGATCTTGTGGTCATGAGCTTTGTAATCAAGTAGATCTACCTTGGTACTCAAGTGCTTCATTTGATCTCTGCTCTCCCCATGTGTGTGAAAGTGATAGCGTGCATGCCACGGTGGCACTTAGGCTTGAGTCTACATAAATACTCTTTGTGCTTTAATAGATCTATGCTTTTCCCGACGTGTGTGAAAGTGAAAGCGGGCATACCGTGTGTGGAACTTTGGCTAGATTGAATATTTGTTATGAGTTATATTTGGAGTTGGATGTCTCTATGAAATTGTGGTGTTTGTTGGAACCATCTAGCGCTCAAGGTGACAGTGTGGGGTTATCTACATTGGGGAAGGAGGACTTTGAGGAGTGCTGTTATAGCCCTACCGATGATTAGAGTGTCCAACCGGAGAGTTGTTAAGAGTAGTATCATGAAGAGAGGATATTTATATCAGAGAGGTTGTTTACTAGTGAAAGTATGATCCCTAGGCCTTGTTTCAAACACCGTTTTCATCTAGATTTGTTGCATGTCTGCTTGCTTCTAGTCTTTCCTCCATGTCAAGCTCCATCAAAGCTATTTTCTGGCACCATTACCACTTGTATTTCACTATCTCTTCGCTGAAGTAGTGCACCTATACACCTGACAAGTGTATTTTGTGTGTTGGGGACACAAGAGACTTCTTGTATCTTGATTGCATGATTGCTTGAGAGTGAATACCTTTGACCACTTCCTCCCTGAGTTCGATAAACCTTGGGTAATCCACTTAAGGGAAACTTGCTGCTGTTCTACAAACCTCTGCACCTGGAGGCCCAACAACTGTCTACAAGAATAGAAGTGTGTAGACATCACAGCCAGTGGTGGGCCCGCGCCTGGCATGGGTGTGGGCCCCCTAGGCCCCTTCTCCATCTCGTCTTCTAGCTCCGTGGATCTTCTAGTGAGATATAATTTTTGGCATATTTTCCGGGATTTTTCCTGATAGTTCATTTTTTGCACAAAAACAAGACATCAAGGTAATTCTACTGAAAACAACGTCAGTCTGTGTTAGTTGTATCCAAATCACACAAGTTTAGAGGAGAAACAATAGCAAAGTGTTCGAGAAAGTAGATACGTTTTGGACGTATCATTGTGTTTCAAGCATTCATATGATGATTTATTCACTCATTTTCTTTATCTTCCTTGTTTAAACAAGAATCTTATCTATTGAGTATTACTTTGAAAGCTATCATTGTGAAAAAACTTTTATGTTTGAGCAAAGATTACTCTTGTTGGAAAACTTCTACAAAAGCTTTATTTGTGAAACTATTTGCCAGTTGTTCTCTGACCAAGAACAAAGTTTGCCAATCCCAATTAAGATTCATCTTTATGCATCTCTATTGTGACTCCTATACTGGTTGAAAGCTAAGTTATATAATGGTGAGTTGCTTTCTTCTATGAGTTGTGTAATGGTAAGTGTGATGCTTCTTGTCCGTATTCTTTTATCGACACTTCACTCCATAAACCTGTGGACATGTTTACTGAGCTCAAGTTTCGCTTGGGGACAAGCGAAGGTCTAATCTTGGGGCAGTTGATACGTCCATTTTGCATCACCATTCTATATCATAATTTGCCTCTATTCATTGATATATTTCATATTAAGGGGTGTTACTTATGTCTTTTCATATGTTTTTGCATGTTGGATGATTCTTGGAGGATGAACTGCCGGAGTCAGGATTCTGATGGAAAAAAGCGGTGTTTTGATGCAATTTCACGAAGATCAGAAAAATACCAGAAAAACTATGGAAAATCCTATTTTCCTAGAAGACGAAGAATGCCAGAAGGGGAGGCGGAGATGGGCCACAGGGGGCCCACACCCCCCAGGCGCGGGCCACCCTAGGCCACGCCTACAGGGGGTGTGTCCCACCTGGCCCACCTCTGGCTCCGCCCTCTCGCCTATATCTTCTCCTCGAAACCCTAAGATAGGGGGCGACCAGAGAAAGATTCCGCTGCCTCTACGGGGCGGAAAACACCGAGAGAGAAAGATCTCTCCGGTAGACAGATTTCTGCCAGGGAAATTCCTTCCCGGAGAGGGGAGACCGTCGCTATCATCACCATCATCAAGCTAGACTTCATCGGGATCATCATCATCATCTCCACCAGCACCATCATCACCACTCCATCCCGCTGTAAAAGTTGTGTTGAATCTTGCATAGTTCTTAGGGGAAACTTTCCCGGTGTTGATTATTATTGTAGTTGATGCTTGTGAGTGGAACCATTGGATTATTGTTTATGTTCAGATTGTTATTCATCACCATATCTTCTTTGATCTTGATCCATATGATGTCTCGTGAGTAGTTCGTTTAGTTCTTGAGGACATGGGAGAAGTCATGTTGTTAGTAGTGGATTCGTGTTGAGGTATTATTCAATGGTTTAGTATTTAAGTTGTGGTGCTATTCTTCTAGTGGTGTCATGTGAACGTCGACAACATGATACTTCACCATTTATGGGCCTAGGGGAATGCATTGTGTATTTAGCTACTAATTATGGGGTTGCCGGAATGACAGAAACCTGAACACCCGTTAGGAAACCATTGCACAAGGGAGTGTAGGATCTTAGAGTTTAAGACTGTGGTTAGGTTTATATATTAATTGCTTTCTTGTAGTAATGGATTCTTGAAAGGGGTTTAATCACAAGTATGTATTAGTCCAAGTAAGGTCGGTACATTAGCACTGGTTCACCCACACAACACTTACAAAACCAACGAAGACTACTTAGGTAGATGAAGCGAACGCACTTGTCAATATTCCCATGTGTCCTCAAGAATGTTTGGTCCTCATTAGTATTTCCACTTGCTTGTCCTTTGCTAATAAAGGATTGGGCCACTTGCTGCAATTGTTTGCTGTTTTATTTACTTGCACTTTATTTCTTTTATTTATCAGAAAACCCCTAAAAATCCACTTGCTAAGTATTTATAGAGATTTTCTGCTCCATACCACTAGTCAACACCTTCTGCTCCTCGTTGGGATCGACACTCCTATTTATGAAAAGTACTACGATACACCCCCTATACTTGTGGGTCATCAAAGGCAGAGCCCATATGCCATGTGGCTGCACTGGAGCTTTCGTGACAAGAATGTCTCCAATCTCTTTGTTCCTGGGTGGCCATTGTAAGATCCCACCTTTATAAAGGTAAAGATCCCTGTGATTGCAATGCTAGTCCCTGGATCAATTGCTAGCATCCATAGTTTAAGATGAAGTACACAGAAACAAAGGTCATTATTACATTGTCATTCCAGAGATAACATAGTCTTTTACAACTCCATAGCCATAGGCTAGTACAAGAGTTTAACTTAACAATATAAAATAGAAGTCTTCATATTCATGTGCCACAGGCAAGCATGTTGAGTGTAGACTCATAACCCCTAATCATCATCAGAGTAACCTGCAACATCACAAGTTACAACCATAGTGGGTCAATACATTGGAATAGTATTGGCAAGTGATACCTTAGTAGAATATTAGCATCTAGTTACTACATGAATTTGGCTAAGTGTAGCTTAGGCTTGCCTTGCTCAAAATAGATTTTACCTATCAGTTGAAAAACACTAAGTTTTTGTTTGTCAAAAACTTTCCCAAGGAACCACCAATAGAAATTGGAGAACCTTCACCCTTGTTCAACCACAAGTTTTACTTAGAAAATTGGGATGAGGATATTCTTGATAGCTTCCATGTCTTGATGCTCAAGTTGTCCATTACCGGGGACACGGCTAAGTACTTAGTTTCTTCCATCTGCAGAGGTTGTGCACTTTCCCCACAAGACTTGATTTTCACCAAGACAGGACCTTTCAGAAGCCTTCCCTTAGGCCAAATGGACGTGTTCCATCCTATCATCCCACTACCACCATGTAACACCCTCAAAATCGGACCTATGCAAGTTTGAGCAAAATTCGCCAAAACCCGCATAGAAACGATTCAAAGGTGCCCACCAGGCACTTTCGTGCGGGTGGAAAACGAAGTAATAACATTACACAACAGTCCTCGATGGGACCCACAGAACAGATATATACAGCAGCGACTCAAAGAGTCAAGAATACAGATATAATATACAAAGATCCAAATCACCTTGAAAACGATATAGCGTCCAGCTACGGACAAGATGCAAATGGGGCTAAGAGCCCTGAAGAATAACCAATGGCGTCCATAACCCTGCCCAGGCCAAGCCGGAAGGGTAACCCTGCTAACGGCGTCGAGCTCAAAACCTGCTTAACAAAAGGGGTGCCGACAAAGGGCAAAGCAGAAAAACAAAGAAGGAGCGTCAGTACTGAGGCCAGTACACGGCGAGGCTAGAATTCGGCGGTCCTCGCCTACATAGGTATGGTGGACTGAGCGGCAACGGCAGCATGCGCTAAACAAACTATAGAGACTCGATACCACTGGCGATTATCAGAGAGGGGTAAGAATGACCTATCCGGATCCATCCTGAAGCTAACACCAAACAAACCCATCCTGATGTTTCCCCCTCGAGACCAATCGAGGAAGTCAACCGAGGAACTCACACAGTTGGCAGTTTTATTTATTCAGTTATAGTTGTGGCACTTTACTAGTCAGATTTAGATAATCGTCCTGATAAAGTAAACAGTGGGCACTTTCAGTTAACCATTCCGTTATAGTTGCGACAATTACTAAACAGATACAGATAGCATGAGGTAAACCCAAAACCCAGCAGTTGTTGGTACTTTTATTCAGCCAATTCGTTGTAGTTGCAATACTTACTAGTCAGGTACAATGGTCGCAAGCGACCACACAAGCAAGCAATTGTTGGCAGTTTTAGTTAGCCATTCCGTTGTAGTTGAAGCTGATTACTAGTCATATCAGATACAAGTCAATTTATAACAGTAAACTTTAGTTATGCTTGTCTATGATCGAGAAACTGTGCTCCAAGTCGTCCATATCCGCGGACACGGCTTTCAGAAAGTTTTACCCGGCCAGGGTGCACCAATAGCAACACACACTCGATCAACCTCGGAAAAACCAAATCAAAACCCAACGAGGCCTTCACGACAAAGCAATCACAAGATTCAGAAATATTTCAGGGGCCACCCCTTAAGTAGAATCCGCAACGGAGTAAGCAAGCTCCGAGACGGCCTCAAGGTTTGGGTGGACGGCTGTGAACGACTGGGAACCCGAAAGTGTGGCTGGGCTTGTCGACCCGCGGAATCGTGTCCCGCTCCTAAACAGTACAGTGTGCTCCTCGCACAATCGTAAATAAAGCAGTAAAACATGGCATAAGTACAGGATCGTAATAAAACCTCAAACTAGTTAGTGGCCCCAAGAAATAAGACGGAATCAAGCTCTGGCTAAGGGGGTCCCATATACCTCCCGGATGTGGATAGCGCGAAAAATCAAGGAACAGGAATCAAGTACTCGGGGTCTTACGGGACACAAGTGGGGCGTTCGGAAACCAAATATTATCTATCACCCACCGATGCCTCTGCTTATTCAATTTTAGTTGTTAAACAGAAATTAAAGTGAACAATAAGTAAAACTATGATCAGCTCCGACAACAACATGCGGCAATACATCAACAGCTGTGGCATTTGACAACACGCAACATCACTTGAGCAAGCGACTACGACGCGCAAGTCCAACTATCTACCAACAACAGGTAATAGGATGTGTCCAAGGCAATATAAGGCTGCAGGGGATATCACGGGTACGAAAACTAGAGCAACGCAACACAGATAGCAATAGAACAACAGGAGGGAATAAATACTATAAAAGTAAGATAGGTAGAAAGGGGGAGATGCTCGCCTGAAAACATTGTCGAAGGTTCAACCGAAGATCGGGGCGAAGCTCACATCAACTCAACGGCCTTATCCGCGAAGAACCAAAACACTAGAAGAAACACCGGATGCAGTATTTAATACTAAGGCAAAAGATCGGCATGATGCAGGCATGATGAATGACATGGCAAGGTACGGTGCAATTAGGTCATATTAAGCGGAACCGGGGTCCCGACAATTATTAAGGTGGTTCGTGTTATTTAGAAACCCCGCAATTTAAATGTTGTTATAACAAGGCAAGATAAGATACCGGTTCGCTACACAAGTTTAAATGAGGCCAATATGAGACTAGATTTGCCCGCATATGGGCCCATATTTAATTATTAGGTGAATCGGCATAAGGCCCCCAAACCACATGATATGCATGCGCGATGAATGATTTGATGTGCAACAATTGTATTAATTATGAAATTAGGGTTTCGAAAAGAGGTTCACACATTAGGGGTTCGACGATCTTGTTAGGGTGGGTTCCGAGTTCGGGGTCGGTCTCAGGGTTCGACGGATCTGGGGTCCGGGGGGAATCCAGGTACGACGGAAGCGTTCTCGGTCACGGGGCAGATCTTGTCGCATCGGGGTCTCGATGTCCGGGGAGCAGAACTTGGTTCGGTGTCGGGGCGCATCGGCTTCTTCCGGGTCGGTGCCGTTCTCAGTCATCGCGAAGGTCTTGCCGGGTCCACGGGGTCGGTCTTGCCGTTGCGAGGGTCTTGTCGGGTCCGCGCCATTGAGGCGGTCTTGGTATCCGGGAGGGAGAACTTGGCGTTCCGCGGCGAAGTGCTTGTAGAACCGGTGGCGTTCTTGGCGGTCATCGGGTCCGGACTTGGTGCTCGGATTCAGTCTTCGGATCCTGATAGGAGGTCTTGGCGTTCGTGAGGCGGACTTGGCGTTGGCGGGTTTCACCGAATCCGTGGCGCGTTCGTGCCGTAGATCTTGTCGGTTCCCTGTCGGAGGCCTGCGGGGTTCGACGGCGTCTCGGTGACTTGGCGCTTCGACTCCGAGAGGGTGTGCCGGGTTCGGTTCCGGGGTCCGGTCTTCTTATCCATGACGAAGCACTTGGTGGTCTTGTGCGATCTGGCGACCGGGGGATCGGAGGGCTGCCGGAGAGGTGCATCGCGAGGGGTTGCGCACGGGGCGACCGCGGCCTGAACGCATGCAGCAGGAGAGGGCCCGACGAGCTTGCGACGAACGGAGGCGGGGTCCAGCGGACTGGCGAGCGAGGTCGCAGGGAGATGGGGCAGAGGCCGCTGGGCTCCGGCCGGCTGCAGGGCGGCTCCGGCGACTCCTGGGCGGCGGACGGCGGCGGGAGAAGGTGGCGAGGACGGCGAAGCAGAGCGGCGCACGGGGAGCGGAGGACGGGGCGGAGCTAGGTCGCTGGGGCGCGGGGTCGGTGCAGGCGGGCGGGCGACGGGGCAGGCCGGTCCTGGCCGGAGCGGGGGGAGGCGGATGCGCGGCGGCGCTTGGGCGACGGGCTCGGTGGCGGAGACGCGCGGACAGGAGAGCGGGGCGTCGGGGAAGGGCAGGCCGGCGGCGGCGGTTGCGGGGAGGAGCCGGAGGCGGGCTCCGCGGAGGGAGGCGCGGCGGAGCACGGAGGGTGCGGAGGCGAGCGCGGAGGTGGTCGTCGGGGCTTGCGCCGAGGAGGGCCGGAGGGGGTCGCGGGAGGCGAGGTGAGGCTGGGACGGCGGAGCCTGGCCGTCGCGCGCGGCAGCTCCGGCGGCAGGGGCTGTCGCCGGCGCGAAGGCGGCGGGCAGAGGCGGGGACTGGAGGGCGGCGGGGCTGGCCGGCGCAGAGGGAGACGGGAGAGGGTGCGACGGCGCGCGGGGTGCTGCGGGTGAGCGGTTGCGGGGGAAAGAGAGCCAGGGAGAAGAGAGAGAGGGCCGGGGGAACAGGCAGGGGGTTGGTCTGGCAGCGTGCGTGCGTGCTGAGAGGGAGGGAAGCTGGTGGGTGGGGGTGATGTGGCATAGGCTGATTGGGTGAGGGAGAGGGGGAGCTGAGGTGGCGAAGTCTGATAGAGGGGGTGAGGTGGCTGGAGAGAGAGGGTAGATTTTTAGGTGGGTATAGGATTAGATGGGGTAGGCAGGTTGGACCGATTTAGTTTTCTGGGGCGGTCGTTCGGTCGGTTCGGACCGTTCGACTGCCCCTATTAAAAATAATCTTAATATTTTATTTATTTTCAAATAGCTTTGTTAACTAGTTTTAGACAAACAAAAAATCCGGGACATCCGGGGGTTTGGCGTTTAAATAAAAGACGGGGCGTTTTAGAAAACAACCCGGTTTTCCGAAATAGTTTATACAACAATGCCTGATGATGACGATGCAATGCACAAATTCAACGCGATTTTCTAGTAGTGGAATTGCGGGATGCCACAATTCGACACCACTAACAATGGATCTCGCCCTCGAGATCCGCCTCATGGTACCGGAAGGAAGGTCGGCGATCTGCGTCTTCTCGCTTCGTGTAGATCTTCGCGACACCACTAACAAGAGGTCGTTGTCCCTGTTCGTCAAGAGAACACTCCGGATAAACAACGGACGAGGTTAAAGGTAAGGCCACCTCTAACTTCATGGACGGGGTAAAATTGCATCGATCCACCATTCAATATACAAAGCAAATGATAAGAGTAGTGGTATGGTCGCGACTCCATCCCGCACTCAAAGCATTACCCTGTACACGAATAGACGGATTATGCAACCAACCCTCGGATTCAGACTGAAGATCTCGACAAGCGAGGTTCGGATCAAGGAGTGATGCAGACTCTGCATCGGATCTAGCATAGAGGATGTCGTCGCGTCGGAAAACACCGGAAAAACACGAGAAGGAACAAGAGAAGTCCACCAGACGGAGGATTCCTCGGATAGCAGGAAAACCAGATGTAGCAACACCGTTAACAAAGGAGGAAGCGAAACCCTAAAGGTACGACGGAACCCAACCACGAGAAATCCTGGACTCGAAGAAAAGATAAGAGAGCAGATTCAAAACACGTCGAGGTAAGAGGAGAACAGCAGAGGGGTAAGGGAGTAAAATCAGACCTAATTGGAACTATCCAACCGATTTTTCGAAAATATTTTTGACACTCTACTTCGGCCGTTAGCTAGGTTATCCTACAGGCTGGACTTGTGGGGTATCGCAACTGCTGTGCTCTGATACCACTCTGTAACACCCTCAAAATCGGACCTATGCAAGTTTGAGCAAAATTCGCCAAAACCCGCATAGAAACGATTCAAAGGTGCCCACCAGGCACTTTCGTGCGGGTGGAAAACGAAGTAATAACATTACACAACAGTCCTCGATGGGACCCACAGAACAGATATATACAGCAGCGACTCAAAGAGTCAAGAATACAGATATAATATACAAAGATCCAAATCACCTTGAAAACGATATAGCGTCCAGCTACGGACAAGATGCAAATGGGGCTAAGAGCCCTGAAGAATAACCAATGGCGTCCATAACCCTGCCCAGGCCAAGCCGGAAGGGTAACCCTGCTAACGGCGTCGAGCTCAAAACCTGCTTAACAAAAGGGGTGCCGACAAAGGGCAAAGCAGAAAAACAAAGAAGGAGCGTCAGTACTGAGGCCAGTACACGGCGAGGCTAGAATTCGGCGGTCCTCGCCTACATAGGTATGGTGGACTGAGCGGCAACGGCAGCATGCGCTAAACAAACTATAGAGACTCGATACCACTGGCGATTATCAGAGAGGGGTAAGAATGACCTATCCGGATCCATCCTGAAGCTAACACCAAACAAACCCATCCTGATGTTTCCCCCTCGAGACCAATCGAGGAAGTCAACCGAGGAACTCACACAGTTGGCAGTTTTATTTATTCAGTTATAGTTGTGGCACTTTACTAGTCAGATTTAGAAAATCGTCCTGATAAAGTAAACAGTGGGCACTTTCAGTTAACCATTCCGTTATAGTTGCGACAATTACTAAACAGATACAGATAGCATGAGGTAAACCCAAAACCCAGCAGTTGTTGGTACTTTTATTCAGCCAATTCTTTGTAGTTGCAATACTTACTAGTCAGGTACAATGGTCGCAAGCGACCACACAAGCAAGCAATTGTTGGCAGTTTTAGTTAGCCATTCCGTTGTAGTTGAAGCTGATTACTAGTCATATCAGATACAAGTCAATTTATAACAGTAAACTTTAGTTATGCTTGTCTATGATCGAGAAACTGTGCTCCAAGTCGTCCATATCCGCGGACACGGCTTTCAGAAAGTTTTACCCGGCCGGGGTGCACCAATAGCAACACACACTCGATCAACCTCGGAAAAACCAAATCAAAACCCAAGGCCTTCACGACAAAGCAATCACAAGATTCAGAAATATTTCAGGGGGCCACCCCTTAAGTAGAATCCGCAACGGAGTAAGCAAGCTCCGAGACGGCCTCAAGGTTTGGGTGGACGGCTGTGAACGACTGGGAACCCGAAAGTGTGGCTGGGCTTGTCGACACCGCGGAATCGTGTCCCGCTCCTAAACAGTACAGTGTGCTCCTCGCACAATCGTAAATAAAGCAGTAAAACATGGCATAAGTACAGGATCGTAATAAAACCTCAAACTAGTTAGTGGCCCCAAGAAATAAGACGGAATCAAGCTCTGGCTAAGGGGGGTCCCATATACCTCCCGGATGTGGATAGCGCGAAAAATCAAGGAACAGGAATCAAGTACTCGGGGTCTTACGGGACACAAGTGGGCGTTCGGAAACCAAATATTATCTATCACCCACCGATGCCTCTGCTTATTCAATTTTAGTTGTTAAACAGAAATTAAAGTGAACAATAAGTAAAACTATGATCAGCTCCGACAACAACATGCGGCAATACATCAACAGCTGTGGCATTTGACAACACGCAACATCACTTGAGCAAGCGACTACGACGCGCAAGTCCAACTATCTACCAAACAACAGGTAATAGGATGTGTCCAAGGCAATATAAGGCTGCAGGGGATATCACGGGTACGAAAAACTAGAGCAACGCAACACAGATAGCAATAGAACAACAGGAGGGAATAAATACTATAAAAGTAAGATAGGTAGAAGGGGGAGATGCTCGCCTGAAAACATTGTCGAAGGTTCAACCGAAGATCGGGGCGAAGCTCACATCAACTCAACGGCCTTATCCGCGAAGAACCAAAACACTAGAAGAAACACCGGATGCAGTATTTAATACTAAGGCAAAAGATCGGCATGATGCAGGCATGATGAATGACATGGCAAGGTACGGTGCAATTAGGTCATATTAAGCGGAACCGGGGTCCCGACAATTATTAAGGTGGTTCGTGTTATTTAGAACCCCGCAATTTAAATGTTGTTATAACAAGGCAAGATAAGATACCGGTTCGCTACACAAGTTTAAATGAGGCCAATATGAGACTAGATTTGCCCGCATATGGGCCCCATATTTAATTATTAGGTGAATCGGCATAAGGCCCCAAACCACATGATATGCATGCGCGATGAATGATTTGATGTGCAACAATTGTATTATATTATGAAATTAGGGTTTCGAAAAGAGGTTCACACATTAGGGGTTCGACGATCTTGTTAGGGTTCCGAGGTTCGGGGTCGGTCTCAGGGTTCGACGGATCTGGGGTCCGGGGGGAATCCAGGGTACGACGGAAGCGTTCTCGGTCACGGGGCAGATCTTGTCGCATCGGGGTCTCGATGTCCGGGGGGCAGAACTTGGTTCGGTGTCGGGGCGCATCGGCTTCTTCCGGGTCGGTGCCGTTCTCAGTCATCGCGAAGGTCTTGCGGGTCCACGGGGTCGGTCTTGCCGGCGTGCGAGGGTCTTGTCGGGTCCGCGCCATTGAGGCGGTCTTGGTATCCGGGAGGGAGAACTTGGCGTTCCGCGGCGAAGTGCTTGTAGAACCGGTGGCGTTCTTGGCGGTCATCGGGTCCGGACTTGGTGCTCGGATTCAGTCTTCGGATCCTGATAGGAGGTCTTGGCGTTCGTGAGGCGGACTTGGCGTTGGCGTTTCACCGAATCCGTGGCGCGTCCGTGCCGTAGATCTTGTCGGTTCCCTGTCGGAGGCCTGCGGGGTTCGACGGCGTCTCGGTGACTTGGCGCTTCGACTCCGAGAGGGTGTGCCGGGTTCGGTTCGGGGGTCCGGTCTTCTTATCCATGACGAAGCACTTGGTGGTCTTGTGCGATCTGGCGACCGGGGGATCGGAGGGCCGCCGGAGAGGTGCATCGCGAGGGGTTGCGCACGGGGCGACCGCGGCCTGAACGCATGCAGCAGGAGAGGGCCCGACGAGCTTGCGACGAACGGAGGCGGGGTCCAGCGGACTGGCGAGCGAGGTCGCAGGGAGATGGGGCAGAGGCCGCTGGGCTCCGGCCGGCTGCAGGGCGGCGCCGGCGACTCCTGGGCGGCGGACGGCGGCGGGAGAAGGTGGCGAGGACGGCGAAGCAGAGCGGCGCACGGGGAGCGGAGGACGGGGCGGAGCTAGGTCGCTGGGGCGCGGGGTCGGTGCAGGCGGCGGGCGACGGGGCAGGCGGGTCCTGGCCGGAGCGGGGGGAGGCGGATGCGCGGCGGCGCTTGGGGCGACGGGCTCGGTGGCGGAGACGCGCGGACAGGAGAGCGGGCGTCGGGAAGGGCAGGCCGGCGGCGGCGGTTGCGGGGAGGAGCCGGAGGCGGGCTCCGCGGAGGGAGGCGCGGCGGAGCACGGAGGGTGCGGAGGCGAGCGCGGAGGTGGTCGTCGGGGCTTGCGCCGAGGAGGGCCGGAGGGGGTCGCGGGAGGCGAGGTGAGGCTGGGACGGCGGAGCCTGGCCGTCGCGCGCGGCAGCTCCGGCGGCAGGGGCTGTCGCCGGCGGCGGAAGGCGGCGGGCAGAGGCGGGACTGGAGGGCGGCGGGGCTGGCCGGCGCAGAGGGAGACGGGAGAGGGTGCGACGGCGCGCGGGGTGCTGCGGGTGAGCGGTTGCGGGGGAAAGAGAGCCAGGGAGAAGAGAGAGAGGGCCGGGGGAACAGGCAGGGGGTTGGTCTGGCAGCGTGCGTGCGTGCTGAGAGGAGGGAAGCTGGTGGGTGGGGGTGATGTGGCATAGGCTGATTGGGTGAGGGAGAGGGGGAGCTGAGGTGGCGAAGTCTGATAGGAGGGGGTGAGGTGGCTGGAGAGAGAGGGTAGATTTTTAGGTGGGTATAGGATTAGATGGGGTAGGCAGGTTGGACCGATTTAGTTTTCTGGGGCGGTCGTTCGGTCGGTTCGGACCGTTCGACTGCCCCTATTAAAAATAATCTTAATATTTTATTTATTTTCAAATAGCTTTGTTAACTAGTTTTAGACAAACAAAAATATCCGGGACATCCGGGGGTTTGGCGTTTAAATAAAAGACGGGGCGTTTTAGAAAACAACCCGGGTTTCCGAAATAGTTTATACAAACAATGCCTGATGATGACGATGCAATGCACAAATTCAACGCGATTTTCTAGTAGTGGAATTGCGGGATGCCACACACCAACTGTCCAAATGGCTAAGTTATTGCAACCTATATGATCTAGGCAGAGCCCATAATGCCATGTGGCTGCACTAGAAGCTTCTTAACATTTGGCATCTCAAATCCCTTTGTTCCTAGGTGGCAATCCACAAGTGAGATACACAAGGTAAACCATAGAAATGGGACTTGTGTAACCACTCAACACAAACCATTCTTTCCATTCCACCCAGGTGTTTCATTCACTTAGTTGTTTTATTAAGCAAACCATAAGTCAGGACTTAGAAATCTTTCTCATAGCATGTATATATAATCCACCCTTGGTTACTACTAGCTAGGCTAAGCATGGCAATATCAATTATCTTAACTTAGAGGAAATTCTAACAATTCTACCACTACTAGGATTTCCCAAGCATAGCATTTAGATACTTAGCAAAATTATTCATGCAAGCCCTATGCAAAATATTTCTAATGCATAGTCAAAATATTTGGACAAAATATGAAGCACCACTTGCCTTGGTAGTTAGGGGAGTAGCAACAATCTTCACAACCACAATCACTACTAGCACCAAAATCTACACATAAAATGATAGCACCAAAATCACATATCAAAATATACAAGAAAAAATATATGAATGCATGCAAATGCCATGTGATGATTTTTAAATCAAACAAGACAATTGAAACAGTACTGAATCATAAACAAAACAATTATACACTAAATAAAATTGATTTGGCCCTTAGAACATTTTCCATATGATTTTTATATACAAAATAAGCTTAGAAATGTCTCTGCAAAAACAACCCATTTTACAGACGCAATTTATTAAACAAAGTGCATAAATGGATAGAATTCTTTCTCCTAATTCCAATGATATAAAATTTCCAAAATTTGAACGTGTGGATCAAAAGTTATGAATTTTGCAAGTTTGAACAACTAATAGATCTAATTTTAGATTTTAAAACAAAACACAGGCCACGCGGCAGCTCCTGATTGGACGGTACCGGTTCACGCTGGATCACGCTCGTGGGCCGTTGGATCTAACTAACTAAGCACGGCCTAGATCTGCCTGTATCGCTTCACCTAAGATAATCGTGGACATAGGATCTAGATCTAACGGGCAGCTTCGCCCTGACCAAAGACTGGCGGAGCTAAGTCAACGGCGAGCGGCAGCGCGCTCGGCCAGTGATGGTACGGTAGTTCTAGGAAGCAAGGGAGGGAACAGAGGAGCTTACCGAGCTCGTGGGGTCGTCACGGTGCTCAAGGTGGTCGAGGGAGGGACAGGGGCGCACAGACTCGACCTCTATTGCTCACCGGAGAACCTTCAGTCGTTGGTTACGGTTGCTCATCGTCGTTGGCGAAGGTACAGGTCGTGCCTAGCCAAAAGAACAGTGCCATTAGATGCGCACAAGTCTGGCGAACATGTGAGCAACCAAAAGAGAGAAGGGGGCGGTCAGGAACTACCAGAGGGTGTCGCCGGAGTCGAGACAAACGGTGGTGCTTGCTTGTCGTTTAGGTTGCCGACGATAGAGGGCGCGCGCGGGTGAGTGTGGGATACTGGCAGGTGCATAGGGTGATGGGGAACTCTCTCGTGGTGTCTGGAAGGCAAGGGGCGACGGTGGTTGGCCGGAATTTGAGCTGGAGCTCGTCGGAAAAGTGGGTGGTTCTGGGCTAATTCCGAGCAGCCTAGGGGCAGAGAGAGGGTGGCGACTGGGGAAAATGAGGGGAGGATGCGGGCGATTAAGTACGCAAGGTCAGGGGGAAATTACTGATGCATTCATTCTAATTGATGCGAGGTTAATCACCGGAAACAGCCGGCGTGATTTGGGGAAGAAGGAGTCGTGGGGTGGCGACGATGACTGGCGAGTGGGGCCTGGCGTTCAGTGAGAGAGAGATACGGGGTGGGGTCCAGTCGTCAGCGACAGCGCGGGTTAGCTCCGCGGTGCGAAACGTTTTCTGCGGGATGGAGAGCTGTTGGGCTAAATGGGCTAACTGGGCTGGGTTGGGTTAGTTTAGTCAGTTTGCTTTATTTTTTTCTCCCTTTCTCTTTTTATTTTTCCGATTTGATTTTCCAGTTTGAATTCAAATGCCCAAATCAAATCTGTTTCAATTGGAATTTTCTCCAAACTTTTGTTTATTGTTTCTTGTATCCTAGGGTGTATAAAGAACCTATTTAAACTCAAATTCAAAATGGGTTTGGAAATGAGGTTTAAAACTATGCCCTTAGTGAAATATTTTCAATAGGTAAATGAATGGTTTTGAATTCATTTTTGTTTGAGAACCTTGATCAAGTTTGAAATAACAAACAATCCTAAGTTCAAAACTTTCTGGTTTAAAACAAGTAATCTCATAATGGAAAGTAGTAGTGGCTAATGCCTTGCTTACATAAAATAATAGACATACAAATGTTTCTGTTTTGAAATTTCATTTGAAATTGATCCTAAAGTGATTATGAATGCATGAATGATATGCAAGCTTTGAAAACATGATTTTAGGGATGTTACAAATCTAACCCCCTTAAGTTGAATCTTGCCCTCGAGATTCGGATTGGCTAGCAAATAGGTGAGGGTGGTCTTTCCGAAGGTCATCCTCTCTTTCCCATGTTGCTTCTTCTTCGGAATGATGGTTCCATTGAACTTTGTAGAATTTGATAGTCTTAGTCCGAGTAACTCTTTATGCAGTCTCAAGAATCTTGATAGGTTTTTCTTCATAGGTGAGATCACTTTCTAATTGGACCTCCTCCAAAGGTTTAGTATCCTTCAAATAAGTCTCTTCCATCTTTGGATGGCATTTCTTTAGCTGACTCACATGAAACACATTGTGAACGACAGACAAAGATTCCGGCAATTCAATCTCATAAGCTACTTCTCCTTTACGACTCAGTATCTTGAATGGTCCAACATATCTTGGGGACAATTTTCCTTTGACTCCAAATCTATTCACTCCACGAAGTAGTGACACTCTAAGATAAGCTCTATCACCGACTTCATAGGTGATTTCTCTACGCTTAGGATATGCATAGCTCTTCTGTCGGGACTGTGCTATCTTCAATCTATCCTTTACTAGCTTGACTTTCTCTTCAGCCTCTTTGATTAGTTCTGGTCCGAACAAATTTCTTTCTCCCACACCATTCCATAGCAATGGGGTAGTACACTTTCTCCCATAGAGAAACTCAAACGGTGCCATCTCAATACTGGCTTGATAGCTGTTGTTGTAAGAGAATTCTGCGTAAGGTAGACTTTCATCCCAACTAGCTCCATAGTCTTGGGCACATGCCCTCAACATATCCTCTAGAATCTGGTTGGTCCTTTCTGTTTGTCCATCGGTCTGGGGATGAAAAGCAGTACTGAATTCCAATCTCGTTCCCAATGATTCATGTAGTTGCCTCCAAAAATGAGAAGTGAATTGGGTTCCCCTATCAGACACAATACTATTGGGTACTCCATGCAGACACACAATCCTATTCAAATAGATCTTGGCCAACTTAGCACTTGTGTAGGTTGTTTTCACGGGTATGAAATGAGCCACTTTAGTGAGGCGATCCACTACTACCCAAATAGAATCATATCCTGACCTGGTCCTTGGAAATCCGGTGATGAAATCCATACCAATCTTGTCCCACTTCCAATTAGGAATAGGTAGTGGTTGTAGAAACCCTGCTGGTTTCTGATGTTCCTCTTTCACTCTACTACATACATCACACAAAGCAATATGTTCGGCGATGTCTTTCTTGAGATTATTCCACCAAAATCTTTCCTTCATATCCATGTACATTTTTGTGTTACCCGGATGAATGGAATATGGTGAGTTGTGTGCTTCTTGTAAAATCAGTTTCCGAAGCTCCGGATCTTGCGGAACGCAGATACGTTTTCCATACCATAAAGCACCCTGTTCGTCTTCATGGAATCCTTCGGCTTTTCCCTTACCAATCTTTTCCTTTATCTCTTCTATTTCCTTGTCCGTCTTTTGGGCTTCCTTGATTTTCTCCAACAAGGTGGGTTGAACATCAATGACATGAGATGTCCTTCATGCACAATCTCTAATCTGAGGTCTCTAAATTGGGCACACAAATCATCTAGCAACTCTCCCTTAGTTAGGCCATTCACAAATACCTTACGGCTTAGTGCATCCGCTACAACATTTGCTTTACCGGGATGGTATTGCAAACTCAACTCATAGTCCTTGATGAGTTCTAGCCATCTTCTTTGTCTCATGTTGATTTCTTTCTGAGTGAAGATATACTTCAAACTTTTGTGATCTGTGAACACTTCGCATTGCTTTCCCAAAAGATAATGTCTCCATGTTTAAAGTGCATGGACAACAGAGGCTAACTCCAAATCATGAGTAGGGTAATTTACTTCATGAGTTTTGAGTTGTCTCAAGGCATAAGCCACAACTTTCCCTTCTTGCATCAGAACTGCACCTAATCCATGATGAGATGCATCACAATAAACATGGAAATCCTTCTCCAAATCTGGCAGACATAAGACTGGTGTTGTCACTAGTCTCTTCTTCAATTCTTGGAAACTGAGTTCACATCCTTCAGTCCAAGAAAATTTCTTGTCTTTCTTTAGTAACTCCGTCATTGGCTTAGCTACCTTGGAGAAATTCTCAATGAATCTTCTATAATATCTTGCCAAGCCAAGGAAACTATGAACTTCCTTCAATGACTTAGGAGATTCCCATTCAGTTACAGCTGACACTTTTGCGGGATCAACTGCTACACCATCTCCTGGAACAATGTGTCCAAGGAATCCAACTTCATTCAACCAGAATTCACACTTGCTGAATTTAGCATACAGCTTATGCTCCCTAAGCTTCTCAAGTATTAAACGCAAATGTTCTTCATGCTCTTCTTTGCTCTTGGAGTAGATCAAAATGTCATTGATGAAAACGACAACAAACTTGTCAAGAAACTCCATGAACACCTTGTTCATCATATTCATGAAGTAAGCTGGTGCATTGGTCAAACCGAATGGCATCACGGTGTACTCATACAATCCATACCTAGTTGTGAAAGTTGTCTTAGGTATGTCTTGTTCCCTTATCTTAAGCTGAAAATAACCTGACCGGAGATCAATCCTTGAGAACACACAAGCTCCTTCTAGATGATCAAACAAGTCATTGATTCTGGGCAAAGGATATTTGTTCTTGATAGTCACCTCATTGAGTGAACGATAATCGATGCATAACCTTTGACTTCTATCTTTCTTTTCTACAAACAAGACTGGTGCTCCCCAAGATGAAGAACTTGGTTGAATAAATCCTTTCTGCAACTGTTCTCCAAGTTGTTTCTTGAGTTCTTTCAACTCATCAACTGACATCTTGTAAGGTCTCTTTTCTATTGGTCCTGATCCTGGCAGCAAGTCAATCAGAAATTCCACATCCCTATCTGGTGGCATTACCGACAATTCTTCCGGAAACACATCCGGATATTCTCTCACAATTGGCACAATGTCTATACTAAACCCCTTAAGAGAATTTAGCTTACTCCCTCTTGATTCAAAGTTAGTCTTGAATCTAATCCTTTTATTATCCGGGGTTGTGAGTGTGACAGTATGATTGGCACAATCTAGTACTCCCTTGTACTTAGTCATCTAGTCCATTCCCAAAATAACATCCAATCCTTGGGAATTTAGGATTATCAGATTAACGGGAAACTTATACTTCCCAAACTCTATGACTAGGTCATGACATCCTGAATTCACTATCATTTCTCCACCAGGAGAACTTACCTTTATAGGACATCCAATAGTTTCAACTGGAAATTAGTTTCTATCAACAAATGCTCTTGATATGAATGAATGTGATGCGCCAGTATAAAAAAGAACAAGTGCTGGAACAGAATTGAGTTTGAACTTACCAGCCATAGCATCAGGTTCCTCATAAATTTCTTCCACATTGATGTGGTTTACTTGTCCCTTCTAGAAAGGGTTGGGCTTGGTGGCTCCTTCAACTTTCTTCTCTAGGCACTCTTTTGCATAATGCCCCAGCTTCTTACACTTGAAACATTCAACCTGACTGATATCTCTCTTTGCAGGTTGACTGCCACTTCCACTTCCACCTCCACTGTGGTGACTCTTGTGTCCACTCTTGTGGTTCTGGTACTTGTCATTATCATGACTATGGTGATGCTTGTTGTCATGATGGCGGTTGTGGCTGTGGTGGTTATTGTACTTTCCATGTTTGTGGGATCCAGAACTCCCACTATCATCATGATGGGAACGCTTGTGAGATGATCCCGAGCTGTGCTTGTCAGAGCTGTGCTTCCTCTTTCTGCTTTCAACCTGTTTCATCTTGTTCTCCAAGATGGTAGCCTTGTCACAAAGTGATTGCTAGGTTGGGACATAGGCAACCGATAGCTGCAGATTCATTTCATCGTTCAGTCCTTCGAGGAATTTCTCTTTCCTCTTGGCATCAGTATCAACTTCATCCGGTGCATATCGCGCCAGATTGTTGAACTCCTCAATGTATTCAGCCACGCTGCGGTGACACTGTTTCAGGTTATGGAACTCCTTCTTCTTCAAACTCATCACCCCGGATGAGATGTGAGTTGTACGGAATCCATCTTCAAAGATATCCCAGGTCACATCCTCAATGGGAGTGATGATCTGGAAGTTATCCCACCAAGTTGCTGCTGGTCCTTCTAACAGATGTGCTGCAAACCCGACCTTCTCCGCGTCGGTGCATCCGACAGTTACCAAATCCTTGTTCACCGAACATAGCCAATCATTGGCCACCATGGGATCAGTAGTTCCTGAGAACTTTGCAGGCCTCAGTCTTAGGAATCTGGTGAGCATGTCAAATCCTGGTGGATTGTTCGGATTGTTGTTGTTGTTATTGTTGTTGTTGTCGTTGTTATTCTGATTCTGCATAAAAGTGGTCATCATCTGCATCAGCTGTGCCTGTGCTGTCATCAGCTGCTGCATCTCGAGGGTGACATTGTTGTTGTTTGGGTTGGGGTTGGGGTTGGAACGTCGAGGAGGCATCTGTGGTTTTCATAAAGATAAGAATGAGATACCCATAGATGCTTAACATGCACAATACAACACATAGACAATCACAAAACAAGTATCAAAATAATCATAAGGTTCAACGACATAACCAACAAGTTTGAAAAAGTAAACACACCATAGCAAGCCACCCACATGTTGGATGGTCATTGCGACTCAATGATCATAAGCACGGTAAATGAAAGATAAATGAGTAGTCATCACTACTCCTCTGCATCAACCTCCTCATCAACAAGTGTAAGACCTGCATTCTCCATAGCGGTCTTGTATTCCTCGACATTGGTAGTCAAGGCCTCTATCTGGGCCTTAAGAGCCCTATTCTGTGAGCGAAGTCTCTCAATCACTCCCTACTGATGCTCGAGCTCGAAGTCCTTGGCCTCCCGTTCTTCTTTCATCTCCCGGATCTTATTGTTCCGGTCTTGGACTCTCTTATCCTGGCTCTTGAATTTCCTGTCCTGGCTCTCAAACTTGGCCTCCATTTCCTTGACTATCTCGTCTTGCTCCGTGAAGAGCTTGTCCTTCTCATGAAGCTGCACCTGGAGCTCATCATTGCTGAGCATGACGTTGGTCCTATCAGTATCTAGGTGCCTAATAAGAACCTCTTGGTCCTGAAGGTACAGACGAATCGGCTCCACCGTCTCTCTAGCAGCATCCTCGAACTCAATAGCCTCACCCTCCTCGTCGCGTCTCCCGAAGGGGTGAAAGTAAAGACCTCTAAGCTCTCTAGAGTGTCTCCCTACCAAGCGCCCAAGTAACTCCTACATGACTACATCTAGGCCTTTCTCCTTGTCGTCATGCATCATCTTGAAAGTGATGGTCTCCGTGGTTGGCTCTGCCTAGCGTCCGGTCTGAGTGACTCTGAATCCCCAAAGGTCCTTTCTCTCAAACTTGGTGAGTGGAAGCGTCATGATGCTAGGGAGTGGAAGGTTGAGCACGCTAGTGAGCTCAATGAGACGAGTGCCAAAACGAGTTCCCTTGAACTCCTCGGCCGTGTTGATAATAACAGTAGGCATCTATTTTTTATAAGATAGAAAAAGTTAGAATCAACATCAATTGAGAAAAATCACAAGACAAAATAGCACAAGCATATCTTTTGCAACAATCACATAAGTCATGGCATACACATATCCATTACAAGCATCAAAGGTTCAACATAACTTTGATAAATTTTTTGGAAATAAAACGATAAGTGTGGTGGTCCAACTAACGAAGTTCATTAAAATCCCATCTCACTTGCCAAGTTGGCTAACAAGGCATCCCTTGAGGCAATTTGTCGATCCTGATCACATGACTCCATTGCTAAGTCTATGATGTCTTCTCTTAAACGTTGGTTGGTAGCCCATAACTCTTGGGTATGCTTCTTTTCTTCTCTAAGGTCATTTTGAGTGTTGAGCATTCTGCACTTGAGTCTATCACCAAGTTCCTTGATAGCATTCCATGCTGCATTTCTTGCAGAGTCAAAGAATGTGGTGTGCATTTCTGAGTTGGTGACCATGCAGAATCCCGACTCCTTGTGGTTGTCTTCCTTGTTTTTGTACAAGTGAAGTTGTACCCACCAATACTCCTCTCCTTCATCCATCACAGGGAATCCTTTGTACACAGCTGCACCATGTATCCCCATTGAAACCATGAGGTCCTTGAGAGCCTTGGGGAATTCTGTCTCACAATCCAAGGTCATGGTCATGATTGGTCCCTTCCTCACGGCTTCGTTGATGGAGTTCATTTACAAATAGAGATGAGAAAGAAGATTAGAAAAGTTTACGAGAAGAAAAAGACAAGTGTGGAAGTTGTTGAAAATTTTTCCTTAGTGGTTTCTAATCCAATCCTAGGGTCATAATCCTACAGGCAAGACAGTGCTCTAATACCATCTGTAAGATCCCAACTTTATAAAGGTAAAGATCCCTGTGATTGCAATGGTAGTCCCTGGATCAATTGCTAGCATCCACAGTTTAAGATGAAGTACCCAGAAACAAAGGTCATTATTACATTGTCATTCCATAGATAACATAGTCTTTTACAACTCCATAGCCATAGGCTAGTACAAGAGTTTAACTTAACAGTATAAAATAGAAGTATTCATCTTCATGTGCCACAGGCAAGCATGTTGAGTGTAGACTCATAACCCCTAATCATCATCAGCGTAACCTGCAACATCACAAGTTACAGCCACAGTGGGTCAATACATTGGAATAGTATTGGCAAGTGATACCTTAGTAGAACATGAGCATCTAGTTACTACATGAATTTGGCTAAGTGTAGCTTAGGCTTGCCTTGCTCAAAATAGGTTTTACCTATCAGTTGAAAAACACTAAGTTTTTGTTTGGCAAAAACTTTCCCAAGGAACCACCAATAGAAATTGGTGAACCTTCACCCTTGTTCAACCAAAAGTTTTACTTAGAAAATTGGGATGAGGATATTCTTGATAGCTTCCATGTCTTGATGCTCAAGTTTTCCATTATCGGGGACACGGCTAAGTACTTAGTTTCTTCCATCTGCAGAGGTTGTGCACTTTCCCCACAAGACTTGATTTTCACCAAGACAGGACCTTTCAGAAGCCTTCCCTTAGGCCAAATGGACACGTTCCAAACTATCATCCCACTACCACCAACTGTCCAAATGGCTAAGTTATTGCAACCTATATTATCCAGGGAGAGCCCATAATGCCATGTGGCTGCACTAGAAGCTTCTTAACATTTGGCATCTCAAATCCCTTTGTTCCTGGGTGGCAATCCACAAGTGAGATACACAAGGTAAACCATAGAAATGGGCCTTGTGTAACCACTCAACACAAACCATTCTTTCCATTCCACCCAAGTGTTTCATTCACTTAGTTGTTTTATCAAGCAAAACATAAGTCAAGGACTTAGAAATCTTTCTCATAGCATGTATATATAATCCACCGTTAGTTACTACTAGCTAGGCTAAGCATGGAAATAGAAAGTATCTTAACTTAGAGTAAATTCTAACAATTCTACCACTACTAGGATTTCCCAAGCATAGCATTTAGATACTTAGCAAAATTATTCATGCAAGCCCTATGCAAAATATTTCTAATGCATGGTCAAAATACTGCGACAAAATATGAAGCACCACTTGCCTTGGTAGTTGGGGGAGTACCAACAATCTTCACAACCACAATCACTAGTAGCACCAAAATCACATATCAAAATATACAAGCAAAAATATATGAATGCATGCAAATGCCATGTGATAATTTTTATAAATCAAACAAGACAAGTGAAACAGTACTGAATCATAAAAAAACAATTATACACTAAATAAAATTGATTTTGCCCTTAGAACATTTTCCATATGATTTTTATATACAAAATAAGCTTAGAAATGTCTCTGCAAAAACAACCCATTTTATAGATGCAATTTATTAAACAAAGTGCATAAATGGATAGAATTATTTCTACTGATTACAATGATATAAAATTTACAGAATTTGAACGTGTGGATCAAAATTTATGAATTTTGCAAGTTTGAACAACTAATAGATCTAATTTCAGATTTTAAAACAAAACACAGGCCACGCGGCAGCTCCTGATTGGACGGTACTGGTTCGCGCTGGATCACGCTCGTAGGCCATTGGATCTAACTAACTAAGCGCAGCCTAGATATGCACGTACCGCTTCACCTAAGATCTAATCGTGGACATAGGATCTAGATCTAACGGGCAGCTTCGCCCTGACCAAAGACTGGCGGTGCTAAGTCAACGGCGAGCGGCGGCGCGCTCGGCCAGTGATGGTCCAGTGGTTCTAGGAAGCAAGGGAGGAAACAGAGGGGCTTACCGAGCTCGTGGGGTCGTCGCGGTGCTCAAGGTGGTCGAGGGAGGGACAGGGGCTCACGGACTCGACCTCTATTGCTCGCCAGAGAACCTTCAGTCGTTGGTTACGGTTGCTCGTCGTCGTTGGCGAAGGTACAGGTCGCGCCTAGACAAAAAAATGGTGCCATTAGATGCGCACAAGTCTGGCGAACACGTGAGCAACCAAAAGAGAGAAGGGGGAAGTCACGAACTACCAGAGGGTGTCGCCGGAGTCGAGACAGACGGTGGTGCTTTCTTGTCGTTGAGGTTGCCGACGATAGAGGGCGCGCGCGGGTGAGTGTGGGATACTGGCAGGTGCAGAGGGTGATGGGGAAATCTCTCGCGGTGTCTGGAAGGCAAGGGGTGATGGTGGTTGGCCGGAATTTGAGCTGGAGCTCGTCGGAGCAGTGGGTGGTTCTGGGCTAATTCCGAGCAGCCTTGGGGCAGAGAGAGGGTGGCGACTGGGGAAAAGGAGGGGAGGACGCGGGCGATTAAGTACGCAAGGTCAGGGGGGAAATTACTAATGCATTCATTCGAATTGATGCGGGGTTAATCACCAGAAACAGCCGGCGTGTTTTGGGGAAGAAGGAGTCGCGGGGTGGAGACGATGACTGGCGAGTGGGGCCTAGCGTTCAGTGAGAGAGAGATACGGGGTGGGGTTCAGTCGTCAGCGATAGCGCGGGTTAGCTCTGCGGTGCGAAACGTTTTCTGCGGGGTGGAGAGCTGGTGGGCTAAATGGTCTAAGTGGGCTGGGTTGGGTTAGTTTAGTCAGTTTGCTTTATTTTTTTATCCCTTTCTCTTTTTCTTTTTCTGATTTGATTTTTTGGTTTGAATTCAAATACCCAAATCAAATCTGTTTCAATTGGAATTTTCTGCAAACTTTTGTTTATTGTTTCTTGTACCCTGGGGTGTATAAAGCACCTATTTAAACTCAAATTCAAAATGGGTTTGGAAATGAGGTTTAAAACTATGCCCTTAGTGAAATATTTTCAATAGGTAAAAGAATGGTTTTGAATTCATTTTTGTTTGAGAACCTTGATCAAGTTTGAAATAACAAACAATCCTAAGTTCAAAACTTTCTGGTTTAAAACAAGTAATCTCATAATGGAAAGTAGTAGTGGCTAATGCCTTTCTTACATGAAATAATAGACATACAAATGATTTAGTTTTGAAATTTCATTTGAAAATGATCCTAAAGTGATTAGAATGCATGAATGATATGCAAGCTTTGAAAACATGATTTTAGGGATGTTACAGCCATCCACAAGTGCGATACATCAGGGTAAACCATAGAAATGGGCCCTGAGTAACCACTCAACACAAACCATACTTCCCATTCCACCCAGGTGTTTCGTTAACAAGTTGTTTTCTTAGTCAAAAACACATAGGCATAACCTTTCCATAATATCATAACATGAATTTCCACCCTTGAATTCTAATGAGCATACTAGCATAACATGTCTCTTAACTTAGGAAAGTATCTACCAAGATATATTCTATAGGATCTATCATAGCATAACATAGTAATATACAAAAATAGTCCTATCATGCATACTACAAAAATATTACTAATGCAATATTGAAAAGATAGGACTTTTGATGACCAAAGTATCACTTGCCTTTTTAGTAGAAAATCTAGGTACTCTCCTTGATCTTTCAATTGTCACATTCCTCAAAGTTCACTACATCATAATCAAGCAAGGCACACATTCAAAACTAGCATACCAAATAATAAAACAAAACAAGAAAACAAAGAAATGCATGCAAGCATGCAAAAGGTTATTTTATTGAAAAAATTGTTTCTAACAAGGTTATAAACATTTCAAAACACCTACTGGTCTTTTATAAAAGTGGATTTCATTTCAAACCAAGTCAGTGAAAATAAGTCATTTAAATCATTTTTGTTTGGTTAGAAAATCTTTCATTGAAAGGAATAATTTCTAGTGTCAAAAAAATATTTTTTAATTTCAAATGTTAGTTTTTATGGTCAGAGGGTTCAAAACAAAACCATTTGCAAAAGGTTTCACTCAAAAATAATTTTTTGAACAATTTTTATAGCCAAAATAGTCCTAAACAAATCTCTGCATAAAACTCAATTTTTTCAGAAGAAAATGACCAAAGTAAGGCCATAGATGCAAAGAACACATTTTTATGAATCCATAGACACCTAATTTGTAATGTTTGGATTTACATAGCAGAAGTTATTGATTTTACAAGTTTAAATATCAAATAGATCAAATCTGGGTTTGAATTCTAAATCAAAGACACGTGGCCTATTCCAATTGGTTGGTACCGTTTCGTGTGGATTAGCTACACATGCCATTGGATTTTAAGTGAATCTGAGCGGCCCAGATGGATTGATACCCCTTCGTTAAGTGATCTATAATAGCATTTAGATCTAGATCCTACGGATCAGAGCGCTCTGACCAGAGATGGGCGGCGCTTCTCTCTGCACGTGGTGGCGGCGCGTCGATCGACGGCGGTCTGGCGGCACTAGGCGGTGAGGGGGATATGCGAGGGTGTTATCGAACTCATGTGGTCGAGGTGGTCGCGGTGGTGGACGTGGTTGGCTAAGGGGCGCACGGGGTCGACGGGAATCTCTCGCCGGAGTTGCGCTGGCGTCGGGTGCTTGTAGATGTTGTCGTAGGCGAGACTGCAGGTCATGAGCAAGTGTGCGGTGAGTATCGGGGGAAGCACAAGACGATTCTGAGCACGGTTGTTTGAACGAGAGGGCAAGGGGCACACGGGTTTGCATGCTAGGGCTCATCGGAGTTCGTTCGCCATCGGGCGCTTGCAGAAGATGACAGAGGCGAGCACCTAGGGCACGAGCAAGCAAAATAAGAGGATACATAGATGTGTCTAACAACGGCGGATGCAACAGAGAAAAGCAGAGACGAGGGGGTGGTCGGAGCTCACTGAATTGGTCGCCGGGGTCTGTCGGGTTCAGCGGCGGTGCAGGCTTGAATTGGAGCGGCCTGGGGGCTCTCTGGTGCGGGGAAGTGAGGGGAAACGGAGAGGAGGGAGAGGAGCTTAAGTAGCAGGGGTCGGGGGAGGGAATTACTGGCGCAGTTAAGCATATTTACGCGTATCAGTTCGACCAGAAATGACGAGGAGAAAGGGGGCGAGTTCAGCGCGCGATTGAAGACGATGGTGACGTGGAGGTGGTGTCGGTTGGTTAGAGAGGGCGCGGGTGTTCTTTGCGGTGAGAAAAGAAAGAAGAGTCGAGAGATAGGTGGCCTGGGTGGGCTTAGTGGGATAGGTGCTGGGCTGGCAGTTGGGCCTGGCCAAATGGCTGGTTGGATTTCATATTTTTTCTTCTTTCCTTTTTCCTTTTTCTATTTTCTGTTTTTATTCAAATCATTTGATTCAAACCAAAATAATTCAAATCTTTTCCAAATCTTTTCAGTAGGTTTTATACCAAATATAAGTGTATTATTTAGTCCAATTTAAGTAATTTTTTATCAATTAGTAATCATTTAAAATTAAGTGATGCTCTTTGGCATTTATTTAAATAAAATTTGAATATGGTTCATAAGCCCATATAATTTTATTTAAATAAACTTTTATACTTTTATATTTTTTTAAATTACTTTTATTCCAATTACTCATGGATTTATCCATGGTTTAAATTGTCTTTGCAACAATTCTTATTTATTTATTTCTTTCTTTGTCTTATAAAATTCATATCTTTTTATTTATAGCTCCAAAATAGTGATTCCAATTTTTATAATTTTATTTAATATTTATTTATCTTTTTAAATCCTTATAGGATTACTTTGATCACAATTTAGTATTGATTTTAGCTAGGAGCTTTATTAGCCTTGTAATATTTTGTCATGGTTCCAAATGGAGTGAAGTTAATTCCTATGGTTTTGTAATGTTGTGGTTACTATTACTGATCATTTAGAAGTGTTGTTGTTAAATTTTTATATGGAACAAAGCTATAGTCTTGGAGTGATCTTGAAGATGATTTCTTTCATTAGGGTTTAGGTTTTTGGTTTAACTTTTCCAAGTGCTTAAAATCAAGATACATTCCATGCATGCATGCATTTGATCTATTTGAAAATTTGTTTGTTGCTTTTTCATTCAAGTTTTGTTCAAGTAGGGTTTTGATGTTTCCATTTAGAAGAAAAAAGTTTCTTTTCCCTCTAAATTTCAACACTTATTTCTTTTGTTTGTTTAATTTTCACATTTCAAAATTTGGAAAATTTTGGGATGTGACAAGATCTAAACATGGTAGCAAAAATGAGGAGATACAACCATATAGCTACTACTTGGACCCGTAGTCTAAGGTAGAACTACTCACGCTTCATACCGGAGGCTTGCATGATGAAGAAGAAGGCCTCCGGGATGATCTCCCCTCCGGCAGGGTGCCGGGAAGAGATTCAGATCCCCCCGATCTAGGGACGATGGTGGCAGCGACTACAAATGGTTTTGTGGAATATTGATCGGCTACTTAGGGTTTTGGCATCGGGGGGTCTTTATAGGCGAATAGGCGAGGCAGGGGGCAGCCAGGGTGGTCACACCGCCCAGGCATGGGTAACCCTAGCCCACGCCGCCAGGGGTGTGCCCCCCTGGTTTCTCCCCTCCGTCTCGTACTCTGGCTCTATGTTCCGCATGGTAAAATATTGACTTTGGCTTTTGTCCCATCCAATTACGAGAATATTGATTTTCTGCCTTTCTGGAACCAAAAACAGAAGAAAACAGGCAACTGGCACTGTGGCATCTTGTTAATAGATTAGTACCAGAAAACATATAAAAACACCTCAAAGCGTAGACAAAGAAAAGCAAAGTAGATACTAAACAAGCATGGAACATCAAAAATTATAGATACGTTTCCGACGTATCAGTGGTATGGAGTAGGAAATCTCTGTAAATACTTAGCAAGCGGATTTTAGGGGTTTTCTGATAAAGCAAGGAAATAAAGTGCAAGTAAATAAAGATAGAAAATAATTGCAGCAGTGGCCCAATCCTTTCTTAGCAAAGGACAAGCCAGTGCAAATACTAATGAGGACCAAACGTTCTCAAGGACACATGGGAATACTGTCAAGTGCTTTCGTTTCATATAGCTGATTAATCTTCTTTGGTTTTATAAGTGTTGTGTGGGTGAACCTGTGCTAATGTACCAACCTTACTTGGACTAATACATACTTGTGATTAAACCCCTTGCATGCTAAATACTTGGACTAATACATACTTGGACTAGTACTTAGCCGTGTCCCCGGAAATGGACAATTTGAGCATCAAGACATGGAAGCTATCAAGGATCTCCTCATCCCAATTTCTAAGTTAAAATCTTGTGGTTGAACAAGGGTAAAGTGTCACATCCCAAGATTTTCCAAATCTTGTTATGTGAAAAATAAATAAACAAAATAAATAATTGTTGAAATTTAGGGTGAAAAGAAACTTTTGTTTCTAAATGGAAACATAAAATCCCATCTTGAACAAACTTTGATAAATATTTGAATCCAACCAAATTCAAATCAAGTGAAATGCATTCTTCATAAATGCATCTGGAAATTTAAACACTTGGAAAATAAACCAAAACCCTAAAACCCTAATGGAAGAAAACATTTCCAAGATATCTCTAAGACCATGGATTTGATCCATATAAAAAGTTTTCTAGCAAACATTTCAAATTGATCAAGAATGACTATTGGAAATACTATAAAACCATATGAATTGGATTCACTTACTTTGGAGCCATGAATAAAATCTTATGAATTTAATAAGATAAGGAAAAGTAATTTCCAAAGCTAATAAAGCACTTATCTAAAATCAATACCAAATGGTGAGCAAATAATCCTAAAGGAATTTTTAAAAATAAAATAAAAAATAATAAATAAAGATATAATAGTTGGAATCACTATTTTTGGATCTTTACCTAAAAAGTTATTGTTTTGATAAGCATAGGTAGAAATATAAATAAGGATTATTTTAAAAGAGCCAAATTAAATCTTGGCCAAGCAAATGAAATATAGTATTTCTATTTGTTAAAAAGAGTAAAGGTTTGTTTAAATAAAATAATAAGGATTTATTACTATCCAATTTTATTTAAGTAAAGGCTTTTTCCTTTCAAATAAACATTAAAAATTTATTAAAGATTTTAAAATAAGAATTCCAAGTGTTTTAGTTTTTAAATGAAACCTAATGAAAAGATTTTGATATTATTTAGATTTCAAAAAGAATTTTAAAAATAAATCAAAACCTATTGGAATTAAAGACTATGGTCTATTTATTTAATTATTAATAGATCCTAAAAGAATAAAAGAATTATTCTATTTTGGACTTTGAAATATGTTGATAAACAGAATTAAAATTCACCCAAAGTTTGGTGGTGATTTGAATTGAAATGGAGATTGAAAAATATTATTAAATCTTATTTAATTAATACTAGAGCCTATTTTAAATAATTAAAAGACCCTAAAAAGAATAAATAAATTATTCCAAATTTGACTTTGGAATGTGTTATTAATCAATATATGAATCTACACAAATTTTGGTTGAGGTTTGAAATCAAATTGATGTTTGAAATAATTAATCAAAATCAAAACAGAATAAAAGAAATGGAAAAAGAAAAAGAAACAGGAACAAAAAAATATATATAAAAAGGACTCAGCCCAGCCAGCAGGCCCAACTAAGCCCAGTCCATCCCACTCCTTCTCTCCCGCATCGAAACGTTTTTCCTCACCGCAGACAGAACCCGTAAAGACACTGACGACTTGGACCCACTCTCCCTCTCCCTCTCTCGCTGACGCCAGGCCCCACAGCCACGTCACCGTCTCCAACCTCGCGCTGACCACGCTCCTCTCTCCCTCTGCAGTTTCTGGTTCGAATCAAAGTAGGTAAATTCGAGTAAATGGCCGAGTGATTCCTCCCAGTAACAATGCTCACTTAAGCGCCTGTTTTCCCTCTCCATTTCCCCCCAATCCCCACACCACCGGAGCCCCTAGGCTTCCCATATTGCTTGCGACAACCTCCATGTCTCCGACGAACATCCGTGGCGATTCCGGCCAGCCCACGCCCCCCTTGCTCCCTGGCGCACCCGAGCTTGCTCCCCATCTCCTGGCGAACCTCCTCGTATCGCTAGCTTGCCCGCGCGTGCTCTGCAACATCGACAACGTCCTCAACAGAACGGCGTCGTCGTCTGCCACCTCTCCGGCGAAGCCCCCTGGTAACATCTGACCGCTCCTTCACCTCTCCTTGACCCACACGACTTCGTGACTCTCTTGCGCGTCTAACATTGTTCTCCTCTTGACTTAGCATGCTCCATAACATCGCCCTCAACAACGACAGAGAGCAACCGTCGCCAGAGAGAACTCCGGCGAGGAATTTCGACTAAACTCGTGCGCCCCTTCGACCAACGCGAGCAGGTTGAGCATCCCCGTGCCACAGCGATCTCGGTGAGCTACCCCTCTATCTCCCTTGCTTCCTGTTTCTCCTGCTCCGCCGCCGTCTGAGCGCGCCACCACCTGCCGTCGCCAGCGCCGCCACTCGTTGGCAAGCGTGCTGTGCACCGTTCGATTTCGATCTAGTGGCTAGGATAGAATTTAACCGAAGGGGTACGAGAGCCTCTGAGCCGTGCAATGTCACTTAGATCCAACGCCTCGCAACTGTCGATCACGAAGCGGTACAGACGAATAGAAACAAGACACGTAGCCCTGTCTGTTTGAATAAAACCAGAAATGATCTATTTGATGTTCTAATTTGAAAAATTCATAACTTTCAAACCACATGTCCAAATTTTGAAAATTTTATATCAATGGAATCAGCAATACAAGTACTTTCTGACCATGCACTTTGTTTAGTAAAGTTTTTAGGTTAAATTGAATGTTTTTGCAGAAACTTGTGTAGGCATATTTAGAATATAAAATTTGTTCTAAAATGATTTTTGAGATAAAACCTTTGGAAAATGGTTTGTTTTGAACCTACTGACCATAGAAATCAATTTGTGGTTTCAAAAACATATTTTGTGAAGCAAAAGAATAAATCTTTGTTTTAGACCATTTCTAGTCAAATAAAAATATTGTTTATTTGTTAAAAATGCTTTTTGGAGAAAACCTTTGGGAAATGTTTTGATTCAAACTCTCTGATCCAAAACGCCAAGTTTTAAGATTTGAAAATTTATTTGGTGAACCCTATAAAGATTGTTACTTTGATAAAGGCATTTTCAACCCCATAAAATAATGATTTAGTTTAAAAATGGTTTATAAGTTAAATATTTTTGCAAATGGTTTTGACACTTTTATAAAATGAACAATAGGTGTTTTAGAATGTTTATAACCCATTAGGAACCAATTTTACAAATAAAACAATCTTTGGCATGCTTGCATGCATTATTTTGTTTCTATTATTTTATGTGATGTTGCTTGAATGGTAGATTGAAATATTGCTTGCTTGATTGAATTTTAGTGTTTTGAAGATTGTGAATATTTCAAGATCAAGGAGTGAACTTATGTTCTCTACCAAAAAGGCAAGTGATGCTTCATACTTTTGTCCCAATATTTGCACTATGCATTAGTGATGTTTCTAAGTAGGACTTGCATGGAATTTTGCTAAGTATAAACTATGCCATGGGAAATCCTAGTAGATGAAACCTTAGTAGAATTTTACCTAAGTTAAGATTCCTACTACTATCATGCTTAGCTTAGCTAGTAGAAAACAAGGGTGGAATATATATTCATACTATGGAATATTTCTAAGTCAAGGACTTGTGTTTTTTTAATAAAACAACTAAGTGAATGAATCACCTGGGTGGAATGGAAGGAATGGTTTGTGTTGAGTGGTTCACAAGGCCCATTTATATGGTTTACCTTGTGTATCTCACTTGTGGATGGCCACCCAAGAACAAAGAGATTTGAGATGTCAAATGTTGAGAAGCTTCAAGTGCAGTCACTTGGCATTATGGGCTCTACCTGGATCATATAGGTTGCAATAACTTAGCCAAATGGAAAGTTGGTGGTAGGGGATGATAGGTTGGAACGCGTCCATTCTGGTCTAAGGGAAGGCTTCTGAAAGATCTTGTCTTGGGAAATCAAGTCTTGTGGGGAAAGTGCACCACCTCTGCAGAGTGTAAAATCTAAGTACTTAGCCATGTCCCTGGTAAAGGACAATTTGAGCATCAAGACATGGAAGCTATCAAGAATCTCATCAGCCAAATTTCCAAGTTAAAAACTTGTGGTTGAACAAGGGTTGAAGGATCACCAATTTCTATTGGGAGATGCCTCGGGTGATTTTGACAAGCAAAAACTTAGTGTTTTCAAATGATAAGGAAAATCTATTTTGAGCAATGCAAGCCTAAGCTCCACTTAGCCAAATCCATATAGATGATAGACTCCACTATACTACCATAGTATCACTTGCCAATACAATTCAAATGTATTGACCCTTGTGGCTGTAACTTATTATGTTACAGGTTTGTTTGATGTTAGTGAAGTTTACTGATTAGGATTACAAGTCTACAACCAACATGACTGCCTGTGGCACTTTGAAAATGAAGGACCCCATGCTATTGTTATATTCTGCTGCATTGTAATGAGATAGCCAAATGAGCTAAGTAGGATGTAATAAATTATTTTATTCCTGGTTATAAAGTTGTATTATGACCTTTGTTTCTTGATATTACATCTTAACTGTGGATGCTAGCTATTGATCCAGGGACTAGCATTGTAAAAACAGGGATCTCTACCTTATTAAAGGTTGGGAACCTTACATAAAGGTTCACCAATGTCTATTGGTGGTTCCTTGGGAGTTTTTGTCAAACAAAAACTTAGTGTTTTCAATTGATAGGAAAAACCTATTTTGAGCGAAGCAAGCCTCAGCTACACTTAGCCAAATTCATATAGAAGAGATAAACTATCATTCTACTAAGGTATCACTTTCCAATACTATTCCAATGTATTGACCCACTATGGCTGTAACTTGTGATGTTGCAGGTTACTCTAATGAGGATTAGGGTTATGAGTCTGCACTCAACATGTTTGCCTGTGGAACATGAAGATTAAGACTTTACTTTATATTGTTAAGTTGAACTCTTGTACTAGACTATGGCTATGGAGTTGTAAAAGACTATGTTATCTCTGGAATGACGATGTAATAATGACCTTTGTATCTGTGTACTTCATCTTAAACTGTGGATGCTAGCATTGATGCAGGGACTAGCATTGCAATCACAGGGACCTTTACCTTTATAAAGTTGGGGTCTTACAATTTATTATCATCTAGATAATTTAAGATCATTAGGTAGAGGTTTTAAATCGAAAACAGGGCCCCCTTTAGGTGGTAGTGTGGTACCCAAATCTTCCAAAGGTAGGTTCTGCTTAAGTAATTCAGGTTGACGAAGGAAAACCTCATCAATCTAATTTCTTTCCTTCATGAAGACCTCACTTTCATGATCTTCCATATACTGCTGCAGGGCATTGTTAGGAGCAAGATAAATAGTAGAGAGTTGTTCAATCCTGAATTCCTCATTAGGAAATTCATTTTCATAAGGAGTTTTAGCAAATTTGGAAAAATTAAACTCATAAGATTCTCCATCAAACTTAGTTAAAACTTTCTCCTTACAATCTATAATAGCCCCACAAGTATTCAAGAAAGGTCTACCAAAGATAAAAGGACAAGTTTTACTAGCTTCTGAACCAAGTAATAGAAAATCAGTAGGATATGTAATCTTACCACAATGAACCTCCACATCTCTTACAATGCCAGTTGGACAGATTGTCTCTCTATTATCAAGGTGAATAACGACATCAATGTCCTCAAGTTCACAAGGACCAATTTCATGCATAATTTCCCTGTAAAGATCATAAGGGATAGCACTAGAACTAGCACCAATATCACATAAAACATAATAGCAATGATCACCAATTCTCACAGAAAGCACAGGGACACTAGTTTTTCTAGATTTTCTAGGATGAGAGACAATATTAGAAGCGTCTTCACAGAAGACAATGTGCCCATCCTCTATATTTTTAGTGACAAGATCTTTTACAAGGGCTACTACAGGTTCAATTTTTATTCGCTCATCAGGTTCCACAGTTTTCTTTGCACTTTTGCTAACCACATTAGCTATGAAAGAATGTTCCTTTACCTTAGCAGGAAAAAGGATTTTCTCAACATAAGGTTCAGGCAAAATAGGATCAACAATACAAACTTTAATGCTAGAAGGAACATGGGTAACAATATCTTTATAAGGCGCATGGTACTTATCCCACTCATTTTTGGGAATTTAAATATAAGAGGCAAAGGCCTTAAACAGTTTGCAAGAACTTGAGAATCAAGACCATACTCAGTATTAATATCATGGAAGTCATCAGTTCCCATAAAAGAGTTAATGCATTCATAATCATAGTTTATACCTAACTTTCTTCCTTTCTCATTCTCCCGGGCTTCAGTGTTCTCTTGAATATGGTCTAGGAGATCCCATTTAGCTTCTTCCTTCATACGTGTGAATGATCCAGCACAAGAAGCATCTCATAAATCTTTATCATGAAGACAAAGCCTTGCATAAAAGTTATTGATAATAATATTATTAGGGAGTTCATGAATAGGACATTTAAGCATTAGTAACTTCAATCTCCCCCAAGCTTGGGTTGTACTCTCTCCATCACGAGGCCAAAAGTTATATATTTGATTCCTATCCTTATGAATCTTACTGGGAGGATAGAATTTAGAATAAAAGAGAGGTACTATTTCCTCCCATTCCATGCATTGTCCATTCTTCAAAATCTTATACCATTCTTCAGCTCTTCCTTTCAATGATATAGAGAGTAACTTCTTCTTCACATGTTCAGTTGTGATACCTGCACACTTAAACAACCCGCATAATCCATGGATAAAAAGCAAGTGATCACCAGGATGGACAGTTCCATCCCCAAAATAATAATTATCCATAACATGATCAATAATACGTGTAGGTATCTTAAAAGGATCTATCTCAACAGGTGGTGATTCATCTACTACCATAACAGTGGTAGTAGTTTTCCCAAATAGAAAACCAAGTGGGTTATCCATATTGGAAACCAAGTAACAAACAGAAATAAAAAGGAATACTCATAGTAGAAGTTTCCTTTACCAGTTTCACTCTTAAATAGCGCTTCACTCTCCGGCAACGGCGTCAGAGAATAGTCTTGATGACCCACAAGTATAGGGGGTGTATCGTAGTACTTTTGATAAATAGGAGTGTCGATCCCAACGAGGAGCAGAAGGTGTTGACTAGTGGTATGGAGCAGGAAATATCTGTAAATACTTGGCAAACAAATTTTTAGGGGTTTTCTAATAAAGCAAGGAAATAAAGTGCAAATAAATAAAGACATCAAATAATTGCAGCAGTGGCCCAATCCTTTCTTAGCAAAGGACAAGCTGGTGGAAATAGTAATGAGTACCAAACGTTCTCCAGGACACATGGGAATATTGTGAAGTGCTTTCGTTTCATATAGCTGATTAATCTTCTTTGGTTTTATAAGTGTTGTGTGGGTGAACCTGTGCTAATGTAACGACCTTACTTGGACTAATACATACTTGTGATTAAACCCCTTGCATGCATCCGCAACTATAAGAAAGCAATTAAGATAAAAAAACCTAACCATAGCCTTAAACTCTGAGATCCTACACTCCATTGTGCAATGGTTTCCAAATGGGGGTTCGGTTTTCTGTCACTCCGGCAACCCCACGATTAGTAGACAAATACACAATGAATTCCCCTAGGCCCATAAATGGTGAAGTATCATGTAGTCGACATTCACATGACACCACTAGAAGAATAGCACCACAACTTAAATATTAAACCATTGAATAATACCTCAACACAGTTCCACTACTAACAACATGACTTCTCCCATGTCCTCAAGTATTGAACGAACTACTCACGAGACATCATATGGACCAAGATTAGAGATGATATAATGATGGATAACAATCTGAATATAAACAATAATTCAAAGGTTCCACTCACAAGCATCAACTACAATAGTAATCAACACCGGGAAAGTTTCCCTAAGAACTATGCAAGATTCAACACAATTGTTACAGCAGGATGGAGTGGTGATGATGGTGCTAGTGGAGATGATGGTGTGGATGATGATGATGATACCGATGACGGTGCCGAGAGGGCGTGATGGTGCTCGACGTGGCACTTTGTTGGTAACCCCAAGAGCAGGGTGTGAAGAGCACAGCAACAAGTTTTCCCTTAGTTGAGACCGAGGTTATCGAACCAGAAGGAGGAAGGAAAGGTCACACAGGTGTTGCAAACAACGTGGATACCTGCACAACACAAACTCAAGACTTTATCCCAATGAATCTGTGAGGTTGTCAAGCTCACTGGTTTGCTATAACAAAGGATTAAACATATGGTGTGGAAAGTAATGGTGGTTTGTAGGAAGTAAACAAGTAAAGTGGAAGATGTATCAATGGTAAAGATTGGACCGGGGTCCATAGTTCACTAGAGGTCCTCACCTTAGATAAACAACATTGCATGAAGGGTAAACAAATTACAGCGGGGCAATTGACAGGAACTGAGCAAGGCATGACAATGCAATTACTAGTCAGAAAGATCCTATGAGATTCGATTGAGAAATACAACAAGATACATAGACCGCCATCCAACTGCATCTATGGCTAGAAGTCCACCTTCAGGTTATCATCCGAACGCCCTCCAGTATTAAGTTTCAAGCAACAGACAACTGCTTTAAGCAAAGTGTGTAAGGTAAACAGTCCGCATGTTCCATGAACAAGAGACCGTTGTTTTCTCCCTAGTAGCAACATCACTTCTACAATGGAGAGCATGCAAGATTACAAACAACGCATACATGATAGAATCATAAAGACAAAACCATTAATCAAACCAACATAATAATATCAACATCCATCGGATCTCCACAAACACAACATGCATGATTACAAATAGATTAGATCTTGATCATGAACGGAGCTCACAAGATCTATACATGAAAGCACAAAGGAGGACATAAAACCATCTAGCTACTACATGGACCCATAGTCCAAGGTGGAACTACTCATGCATCATACCGGAGAGAAGGCCTCCGGGATGATCTCCCCTCCTGCAGGGTGCCGGGAAGAACTTCATATCCCCCCGATCTAGGGACAACATTGGCTGCGGCTACAGAAGGTTTCGTGGAATATTGATCGGGTACTTAGGGTTTCTGCATCAGGGGCTTATTATAGGAGAAGGGGGAGGCCGAGGCGATGGCCAGGGGCCTCACACCCTACCTAGGCGCGGGGCAGGGCCCACCCGCGCCTAGGGGCGGTGGATGCCCTGGCACGCCTCTCTGTCTCCCCTCTAGACTTCTTGTTGCCCATGGAAAGTTATTGACTTTGATGTTTGTCCCGTCCAATTCCGAGAATATTTCCTTACTAGCTTTTTTGGAACCAAAAACAGCAGAAAATAGGGAACTGGCACTGTGTCAACTTGTTAATAGGTTAGTACCAGAAAACATGTAAAAAGCACCTCAAAGTGTAGACAAAGCAAAGCAAAGTAGGTACTAAACAAGCATGGAGCATCAAAAATTATAGATACGTTTCCGACGTATCAAGCATCCCCAAGATTAACTCCTGCTCGTCCTCAAGTAGGTAAGTGATAAAAATAATAATTTTTGAGGTTACATGCACCCTCACAATAAAGATCTAACCATTTGCAAGCATTGAAATCTAGGATTAAAGAACTCTAAACATGTGCATCAAAGATGGAGTTCTAACAATAGGACATAATAACTATGCATGCAACATGAAAGTCTACAAACAATGATCATGAATAACATGCATTGAAAAACGTTTGTTTGTTTCACATACAGAAAACATAGCATAGTGGTAACCAGCTTGTCCCTCATAGAGTAGCAAATAGATGCATAGGACACGTTCAAAGTTCACAAGGGTGACTAGAAACAAATAGCACAAGAACAAGTAATATCACAATATGCATCAATCAATAAGATTTGGAACACTGCACACAGAATGACAACTATGCTCTCTTAATGGTGCCTAAAGGTAGAAGGTGGAGACTCAAATAATGGTGGAAGAAAGGCCTTTTATAAAGGAAGCAAGGATTTCAAGTTTCAAAAAGAGCTTCCAAAAATTATGGTACTTGTCAGCTTTCAGCCCTCATTGCCCCTATCATAAGCATCTTGAAGTGATTAAGGTTAAAGTGAACAAACTATGGAGTATATGCTTGCTTCATAGATAGCTCACTATGGTGATGCTGCAAGTTTCCACCATGATTAGGAATGGCTTAGGCTAGCGACCCAGGCGTTTCTCTAACACAGGTGTAAGACCCCACCTTTTTAAAGGTAAAGGTCCCTGTGATTGCAATGCTAGTCCCTGGATCAAATGCTAGCATCCACGGTTTAAGATGAAGTACACAGATACAAATGTCTTTATTACATTGTCATTCCAGAGATAACATAGTCTTTTACAACTCCATAGACATAGGCTAGTACAAGAGTTCAACTTAATAAAATAAAGTAAATTCTTCATCTTTGTGTGCCACATGCAAACATGTTGAGTGTATACTCATAACCCTAATCCTCATCAGTGTATCCTGCAACATAACAAGTTACAACCATAGTGGGTGAATACATTGAAATAGTATTGGAAAGTGATACCTTAGTAGAATAATAGTTTCTAGCTTCTTCATGAATTGGCTAAGTGTACCTTAGGCTTGCTTTGCTCAAAATAAGTTTTGCCTATCAGTTGAAAACACTAAGTTTTTGTTTGACAAAAACTCCCAAGGAACCACCAATAGACATTGGTGAACCTTTACCCTTGTTCAACCACAAGTTTTTAACTTAGAAATTGGGATGAGGAGATCCTTTATATCTTCAATGTCTTGATGCTCAAATTGTCCGTTTCCGGGAACACGACTAAGTACTTAGATTTTTCCTTCTCGAGAGGTGCTGCACTTTCCCCACAAGACTCGACATGCATCGAGACAAGATCTCTCAGAAGCTTTCCCTTAGACCAAATGGACGCGTTCCAATCCTATCACCCCCTACCACCTTTTGTCCATCTGGCTAAGTTATTGCAACCTATATGATCAAGGAAGAGCCCATATGCCATGTGGTTGCACTAGAAGCTTCTAAACACTAAGTATCTCAAATCCCTTTGTTCCTGGGTGGATTTCCAAAAGTGAGATGCACAATGTAGACCATAGATATGGGCCTTGTTAACCACTCAACATAACCCAAGAACACCATTCCACACAGGTGATTCATTCACTTAGTTGTTTTATTAGACAAAAACATGAGTCAAGACTTAACAAAGTTTCCATAGCATGTATATAATCCACCCTTGTTTGCTACTAGCTAGGCTAAGCATGATAGTATAACAAGTATCTTAACTTAGAGAAAATTCTACTAAGATTAAATCTACTAGGATTTCCCATAACATAGCATAGCATATAGATACTTAGAAAAAATTTCATGCAAGCCCTATACAAAATATCACTAGTGCATAGTCAAAATAATGGGACAAATAGATGAATCACCACTTTCCTTGGTTGTAACATCCCAAAAAAAATCATAGTTTCAAAACTCATTCATATCATCTTTTGCATTTAGGGTTTTCTCAAAATTATTTAGAGACAGATGTCTGAGCTATGATTTCATGTGAACAATTTATCTCAAATGGCCATCACCCTTTGAAATTTGAATGTTTAGATACTGGTTTACTTGCCTCCATTGATGGCTAGATTTGGTGAAGTTTTAACCCAAGTTTCCAAATTTAGAAAATAGTTTCAAAATCCTTTTTCAAATATTTGCAAACTAGATCAAGCCTCTGATTACTTTGAAACCCAAGCTTGACCAAGCCTTGCAAAGTAACCACTTAGTTAATATGACTGTTTTTGAATCCACAAAACCCTGCAAAAATTCCCAAGGCTGAATGAATTCAAAAGGATTTGAATTCATATCAAAATCATACCAGAAAATGAATTTAGAAAAAGAAAAAGCTTAAACAATAGAAAAGGGCCGCGCGGCCAGAATCTGGCCCAGCAGCTGATCAAGCCCAGCAAGCCCACCCGGGGATCTCCTTTTCTTCTCACACGCGCGAGCACACGCAAACAGACGCTGACAGCCCGACCCCACCAACACTTTGCGCGTTTCGCTGACGAGCGGGTCCAGTCCACGTCGTCCTCGTCTTCCCCAGACTGCGCCTGCGACCACGTCGCTGCAGCAGTGATGGCCGGTAATGGCGCGATGTAAATGGGCATTTATCCTCGAGCGTTTCTTGTCGATTCCCCGGCTATAAGACCCTCTCTGCCCCGCGATCTTTTTCCCCCAAACACCTCACTCACTCCGCCACCAGGCTGCCCTCAACTCTCGCGAACCGCCGCTGACAGAGCCCTCTCCGGCGAGCGATTCAGGTGAGCCTCGAGTTCCCCTCTGCCTATCTTTCTTGCTGTCTGACTCAGTGTATCTTTGCGCACCTCCTGACCTCACTAGTCCGTCTTGTCCTGCCCCAGGTCGCCGGTTCCACTTGACACCGCGAGCACCGACGGCGACATCAACTCCGACGAGTTTTTCCGGTAGGTACAGACCGCCCCTCGCTTTTCCGTTCATGCACACAACTTCCCCTTGAACCTGTGAACCTAACCGTGTCGCTATCTTCCCCTGGGGTGATTCACAACGACGTCCACGACGACCACCTGACGCACCCAACGCCGCCACGAACTCCGGCGAGCAATCGCAACCGTGCCCGAACGCCCCTTGACCAACCGTGAGTACGACGAGCTTCACCAAGATCTCCTGAGCACGGTGAGCTACTCCTCGATCTCACCTACCCCCTGTAGCGCCGCCTCCGTCAACGACTGACAGTTCCGCCGCCAGTAGCCGCCGCTCCGCCGCCAGATCTTGGTCAGTACAATAGCAGCCGTTAGATCTTCATCGTAGCGCTAGGATAGATTCACTTACTCTGAAGCGGTACGCGATCTGAGCCGCCAGATTTCATTTAAATCCTACGGCTGTGGAGCTCGATCCGGTGCGAAGCGGTACGAGCGAATAAAAAACACGACGCGTGGCTAGATTAGATCTGAAAACAGATTTAAAAACCAGAATTTTGATCCAAATTCAAATGCTCATAACTTTCAAATGCCACGTTAGATTTTTGCAAACTTTATACCGTTGGATTCAGTGAAACGAGGCCTTTCTGAATATCCAATTTGTTTAGCATATAGTAACAGTTAAAAATGATTTTATTTGTGGAACAAGTTTAGGGCTATTTTAGATATAGTTTTATTTTTGTATATTATTTTGGGGCCAAATAAGTTTAGTGGGCAAACTTGTGTCATGTTAAGTTTCTGTAGTCATGAACATACTTGGTAGAACTTTCAAAATTCAACACTTGGTAGATTCTTGCATGCATGCATTCATATTATTTTTGGTTGTATTTAATTGTGTGTAATTGTATGTTTAATTTCTTGTGTAGATTTTACTAGTGATTGTGATTGTGAAGAGTGCTACTCTCCACACTACCAAGGCAAGTGATATTTTCATGAATTTTCCTATCCTAAGTTTTGTACTAGCATTAGATATTTGCTAAAGTATTTGCATGATATTTTGCTTAGTGCTAAGATGGGAAATCCTAAGTAGAGTGAAATAGTAGAATTGCTAGGGTAATTTTCCTAAGTTAAGTTATCATACCTTGCTTAGCCTAGCTTATAGTAAACAAGGGTGGTAAACATCTATATAGTTTATGATAAAAAATATTCTAAGTCAAGAGACTTATATTTTCTTAATAAAACAACTAAGTCAAATGAACCTCCTGGGTGGAATGGAATGATTGGGTTATGTTGAGTGGTTACACAAGGCCATGGACTTGGGTTGTGTATCTCACTTGTGGTATGCCACCCAGGCACAAAGGGATTTGGAGGCCAAGTGTTGAGAAAGCTTACAGTGCAACCACTTGGCAAAATGGGCTCTGCCATGATCATATAGGTTGCTAGAACTTAGTCATTTGGACAGTTGGTGGTAGATGGGATGATAGGTTGGAACGCGTCCATTTGACTAAGGAAAGGCTTCTGAAAGGTCCTGTCTTGGGAAACCAAGTCTGGTGGGAAAGTGCACAACCTCTGCAGATGGAAAACCTAAGTACTTAGCCTTGTCCAAGGAAATGGACACTTTTGAGCATCAAGACATGGAAGCCACAAGAATCTCATCACTCCAACTTCTAAGTAAAATTTGTGGGTGAACAAGGGTAAAGGACCCCAATGTCTATTGGTGGTTTCCTGGGAATGTTTTTGACAAAGAAAAACTTAGTGATTTCAACTAATAGGAAAAACTTATTTTCAAGCAAAGCAAGCCAAGCTACACTTAGCCAAAATGCATATAGTATTATAGTCCAATTAAAATATACTAAGGTATCACTTGCCAATACTATTCCAAAGTATTGACCCTCTGTGGCTGTAACTTGTGTGAGTTGCAGGTTACTCTGATGATGAATAGGAGTCATGAGTCTACACTCAACATGCTTGCCTGTGGCACATGAAGATGAAGACTTGTGTTTATTTACTTATTCCATAAACTCTTGTATTAGGCCTATGGCCCTGAGTTGTAAAATACTATGTTTAATCTCTGGAATGAATGAAATAAACGACCTTTGTATCTGTGTACTTCATCTTAAACTATGGATGCTAGCATTGATCCAGGGACTAGCATTGCAATCACAGGGATCCTTTCCTTTATAAAGGAGGGGTCTAACAGATGGTATCAGAGCACTGTGTTGCCTGTAGGATTATGACCCTAGGATTGGAAAACCACTAAGGAAAAAGTTTTTCAAATACTTCTACACTTGTCTATTCTTCTCGTAAAACTTTTCTAATCTTTCAACTTCCTTGTAGATGAACTCCATCAACGAAGCCGTGAAGAAGGGACCACTCATGACCATGACCTTGGAATGTGAAACTGAGTTTCCCAATATTCTCAAGGACCTCATGGAGGCAATGGATGCACATGGTGAAGCCGTGTACAAGGGCTTTCCAGTGATGGATAAGGAGTGGAGTATTGGTGGGTGCAACTTCACTTGTACAAAAACAAGGAAGACAACCACAAAGAAAAGGGATTCTGCATGTACACCAACACTACAATGCACACCACATTCTTTGAGTCAGCCAGGGATGCAGCTTGGAGGACTATCAAAGAACTAAGTGCTAGAGTCAAGTGCAGAATGCTCAACCTCCAAAAGGACTTAGAGAAAGAGAAGGAACTTACTCAAGAGTTGGAAGACACCAACCAAGAAATAAGGGGAGATGTTATAGACTTAGTGATAGAGTCAAGAGAGCAAGATTGGTGGATTGCCTCTAGGAACATTGTGTTCAATAATAGATCCCGTGAGATTGGATTGTAAGGACACTTCGTTAGTTGGACCACCACTTATCACCTTGTTTTCAAAAGATATTTTAAGTAAGTATGGACCTTGAGTGATGTAATGAACTTATGTATGCATGACTTGAGTGACAATTATGTTTCATGGATATGTATGAATGTTAGTCTTGATTTACCTTGAATTGCATTGTTCTAACTTTTTCAATCTTATAAATAGATGCATATTGCCATCAGCACTGTTGAGGAGTTTCGGGTTACTCGTTTTGGTTCCCGTATCATTGAGCTTACCACTCTGCTTGATCTCCCTCTTCCTACCATCACGGTGTACCCACTCACCAAGTTCGAGAGGAAGGACCTCTGGGGCTTCAAGGTGACCCAGCCAGGACGCCAGACTGAGCCTACTACAGAGGCCATCGTCTTCAAGCTGATGCACGATGACAGAGAGAGAGGCATGGAGGTAGTCATGCAGGACCTGATAGGACGACTGTTAGGCCGTCACTCCCGACAGGTTAGGGGTACTGACTTTCACGCCTTCGGAAGACGTGATGTTGATGGAGAGTCCATCGACTTTGAGGACGACTCGAGGAGCACTGCGGAGCCGATACGTCTTTATCTTCAGGACTTAGAGACTCTTCTCAGACACGTAGATACGGACAGGATGAACGTCATGCTAGGTAATGACGAGCTTCAGGTGCAGCTTCGCGAGAAGGACAAGCTTTTTGCGCAGCAGGATGAGATGATCAAGGAAATGGAGACAAAGTTCGAGGCCCAGGACCGCAAGTTCAAGAGTCAGGAGAAACGCGTCCAGGATAGGAACAAGAAGATCCGGGACATGACCGAGGAACTGAAGTCCAAGGACTTCGAGCTTGAGCAGCAGCAGATGGTTATTGAGAGGCTTCGCTCCCAGAAGAGGGCTCTCAAGACCAAGGTTGATTCTTTGACCACTACGATTGAGGAGAACAAGACCGCAATGGAGAACGCAGGTCTTACCTTCGTCGAGGAGGAGATAGATGCTAACGAGTAGACTTGTTTACTCGTTTTTTTACTTTCATATTCATACTTGTTGTTGCGAACTTATTATTGGACCATCCGACATGTGGATGGCTTGCCACTATTGTGTTTTACTTCATGAGTTTGTCATGTGGTTGTTGAACTTTTACTCTTATGTTGCTTGTTATGTGTTTGCTTGTGATGTAATGTGCATGAAACATCTATGGGTATCTCATTCTTATCTATTTGAACAAACCACAGATGCCTCCCCGTCGCGCAAACCCCAATCCCAACAACATCACCCCGGAAATGCAACAAATGATGAATGCGCAAACACAGCTTATGCAAATGATGACAACATTCATCCAGAACCAGAATAACAACAACAACCCCAACAACAACAACAATAACAACAAAAACAACAACAACAACAACAACAACAACAACAACAACAACAAAACAACAACAACACAACAACAACAACAACAACAACAAAAACAACAACAACAACACAACAAAAACAACAACAACAACAACAACAACAACAACAACAACAACAACAACAACAAACAACACAAAACAACAACAACAACAACAAAACAACAACACAACAACAACAACCCTCCGGGTTTTGATATGCTCACCAGATTTCTGCGACTAAGGCCAGCAAAATTTTCAGGAACAACTGATCCCATGGCAGCCAATGACTGGCTACGTTCTGTGAATAAAGACTTGGTGACAGTGGGCTGCACTGATGCTGAAAAAGTCAGATTCGCAGCACATCTGTTGGAAGGACCAGCCGCCACATGGTGGGACAACTTCCAAATCACTACTCCCATTGATGAAGTGACATGGGACATATTTGAGGATGGGTTTCGCACCGCTCATATCTCATCCGGGATAATGAGTCTGAAAAAGAAGGAGTTTCACAACTTGAAGCAGCGCCATCGCAGTGTGGCAGAATACATAGAAGAATTCAACAATCTGGCGCGCTATGCACCGGATGAGGTTGATACAGATGCCAAGAGAAAAGAAAAGTTCTTGGAAGGTTTGAATGATGAGCTGAACCTACAGTTGTCTGTAGCATATGTTCCAACTTATCAGTCATTGTGTGACAAGGCTGATATTTTGGAAAGTAAAATGAAGCAAGTCGAGAGTAGGAAGAGGAAACACTCCGACAAACACAGCTCGGGATCGTCTCACAAACGATCTCATTATGATGACAGTGGCAGCTCAGGATCCCATAAACATGGTAAATTCAACAAGCACCACAACCACAACCGTCATGACAACAAGCATCACCGTAGTCATGACAATGATAAGTACAAGAACCACAAGAGTGGACATAAGAGCCACCATAGTGGAAATGGTAGTGGAAGTGGAAATCAGCATGTTAAAAAGGACATCAGTCAGGTTGAGTGCTTCAAATGCAAGAAGTTGGGGCATTATGCTAACGAGTGCCCTGAAAAGAAAGTTGAAGGACCTAACAATCCAAATCCTTTCCAGAAAGGACAGGTTAACCACATCAATGTGGAGGAGGTCTATGAGGAACCTGATGCCGTGGCTGGTAAGTTCAGACTCAATTCAATTTTAGCATTTGTACTCTTTGATACTGGTGCATCTCATTCATTCATATCAAAAGCATTCGTTGAAAGAAATGAACTACCGGTAGAAACCATTGGGTGTCCTATAAGAGTAAGTTCTCCAGGTGGAGAAATGATAGTAAACTCAGGATGTCATGACTTAGTCATAGAGTTTGGAAAACATAAGTTTCCAGTGAACCTAATAATCCTGAATTCCCAAGGATTGGATGTAATATTGGGAATGGATTGGATGGCTAAGTATGAAGGAGTATTAGATTGTGCCAATCGTACAGTTACATTCACAACCCCAGAAGGAAAAAGAATAAAATTCAAGTCAAACTTTGAATCCAAAGGTAGTAAACTGAATTCTCTTAAGGGGGTTAACATGGACAGTGTGCCAATTGTGTGTGAGTATCCGGATGTATTTCCGGAGGAATTACCAGGAATGCCACCAGATAGAGATGTGGAGTTTTTGATAGATTTGGTACCAGGATCTGGACCAATAGCTAAGAGACCATACAAAATGTCAGTTGATGAACTGAAAGAACTCAAGAAACAGCTAGGAGAACAGTTACAGAAAGGGTTTATTCAACCAAGTTCTTCATCTTGGGGAGCCCCAGTATTGTTTGTGGAGAAAAAGGATAGAACACAAAGATTATGTATTGATTACCGTTCTCTCAACGAAGTTACTATCAAGAACAAATATCCTTTGCCAAGAATCAATGACTTGTTTGATCAGCTTGAAGGAGCATGTGTATTCTCGAAGATTGATCTCCGGTCTGGTTATTTTCAACTTAAGATAAGAGAGCAAGACATACCTAAGACAACATTCACCACAAGGTATGGATTGTATGAATACACTGTGATGCCTTTTGGTTTAACCAACGCTCCAGCATACTTCATGAACATGATGAATAAGGTATTCATGGAATTCCTTGACAAATTTGTGGTCGTTTTCATCGACGATATCCTAGTCTACTCCAAGAGCAAGGAAGAACATGAAAGACACTTGCGCTTGATACTTGAAAAATTAAGAGAGCATAAACTTTATGCCAAATTCAGCAAGTGTGAGTTCTGGTTAGAGAAAGTTGGATTTCTTGGTCATGTTATGACAAAGGATGGTGTTGCAGTGGATCCTGCTAAAGTTTCAGCTGTGACAGATTGGGAATCACCCAAGAATGTGAAGGAAGTTCGTAGTTTCCTTGGCTTAGCAGGTTACTACAGAAGATTCATTGAAAATTTCTCGAAAGTTGCTAAGCCTATGACAGAATTGCTAAAGAAGGACAAGAAATTTGCTTGGACTGAAGGTTGCGAAGTCAGCTTCCAAGAGTTGAAGAAGAGACTTGTGACAGCACCAGTTCTATGTCTGCCGGATTTGGAAAAGGATTTCCAAGTGTATTGTGATGCGTCTCATCAAGGTTTGGGTGCCGTGCTTATGCAAGATGGTAAATTCGTAGCCTATGCTTCGAGACAACTCAAAACTCATGAAGTAAACTATCCTACTCATGATTTGGAGTTAGCCTCTGTCGTCCATGCACTCAAAACATGGAGACATTACCTTTTGGGTAAGCGGTGTGAAGTGTTCACCGATCATAAGAGCTTGAAGTATATCTTCACCCAGAAAGAGATCAACATGAGACAAAGAAGATGGCTAGAACTTATCAAGGATTACGACTTAAATTTGCAATACCACCCCGGTAAAGCAAATGTAGTAGCCGATGCTTTAAGTCGTAAGACGTTTGTAAATGGTCTTACCAAAGGGGATTTGCCAGATGATCTGTGTAAGCAATTCAAGGAACTCAGATTGGAGATTGTACCAGAAGGACATCTCATGACATTAGATGTTCAACCCACTCTATTGGACAAGATCCGAGAAGTTCAGAAGACTGATAAGGAAATTGAAAAGATTAAGGAAAATATTAGTCTAGGGAAGGCTGAAAGTTTCCATATTGATGAACAAGGAACCTTATGGCACGGGAAACGTATATGCGTTCCACAAGACCCAGAATTGCGGAAACTGATCTTACAAGAAGGTCACAACTCTCCATATTCTATTCACCCAGGAAACACCAAGATGTACATGGATATGAAAGAAAGATTTTGGTGGAACAATCTCAAAAGGGACATCGCCGAACATATTGCTTTGTGTGATGTGTGTAGTAGAGTCAAAGCGGAGCACCAAAAACCAGCAGGTTTGCTTCAACCACTGCCTATTCCTGAATGGAAGTGGGAAAATATTGGTATGGATTTCATTACCGGGTTACCAAGGACCAGGTCAGGGTATGATTCCATATGGGTAGTAGTGGATCGCCTAACTAAAGTGGCTCATTTTATACCTGTGAAGACCACTTATACAAGTGCCAAGTTAGCAAAAATATACATGAGCAGAATCGTATGCCTTCACGGTGTGCCAAAGAGTATTGTGTCAGATAGAGGAACTCAGTTCACTTCTCACTTTTGGAGACAGCTTCATGAATCCTTAGGAACGAGATTGGAATTCAGTACTGCCTTTCATCCTCAAACAGATGGTCAAACAGAGAGGACCAACCAAATTCTAGAAGACATGTTGAGAGCATGTGCTTTAGATTATGGAGCGAGTTGGGATGAAAGTTTACCCTACGCAGAGTTTTCTTACAACAATAGTCATCAAGCTAGTATCGGAATGGCACCATTTGAATTACTCTATGGAAGGAAGTGTACCACCCCATTGTTATGGAATGGTGTGGGAGAAAGAAGCTTATTTGGACCTGATCTTATCAAAGACGTCGAAGAGAAAGTCAAATTGGTTAAGGGCAGATTGAAGATAGCACAGTCTCGACAGAAAAGCTACGCGGATTCTAAGCGTAGAGAAGTCACCTACGAAGTTGGGGATAGAGCTTATCTCAGGGTATCACCACTCCGTGGAGTGAAAAGATTTGGAGTCAAGGGAAAGTTGGCACCAAGATATGTTGGACCATTCAAGATTCTAAGTCGCAAAGGAGAAGTTGCATACGAAGTTGAATTACCGGAATCTCTATCAGCAGTCCATAACGTATTTCATGTGAGCCAACTTAAGAAATGCCACCCAGAAATGGAAGAGTCTTCTTTGAAGGATACCATACCTTTGGAAGAAGTTCAGCTAGAAAGTGATCTCACTTATGAGGAAAAACCTGTCAGGATTCTAGAGACCGCAGAAAGAGTTACCAGGACCAAGACTATCAAGTTTTGTAAAGTGCAATGGAACCATCATTCCGAAGAGGAAGCAATATGGGAAAGAGAAGATGATCTTCGGAAAGACCACCCTCACCTATTTGCTAGCCAACCCGAATCTCGAGGGCGAGATTCATCCTAAGGGGGTTAGATTTGTAACATCCCAAAAAAAATCATAGTTTCAAAACTCATTCATATCATCTTTTGCATTTAGGGTTTTCTCAAAATTATTTAGAGACAGATGTCTGAGCTATGATTTCATGTGAACAATTTATCTCAAATGGCCATCACCCTTTGAAATTTGAATGTTTAGATACTGGTTTACTTGCCTCCATTGATGGATAGATTTGGTGAAGTTTTAACCCAAGTTTCCAAATTTAGAAAATAGTTTCAAAATCCTTTTTCAAATATTTGCAAACTAGATCAAGCCTCTGATTACTTTGAAACCCAAGCTTGACCAAGCCTTGCAAAGTAACCACTTAGTTAATATGACTGTTTTTGAATCCACAAAACCCTGCAAAAATTCCCAAGGCTGAATGAATTCAAAAGGATTTGAATTCATATCAAAATCATACCAGAAAATGAATTTAGAAAAAGAAAAAGCTTAAACAATAGAAAAGGGCCGCGCGGCCAGAATCTGGCCCAGCAGCTGATCAAGCCCAGCAAGCCCACTCGGGGATCTCCTTTTCTTCTCACACGCGCGAGCACACGCAAACAGACGCTGACAGCCCGACCCCACCAACACTTTGCGCGTTTCGCTGACGAGCGGGTCCAGTCCACGTCGTCCTCGTCTTCCCCAGACTGCGCCTGCGACCACGTCGCTGCAGCAGTGATGGCCGGTAATGGCGCGGTGTAAATGGGCATTTATCCTCGAGCGTTTCTTGTCGATTCCCCGGCTATAAGACCCTCTCTGCCCCGCGATCTTTTTCCCCCAAACACCTCACTCACTCCGCCACCAGGCTGCCCTCAATCCTCCGCGAACCGCCGCTGACAGAGCCCTCTCCGGCGAGCGATTCAGGTGAGCCTCGAGTTCCCCTCTGCCTATCTTTCTTGCTGTCTGACTCAGTGTATCTTTGCGCACCTCCTGACCTCACTAGTCCGTCTTGTACTGCCCCAGGTCGCCGGTTCCACTTGACACCGCGAGCACCGACGGCGACATCAATTCTGACGAGTTTTTCCGGTAGGTACAGACCGCCCCTCGCTTTTCCGTTCATGCACACAACTTCCCCTTGACCCTGTGAACCTAACCGTGTCGCTATCTTGCCCTGGGGTGATTCACAACGACGTCCACGACGACCACCTGACGCACCCGACGCCGCCACGAACTCCGGCGAGCAATCGCAACCGTGCCCGAACGCCCCTTGACCAACTGCTAGTACGACGAGCTTCACCAAGATCTCCTGAGCACGGTGAGATACTCCTCGATCTCACCTACCCCCTGTAGTGCCGCCTCCGTCAACGACTGACAGTTCCGCCGCCGGTAGCCGCCGCTCCGCCGCCAGATCTTGGTCAGTACAATAGCAGCCGTCAGATCTTCATCGTAGCGCTAGGATAGATTCACTTACTCTGAAGCGGTACGCGATCTGAGCCGCCAGATTTCATTTAAATCCTACGGCTGTGGAGCTCGATCCGGTGCGAAGCGGTACGAGCGAATAAAAACACGACGTGTGGCTAGATTAGATCTGAAAACAGATTTAAAAACCAGAATTTTGATCCAAATTCAAATGCTCATAACTTTCAAATTCCACGTTAGATTTTTGCAAACTTTATACCGTTGGATTCAGTGAAACAAGGCCTTTCTGAATATCCAATTTGTTTAGCATATAGTAACAGTTAAAAATGATTTTATTTGTGGAAAAAGTTTAGGGCTATTTTAGATATAGTTTTATTTTTGTATATTATTTTGGGGCCAAATAAGTTTAGTGGGCAAACTTGTGTCATGTTAAGTTTCTGTAGTCATGAACATACTTGGTAGAACTTTCAAAATTCAACACTTGGTAGATTCTTGCATGCATGCATTCATATTATTTTTGGTTGTATTTAATTGTGTGTAATTGTATGTTTAATTTCTTGTGTAGATTTTACTAGTGATTGTGATTGTGAAGAGTGCTACTCTCCACACTACCAAGGCAAGTGATATTTTCATGAATTTTCCTATCCTAAGTTTTGTACTAGCATTAGATATTTTGCTAAAGTATTTGCATGATATTTTTGCTTAGTGCTAAGATGGGAAATCCTAAGTAGAGTGAAATAGTAGAATTGCTAGGGTAATTTTCCTAAGTTAAGTTATCATACCTTGCTTAGCCTAGCTTATAGTAAACAAGGGTGGTAAACATCTATATAGTTTATGATAAAAATATTCTAAGTCAAGAGACTTATATTTTCTTAATAAAACAACTAAGTCAAATGAACCTCCTGGGTGGAATGGAATGATTGGGTTATGTTGAGTGGTTACACAAGGCCATGGACTTGGGTTGTGTATCTCACTTGTGGTATGCCACCCAGGCACAAAGGGATTTGGAGGCCAAGTGTTGAGAAAGCTTACAGTGCAACCACTTGGCAAAATGGGCTCTGCCATGATCATATAGGTTGCTAGAACTTAGTCATTTGGACAGTTGGTGGTAGATGGGATGATAGGTTGGAACGTGTCCATTTGACTAAGGAAAGGCTTCTGAAAGGTCCTGTCTTGGGAAACCAAGTCTGGTGGGGAAAGTGCACAACCTCTGCAGATGGAAAACCTAAGTACTTAGCCTTGTCCAAGGAAATGGACACTTTTGAGCATCAAGACATGGAAGCCACAAGAATCTCATCACTCCAACTTCTAAGTAAAAATTTGTGGGTGAACAAGGGTAAAGGACCCCAATGTCTATTGGTGGTTTCCTTGGGAATGTTTTTGACAAAGAAAAACTTAGTGATTTCAACTAATAGGAAAAACTTATTTTCAAGCAAAGCAAGCCAAGCTACACTTAGCCAAAATGCATATAGTATTATAGTCCAATTAAAATATACTAAGGTATCACTTGCCAATACTATTCCAAAGTATTGACCCTCTGTGGCTGTAACTTGTGATGTTGCAGGTTACTCCGATGATGAATAGGAGTCATGAGTCTACACTCAACATGCTTGCATGTGGCACATGAAGATGAAGACTTGTGTTTATTTACTTATTCCATAAACTCTTGTATTAGGCCTATGGCCCTGAGTTGTAAAATACTATGTTTAATCTCTGGAATGAATGTAATAAACGACCTTTGTATCTGTGTACTTCATCTTAAACTGTGGATGCTAGCATTGATCCAGGGACTAGCATTGCAATCACAGGGATCCTTTCCTTTATAAAGGAGGGGTCTAACATTGGTAGTTGGGGAGTAGCAACAATCCTCACAATCAGAATCACAACTAGCACTAAAATCTACACATAAAATGATAGCACCAAATTTTCATTCAATTTAATCAAGCAAAAATATATGAATGCATGCAAATGCCATGTGATGATTTTCATAAACTAAACAAGACATGTAAACAGTACTAAACACTAAACTAAACATTCATAGTTTAAATAAACTCAAATTTGCTTTAAAATGATTTTCTAAATAATTTATATACACAAAATAAGCCTACAAATGTCTCTGCATAAAATTCTAGTTTTACTGAAACAAAGTACAAAACTAAGCCCATAGATGTGTAGGATTTATTTTTTTGAATCCATTGATATAATATTTGCATTTTTTGGATAAACAGAACAAAAGTTATGAATTTTACAAGTTAATTCATCTAATAAATCCAAATCTGGATTTTAAAAGAAAAATCCTGACACGCGGCGCCATCTGATTGGCCCGTACCGCTTCGTGTGGATCACGCTCGCGAGTCGTAGATCTAAGTTAGATTGCGCGGTCCAGATTGGACCGTACCCCTTCGCGTTTGATCTAATCCTAGCCGTTGGATCTAGATCCAGCGGATCTGGTCACTCTGACCATGAACAGGCCGGGCGAATGGCGAGCTGCGGCGACGATGGCTCTGCCGGCGACGCTCTGGAGGCGCTAGGGGGTAAGAGGGAAGGTGGGGGTATTTACCGAAGCGCAAAGCCGCGAGGAAGCTGCTGGTCGACAAAGTGGAGACGGGGGCGCACGGTGTCCTTGTGAATCCCTCGTCGGAGTCGTGGTCGGCGTCGGCTGCATACGATGGTTGACGGCGACGGCGCTACGAAGCAAAACAGAACAAACAGAAGGTGGCATTAGATGCGCGTGAGGATGGCGATCAAGATAGCATCAACCAGAGGGTAAGGGGGTCGAGGCTCACCGGGATTGGTCGCCGGAGACGTGCGCTGCCACGGCGGTGTGAGCTCAAGAACTAGCAGCCTGGTGGCGCTTAGACGGTGGCGAGTGAGGGGAAAGATGCGGGGGAATGTCGTGGTAATGCCGACGAGTCAGCCATGGAGGGGTCCTCACAGTGCGTGTTTAGATACGTGGGGGAAGGCGGACGGTTGATGGGTATGAGGTAGCACAGCTTACCCAGGTTCAGATCCCACGACGGTGGCGGAATCCTACTCCTGCTATAAATAACTATAAGGGAAAATACGCCGAGTTACAGGGATTGGTTCACTGTGCGTGGTGCGTCGTAATCGACACTAGGTTGTTTGAGATTGTGCCCTAATGGCTCCCAAAGGCCCGACTTATATAGTCGTTAGGTCCTAGGGTTACAGGGAAAAGTCCTAGCCGGACAGGTTACAGAGTCCTGCACTGCTTACAACTAGTCAAGCGTGTCTTGCACTCCAAGGCTCCGGGTATGTTGGTGACTCCTCTGTAGCCTTCCTTTATTCGGCATGGGCCTCCCTTCTGGATCCATCTAACTGGGCCGCCCAGCAGGCCATGGGCCATGCTACCACTATGGGCCAACCGGGTTATCCGGATAGGAGACATGCTATGAGGATACCCATATAGCATATCCCCAACAGTAGCCCCCGGAGAACTCCGAGATCTTGCGCCGTTTTGCCTCTTCATGTTGAATGCTCCGTCTAGATGGATGTCGACAAATCATCAAGCAATATCTTGTAGTCCTCCCAAAGAACCCTGCAAGGTTTTCTCCGTCTTCAACTCGTAAGTCAGAGAATTGTTAAGTCTTCTATCGTACTATTCCATAGCCGGACTGGATCCGTCCAAGCCGGAATCTTCCGATGTGATGGTTCATCTGCCAGTGACAGCTATGGCGACGTAGACGTAGGTCCGCAACGCCTCGTAACTCACACATACAGAGAACGCAATCATGTCCGTTGTTCCCGCATGAGTGATATGAACCGTTGGCAGCGACGGTTGGCAACGTGGCGAAATTTCCGCGCACACTTTCGCACACGTCGTCCACGTGTCAAGCATTCGATCATTTCACACGAATCTTGACGCTGGAGGTTATAAATTGTAACAGCGGTGGAAATTTTACTTTTCACCTCATTATCCTCTGCATCGTCTTCTTCCTCCAGCGAGCGCCTCCTCGAGCTCTCCGCGCCATAGCAAAAAACCCTAGCCCTTCAATCTTTCTCAGTCACCACATCAACCTCTCCAATGGCCAGTAGTAGTTCCACCCCTTCCATGGCGGCGTCAGGCGATGCCGTGGCAAAGCTGGCGAGCACCGTCATCGTGCCCCAGAGGGCATGGTGATCCCCAAATCCGCGATGGTCTAAACCACCGGCGATGACCATAACCCAGCGGCGTTGGAGCTGCTAGAGGAGGAATACGACTCCCACAAGGGCGACTGGCACGGTTCGGATATTACAGACCGCGACATCAAGGAGCTAATCATCGAGGGCTACCTCCCTGTGATGGAGGGGCTCGCCTGGCAGGCGGTGCCGGCCGGCGAGGTCACTCCTTCTCCCCAAGCCGGAGAGAAGGTGTGCCTCAAAGCCCAACTGGTATGCGGCGTCTCCCTGCCCATCTCCAATTTCTTCCTAGTTGTCCTCAACCATTACCGAGTACAGCCTCGGAACCTCTCCCCCAATAGTATCCTCACGCTTAGCAACTACGCGGTGCTTTGTGAGGGCTACTTAGGGATTAGGCCTAAGCTAGATCTCTTTATTTAGTTTTTCACCATCAAGCGGGAAGCCGAAGCCAGAAAGGACGAGCTCATGAACTATGGCACTATTAGTTTTAAGATCCGGCCTAGCCGGCGGTTCCCCGACATCGTCGGCCATGAGTCCTATAAGAACTAGCAACAGACGTATTTTTACGGCCTAGATATCTCTCTGTCTGGCCGAGAAGCGACGTACCCGGACTTCGTCGATGGAGCCGCCGCCGAAGCTTCAACATGGAGATCCCAGGCCTCATTTCCCTCCAACATCGATGCTTCCCGCGCTATAAGGCGGATAGAGTGGTTTGTAGAGACGGGTCTGACCGGTTTGGACCTGGCCATGTGCTGGTTCGTTAGTCGGATCCAGCCTCTGCAACACCACTTGAAGTTGATGCATGAGTACACCAAGGATAGGAAGGATATCCTCCGCATCTCAGAGGACAATTTCTTGAGTGACTCCGTCAAGCTTCAACTCAAGGACATCGTCAATGTGAAGGATAGGAAGCGAGGCTTCACCATCACCTATGACATGTTCGTTGACGGCACGTGCCCAAAGGTATGATGTTTATTTTCCGTGTATGACATATACTCCAGTTCTTTCGTCTAGCCATATCCATACCATCTAACACGTTGGGATTTCACTTAACAGCTTAGCAGTCTAGAGGAGGATAGCATGGATGTCCAAATCTATGACCCAAAGATGAAGGAAGTCACCGTCGTGTCCAACGACGATGTCCCGTTGGCACGAAAGCGGAAGAGCTCCACCTCTGACGCTGCCGATGGAGGCAAGAAGAAGAAGAAGACGGAGGGTGGAGCCTCTAAGAAGACTACTGCCGCCCTAGAGGCGGAGAAAAGAAAGATTACCGGGACCCCCTTTTCCAAAACACCTCCTCTTGTGTAAGCTTCTTTCTCTCCGACATTGTCCATTGCTTGTCTTATTACTGTACTTATACTTTTCGCATGTTTCAGGAAGAAGGACACTACCAGTTTGAAGAAGACCTCCAAAAATTTGGGGGCTTCTAGAAACATTAAGGATATGTTGCATCGTGACGTTTCTTCCCACGCATCTCCCGCCATCGCCCCTGTCACTCATAACGAGGAACTTTCTGTTTGTTTATTAAACACACATGTATTAACGTTTCTGTATTAATACAATTATATCATGCAAAATAAACATCTATCATATACTTGGAATATACATAATAACCACTTTATTATTGCCTCTCAGGGCATATTTCCTTCAGTCTCCCACTTGCACTAGAGACAATAATCTAGTTACATAGTGATAAATCTAACACCCATGGAGTTCTGGTGTTGATCATTTTTTGCTCTAGGGAGAATTTTAGTCAACGGATCTGCAACATTGAGATCCGTGTGTACTTTACAAATCTTTATATCTCCATCCTTGACATGCTCGCGGATGGAGTGAAACCGGTGCTTAATATGCTTGGAATTCTTGTGAGACCTTGGTTCTTTGGCATTGGTTATGGCACCATTGTTGTCACAATAGATCACCATTGGATCCAACACGCTCGCAACCACACCTCGTTCGGTTATGAACTCCTTCATACAAACTGCTTCCTGATCCGCTTTCGAAGCATCAACATATTCGGCATTCATTGTTAATCCAGCCACCACGGGTTGTTTGGAACTCCTCCAACTAACCGCTCCACTATTCATGAGAAATACGTATCTGGATTGAGACTTAGAGTCATCCGGATCAGTGTCAAAGCTAGCATTGACATAACACTTAGCGACGAGCTCTTCTTCACCTCCATACACAAGAAACACATCCTTAGTTATTCGCAAGTACTTGGATATTCTTGACCGCTATCCAGTGTTCCTCTCCTGTATCAGATTGGTACCTACTAGTCAAACTAATAGCATGTGCCACATCCGGTCTTGTACATAGCATGGCGTACATTATAGAGCCTATGACTGAAGCATAGGGGACTTTGTCCATTATCTCTCTTTCTTCCGCTGTAGCCGGACTTTGAGTCTTACTCAATGTCTTGCCTTGCAACATAGGTAAGAACCCCTTCTTACTTCCGTCCATTTTAAACTTCTTTAAAATCTTATCAAGGTATGTACTTTGCGATAGACCTATTAGGCGCATAGATCTATCCCTATAGATCTTTATGCCTAATATGTATGACGCTTCACCTAGGTCCTTCATTGAAAATTTGCTGTTTAGATAACTTTTAACACTGTTTAAAAGATCTATATCATTTCCAATCAATAAATATGTAATCCACATATAATACCAGAAATGCCACATTGCTCCCACTCACTTTCTTGTAAATATAATCCTCTCCATAATTTTGGACAAATCCAAACTCTTTGATCACCTCATCAAAATGGAGATTCCAACTCCGGGATGCTTGCTTCAGTCCATAGATGGATCGCTGAAGCTTGCATACCTTGTTAGCATCCTTAGGATAGACAAAACCCTTTGGTTGTATCATATACAACTCTTCTTCAATATTTCCATTGAGGAACGCAATTTTGACATCCATCTGCCATATCTCATAGTCGGAATACGCAGGAATTGCTAACATAATCCTAACTGACTTTAGCATCGCTACGGGAGAGAATGTCTCATTGTAGTCAACTCCTTGAATTTGTCAAAAAACCTTTGCGACAAGTCGAGATTTATAGACGGTTACATTACCATCAGCATCAGTTTTCCTTTTGAAAATCCATTTATTCTCCACGGCCTTTCAGTCGTGAGGTAAGTCCACCAAGGTCTAAACCTGGTTTTCGTACATGGATTCCATATCGGATTTCATGACTTCTAACCATTTTTTGGAATCCGGGCTCATCATCGCTTCTTCATATGTCACAGGGTCATCAATTTCATCGACCATGAAATTCATAACAGGATTTCCGTACAGTTTGGGAGCTGCACGCGTCCTGCTAGACCTGCGAGGTTCGGTAGTATCCTCTTTTGGAGCTTCATGATCGTTATCATTAGTTCCCTCTTCATTTAGTGAAGCCAACTCCGGAACGAATTCCGGCGCTGCGCTACTCACCATACTATGAAGAGAAGGTTCTACAACCTCTTAGAGTTCTACCTTCCGACTACTCACGCCTTTCGCGAGAAACTCTTTCTCTAGAAAGGATCCATTCTTGGCAACAAAAACCTTGCCCTCGGATCTATGATAGAAGGAATACCCAATAGTTTCCTTAGGGTATCCTATGAAGACACATTTTTCCGCTTTGGGTTCGAGTTTATCCGGTTGAAGTTTCTTCACATAAATATTGCATCCCCAAACTTTAAGAAATGACAGCTTAGGTTTGTTTCCAAACCACAATTCATACGATGTCTTTTCAATGGATTTAGATGGTGCCCGATTTAAAGTGAATGCAGCAGTTTCTAGTGCATAACCCCAAAATAACAGTGGCAAGTCCGTCAGAGACATCATAGATTGAACCATATCTAATCAAGTACGATTACAACGTTCGAACACACCATTTCATTGTGGTGTTCCGGCAGGTGTGAGCTATGAAACTATTCCACAGCCTTTCATATGAGTGCTAAACTCGTAACTTAGATACTCACCTCCACGGTCGGACCGTAGAAATTTGATCTTTCTATTATGATGATTTTCCACTTCACTCTGAAACTCCTTGAATTTCTCAAAGGTTTCAGACTTGTGTTTCATCAAGTAGATATAACCGTATCTACTCAAATCATCCATGAAAGTTACAAAATAATGATATCCACCTCGCGCCAACACACTCATTGGACCACACACATCAGAATGTATGATTTCCAATAAATCCGTCGCCCGTTCCATTGAACTGGAAAACGGCGTTCTAGTCATCTTTCCCATAAGGCATGGCTCGCATGTATCAAATGATTCGAAATCAAGTGATTTCAAAAGTCCATCCGATGGAGCTTCTTCATGTGTTTAACTCCAATATGACCTAGACGGCAGTGCCACATATATGCGGATATATCATCATTAAGTTTAATCCTTTTAGCATCAACATTATGAATATGTGTAACACTATTATCGAGATCCAACAGAAATAAACCATTCATCATCGGTGCATGACCATAAAATATTTCATTCATATAAATTGAACAACCATTGTTCTCAGATTTAAATGAATAACCACTGTGCATCAAACATGATCCGGATACAATGTTCATGCTCAGTGCTGGCACTAGATAACAATTATTGAAGTTTATAACTAATCCCGATGGTAAGTGGAGAGCTAGCATTCCGACAGCGATCATATCAATGCTTGATCAATTGCCAACACGCATCTTGACCTCACCCCTTGCTAGCGTTCGCTTGTTCCGCAGCCCCTGATTCGAGTTACAAATATTAGCAACTGAACCGGTATCAAATACCTAGGTTCTACTACGAGTACTAGTCAAGTACACATCAATAACATGTATATCAGATATACCTTTATTTGCCTTGCCGACCTTCTTGTCCACCAAAAAATTTGAGACAGTTGCGCTTCCAGTGGCCAGTCCCCTTGCAATAATAGCACTCGGTATCAGACTTAGGGACAACTCAGGGTTTCTTTTCAGCCATGGCAACCGGCTATCCGCCTTTCTTTCCCTTCTGTTTACCCTTCTTGTCTTTCTTGAAACTAGTGGTCTTACTGATCATCAACACTTGATGTTCTTTCTTGATCTCCACTTCTGCAGTTTTAAGCATTGACAGAAGCTCGGGGAGATACTTCTTCATGCCTTGCATATTATAGTTCATCACGAAGCTCTTATAGCTAGGTGGCAGAGACTAGAGAACACGATGGATTCCTAAGTCAATGGGAATCGTTATTCCCAAGGACACAAGCTTATCGGCGTAACCCGACATCTTGAGTACATGCTCACTTACGGAGCTGTTCTCTTCCATCATGCAGCTAAAGAACTTTTCTGAATCATTATAACTCTCTATAGCAGCATGGGTGTCGAAAATCATTTTCAAATCACCCATTGTATCAAATGCATTGCCGTTTTCGAAACGCTTTCGAAGTTCTGGCTCTAGCCCATACAATATGCCGCAATGAACTAAGTTGTGGTCCTCCTGACGAGTCTGATAGACATTCTTTTCCTCGTCAGGGGCATCATCAAACAGTGGGGGGCCTAGCGGCGCTTATAGCACATATTTCTTTTGTGCAGCAGTGAGGAGAATCCTCAAATTCATGTCCCAGTCAGTAAAGTTTCTACCGTTCATTGCAAGTTTCTCTTTCTCGATGAACACATTGAAATTAAAAGCAGGTGGTGCCATCTAAAATAGAATTTGTAAAGTTTATACTAATTTATGATAGCTTGATTTCAACTAATCAAAATTAAGAATGAACTCCCACTCAAAAACGACATCCCTCGTGCCTTTTTGGTGATTACATGAACCAAATCCACTACACCAAGTCCGATCATCACGTGAGTCGGTGTATCTTCAAAGGAGAGCATCAAATGGGCATCATATCTTCCATATGACTCAAGCTTAACCTTTCGGTCCGTGTTCCGAGGCCATGTCTGCACATGCTAGGCTCGCCAAGTAAGAACCTTAGTATTCGCGTGTGTAACTGTCTTACACCCGAAATATGATCGTGGATCCAAGAACACCCGATCATCACGTGATGTCTTGGAGCGACGAAACATAATATGTGCATACTTAAGTGAGAACACATTTTTATCTTGATATCTAAATGAGGGATCATCTTATTATGCTAGTAAAACGCCAAACAAGCAATATAAGATACAACAAACATCACATGTTAATAAGTGGAATGATATGGTTCTTGCACTTGATCTCCGTCATGTGCATCGTGGTATGATCCTCATCATACCTTTATGTGCAAGGCCAAGGTCTTACACGTTATGTGTGTTGTAAGAGTATTGACTTATACTTCTACTTACAACATCACCATATCATGACACTAGACCAGCAACAATCTAAACTAGACGCCTCTAACATGAACCACAACGAGGATAACAAAATTGTTGACGACTCATTGCAAATTAGATATTGACTATAGTAGGAGAGACAGACACCCGCTAGCCACTTATGCAAAACTAGTTGCATGTCAATCATGGAACATGTCTCATGTGCGAGGACATGTAAAGTTTGTCCGGATCGCTTCATCCCTCTATGCCACCAATATCCAAAGTATAACTAAGAAGCAATAACATGATCATCATCGCCCACATACTCATATGTGTACTACCCATGCAAAGCATCTACGCATATATCCGGCTATGATACCATTGTAAGGTTCGCAGCATAGAAAACAAAAAAAATCCTACGATGGGAACAACTATATACCAAGATCTATCTACTAGATACAGGCAACGGGCGGAAATACATACGTAGAGAACATACACTTGAAGACCGACAAATCTTAACGAGGTTGAACCCGTGGTTGATGTAGACGATCTCTTGCCGATCTCAAGATCGAGAGGAAGTCCTGGCACCGCAAATCAGCGGTGCATCCGTGCTCGCACACACGTCCGAGGCACCGAGCCACCTCCGCCTCCTCACTCCAGCGATGCAACGGAAGAACAACTCTTTCTTGCCGAATAGCCACTGGGAACATGTATCTCGCTAGTCCGAGACCATGGGGAATAAATACTAGAGGGGGAGAGAGATCCTTCATGTGGAGGTGTGAGTGAGAAGTGAGGGAGGGGCTCCTTTTATAGGAGGAGGGGAACCCTAAGGGGGTGGCCGGTGCATGGGGCTGCCAACTTGCCCTCCCTCCATTCATGTGGGTGGAAGCTCCACTCACAAAATGCCCCTTCAATTTTCTCCACTCAAAAACCCACTCAAATTCCCATTAAATTTCCACCAAATTTAATGAAAACTATCATTAAATAAAACTCCTTTTATTTATTCAGAATTTTTTCAATTACTTTAATGACAACATTCACATATAACCCCTTGCTAGTATTTCATTTCACATGCAAAAACACTTTCTGCAATTTCACCCAAAAACCAGTTTCGGTATCTAGTGAAATAAATTCCTGTGCTTGTTATTCTTTTCAGCATGAAACTATTTGCTCCAAATGGTGTCCGTGTCTCTTAAGTGTGTCACCCTACGGTTCGCGAATAATGTGGACATGATCGAGACCCCTCTCAGATCAATAATCAGAAGCGGGACCTGGAGATCCATACTGACTCCCACACATTCAAAGATGACTTTCTTGTGATTGTGGGAACCTTTTACACTAGTATCTTAATCCTTTTGTTTCGAGATATATTACATGTCTGAGATTCGATCATTGGTTCTCCATACCTAGTTTGATCTCGTTACTGACATGTACTCTTTTGTCATTCCCGTGATATAACATTCTAGTGATTAAATCACTTGCTTGCAAGCTAATCAATGTGATATCACCGAGAGGGCCCAGAGCATATCTATCCGTGATCGGGATGAACAAATTCCACTCTCTATCCATGGACCTCAACATACCACTTTAGTAGTACTGAACCCATCTTTATAATCACCCTGTTAAGGTGTGACGTTTAATGTTTATCAAGATACTCTTCCAGTGTTAGTGATTGACATGATCTCATGGTCTAAGGATTAGGATCACTTCGTATGTTGTTATAGCAATATAAACTCAATGACTTTGATCGTAATGCTATACTTCCAATGAATGTTCATCACACCATTCAAATAATGTTGTGACCTTGTTATTAACAACATCCAATGTCCATGATCCGTAAACCTTGATCATCTTGTTAATCAATGAGCTAGTTTATGAGAGAGGCATAACTAGGAACTGTATGTTTGTTTATTAAACACACATGTATTAACGTTTCTGTATTAATAAAATTATAGCATGCAAAATAAACATCTATCATATACTTGGAATATACATAATAACCACTTTATTATTGCCTCTCAGGACATATTCCCTTCAGTACAACAACTCTCATATTGGGTGATGATAGGGAGAAGTCCAAGAAGGGACCGTTCGGGAAGTAGCTCCCCAAACCCGACACGCACCGTACCAACCTACCAAAATTCTACATCTCTGGCTACGTGGGTTCGAGTTGCCACAACCTACTAAGTTCAACCAACCGCCCATTTCATTATTGGCACATGGTTGTACACGTAAGCTACCAAATAAAGAAGGCAATCATTTTCTATAGATACCTGCGTGCCGTTCCGCAATGATATCACCAAAAAATGTTAATCCCATCACACCCAGGAGGTTCATTGATTAAGTTGTTTTTTAGGTTTTTGCAAACCAACACTTTTAGAAACAACTTTCAGTGATGTAACCCAGCCCTCGTCCATCATAGCACGGCTAAGCACATCTACCAACGGTGGCTCAACTACAAGAGATCCCTACCACATAATAGGATATAACATAGCGATAATAGTTCCTATCATGCATCTACAAAATACGCCATAATGCATTGAAAATAGTAGGACAATAATCATGAACAAAATTAGCATCTACTTTCCTTGATAGTTGTTGCAGTCGTTCAAGCACTCATAGCAATCACACACATTGCACTCCTCGCAATCTATCGTTGAAGCAATTGCATACAACATAAACAATTATACAATCATAAACAAAAGCACAAATGCATGCATGACCGATACGTTGGAAACGTATCTATAATTTTTGATGCTCCATGCTTGTTTAGTATCTACTTTGCTTTACTTGTCCACACTTTGAGGTGCTTTTTACATGTTTTCTGGTACTAACCTATTAACAAGTTGCAACAGTGCCAGATGCCTGTTTTCTGCTGTTTTTGGTTTCAGAAAAGTTAGTAAAGAAATATTCTCGGAATTGGATGGGACAAACAAAAAAGTCAATTACTTTCCGTGGAGAACAAGAAGTCTAGAGGGGAGCCGGAGGGGCCATCCAGGAGGGCAGACCCACCCCAGGCGCGGGTGGGCCTAGCCCTGCGCCTGGGTAGGGTTTGGCTACCCTGGCCGCCTCCTCGCCCCCCCCCCCTTCGCCTATAAGAAGCCCCCGATGAATAAACCCTAAGAACCCGATCAAATATCCACGAAACCGTCTATAGCCGCCGCCACCATCGTCCCTAGATCGAGGAGATCTGAAGTTCTTCCCGGCACCCTGTCGGAGGGGAGATCATCCCGGAGGCCTTCTCTCCGGTATGATGCATGAGTAGTTCCACCTTGGACTATGGGTCCATGTAGTAGCTAGATGGTTGTATCTCCTCCTTTGTGCTTTCATGTATAGATCTGGTGAGCTCCATTCATGATCAAGATCTAATCTATTTGTAATCATGCATGTTGTGTTTAAGGGGATCCGATGGATATTGAGATTATTATGTTGGTTTGATTAATGGTTTTGTCTTTATGATTCTATCATGTCTGTGTTGTTTGTGATATTGCATGATCTCCGTTGTTAGTATCTATCTTGGCCAAGTAGTTGCTAGTGAATCCAAGAGGGGGTATTTATGCTCGATAGTGGGTTCATGCCTCTAGTTTCCAAGGAAGTGACAAGAACAGGGGAGGTCGGGAACAAGGTAATGGCGATGGTGGCGACGAGGAAGGAGGGGGACTCACCGGCGGAGGCTGATGGAGCGCCCCTCGGTGCTATCGCGAAGTTGTTCGTGGGGCGGTGGTTAGGCAGCCTGGTGATACGTCCAAAACGTATCTACTTTTCTGAACACTTTTGCTATTGTTTATCCTCTAAACTTATGTGATTTGGATACAACTAGCACGGACTGACGTTGTTTTCAGCAGAATTACCTTGGTGTCTAGTTTTTGTGCAGAAAATCAACTATCAGGAAAAATCCCGGAAAATATGCCAAAAATCCTATTTCACCAGAAGATCCACGGAGCCAGAAGACGAGACAGAGTGGAGGCCTGGGGGCCCACACCCCTGTCAGGCGCGGGTGGGCCCATCCCGCGCCTAGGGGGTGTAGCCACCCCAGGAACCCCCTCGGGCTCCCTCTGCGCCTATAAGTTACCCCTTGACCTAAAAACCGGGGGGTCGATGTTTTTCCAGAAAGAGTTCCGCTACGCCGCCACCACTAGAAACCTAGATTCGGATCTAGAAACTCCGTTCTGACACCCTGCCGGGACAGGGAATTTGGAGAGGATCATTGCCATCGTCATCACCAACGCCTCTCCATCAACCATCCATGTTTCCCTCATCCATGAGTGAGTAATCCCCCGCAGTAGGCTATGGGGATGGTAGGGATTGGATGAGTTCTATCATGTAATCGAATAAGATTGTTAGGGCATAGTGCCTAGTATCTCTACTAGTGCTATTTGGCTTTGTTGCAACTTGTTGTGCTTAATGCTTGTCACTAGGTCCCGAGTGCCATGATCTCAGATCTAAACTTATTATTGAATCATTATGATAGTATTGTTTGTGATCTTATCTGCAAGTTGTGTACACATATCACCGTCCGGATCCAAAGGCCCCGAAGTGACAGACATTGGGACAACCGGAGGGGATGGCTGTGATGTGAGGATCACATGTGTTCACGGAGTGTTAATGCTTTGCTCCGGTGCTCTATTAAAAGGAGCACCTTAATTACCAGTAGTTCCCTAGAGGCCCCGCAGCAACAGGATGGCTGGACAGAAGATCTTGTGCAAGTTCTCATTGCGAGCACGTATGACTATATATGGAGCACATGCCTAGGATTTTTTAGTACTTGGATGCTTGTTATTATTTATCTACAATGCCCTAGATCTTGAAGTTACATGTTTAGACTCGTCCATGCAATGCCCGTCCATACATCCCTATGCCTACCGCACTCGAATCCCACTGTAACTGTTATTGTTACTATTGCTCTTGTTCTATTGTTGTTGTTGCTTTGCTTTTGCTACTGCAAATTGTTGCTACTGATAAACTTCTGTGAGCAAGAACTATTTCTAGGTGCAGCTGAATTGACAACTCAGTTTGTTAAGGATTGCAAGTATTCTTTGGCTCCCCTTGTATCGAATCAATAAATTGGGTAATACTACCCGCGAAGACTGTTGCGATCCCCTATACTTATGGGTCATCAAGACTATATTCTTGCGTCGTTGCCTGGGATCATAGCTTTATTTGTAAGTTCACTTGGATCTATTATTGTTCACTGCTACTCCTTTCATCATGGGGAAGTCTCGTGATGGAAAGTTTCCTATTTTACCATACACTACAAGAAGAGGTATTGTCATAAACACCTGTGCTGCTCTTGATTCACCGTCTGTTATAAGTAAGCTTGTTACACCACCACCACATACTCATGCTACACACACTGCTACTAATGCTGAATTTGAAACTGCTTTTGATACTCATGATGTTACTTCTACTGTGCTTGATGCGAGTGGTTCATTAGGTCCTTTCCTAGATGCTACTATGGCTAGTCTAGGAAATACCGAAACTCCTAGTGAAGACACTGTTACACCTGTTAGCTCACCTGAGTCTAGAGAGAGTTATGATATTAATGATGGTTACATTGAGTACACTGATGATTTTGTTGAGGAGTGCCGAAATACACATGGTACAAGTGCTATTAAGAGTCTCCTTGCGAGACGCACCATTATTCCTAAGTTGTCCTCTGATCCTAAGTTTGCCACTTCTCCCATAGATATTAAAGATAAAGATTATGATTTCTCTCTTGATTTATCCTATCTAGACATTGTTGAGAAAGAACCTTTTTGTGGGACTGAAAATGAGAGTGTTGTGGCTCATATGAATGAGCTTTCTACTATGAGTGCTTTATTCTCTGATGATTTTAAGATGCGCAAGTACTTTGTTGCTAAGATCTTCCCTTTTTCACTAAAAGGAGAAGCTAGGGCTTGGTTTAATAGATTACCTCCTAGTTCCATTGATAGCCCTGATTGTTTGATTGCTTCTTTCTTCCAGAAATATTTTCCTCCTAGTGCTAGACATGCTGCTTTGCAGAGACTTTTTGATTTTAAATAGGGAGAAGAAGAGAAATTGCCTGAGTCATGGACAAGGTTCTGTGCCTTGATTCATGCACATACTGGATTTCCATTACCTAAGAATGAGCTTCTTGATATTTATTATAATGGACTAACTGATGATTCTAGGATGTACCTAGATAGCTTTGCTGATTGTGTTTTCAGGAAAAGAACTCCTACAGATGCTGAAGAATTAATGGCTAAAATAAGCAAGAATTATGATGATTGGACTTCAACTGTGTTAAATACACCTGAGCCTATTGCTCCTGAACCAGTTGTGCCTGAACCAGTTCCAATACCAACACCAAAGAAGAGAGGAGTTATTGCATTAAATGATGAAGTGATGAAGGAAGCTCAGAAGTGTTTAAATTAGAAAGGTATTAGAGATGAAGATGTGAAGAATCTACCTCCTATAGAAGAATTATGTAAGCCAATTCCCCACTCATCTACTATTGAGGTACACTCTCTCCAACACTTTGATAAAGGTGATATTCCTTATGGTAAGCCTCCTGATCAATGTTTAGAGGAACTTGACATTTTTATTGTTAAGCAAGGTAATTTTAATAAACAAGTTCAGAATCATTTATTGGAAAACTATAGAGCTATTAAAGACTTGAAAGATATTGTGGAAAGAACTTCAAATGATATTAAAATGCTTTGTAAACACTTTCAAATGGTTCAATCCCAACTTGATCAACTTGCTAAGGTACAGAAGGATATGATAGTTAATTCCTCAGGAGATAAACATGCTTATGGAATTAGAACTAGGAGTGGTATAGCTACTCAAGATCCTTTATATCCTGAAGGACACCCTAAAAGAGTTGAGCAGAATTCCCAACAAGTTGATAGTGGTAGTCCTCGTAAGAGAAAGAAAAATAAACATATAATAGTTGAGGAACCCCTTGAACCTGCTATAGATCCTAATAATATATCTGTCTCTGATGCTGAAACTGAGAGTGGTAATGATAAAAATGATGCTCCTGATAAGGAGGAAGTTGAGGAAGAACCTGAGAAGCACACTAAGAACACTAGGTACACTAAGGAACATTTGATTGCTAATAAACATGGTAAAGAGAGAGAAACTTGGGTGTAGAAACCTATGCCTTTTCCAGGTAAGAAACACAAGTCAAAGGAGGAAGAACACTACAACAAGTTTTGTGAGTGGATGAAGCCTTTATTTTTCCAAATTCCTTTGACTGATTCTATTAAGTTGCCTCCTTATTCAAAGTATATGAAGGATATTGTCTCTAATAAAAGGAACATTCCCAATGAGGAGATTTCTACTCTACTTGCTAATTATTCCTTCAATGGTAAGGTTCCAAAGAAACTTGGTGATCCAGGTATACCAACTATTCCTTGCTCTATTAAGAACAATTATGTTAGAACTGCTTTATGTGATTTGGGAGCTGGAGTTAGTGTTATGCCTTTTTATCTCTACAAGAGACTCCAGCTAGAAAAGTTGATACCAACTGATATATCTTTGCAAATGGCTGATAAGTCAACTACTATTCCTGTTGGTATATGTGAGGATGTTCCTGTTTAAGTGGTTTATAATTGCTTGGTTTTAACTGATTTTGTTGTGCTCGAAAGGCCTGAAGATGATAATATGTCTATTATTCTTGGGAGACCTTTTCTTAATACTGCAGGTGCTGTCATCAATTGTAATCAAGGAAAAGTAACATTTAATATTAATGACAAAGAGAATACTGTCTATTTCCCCAAGAAGGTTGCTAAGAGATATTGCCTGAATTCCATTGAAAATGTTGAGAGCATTAAGGTTGGAGAAATATATTGTCCCATTCCACAAGAAAGTTTTGAAACTATTATGATTGGGACCATTGCTATCAAGCTTGAGGTAACATAATCACTTGGTGGAATACAAAGTTTTGTCACATATAAGATTGTTTTGGTAACAAGACTTGATCAACCTTGTTAACAAAATGATTTTAATGAACAAAATAATGTTTTCACCATGGGTATACTTGCTTTCTTTTACTTTTTCTCCGTCCTAGTCTTTGCTTTTTCTCTTGTTAACTAGTTGCTTGCTTGTTAGAGTGTCTTAGAACTTCTATAGTTTGGTTTTTGTTTGCTTTTGCTTCTTTTGAAAAAAAACTGTTTTTGCGAGAAAATCAATTTTCTTATCCTGAAAATTGGTCAAAAATAAAGTTTCCCAAAAAATTTCAGAAAATTCAAAATAAATTTTCCTCAAAAAAAGGGGTAGAGGGACACCTGGAGTGACCCAAGGGGGCACCCAGGCACCCACACCCCTGGTAGGCGCGGCCTACCTACAGGTGGCGCCTGGGTCTCCAAAGTGTCTCCTCCCAGCCATCTTCTTTCTCTCTCCCAAAAAACACCAGAAAACTTTCTCAAGCTCGAGTTCTTGCTTTTCTTTCTTGCGATTTTCGATCTCCTTGCTCAGCCCATCTTTGCTGCTGATTTTTGGAAGGATTGCTCCTTGGTATGTGCCTCCTCTGCTTGTCCAATTAGATTTGTGATTGGTAGATTGTATGTTGAGTATTTTGCTGCTATAGGTGACAGGTTGTGTGAGCTTGCATGCTTGTTCTATGCTTAGAGATTTCATTTTGATGCATGTGTAGCCCTCTATCAAGTTCCTATAGTAGTTGCTTTTTATTTATCAACTTGGAAATCACTTGGTTTGATGTTTGTCTAAAAATTTCAGAAAAAAAAGAGGTCATGGACAACCGCACATTTGGTGAAATATTTGAGAGTGATGCACCTAGAAGGGCAAGGTCTTCAAGATCATCCTCCCGTGCTAGGCCCTCATACAATTAGGATCACATTACTCCGTGATTTGGCGACGAGGGAGATGAGGGGGATGCGCACCCCTCCACATTTCCTTGCCAAACCTTCTTGCGGGCTGCTGGGATTCTTGATGATTTTATGACCTTGGTTCTGAGGGCTGGACTAACAAGTTATATGCAGGATGAGAGTGTGCAATATGCAATGCTCACTAAATCATTTGTGGAGAGCTTTTCTTTTACTAACAGCATGTTCAAGCCAGATGTGTCTTTCAAAATTTATGGCAGGTCTTATAATTTGACATTGAAGAAATTTTGTGAGGCCCTGGGACTTGGTATAGCTGGGTTGGCGAAAAAGATTCCAGCTTAACCCGCTGATTTGTTGGAGCTTTACCGCGTGATAACCAATGATGATGACCGTAGATCTCAACGGGGAAAGATAAGAAATATTCAACTCTCAGCCATCAGGTACTTTGCTTACTATCTTGCCACTAGTGTTCTTGGTAGGGAGAACACTAGTAATATTTCCAACTATCAATTGGCCTTCATAGCTGCTGCGCTCAAGAATGAAACTAGGTACAATCTTGGTTCTCTCATTGCTCGTCGTTTAGCTGCTAAGGGACCCATTTATGGGGGAATTATTTATGCACGTGTTTTTGCTGCCTTGGACCTTGCTGTTGATCCAAATGATACAATTTTGGCTCCTAAGAGGCTTTATCTTGCTGCTATGAAAGCGCATCACTTTGTCACCACTAGCTCTACCCTTGAGATCTTAGTTTATAGAATGATGTTTATTGATGGGGAAGAGAGAGAGAGATCCCTCTACCCACACTTTGTTCAGTATTTATCAGGGACCTTTATCACGCTCCAAGGAGGAGATGGATGACGAGTTGCACATTCCTGGTTTCCATGGACGCTATCAGGGGGAAGCACCCTCATACGACCCCTCTGTTTACTACACAGGGGAGTCCTCGAGCTCATACCAGGACGAAGGAACCTCCTATACGTACTACGAAGGTGCACCTTCTTGGGCACCATGGGATTGAGCCCCACTTAAGCCAAAAGCCTAAGCTTAGGGAGAGGTATACCGACATCACACTCATCTATATATCATGTTTGGTCGGTTCTTTGTATATCCATTGTTTCGCTTTCTTTTTGGTTTTTGTTGCTGCTTTCTCAAAACACAAAAATACCAAAAATATTTTCGTTGTTTCTCTTGGTTTGTTTCTTTGCTTTTTGGTTTTGGTTTGACTTAAAAGAAAAATCCAAAAATATTTTTCTTTGTTTGATTTGCTTTTGCTTTATTGTTTTTTCTTTGTTTGCTTTCTTTTAAAAAAAATTCGAAAACACCAAAAATATTTGTTGTTCTTCTTTGGTTTTGTGAGTTCTTTGTAGGATTCAGCCATCCTCAGTGGATTTTGGTTTCATGATATTATTCAAGACACACAAGTGAAGGGCAATAATGAAGATTAAGACAACTTGAGGTGTGGTAAGAGGCTGGTAAGGAACTCTATTTGTTTTCATTTTTGTACATATACTCATAATTGTGAGCTTTCTTAGTCCGTTCATGTCAATTGTATGTTGTTATGAATACTTAGTAGTTCTTGCTTGCTTGTGATTAGCTCCAGCTTGCTAATAGTTTGTAGCATGTCATATGAATGTTTGCTTGCATTGTTTCATTCATACTTTGGTATCATATAGTGGTATCCTCCTCTGGAAGTTTCATGTGAATCTACTTGGCACATGCTCACGCATGCATATGACTAAACAATGATCAGTAAGCCTCGATGATTTATTTTTCCTTAGAGTTCTTGTATCACTTTCATGCCATAATTAGTCCTGTTTTGTTTCAAGCACGATTATTACAGTTATTGCTCTCTCGTTTGTCGCTCCCTCTCTATTGCTAGCCTTCACTTGCACTGAGTATGAGCTCTACCTGTGCTTCCAACTCCCCAAAACCAATATTGCCAATTATGTCCACCATACCTACCTATTAGCATCATTTGCTATTTCAGTGCATATTTATTATGCCTTGTTTTCTTCCAAATAAAATGTTTGTCTGTTTTGAGAAAGTTAGTTCGTAAGGCTCTCACGAACTTGATAGCACACTTTATTCCTTGCACTTAATAATCCTGAACCATTGTGACCTGTCCATCAAAGTTATATGCTTGCAAATTATATGCTGGGAGTCGGCAGAACCGTGTTGTCACGGGGAACGCTTTCAACACTTTTTGGATACATATCCAGTTGATACCTTGCTCTTTTGTTTGTGGATGTCGTCGGTGTGAAATAAAAGGGGAGCTTGTGAGTTCATGGAATCTATACATTGTGTTAGAGAAACGCTTGGGCCGCTAGCCTAAGCCCTGCCTAATCATGGCGGAAACTTGCAGCATCACCATAATGAGCATTTATGAAGCATCCTCAATAAAAGCTATACACATAGTAAATAAAAAGATCGTTGAGATGCTCATTGTCTGCTTGCCTTGTCATTTTGATCACGGGATAGCTCTTGTATCATATGCAAGGGGTACCCCGTTGGCGGTTCTCTATGATATGCATGTATTTACAATGACAAGAACTTATAGGTAACCAAAGTTGAGTAGCATGCGGTGCGGCCCTCATACTCAAGGGACATGGGATTTCCAGTTTATGTTCTGTCAAGCATATAACTCAGATTGGACCTTACTTTCACCTTAACCACATGAAGATGTCTATGATAGGGGCAATGAGAGATCAAAGTTAACGAGTACCTTTCTTTCATCATTTGGAAGCCTTTCAAACTTTTCAAAACCTTTTCACTTCCTTGTTGAGTCACCACTGATTCTTTGAGCACCTTCTTGAGAGCATAGTTGTCATTCTTGTGTTTGTCCAACAACTTGGTTAATTATGTCATGACTTTGATGCTTGTATCTCTGATATCTTTATCTCTAGTCTTCACTTGAACTTCAGAGGTACCTTGGCATTTATATTGTGATCTTCAAACAAAGGCAAGCGAGATACCACTCTATCATACCTTATTATGAGCATTGCAATGTTACTTATGTTTATGTTTCATGCTACTTATTATTATTGAGTTGGTTTCTCTTCATATCTTTCAATGACTATTGAGTATACTTAGTTGCATACTTCTTATTATGAATGGTTTAAGTATCTACTCATGTGCTGAGAATATATACATCATGTGAAGCAAATGTGTTCGTGAAAGTTCTTTTATCGCACTCAGTTTTCAACTTAATTGCTTGAGGACAAGCAATAAGCTAAGCTTGGGGGAGTTGATACGTCCAAAATGTATCTACTTTCCCGAACACTTTTGCTATTGTTTCTCTTCTAAACTTATGTGATTTGGATACAACTAACACAGACCGACGTTGTTTTCAGCAGAATTACCTTGGTGTCTAGTTTTTGTGCAGAAAATCAACTATCGGGAAAAATCCTGGAAAGGCCAAAAATCCTATTTCACCAGAAGATCCACAGAGCCAGAAGACGAGATGGAGTGGAGGCCTAGGAGGCCCACACCCCTGCTAGGCGTGGGTGGGCCTAGCCCGCGCCTAAGGGGTGCAGCCACTCCAGGCACCCCCTCGGGATCCCTTTGCGCCTATAATTTATCCCTTGACCTAAACATCGGCGGGGTCGACGTTTTTCTAGAAAGAGTTCCACTGCGCCGCCACCACTAGAAACCAAGATTTGGATCCAGAGACTCCGTTCTGGCACCCTGTCGGGACAGGGAATTTGGAGAGGATCATTGCCATCATCATCACCAACGCCTCTCCATCAACCATCAATGTTTCCCTCATCCATGAGTGAGTAATCCCCCACAGTAGGCTATGGGGATGGTAGGGATTGGATGAGTTCTATCATGTAATCGAATAAGATTGTTAGGGCATGGTGCCTAGTATCTCTATTAGTGTTATTTGACTTTGTTGCAACTTGTTGTGCTTAATGCTTATCACTAGGGCCCGGGTGCCATGATCTCAGATCTGAACTTATTATTGAATCATTATGATAGTATTGTTTGTGGTCTTATCTGCAAGTTGTGTACACATATCACCGTCCGGATCCAAAGGTCCCGAAGTGACAGAAATTGGGACAACCGGAGAGTATGGTTGTGATGTGAGGATCTCATGTGTTAATGGAGTGTTAATGCTTTGCTCCGGTGCTCTATTAAAAGGAGCACCTTAATTGCCAGTAGTTCCCTAGAGGCCCCGCTGCAACAGGATGGCTGGACAGAAGATCTTGTGCAAGTTCTCATTGCGAGCACGTATGACTATATATGGAGCACATGCCTAGGATTTTTTAGTACTTGGATGCTTGTTATTATTTATCTGCAATGCCCTAGATCTTGAAGTTACATGTTTAGACTCGTCCATGCAACGCCCGTCCATACATCCCTATGCCTACCGCACTCGAATCCCACTGTTACTGTTACTGTTACTATTGCTCTTGTTCTATTGCTGTTGTTGCTTTGCTTTTGCTACTGCAAATTGTTGCTACTGATAAACTTCTGTGAGCAAGAACTATTTCTAGATGCAGCTGAATTGACAACTCAGTTTGTTAAGGATTGCAAGTATTCTTTGGCTCCCCTTGTGTCGAATCAATAAATTGGTTAATACTGCCCACGAAGACTACTATGATCCCCTATACTTGTGGGTCATCACCTGGCGGCGTCGGGGATCCTGCGTGCGCGTTGGAGTTAGCAATGAAAGGAGATGGCATAGAAGAGGAACATGCGCGTGGTTATGTACTAAAGGACCTTTCGTCGCGGTTGATGGATCCAACCGGGACGTATGCTCCACCTTTCGTCCCGGTTGGTGCCACTAACCGGGACTAAAGGCCCATTTCGAGCTGGGCCCGAAGCGGCGCGCAGGTGCCTTTAGTCCTAGTTGGTGGCTCCATTTTCTGTTTTTCCAGATTTTCTCTCGGTTCTCGCCTTATTTTTTATTTAGGAATTTATATTTGTAATGGTTTTTAAATGATAAATAATTTGGAATATTAAAAAACTTTAAGCATCAAAAGTGTTTAAATTTGAATAACTAATTCAAAACCATTTTCTATTTTAAAAATAATTGAAGTAACTATTTAAACTATTAACCATTTTAAGTTAAAAATGAATTAACTAATATTTTTTGCATATTAATTTGGAATATTAAAAAACTCTAAACATAAAAAGTGTTTGAATTTGAATAACTAATTCAAAACCATTTTCTGTTTTTAAAAATAATTGATTTAACTATTTAAACTACTAACCATTTAAAATTAAAAATTACTTTTTTGCATATTAATTTGGAATGTTAAAAAACTTTCAACATAAAAAGTGTTTGAATTTGAATAACTAATTCAAAACCATTTTCTATATTTAAAAATAATTAATGTAACTATTTAAACTATTAACCATTTTTAATTAAAAATGACTTAACTAATTTTTTTTCATTTTACTTTGGAATTAAAAAACTTTAAAAATAAAAAGTGTTTGAACTTGAATAAGTAATTCAAAACCATTCTCTGTTTTTAAAATTAATTGATGTAACTATTTAAACTATTAACCATTATAAATTAAAAATGACTTAACTAATATTTTTTGCATATTAATTTGGAATATTAAAAAACTTTAAACATAAAAGTGTTTGAATTTGAATAGATAATTCAAAACCATTTTCTGTTTTTAAAAATAATTGATGTAACTATTTATACTATTAACCATTTTAAATTAAAAATGACTTAACTAATATTTTTTGCATATTAATTTGGAGTATTAAAAAAACTTTAAACTTAAAAAGTGTTTGAATTTGAAAAACTAATTCCAAGCCATTTTCAGTTTTTCAAAATAATTTATGTAATTATTGAAACTATTAACCATTTTGAATTTCTTATGCCTGTTTTGATTATTTCCCGTTTCGAACTAAGGTCGAACTGGTGTGCATGAAGATAGGGGACGAGCCTCGTTAGAACTTGCATTGGATCTATGAAGAAATAATATATTGTGAGTCTAAAAATGATTTTTGCAAAAGATCACAGGCGTTAGATCATGTACGTATTGATATGGCATCCCTTGTGGATTGACCATAGGGTGGACCGATCTTCACAGATTTGAGGCGGGGAGTGAGGGGAGACCTGATGAACACGATGAACGCAACACAAACGTAAGGTAAAGACACAAACGCACGCAAACACAACCCGATTCGATTTTCTCCCGTTGGCTCGAACAACCAATCCAATAGAATCCTCGGCGAGAGACCGTTAGGTAGAATCACCAAAGGAGAGATCGGGAAGCGGATGATAGAATCCAAATCAAGGAGAGAGTAGCAACCAAGTAGAATCCCAAAGGGGAGAGACCTAGCACTACTAGAATCCTTGATGAGGAGAGACCAAACACTTGAGGAGGGTCTTGACGACTTGGAGACAAACACCGAACTCCAAGGCCTTGTACAACTCATAGATTAACTATAGAGAGGGGTTCCCATATAGGGTTAGGCACAAGCCTTCTTTCATCATGAACTCCAGGGTTTCAAGGAGGGGGTGGGGGCTTATATATAGGCCAGCCACGAGCTAAGGCTAAAACAGGCATAAACAGGAAGTTCTAGGCGTTACATGGGCCAGACCCAATCCGAGGCGCGCAAGCCCGATACACTCGGACCGGAGATTCCGGTGTAGAGGTCCGGAGACTCCGGTCTGGACCGGAGACTCTGGTCAATCTCCGGTGTCGTCTCCGGAGGGGCCTATTGACTGTCCTGGGCGCTGGTTTGGGGGTTGGTCTGGAGTTGGGCCGTAGACTCCGGTGTGCTAGACCGAAGACTCCGGTCTGGCTTCAGCAACTTCTTGCGTATTCTCTTCCAGGCCTCTTTCTTGGGGGTCTTGGTTTCTGGGGTCCTCTTGTCATCTCCTCTTGGTGTCATGGTCATGGGCATGGTCATAGCATGGGCACTTGTCTCAAATAGGATCCCATTCACATGATAACCAAAGGAGGGTGAGATATGGAATGAGTTCACCTTTGAGGGTATGGTTGATGTAGCATGGTGTGGGACAATGGTGAAGGCCATGTGTCGCTTCAAAACGAGTCGTCCTCGACGAAGTTCCATCATCATATAGGTAGAGAGGTGTGCACATGGTCTTGAGTTTGAAAGTTGTTGGATCTCCGGTGTCGCAGCCTTGTTCAAATTGGTTGAATATCTTGAAGTTGATCTTGTCATCAATATGTGGTTGGAGATCTTGTAGTGTGTTCCTTGTAGGTGGTGGGTGAGGTTGTGTATCCTGCAAAACCGACAACAAGGAGAAAGAGTTGTATGATGGATTGTTAGTATTGGTCACACTCAAATCACTCTTCTCACGTGTGGTAGCATTCGATGTGGCACTCATGATTTTTCCACTCATTTGAGGCTTTTAGCACTCACTCACGTGTTGGTGGATCACTCTCTCACCACTCATCTCACAAGGGTCCTTAGCTTGCTTTATCTTGGGCAACGACGTCATGTTGGAAGTGATAATTTGGCTTGGCATCATAGGTTGTAGCACAAGCGTCTTGTCATGCCACTTAAAGGAGTATTGGTTGGAGGTACCATCATGTAGTGCTCCCTTGTCGTATTGCCATGGTCTTCCAAGGAGCATGTGACACACGGTCATAGGCACGACATCACACTCGACGGTGTCTTGATATGGACCAATCTTGAAGGAGACGTTGACCTTGTGTTTGATTTGAATGGTGCCATTGTCATCAAGACACTTGACATGATATGGACGAGGGTGCTCGATGTATGGTAACTTGAGTTTCTCATAAAGATCGATGCCCGCAAGGTTGTGACAACTTCCTCGATCAATGATAACTTTTATAGACTTGCCATCAATTCCGGCTCGGGTTTGGAAGATGTTGAGGCGTTGGTCCTCTCTAGGGATGGAGTTGGTCGTCAAGACTTGGGCGATGACAAGTGAGGGTCTTGGATCATTTTCACATATAAGCGTGTCCTCATCTTGCATTGCGGCATCCTTTGTGATAGCGGCTTGAGTCAAAGCTTCAAATTCATCTTTGCTCACGGAGTATGTTGCGATGTTCTCATCCGTTAGCATGACTCTTGTGTTGATGCACTCGTAAAACTTGTGGCCCTTTCCTCCACACTTGTAGCAAACTACTTGATTATCTGTTGTTGTGTTGGAGGAGGATGCCATAGGTGTCTTGGATTGCTTGGAGGAGCTTATTGCTTGGTTTGTTGGCTTGGAGGGGGTATTCGAGTTGATTGAAGCGAAGTACGCCCTTTGCTTATCATAAGCATGTTCCTTTTGCAAGTGGCGTTCGGCCTTGGTTGCTTGGTGAAGAAGGTTGACGAGAGTCTTGTAAGGTTGGAAGTCGAATATTTTGCGTATTGGGCGGTTCAAACCATTGAGGAACCATGCTATTGTTTGCTCTTCGATCTCCTTCACATCGGCTCTCATCATAGTCATCTCCATCTCCTTATAGAACTCTTCAATTGTCTTTGTGCCTTGCTTCAAGTTTTGTAGCTTGTCGAAGAGGTCTTGGCGATAATGCTCGGGGACAAATCTTGCATACATCACATTCTTCATCTCGTTCCAAGTGGTGACCGGTGGTTCTTCTTGCTTCTCACGATTACTTTGGTAGTCTTCCCACCAAACATTGGCGTAATCCTCAAACTCAAGAGATGCCATTGCCACTTTCTTCTCTTCGGAAAAGTTGTGGACTCGGAAGATCTTGTCGACCTCTGTGATCTACATGCCCATCCCCATGGAGTCTCTCATTCACTGGGATTTCGCACCTGGCCAAGCCCTGGCCGATCAGGTTCGTGCAAGGTTTGGATCTACGGTTCACTTCTCCCCCTCTACTGGAGCCAAAGAATTCTTTCTTGTGGTCTCTTTTTCGTCGGCCTCATTTGCTTTATCTGAAGAATCTGTTGGATTAGCACTCCAATGTTGCATTGGTGGGGTGGCTAAAGGTTTTAAGGTTTTCAAACTCAGTGATCGACGTTTTCGGTTCTTGGTGGCTTCAAATAAAGTGGGTCATTTTATCTATGGTCTCAAGGATCGGATCTGGCCTGACTTTGTTTGTCACTTCACTCTATTTCGTGGAATTCATCCAGTTTCCTCAGGGCTTATTAATCAATCTATTTGGGGTTCCCATGAAGATATTGTGGAGATTTCACATAGGAGTGCTACGAGAATTCATTCTGATCTAAATTTTCTCAAGGAAAGTGCTGCAAGGGATAATTCAAATTCATCAGCTCTGGAATTATCTAAATTTGGGTTTAGTCTTCCCAAGAAGAATGATGTTGCTTATATCCCTTCAACAGATCAGCAAGGTACAACTCCGTCCTATCCGATCAAGATTCATAATGGTGATGATCTATTTTTTGGTAGTTTCAATGATCCGATTCTGGTGGATCGGGAGGGAAAGGAAAGTTTTAAATTTGTGGGCCCAAATTTCTACCGTGAAGTTTGCGAAAATTTGGGCCCATCAGCGCTGGAGTTACTTGAGGATTTGCGTCAGGCTAAATATTCTGACAAGGATTTGATGAAATCTTTAAATCTACCAATTATCCCTTCGAGAAGATTTGTCTTTGAATTTCTTGGTAAATGTTCACGTTGCAATTCTAATGATCACTTGGTTAGTTCATGCAATGGGGTGTGCAAAATTTGCTTTCAGAATGTTTGTTCTTGTGCTAATGGGCCCAGTTGTGTTAAATGTTTGGGCTCGGGTCACTCTTTTGCTGAATGCCTTTTGGGCTAGCGTTGCAAGAGATGCAAGAAACTGGGACACTGGGCTCGTTCTTGTGATGCTAAACTAAAAAAAATCTGGTGCATTAAATCTGCTGAACCGACCGGTTTATGTGGTCGGAAAATCTGGAGGGTTAAGGAAAATAAAGATTTTCTTGTTGCTAAAACAGAGGATTCTGTCGCATCATCTTCTCCGCTTCCCACCCTCGCTACAGTAAACCCCAATTCCATTGTCGCCGCAGTCACCACCGCCGTCTGCACCACTGCCACCGGTTGCGCCACCGCTGCTGCTCCCTCTGTCCCCATGGCCACTTTCCCTATCAACCCATTGGCATTCCTGCCCGAGGGCATGACGGTTGATCCTGTCCCAGCCGACCGAAAAGCTCGAACTGATCTTGTTGTGCCACCTGTGCCGCCTCTGCGGAATGATCGTCTGATTATTGCAGAGACCAACCGCTTCGTTCCAGTTCATCGTCGACATCATCTGTGTCATGTGGTCAGAGGCATGTTACTTGAGATAAATCTAGAGGTACGGTCTTTTGATGATCACCCCTTTGGGTTGGGCATTTTCAGATTAGCTGAGACATTGCAGGCATATACTGCTGTGGGGGTCACTTTAATGGTAGAGTAAAATGAGGGATTTGAGGAAGGGCTTGAAGTTACTTTTGTGAAGCATAATGCTGCCAGGAACATGCCTCTTACTGCTTTTGGTCGTGAACAGTGGATGTTACTGCTAGGCTTCCCTTCTGATTATCAAACAATGGACATCATTAAAAGAGCTGTGCGAGATTTTGGTCTTCTTTCAATCTGGCATGAGCCTAGGGGGAATGAAAAATTTGTTTTAGTCAAAGTCTGGTTAGTGGATCCTAAGTTTGTGCCTAAGAGTCTGGTTTTGCATCAGTTAGGAGGTGCTACATGTAGCTGGACTGTACCCATTGTCCTTCTCAGGTCGGCTGATTGGAATGCTCATGTGCATAATGTGCCCCCACCTCTAGAGGACCCACTAAACAATGATCCCCACCCCTTCTTTGGAGAAGGGCCCACTGCTGAGCAACTTTATCAACAGCAGTTAGCACTTTGGCTGCAGCAGAATCAGCAAGGTGGTGGAGTTGAACCTATGGTGCAGAATCAGCGAGGTAATCATGCTCATCAGGGGAATTTTGTCCATGCCCACGCAATTTTTGCTTTGTTTGATAATGTGTTGGAACAGGCAGAGGGGAATGTTGCATTCATGAACAACAATGCTACAGTTGCCTTACCTTTGGATATCCCTCTTATTAACTTTCAAGCTATTCTTCAAGAGCAGGGGGTTTCTTTTGATGCTGGTGTCCATCCACCTAGCACTAATGTTGTGGACAGCCCAATGCAAGCTTGGCATGAAAGTTTATCTGCAACTTCAGATGGGCAAAATTCCTCAGACTCTGACAACATGCAGGTGGAAACTAACTTAACTCTGGATACTGTTATGTTGGATGACTCTGCCTCTTCTGTCCACTCTGAGGTATGGGCTATGATGACAATTGCCAGATCTGCTCTTAAGGATTGCATGCTCCCAAGTTTGGTAAATGAGGACCACTTTTTCGATGTCAAGGTTCCAATTTCTGTTGCTGTGCATTTTGAACTGTTTGGAGAGTGGAATGCATTGCAGCTCTCTAGGAAGACATCTATTTTGTCTACTCCCAAAACACCTTCTTTGAAACTCTGCACTAACAAAGACTCTATTGTTTCTAGCATGGGGGAAGTGGGAAAGAAAAGGAAACTGTCTGAAAATATAACTCCTATCTCAACTAGTCTGGTAAGAAGAAGTTCAAGGGCAACAAGGTACATGGGTTTCAAGCCTATTGTTACAGGAGATGTGAAAAAAAAAATCAAAAGTTAAGCCTAGAACTGTACCTAGGGTGAAGATCACTGAAGAAGAAGAGGTGCAACAGATGATCACTCCCTTTCAGGTGCAAGGAGTTGACCCCACACTTCTTCCAACAACCATCTCCATGATTCAAGCTATTGGTACTGGTTTATGTGGTATCCCACTTCAGGAGTTAACTCCTAAAAAGCTCTGGGCCCCTCTCTAGGAGGAAGAAAGCACTGACAGTGTTTAACTATCATCTATTATTATCTCTTGTAATATTTATGTTTCTCAAACAATGGGTTATTTTGTGTTGGAACATAAGGGGATTAAATGCTAAGGACAAACAATTAGCACTTATGAATGCTATAAATGAGAGTGGTTGTTCTGTGTTATGCCTGCAAGAAACAAAGAAGGAATCTTTTGATGTGGCTTTCATTAAATCATGTTGTCCCAAAAGATTTGATGATTATGTCTATGTTCCTTCAACTGGTGCTTCTGGTGGTTTAATCATTATTTGGAATAGTTCTTTATTCTCTGGAATGGTTATGCACTATGAAAAATTTGCTATTTTTGTTCATTTTACCTCAACACAGTCTACTCAAACCTAGACACTAACTAATGTGTATGGACCATGTGCTAGAGAAAGGAGGGAGCAATTTGTGAGATGGCTATTTCAGCTAGATATTCCTGATGATGAAGACTGGATAATTATGGGGTATTTTAATTTTATTAGATCTCCTAATAACAGAAACAAAACTGGAGGAAATGTCAATGACATGTTAATTTTTAATGATTTCATAAGGGAGCGAAATCTGACTGAACTGCCTATTAAGGGATGGCAATACACTTGGAGCAATATGCAGGATGATCCTCTCCTCGAGCAACTCGATTGGTTTTTCACCTCTATCCATTGGACAGCAAGTTACCCAAATACAGTTGTTACTTCATAAGGGAAGCCAACATCAGACCACTCCCCATGTATTGTCACAATTCAAACAAAGATTCGTGGAAGTAAAACTTTTAGATTTGAAAATTACTGGGTTGCCCATCCTGGCTTCCTAGAAACAGTTTCCAAAAGTAGGGAGAAACCAACCTTTAAAAAGAATTGTGCAGCCAACATTAATGCTAAGTTCAAAAGACTAAGGTATGATTTGAAATTTTGGAGTAACATACAAGATTGCTTGGCTTGGGCTTTTGAATTTATTTACCAATGCGAGACTTCAAAAAAGAAAATCATGTTATTAAAGTTGGACTTTGCCAAAGCCTTTGACACTATTGATCACTCTGCTATGATCAAGATTATGAGACAAATGGGATTTGATGAAAAATGGTTGAAATGGATTGAAATTATTTTTGGGACAGGTAAATCAGCCATCTTATTGAATGGGGTCCCTGGAAGACAATTCCACTGTATGAGAGGTGTCAGACAAGGAGATCCTCTTTCTCCTCTGTTTTTTGTTCTTCCTGCTGACCTCTTGCAGTCTTCCATCAATAAAGCCTTTAGGGAAAATATTTTACATGCTCCATTCTCTCCTGACTTTGGACAAGATTTCCCAATTGTACAATATGCTGATGATACATTAATTATAATGCCTGCCTGCATAGATCAAGTTCATGGCATGAAGGAGATTCTTCAGAAATATGCCACTTCTACTGGACTGACAATCAATTTCCAAAAGCCCAACATGATACCTATTAATCTATCCGAGAACAAGACTAAGGAAATTGCAGACATAATTGGTTGTACTGTGGCCTCTATGCCCTTTACATATCTAGGTCTGCCATTGGGAACTACCAAACCTACTGTATATGATTTAATGCCTCTGGTGGATAGGATTGAAAGGAAGGTTTCAGCTTCTTTTCTAATGATGTCATATAGTGGAAGGGTTTCGGTTATAAATTCTTTATTGGCTTCCATTGCAACTTTTGCAATGTGTTCAATTAAATTACCAGGGAAAATCATAAATCATGTGGAGAAAATTCAAAGAAACTGTCTATGGAACAAAAAAACAGAGTATGGAGAGAAATGTTATTCACTGGCAGCATGGGACAAAATTTGTAGACCAAAGAATAAAGGAGGACTAGGAATTCTTAATCTTAGAGTACAGAATGATGGGATCTTATTAAAATATCTGCATAAATTCTATAATAAAGTTGACACTCCATGGGTCACTTTGATTTGTAATACTTACTATACTGAGAAGATTCCCCATGCTCTATCTCCTAGAGGATCCTTCTCGTGGAAGGATGTTTTTAAACTGTCTCACATTTTTAGAGGTATTGCTTTGAGCTCAATTGGCAATGGCACTTCAACTTTATTTTGGAAGGACAATTGGCAACATGGGGTGTTTGAAGATAGCCACCCCAGGATTTTCTCCTATCTCAGAAAAGAAGACATGTCTGTTCAAGAATTCCTTTCATCAGATTCATTACACAATACCTTTTTCCTGCCTCTCTCTCCTGAAGCCCTGGAAGAATTAAAAGACATTAAGAATATCTGCAGGGAAGTAACAATGACCCAAGACAATTCAGACAAATGGTCATACGTTTGGGGTAATGATAAATTCTCCTCTAGTCTATACTATCAATTCTATTTCAAGGACTTAGAGCCACACATCGCCTTTAAATGGTTATGGAAAGCCAGATGCACCCCAAAAGTTAATTTTTTTGGATGGCTAGTCCTATTAGACAGACTTAACACCAGAAATATGCTAAGAAGGAGAAATCTCTCTCTAAGTTTAGGTTATGATTGTCTAATGTGTGCCAATCCTCTAGAAGAAACTACAGAACATATGATTTTTGAATGCCCCTTTAGCAAATCTTGTTGGGACCTTCTCCATATAGTTTGGCCCTCAGGAGCTAGGAGAACTACAAGATTACAGATTATTGAACTAGGGAAGGCCTCCTCGAACCAAAAGTTGTAAATGGAAATTGTCTTGCTAGGAGCCTGGAACATCTGTAAAGAAAGGAATAATTTACTATTCAATGGTATTCAACCAACTGTAGCTTCCTGGAGGACTAGACTAGTCTTAGACTTGAATCTTTTAGTCCATAGGACTAAGGAGGATCTTCATCCTCACATCCAAAACATTATCTCCTCTCTGTAATTTTCTTTTGCCTTTATTCTGCTGGGCATTTCCCATTGTAAAATATGTAAAAAAGACTTCTATGATTTCTATTTAATGGAAAAGAAGTAGGATCCTTTCCTACTGTTAGAGGTTCAAAAAAAATATCTTGTCGACTTTGAGCTCCCATTCAAGGTATGCATCGGCATTTTCTTCTCCTTTGAACTTGGGCATAACGAACTTGAGCTTTCCAAACTTGCCATCATCACGCTCATGGTGGTTGTTGCGACGTTCTTGGTGCATACTTGCGTCACTTGGAGGGCATGGAGGCAGAGGAGGAGGCTCTTTATTGCCTTGAGGTTGTTGCGGTGGATGAGCTTGATGATGCTCGAAGTCTCTTCTTCGCCGTTGGTCGGCATCATTGACATTCATAGCTTGACGGTGTCGGTGGTGGTGTTGTGCATGCCGGTTGTTGCGTCGAGCTTTGCGTGCATCCTCATCATCATCGCTTGTATCCCATGCCGGTGCTTGATTGTGCTGAAGTTGCACATGGTGGTCATGAGGAGGATGACGATGCCTATCATTGTGGTTCGCTTCATCATGGTGTTCCCGAGGTTGGTGCACGTCGATGATTGCTTGGTGTGGTGGTGTACCATGCTCTTGGCGTCGTTGTTGAAGTTGAGGAGCATTTGGGTCCATCGCTTGAGGGTGACGATGACGAGCTTGTTGGTCCCCATTATGGTGGTGGGGTTCTCCGCGGCAGTGGTGTGACCTTGAAGACTCGCCATGTCGACTTGAGGAGTGCGTGCGGGAGGAACTTGACGAGCTTGAACGATGACCGTGTTGGTTGCCAAGGTTGGCAATATCTTGGTGAAGATCTTGGAATTGAGCATGGTGTTCCTCTTGACGTTGCCGCTCACGGTACTCAAATTCTCGAAAATTATCATCAAGACGGTGCTCAAGTCGCTCAAATTGAGTGTTGAATTCTTGGCTTTGCGCCCATAAGTTGTGGCACGGGGCAAAGCCATCTTGGTTGTTGAAATTGCTATCTCCACTAGCTCCACTTGCCCTAGACATGGTGCACAAACACACTTGATAGATATGGTGAGATTGGTGGAATGGTAATTGCTACCTTGCCTCACCGGAGTCAAAAATTGTAAAGATTGTTCTTGCTGAGAGCAAAGCGAATAGCGAGTACACAAGACACACACACAAAGGCCTATGGTGGTGGGTTAGAAAGGTGGGTGGCAAATGGAACAACCAAAAGAAAAGGATATTGTCAAAAGTGGGTAAAATCCTACAAAACAAAGTCAAAGGAAAAGGTCAAAAAGGTGACGAGAACCTACGACTATACACACACGGTGGAGATTAATGTGGCTAGCACGACTATGAAAAATGAGCAACGAACAAAATTGGACCTAACGAAGACTACTTCTCGGTGTCGTGCCAACACTAGGAGAGACCGTAGCCCGTTCGCACAAGGTTGATAAGCAACGGATTTGTACGCTTGCCTTGCTCTTGCTCGCACTCTTGCTTAGAAGCTTTGGACTCTCTTTAGCTATTGGTATCTTTCTTTGTTTCTTTTGCTTAGAAGCTTTTTTTAGAGTACTATGGAGTCAATTTTGTTATTGCCCTCTATATCATGACTATGCAAGAGCAAGCGCACAATGCTTCAGAAAACATAAGAGGGCTACTCTCGATAGGTTAGGTAACACAAACATGAAGGAGGGTTAACAACAGTTGTGCAAGTTATACCTTGTGGTGATGTTGTACTTGCAATCGTTGGTGTAGGGATGGTTCGAGTTCCGTGTTGTCGATGTCGAGCACGAGGTGTTGTTGGTGTTGCGGAAGCTTGTTAGTTGATAGACACTCAGGCGAAACACAAACACACAAAGGAAATTAGTCGAAAAAAGGAAGAGGGGTCAAAAAGTTTGTTTAGGGCCGGAGACTCCGGAGTGTTGGGGCCGGAAACTCCGGTGTGGTCCGGAGACTTCGGTGTGATGGCTAGAGACTCCGGTCTGGTTCCAGCACGACGAACAGCTCGAGTTCGTGAGCGGAAATTCAGACCTTTAACCCTCAAATCCAGAAAATTTCGACCAAATTGGGCTGGGAAACGCAGGGAAAAGGTAGACCAAATCGAAGGACAAGTTTCTAATGGAAAAAAACCACAATCAACTCACCAAATCAAGAGATCGATCCAAAAGCAATTTGGGGCTAATATTTTTGGTATTTTCGAATTTATGGTGGAATCGGTGAGCGAAGTCAAATCCGTGGCAACCTGGCTCTGATATCAGTTGATATGGGATCCCTTGTGGGATTGACCCTAGGGTGGCCCGATCTTCACGGATTTTAGGCGGGGAGTGAGGGGGAGACCCGATGAACACGATGAACGCAACACAAACGCAAGGTAAAGACACAAACGCACGCAAACACAACCCGATTCGATTTGTTCCTGTTGGCTCGAACAACCAATCCAATAGAATCCTCGGCGAGAGACCGTTAGGTAGAATCGGATGATAGAGAGTAGCAACCAAGTAGAATCCCAAAGGGGAGAGACCTAGCACTACTAGAATCCTTGATGAGGAGAGACCAAACACTTGAGGAGGGTCTTGACGACTTGGAGACGAACACCAAACTCCAAGGCCTTGTACAACTCATAGATTAACTATAGAGAGGGGTTCCCATCTAGGGTTAGGCACAAGCATTCTTTCATCATCAACTCCAGGGTTTCAAGGAGGAGGTGGGGGATTATATATAGGCCAGCCACGAGCTAAGGGTAAAATAGGCATAAACAGGAAGTTCTGGGCGTTACATGGGCCAGGCCCAACCCGAGGCGCGCAGGCCCGATACACTCGGACCGGAGATTGCAGTGTAGAGGTCCGGAGACTCCGGTCTGGACCGGAGACTCTAGTCAATCTCTGGTGTCGTCTTCGGAGGGGCCTACTAACTGTCCTAGGCGCTGGTTTGGGGGTTGGTCCGGAGATGGGCCGGAGACTCCGGTGTGGTAGACCGGGGACTCCGGTCTGGCTTCAGCAACTTCTTGCGTCTTCTCTTCCATGCCTCTTGCTTGGGGGTATTGGTTTCTGGGGTCTTCTTGTCATCTCTTCTTGGTGTCATGGTCATGGGCCTGGTCATAGCATGGGCACTTGTCTCAAGTAGGATCCCATTCACATGATAACCAAAGGAGGGTGAGATATGGAATGAGTTCACCTTTGAGGGTATGGTTGATGTTGCATGGTGTGGGCCAATGGTGAATGCCATGTGTTGGGCTGCATCACGTATAGTACAAGCCGGACCCACTTCCTACTGATTCGGCGGACAGTTGTCATGATACAGGAAGGATGGGAAGGTTTGATATCTCCCGGTTGGGAGATCGTTCATGTAAGGTGGTCTAGTATTTTGGAAAAATGGGATGGTAGAATTCAAAAACAACATTTTGGTGGTTGCTTCACAAAACAACCCCTTTTTTCCCTCGGAAAATGGAAAATGGCTTTTCCGTGCGATGAAAAGGAAAACTTCCTCCTGCAACATTGTTATTCATCCCAATGTCCACATGCATGCATAATATGGGCACAGTATCACAAACTATGCCGCGATTCAGCATATAACATCGGTCATTTGGACCGAAAGCCATGAAACCTCGAACATGATAGGTCAATTTGTGAAGGTTTTTTAGAGACATAATCAATATACCAAGTTTGGTACTTTTCCTTGCAACTATGTCAGATAATATGAAACCACGCGAAGGATTTACATTGTTCGGACCGTCTCGAATTTTTTCCGTTTCAAACTAAGGTCGAACCGGCGTGCACGAAGATAGGGGACGATCCTTGTTAGAACATTCATTGGATCTCTAAAGAAACAACATATTGTGAGTCTAAAAATGATTTTTTCAAAAAATCACGGGCGTTATATTATGTACATGTAGTACAAACCGGACCCACTTCCTACCGATTCGGCAGACATTTATCTTTTTCACCCAGGAAGGACGGAAAGGGTTGAGATCTCCCCGTTGGAAGATCGTCCATGTAAGATGGTCTAGTATTTTAGAAAAATGGGATGGTAGCATTCAGAAACATCATTTTGGTGGTTGCTTCACAAAACGACCCATTTTTCACGCTCGGAAAATGGAAAATGGCTTTTCCGTGCGAAATATGAAAAGGAATACTTCCTCCTACAACATTGTTATCCATCCCAATTTCCACATGCATGCATAATATGGCCACAATATCACAAACTATGCCGCGATTCAGAACATAACATCGGTTATTTGGACCGAAAGCCATGAAACCTCGAACATGATAGGTCATTTTGTGAAGGTTTTTTCGAGACATAATCAATATACCAAATTTGGTATTTTTCCTTACAACTATGTCAAATAATATGACACCACGCGAAGGATTTACATTGTTCGGACCATTTTTGAATTTCTTATGCCTGTTTCGAATTTTTCCCGTTTCGAACTAAGGTTGAACCGGCGTGCATGAAGATAGGGGACGCGCGTCGTTAGAACTTGCATTGGATCTCTGAATAAACAACATATTGAGAATCTAAAAATGATTTTTTTAAAAATCATGGGCGTTAGATCATGTACCTGTGATACGTCGGAAACGTATCTATGATTTTTGATGTTCCATGCTTGTTTAGTATCTACTTTGCTTTGCTTTGTCTACACTTTGAGATGTTTTTATATGTTTTCTGGTACTAACCTATTAACACGATGCCACTGTGCCAGTTTCTTGTTTTCTTCTGTTTTTGGTTCCAGAAAGGCAGAAAATCAATATTCTCGGAATTGGACAAGCCAAAGTCAATATTTTACCGTGGGGAACACGAAGCCGGAATACGAAATGGAGGGGACTCACCAGGGGGCCACACCCCCTGGCCGCGCGGGTGGGCCCACCCCACGCCTGGGGGGTGCAGCCACCCTGGCGGCCCCCCTGCGTCGCTTCTTTGCCTATAAGAAGACCCCGATGCCTAAACCCTAAGTACCCGATCAATATTCCATGAAACCGTCTGTAGCCGCCGCCACAGTCGTCCCTAGATCGTGGGGTATCTGAAGCTCTTCCCGGCACCCTTTCGGAAGGTAAATCACCCTAGAGGCCTTCTTCTTCATCATGCCAGCCTCCGGTATGAAGCGTGAGTAGTTCCACCTTGGACTACGGGTCCATGTAGTAGCAAGATGGTTGTATCTCCTCCTTTGTGATTTCATGTCTAGATCTTGTTAGCTCCATTCATGATCAAGATCTCATCTATTTGTAATCATGCATTTGGTGTTTGCGGGGATCCGATGGATATTGAGATTACTATGTTAGATTGATTAATGGTTTTGTCTTATTGATTCTATCATGTCTATGTTGTTTGTGATCTTGCATGCTCTCCATTGTTAGTGACTCCAAGAGGGGGTATTTATGCTCGACAGTGGGTTCATGCCTATATTTAATCTAAGGTAAGTGACAAAAATCTCTAAGGTTGTAGATGTGATGTTGCCACTAGGGAGAAAACAACGGTCTCTTGTTCATGGAACAACTGGATTGTTTACCTTACACACTTTGCTTAAAGCAGTTGTCTGTTTCTTGCAACTTAATACTGGAGGGGGTTCGGATGATAACACAAAGGTGGAATTCTAGTCATAGATGCAGTTGGATGGCGGTCTATGTATCTTGTTGTATTGCCCAATCGAATATCATAGGATCATGATGTCTAGTATTGCATTGTTATGCCTTGCTCAGTCCTGTTAATTGCCCTGATGTAATTTGTTTACCCAGCATGTCATGTTTGTTTATCTAAGGAGAACACCTCTAGTGAACTATGGACCCCGGTCCAATATTTACCATTGATACATTTTCCACTGTTACTGTTTACTTTCTGCAAACCACTATTACCTTCCACACCATATAGTTAATCCTTTGTTACAGCAACCGGTGAGATTGACAACCTCACTGTTCGTTGGGGAAAAGTCTTGAGTTTGTGTTGTGCAGGTCTCCAAGTTGCTTGCAAAACCTTTGAGACGTTTCATTCCTCCTACTGGTTCGATAACCTCGGTTTCTTACAGAGGGAAGACTTGCTGCTGTGCTCTTCACACCTTGCTCTTGGGGATTCCCGACGAAGCGCTCTTAGGCGCCATCAACAAGTTTTCTGGCGTTGTTGCCGGGGAGTCTAAGGACGTCTTCACAAGGGGAGTCCATCTCAAACTTTCTAATTCCTTTGTTTTTGTTTTGCTTAGTTTCCTTTGCTAGATTTTGTTTGCCTCTTTTTATCAAAAACTCCAAAAAAATTAGTTTAGTTTGGTTTACTTTCTCTTATCGAAAACACAAAAAATTAGTTCCTTCTCTAGTTGTTGTTGTTGGCTTGCTCCACTTTTTCCACAATGAACTCTGCTGAGAACACAAAGTTCTGTGACTTCACTAGCACAAACAAAAATTATTTCCTAAGCACTCCTATTGCTCCACCTGCTCCCGATGCTACCTAATATGAAATTAAGCCTACTTTGTTGAATCTTGTGATGAGAGAGCAATTTTATGGTGCTAGTTCTGATGATGATGTTGCCCATCTCAATAACTTTTTTGAACTTTGTGAGATGCAAAAATATAAGGATGTAGATGGGGATATTATTAAGATCAAGTTGTTTCCTTTCTCCTTGAGAGGAAAAGCTAAAGAATGGTTGCTATCCTTGCCTAGAAATAGTATTGATTCTTGGATTAAGTGCAAAGATGCTTTTATTGGAAAGTACTACCCTCCTGCTAAGATTATATCTATGAGAAGTGATATTATGAAATTCAACAACTTAATAATGAACATGTTGCTCAAGCTTGAGAAAGAATGAAATCTTTGGTTAAGAATTGTCCCACTCATGGACTCACTGCTTGGATGATTATCCACACTTTTTATGCAGGTTTGAACTTCTCCTCAAAAAACCTGTTGGATTCAGCTGCTGGAGGTACCATTATGACCATCACCTTGGGTGCTGCAACAAAAATCCTTTATAATATGATGGTTAATTATTCTGAATGGCACACTGAGAGAGATCCACATGGTAAGAAGGTAAATTCTGTTGAATAAACCTCCTCTTTGAGTGATAATATTGATGTTATCATGGCTATGCTTATTAATGGGAAAGCTCCTTTAGATCCAAATAATATTCCCTTAGCCTCTTTGGCTGCTCAAGAAGAGCAAGTTGACGTGAACTTCATTAGAAACAACAATTTCAACAACAATGCCTATAAGAATAATTTTGGTAGTAACAACAATTATAGGACTTATCCTCCTAATAATGGCAATACCTATGGAACTCCTACAACAATACTAGAAGTGCCCCCTCTGAACTTGAAGTCATGCTCAAAGAATTTATTAGTAAACTTTCAATAAGACTGTGGAGGAAAAAAATTAAGTGCTGAGAAAAATATTTCCTCTTTGTCTGAAGCACAGTCCTCTTTGATTAATAAAATGGCTGCTAAACCTGGAACCATGGAAAGTACCTTTGCTTATACGCATGCCATACAAGTTAATATTGATGAAAATGTTAGACTGTTATCCCAACTTCATGCTAAGTGGGAAAGGGAAGCTGAAATTGCTAAAAACAATAGTATGTGCACCATCACCACCACCAATATGGATGCCACTAAACCACAAGAAGTCCCTATTCCTCCTCCTACAATGCCTAAGCCCAATGAGTCTACTACTAGTGATGCTAAGTTTGATTTTGATCTTGATGGTTGCAATATTTCTGAAGTGATTATGTTCCTACAAAAGATTGCTAGAAGTCCTAATGCTAGTGATATGCATGAAGCTTTCACGAAACACATTATAGATGCTCTTGTTAAGATGAAGGAAGAGAGGTTGAAACACAAAGCTTCTATCCCTAGGAAAGTAGAAGATAGTTAGGAACCCATTATTAATATGCAAGTGAATGACTTTGATCTCAAAGCTTCATGTGAACTTGGTTCTAGTGTCTCTATTATGCCTAGAAAGATTTATGAAATGCTTGATTTTCCACCTTTGGAAGATTGTGATTTGGATGTCCCACTTAATGATAATGCTAATAAGAAACTAATGGGGAGTGTTAATGATGTTCTTATTATGGTTAACAATGCTTATGTCCCTGTTGATTTCTATGTTTTGGATGTTGAATACAATGCTTCCTGTCCTATTACTTTGGGAAGACCTTTTCTTAGAACTGTTGGTGACATCATTGATCTAAAAGAAGGCACCATTAAATATCAATTTCCATTCAAGAAATATATTGAACACTTACCTATGAGGAGAGAGAAGTTGCTTTTTGCTCCTCCTTTGAAAGCAAGGTTTGATGTTAATGCTTCTTCATTTGAAAATACTATTATGGTTATGCTGCAAGTTTCCACCATGATTAGGCATGGCTTAGGTAGCAGCCCAGGCGTTTCTCTAACACACATACATAACTCCATGAACTTACAAGCTCCCCTTTTATTTCACACCGCCGACATCCATAAACAAAAGAGCATGGTATCAACTGGGTAGATATTTACAGGTGTTGAAAGCGTTCCCCATGACGGCACGATTCTGCTAATTCCCAACTTATAAGTGCAATCATGTACAACATAGATGACACAATGGTTCAAGTTTATTAGGGGAAAGAAAAATAAAGTGTGCCATCAAGTTTGTGAGAGCTTTAATCACTAATTTTCTCATAGCAAGTTTAATTTGGAAGATAGATAAAACAAGAATATACTTGGAATGGTGTAACACACCATGCATAGGAATTTATGGTGGACTCTTTGGAATAACTTGGTTTCTTGGGAGTTGGATGCATGAGTAGATCTTACTCAATACAAGTGGAGGCTAGCAAAAGACTATGAGCGATCAACTGAGAGAGCAATAATGGCCATAATCATGCAGAGTGACAAAACATTATTAATAAAAGCATAAAGTGGTTCTGAAAGTCAAAAACTAAATGATCATAGAGGCTAAGGTGACTGGTTCATAGTCATAACATGGTGTGAGAATGTGCCAAGTCAACCCAAACAAAGCATCAAAGGAGAATACCACAATATTATGCTTTTGTATGCTAAAACAACGCATGATTCTTGCAAGGCACATTAAGCAATCTCAATTGTTTGGAACAAGTCATGCTACAACAATAATTACTAAGCATAAGGTCAAAACAACATCTAGCATGACATGATAAAGTCTAGGCCACAATCAAAACAAGCTCCATTTGTACCACTTAAGCATGAAACTTTATACTCCTTTCCAACACCAATCAACTTATTTGAAACAACACAGCGAAAGCGGGGGTCCAACTACTTTATTCAAGCAAAATAAAACCAAAAATGAAAACTAAGACGCTCCAAGAATAACACAACGGTGCATGAAACAATAAAAATGAAGTGTCTAGAAAGAGACCTGAGATTTTTATTGATGAAGAAGGGGATGCCTTGTACCTCTTGAATATTTCTTCGGGTGACACGGGGTGGCATCCCCAAGCTTGAGCTTTTTTCCATTCTTCATCTCATCATATCATTCTTTCCCTACACTTGAAAATTTCCTTCACACAATCTTCATTAGCAACATTAGTGCATTCAAGAGAATAAACCTTGGGTTTAGTTTAAACACAGCAAAACTTTCATTAAAAACACAAGCTACTGTAGCAATTCCTTTAAAAATCTCAATTTACCAAAGAGAACTCAAATAGAAATCGATAAAGTGGCAAATGCAAATAATGGCAGAAATTTGTCAAAATAGACCAGCAGGTAAAAACCGATTTTTTTCGAAGACCTTCTGTTGCTCAAATCAAAAAGTGTTGAACTAACGAAAGTTAGATAACAACCTGGGCATTTACTCAGAAAATTACAGCTCAATCTGACATACAGATATTTTTCACGAATTTTTACAGTGAAGCACAAAAATCTGTATCGGGATAGCAACTTCCCCAAATCTTACTTCTCTCTCATTAGAGGTTATTCTTGGCACAAAAATCAAATAAAAATTATAAGGAGAGTTTATTACAGAATTAATAACTTCCAAGACTCAATAAAACTATTGGGTTATCTCCCAAGAAGTACTTTTCTTTAACGCCTTTAAGTTAGGCATACGAAGCAAGAAGCAAGTATTTTCAAATAAAGAAGCATTGACATCAAATTTTGCTTTCAAAGGAGGATCAAAAGTTAACTTATCTCTCCTTATAGGGAAGTGTTCAATACCTTTCTTGAATTGGAATTGATATTTAATGGTGCCTTCTTTCATATCAATGATGGCACCAATAGTTCTAACAAAAGGTCTTCCCAAAATAATAGGACAAGAAGCATTGCATTTGTCGTGGTATTGCACGGCAGATGCTACTGGGGGTAGCTTACATAGAGGGAGCAAGGCGACGTAGGAGAATCCGGGAGCGAGATTGGCACACGATGTACCCAGGTTCACGTACCCTCGATGGAGGATCGCTACGTCCTGCTATCAATCTAGTATATGATCATAGATTGGTTTACATGGGAGCCACCGTAGGCGGAGGGAGACTAGATCTAATCGATTGTGGGAGAGCCTACCCCGTGGGGGTGCCCCTGGTGCCTTTATATATGCAGCCACCTAGGGTTTACAAGTGTACTAATGGGCTTTGTATTGGAGTCGCTGTCTTGGGCCTCTAGTCGGCACCACTCGCCTGGGTCCAGTATGCGCCAGTCGCCGTATTCGGCGAGTCGACCCGCTCTGGGATCGGCGATCCAGCTGGCGATTCCTCTTCATGGGTATACCCCGATTGGTATTCCCCCATCAGTAGTCCCCGAGCGCGTTGTCGATTCGACGCGGGGTTGAGGCAGGCACGGAGAGTCTTGATGATGGGTCGCGGCGAATCGGCGACGAGCTCCTGAACAGAGAAAAGAACCGTGAAGCGGGAGGTGGTCGGCGTGAGCCAGTCGGTCATGGACAATTGGTTTAAGACGCAGGGAGTCGGTGAAGCCGCCAGTTGCACGAGTATCCGAGCGCGGAACGTGCCGAGTCCCCGAGCGCGACGAGTGGCAAGGTCGAGCGACCGGCGAGTGCCGAGTCCCAGAGCGTGGCGAGTGGCGAGGTCGAGCGACCGGCGAGTGCCGAGTCCCCGAGCGCGTCGAGTGGCGAGGTTGGGCGACCGGCGAGTGGCGCTCTCTATAGCGCGCTGAGTCCCCGAGCGTGTGGCGAGTGACGAGGTCAGGCAACCGGCGAGTGACGAGGTCGGGCAACCGGCGAGTTGCGTTGTCTATAGCGCGCTGAGTCCCCGAGCGTGTCGAGTACGCGAGGGAGAGTCCGCGGTGGCGAGTCGCAGTCGTGGAGCCATGCGTACATGCGGTATGCCTAGGAGTAGTCCCCGAGGCTCGAGTTGGCTTGTAGAGGCGACTTGAGGCTCTTTAGAGATGCACATTCTGAAAATAGTAGTGGTTGTTGCCGAGCATGGCGAGTGGCAAGGTCGAGCGACCGGCGAGTGGAGAGGTTGAGCGAGTCCGCGAGGGGAGAGTCCCCGAGCGCGGCGAGTCCGCGATGATTGCGAGTCCGCGAGGGGAGAGTCCCCGAGCGTGGCAAGTCCGCGATGATTGCGAGTCCGCGAGGGGAGAGTCCCCGAGCGTGGCGAGTCCGCGATGATGTTGATTGCGTTGTTTCTGTTAGCGAGTCTCTCGTCTTGGCCCGAGGGTCCAGTTGCATGGCGACTCCAAAAATGGCTCTCAGCTTGGCGTTCTTCCTGGACGATCCGAGGCTCGGTTTGCGAGTCCTCGTCCGCAGTACTTAGCCGTGCGAGTCACACTGCCTAAGGTTGATGAGTACATGGTGTTGTTTGTGTAGCACTACCATTTGCCTTGGCCCGGAAGGCCAGTCGAGCAAGGCGACTCCAATGATGGCTCTCGGTTAGCGTTTTTCGTGGACGATCTGAGGCTCGGTTTGCGAGTCCTCGTCCGCACTACTTGGCCGTTGCGAGTCGCTCTTTCAAAGGTTGACAAAGGAGAATTGATTTTTCCCGGGGGGGAGAGACGCCCAGTGGTGAGTCCATGCAGCGTGGCATGCGACCCTCTCTGGCGACTCGGACGATGAAGGTCCCTTAGCAGGCGCGGCGTACGCATTCGACGTAGCCGGAAAGAGTCGACGCGGCGGACACGGGGTCGACGCGGCGGACGGAGGTCGCGCTATGGCGATGTCGACGCGGCGGACACGGGGTCGACGCGGCGGACGGAGGTCGCGCTATGGCGATGTCGACGCGGCGGACACGGGGTCGACGAGGCGGACGGAGGTCGCGCTATGGCGATGTCGACGCGGCGGACACAGGGTCGATGCGGCGGACGGAGGTCGCGCTATGGCGATGTCGACGCGGCGGACACGGGGTCGACGCGGCGGACGGAGGTCGCGCTATGGCGATGTCGACGCGGCGGACACGGGGTCGACGCGGCGGACGGAGGTCGCGCTATGGCGATGTCGACGCGGCGGACACGGGGTCGACGCGGCGGACGGAGGTCGCGCTATGGCGATGTCGACGCGGCGGACACGGGGTCGACGCGGCGGACGGAGGTCGCACTATGGCGATGTCGACGCGGTGGACACGGGGTCGACGCGGCGGATGGAGGTCGCGCTATGGCGATATCGACGCGGCGGACACGGGGTCGACGCGGCGGACGGAGGTCGCGCTATGGCGATGTCGACGCGGCGGACACAGGGTCGACGCGGTGGACGGATATCACGCTATGGCGAAGTCGACGCGGCGGACGGGGATCACGCTTTGACGAAGTGGACGCGTCGTTTAGCCGGTAGCATGACGAGTGTCGAGGTCGGGCGACCAATGAGTGCCACTGTCTAGAGCGCGGCGAGTGGCGAGATCGCAGCGAGCCGGCGATGGATGATTCATCGAACATGGTGAGTCCGCGACCGTGGCGAGTTCGCGGCGGACGAGTCCCCGAGCGAGTCCGCACATACGCATCAACATGCATTCAGTAAATAGATTATTAGTATATGAATAAAATATTTAAAACAAGACTGAGTAGGAGAGAATTATCGGCCATAGCCGAGTCGTCGCTGGTGAAGTAGTATGTAGCCGTGAAGACAGAAAGTCGAAGCGGTTTGAAGTAGCACGATCGATTAAACGACGAGATCTTCAAACCTTTGTAGAACGGAGTCGTCGTAATCTGCCGAGTGAGCTGGGCCTGCTTTAGCGGTACGTACATTCTCGCGTGCCCTGCTTAATTCGCCAAAGACTCGATTCTTCTCGCGTGCAGACGTGCGGCGCGATCGATTTGGTCCTCCAGCGCTCAAATAATTAATTACTCAATCATGTATAAATTGCAGGTATAAATTGCAGGTAGAGATTAGTATCCACGAGTAATTAAATATCTCAATCAGTAAAACCAGACATGAAGTAGTCTTTCACACTAGCAATCGATCCGGATCACGGGAGTAATTTAAATAATGGAGGAAAATAGCACTTTACCAATCGATCAGCTGAGTTGAGGATTGCTCGCAATCGTCTTCCGTATAAAAGCTTCCTGTTGCACCTGATGCCAGGCGTTTTATCTGGATCATGGTCACGTTTCACAGACTCGGTCGTTTGCCTTGAATTTGAAGACGGCAGCGCAGATGAATTAGGTGATGAAGATCTTGTTGATGTTGATGAAGGATCTCGCCCGAATTATCACCCTCCAAGCATCGCTTGCCCCACGGTGGGCGCCAACTGTCGTGGTATTGCACCGCAGATGCTACTGGGGGTAGCTTACGTAGAGGGAGCAAGGCGACGTAGGAGAATCCGGGAGCGAGACTGGCACACGATGTACCCAGGTTCACGTCCCCTCGATGGAGGATCGCTACGTCCTGCTATCAATCTAGTATATGATCATAGATTGGTTTACATGGGAGCCGCCGTAGGCGGAGGGAGACTAGATCTAATCGATTGTGGGAGAGCCTACCCCGTGGGGGTGCCCCTGGTGCCTTTATATATGCAGCCACCTAGGGTTTACAAGTGTACTAATGGGCTTTGTATTGGAGTCGCCGTCTTGGGCCTCCAGTCGGCACCACTCGCCTGGGTCCAGTATGCGCCAGTCGCCGTATTCGGCGAGTCGACCCGCTCTGGGATCGGCGATCCAGCTGGCGATTCCTCTTCATGGGAATACCCCGATTGGTATTCCCCCATCAGTATTCAACATCCAAAACTTAGAAGTCAACAGGGACATAGGCATTTTTAACCATAATAAGAACATCATTAATACTCCCTATGAGTTTATTTTTAGCATTATCATCAAGTGGGACATCCAAATAGCAACCTTCCAAAGGTGGCAAATCAAGCATTTCATAAATCTTTCTAGGCATAATAGAGACACTAGAACCAAGTCCACATGAAGCTTTGAGATCAAAGTCATTCACTTGCATATTAATGATGGGTTACCAACTATCTTCTACTTTCCTAGGAATAGAAGCTTTGTGTTTCAATTTTTCTTCCTTAATTTTAATGAGAGCATCTGTAATGTGTTTTGTAAAAGTCATATTCATAGCACTAGCATTAGGACTTCTAGCAAGCTTTTGTAGGAACATAATCACTTCAGAAATATTGCAACCATCAATATCAAAATCAAACTTAGCATCACAGGTAGTAGACTTATTGTTTTCCATATTTTGAAAAATTTCAGCATTCTTATTGGGTATAGGCATTGTTGTAGAAGGAATGGGGGATTGTTGTGGTTTGCTAGCATCAACATTGGTGGTAGTACTAGTAAAAATACTATTGTTTCTAGAAATTTCATCTTCTCTTGCCCACTTAGCATGTAATTTAGCTAACAGTCTAACATTTTCATCAATAGTAACTTGTATAGCATGAGTAGTAGAAAAGGTACTTTCCATGGTTTCAGGTTTAGCAGCCATTTCATTAATCAACGAGGATTTTGCTTCAGACAAAGATAAAATATTTTTCTCAACATTCAAAAGCTTTTCCTCCACAGTTTTGTTGAAAGTAGTTTGTTTACTAATAAAGTATTTAAGCATGAATTCAAGTTCAGAGGGAGCACTTCTATTGTTGTTGTAGGAATTTCCATAAGCATTACCATTATCGGGAGGATAAGGCCTATAATTATTATTACCAAAATTATTCCTATAGGCATTGTTGTTGAAATTGTTATTTCTAATGAAGTTCACATCAACTTGCTCTTATTGAGCAACCAAAGAGGCTAAAAGAACATTATTTGGATCAATATGAGCTTTTCCATTAACAAGCATAGACATAATAACATCAATTTTATCACTCAAGGAGGAGGTTTCTTCAACAGAATTTACCTTTTTACCATGTGGAGCTCTCTCAGTGTGCCATTCAGAATAATTAACCATCATATTATCAAGGAGCTTTGTTGCAGCACCCAAAGTAATGTTCATAAAGGTTCCTCCAGCAGCAGAATCCAACAAATTTCTTGAAGAGAAATTTAGTCCTGCATAAAAAGTTTGAATAATCATCCAAGCAGTCAGTCCATGAGTGGGATAATTCTTTACCAAAGATTTCATTCTTTCCCAAGATTGAGCGACATGTTAATTATCAAGTTGTTTAAATTTCATTATTTCACTTCTCATAGATATAATCTTAGCAAGAGGATAGTATTTTTCAATAAAAGCATCTTTGCATTTAATCCAAGAATCAATACTACTTCTAGGCAAGGATAGCAACCATTCTTTAGCTTTTCCTCTCAAGGAGAAAGCAAACAATTTGAGCTGAATAATATATCCATCTACATCCTTATATTTTTGCATCTCACAAAGTTCAACAAAGTTATTAAGGTGGGAAGCAACATCATCAGAACTAGCACCAGAAAATTGCTCTTTCATAACAAGATTCAATAAAGCATGTTTAATTTCATAAAAGGTAGCATCACGAGTGATACGTCGGAAACGTATCTATAATTTTTTATGCTCCATGCTTGTTTTGTATCTACTTTGCTTTGCTTTGTCTATACTTTGAGGTGTTTTTATATCTTTTATAGAACTAACCTATTAACAAGTTGCCATAGTGCCAGTTACATGTTTTCCTCTGTTTTTTGGTTCCAGAAAGGCAGAAAATCAATATTCTCGGAATTGGACGGGACAAAAGCCAAAGTTATTATTTTTCCCGAAGCAACACGGAACCACGAAGCAGAGCCGGAGGGGGTCCATAGGGTGGCCGCACCCCCTAGGCGCGAGCAAGCCCTGGGGGCGCCTGGAGGGGGTGTGGGCCCCCTGGACCCCCACCGACCTTGATTCCTGCGCCTATAAGAAGCCTCCGATGGGAAAACCCTAAACGATCCAAAAGAAATCCACGAAAACCTCCGTTGTGCCGCCGCCACCGAAGGGGAGATTCGGGGGACAGAAAGTCTCTGTTCCGGCACTCTGCCGGGACGGGGAAGTGCCCCCGGAGCCATCTCCATCGATCTCCACCACCATCTCCATCACCATTGCTGATTCCCATGATGAGGAGGGAGTAGTTCTTCCTCGAGGCTAAGGGCCCTACCGGTAGCTATGTGTTCATCTCTCTCTCTATGCATGGTCATATTGTGGTCATGACCTTTGTAATCAAGTAGATCTACCTTGCTACTCAAGTGCTTCATTAGATCTCTGCTCACCCTACGTGTGTAAAAGTGACAGCGTGCATGACATGGTGGCACTTAGGCTTGAGTCTACATAAATACTCTTTGTTCTTTAATAGATCTATGCTTTTCCCCACGTGTGTGGAAGTGACAGCGGGCATACCGTGTGTGGCACTTTGGCTAGATTGAATATTTGTTATGAGTTATATTTGGAGTTGGATGACTCTATGAAATTGTGGTGTTTGTTGGAACCATCTAGTGCTCAAGGTGACAGTGTGGGGTTATCTAGATTGGGAAAGGCGGACTTTGAGGAGTGTTGTTATAGCCCTACCGATGATTAGAGTGTCCAACCGGAGAGTAGTTAAGAGTAGTATCATGAAGAGAGGATATTTATATGAGAGAGTGTTCACTAGTGAAAGTATTATCCCTAGGCCTTGTTTCTAAGCATTGAAACACCGTTTGCTACTAGATCTGTTGCATGTTTGCTTGCTTCCTTCAGTTTGCCTTTAGTCTGTTCCTCCACGCCATCAGCGCTTTTCTGGCACCGTTACCACTTGTGTTTCACTATCTCTTCGCCGAACTAGTGCACCTATATTGGGTGTGTTGGGGACACAAGAGACTTCTTGTATCTTGATTGCAGGGTTTCTTGAGAGGGAATACCTTTGACCACTTCCTCCCTGAGTTCGATAAACCTTGGGTAATCCACTTAAGGAAAACTTGCTGCTGGTCTACAAACCTCTGCACTTGGAGGCCCAACAACTGTCTACACGAATAGAAGTCCGTAGACATCAAGCTCTTTTCTGGCGCCGTTGCCGGGGAGGAAAGGTAAAAGGCACTCACACACGTTACCCCACAGCAAGCCACAAGATCTTTTCTGGCACCGTTGTCGGGGAGGTAAGGTAAAAGGTACTCACATCCTCCAGTGCGAGTGCTCGAAGTTATTTCCTTTTAGATTCTATAATTTTGTCTTTTTGTTTCTTGTTTTCACTAGTTAGGCTTAATGGGAAACAATAAAAAAATAGAGAGCTTTATAGTATTTATGTTGAGTTAGGACATGAAGTGTTTGAAGAGAAAATTAAAAAACCTATGGAGCTTTATTTGCATGCTAATAGCAATGTTATTAGTATGAATTCTTTGGACACCATTATTGCTAATGTTATGGAAACGTCTAATCTTGGGGAATCTAGTTTTTATGAAAATGATCTTTTTAGTCCCCTAGCTTTGGAAGATAGCCATTCTATTACTTATGATGATACCAAACCTCCAATTTATGATGATTACAATGATGAGTATGATATTTTCAGTCCACCTACTATTGAGGAGAAAATTTATTGTGATTACAATATGCCTCCTATATTTGATGATTATGGTGATGAGAATAATAGTGATAACTATGTTGTTGAATTTGCTCCCACTACAATTATTAAGAATGACTGTGCTTATGTGGAGAGTAATAATCATGTTATGCATGTGGCTCATGATAAGAATGTTTTATGTGATAGTTATATTGTTAATTTTATTCATGATGCCACTGAAAGTTGTTATGAGAGTGGGAAACATGGTATTATGTATCTCAATAATATTAAGTTTCCCCTCTTTATGTTGAAAGTCTTAAAGTTGCACTTGTTTTGCTTTCCTATGCTTGGTGTTTTGTGCTTTCATTACTTTTTTCTTTACAAGATCACTATGCATAGGAAGTGGGTTAGACTTAAATATGTTTTGAATTTGCTTCTTGATGCTCTCTTTTACTTCAATTCATATTTCTTATGTGAGCATCTTCTCAAACTATCAAGCCTAACTTAAAGGCGTTAAAGAAAAGTACTTGTTGGGAGATAACCCAAGAGTTTCCTTGAGTCTTGGAAGTTATACTTCTGTAATGAGCTCTCATTATCCTTTTTGTTTGCTTTTTGTGCCAAAAATGACCTCTAATGAGAGGGAAGTAAGATTTGGGGAGTTGCTGTCCCAAAACAGATTTCTGTCCTCCACCATAAAAATTCGTGAGGAGTCTCTGTAAGTCGGATTGATCTGAAAATTTACGAATAAATCCCCCAGTATGTTAGCTAACTTTAGTTAGTTCAACACTTTTTGATTTGAGCAACAGAAGATGTTCGAAAAATCGGTTTCTACCTGCTAGTCTGTTTTGGCAGATTTCTGCCATTATTTGTATTTGCTTCTTATTGATTCCTTGTGTATTTAGTGAAAATCCTAGCTATTCCAAAGCTTTGCCAGAGGTCTAATATATTTTGAATACACTAATGTTGCTAATGAAGATTTTGTGAAGTTTTGTATGAAGGAAAATTTGCAGGTGTAGAGAAAGAATGATGTAATTAGATGAAGAATGGACAAAAGCTCAAGCTTGGGGATGCCAACCTGTGTCACCCCAAGAAATATTCAAGAGGTACAAGTGTCAAAGCTTGGGGATGCCCAAGGCATCCCCTTCATCAATAAAAATCTCAGGTCTTTCTAGACACTTCGTTTTTATTGTTTCATGCATTGTTGTGTTGTTCTTGGAGCGTCTTAGTATTCGTTTTTTGTTTTCATTTGGTTAGTTTGCTTGAGTAAGTTTGTTGGTTGCACCACACTTCTTTTGGAGAGAGACACACTCTGTTTCCATTGCCTAGAACACTCTAGTTTTTACTCTTATTGTTTTGTGAGTGTTCACTTTTGCTAGCACTGCGTTCAGCCTTAGTTTTCTTGTGCTTTCAGCTTAGAACTTTTTAGTTCTTCTTTGTGGATTTGTGAGACAAGCTCACTGGTCTTTATTGATTATTATCTTTGTGAGTTGTTTCAAATAAGTTGTTTGGTGTTGGAAAGAGTAGAAAGCTTCATGCTTAAGTGGTACAAAAGGGAGCTTGCATTGACTGTGACTTAGACTTTAGCATGACATGCTAGGTGTTGTTTTAACCTTATGCTTAGTGATTATTGATGTAGCATGTCTTGTTCCAAACAATTAGGATTTCTTAATATGCCTTGAAAGAATCATGCATTGTTTTAGCATACAAAAGCATAGTATTGTGGTATTCTCCTTTGATGCTTTGTTTGGGTTGACTTGGCACATGCTCACACCATTTTATGACTATGACAAGTCACCATAGACTCTATGATCATTTAGTTCTTGACTTGTAGTACCGCTCTATGCTTTGATTAGTAATGTTTTGTTGCTCTGCATGATTATGGCCATTATTGCTCTCTTATTTGCTTGCTCCCAGTCTTTTGCTAGCCTCCACTTGTATGAGTAAGCTCTACTCATGCTTCCAACTCCCAAGAAACCAAGTTATTCCAAAGTGTCCACTATAAACTCCTATGCATGGTGTGTTACAACATTCCAAGTATATTCATATTTTCAGCTATCTTCCAATTTAAAACTATTTTGTTATGTGAAAACTTAGTGATTAAAGCCCTCACGAACTTGATGGCACACTTTATATTCCTTGCCCCTAATAAATTTGAACCATTATGTCATCTATGTTTTATATTCTTGCACTTATACATTAGAATCTAAAGAACCGTGCTATCACGGGGAACGTTTTCAACATTGCACTTGTACTTTGTACTCAGTTGATATCATGGTCTTTTGTCTATGGATGTCACCAGTGTGAAATAAAGAGGGAACTTGTAAGTCCATGGAGTTTGTATTCTATGTTAGAGAAACGCCTGGGACGTTAGCCTAAGCCATGCCTAATCATGGTGGAAACTTGCAGCATCACCATAGTGATATCTATGAAGCATTCTTCTTATAAAAAAGAGACACATTGAGAAAAGAGGAAAGAGAGAAAAAAGCACCATATTCCCATGGTACATAAGAAGATTGCTGGGATGCTTATTGTCTGCTTGCCTTGTCATTTTGGTTATGGGAAATCTCCTGTACCATGTGCAAGGGGTACCCCGTTGGCGGTTCTCAATGATATGCAAATACTTACAATGATAAGAACTTACCTCGACCCAAAGTTGAGTATGCATGAGATGTAGCCCTCGTATTCAAGGGACTTGAGATTGCCAACTTATACTTCGTCAAGCATATATTCCATCTTTGCCACTTTAACCTTAATCACTTCAAGATGCTTATGATAGGGGCAATGAGGGTTGAAAGCTAACAAGTACCATAATTTTTGAAAGATCTTTTTGAAACTTGTAATCCCTGCTTCCTTTACAAAAAGGCCTTTCTTCCACCATTATTGAGTCTCCACCTTCTACCTTTAGGCACCATTAAGGGAGCATAGTGGTCATTCTGTGTGCACTGTTCCAAAGCTTATTGATTGATGCATATTGTGATATTACTTGTTCTTGTGCTATTTGTTTCTAGTCACCCTTATGAACTTTGAAGGTGTCCTATGCATCTATATTGCTACTCTATGAGGTACAAGCTGATTGCCACTATGCTATGTTTTCTGTATGTGAAACAAACAAACGTTTTTCAATGCATGTTATTCATGATCTTTGTTTGTAGCCGTTCATGTTGCATGCATAGTTACTATGTCTTATTGTTAGAACTCCATCTTTCATGCACATGTTTAGAGTTCTTTGATCCCAGTTTTCAATGCTTGCAAATGGTTGGATCTTTATTGTGAGGGTGCATGTCACCTCAAAAATTATTATTTTTATCACTTACCTACTCGAGGATGAGCAAGAGTTAAGCTTGAGGATGCTTGTGTAGGGGTTCGTAGCATGGAAAACAAAAATTTTCTATCGCATACAAACAAACAAGCCAAGATCTATCTACTAGATTGTAGCAACGAGTCGATGGTATAACTTACCCTCGAAGATTCCAAAGCGTTTAACGAGAGCGGATTCTCGTGGGTGATGTAGTCGTACTCTTTCCGATCTCAAGATCGCGTAGACGATCCTTCCGGCGCCACGTTCCGGCAGCGCTCCCGCAGTCGGTCACACGTTCGGTACTCAACGAAGACCTTCCTCTCCCTTGTTCCAGCAGGCAGCGGAGGTTGTAGCACTCTCCTCGCGATTCCGGCAGCACAACGGCGTGGTACCGGAAGTAGAGGGGAAATCCCGCAGGGCTTCGCCTTAAGCCGGTGCGAGTATGGTGGAGCTTATGAGAGAGGCTATTAGTGGTCTAGTAATTAGACACACCAATTAGAAGGCTCTAAACCAATTAGAAGGCTCTAAACCGCTGGCTAAAGCAATTAGAAGCTCTAATCCAAAACGGCTCTAAACCGGAGATCTAGAGGTGAAAGTTGTGTGTCAAGAGGAGGAGGCCTGCCCCTCCTTATATAGATGGGAGGGGGCTGGCGCGCCATGGGGAGGAGACCCTCCCCAACTCGGCTTGGTGGCCGCCGGTTGGAGGAGGACTCCCTCCCCAACTCGGCTTGGAGCTCCTCCTCTTTCCCACCTTCCAATATTGGCCGTTTGACTTTTCAAACTTGCCGTTTGACTTTTCAAACTAGGATTTGATTTAATCCCTTATTTGGAACAGCGATGACACTAAATACATGATGCAATCATTCCAACATGCAATGACACATTCATGTACCCCTTCCCCTCCGGAGTGCCGGACATTCCGGAACCTTCTAGAATGTTCCCGATGAAAACACCGGAATCATTCCGAACTCCGAAACGGGACACTTTCCTTATATGAATCTTATTCTCCGGACCAGCCATCCGGATCACCTCGTGATATCCCGGATCCCATCCGAGACTCCGAACAACATTCGGTCTCTTTCTCATAACACCATAACTACTCAAACAACGTTGAATCCTTAAGTGTGTCTCCCTACGGTTCGTGAATTATGCGGACATGATCGAGACACTTCTCCGAACAATAACCAATAGAGGAATCTGGAAATTCATATGGCTCCCACATATTCTACGATTACTTTGCGATCGAATGAACCACTTACATACGATACCAATTTCCCTTTGTCTCACGATATGTTACTTATCCGAGGTTATGATCGTCGGTATCTCTGCATACCTAGTTCAACCTCGTTACTGATAAGTACTCTTTCTCGTTCCCGTGATATGTGATCCCTTGTGACCAAGTCACATGCTTGCAAGCTAATTGGATGACATTCCACCGAGAGGGCCCAGAGTATATCTATCCGTCATGTGGATGGACAAATCCCACTCTTGATCCATGTGTCTCAACCAAAACTTTCCGAACACTCAATGCCACCTTTATAACCACCCAGTTACGGTGTGGTGTTTGATGTCATCAAAGCATCCATCCGGTAAAGGTGATATGCATGATCTCATGGTCGAAGGAATTAGGTTACTATGTATCAGAAAGCATATAGCAATTGAACTAATGAAATGACTTGATCTTTATGCTACGCTTATCTATAGGAGTATATCCACCATATCATTCTCCTAACGATATGATCTTGTTTGTTGATAACATCTCAATGTTCATGATAGGGAAACCACAATCATCTATCAACCAACAAGCTAGTGAAGTATAGAGGCTATACTAGGGACTTCTAATTAAGTTTACAAATCACACAAGTATCAATGTTTCCTTGTTAATACTATTATAGCATGAATGTAAACATTTATCATAAACACGAAGATATAATAATAACCACATTTATTATTGCCTCTAGGGCATATCTCCAACAGTCTCCCACTTGCACTAGAGTCATCTAATCTAGATTACATGGTAATATACCGAACACCCATGGCAGTTTGGTGTTGGTCATGTTTTGCCCTCGGGAGAGGTTTAGTCAACGGATCCGCCACATTCAGATCTGTGTGTACTTTGCAAATCTTTATATCCCCATCCTGGATATGTTCTCGAATAGCGTGAAAACGCAGCTTGATATGCTTCAGCTTCTTGTGTGACCTTGGTTCTTGCGCATTGGCTATGGCGCCCATGTTATCACAGTAGATAGACATTGGGTCCAGCGCACTAGGAACCACACCCAGCTCTGTAATGAACTCTTTCATCCATATCGCTTCTTGTGAAGCCTCCGAAGCAGCCATGTATTCCGATTCAGTTGAAGATCTCGCCACAACGCTTTGCTTTGCACTCCTCCAGCTAACTGCTGCACCATTCAAAATAAATACGTATCCGGATTGTGATTTAGAATCATCCGGATCTGTGTTCCAACTAGCATCGGTGTAACCATTAACAACGAGCTGTTCATCACCTCCATAAGAAAGAACCATATCCTTAGTTCTTCTCAAGTACTTAAGGATGTTTTTGACCGCTGTCCAATGATCCACTCCTGGATCACTTTGATATCTGCTAGTTAAACTAACAGCATATTCAATGTCGGGTCTAGTACATAGCATGGCATACATTAGAGATCCTATGGCTAAGGCATAGGGAGTCTTACTCATCCTTTCTCTATCTTCTGCCGATGTCGGACTTTGAGTTTTACTCAAGGTCGTATTGGGCAACATGGGCAAGAACCCTTTCTTGCTTTCTTCCATTCCAAACCTCTTTAGAACTTTGTCCAAATATGTACTCTGTGACAATGATATTTGGCGTTTCGATCTATCTCTATAAATCTTTATGCCTAATATGTAAGCTGCTTCGCCAAGATCCTTCATTGAAAAACTATTATTCAAATATTCCTTGACACTATTAAGAAGGTCTACATCATTCCCAATCAACAATATGTCATCCACATATAGTATTAAGAATGCTACAGAGCTCCCACTCACTTTCTTGTAAATACAAGCTTCTCCATAAGTTTGTATAAAACCAAAACTTTTGATTACCTTATCAAAACGTTGATTCCAACTTCGGGATGCTTGCTTCAATCCATAGATGGATCGTTGAAGTTTGCATACCTTGTTAGCATCTTTAGGATCGACAAAACCTTTGGTTGCATCATATACAACTCTTCATCAATGTCTCCATTGAGGAATGCTGTTTTGACATCCATCTGCCATATCTCATAATCATAATATGCAGCGACTGCTAACATAATCCTCACAGACTTTAGCTTCGCTACCGGTGAGAAAGTCTCATCGTAGTCAACTCCTTGAATTTGTCGAAACCCTTTTGCGACAAGTCGAGCTTTATAGACAGTAACATTACCATCAGCATCTGTTTTCTTCTTGAAAATCCATTTGTTCTTGACAGCCTTTCGGCCATCTGGTAAGTCCACCAAAGTCCATACTTGGTTTTCGTACATGGATCCAATCTCGGATTTCATGGCTTCTTGCCATTTATTGGAATCTGGGCTCATCATTGCTTCCTCATATGTCTCGGGGTCATCGGTGTTGTCCACCACCATGACATTCATAACGGAATCATACCATTCGGGAGTGGTACGAGTTCTCGTCGACCTCCGAGGCTCTGTAGCAACTTCAACCGAAGTTTCATGATCACCATCATTAGCTTCCTCTCTTATTGGTGCAGGCACCACAGGAACTTCTTCCGGTGCTGCGCTACTCGCAATTTCGAGAGAAGGTTCGACAACCTCGTCAAGTTCTACTTTCCTTCCAGTCAATTCTTTCGAGAGAAATTCCTTCTCTAGAAAGGATCCATTCTTGGCAACGAAGATTTTGCCTTCGGATCTATGATAGAAGGTATACCCAATAGTTTCCTTCGGGTATCCTATGAAGACGCACTTTTCCGCTTTGGGTTCAAGCTTGTCCGGCTGTAACTTCTTTACATAGGCTTCGCATCCCCAAATTTTAAAGAACGACAATTTAGGTTTCTTCCCAAACCATAATTCATACGGTGTCGTTTCAACGGATTTAGATGGTGCCCTATTTAAAGTGAATGCGGCTGTTTCTAATGCATAACCCCAAAATGATAGCGGTAAATCTGTAAGTGACATCATAGAACGAACCATATCTAAGAGAGTTCGATTACGACGTTCAGACACACCATTACGCTGTGGTGTTCCCGGCGGTGTCAATTGTGAAAGTATTCCGCATTTCTTCAAATGCTCGCCAAACTCGTAACTTAGATATTCACCTCCACGATCAGAACGTAGAAATTTAATCTTCTTGTTACGTTGATTCTCTACCTCACTTTGAAACTCCTTAAACTTCTCGAAAGTTTCGGACTTATGTTTCATAAAATAGATATACCCATATCTACTCAAGTCATCCGTGAAGGTAAGAACATAACGATAACCACTGCGCGATGCTACACTCATTGGACCACACACATCGGTATGTATGATTTCCAATAAGTCTGTAGCTCGCTCCATCATACCAGAAAATGGAGTCTTAGTCATTTTTCCCATCAGACATGCTTCGCATCTTTCAAGTGATTCAAAATCAAGTGATTCAAGAAGTCCATCGGAATGGAGTTTCTTCATACGTTTCACTCCGATGTGACCAAGACGACAGTGCCATATATAGGTTGAATTATCGCTTGATTTCAATCGTTTAGCCTCAATGTTGTTGATATGTGTATTTCTACTATCGAGATTCAATAAGAATAGACCATCTATCAAAGGTGCATGTGCATAAAACATATTACTCATATAAATAGAACAACCATTATTCTCGGATTTAAACAAGTAACCGTCTCGCAATAAACAAGATCCCGATATAATGTTCATGCTCAACGCAGGCACCAAATAACAATTATTTAAGTATAAAACTAATCCCGATGGTAGATGAAGGGGTAGCGTGCCGACCGCGATCACATCAACCTTTGATCCGTTTCCACGCGCATCGTCACCTCGTTCTTCGCTAGTTTCGTTTATTCTGCAGCACCTGTTTCGAGTTACAAATATGAGCAACCGAACCAGTATCAAATACCCAGGCACTACTACGAGTACTAGTGAGATACACATCAATAACATGTATATCAGATATACCTTTCTTCTTGATGTTGCCGTTCTTCAAATCCGCCAGTACTTTGGGCAATTCCGCTTCCAGTGACCTTCTCCCTTGCAGTAAAAGCACTCAGTATCAGGCTTAGGTCCAGCCCTGGTCTTCTTCGTCGGCGTGGTAGCTTTCTTACCACCCTTCTTGAAGTGTCCCTTTTGCTTAGACTGCCTTTCTTGAATTTGGTGGTCTTATTGACCAACAACACTTGGTGCTCTTTCTTGATCTCCACTTCTGCAGATTTCAACATGGCAAAGAGTTCTGGCAACGTCTTGTTCATGTTCTGCATGTTGTAGTTCATCACAAAGTTCTTGTAACTTGGTGGTAGTGATTGGAGGACACGGTAAATCCCCAAAGCATTAGGAATCACTATACCAAGCTTTGAAGTTTGTTTGCGTGCCCTGACATCTTAAGTACATGCTCACTGACGGAGCTGCCCTTCTTCCATCTTGCAGTTAAAGAACTTTTCTGAAGCTTCATAGCTTTCAATTGCCGCATGAGTCTCAAAAATCAATTTGAGATCCTCGACAATATCATATGGGTCTGAATCCTCAACCTTTTCTGAAGCTCCGATTCTAAACCATACAAGATAGCACACTGAACTATGGAGTACTGATTCTTCCGAGCGAGGTAAACATTCTTTACTTCATCGGAGCATCAGCTGCAGGTGGGTCACCCAGCGGTGCATCCAGCACATAGGTCAAATTACCAGCTGTGAGGACAATCCTCAAATTGCGGAACCAATCCGCGAAGTCTCCATTGTTTTTCAACTTTTCTTTCTCTAGGAACGCATTAAAATTGATGGTAGGGGCTGCCATTGATCTAACAACATATTTGCAATAGTTTAGACTAAGTTTATGATAAATTGAGTTCAAATTAATTAATGTATTAAACTAGGTGAACTCCCACTCAAAACAACATCCCTCACATTGTTTTAGTGATTACACGAACCAAATCCACTACATCAAACACCGATCATCACGAGAGTTGATATAGTTTCAATGGCGAACAATCGTCATGTTCATCATATCTACTATATGATTCAGCTTTACCTTTCGGTGATCCGTGTTCCGAGACCATGTCTGTACATGCTAGGCTCGTCAAGATCAAACCTTAGTTTCCGCATGAGCAAATCTGGCTTGCTCACGTTGTAATACACTGCGGAATCTAACACACCGATCATCACGTGGTGCTTCGAAACAACAAGCTTTAGCAACGGTGCCTGACTAAGGGTGAACACTTTATGATTTGACAAGTTCATGTGCATGAGGGATCAATCTATAATGCTACCGTCGTCTAACTAAGCATACAAGATGCATAAAGGATTAACATCAAATGCAATTCAATATATGTGTGATATGATATGGGCCTTTCTTCTTTGTGCTTTGATCTCCATCTTCAAGCACGAACATGATCTCCATCATCACCGGCATTGCATCAAGGTAATGACGCCCTCCATGGTTGTCGTCCACCGGCTTCAATTATTACAACTACTTTGAATAGACCGCGGGTCTTAACATAAATTAAAGACAACCATATGGCTCCTGCCGGTTGCCGACTTACAATAAGGAACATTGATACATCAAATATAATCACAATTATGGCCATATCACATCACTGCACACCCCTGCAAAACAAAGTTAGACGCCTCTACTTTCTTGCATATTTACGTGGTTTGGGGCTTTCAATAGTGTCGTTCTAACTTACGAACAAGACCACAACGTTGACACAAGTATTGTTAATCACCCGTTGTGTATTGGACTTTACTATGCTAGGAGAAACAGGCACCCGCAAAGCCACTTATGCAATACAAGTTTGCATGTCAAGCGTGGAGCAAGTCTCATGAACGATGTCATGTAAGGTTAGCCGGGCCGCTTCATCCCAACATACGCAAGATTCAAATACACAAGAAGCAATCGACAATAAAAGCATCAACGCCCACAATGACCATTGTGTTCTACTCGTGCAACAGATCTACATATAGACACGGCTCTGATACCACTGTAGGTTTCGTAGCATGGAAAACAAAATTTTCTATCGCATACAACAAACAAGCCAAGATCTATCTACTAGATTGTAGCAACGAGTCGATGGTATAACTTACCCTCGAAGATTCCAAAGCGTTTAACGAGAGCGGATCTCGTGGGGTGATGTAGTCGTACTCTTTCCCGATCTCAAGATCGCGTAGACGATCCTTCCGGCGCCACGTTCCGGCAGCGCTCCCGCAGTCGGTCACACGTTCGGTACTCAACGAAGACCTTCCTTCCTTGTTCCAGCAGGCAGCGGAGGTTGTAGCACTCTCCTCGCGATTCCGGCAGCACAACGGCGTGGTACCGGAAGTAGAGGGGAAATCCCGCAGGGCTTCGCCTTAAGCCGGTGCGAGTATGGTGGAGCTTATGAGAGGGCTATTAGTGGTCTAGTAATTAGACACACCAATTAGAAGGCTCTAATAAACCAATTAGAAGGCTCTAAAAAACCGCTGGCTAAAGCAATTAGAAGCTCTAATCCAAAACGGCTCTAAACCGGAGATCTAGAGGTGAAGTTGTGTGTCAAGAGGAGGAGGCCTGCCCCTCCTTATATAGATGGGAGGGGGCTGGCGCGCCATGGGGAGGAGACCCTCCCCAACTCGGCTTGGTGGCCGCCGGTTGGAGGAGGACTCCCTCCCCAACTCGGCTTGGAGCTCTCCTCTTTCCCACCTTCCAATTGGCCGTTTGACTTTTCAAACTTGCCGTTTGACTTTTCAAACTAGGATTTGATTTAATCCCTTATTTGGAACAGCGATGACACTAAATACATGATGCAATCATTCCAACATGCAATGACACATTCATGTACCCCTTCCCCTCCGGAGTGCCGGACATTCCGGAACCTTCTAGAATGTTCCCCGATGAAAACACCGGAATCATTCCCGAACTCCGAAACGGGACTTTCCTTATATGATCTTATTCTCCGGACCATTCCGGATCACCTCGTGATATCCCGGATCCCATCCGAGACTCCGAACAACATTCGGTCTCTTTTCTCATAACAAACACCATAACTACTCAAACAACGTCGAATCCTTAAGTGTGTCTCCCTACGGTTCGTGAATTATGCGGACATGATCGAGACACTTCTCCGAACAATAACCAATAGAGGAATCTGGAAATTCATATGGCTCCCACATATTTCTACGATTACTTTGCGATCGAATGAACCACTTACATACGATACCAATTTCCCTTTGTCTCACGATATGTTACTTATCCGAGGTTATGATCGTCGGTATCTCTGCATACCTAGTTCAACCTCGTTACTGATAAGTACTCTCTTTTCTCGTTCCCGTGATATGTGATCCCTTGTGACCAAGTCACATGCTTGCAAGCTAATTGGATGACATTCCACCGAGAGGGCCCAGAGTAGATCTATCCGTCATGTGATGGACAAATCCCACTCTTGATCCATGTGTCTCAACCAAAACTTTCCGAACACTCAATGCCACCTTTATAACCACCCAGTACGGTGTGGTGTTTGATGTCATCAAAGCATCCATCCGGTAAAGGTGATATGCATGATCTCATGGTCGAAGGAATTAGGTTACTATGTATCAGAAAGCATATAGCAATTGAACTAATGAAATGACTTGATCTTTATGCTACGCTTATCTATAGGAGTATATCCACCATATCATTCTCCTAACGATATGATCTTGTTTGTTGATAACATCTCAATGTTCATGATAGGGAAACCACAATCATCTATCAACCAACAAGCTAGTGAAGTATAGAGGCTATACTAGGGACTTCTAATTAAGTTTACAAATCACACAAGTATCAATGTTTCCTTGTTAATACTATTATAGCATGAATGTAAACATTTATCATAAACACGAAGATATAATAATAACCACATTTATTATTGCCTCTAGGGCATATCTCCAACAGCTTGATATGTCGGAAACGTATCTATAATTTTTGATGCTCCATGCTTGTTTTGTATATACTTTGCTTTTCTTTGTCTATACTTTGAGGTGTTTTTATATCTTTTTGGAACTAACCTATTAACAAGTTGCCACAGTGCCAGTTGCCTATTTTCTTCTGTTTTTGGTTCCAGAAAGGCAGAAAATCAATATTCTCGGAATTGAACGGGACAAAAGCCAAAGTTATTATTTTTCCCAGAAACACGGAACCACGAAGCAGAGCCGGAGGGGGGCCACAGGGTGGCCGCACACCCCCTAGGCGCGGTCAAGCCCTGGAATCGCCTGGAGGGGGTGTGGGCCCCCTGGACCCCCACCGACCTTGATTCCTGCGCCTATAAGAAGCCTCCGGTGGGAAAACCCTAAATGATCGAGAAGAAATCCACGAAAACCTCCGCTGCGCCACCGCCACCGAAGGGGAGATTCGGGGGATAGAAAGTCTCTGTTCCGGCACCCTGTCGGGATGGGGAAGTGCCCCCGGAGCCATCTCCATCGATCTCCACCACCATCTCCATCACCGTTGCTGATTCCCATGATGAGGAGGGAGTAGTTCTTCCTCGAGGCTAAGGGATCTACCGGTAGCTATGTGTTCATCTCTCTGTCTATGCATGGTTGATACGTTGGAAACGTATCTATAATTTTTGATGCTCCATGCTTGTTTTGTATCTACTTTTCTTTACTTGTCTACACTTTGAGGTGTTTTTTACATGTTTTCTGGTACTAACCTATTAACAAGTTGCAATAGTGCCAGATGCCTGTTTTCTACTGTTTTTAGTTTTAGAAAAGTTAGTAAAGAAATATTCTCAGAATTGGACAGGACAAAGGATAAAGTCAATTACTTTCCGTAGGGAACAATAAGTCCATAGGAGAGCCGGAGGGGCCGGCCAGAGGGGCCAGACCCACCCTAGGCGCGGGTGGGCCCCACCCCGCGCCTGGCTAGGGTTTGGCGCCCCTGGCCACCTCCTTGGTCTCACCCTTCGCCTATAAGAAGCCCCCGATGCAGAAACCCTAATCACCCAATCAAATCTCCACAAAACCGTCTGTAGCCACCGCCACCATCGTCCCTAGATCGGGGGGATCTGATGTTCTTCCCGGCACCCTGCCGAAGGGGAGATCATCCCGGAGGCCTTCTCTCCGGTACGATGCGTGAGTAGTTCCACCTTGGACTATGGGTCCATGTAGTAGCTAGATGGTTGTATCTCCTCTGTGCTCTCATGTATAGATCTTGTGAGCCCCGTTCATGATCAAGATCTAATCTATTTGTAATCATGCATGTTGTGTTTGCGGGGATCTGATGGATATTGAGATTATTATGTTGGTTTGATTAATGATTTTATCTTTATGATTATATCATGTCTGTGTTGTTTGTGATCTTGCATGCTCTCCGTTGTTAGTAGCTATCTTGGCCAAGTAGTTGCTAGTGACTCCAAGAGGGGGTATTTATGCTCGATAGTGGGTTCATGCCTCTAGTTAACAAGGGAGTGACAATAATCTCTTCGGTTGTAGATGTGTTGTTGCTACTAGGGAGAAAACAATGGTCTCTTGTTCATGGAACATGTGGACTGTTACCTTACACACTTTTCTTAAAGCAGTTGTCTGTTGCTTGCAACTTAATACTGGAGGGGGTTCGGATGATAACCTGAAGGTGGACTTCTGGTCATAGATGCAGTTGGATTACGGTCTATGTATAATGTTGTATTGCTCAATTGAATCTCATAGGATCTTTCTGATTAGTAATTGCATTGTTATGCCTTGCTCAGTTCCTATCAATTGCCCTGCTGTAATTTGTTTACCCTTCATGCCATGTTGTTTATCTAAGGAGAGCACCTCTAGTGAACTATGGACCCTAGTCCACTCTTTACCATTGATACATATTCCACTATTACTTGTTTACTTGCTGCAAACCATTACCTTCCACACCATACATTTAATCCTTTGTTACAGCAAACCGGTGAGCTTGATAACGTCACTGTTCGTTGGGACAAAGTCTTGAGTTTGTGTTGTGCAGGTCTCCGCGTTGCTTGCAACACATGTGTGACGTTTCCTTCCTCCTTATGGTTCGATAACCTCGGTCTCAACTGAGGGAAAACTTGCTGCTTGCTGCTTCACACCTTGCTCTTGGGGTTCCCAACAGGCTATGCGTAGACAGTCGTCAATGGCCATATTGTGGTCATGAGCTTTGTAATCAAGTAGATCTACCTTGCTACTCAAGTGCTTCATTAGATCTCTGCTCTTCCCATGTGTGTGAAAGTGACAGCGTGCATGCCATGGTGGCACTTAGGCTTGAGTCTGCATAAATACTCTTTGTGCTTTAATAGATCTATGATTTTCCCCACGTGTGTGAAAGTGACAGCAGGCATACCGTGTGTGGCACTTTGGCTAGATTGAATATTTGTTATGAGTTATATTTGGAGTTGGATGCCTCTATGAAATTGTGGTGTTTGTTGGAACCATCTAGCGCTCAAGGTGACAGTGTGGGGTTATCTAGATTGGGAAAGGCGGACTTTGAGGAGTGCTGTTATAGCCCTACCGATGATTAGAGTGTCCAACCTAAGAGTAGTTAAGAGTAGTATCATGAAGAGAGGATATTTATATGAGAGAGTGTTCACTAGTGAAAGTATGATCCCTAGACCTTATTTCTAAGCATTGAAACACCGTTTTCTACTAGATCTGTTGCATGTTTGCTTGTTTCCTTCAGTTTGCCTTTAGTTTGTTCCTCCACGCCATCAGCCCTTTTCTGGCACCGTTACCACTTGTGTTTCACTATCTCTTCGCCAAACTAGTACACCTATATTGGGTGTGTTGGGGACACAAGAGACTTCTTGTATCTTGATTGCAGGGTTGCTTGAGAGGGAATACCTTTGACCACTTCCTCCATGAGTTTGATAAACCTTGGGTAATCCACTTAAGGAAAACTTGCTGCTCTTCTACAAACCTCTGCACTTGGAGGCCCAACAACTGTCTACAAGAATAGAAGTGCATAGACATCAAGGAGCAGGTGGAGCAATAGGTGTACTCAGGAAATCATTGTTGTTTGTGCTAGTGAAGTCACACAACTTGGTGTTCTTAGCAGAGTTCATTTTTGCAAAAGTGGAGCAAGCCAACAACAACAACAACAACAACAACTAGAGTAGGAACTATTTTTTTGTGTTTTTGATAAGAAAAGGCAAACCAAACGAAACTATTTTTTTGGAATTTTTGATAAAAATAAGCAAGCAAAAGAAAGCAAAAGAAAACTAAGCAAAATAAAAACAAAGTAAAGAGAATGGTTGTGAAGGACTCCCCGAAGCTGTCCTTAACTCCTCGACAACGGCGGCAGAAAAATCTTGACATGCTCATATCAGTGTAGAGCTTCGTTAGGAGACCCCAAGAGAAAGATATGATGAGCACAACAACAAGTTTTCCCTCAGTTATGAAACCAAAGTTATCGAACTAGTAGGAGCAAGGAAACAACTCCAAGGTGTTGCTAACAACTTGGAATGCTGCACAACACAAACTCAAGACTTTGCCCCAACTTACAGTTAGGTTGTCAATCTCACTGGTTTGCTATAAACAAAGGATTAAACGTATAGTGTGAAAGGTAATGGTTGCTTGCAGAAAGTAAACGGTTACAGTAGATGATGTAACAATGGTAAATATTGGACCAGAGTCCACAGTTCACTAGAGGTGTTCTCCTTAAGATAAATAACATAACATGCTGGGTGAACAAATTACAGCGGGGCAATTAACAGGAACTGAGCAAGACATAACAATGCAAATACTAGACATTCATGATTCCTATGAGATTTGATTGGGCATTACAACAATATACATAGACCGCCATCCAACTGTATCTATGACTAATAATCCATCTTCAGGTTATCATCCGAACCCCCTCCAGTATTAAGTTGCAAGCAACGGATAATTGCATTAAGCAATGTGTGTAAAGGAAACAATACAATTGTTTCATGAACAAAATATTGTTGTTTCCTCCCTAGTAGCAACAGCACATCTATAACCTTAGAGATTCCTGTCACTTCCCCAGATTTAATAGAGGCATGAACCCACTATCGAGCATAAGTACTTCCTCTTAGAGTCACTAGCATCTATTGGCCAAGATAGCTACTAGAAACGGAGAGCATGCAAGATATCAAACAACACAGATATGATAGAATCAATAATCAATAAGACATGATAGAATCAATAATCAATCTGACATAGTATCTCAATATCCATCGGATCACCGCAAACACAACATGTATGATTACAAATAGATGATCTTGATCATGAACGGAGCTCACAAGATCTAAACATGATAGCACAAAGGAGGAGAAACAACCATCTAGCTACTGTATGGACCCATAGTCCAAGGGTAAACTACTCACGCATCAATACCGGAGGATGGCATGGTGATGAAGAAGGCCTACGGGATGATCTCCCCTCCCCCCCCCCCCCCGTCAGGTTGCCGAGAAGAGCTTCAGATCCCCCCCCCCCCCTCCGATCTAGGGAGGATGGTGGCGGCTACGGACTGTTTCGTTTTGATCTGATCGGGTACTTAGGATTTTGGCATCAGGGGAATTTTATAGGTTTAGAGGCGAGGCAGGAGGGTGGCCAGGGGGGCCCACACCCTGCCCTGGCGCGGCCTAGGGTGGGCCCGTGCCTAGGGGGTGCGGTTGCCCTGTGGCGCCCCTCCGTCTCTCCGCTGGACTCTGTGTTCTTCTCGGTGAAATATTGACTTTGGCTTTTGTCCCATCCAATTCCGAGAATATTTTCTTACTAGCTTTTCTGAAACCAAAAACAGCAGAAAACAGACAACTGGCACTGCGGCATCTTGTTAATAGGTTAGTCCCAAAAAATATATAAATACCTCAAAGTGTAGACAAAGCATAGCAAAGTTGATCGTAAACAAACATGGAACATCAAATTTATAGATACGTTTACAACGTATCACAGACCCTGAGCTGGCGGCCTTGGACGGTGGTTGGGTGTCAATATGGCGGCCTCGAACCTCTATGCAGCGCCAGTCCTATGGGACCTGGTTGTGGCCTAGAATGGAGCTTGGGTGGCGACTTGGAGATCTGTGTGGACAGTGAGTTTGTCGACCCGGCCGGTTCGACTTCGGGCAACACGGAGTTCATCTTGGTTGATGCGTCGGGACGGCGGCCCCGGAGCCGGATGTGTAAATTTGTTGCGTTTGGTAGGTTAGTGTCATGTGGATGACGGGTCTCCTCGTCAGGTTTTTCTCATAAATAGGACAATGAATGGTTTTCAGACCTGGTTTTTCTTATAAACGGGGTCAATTCTATTCGATTTATACAGACTACAGTAACGTCTTTCTCGAAGATTTCTCGAAAAAATTGTGTGATGTGGAGTTACCATTGTTGTGGCATAGCATCGCCGCGTTGTCGATACCGTGAAGCCATTCGTGCTTTGGCACACAAAAAGATTTGACGACCTACAAGTATGTTTGACGAGATGTCATGGGCTGCCTTGACCTCATTGCCATGGTGTCTAGTGTTTTTTTCGCCATTTTATTACTTTTGGTCATTTTCCACGACAAAAAAGAAGCGATTTGGTAGCTTGCGATCCAAAGGAAGTTCCCAGCAATCTAAGGACTTCTGGTGGGCGACTCATGCACCCTCTTTGAAACCGTCTACTCCAAAGGTAAATGAAACATAAATGTTGATCGGACGACCTAAATGGAAGAATGTTGATGAATATTTCAGTTTCACGTAAATGTTTTCATATCTGTTTATATTTATACATTGCTTTGTAGTACAAACAACGAACCTAATTTACAGGTCAAATACATGTTTCAGTCAAAAGACCATGGCTATGTAGAGAACTCATTATGAGTATGCTATGATACCCAGGAGATTCCTATGATTTGAAAGCAGTGTATATGCTGCTCTCAGAAAAAAAAACAGCGTATATGGTTGCTGGAAACTGAATTTCCAATGCATTTCATACAGCCAAATTCAACGTGTGATTTCAAGAATCGCTGTCAGAAACTGGCCCGGAGGTTCCTGAACATGCACGTAACGAAGAACATGCCTTTTTAACAGCTACTAGTAGTCAACAGCAGTGCTAGAAATGATTTTACGCCAGGTTGTAGCATTTTATGGAAACATTTACCCAGCGCCAGGTCCTGGAAAGACGCCACTTGGAACGGAAGCTGGAGGCTAGAGAAACAATGAAATAACAGGCACTTTGCCGGTAAACATAACTGTTTAGTAAACATACAATGACCAATCACACATCCAATGCTTGATATGTTTTTACATCATCATACAATTGATCAGACGTAACATTACTGGCGTTTACTGAATGACCACTGAACGAGATTCTAAACCAAGCAAAAATATTGCTTCTTGAATCGGACCATCATCACCTCTCTAATGAGTATCCACAGGCCGCATGAGCAAAACGACTTCCATTACTGCCATAACTAAACTATGGCATTACTATCAGTGGCATCATCATATTCCTCAACAGTTCTGTTTCAGGACTTGCCCGGCCATCTAGAATTTATCACGTAATCTTGCTTGTCAACAGTTGTAGTATATGTTCTTCTCAACTTACACGTTGATATCCGTTGATATCCTTTTGCCACTGGAAATTTTGAGGACATCTTTGTAAAATGTTGTATGGATCAACATGTCAGCTAAAAAAGCAACTTGGAAGCATGTGTTAGCATATCCATACCTGTAAATTTCTGATGCATATTCAGTATCATGTACAGATATCCAAAGCATGGATCCAGTGTGAGGTGGCACTAAAGATCCCGTTATGTGGTAATTCATTTCTGTGTCCACACTGTAAATGAATATCAGTGAAGGAACATGATCAATCTATCTAACTCAAAATACAGACCAATATACTAACAACTTCCAATTACTTCACCTTATTTTATTGCAAGACTGAGATCCAGACCATTTCCACTACATGGTTACATTGCATTCACAAGATAACTATAGATTATTACTCTAGTTGCATGCATTTTGAAAAGTTATCACCTCGTACATATCATTGAGTCTACTGACATGTTATTTAAAGTGTATCACTGTTGAAAGGCTGTAATGCAAGGCTAGTTTTCGGCACCGCTTCTAAGCAGAGCAAGGCAAAATAACAATATGGCAGAATAATATAGAGGCACATCAGCAACATCTTAATACTATAATAGGCAAAGTGAAACATATATAAATATCTTAATACGTCTAGACAAGAAATAGAATATCAACTGAAATATTTTGAGCCTGACAAGAACAGGACCATACCAGTTCATACCTTTTGACAGAAAATCGTATCATGCTTCCTTTCTTAATCACATTCAACTTTTCTGATTGGCTTATAAATTTGCCGCTTCCTCCTCTCTGCGAAAGCAATGTAAATCTCATGAAAGGGGAAAATGAAGCATTGCATGTTTGAGTCATTGGTTGGATTTGTTGAGAAATAGTATACATATGGAATTATCAAGATAGAGAAATTGTTTACAATTCACCAAACCACTGAAGTTGGAAGTATCATCATTTCTTTTTACATTGCGAAAAAATCAAGGCATCTTACCACTTTTTGGGTGTTTTCTTTACAGTCAGTGATATGGAAGTTCAATGAAGAATCTAAGTTAACTTATTTTTTTGGCAACATGAAGCATTTGATGGTGCACATAAAACTGCAAGAAAGCTAAATAGCCGCATAGCCGGAGTTCCACGGATTGGAAGGTATTTTGAAAATATGATCACACAAAATCAGCTAGCCTTTTATTATTGTATAACAGTTGGAGGAAATTAGGGGGGAAATGGTCCTTATATTCATCAAAAACATCGAGCATTGTGCTACAGCACCAGCTACTGTATACTTTCAAGTTCCACAATTCAAGATCAACATGAAAATAGGTAACGACCTTGTAATTCTATGCATAGATACAATAAGCATCGATGAGCGTGTTAAAACAAATTTGCATATAAGAGAATGGCAGAAATGGAGAACAATCAGGATGGCTAATGCGTGACAGTAACACATATTTCCTCCCAGGTCCATTTCCCATTTCCATAGATACCAGCTATACTGAGCAATACAACTTCTGAAGCATCCAAGAGTGACAAGAATACCATTAATAATCAGTTACTAAGATCAACTATAAAAGAGAAGGCTTCTGTTGTAAAGTTACATGTACCGTCGCAAAGATTGGATGAAGTTCATTATATAAATATTAGTATGAATAAGAGTATTCGCATTGAGTATCAAGAGAAGTCGATCTTACTCTTTTGAATTTGAACTTCTCGGGAATTTCATTTGACATTATGGCTGCGGAGAAAAGTCCAAGGACAATGACATGAATTGATTCCTTTCCAAGCATTTCAACCTTTCCTTCTGAAGTTAAAAATACCAATAAGAATTATAAAATGCATATTTTTAACTTGCAGTATCTACCTTTTTTACTGAACAATAGACGACAAAAAAAAACGCATCCGTTATAAATGCACTGACACGTTCTATTACAACTGAATGCAAAATATGTGGTATCGTATAGGTGATGAGATTTCATATAGCTATCGATCAATAACATGCAAATATGAGCTGGTACAAAGAGTGCCATTGAGAAGAGTTATATGAAGTAGTGCTTGTGGGCACCGACCTACCCAGGATCATGTCTGGCTGGGGAGAAAACAGCAGCAGCTTCGCATGCACCGGCACACCGAAATACGGTATCAAACCATTCAATATCTGAGATTTCACGCCCTCGAGAGAAAATTCATGAGCTAGCAACACGCCATCAAAGAGCTCTTCATACCTGCATAGCAATGCCCATTATCCAAACTGATCACACACATACATTTTAGAACATGTAAGAGCTATATCTTGATCAGGACACATACTGAACACTGCAAAGTAAAAACATAAAACTGATTTGAATCGGTTGGTTAGATGTACCGTTGGATACACAGACACGACAATGCATTGATGAATGATGTGCCAAGAGAGAACTAGAGGGGAGGGAGGCAGGCAGGGATAGGGGTCGCACGAGTAGAGGAGGGTGCTAAGCTGCTGGGCGACGGCGCGGTCGACGTCGGCTGCGTTCGAGGGGTGCACGGACACCGTAAGATATGTACATCATATGATATTTAGTTTTGAACGTGCAAGAGAAGTATGGCAGTCCTTAGGATTAGTAGATATTATTGATCAATTCCTTGCTATATGGACCGCTCTGGTTCAGTAGTTTTGGAAGAGATGCTTTGGAGTAATCTAAAACAACCTGATAATATCTCTCATGTTGATACGAAGGAGCTGATAGTGGTGGCTGCTTGGTACATTTGGTGGTAGCGTAGAGAGCATGTCAAGGGTGAGAAGATTGCACCTCTGGCCCGTTCCTTGTTTGCTATCCAAGGCTTAACTCCGAATTATGGAGGGGCGGAATCACAGTCTGTAAGCTAGACCAAACCCTCAACAGGTACATACAAGCTTAATATTGATGGGTGTTATTTTTAAAATGGATCAGAAGCTGCGAGTGCAGTGCTTCGTAAGAATAACTTCAACAGAAGCGCTAAAAGTCTTGTGCGCTATAATAATAGCCGATTTAGCGCCCGGAAGGCTGAAAGTAGCGCTTCAACAGACGCCCTAAACTAGAGCACGCGTAAAAAAAAGTATAGAACATGTGGGAAAAAGCGGCATCCAAGGCCGCAAATTTGATGCTCTTGGAAGCGCGTGCTGCAAAATTGAGCCACGCGCTGGACTGTCGAGCGGAACTTTCACCCGTGCAAATTGGAGCCGTCCAGGCCTTCTCCCTGGCCGCCGCTGGCGAGGAATCTAGCCAGAATCGGCCAGCCGACTGAAGGAATCGCTCCGCCGAACCGATGGAATCGCTCCGCTGAACGCCAGAATCCCTCCACCGCCCGCTGCTCACTGTCGAGCTCGACCGCCACTCGCCGAAATCACCGCTGAGGAGCTCCCATACGCCGCCCGTCCTCGCTTGGCCCTCATCGCCCGTCTGACGCCTGTGCTTGTCCCTTGTTGCCCGCCCGTCGTCTGCTGCCCGCCGCCACTCTCGTCCTGCTGGAGGCGGCCCTCGTCGGCATGTATTAGGACGCCCGTGCGTGGCTCCCGTCGGGATGCATTAGGACGCCCGCGTGTGAATCAATCCCGTCAGTGGCTTGCTTTGGCGGTGGCGTGTGCACATGGTCCAGCTCAATTCGTTCCTAGAAGAGAGTAGGCACACCGCATGTGTTTCTATCCTAATTTAGTGTGTTTTTAGTCTATTTTTTTGTCCTGTTTGATCTTATTTTGATGTACATATGCGAAAAAGTGTTTTTGGGGCTGTACTTTAGAGCGTATGGTGGATGGCTACTTTTCGCGCGCCATATTTTAGCGCTTTCGCTGGAGGTGTTGCCTCTCTCGCGCGCTAAAAAAGGATCCAGCGTGTTGCAGCGAGGTTTTACAGCGCCAAAATTTGCATCAGTTGGAGTTTCTCTAATGATAGAGAGCAAACTTGTGTTAGTGCTAATTGGGTGCTCAACAATCTGCTTGATGCAACAATAACAGAGGCCATTGATCTTCAGAAAGGTCTTCAACTGATTGAGGGCCTTGCCTATGTTCTAGTTACAATAGGATCTAATTCTCTAGAATTGGTTTCAAGAATATAATGGTGTAATTGAGGTTTGGAGCCCGTATACAACTATCTTAGCTGATTGTATTCAGATATTCAGAAGGATTGGTCAAGTATGTTTGCAGCATTGCCCACATTTGGCTAATATTGTGGGGCACAAGTTAGCTAGAGTTTCTTATGATTCAAATAATTTTTTTGTAGCCTCTATTGGAGTTGCTCTAATGATAGAGAGCAAACTTGTGTTAGTGCTAATTGGGTGCTAAACAATCTGCTTGATGCAACAATAATAGAGGCCATTGATCTTCAGAAAGGTATTTAGTTGATTGAGGACCTTGCCTATGTTCTAGTTACAATGGAATCTGATTCTCTAGAATTGGTTCAAGAATATAACGGTATCATTCACTACGGGAATAACTAAATAGGCCGACGGCCTTTTTATACGCCGACGGCAAAATATCGGGGCCGTCGGCGTAGCTTGACGGGTCGTCGGCCCATTTTGGCCGTCGGCGTGGAATAAATAGGCCGACGGCCGCCGTCGGCGTAAACATGACCGTCGGCGTAGCCCATTGGGCTAACGGCAGAGCAACGGCGTCAAGTCTACGCCGAAGGCAAAGGTTTCAGACCTATGCCGACGGCTTTGCCGTCGGCGTAGCTATTTTTCTTTTTTTGCCACATTAATCTTAGAAAAATCATAACTAAATTATTTAAATTCAGAAAAATACATATAATATATCAAAATTTGCAGAAAAATAAGATATATCTATATAAACTCAAATATTATATATTTTTATTTAAAAAAATACATAAAAAATACAAATACTTTCGTATAACATATTTTTCATTTTCCGAGTGCAAAAAACGGGGTGTTTTTGTGAAGCAACCACCAAATGGAAGTTTCAAAATGATAATACCACATTTTTCAAAAATACTAGACCATATTGAATGAACAATTTCCCAACCTAGGAATCTCAAACCTTTCCGTTCACCTCCCGTGAAAAAGACAAATTCCTGCTGAATCGATAGGAAATGAGTTAGATTTAAACTACAGGTACATGATATATTGCTCATGATTTTTTGTAAAAATCATTTTTAGGTTCACAATATGCTATTTCATCAGATATCTAATGCAAGTTTAGTGAGACTCGTCCCCGAGCTAAGAATCATCATGCCCCTCGATTTAGGAAGTTTGACGATAGTTTGAAATGGGCATAAAAAATTAAAAAACGATCGAAACAATGCAAAACCTTCGCGTGGTGTCATATTATATGAAATAGTTCCATGGAAAAATAGCAGACTTGGTATATTCATTGAGTCTTAAAAAACCTTCACAAAATGGCTATCTCAATCGAGGTTTTCTGGATTTCAGGTCAAATGACCAATGTTATTGCTATAATCGCGGTATAATTTGCGATAATATGTCCATATTGTGCACACATGTGTATTATGGGATGGTGAACAATGTTGCAGGAGAAAGTTTTCCTTTTCCACGCACCGAAAAGCCATTTTTCATTTTTCGAGTGCAAAAAACAGGGTGTTTTTGTGAAGCAACCACCAAATGAAAGTTTCAAAATGATAATATCACATTTTTCAAAAATACTAGACCATATTGAATGAACAATTTCCCAACCTAGGAATCTCAAACCTTTCCGTTCACCTCTCGTGAAAAAGACAAATTCCTGCTGAATCGGTAGGAAATGAGTTAGATTTGAACTACAGGTACATGATATATTGTTCATGATTTTTTGTAAAAATCATTTTTAGGTTCACAATATGCTATTTCATCAGAGATCTAATGCAAGTTTAGTGAGACTCGTCCCCGAGCTAAGAATCATCATGCCCCTCGATTTAGGAAGTTTGACGATAGTTTGAAATGGGCATAAAAATTAAAAAACGATCGAAACAATGCAAAACCTTCGCGTGGTGTCATATTATATGACATAGTTCCATGGAAAAATACCAGACTTGGTATATTCATTGAGTCTTAAAAAACCCTTCACAAAATGGCCTATCTCAATCGAGGTTTTCTGGATTTCAGGTCAAATGACCAATGTTATTGCTATAATCGCGGTATAGTTTGCGATAATGTGTCCATATTGTGCACACATGTGTATTATGGGATGGTGAACAATGTTGCAGGAGAAAGTTTTCCTTTTCGTCACACCGAAAAGCCATTTTTCATTTTACGAGGGGTGTTTTTGTGAAGCAACCACCAAATGAAAGTTTCAAAATGATAATATCACATTTTTCAAAAATACTAGACCATATTGAATGAACAATTTCCCAACCTAGGAATCTCAAACCTTTCCGTTCACCTCTCGTGAAAAAGACAAATTCCTGCTGAATCGGCAGGAAATGAGTTAGATTTGAACTACAGGTACATGATATATTGTTCATGATTTTTTGTAAAAATCATTTTTAGGTTCACAATATGCTATTTCATCAGAGATCTAATGCAAGTTTAGTGAGACTCGTCCCCGAGCTAAGAATCATCATGCCCCTCGATTTAGGAAGTTTGACGATAGTTTGAAATGGGCATAAAAATTAAAAAACGATCGAAACAATGCAAAATCTTCGCGTGGTGTCATATTATATGACATAGTTCCATGAAAAAATACCAGACTTGGTATATTCATTGAGTCTTAAAAAACCCTTCACAAAATGGCCTATCTCAATCGAGGTTTTCTGGATTTCAGGTCAAATGACCAATGTTATTGCTATAATCGCGGTATAGTTTGCGATAATGTGTCCATATTATGCACACATGTGTATCATGGGATGGCGAACAATGTTGCAGGAGAAAGTTTTCCTTTTCGTCGCACCAAAAAGCCATTTTTTATTTTTCGATTGCCAAAAACGGGGTGTTTCATGAATCTTGACATAGTTTCAGTTGGTCTAATATTTAAAATTTATGATATATAATTAAATAGACGATAGGGATGTCATATTTGGATTCCTCTCATTTTTCTGATCGATTTGGATATATTATTTGTCAAATTGTGATTTACGGATTTGTAGATATGAATTATTCAAATTTAAATTAAAAAGCAAAATAAATAAAATTTATTTTATTTTTATTTGAATTCAAGATTATTATTACTTATTTATTGTTGTTTACTCAAAAAATTGTATGGAATGTAAAAAAACAAATATGTCTAACATTATAGTGTAATGGTTAATAGGTTTGATATGATAATATTCACAACAAGTTCTAGTTTCTTTGTCGGAAGCTCATGTGGAAGGAACGAAGAAGTTAAGCGTGCTGGGGCTGGAGTAGTATTATGATGGGTGACTGGTTGAGAAGTTTGACTAATTGTGCAATTTGATTTGAGACTAAGTATACTTAGAATTAAAAATGTCCATGTGATATTAACAAGTTAAAAATGTTAAAAAAAGTTGAAAAAAAATTGAAATTTTTTTTTTGAAAAAAAAGTTTTGAAAAAAAAATTAAAAAAACTAGGCCGACGGTAAAGCCTTCGGCGTAGCCAAACGGCCGTTAGTCATCTAGGTGGGCCCCATATGGTTTACGCCGACGGCTTTTCTACGCCGACGGGAGAATAGGCTACGCCTACGGGGCTGTACGCCGACGGCAGCCGTCGGGCCAGCCTACGCCGACGACATTTAGGGCCTACGCCGACGGGACCCGGCCGTCGGCGTATTCGGCTTATCCTGTAGTGATTGAGGTTTGGAGCCCATATACAACTATCTTAGCTGATTGTATTCAGATATCAAGAAGGATTGGTCACGTATGTTTGCAGCATTGCTCACAGGTGACTAATATTGTGGGGCATAAGTTATCTAGAGTTGCTTATGATTTGAATAATTCTTTTTTTTGGGACTATGACCCCCGTAGTTTATTATTCGAGTTGAAATAAAGCGGGTCGCATGGCTTTCCCTCAAAAAAATTTTGGGAAAAAACATAGCTCTCAAACTCACCCAAAGGGTGATAGAAAGCATTAGTACCTAACGGAGCGGTATCTAATAAAAAAAGGTGTTGTTCTTTTTATAAATAGGATGGAGCGTGGTTTCCTTTTTCTTGGATACATTTCATTCATTCCATTTCTCTCGATTTTACACCAAAACAACTTGCTAATCCTGACAGGTCTCAAAAAAGATGGAGGCACTAGAACCAAATCTACATACACATCAAAACTTCCTATCTCAGCCAAGTTAGTTTCTTCATACCACCAATGCATTTTACGACTCTCCACCCTCCGCCTCGCATTTTCCTCCCTCATGTAATCCTAATTTCTCGAGATGAAATTCAAGTTCATTCATGTCGGCGGTTCGCAAAATGTCCCTGAGATGCGAGGTTAGTCAAACATGAGTTCACGATTATTTTTTCGTGCTCCGTGTTATTGCCCTTATGAAGGTGGCGACTAGTCCTTGGCCTTTGAAACAAACTCTAGGGAATGCACAATTTTCTGGTATCTCAACTGCAATGGTGAACTCGGCGACGTACACTAAAAATGGATTGCATCTATTATTTTGTTTCAAGCAATGATGATTAGCAAGGCAAGCCCTTTGTAACATCCCAAAAATACCAAACTTAGATCATCAAACACTAATCATCAAGATTAGGGTTAACAAAAACTTTTCTAAATAAACTCATGAATGCATGTATATGTGTATGCATGGATTTTGAATTTCTTTAAAAACCACCTTGTTTGTGTGATACATTGCTTGTAAAATGTTTCTTAGGTGAAATAAACATCATCTAAAACATTTTCCACACTTTTCCTAAAGACAAGTAAATCAAAACAAATATATTAAGTGAATGGTCATTTTGACCAATTTAACTCCCATGCCTACTTTGGCTGTCTCAAACTTTCAAAACCTAACAGAAACTTTTCTGGCTCTTTGCACCCCTTGAATGTACTCATAACAAGGTATCAAGGCCCACTTTGTGATCATCCAGAAACTTTCAAATGCATAGTTTAAATGATAATTCAAAATTGAATCTTCTTCATATGGGAAGATCCCACTTTTTCAAAACCCACTCAAACAAGCTCAACTTTCAAAACCCAAGCATCTGCAGACTCACCAGCACCAATCTAGAAAACCCACCAAAATTCATTTCAAAATTCAAAACTTGATTTCATGCGGCCATTTCATCAAACAGGTTACAGACACAAATCAAACAAAACATCAAACACTATTATGTGCAGTGATTCTTGCCTAACTTGTTCCCTAGTTAGCTCACACACACCTCAGTAGATCATCTAGAAAGATTAGCCAGGCACTACCACCAATGTGAGCTTGCCATTGCCATTAATGGTGAACAGCCGAGCACCCCCATGTCACCCCATTGTGCACAGCAGGCTAGAGGAAGAACTAGCCGTGCCAACCTTGTCTGGGAGGCAGACCACCGTCCACTGCCACTGTCTGTCCCAGCCGCGAGCGTTGCCAAGCCTTGTACCACGCGCACGAGACACGCCCAGACCATGCCGAGCGTGCGCCAGAGCTCCACCCTCGACCAACGTCCACAGACCGCGCGCCGCCCTCACCGCGTGCACACACGATCACCACCGACCCAGGAGACCGCCAGACACCCCCGTTTGCCGCCCCGTGCCATACAGCCACCGCCCGCCGTCGAAGACGCCGCCTCTGCCTCGCAGAGCACCGCCCGTTCCAGACCAAACCACACGGCTCCATGCCTCGTGACCATGTCGTTGAGCATCTCCAGGAGACACGGCACCGTCCCCTACCCTTGCCCATGCCATTAGCCGCCTGTAACGTCGCCCTCGACGAGCTCACCGTGCGCCCCGACGGTCCCCTCGCTCGACTATAAATAGAGACCACCCCCGCATGATTTCTTCACACCATCTCACCTCACTTTCCCCACTGAACGTGCCACACCGTCCTCAGAGCAAGGCGAGCACCACCTCGCCGAAATTTCACCGGAGCCCGCCGCCTCTGGAGAAGAAAGGAGCCAGCGATTGGAGCCGCCCCAGGAGAAGCCACCGGTACCAGGAGGTTCGCCGTCGTCGACTTCGTCGTTCGCCTGCCTCGCCGACCCTCGCCCGTACCCCGGTGAGCCCCCAGCACCCCTCACTGGCCGCGCTAGGTTTCGTTCTCGCCGGAGTTGTCTCGCGTCGACGATGACCCTCAGCCGTTGGATTAGAACTAGATCAAACAATCCACGTTGCCCCATACCGCTTCGCCCAGCCCTGTGTCACTGACGAGTAGGGACACCCACTTAAGCAGCCCGCGGGAGCACTGCGCTTAGCAGGCCGGCCCGTTAGAATTTCCCGCGCAGCCCAGCAATTCAAATTAAATATTTTTCTATTTCTTTTCAAACACACTTCAGCACTCAACTTCAAAAATCAACCCAGATCGATTCAGTGCACCAATTTGAATGAAACCAATTTTGTTGGAAAGGTATGTGAATTCTTAATCCAAGCCCGTTGGATTCAAGTCATTTGGATCTGTAGATCACCCATAGAAAAAATAACAAGGCAGAAGCTTTTCTGCATTCAAACATTTTTCAAATTTAAACCATAAAAAGCTTTTGACTTGATTCAAACTCTCAAAAATCACATTTAACCATACCTTTTAGAATATATAAAAATATATATAGGTTTACTTGCAGAAATAATGTTCAAGTAATAAAAGAATGCTTCATAAGCATTTCTAGCCACTTTAATTAATTAAAATAAAAGGGTAAAACCTTATTAAATTGTGACACCACTTTAAATCACATTCCCATGGAATACAATATGTGGTGATGACATGTGTCAACATGATCCCATGTTTAGTTTGGAGAATGTTAAATCTTAAGTAATTTTTCAATGAGTAGAAATTACTTTTCTAAAAATAAAAAGGATTTAAACCAAGCTTTAACTTTGTAATGTTAGAGATGATGCTAGATCATCTATAGGACCCTTGTGTGTGATGATTGCAAGTAGTTAAGTATTGTTTGTGATTGTACCTCGTACTTATTCATAGACGCTAGTACCATAGACAGGAGAGGAGGAGGAAGGAGATACTACGAAGAGGAAGCCGAGGAGAACTTCAACCACTGCTCTGCACAAGGCAAGCTAACACTTACAAGATACTATACCTATGCAAGCTTATATTGACATTGATGCAAGCCTTACTAATCAAGTTGACCTATGCAAGCTAACTTGCAAGATACCCTACTGATGCCACAAACATACTTATGAGATGACTACTTTATGCCTTAAGCATATGTGATCATACCCACTTGCTAAACCAATCCTAGTTTTATGGCAAGCTTCTTACTTTATTTCTTTATCAAAGCTTACTTAGAGTCTACCTAAGAGTTTGGTAGATACTAGACAGTTGTGCTAAAGGTTGCATAAAGAGCATAAATTTGTCCTAAGCTAGAAACCTTGATATCACCTAAGATATAAGGTACTAGTGAAACTCCTAGTATAGTAAACCCATAAGATAGTTGAAAACTAAACTAAACCTTGGAAAAGATGAAAAAAATGAACTAATGAAGAAACCTTGATAATCTAAGCTATAGATGTGGACATGAGTGAAAACTTGGAGAACTAGAAGGAACATGAGTAGCAATGAAAGATGACATGACATACCAAACTTGATGATAGGAGAAACTAGAATGATGGATTATATATATTGAAATGTTAGCGTACGGATAGCGAGTTGCAGTGCTAGCCTTAGCCAATGATTTGTCGGATGCGCTTAATCCGAAATGATTGGGTAGTGACTGAAACTTATAGCCTTAGTATTAGTTCCCTCACGGCCAGGTCTGACTGAGGCTACATGTGAAGATTGGTCCACCTGTGCAGTACCCAAGATGACAGTGGTCATGGTTTGGAGGCCAAACTCACAGAGAGGTGCTTTACTGGGAGTGTAATTGAAAGGTTAGGATTGATTATCCGCATACTGAGTATGGTGAATTCAGGATTTGTTCCTGACGGATGTATCGAATGTTGTGGTGAAAGTGTACAATCTCTGCAGAGTGTCAAACTATTCGAATAGCCGCGTCCGCGGTTATGGACAGTTGGAGTGGCCATACTGTTCCCCCGTCAGACCTTTTAAAATGACTTGTGAAATGAATTTTGACTTTGACTTGACCACAACAGAGTTGTGGCCCGAATTACAAGATCCCATTTAGGAATTTATAAAGTTGTGACTAGCTTTGAACTTAGTAAAAATAAACCTGGCTTTTTGCAAAACAACCCTAGAGCCTAGTATCCTATTATCCAAAAAACCCCTTTACTTGTTAGTATTAGTTTGCGAGTACTTAAAGAGTACTCATGGCTTTGTCCCTGGCTATTCCCATGGACAGACTATGAAGAGGAGTACCTGGAGGATGGACCCCAGGAAGGTTACGACAACTAGGATCATCTCCCATCGTCAGCATTGCCTGTGACCCCGAAGATGGAGCTTTGCCTACGCTACCATTATTATTACGTATTCCGCTGCTTGATGTTGTATTAAGAACTAGATCATGAGATCCCTATTTGTGTAAGAACTTATGTATCGTTTGTAATGGATGAAGTACTATGGTATCCAATTCTGTTATGTCTCGCAAAAATGGTAATCCTGGGATTGCGATGTACGGCATAACAGGCATCTAGGATTGAAAAATCCGGGTGTTGACAAGTTGGTATCAGAGCCAGGTTGACCATAGGAGACCCTAGTTAGATGGGACGTTGAACCAAAAACTTAGTTTCAAAACCAAAGAACAAAAATATTTACGAAAACTTATTCTCACTCTTACCTCTTTAATTCTTTAATAAAACTTCATGTTCCTCAAAAACTCTTGCAAAATAGATAAAATTTTGACACACTTGATCACTCTGCTAATCTACTCATCCTCTATTTTTATAGATGGACGTGAAGTATAGCAAGTTTTATCAACTCGGGAATGGAGGAGACCTTATCTTTGAGAGGGATCTGGATCAGCTTTCGGAACTTCTGGAGCGTCCGCATCCCGAGTTCTTCGGAGCTCAGCTCAATGATCAAGGAGGAGAAGATCTGCAGTGGCTAATTGTTGCAAGTCTCCGAGGAAAGATTGAACCTCCCACTGCGGAGGGAATTCAGTTTACCTTGAGGGAAAACAACTGGCTCGATGGACTTGCCAGAGCAATGCAGGAAGCTCTTTCCCGTTTGTGTGGGCAGAGCATCAATCAGAACAAGGGTACTCGCTTTGAGTTTTTCCCAAGGCGTGATGCCAATGGCCAACCACTGGAATCCCCATACCACCCCGAGTTGAAGACTCAATTGGACCACCTTAGCTTCATGATGTATGATGGTCAGCAGGAGTTGGACAACTGCCGTGACTATTGCAACCACAAGTCTGCCATCATCAAGACGAAGGATCAGACCATCGCCATGCTAGCAAAGGATCGCAAGTCTCGCCGCCGTTAGCTCGACAAGAAGGAGCGCATTATTTCCCGTCTTCGCCATCGCATCTCATCTCTGGAAGAGACCATCCACGAGAGAGACATGCAGTTGGAGGAATGGGAGAATGCCGGAGAAGATCTTCGTGGAGACCCTTACTCCTATCTCAGCGATGACGATGATTTTCTGGAGGATCAGGCCATGGACTTCTTCACCGATGAGGATGATTTCGCCTTCATCGATGATGCGGAATATGATGAAGCCACAGACTCCGAGCAGTATTAGCACTGAGCACTAGCGTAGTGGGTAGTAGTCGGTCCCACTGTATCGTAGTTTCCAGAATGGTTCTTAAAACCATCTGTTTTTCTTTGTTGTGGTGTGTGTTGTACTGTGTGCTATGAGTGAATGAATGGAAAAAGCAAGTTGCTAGAAAACTTGAGTCAAACTCTAAAAACTTTTCAAAAACCCAAAACCTTAGAAATTTCCCTCTTTTCTCATGATCTATATCAATCTTCAGATGCCACGTGGAGGAAGTGGTTCAGCCCCGGACCCGATGTTGCAGATCCTACAAATGTTGACTTCTGACCGCGAAGCTGAAAGAGGGGAACGTCAAGCCAACCCAGCCACTCTGCAACAGATAGCCCAGCTAGCCCACAACAACCAAGGCCATGGAAATCAGGACAACCACGGATCTAAGCTCAAGAATTTCCAGAATACCAACCCACCCGTTTTCACCAAGTCAGAAGAACCCCTAGACGCCGATGATTGGCTGCAAACCATGGAAAATAACTTAGAAGTAGCCGGAGTGGAAGCCAACGAGAAAGTCTTGTTCGCCACCCATTATCTAGCCGGAAATGCCAGGGCATGGTGGAACAGCGTGCGTGCAATGACCGGAGGCCAAATGATGACCTGGGAGGAATTCAAGGTCAAGTTTAGCAGAACCCATGTGCCACCAGGTTTGATCATGAGAATGAGAGACGAGTTCAGAGAATTGAAACAAGGAAGGATGAATGTAGTGGAATACCGTGACAAATTTTTGTCATTAGCTAGGTATGCCCCGGATGAGATAGACACTGAAGCCAAGAAGAAAGAAAGATTCCTGAATGGTCTGCATGACGAGATGCAGACAGTGTTAGTCAATATCCCCTTTGCTGATATTGAATCCCTTGTCGATTCTGCTATCCATATGGAAGGGAAGATCAACCAGGCCAATGAGAACTGCAAGCGTCGCATGATGCATCAACCAGGAACCCATCAGACCCCAAAGTATCGCCCCAACCCATCTCCAGGATTTGCCCCAAGAACCAACAGACCCCCTTTGACCCGTCCGACCTATACCAATCGTGGAAACCCTAGACCCGAAGGAAAGCACAACAACCCCGGCAACTCTAGCAATTTCACCCGTGCCCCACCCAAGTTCAACACCAACAATGCTACCGCCAACCCCAACACTACCCCGAGGACTGGAAGCAATGATGTGCCTGTCACAGCTAAGGACAAGTCACAAGTGACCTGTTATGACTGTGGAAATAAAGGCCACTATTCCAACGAGTGCCCCAACAAGAAGAATGCTACAGCCCCTAATACCAATGTCCCAGCTCAGCAGCAGCGTCGTGTCCAACCAGGGAGAAGATTTGCCCCAGGGAATTCACTCAACCGCAATGGCCGTCTTTTTCTCATGCATGCTGAAGAAGCTCAGGAAGCGCCAGACGTCGTGCTGGGTATGTTTTCTGTTAATTCAGTACTTGCCAGAGTGTTGTTTGATTCTGGTGCATCGCATTCATTTGTCACCGAAGAATTTGCTTGCACTAGTAAAATTCAACCAACCAAATTGAAGCATGTGATGATTGTACAAATTTCCGGATCAACCACCAAGGCTAGGCAAATTTGCAAGGCCGTCCCTATCCGAATCCATGGCATAGATTTTTATGCTAATATAATAGTACTCGGAACTAAAGGTTTGGAAGTAGTACTAGGAATGGATTGGATGTCCAAACATAAAGGATTGATTGACTGTGCCAAGAAATCCATTACCATGACCAGTACCACCGGAATATCAGTCGAGCATATATCTGAAACCTTACCTCGCCAATTCAAGTGTAACAAGAGTATAGCCCAACCTACCCTTGACCAAGTTCGGATAGTCTGCGAATACCCCGATGTATTTCCAGATGTTTTGCCCGGTATGCCCCCAGATCGGGATATCGAGTTTATCATCGAACTAATCCCCGGAACCGGACCCATAGCCCAGAGACCCTATAGTATGAACCCGTCGGAACTAGCAGAACTGAAGAAGCAACTAGATTCCATGTTGGAAATCGGATTGATTCAACCGAGTGCGTCCCCATGGAGGTCACCTGTCTTGTTTGTGGACAAGAAGGATGGAGGTAACCGTTTGTGTACGGATTATCGAAAGTTGAATGATGTCACCATCAAGAACAAGTACCCCTTGCCTAAGATAGAAGATTTGTTTGATCAGTTGACCGGAGCCTAGGTGTTTTCTAAGATTGATCTTAGAACTGGCTATCATCAACTCAAGATTCGTGCAGAGGATATTCCAAAGACTACCTTTACCACCAGATATGGATTGTATGAGTATACAGTCATGTCTTTTGGATTAACCAATGCCCCCGCTTATTTCATGAACCTCATGAATAAGATTTTTATGGACTTCCTAGATAAGTTTGTCGTTGTTTTCATCGATGACATTCTGATTTATTCCAAATCAGAAGAAGAACATGAGCTACACCTAAGGACCATTCTTGGAACCCTTAGAGAGCATCAACTTTATGCAAAATTTAGCAATTGTGAATTCTGGTTACAGGAAGTAGGATTCCTCGGTCACATTGTATCAGCCGGAGGAATTGCCATTGACCCTGCCAAAGTGAAAGATGTAGAAGATTGGCAAGCCCCAACCACTCAAACCCAAGTTCGTGCTTTTCTCGGATTGGCGGGATATTACCGCAAATTCGTAGAAGGATTCTCGAGTATCGCCCGACCCATGACCCAATTGCTGAAGAAGGACAAGAAGTTTGAATGGACCGACAAGTGTGAAGCGAGTTTTCAAGAACTCAAGAGGAGATTGATTTCAGCCCCAATCTTGATTATGCCGGATATCACGAAGCCCTTCGATGTGTATTGTGATGCATCCAAGATTGGTCTCGGATGTGTGCTAATGCAAGAAGGCAAAGTTATATCTTATCTATCGCGACAATTGAAGCAACATGAACAAAATTACCCAACCCATGACCTCGAACTCGTAGCGTAGTTCTAGCCCTGAAGACATGGAGACATTACCTGATGGGAAACCGTTGTGAGATTTATTCGGATCACAAGAGCCTAAAGTATATATTCACTCAGAAGGAGCTGAATATGAGGCAGAGAAGATGGATTGAGCTAATAAAGGATTACGACCTGGACATTCACTATCACCCTGGTAAAGCCAACGTGGTAGCCGATGCCCTTAGCAGATTGTCGTGCCGCTTGAACTCCATGATTTTGAAGGAGCAACCAAGTCTGCACAAAGAGATGGAAGATTTTCGAATGGAATTAGTAAGTGAAGGATTTTTGGCTAGCATAGAACTTCAGCCCACTTTGATCAGTCAGATTAAAGAGGCGCAGAAAGGAAATGCCAGTATCGACGGAATCAAGCGTCGTATCGGTACAGGCAAAGTACCCGGATTCACCGAGGACGAAGAAGGAGTTTTGTGGTAAAAAGGACGCCTTTGTGTACCATCAGATTCTGAGTTAAAAGAAGTTATCCTGAAGGAGGCTCATGATACTCTTTATTCTATCCATCCCGGAGGAACTAACATGTATCAAGATTTGAAAGAGCAATTTTGGTGGCATAAGATGAAGAGAGAAATCAGAAGCTATATCGCCAAGTGTGATATATGTCAGCGAGTCAAGGAAGGACATCAAATACCCGCTGGATTGTTGCAACCTTTGCAGATTCCGGAATGGAAATGGGATTCTGTAGGAATGGACTTTATCACTGGATTACCTACTTCTAGTAGGGGAAATGACTCTATTTGGGTCATAGTGGACAGGTTGTCCAAAGTCGCCCATTTCTTGCCCGTTAAAACCACCTATCAGAGTTCGAAGCTAGCGGAGTTGTACATCGCTAGGATCGTTAGTTTGCACGGAGTCCCCAAGAATATCGTATCGGATCGGATCGAGGAACTCAGTTTACCTCGAGATTCTGGAAGAAAGTCCAAGAAGGTTTAGGAACCCGCCTAGATTTCCGTACCGCGTATCACCCTCAGACCGATGGACAAACGGAGCGAGTAAATCAAATACTCGAAGATATCCTTAGAGCGTGTGTGCTAGAAGATGGATCCAAGTGGGAAGACTGTCTGCCGTTTGCAGAATTTTCATACAACAACAGTTACCAAGCCAGTTTGCAAATGGCCCCATTTGAATTTATGTACGGAAGAAAGTGCCGCACCCCTTTGAACTGGTCGGAAGTAGGAGAGAGTTAGATTTTCGGACCCGACATCCTACAAGTAGGAGAGACCACCCCCGCACGATTTCTTCACACCATCTCACTCCCCTCTCCCCACTGACTGTGCCACACCGTCCTCAGAGCAAGGCGAGCACCACCTCGCCGGAATTTCACCGGAGCCCGCCACCTCTGGAGAAGAAAGGAGCCAGCGATTGGAGCCGCCCCAGGAGAAGCCACCGGTACCAGGAGGTTCGCCGTCATCCACTTCGTCATTCGCCTGTCTCGCCGACCCTCGCCCGTACCCCGGTGAGCCCCCAGCACCCCTCACTGGCCGCGCTAGGTTTCGTTCTCGCCGGAGTTGTCTCGCGTCGACGATGACCCTCAGCCGTTGGATTAGAACTAGATCAAACGATCCACGTTGCCCCATACCGCTTCGCCCAGCCCCGTGTCACTGACGAGTGGGGACACCCACTTAAGCAGCCCGCGGGAGCACTGCGCTTAGCAGGCCGGCCCGTTAGAATTTCCCGCGCAGCCCAGCAATTCAAATTAAATATTTTTCTATTTCTTTTCAAACACACTTCAGCACTCAACTTCAAAATCAAAACCAGATCGATTCAGTGCACCAATTTGAATGAAACCAATTTTGTTGGAAAGGTATGTGAATGCTTAATCCAAGAACGTTGGATTCAAGTCATTTGGATCTGTAGATCACCCATAGCAAAAATAACAAGGCAGAAGCTTTTCTGCATTCAAACATTTTTCAAATTTAAAACATAAAAGCTTTTGACTTGATTCAAACACTCAAAAATCACATTTAACCATACCTTTTAGAATATATAAAAATATATATAGGTTTACTTGCAGAAATAATGTTCAAGTAATAAAAGAATGCTTCATAAGCATTTCTAGCCACTTTAATTAATTAAAATAAAAGGGTAAAACCTTATTAAATTGTGACACCACTTTAAATCACATTCCCATGGAATACAATATGTGGTGATGACATGTGTCAACATGATCCCATATTTAGTTTGGAGAATATTAAATCTTAAGTAATTTTTCAATGAGTAGAAATTACTTTTCTAAAAATAAAAAGGATTTAAACCAAGCTTTAACTTTGTAATGTTAGAGATGATGCTAGATCATCTATAGGACCCTTGTGTGTGATGATTGCAAGTAGTTAAGTATTGTTTGGTGATTGTGTACCTCGTACTTATTCATAGACGCTAGTACCGACCAAGGATACGAGGAGGAAGGAGGATACTACGAAGAGGAAGCCGAGGAGAACTTCAACCACTGCTCTGCACAAGGCAAGCTAACACTTGCAAGATACTATACCTATGCAAGCTTATATTGACATTGATGCAAGCCTTACTAATCAAGTTGACATATGCAAGCTAACACTTGCAAGATACCCTACTGATGCCACAAACCCATACTTGTGAGATGACTACTTTATGCCTTAAGCATATGTGATCATACCCACTTGCTAAACCAATCCTAGTTTTATGGCAAGCTTCTTACTTTATTTCTTTATCAAAGCTTACTTAGAGTCTATCTAAGTGTTTGGTAGATACTAGACAGTTGTGCTAAAGGTTGCATAAAGAGCATAAAATTTGGCCTAAGCTAGAAACCTTGATATCAGCCTAAGATATAAGGTTGGACTTAGTGAAACTCCACTAGTACCACCCCTCATTAGTACCACCCCCACCTGTAGATGCTAGTTCTAAGCATAAAACCTGATCAACTTTTAGATGGGAATACTTGGTGGAAAAATGGTTATGAAAACCTTGGAATGATGGATCATTCTATTGAAATGTTTTGGACATGTGTTTCCAAACACTTGATGATTTTGGTGATGAAAACGTTGAGGCATGAGCCTTAGCCCTTTATAAAACTGATGGTTGTCTGGATGCGATACCATTCCAATTTTAGCGTACAACCACAATACCCGAATATTGGGTAGGGCTTGACTGGAAACTTATATACCTTAGTATTAGTTCCCTCACGGCCAAGGTCTGAGCTGAGGCTACCTTGTGAAGATTGTCCACCTGTGCAGTACCCAAGATGACAGTGGTCATGGTTTGGAGGCCAAACTCACAGGAGAGGTGCTTATACTAGGGAGTGTAATTGAAAGGTTAGGATTGATTATCCGCATACTGAGTATGGTGAATTCAGGATTTGTTCCTGACGGATGTATCGAATGTTGTGGTGAAAGTGTACAATCTCTGCTGAGAGTGTCAAAACTATTCGAATAGCGCCGTCCGTGGTTATGGACAGTTGGAGTGGCCATACTGTCCCCTGTCAGACCTTTTAAAATGACTTGTGAAATGAATTGTGACTTTGACTTGACCACAACAGAGTTGTGGCCCGAATTACAAGATCCCATTTAGGAATTTATAAAGTTGTGACTAGCTTTGGAACTTAGTAAAAATAAACCTGGCTTTTTGCAAAACAACCCTAGAGCCTAGTATCCTATTATCCAAAAAAACCCTTTACTTGTTAGTATTAGTTTGCGAGTACTTAAAGAGTACTCATGGCTTTGTCCCTGGTTATTCCCATGGCCAGACTATGAAGAGGAGTACCTGGAGGATGGACCCCAGGAAGGTTACGACAACTAGGATCATCTCCCATCGTCAGCATTGCATGTGACCCCGAAGATGGATCTTCGCCTACGCTACCGTTATTATTATTACGTATTCCGCCGCTGCTTGATGTTGTATTAACGAACTAGATCATGAGATCCCTATTGTGTAAGACTTATGTATCGTTTGTAATGGATGAAGTAGCTGAAGTATTATGGTATCCAATTCTGTTATGTCTCGCAAAATGGTAATCCTGGGATTGCGATGTACGGCATAACAAGCATCTAGGATTGAAAAATCCGGGTGTTGACACCCTTCCATACAATTTCTTGATCCATTGATGGTTTTCGGGAGAAGGTAATTGAAAAAAAGATTCATTCCTTTGCTTCTTTTAGATGTCTACTCAATAAGATGATATGACCTTACCTGAAAACTAGATTCATGAAGAAGCCCCAAAATTGTTGGGCTTAGTGCACCCAGTTCCTAGCCAGTGTTCAGTCATTTTATGAGAGGAGTCCTCCGGTGTGAGTTCCCTTTAAGGTGCTCTCTATTTGAAGCCAAAGTCACTATTTATATCTTTCATGTTATGTACCTAGTAGTGTTTGTGTATATATAGGTAAATTAACTGGGGGACCATGGTATTCCATATGACTTTCCTATAGAGATAAATTAACCAGGGCACCATTTCGAAGGAAATAGATCTAAAAATTGTATTTCATATGATGCTGCCACTGAATATTGACCATTCGCTGTAACCTTTTAACTAATGGCATCTTCCCCAGTATCAGCAAGGTGCACACTATGAAGTAGCTCCCAAAGCTCCATAAATTGGGTGAGCAGTTAAAGGATATTTTTTTCCTAACTCCACTTTACAGGCCCCAACCATTGTCCTTCATGTCATAAAATATCTTTCACTTCCTAATTTTCTATGAAGCAAAAATGAGCGGCAACATCTCCTTTGGCTTCCTCCCACCTAGTCATGTGTTGGGATACACACTATAGAAAACAAAAAAAAAATAGCGCGCATAAACAAAATCATATACGAGAAAGAGGAAATAGATCATACCCTCATAAATCAAACTAGCGGATAGTTGTTCATGACGAGGTTGATGAAGATACAAGGGATTCCTCGCAGCAAGACTTGTCAAAACTGCCGGGAGATGTATTATCCCATGATGGCTCCCATGAACTAGTGTCACATGCACACCACCTTCATGGTACATAAACGAGTCTTAGAGGGTCAGATTAGGGATATCTTAAATAGTGTTTCACACATATATTAGCATTTTCCTCGAAATAGTCATTATCCAGAACTAATGCAATCATAGCATAAAACAATAAACTTAAATATGAAATGTAACTGTAAATAATAGTTCTTTTATTATTGCCATTAGGGCATGTTTCCAACACCATGCTGCATGCTAAAATGGGGTATTGCGTGGCGTGGGTGCGGTGTTATGGGAGACGAGCGACACAAAGATCCTTTTCGTGCTACCGCCCTTTGGGATTTGAATTGGGTTGGTCTGTGCAGCAGTACATGCTAGGATACATGTGCCTCAACAATAGACTGTATCATGTTTTTTTAGGGGGTAGACTGTATCATGTTGGGACTCGTTTATTTGACATGGGCTTATATTTTCTGTGCAGGATGCGGGTTGGCCCATCTCTATACTATTAGGCTGACAAACAATTATTACATTGGGTGGACCACTCCCGCTCTAAAGTAAACTTGCCTAAAAAAACCCTCCAAATTAAACATCTTATGGTTTCAAGGCTATTCATGAACCATGTATGGTTAGTAAGCAAATGATACAGATATTTCTACTCACTTAGTTCACAAATTAGTGTTTTTTTCCTTTTATTCTAGGTCAGATATTTTAAAATTTAATTAGCTTTAGGAAAATGTAGCGATATTTGATTACACTAAATAAGTACACTTGATTCATTTTAAAAAAGCAGTTTTATAATATACCTTTTATTATGTGAGAGCAACCTTTTGGAGCCCTGTAATTTTAAAAAGGTAGCATCTTATTGAAATTTTCAAAAAAAAAACTTGGATATAGTTAATGTTGTGTTCTACCGGTGTGTGCATTTTCAATACAAAATACCATATATTCCAGGCTCAACAAAAAAATAGAAATATGTAAGTCTAGGTACGGTGAGCAATGCAAAAAAAATGTAGCTTTCCAAAATTTGTCAGATTTACTTTTTTGTTGAGCCTATAACATAGAGTATTTATATGTTGAAACACTACTGGAAAAAGGATCTTCGGTTCGATATGAACAACGCCAGCAGTCCCGGCCTGTCACATCCCGCGACTAGTGCTAGCACTAGTCCCGGACCGTGAGGCCTCTAACGGCTAGAAATGGCCGTAGACACTAGTCCCGGACTGGACCAGATCTCTAGTCCCGGTCCATAACACGACCCAGGACTAATAACCTGGAGCAGGCCAGCTGGTCTTTTCGTGGACTATTAGTCCCGGGTCGTATCACGGCTCGGGACTAGTTGTCCACCACTATATATTCTGCTTCCTGTCGAGCTGCCCTAAAGCATATGGTGGCCATTTTTCTCAAAGAAGCAAGCGATTTCATGCTATTCTTTTCTCAAGATTTAGTTTGCAACCTCTAAATCCAAAGCTTTAAAAGGTTAGAACTTCATTCTTTCATCTCTTATTGCTACTTTAGCTCTATAATGCTCTAGAAGTATAGAGATATGGATCAATGCATGCATGCTCTAGAAGTAGAAGGATTTTGATATATATGTGTAACAAATTTTGATTAGGCACATAGTTACTGAAAATTGAAATGTGAAATTTTAGAGTTTTATAGCTTAGAATGGAATGAGGTTTTCACTGATATAACAATAATCAAAAACTCCACATTTATCATGTTGATTATTTTCTCCAATTCACAAATTGGTGCATGTGAATTTTTAAAAAATCAAAACTAATGCTCTAGAAGCTCTCAATATAACTTGTAATAATTTTATCATGTTGTATAATGGTTTTTGATATACTTTTACTATAATGCAGATGGTCCGGGAATGGATGTACGGTACTGACCGAAGGTCTGGCGAGTTCATTAATGGCGTGCATGAATTCATCCGTGTTGCTGATGCAAATAAGCGCAATGGTTTTGTATTCTGTCCATGTAGTGGATGTAGGAATCAGGAGGATTACTCTGACTCAAAAACCCTTCACAGCCACCTATTGAAGTCTGGCTTCATGCCCAGTTATAATTGTTGGACCAAGCATGAAGAGAGAGGGGTTCTAATGGAAGACAATGAAGAAAAGGAGAAGGATGACAACTATCATGGTTTTCCTGAGTATGGAGATACTTCCATGGGGGATGCTGAAGGGGAAGATGAAGAAGAGACACATGATAAACCCGCTGATGATCTTGGTCGGACCATTGCCGATGCACGAAGAGACTGTGAAACTGAAAATAAGAGGGATAAGTTCAATCACATGTTAGAGGATCACAAAAAGTTGTTGTACCCAAATTGCAAAAATGGTCTAAAAAGCTGGGCACACTAGAATTGCTGCGATGGAAGGTTGAGTGTGTTATGCCTAACTCCTCATTTGAAAAGTTGCTGAAAATGATGAAGAATATGCTTCTAAAAGATAATGTATTGCCCGCCAGTACGTACGAAGCAAAGAAGGTTGTCTGCCCTCTAGGTTTAGAGGTTTAGAAGATACATGCATGTCCTAATGACTGCATCATCTACCGTGGTGAGGAGTATGAGAATTTGGATACATGCCCGGTATGCACTTCATTTCGGTATAAGATCAGACGAGATGACCCTGGTGACGTTGAGGGCGAGCCTGAAGGAAATATGCCCTAGAGGCAATCATAGAGATGATTATATTTCTTATGTATCCATGAGTTATTGTAATGTTCCTTTAATATCCCTATCAGGCAACTTGTATTGATTGACAATTATGTGAATTGTTTGTGAAAATCTTTACTTGTATGGTTATTTAATAGTTGTCCCTAGTCGGAGTTCATGTGAGGACACATGTGAATATTAGACTAGCACATTGATTGGTTGATGACTATGTTTCGCAAGTCATAGACATGGAGATGTCAAACCAATAATGTGGACACATATTATGAATATGGGATTGGACTGACCCAACTTGAGACTGGCAATTGGTTGCAGCTCTCTCTACACGTCGTGTACGTTTTGTCCTTAGACCTGAGATTGTCGCATGTACTTGAGATGTGGATCGACACACTTTGGGGCTATAAGACGCTATTCCGTAACTGGGTAGTTATAAAGGTAGCTTTCGGATTTTTCCTGAAGCATGTTGCAAGGCATGGTCAATAAAGATGGGATTTGCCCCTCTCTACTTGAGAGAGATATCTCTGGGCCCCTCGAGTGATCGGATCTAGAAATGCATGGCCGTGCTACATATGGTTAAGAGTTAACCTAGTAAAGGGATTCTGAATCACAGTATCGAGAAAGGGAGGTCAGCTTGGAGCTAGACCAAATATCGTGATGGTTCGTCCGATATGATCTTTGTATGCGTTTAGGAGTTGGCATGTCTTGCTAGAGGCCGCTACCGACTATTGACAGAATAAGTGTATTCGTGTCATGTCTATACGTATATGAACCTATAGGGCCACACACTTAAGGGGCTGGGAGCCTAATAAGGATTGAATCCGAATTAGACCAGGCTTAGGCTACTAATGGGATGCTAATGTAGAAGCCCACTAGGGACGCCTATATAAGAGAGGATGGGCGAGCTGACCAGGGTTAGACCATTTCACCCAGCCGCCACTCCTCACGCATGTGTTGCACGCGCGGACCTAGCAGTCCGACGTCTGACGCTTCCACCCTGTACGTGTGGATACCTCAGAGGCGTTGCATTTGTAGCGCTTGGACGAGCCACGCAAGGGGAGCTGCTCGTGGGACGAGAACGAGGAGGAGACGTAGATCATCTGCACTGCCTCGATGTGCTTCATCAAGTTCCGCAACTGCGTGTATAGTGGTAATCTCGTGATCTATGACAACGGTAATCCTGGTTTACACGGTAGAAAATTTTGATTTGCGCTAGCGTAGCCTACCCGTATCCCTTCAGAGCCTCCCAGAAGAGTGTTCCTGTTAAGGTGATGTGGTATGCTCCTATAATACCACGGTTGAAACGCTTATTCAGAAACAAAGAGCATGCCAAGTTGTTGCGATGGAATAAAGAGGAACGTAAGTCAGACGGGATGTTGAGACACCCCGCTGATGGGTCGCAATGGATAAAAATTGATAGAAAGTACCCGGACTTTACAGATGACGCAAGGAGTTTAAGGTTTGGTCTAAGTATAGATGGCATGAATCCCTTTGGGGAGCAGAGCTCCGGTCACAACACCTGGCCCGTGACTCTATGCATCTATAACCTTCCTCCTTGGTTGTGCATGAAGCAGAAGTTCATTATGATGTCAGTGTTGATCCAAGGTCCGAAGCAACCCGGAAACGACATTGATGTGTACCTAAGGCCATTAGTTGAAGAACTTTTACAGTTGTGGCACGAACCCAGCATACGCGTGTTGGATGAGAACAAGCAGGAAGAATTTGACCTCCGAGCATTGCTTTTCGTAACAATCAATGATTGGCCTGCTCTTAGTAACCTTTCAGGACAGTCCAACAAGGGATACAATGCATGCACACACTGTTTAGATGAGACTGAAAATATATATTTGGAACATTGTAAGAAGAATGTGTATAATGAGCATCTTCAATTTATTTTGGCCAAGCATCCCTTAATAAAGAAAGACAATCATTTCAATGGTCTGGCAGGTCACCAGACGAAGCCGAAGGAGCCTACTGGTGCTGATATATTTGATATGGTCAAAGATTTGGATCAAATAGTAACCTTTGGAAAGGGTCCTGGCGGAAAATCTGTTCCGAAGGATGCTGAAGGACATGCACCCATGTGGAAGAAGAAATCTATATTTTGGGAGCTACCATATTGGAAATTCTTAGAGGTCCGCTCTGCAATCGATGTGATGCATGTGATGAAGAATCTTTGCGTGAACCTGCTAGGCTTCTTGGGCGTGTATGGGAAGACAAAAGATACACCGGAAGCACGAAAGGACCATCAACATATGAAAGACCCATAGGGCCTGCATCTAGAATGGTTTCAAGGTCATGCCAGCTACGCTCTTACCAAACAAGAGAAGGAAATATTTTTTGAATGTCTGAGAAGTATTAAGGTCCCGTCTGGCTTCTCGTTGAATATAAAGGAAATAATAAATATGGCAGAAAAAAGTTCCAAAACCTAAAGTCTCATGACTGCCACGTGATTATGACACAAATGCTTCCGATTGCATTGAGGGGGCTTCTACCAGATAATGTTCGAGTACCCATTGTGAAGATATGTGCATTCCTTAATGCAATCTCTCAGAAGATAATCAATCCTGAAGATCTACCATGGTTACAGAATGATGTGGTCTAATGTCTTGTCAGTTTTGAGTTGGTGTTCCCACCATCCTTCTTCAATATTATGACGCACCTGCTGGTTCACCTAGTCGAAGAGATTTCCATTCTCGGTCCTGTATTTCTACACAATATGTTTCCCTTTGAGAGGTTCAGGGGAATCTTAAAGAAATGTGTTCATAACCGTGCTAGGCCAGAAGGAAGCATCTCCAAGGGCTATGGAACAGAGAAGGTCACTGAATTTTGTGTTGACTTCATTTCTGACCTTAGGCCGATTGGTCTTCCTCAATCGCGGTATGAGGGGAGACTAAGTGGAAAGGGTACTCTAGGAAGGAAATCAATAATATGTAGGGAAGGACATTCTTACACCGAAGCACATTACACAGTTCTACAGAATTCTATCTGGACAGCCCCATATATCGAGGAATACAAGAAAATCTTACGCTCCAACAACCCTGGAAAGCATGACTCTTGGATTAGAGATGAACACATGAAGAGTTTCGGCTGTTGGTTGCAACATCTCATAAAAAACAACACTCTTGGAGATCAGCTATACTTGTTGTCTAGGTCACCATATTCGACTATATCGACTTTCCAAGGGTACGAGATAAATGGGTATACATTTTACACGATCGCCCAAGATAAAAAGAGCACCAACCAAAATAGTGGTGTCCGCTTTGATGCAACAGATAACAATGGGTCAAAGACCACATATTATGGTTACATAGAGGAGATATGGGAACTTGACTATGGACCTACTTTTAAGGTCCCCTTGTTTCGGTGCAAATGGATCAAGCTGACAGGAGGAGGGGTTGAGGTAGACAAGAAATACGGAATGACATCGTTGGATCTCAACAATCTTGGGTACTTAAACGAACCATTCGTCCTAGCCAATGATGTGGCTCAGGTTTTCTATGTGAAGAACATGTCTACCAAACCTAGAAAAAGAAAAAATAAGAAAAAGAATACATCAGACGATGAGACAAAGCGCCACATAGTTCTTTCAGGAAAAAGAAACATCGTGGGAGTGGAGGACAAGACAGACATGTCAGAAGATTGTGATAAGTTTCATGAAATTCCGCCCTTCACAGTGAAGGATGATCCAAGCATCATGTTAATGAATGAAGATGCTCCATGGATACGGTGGGATCAGAAAGGAACACACGCGAAGAAATGATGTGTAATAATTGTAACATTTTATGAGTGAAGATGCTCCATGTGTCCATTTTTATAGTGTTGTCTGCAAACCATCTTGAGTGTGTTAGTCCCGTTTTGTGGCTGGACCGGGACTAAAGGGGGGCCTTTAGTCCCGATTCATACTTACCATTAAGATCTTATCTCCAAACGTGTGTGGTCACATATTAGGGAGTGCCTCTATGACCAGTTTCTTGGAGATGCCGGAGGACTGGGCTCCGGCGGCATCTCCCTGAAACTGGCCGTAGTGGTGTCCCTGCTCTTGCACACCATCTTGCAGCTTGTAACTTCTCTAAATAGACCAATACGCTTGGAAGCTAACTAATTTCACATATTAGCGAGTGCCTCTATGACTAGTTTCTTGGAGATACCGGAGGACTGGGCTCCGGCGGCATCTCCCTGTAACTAGCCGTAGTGGTGTCCCTGCTCTCGAAAACCATCTTGGAGATGCCTCAAACTGGATGGAGGCCTGGACTCACAAGGATGCCTATTTATAGTACAAGCAGCTCGGCATAGTGTCGACACTCACCCTCCTATTATTAGTGCTGACTCATGTTTTGTCCCGGTTGGTGTCTCCAACTGGGACTAAAGGTTCATATTTAGTCCCGGTTGGTGACACCATCTAGGACAAGGTACAAGCTGCACGACATAATGTCGACACTCACCCCTATTATTAGTGCTGCCTGGCCCAGTCTGCCGCAATCCCTTCAGTCGCGGTTGGTTTCTCCAACCGGGACTAAAGATGAACCCTCTGTTTATAGGCATTTCCCTCTATTTATAGGCTGCTCGATCCAACCTGCCCACCCTTTCCTCTATTTATAGGTTGCTCTATTTATAGGCCTTTTCCTCTAAATACAACAACATCTTCATATTTAGTCCCGGGACTAGGTAACACTCAAGACATTTATTAATATTAAAAACCGGTACAAAACGGGACTAGCTAACACTCAGGACTAAAGCCGCCCCTTTAGTCATAATCATGCCAAGTCCTATAGTACGCAGCTTCAGGGTCTTCTTCGTCATCGTCATCATCGTCGTCATCGTCACCTGCCACTCTGGGGATCCTCAGCCCAGCCATGGCATATACCGGGGGCACCTGCCACTCCAGCCTCGGATTCACGGCGGGCCAGGGAGGGGTCTCCTGGAAGACGATGCCGCTACCACCGTGCGGGGGAGGGGCCTTCTTGTGGCTCTATGGTGGGTGGACTTGTGGGCACCGCAAGCGAGGATGGTCTCCCCTGGCGTTGTAGTGCATCAGTCCGATGATAGTACAGTTCGCCCACCACAGACGACGACCGGCTTCGTTGTGGTTCACTGGGGGCGGGCCATCACCCTCGTACCTAGCGAGCTCCCTTTCCCACATATTAGCAAAGAAGGCATTCCAGGTATCGTAGTTGTCAGGATCCCACTGGGGATCCATCCACTGCTCCGGCGTGAGATCGTGGTAGAAGTGGTTCGTGATGGCCGCCTAGTGTGCGGAACCTTGAGGGATAGGAGGTACAGGAACCCCTCCAGCACTCAGCATCCAGCCGACGGGCGGCCGGTAACCCGAGAGACAAGGGTAGCTGGAGGCGCACAGCGCCTCGGTCTCCTCGAGGGTCAGAATGGCCTAGTAGGTGTTGTCCATTGTTCTAAGAGAGGAAGGTGTGGATGTGTGGATAGCCATGGAGCGATCGCCCTAGATATAGAGGGAAAGGGTGGGAAGCTTTGGGAAATGGCGGGAAAACTTGGCGGGAAGCGGTGGGAAATGGCGGAAAATATCTTTAGTCCCGGTTAGTGACTACAACCAGGACTAAATGGATATTATATTAAGATTCTTCATATTTTTCTAATAATAATAGACATATTATTTGTTTTATTTGGATTTTTACAATAGAAGATATGATTTCCAAAGTTTTATATTTGATTTGAATTAAAAAAAGAAAATTTACAAATGAAATAATTTATAATTAATGCAAATAGATGTATAAATATTATATTAAGATTATTTATATTTTTCTGATAATAATAGACATATTATTTGTTTTATTTGGATTTTACAATAGAAGATATGATTTTCCAAAGTTTTATATTTGATTTGAATTAAAAAAATAAAATTTACAAACGAAATAATTTATAAATGATGCAAACAGATGTATGGATATTATATTAATATTATTTATATTTTTCTGATAATAATAGACATATTATTTGTTTTATTTGGATTTTTACAATAGAAGATATGATTTTCCCAAGTTTTATATTTGATTTGAATTAAAAAAGAAAATTTTACAAATGAAATAATTTATAAATGATGCAAACAGATGTATGGATATTATATTAAGATTTATATGTTTATGATAATAATAGACATATTATTTGTTTTATTTGGATTTTTACAATAGAAGATATGATTTTCCAAAGTTTTATTTTTGATTTGAATTAAAAAGGAAAATTTACAAAAAACAAACTAGTCGCGGGTCGTGGCTCAACCCGCGACTAGAGGGTGCCTGCGCGCACGAAAACGAAGCGGCCTAAAAAACACCCTAGTGTCGGGCCGTGGCTTAACCCACGACTAAAGGGGGAGGGGGGTCTTTAGTCGCGGGAGAATCCATGGCCCGGGACTAGAGACCCTCTAGTTCCGGGTAGTGGCTGGTCCCGGGACTAAAGGGGGTCCCTATATATTCTGCGCGCCAGGGGAGGTGCTCCCCAGCACTTGGCATTCCTCGACGCAGCGAAGACGAAGCACACATACGCATCGAAGACGAAGCAAACAAATGCAAGGGAGGTGTTGTCCGCCTGCCGGCCGCTCCGCCGTGATGTGACCTGCCGCCGTGCTCCGTTGTTTCATGCTGCTGCGCGCATGCCTCGTCGTGCCGCCACGCGCCGCCTCACCACGCGCGTGCCTCGCTGTGCCGTGCCGCCTCGCCGCGCGCGTGCCTCGCCGTGCCGTGCCGCCTCGCCGCCTCGTTGGTGAGCTCGAGGGGCCGGGTGGTTTTTTTTTACCACAAAATAATTAGAAATATTGTTTTTTACCACAAAATATTAGCTAGGGTTTAGTTATTAGGATTAGGATTATTGTTTTAGTTATTTTTTGTTTTAGTTATTAGGATTATATTGTTTTACCACAAATAATATTAGGATTATTGTTTTATCACAAATAATATTAGGGTTTTTATAATTAGCTAGGGTTATTATAATTAGAAATATTGTTTTTACCACAAATATTAGCTAGGGTTATTATAATTAGAAATATTGTTCTTTTACCACAAAATATTAGCTAGGGTTTAGTTATTAGGATTAGGATTATTGTTTTAGTTATTAGGATTATATTGTTTTACCACAAATAATATTAGGATTATTATAATTAGGATTATTGTTTTATCACAAATAATATTAGGGTTTTTTTTTGTTTTAGTTATTAGGATTATTGTTTTACCACAAATAATATTAGGGTTATTAATTAGGGTTTTTTTTTTGTTTTAGTTATTAAGATTATTGTTTTACCACAAATAATATTAGGGTTATTGTTTTTTTTGTTTTAGTTATTAAGATTATTGTTTTACCGCAAATAATATTAGGGTTATTAATTAGTGTTATTAGGGTTATTGTTTTTTTCTTTAGTTATTAGGATTATTTTTTTTCTAACTTGTTTAACTCTCTTTCTCTTATAGATAATTAAGTCATGGATCCATCTGAAGATCCTGGTCGCATTGGTGATGGTTTTCTTCAGGGCATGATAAGAGGTGAAATTCTCTTAATATTACTACCGGTGAAGATATTTTGCTCAAGGAAGAGATATCCTCATACCTTAATCCATCTGGTGATGGACTAGAGGAAAACCTAATGTACCAAGAGGAAGACCAGATGGACGAAGGGCAAACAAATAATAACAATAATGATGGCTCCTCGACAGGATCCGACGAGGTACATATATATATAAAGCCTCGTGTTACCTCTATTCATTAACTGATCTAGATATATATTAATCACTCTCTCTTCTTATTTTAGCCCACCGGATCGAAGCAATCGACAACTCAAACAAAACGAGGACCGAACAAAAAGTTGGATGGTAATCAGAGGTTCACCATCGAAGAAATAGATGATGATGGTGAACCGATTGCTCCAGAGAAGCACCGAAGGATGTTTATAAATCAATACGGGGTGCTTGTTAGGGACAACCTGCCAATCACCATCCAAGAATGGAATAAGTCAAAGAAACCCGGTGAAGAATCCAACAGCTATGTCACCGATGATGCCAAAGATGACCTTTGGCAGAAGCTCATAGCGCATTTCATACTACCTCCAGAGTATGAAGAATTTGAGGTAGATGGTATTACCCCAAGGCCGGGTTGGGCTTAAAAATAGAGTGAAAGTCAAGGAGTGGGCTCTGAGCAAGATGGCTGAACTGTACCGGAACCACAAGAAAAGTTTATACGCGAAAAATATGTCGCGAAAAAGAAAACTCCAGACTTCAAAGGAGTAAACGAGAAGTTGAGAGAACAGTGGCATGATTTTGTACATTACAAGCAATTTGATAAAGCAAAAGCAAAGTCGGTAAAGAACGCGTTAAATGCTTCCCAAAAGAAATACCATCATAAAATGGGGACAGGTGGCTACAAGAGTGTCGTCCCTAGGTGGGAAACTATGGAGAAGTAAATGAGGGCTAGAGGCGTCACTCCTGGTACAGATGGATGGCCCGAGAGGTCAAAGCATTGGTGGTACGGGCACGGGGGATCGTTGGACCCAGAAACAGGGAAGACATTATTTCATGAAAAAATTCTAAAACCCTCCCAAGACCTTGTTCAAGCAATGAATGATGCTCAATTGGGATTGTTCCGTACCGAGAGAGAGAACGACGAGATGACACACGCCCTAGGGAATCCTGAAAAGGGAGGACAAACACGAGGCAAAGGCGCCAGTGTCTCGTGGAAGAAAGGGTTTCCTCAGTACGATGCCAGTTACAGAAGCCGTCAGAGCAAGAAGGACCGGGAGGCATACCAGATCTCCAGGGTAGAGCAAGACCTAGCTGATCTGAAGAACCTCATGCAAGAAATTAGACAAAGGCCGCCGTCGTCAACTCACCCGCAGGCTGATGATCCTGCATTGGATCTTAGCCAGTGGAGAAGCAGTGTGCTTCCACGGAGGTCCGGGCTGATGATCAAGCACTGTTGGATGATGCACCGGCTCCTCGCTATCCCGTGGATGATGTCAGAGAGATGGCACAATGTGAGCTACATCATCCAATGAACAACCTGTCCTTCAAGGTGGCGATCGACACTGTTTTACCTTGTCTACCTGGAGCACTCCATCATTCACTTCCGATTGCACCTGGCTATGCTCGTGTCACCGTGGATGACATAGTTGAGGATTTTGTGGACCTAGAGATTGACATCGCTACGTCTAAAGGCCTTACGAAACTAGGATATGTCAAGCGCAACATCATTCTATGGAAGAAGAAGTACATCAAGTTTCCAGGCTCGTCGCCAAGGCCACCCCGAGGAATCCAAGTCCACCCCGCATCAAATATCGTCAACCTCCAAGTCCACCCCAACCCGATTATCGTCAACCTCCAAGTCCACCCCGCCCCGCTGACGATCGCCGCAGCAAGAGTACATCAACTAGATCTCCACCTCCACGCAATACTCTATCTCCGCCTCTGCCTCCGTGCAGTACTACTACCTTGTCGAAGAAACGAAAGGTCGACGCTCCCCCACGCCCCCCATCGAAGAAAGGTCGAACGACGAAGATAGTCGACATCCCGCCGGCTCTTTCGAAGAGACCTTATGACAAGACCGATGAGGAAACTAACGTGGATGTGGCTGCCCAAGTTAAGGCGCATTTTGCACCTAAAATCCTGAGCCAAAGACAGTATATGATGAAAAAAACAAAAAGTGGGCTAAGTCCTTTCTTGAGCAACCATCCCAGATATCGATGAATCTGCAATCAGACTATGACCGAGAGATTATTAAGCAAGCACAGAAGAAAAAAACACAAGTGCAAAAAGCGGGAAGCAAGTTTTCCTAGCTCGGAGTACAGAAGAATCAATCGGTCACCCCGCTCAAAGTCATTTGAGACCTCGACAAGGCCTTCAGAGCTGAAATGGATATGGACATGCAAATAATGGACCCCAGAGCCCGTAATAATGTTGCACTAATGGGCATCACTGTATCGCAGGCCAAAGCACTTGCTACCGAATCAAATATGTCTCTTGGTCAATATTTAGGCTATGAAGATACCCCAGTGGGTCTGATAGTACAGAAGTATGTCCAAGGGGAGCCTCTAGTCAGTAATGAGGAGCTCGCGCATCTATCCACACATATGCGAAATCTGCATAAATGGTACATGTCGCAAGCAGAAAAAAAGCATCAGAAAGATTGGTTTCCGGTGGACGTTAGAAAGGAGCATCACTTCAAACCATACTCGATACAGGTTCAAATGACCGAAATATTTCAATTATATAACCAGCGCGCCCTCGACAAATCTATCATTGGTTGCTACTGTCTGTAAGTGATTTATTTCTATAATTAAGTTTGTAGCTCAGCTCGTTCATTGCATTTAATATATAATCCTAACTATATATCCTTTTGTATGATATAATATTCTATAGAATGAAGATGCTTGAATGCAAAAGAGCTAGAAGATATGACGTTGGGTTCATTGACCCATATATCGTTAATGAATATACGTTAAAAAATCACCCCAAGGACGTGGAGGAAGACCTATGCAGGTTCTTAACCGAGAATAATTTTGTTAAGGAAATACTATTTCCTTACAACTTTAAGTGAGTGTTTCTATCTTGTACACATTTTATTTTTGCTTACTCGATGAGCTATGCATGTATGCTTCTATAAACGTCCGCAGATTCCACTGGATCTTGCTAAACATTCAAGTTGACAAGTCCCTAGTTGAAGTCCACGACTCATTAAGTTGGGACCAAGAGCAGTGGAGCGACATGAAAGCAATGCTCCATAAGTAATTTTAATCATTATCGCATTATATCGGTCTCTTTCATTCATTTCCTGATATCAAGTAATTAATAACTCTTCTGTTCATTTTCTGTGCCTAGTAGGTGTTGGACACGGTTCAGACAGAAAATACCAGGTCCATTCAAAGAGGAGCTAACTTATAAAATGGTGAAGAGTTTACAGCAGCCACCAGAAACTCATTTATGTGGATACTACGTCTGCAAGTACATCCGCAAGTTGACCAGTGAGCGGAAAGTTGACTCACATTATATTTATGGTTTGCGGGAGAACTAGAGCCAGACCAGCGCATAAGAGCAATTCAGGAGGAGCTGGCGGGATTTATGATGAAGGGGGTCCTTGATGTACATGGAGAGCATTATGCGGATGACGTGGAACTCAATTTTTCTTAGTGATCTTTATGTAGTTGATATGATATATATATTCATCAATGACCATGTAATTTCAAAACATTTCTTCCTTTTGATATATATATCATCAATGTATGCTTGCAAGGGATCGATTAATTATATAGATGCATCAACGTGTATTGTGTTTGTACTAGCGTAGAATATGTGTACTTAAATATATGTTTGAAATTATAGTGAAACACCAAACGAAAAAGGAACGAAATGGCAAAAAAAAAAGGAAATACATAATCTCTGCCGTGGCAGAGAAACACACAATTTTCTGCCGCGGCGGGAAACCTTATAGTCCCGGGTGGTGTTACGGCCCGGGACTAGAGGATTTCCGCCCCCCGCGGCGCTGAAACAGTCACGTGGCTATTATCAGTCGCGGTCCGTATCGAGTCGGGACTAGAGGGGGGCTCTAGTCCCATTTTGGTAGTCCCGGGCCCAAAACCGGGACTAGAGCCAGTTGCGGCCCGGACTGGAGGCCCTTTTTCCACAAGTGAAAATTTACAGGCTCATAGGGTGTGATTTGTTTTTCCCAAGATTGCCATGCCAAATTTGGCTAACCAAAAATTTAGTTTAGCTTTTGCTTGTCCACAAGTTGACCATCATTGGCTAAAATGAACTAGAATTTATGAAATGCCAAAGTGCTGGCAACTATCCAAACAAGAACCAATCCCGTGGTCATGACCAAAATATAGGTAAAATACAGTTTGGTAGCATTGGAATTTCCAGATATAAAGTCATGTATGTTGATACTCTTGTAAAGTGTGTCAAATTTTAAAAATGGCTTCGGAAAAGAATCTAGAAGTTCAACTATTTCTTATTTCAACGAACTCGAAGGTAGTAGTAAAAATTAGCAATCTTGGGCCCATAATACAAAAAAATAGTGGCGCATCCGCCTGTGCTCAACCACCAAGTACTACTACCACTTACTACCAGGTTGTCAGTTCCATTTAAGTCTCTGTTCTAGAACAGACGAGCTTGGTCGTCTCCCTCTCTCCCGCTACAGTAGAGAGACGTTTTTCTAAAACCGCACCGGAGTTCCACCTCGCTCGGCGTTGGGTCGGCTATTCCTCCTCCTCCGACGGCCGCCGTGGCGGAGGGAGGGCGGGGAATCGTCGATCCATGCCTTGTACATAGTGTAGGGTTCTCTAGTGAGCCTGCCGGCAACACTAAGGAGGGGATGGTGTGGTCGGCGCGGCGTTTTGGTGGCGGGGCTTATCCTCTTCGACAGAGAAGCTCCTTGGAGCTTGGCGGTGGAGATACCGCCTTCCCTGAGCTCGCAGATCTCGGGATTTGTCGAGTTCTTCGTTCCCTTACCGGATCCGGCGTGGCGGCCGATTCGGGTGAAGATGGTCCAGATCGAGATGGTGTTGTAGTGCACTGCGATGAAATCGGCGGCGCTGGGTGCAGGATCTCCGGATCCACTGACCAGCGACTTCCCGGCCGTGGAGGGACTGCGTCCAATCCAAGATTGGAGGCGCAGTGCCGGCGACGCGCCGTTGGCTCGTCCACGTCAACGATGGAGTCGGGATCCAGGAGGAGCGTTGTATAATTTTCTTTTAGGTCCTGGACCTTTCTGTAAGAACGGTGTGCTAATATAATTATCTCTTTCTCGGCAAAAAGAAGTCTCTGTTCCAGGTCCTGGTGGGAACCCGGAAGGAGCGTGTGGAAACCAGATCGCGATGGTAACCAACAAGCAAGATGCCTACCTCTTGCTCGCGTCCCATTAGATCATGTATAATGGGAGGTGCTTAGAGGAGTGTTTATAAAAATAAACCAACCATTTTGCTAAGCATTGGTGCTTATTTTTATAGAAGAGGTGCTTAATTAGACATCTACCTAGTATAAATAAGCACCGGTGCTAAAAAAAAAACCGGTTTATTTTTCTAAGCACCTTGCATTGTACATGCTCTTAGGCTTATTCAGATATTATTGCGTCCATTACCAATCGGGATAATAGTGGCGTATATCATCTTTATTGGTGCATGGATTTCGAGATCCCACCAAAATTTTATCGAGGCCCTTCAACTCGATCGAGCCATGGCCACGACAAGCGTGGATAGATCCATAGCAAATTTGTCCATATAGAGCACACCTAGACCGCCAAAAATTTTGGGACGGTACACCGTTTTCCAATTCATCTTACATTTGTCACAGGTAGTTGAGTCCGTCTTTGGCTGACTAAATAAAGGCTCGCTCTTTGATAAACTTTAATGTGTCCGGCGACAGGATGATAAGGGGTGTCAATTAAGACGTGGCTTGACCGATCATCCGATATAATGAGGGAGGTGCAGACAACCGTAGGCACACTTGTTCACAAGGTGTTGGAATTCGGTTCTAAGACGCCAAATCGACAGTGAAAGCCCATATCTATCTCAAAGGGAAAGAATGTCGTGTCATCAGAACGTCCGCAAGAATTATTATTTTTTAAACCGGAGGCAAGAGATTTGTCTCGTTCCATTGAAATAGAAGGAGAGTGCGTTGATATGCCCATATCTATCTCGGACAACAAAATGTTTGTTGCACCGATCAAGAAAGACATTCAAAAATTCGCCAAAGACTCTAGAAAGCTTCGGCGAGGTGCCCGACCTAGTGTACTGCGACATCAAAGCAATATTCATTGATCTTCCCTGCAAATAAAAAAGACATCAATCTCATCTGACATATGAGTTGATGGCGACAATTTAATTGAATGAATTTTGCTCTCCTAATAATCCTAAATTCAACGAAGGAGAGACTTTTTCTTGTAGCACTACGCACTTATAGAAGTGTTAAATTAATGTGTGATCCCACATTTTTCCATATAGTACAGGTAAAAGTTTTACTTGGATATAGTAACCACACACACATAGTAACCAACTCCGTAGTTTTAAGGACCGCCTTCCACCGACCAAATAATTTTTGAATGTCCAGAGCAAATTTCGTCTTGGATCCTTTTTTGAACCACCAACATCCTTGTGTGGGTGCTTTCCAGGACTCGCTGCCACGGAAAACGTGGTGTCCTATGGCAATGCGTATGGATTTCAGTGGTTGTGGGATTTGTGGTGGCTGTACAATGGAAGGAATTAGCCATGTTGTCAATGAGTCGAGCACAGCCGTTCATACTAGGCGTATCTCAGTCCCGGTGCCTCCCAAACCTAGAATCTTTTTAGTTGGCCTCTACGTGCATGTATGATCTACATGAGAGCTCTCGTTTTCATGAGGCTCCAAAAACAATCGGGAGTGAGTGACTATCTGCCTATCGACTGCCTGGACTTATATTCATTGCACCGAGATGATGCCACCAATAGGACAGAACACGGGCGGGTGAAAATACTTATAGCTTACGTACGTGAAGCAATGGATTCCTACACAAGTAGGTCGGGCGGGTGAAAATACTTACAGCCGTCTAACCTCCAGACGATGCGTTCAACAATGAAGCGACTAGAGAGCCCACATTGCCAAATGCAACCGATGAAGGTTGGACCTAGGGATCTCATAGTCAGACGAGCGGGTGAAAATACTTATAGCTTACGTGTAGCATTGGATTCCTTCACAAGTACAGACGGGCGGGTGAAAATACTTAAAGCCAGGGTTTTCACCCATAGAAGTCTAATCTCCAGATAATGCGCAACAACAAAACAACTAGAGAAATGTCATTGTCAGGTACAACCAATAAAGGTCAAACCTAGGGATTTCACCCCGGGAACTGAGACACATAGCCTCGGAGCACCACCAAGAACTAAGTCACCATGTCAACCCCACTTGCCAAGAATATGGCTACGACACGCAGGTCGTCTACCTCACAGTCATCACGTCCATAGTTTAGATGTGGACATCAACACAATTAAATCGCAAGCACACAACGAGCAGTTAATCGTTTTTTCTCCCCATCCTCTGAAGGTACCCTCGAACAGCCTCTGGCAGTAAGCGATCTCTACTCAATGCGAGCATGCAATATGTTACCTCTTCAAACATGGCCGTCTAATCCCCAGGTCATCACCTTGGTAATAATCTTGGCCATGGAGGTTCCTATGCCGATGTACACAATGTGGCGACATTATGTGGTTGACTGTCGCTAATCACCCGAGCACGTAACCTTCTACGATGTCAGTGATGCATCCGCACAGAGGCGCACACGGTGGTATAGATCATGAGGCGGTGGGGGTGTCCCTCAGGGCACGAGCCACTGGTGACCTTCTGACAACAATTGAAAGCCGTCATCCTAGGTCATGGATGCAATGCATCTGGCGGCGGCACGCCACCAATCTGACGGTTGGGCTGCATGTCAGCAGACGGACTGGTCTGATCTGGCACTGGTTCATAACCAATCAGCCATGGTTATCAACTATGTAGTGGACGAACTCATATTTGCCCACATGGAGGGGCATATGGCATGGATATTACTGACGCCGATGAAGGAATGCTGTAGCCACACGGTCAGCGAGTCGGGCAAGCGAGTCTCTGATAGGCGTATTTCTATTCCCCGTGCCTCCCAAACCTACGAAATCATTAGTAAGGACATTTTAGATCACCTTGAGAATATTTTTAGTTGACCTCTCCCTCCCTACATGTATGATGCATATGACTATATGGGAGCTCTTATTTTCACGAGGCTAGCTCCATATACAATAGTAAGTGACCACCCAGCCAGTGGAGTGCTTGAAAGATCTGAACTACTTATACTCCTGTGTGCAATGCTGCACATGCATTGCTGGTACTGAGCCACTAAAGGCAAGACGGACGGGTCAGTGAAAAATACTTACATCTATACTGTACTATATGTTCAGCAATGCTAGACTTCAATGTCTGGGTTTCTATGCTCGTTGTAGCTGTTACAAAAGGAGCAGAGAGGAGGAAGGCGATGTCCAAAGCTGGAGCAACTCCGACCAGCGGCAAAACCCAGGGAGCATGGCCTCCAGATTTATCTGTCAAGAACAAATCTTCTGTTGTCGGTAGTGGTTCAGTGTTGGCATCCATTTTATGATGTCACCACGGCTGAATCCAGCAAAAAAAATCGCCTATGGTACCGGATCTGCGACACAACATTAACTCGAGAATGGGTTTGATATGCCTATGCAGTTTGCATGCAGCTCCAGCAAAAAAAATCGCCTATGGTATCGGCTCTCTCTCCTTCCTACTTTTGGCTGTTTCTTCATCGTTATAGGCACATCTAAGGGCATCTCGACTCGTCTATCCAGAACGCCGATCCGGACATTGAATTTAGGTCTGGACACCGAAAATCGGCCCAGTCGTGTATCCAGGAACTTGTTTTCGCCCGGATTTAGGCCAATTTTGGTTCGGACTCCCCAGGCCATATCCAAGATCCCGGGTACGTCCTGAAAACGCCGAACGAAGCGAGTTGGCGAGTGGACCAGCCTGTCAGCGACAGAAGCCGAGTCGTCGTCATCCTTCCCGCCGTTTCCCTTTTTCCGTCCTCGCCGCTACACCCCTCCCGCCCTTGCCACCGAACTTGGCCTATAAAAGGCATATATCTCGCCGTCTCCCTTCACAGTCTCTCACACCGCTTTCAACTCCGGCGAACCTTTCTACTCCTCAACTCCGCCAAAAAGCCATGGCCGAGAGATTTTCCGCGGCGGCGAGCGGCCGACGCACGCTGCAGACGTGGGAAGCCCGACTGCTCCACGAGGCGGGCTATACGGCGTCGCCAGAATGTCGTCTCCCCTTTGCCTGGCAACTCAGCGTCGACGGTATCCCTATTCCGTCGGTGCCAGTCGATGAGGACATTGCCGGAGAGATCCAGGCGGCTATCGCCGCCATGCAAGACCCGGATCTCGCCGAGGATCCTGGCAACCTGGTCTTCTGGAGGCAGTTCTTCGCCGACAGGCGCCTCCAGAATCTCGCCTGACACAATGGACAGTCGGGCTCGCCACCGCCGCGTCACAATATGGCTTTTTCTCCTGCCGCTGGTGGAGCATTCCAGGGCGAACTGTCGTCGCTGTCATGGAGCACATCCAGGCCGGCGACCACCACCGCCTCGGCCTGTAGAGCGGCGTCCGCGTCGACCAAGACGGCGGCGGCATTTTCCTAGTTAAATTCGATGCAATAATCTGTGCGTTCTTGTCCTAGTTTAATGAAATCCGCCTATATTCGCTTAAATTTCGCCATGTTTAACTGAATTTCGTCGAACCTGAAAACTTGGTCTGGGAACGCGAGTGGGAAACTCGACTCGTTCCCAGGCCGAAAACGATTTTCGTCCGGCCAAAAAAAGGTTCAGAATTCGGCCTGAGTTCGCCCAACGAGTGGGAATGCTCTAAAGCCCATCTCAAAAAGAGTGAGAACACATATGGTCCGGTCCACCATTTTCAGCTAGAATATTTTTTTTACATACTTATGTTTTTGAATATAAAACGTTCTGCAAGTTTAATTTAGGGGAATTCTACTTTCAGACTTGGTTGTTGGTTTGCAAAACCTGACAGAAAGTATGAACACGTGTTGTCAAGTCAGTTTAGAATCATATTAAAATTTAAAATTTCTTGTAGATTAAACCGTTTGTCCGATTTAAAATCCATTTTTACCATTGGACTAGTCGCGACGAGATCTTCAAAACTAGATCCCATGTTGATATATTTCGATAAAAAAAATTTTGAACCCAAAAGTTATCCACCCCAAACACGTGAGTTATCCATGTCATAATATGTAAGACCCATTTATTTACATCGTATGCAAAAAATCTTAGATTTAGGTCTTTAAGAAAAATTATGTTTGATGTTTGACTCAGTAGCCTTTCGAGGTTGAGTAGTCTGTACGCTGCGAGAACGGCGACGGACGACGAGGCCGAGCCATTAGGATAACTTTTTTATATTCTATCCATGGATAAATCTTTATAGTGATGAATAACTTACATGTTATTGGATGGATAACTTACATGCCAAAGCATGTATAACTTTCATGTTAATGATGGATAACTAGTGGGTAAATAGAAAATGTTACTCATCCCTAATACATGATATATCGATAATTTTGTAGTAATGGATAACTTACATGTTATTGGATGGATAATATAAATGCTAAAGCCCGGATAACTCATGTGTCATGGGTGGATAACTTTTGGTCAAAAAAAAGTTGTTAGAACATAGCAATATGAGATTTAGTTTCGAAGATCTCGTCACGACTAGCCTAATAGTAAAAACGGATTTTAATTTGGATAAACGGTTTGACCTAGAAAATATTTTAAATTTTTATATTTGAATTGATCTGGCTAATTAAAAATATTGTCGTCTAGTGTTTAGAAAGGTAGTGTGCATGCAATTGGTGACCAATTCCTATCGGAGTGTCCCGCCAGGTTTTCAAACTTGTAGACCGGTCGGTACCTAGCAAAGTCCTTAATTTAAACTAATCTTTCCGTTTCGAAATAGTTGTCAGAGTGTCTATATTCGCACACACAACTATTTTACAAAAACGCATTCACACATCATCAATTTTATTAATGCGGGCTTCGGAGGAGCCATTTGCCTCGTTGGGCGCCGTTGCCGACGGTGTCAGCAAGAAGGGCATGCCAACAACATCGGGATTCTAGCCTCCAAGGTGGCCAACCTCTTCTCCAAGCTCCTCGTCCTTTGGTACGCCGTTACGCGCGATGGTGCAGTGTAGGCACAAGACACTCCACCTCGTTGGCGTCCGCAAGGTAGTCTCCGAGGACGATGCCTTCCTCGTCGACCTCGCGCGAGGTGATCTCGTCAATACTAATAATGCGGGCTTCGCGGGAGCCATTTGTATCATTGGGCGCCCTTGCTGATCAACGTCAGAAAGAAGGGCGTGCCAACAACGTCGGAGTCCTAGCCTCCGAGGTGGACAACCTCTTCTCCAAGCTCCTCCACATGTGGTACGTCGTTGTGAGGTACGGTGGCACGGCTCCGGCACAAAGACACTCCATGGCACGACTCCGGCACAAAGACACTCCACCTCAACAGCGTCCGCAAGGTGGTCTCCGAGGACGATTCCTTCCTCGTCGGCCTCACGCGAGGCGATCTCACCGACACCTACAGGGCGAGCTCGACCACCGGAGTATGGGTGCGCGGTGGCACACTTCGTTAAGGCCCTACAGAGAGCTTAGTTGTATTGAAAATTATCTGGAAAATTTATGTAGAATATTTTTGAAATAACAAGATTTATTTAAGGTTTTATTTATAGTAAATAAATTTTAAGATGTGTCATATCAATGTCAAACAAGTTAAATATGTCGAGGGGTTTGACTCCACTAAGATTTAGTTAGTTCTCAGTCCACTAAGAAATACTCGAGACTCCCATATCTGGAATCTTAAGTACCTAATTAAGTATTTAGACTAAATAGATGTACCTGCAAAAAAAATATTTAGACCAAATATTTGTATCTAGACAAAGTTAGACTATTAATATGGACTAGAGGGGTAATAAAAATAATGATTATACACGGTGATTTTTATTAAACACTTCATTTTTTACAGAACTTCTTGGAAATATTATTTCCAAAAACCTCGTGCCCGATCTATCCATATCTGGGGTATTTATGTAAAAAAGGGTATTTGCCGAAGGCAGTAAATAGCTTTACGTCAACCTCAACCGAACACGGAACCAATTGATGATACAGTAAAGAGAGTCCTGGGGACCAGTCGGCGGAGTCACCATGGTCGCCGCCGCCAGCTACGACGACGAGCTTCGCAGCCGTGAGGCGCTGCGCGAGGCCTTCGGAGACTCATCGGAAAGCGAATCCGATGCGCCTCGCGAGGTGGCTAGCCCCCCACCGGTTGGCGGGGCGGGCCGCGAGCGGTGGAGATGGGAGGCGGTGGCGGGGGTGAGGGGCCTGTGGCTCTGCCCTGACTTCCTCTCTTCCGATGATCAGTCGCGCCTCCTCGCTGCCATCCAACGAGGTCAGCCGCCGGCCTGTCGCCCCACTTCTTCCTCTAGCCATCTCTAACCTGCTTGGCACTGAGTCCTATTTTTATCAGAGCCATCAAAGTCTCAGACGAAATTTGGGTCTAGCTTGTTATTGCTTTAATAATGAATTCTAATTATGGATGAGATGATTCAAAGTGTGGATGTGCCCATTTGTTTCATTTTGCAGAAGGATGGTTCAGTGATGCGAACAACCAAGTAAGTTACTTTCCCCTCGATCGTTTCAGAATCTGGCCCATTGCTACACTAGGGTTCCCATGAGTGTTCAATTTTTTCGTGTACAAGTTCTTTGAAAGCAGTTGAGACCTGCTTTATGTCATCAAAATGCCAAGAATTTACATGTTCATCAGCTGAATTATGGAGTTTTCGTTCAAAATTTACTGTTTAGGCAATGAGATTTGGTGATCTCCCTCCATGGGCTGTCGAACTTTCTGCGCTTGTTCGAGAATGCATTTGCATTGGTGATGTCAATGTTGGAATCGGCCCGGGGTGGACGAACGAGGATGAAGATGCGTGTCCTTTGCCGTCAGATCTGCTGTGGAGGGAACCGCTTTTTGATCAACTGATTGCAAATAGATACAAGCCAGGTGAGGTGCGGAACTGTTCTTCTTCGAAATAATTTGAAACCCTATGTTCAAGATCAACCATGCACAATAATGCTATGATTCAAGCAACATTGATTCAATTCACATCCAGATACACAACTATACTAGCCAGGTGCACTTTTTTTTATTCCAGCGATCTTTTGTAACAAATTGGTTTTGCAACCTAGGGTATCTGTGCTCATGTTGATCTGATGCGCTTCGACGACGGGATTGCAATAGTCTCTCTCGAGTCCGCCTGCGTGATGCGCTTCAGTCGAGAATGCGCTCCCAGCGATACGCAGAAGCATGGGGAGAATGAGCCGACCGACGTTCCTGTCTGCCTCAACCCAGGTTCGCTTGTCGTAATGTCAGGCGATGCACGGTATCACTGGAAGCACGAGATAAACCGCAAGCCGGGTGCTCAGCTCTGGAATGGGAGAGAGCTTGAGCAGCATAGAAGAACCTCGGTTACTCTGAGGAAACTGAAGGCTTCTCCCAACTAAAGTTGACAGGGTTAACATTTGTTGTATAAATGTTAACGTTTTGGCGATGGTATGCTGATTATTATTTTGCTGAAGACGACCAGCTAGATGTTCTTGGCTTGTGAATACAATGTAATTGTATTTGAAAAAAAATGTACTCAGACTATTCTAAATTTAGTTTTATTGTGGAGGCAAATGATTTTGGTTGCCTACAGCAAAGGAAGAGATGTAGTATTGAGGAACCAGGTTGCACTACATGCATACACGAATTCTCCTAATCCTGGCATCAGTTGTTGATGTTCTTTTTTCAGTCAGCTGATCATGATACTTGGATCCACCCTATAGAAGGAAATGTTTTTTGAACACAAACTGGATAGAAAAAAGGCATTCGTGTTCGTTGGAACTTCAAATGATGATTCACCAACCTTAGGGCACATTCGTGTTCGTTGGAACTTCAAAAAGCGTTGGGACAGGTAATAGCAAAGTGGCGTGACTTTAGCATATTGCATCAGTGAAATCTTAATGCATGCTCATCGTCAGCAGTGTCGAGCACTCTCCATATCTGCGTGGTGATGCCTGAGTACATATACAACGAGCTTTAAGTGGTGGTGTCAAGCTTCATATACTAGCCAATGCAACCCAAAGTATGAACTAATGACGGGGAGAAGTCAGCACGTGCAATCGGAAGAGAGTGACGGCGCTTACGTATGATTTAAGAGGCCTATACGTGGACACAGAGGGGTCAACAACAATTTTAGGATAAATTGCGAAAGCCAGAACTCGAACTCGAGACCTTAGGCAGATCTGATACCATGTTAAGCTTCATGCACTAGCCAACACAACCAAAAGTCCGAACTGATGAAAATGGCTAGTGCAATTCACTTATACCTAGAGATGAGTGCTATATGCGCTGGCCTGGCTCGAGAGCACGTAGGAGCATGACGGCGCTCGGGAGAAGATGAAATGAAACAACTCCACATGGGCGGTGATGAAATGTGCGCCGAGAACGGCAGACAATGGGTGCCGAACAAGCCAAAACCTGAATAAGATACGCGCAGACTGATTAGGATACCCAAACATGGTTTTGTATCGACTTGTTTCTAACAGAATTAGCTGAATGCCCGTACTTTGCTACAGCTTCTAAAAAGAATCACATGTCGGATGTGAAAACATAAAATGCATTCGATCTAACCCCTATGAAACACTTCACTCTTGTTCTTAACATTGACTTCTCTATTGTCCCAACCCAATGCATTGCTTATTCCACTGCTTCGATGATTTGTAGTTCTCATTGAGACAAAGTATCTGCTCTTTTCGTCTAGGAATAACTGATTTGGGTTTGTCTAGATTTAAATATATCTAGACATATTTTAGGGTATAGATACATTCGAATCTAAATAAACTCAAGTTTCGTCACCTAAGAAAAAGGCTAGCGCTGGCACGAGTACTTCCAAATAGTTGCCACCACTTGCAAAAGCTTAAGTTTTTTGTAGCAATAATTAATATGCTAAACCCCTTCTAGCAAGAATCTAGAAAACCATTCACGACTCATGAGTGAGAAAGTTGTATATGATAGACAAAAAGAATCAGCTAGAAGAGATGGTTCAGAGCTAGTACTATAGGCCTTCATGGGCGTCCGCTTGTGTGCACGCACGTTGCCGCCTCGCCGGCCATTATTACAACGTCCATCACAAGGTTCACGGAGAGCATATGCTTGCTCCATTTGTCTAAATAAAGGACCAACATAACTCATGTCCATCCCCTTCACGATGCTGGCCTCAACCTCACTCGATCCCCTTGCGCCGCCTGCAACACATTTGCTACGCCCTCGTCTCTTCGCTCGTTCCCTAGTGCCTTCGTCCTCTTTGGCTTAGCGTCTTGTGTATCATCAGACTCGAGACGAGGTATTCGCTAGCCCCGCTCGTTCTTCCCCTCGCTCGATTCCTAGCTCCCTTGCTCACTCGACGCAGCTCCAACCGGTGCCTCGACATCACCAGATTGAGCCCGCCGACGCTCTCTCCCATGCCTCCTAGTTCCGCCGTTCTACGTCACCGTAGAGCGCCTCCTCTTCCCTAACTCTGGCTGCGAGCTCCGGATTGTCTTCTTCGCCACCTGCAACTCCAAGGCTCAACCCGGCTGCTACGAGCTTCTGTTCGACCATGTCCACCATCGCCATGCACGCCTCCACTTCTCGGAAACCAGGGCCGCACCGTTCCGTGAGAGGTGAGCGGCCCCGAGTATGCCTCCATGGCTCCACCCACAGCTGTGCTTTGCTGCCGACAATGCCGCTGGTCCAAACACCTACGCCGCGTCCGCGACCTCTCAAGGGACTAAAGTAAAAAAACCAGTTTAACGTACATACGGAAAAGGAGTGCGGGTTGAGTTCCAAGTTATTTAGGAGGGAAATGAAAAACGGCCTGACAGACAAAAACGTTGAAAACCACCGTAACACAAATTGTATATAGTAGAGAGATTATGAGCAAAACTCGTTTTTACCAAAACTCCTGCCAAAACGTGGTTAGCTAAAACTCTCTATCCAAACAACCACTAAGGGTGTGTTTGGTTTAACTGTAGATTCCGAAAAAGCTGCTGTGAACTGTAAGCTGTGCAAAATCTGCTGTGAGCTAAGAACTGTGAGAAAGTTGAAAGTTGTTTGGCTGAGATAACTGTGAAAACTGTAGATTTAGTGAAAATTGTGTGTAATGTCCTCAGACACTCATGACTGTTGTATACAATACCGACATGTACACTTATTTGATAGGTAAAACCATTTTGAAAAACAGTCATTGTTTGTCATTGCTATTTTTGAAAATAAAATTTGCACATAATACTTGAATAACTATATATAATTTTTTGTTTATTTCACACATTAAAATATCTCCAATCTTATTCAAAACAAAAGAATCAAAATCAAATATATTACTACACAATTCGTCACATGACCAACTGCTACATCTTCACATCGAAATACCATTGATCAAATATTAAAACTCAACGTTTCTTTGTTTAAATATTCTGTACCTCTATTTGTGTACTGGAGTATCTGCGTGCAAGCTACCATGCTATCACTCTACACGCCTCCAAGCGAAAGCACGCACGCCATGCCATTCAATCCATCCCGGCGATACACACACATATACACCGGCGACCAGTCCATCCCTGCTATACGCGGCCACCATCTCGGTGCAGATGGGGGAGGAGACGGCATGCAGCTGGAATGGATCCAGGCGACGTAGAAAGAGACAGGCGGCGCAAAGAATCTTAGGGCCGGAGCTCGGGCACTTCTCCATGATGGAAGGGCGTGATGCGCTGGAGAATACGTCGTGCGTCCGGACGAGGAAGAATAGAATAAACGAACCGGTATGACTAACAGGTGGCATGGTGGGTAATTTTCGTGCAAAATTAGAATCCACAGCAGTGAAAGCAGGGGTCTACCTGCTGTGAGAAATACAGTACGAAAAGCAGGTAGATTATTGGAATCTGCTATGAAGAAATATCCCTTTGGTTAGCTTTTAGATTTTTGACAGCAAAAGCAGGTCGAAAAAGTAGAACCAAACACATCCTAAGTCTCTTGACTTGACTGAGGTAGGAAAGCAGATATTGTTTTTTTTTCAAAAAATAAAACACAACAGCTCGTCACGTCAAATGCAACGCGTCAGGCAACAAATTACACACGTAGCTCCAAGCCCATCTGTCCAAAGAGGCTTAAAATTGTGAGAGTAACCAAACGGCCCCGTAGGTGTGGACTTGTTCCGTGTCTGACTGGGCCAGGTACCAGAATAGTCCATTTCCGACTAGGAGTGTAGGCCTAGGCCCAAGTGCCGAGCCCCGAACTAGTTTCCTATATATATATATATGGCACCTTGCCTTGGCCCAGGTCCGTTCTAAAGCAAGAGGGCGACCTCTCCCGTCCCGAGCATAAAAATCCTAGCTTTGACGATTCCCCTCCGTCGACGCCGGCACCGGAGCCGCCACCACAATGGAATCCACCTACCCTGATTGGACGGGGCTTCCGCAGGATCTGCTTGCCGCGATCTTTGTGCAGTTAGAGATCCCCGACCTCTTCCGCTCAGGCGCCGTCTGTACGTCCTGGCACTCCGCGTACTGCATCTTCCGCCGCCTCCGCCTCCCGTCTCCAAAACAGTCGCCGTGCCTTCTGTATACCAGCGACGCCTGTGGCCCTGAAGCCGCCACGCTCTACTTTCCTTCCACCGGCGCAACCTTCCGCATCCCTATGCCGGACTCCAGGCTCCACAGCCTCCACAGCCTGTCGCCGATCGGCTCGGGGCACGGCTGGCTGGTGGTCGCCGACAAGATCAGCAACCTCCACCTCCTCAACCCCCTCACCGGAGGCCATGTCGCTCTCCCGCCCATCACCACATTTCAATTCGTCGAGGGCTCCTTGGATGACCAGGGCAACCTCGTTTACTCCTTCTCCGGGAAATCCCATGAGCCCTACAGCCTCCCAGCCGTCGAGGCGCGGGATAACATGTATGAGAGGGCGGTTCTCTCCTGCAGTCCCTCTGCTAGCAGTGCGTGCATCGTCCTGCTCATGCACATGCCGTTCCGCGAGCTCTCGTTCGCCAGGGTGGGCGACCAGAGTTGGACTCGGATCCAGGCGGGGGAAAGCACAGGCCTCCAATGGCGAAATGATGCCGCGTACAGCACGGCCGACGGTCTGTTCTATGTGGTGAGATCCGATGGTTCCATGCACACAATGGACCTGAATGGGCCTAATCCGGTGGCCACCAAGATCATGCCCGGGGCGGCGAACAACTCTGATGATCCCTACAAGTACCTCGTCCAGACGCCATGGGGCGATCTGCTGCAAGCATGGAGATTCAGGGATTACTTCGAGCCCACGGAGAGCTTAGTGGTGCCAGATAATTCCAACTATGTTGATCCTCGGGTGGAGCTGAACATGACTGATCTGCAGCTTTACAAGGTTGATGTACATGGACAAAGGCTGGTGAAGGTAGATAGTGTGGGAGATCATTCACTTTTCCTTGGTCATAATGTCTCAATGTGCCTTCCAGTCAAGGATTTTCCTGGGTTGAAGCCAAACTGTGCATACCTTACCGATGATTTTTTCGAATTTATCAATTTCTATAAATTCAACAAGCGGGAAGTTGGCATGTGGAACATCGCAGCCCAGACTATGGATAGCAGCCTTGGTAGCACCTCCCTTCTCAGGGATCCCTGGTTAAATTGGCCGGTGCCCATCTGGATAACACCCTCCCTTTTCTAAGGTGATTTTGCTGCCTGATATCAAGATTGGCTAGTGTTGTGTTCTGTCAAATAGATTCTAGTTATGAACCTACATTGATTTCAGTACTTTCACTTTGTTTATGTACAGATACTTTTTTTGTAATAATTTGAATAGATATTTTGTAGTATAGTACAAAAGATGTCTGGAGTTTTAATAGTTTAGGTGGCAAGTATAAAGTTGTTTTTGTTCCTTCCGCCCACTTTCCTATAACCTTAGTTTCAGGATCAGTTCTGCCTGTTGCTGGCATGGTGTTCTCTTGAAAGAAATATCCAGATTTCAGCAGCGACTTATGAAGAGATATGCTGATTGTGCACTGAAAGTGCTGTCGAGGATGAACTAGCTGGTAACTCCTGATACTGTAGTAGTAGTTAATTCTATAGAAAATGTGTTGTTGTCTGCCTTTTGAAGTACCTAAGATTATTATTTGACTTCTTGCAAAATGTAACCCAATTGTAGTTAGATGTATTGTGGCCTTGTGTCAAATATGCTATATTTATGCAACTCTATTACAGTTTAAAAATCGCATCATTTTAAAATTACATATAGCATACTTGGATGGATAAATATTAATATTGTTTTTTTAAGATGCATTATATACATAGATCGATGACAATTCAAGCTAATGCACCATGTTTATCCCTTACTTACCTTATAAAGCTACGCGGTTTGTGCAAGAGGATCCTGACAACGCCACTATCTTTACAGACAGTTGGATCTTTGTGGTAGAGAAATGGATGGCTTAGGTCATGTTTGAGGAGATATAAGAGAAAAAGGTAAAGAATCAAACCCTGGCCTTTCTTTCCACTCACTCACCCATTGCTTCGATGAGCTCACACCATTGTCCCTCCTCTGGCCATTGATTGCTTGGAAGATCTTTCCCCTTATCTGTGCACACTGCTTAATATATCTATGGATTTGGGAGCATTTTGATCCATCTTATGTAGAATCATAAAAGTATATAGTAATTTTCTTGCTTTGATTCAGAAGTTTTTTCCCTCTGGTCAACTAACATGTCCTTAATATTGTGGTGAAGGTGGACTAGAATATAGTAGCACATTGATTGCTTGTCTTAATAACTTCACTTTATTTCTATTGGTTGTGGTCAGCAATACCATATGCATAGTCGAAGCAAGTAGGTATTACCTGGGAATGCGGCAGTATCCCAGGAAAGTCGAGCTAGTGCACTGAGTTCCCTCCCTTCCTGCTCTACCCCCTACATATATGCACATAAGTTTGTTTGTTTATAAAATTTATGTTAGGGAATCAAAGTTGTTGCTCGTGGCTCGTACCTAGCAAACCAGCCTGCAGTTCCCACCAGAGAAAAGGCTCCCAGGAACCAGTTAGCCACCAATTGTTTGTCCCTTACATACTACCCAAGGACTAGGAACCAATCGTTGGCGGTGTGGAGCCAAGCCCACCTGGGTTCGAATCACCCTCCACAGCGGTAACGCACTGGGAGGAGCGGACTAAATGGGTTATTATCCACAACGGTAATGTGCTGGGAGAGTCTCATCTATCTAACAACATATATCCACGGGAGGGATCATTCCCCCGGTGGTCACAGTTTTCTGTTCCTACAAATTTGGTACTATCGATTGGGGTAACACAAAAAGAAAAATGATGTAGGAATTTAATGTACATCTATTTGTAATTTTGGTAGGAAATTTTATAGAGGTGATTAAATCCAATTCATGCTATCATACCATTGCCATTAAGATCCTTTCCCTATAGTATAGTTCAGATATATGCTTAGTCCTCTGCACTATTGACTTTTGATAGCTTTTTTTACATCCTACACATTACACAGATTCTCCCCTTGCATTAATCTTTACAGCTTCCATACAATATTTCCACTGTTTCCTAGATCTTGTGAAATCAAGACTTTTTATAGCTACAACATAAGAGAATGGAACCACCTTTTCTTTGAGGCTTTTAGCAGATATTTATAGAAGCAGATGTTTACACCGAAATATCCGTGAATTGCCATTATTCATGTAGTCTGCTAGATGCTTGCATTTCTAAGTTATCTACTAACTCTAATTGGTTTTTTTGAATAATTAACTCATGCAAGTCGAAATATAATATTCAAAAAGTGTTTTCATTCTGAAAACAGTTACCTAATACTGTGTATTTGGGTGGAATTTGTTGATGATCTCTTCAGCTCTTCTGCAGCTTTTGGAAATCAGACATAATTAGACATACCGGTGCCAATTTATTAATGCTGTTGGGAAAGAACTTTCAAAGTTGTGTTATAAAAAAAACTGTTACAATGCCTAGGAAGTTAGAAACTTTAGACATTTTTTGACCGAGAAACAGTAGGAAATTATATTCAACTATGTAATCGGACTAAATAATAGCTACATAATGTTTCCGCCAAATCTAGTATTCACGTCTCCCAGATTCTTTCTGGCCGTCGGATGGACCCCGGGGAGGACATGTGTCGCCATCACAGCTGAGTCCCCCTTTCCTGCCAGACGGTGCCACAGCCTCCTTCCTGCGCTGCAGCCTCTCTCACCTACAGCAGATTGGCCCTAAGTCACAGATGAGTGGGACTCTCATGATTCCGGCCCCACGCATCACTGACATTGGGTTACTGCCGTCGAAAATCTCCCCGCAGGGATTTTTATCCATATGCATCGAAGGGTCGCCAGCTCAACTTCCCCGAAAAAGCGGCCTGCCATCCGCGATGCGCTCCCGCCCGCGCATTTCCGCGCCTTGCCAGCCCAGCTTTCTCCCAAAACACGCCCGTGCAATCCGTGATGCGCCCAGCTCTCCCCAAAATTGCGCACATGCTGTCCGCGACACAGTCCCTCCGCGCGCATTCCACCTGTTAACCCGGCCGTCGGACATGGATACTCTTTTTTTTTGAGGGTGAAACAGTGAGGGTGAGCCCCGCTGCAATTTTTTCATTAATAAAGAATAAAGTTACAAAATATTTACAACCAAAGGATAAAACAAAAAGAAAAAGGCAGAAAGTCTAATCTAATCTATACTTGAGATTTCAACCATTCTTTGAAAGTCTCAGCATGTTTCTTTCTCATCCTATAGCTTAACAATCTCAGCTCCTGTTTATAGATTTCTTTCCAAGCTTCAAAACTGGGTCTTTGTTGTTGAAAAAGTTTGTTGTTCCTTATTATCCAGATGCTCCATGTTACCAGAATAATGATCTCCATAGCGAAAGGCAATGTTAATTTGATTTTGATGTCAATAATTGTGTCCCAAATAGACGGATTCTTTTTGTTCTATGTGGGCTCCAACATTTCTCAGAGAAAGGACATGTAAAGAAAAGATGCATCATAGTTTCTTCATGGGAGCAGTCTATAATGATGCAAGAGTAAGACTGTAGCTGCATTTTTTTGTGACCCAAAAGATTTCTTGTATTTAGTCTGTCCAGCATCCATCCAAAAAAGACTTTATGTTTTGTCTGACAGGAAGATTCCCAAGTCCAAGAAAAATGTGGTGGTGCAGAGTTTTGGCCAATCATGACAGAATATGCTTTTTTGGTGCTGTATATGTTGGAGCCCCAAATATAACTCCATGTGTCCTGATTGCCTTCTTGAATTTTCAAAGCTACCTGATTTCAAATCTCTTCAAGCCTCAAAAACTCCCCATAAGCTTCTTGTGAGAGTGGTAGATGAAAGAAATCCTGCAGGAATTCAGAATTGATGAAAGAAATGCTCTATGGTGAAGCATGAGCAAATTCGAGATCAAAGAAGTTGCTCGCCAACGGGGTGAATTCGGCCTTGTACTCCAGCAGTGCCACCGCCGCCTTGCGATGCCTCTTAACAGACGATGATCTCAGGGAGGTAGGGGAGTTTCTTCTCAAGTAGAATTCAGCATTTGTGTGCCTCCTTTCGTGGTCTGCAGTTTGAGTTTCTTTGTTGGAGGAAATGGTGCAGAAGAAGATGGCCGTGTGATTTGCAGATTGATCTGCCATAGTTCGAGGCCATTTGTTTTAGTTGCGACTTATATAATTTTTGCCTGCTTTCTTTATTCTCTGGTTGCGTGGTTTGTGCGGCTGTGTGCATCTTGGTTATGCAGAGGCCGGATAATAAAAGCGCCCATTTTCAAAAAAAAAAATTGTGCAGAATAGGGTTACCGAGAAGGTTCTCCTTGCTCCTCCGATCAATCGTACCGGGAACATATTGCAAAGATGAGTTGCACGATATGCTTTACGGGTACAGGTTTGATGACACCTATGGCCCGATGCTTCGAGTGTGGTGGTGGATCCTTATGCTAAAGTGATGACACGCTAAATTTACTTTGGTTGGTAATGTTTACAGCAGAAATTGGTACGTAGTAGTTGGTTCTTACTTGCTCTACATTTTTTGTTCCAATCAGCGATCTGTCGAGGAGAGTATGATGTTCTGGCGCCTGGTGGTGATTGATGGCCTCAAATGGATCAAGAGGTTCCCCTGGTTACGAGGAAACATTGTTTCTCTCGATGCTTTCTGTCATTATAGCAAAAATGGTACTCCCTCCGTCTAAGAATAGATGTCTTAGATTTTTCAAATTTTGGATGAATCTATATACTAAATGGTGTCTAGATTCATCCAAATTTTGATAAATTTGAGACATCAATTTTAGGACGGAGGGAGTATAACAAAATCAAGATTTCTCTTGATGAATATACCGGAATCTTGGCCATATGAACTTGTGGTACAAATTTGATTCTGGGTTCTGTCGTGATGTAAAGAAAGAAGTCAATGAACGTGCGATAGAAACTGTAGCTTGCTGATTATGGGCAGTTCAGATCTTCCATGTTTATTTCACGCTCCATTCTGTGATTTTTTGTTTGTGGTTGACCCAAGAACAAAAAAACAATGCTATAAGAATGTTTAAGGCACTTTTAATAGAGGGCATGTTGAATATCAGGAATTAAATTCTATGGTTGCTCTGGTAGTGGTAGCTAACACAATTGGTGATGGGGCAAGGTAAACCTATCTGGCTCGTGCATCAAAAGGGTGTGTTCCAAACTCAATCGTTCCACAAGTCTTCATGGATTCTTGGATGGTATAAATGCCATAGTTAGTTTGTTGACTGCATTCAGGCCTGTGCGGATGTGCCCATCATGCCCGCGTATTGCTAACCCATGCTGATGAGCTGATCCACCCTGATTATCTGTCACCTGTTAGTGTTGATAAATGTTTGTAATCTGGACTGAATTAGATGATTGGTGATTGAAAAACTTTGCTTATCATTCCAGGGATTTAGTTCCCTTTGGATTTTGAACTGATTTTTGTTATTGCGCCTCAACAAAATGCCCGATGAACCTTTTCACGAGGGCTACCAGTTTTGAAGAGAATCCAAGGCATTTTGATCAAATTTGGTTCATTTGTTCTTGTTGCATTTTTATTTTGGTATTATTAGTAGGTATATTCCTGGAAATCATTTTCAGTCACTATTACATGCTCAGTGTTTGGATTGTGCCTGTTTTTCCTACTCTTTGGGGAAAATATATTGATACTATGCTTGACAAGTAATCTAAGTTAACCCAATGGTGTTTATATTGATATGTTTCTCCCAATATCCATGTCGAGCATCTCTTTGCATCATGGTGTGAACTATAGTGAGCTTATTAGAACAAAGTACACGCTACTAGCTAATTGAATTTGTATGATATGGATGCAGTTTTATCTTTAGTATTAAATGAGAGTTGGTGATGGTGTGTCATTTGACGCATCTAGACCCTTCGATATACATCTGACCTCATACAGATTTCACGAGCAGAAATGATAACACAATTAAAGGGGTTAATAACATCAATTATATAGTACTTTCCTACTCCACCGCATGCAACCAAATATCAAAATAAATAGCACGCATGCAACACACATGCAACCAAATATCAAAATAAATAGGACGCATGCAACACACAGGAATACCCTTTTTATTCCATGTCCTTTTTAGAAAAAAATTGCGCCACAATCCCAAAAATAAGGAATTAAATATATGCAATTAAATGTCCAAGAAATCATCCTTTCCTAGTAACAAATTCCACGCCATGCAACCTAATATTCGGGATTAATTAGATGGTAAATTCAATAAGCCTCGAAGGATCTATCAGAAGGGCCCCAAATGCTTTTGACACCATCGAAGTGGCAGGTATAAGGAAAATTTCATTGAGGTGTTTAGAACTGAACACTATTGGTGTTCAATCATACATCTACACAGCTGAATTATGAGAGTGCGACTACACGCAAAAAAAATAAATTTTGAGATTACTATGATTTTGTAGGTTTTACTTTATTCAGCACTTGCACCACTGGTCGTCCTTGGGTACGTAGTATAAACCTGAACGGCTATCTACACGGCAGAAAAACCTCCACCCCTGATAAATAAGTGGATGGGCACCGGTCCATCTTTGATTCTGCTATTGAAGAATCTTAGGATTCGAAGAGCAGCCCTGAGAAGATTTACGAGCGGTTGCCAGGAAGAAAGAAGTGAATGATGGTTTAAGTCATTATTAAGATGGACAAGTATGCCAAGGCTTCCAAGAAATATGAAAATGTACCTCGTCATCAGGCTTCTCGTGGAAAATAAAAAATTAGATACACTTAGTATGGCAATTTGTAAATACATGTATATTTCTGACATAGATTTGCACCTTTATTATTCCTTTTCATAGGCCATGGTTTATATTGAGTGTGATAGTTCGTTCAGCGAAGGAGAAGAAGTAGTCTAAAGTGCTGAAGTTTTTTGTTTTTTATCTAAAATTTAGTTGGTTGCTGAAGTTGGAATTCGTCGACTTAAACAATCATTATGCGGTTAAAAATGCTAGATTGTAAAAATAATGAATCTTAGCTTATAGATTTCTTTAAATAACGTGTCCTATTTTTATTCATGTTGAATGACAACCGTCGAATGACAAGAAGACGGTCGATAATTTTATATTCTGTGGCAATGCACGGACGTCACAGTACCGGCCCTCACAACCCCAGAGACAAAAGCACCTTTACCTGGGACCAGATGTGCCACAGCGACTGGGTTGGGATGCCTGTGAGCCAGTTGCAGATCAGTGGCTAGGAGGAGATGAACACGTACTAGCACGGCGTCTCTCACGGCGGCTGGCATTGCGCTTCGTTTTTCAACTTTTTTTTAGGGGAGCCATTTTATTTCTACAGACAACGCCGACAGCTCCCTTGCAGCATGATTTTTCCACCGCCCCAGTCAACGTTTATCTTCATAAAGCCTGGCGAGGGAGGCTCTTCCATTTAGCCACCGGCTTCGGAGTCTGAATGGCAGTGACTGCTGGCTTCTGTCCTGCCAGGTCGAGGTCTGCAATGAATCTTTCAACAAAGTTGTGCGTGGAGAGAGGGCTTTGAAACTCCGCCTCATGAATCGCACGCCGACGACGAGCCAAGATCTATCTACTAGATTGTAGCAACGAGTCGATAGAGGAACTCACCCTCGAAGATTCCAAAGCGGTTAACGAGAGCAGATTCTCGTGGGTGATGTAATTGTACTCTTGCTGATCTCAAGATCGTGTAGACGATCCTTCTGGCGCTGCGTTCCGGCAGCGCTTCCGCGGTCGGTCACACGTTCGGTACTCGATGAAGACCTTCCTCTCCCTTGTTCCAGCAGGCAACGGAGGTTGTAGTACTCTCCTCGCGATTCCGGCAGCACGGCGGCGTGGTACCGGAAGTAGAGGGGAGATCTCGCAGGGCTTCGCCTTAAGCCGGAGCGAGTATGGTGGACTATGAGAGAGGCCATGGCGATCTAGGGTTTAGAGGCACCAAGGGAGGAAGCTTGGCCGGCGGCTAGGGCTTGGGGAGAGCCCCAACTCGCTGAGTTGGAGGGGAAACCCTAGGCGGCGACAGCGGCTGCACTTGGAGGTGGAGGCGCCAAAACTAGGGTTTGAGGTGTAGGGAAGAGGGGCACCCCTGCCCCTTCTTTTATAGGTGGGAGGGTGTGTTTGGGAGGAGGGAGTCCTCCTCCAACTCCTCCTCCTTGGCCGGCGGGTGGAGGGAGGAGACTTCTTCCCCAAGTAGGTTTCCTACTCTCCCTCCACCAAGCAAACTTGCCGTTTGACTTTTTCAAATTGGCGTTTGACTTTCAAACTAGGATTTGATTTCTTCCTTTATTTTGCCTAGCCAAGTAACCTAGTAAATGATGCAACCATTCCATATTGTCATGACACATCCATGTACCCTTCCCCTCCGGAGTGCCGGACCTTCCGGACCCTTCTAGAACATTCCCGATGAAAAACACCAGAATCATTCCCCAACTACGAAACATGACTTTCCTTATATGAATCTTATTCTCTGGACCATTCCAGATCTCCTCATGATATCCCGGATCCCATCCAAGACTCCGAACAACATTCGGTCTCTTACTCATCATTCCATAACTACTCAACAACATTGAATCCTTAAGTGTGTCTCCCTACGGTTCGTGAATTATGCGGACATGACCGAGACACTTCTCCGATCAATAACCAATAGAGGAATCTGGAAATTCATATGGCTCCCACATATTTCTACGATTACTTTGCGATCGAACAAACCACTTACATACGATACCAATTTCCCTTTGTCTCACGATAGTTTACTTATCCGAGGTTTTGATCGTCGGTATCTCTGCATACCTAGTTCAACCTCGTTACCGATAAGTACTCTTTTCTCGTTCCCGTGATATGTGATCCCTTGTGAGCCAGTCACATGCTTGCAAGCTAATTGGATGACATTCCACCGAGAGGGCCCAGAGTATATCTATCTGTCATATGGATGGACAAATCCCACTCTTGATCCATGAGCCTCAACCCATACTTTCCGAACACTCAATGCCACCTTTATAGCCACCCAGTTACGTTGTGGTGTTTGATGTCATCAAAGCATCGTTCCGGGGATGGTGATTAACATGATCTCATGGTCGAAGGAATTAGGTTACTATGTATCAGAAAGCTTATAGAAAATGAACTATATTAAATGACTTGGTCTTGATGCTACGCTTAACTATAGGAGTATGTCCATCACATCATTCTCCTAGTGATATGACCCTGTTGTTAATAACATCTCTATGTTCATGATCAGGAAACTATGATCATATATTAACCAACAAGCTAGTTTAATAAGAGGCTTTACTAGGGACTCTTTTATGTTTACAAATCACACAAGTATTAATGTTTCCTGTTAATACAATTATAGCATGGTATGTAAACATTTATCATAAGTATGAAGATATGATAATAACCTACTTTATTATTGCCTCTTGGGCATATCTCCAACAGTCTCCCACTTGCACTAGAGTCAATAATCTAGTTTCAAACTTTTGTGTGTTCAACACCTATGGCTTTCCGGTGTTGTAAGTACACGATTGCTAGTGGTCAACTGATCTCCGGATCTGACACTTCCAGATCCGTGTGTAATTGCATGTATTTGCGTCTCTACGCATCACTCATTCTCTAATGAGATGGCTTCGTACAAATTTGGTCCTTTGGTGTGACCTTTAGTTCTTTGGGGTTAAAACTTGTTGATAATATTGTCGTACAATATATCTTCATAGTATTATCCCTGCTTTGAACTACACCTAGTTTGATAACAAATGCCCTCTTTTGCTGCTATAATAGCAGTTATATACTTAACCTTTTGTTGTAGTATCTGTCACAATGTCTTAACTTTGGAACTCATCCAAATTCATTATGGAACTTACTTTCCATTATATTGTGCCACCCTTAGTTTAGATTGAGATAAACTTAATTTGTACTTTGTGACAAAACTAGTATCAATGTAATTCATTTACAATGAACTAACCATCTATTTGTCACTTCTACAAAACAATATATTCTTAGTTTTTCCAAAAGATCATAAGAATATCCTTACTATCGTCCAATGATCATCTTATGAATCATTCTGGTATATGCTCACATCATTTAGAGCATAGGACATATCTGGATTTGTACATATCACAACATGATTGATATAAATACTCTTTGTGATTTCATCAAGTATCAATCTATACTTGAATCTTTGTTTCACTTACCAAGTGTCAATACACTAGAATATATCATCAATATTGAACTCATTCAATCCTTTCTGTGCGACAAGAACCTTTCTTGTAGTTTCTATATTGAACTCATTCCATATATCATCTATGTATTTTCGGCATAACCATATTAGCGTCTATTGATGCCAAATATTTGGGTTTTGCCTAAATCTCTTATCGGGATGAAATTCTTAATATGTGTTAATAAAAGATACATCATTTCCAATCAACAATATGTCTTCTACATAATGTATTAGAAACATGTCTTAGCGCTCCCACTTAATTTCTTGCAAATGCAAGCATCTTCACCGTCTCTGATGAAATTAAACTCTTTCAACAGTTTCATCATTGTGAAGATTCCAACTCCGCGATGCTTATTTCAACCATTGAAGTTTGCATATGCTTTTAGCATCCTTTGAATTATCAAAACCCTTTGGACCGTGTCATGCACACGTCCTAGGTAACCATTCTATTATAAGAACTTGTTTTGTTTATTCAACATATAACAAAATTATATGTCGTGGTTGCTTCATTAATCCGTCTAGACTAAATATCGCTTAATGAAAGATCAGATCTTGTCATAGTCAACTCTTTGACCATTGTCGTGAACTCTTTCCCGACATGTCGATAATTTCATAGATGTGAAACATCCATGTCTATTTCTTTACAGATCCAAATACGACTGTAAGGTCTTGCACCTTTCCAGAGGGTCTTTCAAGTTCAAAGCTTGATCTCTCGTATATGAAACTATCACGGATTTTATGGCTTCAAGCCATTTGACGGAGTCAGGGCCCATCATCGCTTTTTTGCATGTAGTCGGATCATTATTGTCAAATACCGATTTAACTCTCAAATCTTGGTATTTGATTGTTTACCCGACCTACTTGTTTCAATAGAAACTTTGACCTTCGTAACCACAACCTTTGAGGCATGTGAGCCATGAGCATTGTTGCTTCCTCCGGAACACATTTCGGTGCTGCGCAACTTTGCATATATAGCTAAGGTTCTTTTAACCTTATCAAAGTTCTATGGTCCTCCCACTTATCTTTTCACGAAAAATTCCTTCTCAAAGAAACTTGACGTTCTAAGTGACAAACACTTTTGTTTCCGATGTTATGGAGGAATACTTAATAGTTATTCGAAATAACCTACAAAGATAGGTTCATCCGACTTTGGTTGCAAACATCTTTCTTATGCATAACATACCAACGTTTAAGAAAGGACAACTTGGGTTTTATCCCAAACCATAACTTTATATGGTGTCATTTCAACGGATTATGATGGATCTCTTTTCAGTGGAAAAACGGTAGTCTTTAAAGCTTTTAATCTTTAAAATATAATGGCAGTTTTATGAATTACACCTTTGATTTTACCATGTCAAACAAGGTTTTAATTACATATCTTGAATGCTCCATACTCTTATGGTGTTTCGGGAAATGCAAATCCACGGAACGATTCCTTAAATCTTAGGTATTATGCTAGACTTGTAACTCAAATATATTCCTTTATGATCTTATCATAAACTATTTATATTCTTGTCACAATGATTTTGCACTTCATCTTGAAAATCTTTAAACTTTTCAAATGTTTCATACTTCATCCTTATTAAGTAAATATTCATATATTCACCCAAATTTTTGGAGAAAGCATACGAAGTTAAAATCCATCGCTCTTGACTACACATAATGGACTTCATACAACAATATGTACAAGTTCCAATAAGCTAGTCATTCGTTCCCTTTCGGCCTATGAACGAAGTTTTAATTATCTATAGGAAAGTTTCAAAAGCGTCATTTGATCAAAAATCAAAAGACTCCAAAATTCCATCCACATGGAGTTTCTTCATGTTTTCTTTCCAATATAATTTAAACGGCGATGTCACTTTCAAAGTGATCTTTCAATCAATTTTTCTGTCGACATTTTTAGCACTAGTTTTATGGATGTGATTTCTCCAACGAGATTTGTGAATCATCCATCTTTTATGGATTATGGCAATTATTTTAACAACCCTTTTGTTCTCATAATACCTGATAAAAAAAATCTTGAAGACAAGATTTGATGTTTAACGAGCAACACAATAACCCTTTATTTGTTCTCGATGAACATCATCACATATTCTTTTGCTAGTTACTTAGGCCATTGTAGTTCATGAATTCTGTTGTTTCGTATGACGATTCATACCAACAAATTCAGTATCCAATACTTAAGAACCACATTATTTAACAAGCAAAGAATACAACCATAATGCGTATATCCTCTATATACCTAAGCTGAACAATTCTAGTCTTTTCTTTTCTGCCATATATTTATGAGATTCTCTTCCAGTGTTTCTTTTTCTGTTTGAAAGAATCTATCAACATCAATAGTGGAGCCATATATATGACACATAGTCCAAAGCATGTATAGTTAAATACCAATGTCTTTGGACTTGCACTTTGAAGTAGATCACCATCATCAAATGTTTGGTGTTCTTTCAAATTCCTTTCTTTAGTAATCTCTTGGTGTAGTAAACATTTTACCTACATCAGATATTCACCCTTATCATGGAATTATCCATGATCAAGCTACTTTTAGCTTATAACGGTGAATCGCGAGTATAATGTTGCTCTCCAAAACCTTTTTGGAGGATTAGGACAACTAGTGTCTCCAAGCTTTTGTAAATTCTCATCAAATATGAGAACATGACTTTTGCCATATTATACTCTATCATGTTGCAACCAAAATTTCGTTTCAGATATCACAATATCTTCCACACATCATGGTTTCTGAAACAACTCTTTCAGATCCTAGATAACCTTGATATTAAGATAATCCTTTGAATATCAAGAATCATGGAGACAAACATGATACTCATACACTAATACTTGTAATTGTCACTCTTGATTTAATACCAATTATTAAACTTCATGGAGTAACCGAAACTTACTGAAAGTTTGCAATAGGACTTTTAAACTTTAGATTAACACTTCAAAACAATACGATACCAGTTCGTAAAGTAACTAACCAGAATTCTATAGTTCTATCATCTCAATTATAACTAAGCACAAGGTGGTAAACGGATGCCAATGACTACAACAACTATGCAACTTCACTTTGATTTAATTTATGATAAATAGTGTTCAACTTTTAATCATATTGTTGTTGAACTCCCACTCAAAACAATATCCCTCACATTGTTTTAGTGATCACACGAACCAAATCCACCACATCAAAACCGATCATCACGAGAGTTGATGTAGCTTCAATGGCGAACAATCAACATGTTCATCATATCCACTATATGACTCATGCTTTACCTTTCGGTAATCCGTGTTCCGAGACCATGTCTGTACATGCTAGGCTCGTCAAGATCAAACCTTAGCTTCCGCATGAGCAAATCTGGCTTGCTCACGTTGTATACACTCGCAGAATCTAACACACCCGATCATCACGTGGTTCTTCGAAACAACGAGCTTTAGCAACGGTGCTTACTAAGGATGAACACTTTAAAACTTGAAATTGTGTGCTTGAGGGATCATCTTATAATGCTACCGTCGTGGACTAAGCAATACAAGATGCATAAAAGGATTAACATCACATGCAATTCATAATATGTGATATGATATGGCCTTTCTTCTTTGTGCTTCCGATCTCCATCTTCAAGCACGAACATGATCTCCATCATCACCGACATTGCATCAAGGTCACTGACGCCGCTCCATGGTTGTCGTCCACCAGTTTCAACTATTACAACTACTTTGAATAGACACGCGGGTCTTAACAGAATTTAAAGACAACCATATGGCTCCTTCCGGTTGCCAAGTTACAATAAGGAACATTGCATACATCAAATATAATCACAATCATGGCCATATCACATCACAGCACACCCCTGCAAAACAAAGTTAGACGCCTCTAATTTTCTTTGCATATTTTACGTGGTTTGGGGCTTTCAATAAGTGTCGCTCTAACTTACGAACAAGAACCACAACATTGATACTAGTATTGTCAATCACCCGTTGTAAATTGAATCTTAACTATGTTGGGAGAAACAGGCACCCGCAAAGCCACTTATGCAATACAAGTTGCATGTCAAGCGTGGAGCAAGTCTCATGAACGATGTCATGTAAGGTTAGCCTGGGCCGCTTCATCCCACCATCCCGCAAGATGCAAAGTACACAAGAAGCAATCAACAACAAAAGCATCAACGTCCACAATGACCATTGTTTTCTACTCGTGCAACAGATCTACATATAGACACGGCTCTGATACCACTGTTGGGGTTCGTAGCATGGAAAACAAAAAATTTCTACCGCATGCACACAAACAATCCAAGATCTATCTACTAGATTGTAGCAACGAGTCGATAGAGGAACTCACCCTCGAAGATTCCAAAGCGGTTAACGAGAGCAGATTCTCGTGGGTGATGTAGTCGTACTCTTGTTGATCTCAAGATCGTGTAGACGATCCTTCCGGCGCTGCGTTCCGGCATCACTTCCGCAGTCGGTCACACGTTCGGTACTCGATGAAGACCTTCCTCTCCCTTGTTCCAGCAGGCAGCGGAGGTTGTAGTACTCTCCTCGCGATTCCGGCAGCACGACGGCGTGGTACCGGAAGTAGAGGGGAGATCTCGCAGGGCTTCGCCTTAAGCCGGAGCGAGTATGGTGGACTATGAGAGAGTCCTTGGCGATCTAGGGTTTAGAGGCACCAAGGGAGGAAGCTTGGCCGGTGGCTAGGGCTTGGGGAGAGCCCCAACTCGCCGAGTTGGAGGGGAAACCCTAGGCGGCGACAACGGCTGCACTTGGAGGTGGAGGCGCCAAAGCTAGGGTTTGAGGTGTAGGGAAGAGGGGCACCCCTGCCCCTTCTTTTATAGGTGGGAGGGTGCGGCTTGGGAGGAGGGAGTCCTCCTACAACTCCTTCTCCTTGGCCGGCGGGTGGAGGGAGGAGACTTCCTCCTCAAGTAGGTTTCCTACTCTCCCTCCACCAAGCAAACTTGCCGTTTGACTTTTTCAAATTGGCGTTTGACTTTCAAACTAGGATTTGATTTCTTCCTTTATTTTGCCCAGCAAAGTAACCTAGTACATGATGCAACCATTCCATATTGTCATGACACATCCATGTACCCTTCCCCTCCGGAGTGCCGGACCTTATGGACCCTTCTAGAACATTCCCGATGAAAAACACCGGAATCATTCCCCAACTCCTAAACATGACTTTCCTTATATGAATCTTATTCTCCGGACCATTCCGGATCTCCTCGTGATATCCCGGATCCCATCCGAGACTCCGAACAACATTCGGTCTCTTACTCATCATTCCATAACTACTCAACAGCATCGAATCCTTAAGTGTGTCTCCCTACGGTTCGTGAATTATGCGGACATGACCGAGACACTTCTCCGATCAATAACCAATAGAGGAATCTGGAAATTCATATGGCTCCCACATATTTCTACGATTACTTTGCGATCGAATGAACCACTTACATACGATACCAATTTCCCTTTGTCTCATGATAGTTTACTTATCCGAGGTTTTGATCGTCGGTATCTCTGCATACCTAGTTCAACCTCGTTACCGATAAGTACTCTTTTATCGTTCCCGTGATATGTGATCCCTTGTGAGCCAGTCACATGCTTGCAAGCTAATTGGATGACATTCCACCGAGAGGGCCCAGAGTATATCTATCCGTCATACACTCTTGATCCATGAGCCTCAACCCATACTTTCCGAACACTCAATGCCACCTTTATAGCCACCCAGTTACGGTGTGGTGTTTGATGTCATCAAAGCATCCTGCCGGTGATGGTGATTAACATGATCTCATGGTCGAAGGAATTAGGTTACTATGTATCAGAAAGCTTATAGCAAATGAACTATATTAAATGACTTGATCTTTATGCTACGCTTAACTATAGGAGTATGTCCATCACATCATTCTCCTAGTGATATGACCCTGTTGTTAATAACATCTCTATGTTCATGATCAGGAAACTATGATCATATATTAACCAACAAGCTAGTTTAACAATAGGCTTTACTAGGGACTATTTTATGTTTACAAATCACACAAGTATTAATGTTTCCTGTTAATACAATTATAGCATGGTATGTAAACATTTATCATAAGTATGAAGATATGATAATAACCTACTTTATTATTGCCTCTTGGGCATATCTCCAACAGCGAGTGGTGCTAGGAGTCAATATAGCTGCATTACAGATCGGGCAAGCATGGCAGGCCGGGTTTTCCTCGATGGCACAGAGAGGCCCCAAGTTGAAATCTCTCATAACCATTTTGAGTTCCACATGTGTGTTGATGTCCCATCCCCTATACTTTTTTATTAAACCTTGCTTTAAAATATCACGTCCTTCACATAGGGAGCGCCAAACTTGAGATGTATTACGTCCAATCTGTGCCTCTAGGATGTCAAATAATACCTTGCCTTCAGAATTCTTGCACTAAGAGAGTCTGGCTCCATTAGAATCCGCCACACTTGCCTAGCAAGCAGAGCTAAGTTAAAGATCTCAATATCACGGAAGCCCAATCCTCCTCTATATTTAGACATAACCATTGATTCCCAAGACACCCATGCAGTTTTCCACTCTCCTTTTTTACTTCCCCACTAGAATTTATGAATGAGAGCAGTAATATGTTGACAGAGGCCACGGAGCAGCTTGAAGAGTGCCATAGAGTATGTCGGTATAGCCTGGATTACCGATTTGATCAGGATCTCCTTGCCGCCCACTAAGAGTAAACTCTCCATCCATCCTTGTAGCCGCTTCCACACACGTTCCTTGAGATATGCAAAGGTTCCATTCTTTGATATGCCCACATCAGATGGCAAACCCAGGTACTTCTCACTTCAGGATTCATTATTAACTTGCAGAGTGGCCTTAATTTCCTCCGGCAAAACATTCGGAACCTTCTCCAAGACAAACTAAGAAGGTATAGGAACTTGTCAGTTGATTCGAGAAAGTGATATGCCCTTGTATCACTGTGACTGGCGCCTTTTGTTGGTCAAATTGTGTGCTCGGCCACACATCATAGTTGGAAACTAGGGATCACCTCTTCTCCCAATGTCCCTTTGCCTGAGCCCGTTGGCAATATCTTTGCCCTGGCATTATTATCCCAATGCATCTTAACCATCTAAACTATATCAATTACCTGAAACAACACATACATAGGCCTTTCTTTGTATAGTTGATCATACTAGGAGCTTAGGCTATTTGGTTGACTAGAATTGCAAACATTTTCAGAGGAGTTCAACCAAACCTTTACTGATACAGGTCAATTTTCAAGGAAAACCTCATATGGATGAAGTTTAGAGAAAATATTAAGAAATAGGCTTCGCTGCATGTGTTGGTAGCTTCATGCAATTTTATTTTATTTATTTTTTCATTTTAGTTTTACTTTCTATATAAAACATTTGTATATGTGTAATTTTTTTTAAAATCAGTTATAATATGCAGCAAAGTCCTATTGTTTCCATCATTCTTTTTTGGATATGTAAGGCTGTCTTTTTTTTTCAATAAATGGATAATTTTGGTCTATTGTGTATAGATCAATAAATCCTAGTTAGTTGGCTATTAAGGATTAAAATAGTACTTATTGCTTAGTTGGATGAGTGTTAAGATGAGAGAGAAGAGAAGAGGGCTCTTAACTAATATCCCACTGTGCTCCTAGACATTTTATGAGTATGTGAAGTGGGCCATGTATTAATAAAATAGTACTATCTTATATCTAACTATTATATGTGTTGGCTATTAGGTTAACTCTATGTGACATGCCAACCTTATATAGCCGGCAGCGGGTTTTACTATTGAACTTGCTCTCATATGCTCAAGCCTGAGAACGGAAGTGGTCCATAGATGTTTCAATATCAGCAAGGCATAGAATGCACCACTAGCTACGTGCATTCCGTGTAAGATAGTGATCCATGGATCTTCACTGAAATATATAGGTATATATTAAGCAACGGGAATACCTAACATTGCCTTTTTGTTTCAAACAGAGTTGTTAATAGTTATGTTATAGCCTATTGCAACCCCGAATGCTAGAGATGTGCTTTTGTTTTAGTATAGCGATGTGTCTATGTTTTAGTATGCTTGTAAAATGTTATTAGCTTCTATTGGATTTTCTATGACCTGAACATGACTTGTACATTATGAATGTATCTGCTATTTTTTTCCTCTTTTAAGTACTGAAATGTTAAAAGTAATAGCTTCACGAGATAGAGCGGTAGTTCTTATCGGACATAGATAGCGGTAGTCGCCACTATGATTGGGGATGAGCTAAATGATAAATGATAAGTTTATCATTTTAGAGCTCAGCGTTTGGTAGAGAGTTTGACACATGTTGTACTCTAACATTTGATAGAGAGTTTGGTACATGTTGTGCTCTTTGGGGATTGGGAATTAAGAGCTAAGTTTTGGTGGTTTGTGGAATATATTGTGTAGGTATACTTCTATTTTTTTTTCTGCAAATGGGGAATACTTCTATATTGGCCCCACACATCATAAGGTATCCATGAACCAGAGTCTGTATCGGAATCGGACATGATACCTGGGATATCCGGATCCATGGATAAAAATATCATTAGAGAGAGATATAGAGCTACCTGTTCGATCTTGACATACACGCAATCAGTTTATAAAAGAGGATTTCTTCTGATTTAGAGACTAATGCGAAGATTCAGGCCAAAACTTGGCTAAATTTAATTGTAGAAAGTATTGTGCTCACGATGTTTCATGTTCGATATTCATCCACTATGATAAGGTATATAACAATCTAATTAGATAGTGCTTAATTTTACCGTCGTATGGTTCCGATGGGAATCGTCGGATGTATAGAATATCTCTTACAGCCACGTACGCCCATTGCTTATACCGAACGTTATCAGGAACACATGCATCGATCCCATTTTAGAAAGCCTTAGCTAGATTAGACTGGATTCTGTGTATGTAAATTGCACCACGTTAAGATTTATAAGAAACACTTTCTGTACGCAACTTGCATGCACCATGAACGTTACAAAGTTGACTCTTTTTTGTTTTGAGAAAATTACAAAGTTGACTGAGAAGCTAGCAGAGTGCCTGTTATTCATCTTGACCGTCTGGTCTACATTTTTGGCACAGATGCATGCATGTTGACCTACTTCTAACTTGCCCTTAATTGGGGCATGTTACTGAGAGGCCAGTTGATTGCCTTTTAATTGGGACATGTAAGATACGCTAAACATCAGTTGTCTATATATGGAGGCATACTAGTGGAAACGAGGCCTTTTGTTGAGTCTGGAAATGGGCTTTAACACCGGTTCTTCTACGAACCGGTGTTAAAGGCCCCTGCACCAGTGGCCCGCGCAACCCTCCCCCTTAACACCGGTTCGTGGCTTGAACGGTGTTAAAGGGGGGGCTATATAAGACACCGCAGCCCACACCCCACTCTTTCATTTTTTCACTATCTCATTTTGAAACCTAGCAAGAGGGTGTGAAGTGTGCTAGTTTGTGTTTTTTTCATATGCACAAGAGGTGTTCGGTGAAATGCCCGAGAGCTCAAAATAAGTTTTCTCATTGCTCTTTCCTTCTCGATCGAGGTCGGCAACTATCCTTTCATGTGTCATTGATGTACTATATATATAAATGGTCATCTCCCTATTAATTTTTGATATATACTATATATTAATGCAGATGAACCGGCAATGGATGTATGGTGACCGCCGCACTTCCGAGTACATTACGGGCCTCCAAAATTTCATTGTTGTGGCTAATGCAAACCGTGGTCACAATGGTTTTATGTGCTGTCCGTGTGTTCACTGTCAGAACAAGAAAGACTACTCAAATACCAGAACCATTCATGCCCACCTGCTTCGATCCGGTTTCATGCCCAGCTATAATTATTGGACCAAGCACGAAGAAAAAGGGGTTGTGATGGAAGACAAAGAAGAAGAAGAGGATGATGACAATTATCATAATATGTATCCTCAATATGATGATACTGCAACGGGGGTAGATAATGAAGATCAAGAGGCAGCAGATGGGCCTGCTGATGACGATCTTGGTCGGGCCATTACTGATGCAAAGGAAGAATGTGAAACTGAAAAGGAGAAGGAGAAACTGGAGCAGATGTTAAAGGATCACAAAACATTGTTGTACCCAACTTGCGAAGATGGCCACAAAAATCTAGGTACCACACTGGATTTGCTGCAATGGAAGGCAAAGAACGGTGTGACTGACAGCGCATTTTCAAAGTTGTTGGTAAAAATGAAGAATCTTCTTCCAAGAAATAATGAGTTGCCCGACAGTACATACCAAGCAAAGAAGGTTGTCTGCCCTCTAGGATTAGACATGCAGAAGATACATGCCTGCATTAATGACTGCATCCTCTACCACGGTGAGAAGTACGAGAATTTGGATGCATGCCCGATATGCACTGCACTGCGGTATAAGATCAGACAAGACGATCCTGGCGATGTTGAGGGCGAGGCCCCTAGGAAGAAGGTTCCTGCCAAGGTTATGTGGTATGCTCCTATAATACCACGGTTAAAACGTCTCTTCAGAAATAAAGAGCATGCCAAGTTGTTGCGATGACACATGGAAGACCGTAAGAAAGACGCGATGTTGAGACACCCCGCTGATGGGTCACAGTGGAGAAAAGTCGAGCGAGAGTACCCGGACTTCGCACGTGACACAAGGAACTTAAGGTTTGGTCTAAGTACAAATGGCATGAATCCTTTTGGTGAGCAGAGCTGCAGTCATAGAACCTGGCCTGTGACTCCATGTATCTATAACCTTCCTCCTTGGTTGTGTATGAAGAGGAAGTTCATTATGATGACAGTGCTCATCCAAGGCCCGAGGCAACCCGGCAACGACATTGATGTGTACCTAGGGCCATTAGTTGAAGAACTTTTACAGCTGTGGGCCAAACCAGGTGTACGTATGTGGGATGAGCACAAAGGGGAGCCATTTGACCTACGAGCATTGCTTTTCGTAACCATCAATGATTGACCTGCTCTTAGTAACATTTCAGGGCAGACAAACAAGGGATACAATGCATGCACACACTGTTTAGATGAGACTGAAAGTGTATATTTGGATAAATGTAAGAATGTTGTGTACCTAGGGTATCGTCGATTTCTTCCGAACCTGCATCCAGTAAGAAAGAAAGGCAAGCATTTCAAACGTCTGGCATAACCCCGGAGGAAGCCTGTCCTCCGTACCGGTGAGGAGGTATTTGGTATGGTCAAGGACCTAGAAGTAATCTTTGGAAAAGGTCCTGGCAGTCTATCTGTTCCAAATGACGATGCCGGACACGCGCCCATGTGGGAAGAATCTATATTTTGGGACTACCCTATTGGAAACCTTAGAGGTCCGAAAGTTCGAAGAATCACGTGACGACATGATGCACCTGATAGAATCCTAGGAGTGTGATGGGAAGACAAGGAGATACACCAGAAGCAGATAGTAGAAACAACGTCTGAAAACAACCTGAAAGCCTATGAAGAGCCTATGAGAACGAGAAGGGAAAACGAAACGATGCCACTTAACTCCTGCCAGCTACGCTCTTACCAAAGCAGAGAAGGAAATCTTTTTTGAATGTCTGAGCAGTATCAAGGTCCCGTCTGGCTTCTCGTCGAATATAAAGGGAATAATAAATATGGCAGAGAAAAAATTCCAAAACCTGAAGTCTCATGACTGCCACATGATTATGACACAATTGCTTCCGATTGCATTGAGGGGGATTCTACCTGAAAATGTTCGAGTACCCATTGTGAAGCTATGTGCATTCCTCAATGCAATATCTCAGAAGGTAATCGATCCAGAAAGCCTACCAGGGTTATAGACATATGTGGCCCAATGTCTTGTCAGCTTTGAGTTGGTGTTCCCACCATCCTTCTTCAATATTATGACGCATCTCCTGGTTCACCTAGTAGAAGAGATTGCCATTCTCGGTCCTGTATTTCTACACAATATGTTCCCCTTTAAGAGGTACATGGGAGTCTTAAAGAAATATGTTCATAACCGTGCTAGGCCAGAAGGAAGCATCTCCAAGGGCTATGTAACAGAGGAGGTCATTGAGTTCTGTGTTGATTTTATTCCTGACCTTAAGGCGATTGGTGTTCCAGAATCACGACATGAGGGGAGACTGCATGTAAAAGGCACCCTAGGATGTAAAGCAATGATATGTAGGGACGAGCATTCTCTCAATCAAGCACACTACACGGTTTTACAAAGATCTATCTTGGTTGCCCCGTATATCAATGAACACAAGAATTTAATACGCTTTAAACACCTGGGACAGTCTGATGAATGGATTATAAGTGAACACATGGCGAGTTTTGACGGCTAGCTGCAAAGACTTCTCACGAATAACACCACTGCTGGGGATCAGCTGTACTTGTTGGCCAGGACACCATCTTCGACTGTATGTACTTTCCAAGGGTACGAGATAAATGGGAATACATTTTACACGATAGGTCAAGATAAAAAGAGCACCAACCAAAATAGTGGTGTCCGCTTCGATGCATTAGAAGACAATGGGCAAAAGACCACGTATTATGGGTTCATAGAGGAGATATGAGAACTTGACTATGGACCTAATTTTAAGGTGCCCTTGTTTCGATGCAAATGGGTCAAGCTAACAGGAGGAGGGGTTGAGGTAGACAAGAAGTACGGAATGACAACGGTGGATCTCAACAATCTTATGAAGGTAGACAAGAACTTAGACGAACCATTCGTCTTAGCCAAGGATGTGGCTCAGGTTTTCTATGTGAAGGACATGTCTACCAAACCGAAATAAAGAAAAAAAATAAGCAAACATATACATCACACGATGATCCAAAGCGTCACATAGTTCTTTCAGGGAAAAGAAGCATCATGGGAGTGGAGGACAAGACAGACATGTCAGAAGATTATAATAAGTTTGATAAAATTCCGCCCTTCAAAGTGAAGACTGACCCAACCATCCTGTTAAACGGTGTTGATACTCCATGGTTACGGCCGACGCGATCATAAGATTGACTATATGTATTAATTGAGACATAGTTAGAAGGAAAAATCTCAAACTTGGTATATTGATTATGTCTCAAAAAACCCTTCACAAAATGACCTATCTCATTCGAGGTTTCTTGGCTTTCGGGTCAAATGACCAATGTTATGGCTAGAATCAAGGCATAGTTTGTGATAATATGGCCATATTGTGCATACATGTGCATCATGGCATGTCAAATAATGTTGCAAGAGGATGTTTTCCTTTTTATCGCACCAAAAAGGCATTTTCCATTTTCCGAGCATAAAAAAGGACGGTTTTGTGAAGCAACCACCAAATGGATAATTCAAAAAACCACCACCACATTTTACAAAAATACTAGACCACCTTATATGGACAATGTACCAACCAGGGGATCTAAAACCTTTCCGTCCACCTCTGGTGAAAAAAACAAATTCCTGCCGAATCGGTAGGAAGTGGGTCAGATATGAACTACAGGTACATGATACGATGCTCATGATTTTTTACAAAAATCATTGATAGGTTCACAATATTTCTTATGTTCAAAGTTTTAGGGTTTGTCTATTTTATTTTTGTTTGAATTGAATAATCAAAATTTATATGTAAGTGTTTTAATCATTTTGAAAATTTTCATCTAAAGTAAATATAAAATGTGTTTTACACGAATGGATAGATATTATTTTTCTGAAAATTATGATATATTATTCATATTTTTCTGAGTTGAATGAAAAAGATATGAATTTTCTAAATTCTATCCTATTTTTTGAATTAAAAATGCCCCCACCCCTTTAATGCATGAAATAAATGCCCCTTTTAACACCGGTTCCAGCCGTGCATTTATTTCGTTTCTGCGCCCGCACCCCCCTTTAACACCGGTTCGTGGCTGGAACCGGTGTTAAAGGGGGGGGGGGTGCGGGCGCGAAACGAATTCCCCCCTGTAACACCGGTTCCAGCCACGAACCGGTGTTAAAGGGGGGAGGGGTTATAACTCGCGCCTTCCTCTTCCTTCTCCCCCCAGCCAGATCGAAAAGCGCGCGCAGAGGAAATTAAACAGAGGAGAGCCGTCGCCATCCAGCCCTCGCCGTCGCCGCCCTCGCCGTCGCCATCCCGCGGGAGCGCCGTCGCCCCCCTCGCCGCGCGCGAGCCGTCGCCGTCCACGTACAGCCGTCGCCGTCCACGTACCGTCGCCCTCGCCCTCGCCGTCCAGCCCTCGCCGTTGCCGCCCTCGCCGTCGCCATCCCGCGGGAGCGCCGTCGCCCCCCTCGTCGCGTGCGAGCCGTCGCCGTCCACACCGCCCTCGCCGTCGCCCTCGGCGTCCAGTCGTACGTCGCCGTCCACGTACGCCGGTCGCTGTCGCCATCGCCCTCACCGTATGTCGTCCACGCCGTTGACTGATTCTGTTCTTATTAATGATATGCTTGATGATTTTTTATTGAATATGAAACTATTTCTCTTGTCAATACTGATGATATTTACCTTGTACATATTACTTGTGACAACAAATGTGAATTATAAAAAATCTATGCCCTCCAAATATTTTTGGGACCAATTTGGAGAATAATGATGGATCTTATTTTGATGACAATGCTTACTATATTATTGATGTTACTCTTGCTCCTATTAATGAGAATGTCAATTTGGAATAAATTGATAATGATATGAATAATTATATGCTTGAGGCAATTTCCTCTATTAAGGATGCATGCTTTATCCCTATTACTCATGATGATGGTCATGATCTAGAAAACTGTCATGAAATTTTAACACTACTAGTCCTACTTTAGAGGAGAAAGTTTATATCTTGTGAACAATCTTACTTATATCCCTAAGTTTTCCTTACATGATAGTTGTATTACTGAGTCATATGGACACTGTCAATTAATGTGAGAGAGATAAATATGCTTATCTTAATACTTTATATTTTCCTCTCTGTAGTTTGCGAATTTTTGAGTGACAACTAACTATATATTTCACATATCCTAGATATCCCATTTTCTAAAAATGTTGTTTGCTTACAAATTTCATATGCTTAGGAAGAGGATAAGTTTCAATGGTATTCATGTTTTGTGTTGTTCATTGTTTAATGTTTCAAAGTGTTATCATCCATGATTGATCCATGTGAACACCACTAAAAATAAAAAATCTATCCGCCCCCTCCCCCCTCGATCTCGCGCCGAGCAGGTGTTGGTGGCGTAGTTGTAGTACTTATTCTCGGAGGCCACGGCGTCCGACGCGTTCCAGGCTATGTATATTGTATTGTATGTGTATTGTATATGCAGTAGAACAAGTGGCATATGTGTATGTATATTTGTATGTGTATGTATATATGTATATTGTATTGTATGTGTATTGTATATGCATGTGTATATTTTGTGCCACGCCGACGACCACCGCCACCATTATGCCGTCGACCCTAACCTCCTCTGTCCTTGCTGAGCCTACACACGCGTCGAGGGTGAGTCGCCCATTTTAGGTAGCCCATCACGTCGTGCTGGTTCGAACGCACACCCCCACGCATCCCGGCCCCGCTCTCGCCCTAGCGTCACCACCTCTAGTTGCCAATATAGCATTATAATAACCATGCTATGTTAATCAACTTTCATGACAAGTTAATTAGAAGAAGTAAATGTACCCTCTCATATGAATCCGGGGTTTCTCCGAATTAGGGTTTGAAATGACCAAGCATGTATTAGGGTTACATTTCAATACTTTTAACTTGTCATATCATCGTCCTTGCTTGAGCATTTCAATAGATGTATTACTGATATTTGTGTGATAATATTATTGTTTTAGAAACTATGGATCCACTTAGTAGAAACCTTGAAGAAGAAGAAATAATGGAGAACATTATCCATGAGGACACCTCACAATATCTGAACTTGGAAGGACATGATGACAGCTCAAGTAGTCATGGAGAAGATGAAGACTCCGGTGAACGCAATTTAGTGATTACAAAGTCCGGCGAGGTATATGCATCGATTAAGCCTCTGCTGACTTCCACCAACAATCTTATTCTACATGTATTAATTAACGCTTCTTTCTTCTTTTAGCCCTCTGGATCGACCAGCCAGCAACAATCTTCTTCTACGAAAAAGAGCAAGCGAGGCGCGAGCCATCGGTTGAAAGATCGTGCAAAGTTCATGATCGAAGCAGTCCGTGTTGATGGCAGACCGATGGAGCCCAAGAAGGCCGCAGACAAATTTGTACGTCAGGCTGGAGTTCTTGTTAGGGACCAAATCCCAATCATAATTGAATATTGGAATAAGCCAAAGAAGGACGACGGTACCTTTGTCGATGAAAGATCCAAAGAAACGCTTTGGAATTCGTTGTTGGTAAATTTAACCCTTCTGCTAGAGGAGGATGAAAACAAACCGGTTATAAAGGAAAAGGTTAAAGAGTGGACTCTAAAGAAGATGGCTGACGCTTTCCGTAACTGGAAGACAAAATTGAACAAATTTGTCAAAGCTCGCGAGACTCCAAATTTCGAAGACGCATATTATGCGAAGATAAGACCTCACTGGTCCGAATTTGTGGCATATAAAAAAGATGTTATAGCTAAAAAGAGGTCAGAAACCAATACACTAAATGCCCAGAAGTAGGAATATCACCAGAGGACGGGGTCAGGTGGCTACATATCTCAGAGGCCTAAGTGGGAGGAAGCTGAGAAGGCCCTGCGCGCTAGAGGGATCACACCCCAGACAGATGGGTGGGACCTACGTGCAAAGACTTGGTTCTACGGAATTGGGGCAAGGTTGGACCCAGAAACATGATTGTGTATCTTCCCAACCCTCCTTGCCAAACCCGTCACTGAACTCATCACGGCACACGAGGAAACAGCCGCCAGGACCTTCCATACCGATAGAGAGAATAACCAGCTCACACACGCCATCGGTAAAAAAGAACACCCTGGACATGCACGAGGCACAGGGGGTATGCCGTGGAAGGATGGGTTTGCCGAGTGGAGCAACTCTTACAGATGGTGCGGCAGAAAAGAAAAAGAGCGTACAGAGCGGATGACACAGATAGAACATGCACTTGTGGCGCTGCTGGCGCAAGTGAATGCACAACAGAGCCATCAAGCTACCGGCCCATCTCAGCGGCACGAAGAGCCTGCATTGGAAGCTGCCGGCGGCCCAGACTCTGCGCGGAAAAGCAGCGTGGCTTCCATGGAGAACATGCAAACCACGCTTGAAATGGTGGGTCCTCGATACCCCATGGATGAGATCATGGAGAGCGAACACGCTGAGCTGCATGTGAGATTAATGGGCTTATCCATTAAGGTGGCTGTCGGCTATGCCTTACCTCTTGTAGCTAGTGGAACTTACCACTGCCGACCGATTCCAGATGGCTATGCTATTGTCGGGGTGGATGAGGTTGTGAAGGAATATGAGGAAGCACAGCTTGACCATGCTACAGGTGAAGGGGAAACTCAACTCAAATTTGCAGTGAAAACAACCATTCTTTGGAAGAAGGAACACATCGTGATTCCAAATTGGAGGCCACTGGTACCCCCGCCGTCTCAGCAGCGTCAACAGTCTGAGCCGCTTCAACCATCTCCTGCGCGGCAGCCATCTCCTGCCCGTCAGCCATCTCCGGCGCTTCAGCCATCTCCTCAGCGTAAGCGGAAGAGAACTGCCACGAAGAGCATCACTAGCACTACCACAAAGAAATCCGTAGGAAACCGTACGCCAAAGAGTTCAAAAAACTACGTCCCGCAGCCTTCCGCCAAGCCATTGCCGGTTTTACCGTGGAATCGCAGCGACGAGGAGACCAATAGGATCTCGGAAGAAGAGGTCAAGAAATTCTTTGCACCTAGACGGGCTGAGCCAAAGGAGAAAATAGATCCGGCGGTGGTGGAGAAGTTTTACAAAAATCTTTTGAAACGTGAAACCCCACTTGTGCCGGACTACGAGCGCCAGATTTTGATGGGGGATGCAAGGCGCCGTAGGGAGACTGAAAGTAGCAGTCGTGCGGCACCCCAGAAAACAGTTCCCATGCTCGGAGAGCAGGAAAACCAATCATGCGCCCCGCTCCAAGTGTTCGACACACGGGACGCTCCTCCCGTAAATGATTACGAGGTAGAGCTACAAAGAAAGGCAAATGAGATGGGGATGACTTACATTGCATACTTGAACATCATGGGAGACAACTTGCCCAAAGACGATGCCAACCCCATACAGCCATGGAAGTATGGGAAGAATCTCGTCAAGAAAGAGGAGCTCAAGAATCTACCAACAAAGATGCGAAGATTGCACAAGTGGTACCTTGATTTCTGCAAGACGAGAAAGAAAGAATGGATCACGACGCATATAAGAGATCAGATTTTCTTGTGCAGAGACGACGAGATCGACTTCAACATTCAAGACTTGCATTTTCTATTCAATCAGAAGGAACTCGACAAAGCTGCCATCAGCCTTTATTGTGTGTAAGTACTATTTCTCTAATTTCTATCTCATCTCATTCACTTCATTAATTGCATGTATATATATATGCTCACCATATATGTATATACTATTATGCAGGAAAAAGGTTATGGAATGCATGAAAGGAGGACCTTTTGACATTGGGTTCGTTGACCCAAATAGAGTTTATGAAGAAGTGGTAAGAACCAAACCCGGGCAAACAGAAGATTATTTGCTAAGGTCGTTACTGAGACAACAAACCAAAAGGGAAATACTATTGCCTTACAACTTTTCACGAGTACTGTTACCCTCTCTTGTACACATTCTGTTTCGGCTTACTCGATGTTAAGTGTAACTGATGATGAGTTATGCGTGCGTAGGTTCCAATTTATTCTGCTAGTCATTCAACCTGACTCAGGAAAAGTCCTTGTCATGGATTCGTTATGAAAAGAAAAAGAGCTATGGGCAGACTTTAGAGAGATGCTCCAGAGGTAATTTCAATCATATTATCGCACTAGATCGGCAACTTTTGTGACAACAAGTAATTAATTACTTCTTTATCCATTTTCTTTGCCGGACAGAGTTTGGAAAAGGTTCACGGGCAGGGCCGTGGGTGAATGGTCAGAAGAACTAAAATTTGTAGACCAAAATGTAAGTAATACTAGCTAGCTAGGTCCCCGTATCTCTTTGATTCTGCTTCCAATTCCATTATATCATGCTTTATTAATTATTATTTTGATTGAACTCTCTATTCTCGTAAAGTGCGCGCATCAGGGACACGGCAATAACTTATGTGGGTACTATGTTTGCGAGTTCATTCGCAACACGATATGTGCGACTGGCCAAGCCGCACTAGAACAACTTAGAGTAAGTAAACAAAGTACACAACATTATTTTATACCATCAATTGTGTTGAGTTTTATTCTTATATATATTGACCCCATTCTTCATATATATTCAGATCGAACGGATGCGGGACCAACTCCTACCATTTGACCGCATACGAGCCATTCAAGTGGAATTGGCGGGGTTCATACTTGATGAGGTCGTCACGCCTGGCGGAGAACTCTTTAAATATCCAAAAACTCTTTAGATGCTTGAACGTGTTTGTCTTGTACTTGATGCTTCAACGTTTACGGAGAATACCACACAATGGCGATGTTTGTGTATAATAATAGTTGCTTAATTATTCATATACTCGTATGTACCGACGACGATGTATGTGTATATACCGCTCCCGATCGATTCCCCTCTCCTCTCCTTCCCGTCCCCGCCGCTCCGCAGAAATACGCCCAGAACGGGGCGGCGGCAGAACTCTGCCGCGACAGAGATTTAGGCCGTTTTCCTGCCGCGGCAGAACTCTGCCGCAGCAGAGATTTAGGTCGTTTTCCTGCCGCGGCAACCTTTAACACCGTGGCATAAAGGGGGGGGGGGGCTCTAACACCGAACCCCCAACAGTGGTTCTGGAACCGCTGTTAGAGGCCTCTACGAACCGGTGTTAGAGGCCTTGTTTCCACTAGTGGCAGTGAGACACATTATGACCGGGATGAGAAAAAAAAGAAAAAAAAGAATATGAAGTCGTCTATGTGACACTCATATAAAGATAACTTTCTATTAGCTGTACATTATAATTTCGTATGAAGTACATATATCGCATCTCCTAATTATATTTATATATACATAGTATAGTGAGAACTGTTATACCTCTAACGATTTCCCATCAGATACTTTATGACGGTGAAATCAAGACATGTCTAATTTGGTTGGTGTACCATCTAATCTTGAAACAGTCTTTTGTCCCGCTATGTTAACATAGTGACCATACGATACAACTACTCCCTCCATTTTAAAATAAGAGATGTTTTAGCTTTTTATGTATCTAGACTTCTTTTAATATGTAGGTTCACTTAAATTTAAAGTGAATCTCTACACACTAAAACAAGTCTAGATATTTTTTTATAAACCTAAAACATCTTATATTTTGAAACGGGGGTAGTACTTGACAGCAACACAAATCAGCCCAAAAGGAAAAATGGAGAAAGAGAAAAGAAAGTATAGCCAACAACGGTAGATTGACGAAACAAAGATGACCCCCAACTGTTGTGTCCTCTAGAATTGTCCCACTATGCTCCTAGCACTTTGAACCACCGCATACAAGGAACACCTTCAAAAAGAGATGCGACGACGATGACGTTGTTGCCCGGACTGATCCTAGAGGTTACCTGGTACTCGGAGGGGGGTGGGGAAGGGGTACACATAACCCGTAGGTCTCGCCGCGTCGGTGCCGGACGAGTCGATATAGATTTCTCCCGACCTCCAAAAGCCACTACTTCGGACGCTTCGAAACACTCCACCCAACTTGCCACCCACTATCATGCGCATCACGGTCTTGTCTCCATCCTCATCATCTCATTGCGGTCACCATAGCCAGGAGTGCATAGTATACCTGGACGCTCAGCTCGGGCCAGAAATCTTAGCCTGAGCTTTCTAGGATCGGTGCGAGTTGGGCTCGGCCTGCAGGTGGAGGTAGACCGAGCCGAGCTTGGTGAGGTGGACCACGGCGGTCTCATGCTGGCTTGCGCTCGGCCTGGTCTAGCTCGTTGACTCGTTTTCTTTTTCAAGGTAGACTAGATGGGCAAATTGATCGATACACACAGCAAGGTAACTGTCATGCATCTCTCGTATCGTCTTCTTCCAGAGAAGGCAAGGCTGCTAGGGCAACCCGCCGCCTAGCCGGCGTCGGCCGGCCGCTAAGCGCTGACCCTGTTTGCCCCAGCTAGGTATGCCCGCGCTGTCCACACTCCTCTCCTCCACCCCCCCCCCCCTTCCGACGCCACTCAGCTGCCTACGCACCGCCGCTGCCTGCAAAAGCTCCGCTGCGCCGCCCGCACAGCCACCTCCGTTGAAGAGGGACCACCTAGCAGTGACGCAGCCCCGCCTGGCTCGCGGGCCACACCGAGCTAAACTGAGTTGGAGGGAAGGTGGGGCCGATCCCACTGTTGCGGCTTGCCGGCGGCGTCGAGCTGACTCAAGCTCGGCCATTCCGGACCAAGCTTTTCTTCGGCTCAGGGCCATACCGAGCTGGCCCGTGTCCAGCTATATGCATAGAAAGTGTTAGACATACAATGTAGGTCACTAGCCACTAGGTGCTAGGGCATCCTGCGTTCTTCCCTTGCTTGCACTCAGGGGCGGACCTAGTAACGCCCTCCAGCCCAACTGACCGCTAATTCGCTAGGTCCAAAAGCCAAAACACATCAGAACGTCGACCTCACATTATTTTCTGAAATGTATGGCTTACCATAGACAGAGGCGAGTACAACCAATATAAAGTACTCACTCTTCTCCACTGAGATCGAAGCCAAATTACAAGTCAAAATCAAGGAATGCCAGGAATCGTGCCCGGTCAAGATGAGTAATACGTACTGATCGATCGATCCTCTTACCTGCAATGTCAACTTGTAACATGCACCGCGCAGATCTCCGTATGCAACTTGATGCAATTTACAACCATACATAGTATACTAAAAGCTAGCTATATACTTTCTCTGTTTTAAAATAGAAGATGTTTTAGGGTTGTAAAAAAATGTATTTATACTATTTTATACGTAGATTTATTTCAGGTTTAAAATGAATCGACGTACTAAAAAAAACTAGATACATTTGCTTCACAAAACTAAAACATTTTTATATTCTAAAACGGAGGGATTACTACTAAAGATTTTAGGATGCCTATAAATAGCTTCGCCTGCTCCTAATTGGTATCTACACCACGATCTTCACATTTCATCCAGCGACTTCTTTTCAAATGGCTTCAGGTTCAGCCGGTCTCGCTCTCAAGGCGGCCGCCATCGCCGCCGTTCTGGCCATGCTGGTTCTGCCTTCTTCCGGGCGCTGCACGTCCCTGGGACCGGCGGCACCGACGCCCGCACCGACGCCATCAGTGCCCGTGCCAGCGCCGGCGCCGGCGCCGGCGCCGCGGGTATCGTGCCGCGACTGTTCTCCGAGTGCAGCAGGGTGCCAGTCTTCGTGCAGAGACTCCATCCCTCAGAAATGCAGCAAGCCATGCAACGACCCTCAAGGCTACTGCGCCGACTGCAGGGCCGCCGCAACCGGGAGGTGCACGGCCAGCTGCGGTGCCGGCGGCAGCTGCGACGACTGCGACGGCGCCGCCGCCAACTCGTGCAGCCTCGAGTGTTTCGACGGTGCATGCAGCTATTGCGAGTACCAGCAAGAAAGGCAGTGCCGGTACGGCTGCCAAGCCCAATGCGATGCCACCTGCGTGCCATAGCCCCTAGGTCTAGGTAGCTTGTGTTGGCTCATCGCCCGGGGGTGTACGACTTCATCCCCCCGGACGCCTCCTCAGTCCTCACAGTGTTGTTGTTCCCATCTGTCACGCAGACTCGGCCGACAAATCTCTCTGAGTCGGACAGTATATCACTTGTTACAATAATTTATCATTACGCCTAAGGTTTTCATGTTTTCATATATGCATGTCAAGCGTTTTATATTAGATAAAAGACATGAGTGTCTGGAGATTAGCCTAGTGGTTGGGTTGCAGTTGGCGCATCTCGACGGCCGGAGTTTGATCCTGGCAGGGATGAATTTTCAAAATTCTCACGCCGTTCCGTTTCTACTACTCCCTCCGACCCATATTAGTTGACTTGGATTTATCAAAATTTGGATGAATCTATATACTAAATAGTGTCTAGACTAATCCAAATTTAGACAAATATGAGCAACTAATACGGGTCGGAGGAAGTATATCAAAAAAAATGTCTAGTTTCTCCTAGCACTGTTTTTTTTTATTGTCTGGTTTTTTTGCTTGACAAACAACACCCAAAACCAACGTACGTCTAGCTTTGCTTGACAAAGAGGATAAAATGTCAAAGAACGAAACAATAGACATAGGGTTCCAATTAACTTCCAACATAGCTCGAATCCCACTCCGAATTAAATTAGATCATTAGATAACGTAAAACTACAAGAAAACCTACCTAAAGGCCACCGGAACTCCCTCCCCATTGTCGCCGACTACCGTGGCCACTGGAGATGGGGAGGAGAGAGGCTGGATGCCTTGATCCGGAGGGGAAGGAGACTCTTAACACTACCGAAAAATTGGTCGCTGCCGTGCTTTCCTTCTTTTTTTGTCGTGGGCTTGGGGGAAGCCTTTGCTGTGCGTATTGAAGGCTTTGCCTTCGAAGCTCACACGGCAAAGAATCTATTTCCGGTAGTGCAATGAGGTTACGACCATGGAAGGTCAGTCGCCACAAGGGCAAGTACGGCTTTTAGCAGAGGTAAGTTGAATTCTCTGATGAATATGATGAGGGTGCATGGGCTTGTGGCTCTCCAAAAATCTAGAACTTTAATTACTTTGGAGCAGATGGAGTATAACTCATCCCATCTTAGTCTATAAATATCGATTTGAAAGAATAACCAATATTGTGTCCTTCACGAAAATGACAAGGTCTGAAAACACTTACGGCAATGATATTCATCTTGCACACTTGTTTTGGTTATATTATGTTAAGCCATGGTAGGCTCTACTTTTCCATGAAAATTTAGGTTAAATGAAAAGGTTTATTTCTTGTCCTTCGTCTTCATATATTGTGTAATTTGAGACAACTGAAATTTGGTCTCCGATATGAGTCAAAGTAGATACGTACAATGAAGGGATAGTACCGGAGGTAGCTCAGTGAGGACAAAAGCTGAAAACTAAAAAGGAAAGAAAATCCAAAGAGTATTGGAAATCTGAACGTACCTAGGAAAAACTTTAACATCCAGAGAAACCTAAAAATATCATAAATATCGGAACATCATAGTATTCCGAAAATTGTTACTGAAAATGAATGATTTTTTAATTGGTCTCGGAAAATTATAAAGTGAAGAAAAAAGAATTCTGTCAGAAGAACTAGGAATTCATGGAAATAACCAAGAATTTAGGAATATTTGAACATTACTTGTTAATTTTTTTCTCTATAAGTGAAGAAAGGGTAGTGCTTGTGAGATCCGTTGGGTGGAATGATACCCCCGCTAAGGGGTTCGGTTGTGTGTTATATGGATAGAAAGAGCCCCTATTGTGGCAGAGTATAAAGACCGGTAGTGTACAATTGGTGTACTACACCATATTGAACACTAGCCATATTACATATCTAATACCCCCTTAATCTAGATCTGGGAAAGATTTAGATTACGTTTAAACTCATGTTGTTTCTTGGAACATAAAGGCTTGGTGAAACCGTCACCAATTTGGTCCTTGCTAGAGATAAACTTGACATCAAGTTGCTTGGAAGCAACTCGTTCTTGAAAAAAAAACAAATCAATCACGATATGCTTAGAGCGAGCATGAAAAACTAGATTAACAGACTGATACGCCCAATTTGCATCACCATTCTATATCATAATTTATCTCTATTCATTGATATTTGTCTTATTATGAAGTATTACTTATGACTTTTCATCTGTTTATGCATGTAGGATGAATCTTGGAGAATGGACTGCCGGAGTCTGGATTCTGATGGAAAAGAAGGCGTTTCCGTGCAATTTCGCGAAGATCAGAAAAATACCATAAAAATATGGAAACATATTATTTCACCAAAAGACGAAGGATGCCAGAAGGAGGGACGAAGTGGGGCCTCAGGGGGCCCACACCCCCTAGGCGCCGGCCCACCTGACCCCGTGCCTAGGGCAGGTGTGGCCCACCTGCCCGGCCTCCGACTCCACCCCTTCGCCTATACCTTCCCTTCGAAACCCTAAGGTTCGGAGAGCGACCACAGATAGATTTCCGCCGCCTCTAGGGGGCGAAAAACACCGAGAGAGAAAGATCTCTCCGGCAGATAGATTTCTGCTGGGGGAATTCCTTCCCGGAGAGGGGAGACCCGCCATCAACACCATCATCAAGCTAGGATTCATCGGGATCATCATCATCATCATCCACACCATCATCACCACTCCGTCCCGCTGTGACAATTGTGTTGGATATTGCTTTAGTTCATTAGGGGAAACTTTCCCGGTGTTGATTACTATTGTAGTTGATGCTTGTGAGTGGAACCATTGGATTACTGCTTATGTTCAGATTGTTATCCATTATCATATCATCTTTGATCTTGATCCATATGATGTCTTGTGAGTAGTTCGCTTAGTTCTTGAGGACATGAGAGAAGTCATGTTGTTAGTAGTGAATCTGTGATGAGTTATTATTCAATGGTTTAGTATTTAAGTTGTGGTTCTATTCTTCTAGTGGTGTCATGTGAACGTCGACTACATGACACTTCACCATTTATGGGCCTAGAGGGATGGATTGTGTATTTGTCTACTAATCGTGGGGTTGCCAGAGTGACAGAAACCTGAACCCCCGTTAGGGACACCTTTGCACAAGGGAGCGTAGGATCTCAGAGTTTAAGGCTGTTGTTAGATTTATATCTTAATTACTTTCCTGTAGTTACGGATGTTTGCAGGGGGTTTAATCACAAGTATGTATTAGTCCTAGGAAGGGCGGTATGTTAGCACAGGTTCACCCACACAACACTTACAAACACCAGAGAAGAGTACTCAGCTATTTGAAGCGAAAGAACTTGACAGAATTCCCATGTGTCATCGAGAACATTTGGTCCTTATAAGTATTTCCACCGGCTTGTCCTTTGCTAAGAAAGGATTGGGCCACTTACTCCGTTTGCTCGTTACTTCTGTTACTTGCTCCTTGTTTTGTTGCCTTGTCAGAAAACCACTAAAAATTCGTTTGCTAAGTATTCATAGGGATTTGCTGCTCCATACCACTGTTCAGCACCTTCTGATCCTCGTTGGGATCGACACTCCTATTTATCAAAAGTATTACGATACACCCCCTATACTTGTGGGTCATCACAAACATGTATGTAGTACCAAGATTATCTCACTATAAACATGGCTTCTCCTTGAGTGAAAAGCTAAGTTCACAAACAAGTTCTTCAAGCCAGATAAGTTCAGTAGTAGCATTTACTAGTGCTTTGTATCCAGCCTCGATGCTAGTACGAGATAAAGTAGCCTGCTTCAGAATAGGCACTAAGAAATGAGATTTGTACAAAAAATATAGGAAAACCAACTGTGAAACGTCTATCATCAAGATCACTTGTCCAGTCTGCATCAGAATAGGCACTAAGAAGTATAGAGGAGGACTGCTGAAATGTGAAACCAACCTGTTTGGTACCCTGAATATACCTCAAAATTCTCTTGACTGTAATCTAGTGAGTTGTGGTAGGAGCATGGAGATATTGACAAGCCTTATTAACAGAAAATTATAAATCAGGTCATGTCTAGGTAACATACTGAAGTGCTCCAACAATACTCTTGTACTGAGTGCTTTCCTATGGTCCAAGTAATGTGCCATCAGTCAAGGAGAGCTTGTCATTTACTGTAAGAGGTGTAGGACATTGCGCACAATGACTCATGCCCACACGGTTGATGATATCAGTAGCATATTTTCCTGATTTAACAAAAGAACATTGTTTTGCTTGTGATCCTCAAGACCTAAGAATAAATGCAAATCTCCAAGATCATTGAGAGAAAAATTTGCGCTAAGGTTGTCTAGAAGGGATGATATGGAAGAATCTGAGGAACTTGTCACAATAATATCATCGACATATATGAGAAGAAACATAGTGATACCTTCCTTGTTAAATAGAAACAAGGATGTGTCAGCTTTGGAGGGAAGAAAACTCAAAGTGCATAGCAGCTGAGATGAGAGTTACATGCTCTCGGAGCCTGTTTCAACTCATACAAAACCTTATCGAGTCTGCAAATGTGATTTGGTGTAGCAGAAGACTGAAAATCCGGTGGTTGTTTCATATAAATCTCCTATTATAGAACACCATGTAAGAACGCATTCTTTACATCTATCTATCATAAACTACATCCTTTTGATACAAAAATAGAAAGAACTAGTCTGATAGTTGCAGCGTTGACAACAGTACTAAAAGTATCTTCATAGTCAAGACCATACCTTTGTTTGAAACCTTTAGCAACAAGCCTTGCTTTATACCTGTTGACGAGGGTTCGACTCGTCAATGCCCATTTTTATGTGCTTGGGTTTTGGAGAAGGAGGGAACGCTGGAGATCGCGAAACGGCTAACATACAAACAACACGGGACACGAGGTTTACGTAGGTTCAGGCTTCCGGAAGGAAAACCCTACTCCTGCTTGTCTACTCTTGATTGATGGCAAAGACGAAAGTTACATGGGTTCACAAATGAGATCTGACGAGGTGTATGCTAGGGTTATGAGATGTCCTCCTCGTCGTGCCGTCCTGGACTTTATATAGATAGGCCAGGTCTCGGGGATAGGCCAAGTAGGTAACAGGTTTAAGGTTTTTTCCCTTTGAATTTCTATATAGAGTTAGTTGTGTTATTCAAGGAGTCACATCCTTCTTAGGCTTGGACCAACCAAAATCCTCCTGGGATTGACCATCAAGGGTACATCGTCTCATGGGCTTCTGTTGGGCCAGACCAGATAGGCTAACATTAGGCACTCATAGGGCATATCCATGTCAGTAGCCCCCGAGTGTTCAGTCGAATCGTAGATTTGACTAGAGTCTCTTAAGTCTTCGAGTGCTTTCATCTGAATATACTTTCGGGTCAGACTATTAGTACATATGGATAATTGATACGCGTGCCTAACTCTCCCGACTTATCAGGGCCAGTTAACTGTCTTTGGGAAAAACAACGCTATCTACTCAGACTCGAGTCCTCGGACTCGAACTCGGAAAATTGCTGGTGTAATTCGACTCGGGCCGCGGAGGTCTTACATGAGTCAAATTCTAGTGTTTTAAGTTATGTACCCAACGCATCCATCGGGATTTTTTATAATGCCCGCTAACACGGGATATCACTGGCAAAGTGCATTCGGGTGCGTTACCAGGCCATCAGATTTGTATCTGTAGGTCTTATGTTTGCATCACAGACGCAACATCCGAAAGTTTATCGTCAAGAAAATGTGTCAGATGACTAAGGAGACGTGATCTCTCTTATCATTATTTTTGAGCGAAATCGCCATTTTTGTGTCTTGTGTTTGTTGTAGTTGTAAAGGATCCGAAGGATCATAATTGAATGATTCATAGGGTGCACGACCAGCGCTCCCTATGGGAGTAGCCATCGAGTGTCTATTCGAGTCGTAGACTCGAGCGGAGACTTTAACCTTGAAAATTACTTCAATAAAGTTCCTTAAATGTTGCTCCATATGGGAGTAGCCTCCGAGTCTATAATTGAATCGTGGATTCGAAGAAGGACTCGAAGATTTGAAAACAATGCGCAGAAAGCCTTTTCCAATTATCTTCGAGTGCCTCAGGGACCTAATCAACTCTTCAGGTGCGTGGACAACGCTCCTGATAGGAGTATCCCTTGAGTATTTGAGCGAATCGTAGACTCGAGTAAGTACTTCGCTATAAGTCAAAAGTTTAGAGTCGTTGCAAGGCTCTACCTTTGCGATTGGTGACATCATTGCTGACGCCTAGTGATCTCAACTGTCTGCAGCGATGAAGTTGTTGGGACGAGATGGTTGTGGGTCCCACGTTCTGACTAGGATTTTACTAGTCACGCGTGGTTTACACTAAATTTAGTGTGTCGCCTCGATTTCCGTGCGTAGTGGAGGGTGTGCTCGCGACGGATCGAGCGACAGCCGCCACGTGTGCAACGGGATGTAGGACATGTGTTTAGGTTTAGTATATCAACGGTTGCACTTCATCGTCTTCGTCCTTTTATACCGCAAAGGGCCCTAGTAGAAAAATTTCCCCTTCATCTGTTTTCACTTTGTCTCTTGCTCTTTCCCTTCGCCATTTCCAGAGCTATCTAATCCTTCTTGCGCTGGACATCCTTCGCATTTTACGGTTGCACTTCATCGTCTCGATCATGTCTGCATTATTCGAGAATCGTAGGGTGACACACTTAAGGAATACCGACACCATTTGGAGCAAATGGTCTGCCAGAAAAAGAATATCAAAGCGCTGGAATTATTTCAATGGACACCGGAATTGTTAAGGGTGAAATTGTTGAAACTGGTTCTGCATGTGAATTGAAATTTAGGAAGGGGTTTTATGTGAATGTTTGTTAATTAATATAATTTACAAAATTACAAATAAATAAATAAAAGGAGTTTTATTTAATGATATATTACATTAAATTTGGTAGAAATTTAATGGGATTTTGAGTGGAGGAAATGGAGAGTCATTTTGTGAGTGAGATCTCCACTCACATGAATGGAGGAAGGGGTGGGGGAAGCCCCCATGGCGCTGGCTATGGTGCCGACCTTGGCCCTTGGGGTCCCCAATCCTCCTATAAAAGGACCCCCTCTCCCTCTCTCTTACTCACACCTCCTCGTGAAGGATCTCTCCCCCTCTAGTACTATTACCCCATGGTCTCGACTTAGCGAGATACATGTTCTCGGTGGCTTTTTCTGGAGCGAGGATTTGCTACTTCCGATGCATTGCTGGAGCGAGCTCACGGAGGTGATCGAGGTTTTGGACGTGTGTGCAATCATGGATGCTCCACTAAATTGCGGTGCTGCCGAACTTCTACACGATCTTGAGATCGGCAAGAGATTGAATACATCATTAACAAGTCCATACTCGTAAAGCTTTGTTGATCTTCAAGGGTATGTATTCTGGATGTATATCTACCCGTTGATTGTATCAAGATAAATAGATCATGGCGTATATAGTTTCCATCATAGGATTTTTTTGTTTTCCATGCCATGAACCCAACAATGGTATCAGAGACGAGTCTATGCATATATACTTTGCATGGATAGTCCACATATGATTATATGGTCTCTGATGGTCACATAATTGCTTCTTATGTGTATTTTGGATATTGGTGGCATAGTGGGATGAAGTTGCCCGGACAAACTTTGCATGTCCTTGCACATGAGACCAATTCCACGCTTAACATGCAACTAGTTTTGCATATGTGGCTTGTGAAGGAAATATGCCCTAGAGGCAATCATAGAGATGATTATATTTCTTATGTATCCATGAGTTATTGTAATGTTCCTTGAACATCCATATCAGACAACTTGTATTGATTGGTAATTATGTGAATTGTTTGTGAAACTCTTTACTTGTATGGTTATTTAAGAGTTGTCCCTAGTCGGAGTTCATGTGAGGACACACATGAATATTAGACTAGCACATCGATTGGTTGATGACTATGTTTCGCAAGTCATAGACATGGAGATGTCAAACCAATGATGTGGACACATGTTGTGAACATGGGGTTGGACTGACCCAACTTGAGACTGGCAATTAGTTGCAGCTCTCTCTCTACACATCGTGTACGTTTTGTCCTTAGACCTGAGATTGTCGCATGTACTTGAGATGTGGATCGATCTACTTTGGGGCTATCAAACGCTGCACCGTAACAGGGTAGTTATAAAGGTAGCTTTCGGGTTTGTCCTGAAGCATGCTGCAAGGCATGGTCAATCAAGATGGGATTTGCCCCTCTCTACTTGAGAGAGATATCTCTGGGCCCCTCGAGTGATCGGATCCAGAAATGCATGGCCGTGCTACATATGGTTAAGAGTTAACGTAGTAAAGGTATTCCGAGTTACAGTATCGAGAAAGAGATGTCAGCTTGGAGATAGACCAAATATCTTGAGGCAAAGGGAAAGACATGAACTAAACCTTGTGATGGTTCATCCGATATGATCTTTGTATGCGTTTAGGAGTTGGCACGTCTTGCTAGAGGCCGCTACCAACTATTCATAGAATAAGTGTATTCGTGTCATGTCTATATGCATATGAACCTATAGGGTCACACACTTAAGGGGCTGGAAGCCTAATGAGGATTGGATCCGAATTAGACCAGGCTTAGGCTACTAATGGGATGCTAATGTAGAAGCCCACTAGGGACGCCTATATAAGAGAGGGTGGGGCGAGCTGACCAAGTGGAGACCTAAGACCATTCCAGCCAGCCGCCACTCCTCACGCCTATGTCGCGCGCGCGGACCTAGCAGTCCGGCGTCCGACGCTACCACCCTGTATGTGTGGATACCTCGGAGGCACTGCATCTGTAGCGTTTTTGGACGAACCGCGCAAGGGGATCTTCTCGTGGGACGAGGACAAGGAGGAGACGTGGAACGTCTTCACTGCGCGTCTAGTGGTAATCCCGTGATCTATGACAACAGTATTCCTGGTTTATGCGGTAGAAATTTTTGATTTGCGCTAGTGTAGCCTACCCGTATCCCTTCAGTGGTATCAGAGCCGATGCTGTTCAGTTATAGGTTCGGGATGGTTGCATATGGTGATATGCAGATTGATATGAATGATGTGATCGTTTATATTGCGGTGGTTCAGGATTGATCTATGTGGCATCCCGCTAAAACCACTACTGGAAAATCACGTTGATTTTGTGCATTGCATCATCATGACATCAGCATGCATCTAATTGATTAAAACCATTTTGCTAAAAGATCTACTTTGTTTTCTATATTAATACCCTCCCCCTTTGTTCAAACCAAACCGTCGGTCCATCCGGATCTTTTATTCAACTAAAACTAATTACAAAATTTATTTTAAATAAAAAGAAAACCCTAGACTAAAATATCTAATCCTAAAACCATCTAAATCTTTTCTACCCAGACCTATTCTACCCAGCCCCCTCCACATCACCCCGGCCAACCACGGCACGACACGTCACCCTGCCCCAATCCCCATCCAACCAAACACTGCCACCTCAACAGAAATCCCCTCCCTCACACCCACACAGTCACCAACCCCACCCACACACGCAACGCACGCACACCACACAGCCAGCCCCACCTACCGCCCGATCCCCCACGCCTGCCCCTGGTCCCACCACTCCCTGGCCGCGCGCGGCCCTCGCGAGCCCGACCCCGCTCGCCTCCTCCCCAACGCGTCCCCGCCGGCCTCGCCTCCTTCCTCTGGCCATGGCGTCGCCGTCCCCAACCCCGGCCTCGCGGTTCCCTCCCCTCTGCCTCGCCGCCACCGCCGCCAGAGGTCCTCCGCGTCGGCCCCGCAACCGCCTCCCTCCCTGTTGCGCCTCCTCGTCTACCACCCAGCGCCGCCGTTGCGGTTCCTCCTCGCCAGGCTCCTCCCCGTCGCGGCCGTCCGCTTGCAGCGCCGGGCCCCTGCCTCGTCCTCGCCCACCTCCCGCCGGCGTCACCTCGTTCCTCCATCCGCCTGCGCCGATTCCCGGGCACCTCTCATCGCCGGGCGCTCACCCCCTCCCCTTCCTGGCGACCACCGCCAGGGCCGACCTCGCCGGAGCCTCGTCGGGTCCGCCCGCGGCCTCCCTGAGCCGCGACCGCCGCCCGCGGCCTCCACCCTGCCTTGCCGCCAGGCCTCCCCGAGCTCGGCCTCTCCTCGCTTCCTCTTCCCCGTGCGGGCCCGTTGAGCCGCCGCCCGGCCTCTGCCTCCCGCCTGAGGGCGTGTCCCACCTCGCCCGACCTTCCCTCCCCTGCAGCGCGTCCTCTCCGCCAGGAGCCGGGACCCGTCGCCGGACCGCGTCCCCTGTCCCTCCCCGCGAGCTTCCCTCGTCGCCGTTCCTCGACAGCCGCCCTCTGCCCTGCGATCTAGCTTCGCCCCATGGGAACCTCCTCTTCCGGCGCTCCGTGCAAGCTCGACAGCGCTGCTCTGTCGGGACCGGCCTCCGCTCTCTGTTTGACCGTGGCCAACACCCTGTTGGCCCTTGTTATCGTTGATGCGTCAGTGTAAACCAGGTGTAGCTCGCGTCCGTGCGTGTATGCGCTGGTGTTTTTGTGCTGTTGTATCAAGGCAGTGTCCTCACCCCTCGCTCTCAGTACCAGACCTTTGTCTAGATCCCATCGACGCTATCAAGACCCCCGCACCGAGTATAAGTGCGACCGAAGACCCTACCGAGCCGAAGGTGCCCTAAGAATCATAGACAAGAACTCCATCACGGAACATCAAGTACTCCTACAAGGACCCGAAGACCGATCCCGTCATACGACAAGTTCTTCCTCTCGGGTCCGAGGACACCGAGACCCCGGAGCGACAAGTACTTCTTCCCGGATGCGATGCTCGAGAACCCGGACGGTAAGGACACCGACGCAGAACGCCAAGTTCTTCATCCCAGACGCCAAGACCGACCTGATATGCGGGCCCGACAAGATCGACACCGACCCGGGCGAATCCAATGCGCCCCCGACACCAAACCAAGTCCTTCTTCGCGGAACGCCAAGATCTACTTCCGTTGTCCGAGACCGTTCCCATCGAACCTCGCCCCCGTCGAACCCTGTCGAACCCGAACCCCGGAACCCCAAGATCGCCGATACCCAAATGTGTGACCCTAAGCCCCTATTTTTATAATAATATATACTTGTTGCATTTTAAAATTGCCATGCTTGCATACATATTGTCATGTGGATTGGGGGCCTTATGCCGATTCACCTAAATTAAATATGGGATCCATATGCGGGCAAATCTAGTCTTATATTGGCCTCATTTAAATTTGTGTAGCGAACCGGTAACTTATCTTGCCCTGTTATTACAACATTTAAATTGCGGGGTTTCTAAACAACATGAACCATCTAAATAATTGTCGGGACCCCGGTTCCACTTAATACTGCCCAATTGCATCGCATCTTTGCCATGTCATGCATCATACATGCATCATGCCCGATCTTCTGCCGTTGTATTAAATAGTGCATCCGGTGTTTGTGCTAGTGCTTTGCTTCTTCGCGGATTAGGCCGTTGAGTTGATGCGAGTGTCGACCCGATCTTCGGATGAACCTTCGGCAATGTTTTCAGGCGAGCATCTCCCCCTTTCTACCTATCTTACTTTTGTAGTATTTATTCCCTCCTGTTGATCTATTGCTATCTGTGTTGCGATGCTCTAGTTTTCGTACCCGTGATATCCCTTGCAGCCTTATATTGCCTTGGACACCTCCTATTACCTGTTGTTTGGTAGATAGTTAGACCTGCGCGTTGTAGTCGCTTGCTCAAGTGCTGTTGCGTGTCGTCAAGTACCACAGTTGTTGGAGTATTGCCGTGTGTTTATGTTGGAGATGATCATAACTTTAATTATTGTTTAATAACTAAAATTGAAGTAGGTAAATGCAGAGGCACAGGTGGACAATAGATGTTATTTGGTTGTTAACCGTCCACTTGTGTCCCGTAGGACCCCGAGTACTTGATACCTGTTCCTTGAATATTCGCGCTATCCACATCCGGGAGGATTATGGGACCCCCCTGAGCCAGAGCTTGATTCATTCTTATTTCTTGGGGCCACAAACTAGTTTGAGGTTTTATTTACTATCCTGTACTTATGCCATGCTTTACTGCTTTATTACGATTGTGCGAGGAGCACCTGTACTGTTTAGTTAAGCGGAGTGTTTTCGCGGTATCGACAAGCCCAGTCACATTTTCGGGTTCCCAGTCGTTTACAGCCATTGACGCAAACCTTGAGTCCGTCTCAGAGTCAGCTAACTTCGTTGCGGGTGTACTCAATGGGGTGGCCCCTGAAATATTTCTGAATCCTGTGATTGCTTTGTCGTGAAGGCCTCATTGGGTTTTGATTTGGTTTTTCCGAGGTTGATCGAGTGTGTGTTGCTATTTGTGCACCCCTGCAGGGTAAAACTTTCTGAAAGCCGTGTCCGCGGTTATGGACGACTTGGAGCACAGTATCTCGATCATAGACAACTATAACTAAAGTAGTGCTATAAATTTGACTTTATAATGACTAGTAATCAGCTTCCCTATAATGGAATGGCTAAATAAAACTGCCAACAATTGCTTGTTTGGGTTGTCGCTTGCGACCATTGTATCTGACTAGTAAGTATTGCAACTACAACGGAATGGCTAAATAAAAGTACCAACAACTGCTGGGTTTTGGGATATCTCATGCTAAATGAATCTGACTAGTAAGTGTTGCAACTACAATGGAATGGTTAAATAAAAGTGCCCACTGCTTATTTTATCAGGATGACCATCTACATTTGACTAGTAATTGCTGCAATGATAACTGAATAAATAAAACTGCCAACTGTGTGAGTTCCTCGGTTGACTTCCTCGTTTGGCCTCGAGAGGGAAATACCAGGATGGGTATGTTTGGTGGTAGTATCAGATTGGTACCGAATAGGTCTTTCTTATCCCTCTCTGATAGCCGACAGTTATATCGAGTCTCTATAGGTTGTTTAGTACCTGCTGCGCTGCCGATCAGTCCACCATACCTATGTAGGCGAGGACCGCCGAATTCTAGCCTCGCCGTGTACTGGCCTCAGTACTGACCGCTCTCTCTTTTTCCTTTGCCCTTTGTCGGCACCCCTTTTGTTTAAGCAGGTTTTGATAACGACGTCGTTAGCAGGGTTACCCTTCCGGCTTGGCCTGGGCAGGGTTATGGACGCCATTGGTTATTCTTCAGGGCTCTTAGCCCCATTTGCGTCTTGTCCGTAGTCGGACGCTCTATCATTTTCAAGGTGATTTGGATCTTTGTATATTATATCTGTATTCTTGACTCTTTGAGTCGCTGTTGTATATATATGTTCTGTGGGTCCCATCGAGGACTGTTGTGTAATGTTATTACTTCGTTTTCCACCCGCACGCAAGTGCCTGGTGGGCACCTTTGAATCGTTTCTATGCGGGTTTGGCGGGAAGCGCTGAAACTTGCATAGGGCCGATTCTGAGGGTGTTACAATCTATGACCTTGCTTTCCGTGATCGTGATTCTGAGGTTGTCGAATGACTTACCCCTACTGGTCCGCTTCCGCCATCGGGGTAGACAGTGGCACATAAATCCAGTTGAATCACGCGAAGATCAATATGATTGATCGAATCGGAATCTAGATCTAAAATCGTTGTACCGTGATCAAAGGAGTTTGATCAGATCGGAACAACAGACGGTTTATGGTAAATTTGATTTTCTGATCAAAATCCTTAAAGAAAATCCGATCGGAACAATACCGCGAGGGATGTTGCCCCTTCGAACCCCGCAGGGGGAGACCCCCTAGACCCCCCTTTATCGTAGCCCCTTTTGTATCTCGTTAAGGTAACTAGGTGCTGCGAGGTCACATGATCTAGTAGAATGCGATTATATGCATAACTTGTTTTTGCAGGATGTATGTGATCAGTATGGCCCATATATGTATGTGATGCATGTATGAAATTTATCATGACCTGCGTGTTGTGAGTAGGGCAACACGGCTGGAGCCATGTGTGTTGTCAATTATTGTAATGGCCTGCTTGCCAACTTGTGATGATCCAAATTCTATGTAATTTTGATTACTAGCTGTTAGGAGTAATAGCTTGTATTAGTTCTTGGAGGACTCATCACTTGGATGATGGCTCACATGGAACATGAAGATGGAGATCATCATGGTGGACAGGTTCCATGGCGATGGAGATCACCATGAGAAAATGGGCCATACTGTGTCACATTTATGTGAATGCTATTCTTGTGCGTTTTACTACTATGCATTCTTAGATGATAGAAGTAGAACGATCCCTCACAAAGTTTAAGTTAAACATGCCCTCCCAACCAAACCTTGCACCATCCTATGCCCTGTACAATCGTTGGTGGGCCTATGAAATTAGGGTGCCATGGTTTTCCTTGGCTGGATGGGTTTGTATCGGATACCTACACGCATAAGGGTTGGTGAGCTTGACAAGGTCATCTTAAAAGTTAAGGACCTTGGGGCATAAAGGTTGGGAGCCTAGTTTTGACATAGAGAAGTCACCCAACAACAAGAGTCATATGGGATATGATTAGCAAGTGTTGCTTACCGATTTACCTTGTCTTCTAGCAGTGATGCTAAAGCTCACTATTCGACTTGTTAATTGTGGATCTTGAATCACTTAGTATCAATAGAGGGATATTGATTTAAGTGGGAGTATATGCTATTAAATTGTTTAATATGTTTACTCTTTCATGGTTACATGGCTTAGTATTTTGCATGCTTTCTGATGTAGATCAATGGCACCGAACACTACATCACCTTTCTCTTTGCGTTCGATTCTTGACAAAGATAAACTAAATGGAACAAACTATTCGGACTGGGTCCGTAACCTGAGAATTGTTCTCAGGTCTGATAAAAAGGAAACGGTTCTGGATACCCCAATCCCCGATGAACCTGCTGATAATGCATCTGCTGCCCTAAAGAACGCCTACAAGAGAGCATGTGATGATTCTCTTGAGGTTAGCTGTCTTATGATTGCATGCATGGAACCTGAACTCCAAAAGAAGTTTGAGGATCAGGAAGCGTACGATATGATTGTCGCGCTTAAGGACATGTTCCAAGATCAGGCAAGGACTGAGAGGTACAATATTGCCAAGTCCTTTGTCGAATGCAAGCTGGCAGAGGGAGCGGCTGTAGGCCCCCATGTGATTAAAATGGTTGGTTACAGTCAGACTTTGGAAAAGCTTGGTTTTCCAGTAGGCCAAGAGTTGTCCACTGACTTCATTTTGGTGTCTCTTCCATCCAGCTATGGGCAGTTCATTTCAAACTACCATATGCATGGGGTGGAGAAGGGCCTTAATGAATTATGTGGGATGCTTAAAACAACAGAAAGTAACATGAAGAAGTGTGCAGGGCATAGCCATGTGATGGTTGTGCAAAACAAGCCTAGCTTCAAGAAAAAGGGTACTTCTTGGAAGAAGAAGGGCAAGGCTAAGGATACGATCCCTAAGTCTGCACCCAAGCAAAAGGTTGGACCTGCAGATGACACTGAGTGCTTCTTTTGTCATGAACATGGCCACTGGAAGAGAAAATGCAGCAAGTACCAGGCTTCTTTGAAGAAGAGTGGAAGTAAGTGTACTTCCCACTCAGGTACGCTTGTTGTAAATGTTGTGGACATTCTTCTCGCTGATTCCTATGTTAACTCTTGGGTATTTGATACCGGATCGGTTGCTCATATTTGCAATTCGATGCAGGGGCTAATAAGTACTAGAGAAGTGCAGAAAGGCGAAGTGGATTTTTGCGTCGGAAATAAAGCAAGGGTTGCTGCATTGTTCGTCGGCGTCATCCAACTTCACCTTCCGTCAGGATTTATTATGGAGTTGAATAATTGTTATTACATTCCTAGTATGGGTCGAAACATTTTATCACCTTCATGTTTGATGAGGGATGGTTATTCATTCGCGAGTGCAAACAATGGTTGTGTAATCTCTAAGAATGATATGTTTATGGCTAATGCTCCCATTGTGAATGGGTTATTTATTTTAAATCTTGATGATGCATATGTTTACAATGTTAGTGCTAAAAGGCTTCGGCCTAATGATTTGAGTCCTACCTATTTATGGCATTGTCGTTTGGGGCATATAAGTGAAAAGCGCATGAAGAAGCTCCATGGTAATGGTTTTATAACATCGTTTGATTTTGAATCATACGAGACATGTCAGACTTGTTTACTTGGAAAGATGACCAAATCGCCTTTTATGGGTTTATCTGAGAGAGCGACAGACTTGTTAGAACTCATATATACTGATGTATGTGGACCAATGAGCACGACATCCAGAGGAGGATATCACTACTTCATTACCTTCACTGATGATTTCAGTAGATATGGTTATGTCTACTTGATGAGGCATAAGTCTGAAATTTTTGAAAAGTTCAAGGAGTTTCAGAGTCAAGTAGAGAATCAACGTGGCACAAAAATAAAGGCCTTGCGATCTGATCATGGAGGTGAATATTTGGTCACGAGTTTAGCGATCATCTTAAGAGTTGCAGAATTATTCCACAACTTACGCCGCCCGGAAAGCCTCAAAGAAACGGGGTATCCGAACGACTTAATCGAACTTTGTTGGACATGGTTCGATCGATGATAAGCCAGTCGGATTTGCCATTGTCATTTTGGGGTTACGCTCTAGAAACATCAGCTTTCACACTTAACAGGGTACCATCTAAATCCGTAGTTAAGACACCATATGAGATGTGGACTGGAAAGAATCCCAGTTTGTCTTTTCTAAAGATTTGGGGTTGTGATGCATTTGTCAAGCGACTTCAGTCGGACAAGCTAACACCCAAATCAGATAAGTGCATTTTTGTGGGATATCCGAGGGAAACCTTAGGGTATTACTTCTACAACCGAGAAGAGGGCAAAGTGTTTGTCGCTCGTAGCGGTGTTTTCCTAGAGAAAGAGTTTCTCACAAAGGGAACAAGTGGAAGGTCGATGCGACTTGAAGAAGTTCAAGATGAGCCAGTTGGGGATGCTTCTACAAGTGATGCTATTGTAGCAGAACAAGTTGAGGAACCCGTGGCAACATAAGCACCACAACCATGTAGGTCAGTGAGGCTCCGCGAAGCAAAGGAATTATTATTGTTAGACAATGATGAGCCCACGACCTATGCAGAAGCGATGGTGGACCTAGACTCTGAAAAATGGCTGATCGCCATGAGATCCGAGATAGAGTCCATGGGAGAAAATCAAGTTTGGAACTTGGTTGACCTTCCTGATGGTTTTAAAGCCATCGAGTGCAAATGGATCTACAAGAAGAAGATTGATATGGATGGAAATGTTCACATCCATAAAGCTCGACTTGTTGCAAAAGGTTTTTGACAAGTTCAAGGAGGTGACTACGACGAGACTTTCTCGCCCGTAGCGATGCTTAAATATATACGGATAATTCTAGCCATTGCTGCACATTTCGACTATGAAATATGGCAGATGGATGTCAAGACGGGTTTCCTAAATGGAATCCTAACTGAGGACGTGTATATGATGAAGCCCGAAGGTTTTGTCGATCCAAACAATGCTGGAAAGGTATGCAAACTTCTGAAGTCCATTTATGGGCTGAAGCAAGCATCTCGGAGTTAGACCATTCGATTTGATGAAGTTGTAAAGGAGTTTGGCTTCATAAAAAATGAACAAGAACCTTGTGTTTACAAGAAGGAAAGTGGGAGAGCGCTGATATTTCTAATCTTATATGTAGATGACATATTGCTGATTGGAAATGACATTCCTATGCTTGAGTCTGTTAAGACCTCATTGAAAAATAGTTTTTCGATGAAGGACTTGGGTGAAGCGGCATATATTCTGGGAATCAAGATCTATAGAGATAGATCAATAAGGCTAATTGGATTAAACTAGAGACATACATTGACAAAGTGTTGAAACGGTTCAGCATGGAAGAGGCTAAGAAGGGGTTCTTGCCCATGTATCATGGCATAAAACTTAGCAAGACTCAGTGTCCTTCGACTACTGATGAGCGTGAGCGCATGAGCAGGATTCCATATGCTTCGGCTATTGGATCCATCATGTATGCAATGATATGTACTCGCCCAGATATTTCCTATGCTCTTAGTGTTACGAGCAGATACCAGGCTGATCCAGGTGAAGGTCACTAGACAGCGGTAAAGAATATCCTTAAGTACTTGAGAAGGACTAAGGATGTGTTCCTAGTTTATGGAGGTGAGGATGAACTCAGTGTAAGGGGTTACACAGATACGAGTTACCTTAACGACTCAGATGATTCCAGATCGCAATCTGGTTATGTGTTTGTCATGAATGGTGGTGCTGTGAGTTGGAAAAGTTCCAAGAAAGGTACGGTGGCCTCCTCTTCAACAGAAGATGAATATATTGCCGCCTCGGAGGCTGCAAAGGAAGCCGTTTGGATTAGGAATTTCCTAATTGCTCTCGGTGTGGTTCAGGGCGCGTCCAATCCCTTGGACGTTTATTGTGAGAACAATGGTGCTATTGCACAAGCCAAGGAACTTAGACAGCACCAGAAGAACAAACATATTCGCATGCGTTACCATCAGATTCGAGAGTTCGTTGAGGATGATAGTGTCATGATATGCAAAATACATACGGACTCAAATGTTGTTTATCCTTTTACAAAGCCACTCCCGCGGCCTGCGCATGAGGCGCACGCAAGAGCAATAGGTATTAGATACTATCTAGATTGACTCTAGTGCAAGTGGGAGACTGAAGGAAATATGCCCTAGAGGCAATCATAGAGATGATTATATTTCTTATGTATCCATAAGTTATTGTAATGTTCCTTGAATATCCATATCAGGCAACTTGTATTGATTGGAAATGATGTGAATTGTTTGTGAAACTCTTTACTTGTATGGTTATTTAAGAGTTGTCCCTAGTCGGAGTTCATGTGAGGACACACGTGAATATTAGACTAGCACATCGATTGGTTGATGACTATGTTTCGCAAGTCATAGACATGGAGATGTCAAACCAATGATGTGGACACATGTTGTGAACATGGGGTTAGACTGACCCAACTTGAGACTGGCAATTAGTTGCTTCTCTCTCTCTCTACACATCGTGTACGTTTTGTCCTTAGACCTGAGATTGTCGCATGTACTTGAGATGTGGATCGACCTACTTTGGGGCTATCAAACGCTGCACCGTAACAGGGTGGTTATAAAGGTAGCTTTCGGGTTTGTCCTGAAGCATGCTGCAAGGCATGGTTAATCAAGATGGGATTTGCCCCTCTCTACTTGAGAGAGATATCTCTGGGCCCCTCGAGTGATCGGATCCAGAAATGCATGGCCATGCTACATATGGTTAAGAGTTAACCTAGTAAAGGGATTCCAAGTTACGGTATCGAGAAAGAGAGGTCAGCTTGGAGCTAGACTAAATATCGTGAGGCAAAGTGAAAGACATGTACTAAACCTTGTGATGGTTCGTCCGATATGATCTTTGTATGCGTTTAGGAGTTGGCATGTCTTGCTAGAGGCCGCTAGAATAAGTGTATTTGTGTCATGTCTATACGCATATGAACCTATAGGGTCGCACACTTAAGGGGCTGGAAGCCTAATGAGGATTGGATCTGAATTAGACCAGGCTTAAGCTACTAATGGGCTGCTAATGTAGAAGCCCACTAGGGACGCCTATATAAGAGAGGGTGGGGCAAGATGACCAAGTGGAGACCTAAGACCATTCCAGCCAGCCGCCACTCCTCACGCCTGTGTCGCGCGCGTGGACCTAGCAGTCTGGCGTCTGACGCTACCACCCTGTACATGTGGATACCTCGGAGGTGCTGCATCTGTAGCGTTTTTGTACGAGCCGCGCAAGGGGATCTTCTCGTGGGACGAGGACAAGGAGGAGACGTGGAAGTCTTCACTATCTCGACGCGCTTCATCAATTCCGCAACTGCGCGTCTAGTGGTAATCCCGTAATCTATGACAACAGTATTCCTGGTTTACGCGGTAGAAAATTTTGATTTGCGCTAGTGTAGCCTACCCGTATCCCTTCAGCTTGCGGGTGGCTATCTCTCCTACTATAGTTAACATCTAATCTACAACGAGTTGCCAATAATTTGATTATCTTCCTTTTGGTTCCATTTGATTATGATGATGTTGTTGATTGCTTCCATGTGTGAGTAGTTCCTTTGTTCTTGGGGAGATGGAGAAATGATACGTCCAAAACATATCTACTTTCTCAAACACTTTGCTATTGTTTCTCCTCTAAACTTGTGTGATTTTGATACAACTAACACGGACTGACGCTGTTTTTAGCAGAATTACCTTGATATCTTGTTTTTGTGCAGAAAATTAACTATCAGGAAAAATCCTAGAAAATATGCCAAACATTATATTTCACCAGAAGATCCACGGAGCCAGAAGAAGAGACGGAGAAGGAGCCTAGGGGCCCACACCCATGCCAGACGCGGGTGGGTCCTGACCGCGCCTGGGGGGTGAAGGCACCCTAGGCACCCCCTCGGCCTACCTCCGCACCTATAAGTTGCCTTTCAAACTAAAAACTGAGGGGGGTTCGATAGTTTTCCAGAAAGAGTTCCACTCCGCCGCCGCCACCAGAAACCAAGATTCGGATCCAGAAACTCCGTTCTGGCACCCTGCCGGGACGGGGAATTTGGAGAGGATCATCGCCATCGTCATCACCAACGCATATCCATCAACCACCGATGTTTCCCTCATCCATGAGTGAGTAATCCCTCGCTGTAGGCTTGGGGATGGTAGGGATTGGATGAGTTCTATCATGTAATCGAATAAGATTGTTAGGGCATAATGCCTAGTATCTTTATTAGTGCTATTTGACTTTGTTGCAACTTGTTGTGCTTAATGCTTGTCACTAGGGCCCGAGTGCCATGATATAAGATCTGAACTTATTATTGAATCATTATGATAGTATTGTTTGTGATCTTATCTGCAAGTTGTGTACACATATCATTGTCCGGATCCAAAGACCCCAAAGTGACAATAATTGGGACAACCGGAGGGGATGGCTGTGGTGTGAGGATCACATGTGTTCACGGAGTGTTAATGCTTTGCTCTGGTGCTCTATTAAAAGGAGCACCTTAATTGCCAGTAGTTCCCTAGAGGCCCCGCTGCCACGGGCTGGCTGGACATAAGATGTTGTGGAAGTTCTCATTGCGAGCACGTATGACTATAATTGGAGCACATGCCTAGGATTGTTTAGTACTTGGATGCTTGTTATTATTTATCTGCAATGGCCTAGATCTTGAAGCTACATGTTTAGACTCGTCCATGCAACACCTGTCCATCCATCCCTATGTCTACCGCACTCGAATGCCACTATTTACTATTACTGTTACTATTGCTCCTGTTTCACTGTTGCTGTTGCTACTACCAAACTGTTGCTACTGATAAACTTCTATGAGCAAGAACTATTTTCAGGTGTAGCTGAACTGACAACTCAGTTGTTAAGGCTTGCAAGTATTCTTTGGCTCCCCTTGTGTCAAATCAATAAATTGTGTAATACTACCCACAAAGACTATTGCGATCCGCTATACTTGTGGGTCATCAAGACTATTTTCTGGCGCCGTTGCCGGGGAGCATAGCTTTATTTGTATGTTCACTTGGATCTATTATTGTTCACTGCTACTCCTTTCATCATGGGGAAGTCTTGTGATGGAAAGTTCACTTGGATCTATTATGATGAAGTGATGGAGGAAGCTAAGAAGTGTCTAAAGGAGAAAGGTAATACAGCTGAAGATGTGAGGAATCTACCTCCTATAGAAGAATTATGTAAGCCAATTCCCCACTCATCCACTATTGAGGTACACTCTCTCCAACACTTTGATGAAGGTGATATTCCTTATGGTAAGCCTCCTGATGAATGCTTAGAGGAACTTCACATTTTTATTGTTAAATAAGGTCATTTTAATAAACAAGTTCAGAATCATTTATTGGAAAACTCTAGAGATATCAATGAGTTGAAAGATATTGTGAAAAGAACTTCTAATGATATTAAAATTCTTTGTAAACACTTTCAAATGGTTCAAACCCAACTTGATCAACTTGCTAAGGTACAAAAGGATATGCTAGTTAATGCTTCAGGAGATAAACATGCTTATGGAATTAGAACTAGGAGTGGTATAGCTACTCAAGATCCTTTATATCCTGAAGGACACCCCAAAAGAATTGAGCAGGATTCTCAACAAGGTGAGAGTAGTGGTAGTCCTCGTAAGAGAAAGAAAAAGAAACACAAGATAGTTGAGGAACCCCTTGAACCTATTATAGATCCTAATAGTATATCTGTTTCTAATGCTGAAACTGAGAGTGGTAATGATAAAAATGAGTCTCCTGATAAGGAGGAAGGTGAGGAAGAACCTGAGAAGCACACTAAGAACACTAGGTACACAAAGGAAGATTTTATTGCTAATAAACATGGTAAAGAGAGAGAACCTTGGGTGCAGAAACCTATGCCTTTTCCAGGTAAGAAACACAAGTCAAAGGAGGAAGAACACTACAACAAGTTTTGTGAGTGGATGAAGCCTTTATTCTTGCAAATTCCCTTGATTGATGCTATTAAGTTGCCTCCTTATTCAAAGTATATGAAGGATATTGTCTCTAATAAATGGAAGATTCCTAATGAGGAGATTTCTACTTTGCTTGCTAATTATTCCTTCAATGGTAAGGTTCCAAAGAAACTTGGTGATCCAGGTATACCAACTATTCCTTGCTCTATTAAGAATAATTATGTTAGAACTGCTTTATGTAACTTGGGAGATGGAGTTAGTGTTATGCCTTTTTCTCTATACAAGAGACTCCAGCTAGAAAAGTTGATACCAACTGATATATCTTTGCAAGTGGCTGATAAGTCAACTACTATTCCTGTTGGTATATGTGAGGATGTTCCTGTTCAAGTAGCTCATAATTGCTTGGTTTTAACTGATTTTTTGTGCTTGAAATGCCTGAAGATGATAATATGTCTATTATTCTTGGGAGACCTTTTCTTAATACTGCAGGTGCTGTCATCAATTGTAATCAAGGGAAAGTAACATTCAATATTAATGACAAAGAGCACACTGTCTATTTTCCCAAGAAGGTTGCTAAGAGATATTGCCTGAATTCCATTATAAATATTGAGAGCATCAAGGTTGGAGAAATATATTGTCCCATTCCACAAGAAAATTTTGAAACTATTATGATTGGGACTATTGCTATCAAGCTTGAGGTAACATAATCACTTGGTGGAATACAAAGTTTTGTCTCATATAAGATTGTTTTGGTAACAATACTTGATCAACCTTGTTAACAAAAGGATTTTAATGAACAAAATAATGTTTTCACTGTGGTTATTCTTGCTTTCTTTTACTTTTCTCCTTCCTAGTATTTGCTTTAGCTTTAGTTTTGCTAGTTGCTTGTTTGTTTGAGTTTCTTAGAGCTCTTGTAGTTTGGCTTTTGGTTTGCTTTTGCTTCTTCTAAAAAAACTGTTTCTGCGAGAAAATCAATTTTCATACCCAGAAAATTGGCCAAAAATAAAGTTTTCCGAAAAATCCCAGAAAATTCAAAATATTTTTTTCCTCGAAAAAAGGGGCAGAGAGACACCTGAAGTGACCCAGGGGGCCACCCCAGGCCACCACACCCTGGGTAGGCGCGGCCTACCAGTGGGTGGCGCCTCGGGGGGGTCTGGCCCACCTGCCCCCCTCCAGGCTACCTCCTCAAAGCCAGCTTCTTTCTCTCTCCTGAAAAACACCGAAAAACTTGCTGAAGCTCGAGTTCTTGATGTTCTTGCTCGTGATTTTCGAAATCCTTGTTCAGCCCATCTCAAGTGCTAGTTTTTGGAGGGATTGATCCTTAGTATGTGCCTCCTCCACTTGTCCAATTAGATGTGTGATTTGTAGATTGTATCTTGAGTATTTTGCTGCTATAGATGTCAGGTTGTTTGAGCTTGCATGCTTGTTCTATGCTTAGAAACTTTGTTTTGATGCATGTGTAGTCCTCTAGCAAGTTCTTATAGTAGTTGCTCATCATTTATCAACTTAGAAATCACTTGGTTTGATGTTTGTCTAAAAATTTCAGAATTAAAGCAAGGTCATGGACAACCATACATTTGGTGAAATATTTGAGAGTGATACACCTAGAAGGGCAAGGCTTCCAAGGTCATCTACCAGTACTAGACCCTCATACAATGAGGATCTCATTACTCCGCGATTTGGTGACGAGGGATATGAAGGGGATGCGCACCCGTCCACCTTTCCTTGCCAAACTTTCTTGCGGGATGATGGGATTCTTAATGATTTTATGACTTTGGTTCGGAAGGCTAGACTAACAAGTTACATGCAGGATGAGAGCGCGCAATATTCTTTGCTCACTAAAACATTTGTGGAGAGCTTTTCTTTTACTAACAGCGTGTTCAAGCCAGCCGTGTCTTTCAAAATTTATGGCAGGGCTCATCCTATAACTTTGAAGCAATTTTGCAAGGCCCTGGGACTTGGTACAGCTGGGTCATCAAAGAAGATTCCAGCTCTACCCGCTGATTTGTTGGAGCTTTACTGAGGAATAACCAATGATGATGACCACAGAGCCTAGGGAGGGAAGATAAAGAATATTCAACTCCCAGCCATCAGGTACTTTGCCTACTATCTTTCCACCAGTGTTCTTGGTAGGGAGAACACTAGTAATATTTCCAACTATCAATTGGCCTTCTTAGCTGCTGTGCTCAACAATGAAGACACACATAATCTTGGTTCTCTCATTGCTCGTCGCTTAGCTGCTAACGGACCCATTTATGGGGGAATTATTGCTACTCGTATTGCTGCCCCCTTGAACATTGTTGTTGATTCACATGATACAGTTTTGGCTCCTCAGAGGCTTGATCTTGCTGCCATGAAGGCGCACCACTTTGTCACCATTGGCTCTACCCTTGAGAACTTGGTTTATAGAATGTTGTTTATTGACGGGGAAGAGAGAGAGAGATCCCTCTACCCCAAACCACTTTGTTCAGTATTTCTCAGGGACCTTTGTCACGCTTGAAGGCGGAGATGGATGACAAGCTGCGCTCTCTTAACTTCCATGTGCACTATCAGGAGGAAGCACCATCATACGACCATCTAAGTATTGAACAGGGGAGGCTTTCAGCTCATACCAGGACGAGGGGGCTTCCTCGACTTACTACGGAGATGCATCCTCTTGGACACCATGGTATTGAGCCCCACTTAGGCCAAAAGTCTAAGCTTGGGGGGAGGTATATTGACGTCACACTCATATTTATATCATGTTCGGTTGGTTCTTTGTATATCCATTGTTTCGCTTTGTTTTTGGTTCTTGTTGCTTCTTTCTCAAAAACACAAAAATACCAAAAATATTTTTGTTGTTTCTCTTGGTTTGTTTCTTTGCTTTTTGGTTTTGGTTTTCCTTAAAAGAAATATCCAAAAAGATTTTTTGCTTCTTGTTTGCTTTGCTTGTTTTTGCTTTCTTTAAAAAAATCGAAAAGACCAAAAAATATTTGTTGTTCTTCTTTGGTTTTGTGAGTTCTTTGTAGGGTTCAGCCATCCTCAGTAGATTCTGGTTTCATGTTATTATTCAAGTCACACAAGTGAAGGGAAATAATGAAGATTAAGACAACTTGAGGTGTGGCAAGAGGCTGGTAACGAACTCTATTTGTTTCATTTTTGTACATATACTCATCATTGTGAGCATGCTTAGCCTGTTTGTGCAAGGTGTATGTCATTATGGATGCTTAGTAGTTCTTGCTTGTCTATGATTAGCTCCAGCTCTCTAATAGTTTGTAGCATGTCATATGAATGTTTGCTTGCATTGTTTTATTCATACTTTGGTATGATATTGTGGTATCCTCCTCTACCTGTTCATATGAATCGACTTGGCACATGCTCACGCATGCATATGACTAATCAATAGTCAGTAGCCTCGATGATTTATTTTGCCTCGGAGTTCTTGTATCACTTTCATGCCATAGTTAGTCATGTTTTGTTGTAAGAATGATTATGACAGTTATTGCTCTCTTGTTTGTCGCTCCCTCTCTATTGCTAGCCTACACTTGCACTGAGTATGATCTCTACTAAACTCCCCAAAACTAGTATTGCCAACTGTGTCCACCATACCTACCTATTAGCATCATTTGCTACTTCAGTGCATATTCTATATGCCGTGTTTTCTTCCAAAATAAAATGTTTGTCTGTTTTGAGTAAGTTAGTTAGTAAATCTCTCACGAACTTGATGGCACACTTTATTCCTTGCGCTTAATAATCTTGAACAATTGTGACATGTCCATGAAAGTTATATGCTTGCAAATTATATGCTAGGAGTCAGCAGAACCGTGTTGTCACGGGGAACGCTTTCAACACTTTTTGAATATCTCATCCAGTTGATACCTTGATCTTTTTATTGCGGATGTCGACGATGTGAAATGAAAGGGGAGCTTGTGAGTTCATGGAATCTATACATTGTGTTAGAGAAACGCCTGGGCCGCTAGTCTAAGCCATGCCTAATCATGGTGGAAACTTGCAGCATCACCATAATGAGCATTTATGAAGCATCCTCAAGAAAAAGCTATACACATAGTAAATAAAAAGATTGCTGAGATGCTCATTGTCTGCTTGCCTTGTCATTTTGATCACGGGATAGCTCCTGTATCATGTGCAAGGGGTACCCCATTGGCGGTTCTCTATGATATGCATGTATTTACAATGACAAGAACTTTTAGGTAACCAAAGTTGAGTAGCATGCGGAGCGACCCTCGTACTCAAGGGACTTGGGATTTCCAGTCTATGGTCTGTCAAGCATATGATTCAGAGTGGACCTCACTTTCACCTTAACCACATGAATATGCCTATGATAGGGCAATGAGAGATCAAAGCTAATGAGTACCTTCCTTTCATCATTTGGAAGCCTTTCAAACTTTCCAAAACCGTTTTCACAACTTTGTTGAGTCACCACTAATTCTATGAGCACCTTCTTGAGAGCATAGTTGTCATTCTTGTGTTTGTTCCAAAACTTGGTTAATCATGTCATGACTTTGATGCTTGTATCTCTGATATCTTTATCTCTAGTCTTCACTTGAAATTCAGAGGTGCCTTGGAATTTATATTGTGCTCTTCAAACAAAGGCAAGCGAGATACCACTCTATCATACCTTATTATGAGCATTGCAATGTTGCTTACGTTTATGTTTCTTGCTACTTATTATTATTTAGTTGGTTTATCTTCATAGCTTGCAATGACTATTGAGTAGACTTAGTTGCATACTCTTTATTATGAATTGTCTAAGCATCTACTCCTGTGCTGAGAATATTTACATCATATGAAGCAAATGTGTTCGTGAAAGTTCTTTTAGCGCACTCAGTTTTCAACTGAATTGCTTGAGGACCATCAATAAGCTAAGCTTGGGGGGAGTTTATACGTTCAAAACATATCTATTTTATCGAACACTTTGCTATTGTTTCTCCTCTAAACCTGTGTGATTTGGGTACAACTAACACGGACCGACGCTGTTTTCAGCAGAATTACCTTGGTGTCTTGTTTTTGTGCAGAAAATGAACTATCAGGAAAACCCCAAAAAATATGCCAAAAATTATATTTCACCAGAAGATCCACGGAGCCAGAAGAAGAGACGGAGAAGGATCCTGGGGGCCCACACCCATGCCAGGCGTGGGTGGGCCCTGCCCGCGCCTGGGGGGGTGCAGGCACCCTAGGCCCCCCTCGGGCTCCCTCTGTGCCTATAAGTTGCCTTTCGACCTAAAAACGGAGGGGGTTCGATAGTTTTCCAAAAAGAGTTCCGCTCCGCCGTCGCCACCAGAAACCAAGATTCGGATCCAGAAACTCCGTTTTGGCACCCTGCCGGGACGGGGAATTTGGAGAGAATCATCGCCATCATCATCACCAACGCATCTCCATCGACCACCGATGTTTCCCTCATCCATGAGTGAGTAATCCCCCGCTGTAGTCTTGGGGATGGTAGGGATTGGATGAGTTCTATCATGTAATCGAATAAGATTGTTAGGGCATAGTGCCTAGTATCTCTATTAGTGTTATTTGACTTTGTTGCAACCTTTTCTGCTTAATGCTTGTCACTAGGGCCCAGTGCCATGATCTCAGATCTGAACTTATTATTGAATCATTATGATAGCATTGTTTGTGATCTTATCTGCAAGTTGTGTACACATATCATTGTCCAGATCCAAAGACCCCAAAGTGACAATAATTGGGACAACCGGAGAGGATGGATATGATGTGAGGATCACATGTGTGTCATGGAGTGTTAATGCTTTGCTCTGGTGCTCTATTAAAAGGAGCACCTTAATTGCTAGTATTTCACTAGAGGCCCCGCTGCCACGGGCTGGCTGGACAGGAGATGTTGTGCAAGTTCTCATTGCGAGCACATATGACTATATTTCGAGCACATGCCTAGGATTGTTTAGTACTTGGATGCTTGTTATTATTTATCTGCAATGGCCTAGATCTTGAAGTTACATGTTTAGACTCGTCCATGCAACACCCGTCCATCCATCCCTATGCCTACCGCATTCGAATCCCACTGTTTACTGTTACTGTTACTATTGCTCTTGTTTCACTGTTGTTGTTGCTACTACCAAACTGTTGCTACTGATAAACTTCTGTGAGCAAGAACTATTTCCAGGTGCAGCTGAACTGACAACTCAGTTGTTAAGGCTTGCAAGTATTCTTTGCCTCCCCTTGTGTCGAATCAATAAATTGGGTAATACTACCCGCGAAGACTGTTGCGATCCCCTATACTTGTGGGTCATCAAGAAAACACTAGCACTATTATGAATTTTCAATAAAGATGATCCATTCTTATGTGCATATGACTTTCCGATCTATGTTTTATTTATGATTTGTGTTTTATCTCGCTCTCTTGAGATCGTATGTGAATTCGACCATATACCATTTTCCCTGGAGACTAAAGGGAGGGAGAAATCCTTTATACGTGCTTTGGGATCGTACCCTAAATTGCCCCTTGACATACTGGAGCCGGCTCGTGAACTACGCGGTCAAAATAGGAATAAAGAGGGACTCCCTAAGCTAATTACGATATCCATCGGGAAATCCTTAATTGTGTTGGTCTTTATGGGTGACTGATCTTAAGCATCATAGTGTTTATTTAGAGGTGACCTCACTCTTGGCTCAACAAAGTGGCTTCCTATGAACCTTGTAGTGAACATCTTATTATGGAGCTCTTTCCACATATTTTATGACATAAGAAGTATGTTATCTTAAATTATTAATAATGACAACAACATGCTAGAGGATTATCCTACATCGCTGAGAACATTTTATCCCTATTGAGTTAAACCACGCTTTCATATGACCTTGTTACTTGCTTTCTTTAAATTATTTTAATTACTTTTATGCACACAACCAACAACCTTTTAAACACTCTTTACTTGAGAACAAAGGCAACTTACAAGTATCCTTTGATAGATAGTGACAAGGGGCATTAAGACCTTTACCAATAGCTCTCTATGGGTTTGATATCTTTACTTTGAAATTATCTACAATTTATCTATGCACTTGCAGTCATCAGGGGTGGGTGAGTATTGAAACCTCAATTCCTTTTTTAACAAGGTTGGGATTTCACACTATGTCTCTTGTCCTCATACACATCAGCAGAATGCCTCAGCCGAACATAAGCATCGTCATGCTATAGAGACCGGCGTAACTCTGTTAGCTCATGCCAATGCTCCTTTTCGCTTTTGGAGTGATGCATTCTTAAGAGTCTATTTTTTTATAAATAGGCTTCCTACACGACTACTTTAGATGAAAATACCATTAGAACTCTTGTTGAATGAAAATTCAGATTATACATTTCTTAATGTCTTTGGATCCGCGTCTTGACCTCATCTTCGTCCATATAATAAACATAAACTTGAGTTTCAATCTAAGAAATGTGTCATTCTTGGGTATAGTGCTCTTCATAAAAGGTATAAATGCCCCCATGTTCCGTCTAAATGTGTCTATACTATCATGATGTTGTGTTTGATGAAAACTTTTTTTTCTTTTTTCCACGCTTCTGACCACCACCACATCTGACTCGCCTATGCTTTCATGTTTACCGTCGCCTGACCTGTTTGCAGATATTGCACATTGTCCTGATTTGCTACCTAATCATGCTGCAGGTACTGGTGGAATAGCATGTGTCTAGCTTCTTGAGGATTCCCCTCGTCGTCGGGTGGACCAGCTCTAGGACCGGACGACGATCGCGTTCATGTGCCATGCACTATTGACATCGATCATGGCCGCATGGTACCCCCCTGCTCTGACTGCTTCGGACTCACCTCTAGATGGGCTGGCTCTACCCGGCTTAGCGTCGGGTCTTGCCATGCCATGTGGGGCTCCCGCCTCCCTCGTGTTGTCGTCGCCTGGGCCGTCATCACCCGGCCCAGATTATCCCGCAGCCTCGACCCCTGGGTCATCGCCGCCTGGCTGGGGCACCTCGCCTGCATCATCTACGTAATCGGACCCATCGTCGCCACCTACTCCACCACCGGCAGATTTGCATCCTCGCACGCGCATCCAAGCTGGTATCTTTTGCCTGAAAGAGCGCACTCACGGTATGGTTGCATGGATTACATCTTCCGTTGCATAGGGTGAGGGTGACCACTTTGCGGAATCGTGGCATTTTCAGGATACTCTCGGTACTCCTCACTGGTGTAGTGCTATGGAACAGGAGTTTCAGGCACTCTTAAAAAATGTTACTTGGAAGATGGTTCCTCCTGTTTCTAGGGTCAACATTATTGATTCCAAGTGGGTCTTCAAGGTCAAGAGACATGCTGATGGTTCTACTGAATGCTACAAGGCACGGTTAGTGGCAAAGGGCTTCAAATAGAGGTATGGTCAGGATACGTTCAGCCTAGTTTTTAAGCTTACTACCATTCGTCTGCTACTCTCATTCATTGTTACACGAGGATGGTAGCTGCACCAGCTGGATGTCCAGAATGCTTTCTGCATGGTGTCTTGGAGGAGAAGGTCTATATGCATCAGCCCCCGGGTTTTGTTGATCCTGCTCGCCCTCAACATCCGTGTTGCCTTGTTAAGATGCTCTATGGCCGAAAGCAGGCTCCTCGTTCTTGGCATGCATTCCTTGGCTCTGTTCTTTGGGCACATGGGTTTGTTCCATCCACTACTGACATATCCTTGTTCCTCCTTCAGCGCGCTGAGGTCATGATGTACCTGGTGGTCTATGTTGATGACATTATTCTTATTAGATCCTCAGATGCTGCTTTTGATCGTCTATTGTCTACTATGAGTGGTGATTTTGCTGTGAAGGACCTGGGAACTTAACATTATTTCCATGGACTAGAAGTCTCGCGGTCTTCTGTTGGGTTATCTCTCACTCAGCACAAGTACTCTATGGGCTTGCTGCACCGGGAAGGTATGCTCAAGTGCAAACATGCCGCTACTCCTATGTCTACCATTGATCGATTGTCTACTCTTGATGGAGACCCTATCACTTCTGATGATGTCACTAAGTACCGTAACATTGTTGGTGGTCTTCGGTACTTGACTATCACCAAGCCTGATATCTCCTATTTAGTTAATTGTGTGTGCCAATATCTTCTTGCTCCCAGGACTTCACATTGGTCAGCTGTGAAGCGCATATTGCGCTATATCTGTCTCACTGCCTCATACAGATTTCTTCTCCAACCTACACCATCTTGTGATCTCTCTGCCTTTGCAGATGCAGATTGGGCTTGCAGCCCTGATGACAGGCGATCCGCAGGGGCTATGCGGTCTTGTTTGGTCCCAATTTGATCGCCTGGAGTGCTCGCAAGCAAGCTACAGTCTCCCGCAGCAGTACTGAAGCTCATTATAAGGCAGTTTCCAATGCTACAACTGAGATCATATGGGTACAGTCGCTATTGAGAGAATTGGGAGTCTCTCAAGCTCAGCCACCGGTCCTTCGGTTTGACAACATTGGTGTTACATACCTTCCATCGAATCAAATATTTCATGCCCGAATGAAACACATCGAAGTTGACCATCATTTTGTGAGGGTATGCATTGCACAGAAGCTACTTCATATCAAGTTTATCTGCTCCAAAGATCAACTTGGTGACATCTTCACGAAGCCTCTACCGTAGCCTCAGTTTGTAGGTTGTAGGCGCAATCTTAACTTGCTTTGTACCTTAGACCATAGTTACGATGTTAGAATGTATATATACGTAGTATTTTACATGACTTGTAAGCTGAATTGTACATATTGTGTACTCCTACATAAGAGATAGCTGCATCCCGTTTATGTGTCGATCCATTGTCCAAACCCTACGTTTAATGGGCTTATAGCTCCCATGCGACGTCTTTTCGTGGAATTGGAAAGAACAAGACATCGTTGCAAATAATAGCTTGCATGCGTTGCTTCTGAGGCAGCAAGTAGCTCCCGTGCGACACCTCCACTTAACCTCACGACACCATCAACGAATTCGAATCAGCTGAGCAGAGCGCGGGACCCATAGCCTGTCTACATCACAACGAGACCCACCTAATGTCCACCTCATATTGTGGGACCCACGCTGTGGTAGAAGAGATCCGTTAGCCCGATCTGTCCCTGCACCCGAGCCCTCCCACCATCGTGCCAGCATCTCGTCCCTTTATTTTTCTTCTTCGGCGAGCAAGCGCGATAGCGCCAGAGAGAGATGTCGAGCTCTGTTTTAGCCTCCCTCCGCTCATGGCCTCGATATGGTGCGGTGCCAATGACGAGGTGCCCCGATTGCCCCCGTACTGCGCCCCTGAAGCGGCTTGTCACATCCACCGATAAGAACAACAACATTGGCCGAGAATTCGTGAAGTGTGAGAGCAAGCCCGAGCCGGGGAAGGTGATATCTGAGTGTTCCGAGCGCCAATTTCTCGCATTTCTTTCAAAATTTTAGGCATTTCATTGAATTTGGGATTTAGGGTTCATCTCTGCGATTTCAGGAACTGCCAAAATATGGGCATTTTGAGTGACTTGATGAGTACATCGAGCGGATTGGGGTGGAGGTAACATCCCGGGAGCTCGAAAACCCATCCGTGGTGGAGCAATTGGGATCTGGCAACCCCATTTCCGCTGGTACTATGGTGGATGCGGAAGTGAAGGCCGAGTTAAAGAAGATGAACAAGCAGCTAGGGCAAATCATCAAATTGAAGAAGCAGGACAATCTGATGGCCGTTTTTTTATTTTTGTGTAATTTCTCTCGGATTTGTTTATCTACTGATCATTAGTCATTAGACAGCGCAATTAGTGTTCGAGTAAAAATCGTGATGCTTTGTTATTGTAGAACCTGCGGAGATGGGTGTAATGGTCTATGGCTTTGGCTTGAATAAAATGCAACACAAATTCAGACAAATTTTGAGCTGCTCTGTTTTGTTCCTTCAGTTCTTTAGTGTGCAGGGGAGGAGTTGAAAAGTTAAAAAAAACAATCGATGAGGAGGTGATTGAAAAATGTCAGGCCCAAGTAGAACTTAGCCAGGCCAATATGGTCGTATCCAGGCCCAATAGTAACTACTTGTAGATTGGGCAAAAAAATAGTACTCACGTTACAATCGAACTAGGGACGTGTGGATCTGCAGATACTCGTGCCCAGGTCTCAATCTTTTATTTGTTGCGAAAGTAAATATATAAATGAATTCCAAGGGCATCCATCCTTCTTACAAGCCGAGCACTTTAACTTGGGTGACCCTTTAACTTATGTAAATATGTAAATGTATTATTTGAAAATGAACCATGTGTTGCATGTGTTGTTTGAAAATCAACCATCATAACATTAACTTATTCTTCCTTTTGAGCTTTTCTAATTTCACTCATTTTATAAATATTGCACGAGTCTTGTATGAGAACTTTTTTGTGTCTTTTGTTTTAAGCACTTGTTGTTTTGACAATACAATAAAATACAATAAAAAAGTCGGTCACATAGATAATATATTATATAATATAAGGAAGAAACATAGAGAGGGGTACAATATAATTTCACATAGAGGGGCCCCACATTACATATAGAGAGACCCACATTACATAAACCCTAAGGGCGCCCAAACCCTAACCCTAGATACTAGGTCTAGGGCTAACGGCTAACCTCGCCGGTGGGAGGCTGCCTTACTCCATCGGCGCTGGGGGCGGTGCTGCTTCCCTCCACTCCACCGCCCTATGCCGTCTCTGGGCCTCGTCGAACGCCCAAAGATCTGCCGCTCGTTGCTCCTTCTCCTTTTCCCACCTTTTCTTCCTGGGCGGCCAAACCCACCTAGGCGCAGCCAGGGGTGGGCCCATTCCTGGGAGGGGTGTGGCCTCTCTGGCCGCCTCCTCGACCTCCCCCTTCGCCTATAAGAAGCCCCCGATGCAGAAACCCTAAGCACCCGATCAAATCTCCACGAAAACATCTGTAGCCGCCGCCACCATCGTCCCTAGATCGGGGGGATCTGAAGTTCTTCCCGGCACCCTGTCGGAGGGGAGATCATCCCGGAGGCCTTCTCTCCGGTATGATGCGTGAGTCGTTCCACCTTGGACTATGGGTCCATGTAGTAGCTAGATGGTTGTATCTCCTCCTTTGTGCTTTCATGTATAGATCTTGTGAGCTCCGTTCATGATCAAGATCTAATCTATTTGTAATCATGCATGTTGTGTTTGTGGGGATCCGATGGATATTGAGATTATTATGTTGGTTTGATTAATGGTTTTGTCTTTATGATTCTATCATGTCTGTGTTGTTTGTGATCTTGCTGCATGCTCTCCGTTTTAGTAGCTATCTTGTCCAAGTAGTTGCTAGTGACTCCAAGAGGGGGTATTTATGCTCGATAGTGGGTTCATGCCTCTAGTTTCCAAGGGAAGTGACAATAATCTCTTTGGTTGTAGATGTGTTGTTGCCACTAGGTAGAAAACAACGGCCTCTTGTTCATGGAACATGTGGACTATTTACCTTACACACTTTGATTAAAGCAGTTGTCTGTTGCTTGCAACTTAATACTGGAGGGGGTTCGGATGATAACCTGAAGGTGGAATTATAGTCATAGATGCAATTGGATGGCGGTCTATGTATCTTGTTGTATTTGCCCAATCGAATCTCATAGGATCTTTCTGACTAGTAATTGCATTGTTATGCCTTGCTCAGTTCCTGTCAATTGCCCTGCTGTAATTTGTTTACCCTTCATGCCATTTTGTTTATCGAAGGAGAGCACCTCTAGTGAACTATGGACCCCAGTCCAATCTTTACCATTGATACATATTCCACTATTACTTGTTTACTTGCTGCAAACCATTACCTTCCACACCATACGTTTAATACTTTGTTACAGCAAACTGGTGAGCTTGAGAACCTCACTGATTCGTTGGGGCAAAGTCTTGAGTTTGTGTTGTGTAGGCTGATAGTTTGGAAACGTATCTATAATTTTTGATGCTCCATGCTTGTTTAGTATCTACTTTGCTTTACTTGTCCACACTTGAGGTTCTTTTTACATGTTTTCTGGTACTAACCTATTAAAAAGTTCCAACAGTGCCACATGCCTCTTTTCTGCTGTTTTTGGTTTTAGAAAAGTTAGTAAAGAAATATTCTCGGAATTGGATGGGACGAACGTCAAAGTCAATTACTTTACGTGGGGAACAAGAAGTCCAGAGGGGAGCCGGAGGGGCCAGCCAGGAGGGCCAGACCCACCCCAGGCGCGATCACAGGTGGTCCCGTGCCTGGCTAGGGTTTGGCCTCCTTGGCCTACACCTCAGCCTCCCCCTTCGCCTATAAGAAGCCCCTAATGCAGAAACCCTAAGTACCTGATCAAATATCCACAAAACCGTCTGTACCCGCCGCCACCATCATCCCTAGATCGGGGGGATCTGAAGTTCTTCCCGGCACCCTGCCGGAGGGGAGATCATCCTGTAGGCCTTCTCTCTGGTATGATGCGTGAGTAGTTTCACCTTGGACTATGGGTCCATATAGTAGCTAGATGGTTGTATATCCTCCTTTGTGCTTTCATGTATAGATATTGTGAGATCCGTTCATGATCAAGATCTAATCTATTTGTAATCATACATGTGTTTGCGGGGATCCAATGGATATTGAGATTATTATGTTGGTTTGATTAATGGATTTGTCTTTATGATTCTATCATGTCTGTGTTGTTTGTGATCTTGCATGCTCTCCGTTGTTAGTAGCTATCATGTCCAAGTAGTTGCTAGTGACTCCAAGAGGGGGTATTTATGCTCGATAGTGGGTTCATGCCTCTAGTTTCCAAGGGAAGTGACAGAAATCTCTTCGGTTGTAGATGTGTTGTTGCTACTAGGAGAAAACAACGGTCTCTTGTTCATGGAACATGTGGACTGTTTACCTTACACACTTTGCTTAAAGAAGTTGTCTGTTGCTTGCAACTTAATACTGGAGGGGGTTCAGATGATAACCTGAAGGTGGACTTCTAGTCATAGATGCAGTTGGATGGCGGTCTATGTATCTTGTTGTATTGCCCAATCGAATCTCATAGGATCTTTCTGACTAGTATTTGCATTGTTATGCCTTGCTCAGTTCCTGTCAATTGCCCTGTTGTAATTTGTTTACCCTTCATGCTTTGTTTATCTAAGGAGAGCACCTCTAGTGAACTATGGACATCGGTCCAATCTTTACCATTGATACACCTTCCCAAGAAACCAAGTTATTCCAAAGTGTCTACTATAAACTCCTATGCATGGTGTGTTACACCATTCCAAGTATATTCTTGTTTTCAGTTATCTTCCAATTAAAAACTATTTTGTTATGTGAAAACTTAGTGATTAATGAAGGGAATATGCCCGAGAGGTAATAGTAAAGTGGTTATTAGCGTATTCCTTATTTATGATAAAAGTATAGTATTACGATCAAAGTCACTGAGTTTATATTGCTATAACAACTTACGAAGTGATCCTAATCCTTAGACCATGAGATCATGTCAATCACTATCACCAAAAGATTTTCTTGATGACATCAAACGTCACATTGTAACTAGGTGATTATAAAGATGGCTTCAGAACTACTAAAGTGTTATGTTGAGGCTCATGGATCGAGAGTGGAATTTGTTCATCCCGATGATGGATAGATATACTCTGGGCCCTCTCGGTGATATCACATTGATTAGCTTGCAAGCAAGTGATTTGATCACTAGAATGTTATATCACGGAAACAAGAAAAGAGTGCATGTCGGTAACGATATCAAACTAGGTATGGAGATACCGATGATCGAATCTCGGACATGTAATATATCGTGAAACAAAGGGATTAAGATACTAGCATAAAAGGTTCTGACGATCACATGAAAGTCATCATTGAATGCGTGGGAGTCAGTATGGATCTCTAGGTCCTGCTTCTGATTATTGATCGGAGAAGGGTCTCGATCATGTACGCATTATTCGCGAACCATAGGGTGGCACATTTAAGAGACACCGACATCCATTTGGAGCAAAAGTTTCATGCCGAAAAGAATAACAAGCACAGGAATTTATTTCACTAGATACCGAAACGGGTTTTCGGGTGAAATTGCAGAAAGTGTTTCTGCATGTGAAATGAAATACTAGCAAGGGGTTATATGTGAATGTTTGCCATTAAAGTAATTGACAAAATTCTGAATAAATAAAAGGAGTTTTATTTAATGAGAGTTTGCATTAAATTTGGTGGAAATTTAATGGGAATTTGAGTGGTATTTTGAGTGGAGGAAATTGAAAGGCATTTGAGTGAGTGGAGTGTCCACCCACATGAATGTGGAAGAGGTGGGGGCAGCCCCCATGGCTGGGTGCTATGCCCCTTGGGTGCCCCCCTCTCCTCTATAAAAGGCCCCCCCTCTCATCCTCTTAAAGCACACCTCCTCGTGAAGGATCTCTCTCCCCCTCTAGAATTTATCCCCCATGGTCTCGGACTAGCGAGATACATGTTCCCGGTGGCTATTCGGCAAGAAAGAGTTGTGCTTCCGCTGCATCGCTGGGGCGAGGAGGCGGAGGTTGCTCGGTGTCTTGTACGTGTGTGCGAGCACAGATGTGCTTCTATTTTGCGGCGCTAGGACGTCCTCTAGATCTTGAGATCGGCAAGAGATCGTCTACATCAACCACTAGTTTGGACTCGTTAAGCTTTGTCGGTCTTCAAGGGTATGTTCTATACGGATGTATATCCGCCCGTTGCTTGTATCTAGTAGATAGATCTCGGTACATAGTTCCCATCATAGGAATTTTTTTGTTTTCTACGCTACGAACCCTACAATTAAAGCCCTCACAAACTTGATGGAACACTTTATATTCTTTGCCCCTAATAAACTTGAACCATTGTGACGTCTTTTTTGTATATGCTTGCACTTATACGTTGGAATTAGTAGAACCGTGCTGTCATGGGGAACGTTTTCAACATTGCACTTGTACTTTGTACTCGGTTGATATCATGCTCTTTTGTCTATGGATGTCACCGGTGTGAAATAAAGAGGGAACTTGTAAGTCCATGGAGTTTGTATCTTGTATTAGAGAAACGCCTGGGCCGCTAGCCTAAGCCATGCCTAATCATGGTGGAAACTTGCAGCATCACCGTAATGAGCTATTTATGAAGCATCCTCAATAAAAAGCTATGAATATGGTAAATAAAAAGATTGCTGGGATGCTCATTGTCTGCTTGCCTTGTCATTTTGGTTGGGAAAGCTCCTGTACCATGTGCAAGGGGTACCCCGTTGGCGGTTCTCAATGATATGCAAATACTTACAGTGACAAGAACTTACCTGGACCCAAAGTTGAGTATGAATGAGGTGTGGCCCTCATATTCAAGGGACTTGAGATTGCCAACTTATACTTCGTCAAGCATATACTCCGTGTAACATCCCTAAAATCACATTTCAAACTTATGCATATCATCCATGCATCCATGATCATATGTTTTTCATTTCAAACAAAACACTTCAAAACAGGAGCATATGAGCTCATTATTTTATGTGAACAACTTTTAGTCTAAAGCCACTCTCAGTTGAAGAGTTAAATGTTTTAAACCAAGTCTTCCTTACTCTCTTGTGATTGTGTTTGATTGTTGAAGTTTGGTGAATTTTTACAAAACAAATTTGAAACAGGAACCATTTCCAAAACTTGTTCAAATGATGTGCTATAGCACTTCTTATCTTGTTTGAACAAAAGGACCAAGCTAATACAAAGTGACCACTCGATTTTATGACCTGAAGTGTGAATGTTGCACCCTACAAAATCCTGGAAAAAGTTTGAATTCAAAAGCTTTTGAAATCATTTGAAAATCAATCCAGAAATTCAAAACAGAAAAAGAAAAAGAGAAAGGAAATGGAAAAGGGCCAGCGCCAGGATTTGAGCCCACCAACAGAAGCAGCCCATCTAGCCCACCCGGGTCTCCCCTCTCTCTCTTTCACACTCAGACGTACCCACGAAGTCGCTGACGCCCGGACCCGACCTCTCCTCTGTTTATTTCGCTGACAAGTGGACCCGTGACCCCGTCGTCGTCTTCGTCAATCACGCGCGCCTGCGCCGCTCGCGCCGCCGTTACTCGCCGCAGTCACTGCCGCGTTGATTCCCATTGATTTCGCGAGTAACTCCACGCCCAGCTCCGGCTATAAGAACCTCTCCCCCTCGCGGTCATTCCCCCCCCCCCCCCACACTGCACACTCTTCTTGCCACCAGGCTTCCAGTATTCGCCCTTGCGCCGCCGCAGACAGAACCTACTCCGGCGACCAATTCTGGTAAACCTCGTGCGCCCCTTCCTCTCTGGTTCATACGAGCAGCTTTTCAACTTCCTTGCGCACATCCTGATCCCCTTGGCCCGTCTGTTTGTGATCCAGAGCTTCGACTTCGACGAGCACCGTGAGAATCCGACGCCGTCTCCAACTCCGGCGAACCTTCCTGGCTAGTTCTGACCGCGCCTTGTTCTCTCTTTGACACTCGCATGACCAGCATCACTCCGCGCATCTGACGCACTGGTTATTTTGCCTTGGCGTGATCTGTATCTTCGCCAACGTCGACGAGCAGCCGCACCCGACCCGTTCGCGAACTCCGGCGAGGAATCCCTGACGACTCTGAGCGCCCCTTCGCCAGCCAAGGACACGTTGAGCTTCACCTCGTCACTGCGGTTCTTGTGAGCACCCTCTCCCCTCCCCGGGCGACCTAGTTCGCCGGCACCGCCACTGACAGAGCGCTCCGCCGCTCGCCGCCGCGCTAGCGCCGCTCGACTTTGGTCAGAGCAACGGCAGCCGTTAGATCTGTATCGTAGGGACTAGATTAGATCTGGAGCGAAGCGTTTTCTTTAGATCTGGCGCGTTGGATCTAACTTGATCCGACGGCGCGGAAGCGTGATCCTGAGCGAATCGGTACCGGCCAATAGGATAGCGCCGCGTGGCAGTAGTTTAGATTTAAAACAGATTTTGAATCAGATTATAGTTCAAATTTGTTTTGTTTGTAACTTTTGATTCCCACGTTAGATTTTGGAAAATTTTATACCGTTGGAATCAGGAGAGCAAGCTCTATCAGATTATGCAATGTGTTTAATGTTTAGTTTCTGTTAAAAAGGTTTTATTTGCAGAAACATGTGTAGGGCTTATTTGGGCTTATGAATTGTTTAGGAATTAATTTAGGGTTTAAATAATTGTTGTGTGGCAAGTTTTTGACTTGTTTAAGATTCAGTACTATACACTTGCTTGGTTGAGTTTTAAAAATCATCACTTAGCATTTTGCATGCATGCATATATTTTGTTTGTTTGTATATGTTTTGTGTGTAATTTGTTGCTACCATTCTTTGTGTAGACTTTGGTGCTAGTGATTGTGATTGTGAAGAGTGCTACTCTCCCAACTACCAAGGCAAGTGATACTTCATGAATAATTCTATCCCTATATTTTATACTAAGCATTAGAAATATTTTGCTAAGTATTGCATGTTATTATTTTGCCTATATACCATGTTGGGAAATCATAAGTAGTTGTAGAATTGCTAGAAAATTTCTAAGTTAAGTTACTATCTATGCTATGCTTAGCCTAGCTAGTAGCAAACAAGGGTTGGTTAAATATACATGCTATGATGAAAGTATTTCTAAGTCTTTGGACTTGTTTTGCTTAATAAAACAACTAAGTTAATGAATCACCTGGGTGGAAAGGGACTTGATTGGTGGTTTTGGTTGAGTGGTTACACAAGGCCCATGGCTATGGTTTACCTTGTGTATCTCACTTGTGGTAAGCCACCCAGGAACAAAGAGATTTTAGAGGCCAAGTGTTAAGAAGCTTCTAGTGCAGCCACTTGGCAATATGGGATCTGCCTGGATCACATAAGTTGCTAGAACTTAGCCATTTGGACAGTTGGTGGTAGTGGGAATGATAGGTTGGAACGCGCCCATTTGGTCTAAGGGAAGGCTTCTGAAAGATCCTGTCTTGGTGAAACCAAGTCTGGTAGGGAAAGTGCACAACCTCTGCAGATGGAAAAATCGAAGTACTTAGACAAGTCCATGGCAATGGACAACTTGAGCGTCAAGGCATGGAAGCTATCAAGAATCTCCTCATCCGAATTTCTAAGTAAAAATTTGTGGGTGAACAAGGGTGAAGTACCTCAATGTCTATTGGTGGTTCCTTGGGAAAAGTTTTGACAAAGAAAAACTTAGTGATTTCAACTAATAGGAAAAACCTATTTTGAGCAAAGCAAGCCAAGCTACACTTAGCCAAATTTGCATATAGTATCTAGTCCACTTAAAATATACTAAGGTATCACTTGCCAATACTATTCCAAAGTATTTACCCACTGTGGCTGTAACTTGTGATGTTGCAGGTTACTCTGATGAGGATTAGGTGTCATGAGTCTAAACTCAACATGTTTGCTTGTGGCACATGAAGATGAAGACTTATATTTATTTACTTATTCAAACTCTTGTATTAGGCCCATGGCCTTGAGTTGTAAAGACTATGTTTATCTCTGGAATGGATGTAATAAATGACCTTTGTATCTGTGTACTTCATCTTAAACTGTGGATGCTAGCAATGATCCAGGGACTAGCATTGCAATCACAGGGATCCTTTTCCTTTATAAAGGAGGGATCTTACAGATGGTATCGGAGCACTGTCTTGCCTGTAGGATTATGACCCTAGGATTGGAAACCACTAAGGAAAAATTTTCAACTTCTACACTTGTCTATTCTTCTCGTAAAACTTTTCTAATATTCTCTCTCATCTCTATTTGTAGATGAACTCCATCAACGAAGCCGTGAGGAAAGGACCACTCATGACAATGACTTTGGAGTGTGAGACAGAATTCCCCAAGGCTCTCAAGGACCTCATGGTTGCATTAGAGATACAAGGTGCAGCTGTGTACAAAGGTTTTCCTGTGATGGATGAAGGAGTGGAATACTGGTGGGTGCAACTTCACTTGTATAAGAACAAGGAAGACAACCATCAGGAAAAAAGATTCTGCATGTTCACCAATTCAGTGGTGCACACTACATTCTTTGAATCATCAAAGGATGCAGCTTGGAAGACCATCAAAGAACTTGGTGATAGAGTCAAGTGCAGAATGCTCAACCTCCAAAATTATCTAAGGAAAGAGAAGGAACATACCCAAGAGTTGGAAGCTACCAACCAAACCTTAAGAGGAGACATTATAGACTTAGTGATGGAATCATGTGAGAAAGATAGGCTGATTGCTTCTAGAAACATTGTGTTAGCCAACATATCCAGTGAGATAGGATTGTAAACGTACTTCGTTAGTTGGACCACCACCTATCACCTTATTTTCCAAAATGTTGCTTTAAAATAAGATTGAACCTTGGTTGTTGTAATGGTTTCATGTATGCATGACTTGTGTGTTTTGCTTTCCAAGGATATGCATGTGATGTTTTGTCTTTTGTTTTATCTTGAATTGTGTTGTTCTAACTTTTCTATCTTATAAATAGATGCCTATTACCATCAGCACTGTTGAGGAGTTCTAGGTTACCCGTTTTGGTCCTCGTATCGTTGAGCTTACTACTTTGCTCAATCTCCCTCTTCCCACCATCATGGTGCATCCCCTCACCAAGTTTGAGAGGAAGGACCTCTGGGGCTTCAAGGTCAACCAGCCCAGACGCCAGACTGAGCCTACCACGGAGGCCATTGTCTTCAAGCTCATGCACGATGACATAGAGAGAGGCCTTGAGGTAGTTATGCAGGATCTGATAGGACGTCTGCTAGGGAGACACTCCCGACAGGTTAGAGGTACCCACTTTCATGTCTTCGGTAGACGTGATGAGGATGGAGAGTCCATCGACTTCGAGGATGATTCGAGGGACGCAGCAGAGCCGATTCGTCTGTACCTACAGGACTTAGAGTCTCTCATTAGGCACGTGGACACGGACATGAACAATGTCATGCTCAGCAATGACGATCTCCAGGTGCAGCTTCGCGAGAAGGACAAGCTCTTCGCGGAGCAAGACGAGATAGTCAAGGAAATGGAGGCGAAGTTCGAGACCCAGGACAGGAAGTTCAAGAGTCAGGAGAAGCGTGTCCAGGATAGGAACAAGAAGATCCGGGACATGACTGAAGAACTGCAATCCAAGGACTTCGAGCTAGAGCAGCATCAGACGGTGATTGAGAGGCTTCATTCCCATAAGAGGGCTCTCAAGGCCAAGATAGAGACCTTGACCACTAGCGGCGAGGAATACAAGACCGCGATGGAGAACGCAAGTCTTACCTTTGTGGAGGAGGAGATTGATGCCGATGAGTAGATTGACTACTCGTTTATCTTTTATTATCATACTTGTTGTTTGAGAACTTGTTATTTGACCATCCGACATGTGGATGGCTTGTTATTTGTGTGTGTTTTACTTTACGAACTTGTTATCTTGTTGTTGAACTTTTATCTTTGTGTTGCATGCTTGTGTTTGCTTATGTGATGTAATGTGTATGAAAGCATCTATGGGTATCTCATTCTTATCTCTATTTGAACAAACCACAGATGCCTCCCCGTCGTGCAAACTCCAACCCCAACAACAACAACAACAACATCACTCCAGAAATGCAACAAATGATGACCGCTCAAACTCATCTAATGCAGATGATGACGACGTTCATCCAGAACCAAAACAACAACAACAACAACAACAATAACAACAACAACCCACCGGGCTTTGATATGCTTACCAGGTTCTTGAGATTGAGGCCAGCAAAGTTCTCAGGGACGACTGATCCCATGGTGGCCAATGATTGACTACGTCCTGTGAACAAGGACTTGGTAACCGTGGGCTGTACAGATGCTGAAAAGGTCAGATTTGCCGCACATCTGCTGGAAGGACCAGCCGCCACTTGGTGGGATAACTTCCAGATCACCACTCCCATAGATGAAGTGACATGGGCTATCTTTGAGGATGGCTTTCGCACTGCTCATATCTCATCTGGAGTGATGAGTTTGAAAAAGAAAGAGTTCCACAATCTGAAGTAGCGCCACCGTAGTGTGGCTGAATATATTGAGGAGTTCAACAATCTGGCGCGTTACGCACCGGATGAAGTTGACACCGATGCTAAGAGAAAGGAAAAATTTATTGAAGGCTTGAATGATGAGCTGAATCTGCAGTTGGCTGTGGCATATGTTCCCACTTATCAGTCGCTCTGTGACAAGGCTGCTATTTTGGAGAACAAAATGAAGCAACTGGAGAGTAGAAAGAGAAAGCACTCCGACAAGCACAGCTTGGGATCGTCTCACAAACGATCTCATTATGATGACAGCGGAAGCTCAGGATCCCACAAGCATGGGAAATTCAACAAGCACCACAACCACAACCGTCATGACAACAAGCATCACCGTAGTCATGACAATGACAAGTACAAGAACCACAAGGGTGGATATAAGAGTCACCACGGTGGTAATGGAAGTGGAAGTGCAAGTCAGCCTGTTAAGAGAGACATTAGTCAGGTTGAATGCTTCAAATGCAAGAAGATGGGGCATTACGCAAATGACTGCCCAGAAAAGAAAGTTGAAGGACCCAACAAGCCCAACCCTTTTCAGAAGGGACAAGTAAACCACATCAATGTGGAGGAGGTCTATGAGGAGCCTGATGCTGTTGCTGGTAAGTTCAGACTCAATTCTATTCCAGCATTTGTACTCTTTGATACTGGTGCATCTCATTCATTCATATCAAGAGCAGTTGTTGAAACAAATGAACTACCGTTAGAAACTATTGGGTGTCCTATAAAAGTAAGTTCTCCTGGTGGAGAAATGATAGTGAATTCAGGATGTCATGATCTAGTCATAGAGTTTGGGAAGTATAAGTTTCCCGTTAACTTGATAATTCTAAACTCCCAAGGATTGGATGTCATTTTGGGAATGGACTGGATGACTAAGTATAAAGGAGTGATAGATTGTGCCAACCATACTGTCTCACTCACAACTCCAGAAAATAAAAGGATCAGATTCAAGACCAATTTTGAAGCAAAAAGGAGTATGCTTAATTCTCTTAAGGGGGTTAGCATAGACAGTGTGCCAATTGTGAGTGAATATCCGGATGTGTTTCCGGAAGAATTGCCGGGAATGCCACCAGATAGATATGTGGAGTTTCTTATAGATTTGGTACCAGGGTCTGGACCAATAGCAAAGTGACCTTATAAAATGTCAGTTGATGAACTGAAAGAACTCAAGAAACAACTTGGAGAACAGTTGCAGAAAGGATTTATTCAACCAAGTTCTTCATCTTGGGGAGCCCCAGTTTTGTTCGTGGAGAAGAAAGATAGAAGTCAAAGGTTATGCATAGATTACCGTTCACTCAACAAGGTGACTATCAAGAACAAATACACTTTGCCTAGAATCAATGACTTGTTTGATCAGCTAGAAGGAGCATGTGTGTTTTCAAAGATTGATCTCCAGTCAGGATATTTTCAACTCAAGATAAGGGAACAAGACATACCTAAAACAACTTTCACTACAAGGTATGGATTGTATGAGTATACCGTAATGCCTTTCTGTTTGACCAATGCTCCAGCATACTTCATGAATATGATGAACAAGGTGTTCATGGAATTCCTTGACAAGTTTGTTGTCGTTTTCATCGATGACATCCTAGTTTACTCCAAGAGCAAAGAAGAGCATGAAGGACATTTGCGTTTGATACTTGAGAAGTTAAGAGAGCATAAACTTTATGCCAAATTCAGCAAGTGTGAGTTCTAGTTGGATGAAGTTGGTTTTCTAGGACATGTTATGACAAAGGATGGTGTAGCAGTTGATCCTGCTAAAGTTTCAGCTGTGACTGAATGGGAATCTCCCGAGTCAGTGAAGGAAGTCCGTAGTTTCCTTGGCTTAGCAGGTTACTACAGAAGGTTCATTGAAAATTTCTCCAAGGTAGCTAAGCCTATGACTGAATTGTTAAAGAAGGACAAGAAGTTTGCATGGTCTGAAGGTTGCGAACTCAGCTTTCAGGAATTAAAGAAGAGACTTGTGACAGCACCAGTCTTGTGTCTGCCAGATTTGGAAAAAGATTTCCATGTATATTGTGATGCATCTCATCAAGGTTTGGGTGCAGTACTTATGCAAGACGGTAAAGTTGTGGCTTATGCCTCGAGACAACTCAAAACTCATGAAGTGAACTATCCTACTCATGATTTAGAGTTAGCCTCTGTCGTCCATGCACTCAAAACATGGAGACACTATCTTTTGGGAAAGCGTTGTGAAGTGTTCACAGATCACAAAAGTTTGAAGTATATCTTCACCCAGAAGGAAATTAATATGAGACAAAGAAGATGGCTAGAACTTATTAAGGACTATGACCTAAGTTTGCAATACCACCCCGGTAAAGCAAATGTTGTAGCAGATGCTCTAAGTCGTAAGGTTTTTGTGAATGGCCTTACCAAAGGAGAATTGCCTAATGATCTGTGTACCCAATTTAGAAAACTCAGATTGGAGATTGTGCCTGAAGGACATCTCATGACTTTGAATGTTCAACCCACTTTGTTGGACATGATCAAAGAAGCTCAGAAGATTGATAAAGAAATCGAAGAGATTAAAGAAAGGATTGGCAAAGGAAAAGCCAAAGGATTCCATGAAGACGAACAGGGTACTTTATGGCATGGGAAACGTATCTGTGTTCCACAAGACCCGGAGCTGCGGAAACTGATTTTGCAAGAAGCACACAACTCTCTGTATTCCATTCATCCGGGTAACACCAAAATGTACATGGACGTGAAAGAAATATTTTGGTGGAATAATCTCAAGAAGGACATCGCCGAACATATTGCTTTGTGAGATGTGTGTAGTAGAGTGAAGGCGGAACATCAAAAACCAGCATGTTTGCTTCAACCACTACCTATTCCTGATTGGAAGTGGGACAAGATTGGTATGGATTTCATTACCGGATTACCAAGGACCAGGTCAGGATACGATTCTATTTGGGTAGTAGTGGATCACCTAACTAAAGTGGCTCATTTCATACCCGTGAAGACAACCTATACAAGTGCTAAGTTAGCCAGAATCTACATGAGTAGAATTGTATGTCTACATGGAGTGCCCAAGAGTATTGTGTCTGATAGGGGAACTCAATTCACTTCCCATTTTTGGAGACAGTTACATGAGTCATTGAGAACGAGGTTGGAATTCAGTACTGCTTTTCATCCTCAAACCGATGGACAAACAGAAAGGACTAATCAGATTCTTGAAGACATGTTGAGAGCATGTGCCCTAGACTATGGAGCCAGTTGGGATGAAAGTCTGCCTTACGCAGAATTTTCTTATAACAACAGCTATCAAGCCAGTATTGAGATGGAACCATTTGAGTTTCTCTACAGAAGAAAGTGTACCACCCCATTGTTATGGAATGGTGTGGGAGAAAGAAGTTTATTCGGACCAGATCTTATCAAGGAAGCCGAAGAGAAGGTCAAGTTGGTTAAGGATAGGTTGAAGATAGCACAGTCCCGACAGAAAAGCTACGCAGATCCTAAGCGTAGAGAAGTCACCTACGAAGTTGGTGATAGAGCTTATCTTAGAGTGTCACCACTTCGTGGAGTGAAGAGGTTCGGAGTCAAAGGAAAATTGGCACCAAGATATGTTGGACCATTCAAGATTCTGAGTCGCAAAGGAGAAGTTGCCTATGAAATTGAACTGCCAGAATCTCTGTCAGCTGTCCATAATGTGTTTCATGTGAGTCAACTTAAGAAATGTCATCCAGAAATGGAAGAAACTTCTTTGAAGGATACTATACCTTTGGAGGAGGTTCAACTGGAAAGTGATCTCACTTATGAGGAGAAACCTATCAAGATTCTTGAGACTGCAGAAAGAGTCATAAGGACTAAGACTATCAAGTTCTGCAAAGTGCAGTGGAATCATCATTCCGAAGAGGAAGTAACATGGGAAAGAGAAGATGATCTTCGGAAAGACGACCCTCACCTATTTGCTAGCCAATCTGAATCTCGAGGGCGAGATTCACCTTAAGGGGGTTAGATTTGTAACATCCCTAAAATCACATTTCAAACTTATGCATATCATCCATGCATCCATGATCATATGTTTTTCATTTCAAACAAAACACTTCAAAACAGGAGCATATGAGCTCATTATTTTATGTGAACAGCTTTTAGTCTAAAGCCACTCTCAATTGAAGAGTTAAATGTTTTAAACCAAGTCTTCCTTACTCTCTTGTGATTGTGTTTGATTGTTGAAGTTTGGTGAATTTTTACAAAACAAATTTGAAACAGAAACCATTTCCAAAACTTGTTCAAATGATGTGCTATAGCACTTCTTATCTTGTTTGAACAAAAGGACCAAGCTAATACAAAGTGAACACTCGATTTTATGACCTAAAGTGTGAATGTTGCACCCTACAAAATCCTGGAAAAAGTTTGAATTCAAAATCTTTTGAAATCATTTGAAAATCAATCCAGAAATTCAAAACAGAAAAAGAAAAAGAGAAAGGAAATGGAAAAGGGCCAGCGCCAGGATTTGAGCCCACCAACAGAAGCAGCCCATCTAGCCCACCCGGTTCTCCCCTCTCTCTCTTTCACACTCAGACATACCCACGAATTCGCTGACGCCCGGACCCCACCTCTCCTCTGTTTATTTCGCTGACAAGTGGACCCGTGACCCCGTCGTCGTCTTCGTCAATCACGCGCGCCTGCGCCGCTCGCGCCGCCGTTACTCGCCGCAGTCACTGCCGCGTTGATTCCCATTGATTCCGCGAGTAACTCCACGCCCAGCTCCGGCTATAAGAACCTCTCCCCCTCGCGGTCATTTCCCCCCACACTGCACACTCTTCTCGCCACCAGGCTGCTAGTATTCACCCTTGCGCCGCCGCAGACAGAACCTACTCCGGCGACCAATTTTGGTAAACCTCGTGCGCCCCTTCCTCTCTGGTTCATACGAGCAGCTTCGCAACTTCCTTGCGCACCTCCTGATCCCCTTTGCCCGTCTGTTTGTGATCCAGAGCTTCCACTTCGACGAGCACCGAGAAAATCCGACGCCGTCTCCAACTCCGGCGAACCTTCCTGGTTAGTTCTGACCGCGCCTTGTTCTCTCTTTGACACTCGCATGACCAGCATCACTCCGCGCATCTGACGCACTGCTTATTTTGCCTTGGCGTGATCTGTATCTTCGCCAACGTCGACGAGTAGCCGCACCCGACGCGTTCGCGAACTCCGGCGAGGAATCCCTGATGACTCCGAGCGCCCCTTCGCCAGCCAAGGACACGTTGAGCTTCACCTCGTCACTGCGGTTCTGGTGAGCACCCTCTCCCCTCCCCGGGCGACCTAGTTCGCCGGCACCGCCACTAACAGAGTGCTCCGCCGCTCACCGCCGCGCTAGCGCTGCTCGACTTTGGTCAGAGCAACGGCAGCCGTTAGATCTGTATCATAGGGACTAGATTAGATCTGGAGCGAAGCGTTTTCTTTAGATCTGGCGCGTTGGATCTAACTTGATCCGATGGCGCGGAAGCGTGATCCTGAGCGAATCGGTACCGGCCAATAGGATAGCGCCGTGTGGCAGTAGTTTAGATTTAAAACAGATTTTGAATCAGATTATAGTTCAAATTTGTTTTGTTTGTAACTTTTGATTCCCACGTTAGATTTTGGCAAATTTTATACCGTTGGAATCAGGAGATCAAGATCTATCAGATTATGCAATGTGTTTAATGTTTAGTTTCTGTTAAAAAGGTTTTATTTGCAGAAACATGTGTAGGGCTTATTTGAGCTTATGAATTGTTTAGGAATTAATTTAGGGTTTAAATAATTGTTGTGTGGCAAGTTTTTGACTTGTTTAAGATTCAGTACTATACACTTGCTTGGTTGAGTTTTAAAAATCATCACTTAGCATTTTGCATGCATGCATATATTTTGTTTGTTTGTATATGTTTTGTGTGTAATTTGTTGCTACCATTCTTTGTGTAGACTTTGGTGCTAGTGATTGTGATTGTGAAGAGTGCTACTCTCCCAACTACCAAGGAAAGTGATACTTCATGAATAATTCTATCCCTATATTTTATACTAAGCATTAGAAATATTTTGCTAAGTCTTGCATGTTATTATTTTGCCTATATACCATGTTGGGAAATCCTAAGTAGTTGTAGAATTGCTAGAAAATTTCTAAGTTAAGTTACTATCTATGCCATGCTTAGCCTAGCTAGTAGCAAACAAGGGTTGGTGAAATATACATGCTATGATGAAAGTATTTCTAAGTCTTTGGACTTGTTTTGCTTAATAAAACAACTAAGTTAATGAATCACCTGGGTGGAAAGGGACTTGATTGGTGGTTTTGGTTGAGTGGTTATACAAGGCCCATGGCTATGGTTTACCTTGTGTATCTCACTTGTGGTAAGCCACCCAGAAACAAAGAGATTTTAGAGGCCAAGTGTTAAGAAGCTTCTAGTGCAGCCACTTGGCAATATGGGATCTGCCTGGATCACATAAGTTGCTAGAACTTAGCCATTTGGACAGTTGGTGGTAGTGGGAATGATAGGTTGGAACGCGTCCATTTGGTCTAAGGGAAGCAGGGACGGAGACAGGATTCAGGGATAGGGGTGGCGAGAGGTAACAAAAGTTCAAAACCAATGCATCCATACCATTGTAGATATCGTAAAGTTCAGATAGTCACAATATATTAATGTGAAGTTGGCTCTATGATTAGGAAGATCACCGTCACTAGAATTAGAATTAGGATTGTTCTGCTTCCTCTCCGATCCCTATTAGATGATTCAAATTTGTCTAGATATATATCTACCATTAAAATTTGACTAGATACATTCATATCTAGATGAATCTAAGTCATGTAATATGGGTCGGAGGGAGTATTATAAACTAATTTGCAAAATCGTTCGGATTTGCATTAACATCATATTCACATGGAGTTGGCTAGAATTCTTTATACTCCCTCCAACCCATATTAGTCGATTTCAATTGGATGTATCTAGACAAGTTTGTGTGATAGATATATCCAAATTAAAGTCAACTAATATGGGTCGGAAGGAGTAATTGATCTCAGTCTCTTTTCTTCATATCTTGTTGAAGGTAAAGTGGAGAACCGAATATTTGCCAACAAATTTTCATGTTTGTAGTTCCCACGTCCTGGTAGTTCCTACAACTCTACTTCTATAGTTGATCTACAATACTTTGATATATTTGAGACAAAAACTAATCTAACATTCCGAAACTATATGAGGCATATTTCAGACAATAAGGATTAGAGGGAGTATAAACTAACCTGAATTCTTCGCCTCGTTCCCGTTCCGGCTACTTGTTGCGCCCGTATAGCGGTGAATTCTTCGCCTCGTTCCCGTTCCGGCTACTTGCTGTGTCCGTATAGTGGTGCTCCATAGATCGCTGCCACAATTGTTATACGGTGTCCCACCGACTTTGCTATTGGGAATTGTCATAGACGGCTCCACATCTGCGACCGGCAGACAAACAGCGGACGAGGAAAAGAAACGAAACACCGGCGGCTATGTTCGTGCGTTCCCTGGACCTCAAACCTTCTTTCGAATGGGCTAATTGCCACGTTTGGACCTACAGACGTACTACTAGTAGTTCTAATATATTTGCTGGTTTGGGCCTATCTCTCATGGCATTTCTGATGGGCTTGAAGAGGGCATCCTTTACGTGAGTTTACAGCAAACAGGAGGGGCGAAATTAGTCCAGGACGGGAGAGATTAGCGTTTTATCTAATCTTTATTGAGGTACGACGGGATCGTTGGCGGGGGCCTCGCCCCCGCTCGTCCCCCCTTGCCTCCGTCCCTGAAGGGAAGGCTTCTGAAAGATCCTGTCTTGGTGAAACCAAGTCTGGTGGGGAAAGTGCACAACCTTTGCAGATGGAAAAATCTAAGTACTTAGCCAAGTCCATGGCAATGGACAACTTGAGCATCAAGGCATGGAAGCTATCAAGAATCTCCTCATCCCAATTTCTAAGTAAAAATTTGTGGGTGAACAAGGGTGAAGGACCACAATGTCTATTGGTGGTTCCTTGGGAAAAGTTTTGACAAAGAAAAACTTAGTGATTTCAACTAATAGGAAAAACCTATTTTGAGCAAAGCAAGCCAAGCTACACTTAGCCAAATTTGCATATAGTATCTAGTCCACTTAAAATATACTAAGGTATCACTTGCCAATACTATTTCAAAGTATTGACCCACTGTGGCTGTAAATTGTGATGTTGCAGGTTACTCTGATGAGGATTAGGTGTCATGAGTCTACACTCAACATGTTTGCCTGTGGCACATGAAGATGAAGACTTATATTTATTTACTTATTCAAACTCTTGTATTAGGCCCGTGGCCTTGACTAGCATTGCAATCACAGGGATCCTTTTCCTTTATAAAGGAGGGATCTTACACTCCAGCTTTGCCACTTTAACCTTAACCACTTCAATATGCTTATGATAGGGGCAATGAGGGCTGAAAGCTAACAAGTATCATAATTTTTGGAAGCTCCTTTTGAAACTTGTAATCCCTGCTTCCTTTATAAAAAGGGATTTCTTCCACCACTATTGAGTCTCCACCTTCTACCTTTAGGCACCATTAAGAGAGCATAGTTGTCATTCTGTGTGCAGTGTTCCAAAGCTTATTAATTGATGCATATTTTGTTATTACTTGTTCTAGTCACCCTTGTGAACTTTGCAGGTGTCCTATGCATCTATATTGATACTCTATGAGGGACAAGCTGATTGCCACTATGCTATGTTTTCTGCCTGTGAAACAAACAAACGTTTTTCAATGCATGTTATTCATGATCTTTGTTTGTAGCTTGTCATGTTGCATACATAGTCACTATGTCCTATTGTTAAAACTCCATCTTTCAAGCACATGTTTAGAGTTCTTTGATCCAAGCTTTCAATGCTTGCAAATGGTTGGATCTTTATTGTGAGGGTTCATGTCACCTAAAAAATTATTCTGTTTATCACTTACCTAATCGAGGACGAGCAGGAGTTAAGCTTGGGGATGTTGATACGTTGGAAACGTATCTATAATTTTTGATGCTCCATGCTTTTTTAGTATCTACTTTTCTTTACTTGTCCACACTTGAGGTGCTTTTTACATGTTTTCTGGTACTAACTTATTAACAAGTTGCAACAGTGCCAGATTCTTGTTTTCTGCTATTTTTGGTTTTAGAAAACTTAGTAAATAAATATTCTCGGAATTGGACGGGACAAACGTCAAAGTCAATTACTTTCCGTGGGGAACAAGAAGTCCAGATGGGAGTCGGAGGGGCCAGCCAGGAGGGCCAGACACACCCCAGGCGCGGCCATAGATGGGCCCGCGCCTGGCTAGGGTTTGTCCACCCTGGCCGCCGCCTCGGCCTCCCCTTCGCCTATAAGAAGCCCCCGATGCATAAACCCTGAGTACCCGATCAAATATCTACGAAACCGTCTATAGCCGCCGCCACCATCGTCCCTAGATCTGGGGGATCTGAAGTTCTTCCCAGCACCCTGCCGGAGGGGGGATCATCCCGGAGGCCTTCTCACCGGTATGATGCGTGAGTAGTTCCACCTTGGACTATGGGTCCATGTAGTAGTTAGATGGTTGTATCTCCTCCTTTGTGCTTTCATGTATAGATCTTGTGAGCTCCGTTCATGATCAAGATCTAATCTATTTGTAATCATGCATGTTGTGTTTGCGGGGATCCGATGGATATTGAGATTATTATGTTGGTTTGATTAATGGTTTTGTCTTTATGATTCTATCATGTCTATGTTGTTTGTGATCTTGCATGCTCTCCGTTGTTTGTAGCTATCTTGGCCAAGTAGTTGCTAGTGACTCCAAGAGGGGGTATTTATGCTCGGTAGTGGGTTCATGCCTCTAGTTTCCAAGGGAAGTGACAGAAATCTCTTCGGTTGTAGATGTGTTGTTGCTACTAGGAGAAAACAACGGTCTCTTGTTCATGGAACATGTGGACTGTTTACCTTACACACTTTGCTTAAAGAAGTTGTCTATTGCTTGCAACTTAATACTGGAGGGGGTTCAGATGATAACCTGAAGGTGGACTTCTAGTCATAGATGCAGTTGGATGGTGGTCTATGTATCTTGTTGTATTGCCCAATCGAATCTCATAGGATCTTTCTGACTAGTATTTGCATTGTTATGCCTTGCTCAGTTCCTGTCAATTGCCCTGCTGTAATTTGTTTAACCTTCTTACCATGTTTATTATCTAAGGAGAGCACCTCTAGTGAACTATGGACCCCGGTCCAATCTTTACCATTGATACACCTTCCACTGTTACTTGGTTACTTGCTACAAACCACCATTACCTTCCACACCATACGTTTAATCCTTTGTTACAGCAAACCGGTGAGCTTGACAACCTCATTGATTCGTTGGGGCAAAGTCTTGAGTTTGTGTTGTGAAAGCCTCCGCGTTGCTTGCAACACCTGTGTGGCATTTACTTCCTCCTTATGGTTCGATAACCTCGATCTCTACTAAGGGAAGACTTGTTGCTTGATGCTTCACACCTTGCTCTTGGGGTTTCCAACAAAGTGCTCCACGTCAGCACCATCACAGGTCTCCGCGTTGCTTGCAACACCTGTGTGAATTTTCCTTCCTCCTTAAGGTTCGATAACCTCGGTCTCTACTAAGGGAAGACTTGCTGCTGTGCTCATCACACCTTTCTCTTGGGGTTTCCAACGAAGTGCTCCACACTAGCGCATCAACAATTTTTCTGGCGCCGTTGCCGGGGAGGCTAAGGACGTCTTCACTAGGGGAGTCCTTCACTTCCTTTCTCTTTACTTTGTTTTTAGTTTGCTTTGTTTCTTTTGCTTGGTTTTGTTTGCCTCTTTCCAAAAAAAACCCAAAACATTAGTCTAGTGTGGTTTGCTTGCTTTATTCAAAAACACAAAAAAAATATTTGTTCCTGCTCTAGCTGCTGCTGCTGTTTTTGGCTTGCCCACCTTTGCCAAAATGAACTCTGCTGAGAACACCAAGTTGTGTGACTTCACTAGCACCAACAACAATGATTTCCTTAGCACTCCTATTGCTCCACCTGCTTTGTTGAATCTTGTGATGAGAGAGCAATTTTCTGGTGCTAGTTCTAATGATCCTGCTGCCCATCTCAATAGCTTTTTTGAACTTTGTGAGATGCAAAAATATAAGGATGTAGATGGAGATATTATTAAGCTCAAGCTTTTTCCTTTCTCCTTGAGAGGAAAAGATAAATAATGGTTGCTTTCCTTGCCTAAAAATAGTATTTATTCTTGGACTAAGTTAAAAGATGCTTTTATTGGAAAATACTGTCCTCCTGCTAAGATTATATCTACGAGAAGTGACATTATGAAATTTAAACAACTTGATAGTGAACATGTTGCTCCAGCTTGGGAAAGAATGAAGTCTTTGGTTAAGAATTGCCCCACTCATGGACTCACTGCTTGGATGATTATCCAGACTTTTTATGCAGGTTTGAACTTCTCCTTAAGAAATCTGTTGGATTCAGCTGCAACAAGGCTCCTTGATAATATGATGGTTAACTACTCTGAATGGCTTGTTGAGAGATCTCCACATGGTAAGAAGGTAAATTCTGTTGAGGAAGATTCCTCTTTGAGTGATAAGATTGATGTCATTATGGCTATGCTTGTTAATGGGAAAGCTCCTTTATATCCTAATAGTGGTCCTTTAGCCTCTTTGGTTGCTCAGGAAGAGAAAGTTGATGTGAACTTCATTAGAAACAACAATTTCAACAGCAATGCCTATAGAAATAATTTTGGTAGCAACAACAATTATATGCCTTATCCTCCTAATAATGGCAATTCCTATGGAAACTCTTACAATAATGATAGAAGTTCCCCCTCTAAACTTGAAGTCATGCTCAAGGACTTTATTAGTAAACAAACCACTTTCAATAAGACTATAGAGGAAAAGCTTTTAACTGTTGAGAAAAATATATCCTCTTTGTCTGAAGCTCAATCTTCCTTGATTAATAAAATGGCTGCTAAACCTGAAACTATGGAAAACACCTTTGCTACTGCTCATGCCATACAAGTTACTATTGATGAAAATGTTAGGTTGTTAGCTCAACTTCATGCTAAGTGGGAAAGGGAAGCTGAAATTGATAGAAACAATAGTGTGTGAACCATCACCGCTAAACCACAAGTAGTCCCTATTCCTTCTCCTACTATGCCTAAGTTTGACTTTGATATTGATGGTTGCAATATTTCTGAAGTGATTATGTTCCTACAAAAGCTTGCTAGAAGTCCTGATGCTAGTGATATGCATGTTGCTTTCACTAAACACATTACATATGCTCTTGTTAATATTAAGGAAGAGAAGCTAAAACACAAAGCTTCTATTCCTACGAAAGTAGAAGATAGTTGGGAACCCATTATTAATATGCAAGTGAATGACTTTGATCTCAAAGCTTCATGTGATCTTGGTTCTAGTGTCTCTATTATGCCTAGGAAGATTTATGAAATACTTGATTTGCCACCATTGGAAGATTGTTATCTAGATGTCCCACTCAATGATATTGCTAAGAAGAAACTCATGGGGAGTATTAATGATGTTCTCATTATGGTTAACAATGCTTATGTCCCCGTGGATTTCTATGTTTTGGATGTTGAATACAATGCTTCTTGTCCTATTACTTTGGGAAGACCTTTTCTTAGAACTGTTGGTGCCATCATTGATATGAAAGAAGGCACCATTAAATATCATTTTCCATTCAAGAAAGGTATTGAAAACTTCCCTATTAGGAGAGAAAAGTTGCTTTTTTCTCCTCATTTGAAAGCAAGGTTTGATGTTAATGCTTCATCATTTGAATACTTGATTCTTCTTGCTTCTTGTGCCTAACTTAAAGGCGTTAAAGAAAAGTACTTGTTGAGAGATAACCCAAGAGTTTTCTGAAGTCTTGGAAGTTATTAGTTCAGTAATGAAATCTCCTTATCGTTTTTGTTTCCTTTTTTGTGCCAAGAATGACCTCTAATGAGAGGGAAGTAAGATTTGGGGAGTTGCTATCCCAAAACAGATTTCTGTCCTCCGCCATAAAAATTCTTGCGGAGTCCCTATAACTCGGATTGAGCTCCACATTTACGAATAAATCCCCCAGTATGTTAGATAACTATCGTTAGTTCAACACTTTTTCATTTGAGCAACAGAAGATGTTCAAAAAAATCAATTTCTACCTGCTGGTATGTTTTGACAGATTTCTGCCATTATTTGCATTTGCTTCTTATTGATTCCTTTTTTAGTTCTCTTTAGGTGAATTGAGATTTTTGAAGGAGTTACTACAGTAGCTTGTGTTTTTAGTGAAAATCCTTGCTGTTACAAAGCTTTGCCAGTGGTATAATATCTTTTAAATACACTAATGTAGCTAATGAAGATTGTGCGAAGTTTTGTATGAAGGAAAAATTTCAGGTGTAGAGAGAGAATGATACAATGAGATGAAGAATGGACAAAAGATCAAGCTTGGGGATGCCACCATGGTGTCACCCCAAGAAATATCCAAGAGGTACAAGCGTAAAAGCTTGGGAATGCCCAAGGCATCCCCTTCTTCATTAATAAAAAGCTCAGGTTTGTCTAGACACTTCGTTTTTATTGTTTCATGCACAGTTGTGTTGTTCTTGGAGCATCTTAGTTTTCGTTTTCTTTTCTTAGGTTGTTTAGTTTTCTTGAATAAAGTAGTTTGGACCCCCGTTCTCGTTGTGTTGTTTTGCAAATAAGTTTGCTTGGTGTTTGGAAAGGAGTAGTAAGTTCTTGCTTGAAGTGCAAGAGGAGCTTGCATTGACCATGCCTTAGACTTTAGCATGGCATTCTAGGTGTTTTTTTGACCTTATGCTTAGTGGTTATTGCTGTAGCATGTCTTGTTCCAAATAATTGGGATTGCTTAGTGTGCCTTGAAGAAATTATACGTTGTTTTAGCATGCAAAATCATAGTATTGTGGTATTCTCTTTTGATGCTTTGCTTTGGTTGACTTGGCACATGCTCACACCATGTTATGACTATGCCAAGTCACCATTAGCCTCTATGATCATTTAGTCCTTGACTTGTAGTACCACTCTATGCTTTGATTAGTAATGCTTTGTTGCTCTACATGATTATGGCCATTATGCTCTCTTAGTTCGTTGCTCCCAGTCTTTTGCTAGCCTCCACTTGTATGAGTAAGCTCTACTCATGCTTCCAACTCCCAAGAAACCAAGTTATTCCAAAGTGTTTACTATAAACTCCTATTCATGGTGTGTTACACCATTCCAAGTATATTCTTGTTTTCATCTATCTTCCAATTAAAAACTATTTTTTATGTGAAAACTTAGTGATTAAAGCCCTCACAAACTTGATGGCACACTTTATATTCTTTGCCTCTAATAAACTTGAACCATTGTGGCGTCTTTGTTGTATATGCTTGCACTTATATGTTGGAATTAGTAGAACCGTGCTGTCACGGGAACGTTTTCAACATTGCACTTGTACTTTGTACTCGGTTGATATCATGCTCTTTTGTCTATGGATGTCACCGGTGTGAAATAAAGAGGAAACTTGTAAGTCCATGGAGTATGTATTATGTGTTAGATAAACACCTGGGCCGCTAGCCTAAGCCATGCCTAATCATGGTGGAAACTTGCAGCATCACCATAGTGAGCTATCTATGAAGCATCCTCAATAAAAAGCCATGCATATAGTAAATAAAAAGATCGCTGAGATGCTCATTGTCTGCTTGCCTTGTCATTTTGGTTTTGGGATAGCTCATGTAGCATGTGCAAGGGGTACCCCGTTGGCGGTTCTCTATGACATGCAAATACTTACAATGACAAGAACTTACCTATGACTGAAGCTGAGTAGCATGAGGTGTGGCCCTCGTATTCAAGGGACTTGAGATTGCCAACTTATACTTCGTCAAGCATATACTCCATCTTTGTTCACTTTAACCTTAATCACTTGAAGATGCTTATGATAGGGGCAATGAGGGCTGAAAGCTAACAAGTACCATAATTTTTGGAAGCTCTTTTTGAAACTTGAAATCACTGCTTCCTTTACAAAAAGGCCTTTCTTCCACCATTACTTGAGTCTCTTCCTTCTACCTTTAGGCACCATTAAGAGAGCATAGTTTTTATTCTGTGTGCACTCTTCCAAAGCTTATTGATTGATGCATATTGTGATATTACTTGTTCTTGTGCTATTGGTTTCTAGTCACCCTTGTGAACTTTGAAATTGTCCTATGCATCTATATTGCTACTCTATGAGGGACAAGCTGATTGCCACAATGCTATGTATTCTATATGTGAAACAAACAAACGTTTTTCAATGCATGTTATTCATGATATTTGTTAGTAGCCTTTCATGTTGCATGCATAGTTACTATGTCCTATTGTTAGAACTCCATCTTTCATGCACATGTTTAGAGTTCTTTGATTACAGCTTTCAATGCTTGCAAATGGTTGGATCTTTATTGTGAGGGTGCATGTCACCTCAAAAATTATTCTTTTATCACTTACCTACTCGAGGACAAGTAGGAGTTAAGCTTGGGGATGCTTGATACGTCTGATGGGGATATGCCTACCGGGGTATACCCAGCAGGACGTTTCCTACTGGCCCAAGCCGTCAGCGAGTGGGCCTGCAGGACGGCGACTGGATCAAGACTTGGCGTGGACTCAGGCCTTCTCTCCGGTATGATGCATGAGTAGTTCCACCTTGGACTATGGGTCCATTTAGTAGCTCGATGGTTGTATCTCCTCCTTTGTGCTTTCATGTATAGATCTTGTGAGCTCCGTTCATTATCATTATCTAATCTATTTGAAATCATGCATGTTGTGTTTGCGGGGATCCGATGGATATTGAGATTATTATGTTGGTTTGATTAATGGTTTTGTCTTTATGATTCTATCATGTATGTGTTGTTTGTGATCTTGCATGCTCTCCGTTGTTAGTAGCTATCTTGGCCAAGTAGTTGCTAGTGACTCCAAGAGGGGGTATTTATGCTCGATAGTGGGTTCATGCCTCTAGTTTCCAAGGGAAGTGGCAGGAATCTCTTTGGTTGTAGATGTGCTATTGCTACTATGGAGAAAACAACGGTCTCTTCTTCATGGAACATGTGGACTGTTTACCTTACACACTTTGCTTAAAACAGTTGTCTGTTGCTTGCAACTTAATACTGGAGGGGGTTCGGATGATAACCTGAAGGTGGACTTCTAGTCATAGATGCAGTTGGATGGCGGTCTATGTATCTTGTTGTACTTCCCAACAAATCTCATAGGATCTTTTTGACTAGTAATTGCATTGTTATGCCTTGCTCAGTTCTTGTCAATTGCCCTGCTGTAATTTGATTACCCTTCATGCCATGTTGTTTATCTAAGGAGAGAACTTCTAGTGAACTATGGACCCCGGTCCAATCTCTACCATTGATACATCTTCCACTGTTACTTGTTTACTTGTTGCAAACCATTACCTTCCACACCATACGTTTAATCCTTTGTTATAGCAAACCGGTGAGCTTGACAACCTCACTGATTCATTGGGGCAAAGTCTTGAGTTTGTGTTGTGCAGGTCTCCGTGTTGCTTGCAACACCTGTGTGACGTTTCCTTCCTCCTTCTGGTTCGATAACCTCGGTCTCTACTGAGGGAAGACTTGCTACTGTGCTCATCACACCTTGCTCTTGGGGTTTCCAACGAAGTGCTCCACACCAGCGCATCAGCAGCCAGCTCCTTCTCCTCCACCTTCTCCTCCGCCTTGAGGGTCTCGTCGGAGGGGCTGATACGTCTAAAACGTATCTACTTTCTCGAACACTTTGCTATTGTTTCTTCTCTAAAACTTGTGCGATTTGGATACAACTAACACGGACTGACGCTTTTTTAGCAGAATTACCTTGGTGTCTTGTTTTTGTGCAGAAAATGAACTATTAGGAAAAATCCCGGAAAATATGCCAAAAATTATATTTCACCAGAAGATCCACGGAGCCAGAAGAAGAGATGGAGGGGAGGCCTGGGGGGCCCAGACCCACCCCAGGTGCGGGCCCACCTGACCCCGCGCCTGGTGGGGGTTTGGCCACCCCAGGCAGCTCCTTGGCCTCCCTCTTCACCTATAAGTTGCCTCTCGACCTAAAAACTGGAGGGGGGGTCAATAGTTTTCCAGAAAGAGTTCCGCTCCACCGCCGCCACCAGAAACCAAGATTCGGATCCAGAAACTCCGTTCTGGCACCCTGTCGGGACGGGGAATTTGGAGAGGATCATCGCCATCATCATCACCAACGCATCTCCATCAACCACCGACGTTTCCCTCATCCATGAGTGAGTAATCCCCCACTGTAGGCTTGGGGATGGTAGGGATTGGATGAGTTCTATCATGTAATCGAATAAGATTGTTAGGGCATAGTGCCTAGTATCTCTTGTGCTATTTGACTTTGTTGCAACTTGTTGTGCTTAATGCTTGTCTCTAGGGCCCGAGTGCCATGATCTCATATCTCAACTTATTATTGAATCATTATGATAGTATTGTTTGTGATATTATCTGCAAGTTGTGTACACATATCATTGTCCGGATCCAAAGGCCCCAAAGTGACAATAATTGGGACAACCGGAGGGGATGGCTGTGGTGTGAGGATCACATGTGTTCATGTAGTGTTAATGCTTTGCTCTGGTGCTCTATTAAAAGGATCACCTTAATTGCCAGTAGTTCCCTAGAGGCCCCGCTGCCACGGGCTGGCTGGACAGAAGATGTTGTGAAAGTTCTCATTGCGAGCACGTATGACTATATTTGGAGCACATGCCTAGGATTGTTTAGTACTTAGATGCTTGTTATTATTTATCTGCAATGCCCTAGATCTTGAATTTACATGTTTAGACTAGTCCATCCATCCCTATGCCTACCGCACTCGAATCCTACTATTACCGTTACTGTTAATATTGCTCCTGTTTCACTGTTGTTGTTGTTGTTGTTGCTATTACCAAACTGTTGTTACTGATAAACTTCTGTGAGCAAGAACTATTTCCAGGTGCAGCTGAACTGACAACTCAGTTGTTAAGGCTTGCAAGTATTCTTTGGCTCCCCTTGTGTCGAATCAATAAATTGGGTAATACTACCCGCGGAGACTGTTGCGATCCCCTATACATGTGGGTCATCAAGACTATTTTCTGGCGCCGTTTCCGGGGAGCATAGCTTTATTTGTATGTTCACTTGGATTTATTATTGTTCACTGCTACTCCTTTTATCATGGGGAAGTCTCCTGATGGAAAGTTTCCTATTTTACCATCCACTACAAGAGGAGGTACAGTCTTAAACACCTCTGTTGCTCTTGATTCACTGTCTGTTATAAGTAAGCTTGTCACACCACCACCACATACTCATGCTACACACGCTGCTACTACTGCTGAGTCTGAAACTGCTTTTGATGTTCATGTTACTTCTACTGTGCTTAATGCGAGTGGTTCATTAGGTCCTTTTCTAGATGCTACTATGGCTAGTCTAGGAAATACTGAAACTCCTAGTGAAGATACTGTTACACTTGTTAGCTCACTTGGGCCTAGTGAGAGTTATGATATTAATGATGGTTCCATTGAGTTCACTGATGATTTTGTTGAAGAGTGTCGAAACACACATGGTACTAGTGCTATGAAGAGTCTCCTTGCTAGACGTACTATCATGCCTAAGTTGTCCTCTGATCCTAAGTTTGCCACCTCTCCCATAGATATTGAATATGAAGATTATGATTTCTCTCTTGATTTATCTTATTTAGATATTGTTGAGAAAGAACCATTTTGTGGTACTGAAAATGAGAGTGTTGTGGCTCATATGAATGAGCTTTCTACTATGAGTGCTTTATTCTCTGATGATTTTAAGATGCGCAAATACTTTGTTGCTAAGATCTTCCCTTTTTCACTAAAAGGAGAAGCTAGGGCTTGGTTTAATAGATTACCTCCTGGTTCCATTGATAGCCCTGATTGCTTGATTGCTTCTTTCTTCCAGAAATATTTTCCTCCCGGTGCTAGACATACTGCTTTGCAGAAACTTTTTGATTTTAAATAGGGAGAAGAAGAGAAATTGCCTGAGTCATGGACAAGGTTTCGTGCCTTGACTCATGCACATCCTGGATGTCCATTACCTAAGAATGAGATTCTTGATCTTTATTATAATGGACTAACTGATGATTCTAGGACCTACCTAGATAGCTTTGCTGATTGTGTTTTCAGGAAAAGAACTTCTACAGATCCTGAAGAATTAATGACCAAGATAAGCAAGAATTATGATGATTGGACTTCAACTGAGCTGAATACACCTGAGCCTATTACTCCTGAACCAGTTGTTCCTGAACCAATTCTAGAACCAACAACAAAGAAGAGGGGAGTTATTGCATTGAATGATGAAGTGTCTAAAGGAGAAAGGTATTAGAGCTGAAGATGTGAAGAATCTACCTCCTATAGAAGAATTATGTAAGCTAATTCCCCACTCATCTACTATTGAGGTACACTCTCTCCAACACTTTGATGAAGGTGATATTCCTTATGGTAAGCCTCCTGATCAATGCTTAGAGGAACTTGACATTTTTATTGTTAAACAAGGTCATTTTAATAAACAAGTTCAGGATCATTTATTGGAAAACTCTAGAGCTATCCATGAGTTGAAAGATATTGTGGAAAGAACTTCTAATGATATTAAAATTCTTTGTAAACACTTTCAAATGGTTCAAACTCAACTTGATCAACTTGCTAAGGTCCAAAAGGATATGCTAGTTAATGCTTCAGGAGATAAACATGATTGTGGAATTAGAACTAGGAGTGGTATAGCTACTTAAGATCCTTTATATCCCGAAGAACACCCTAAAAGAATAGAGCAGGATTCTCAACAAGGTGAGAATAGTGGTAGTCCTCGTAAGAGAAAGAAAAAGAAACACAAAATAGTTGAAGAACCCCTTGAACCTGCTGTAGATCCTAATAGTATATATGTCTCTGATGCTGAAACTGAGAGTGCTAATGATAAAAATGAGTCTCCTGATAAGGAGGAGCGTGAGGAAGAACCTGAGAAGCACACTAAAAACACTAGGTACACCAAGGAAGACTTTATTGCTAATAAACATGGTAAAGAGAGAGAACCTTGAGTGCAGAAACCTATGCCTTTTCCGGGTAAGAAACACAAGTCAAAGGAGGAAGAACACTACAACAAGTTTCGTGAGTGGATGAAGCCTTTATTCTTGCAAAATCCTTTGACTGATTCTATTAAGTTGCCTCCTTATTCAGAGTATATGAAGAATATTGTTTCTAATAAAAGGAAGATTCCCAATGAGGATATTTCCACTCTACTTTCTAATTACTCCTTCAACGGTAAGGTTCCAAAGAAACTTGGTGATTCAGGTATACCAAATATTCCTTGCTCGATTAAGAATAATTATGTTAGAACTGCTTTATGTGATTTGGGAGCTGGAGTTAGTGTTATGCCTTTTTCTCTCTATAAGTGACTCCAGCTAGAAAAGTTGATACCAACTGATATTTCTTTGCAAATGGCTGATAGGTCAACTACTATTCCTGTTGGTATTTGTGAGGATGTTCCTGTTCAAGTTGCTCATAATTGCATGGTCTTGTGCTTGAAATGCCTAAAGATGATAATATGTCTATTATTCTTGGGAGGCCTTTTCTTACCACTGCAGGTGTTGTCATCAATTGCAATCAAGGAAAAGTAACATTTAATATCAATGACAAATAGCACACTGCATACTTCCCCAAGAAGGTTGTTAAGAGCTATTGCCTGAATTCCATTGAAAATATTGAAGACATTAAGGTTGGAGAAATATATTGTCCCATTCCACAAATTCTTTTTGAAACTATTATGATTGGGACTATTGCTATCAAGTATGAGGTAACATAATCACCTTGTGGAATACAAAGTTTTGTTTCATATAAGATTGTTTTGGTAACAAGACTTGATCAACCTTGTTAACAAAAGGATTTTCATGAACAAAATAATGTTTCCACTGTGGTTATACTTGCTTTATTTTTCCTTTCTCCTTCCTAGTCTTTGCTTTAGATTTAGTTTTGCTAGTTGTTTGCTTGTTTGAGTTTCTTAGAGCTCCTGTAGTTTGGCTTTTGGTTTGCGTTTGCTTGTTCTGAAAAAATTGTTTCTGCGAGAAAATCAATTTTCATACCCGAAAAAATGGCCAAAAATAAAGTTTACCGAAAAATCCCAGAAAATTCAAAATAAATTTTTCCTCGAAAAAGGGGAAGAGTGGCACCTGAGATGACCCAGGGGGCCACACCAGGGCCCCACACCCTTGCTAGGCGCGGCCTACCAGGAGGTGGCGCCTGGGGGAGGTCTGGCCCACCTGGGCCCCTCGAGACTGCTTCCTCAAAGCCACCTTTTTTCTCTCTCCCGAAAAACACCGGAAAACTTGCACAAGCTCAAGTTCTTGCTGTTCTTTCTCGCGATATTCGATCTCCTTGTTCAGCCCATCTCAAGTGTTGCTTTTTGGAGGGATTGCTCCTTGGTATGTGCATCCTCCACTTGTCCGATTAGATTTGTGATTGGTAGATTGTATCTTGAGTATTTTGTTGCTATATGTGACAGGTTGTTTGAGCTTGCATGCTTGTTCTTTTCTTAGAAACTTTGTGTTGATGCATGTGTAGCCCTCTAGCAAGTTCCTATAGTAGTTGATCATCATTTATCAACATAGAAATCACCTGGTTTGATCGTTGTCTAAAAATTTCTGCAAGGAAGATGAGTGCTTATCCACTGAATCAATATGACTTTATGGTGCATGAGCCAATGAAGGTTCATCGTGAGGGGGCAGTTTTTCCTTCCATATATCCATGCCATGAATTTATGAGAGCTACGGGGATCCTCCAAGATTTCCAAACTATGGTTACAAATGCAGGGTTGGAACACTTTGTTGAAGGTGAACCAATCCAATATGTTAAGCTAACCATGGCTTTTGTGCAGGACTTCTGGTTCACTTGGTCTACTTCTAATCCCATGGTCCATTAAAAAATATATAATATACCTGTCGACCTGCCTTTTGCTGATTTCTGTGCAGCAATTAGAGTACCTCAGTGGGGATCTTGTGAGAAGATCAAGGAGAGGCCCAAGTCACTTGTTGACTTATACACAGAGATTTGCCAAGGTTTCGACTTATCAAAGGAAAGTGTTAAAATTCGGAACATTCAACTACTAGCTATTAGATACTTTGCCTATTTCATTACCAAGTGTGTTCTTGCTAGAAAGACTACTAGAAAGTTGTCTTCTTTTGATCTAGCTTTTATTTCAGCTGCTCTGAATAGGAATAGTTCTTATAGTTTGGGTGATTTGATAGATCATCGTCTCACCACCAACCGTGATAAGGGTGGAATTTGTGGAGGTCTCATTTCTTCTAGGTTGCTAGATTTCCATGGTTTAGAGCCTCACTTTTTAGATTTTTAGTTCCCTATAGATAGGCTTGATATTGAATCTATGATTCAGCATGGTTTTGTTTCTTTGGGGGCTAATGTGAGAAGTTTACCATTTGAATTATCTTTTGCCTAGCAAGGTCGGAGAAAGGGTAGGACTGAGAAAAAAGTTCATTTGCCTGCACCTGCTTTGTTTAACTTTGATAACAGGCAAGGATGGTTGCTTACGGAGGAGGAGGTTGACACTTATGTTGGGGAACTCCCCCAGCAAGAGGAGAATGTTGAAGATGATTCTGAAGACAATTCGGTTCAGCCCTCCAACTTGGGAGAGTATTCATACCAGCAGCCCTCATTTGATTGGGGCGCGTCTTCTTCTTCATCGCATGCGCCTAGATATGATCATTCCTATGATGACCCACCAGCTTGGGGGTACTGTCCACGCTATTGAGCCCCACTTAGGCCAAAAGCCTAAGCTTGGGGGAGGTATACCGACATCACACTCATCTATGCATCATGTTCGGTCGGTTCTTTGTATATCTGTTGTTTTTGCATTCTTTTTGGTTTTTTGTTGCTTCTTTCTAAAAACCCGAAAACACCAAAAATATTTTCGTTGTTTCTCTTGGTTTGTTTCTTTGTTTATTTGCTTTGGTTTGCCTTAAAATAAAAATCCAAAAATATTTTGCTTTGTTTGGTTTGCTTTGTTTTTGTTTGGTTTTTCTTTGTTTGCTTGTTTCTAAAAAATCGAAAACACCAAAAATATTTGTTGTTCTTCTTTGGTTTTGTGAGTTCTTTGCAGGGTTCAGCCGTCCTCAGTGGATTTTGTTTTCATGTTAATTATTCAAGTCACACAAGTGAAGGTCAATAATGAAGATTAAGACAACTCGAGGTGTTGTAAGAGGCTGGTAACAAACTCTATTTGTTTCATTTTTGTACATATACTCATCATTGTGAGCATGCGTAGCCTATTTGTGTAAGGTGTATGTCATTATGGATGCTTAGTAGTTCTTGCTTGTCTGTGATTAGCTCCAGCTTGCTAATAGTTTGTAGCATGTCATATGAATGTTTGCTTGCATTGTTTTATTCATACTTTGGTATGATATTGTGGTGTCCTACTCTGACTGTTCATGTGAATAGATTTGGCACATGCTCACGCATGCATATGACTAATCAGTAGTCAGTAAGACTCGATGATTTATTTTGCCTCAGAGTTCTTGTATCACTTTCATGCCATAGTTAGTCCTGTTTTGTTGCAAGCATGATTATGACAGCTATTGCTTTCTCGTTTGTCGCTGCCTCTCTATTGCTAGCCTTCACTTGCACTGAATACGTGCCCTACCGTACCTGTGCTTCCAACTCCCCAAAACCATTATTGCCAGCTGTGTCCATCATACCTACCTATTAGCATCATTTGCTACTTCAGTTCATATTCCATATGCCGTGTTTTCTTCCAAAATAAAATGTTTGTCTGTTTGAGAAAGTTAGTTAGTAAAGCTCTCACGAACTTGATGGCACACTTTATTCCTTGCGTTTAATAATCTTAAACCATTGTGACAAGTCCATGAAAGTTATATGCTTGCTAATTATATACTGGGAGTCAGCAGAATCGTGATGTCACGGGGAACGCTTTTAACACTTTTTGGATATCTCATCCAGTTGATTCCTTGCTCTTTTGTTTATGGATGTCGACGATGTGAAATAAAAGGGGAAGTTGTTAGTTCATGGAGTTTATACATTGTGTTAGAGAAACGCCTGGGCCGCTAGCCTAAGCCATGCCCAATCATGGTGGAAACTTGCACCATCACTATAATGAGCATCTATGAAGCATCCTCAATAAAAAGCTATGCATATGGTACATAAAAAGATTGCTGAGATGCTCATTGTCTGCTTGCCTTGTAATTTTGGTTATGGGAAAGCTCTTGTACCATGTGCAAGGGGTACCCCGTTGGCGGTTCTTGATGATATGCATGTATTTACAATGACAAGAACTTTCAGGTGACCAAAGTTGAGTAGCATGCAGAGCGACCCTCGTACTCAAGGGACTTGGGATTTCCAGTCTATGGTCTGTCAAGCATATGATTCAGAGTGGACCTCACTTTCACCTTAACCACATGAAGATGCCTATGATAGGGGCAATGAGAGCTCAAAGCTAATGTGTACCTTTCTTTCAACATTTGGAAGCCTTTCAAACCTTCACAAAACCGTTTTCACAAATTTGTTGAGTCACCACTTATTCTATGAGCACCTTCTTGAGAGCATTGTTGTCATTCTTGTGTTTGTTCCAAAACTTGGTTAATTATGTCATGACTTTGATGCTTGTATCTCTGATATCTTTACTTCTAGTCTTCATGTGAACTTCAGAGGTGCCTTGGCATTTATTGTGATCTTTAAAAAAAGGCAAGCGAGATACCACTTTATCATACCTTATTATGAGCATTGCGATGTTGCTTATGTTTATGTTTCATGCAACTTAGTATTATTGCATCGGTTTCTCTTCATACCTTGCAATGACTATTGAGTGGACTTAGTTGCATACTCTTTATTATGAATTGTTTAAGCATCTACTCCTGTGCTGAGAATATTTACATCATATGAAGCAAAGTGTTCGTGAAAGTTCTTTTATCGCACTCAGTTTTCAACTGAATTGCTTGAGGACAAGCAATAAGCTAAGCTTGGGGGAGTTGATACGTCTAAAACGTATCTACTTTCTCGAACACTTTGCTATTGTTTCTTCTCTAAACTTGTGCAACTTGGATACAACTAACACGGACTGGCACTGTTTTCAGCAGAATTACCTTGGTGTCTTGTTTTTGTGCAGAAAATGAACTATCAGGAAAAATCCCGGAAAATATGCCAAAAATTATATTTCACCAGAAGATCCACGGAGCCATAAGAAGAGACGGAGGGGAGGCCTGGGGGGCCCAGACCCACCCCAGGCGCGGGCCCACCTGACCCCGCTCCTGGTGGGGGTTTGGCCACCCCAGGCATCTCCTCGGCCTCCCTCTGCGCCTATAAGTTGCCTCTCGACCTAAAAACCGGAGGGGGTTCGATAGTTTTCCAGAAATAGTTCCGCTCCGCCGCTGCCACTAGAAACCAAGATTCGGATCCAGAAACTCCGTTCTGGCACCCTGCCGGGACGGAGAATTTGGAGAGGATCATCGTCATCACCAACACATCTCCATCAACCACCGGTGTTTCCCTCATCCATGAGTGAGTAATCCCCCGCTATAGGCTTGGGGATGGTAGGGATTGGATGAGTTCTATCATATAATCGAATAAGATTGTTAGGGCATAGTGCCTAGTATCTCTATTAGTGCTATTTGACTTTGTTGCAACTTGTTGTGCTTAATGCTTGTCACTAGGGCCCGAGTGCCATGATCTCAGATCTGAACTTATTATTGAATCATTATGATAGTATTGTTTGTGATCTTATCTGCAAGTTGTGTATACATATCATTGTCCGGATCCAAAGGCCCCAAAGTGACAATAATTGGGACAACCGAAGGGGATGGCTGTGGTGTGAGGATCACATGTGTTCATGGAGTGTTAATGCTTTGCTTCGGTGCTCTATTAAAAGTAGCACCTTAATTGCCAGTAGTTTCCTAGAGGCCCCGCTGCCACGGGCTGGCTAGACAGAAGATGTTGTGCAAGTTCTCATTGCGAGCACGTATGACTATATTTGGAGCACATGCCTAGGATTGTTTAGTACTTCGATGCTTATTATTATTTATCTGCAATGCCCTAGATCTTTAAGTTACATGTTTAGATTCGTCCATGGAACGCCTGTCCATCCATCCCTATGCCTACCGCACTCAAATCCTACTGTTATTGTTACTGTTACTATTGCTCCTGTTTCACTGTTGTTGTTGCTGTTGCTACTACCAAACTGTTGCTACTGATAAACTTCTGTGAGCAAGAACTATTTCCAGGTGCAGCTGAACTGAAAACTTAGTTGTTAAGGTTTGTAAGTATTCTTTGGCTCCCCTTGTGTCGAATCAATAAATTGGGTAATACTACCTGCGAAGACTGTTACGATCCCCTATACTTGTGGGTCATCAGGGGCCCGAGTCGGGGAGGTTTCTGACGCGGAAGGGGCGGGGGTTGTGGACAAAGGCCTGTGGGCCCAGGGGTCGGACGGGGCGGTGCGTCACGCGCATCCCTTGCGACGCCTCAGGGGCGCCTCCTTCGCCCAGAAATGCCTATGCTCCGGATGGTTATCATCGTCGCTAACCTCGAAGTCGGAAGGCCATCAGATGGGGGGGTCACCATCGTCGCTTGCCGGAGATGTTTTTTGGGGGCTGGGAGGAGGCAAGGGGCTTCTTTTCGACTCGAGGATGAAGATGAGGAGGCAAAGGCGTTGCCACTATTTATTGAGGACCGGAACCATAAACCAGCGGGGCTCGGCGTGAAGGCGTGGGAATCCTGCGTTGCGCAGCCGCGTGCGCTGCCCGTGTTGCGTGTAGTCAGCGGACGCAGCCGCGTGCACGATCAATGCGGTCAGTACAAAAATATTGCTAGGATGCGACGTGACCCTGTCCCTGCATGCATGCTTGCATTAATGAGAAAGAGAGAAAAAACGTTCAAAGTCAGGCAGGCGTCCAAGTCACGCTGACCCGTCCAAAGTATCATGCACCACGCACCGCATTAGCCCGCAGCATTCATAGCCTGACAGTCCAAAGTCACACGCACCATGCAAATAAGTGTACTTCTATCTTTTGTTTAAGTCAAACTATGTCAAATTTGACCAACCTTTTAGATAAATATATTAACATATATTACACAAATTTATCATATTATGAAACTAAGTTTAAAAACTAATATAATGAGAAAGGGACCCTAATTACTATCCGTGGACTTCTCCTGATTGGACGCTTAATTAAGTGTTATCACCGCATGCAACCTTGTTCACACTGCATGCAGAGTAGCATAAAGGAAGAAGAAACACTTAGTCTTTATTAGTCGCATGTAATTAATGCTAAGCATGCCTTAGAATGGAGTACTCCCTCCATTCCGGATTATAGGGAAAAATTACCAAAACACCAGGACCTATGTGATTATCTATTGACTATGAAAAAGAGTGAAACACACTAATTTAGCCTTAATGGATGTGTACCACATGGAATATGTGGTAAGTTCACACCGTATGCAAAAGAAAGTTCCACTATTTTTACACCACATGCATGCATGAAAAACCAACAGGAGAGGAAAATGGACCATTTAAGTAATTACAGGGTAGTAAATCAGGGCAATAAATGCATAAGTTAGCCTACTCGAAAAATTATTAGAATGGAGGCAATAAATGCATAAATAAGGGAGTAATTTTTTGAAATTGCATGTTTTTCTATGGCGCACTGTAAATTGAACCGGAGGGGGGTAAGATTGACTGAAGACAAACTTAGACGTACACTTATTTAATACGAGGAGGGAGTAAGTGCGTTGCTTTCCTGCACGCAAAATAGCTAGACTATGACACGGGGCAGCTGCATGACATGCATGTATGGTTCCGTCGCGTGCAGCCCCCCAGTGCCCTCGTTAATGCGGGCAATGCATGCCATGCTCGGCCCAATGGTCAATGGAGTGCGCCACGGTATACCGTCTTTGTTCGTGGAAAAAATGATGCGAGCCAATCAGATTCTAGAATTATTGCTCCCACGGATCGCCAAGAGCTAGCCGCGAAATTCTTCCAAGAGACGTCAACCAATCAGGTTACAGAACAAGCCCCTCCTACGGATCGCCCAGATCCACCCGCGGAATCCTTCTAGAAGACGCGATCGGATGGCCACAGTGTCGCGGTAGGGTTAGATCAATGTTCCTCATTCGGCCTTAGGGTTAGCTGGGTTTAGGATGCAGTCAACAAGGTTTTCACAAGTTTGACCAGACATTGAAATGTACATAACTAATTCAAAAAAATCAAAAAATACAAAACCTTTGCATGGTGTCATGTTATGTGACATAGTTGGGAGGAAAAATATCAAACTTGGTATATTGATCATATTTCAAAATCCCCTTCACAAAATGACCTATCTCATCCGAGGTTTTCTGACTTTCGAGTCAACTGACCAATGATATGGCTAGAATCAAGGCATAGTTTGTGATAATGTGACCATATTATGCATGCATGTGTATAATGAGATTACTAACAATGTTGTAGAAGGAAGATTTCCTTTTCGACGCACAAAAAATCCATTTTCCATTTTTTGAGTGCCGAAAGGGGGGCGGGATTTGTGAAGCAACCACCAAATTGAAGGTTCAAAATGGTAACATCCTATTTTTGAAAAATACTAGACCACCTTGAATGTAAAATGTCCCAACTTGAGTATCTCAAAGCTTTTATTCCATCCCTGGTGAAAAAGACAAATCCTGCCGAATCGGTTGGAAGTGGGTAAGATATGAACTACAGGTACATGATTTCATGCTGATAATTTTTTGTAAAAATCATTTTTAGGTTCACAACATTCTATTTCATCAGAGATACAATGCTAGTTTAGTGAGCCTCAGCCTCTAGCTAAGAATATTTATGAAAATCCTTCACAAAGTTTGACCAAAAATTCAAATGTGCATAACTAATTAAAAAAATACAAAACCTTTGCAGGTGTCATGTTATGTGACATAATTGTGAGGAAAAATATCAAACTTGTTTTTATAAATGGTCGAAAAAAAACTTGGTTAGAAATTGGGTGGTTTACCCTAGCTTTGGAGCCCATTTCTACCACATTTTCGGTGAGGGTGAGTTTTACTTCACAAAAGGGATCAGGGTGAGGATGAGTTGTACTCTACATATGAGAAAAACATTGGAAGCTCATACAAACATAGAAAAGTACACACAGCTACATTGGTTAAAATTCAAATTTACCATCATATTTGAATTTCGGCCAAATTATTGCAACAACAAGTGCCAAATTATTACAATAACAAATGTTTACAACAACAACAAGTGCCAAATTATTGCAATAATAAGTGCCAAATTATTGCAACAATAAGTGCCAAATTATTACAATAACAAATGTTTACAACAACAACAAGTGCCAAATTCAAAGTCTATTTCTTTTGGCTCTTCTTACCCCTCGATTTCTTCTCCTTCACAAGTTTCACACCACACAACAGGTTATGCTCTTATTTTTCTTCTGGCCTCTCCACAGCATGTCCAAGAGTCTGCTTCACCTCCTGCACCTCCTCAACAGCACAATCTGGTTCAGAATGTGCAATAGCCTGCAACTCAAGAGCTGGCACCAGAGCCTCATTAACATGCTCATTTTGCACCACAACCTCATCAACATGCTCATTTTGCACCAGAACTTTCAAATCAGAATCGGTGTTCCCTAAAAGCCTCAACAGCATTAACAGGTTCACTTTGCACCTCAACAGTTTGCACATCATCCTCCAAAACAAGTTCAGATTGCACCTTAGCAGCACCAAACATGATCTGGTTAGTTCTCTTCTTTCTTTGGCCATTGATTCTTGCTCCTTTCACTGGCCAGCATTCTTCAACAACAAGAGGTGGGCCTTTTTCTCCATGCTTCCTCCTGAAAACAAGCAAATTAGTTGGGGGAGAAAAATCATCAACAAGAAATACATAGATTTTGGATGAACATACTTTGGATTTCAGCAGTGTATCTACACTTGGTAGAGCCAGCTCAGTGTCCAAGTTCTTCACAGAGTTTGCATATATTCTTGTTACCTTTTGGGCCCTTTTTGGCTTGCCATATTTCTTTTCATCTTTCTTCCCCTTCTTGCTGCTCCCACCTTTCTCAAACCAAGCCTTGAATCTACTCTGCTTGGGCCTGCCAGCCTTTCTTTTCATGAAAGGAGGACACAAGGAGAACTGAATGTCCACTTCAGGCCACTGAGACTGGTCTGTAAGTGCTAGAATTGGTGTTCCATATGCAGCCTTGAATTTTTTTACAGAATAATACTCATGCAAATATGGGTGCATATTTAGCTTGTGTTTAGAGGCCAAGAAAAGTATGGCATGCTCACAAGGCTTCCCAATGTGTTGCCATTCAAGGCATGTGCATTCATGCAATTGAGTGTCAACAACATGCCTCCTGCCAGTATTTGTATCTCTAACTTCAGCACCCCACAATGAGGATTTCTTAACACACAAATGTGCAAAATTTCTCCTCCTGTTGACCACCTTATGCACAACATCAGGAAGCTTATCTCCTTGAAGAACATCACCAAGCCTTCTTCTCAATTCCCATCTAACTTTCATGTGTTGAATTGGTTCTTTGATACAATTTGGACACTGCTTGTCTTGTCACACTCTTGTGTGTGCCATCTCGGTTTACTTGGTGTTTTTGTTCAAACTGTATCTCATTTTTGGTTCTTGAAAGCCTTGTGTATGTGTATTTACTACATATCTATATTATGGCGTGCTTGCTTTCTTTGATCCAATATATAGGGGAAACTCCACCAAATCCCATCGGCTAAGTTGTGCATGAAATTCAATTTCATATCAAAATGCACATAATTATGTGGAGTCTCTCCTATGTATAGTAGTTAAACTAACTACTTTGGACCCAATTAGTTTCGGGACCATTTTGTACTTAAATATGTTTAAGGTACATTGGAGATATATTGGATACTTGTCTCTCAATTTTGAAGAAGTGGTGCTTACAAGAAAATTTGTGGCAAGCTATAGGACGATCAACGAATTCATATCTTCTACATCCTACCAATTATATCTCGGTAACGAGTATCTCTTGCTCATGCATATTTATCTTGCTTCCAACCTTTTGTAGGTTGCATCTTGGAATGAATTTTTGTTATTATATTTAGTGTTGTATCTCTAGCCATGGTATTAAAAGAACTCTCTATTGTAAATGTGTATAAGTTGAGATGAGTGCATATAATTGGGACTATAAAAAATCATGCATATGATCCTCCAATCCCAAATATGTCAATCTAGCAATGTTATTGCCTATCATTTCATCAACTTCTCTCATGTGCAATAGTGAGATTTTTGCTAGTCTATTTTTTCCTTGTGATACTTGTTGTCTTTCTCCATATATTTCAACTTTCTCCTTTTTCCCTTGGTTATAGTTGTAATATATGTAGTGTGTTGATATTTGAAGCTCATTAATGTACAATAAGATATATTTGAGCCTTTGGCCATGCCTTGAAGCAAAAATCTTATTGATATATGTTATGACTTCATTTTTGCCTTTCATGTGCTTTCTTGTATAATCTTCTTTATGTGTGCATATTTCTTTTTTGGCATATGTCTTTGTGATGTTTTCCATTTAGACATATACACATATGAGGAGATAATTTTAGTTGATTTTTAATCGTTGGAGACCACCTTTCTATTTCTTTTGATTCTTCGGTGGCTTCCAAATTTAATTGTCTATGAGTGCTTGTTCCTCTTGTTTGCATCTTTGGGCACTCATATTTGTTCTCTCATGCCTTGTATTGTTAAATGAACTTGGATGAGCGAGGATTACATGATTATGCACCTTGTTCCCAAATGCAATTATCATAATTGGTGCATTATCTTTGGGGAGCTCATCTAATTCATTTAATAATACTCATTTATCCTTTTTCTCATTTATTGCGTCTTAAATGTTTATGGGGAAGTGAGGATTCCATATTTGTGAATTTTTGTATTAAAATACAACGATTCTAAAGTGCACACAAATCTTGGGGAGCTTCTCTATTTTATTTAAGCATTTATTTGATCTCTCATTTGTTGTGCTTGAAATGCTTATGGGGGAGCAAGGATTCCATATTTGTGCAATATGTATTCTAATGCATTTATGTTGAATAGTGCACAAATCTTGGGGAGCTTCTCTATTTGTTATTTAAAACACTCTTTTGCTCATATCATAATATCTTGTAGTTTCCATTTGGACTCATTTGTTGTTTTCAAATTGGTTTGTCGGACCTTGTAGTTGCTTGCATCATTTGACTTTATTTTGGCAATCTCCGGGTCCTCGATATAGTTCTACTCCCTCCCAAGTATTCATCACTGGATATGTGCGAAAGCACACCTTTGGAGGAATTATTACTATATTTTCCTTCTAGAACTTGTCACCCATTTCGGCAATCGATGCCAATGGGGGAGAAGTTTTAGAGGGTTTAAGGGAAGTTGGTTTATGCATTGAGTTTGTTCTTGTGCATTTGCCTCTCATGCTCTTGCATATTTGTTGCTTAGCATGTGGTATATATAGAGGAAACTCCATCAATGATAATGATTCGCAATATATGCAATGAAATTCAAGTTCATCACACATGCATAGATTGTGGGGGAGTTTGCTCTATATATGGTGGTGGTACCAATATCACATACTTTTGTAGTATTTGATATTGGTATTATCATTTTATTCATTAATATTCCTTATATAAACCCTCTTAAAGGGATTGTCATCAATTACCAAAATGGGGGAGATTGAAAGAACATGTTGGCCCCCATGTGTGGTTTTGGTAATTAATGACAATCTTTATGGACTAATGTGTGTATTAAGTTATACTTGTAGGATTTGTCCATTGGCATCGCTTGGAGCATGTGTTGGCTTCAAGGTCGATGAAATGCAAAGAAGATATGTTGGGCAAGCTCAATATGCGAGGTCGATGATGAAGAATTAAGAAAGACGTCCCATCTTGAGAAGGTCAAGATCATCTACATCGAGCTCAAGTGGAATGCTCAAGTCAAAGGTATTATCTTGATAGGTTTTCCCTTTTGCCGGTCTCTTGTTGTGTGTAGGAGACCGGGTTTAGGATAGATAACCGTACTATCAAGAGGGCTCTCGTATGAGTAATTCGGTCACATCGTTCGGAGAGAGCTCAAACCTTTGCATACTTGCATCATCGCATTTGGTTGTTATTTGTTCTTATCCATGTGAGGATATGGAGCTTGTGGTAATCTCCATAAAAGCTCTTGTTCATCAAAATCGGATCTTCTGTTTGTATCTCGTTGCGATTTTGATTTATGCGGCTTTTCGGTTTCTCACCAAGTGAGGTATCTCACATTATATTACTTGATACATTCTCACTTGGTGATAACCAATATTTCCACTTTTCATAGGGTAGCATTTGTTGTCCTCTATCCAACGCAATTGGAATCGGGTCAATCGGAGCTACCGTTTAAAAGTTATGACCGTTTGAATATTTGCCGTTTTAAGTGAAAAGGAAAAAGAAAAAACTGGACCGAGCGGTACTACCGCAGCCCGCTCGGGCCTGACGCGCGCAGCCCACTTCCATCTGGCCCGGTACCATTTTCTGGTCCTACCAGACCGGCCCGGTAGTACCGCCCGGATGGGCCCGTACTACCGGCCGGCCCAGTTTATTTGCCCAGAAATTCCTAGCCCAGCTACTCCCCCAGCGCCCGCCTCGTTTCCATCGCCGCCAGATCCCGCCCGCTCGCTGCGCTGCTGGGCCCCGCGTAGCTCGCCTCGCGCACGAGCCGCTGCCGCCAGATCCCGCGCGCCATTGCTTTGCTGGCCCCGCCTGCCTGCGTTGACCGCCTGGGGGCTCGCCCGCGCGCGCGCCCTGCAGCTCGCATGCGATGCTACTGCTGCTGCTCGATGCGCTGGTGGCGCTGCTGCTGCACGCCTACCGCCTGCGGGCCCCGCGAGCTGCCGCGCTGCTGCGCTAGCCCGCTGTGCTGCTTGCTGCTGGCTGGCCCCAGTGGCCCCGCTGCTGCTGCTGCATCTGCAGGCCCACGCGCAGCCGCCGCTGGCCAATCACGCACGACGCCTCCTAGCTTGCTTCTGCTCTGCCCGTTGACCCAATTTAGTTTATTTGATTCACTTCGGTTGGCCCAGGGGTACTACCGAACCGTTATGAAAAAATAGCTCCAACGGCTAGTTTTTCTGGGCCACTATTTATATTCTTTGTCCGTTTTTAGTTTTGAGTGCTCCTCTCTTATCTATTAGCCTAAACTTTGTCCACACTTGCTCTAGATCTTGAAGTTTGCCTAATCTTTTCCCTCCGATGATTCTTGCCCATATTTGAGTGGAATAGAGAGGAGATCTAGACCCACGTTTTGACCTAACCGATTCATCTCTTTGTGAGTGTATCTTTGGGGATCTATATTTTGGGGGGATTTTGTGTCTCTCTTTGATTCCTCCTCTCTTGTTCCCCCAATAGCTTTAGTAGCTTTGTTGGAACTTGATAGTGAGGGATTTGAGCATCTTTGTGGTGTTCTTGCCATTTGCATTTGGTGCATCGGTTTGAGTTCTCCTCGGAGGATTTGGTTTGAGTTGCTCATTGGAGCTTGTCCCTCTTGGGTTCTTGGAACCCTAGACGGTTTTGTGGCCTTGGTGGCATTTGTTGAGGCCTTTTGTGGCGTTTGTTGGGAGCCTCCAAGTTGTGGAGAAGTGCCCCAACCTTGTAAGAGGTTCCGGTTGCCACCGACAAGTGCACCGATAGTGGAAGCGTGAATCGATCCCATTGGAGTGAGATTCACCGGAGAATAAGGGAGGCCTTTTGTGGCGTTGGTGGTTTGATACCACCCCCTCTCCAAACGATACGTACTCCATGTTGGGAGGAACTCGGTAAAATATCGTCGTCCCCGCGTGCCTCGGTTATCTCTATACCCAAGCTTTTACTTATGCACTTTACATTGTGATAGCCTTCGTGCTTGAAGTAATCTATATCTTGGTATCACTTTGTTGCTTGTATTGCTTAGCATAAGTTGTTGGTGAACATAGGTGGACCCTAGTTGTTCTAGGTTGTGCTTGACAAAGTAAAATGCTAGTTTTATTCCGCCTTTGTTGAGCCACTCTAGTTCGCCTATTCACCCCCCCCCCTAGGCGACATCCGTATCCTTTCAATCCTGATCTGGTCAACCATGTCATGGACAGGCAAGTCTTTTAACTCCTTCACTTTGTTGTTGAAACTTTCTGCCAAATTATTGTTGATATGATCACATTTTATGGCAGTGTTAAAACTTGACCTGTACCATAAAAGAGAATGGTAGGTTTCCAACCATGTACAAAACTTGACCCTATCCTCCCCAGAGCATGCCGCCTTAATCTTCTCAAGGTGATATGAATATGTCTTTTTGGTGTAAGATCTTGCTGCTGGCCACATGCATCCAAAATCATCTCCTTTGAATTTTTTGATCAAATTCATCCACATATGGCCAAAGCACTCCCTCTGCTCAGCATGAGGGAAAACAGTCTTCACTGCATTTTATAAACCTTTAATGCATCTGTGTGCACTGCCAATGGAGAGACTGGCCATATGCATCTTTTCAACTGCATCATGAACCATGTCCATGATGCCTCAGTCTCAGACTGAAACATGCCAATAGCTACAGGGAACATCCAATTGTGTCCATCTAAAGCATTGTGTGATGCTAGTTGACCATTCCACTTTCCAGTCAAGAATGATGAGTCCATACTCAAATATGGATGGAACCCTGCTTTGAAGCCATCGATGCAAGGCTTTAAAGCCATGAATAATTTAGAGAAGAAGACTTTCCCATCAGTTGTTATCTCGGTATCTATCTCCACAACACTGCCAGGTGACCTCTTCTCTCCTTCTGCTTTGAAGTTATAAAGCATTCAAAAGGTATTTTCCCAATCACCATATATCTCCTTCATTGCCCTTTGCTTTGCCTTCCACGCTGAAGTATAATTCAGCTTAATGGGGTACTGCTTTTCCAAGTCTATTTTCAGTCCTTTTGCAGTGTTGTTTGGTGTTGTGGCTAAAATAGGCTTGATTTTTTTTACAACCCATAATTGTGATGTCATCTTTGTAACTGTTTGAGAAGTTGTAATACAAGTATGAGCTTTTGGAATTTGATTCACTCTTATTGTCCTTCCATCAGGTTGGCGTCTAGCAGATATATACCACTTGCAAGGCCTGGCACCACCATCATAACCTATGCATTTTGCATAGAACTTCTTTTTATCAGTCCATAAAGTCTTGGTAGCAAACTCACGGTTGACTGCATATGTCCTGAAACACATCCTGAATTCATCCATACTTGGAAACAATCTCCCAACTTCAATAACTGGGTCCTCTTTGTCATAAACTATTACTAGCTCATCATCATGTGCATCATCTACATGAACTGCATCATTTTCCAACAACTCTGGATCTATATCTGCCTCTTCATCTCTTAAATGGTTGTCACCATCATTTGTAGCTTCATCCCTCTCCTTCTCTTTGTCTCTGTCATCTATAGGAATGCAAAAAATCTTTGCCATTTCAATGTCAGACATTGGTGCCATGAACAAATCAGTCCAGGCACTTATCTCAACTGAATTCCAATCAACAGTTACAATCTTTTGTGCAGCCCCTTGTACATTAGCATCTGCAGCCTCCCCTTGCGCATTAGCATTAGCCTCCACTGTTAACACTGCCAACTCAATAAGTATAGGCATTACTTGTCTTTGTGCAGCCCAATCATCCTCGGCCATCTGAGCAGCCAACTTCGAGGCCACATATCCAACCCTCGAATCAGGTTGCATAGGAATGAGCTGTGCTAAAAATAGAAAAGTTTTCTTGTCCAACCGTCTCGCTCATCGATTTCATCAACTATATGTTGAATTGTCTCCATCCTAACATAGTCACATTTCCAATCATCAAATCGTAACAAAGAAACTTCTTGCTCTGGCCCCCAAACCACACTATCCCCAATTTTTTCCACCATATTACTCACCTCCTCCTCTCCCATGTTTATTAGCTCTTGGGGATCAACATGTTCTAATTCCACCTCCCATTTAACAAATGTGTCTCTCTCAATGAGCTGGGTGCTGCCATCAACTAAAACAACCCTAGAGGGAAAGAATTTGATGCAAAATTCGAATCTGTGCTGCGCAACATCGTCTCCCCTGTTTTTGGCGGGCACTGTGATCTAGCGGAAGCGAACAAGGAGCCAAATCTTACAGAAATTAAAGTGTCAAAGATTCGGGATATACCGATTAGAAGTCCCCTCTCACGGCTCCATCTCGTTCCCCTCGCCCCGTTCAGCACACCCGCCCGACGTCCACAATCTAGCATCAATGGGCACGCTCAGATCCCGAATTGAGAAGAATGGAAGAGGAATTAGGTTTCAAATGGCACTCACCACCTTCGTCGTCGAACAAAAGCGCTGCTGCCTAAAAGAATTTCCCTGCCGCCGGCGCCGGCGCCTAGAACGATGGGTGAGGTGCGCCGCTGCCGTCGGGGAAGCTACAGTAAGTGTGACGCACGCTCTCGGTCGAAAGCGGTTGGTTTGACTGGCTGTTCCAACCGACCGGTTTGACTTAACCCTAATCTTGGAACAAAGTTAAATGTGTCCTTAACGGCCATTTTATGGCCCGTGTGGCCCTGGACTATTAGCTTCCTCAGAAGCATCGCATGCGAGCTATTCTTTGCAACGATGTCCTATTTTGTCTAATTCCATGGAAAGACGTCGCATGGGAGCTATAAACCCACGTTTAATAAGCCTGCGCGGACAACTGATCGCTAGGTCCAAAAGCCAAACTCAACATTGACCTTATTTTATGAAATATTAGCAAATACAGGCGCGAGTACAACTAATACTAAGGCCGGTCATAGTGCATACTACCTCCATTCCAGTTTATAAGACAAATACCTAGTTCGAGAAAATAGTTTGACCATAAATTTGATCAACACAATACAAACTATATTAAACAAAAATTATACCATTAGATTTATATTTAAAATACGCTTCTGATGGTACAATTTTTGTGACATATGATTTATACATTGTTGACCAAATTTACGATCAAACAATTTTCTCGAAAGACGTATTAGCCCTATAATCTGGAATGGAGGAAGTAGTAACTTAGAGTAGTACCATGCATATGTTACTAGTCTAGATTATTACTACTACTTACCTCTATAGTAGAAAATAACTTAAGTGTGCTAAAATGCAATGTCACATTAAATAACATGTAGACTTATTTTGTCTTGATATGTGTGATGTTATAGAACATACTAGTTATTCTATCTATCTCTTTTCTCATTAACTCATTGTCACATAAGCAAAAATGTTGAGTTGGACATTTAGTTACTAGTTAAGTTAGCCCCACTATGACCAGCCTAAAGTACTCACTCTTCTCCACTGAGATCCAAGCCAAATTACAAGTCAAAATCAACATATGCGAAGAATCGTGCCTGGTCAAGATAAATAATTATGTACTGATCAATTGATCCTCTTACCTAATATCAACTTGTACTCCGCGCAGATCTCGGTATGCAACTTAATGCAATTTACAACCATATATAGTTTTACTCCGTACTACACGCGGCAAGAATTTAGTGCAGGCGACAGGCGGCTGGTGCGAGAGTTGGTGGGGATACGAATTAACCCACAAGTAAGTTTTATTGGGGAAATCGTAAAAAGATAGTCCGCCATCATAAACAAAGTAATGGATATCCTCACAGAGTGATCAAAACGCTCGTGTGTGAAAAGTTCATGTCCCGTTTTTATGTTTTCACGAGTTGATGACCAAGACGCTTATGCTTGGCAAGTTGACAGAAATTTTGATGTTTTTATAGGAGCACATCTTAATTTCTTCTTCGTATGATGGAGAAGTACACAAATCGTCTGTAACGACTCCAAATTATATTTGATATCCACTTACCGGAGAAAAAAAACGGATACCAACTGAACGCTACTACATTTATAAACACTGGTAGTACCTCGAATTCGCCATTAACCTCGTTGTACCAGTGCCACTAAACTGTAGACCAGGCGGGTATAACCAGTACTGAAGTACCCACACTCTTCTCCACTGAGATCCAAGTCAAAATCAATATATACGAGGAATCTTGCCCTGTCAAGATAAGAAATTATGTACTCATCGATCAATCCTCTTACATGCAATGTCAACTTGTAACATGCAATGCCCAGATCTCGGTATGCAATTTGACGCAATTTAAAACCATACTACATAGTACCAGTACATTATTTTTGTAGACCATACGCCGACCTAGTTACATGATGATAGCTAGCTATACGTAGGGTTTCACGATGCCTATAAATAACTTCGCCTGCTCCTAGTTGGTATCTACACCACTTAAGCCGATCTTCATATTTCATCTAGTGTCTTTTTTTTTCAAATGGCTTCAGGTTCAGTCGGTCTTGTTCTCAAGGCGGCCGCCATCGCTGCTGTTCTGGCCATGCCGGTTCTACCTTCATCCGGGCGCTGTCCGTCACTGGGACCGGCGTCACCGCCACCCGCACCGACGCCATCGGTGCCAGCACCAGCGCTGCCGCCGCGGGTATCGTGCCGCGACTGTTCTCCGATTATAGAAGGGTGTGTGTCTTCATGCATGGACTCCATTCCTCAGAAATGCAGCAAGCCATGCAACGACCCTCAAGGCTACTGCGCCGACTGCAAGGCCGCCGTGATCGGGAGGTGCATGGCCAACTGCGGTACCGGCAGCAGCTGCGACTGCGATGGCGCCACCGCCAACTCATGCAGCCTCGACTGTTCCGACGGTGCATGCGGCCATTGCGTGTACGAGGAAGAAAGGGACTGCCCGAACGGCTGCCGAGCCCAATGCGAAGTCACCTGCGTGCCGTAGCCCGTAGGGAGCGTGTGCTGGCTTATCGCCCGGGTGTATGTTGTACCAGACTTGCCAGATTTAAGCATATCTCCCCCACCCCCACCCCCACCCCACCCCCCGCGGATGCCTCCCTCATCAGTCCTCATAGTGTTGTTGTTCCCATCTGTCACGTTGACTCGGCAGGCATATCTCTCTGAGTCAGAAAGTATATCACTTATTCCAATAATTAATCTTTTTGTACGCCTAAGGGTTCCATGTTTCCATATATGCATGTCAAGCATTTTTTTAGATAAAATACACGAGTCTCCGACTATTTTTTAAACAATGCAAAAGGCCATTTTTATTGATTAAAAAGAAGTTTTAAGAGGTCTGGCTAAGAACCAATCTTGGCCAATAGGCCAAGATCAAAAGATACACAAGGCCTTGGCCCCGGCAAGGCTCCACATAGCCATCCCATCTTTAGTTTCTGCAACCAACATGAAAGATGTTGCCCCTTCGTTACCAAAAGCACGAGCATTTCTCTCCTTCCAAACTTTCCAGGAGATCAACATGGCAAGGGTGGTCAAAGCTTTCCTTGTTTGCCCTCTCTTGTGAATACATTCCATTCACCATTTTTGGACACCGTTGGGAAAAATACCAGCTTAACATATTACAGGCCAAGGCACTAGGCCAGAAAATTTTAGGGTAACACTTGCCAAACACACTATTTCTACTAAGATTACTAGGATGAAGAGGACGTTTCTGTCGAATCCGGTAAGTGTGTAAGTAAATCTTGCGTTGCAGCTCCAGCATCAGGTCCAAGCCTTCTGGATCCTCATTTCTAAATAGGGGTCGACAATGCTGCAAAAACATATAGGTCATAAAAGTGTAGTCATCAGGTTGTCGCGGATAAATGTTCTCAATAGCAAGTTTATTGCAAATGTGCTCACTCCCAACAGAATTAGATCATTAGATAGCGTAAAACTAGACCTTGGAAGGAAATAGGAGGATAGAAGGAATCCAAACCGGAGATATAGCTTATTAGATAACCTAAAACTACTAGAAAACCTACCTAAAGGCCACTGGAACTGCCTCCCCATCATCGTCGGCCACCATGGCCACCGGAGATGGGGAGGAGAGAGGCTGGATCCGGAGGGGAAGGGGACTCTCAAGGAGGTTACAGGCCACAGAGGGTTAGTCGCCACAAGGGCAAGTCTAGCTTTTAGCAGAGAAAAAATAAGTTGAATTCTCTGATGAAGACGATGAGGGGTGAATGGTTCGTGGCTATCCAAAAATCGAACTTTAATTACTTTGGAGCAGATGGAGTATAACTCATCCCATGTTAGTCTATGAACTTTAATTACGGATTTATTTTTTTTAATTTTTTTTATACTATGGGCTAATAGAGCAAAGTATCCGAGAATATTTACACAATATTTTCTTAAAATTTAAAGATCATATGAATAATTTAGGTAAGCAAGCAAATTAAGTTTGGAGCTGGCACGTAAAGATACTTTCAAATGCATTACGATTCAAATTTGCAAGCTAAGAAATAATTGATAATTGATCTAAATTCTAAGGATGAAGAAATTAAATAACTATCTAGGAGGACTAACAAACCTTATATCACAAAGAACAATAATATAAAAAAATAAAGATCGCACAATTTTGACCAATAAGATCTGAAGTGTTTCGTGTACGTTGTCTCCATCAACCTCGATGCAGTGTTCCTAACAAACTACTCCTCCGTCCTAAAATAGATATCTCAAATTTGTCAAAATTTAATGAATTTAGACACTATTTAGTATATAGATTCATCTAAAATTTGAAAAACCCAAGACATTATTCTTAGACACGGAGAGAGTAAAAGCTTAGAAAGGAATCAGTCTTGCACAAACTCACGAGGAATCACACCCTAGTCGTATGAGCCATCCCCAACATTAAACTTCAGAACATGCCTTTTGCCCGGAGGCTCCCCCACACCTCTCGTTTGACTCAAGAGATATTTAGTAATCAGCAACTAACTGCTCCCAATAATCCCCTCTCTCAGAGTGTGTGTTGTCTGGCCACGGGAGAACAACATCACATCGGCAACGAACCGGCCGGAGACCAACATCCCCAGAAGGAGCGAGTCTATAAATATCGATTTGAAAGAATAACCACTATTGTGTCCTTCACGAAAATGACAAGGTCTGAAAACACTTACGGCAATGATATTCACCTTGCACACTTGTTTTGGTTTTGTTAAGCCATGGTAGGCTCTACTTTTCCATGAAAATTTAGGTTAAATGGAATGGTTTATTTCTTGTCCTTCGTCCTCATATATTCTGTAATTTGAGACAACTGAAATTTGGTATCCGATATGAGTCAAAGTAGATATATACGTACGATGAAGGGATAGTACCCGAGGTAGCTCAGTGAGGACAAAAATTGAAAACTAAAAAGAAAAGAAAATCCGAAGAGTATTGGAAACCTGAACGTACGTCTGAATTTTTTTTAACATCCATAGAAACTTAAAAAAATCATCAATATCAGAACCTCATAGTATTCCAAAAATTGTTACTGAAAATGAATGATTTTTAACTGTTCTCGAAAAATTATAAAGTGAAGAAAAAAGAATTTTGCCAAAAGAACTAGGAATTCATGGAAAAAACCAAGAATTTAGGAATATTTGGACATTACTTGTTAATTTTTTCTCTATAAGTGAAGAATGGGTAGTGCTCCCATCATTTTCTAGAATAAATGTTCATGTAAAATTACAAATATTTTAAATAGCATGCTATGACAAATAATGGAAGCCCTCCAAAATCATATAATTGGCGCTATAATGGAGCTAGATAGAGTTGTTGCAACTTTTTTCGAAATGGGGATATACCCTAGCCTCTGCATCGATTGATGCATGCAACCCTTTTGTTGCATTCCTATAATTTGAGTATTACAAAAGATTATATCATAGGTCACATAAGGTCTCGGCATGAACCAATCATCTAAAAATAAAAGACAACATGAGGTGACTATGCATTTCTTTTTCGTGAAATAACATTTCTCAGTTGTAAAGTTTGTGAGTTTAAACCAACTAGGATACCACCGGATATCCCTTGAGTTGATTAACAATACCAAATGTAATCAAGACCTCCAGACAAATTCTTCAAAAAAGATGCTGAAAAACTATCTCTGCCAGTGTCTAAAACGGCAAAGAAATCAAGTTTATTTTTCCTAACCGTCTCATGAACAACCGCATGCTTAACTGTACTCCTAAAACCATCACAATTTCAGAAGCTTCCTTTCATGTTTAACAACATTTTTTCTTTTTTTATCCTAGCACTTAATAACCTTGACTTCTGAATTTCTTCTCTTGTACGCTCTCGTTGGTTTGGAAAGAGTAAGAGCTATTTATTGGAGTAAACTAGCAAAATCGCTATTCTAAATCATTTGTACACCATGCTCTTGTACGCTCTTGTAAATCGCTATTCTTCTCTTGTACGCTCTTGTACACCATGCTCAGAACGCTGATTATAACTAGCAAAATCGCTATTCTAAATCATTTGTGATTATTTCTCAAGTTTTCCAGGGCTTCTATAGTACTTCCAATTTCCATTAAATGTCTCAGTTAACAAATATTGTAATATTGGAGTTATGTTAAATCCTTGTTTTAATTTTATTACATTGTTTATTCAAAATTCTTATTCTTGTATTTTTTACTATAAAATTCTTTATTACATAAAACGCTTAAGCCTTGCACCTGGCCTCTCTTCTCGTATGTGCTCGGTTATGTGTGCAAATATATATATATATATATATATATATATATATATATTATATATATATATATAGTGGCGCTATTTGACACCCAGGGTGTAGAATAGTTATTCTACACCCACCCTCTATCTTTAGAACTGTATATTATTTTTACGTCACGTAAATTTTGTATTATTTCGTAAGTTGAGAAGAACATAATAAAATTTAAAAATGACATAATTTTTTCTGTTTACATACCGTAAAAAAATTCGACATAAAAGACATATTTTTGGTGTTTTTTACACTATAATAACTCAAAAAAATTATTTTTGTGTCAAATTTTTTGGTTGTGGTGATTATATGAACATAATTATTCGTATACAAAACATAATTTTTTAATCTAACAGCGTAAAATTATGTTGGGTGCAAAATAACTTTTCTGCACCCTGGGTGCTGAATAGGGTTTATATATATATATATATATATATATATATATATATATATATATGGGCTTTAATACCGGTTCTTCTACGAACCGGTGTTAAAGGGGGGGGGGGGGCGTACCAGCGTGGCCCGTGCAGCAAAAAGGAGCCTCCCTTTAACACCGGTTCGTGGCACGGACCGGTGTTAAAGGACCCTGCACCAGTTGATGGACCATATTACCATACCCAAAATGGTGGATCCTCTAGTTAGGTTGTTAGCTCCATTAGTTGATGGACCATAGAAACCCTAGTTGAGTAGCTGGCCATTTTAAACGCAAACCCTAATATGCTATGTACAATGGCATGCACAAAACCCTAATGAAACTAGGTTTCCATTCCTTGTCTGACCGCAAGCCCTAATGTACCATACGCACAAAACCATAATCAAACTAAGCTTCTCGGGTTATCCCTTTTTGAACGCAAACCCTAATGTACTATAGACAAAGACATCTACAAAACTCTAATCAAACTAAGCTTATCAGTTTATGCTATGTGTTTTCTTTGCTCTAGGTATAGTAGAGAAAACCCTAGCCACAGAAAGAAGCCACCCTAATCAAAACAAGCGTTGTTTTGCTCCCATAGATAGGGTTGCCGAAATAAACAAAACAACCTTTGTTTCGTTTTCTTTAGATTCTCATGGACTGATGAGGAAAGCGCGGTGATCTCCCGGGCCGAAGTGAAGGCCCATTTTGAACCAAAACAACCCGAGCCACAGGTGCTAGTTGATCCAAAAGTCAAGAAGCACTTCAAGGCATTCCTTGAGCAACCACCCCAACATGTGTTAAATAGGAAAGATGACTATACACGCTGTCTTACGAAGACACTAAAAGAGAAAATCAAAAGAAGTTGCCCAGCTCGGCAAACAGGCAAAACAATCCATTGCCCCGCTCAAGGTGTTACCCCAGCCCACACAAGGTGGAATAGATATGGAATTAGCTATTAAATTAGCCAAGGAGTGTAACGTGCCGGTCGAAGCACTTCTAGCCGGCGGAGATAATGTCGCCAAGGGACCAATAGCACGAAAATTTGTCTACGGGGAGCCTCTGGTCAGCGATGAGGTATTCGATGATCTGCCAACACATATGCGACTGTTGCATATCTAGTACTTGAAAGTCACAAAGGAAGGGAGACAATTTCTCCTATGTAAAGTTGGAGAGGAGTACTTCCGTCCAGACGAGATCTCCATTGAACTTTGTGAACTATTTCAGTTATTCAACCTAGACGCCCTCGACAAGTCTCTCCTCAGCATATATTGTCTGTAAGTAATTAAGTCACTAACTCAGCTCGTTTAATTCATTTCATGTCGTTATCCTCACTATAGCTCCTTCTGTATGCTATTATATATGCAGAATGAAGATTCAAGAATGTAGAAAAAATTCAATCTACAGCATTGGGTTCGTTGACCCAAACAGAGTTAATGGACATACGCTAATAAATAACCTCGAGGAAACGGAGGATAACTTTCTAATGTTTTTAATGGAGCAACATTACAAGACACAAATACTATTTCCTTATAACTATGGGTAAGAGTCTTACTGTCTTGTACACATTTAATTTTTGTTTACTCGATGTTAAGTGTATATAAACGTGCGCAGCTTCCACTGGATTTTTCTAAACATTGACGTTGACCGTGCAAAAGTTGAAATCTCGGACTCGTTAAAGAAGACGATGGAAGACTACCGCAGCATAATTGATTGCTTTCAAAACTAATTTCAGTCACTATATCTGTCTCTTTCGTTCATTCTCTTAGATGTAAACTAATTAATAACTCATTCATTTCTTTTTTGCCGGACAGGGTTTGGAAAAGGTTCACGAAGGAGGTTCAGGGTGAATGGCGGGATGAGCTCACTTTTCGTACGGTCCCGGTAAGTAGTACGAGAGCTAGGGGACTAATTTATATAGATATTACAATTATCATTCTTATAATTATCATGCTTGATTATTATCTGATTGAATTATATTCTCGATCGAAAAGTGTGCGACGCAGCCACAGGGGACTAATTTATGTGGATATTACGTATGAGAGTTTATTCGTGGGTGTATGGAGCAGGCACATACTTTCTTCAAGTACGTAAACAATATATTCATAATTTATTCTATACCATAGTTTTTGTTGAGTTCCATTCATAATAATCTACTTCTTTATATATAGTTGGATGCGATGCGGGATAAGCTCCTACCACATGAACGCCTACTAGCAATTCAAGATAAGTTGTCGGGATTTTTCCTCAGAGACGTCATAAACTCAAAAGGAGAGTACAACGTAGATAGACCTTCGTGTAATCGTGGATAGACACAAAAGGACAATATCTGTTGTAATGATGATCTTGGTGTAAATCAATTAGACGAGCTCTAGTCTCGGTTGTGTATATATTTATATGTATTTATGTTATCGTGAGTGAAATTATATTATATATGCATCAATGTATACAGCATGTAGTAGCGTAGAATAATATGTATATAAAAACACAAAATGAAAAATAATCAAACACAAAAAAAGAAAACTCTAAAACCCTAAAACCCCACCTCCTGCCGCGGCAGCAGTTTGGTGCAAAACGCTGCCGCGGCAGAAGAACTTTAGTCCCGGTTCGTAACACGAACCAAGACTAAATATCCTCCAGCCCAGCGCGCACAGAGCGGCCACGTGGAGACAATCTAGTCCCGGTTTATAACAGAACCGGGACTAAAGGCCTAACCTTTAGTCCCGATACGTTAGTCCCGGATTGCAATCCGGAACTAAAGCCTCTTACAAACCGGGACTAGTGTTCTGTTTTCTACTAGTGTGGACACTTAGTAACTAATGAAGTTACCCCTACTATGACCATCCTAAAGTACTCACTCTTCTCCACTGAGATCCAAGCCAAATTACAAGTCAAAATCAACATATGCGAAGAATCGTGCCCGGTCAAGATAAATAATTATGTACTGTACTGATCAATTGATCCTCTTACCTAATGTCAACTTGTAACATGCACCGCGCAGATCTCGGTATGCAACTTAATGCAATTTACAACCATATATAGTTTTACTTCGTACTATGGGCGGCAAGAATTTAGTGCGGTGGGCGGCATGCAGCTGGTGCAGGCGGCATGCGGCTGGTGCAAGAGTTGGTGGGGATACGAATTAACCCTACGAGCAAGTTTTATTGGGGAAATCGTAAAAAGATAGACCCCCATCATAAACAAATTAAAGTACTAAACTACTAATGGATATCCTCACAGAGTGATCAAAACGCTCGTGTGTGAAAAGTTCATGTCCCGTTTTTACGTTTTCACGAGTTGATGACCAAGACGCTTATGCTTGGCAAGTTGACAGAAATTTTGATGTTTTTATTTTAATACTTCTATACTTATATCGTACAAATAGGAGCACATCTTAATTTCTTCTTCGTATGATGGAGAAGTACACAAATCGTCTGTAACGACTCCAAATTATATTTGATATCCACTTACCGGAGAAAAAAAACGGATACCAACTGAACGCTACTACATTTATAAACACTGGTAGTACCTCGAATTCGCCATTAACCTCGTTGTACCAGTGCCACTAAACTGTAGACCAGGCGAGTATAACCAGTACTGAAGTACCCACACTCTTCTCCACTGAGATCCAAGTCAAAATCAATATATACGAGGAATCTTGCCCTGTCAAGATAAGAAATTATGTACTCATCGATCAATCCTCTTACATGCAATGTCAACTTGTAACATGCAATGCCCAGATCTCGGTATGCAATTTGACGCAATTTAAAACCATACTACATAGTACCAGTACATTATTTTTGTAGACCATACGCCGACCTAGTTACATGATGATAGCTAGCTATACGTAGGGTTTCACGATGCCTATAAATAACTTCGCCTGCTCCTAGTTGGTATCTACACCACTTAAGCCGATCTTCATATTTCATCTAGTGTCTTTTTTTTTTCAAATGGCTTCAGGTTCAGCCGGTCTTGTTCTCAAGGCGGCCGCCATCGCTGCTGTTCTGGCCATGCTGGTTCTACCTTCATCCGGGCGCTGCCCGTCACTGGGACCGGCGCCACCGCCACCCGCACCGACGCCATCGGTGCCAGCACCAGCGCTGCCGCCGCGGGTATCGTGTCGCGACTGTTCTCCGATTATAGAAGGGTGTGTGTCTTCATGCATGGACTCCATTCCTCAGAAATGCAGCAAGCCATGCAACGACCCTCAAGGCTACTGCGCCGACTGCAAGGCCGCCGTGATCGGGAGGTGCATGGCCAACTGCGGTACCGGCAGCAGCTGCGACTGCGATGGCGCCACCGCCAACTCATGCAGCCTCGACTGTTCCGACAGTGCATGCGGCCATTGCGTGTACGAGGAAGAAAGGGACTGCCCGAACGGCTGCCGAGCCCAATGCGAAGTCACCTGCGTGCCGTAGCCCGTAGGGAGCGTGTGCTGGCTTATCGCCCGGGTGTATGTTGTACCAGACTTGCCAGATTTAAGCATATCTCCCCCACCCCACCCCCACCCACCCCATGCGGATGCCTCCCTCATCAGTCCTCATAGTGTTGTTGTTCCCATCTGTCACGTTGACTCGGCAGGCATATCTCTCTGAGTCAGAAAGTATATCACTTATTCCAATAATTAATCTTTTTGTACGCCTAAGGGTTCCATGTTTCCATATATGCATGTCAAGCATTTTTTTAGATAAAATACACGAGTCTCCAGCTATTTTTTAAACAATGCAAAAGGCCATTTTTATTGATTAAAAAGAAGTTTTAAGAGGTCTGGCTAAGAACCAATCTTGGCCAATAGGCCAAGATCAAAAGATACACAAGGCCTTGGCCCCGGCAAGGCTCCACATAGCCATCCCATCTTTAGTTTCTGCAACCAACATGAAAGATGTTGCCCCTTCGTTACCAAAAGCACGAGCATTTCTCTCCTTCCAAACTTTCCAGGAGATCAACATGGCAAGGGTGGTCAAAGCTTTCCTTGTTTGCCCTCTCTTGTGAATACATTCCATTCACCATTTTTGGACACCGTTGGGAAAAATACCAGCTTAACATATTACAGGCCAAGGCACTAGGCCAGAAAATTTTAGGGTAACACTTGCCAAACACACTATTTCTACTAAGATTACTAGGATGAAGAGGACGTTTCTGTCGAATCCGGTAAGTGTGTAAGTAAATCTTGCGTTGCAGCTCCAGCATCAGGTCCAAGCCTTCTGGATCCTCATTTCTAAATAGGGGTCGACAATGCTGCAAAAACATATAGGTCATAAAAGTGTAGTCATCAGGTTGTCGCGGATAAATGTTCTCAATAGCAAGTTTATTGCAAATGTGCTCACTCCCAACAGAATTAGATCATTAGATAGCGTAAAACTAGACCTTGGAAGGAAATAGGAGGATAGAAGGAATCCAAACCGGAGATATAGCTTATTAGATAACCTAAAACTACTAGAAAACCTACCTAAAGGCCACTGGAACTGCCTCCCCATCATCGTCGGCCACCATGGCCACCGGAGATGGGGAGGAGAGAGGCTGGATCCGGAGGGGAAGGGGACTCTCAAGGAGGTTACAGGCCACAGAGGGTTAGTCGCCACAAGGGCAAGTCTAGCTTTTAGCAGAGAAAAAATAAGTTGAATTCTCTGATGAAGACGATGAGGGGTGAATGGTTCGTGGCTATCCAAAAATCTCGAACTTTAATTACTTTGGAGCAGATGGAGTATAACTCATCCCATGTTAGTCTATGAACTTTAATTACGGATTTATTTTTTTAATTATTTTTTTATACTATGGGCTAATAGAGCAAAGGTATCCGAGAATATTTACACAATATTTTCTTAAAATTTAAAGATCATATGAATAATTTAGGTAAGCAAGCAAATTAAGTTTGGAGCTGGCACGTAAAGATACTTTCAAATGCATTACGATTCAAATTTGCAAGCTAAGAAATAATTGATAATTGATCTAAATTCTAAGGATGAAGAAATTAAATAACTATCTAGGAGGACTAACAAACCTTATATCACAAAGAACAATAATATAAAAAAATAAAGATCGCACAATTTTGACCAATAAGATCTGAAGTGTTTCGTGTACGTTGTCTCCATCAACCTCGATGCAGTGTTCCTAACAAACTACTCCCTCCGTCCTAAAATAGATATCTCAAATTTGTCAAAATTTAATGAATTTAGACACTATTTAGTATATAGATTCATCTAAAATTTGAAAAACCCAAGACATTTATTCTTAGACACGGAGAGAGTAAAAGCTTAGAAAGGAATCAGTCTTGCACAAACTCACGAGGAATCACACCCTAGTCGTATGAGCCATCCCCAACATTAAACTTCAGAACATGCCTTTTGCCCGGAGGCTCCCCCACACCTCTCGTTTGACTCAAGAGATATTTAGTAATCAGCAACTAACTGCTCCCAATAATCCCCTCTCTCAGAGTGTGTGTTGTCTGGCCACGGGAGAACAACATCACATCGGCAACGAACCGGCCGGAGACCAACATCCCCAGAAGGAGCGAGTCTATAAATATCGATTTGAAAGAATAACCACTATTGTGTCCTTCACGAAAATGACAAGGTCTGAAAACACTTACGGCAATGATATTCACCTTGCACACTTGTTTTGGTTTTGTTAAGCCATGGTAGGCTCTACTTTTCCATGAAAATTTAGGTTAAATGGAATGGTTTATTTCTTGTCCTTCGTCCTCATATATTCTGTAATTTGAGACAACTGAAATTTGGTATCCGATATGAGTCAAAGTAGATATATACGTACGATGAAGGGATAGTACCCGAGGTAGCCCAGTGAGGACAAAAATTGAAAACTAAAAAGAAAAGAAAATCCGAAGAGTATTGGAAACCTGAACGTACGTCTGAAAAAACTTTAACATCCATAGAAACTTAAAAAAATCATCAATATCAGAACCTCATAGTATTCCAAAAATTGTTACTGAAAATGAATGATTTTTAACTGTTCTCGAAAAGTTATAAAGTGAAGAAAAAAGAATTTTGCCAAAAGAACTAGGAATTCATGGAAAAAACCAAGAATTTAGGAATATTTGGACATTACTTGTTAATTTTTTCTCTATAAGTGAAGAATGGGTAGTGCTCCCATCATTTTCTAGAATAAATGTTCATGTAAAATTACAAATATTTTAAATAGCAGGCTATGAAAAATAATGGAAGCCCTCCAAAATCATATAATTGGCGCTATAATGGAGCTAGATAGAGTTGTTGCAACTTTTTTCGAAATGGGGATATACCCTGGCCTCTGCATCGATTGATGCATGCAATCCTTTTGTTGCATTACTATAATTTCAGTATTACAAAAGATTACATCATAGGTCACATAAGGTCTCGGCATGAACCAATCATCTAAAAATAAAAGACAATATGAGGTGACTGCATTTCTTTTTAGTGAAATAACATTTCTCAGTTGTAAAGTTTGTGAGTTTAAACCAACTAGGATACCAATACCAAATGCAATCAAGACCTCTAGACAAATTCTTTAAAAAACATGCTGAAAAACTATCCCTACCAGTTTATAAAACGGCAAAGAAATCAAGTTTATTTTTCCTAACCGTCTCATGAACACGCACGCTTAGCTGTATCCCTGAAACCATCACTATTTCAAAAGCTTCCTTTCATGTTTAACAACATTTTTTCTTTTTTATCCTAGCACTTCGAAAAATAACCTTGACTTCTGAATTTCTTCTCTTGTACGCTCTCGTTGGTTTGGAAAGAGTAAGAGCTATAGCAAAATGTTTTCCATTTAGGTACACCATGCTCAGAACGCTGATTATAACTAGCAAAATCGCTATTCTAAATCATTTGTGATTATTTCTCAACTTTTCCACGGCTTCTATATATAGTACTTCCAATTTCCATTAAATGTCTCAGTTAACAGATATTGTAATATTGGAGTTATGTTAAATCCTTGTTTTAATTTTATTACATTGTTTATTCAAAACGTTTCTTACATTTTTTACTATAAAATGCTTTATTACTTAAAAGGGTTAAGTATTACACTTGGTCTCTCTTCTTGTATTTGCTCATGTGTGCAAACCAATGTACAGATCCGTGTAGATGCATCCATATAGGCGCTCGGTATCTGCAAAAAAAAAAAAAAAAAAAAAAAAAATAGGCGCGCGGCAAGATGAATCACACATACACTCCAATGTCAACTTGTAACGTGCATAGTAAGATTAGACTGATTCAAACATGCACGAAAACGGAGCACGATGGACAGGGATATATTTATGCACACACTCGATCTAGTGCCACCTTCTTAGAGTTGACATCCAATGCAAATCTTGCTACTTATAAATACTGGGTCTGGGTGTGCGTGCCTATAAATAGCATCGCCTGCTCCATCGGATGGGACACCATCTGCTCACTCATCTCTTCCTCTTCTCTCTTCCAGCTATAGCTCGCAAGCTTGCTTGCTTTACCGCAATGTCTTCAGGTTCAGCAGCATTCAAGGCGGCCGCGGTAGCGGCTGTACTAGCCCTGCTGGTTGTACCTTCCTTGGGGCGCTGTCGTCCGTCGCGGGGACCGGCACCAGCACCGCAGCCAGCGCCGGTGACACAACCACCACCGCCGCCGCCAGCGCCGGTACTGACACCACCACCGCCCGCGCCCGCGCCGGTGACACTACCACCATCCCCCGCGCCTGCGCCAGGGCCGGCGCCACCGGTATCATGCAGCGACTGTCGCGCCCCTCTCATCCCGGCATGCGGCGCCAAGTCCAAGTGCGGCGGGGTATGCAACAGTTCCTGCGAGCCACCGCAGCCGGGCTGCGACGAGTGCAGGGCGATGTCCCGCAGCTGCACGGCCTGCTGCGACGACGGAACCTGCAGCTGCGACTGCAAGACCACCACCGACTACGACTGCCGCGGCCACTGCTACGTGTCGATAGTAGGATGCCAGTCCTGCCTGAACTCGCGGATGAGTCAGTGCATGGCGGAATGCCTCAGCCCCTGCAATGACACCTGCGCCAAGGATCCATTATATAACTAGCTAGCAGGCGCTCTACCTAGGCTATGTATGCATCTTGCTCTATGTGTGCCTATGCATGCATCCATGATCCATGTACTATTCTACTCCATGATACCCAGCAATAAAAGTGTGGATTCTACTTTGAATTATCCCTGGTTAGTTAACACAAGCTGTATTTTGGTGCATGAAGGATGGCCATGGCCATGGAGGTCACCGGCGATCAACATCAGCTGGCCATGGCCGTGAAGGTTTCAGATGCAGATCTCGATCCCACAATTGTCAAAATGCTGGGCCAGCTAATGGGCACAAAGACTCTGGCAACGACCGTGACTTACAAGTTAACCAGGGGGTTTACGTTTGATGAAACCGAACCTAGGCTTACTGCCTTTGTCGTGTGTAATTTAGCAGTGGCACACAACAAAGGCGGCAACGTTGCCATCTGACTTCTCAGAGGCATACGACAAAGGGGACAACGTTGCCGCGTGGCTTCTCCTAGACAACACACGGACACGACAAAGGGGGCAATGTTGTCGTGTGGCTTCTCCCAGAGAACACACGGCAAAGGACTGCCCACACGACACAGTTTAGGCATATGGCAAATGAATAGACACGGAAAATGATAGAAAACACACAGTAAAGCCCACATACAGCAAAACCCTGACACCGTCATATCCACCCCAAACCGTCAAGTTCCTTTTCTTTGCCGTTTAGATGGAGAAAACTCACACCAAAGGCTTTGCCGTGTCTATTGGGCAAGACACACGACAAAGGCTCTTTTCCATGGTGAATGATGTCGTGTGGTATTTGTCGTGTGCATATACATGACAAAGGCTTTGTGGTGTTCCGGACAGTCTTAAGAAGCACTGTGCGGTAGTGTCCCCTTCTCGGTCTGGTGGTGGCTCGGGATCGCCAATGGTTGGTCGTGAAGACCGCTTTCCTACGCAGCCTCCGAGAGGGGGGGTGCTATACGCCACTTCGAGGCAGCACAGGCATGCGTGCCGCCTGAAGGCACGGGGTAAGTGGGCCGGCCCACATGACAAGATTTTTTTTTATTCTTACTTTTTTTCTCTATTTTTATTTAAACTCTCAACATTCTTTATAATTAAGATTTAAGAACTATGATTTTTTTGAATATTTGTGAAGATTTTTTTAATATCAAGAGAAAAATTTCAAAAATCGTGAACAAAAATTTGAAAATTATGAACCAATTCCAAAAATTATGAACCAATTTTTAAAATTCATGGACCATTTTCGAAAGTCATGAACCATTTTCGAAAATCATAAACCAATTTCGGAAATGGAGGCGGATGAGGCCGGCGGCGATGCCGGAGTCGTTGGCGAAGGCGGCCGCGACGGCCTGCTGGACCAGCGTCTCGGCGTTGGGGCAGGTGGTGTTGTAGAACCCCACCTGCAGCTGCCCGCGGACGATCGCCGGCAGCACCGCAAGCAGGGCAACCATGGCAGCTACCACGACGCGACCCATCATCTCCGATTGGCCTCTCTCTCTGGCTACAGCCTACCTAGACTATTAGAGTTACAGAGAGACAATGCACATCGATCGATCACATGGATGGGGCTAGCTGTTGGAGGGGGTTTTATAGATCAAGCAGGGTATTTGTACCAAGTGCCACCGTCCATCCCTGCCGCCAAGTGGTCGCACCATCACCACCGCGGTCACCCGGGACTTCCGGACCACCATCGGTCTGAGAAACACCACATATACCTGCAAGGGCGCCAAGAGACGGGCGTGACGAACACAACAACTCCGTGCTGCCCACCAGACCCCCGAGCACGGAGACAGAAGACCACCAAATACAGGCCCAGATCTGGACTCCCAGCCGTCTCGAAGCCCGGAGGAGTTGCCTACCCGCTGGTGACCAAGGGGCCCGTCTAGCCCAGATCGGGCCCAGTCTGGCCGAGATCGGGCCTGGCAAGGGCCACCGATGGGAGCACCTGCAGCGCCTCCTCCCCTCTCCATGCCGAGGGCCCCGCCGCCACACAGCCACCGTCGGGGGGGGGGGGGGGGGGCTTACTGCCGCTCACCGCTTGCCGGCGACCGAGGGCCCTGGCCGGAGCCCGCACAGCCCATATCTGGCCCAACCTGGCCCAGATTGGGCCTGCAGACCTTGTGTTGGGCGCACCTGCAGCCTCGCCAGCCTTGCAGCCGAGCTGCCCACCACCCCCGCACCATGGAGCCACCATGAACTCGCCGCCCCGTCCTGCAGACCCCCCCCTCCCGCCAAGCCCGTCATGGCGCGCCACCGCCAGGGAGAGGTCCCGTGCCCCCTAACCGCCGCCGGGAACAGAGAGCCCGCCGCCACTGGCCCCGCTCGGGCTTTGCCCGGCGGTGCGCGCCAACGACGGCGGGGGGAGGAGGGAAGAGGGAGGACGGGAGAGGGTGGCGCGGCGGCGCTTGCCCCGTCGCCCGCGGGGGGACGAGATGAGCGGTCTTTTCACCGTCCCATCCACGTCTCAAATCAGGGGGTTTTACGTTTGATGAAACCAAACCTAGGCCTACTTCCTTTGCCGTGTGTAATTTAGCAGTGGCACACGACAAATGCGGCAACGTTGCTATGTGGCTTCTCAGAGGCATACGGCAAAGTGGGCAACGTTGCCGTGTGGCTTCTCTCAAAGGACACACGGCAAAAGACTGCCCACGCGGCACAGTTTAGGCACGTGATAGAAAACACACAGCAAAGCCCACATACGGCAAAACTCACACCGTCATATCCACCCCAAATCGTCAAGTTCCTTTTCTTTGCCATGTAGATAGAGAAACGGAATTGCTTCATGTACGACTGAACTTGTACGACTTTCCTACGATGAGAAGATGGGCTGCAAGGATGCCTCAGTGGTGTGCAATCAACGGGCCTGATTGTGCATCGTACGTGGATCAGACATTTTCTGTCGTACGTGAAGCACTGCTCATAGAGAAAACACACAGCAAAGCCCACGTACGGCAAACCCCTGACACTATCATATCCACCCCAAACCGTCAAGTTCTTTTTCTTTGACGTATAGATGGAGAAAACTCACGGCAAAGGCTTTGTCGTGTCTATTGCGCAAGACACACGATAAAGGCTCTTTGCCGTGATGAATACTGCCGTTTGATATTTGTCGTGTGCATACACATGAAAAAGTCTTTTCCATGTTTCAGACAGTCTTAAGAAGCACTGTGCGGTAGTGTCCTGTTCTCGGTCTGGTGGTGGCTCGGGATAGCCAATGGCTGGTCGTGAAGACCGCTTTCCTACGATGACCACTTTCCTACGCAGCATCCGAGAGGGGGGTGCTATATGCCACTTCGAGGCTGCGCAGGCACGCGTGCCGCCTAAGGGCGCGGGGTAAGTGCGCCGGCCCAGTGACAAAATTTTCTTTTTTGTTCTTACTTTTTCTGTTTCTTTTTTCTCTATTTTTATTTAAACTCTGAACATTCTCTATAATTAAGATTTTTTAATATCAAGAGAAAATTTTCAAAAATAATAATTCAAAAATCGTAAATTTGAAAATTATGAACCAATTCCAAAAATTATGATTCAATTTTAAAAAGTCATGAACCATTTTTGAAAATCATAAACCAATTTGAGAAAAATCATGAACCAATTTTAAAAACCATGAACCAAAAATTAAAACCATGAACAAAATTTCAAAAATCGTAAACCCAATTCAAAAAATCATGAACCAAATTTTAAAAATCATGAACCAAAATTCAGACAAACATATTTTTTTTAAAAAAAATGAACATCATTTTTTTTAAAAATAATGATGTTTCTAAGGAATTTGAAATTTTGAGTGGGGGCCACATTTTTGAAAAAAAAAAATATGTTTCTAAGGAATTTGAAATTTTGAGTTGGGGGCACTCATCTACACTTGGGTCCACCCCTGGAATGAAGCCCGAGAAGCCCAAGAGAGCTCCCCGGCAAGGGAGTCCACCCAATTTTGTACCAATATTTTAGATCTAGCGGACAATGCAGGATGTAGAGTTGTTAGCCCGTGGGCGGCCTGAGCCCGGGTTCCTAAAGAAATTATGTGTTTGCCGTGTTTCTGTCATGTCAATTGCGGAACACCCTGCGCCCCTTTGCAAAAAGAGGTGTCTCGCATCCCTGGTGTACGACGTTTCTACACGTAACACAGTGTGATTTCAAGTATCACACCGGTAAAGAGCTAACTGAAGGTTCCTGATGATGGGCTGAAGAAAATTTAGTTTTGGAGCTGAATTGCTAGAATGCATTAAGCAGAAAAGCATCCACGAGTTTTATTCACGTTTGCGAACAAGAGAGGCACAGCATGCAGCCTCTAGACCACCAAAACACACATCGATCGGGGGCTTAGCTAGTGATCTCAACCTAACAAAAACGTACTACTAATGTTGGAACCGTTGCCGGTTTAGAGTCATCGATCAGGTGGTGGCGATCTTGTGGATGGATCCCGAGTAGTCGTGATGGGCCATCGTCGCAATAATCCCTGCAGGCGAGGTGATGGACCCGCCGCCGTTGACGGCGCTGCAGTTGAGCCGGATCTCCCCCTGGGTGCCCGTGAGCACCTCGATGTTCCCCATCTTCACCATCGCAGCGGCGAACTTCTCCTTCCAGAGCGTCTCGTTGGCGGCGAAGCTGTTGACGGACGCGTTGAGCGTGGCGTTGGTGCGCAGCTGGTTGTCGGAGAAGAAGAGGCCCAGGTTGAGGGAGAGGAGCTTGTAGTAGTTGTTGTCGAGCACCGCGGGCGTGGTCGGGTCGACCGCCGTCGTCGTGGACGCGTCCGGGGTCGACGGGCACAGCGCCTGCAGGAGCGTCGCGTACGCCGGGCTCAGCCCCGCGTCCACCTGCACGTAACGGAGGGCTCAGCATGCAGCCTGTATGTTAGTAGTAGTAATTACGAGGAGGAGGAGGACGTACGGTGGGGGTTGTGTTGCTCCAGATGCGGGGGAGGAAGGAGGAGCAGAAGGAGCGGCCGACGGTGTGTGCGCCGGAGAGGATGACCATCTCCTCGGCGGTGAGTGTCTTGTTGGCGAAGCGGTCCACGAGCTGCTGCGCGGTGAAGGTGGGCGGGGGCAGGTTTTTGGTGGCGTCCACGTCGAGCGAGACGTTCCCGTCGCGCCGGCCCGAGGGCACCTGGTACGAGGCCTGCCCGGTGAGGTTGACGCTGTCGCGGGCGGCGAACGCCACGATGTCGGCGCAGGACACCGTGCCCGCGCAGCTGCTCTCCACGGCGGCCTTGGCGGCGTCGATCACCTCGAAGCCCCGCAGGCTGGGCTTGTTCGGCGCCGCGTCGCGCTCCGCCGTGCCGTTGGCGGACACCAGCAGCACCGACGCGTCGCAGCCCTGGAAACGCAAATAGCCAGCTAGCTCAGTTAATTAAAAAGAAAAAAAAAACGGAAGGCGGGGGATGTAGGAGCCGGGCGACACGTACGTTGACGAAGCAGTCGTGGAAATGGAGGCGGATGAGGCCGGCGGCGATGCCGGAGTCGTTGGCGAAGGCGGTGGCGACGGCCTGCTGGACCAGCGTCTCGGCGTTGGGGCAGGTGGTGTTGTAGAACCCCACCTGCAGCTGCCCGCGGACGATCGCCGGCAGCACCGCCAGCAGGGCAACCATGGCAGCTACCACGACGCGACCCACCATCATCTCCGATTGGCCTCTCTCTGGCTAATAAAGCCTACCTAGACTATTAGAGTTACAGAGAGACAATGCACATCGATCGATCACATGGATGGGGCTAGCTGTTGGAGGGGGTTTTATAGATCAAGCAGGGTATTTGTATATATATACGGCCAGCACGGTATTTGAGGCGAGTCCATGAGGGCAGGGCAGGTATAGAGCCTCACGACACGCACCTCCTCTTTGCCGAAAGCAAGCTGTCCATATTATTCATGCATGCTACCGCACAGGGTTCCATGTGTGCTCTTCCGATCCTTACCTGCTTCATCTTTGATTAAATGTACTTAATTGCCAGTTTGTTTCTTTAGATTGGATTTTTCTGTAAGCATTTTGTTTGCTTAAAAGCATCATCAGCTGCTGCAGTACCAGTACTACTGGGATTCTGCATTTGGAGCTTGTATATATATGCCTCGCCGGCGCGCTTACCTGATCAGTGAAGTTGGCTAAATTTCAGCACACATTTGGTCTTCTTTGTGGCGATCGGTCATGATGCGACCAAAAGTAGCAGCCGTGTAGCACAATCCATCATCCATCCATATATGGTTCCTAAAGACAGACAAATTATTGTATGCTGCCCAATATCAGGATGCGGCTCTCGATCTATCTGGAATAATAAAGGTGCATGCATGCATGGATTGTTCTTTGGAGGAAATGTCATGTGCTTATATTCCTCTGTGCTTCTACTCGTCGTTGGCCGCTTTCGCATGGATAGAGATATGCCTGTGTACTTCAAGTTGAGGAACTACAAAGCTATATGGAAGGACCAAAGTGGTCATGATGCATGACCGGACATAGAAAAAGCTAAGCCAGCCTACAACACGTGGTGTAAAGCAAAGATAGATAGCCACAAAGATCAGTGTGCGGCCGGGGAACCAACTGATCGTTCTTCCCACCAGATCGATAGACTCTCACACAAGACACTCGCTTGTTGACTGCTCGATCGGTAGTTGCGCTTTACCACTGTGTACATGCTTGCGCCGCATTATTGCATGCCCTCTTACTCTTTGTCTTTGCCACATGTATGTGTATGTTTTCTCCAAGTTGAAAACTGACAGAATGATTCCAAGACCACCTTCTCAAGACATCTCGCTCGCCTTTAGCAAAGCGCGTAATTCTGCCACTCCTGCATCGCATGCATGGTGATTGCACTACTTTAGTTTTGGCCGGCCTGTTGTTTGCAGCTTCTCCTCAACTCTTCAGCACACGCTACGTATATATAACGACATGTTTGGATATACAAGAGGCGCCTAATCCACTTTAATACTAGTATAACTACTAGTATAATCCGTTGCCTTCATACAAATGAGCATGCCGGTTGCTTGTTCTGCCAAGCAAGCATCTGATCCTTTTTTTTTCAAGAAGAAGAAGAAGAGGGTCATCACCCCTCCGATTTCTATTGTAAAAAACAAAGCAGTTTTGTATACATCTGATTAGTCTCTGCTTGCTCAGTTTCTCCTGCCACATTGTCTTTGTCTTTGCCCTCGATTGTCTTGTCTGCAGCCTTTGATTAGTCTGCCCGGTCTTCGCTTGTGCCACTAGAAAATTTATTTTTCTAAAAAAAGATACAAACTGAGGACGAATTAACACCGATTCGGATAGGAGGGGCCCGTTAGCCCAGGCCAATTGCTGATGTGTGGACTGGGTCCTATTTGTTAGCCCACATTAAGAATCAAAATATCCCAAAACAAATAAAAATCTCCCCTCTCTTCTCTTTCCTCCTCATCTCTCTAACCACAGCTATGGTAGCACTATGTATGGCGACCACACGGGATGGCGGAGGAGCACGCGAGTGAGGCCTGTGTACGATAATAAAAATGAATATGGGGAAAAGTCATCTACGCCACCAAACAATTCTATTATTAATGATTTAGAAGCTTCAGCGGAAGTTAGCCTTTTGACTGCACATGAGATTAAGCTTAAAAACCAATCAAATGCGGAAATTGCCAGACTTCTTCGAGAGGAAGAACTCAAATGGTACCAACGCTCTAAAGCTAAATTCATCCTTAAAGAAGATGTGAATACAAGATAGTTGCATGTTGTTGCCAATAGCAAGCATAAGAAGAGACTTATTCACTCTTCAGTTCAGGATGAAGGTACGATTGAAGGTCAGGAGCATCTAAATCTTATATTACAACATACTACAAATCCTTGTTTAGGGCATCGCCGGAAAACTCTTTTTCATTGGATGAGTCCCAGACAGAGAATATTCCCTAGGTTTTTGTTGAGAAAAACAACTTTTTGACTGCACCTTACTCTGAGGAGGAGGTCAAGAAAGCTTCAGGACCTAATGGCTTTCCAGCGGAATTTTATGAGAAATCCTTGAAGTTTATCAAGGAGGATCTGATGCACTTGTTTGAGATTTTGCAAGTTGGTCAGTTAGAACTTTTTAGACTTCATTTTGGCAACATAATTTTACTACCTAAGGTTACTAATACAGAAAGTATACAAAGTATCGCCCAATCTGCCTTCTTAATGTCAGTTTTAAATTTTTTACAAAAGTTGCTATGATTAGACTAAACTCTGTAGCTGATCATATTGTACGCCCTTCTCAAACTACTTTCATGCCAGGGAGAAACATCCTAGATGGTGTAGTAATCCTGCATGAAACGATCCATAAATTACACTCAAAGAAATTAAATGGGGTGTTGTTCAAGATTAACTTTGAGAAGGCCTATGATAAATTTAATTGATCTTTTCTGTAGCAAACACTCCATATGAAAGGATTTTAGGGGGAGTGGTGTGCTTTCATCTAGTATTTTGTGTGTGGAGGAAGTGTTGCCATAAATGTCAACGATGACACTGGCAAATATTTCCAGACCAAGAAAGGACAAAGGCAAGGGGATTCATTATCGCATATACTATTTAACATAGTGGCTGATATGTTGGCTATCCTTATTGAGAGAGCCAAGGCTGATGGACTGGTTCCGCATCTGGATGGTGGAATCTCTATTCTTCAATATGCTGATGATACAATCTTATTTATGGAGCATGACCTGGAGAAAGCTAAGAATCTGAAATCAATATTATCAGCATTTGAGCAACTCTTTGAATTAAAAATTAACTTTCATACGAGTGATTTGTATTGTTTTGGAAAGGCTAAAAACGATGCCCTCCTTTATGCTGAACTTTTCGGCTATGGCCAGGGGCAATTTCCAATCAATTATCTAGGAATACCGATCCATTATCGATGTCTCCTGATTACTGAATGGAAACTCGTTGAGGAAAAACTTCAGAAAAGTCTTAATAGCTAGAAAGGTAAATTGTTATCCCTTGGTGGAAGACTTGCACTCATTAATTCAGTACTCACTAATATGGTACTATATATGATCTTGTTTTCCAGCTACCAAAAGGTGTCTTGACAAAAGTGGATTATTTCCGCTTAATATTCTTTTGGCAGGGGATAGTGAGAAAAAATATAGACTGGCTAGATGGAATGAGGTTTGCCGACCCAAAGAATATGGTGGACTAGGCATACATGATTTGCAAGTCAAAAACACCGCACTACCAGGTAAATGGCTTTTCAAACTTCTTATAGAAGGAGTCTGGCAAATCATTCTATGGAGGAAGTATGTTGGCTCGAAATCTGTGTCTCAAGTTGTTTGGAAACCTGGTGATTCACATTTTTGGGCTGGACTAATGGCATCCAAAAAACATTTCTTCTGACGTGGTGCCTTCAAGATTAAGGATGGATCACACGTTAGATTCTGGGAAGATAAATATCTAGGACAAAGCCCTCTTCGTGGCTCTAAATTCGATCATTAGGCACAAAGGGGATACAATTTCCACGGTAATGGAAAATAATCCTCCTAATGTGTCTTTCGGAAGGAGTGTCATAGGCCCTAGACTGGTGTCTTGGAACAATCTTTTATTAAGATTATCCATGATATAGTTGTCCGAGGGTGTGGACGAATTCAAATGGAAATTACTATAAAGTGGTAAATTTTCTGTTGATTCCATGTATAGAGCTTTGATCCAACCTGATATTCCAGTCGATGATAATAGTAAAATTTGGAAGATGAAAATATCCCTTAAAACAAAGATTTTCGCTTGGTATCTCCGTAAAGAGGTCATTTTCACAAAAGATAATCTTGTTAGGAGAAATTGTCATGGAAGTATACAATGCGTTTTTGTCACCGTAATGAGACAATACGTCATTTATTTTTCCAATGTAAATTTACTCGTGCTATATGGTCAATTATCCAAATAGCCTCTAGTTTATCTCCTCCACGTTCGGTAGCCAATGTATTTGGCAATTGGATGAATGAGATTAAGAATAAATATGGGACTTTATTTAGGGTGGGAGCGTTTATCATTATTTGGTCGCTTTGACTATGTAAAAATAACATTTTTTTAATAACATTATGTCTTCTCCCTTGCAGGTTATCTATCGAGCCACGACGATCCTTCGATCATGGACCACTATTCAATGTATGGAGTTTCGTGACTTGTTTGCGAAGGGTTGTATGTGATTGAAGGACACTACGAGGGATATCTTCTTCCGGCATAGATGGCAGCGTGATTTACGGATAGATCTGCCATAGCGCGTTTGGAGGACTTCTTTTTACCATTATTTGTAATTATGGTACTTTTGCTCTGGACTCGAGTTGTGTGCTTGATCGGCTGTGTGCATGCTAGCTATGCAGAGGCCGGGTGTAAACTTACTATTAAGTAATAAACCGCCCATTTCCAAAAAAAAATATATACACAATTCCCATTGTATAGGGAGGCATCGACCGGTCGGCACCTGACCGAACCGACCAGGTGTGCCCGACGCGCGAATCAACCACACATATCCTTCCCTGACGCGTGCCCCCGCCTGAATAGCTTCTTCGTCAGCCGCTACAGACTGAGTGAGTGAGCGTGGCGGGGAAGCCAGAGCGAGGCCCGCCCCACCTCTGGTGAGCTCCCCCTCAACAGACCTTCTACGATGGCCGACGCAGTGCGAGGGAGCAAGCGGCGGTGGGGGCCAGAGCGAGAGATCGAGCACCGCAACATGGTCGTTTGTTTCCTCCTCCCGGCGAGCTCTCCTATAAGTATACCTTCTTCTCCGAAGCCTTGCGAGGGAGCTGTTAGCAAAATAATCACGCTCGACGCTTGGTAAGGCGCCATGTGCACGTATTTCTGATTGAGTCCGAGTCGTATTATTATAAACCGATTTTGTACCCGGGTCGGCATCGTGTTGGATGTAGAGTAGAACTAGTCTACGTACGTTGCATTGGACGCTGAGCGTCACCGAGTCGGACCAGGTGTGGTCTCTTGTCCTAATATAAATAATATAAAGTCCATACACCAGTACCTTGTAACATGTGAAAAAATCAATCAAAGAAACTAACAGGGGCGTTACGCACCTGTGACGATACATTGTTTTTTCCCACCTACGTGCTCGATCGTGAGTTGTGAGGTTTGATCAACTAGCTAGCTCAAGGCTATTCCGGCTGATTGTTTTCTACGTGCGCGACTCGCTAGAAGTCTTTATCACCGTCACGCCGGACTGCACTCAGCGTTTGGGGCTGGGCCAACAATTGGTATCAGAGTCTCGTGGAGGATCTCCTAGTAACGGGAGGTCATGACGGGCAAGGAGTTAGGCGAGTACTTCGGTGCGGCTGCGGGTGCATCGGTGTCGTCGCAGTACCCGCGATATGATCGCGTCAACTACACGACGTGGGCGAAATAGATGGAGTGGGCCATGGAGGGCAACGACATATGGGAGGCTGTCGATCCCGGCGGCGACGAGTTCAAGAAGGGCGCGTCGAAGTACCGCAAGGACCGACAGGCACTCACGGCCATCGGCTCCGTGGTGCCGGCGGACGTGATGTAGCACCTGATCTCGAAGGTCTCTGCAAAGGAGGTGCGGGAGACACTCAAGACGTTGAATCTTGGGCACGAGCGCGTCCGCAGGACGACCCTACAAATCTTGCAGAAGAAGTACGAGAACTTGGAGATGGTAGGAGATAAGACGCTGGACGCTTTTTCCTCGAGGGTAGCCACAATTGTCAACGGGATTCGTGCGCAAGGTGAGAAACTTGAAGAGATCTCAGTCGTAATGTGTTTCCTACGCACGCCGCCTCCACGGTACATATCTGTGGTGTCGGCAATCGAGCAATGCGTTGATCTCACCACCCTCACTATGGATGACCTGGTTGGACGGTTCAAGGCGCATGACGAGCGGATGAAAATCACCTACGGCGACGCAAATCAAGATGAGCACCTCATGCTTACACGTGCCCAGTGGCAGGCAATGGTCGCCAAGGAGAGGAGCGATAAAGCATCTGGCAGTGGCGATGGTTCGGTCCCGGCGAAGAATTCGAACAGCAAGCCGAAGAAGCCAAAGAAGAAATTCGACAAGAAGAATCTTCGCTGCCATAAGTGCAATCAGCTCGGGCACTTCAAATCGGAGTGTCCCAATCGTTCAAAGGAGAAGTCTCTCATGGTGAAGGAAGGATATGATGGACCGATGATGCTCATGCTCGAAGCTTGCGAGTTAATGACCACCAAGGAATCAACTCCTCAGGAGTCTGCTACGGAGATCATCACGCTCGTGGATGAGAAGGTCGATTCGGCGATGGGTCGAAGGTGGAGATTGCAGGACGAGTCACTGTCTTGTTTGAGTTGAAGGATGGAGGTCACAAGGTACTCACTGACGTGTACTATATTCTCAAGCTTAAGACTAACATTATTAGTCTTGGTCAGCTCGCAGAGCGTGGATGCAAGATCGTGTTGGAGGACGAGTTCCTGTGGGGATATGACCGCCAAAGCCAGCTCATCATGAAGGCGGAGAGGTCGAAGAATAGACTCTACGTCCTCAATCTCAATCGGGCGGATCCATTGTGTTTGATGACAAGCATGGAAGACTCGGCATGGAAGTGGCATGCACACTACAGACATCTTAATTTCTAGGCTCTACGACAACTTGGACAAAAGGAGATGGTACGTGGCTTACCGTCTGTTGATCATGTTAAGCAGGTGTGCGACGGTTGCCTCATTGGGAAGCAAAGGCGAGCACCATTTACAAGGGAGGGACAATATCGAGCAAGTAAGGTTCTTAAGTTGGTGCATGGATACTTATGCGGACCAATCACGCCGGCGACCCCCACCGGGAACAAGTACTTTTTGCTCATCGTCGACGACTTCAGTAGGTATATGTGGGTTGTGTTGCTGAAGAGTAAGGATCAAGCTTTGCAAGCGTTCAGGATTGTGAAGATGGCGGCCGAGGTGGAGTCCGAGGAAAAGTTGAAGGCCCTCCGTACCGATCGGGGTGGGGAGTTCAAATCCAATAAATTCAAGGCGTTTTGCGAAGCTCATGGGATCCAGCGGTACCTTATCGCGCCATATTCACCACAGCAAAACGGTGTTGTGGAGAGAAGGAACCAAACCGTGGTGGCCATGGCACGTAGAATGATGAAAAGCAAAGGCGTGTCGGGCAGGTTTTGGGGCGAGGCGGTCACGACGACCGTCTATTTGCTGAATAGGGCGCCAACTAAGAGCGTGGTTGGTATGAAACCGTACGAAGCATGGTACAGATGCAAGCCCTCGGTTGATCATCTTCGCACTTTTGGGTGCGTGGCGCATGTGAAGACGGTGACCGGGCATACTAGCAAGTTGACGAATCCAAATACTCCAATGGTCATGATCGGCTGTGAAGCCAGGCGTATCGCACGTACAATCCAGTGAAAAGACAGTTGGTGGTGACACACGACGTCGTCTTCGAGGAGGAGAAATCATGGAATTGGGGCTCCGCGAAACCGGTACAATCAATTTCTGATGAAATATTTACTGTAGTCTATAGTGATTCGCATGCAGATGATCAAGAAACAGCGTCCCGTGTCGTTACGGATTTAGGTGCTGGTTCAGAAGATGGAGGTCCGGAAGCGAGCAGCAGAAGCGCTACGCCTGAAGACGTCTCTCCGCGTGGGAGTCCCGGCACGAGCAGCAGCTCACGCGCTGCACCTGGAGGCTCGGCGTCGCCATCCAGTCCACGCGCGGACGAGAGCCCTGGCGCATGTGGCCCATTAGCTGCACACTCCCGTCCAGGAGGGACTAGCGGCAATCCAGAAGTGGACCGCGGGCGACGATGTCACGTCGCCAACATGCAGTGCACCGACAGAAACTGTAGGAAATTCAGTAGACGCTGAAATAAGTACTACGTCAGCTTCCGCGTCTCCTCCAAGTGCACAGGAAGAAAGGAGACGGCCGCCTACTCCAGAAAAATTCCGAAGTGTACTGGAATTGTATCCGCCGGAGACCCTTCATACAGCGCGTGCGCGAGGGAGAGGACAAGGTCGGTGTTTACTCACCAAGGATCCGACGAAATTCGAGGACGCTAATACGGAGGAATGTTGGCATCATGCTATGGATGAGGAGTTGGGATCGATCAAAGACAATGATACATGTGAGCTTGTCGATCTACCCAACAATTACATGGCCATAGGGCTCAAGTGGGTGTACAAGATCAAGAAGGATGCTGAAGGGAAGTTAGTGAAACACAAAGCTCGACTAGTTGCCAAGGGGTAAGTGCAAGAGCAAGGTGTGGATTTCAAAGAAGTGTTCGCTCCTGTTGAAAGGATGGAATCGGTGAGATTACTTATCGCTCTCGCGTCTCAAGAATCTTGGAAATTGCATCACATGGATGTGAAATCCGCGTTTTTGAATGGGGAGTTAGAAGAAGAAGTTTATGTGAAGCAACCACCGGGATACATCAAAGAGGGAGAAGAACACAAGGTTTTGAAGCTACATAAGGCGTTGTACGGGCTACGGCAAGCCCCTCCGGCGTGGAACATCAAGCTTGATCGTACATTGATCTCTCTCGGATTCGAGAAGAGCCCACTGAAGCATGCGATGTATAAGCGAGGTAAAGGAAGGGACATCTACTAGTTGGCATCTATGTTGATGATCTATTGATAACAGGAGCAGATGAGAAGGAGATTGCAAAGTTCAAGCTACAGATGAAGGAGTTATTCAAGATGAGTGATCTAGGCTTGTTGAGCTACTACCTTGGGATCGAGGTACATCAAAAGTTGGGTGAGATCACGCTATCCAAGAGGCATATGCAAAGAAGATACTCGAGAAGTGTGGCATGGAAGAGTGCAATCCAACTCATGTTCGATGGAACCTCGTCTTAAACCGAGCAAAAGGAGTGAGGCACATGCGGTTGATGCGACGGAGTATAGGAGTGTGGTTGGAAGTTTGAGGTATCTCATTAACACAAGAATGGACTTGGCCTATTCCGTTGGCTATCTGAGTCGCTTCATGGAAGCACCCACAATAGAGTATTGGACAGCCGTGAAGCATATACTCAGGTATATCAAAGGTACTACAAACTTTGGTATTGTCTACTGGAAAGAGAAGGAGGAGGTGAAGCTACTTGGCTACAGTGATAGCGACATGGCAGGCGATATTGACGACCGTAAGAGTACCTCGGGCGTAGCATATTTTTTGGGAAGAAGCATAGTAAGTTGGCTATCATAAAAGCAAAAAGTGGTGGCACAGTCATCATGTGAAGCTGAGTATATTGCGGCTGCAACTGCGGCGTGTCAAGGTGTGTGGCTAAGGAGTCTACTCGGTGATCTCACAAATCGGAAGACGAAACGAGTGGTGCTCAATATTGACAACAAGTCTATAATTTCGTTGTGCAAGAATCCGGTGCATCATGACAGGAGTAAGCACATTGATACGAAGTATCACTACATACGACAGTGTGTAGAGGAGAGCAAGATTAAAGTCAACTATGTTTGCACGGATGATCAGCTTGCGGAAATTCTAACCAAATCTCTGGGACGAGTGAAGTTTGCGGAGATGCGAGAAAGGATTGGCGTTCGAGCTGTGAAGACGAGCACATCCTGCTTAGGGGGTGATTGTTAGCAAAATAATCACGCCCGACGCCGGTACGGCGTCATGTGCACGTATTCCCGATTGAGTCCAAGTCATATTAGTATAAACGGGTTTTGTATCCGGGTCGGCGTCATGTTGGATGTAGAGTAGAACTAGTCTACGTACGTCACGTTGGACGCTGAGCATCACCGAGTCGGACCAGATGTGGTCTCTTGGTCTAATATTACATTGTAACGTGTGAAAAAATCAATCAAGGAAACTAAGAGAGGCGATACACACGTGTAGCGATACATTGTTTTTTCCCACCTATGTGCTTGTGAGGTTTGATCAGCTAGCTAGCTCGAGGCTATTTCGGCTAATTGTTTTATATATGCACGACTCGCCGGAAGTCTTTATCGCCATCACGACAGACTGCACTCGGCGTTTAGGGTTGGACCAACATGAGCGAGTGACGACGAAGGACAGAACGAGGGACCGACCACCACAACACGACCGTCTGTTTCTCCTCGCCAGAGAGCTCCCCCATAAGTATTTCTTCTTCTCCGGTGTGGTGCGAGCGAGCGAACGACGACGTGGAGAATCCAGCACTGCAGCTTCTCGGATCTGCCTCCTCTTCGTCTTCACTTGTCCTCTGATTCGTCTTCATGATCCAAGACGAGCCCAACCTTCTTCCCTAGCACAAATCGAAGCTCCTTTGTCTGAACCATGGCCCCTGCAAAGAAATTGGTTCCTGATAGGCAGAAGAAGGGAAATCAAGAGCTGCTGGGGACGAGATCATCTCCTCAGTTCAATCGTCCTCCATCTCCTGTTAAGAATCAATCTGTTAGCTATAGAGGTAAAACAACCTAGCACGATCTGTACGCAGCTACCTCTATCTCTATTTGCTCTTCCGGCCGATCGATGTACTAGACGTGAGAAACAATAGCACAGACAAAAGATTTGTGTTTTCTCTTTTTCCCCCTTCCCTGGGTTTTTCTCATATATTTATAACAGAAATTACAAGACACCAAATCGGACACGAACTAGTACTCATAGACTAGTAAGACTCACATACGGCAATACCTGCCATACTTCAAACCTAACTCAACTAGGACTCAAACTAGACTACTTTACGTTGTAAATAATCACCCGGTCTCAATAGGAGCCGGACAAGTTTGACTAATTCCAACAATCTCTCCCTAATCCAAACTTGTCTATTCTCGGACTCGCACCACGACAAATCTAATTGGCTCTCCCCAATTTTGACTTGGCGAATTTCACGGACCAACTCAAATATTATCTGGACTACCCAGCCACGCTAGCAACCTTGTGGAATCGCACCACCCGTGGAACACACCGTCCACCCTAGCGCAATACATGCCGACCTCCTGGCGTGGACTAGACCATCCACTTCGGCCTCCTGTAGAGACAGATCCTCATCGAAGAGACTCCCCTTCACTGGTTTACCGTGCCCTTCACACTTGAACTTAATCCTCTCGGCGAGACACATAGACGCCCTGGACTAGACTGACAAAAAAAACAGACTCTACTAACATTAAAGAAAACTAAGACACGACCTTTAACTTCGTAGCAACTTTACCATCATAGCAATGCTGGTCCATCCTCCGCACATGCCATGTTGAGTATCCCGTGCTCCTTCGGTTCTTTCCGCCGATTGGTGCAATACCGTTTGATGTGACCAAACTCTTGACAATTCCAGCACTGCACCCTTGATTTAGCATGACGTCTACGCTCCCTTGCTATCCACTCCGATCTTGTCAAGAGAAGTTGATCATCATCTTTTTCACCAGCAGAACCACGTAACTTTTCCTCATGAGCCTTCAACCTTCCGGTAACCTCCTCCATGCTATCCACTCCGATCTTGTCAAGAGAAGTTGATCATCATCTTTTTCACCAGCAGAACCACGTAACTTTTCCTCATGAGCCTTCAACCTTCCGGTAACATCCTCCATGGTCATCGTCTTGAGATTGCCAAATTGCTCAATTGCGGATGAAATCTCGAGAAACTTTGGTGGTACGGCCTGAAGAAATTTCCTCACGGAGTTTGACTCCTCGAATTTTTCTCCAAGCAAGTGTATCTCATTGGTGATCGTCGTCATCCTCAGAGCAAAGTCATCAACCGATTCTATGTCCTTCATCTGGAGCCTATCGAACTCAGACTTGAGGGTTTGCACCCTCACATCCTTGATGCGATCGTCACCCATGCGATTGATCTTGATCGTCTCCCAAGCTTCTGCGGACGTCTTCTTCTCAGCGATCAATTGAATCATATATTCTGGGATACCTTGATAGATGGCCAACAATGCCTTTTGATCCATCGTATCGTCGGTGGTGCCCTTGACATCCTCCGGCTCCACCGCATCCCAGATTTTTGCCGCGCACATAAACGCCTTCATCTTGATCGCCCAAATCGAGTAGTTGCTCTTTGTCAACATCGGGACCTGGCTAAACGTAATTCCTTCACTTGCAGCCATGATCTTGGTCGTCGCTTCTCCACGCAATCGCAGCGCTCACCCGATGACGTCGAACCTAGCGGCTATGATACCAATTGTTAGCTATAGAGATAAAACAACCTAGCACGATCTGTATGCAGCTAGCTCTATCTCTATTTGCTCTTCCGGCCAATCGATGTAGACGTGAGAAACAACAACACAGATAAAAGATTTGTGTTTCCTCTTTTCCCCCCTCTGCCCGTGAGCTTCCCTGGGTTTTTCTCATATATTTATAACAGAAATTACAAGACACCAAACCGGACACGAACTAGTACTCCTAGACTAGTAAGACTCACGTACGGCAATACCTGCCATACTTCAAACCTAACTCAACTAGGACTCAAATTAGACTACCTTACGTTGTAAATAATCACCGGTCTCAATAGGAGCCGGACAAGTTTGATTAATTCCAACAATCTCTCCCTAATCCAAACTTGTCTATTCTCGGACTCGCACCACGACAAATCTAATTGGCTCTCCCCAATTTTGACTTGGCGAATTTCACGGACCAACTCAAATATGATCTGGACTACCCAGCCACGCTAGCAACCTTGTGGAATCGCACCACCCGTGGAACACACCGTCCACCCTAGCGCAATACATGCCGACCTCCTGGCGTGGACTAGACCATCCACTTCGGCCTCATGTAGAGACATGTCCTCATTGAAGAGACTCCCCTTCACTGGTTTACCGCCCCCTTCACACTTGAATTTAATCCTCTCGGCGAGACACATAGACGCCCTGGACTAGACTGACAAAAAAAAACAGACTCTACTAACATTAAAGAAAACTAAGACACGACATTTAACTTCGTAGCAACTTCACCATCATAGCAATGCTGGTCCATCCTCCGCACACGCCATGTTGAGTATCCCGTTCTCCTTCGGTTCTTTCCGCCGATTGGTGCAATACCGTTTGATGTGACCAAACTCTTGACAATTCCAGCACTGCACCCTTGATTTAGCATGATGTCCACGCTCCCTTGCTATCCACTCCGATCTTGTCAAGAGAAGTTGATCATCATATTTTTCACCAGTAGAACCACGTAACTTTTCCTCATGAGCCTTCAACCTTCCGGTAACCTCCTCCATGCTATCCACTCCGATCTTGTCAAGAGAAGTTGATCATCATATTTTTCACCAGCAGAACCACGTAACTTTTCCTCATGAGCCTTCAACCTTCCGGTAACCTCCTCCATGGTCATCGTCTTGAGATTGCCAAATTGCTCAATTGCGGATGAAATCTCGAGAAACTTTGGTGGTACGGCCTGAAGAAATTTCCTCATGGAGTTTGACTCCTCGAATTTTTCTCCAAGCAAGCGTATCTCATTGGTGATCGTCGTCATCCTCAGAGCAAAGTCATCAACCGATTCTATGTCCTTCATCTGGAGCCTATCGAACTCAGACTTGAGGGTTTGCACCCTCACATCCTTGATGCGATCGTCACCCAGGCGATTGATCTTGATCGTCTCCCAAGCTTCTGCGGACGTCTTCTTCTCAGCGATCAATTGAATCATATATTCTGGGATACCTTGATAGATGGCCAACAATGCCTTTTGATCCATCGTATCGTCGGTGGTGCCCTTGACATCCTCCGGCTCCACCGCATCCCAGATTTTTGCCGCGCGCATAAACGCCTTCATCTTGATCGCCCAAATCGAGTAGTTGCTCTTCGTCAACATCGGGACCTGGCCAAACGTAACTCCTTCACTTGCAGCCATGATCTTGGTCGTCGCTTCTCCACGCAATCGCAGCGCTCACCCGACGACGTCGAACCTAGCGGCTCTGATACCAATTGTTAGCTATAGAGGTAAAACAACCTAGCACGATCTGTATTCAGCTAGCTCTATCTCTATTTGCTCTTCCGGCCAATCGATGTACTAGACGTGAGAAACAACAGCACATACAAAAGATTTGTGTTTCCTCTTTTTCCCCCTCTGCCCGTGAGCTTTCCTGGGTTTTTATCATATATTTATAACAGAAATTACAAGACACCAAACCGGACACGAACTAGTACTCCTAGACTAGTAAGACTCACGTACGACAATACCTGCCATACTTCAAACCTAACTCAACTAGGACTCAAACTAGACTACCTTACGTTGTAAATAATCACCGGTCTCAATAGGAGCCGGACAAGTTTGACTAATTCCAACAATCTCTCCCTAATCCAAACTTGTCTATTCTCGGACTCGCACCACGACAAATCTAATTGGCTCTCCCCAATTTTGACTTGGCGAATTTCACGGACCAACTCAAATATGATCTGGACTACCCAACCACGCTAGCAACCTTGTGGAATCGCACCACCCGTGGAACACACCGTCCACCCTAGCGCAATACATGCCGACCTCCTGGCGTGGACTAGACCATCCACTTTGGCCTCATGTAGAGACAGGTCCGCATTGAAGAGACTCCCCTTCACTGGTTTACCGTCCCCTTCACACTTGAACTTAATCCTCTCGGCGAGACACATAGACGCCCTGGACTAGACTGACAAAAAAAAACAGACTCTACTAACATTAAAGAAAACTAAGACACGACCTTTAACTTCGTAGCAACTTCACCATCATAGCAATGCTGGTCCATCCTCCGCACACGCCATGTTTTGTATCCCGTTCTCCTTCGGTTCTTTCAGCCGATTGGTGCAATACCGTTTGATGTGACCAAACTCTTGACAATTCCAGCACTGCACCCTTGATTTAGCATGATGTCCACGCTCCCTTACTATCCACTCCGATCTTGTCAAGAGAAGTTGATCATCATCTTTTTCACCAGCAAAACCACGTAACTTTTCCTCATGAGCCTTCAACCTTCCGGTAACCTCCTCCATGCTATCCACTCCGATCTTGTCAAGAGAAGTTGATCATCATCTTTTTCACCAGCAGAACCACGTAACTTTTCCTCATGAGCCTTCAACCTTCCGGTAACCTCCTCCATGGTCATCGTCTTGAGATTGCCAAATTGCTCAATTGCGGATGAAATCTCGAGAAACTTTGGTGGTACGGCCTGAAGAAATTTCCTCACGGAGTTTGACTCCTCGAATTTTTCTCCAAGCAAGCGTATCTCATTGGTGATCGTCGTCATCCTCAGAGCAAAGTCATCAACCGATTCTATGTCCTTCATCTGGAGCCTATCGAACTCAGACTTGAGGGTTTGCACCCTCACATCCTTGATGCGATCGTCACCCAGGCGATTGATCTTGATCGTCTCCCAAGCTTCTGCGGACGTCTTCTTCTCAGCGATCAATTGAATCATATATTCTGGGATACCTTGATAGATGGCCAACAATGCCTTTTGATTCATCGTATCGTCGGTGGTGCCCTTGACATCCTCCGTCTCCACCGCATCCCAGATTTTTGCCGCGCGCATAAACGCCTTCATCTTGATCACCCAAATCGAGTAGTTGCTCTTCGTCAACATCGGGACCTGGCCAAACGTAATTCCTTCACTTGCAGCCATGATCTTGGTCGTCACTTCTCCACGCAATCGCAGCGCTCACCCGACGACGTCGAACCTAGCGGCTCTGATACCAATTGTTAGCTATAGAGGTAAAACAACCTAGCACGATCTGTATGCAGCTAGCTCTATCTCTATTTACTCTTCCGGCCAATCGATGTACTAGACGTGAGAAACAACAGCACAGACAAAAGATTTGTGTTTCCTCTTTTTCCCCTCTGCCCGTGAGCTTCCCTGGGTTTTTCTCATATATTTATAACAGAAATTACAAGACACCAAACCGGACACGAACTAGTACTCCTAGACTAGTAAGACTCACGTACGGCAATACCTGCCATACTTCAAACCTAACTCAACTAGGACTCAAACTAGACTACCTTACATTGTAAATAATCACCCGGTCTCAATAGGAGCCGGACAAGTTTGACTAATTCCAACAATCTCTCCCTAATCCAAACTTGTCTATTCTCGGACTCGCACCACGACAAATCTAATTGGCTCTCCCCAATTTTGACTTGGCGAATTTCACGGACCAACTTATATATGATCTGGACTATCCAGCCACGCTAGCAACCTTGTGGAATTGCACCACCCGTGGAACACACCGTCCACCCTAGCGCAATACATGCCGACCTCCTGGCGTGGACTAGACCATCCACTTCGGCCTCATGTAGAGACAGGTCCTCATTGAAGAGACTCCCCTTCACTGGTTTACCGCCCCCTTCACACTTGAACTTAATCCTCTCGGCGAGACACATAGACGCCCTGGACTAGACTGACAAAAAAAACAGACTCTACTAACATTAAAGAAAACTAAGACACGACCTTTAACTTCGTAGCAACTTCACCATCATAGCAGTGCTGGTCCATCCTCCGCACACGCCATGTTGAGTATCCTGTTCTCCTTCGGTTCTTTCCGCCGATTGGTGCAATACCGTTTGATCTGACCAAACTCTTGACAATTCCAGCACTGCACCCTTGATTTAGCATGATGTCCACGCTCCCTTGCTATCCACTCCGATCTTGTCAAGAGAAGTTGATCATCATCTTTTTCACCAGCAGAACCACGTAACTTTTCCTCATGAGCCTTCAACCTTCCGGTAACCTCCTCCATGCTATCCACTCCGATCTTGTCAAGAGAAGTTGATCATCATCTTTTTCACCAGCAGAACCACGTAACTTTTCCTCATGAGCCTTCAACCTTCCGGTAACCTCCTCCATGGTCATCGTCTTGAGATTGCCAAATTGCTCAATTGCGGATGAAATCTCGAGAAACTTTGGTGGTACGGCCTGAAGAAATTTCCTCACGGAGTTTGACTCCTCGAATTTTTCTCCAAGCAAGCGTATCTCATTGGTGATCGTCGTCATCCTCAGAGCAAAGTCATCAACCGATTCTATGTCCTTCATCTGGAGCATATCGAACTCAGACTTGAGGGTTTGCACCCTCACATCCTTGATGCGATCGTCACCCAGGCGATTGATCTTGATAGTCTCCCAAGCTTCTGCGGACGTCTTCTTCTCAGCGATCAATTGAATCATATATTCTGGGATACCTTGATAGATGGCCAACAATGCCTTTTGATCCATCGTATCGTCGGTGGTGCCCTTGACATCCTCCGGCTCCACCGCATCCCAGATTTTTGCCGCGCGCATAAACGCCTTCATCTTGATCGCCCAAATCGAGTAGTTGCTCTTCGTCAACATCGGGACCTGGCCAAACGTAATTCCTTGTCGTCGCTTCTCCACGCAATCGCAGCGCTCACCCGACGACGTCGAACCTAGCGGCTCTGATACCAATTGTTAGCTATAGAGGTAAAACAACCTAGCACGATCTGTATGCAGCTAGCTCTATCTCTATCCGGCCAATCGATGTACTAGACGTGAGAAACAACAGCACAGACAAAAGATTTGTGTTTCCTCTTTTTCCCCCTCTGCCCGTGAGCTTTCCTGGGTTTTCTCATATATTTATAACAGAAATTACAAGACACCAAACCGGACACGAACTAGTACTCCTAGACTAGTAAGACTCACGTACGGCAATACCTGCCATACTTCAAACCTAACTCAACTAGGACTCAAACTAGACTACCTTACGTTGTAAATAATCACCCGGTCTCAATAGGAGCCGGACAAGTTTGACTAATTCCAACACAATCAACAGAGATTGAAGCTAAGAAGGTGACGACAAGGTCATCTCCTTGATTCAGTCGTCCTCCATCTCCTGTGAAGAATCAATCAATAGAGACTGAAGCTAAGAAGGTGACGACGAGGTCATCTGCTCGATTCCGTCGTCCTCCATCTCCACTGAAGAACCGACCAACGGAGACTGATGAAGAGAAGCGACCTTCCTCGCCATTTAGTCCTCTGCTTCAGCCTGACAGCAAAACAAGAAGAACCTGATGGAACAAAGGTACTTGACTACTAACTTTGTCACATACGAAATGCACTGCATATTGTGTTTTGTCGTGGAAGTAGAGATATCAGATGTTAGGAGAAAAGCAACAAACAAAGAAGTACAAAGGATAATTTTGCTCGAAGTATAACTTATGAAAAACTAGAACAACAAAGCTAGAAGGTAGGTACGTAGAGCAGTATGGTGGTATAAAACAGGGAAGTGCAACAAGAGTATAAGTTTGTAGAATGCCATCCGTACAAGTCTAAAAACAGAAGTAAGAGATAGGTACAAAGAGCAGTATGGCGGTAGAAAAAGGGAAGTACAAGAAGTATAAGTTTTGTAGAAATGACATCGGTACAAGTCAAAAACCTGTACGAAGAGGTGGTTGCCTAGAGCAGTATGGTGGTAAAAAACAGGGAAGTACAAAAAGAAGTATAAGTTTGTAGATGCTGGGATAAATTACAGAAGTACCAGATTGTAACAAAGAGAAGTATACTAGCATGTTGCACACAAGTATAACAACCAAAATAAGTACAACAAGTGCATATGTAATTGTAAAAAAAAATTGTGTGGCATAGGTCAGTGAGAGTTTAAGGGGTTTCACTTACTGACAGTTGATATATTTCTTAAAATGTTGTGTACAGTGGATGATTTGCCGTCGAAGAGTACTACTGGGCCACACGAATTGCCTCTGGAATTTCAAATTGGTGTCATGTATGGAAAACACCTGAAATTCTCAGAAACTTTTTTGATATTGTTTACTCACTAGATAACGGAGAGTTTCAATCTTCAATGTTTCTGTTGAAGTGTATAAGTGGATTGCACTAGCCATTTTCATCAGTTTGGACTTTTGGTTGCGTTGGCTAGTGCATGAAGCTTGACATGGTATTAGAGCCTAAGGTCTCGAATTCGAGTCCTGGCTTTCGCAATTTATCCTAAAATTGCTGTTGACCCCTCTATGTCCACGTATAGGCCTCTTGAGTCATACGTGAGTTTCGCGCGCCGTCGCTCTCTTTCGGTTGCATGTGTTGACTTCTCCCTGTCAAACGTGAGAGGAGGTGTTGAAGTGTATAAGTAGATTGCACTAGCCCTTTCCATCAGTTCGGACTTTTGGTTGCGTTAACTAGTGCATGAAGCTTGACAGTTTTCACCAGAAGATTGAGAAGAGTCAGAATCACCACCGGATCAAGCAGTACAATCAGAACAGCAGTTCCATGGAGTGAGGAAAGATGGTCCCATAGTATCAACTCATATTCAGGAATTGATCTATAAGATGGCAGCTACGCATAACCAACCACCATCACGCGTTGGTACAGAAAGAATGGCACCTGAGGTTGGGGCTACACAACAACAATCAAGTTTTCATCCAACAAGAACGGCGCCTGAGGTTGGGTCTGCACAACCTCCACCAAGTTTTCTTCCTGGAGTAACAACACCTGAGGTTGGGGCAACACATCCACCAAACAAGGAGTTTCTACTGACTTCTGCGCGAATGCAAATAAAATGCCTAAATGAGAGCCTGCAACGAAATCTATAGGACTCCCTCCACGTGCACCTAAACAATTGACGAAGCATATGCCAGTAGCTAACAGTAATGACTGGTCACAGAAAGTCACAAGTACATCAAAAATCTTGAAGAAGACTCTTGATCCGCTTCTGCACACATCAATCGTTACGCCTCCATGCCCGATACTCCCTGAAGATGAATATACTCATGTAGATCTTTAGCTTCTCGGATCACCAACTTCAGCTTCTTTGGGCCATCTTCAAGGTTTTTTCTGGCTTGGCTGCAAGATTTCCCAAGCACTAATCATGTTGCATAGCATGCAGATAATATTTGCACGATCTTTAGGAAATCGTCGTTTAAAGCACACATCATTTCTAGTTTTAGAGCAGCACTAGCTTGCGCTGGCTCAGAGGGAAGGAATTTATCCAGTCTCTAGCTAGATATGATGCACTATCAGGGAATCTGACTAGACCAAATGCACAAAGAACCTCCCGAGCAAACTTTGGGAGGGCGCAAACGAGATGACCCACACTTTCTTTTTGGCCACGAAAGTGACATTGATCGTTGCATGTCCAACCTATTTGTAGTAAATTATCTTTGGTTAAGATGATATTAAGAGGAAATTTTATTTTCTAGATATGTTTGTAGAAAAAAACACATCTGATCTCAATTACAAATAGAGATATTTCCCTTTAAATGTTAATGTTCTTGTCATGGTGGTGTCACGGCAGATGCCATGGGTAGACTTAAGTTGGAGGTTGAATATGTGCTTGTGGTCACCGGAGAGGGAGTGCACGGTCTTGCCATGCACGAAGAACAAGAACTCTCCACACTTAGAAATTTGATTGATACTTAAGATTTACAAGTGCTCTTTAAGCTGTATGAACTAGTGTACAAGGCACTAGTTCCCTACTTGGTCCAACCCCCTCCTACTACTGCTATGCCCCTCCTTATATAGGCAGTTCTAGCTAGGTTATACCCCTTTGGGTTCTAGGGTTACTGTTTGGATCTTTGTCCCTACAATGTGGGCCGGGTCATGGGCTTGCCCTAAGCCCAGTGGCCCAGTCCACAAAGCTAGACAGCTAACGGTCTTCTGGTACGTCGCCTTCTGTTCCTTTAGGCATCACGCGGTAACTTTGTACGTCAGCCCTTGCTTTGGGCGTCACTCGGCTCCTTTTGTGTCACCCGACGTCGCCCTTCTCTTTTGACCACGCTTTACCATGGTCCCTCCCGAGCCTCACTCGGAAAGGTGCCACGCGTTCTATCTGACTCGGCCCATCCCTAGGAGACTCGGCTCGTTGATTCCTGCAAGGTTAACATCTTTGTCTTATACAGGCCGACATAGTTTCTATGTCAGCCGCATACGATTCTCTTACCCGGCCGTACTTACTCGGCATAAGGCAAGCTGGGCTGTGTTTTACCCCTTGTGACACTACCGAGGGTTATCCCCCCGACATTAGTCCCCGAAACTGGTGAGGTCTAGCAGTTCTAGCTGTTAGGCGTCTCCAGGTTTCTTTAATGTAATTGGAACTTTTTCTCTTGTCCTTATCCTTCGCTTATGGCGCACTGTTTGGCGCGATTTCGCATTTTGCCGAGTCTGTCTGACAATTTCCGGGTCTGTTCTTTGACTTTCTGGCCCATTTCGCCTCGTGCCGAGTCATTTTAGCCAATTCCGAGTCATTTTCGGCGTGCCTCAGTCACTCACAGCTGGTAATCATGGTTACTTGGCTCAAATTTTTTCCAATCCCTGACTGCACAGTGACGGCTGCACAGTTAATCCCCGTCACTGTGGCAGTCTCATCGGTCTGCGCCCCTTGTCCTTCCTTTCATAACGTGGTAGGGGATTTTCCGTGTATCATTGTCATGTGGCGCCCGCTGATTGGCTCACTCGGTCGGGTAAACGGCCACACGCTGGCCGCACAACGCAGGGGATCCCACGATTGGGGGGTTTTTACTGCCCTTAAGTAGGGGTGAGGGGGTTACAACTTCCCTCGCCCGTTCAGTTTTCCCCCTGCCACTTCTTCTTCCTTGCGCCTCCAAAATCAAACCTCCCCCTCTACGGTTCCTCTTTCCTTCTGCTCTTGCTTTGTGATTTCCATTTTCCTCTTCTCATTCCACTACGGGTCCTTGTTCTTCCAAACCTCTTCCCACGACGGAGGAGATTGAGTCCAGGAGGATCATGGACGCACGCGACGGCGCCGAAGGGGCTGGGGAGCAGGAGGTTCCCGCTGGCGAGCGCGGCGGCTGGGAGGGTTCAGAGGTCTCCACCGAGGAGCTCGAATGGCTCCGCTCCACCAGACGCATCCCGCTCTAGGTCGACTGCCGTCTCCTCGCCGGTGAGATCTCCCCCAAACCTGATGCCAATGAGCGGGTGGTTTTCCTATCTCACTTCGAGCGAGGTTTTGCCTTGCCTCTCAGCACTTTCTTTTCTTCGTTTCTTTCCACTTTCCATCTCCAGACCCATCATATTCATGCCAACGCGATTGGCTCTCTTTCCTGTTTTATTTCCTCTTGCGAGGCCTACCTCGGGATTTGGCCTACAGTTCTTCTGTGGGCCAAGTACTTTAGTTTTAGGGTCCAAGTCATTCCCTAGTTTGGCGCTCCTCGAGCCGAGATGCGGCCGACTCGGTGCGGTGCCGCTAGCATCACACCCAGGAGAGACTCCATCTTTCCTCGGGTTACTGGCCTTGACTCTTGCAAGAAATAGCATAGGACTTCCATCTATGTCAAAAACAGTGGGTCCACCGATAACATCCGACTCCCCCTTTCTCGGACGAGGTGCCCAGCAAGAAGTTCTGGCAGCTTGACCGCGCGACCAAGACGCCGCGGTGAACGAGGCCAATGTGATCTTGGAAAGGTTGATGTCGCCGGATGATAACTTTCATCTCGCCGACACGAACCTCATGTGCACCTTCATCTCACGTCAGGTAAGCCCCATCCAAGCTAGGAGCCACAAGATGTGCTTCATGAGTGGCTCCCATGACCCTACTCGGCACTCCACGAAGGAGCTTACCCATGATTCTATGGCTCACCGAGTAAGCTCGATCTTCAAACTGAACTTGGCGGATGATTGGGCTTGGAGCTGCCCTCCGTTTAGCCGGGTCAAGCCTATCCCCTGGGTAAGTTTCCGAGTCACTTTTACTGCTGAGCCTGCTTTAGCTTGTTTTCTATTCTCAGTCTAGTTTTCGATACTTATTCTATTTGTTTTTCACAGAATCTTGTTCACCAGGTTGATGACAGTATTGTCCCTCCTTGCGGTTACAACGAGGATCGCTCTGACTCCAACGAAGTCGAGTATGACTTGGAGTGCCTCATGCACATTCCGCATGCGGCTGTTGCTTCAACTTCGGGTAAGAGTCAATCTCGAAACCCCTAACAAGATTGGTCTGGCGATGATGAGGATGATGATTGTACGATTTTTGAGGTACATGCCTTGTGACCTTAGACCTCTAACTTATTCGAGTAAGCTTGTCATTTACTTATGCTGCTGGCCAGGTACATGACACTCCTCCTCTCGTCGTGGGCGGAGTTGGCAAGATCCCCGTCGCCAAGACGAATAAGCGACGCGGGGCCTCCTCCAGCACTCAGCCAACCAAGAAGAGCAAGGCTACTCCGGATGCTTCTGTTGCTGCCACGCTGGCAGAGACTCGCAAAGCTGCTGGGCGCCGAGTCACACGTCGCACGCCGCGCGATCCGGTTGTCACCGGGTAAGCTTTTGTGTTCTGTTTACATTACGTTTTTCCTTTTTATTTGTTGCTACTGTTTTCTTATGCGTGTCTTGTTGTTTTCAGCGTTACGCCTCTGTCGGCTAACCAGGATGCTCCTAGCATCGCCTCACCGCTAAGGCCTGCACCTGCTCCGACTGATTCTACAGTGCAGAACCCCGTCCGAGTCGAGGCTCCCATTGTTGAGGCTCATGCTTCTCAGTGTCAGTCAGACCCGGTGGCGCACCCGGCGAAGGATACTCAGCCCAGCACCCCTGGTGCTGGTCAGGAACAACTTCCTGATCTTGGTGTCGGTGATGCTGGCACCGAGAAAACCTCCACCACCAGTTCCTCTGGCATCAGCACTCAAGCTAGTGCCCATGAACAACTTCCTGATCTTGGTGCCAGCAAAACTGCTGAGCCCAGTCAGTCGGCTCCCCTTTCTTCTCCGAATAAATCTTCTCACTCTCCTCTTTTGTGAAAGAACCAGACCCGGCCTACGGCTCCTGGTCCGGCTCGCACCTCATCCGGCAAGACCACCACCAAGCAGACAACTTTGGTCTGCGCTCCGGGTACCGCTCCTCAGATCCGGCCCACGACTCCAACAACAATGCTCGTCCCAACAGGTAAACCGAGCGGATCTGCGGCTGCTGGGTCAGGTGATGGCTCTAAAGCTGTTTCCCTTCACACTAGTGCAGCTGCCACCCGCGCCAATGTGGGAACTACCCTGAAGATGGGGCAAGTTCTCACTCGGACGCTCAGCGGGAATGTCCTTGGTTCCGCTGAGCCTTACGCTGTGGCATGGAATGCAGCTGGCGAGCAAGAGATCAGCACCCGCACTGGCAAGATGCTGAAGTTGGGTCCCAAGGCCGTCTCCAATATGGCCCAGCAGGCCATCACCTTAATGGCTCGCGCGGATGAAGTGAACGAGGTAAATAACCTTCTTACTCTTTTGTGTTGATGGGTATTTCTTTTATACATATCACCTAGTCCCCGAGGTTGCTGCCGAGTGAGGAACTCATTCGGCTGTAAGCTCTAAGATAGGATTCACTCTTTATGTCCTTATGCCAAGCTTGCATGCTAGAGTTTCAATCCCTAGTCCCTGAGGTTACTGCCGAATGAGGAATTTATTCGGCTGTAAGATCTAAGCAATAACTGCTTGTATTCCCTTATGCCAAGTTCGCATGTTAGACTTTCAATCCCTAGTCCCCGAGGTTACTGCCGAATGAGGAATTTATTCGGCTATAAGCTCTAAGATATGAGTCACTCTTTATTCGGCTGGGAGCTTGACTTTTTCATTTATTCACTGTCATTTTCCCTTATGCAGCTTACGCATAATGAGCGCACCAAGGTGCATCAAGCTCTCCTCCTTGAGCATCGCAAGCTCGAGCTCTCTTATGAGAAGCTGCAAGTCGAGACTCAAGGCCAAGGTAATCTTCTTACCCGCCATATCTTTATTCGGTGTACCTTTCTTTGCTTCATTTTCTTAGTCTTTTCTCGCTCTTTTCCCACAACTTCTGCCCATTCCACCATCAACGCGCTCCATTCGTGGATCAGCGAGACGGAGAGTAAGCTTTTTGCCTTCCTCGTGTTGTTTTGTGTTCATGCCATTCAGTTGCCTTGTTATCCTGATAGATCAAGATAGTTTTGTCGCTGTTGACGAGTAATTTGTTTCAAATAAGCAGAGAAGCACCGAGCCGAACTCTAGAAGGAGCGAGACGAGGTGACTCGGCTGAAAATGTTGATGGCCGACATGGAGCAGAAACACTTAGCCGAGGTGAAGGAGCTGAAGGAGGAGCTTGCCGAGAAAGACGGCCAACATGCTGCCAGTGCCAAGAAAACCAAGGAGCTGCTCAAGGAGGCCGAGTCGGCGGTTGAGTCCGTGAACATGGACCTGGACGCACTCCAAGCCAAGGCCAAAGCTTGGCAAACCAAACTCAGCACCATCAACTCTTTTCTCGGTAGTGAGTTCTTACTCTTTTTTGCAATGTGCTTTCTTGTTCTTGACTTTGTCATCCTTTTTTTTACTTTACTAACATTATCTCTTTTGCTTGCAGAGAATTTTCCCGAAGCCGATTTGTTTGCCATTTGGGCCATGAGGAAGGTGAGAACCGAATCTGGTGCCCCAGCTGATGGCGAGGTGACTAACGATGAGCATCTCGAAGCACTGTGGGAGCGCGTCAAGACCCTCAATTCCTGCAGCGTGGATTTGCTCGAATCAGCCATTCATGCATTCAGGATGCTCTGGCCGGATGAAGATGCACCTGCACTCATCGAACCCCTTGCTGAAAAGCTGCTTCAGACCGAGGATAGGCTAGATCAGTGGCGAGAGTCGGCCGACCGACCTGCAGTGGATAAGGCCCTTTCCTTCATGCTCTCCTGGTACGAGGACATCAATCTTGATGTGCTTGCACGCATAAGGGGGGGACGAGAAGTGGCTGAATGACCCTGAGTTGATCAAGAGATGCTAGGAGCGAGCCTACGCCACGATCAAGTACACTATGGTACACGCTTGGTGCGATGGGCCCAACTTCCTCGACCTTGGCGAACCACTTGTCGAAGTTGCTGATGAAGAGGGTGCCGACAGCAAGGCCACCGAGCCAGAAGATCTTGAAGACTCAGCTACTGATACCCCTGACTCGGCAGATGCTCCAAGCTCCAAGACTGCTCCTCCGAGTCCTGCTGCTTCTTAGACTGAATAGGACAAATACTTGAACTTTGATGAGATCCACGGTATGCCGGGTACAGATGTAATATACATCACACTTATGTTTGGTTGTGTGCCTTTTGATAAGGCTTTAAATATCTCATTATGTTCTGAGTGTGAATCATCCAAGGGCAAGTCCCCAAGTCTCATTTTGCCGTTTCACCTTTCCTTGACTTGGGCTCTTGTCTACCTTTTTTTGGCGTTCGACATTAGAGTCTCAAAGTACTAAGGATATAGTTAGCAGGTATGCAACTTAGATCACTTGGTCGAGGATCATTCAACACACAATGCAATATAACCTGTAGTGGGTTAGGCAAAAGATATAGGATCAACTCACGTTTCTCCTTGTACTTATCCGGCGTTCGTGTTTACTCTTCATGCATCCTTTCCTCTTGCTTGCCATGAAGCCGTGTTTTCGGACAACAGCATAGTCGAAGAGTTGATTTTTTCCGAGTAAACACTACTTGTTCCGAGATAATATTTGGGTGTCACGCCAGTCGACATAAAATAATTGAAAGGGAAAACATAAGGGGCAGTCCCCGAGTCAGTTTTTTCGAGTCATACCTTTTTATTATCAACACATAGCCGACACAAATGTCCGCCATATGAGAGTCCTGATACATGCACTGCTTCTCCTAAGTGTATAAGGGGCGAAGCAGTGCCACATTCCATGGCCTTTTGGTCTCATCACCTAATCTATCTGCCTTGTTCTTTTGCGCTTCACGAGCATATATGAGATAATATGAATCATTGTGCAATGCTTTGCTTACAATGAATGGACCTTCCCATGGGAGTGATAACTTATGCATTCCATTTGTGCGTTGCACTAGCCTTAGCACCATATCCCCTTCTCAAAAAACACGAGGTTGAACTTTTCGGCTATGGTAGCATCGGAGATTTTGCTGATATATAATGCCAGTTCCGTTGCTTCTTCGAGTAAGTCAACTCCATCTTCTCGGGCCTCTTTTACCTCGGCTTCCAAGTATTGCCTTACTCTTGGCGAATCATACTCTATGTCGGCAGGCAAAACTTCTTCTACCCCATACACAAGGAAAAATGGCGTATAGCCTGTTGATCGATTCGGAGTTGTCTTTAGACTCCATAGCATTGAGGGTAGTTCCTCTATCCAACAACCAGGTGATCTCTGGAGTGGTTCCATCAAGCGGGGTTTTATCCCGGATAGAACTAAGCCATTAGCTTGTTCAACTTGTCCATTTGATTCTGGATGAGCGACTGATGCTACATCGAGTCTTATTCTGGTTTTTCCGCAGAATCGAGCAAAAGCTCCTTCAGCAAAGTTTGTGCCATTATCTGTGATTACACTGTATAGGTAACCATATCTTAGTATTATGTCTCTTAAGAATGTGACAGCTGTTTTACCGTCCAATTTTTTGATGGGCTTCACTTCTATCCATTTGGTGAACTTATCAGTCATCACCAATATATGAGTCATGCCTCCCCTTGCTGGTTTGAATGGTCCTACCATATCTAGGCACCATACTGCGAATGGCCAGGTGATTGGAATAGTTTTTAATTTAGACGCTGGTAAATGTGACTTGGGTGCATAATGTTGGCAACCCTTGCATTTCCTGGCTAGCTCTTGTGCCTCTGCCAGTGCACTTGGCCAATAAAACCCATGTCGGAACGCCTTGGCCACCAATGCTCTTGATGATGCGTGGTTCCCACATTCTCCTTGGTGAATATCCAATAAAATTGCTTGGCCTTTCTCTGAACTGATACAACGCTGCAGCACACTCGTTACACTTCTCTTGTACAGCTCCTTGTTGATTATAGTGTATGCTTTTGATCTTCTTTCTGTTTGCCATGCCAATATCTCATCATTCGGCAAAGTTCCATCCTTTAAGTAGTTGAATATTGGATGTGCCCATGTTGGTATTAGTGGTTCCGGATCTGCTTCCCCATCAACTTCCATTGGCTCAGCCTACATATGTTCTACCGACATGACCCGAGGAGTCCCCGAGTGTGACTCGGCTATCCCTAAGGTGAACGGATCAGTCCTCGAGAGTGATTTGGCTACCTCTATGGTGAAAGGATCAGTCCACGAGTGACTTGAACCTACCCCTGAGTCAATATCCATTGGCACAACGTCCGACTCCTGATTCGCTGGGGTGAGCCTGATTGACTCGGATTCTAGTGACGACTTGATCTATGGTTTCCTAAGATGCTCCAGCGCTATTCCTGGTGGTATTGCTTGCCGAGATGAACCTAGTTTGGATAGTACATCTACTGCTTCATTCTCTGCTCTTGGGACATGGTGGAATTCACACCCGTCAAAGTATCCCGAAATTTGTTGCACATGGAAACGATATAACGTCATGTTTGCGTCCAACGCGTCCCAGTGCCCAAACACTTGCTGAATCACCAAATCCGAATCGCCAAAGCACATGATCCTTTTGATGCCAATCTCTTTGGCCACTTTGATGTCGTGGACAAGTGCTTCATACTCGGCAACGTTATTGCAAGCAGCAAAATGGATCTGTAACACATACTTGAGCTGATCCCTCTTTGGCGATGTGAGCACTATCCCGGCGCCCAGACCCATTTTCGTCTTGGACCTGTCAAAATGCATTTTCTAGTAATTCGGGTCTGGCAGTGGTGGTTCGTACTGCATCTCCATCCAATCTATGAATAAATCTGCAATAGCTTGAGATTTAATTGCATCTCGCCTATCATACTGTGGAGTATATGGTGCTAGCTCTATGGCCCATTTTGTGACTCGGTCACTGATACGTTGGAAACGTATCTATAATTTTTTATGCTCCATGCTTGTTTAGTATCTACTTTGCTTTACTTGTCCACACTTTGAGGTGTTTTTTACATGTTTTCTGGTACTAACCTATTAACAAGTTGCAACAGTGCCACATGCCTAATTTTTGTTGTTTTTGGTTTCAGAAAAGTTAGTAAAGAAATATTCTCCGAATTGGACGTAACGAAGGACAAAGTCAATAACTTTCCGTGGGGAACAAGAAGTCCAGAGGGGAGCCCGGAAGGCCAGCCAGGGGGCCAGACCCACTCTAGGCGCGGGTGGGCCTAGCCCCGCGCCTGGCTAGGGTTTGGGCACCCTAGCCGCCTCCCGGCCTCGCCCCTTCGCCTATAAGAAGCCCCCGATGCAGAAACCCTGAGTACCCGATCAGAAATCCACGAAACCGTCTGTAGCCTCCGCCACCATCGTCCCTAGATCGGGGGATCTGAAGTTCTTCCCGGCACCCTGCCAGAGGGGAGATCATCCCGGAGGCCTTCTCTCCGGTATGATTCATGAATAGTTCCACCTTGTACTATGGGTCCATGTAGTAGCTAGATGGTTGTATCTCCTCCTTTGTTCTTTCATGTATAGATCTTGTGAGCTCCGTTCATGATCAAGATCTAATCTATTTATAATCATGCATGTTGTGTTTGCGGGAATCCGATGGATATTGAGATTATTATGTTGGTTTGATTAATGGTTTTATCTTTATGATTCTATCATGTATGTGTTGTTTGTGATCTTGCATGCTCTCCGTTGCTAGTGGTTATCTTGGCCAAGTAGTTGCTAGTGACTCCAAGAGGGGGTATCTATGCTCGATAGTGGGTTCATGCCTCTAGTTTCCAAGGGAAGTGACAATAATATCTTTGGTTGTAGATGTGCTGTTGCTACTAGGGAGAAAACAACGGTCTCTTGTTCACGGAACATGTGGACTGTTTACCTTACACACTTTGCTTAAAGCAGTTGTCTGTTGCTTGCAACTTAATACTGGAGGGGGTTCGGATGACAACGTGAAGGTGGACTTCTAGTCATTGATTCAGTTGTATGATGGTCTATGTATATTCTTCTATTGCCCAATCAACCTTATAGGATCTTTCTGGCTAGTAATTGCATTGTTATGCCTTGCTCAGTTCCTGTTAATTGCCCCGCTGTAATTTGTTTACCCTTCATGCCATGTTTTTTATCTAAGGAGAGCACCTCTAGTGAACTATGGACCCCGGTCCAATCTTTACCATTGATACATCTTTCACTATTACTTGTTTACTTGCAGGAAATCATTACCTTCCACACCATACGTTTAATCCTTTGTTACAGCAAACCAGTGAGCTTGAGAACCTCACTGATTCGTTGGGGCAAAGTCTTGAGTTTGTGTTGTGCAGGTCTCCATGTTGTTTGCAACACCTGTGTTATGTTTCCTTCCTCCTTCTGGTTCGATAACCTCGGCCTCAACTGGGGGAAAACTTGCTGCTTGCTCTTTACACGCTCTGTGCTTGGGGTTACCATCGAAGTGCCACGTCGAGCATCATCAAGACTTTCTGGCGCCGTTGTCAGGGAGGCTAAGGACGTCTTCACTAGGGTAGTCCTTCACTTCCTTTCTCTTTACTTTGTTTTTAGTTTTCTTTGTTTCTTTTGCTTGGTTTTGTTTCCCTCTTTTCAAAAAAACCCAAAAAAATAGTCTAGTTTGGTTTGCTTGCCTTATTCAAAAACACACACAAAATTAGTTCTTTCTCTAGCTGCTACTGCTGTTTTTGGCTTGCCCACCTTTGCCAAAATGATCTCTACTGAAACACCTTGGGGCAGTAATAGACGTGGGAGAAGGCATCATGCACTTTACTCCCCTGGTAAGCAATCATATATTCCCTAAGAAGAAAAAGAAAGGTAATAAAAGAAGGAACAAGAGGGGCAATTCTTCATTTGAAAATACTTGATTCTTCTTGCTTCATGTGCCTAACTTAAAGGCGTTAAAGAAAAGTACTTGTTGGAAGATAACCCAAGAGTTTCCTTGAGTCTTGGAAGTTATTACTTCTGTAATGACCTCTTCTTATCCTTTTTGTTTTCTTTTTGTGCCAAGAATGACCTCTAATGAGAGGGAAGTAAGATTTGGGGAGTTGATGTCCCGAAATAGATATCTGTCCTCCACCAAAAAAATCTGTGAGGAGGATCTGTAACGCGGATTGAGCTCAAAATTTACGAATAAATCCCCCAGTATGTTGGATAACTTTTGTTAGTTCAACACTTTTTTATTTGAGAAACAGAAGATGTTCAAAAAATTCGTTTCTACCTGCTGGTCTGTTTTGACAGATTTCTGCCATTATTTGCATTTGCTTCTTATTGATTCTTTTTTGAGCTCTCTTCAGTTAAATTGAGTTTCTTTGAAGGAGTTACTACAGTAGCTTGTGTTTTTAGTGAAAAGCCTTGATGTTCCAAAGCTTTGATAGTGGTCTAATATCTTTTGAATAAGCTAATGTTGCTAATGAAGATTGTGTGAAGTTTTGTATGAAGGAAAAAATTCAGGTGTAGAGAGAGAATGATGCAATGAGATTAAGAATGGGCAAAAGCTCAAGATTGGGGATGCCACCATGGTGTTACCCCAAGAAATATCCAAGAGGTACAATCGTCAAAGATTGGGGATGCCCAAGGCATCCCCTTCTTCGTCAATAAAAAGCTTAGGTCTGTCTAGACACTTCATTTTTATTGTTTCATGCATAGTTGTGTTGTTCTTGGAGCGTCTTAGTTTTCTTTTGCTTTGCTTAGTTTTTTTAGTTTTCTTTAGTAGTTTGGACCCCCGTTCTCACTGTGTTGTTTTGCAAATAAGTTTGGTTGGTGTTTGGAAAGGAGTAGTAAGTTCTTGCTTGAAGTGTAAGAGGAGCTTGCATTGACTGTGACTTAGACTTCAGTATGACATGCTAGGTGTTGTTTTACCATTATGCTTAGTGATTATTTCTGTAGCATGTCTTGTTCCAAACAATTGGGATTGCTTAGTGTTCCTTGAAAAAAATTATGCGTTGTTTTAGCATGCAAAAGCATAGTATTGTGGTATTCTCCTTTGATGTTTTGCTTGGGTTGACTTGGCACATGCTCACACCATGTTATGACAATGACAAGTCACCATTAGTCTCTATGATCATTTAGTCCTTGACTTGTAGTACCACTTTTTTCTTTGATTAGTTTGCTTTGTTGCATTGCATGATTTTGGCCATTATTGCTCTCTTAGTTGGTTGCTCCCAGTCTTTTGCTAGCCTCCACTTGCATGAGTAAGTTCTACTCATGCTTCCAACTCCCAAGAAACCAAGTTATTCCAAAGTGTCCACTATAAACTCCTATGCATGGTGTGTTACACCATTCCAAAGTATATTCTTGTTTTTATCTATCTTCCAATTAAAAACTATTTTGTTATGTGAAAACTTAGTGATTAAAGACCTCACGAACTTCATGGCACACTTTATTCTTTTCCCCTAATAACTTGAACTATTGTGACAACTTTGTTGTATATGCTTGCACTTATAAGTTGGAATTAGCAGAACCGTGCTGTCACGGAGAACGTTTTCAACATTGCACTTGTACCTTCTTGTACCTTGTTGTACTCAGTTGATATCATGTTCTTTTGTCTATGGATGTCACCGGTGTGAAATAGAGAGGGAACTTGTAAGTCCATGGAGTTTGTATCATGTGTTAGAGAAACGCCTGGGCCGCTAGCCTAAGCCATGCCTAATCATGGTGGAAACTTGCAGCATCACCATAGTGACATCTATGAAGCATTATTCTTATAAAAAATAGACACATTGAGAAAAGAGGAAAGAGAGAAAAAAGCATCATAGTCCCATGGTACATAAGAAGAATTGCTGAGATGCTCATTGTCTACTTGCCTTGTCATTATGGTTATGGGAAAGCTCTTGTGCCATGTGCAAGGGGTACCCCGTTGGCGGTTCTCAATGATATGTAAATACTTACAGTGACAAGAACTTACCTGGACCCAATGTTGAGTATGCATGAGGTGTGACCCTCGTATTCAAGGGGCATGAGATTGCCAACTTATACTTTGTCAAGCATATACTCCAGCTTTGCCACTTTAACCTTGTGGCATCCCGCAAAAACCACTACTAGAAAATCGCGTTGTTTTTGTGCATTGCATCGTCATGACTGCATGCTCATGTCATCATGCCACATTGCATTTGAGCATCGTCATCATCTTGCATCTGCTTGCATAAAACTATTTTCGGAAAGACCTATTTTTGTTTTATAAACGCCCCGTCTTTGTTCAAACACAAAAACCGGGTCTCCGGATTATTTTGTTTTGTCTGCTATCGGTTTGCAAAAGCCTGTTTGAAATAAATAAAACATTTAATTATTTTTAGTGGGGGCAGCCGAACCGGGCCGAACCGACCCAGCTGGCCACCCCCAAAATTCAAACGGTCCACCTAAATTCCTAATCCTACCAAACCTATTCTACCCACCCATTCAACCACATCACCCCCACCAATCTCTGGCTGCCACCTCACCCTCTTCCTTCCCTCTACCCAATCCCAGCCCGCCACTTGGCCCACCTCCTCTCACCCTACTCCCCACTCACCACGCAGCCACCCTCCCCTCTGGCCCCATCCGACCCACACACTCCCACCTCTCCCCTGTCCCGCGGGACCCGCCCCCGGCCCCACCTACCGACCCTGCCCTCCCCCTGTTTCTCTTCTCCCCTTCTCCTCTCTCCCCCAACCTCCCCGCGGCCTCCTCCCTCACCCCGACCCCGACACCTCCCTCCCCAGGCGCCGCCGCCGGCGACCCTCCCCGCTCACCTCTCCCCTCCTCTAGCTCGCCGCCACGCCCCAACCTCCCCGCACGCTCCCTCTCCTCCCCTGCAGTACCCCCGTCGCCCGCGCCGGAGCCGAGCCGACCGGCCCAGCGCCTCCACCCTGCCCCGCCTCCGACCGGCCCGCGAGCCACCGCCGTCGTGCCTTGGCCTCCCTCCTTCCCCGTCCGACCCCGCCTCCGGCGCGTTGCCCTCACCTCTTCCCGGCTCCGGCTCGCGTCCGCCGTCTCCCCCGAGCACACCGCCTCCACCCCCGTCCCTTCCTCGGCCCGCGCAGCTCCCCTCGCCGGCCGCGGCCTCTCCTCCCCACCTCCAGCCGGCGCCTCGACCCGCACCCGTGCCTCCTCCTCTCTGGCCGGACCCGCCCGCCTCTGTTCCGCCCTTGGCCGCCTCCTCCGGCCGCGTGCCCGCCTCCTCCCGCCTGCCGCCGGCCTTCCCCGACGCCGGGCCGCCCTCCTCGCCGGATCCTTCCCCCGCACGCCGCCGGCCTCCGTCCTCTGCGCCTGCGCCGCCGCGTCGTTCTCCGCCTCCGTCGCCGTCGGCCCGACCTCGTCCTCGCCGGCCCGCGGCCCCGGCAACATCCGCAACAACCGCCGGCCGCCGCCGCCGCGGTGCTCCCCTCCCCTCCCGTCGCCAAGCCCGGCCCCGGTGTCTTCCGTCGAGTTCCTCCCGGCGAGGCCCGCCGTCACCGCGTCCCCTCGCCGGTGGGCCCCTCTGCACCGTCCTCCGAAGCCCGCCACCGACAAGAGATGAACCTTACGGACTTCGACATGGAATCCGACGGCGATGGCGTTGAGATACAAGAGGTCCTTCGAGGAACCCGAAGGCCGAACCCGCAGGGACTTCATCATAGAAGGCGAAGACCGTACCGAACCGGTGACACCCGACGAACCCCCGGCAAGATCTTCGACACGGAACCGAATACCGCCGAACCCCAAGGTCGTCGACATGGAATTGACAAGGTCTACTACATGGATGCGAAGACCAAACCCGATCCGCCAAGTTCTTCCTCCCGGACCCGAAGACCACATGTGCGACAATTCTCCTTCCCGGATGCGATGCCCGAGAACCCGGGTGCTAAGGACGTCGACACGGATTCGCCAAGTACTCCCTCGAGGACGCCGAGTACTTCACCTCGGGCATCGAGACCCTGAACATCAAGTTCTCCTTCCCGGAAGCATCGACGCCCGTGCGACAAGATCTACTTCCCAGATCCGAAGACCCGAAATCCCGGAGTCCGAGAACGATCCCGTCGAACCCTGAACCCTGTCGAACCCCGAACCCCGGAACCCCAAGTTCGTCGAGACCCTCTAAAGTGTGAACCCCTTCCCGAAACCCTATTTTATAATGTAATAACAACTTGTTGCATATTAAATTGTCATACTCGCATGCATACTTGTCATGTGGTTTGGGGGCCTTATGTCGATCCACCATCTAATTAAATATGGGGCCCATATGCGGGCAAATCTAGCCTTATATTGGCCTCATTTAAATTTGTGTAGCGAACCGGTGCTATCATCTGCCTTGTTAAAACAACATTTAAATTGCGGGGTATCTAAATAAATTGAACCATTTAATTAAATGTCGGGACCCCGGTTCCGCTTAATATTGCATAATTGCATCGCACCTTGCCATGCCATGCATCATACATGCATCATGCCGATCTTTTGCCGTAGTATTAAATATTGCATCCGGTGTTTATTCTAGTGTTTTGGTTCTTCGCGAATAAGGCCGTTGAGTTGATGCGAGTGTCGACCCGATCTTCGAATGAACCTTCGGCAATGTTTTCAGGCGAGCATCTCCCCCTTTCTACCTATCTTACTTTTATAGTATTTATTCCCTCCTGTTGATCTATTGCTATCTGTGTTGCGATGCTCTAGTTTTCGTACCCGTGATATCCCTTGCAGCCTTATATTGCCTTGGACACATCCTATTACCTGTTGTTTGGTAGATAGTTGGACTTGCGCGTCGTAGTCGCTTGCTCAAGTGCTGTTGCATGTCGTCAAGTGCCACAGTTGTTGGTGTATTGCCGCATGTTTGATGTTGGAGATGATCATGGCTTTACTTATCGTTCACTTTAATTCCTGTTTAACAACTAAAATTGAAGTAAGTAAGCAGAGGCACATGTGGGCAATAGATGTTATTTGGTTGTTAACCGTCCACTTGTGTCCCGTAGGACCCCGAGTACTTGATACCTGTTCCTTGAATTTTCGCGCTATCCACATCCGGGAGGATTATGGGACCCCCCTGAGCCAGAGCTTGATTCAGTCTTATTTCTTGGGGCCACAAACTAGTTTGAGGTTTTATTTACTATCCTGTACTTATTCCATGCCTTACTGCTTTATTTACGATTGTGCGAGGAGCACACTGTACTGTTTAGGATCGTGGCACGATTCCGCGGTATCGACAAGCCCAGTTTTGGGTTCCCAGTCGTTTACAGCCGTCCCCACAACCTTGAGTCCGTCTCGGAGCCGGCCGGCTTCGTTGCGGGTCTACTTTAAGGGGTGGCCCCCTGAAATATTTCTGAATCCTGTGATTGCTTTGTCGTGAAAGCCTCGTTGGGTTTTGATTTGGTTTTTCCGAGGTTGATCGAGTGTGTGTTGCTATTGGTGTACCCCGGCCGGGTAAAACTTTCTGAATGCCGTGTCCGCGGTTATGGACGACTTGGAGCACAGTATCTCGATCATAGACAACTATAACTAAAGTAGTGCTATAAACTTGACTTTATAATGACTAGTAGTCAGCTTCACTATAATGGAATGGCTAAATAAAACTGCCAACAATTGCTTGTTTGGGTTGTCGCGTGCGACCATTGTATCTGACTAGTAAGTATTGCAACTACAACGGAATGGCTAAATAAAAGTACCAACAACTGCGGGGTTTTTGGGTTACCTCATGCTAATTGTATCTGACTAGTAAGTGTTGACACTAGGACGGAATGGTTAACTAAAAGTGCCCACTGCTTATTTTATCAGGATGATTATCTATACTTGACTATATTGCTGTTATCTTGCAACGATAACTGAATAAATAAAACTGCCAACGGTGTGAGTTCCTCGGTTGACTTCCTCGTTTGGTCTCGAGGGGGAAATACCAGGATGGGTTTGTTTGGTGGTAGTAACAGGTTGGATTCGAATAGGTCTTTCTTACCCCTCTCTGATAGCCACCAGTTGCATCGAGTCTCTATAGGTTGTTTGGTGCATGCTGCCGCTGCCGCTTCAGTCCACCATACCTATGTAGGCGAGGACCGCCGAATTCTAGCCTCGCCGTGTACTGGCCTCAGTACTGACGCTCCTCTTTTTCCTTTGCCCTTTGTCGGCACCCCTTTTTGTTTAAGTAGGTTTTGAGATCGACGTCGTTAGCAGGGTTACCCTTCCGGCTTGGCCTGGGCAGGGTTATGGACGCCATTGGTTATTCTTCAGGGCTCTTAGCTCAATTTGCATCTTGTCCGTACTCGGACGCTATATCGTTTTAAAGGTGATTTGGATCCTTGTACTGTAAACCTGTATTCTTGACTCTCTGATTCGTTGTTGTATATATCTGTTCTGTGGGTCCCATCGAGGACTGTTGTGTAATGTTATTACTTCGTTTTCCACCCGCACGAAAGTGCCTGGTGGGCACCTTTGAATCGTTTCTCTGCGGGTTTGGCGGGAAGCGCTGAAACTTGCATAGGTCCGATTCTGAGGGTGTTACAAACCTTAACCACTTCAAGATGCTTATGATAGGGGAAATGAGGGCTGAAAGCTAACAAGTACCATAATTTTTGGAAGCTCTTTTTGAAAATTGTAATCCCTGCTTCTTTTACAAAAAGGCCTTTCTTACACCATTATTTGAGTCTCCGCCTTCTACCTTTAGGCACCATTAAGAGAGCATAGTTGTCATTCTATGTGTAGTGTTCCAAAGCTTATTAATTGATGCATATTGTGTTATTACTTGCTCTTGTGCTATCTGTTTCTAGTCACCCTTGTGAACTTTGCAGGTGTCCTATGCATTATATTGCTACTCTATGAGGGATAAGCTGATTGCCACTATGCTATGTTTTCTGCATGTGAAACAAACAAACGTTTTTCAACGCATGTTATTCATGATATTTGTTTGTAGCTTGCCATGTTGCATGCATATTTACTATGTCATATTGTTAGAACTCCATCTTTCATTCACGTGTTTAGAGTTCTTTGATCCCAGCTTTCAATGCTTGCAAATGGTTAGATCTTTATTGTGAGGGTGCATGTCACCTCAAAAATTATTCTTTTTATCACTTGCCTACTCGAGGATGAGCAAGAGTTAAGCTTGGGGATGCTGATACGTTGGAAACGTATCTATAATTTTTTATGCTCCATGCTTGTTTAGTATCTACTTTGCTTTACTTGTCCACACTTTGAGGTGCTTTTTACATTTTTTCTGGTACTAACCTATTAAAAAGTTGCAACAGTGTGAGATGCATGTTTTCTGCTGTTTTTGGTTTCAGAAAAGTTAGTAAAGAAATATTCTCGGAATTGGATGAGACGAAGGACAAAGTCAATAACTTTCTGTGGGGAACAAGAAGTCTAGAGGGGAGCTCGGAGGGCCAGCCAGGGGGGACAGACCCACCCTAGGCGCGGGTGAGCCCAGCCCCGCGCCTGGCTAGGGTTTGGGCACCCTAGCCTCCTCCCAGTCTCGCCCCTTCGCCTATAAGAAGCCCCCGATGCAGAAACCCTGAGTAGCCGATCAGAAATCCACGAAACCGTCTGTGGCCACCGCCACCATCGTCCCTAGATCGGGGGGATCTGAAGTTCTTCTCGGCACCCTGCCGGAGGGGAGATCATCTCGGAGGCCTTCTCTCTGGTATGATTCGTGAATAGTTCCACCTTGGACTATGGGTCCATGTAGTAGCTAGATGGTTGTATCTCCTCCTTTATGCTTTCATGTATAGATCTTGTGAGCTCCGTTCATGATCAAGATCTAATCTATTTGCAATCATGCATGTTGTGTTTGCGGGAATCCGATGGATATTGAGATTATTATGTTGGTTTGATTAATGGTTTTATCTTTATGATTCTATCATGTATGTGTTGTTTGTGATCTTGCATGCTCTCCGTTGCTAGTGGTTATCTTGGCCAAGTAGTTGCTAGTGACTCTAAGAGGGAGTATTTATGCTCGATAGTGGGTTCATGCCTCTAGTTTCCAAGGGAAGTGACAATAATCTCTTCGATTGTAGATGTGTTGTTGCTACTAGGGAGAAAACAATAGTCTCTTATTCATGGAACATGTGGACTGTTTACCTTACACACTTTGCTTAAAGCAGTTGTCTGTTGCTTGCAAGTTAATACTGGAGGGGGTTCGGATGATAACCTGAAGGTGGACTTATAGTCATAGATGCAGTTGGATGACGGTCTATGTATATTGTTGTATTGCCCAATCAACCTCATAGGATATTTCTGGCTAGTAATTGCATTGTTATGCCTTGCTCAGTTCCTGTCAATTGCCTCTTTGTAATTTGTTTACCCTTCATGCCATGTTGTTTATCTAAGGAGAGCACCTGTAGTGAACTATGGATCCCGGTCCAATCTCTACCATTGATACATCTTCCACTGTTACTTGTTTACTTGCTGCAAACCATTACCTTCCACACCATACGTTTAATCCTTTGTTACAACAAACCGGTGAGCTTGACAACCTCACTGATTCATTGGGGCAAAGTCTTGAGTTTGTGTTGTGCAGGTATCCATGTTGTTTGAAACACCTGTGTTACATTTCCTTCCTCCTTCTGGTTCGATAACCTCGGTCTCAACTGAGGGAAAACTTGCTACTTTCTCTTCACACACCCTGCGCTTGGGGTTACCAACAAAGTTCCACGTCGAGCATCATCATCCACTGGCATCTTTGCTACCTAATATATCCGAAATAGGCGCCTCACATATTACCCGGATTGGGTGTTCTTGAAAATAATGTTTCAGCTTCTTTGCTGCCATATATACCCCATATGTCATTTTCTGATAATGAGGATAATTCTGCTTTGATACAGAGAGCACTTTGCTCAAGTAATAAACTGCCCTTTGGACTGTTTTTCCCTCTTCTTCGCGTCCAACCACTATTACTGCACTTACAACTCTGTTGGTTGCGGCGACATAGAGAAACATTGGCTCTTTGGATAGTGGTGATGCTAATATTGGTGTTGTTGCCAACATTTTCTTTAATTCATGGAAAGCGCTATCAGCTTGCTGCGTCCATGTGAATTTGTCTGATTTTTTTCATCAGTTGATATAGTGGTAGGGCTTTTTAACCTAGCCGACTAATAAATCTTCTCAACGAGGCCAGGCATCCTATGAATTTCTGGACATCGTTGAGGGTTTTTGGCAGTTCCATTCTTTCGATGGCCCTGATCTTTGTCGGGTTAGCCTCAATTCCTCGGCTGGATACAAGAAATCCGAGTAACTTGCCAGCCGGGACACCAAATGTGCATTTTTCCGGGTTAAGCTTCATCCGGAATCTTCTCAAGTTTGCGAATGTTTGACGCAAGTCCTCGATTAGAGTATTACTTTGTTTGGTTTTTATCACCACGTCATCGACGTATACTTGAATATTTTTGTCCAATTGATCTTGCAAGCATTTTTGCATGCATCTTTGATATGTTGCACCTGCATTTATCAATCCAAATGTCATGGTACAATAGCAATAAGCCCCGTACGGGGTGATAAAATCTGTCTTTATTTGATCATTCGGATTCAGTGGTATCTGATGGAATCCAGAATACGCGTCCACAAATGACAAAAACTCACACCCAACAGTAGAATCTATGACTTGGTCGATCCGTGGTAGGGGAAATCTTTTGGACACGCCTTATTGAGGTTCGTGTAATCAATACACATGTGCCATACCACTGCCACGTTCGGGTCATCCTTTTTCTTATCGACCAAGACTCGATTTGATAACCAATCCGGGTGCAGTACTTCCATGATGAATCTAGCGGCTAAGAGCCTGGCTATCTTAGCAGCTATCACTTTCCTCCTATTTTCGGCGAAGCGGCGGAGGGGTTGCTTCACTGGCTTGGCATCCGGCCTTACATGAAGAGAGTGCTCAGCCAGCTCCCTCGGAACACCTTGCAAATCCTGTGTGGACCATGCAAAGATATCCCGATTCTCACGGAGGAAGATGGTGAGATCGCTTTCCTATTTGTCAATGAGGCCAGCCCTAATGGTAACTGTACGCTCTGGGAAAGTCTCATCCACTTGCACCTTCTTTGTCTCTTTGGTAGCTTGAAATGACACATTGCCATGCGGATTAGTGAGTGCTGGCATAGACATTTGTGCTGCTTTGGCCAATGCTTCCACCTCCAACATTTGATGCTTTTCCTGCGCTATGACAAGTGAATCGGCCAGTGAAGATCCGGCTGAGGCACAAGCAATGGACCTTTTGTAATCTCCTTCAACTGTAATCATCCCACATGGGCCTGGCAGCTTCATCTTCAAGTAAGCAATGTGAGGAGTAGCCATAAACTTTGCCATAGTCGGCCTGCCGAGTAAGGCATGATACGAGCTGACCAAATCAAACACCTCGAACTCTATGGCTTCAGTGCGACAATTCTCTCTGTTGCCGAATAATATGTCGACCCAGATCTTTCCAATTGGCTCAGAAAACAATCCCGGCACAATGCCATGGAAAGTTGTCTTAGTCGGCTCCAGCATGTTCATGGTAATGCCTAACTTGAGCATGGTATCCTTATACATGATGTTAATGACACTGCCATCGTCAATCAGTACCTTGGAAAACTTCACATTGATATCAGGGCCCATGAACGTTGGATCTAAGACTAGAGCATATCCTCTTGGGGTTGGCATGATCTTGGGGTGATCCTTTATGATCCAAGTTATTTCTTGCTCAGACCAGTGCATGTACTTAGGAATTGCCGGCATTGTGGCATTCACCTCCATCATCCGTCTCTGCTGACTCTTTTTGTCATTCGGCTCTGTGACGAAGACGAAATAGCTCTGGTGATGTTCTCTGTACTCATTTCTAGTTCTGTGGCCGACGTGAGCGTCGTCACCTCTTAGATTGTGCACCTGGTGCACAGTTTCCCTTCTCTCTTGATTATGATACCTTGGCTGCCTGTTTTCATATCTGTTATCCGTTCCCACAACCTGAGCATTTCCTCCTGTGAGTGGTGGAGGGGGAGGTGATGGTAGCTGCTTACTCGGCGAATCCACTCTATCTCTTTTCTGAAACCAAGTGCATTGTCTTGTTGTGTGATTTGCTGTCTTACTCGGACTAGGCGTGTGAAATTTACACGGCTGGTCCAGCATCATCTCATAGGTATACTTATGTCGGTCCTGTTACTGCTTCCTTTGTTCATATGGCTTTTGCCATCATTCTTTGGCACCCACTATTGTTCTCCACTTGTCCTTTGACGTTGGCTACTTCCAGCATCTAGATGATCTTGACTCATGGCCGCGACCTGAGTCGAACCATATCTGTAGTCTGGCCTTTCATCTCTTCTTTTGCTTCTGTATTCGGATCTTTCCTGGCGCCTTTGCGACACGGCAGCGTCATAGATCTGAGTCTCAGTCATCCCATATGCCGATATGAGGAGAGGCTGAGTCGGATCTCCCAACGCATACGAGTCAGCAATCCTTATTATTTCTGCCAAGCTTGCCGGCATATCTCTCTGTAACCTTTGCCACAACATACTTCCGTGTCTGCAACCTTGAGCGAACCAAGCGATTGCCTGTGAATCGATTACCCCTTTGCAAGAATTGCACATTGTGCACCATCTTGTGAGGAATTATCTATTTGTCTCATTCGGACTTTGCTTGCACATTTCTAGATGTTGTGGGCGATTCGGCCTCTTGTAGGTACTTGTGAAATTTCTCACAAAAGCGTCCTGGAAATCGATCCAGCTGTTGATGCTTCCAGGTGGCAAATTGTTCAGCCATACCCGTGCTGGTCCTTCTAGCATTTGCGGTACATACTGTACTGCCCACCTCAAATTTCCCTGCGCGATTTTCATAGCAGTTCCGTAATCTATGAGACAGTCGTCTGGCTTTGTGCTTCCATCGTAAGTTTTGTTCCTCTGGCCAGCTGAAAATTTGGTACAGGAGGCTCCTTCCTGATCCTTGGGCCAAAGCATGGTGGACCCTGTGGACCTTGCGACTCGATCATCTCTGCCATCTTTATTCGGTTAAGCTTCAGCCTTGCATCATCCGGCTGAAGGTTCCTACCTCCGAGTCTGGCTCCCATCGCTTTATACGCATGATCCCGCAATTCATACCCGTCGTTCACCATTGCTGAGTAACCATCATTGTATCTGTTTGCGTTTGGGTCAGCAGGCTATTGTGCTGCTTTTCCCGCGCTTTGCTGTCTTCTTTCGGGTTGTGTTGGTGCGTTATTCGGTCTTGGATTTTCTCCTCCTGCCGAGTGATCTCCACTCCTAGGTTGAGGCGCAAAATTTTGCCCCCCATTGTCATTTCTTTGCCATGCTTGCCTTTCTCGGCCTGCATTTTCCTGATTCTCATTTCTTTGGGTATTATTCCTTCTCGTTCCTTGTGCATGCGTTGGGTTTCCCTGAGCCATTGCCGGGTCATAAGTGATCATTTGCTCGTTCCTCCCTGAATCCACACTCTTTTCTTTTATTGGTCTTGGCGCCGCTCCGGGTGAGGATGTTGTGTGACCTGCTGATCTTGTCGGGATAGGAGTCGCCGAGTGAACTAGCTGTGACCTCCCTGCTATACCTGGATTCGCCCTGTTGTATGCTTCATTCAGCATGCTAGCTGCTCTTACCAGTTCATTGACTCGCTCTTGTTGTCTTTTCTTTGCTTCTCCCGTCAGATGGGGTAATTCTGCCATTGCTGCTTCTGTGGCTCGCAGGTTAGCTGCTGATGTGTTGTATGTCGGCCGCATAGTTGTTTCGTTGCTGTTCTCTGGTGTTATTTTCGACGTTGCATCCTCCAGCTCCTCATTGAGGTTTCTTCCTCTTAACCTAGTTGCATCAAGCCGGGTCTTTGCGCCCTTGACGCGCTCGCTGGTCTTGGCGATGAGGTTGCCCGTCCGGATGAAGACTCCACCAAGCACCTGCTTCTGCCCCACAGTGGGTGCCAACTGTCGTGGTGGTGTCACGGCAGATTCCATGGGTAGTCTTAAGTTAGGGGCCGAAAGGGTGCTTGTGGTCACCGATGAGGGAGTGCACGGTCTTGCCATGCACGAAGAACAAGAAGAACTCTCCACACTTAGGAATTTGATTGATACTTGAGATTTACAAGTGCTCCTTGAGCTGTATGAACTAGTGTGCAAGGCACTAGTTCCCTACTTGGTCCAACCCCCTCCTACTACTGCTATGCCCCTCCTTATATAGGCAGTGCTAGCTAGGTTATACCCCTTTGGGTTCTAAGGTTACTGTTTGGACCTTTGTCCCTACAATGTGGGCCGGGTCATGGGCTTGCCCTAAGCCCAGTGGCCCAGTCCACAAAGCTACACAGCTAACGGTCTTATGGTACGTCGCCTCCTATTCCTTTTGGCGTCACGCGGTAACTTTGTACGTCAGCCCTTGCTTGAAGGGAATATGCCCGAGAGGCAATAATAAAGTGGTTATTATCATATTCCTTATTTATGATAAATGTTTATTTTACATGCTATAATTGTATTAATACGGAAACGTTAATACATGTGTGTTTAATAAACAAAAAGGAAGTTCCTAGTTATGCCTCTCTTATAAACTAGCTCGTTGATTAACAAGATGATCAAAGTTTCCTGATCATGGACATTGGATGTTGTTAATAACGAGGTCACAACATTAGTGTAATGATGTGATGAACATTCATCCGAAGTATAGCTTTACAATCAAAGTCATTGAGTTTATATTGCTATAACAACTTACGAAGTGATCCTAATCCTTAGACCATGAGATCATGTCAATCACTAACACCGGAAGAGTTTCTTGTTGACATCAAACGTCACACCGTAATTGGGTGATTATAAAGATGGCTTCAAAACTACTAAAGTGTTATGTTGAGACTCATGGATCAAGAGTGGAATTTGTTCATCCCGATGACGGATAGATATGCTCTGGGCCCTCTCGGTGATATCACATTGATTAGCTTGCAAGCAAGTGATTTGATCACTAGAATGTTATATCACGGGAACGAGAAAAGAGTGCATGTCGGTAACGAGATCAAACTAGGTATGGAGATACTGATGATCAAATCTCGGACATGTAATATATCGTGAAACAAAGGGATTAAGATACTAGCGTAAAAGGTTCACACGATCACAGAAGTCATCGTTGAATGTGTGGGAGTCAGTATGGATCTCCAGGTCCTGCTACTGATTATTGATCGGAGAAGGGTCTCGATCATGTCCGCATTATTCGCGAACCTAGGGTGACACACTTAAGGGATAACGACACCATTCAGAGCAAATGATATGCCAGAAAAAGAAAAGGAAAGCGCAGGAATTTATTTCACTAGACACCGGAACTGTTTCGGTTGAAATTGCTGAAACTGGTTCTGCATGTGAAATGGAATACTAGCAAGGGGTTTTATGTGAATTTTTGTTAATTAAAGTAATTAACAAAATTCTGAATAAATAAATAAAAGAGTTTTATTTAAATGAGAGCTTGCATTAAATTTGGTGGAAATTTAATGCATGTGAGTGGATTTTTGAGTGGAGGCTTTTTAATGGGAGTGGAGGCTTTTCATTTTGAGTGGGAGCTTCACCCACATGAATGTGGAAGAGGTGGGGGCAGCCCCATGGCTGGGCGCCATTCCCCTTGGGTGCCCCCCTCTCTCCTATAAAAGGCCCCCCTCTCCTCCTCTCAAAGCACACCTCCTCGCGAAGGATCTCTCTCCCCCCTTTAGAATTTCCCCATGGTCTCGGATCAGCGAGATACATGTTCCCGGTGGCTTTTTCTGGAAGGATTTGTTGCTTCCGCTGCTTCGCTGGATCGAGGGAGCGGAGGTTGTCGGGGTACCCGTACGTGTGTGCGATCACGGATGCACCACTGCTTTGAGGTGCTGGACTTGATCGTGCTGGACCGGCTGGACCAGATGGACTTCATCACGATCTTGAGATCGGCAAGCGTTTGTCTACATCATCCACGAGTACAACCTCGTTAACGCTATTCGGTCTTCGAGGGTATGTATTCTATGGATGTATGTCCACCCGTTGCTTGTATCTAGTAGATAGATCTTGGTACATAGATGTTCCCATCGTAGGAAATTTTTTGTTTTCTATGTTGCGAACCCTTCAGTGGTATCAGAGCCGGATATATGCGTAGATACTTTGCACGGGTAGTACACATATGAGTATGTGGGCGATGATGATCATTTTATTGCTTCTTAGTTGTACTTTGGATATTGGTGGCATAGTGGGATGAAGCGGCCTGGACAAACTTTACATGTCCTCGCACATGAGACCTGTTCCACGCTTGACATGCAACTAGTTTTGCATAAGTGGCTAGCGGGTGTCTGTCTCTCCTACTATAGTCAATATCTAATTTGCAAGGAGTTGTCAACAATTTGGTTATCCTCGTTGTGGTTCATGTTCGTAGGTAAGAACGGTCTATCTTCGAAAGCCCTAAGCCACGTAAAACTTGCAATGGATAAATTAGAGGTGTCTAGTTTAGATTGTTGCTGGGCTAGTGTTATGATATGGTGATGTTGTAAGTAGAAGTATGAGATGATACTCTTACAACACACATAACGTGTAAACTCCATAGACCTTGGATTTACACATAAAGGTATGATAGTGATCATACCACGATGCACATGATAGAGATCATATGCGGGAATCATATCATTCCACTAATTAACATGTGATGTTTGATTGCATCTTATATTGCCTGTTTAGCGTTTTATTAGCATAATAAGATGATCCCTCATTTAGATATCAAGATAAAAATGTGTTCTTCCTTAAGTATGCACCGACAATGTTTCGTCGCTTCAAGGCATCACGTGATGATCGGGTGTACTTGAATCCGCGAGCATATCTCGGGTGTACGATAGTTACACACGCGAATACTAAGGTTCTTACTTGGCAAGCCTAGCATGTACAGACATGGCCTCGGAACACGGACCGAAAGCTTAAGCATGAGTCATATAGTAGATATGATGCCCATTTCATGCTCGCCTTTGAAGCTACACCGACTCACGTGATGATCGGACTTGGTGTAGTGGATTTGGTTCATGTAATCACCAAAAAGACACGAGGATGTCGTTTTTGTGGGAGTTCATTCTAATTTGGATTAGTAGAACTCATTTATCATAAATTAAATCAAAGTGAATTTGCATAATGTTTGTAGTCATTGGCATTCGTCTCACCACCTTATGCATAGTTGTAATTGAGATAAATAGAACTAATAATTCTGGATATATACTTTACGAACTGGTATCGTTATTGTGTTGAGTGTCAATCTAAAGTTTAAAGTCCTATTGAAAACTTTCAGCAAAGTCTGTTTACTCCGTGAAATTTAATTATTAGTATTAAATCGAGAGTAACAATTCCAATGCTAGTATCTTAAGTATCATGTTTGCCTCCATGATTCTTGATTTTTTTTAATATCAAGTTTATCTAGGAGCTGAAAGAATTATTTTAGAAACCATCATGTGTGGCAGATATAACGATATCTGAAACAATGTTTTGGTGCAATATGAAGAGTATAATATATGTTCTCATATTGGATGAGAATTACGAAGGTTGGAGATGCTAGACATCCTAATCATCCAAAAGGGTTTTGGAAAGTAATGTTATACTCACGATTCGCCTTTATAAGCTACAGTAGCTTGATCATGAAAGTCGTCATGATAAGGGTGAATAAAAGATGTATGTAAAGTGTTTACTACACTAAAAGATTACTAAAGAATGAATTTTGAAAGAATACCGATCATTTTGATGATGGTGATCTACTTCAAAGTGCAAGTCCAAAGGTATTATTATTTGAATATACACGCTTTGGACTATGTGTCATGTATATGGCGCCATTTTTTATGTTGATAGATTCTTTCAAAAGGAAAAGGAAATGCTGAAAGAGAATCTATACAATATATTTGGCAGAAAAGAAAAGATTGGAAATATCCAATTTAGGTATATAGATTATATACATGTTATGGTTGTATTCTTTGCTTGTTAAACAATGTGGTTCTTGGGATTGGATACCGAATTGGTTGGTATGAAATTTCATACGAAATAACGCAATTCATGAACCACAATGGCCTAAGTAACTAGCAAGAGAATATGTGATGATGTTCATCGAAAACAGACAAACCGTTGTTTGTATTTCTCGTTGACATCAAAGCTTAACTTCAAGATTTGTTTTAATAATTGTTATTTGAATAAGGTATTATGAGAACAAAGGTTGTAAAAATAATTACCGTATTCCATATAAGATGGATGATTTACAAATCTAGTTGGAGAAATCACATCCATAAAACCTAATGCTAAAATGTTGCAAGACAAATGATTGAAAGATCACTTACGAAGTGACATCGCCGTTTAAATTATATTGGAAAGAAAACATGAAGAAACTCCATTTTTATGGAATTTTGGAGTCTTTGATTTGATCAAGTGACGGTTGTGAGACTTTCCTCGGGATAATTAAAACTTCGTTCAAAGGCCAAGGAAGAACGAAAGACTAAATTATTGGAATTTATACATATCGATGTATGTAGTCCATTATGTGTAGTCATAAGCGATGGATTTCAACTTCATATGCTTTCTCTAGAAATTTGAGTGAATGTTCACTTAATGAGAAAGAAGTGTGAAATATTTGAAAACGTTCAAAGACTTTCAAGATGAAGTGAAAATCATTGTGACAAGAAAATAAATGGTTTATGATTTTATCATAAGGGATTTATTTGAGTTACAAGTGTAACAAGAAAATAAATGAATTATGATTTTATCATAAAGAGATTTATTTGAGTTACAAGTTTAGCAAAACACCTAGATTTACATATCCCGAAACACCATAGGAATATGGAGTGTTTGAGATTTGTAATGAAACCTTGTTTGACATGGTTGGATCAAAGGTGTTATTGATAAAACTACCATTATATTTTAAAAGATTAAAGCTTTAGAGACTACCGCTTTTACACTTAAAAGAGCTCCATCTTGATCCGTTGAAATGACACCATGGAAGGTATGGTTTGGGGTAAAACCCAATTTGTCATTTCTTAAATTTTGGTATGCTAAACATAAGTTAGATGTTTACAACCGAAGTCGGATGAGAATGTCTTTGTAGGTTATTTCGAATAACAATTGGTTATTCCTTCATAACACCAAGGACAAAAAGTGTTTGTCGCTTGAAACGTGAAGTTTCTTGGAGAAGGAATTTTTCGTAAAAGTTAAGTGGGAGGACAATAGAACTTTGATAAGGTTAACGAACCTTAGCTATATGTGCTGAGTTGCGCAGTGCCGGAAATCGTTCTGAAGGCTGCCATAATGCTCATAGCTTATGTGCCTCAAAAGGTTGTGGTCACGGAGATCTAAGTTCCTATTGAACCAAGTAGGTCGGTTAAACAATCAAATGCTAAGATTTGAGAGTAAATCATTATTGTTTGACAATGATGAACCGAATACATACAAAGAAGCGATGATGGGCCCTGACTCCGTCAAATGGCTTGAAGCCAAAAAATCCGTGATAGTTCCATACACGAGAAATCAAGTTTTGAACTTGGAAGACCCTCCGGAAAGGTGTAAAAACCTATCGGTCGTATTTAGATCTATAAAGAAACAGACATGGATGTTTCACATCTATGAAATAGTCGACATGTCGTAAAGTATTTTATGACAATGTTCAAGGAGTTGACTATGACAAGATTTGATCTTTCATTGCGATATTTAGTCTGGACGGATTAAAGTAGCAACCACTACATATAATTTGGTATATGGTAGATGAATACACAAAACAAAATTCTTCTAATAGAATGGTTACCTAGGACGTGTACATGACACGGTCCAAAGGGTTTTGTTAATTCAAAGGATGCTAAAAGGGCATGCAAACTTCAATGGTTGAAGTAAGCATCACGGAGTTGGAATCTTCACCATGATGAAAAGGAGTTTTCATCAGGAGACGATGAAGATGCTTGCATTTGCAAGAAATTAAGTGGGAGCGCTAAGACATATTTCTAATACATTATGTGGAGGCCATCTTGTTGATTAGAAATGATGTATATTTTCTTGACAAAGGTTAAGAATTTCATTTTGATGAAAGACTTAGGCAAAACCCGAATATTTAGCATGAATGTCTATAATGGATAGACTGTGACGCTAATATGGTTGTGCCAAACGTACATATATGAGATATTGAAGGAGTTCAATATAGAAACGACAAGAAACAGTTCTTGTTGCATGGAAAAGGAATTGAATCAAGATTCAAGTGTATGGACACTTGATAAGTGAAACAAGATTCAAGTGCTTTGACACTTGATGAGTGAAATCGCGAGAATGTTTTGATCAATCATACCATGATATGTACACATCCAGATATGTCCTATGCTCTAAGTGTTATGAGCATATACCAGAATGAATCATAAAATGATCATTGGACGATAGTAAGGATATTCTTATGATCTTTTGGAAGAACTAAGAATATATTTGTGTAGAGGTGACAAACAATTACAAATAGTTCATTGTAAAGAGTTACATTGATACTAGTTTTGTCACAAGATACAAATTAAGTTTATCTCAATTTAAACTATGGGTGGCACAATGAAATGGAAAGAAAGTTTCCATGATGGATTTGGAAGAGTTCCAATGTTAAGACATTGTGACGAATACTACAATAAAAGGCTAAGTATATGACTGCTATAGTAGCAGCAAAGGAGGGAATTTGTGTCAAGTAGTTTGTTATCAAACTAAGGTGTGGTTCGCAACGGGCTAACACTAAAGATATATTGTATGACAATAGTATCGACGTGTTTTAACCCCAAGGAACTAAAGGTCTCACCGAAAGACCAAATTTATACAATGCCATCTCATTGGAGAATGAGTGATGCGTGAAGACGCAAATACATGCAAATACACATGGACCTGAAAGCGTCAGATCCGTAGATTATGTTAACCACTTGCAGTTGCGTATATGGAACACCAGAAAGCCATATGTGTTCAATACACAAAGTTTTCAAACTATATTATTGTCTCTAGTGCAAGTGGGAGACTGAAGGGAATATGCCCGAGAGGCAATAATAAAGTGGTTATTATCATATTCCTTATTTATGATAAATGTTTATTTTACATGCTATAATTGTATTAATACGGAAACGTTAATACATGTGTGTTTGATAAACAAAAAGGAAGTTCCTAGTTATGCCTCTCTTATAAACTAGCTCGTTGATTAACAAGATGATCAAAGTTTCCTCATCATGGACATTGGATGTTGTTAATAACGAGGTCACAACATTAGTGTAATGATGTGATGAACATTCATCCGAAGTATAGCTTTACGATCAAAGTCATTGAGTTTATATTGCTATAACAACTTACGAAATGATCCTAATCCTTAGACCATGAGATCATGTCAATCACTAACACCGGAAGAGTTTCTTGTTGACATCAAACGTCACACCGTAATTGGGTGATTATAAAGATGGCTTCAAAACTACTAAAGTGTTATGTTGAGACTCATGGATCAAGAGTGGAATTTGTTCATCCCGATGACGGATAGATATGCTCTGGGCCCTCTCGGTGATATCACATTGATTAGCTTGCAAGCAAGTGATTTGATCACTAGAATGTTATATCACGGGAACGATAAAAGAGTGCATGTCGGTAACGAGATCAAACTAGGTATGGAGATACTGATGATCGAATCTCGGACATGTAATATATCGTGAAACAAAGGGATTAAGATACTAGCATAAAAGGTTCACATGATCACAGAAGTCATCGTTGAATGTGTGGGAGTCAGTATGGATCTCCAGGTACCGCTACTGATTATTGATCGGAGAAGGGTCTCGATCATGTACGCATTATTCGCGAACCGTAGGGTGACACACTTAAGGGATACCGACACCATTCGGAGCAAATGATATGCCAGAAAAAGAAAAGGAAAGCGCAGGAATTTATTTCACTAGACACCAGAACTGTTTCGGTTGAAATTGCTGAAACTGGTTCTGCATGTGAAATGGAATACTAGCAAGGGGTTTTGTGTGAATGTTTGTTAATTAAAGTAATTAACAAAATTCTGAATAAATAAATAAAAGAGTTTTATTTAAATGAGAGCTTGCATTAAATTTGGTGGAAATTTAATGCATGTGAGTGGATTTTTGAGTGGAGGCATTTTAATGAGAGTGGAGGCTTTTCATTTTGAGTGGGAGCTCCACCCACATGAATGTGAAAGAGGTGGGGGCAGCCCCATGGCTGGGCGCCATGACCCTTGGGTGTGATGAATAAGTCTCTGTACTGCTGGTCTTTGTGGGGCTGTAACACACATGGTCCTTTTAGCAAGGACGGGTAGTTAGGAGGAGCAAGGACCAAGCATCCTTGACTGCTTTAGCAGCAAGTACGGGCAGTTAGGAGCAGCAAGGACCAAGCATCCTTGACTGCTTTTAGGCAGCATCTTAGACTAGCATCTTGGACTAGCATTTAGCATATTCTTGGCTGTCTAGCAGCCTATAAATATGTATCCCCAACCCCTGTGGTTGGCATGGCATTTGTGTGTGAGTTTGTGCAAGAAATAAAACCAGAAAATTGCCCCAACTCCTAGTGTCATCCCCTCTCTTCAATGAGAGTAAATCTAGAGATCCTATCAAGTGGTATCAGAGCGAGGTTGTCTTGTAGGCTGAGTGTTTCCAGCTCATCCCCTTCACCGGGTGTGCAGCAGCCCCAGCGGGCAAGTGCAGCAGCTCAAGCTGTCCCTGGTGGCCTCTCCCCTTCCGCGCAGTCGAGCAGCAGCTCTCCCTCCATGCAACAGCCCCCCAGCGGCCAGCCATGTGCCAAGGTCGCTCTCAGCACTCGGCTACCTCGAGCGTGCGGCGTCGGCAGGAGGCCGAGCTCGCCGCGACAGAGGAGCGTGAGCGGGCGGCAGTAGCAGCCGTTGTGGCGACAGCCAAGGCTTCAAGGCTGGCAGCGGCGGAACTGGCAGCAGCCAGAGAGGAGGCAGTAGCAGCAGCAGCGGTGGAGGCATCACGTACAGCAGTGGTAGAGGCCCAGGCTCTACGCGGCAGCATCAGCGGCTCCATTTCAGGCGGAAGCAGCATCGGCACAGCCCACGAGCGGACGGCGCGGTGGGCAGCCGAGCATGCCCAAGTACACGGCGGTGTCGCTCCTGGTGGAGGTGAGCACTGCGGTGACGCTCCTGGAGGAGGCGCGCACGGCGGTGGCGCTCCCGGAGGAGGCGCGCACTGCGGTGGCGCTCCAGGAGGAGGCGCGCACTGCGGTGGCGGTGGCGCTCCCGGAGGAGGCGCGTACGGCGATGGCGTTCCAGAAGGAGGCGCGCACGGCGGCGGCCGAAACGACCAAGACCGTGGCCTCTACGAGGTCCGGGCTGTGGTCATGGACGTTGGTCCCAGTGCTGGGTGGCCTACCCTCACCAAAACCAACTACGTCGAGTGGGTCGCGGTCATGAAGGTCCGGCTCCAGGTGCAGCACATGTGGGAGGCAGTCCAGGATGCCAACGTCGACCACCATGACGATCGACGGGCGCTGGACGCCCTCCTTGCCGCAGTCCCGCCCAAGATGCAGTTATCGCTTTCCAACAAGCAGACTGCCAAGGAGGCCTGGGAGTCCATCGCTGCGTCGCGCATCGGTAGCGACCGTGCTCGCAAGGCCGCTCTGCAGGCACTCCGCAAGGAGTGGGATGACCTGTCCTTCAAGCCAGGTGAGGACGTCGATGACTTTGCTCTCCGTCTCAACACTTTTCTGCAGAAGATGGAGCGGTTCGGCGACGCCATCTACAACGAGGAAAGAGCTGTCGAGAAGCTCTTTCGCTGCGTCCCCACGAAGTACAGGCAGATAGCTCGCTCGATCGAATCCCTGCTGGACCTCAGCACGATGTCGATCGAGGAGGCAATCGGTCGCCTCAAGGTCGTCGAATTCGACGAGCCAGATCTTCCCTCGGGGTCCATCACCACTGCTGGGAAGCTGCTCCTCACTCGGGAGCGGTGGGACGCCGGCCACGGTGACAGGAAGAAGGGGGAGTCATCTTCCGCATCAGGTGGCCGCAGGCGCGGCAAACCGCGCAAGGGGCGCAAAGACGGACATGTCAGGGTGCAAGGTGGCGCCCGCGGAGGCGCCAGGGGAGGCGCCGCCGGCAGGCCCATGTTGGCCCAAGATGACGCCTGCCACAACTGTGGCCGACTTGGCCACTGGGCCAAGGAGTGTCGACAGCCACGACGCGGCCAGTCCCACGTCGCACAGGCAGGGGAGGAGGAGCCGGCTTTGTTCATGGCTCATGCGAGCATCGAGCTATGCCCTACGGCACCGACTGCGGCGGCTCCCCTCCACCTCGACGAGCCAAAGGCACACGCCCTTCTCGGCGACGGCTCGGACACCGACAAGACTGGCGGGTGGTGCCTTGACACCGGCGCCACCCACCACATGACTGGTCGACGGGAGTTCTTCGCCGAGCTTGACTCCGACGTGCGAGGCTCCGTCAAGTTTGGAGATGCCTCCGCCGTGGAGATTCAGGGTGTCGGCTCCGTCATATTCGCCGCCAAGACCGGAGAGCACCGGATGCTCACCGGTGTCTACTACATCCCTGCACTGAGGAACTCCATCATCATCTTGGGACAGCTGGATGAGAGCGGCTCGCGAGTGCTGATCGAGCACGGGATCCTACGCATGTGGGATCGCCATCGTCGCCTTCTTGGCAAGGTACCTAGAGGCACAAATCGTCTCTATGTCCTTGATGTGCAGGTGGCACAACCCCTCTGCCTCGCCGCTCGTCGGGACGACGAGGCGTGGCAGTGGCACGAGCGCTTCGGGCACCTTCACTTCGAGGCCCTGAAGCAGCTCAGAAGCAAGGAGATGGTGTGAGGCCTGCCGTGCCTCGAACACGTGGAGCAGTTCTGCGATGTCTGCGTGGTGACGAAGCAGAGGCGACTCCCCTTCCCCCAGCAGGAGAGCTTCAGAGCAAAGGAGAAGCTCGAGCTCGTGCACAGGGACTTGTGTGGACCGGTGACTCCGGCCACACCGGGAGGACGACGCTACTTCCTGCTGCTCGTCGATGACTTCTCCCGCTACATGCGGGTGGTGCTTCTCAGCAGCAAGGGAGAAGAAGCGGACGCCATCAGGCGTACGCAGGTTGCTGCAGAGGCGGAGTGCGGCTACAAGATGCGCGTGCTGCGCACCGACAACGGCGGCGAATTCACAACAACTGAATTCGCGTCGTACTGCGCTGATGAGGGCATTCAGCGCAACTAGTCCGCCCCTTACAGCCCGCAGCAGAACGGCGTCGTCGAGCGGCGCAACCAGACGGTTGTGGGGATGGCCCGGGCCCTCCTCAAGCAGAGAGGGATGCCGGTTGTCTTCTGGGGGGAGGCGGTGCTGACAGCCGTCTACATCCTCAACCGCTCACCTACGAAGGCACTTGACGGCAAGACGCCGTACGAGGCTTGGCATGGGCGCAAGCCGGCGGTCTCCCACTTACGGGTCTTCGGCTGCCTCGCGTTCGCCAAGGAGCTCGGCCACATCGGCAAGCTCGACGACAGGAGCACTCCGGGAGTGTTCATCGGCTACGCGGAGGGCTCGAAGGCCTATCGCATCCTCGACCCGAAGACACAGCGTGTGCGCACGGCGCGAGATGTTGTGTTCAACGAAGGGCGAGGGTGGGTGTGGGACAAGGCGGTGGACGACGGCTCGACTCCGACATATGACGACTTCATTGTCGAGTCCGTCCACTTCGAGGGAGCCGGGGGAGCAGGCAGCTCCTCGCCGAGCGCGTCTACCTCAGTTACCAAGTCTCCATCTGTCCCGGTGGCTGTCACACCGACGACACCACAGCTGCCGACGCCACCGACGCCACGTGCTCCAGCACCAGCAGTCACACCTCCGGGCACGTCTACTCCGGCACCAGCAGTCACACCTCCGGGCACGTCCACTCCGGCACCAGCAGTCACACCTCCGGGCACGTCTACACCAGCACCAGCTTGCGTCGAGCGCAGCCCGGTGGAGTTCGCTTCCCCGCTCGCTCACGACGAGGAGCGCATCGACGCGTATTACGACGGCGAGCCGTTGCAGTACCGTACGATGGAGGGTCTTCTCGGCGACCAGCCGGTGCCGGGACCGGTGCCACGCAACCTGGAGGCACAACTGCAACTTGCATGTGACAACGGTGAGCCTCGGTCTTTTGCAGAAGCGGAGCAAGACGCGGCATGGCGACCCGCGATGCAGTTGGAGATGGATGCGGTCGAGAAGAACCGCACATGGGAGCTCGCTGACCTCCCTCGAGGTCACCGGGCGATCACCCTTAACTGGGTGTTCAAGCTGAAGATGGATGAAGCCGGCGCCATCGTCAAGCACAAGGCTCGCTTGGTGGCCCGAGGTTTCTTGCAGCAGGAGGGGGTCGACTTCGACGACGCCTTCGCTCCTGTGGCACGGATGGAGTCCGTGCGACTCCTCCTTGCGCTAGCCGTTCAGGAGGGCTGGCGCGTCCATCACATGGATGTCAAGTCTGCCTTCCTCAACGGCGACTTGAAGGAGGAGGTCTACGTGCAACAGCCGCCGGGATTTGCGATTCCTGGCCAGGAGGGCAAGGTACTTCGTCTACGCAAGGCTCTCTATGGTTTGCGGCAGGCACCAAGGGCATGGAACGCCAAGCTGGACTCCACGCTCAAGACGATGGGCTTCGGGCAAAGCCCGCACGAGGCGGCCGTCTACCGACGGGGCAATGGAGGAATTGCCCTGTTGGTAGGTGTCTATGTCGACGACTTGGTCATCACCGGCACCAAGGATGCAGAGGTGGCGGCGTTCAAGGAAGAAATGAAGGCCGCCTTCCAGATGAGTGATCTGGGGCTCCTCTCCTTCTACCTGGGGATCGAGGTGCACCGGCACCACTCCGGGATCACGCTTCGACAAACCGCCTACGCCAAGCGCGTCGTTGAGCTCGCCGGGCTCACCGATTGCAACCCATCTCTCAACCCGATGGAGGAGAGGCTGAAAGTGAGCCGCGACAGCACGGCGGAGGAGGTGGACGCTACACAGTACCGGCGTCTTGTGGGGAGCCTTCGCTACCTCGCCCACACACGGCCGGACTTGGCATTCTCCGTCGGCTACGTTAGTCGGTTCATGCAGCGACCGACGACGGAACACCAGCAGGCTGTGAAGAGGATCGTCCGCTATGTTGCGGGGACTCTCGACCACGGCCTCTACTACCCTAGGTGCCCTGGGGCGGCACACTTCGTCGGGTACAGCGACAGCGACCACACCGGCGACATCGACACCAGCAAGAGCACAAGCGGGATCCTCGTCTTCTTCGGCAAGTGCCTCGTGAGCTGGCAGTCAGTCAAGCAGCAGGTGGTGGCCATGTCCAGCTGCGAGGCCGAGTACATAGCGGCCTCCACTTCCTGCACTCAGGCCCTCTGGCTTGCTCGACTGCTTGGTGATCTCCTCGGTCGAGACACCAGCGCAGTGCAGCTCATGGTGGACAGCAAGTCCGCTCTGGCCCTGGCGAAGAACCCCGTGTTCCACGAACGGAGCAAGCACATCCGAGTGAGGTACCACTTCATCTGACGCTGTTTGGATGAAGGGAGCATCACGGCGAGCTACATCAACACCAAGGATCAGCTTGCAGACCTGCTCACCAAGCCTCTTGGGCGGATCACGTTCCTTGGACTCTGCTCCAGGATTGGGATGGTCCAGCCTTCCCACAAGACAACGCACAAGACTTAGGGGGATAATGATGAATAAGTCTCTGTACTATTGGTCTTTGTGGGGCTGTAACACACATGGTCCTTGTAGCAAGGACGGGTAGTTAGGAGCAGCAAGGACCAAGCATCCTTGACTGCTTTAGCAGCAAGGACGGGCAGTTAGGAGCAGCAAGGACCAAGCATCCTTGACTGCTTTTAGGCAGCATCTTAGACTAGCATATTGGACTAGCATTTAGCATATTCTTGGCTGGCTAGAAGCCTATAAATATGTATCCCCAACCCCTGTGGTTGGCATGGCATTTGTGTGTGAGTTTGTGCGAGAAATAAAACCAGAAAATTGCCCCAACTCCTAGTGTCATCCCCTCTCTTCAATGAGAGTAAATCTAGAGATCCTATCAGGGTGCCCCCCCTCTCTCCTATAAAAGGCCCCCCTCTCCTCCTCTCAAAGCACACCTCCTCGCGAAGGATCTCTCCCCCCCCCTTTAGAATTTCCCCATGGTCTCGGATCAGCGAGATACATGTTCCCGGTGGCTTTTTCTGGAAGGATTTGTTGCTTCCGCTGCTTCGCTGGAGCAAGGGCGCGGAGGTTGTCGGGGTAACCGTACGTGTGTGTGATCACGGATGCACCACTGCTTTGAGGTGCTGGACTTGATCGTGCTGGACCGGCTGGACCAGATGGACTTCATCACGATCTTGAGATCGGCAAGCGTTCGTCTACATCATCCACGAGTACAACCTCGTTAACGCTATTCAGTCTTCGAGGGTATGTATTCTATGGATGTATATCCACCCGTTGCTTTTATCTATTAGATAGATCTTGGTACATAGATGTTCCCATCATAGGAAATTTTTTGTTTTCTATGTTGCGAACCCTTCATTGCTTTGGGCGTCACCCAGCTTCTTTTGTGTCACCCGGCGTCGCCCTTCTCTTTTGACCACGCTTTACCATGGTCCCTCCTGAGCCTCACTCGGAAAGGTGCCACGCGTCCTATCTAACTCGGTCCATCCACGGGAGACTCGGCTCGTTGATTCCTGCAAGGTTAACATCTTTGTCTTATACGGGCCGACATAGTTTCTATGTCAACCGCATACGATTCTCTTACCCGGCTGTACTTACTCGGCGTAAGCCAAGCTGGGTTGTGTTTTACCCCTTGTGACCCTACCGGGGGTTATCCCCCGACAGTTATGCCTATTCGCTAGCTCACTTAGTCTTTCTCTTCATTTAATTGGATTGCATTCACCAAATTCTTCAACACTTCCAACTAGGCTGCAATACCCCCCCCCTCCCCCCCCCCCGCCCCGAATACTGGAAGATCTAATACAACCCCAACCATCACCTCTGATTTTTATCGTTGGGGTCCCTTTATCAAAATTCAAATTCCATGGTCTAGGGAATTATACAGCTAAATGTGAATTATTCACCCAACTATCCTCCAAGAACAGAGTCTTCCTCCCATCATTAAAAATTCTTTTGGAAATTGTTGGAGTGTTTTTTTGAACAGTGGGAGCACTAGTAGAAAACAGGACACTAGTCCCGGTTTATAAGAGGCTTTAGTCCCGGATTGCAATCCGAGACTAACGTATCGGGACTAAAGGTTAGGCCTTTAGTCCCGGTTCTGTTACAAACCGTGACTAGATTGTCTGCACGTGGCCGCTCTGTGCGCGCTGGGCTGGAGGATATTTAGTCCCGGTTAAAGTTCTTCTGTCGCGGCAACGTTTTGCACCAAACTGTTGCCGCGGCAGGAGGTGGGGTTTTAGGGTTTTTTTTGTGTTTGATTATTTTTCATTTTGTGTTTTCATATACATATTATTATACGCTACTACATGCTGTATACATAGATGCATATATAATATAATTTCACTCACGATATCATAAATACATATAAATATATACACAACCGAGAGTAGAGCTCGTCTAATTAATTTACACCAAGATCATCATTACAACAGATACTGTCCTTTTGTGTCTATCCACGATTACACGAAGGTCTATCTACGTTGTACTCTCCTTTTGAGTTTATGACGTCCCTGAGCAAAAATCCCGACAACTCCTCTTGAATTGCTAGTAGGCGTTCATGTGGTAGGAGCTTATCCCGCATCGCATCCAACTATATATAAAGAAGTAGATCATTATGAATGGAACTCAACAAAAACTATGGTATAGAATAAATTGCGAATATATTGTTTACGTACTTGAAGAAAGTCTGTGCCCTGCTCCATACACCCACGAATGAACTCACATACGTAATATCCACATAAATTAGTCCCCTATGGCTGCGTCGCACACTTTTCGGTCGAGAGTATAATTCAATCAGATAATAATCAAGCATGATAATTGTAAGAATGATAAATGTAATATCCACATAAATTAGTCCCCTAGCTCTCGTACTACTTACTTGGACCATACGAAAAGTGAGCTCCTCACGCCATTCACCCTGAACCTCCTTCGTGAACCTTTTCCAAACCCTGTCCGGCAAAAAAGAAATGAATGAGTTATTAATTAGTTTATATCTCAGAGAATGAACGAAAGAGACAGATATAGTGATTGAAATTACTTTTGGAGGCAATCAATTATGCTGCGGTAGTCTTCCATCGGCTTCTTTAACGAGTCCGATATTTCAACTTTTGCACGGTCAACGTCAATGTTTAGAAGAATCCAGTGAAAGCTGCGATCGTTTATATACACTTAACATCGAGTAAACAAAAATTGAATGTGTACAAGACAGTAATACTCTTACCCATAGTTGTAAGGAAATAGTATTTGTGTCTTGTAATGTTGCTCCATTAAAAACATTAGCAAGTTATCCTATGTTTCCTCGAGGTTATTTATTAGCGTATGTCCATTTACTCTGTTTGGGTCAACGAACCCAATGCTGTAGATTGACTTTCTTCTACATTCTTGAATCTTCATTCTGCATATATAATAGCATACAGAAGGATCTATAGTGAGTATAATGACAGGAAATGAATTGAACGAGCTGAGTTAGTGACTTAATTACTTACAGACAATATATGTTGAGGAGGGACTTGTCGAGGGCGTCTAGGTTGAATAATTGAAATAGTTCACAAAGTTCAATGGAGATCTCGTCTGGACGGAAGTACTCCTCTCCAACTTTACATAGGAGAAATTGTCTCCCTTCCTTTGTGACTTTCAAGTACCAGGTATGCAACAGTCGCATATGTGTTGGCAGATCATCGAATACCTCATCGCTGACCAGAGGCTCCCCGTAGACAAATTTTCGTGCTATTGGGCCCTTGGCGACATTATCTCTGCCGGCTAGAAGTGCTTCGACCGGCACGTTACACTCCTTGGCTAATTTAATAGCTAATTCCATATCTATTCCACCTTGTGTGGGCTGGGGTAACACCTTGAGAGAGGCAATGGATTGTTTTGCCTGTTTGCCGAGCTGGGCAACTTATTTTGATTTTCTCCCACTTGCAGTACTGCTTGATGACTTCTCTTTTAGTGTCTTCATAAGACAGCGTGTATAGTCATCTTTCCTATTTAACACATGTTGGGGTGGTTGCTCAAGGAATGCCTTGAAGTGCTTCTTGACTTTTGGATCAACTAGCACCTGTGGCTCGGGTTGTTTTGGTGCAAAATGGGCCTTCACTTCGGCCCGGGAGATCACCGCGCTTTCCTCATCAGTCCGGTGATAAGCTAACTTGGGAGGAGCCTGCGGTACTCTTGGTAGGGGATCTTGTCGTTTTTGGCGTCGGGTCTCCCTCGACGTAGAGGTGTTATTCTTCCCCTTTCTACCCTTTGATTCAGTGGGCGGAGGCGGAGGCGCCGGAGATGGAGATGCAGTCGCGCTGCAATCCCTCTCAGGAAGGGGTGGACTATTGTTTCTTAGTGGAGACGGTGGACTCGGAGGTGATGGTGTCCTTGGAGGTGATGGATTGCTTCTCGGAGGAGAAGATTTCCTTGGCGCCCAGCCTGGAAACACGATGTGTTGTTTTTTCCAAAGAATGATCCCACCCTCCACTTCTCCAAGTGTTTTCTCCCCTTCGCCTGCAGGGATGTCAAGCTCAAGTGATCGACATGTCAGTTCAACTTCATCCACACTGACACGAGCATAGCCAGCTGGAATCTGACTTCCATGGTAGGTCGCTTCCGGTGGACAAGGTAAAGCAAAGCCGAGCGCCACCTTCACAGAAATGTTCTTCACTATGACATGTAGCTCACAAGCTGTCCTTGCCTCAACTTCATCCACGGGGTAGTGAACCATCGTTGCATTATTATCCATCATCATTGGATTATTAGCTTATACCTCCGTGGAAGCCACGCTGCTTCTCCGCTGAGATGGGCCCACCGGACTGTCTAACGCAGGATCTTGCTGTCGGGATAGTACTCTAAGTTCATTAATCTGGTCCTGCTGCAGCTTGAACATGGCTTGAAATTCCTCGTTCCTTTTTTCAACTGCCTCCAACCGCGTTGCCTCCTCCGCCTTCTGTCGGTTCGTTTTTCTAGATCGGCTTCTATAAGTGTCGATGTTAGCGGGAAACCCTGTCTTCCATGGAACAGATGGGCCAAAGCCTCGTGTTCGTCCGACTTTTTCAGGATTCCTGAGGGCATATGTCAGCTCATCGTTCTCTCTGTCGGGAATGAACTTTCCATCTTTTCTCAGTTGTATCACTTTAACAAGTTCATCTTTGGGTTTAGTAATGGCCTCTTTTGTAACAATAATCTCCCCGGTTTCAGTGTCATACGACCCCCCATGGAAAGGAGCCAATTTTTTGACCTCACGGGCCACTTATTTGTAGCTGGCGTGACCCCTTTTTTACGCATTTCTTCCTTGGTTTTTTCCCACTTCGGCGCGGCCGTCTTGTAGCCACCTCTCCCCATAGTATGGTGATATTTCTTTTTGGCCGCATTTATCTTATTCTTTTCTGACTTGGCCGTAGCTGCTTCTGATTCCTTGTATTTCACAAATGGGGTCCAATTATCCCGCTGCTTCTCTAGCGGGCCAGTGAATGGCGGAGTCAGCCCCTTCTTGGCAAAGTTGTTGTACAATCTTTTCTTCCAGTCCTTGAACTGTTCGCCCATATTCTTAAGGGCCCACTTTCTGACTTGCAACCTCAATGTGTCCAATTCAGGCAGAGAGAAGTGTGCCATGAGTGAATTCCAAAGACCGTCTTTGGCTCTGTCATCGACAAAAGTTTCTCCAACTCGATCACTTTTCTTTCATGGCTTATTCCACTTCTGAGTAGTGATCGGGATGGCGTCCCTGACTATCGCTCCGCATTGGTATACAAATACACTTGCGGCCTCTTTCGGCTCCAAAGGTTCGCCGACCTCAAACACTAGATCAATGGTGAAACGCATACCATCGGCCAACGTTTTGGTCGGGCCTCGTTTCCTTGCAGAAGATTCGCCCGATGCGGAGGTCTAAGAGAAGAAACAGTCGTTACTACATATATATATATATATATGAATCAACTAATGCATCTACTAGCTCGTGATCAGCACAGGCTTTATATACCTCGCCGGTCTTTGCTATGGTGGTGTCTCCATCGTCAGTTCCACCGTCGTCTCCACCAAAGAATTCGTCATAGTCGTCTCTTCTATCGGCTTCATCCAAGTTGAGGTATTGGGAGCCATCATCATCTCCATCATCGTCTGCTCCATCATAATTGTAACCTCATGTACCCTCTAAAGGGTTTCGCGGCATAGTAAATCAAAAATTTCTACGGATGAGAACAGAGGGAAGCCAAGATCTAATCTAGAGATGCAAACAACGAGAGATTGGATTAGATCTTCATACCCTTGAAGATTCGCACAGCGGAACGTTCGTCGGAACGTGGGTGATGTAGTCGTACTCGCTTCTCCTCCTCGCGATCCGATCCGATCTAGCACCACAAGTGGCGATGCCTCCGTGAGATGCACACATGCAGCACCTCGACGTCTCCTCCTTCCTTGGTCCAGCAAGTATGGTGGAGAGATGGATTGGATCTACAACGCGACAGCGCGGTGCAATTGGTGGAGAGTTTCTGCAGCAGGGCTTCGCCTACACTCAGTCGGGAGGGAGAGAGAGAGGAGGGCAGCAGGGCGACTAGGCTTGAGGGGAAGGTGTGGGGGGTGGTGCGCCCCAGCCCTCTATATATAGAGGGGTGGGCGCCAGCCCTAACCCCTCCCCCAAGCCCAAGGCCGGCGGCCAAGGAGGGAGGAGTGGGGGGGCAAGGAAACCCCCCCCCTTCTAGAAGCTCCAATTAGGGTTTATCCCTTGTTTGGCCGGCTGGGCCCTATGGGGCCTTGTGCCCCTGGCCCAATGCGGCCAGGGCACTCCCTCATAGGCCCATGCCCCCTCCCAGAAGGTGGGGCCACGTTGGTCCCCTTCTGGAAGGTTCTAGAAGCTTCCGGTACAATACCGATTAACCCAGAACAATTCCGAACTCCAAAAACTGCACTTCCTTATATGAATCTTATTCTCCGGACCATTACGGATCCTCTCGTGATGTCTCGGATCCCATCCGAGACTCCGAACAAAAACTCATAAACCAATTATCCAATCTATCCTAGCGTCGAGACACGTTAAGTGTGTGACCCTTCGGGTTTGAGAATATGCAGACATGATCTTCTATCAATAATCAACAGCGGGGTCTGGAAACCGATATTGACTCCCACACATTCATAGATGATCATATCGGATGAACCACGATGCCAGGATTCAATTAATCCCATATATATATATTCCCTTCGTCTCGCGATATTTTACTTTCCCGAGATTTGATCGTCGGTACCGTCATACCTAGTTCAATCTCGTTCACATCAAGTACTTTACTCGTTCCGTAATCCGATATCACTTTGTGATTAACTCCTTAACCACATGCTTGCAAGCGGTGTTGATATCGATTACCAAGTGGGCCCGAAGTATATCTCTCCGACTTGGGAGGGACAAATCCCATCTCGATACATACAACCCAACAGATACTTTCCGATCACCTGAGAGACACCTTTATGATCACCCACTCATAGGATGACGTTTGATGACCTCAAAGCTTTCTTCCGATACCAGGGAGTTTTATTATCTCATGGTCTAAGGAATACAATATTTGACATAAGAAAAGCTTCGCAAAGATGAACACGATGACACGATCTAATTGCTTCGCTTAGTTTGGGTATATCCATCATATCATTCTCCCAATGATATGATCTCATTATTAATCGACAACTCATGTCCATGGTCAGGAAACCTTAACCATCATTAATCAATGATCTAGTCCATAAAGGCGTATTAGGGACACAGTGTTGTTCACAAACCACACAAGTATTAAAGTTTCCGCTTAATACACTTCTAGCATGGAATATAAACATTATCATGAACAAGAATTACAATAATAACATATTTATTATGTCCTCTAGGGAATAATTCCAACAGTCTCCCACTTGCACTAGAGTCAATAATCGAGTTTACATTTGGCAACAATCTCACACCCATGGCACTAAGGTGCTGATCATGTTTTACACATGGAAGAGGTTTAGTCAATGGATCTGCGACATTCAGATCCGTATGTACTTTGCTAATCTTCAGATCTCCATCTGCTATATAATCTCTGATTATATGAAACTTGCGGTTGATATGCTTGGTCTTTGGATGATATCTTGGTTCCTTAGCGAGTGCTATGGCGCCAGTGTTGTCACACAATATCTCCAGTGGGTCCAATGCACTTGGAACCACGCCAAGATCAGTGATGAATTTCCTGATCCAAACTCCTTCACTTGACGCTTCTGCAGCAGCCATGTATTCCGCTTCTACTGTAGATCCCACGATCACGCTTTGCTTGCAGCTTCTCTAGCTCATAGCTCCTCCATTCAAAATATACACATATCCTGTCTGAGATTTAGAATCATCCTTATCGGTGTCGAAACTAGCATCGACGTAACCTTTTACGACGAGCTGTTCATCACCCCCATAGACTAAGAACATTTCTTTAGTCCTATTTAGGTACTTTAGGATGTTCTTCACGGCTGTCCAGTGTTCCACTCCTGGATCACTTTGATATCTGCTCGTCAAACTAAGAGCATTGGACACATCCGGTCTAGTACACAGCATGGCATACATGATAGAACCTATGGCCGAGGCATAAGGCACTTTGCTCATAGCTTCCCTATCATTTACCGTAGCTGGACACTGAGCCTTGCTCAATATCTTACCTGACAACATAGGCACTGAACCTTTCTTTGCCTTATCCATTCTGAACCTTTTCAGAACTTTGTCTAGGTATGTACTCTGGCTTAAAGCTATCAGGCGTCTTTGTCTATCTCTATAGATTTTGATGCCCAATATATAAGCAGCTTCACATAGGTCTTTCATTGAAAAACACTTGTTCAAATAACTCTTCACATCGTTAAGCATGTTAATGTCATTTCCAATAATCAATATGTCATCCACATATAGTACCAGAAATGTCACCGAGCTCCCACTCACTTTCTTGTAGATGCAAGCTTCGTAGAAATTTGGAACAAATCCAAAGCTCTTGATCACTTGATCAAAACGAAGGTTCCAACTCCAAGATGCTTGCTTCAGTCCATAAATGGAACGCTGAAGTTTGCATACTTTATTAGCATCCTTAGGATCGACAAAACCTTCGGGTTGCATCATATACAACTCTTCATCAATGTTGCCATTGAGGAACGTAGTCTTGACATCCATCTGCCATATTTCATAATCATGAAACGTAGCAATTGCTAATAAAATCCGAATGGACTTAAACATCGCTACGGGAGAGAAAGACTCATCATAGTCAACACCTTGAACTTGTCAAAAACCTTTCGCGACAAGCCGTGCTTTATAAACGGTAACATTACCATCCGTGTCCGTTTTCTTCTTGAAGATCCATTTGCACTCAACGGCCTTTCGGTCGCTAGGAGGGTCCACCAAAGTCCATACTTGGTTTTCGCTCATGGATCCCAATTCGGATTTCATGGGTTCTAGCCATTTCTCAGAGTCTGGGCTCATCATCGCTTCCTCATAGTTCGTAGGTTCACTGTCTTCTACCAACAATACAGTCAAGACAGGGTTGCCGTACCACTCGGGAGGGGCACGCGACCTTGTCGACCTGCGACGTTCAGTAGAAGCATCGTCCGAAGCTTCATGATCCTTGCCATTAGCTTCCTCTATTGTTGGTGCAGGCGGCACTGGAACAATTTCAGGTGCTGCGCTACTCTCCAACTCAAGAGAAGGTTCAATAACCTCGTCTAGCTCTACTTTCCTCCCACTCACTCTTTTCGAGAGAAACTCCTTCTCAAGAAAGGAACCGTTCTTTGCGACAAACACTTTTCCTTCGGTTCTGTGATAGAAGGTGTACCCAATAGTTTCCTTAGGGTATCCTATGAAGACGCATTTCTCCGCTTTGGGTTCGAGCTTGTCCGGCATCAACTTCTTGATGTAAGCTTCGCATCCCCAAACTTTAAGAAACGACAACTTAGGTTTAGCACCAAACCACAGTTCATACGGTGTCGTCTCAACGGATTTAGATGGAGCCCTATTTAAAGTGAATGCAGCGGTTTCTAATGCATAACCCCAAAATGATAACGGCAAATCAGTCAGAGACATCATTGATCGGACCATATCTAATAGGGTTCGGTTCGGCGTTCAGACACACCATTGCGCTGTGGTGTTCCAGGTGGCGTGACTTGCGAAACGATTCCGCTTGCTTTAAGATGCGTGAGAAAATCATAACTTAAATATTCACCTCCACGATCGGATCGTAGAAACTTAATTTTCTGTTACGATGGTTCTCCACTTCAATCTGAAATTCCTTGAACTTTTCAAATGTTTCAGATTTATGTTTCATTATATAGATATACCCATATCTACTTAAGTCATCGGTAAAAGTGAGAAAATAGCGATATCCACCGCGCGTCGAAACAACTCATCGGTCCGCACACATCGGTATGTATGATTTCCAACAAGTCCGTTGCTCGCTCCATCATACCGGAGAACGGGGTTTTGATCATCTTGCCCATGAGGCATGGTTCGCATGTGTCAAATGATTCAAAATCAAGAGACTCCAAAATTCCATCAAAATGGAGTTTCTTCATGCGTTTTACACCAATATGACCTAGACGACAGTGCCACAAATAAGTAGTATTATCACTATCTACTTTGCATCTCTTAGCCTCAATGGTATGGATGTGTGTTTCATCCCTTTTGAGATTTAGAAGAAATAAACCATTCACAATAGGTGCATGACCATAAAAGATGTTACTCATATAAATAGAACAACCATTATTCTCCGATTTAAATGAATAACCGTCTTGCAATAAACAAGATCCAGAATAATGTTCATGCTCAACGCAGGCACATAATAACATTTATTGAGGTTTAAAACTAATCCCGAAGGTAAAACAAAGGAGAGTGTGCCGACGGCCATCACATCAACTCTTGATCCGTTGCCAACGCGCATCGTCACCTCATTCCTCGCAAGCCGTCGTCTATTCCGTAGCTCCTGTTTCGAGTTACAAATATTAGCAACTGAACCAGTATCAAATACCCAGGCAGTACAACGAGGGCTAGTAACGAAAACATCAATAACATGTATATCAAATATACCTTTGATGGTGCCAGCCTTCTTGTCCGCTAAGTACTTCGGGCAGTTGCGCTTCCAGTGACCCTTGTCCTTGCAATAGAAGCACTCAGTGTCCGGCTTGGGACCAGACCTGAGCTTCTTCTCAGCAGGGGCAACGCGCTTGCCGCCGCCTTTCTTGAAGGGCTTCTTTGCACCCTTACCTTTCTTGAAGGTGGGGGGCTTGTTGACCATCAACACATGATTATCCTTTTTGATGTCCACCTCCGCAGCCTTCAGCTTTGCGAAGAGCTCGGTGATCGTATCAGTGGAACCAATCTGATTATGAGTCACTACAAAACTTTTGTAGCTGGGAGGGAGTGATTGCAGAACCCTGTCAATCTTGATCTCCTATGGAATCTTGCAGTCCAGTTGCTCAAGGCGTTGAGTGTAGCCCGACATATTAATGGCGTGCTCACTAACGAAACTCCCTTCCTCCATCTTGCAGTTAAAGAACTTCTCAGAGATCTCATATCTCTCAGAACGGGCCTGAGTCTGAAACATGGTTTTCAGCTCCTCGGGAATCTCAAAGGGCCCAGGATAGTCTTCAAAACGATTTTGAAGGTCCGATTCCATAGCAAACAACATGGTGCTCTTAATCACACCATAATCATCTTTGCGCGACTGATAGACAGCTTTCTCATCAGCCGGCGCAGTAGCAGTAGGGGCGTCACCTAACGCATTCTCAAGGACATAGTCCTTTTGACCGCCAGAGAGAATGATTCTCAGATTGCGGAACCAGTTGGTGAAGTTAGACCCATTGTTTTTAAGCTTTTCCTTCTCAGCAAAAACATTGAAGTTGAAGTTGGACTTAGCCATTTGATCTACAATATTTGCAAGTACAAATTAGACTATGTTCATGATAACTAGTTCAACTTTTAATCAAATTACTAGATGAACTCCCACTAAATTCAACATCCCTCAAGTTGTTTAGTGAACACGATCCAAATTCACCACACCTATCCGATCCATCTTCACGAGAAGAGATGTGGTTTCAATGGTGGACAACGAAGTGTCGATCATATCATTCATATGACTCATGCTTAACCTTTCGGTTCATGTGTTCCGAGGCCATGTCTGTACATGCTAGGCTCGTCAAGTTAGACCCAAGTATTTCCGCGTGTGCAAAACTGGCTTGCACCCGTTGTATGTGAATGTAGAGTTTATAGCACCCGATCATCACGTGATGCTTGGACACGACGAACTTTCGCAACAGTGCATACTTGGGGAGAACATAGTTTTTATCTTGATCTTTAAGTGACGAATCATCTTATAATGCTACCGTCGCGATCTAAGCATAATAAGATACATAAAAGGATAAACATCACATGCATATAACTTTATGTGACATGGTATAGCCAATCTTCGCGCAATGATCTCCATCTTGTGCGTGCCGGCATGATCTCCATCACTCCACCATGATTGCCTCCACCACGAATAGCAACTACAACTATTGCTAACTACTTAGCGATAAAGTGGAACTATTACATGGCGTATAAGAAGTTGACACATAGGTCATACACAATTATAAAGACAACCATATGGCTCCTGCCGGTTGTGTACTCATCGACATGCAAGTCGTGAAACATTACAAAACATGATCATCGCATACATTATACACATCACATCTTGGGCCATACCATATCACAGAAAACACTCCCTGCAAAAACAAGTTAGACGCCTCTACTTTGTTGTTGCATGCTTTACGTGGCTTATGGGAGTAGCATGCTAAGAACGATTCTTACCTACGGAAAGCCACAACGGTGATATTATGGTTGCCAAACTCCGGTGTAAATCCCATGACAACTATAGTGAGAGAAACTGGCATCCACCAGCCGCATGTGTGGAACAAGCCACACGTCAAGTGCGGAGCCGGTCTCGCGAACGACGTCGCGTAAGGTTGGCCTGGACTGCTTCAATCTCACTATCCCGCGTCATAAGAAGAACACAAACAAGAGGCTTGCAACAGAAAACATCAACGCCCGCAACAACCATGTTGCGTTCTACTCGTGAAACACATCTACGCATAGATCTAGCTCTGATACCACTGAAGGGTTTCGCGGCATAGTAAATCAAAATTTTCTACGGATGTGAACAGAGGGAAGCCCAAATCTAATCTAGGAGATGCAAACAACGAGATATTGGATTAGATCTTCATACCCTTGAAGATTCGCACAGCGGAATGTTCGTCGGAACGTGGGTGATGTAGTCGTACTCGCTTCTCCTCCTCGCGATCCGATCCGATCCGATCTAGCACCACAAGTGGCGATGCCTCCGTGAGATGCACACGTGCAGCACCTCGACGTCTCCTCCTTCCTTGGTCCAGCAAGTATGGTGGAGAGATGGGTTGGATCTACAACACGACGGCGCGGTGCAATTGGTGGAGAGTTTCTGCAGCAGGGCTTCGCCTACACGCAGTCGGGAGGGAGAGAGAGAGAGAGAGAGAGGAGGGCAGCAGGGCGACTAGGCTTGAGGGGAAGGTGTGGAGGGTGGTGCGCCCCAGCCCTCTATATATAGAGGGGTGGTGTGCCCCAGCCCTCTATATATAGAGGGGTGGGCGCCAGCCCTAACCCCTCCCCCAATCCCAAGGCCGGCGGCCAAGGAGGGAGGAGTGGGGGGGCAAGGAAACCCGCCCCTTCTAGAAGCTCCAATTAGGGTTTATCCCTTGTTTGGCCGGCTGGGCCCTATGGGGCCTTGTGCCCCTGGCCCAATGCAGCCAGGGCACTCCCTCATAGGCCCATGCCCCCTCCCGGAAGGTGGGGCCACGTTGGTCGCCTTCCGGAAGGTTCTAGAAGCTTCCGGTACAATACCGATTAACCCGGAACAATTCCAAACTCCAAAAACTGCACTGACTTATATGAATTTTATTCTCCGGACCAATCCGGATCCTCTCCTCATGTCTCGGATCCCATCCGAGACTCCGAACAAAAACTCATAAACCAATTATCCAATCTATCCTAGCGTCGAGACACGTTAAGTGTGTGACCCTTCGGGTTCGAGAATATGCAGACATGATCTTCTATCAATAATCAACAGCGGGGTCTGGAAACCCATACTGACTCCCACACATTCATCGATGATCATATCGGATGAACCACGATGCCAGGATTCAATCAATCCCATATATATATTCCCTTCATCTCGCGATATTTTACTTGTCCGAGATTTGATCGTCGGTACCGTCATACCTAGTTCAATCTCGTTCACAGCAAGTAGTTTACTCGTTCCTTAATCCGATATCACTTTGTGATTAACTCCTTAACCACATGCTTGCAAGCGGTGTTGATATCGATTACCGAGTGGGCCCGAAGTATATCTCTCCGACTTGGGAGGGACAAATCCCATCTCGATACATACAACCCAACAGATACTTTCCTATCACCTGAGAGACACCTTTATGATCACCCTCTCATAGGATGACGTTTGATGACCTCAAAGCTTTCTTCCGATACCAGGGAGTTGTATTATCTCATGGTGTAAGTAATACAATATTTGACCTAAGAAAAGCTTCGCAAAGATGAACACAATGACACGATCTAATTGCTTCGCTTAGTTTGGGTCTGTCCATCATATCATTCTCCCAATGATATGATCTTATTATTAATCGACAACTCATGTCCATGGTCAGGAAACCTTAACCATCATTAATCAATGAGCTAGTCCATAGAGGCGTACTAGGGACACGGTGTTGTTCACAAACCACACAAGTATTAAAGTTTCTGCTTAATACAATTCTAGCATGGAATATAAACATTATCATGAACAAGAATTACAATAATAACATCTTTATTATTGCCTCTAGGGCATAATTCCAACACCCTCATCTATCATGTTGTACATGATGTGCTCTTCGTTGTCTCTACTGTCCATAACTTAACTAATACAGAAGAAACATAAAACCATTTTGCATAATGCGATAAAATAAAGGAAGATAAAGTAATCCAGCTTAAACAATGCGATAAAGCAAGATAAAGTACCAGTTAAACAACAATACATCTCGAATAATCCAGCTAGTATGTGGCGCCCCGCAAAAACTACTACTAGAAAATCGCCGTGTTTTTGTGCATTGCATCATCATGACCGCATGCTCATGTCATCATGCCACATTGCATTTGAGCATCGTCATCATCATGCATATTATTTTTTCCTAAAACTATTTCGCAAAAGACTATGTTGTTTTCCAAATTAATCCTCCTTTAATTTCAAATCAATACTCTCAATCTGTCTGGATCTTGTATTTATCTTAAAACTATTTACAAAATCTTTTTAAAACAAAATGATTAAATTAAAACTATTTTGTATCGGGGAGGCAGACACCGGTTCGGCCCAATCGACCCAACCAGAGTCCACATACTACCCCATATAAAACCTAAACCTAGACCTACCCTTCCCAAACCCTAGCCCCATCCTCTCTCACCCCATCAGCCGCCGCCACTCCCCTGGTACCAGCGCACATCACACACACAAGCCACACACCCCACGCGGTACACCCCTGTACACAACACAACACCCACACGACCCGATCCCGCCGACACATGACCCAGACTGAGTCCACCCTCCCGTTTGCTTCCACCCCTGACGCCCCTGGCCCCACCCCGCAGGCCTGCTCACCCCTCTCCCTCACGAGTTTTCCTCCCGCGATCCCGTCTCCCCTCCCTCGTCTTTTTCCCCTTTCGCCGCCGCCTGCGCCTCCATCCCCGATCCCGTGCGAGCTTCGCTCTCCCCGGCCCCTCCTCGCCCATGGATGCCGCCATCCATGCGTCCTTCACCGGCCCCGTGGCCCTTCGCCGTCATCAACCACCACCCCCTCCGGCCGGCCCCTGCAGGCCTCGTCCTCGCCTTCCCCTGCCTCCTCTACAGCTTGGCGTCACCCAGGGGCTCCGACCGTGACCCCGCCCTTCCACCTCTCGCGAGCCCCCGCCGCCCTCGCCTCCTGCCGGCACACCCACCTCCAAGCACATCGCCGCCTCCGTCGGCCTAGATTGCCGCAACGCCACCTCCCCTTCTGGATGCCAGCTTCCCCGACGCCTCTGCCTCCGCATGTCCGTGCCGTGCCTCCTCCCTTCGGCAAGCTCGCCCACCACCCTGGTCCGGCCGTCTGCTGTCGCCCTTCTCCCGTGCTCTGCTTCAGGCCAAGCTCCGCGGCGCCCCCCTCGAGCTTCACCGCCACGACCTCCAGCACCCTTCCTCCGTTCGAGCTCCCCGTGCCCCCGTCTCTGGCCTCGCGCCCGCGGCTGCCGAGGAGCCAGCCCGTCGCCATCGCCCTTCCCGGACCGCCTTCGTCGCCGTGTGCTGTCCTCTGCTCGGCCGCGGCCCGCGTCGGCCTCGCCCCGGCCCACACCGTTTGGCTCCAGCACCACCTCGCCGTGCCCTTCTCCTCTGGCCCCGGTCCGCCTTGCCGACCTCGTCGCCAGCAACAAGCCGTCTCCTCTCTGCGGTTTACACCGTCTCGAGCTGCTCGTGGGCCAGCTACCTTTCATAGGACCACAGCGAAAGCTTCTGTTGGTACCATGTTCTATGAGATCAAGGTGTCATGTTGGTGATAAAGAGCTCTTCAAGATCTACTCGATGTTGTACCGATGGGGTGGGAAATACATCGACTATGCGATGCATGGCAAGATCTTCGGAACAACCCCAACCTAGACCACCGGAGTGCGACAACAAGATCGACACCGACCCGAATGGACCCGATGATCGAGACCCTGAGGACATCTTCCTCTCGGACCCAAGGAACCCGGATCCGAAGGCCGATCCCGAAGACCGATCCCCGAGACCGAACCCTCGGCACGCCAAGATCTTCCCCTCGGAACGCCATGACCGTCTACACGTACCTGAAGACCATGGATGCGACAAGTTCTCCTTCCCGGATGCGAGCCCCGGATCCGAAGGCCGCCAAGTCCTTTCCGGATGCGAGATCGATCCCCGTCGAACCCTGAGTCCGATCCCGAACCCTCCGGAACCCCCAAGATCTTCCGAACCCCGATGTGTGATCCCCTTTCCGAGCCCTATTTTATAAACTTGTAATATAAACTCGTGCATCTTAAATTGACATGCTTGCATACATATTTGGTGGTTTGGGGGCATTATGCCGATTCACCTTATAATTAAATATTGAGACCATATGAGGCTTTTCTAGTCTTATATTGGTCCCATTTAAATTTGTGTAGCGAACCGGTGCTATCTTTTGCCTTGTTAATGCAACATTTAAAATGCGGGCTATCTAAATAACTTGAACCACTTAATAAATGTCGGGACCCCGGTTTTCCGCTTAATATTGCCTTAATGCATCGCACCTTTGTCATGTCATGCATCATACATGCATCATGCCTGATCTTCTACCGTAGTATTAAATAGTGCATCCGGTGTTTCTTCTAGTGCTTTGCTTCTTCACGGATTAGGCCGATGAGTGGATGCGAATGTCGACCCGATCTTCGAATGAAACTTCGACAATGTTTTTCAGGCGAGCACCTCCCCCTTTCTACCTATCTTACTTTTATAGTATTTATTCCCTCCTGTCGATCTATTGCTATCTGTGTTGCGTTGCTCTAGTTGTCGTACCCGTGATATCCCTTGCAGCCTTATATTGCCTTGGAGACATCCTATTACCTGTTGTTTGGTAGATAGTTGGACTTGCGCGTCGTAGTCGCTTGCTCAAGTGCTGTCGCGTGTCGTCCAGTACCACAGTTGTTGGAGTATTGCCGCATGTTTAATGTTGGAGATGATCATGGCTTTAATTATTGTTTAATAACTAAAATTGAAAGTAGGTAAATGCAGAGGCACAGGTGGGCAATAGATGTTATTTGGTTGTTAACCGTCCACTTGTGTCCCATAGGACCCCGAGTTCTTGACACCTGTTCCGAGATCGAGCGCGCTAACCACAGGTGGGGTGTATGGGCACCCCCATCGATTAGTACCTGATTTCAAAGTATTGTACCGGGGGCCACAAGTAGTTTGGGGCTTTATTACTATCCTGTACTTATGCCATGCTTTACTGCTTAATTTAAATTGTGCGAGGTACTGCACCTGTACTATTTAGGACCGTGACACGTTTTCGCTGTATCGACAAGCCCAGTCATCTTTTCGGGTTCCCAGTCGTTTACAACCGTCTACACAAACCCTGAGTCCGTCTCGGAGACCGGCCGACTTCGTTGCGGGTAGCTTAGTGGGGTGGCCCCCATGTACTTGCTTTGGGTCTGGGAAACGTCATGACTTAGGCCCCGCCGACATACCGATGGGTGTATGTTAACTGATCTGGCAAAAAGGGTCGAAGTGCGTGTGGATACTTTGGTGCACCCCTGCAGAGTTAAATCTTTTCGAGAAGCCGTGTCCGCGGTTATGGACGACTTGGAGCACAGTTCTCGATCATAGACAACTATAACTAAAGTTTACTGTTATAAATTGACTTGTATCCGATATGACTAGTAATCAGCTTCACTGCAACGGATTGGCTAAATAAAAGTAGCAACAACTGCTGGGTTTGGGGATATCTCATGCTAATTGTATCTGACTAGTAAGTGTTGCAACTACAACGGAATGGTTAACTAAAAGTGCCCACTGCTTATTATATCACGATGACTACCTATACCTGACTAGTAATTGCTGCAACGATAACTGAATAAATAAAACTGCCAACTGTGTGAGTTCCTCGGTTGACTTCCTCGTTTGGTCTCGAGGGGGAAATACCAGGATGGGTTTGTTTGGTGTTAGTATCTGGTTGGTTCCGAATAGGTCTTTCTCATCCCTATCTGATAGCCGCCAGTTTTATTGAGTCTCTATAGGTTGTTAAGTGCATGCTGCGCTGCCGCTTCAGTCCACCATACCTATGTAGGCGAGGACCGCCGAATTCTAGCCTCGCCGTGTACTGGCCTCAGTACTGACCGCTCTCTCTTTTTCCTTGCCCTTTGTCGGCACCCCTTTTGTTTAAGCAGGTTTTGAGTTCGATGTCTTTAGCAGGGTTACCCTTCCGGCTTGGCCTGGGCAGGGTTATGGACGCCATTGGTTATTCTTCAGGGCTCTTAGCTCAATTTGCATCTTGTCCGTACTCGCACGCTGTATCATTTTAAAGGTGATTTGGATCTTTATATTGTATATCTGTATTCTTGACTCTTTGAGTCGCTGTTGTATATATCTGTTCTGTGGGTTCCATCGTGGACTATTGTGTAATGGTATTACTTCGTTTTCCACCCGCACGAAAGTGCCTGGTGGGCACCTTCGAATCGTTTCTATGCGGGTTTGGCGGGAATCGCTGAAACTTGCATAGGGCCGATTCTGAGGGTGTTACAGAGTTGTATCAGAGCTCAGCAGTTGCGATACCCCACAAGTCCAGCCTGTAGGATAACCTAGCTAACGGCCGAAGTAGAGTGTCAAAACTATTTTTGCAAAATCGGTTGGATAGTTCTGATTAGGTCTGATTTTACTCCTTACCCCTCTGCTGCTCTCCTCTCACCTCTGTGTGTTTTGAATCCGCTCTCTTCTCCCTCTCCAAGTCCAGGATTTCTCGTGGTTGGGTTCCGTCGTACCTTCAGGGTTTCGCTTCCTCCTTTGGTAACGGTGTTGCTACATCTGGTCTTCATGCTATCCGAGGAACCCTTCGTCTGGTGGACTTCTCTTTGTTCCTTCTCGTGCCTTCCGGTGTTTTCCGACGCGACGACATCATCTACGCCAGATCCGATGCAGAGTCTGCATCACTCCTTTGTTCCTGAACCTCGATTGTCGAGATCTTCAGTCTAATTCCGAGAATGGTTGCACGCTTTTCTACTGATTGTGCAGAGTAATAGTTTGGGTGCGTGATGGATTGGCCCCCATGCCAACTACTCACTCTATTCGCTTGTGTACATTGAAGTGGATGAGAATGCATCGGTTCCCTCTTTCCATCGAAGCTAGAGGTGGCTTTATTTTGTTGATACCTCTACCTTCGACTTTTTGTTCCCAGAGTGTTCTCTCGACGATCACGGACAACGACCTCTTGTTAGTGGTGTCGCGAGGATCTACACGATGCGAGAAGATTCAGATCGCCGTCCTTCTTCCCGGTACCATGAGGCGGATCTCGAGGGCGAGATCCATTGTTAGTGGTGTCAAATTGTGGCGCCCCGCAAAAACTACTACTAGAAAATCGCCGTGTTTTTGTGCATTGCATCATCATGACCGCATGCTCATGTCATCATGCCACATTGCATTTGAGCATCGTCATCATCATGCATATTATTTTTTCCTAAAACTATTTCGCAAAAGACTATGTTGTTTTCCAAATTAATCCTCCTTTAATTTCAAATCAAAACTCTCGATCTGTCTGGATCTTGTATTTATCTTAAAACTATTTACAAAATCTTTTTAAAACAAAATGATTAAATTAAAACTATTTTGTATCGGGGAGGCAGACACCGGTTAGGCCCAATCGACCCAACCAGAGTCCACATACTACCCCATATAAAACCTAAACCTAGACCTACCCTTCCCAAACCCTAGCCCTATCCTCTCTCACCCCATCAGTCGCCTCCACTCCCCTGGTACCAGCGCACATCACACACACAAGCCACACACACCCCACGCGGTACACCCCTGTACACAACACAACACCCACACGACCCGATCCCGCAGACACATGACCCAGACTGAATCCACCCTCCTGTTCGCTTCCACCCCTGACGCCCCTAGCCCCACTCCGCAGGCCTGCTCACCCCTCTCCCTCACGAGTTTTCCTCCCGCGATCCCGTCTCCCCTCCCTCGTCTTTTTCCCCTTTCGCCGCCGCCTGCGCCTCCATCCCCGATCACGTGCGAGCTTCGCTCTCCCCGGCCCCTCCTCGCCCATGGATGCCGCCATCCATGCGTCCTTCACCGGCCCCGTGGCCCTTCGCCGTCCTCAACCACCACCACCTCCGGCCGGCCCCTGCAGGCCTCGTCCTCGCCTTCCCCTGCCTCCTCTACAGCTCTGCGTCGCCCAGGGGCTCCGACCGTGACCCCGCCCTTCCACCTCTCGCGAGCCCCCGCCGCCCTCGCCTCCTGCCGGCACACCCACCTCCAAGCACATCGCCGCCTCCGTCGGCCTAGATTGCTGCAACGCCACCTCGCCTTCTGGACGCCAGCGTCCCCGATGCCTCTGCCTCCGCATGTCCGTGCCGTGCCTCCTCCCTTCGGCAAGCACGCTCACCACCCTGGTCCGGCCGTCTGCTGTCGCCCTTCTCCCGTGCTCTGCTTCAGGCCAAGATCCGCGGCGCCCCCCTCGAGCTTCACCGCCACGGCCTCCAGCACCCTTCCTCCGTTCGAGCTCCCCGTGCCCCCGTCTCTGGCCTCGCGCCCGCGGCTGCCGAGGAGCCAGCCCGTCGCCATCGCCCTTCCCGGACCGCCTTCGTGGCCGTGTGCTGTCCTCTGCTCGGCCCTGGCCCGCGTCGGCCTTGCCCCGGCCCACACCGTTTGGCTCCAGCACCACCTCGCCGTGCCCTTCTCCTCTGGCCCTGGTCCGCCTCGCCGACCTCGTCGCCAGCAACAAGTCGTCTCCTCTCTGCGGTTTACACCGTCTCGAGCTGCTCGTGGGCCAGCTGCCTTTCATAGGACCACAGCGAAAGCTTCTGTTGGTACCATGTTCTATGAGATCAAGGTGTCATGTTGGTGATAAAGAGCTCTTCAAGATCTACTCGATGTTGTACCGATGGGGTGGGAAATACATCGACTATGCGACGCATGGCAAGATCTTCGGAACAACCCCAACCTAGACCACCGGAGTGCGACAACAAGATCGACACCGACCCGAATGGACCCGATGATCGAGACCCTGAGGACATCTTCCTCTCGGACCCAAGGAACCCGGATCCGAAGGCTGATCCCGAACACCGATCCCCGAAACCGAACCCTCGGCACGCCAAGATCTTCCCCTCGGAACGCCATGACCGTCTACACGGACCTGAAGACCACGGATGCGACAAGTTCTCCTTCCCGGATGCGAGCCCCGGATCCGAAGGCCGCCAAGTCCTTTCCGGATGCGAGATCGATCCCCGTCGAACCCTGAGTCCGATCCCGAACCCTCCGGAACCCCCAAGATCTTCCGAACCCCGATGTGTGATCCCCTTTCCGAGCCCTATTTTATAAACTTGTAATATAAACTCGTGCATCTTAAATTTACATGCTTGCATACATATTTGGTGGTTTGGGGGCATTATGCCGATTCACCTTATAATTAAATATTGAGACCATATGAGGCTTTTCTAGTCTTATATTGGTCCCATTTAAATTTGTGTAGCGAACCGGTGTTATCTTTTGCCTTGTTAATGCAACATTTAAAATGCGGGCTATCTAAATAACTTGAACCACTTAATAAATGTCGGGACCCTGGTTTTCCGCTTAATATTGCCTTAATGCATCGCACCTTTGTCATGTCATGCATCATACATGCATCATGCCTGATCTTCTACCGTAGTATTAAATAGTGCATCCGGTGTTTCTTCTAGTGCTTTGCTTCTTCACGGATTAGGCCGATGAGTGGATGCGAGTGTCGACCCGATCTTCGGATGAAACTTCGACAATGTTTTTCAGGCGAGCACCTCCCCCTTTCTACCTATCTTACTTTTATAGTATTTATTCCCTCCTGTCGATCTATTGCTATCTGTGTTGTGTTGCTCTAGTTGTCGTACCCGTGATATCCCTTGCAGCCTTATATTGCCTTGGACACATCCTATTACCTGTTGTTTGGTAGATAGTTGGACTTGCGCGTCGTAGTCGCTTGCTCAAGTGCTGTCGCGTGTCGTCCAGTACCATAGTTGTTGGAGTATTGCCGCATGTTTAATGTTGGAGATGATCATGGCTTTAATTATTGTTTAATAACTAAAATTAAAAGTAGGTAAATGCAGAGGCACAGGTGGGCAATAGATGTTATTTGGTTGTTAACCGTCCACTTGTGTCCCGTAGGACCCCGAGTTCTTGACACCTGTTCCGAGATCGAGCGCGCTAACCACAGGTGGGGTGTATGGGCACCCCCATCGATTAGTACCTGATTTCAAAGTATTGTACCGGGGGCCACAAGTAGTTTGGGGCTTTATTACTATCATGTACTTATGCCATGCTTTACTGCTTAATTTAAATTGTGCGAGGTACTGCACCTGTACTGTTTAGGACCGGGACACACGTTTTCGCTGTATCGACAAGCCCAGTCATCTTTTCGGGTTCCCAGTCGTTTACAACCGTCTACACAACCCTGAGTCCGTCTCGGAGACCGGCCGACTTCGTTGCGGGTAGCTTAGTGGGGTGGCCCCCATGTACTTGCTTTGGGTCTGGGAAACGTCATGACTTAGGCCCGCCGACATACCGATGGGTGTATGTTAACTGATCTGGCAAAAAAGGGTCGAAGTGCGTGTGGATACTTTGGTGCCCCTGCAGGGTTAAATCTTTTCGAGAAGCCGTGTCCGCGGTTATGGACGACTTGGAGCACAGTTCTCGATCATAGACAACTATAACTAAAGTTTACTGTTATAAATTGACTTGTATCCGATATGACTAGTAATCAGCTTCACTGCAACGGATTGGCTAAATAAAAGTACCAACAACTGCTGGGTTTGGGGATATCTCATGCTAATTGTATCTGACTAGTAAGTGTTGCAACTACAACGGAATGGTTAACTAAAAGTGCCCACTGCTTATTATATCACGATGACTACCTATACCTGACTAGTAATTGCTGCAACGATAACTGAATAAATAAAACTGCCAACTGTGTGAGTTCCTCGGTTGACTTCCTCGTTTGGTCTCGAGGGGGAAATACCAGGATGGGTTTGTTTGGTGTTAGTATCTGGTTGGTTCCAAATAGGTCTTTCTCATCCCTATCTGATAGCCGCCAGTTGTATTGAGTCTCTATAGGTTGTTAAGTGCATGCTGCGCTGCCGCTTCAGTCCACCATACCTATGTAGGCGAGGACCGCCGAATTCTAGCCTCGCCGTGTACTGGCCTCAGTACTGACCGCTCTCTCTTTTTCCTTGCCCTTTGTCGGCACCACTTTTGTTTAAGCAGGTTTTGAGTTCGACGTCGTTAGCAGGGTTATCCTTCCGGCTTGGCCTGGGCAGGGTTATGGACGCCATTGGTTATTCTTCAGGGCTCTTAGCTCAATTTGCATCTTGTCCGTACTCGGACGCTGTGTATCGTTTTAAAGGTGATTGGATCTTTATATTGTATATCTGTATTCTTGACTCTTTGAGTCGCTGTTGTATATATCTGTTCTGTGGGTTCCATCGTGGACTATTGTGTAATGGTATTACTTCGTTTTCCACCCGCACGAAAGTGCCTGGTGGGCACCTTCGAATCGTTTCTATGCGGGTTTGGCGGGAATCGCTGAAACTTGCATAGGGCCGATTCTGAGGGTGTTACATAGTACAACAATAAAGTACCAATTAAACAACAATACAACCCTATTACACATCTAGCTAGCTCAGCGAAGACGTCGAGCCCCGGCTACTGAGCCGCGGGAGGTGTGCACCCAAAGTGTAGGAACCATCACCGAAGAATATTTCGGGTAAGGTGCCTGAAGAAGCTGCCAGGTATTGGCGTCCCGGACTCCTAAAATGTGCATGTAGCACTGGACGTGCTCGTCCTTCTCCCTGACACGACGTTGTACCACCTCATCGGGGGCCGGCTCCCTCTGCATCGCACCTGGACCACTCGGCCGCCACCACAGAAGATCTGGGTCGACGACGACACCCGGATTCCTCACGAGACGACGTCCCCCGGCTGGTAGCACCTCCCGGTGCCAGCCCGGCGGAGCCCAGCCCCGTGGATGCCCGGTGACACTGTCTAGTAGCGCTCTGGGGGTCACGCCGAGTGAACGAGGATGAGGAATCGACATTCCTAAACACTAAATTCAACCTATATACTTTAAACATGATGAAAATAAATAGTATCAACTAAAATAAACTATATTACACTAAAATAAATAGTATCAAATAAAATCATAAAATTCACTAACTAAGAAAAATTCACTAACTAAAATAAACTATATTACACTAACTAAATTACACTAACTCAAGATAAAATATATTAAACACTAACTAAAATATCTAAGAAAAAATTACACTAAACTTACTAACTAATTAACCCTAAAATAACCCTAACTAATTAACCCTAAAATACACTAACAAAACTATATACACTAACTAATTAATCCTAACAAAATAACTAACAAAATTAACACTAATTAACAAAATTAACACTACTAATTAACTAGAGCTTAATTACCTTGGGGAGGGGTGGCTCCGGAGGTGGTTGACGGTGCGGGCGGCGCGGTGGGCTCCGTTCGGCGGCGTGCCGCGGGTGGGCACGTGCCGGGGAAGGGCGGTCGGCGGCGTGCCGGGGAAGAAGGGGCGGCGCCGGAGCTGGACGGCACGGGCCAGGCGCGGGCGACACGGGCGCGGGCGGCGCGGGGGAGGCACGGGCGCGGGCGGCGCACGGGCACGGGCGGCGCGGTGGTTGACGGCGCGGTGGCTCTGCGCGTGAGGAGGAAGACGACGACGCGGTGGCTCTGCGCGCTAGGAGGAAGACGGCGGCGCGGCGGTCTGTGTGCTCCGATTCGTGCACCGAACCGGGGCGCACGTGGTGGGTATACCCACCCCCCTTTAGCCCCGGTTGGTAGTACAAACCGGGACTAAAGGGGGACCTTTAGCTCCGGTTTAGCCCCACACCCCTTTAGCCCCGGTTTGTAAAAACCGGGGCTAAAGGTCCTTTTTAAAAGTTTTTTCAAAACCTTTTTTAAAATTAATTATTATATGCATGTTTAAAACCTTTTTAAAAACAAAAAACCTTTTCAAAACCTTTTTTGTAAACCTTTTTTTGGAGACAAAATCAGTATACCAAGTTTGATATTTTTTCTTGCAACTATGTCACATAATATAACACCACGCGAAGGATTTACATTGTTCGGACCTTTTTTGAATTTTTATGCCCGTTTTGAATTTTTTGCCGTTTCGAACTTAGGTCAAAACGGCGTGCGTGAAGATAGGGGATGAGAATGTTAGAACTTGCATTGGATCTCTGAAAAAACAACATATTATGAGTCTAAAAATGATTTTTTCAAAAAATCACGGACGTTAGATCATGTACCTGTAGTTGAAACCGGACCCGCTTCCTACCAATTCGGCAGACCTTTGTCTTTTTCACCCGGAAAGGACAGAAAGGTTTGAGATCCCCCGGTTGGGATATAGTTCACGTAACGTGGTCTACTATTTTAGAAAAATGGTATGGTAGCATTATGTAAATGCATTTTGGTGGCTGCTTCACAAAACGACCCGTCTTTTTGCGCTCGGAAAATGGAAAATGGCTTTTCCGAGCGACGAAAAGGAAAACTTCCTCCTGCAACATTGTTCTACATATCAATATACACATACATGCACAATATAGGCACTGTATCACAAACTATGCCGCGATTCAACACATAACATCCGTCTCTTGGACCGAAAGCCATGAAACCTTGAACATGATAGGTAATTTTGTGAAGGTTTTTTGGAGACATAATTAGTATACAAAGTTTGATAGTTTTCCTTGCAACTATGTCACATAATATAACACCACGCGAAGGATTTATATTGTTCGGACCTTTTTTGAATTTTTTATGCCCATTTTGAATTTTTTGTTGTTTCGAACTTAGGTCAAAACGGCGTGCGTGAAGATAGAGCATGAGAATGTTAGAACTTGCATTGGATCTCTGAAAAAATGACATATTGTGAGTCTAAAAATGATTTTTTCAAACAAACCGGACCCACTTCCTACCGATTTGGCAGACATTTGTCTTTTTCACCCGGAAAGGACAGAAAGGTTTGAGATCCCCCGGTTGGGATATAGTTCACGTAACATGGTATACTATTTTATAAAAATAGGATGGTAGCATTCTGTAACTGCATTTTGGTGGCTGCTTCACAAAACGACCCGTCTTTTTACGCTCGGAAAATGGAAAATGACTTTTCCGAGCGACGAAAAGGAAAACTTCCTCCTGCAACATTGTTCTACATCCCAATATACACATGCATGCACAATATGGGCACCATATCACAAACTATGCCGCGATTCAACACATAACATCTGTCTCTTGGACCGAAAGCCATGAAACCTCGAACATGATAGGTCATTTTGTGAAGGTTTTTTGGAGACATAATCAGTATACCAAGTTTGATATTTTTCCTTACAACTATGTCACATAATATAACACCACACGAAGGATTTACATTGTTCAGACCTTTTTTAATTTTTTATGCCCGTTTTGAATTTTTTGCCGTTTCGAACTTAGGTCAAAACGGCGTGTGTGAAGATAGGGGATGAGAATGTTAGAACTTGCATTGGATCTCTGAAAAAATGACATATTGTGAGTCTAAAAATGATTTTTTCAAAAAATCGCGGACGTTGGATCATGTACCCATAGTTCAAACCGGACCCACTTCCTACCAATTCGGCAGACATTTGTCTTTTTCACCCGGGAAGGACAGAAAGGTTTGAGATCCCCTGGTTGGGATATAGTTCATGTAACGTGGTCTACTATTTTAGAAAAATGGTATGGTAGCATTATGTAAATGCATTTTGGTGGCTGCTTCACAAAACGACCCGTCTTTTTGCGCTCGGAAAATGGAAAATGGCTTTTCCGAGCGACGAAAAGGAAAACTTCCTCCTGCAACATTGTTCTACATCCCAATATACACATGCATGCACAATATGGGCACTGTATCACAAACTATGCTGCGATTCAACACATAACATTCGTCTCTTGGACCGAAAGCCATGAAACCTCGAACATGATAGATCATTTTGTGAAGGTTTTTTGGAGACATAATCAGTATACCAAGTTTGATATTTTTCCTTGCAACTATGTCACATAATATAACACCACGCGAAGGATCATGTACCTGTAGTTCAAACCGGACCCCTTCCTGCCGATTCGGCAGACATTTGTCTTTTTCACCTGGGAAGGACAGAATTGTAGCCACTAACCGGGACTAAAGATATTTCCCGCCATATCCCACCGCTTCCCGCCATGTTTTCCCTCCCTTTCCCTCTGAACGGTGCTTTTAGTCCCGGTTGTAGCCACTAACCGGGACTAAAGATATTTCCCGCCATATCCCACCGCTTCCCGCCTTGTTTTCCCGCCCTTTCCCTCTGAACGGTGCTTTTAGTCCCGGTTGTAGACACTAACCGGGACTAAAGATATTTCCCGCCATATCCCACCGCTTCCCGCCATGTTTTCCCGCCCTTTCCCTCTGAACGGTGCTTTTAGTCCCGGTTGTAGCCACTAACCGAGACTAAAGATATTTCCCGCCATATCCCACCGTTTCCCGCCATGTTTTCCAGCACTTTCCATCTATATATAGGCCGACCACGCCATGGCTATCCATACATCCGCACCTTCCTCTCTCACAACTATGGACAGTGCCTACTGGGCCATTCTGACCCTCGAGGAGACCCAGGCTTTGTGGGCCTCCAACTACCCTTGCCCGCCGGGCTACCGGCCGGCCGACGGCTGGATGCTGAGCGCTGGAGGGGTTCCTTTCCCTCCTGTGCCTCAAGGCTCCGCCAGACAGGAGGCCATCACGAACCACTTCTACCACGAGCTCACGCCGGAGCAGCGGATGGATCCCCAGTGGGATCCCGACAACTATCACTCCTGGAATGCCTTCTTTGCTAACCGACGGGAAAGGGAGCTCGTCAGGTACGAGGGTGATGGCCTGCCCCCGGTGAACCACAATGAAGCCGATCGGCGTCTGTGGTGGTTGAACCGTACTATCATCAGCATGATGTGCTACATAGCCGGGGGAGACCATCCTCGCCTGCGGTGTCCACAAGTCTACCCGCCACAGAGCCACAAGAAGGCCCCTCCCCCGCCCGGCGGTAGCGGCATCGTCTTCTAGGAGACTCCTCCCCCACCCGTCGTGAATCCGAGGCCGGAGTAGCAGGTGCCCCGGTATATTCCATGGCTGGGCTGAGGATCTCTGGAGTGGCAGGTGACGATGATGATTACGATGACGAAGAAGACCCTGAAGCTGTGTACTATAGGACTAGGCATGATTATGACTAAAGGGGGTGGCTTTAGTCCTCACTGTTAGCTAGTCCGGTTTGTCTCGGTTTTTAATATTAATAAATGTCTAAGTGTTACCTAGTCTACAGTTTTGGTACCTGCCTACAACAATCTCAGAAATTCCTTTATTAACCATGGAGCATCTTCCTTTAATAAATGAAAAATTGGATTAATTCACAAAAGGTTTAATACATTACATCACCAACATCTACTCTAGTGTTTTGGTTCTCTTCTTGTCTGTAACCATGGAGCATCTTCCTTATTTAGCGATATGCTTGGGTCAGTTTTCACTTTGAATGGCGGAATTTCATGAAATTTGTCATAATCTTCTGACATGTCTGTCCTGTCCTCAACTCCCACCATGTTTCTTTTTCCTGAAAGAACTATGTGGCTTTGGTTCATCGTATTATTTTATATTTTGATTATCTTTCCTTTTTTTCTCGGTCTAGTAGACATGTCCTTCACATAGAAAACTTAAGCCACATCATTGGCAAGGACGAATGGTTCGTCTCCGTACGCAAGATTATTGAGATCCACTGTTGTCATTCCGTACATCTGGTCTACCGTTACCCCACCTCCTGTCCATCTTGACCCATTTGCATCGACCATGGACCTTGAAAATTAGGACCATAGTCAAGTTCCCATATGTCCTCTATTAACCATAATATGTGTCATTTTTTCCTTCTTTTTCGTTGCATCATCAAATCGGACACCACTGTTTTGGTTGGTGCTTTCTCTTTTATCTTGGGCGTGCGTAAAATATATTCACATATATCTCGTACCTTGGATCTCAAGTTCAATATGGAGAACCTGGCCAACAAGTACAACTGATCTCCAACAGGTGTCATTCATGAGATTGTATGTGCAAACCAACCGCCGAAGTCTTCACGTGTTCATCTCTAATCAACCTGTCAGACTGCCCCCGGGTAGTTCGAGCGTACAATATTCTTATGTACCTCGATATATGGAGCCACCAATGCCAATTGCTTTGCAGTGCTAGTGTGCTTTAGTCCTGTCCACCATATCTTTCTTTGCTTTCTTTCCTAGCGTGCCTTTTCCACTAAGTCTCCCTTCATGCCGTGATTCAGGTACACGATCGGCTTAAGGTCAGGAATAAAGTCAACAAAACTCAATGACCTCCTCTGTTCCATATCCCTGAGATGCTTCCTTCTGGCCTCACACGGTTTGGACATATTTCTTTAAGACTCCCATGAATCTCTCAAAGGGAACATATTGTGTAGAAATACAGGACCGAGAATGGTAATCTCTTCGACTAGGTGAACTAGAAGGTGCGTCATTATGTTGAAGAAGGATGGTGGTAACACCAACTCAAAACTGAAAAGACACTGGACCACATCTTTCTGTAACCCTGGTAGACTTTCTGGATCGATTACCTTCTGAGAAATTGCATTGAGGAACGAACATAGCTTCACAATGGGTACTCTAACATTATCCGGCAGAAGCCCCCTCAAAGCAACTGGAAGCAACTGCATCATAAGCACGTGGCAGTCATGAGACTTTGGGTTCCTGAATTTTTTCTCTGCCATATTTATTATTCCCTTTATATTGGACGAGAAGCCAGAAGGAACCTTGATACTACTCAGGCATTCAAAAAAGATTTCCTTCTCTTCCTTGGTAAGAGCGTAGCTGGCAGTACCTTGAAACAACTCTGGATACCTGCCTTCTCGGTCTTTCATACGTTGTTGGTCCTGTCGTGCTTCTGGTGTATCTTTATTCTTTCCATACACGCCCAAGAAGCCTAGCAGTATCACGCAAACATTCTTCGCCAGGTGCATCACGTCGATTGCAGAGCGGACATCTAAGACTTTCCAATAGGGTAGCTCCCAAAATATAGATTTCTTCTTCCACATGGGTGCGTGTCCGCGAGCGTCCTTCGGAACGGACTGTCCGCCAGGACCCTTTCCAAAGATTACTTTTAAATCCTTCGTCGTATCAAATACAGCATCACCTGTACGAGGGACAGGCTTACTCCGGTGATCTGCTTCACCATTGAAATGCTTGCCTTTCCTTCTTAGGGAATGCGTGGGCGGAAGAAAACAACGATTCCCTAGGTACACATTCTTCTTGCACTTATCCAAATAAATACTTTCAGTGTCATCTAAAAAGTGTGTGCATGCATTGTATCCCTTGTTTGTCTGTCCTGAAATGTTACTAAGAGCAGGCCAATCATTGATGGTTATGAACAACAATGACTGTAGGTTAAATTCCTCACGTTTGTGCTCATCCCACACACGTACACCTTGTTCGTGCCATAGATGTAAAAGTTCTTCAACTAATGGCCTTAGGTATACATCAATGTCGTTGCTGGGTTGCTTCGGGCCTTGGATGAGCACTGGCATCATAATGAACTTCCGCTCATGCACAACCAAGGAGGAAGGTTATACATACACAAAGTCACAGGCCATGTGCTATGACTGCAGCTCTGCTCCCCAAAGGGATTCATGCCATCCGTACTTAGACCAAAACATAAGTTTCTCGCGTCACCTGCAAAGTACGGGTACTTTCTCTCAATTTTTCTCCACTGCGACCCATCAGCGGGGTGTCTCAACATCTCGTCTTTCTTACGGTCTTCTTTGTGCCATCGCAACAATTTGGCATGCTCTTCGTTTCTGAACAAATGTTTCAGCCGTGGTATTATAGGAGCATACCACATCACCTTGGCGGGAACCCTCTTCCTCGTGCGCTCCCCCTCAACATCACCAGGGGCATCTCGTCGGATCTTATACCGCAATGCAGTGCATACCGGGCATGCATCCAAATTCTCGTACTGCTCACCGCGATAGAGGATGCAGTCATTAATGCATGCATGTATCTTCTATAACTCTAATCCTAGAGGGCAGACAACCTTCTTTGCTTCGTAAGTACTGGCGGGCAGTTCGTTATCCTTTGGAAGCAGCTTCTTCATTATCTTCAACAACTTTTCAAATCCCTTGTCAGGCACACCGACCTCTGCCTTCCAGTTCAGCAATTTCAGTGTGCTGCTTAGCTTTTTGTGTCCATGTTCGCAATTGGGGTACAACAATTTGTTGTGATCATCTAACATCTGCTCAAATTTCAACCTCTCCCTTTCGCTATCACATTCTCCCTTTGCATCAGCAATGGCCCGACCAAGATCATCATCTGGCTCATATGATGCATGTTCTTCTGCTTCTTCTTCATCATTGTCTTCCATTGTAGTACCACCGTATTCAGGGGACATAGGATAGCTGTCACCATTCTCTTCATCTTCGTTGTTTTCCATCATAACCCCTATTTCTTCGTGCTTGGTCCAACAATTATAGCCAGACATGAAACCGAACCGAAACAAGTGGCCATGAAGGACTCTTGAGGAAGAGTATTCCTTCTGATTCCGACACTCACCACATGGACAATGGATAAAACCATTCCGCTTGTTTTCCTCTGCCACAACGAGAAAAGAACGCACACCTTTAATGAACTCGTCAGAGATTCGTTCAGCATACATCCATTGTCGTCTCATCTGCATTTTATAAGTTCATCAAACAAAATCATGATGCTAAGAGTAGTACTAGTCTAAAAATAAAAGAACACATCGTATACATCAAACAAGCACTTATTTAAAAAACTTTCTACTATATCTTTAGTCCCGGTTGGACACACCAACCGGGACTAAAGGGGCTGCGGCAGGCTGGGGCCGACATGAGCCCGTTTAGTCCCGAATGGTGTCTCCAATCGGGACTAAAAGTGGGTGACGACACTATATGTCGTGAGTGAACACTATGCCAATGAGTGGCGACACTGTTTCAGTGGGTGGCGACAATATGACAGGGGTGAGTGTCGACATTATGTCATGAGTGTCGACACTATGTTGTGCTTCTTAATCTATAAATAGGCTTCCTTGTGAACTATCAACTGCAAGGAAGATTGTGTGCGAGACCAGGGACACCACTACGGCGGAGCTTCTCGAAGATGTCTTAGGACCTCGTCCTCAGACATCTTCGAGGAGCTCGGCGTAGAGGCACTCCCTAATATGTGAAATTAGTTAGATCCACCAGCATACTAATTTAGCTAGAAAAGATATGAACTGAAAGATGGTGTGCGAGAGCAGGGACACCACTATGGCAGAGCTTCTCGAAGATGTCTTAGGATGCCTCGTCCTCAAACATCTTTGAGGAGCTCGCCATAGAGACACTCCCTAATTTAACTTGGTAGCTCCTTGGCGTGTTCATGTTTTTGTTCTTAATTTCTTGCTTAACTGGCTGATGATTAACTAAAATGCTTGGGCGCCACTATATATATGTGTGTCTTCATAGTTTTGGTACTTATTTTTGTTTCAATGGATTTTGTGACGACAGGTAGAAGAAAGAAGCATATTTTTTTGCTCGACGGTGACATGATGCACTATGAACCGACCGGATTTCAAGGCAACGTGTCAAACCAAGATATGTATATAGGATGAACTCATGTATCTATGTGCTTCGATGAATCAAATGAATTTCGAGAATTATATGTGCCAAATTAACCAGATATACAGAGATAGAACCCACACAAAAATCTATCCATTTCTAGAGCATGAAATGAGCTAAAACAAGCAATGAGAGCTGAAATGATGAAGTTGCTAACCTCTTAGGACCCTTGATAGATGTGGAGCCAAAAAATCTTCACAAATCTTGAGAAAATGGGGAAGAACTCGAGATTGAGGGGAGAAATTTGAGAGGGATGATTGTGTGAGCTTGAAATGGCTCGGGCTGGGAAGGGGAAGAAGATATAGTCGGGGACTTTTGTCCCGGTTTGAGAAACAAACCGGGGCTAAAAGTCCACGCATCTGCTCTTTTCCAGCGCCAGACCCTTTAGCTCCGGTTAGTTAAACGAACCGGGGCTAAAGTTCCCATACGAACCGGGGCTAATGTCTTCTGGTCCCTGCGGCCGTTTCTAGCCGTTAGGACCAGGGCATTAATATTAGTCCCGGTTTGTACCAGAACCGGGACTAATGCTCTGGACCAAAGGCCCGTTTTCTACTAGTGGAGTGTATGGTTAACCCCCATCAAACCTTGTGTTATTAAAGTGGGAACTCCTAGGATCAGTTGTTTTGCTGAGATGACACTTGATTCGTAAGGTACTAGCTCCCTTCGTCTCTGCGAGAGGCGATTTTCAATGCATGGTGGTGGTAGCTACACACCCTTACATTTTATCTTGTATACATGATTTTGAAGTCATGCATTCCCATTTTATCTTTGTTTCTTAGTAGAACACATATTTTTGGTGTACAAAAGTGGTTTTAGAATTTTGGTTTGAATTTATTTTTGTCGAAGTCAACTCATGTGTTGCCTTTTGGTTTGCCGAGTTGACTTTTGGAAAAAAGGCCAAAAATATTCAAACTAGAAAATTGAAACCACTTTTCTACACTAGAAATGTGTGTTCTACAACAATTTTTTTTTTGGCTAAAACAGGTTCATTTGGTATGAATCGATGGGATGTGCAGATGTGTGTAGCTACCACCCATGATACAGAGTTATTTCCGATATAAGTTGTGTTTACAACCAATTATAATATATAAGTGTTGTAATAACATCTTATATTATGGGATGGAGGGAGTACTTCTAAGATGAATCACATACATGATACACCCCAACGTCAATTTGTAACATGCATGGTAAGAGTAACATGCACTCAAACGAAGAACGGGTCGGATCATCGGAGCACGTATCGACATGAATATTTATGTGCACTCGATCCAATGCCAACTTGTTAGAGTTGACTGACTACATGCAGTGTATCAAGTCTTCCCCTCATCGTGACACGGTGAAATCTCTATAGATCCACCCAAAATCTAGCTATAGCAATCCAGGGATTTTCTTTTTACATGCATACTGGCCTACTGGGTCTGGGTCTGGATGCGTGCCTATAAATAGCATCGCCTGCTCAAAGCGTAGGCATCCTTTGGTATCACCTATCTTCGGCTAGCTAGTAGCAAGCTCGCCGTACGACCATGTCTTCAGGTTCAGCCGCATTCAAGGCGGCCGCGGTAGCGGCGGTACTAGCCCTGCTCGTTCTACCTTCCTTCGGGCGCTGTCCGTCGCTGGGGCCGGCACCACCACCGCCATCGCCGGCGCCGGCGCCGGTGACACCACCACCACCTCCCACGCCCGTACCGGCGCCGGCGCCGGCGGTATCATGCAGCGACTGTCGCGCGCCTCTCGTCCCGGCATGCCAGTCCAAGTGCAGCGCCTCTACGACGGAGGCATGCAGGGGTTTCTGCGAGCCCAAGCAGCCGGGCTGCGACGAGTGCAGGGCGAGGGTCAACACTTGTACGGCCTGCTGCAACGACGGAACCTGTAGCTGCGACTGCAAAACCGCCGGCGACTACGACTGCCGCGGCGCCTGCTACGTCCAGCTCACGGGATGCCGGGACTGCCAAAGCATGGGAATGAATCGGTGCATGGCCGACTGCCTCAGCCCCTGCAATGCCAACTGCGCGACCTAGCTAGCTAGCCTACGACATGTGCTAATGTGCTATTTGTATCTTACTTTCTTACTACTACTATTACTACTCCATGTGTATTCCACTCCGTGATACAGTACCCAACAATAAAAGAGTGGATCGTACTTTTATCCCTGGTTATCACTTGTTACTACCTACTACTCTCTCGCTCCTTCTCAAAATAGATGTCTCAGTTTTTTCAAAATTAAAATGTATCTAGTCCTAAATAGTATCTACATATATTTAAATTTAGACAAATTTTCAACATCTATTTTAAGGAGGAAGTAATTTTTTTTCTACACCACACATGTACATGTGTTTTACTCTACACTTCTCTATTTTTCTCCAACCGAATGCCACACGTCAGCCCAATATGTCCAAAATGTTATTATTTTTCATTACAAATTTGAGTAATTTTATTTTAATATTAGATTATAACCTAAGTTGTACAACATTCTATTTGGTTTATAAATTTGTATTATGCTTACATAAATTTATCTTTAGTTATAGAAGTATGTGTCTTTACTAATTTTAATTTATCTATATTTTTAATTAAACTTGTTATAATAATGCAAATTTACTGTTTGCGTCATAATTGATGCCAAATATAAGTTTTTACAGATTTTATGGAGAAGAGAGGATTGTAATTGTAGTTAAGTGCATTTTATTAAGAACTTCTTGATTAAATTACGTACTTATAATTTGCAACAAAAAATAAACCTGAATTTTGTAGTATTATATTTTAAATTACACTTCTTAACTTTTTTCCAAAACAAATATTAGTCGAATAGGGGATAGAATGAATGAAATATGATTATTAAAGATTCGGCAAAATATACATATAACTATCATTCAACTTTCTGCAACGTGGCATCCTAGTCAAGACTCACCTTTGTTTGATATGTGCCTTAAGTTTTCATGTTGGACAAAAGTGAAGAGTGTAAATCATAGAATAAAACACAATATTCTGAAAATATAGAAAGTATTTTCAAATCAAATAAGTGTTGATATGCTAATTAAAGGGTAAAACGAAAATTTACTGCATTTGATAAGTTTTTTATTAGTTCATAAGTACATGCATGGGAGTGGCCAAATTGAGATACATCCCTCTTGATGGGGGAGAAAGATTCAACCCCTCAAAGCTGCTAGTCAACATATATGCATGTGAGGATGAATATTATATACTCATCTTTCTGGTCAACTTGTAACATAGACATAGTGCATTGGGTGATTGCTTGTATAGTTGCAAATACGTGGTAATTTTTTACTTGTAACAATGTGTATTGGGTCAACACATATGCATGTCAGAGTGTATTTGCACATAAATAATCCATAAATATAATTAATCGATTGCTACTATAGGATTCTCTTGTATGCTCTCTGCATTGGTTGCCTAACTGCATATAAAATAATAGATTCTTACCACTACTCCATGTTAGTGGCGGCGCTGGGTGTATTCAGGTGTATTCATATGAATACCCATAATTTGACAAAACAGAGAAATTTTAGGCAAAACAGTAACATATTTTGGTAAAACATTGACAAATTTTGGCAAAATGAATACCCTTGAATACCCTGTAGAAAATTCCTAGCGCCGCCATGTGTGCTTGTTATGCATCCATGTATTCTACTGAATGCTACCTAATAATAGAGGAGTAGATTCTGCATTTATCCTTGGTTATGACTTGTCACTACCCAGGTTTAATATTGTTCTTCTTTTACACCACATATGTACATATGATTTACTCTACACTATTAGAGTATATGTCGGTTAGGCATATTAGGTAGTTTCATATTCTATCTCCAGTAGTCTTCTTGCCTCCCAAGCCTTTTAGTACTATATAAACAGCCTAAGGGCTCAGTTTGTAATTTTCCCAATCAATATCAATACAATCTATACTTCCGCAATCTATCATGGTTTCAGAGCGGTTCGCTCCGCCTAGGGTTTAGCCACTGCTTCCGCCGCGCCGCCCCCGGCGAGATCAAGCTCCATGATCTCCGCCGGGGACACCAAATCTCATAGCTAGTTTTTTTCTTCCAATTCCAATAGATCAGCTTCTAGTTTTAGCAAATTTTGTTTTTCCCAATTAGATCTCTTTTCTTTAGCCACCAAATACCAATTTCTTCTCTCGCTAGATCGATGGACTGCCTCAAGTTGTATCAGCCGACCGTAAGCTGCACACGGACATCTACTTCATCGGGCAAGCACGCACCAAGCTGCACCATGGCGTATGCATACACGTGCATGTGGGCAAGGAAGGATCAGCTCTACTCAAAGCCTTGCTGCATCTCTCTTGACCAGCAACTACACTTCTACTACCGATCTACTTGGAGTCATCGGCTCCGATCTGCAGCGGCATGCTCTCACGTGCTACGCAGTGGTCGGTCAATCAACCGATCTCGCGGTACGTCCCCGAGTATGCGTCTCGGCGTCAACAAGGCCGCACCTTCAACACCCGTGGTCATCATCGCCGACAACCATCTACACCAATAACATCGCTCCGCTCATCGCCGCCACCACCAATCGTGGTCATCGTTAATGCCAACAAGTTCTTCTCCACGAGCGACGCCGCCGCGCTCATATAAGCGGAAAATACGGGTCTAATTCCCGAAATCGTCTACCGCAACAACTTAATCGCCATCGACAACTACCTCCATCGTCTTCGTCCACCACAACCTTGTCGCCAGAGTCGCGGTCTAATTTTTATTTGCACAAGTTTGTGCTCAATTTTCTTCTTACAGCCACTTCATCTACTCCGACAAGGCGGACAACTTCTACACCGACCGTTTATGGAAAAAAAATTGCTCCTCAATCCGGCTCTGGCACGCATGGCTCATGATGGTCTCTGTCTTCACACGTCCGGTATCGGCAACACTGACGCGTGCCTTCGTCTCCGACACGCTCACGAGTCTGGCAAGCTCGGCATTGCAGGTCGAGCTACTTCTCAAACTACATCTACCTCAACCACTACGGCGAATTCTCCCGGCTCAACGACGACATCGACCATAACACAACAACATCATCAACTTCATCAACGGCGACAACTTCACCAACGTCACCATCGACCACGATTACCACCTCACCTCCGGCTTATGCTCCAGTCAGACCGTCCGCGTCACTACCGATCCGACTGGGAGGGGGGGTATTAGAGTATATGTCGGTTAGGCATATTAGGTAGTTTCATATTGTAATCCAATTCTATCTCTAGTAGTCTTCTTGCCTCCCAAGCCTTCTAGTACTATATAAACAGCCTAAGGGCTCACGTTGTAATCATCCCAATCAATATCAATACAATCTATACTTCCGCAATCTATCATACACTTCTCTAACCAGGCAACTGAATGCCACACGTCAGCATATGTCACAAAAATTTGCGTCAACATAGCGGCTTCCGGGCCTCCCACACTATGTCAAAGTGCGTGGGTTGGCATGCTTCGGCCTCCCTTACAGGTATGAGCACCTAAACCTGGTTATGCTTACACGATCATCCATGGTGCGACATATGCAGATATTAGCCCAGGGAAGGGAGGAAAAGCATTGGAGCATGCCAGATTTACACCCCACACAGGAATACAATGGATCCCAGGAAGAAGCCCCCGGGCACCTCTCTAGCCATGGTGTAGGGACCCCTCGCACGCCTCTGCAATGCCCCGTCCGTTCTCGACTACGATCGCTACCCGGGAAATGGCGACCAGCACAGTTGGCATCATCACTAATAGGAAAACTCTTATCTATGGCGCATGGAATTTTTTATTCTGTGGCGCATATTGATATGCGCCACAGAAATCTCAAAATTCTTTGGCGCATATTGCCAATATGCGTCACAGAATTCTCTTCTCAAATTAAAAAAAAAGATGGACCAGATCTTAAATTTCTGTGGCGCATATCGCCACAAAGGAAGAGGAGATCGCTGGAGGAGGACATTGCCGGAGGAGGAGGAGGAGGAGATCGCCAGAGGTGGTGGTGGAGGAGGAGAGGAGATAAGATAAGAAGGGGAGAAGTGGAGAAGGAGGAGGGAGGAGAAAGGGAGAAGAGGAGGAGAAGGGGAGAAGGGGAGGAGGAGGGAGGAGAAGGGGAGGAGAAAGAGAGGGGAAGTAGAGGGAGGAGAAGTGTGGAGGAGAAAAGAGAGGAAGAAGGGCGCGTAGGATTCAAATTCAAATTTTGAATCCCGCTCAACAATTTTGTGGCGCATCCACGGAATTTTCTTCCCTTTTTTTATTTTTTAGGAAAAAAACTTCTTTTTGCCATAATTTTGTACTCTTCTCAAATTTCGGGAATCTTTAAAATCAAGAACGGACATAGGCGGTTGAATTCGAGCAAGAAATTTCGGGACGGTCGTTTTGATAGGTAATTTTTTTTCCGACATCGTATACAAAAGTTATAGCCGTTTTACCGTGCCATGATTTTTTTGCAAAATACATTAAATTTATGTTTTTCAATTTTTCTACAACTATAACGTAAAATATAACTATATCTCAAAGAAATTATTATTTTTGAAGTTTTTATCATTTTTATTTATTTTTTACAAAACTTAAAAGGCGATCCACGGGTGTACATGCGCCACGGAATCATCACTTTCTGTGACACATAGACATATGCGTCACAAAATGTTGGTCACCCAAATTCTGTGGTGGAGCCCTGCTCACTTACTGTGGCGCATATGGATATATGTGTCATAGAAATATAAAGTTTTTTGGCGCATATGTCCATATGCATCACAGAAAGTTGGTCGCACAACCCTGGTGGCAGGTCCCGCCTTATTTCTGTGGCGTATGGTTTTCTATATGTGTCACAGTATTCCGAAGATTCTGTGGCAACTTAGATTTGCATACGCCACTGGACTTTAACTATGACGCATGGCATGAGATATGCGCCTTAGAAAGCGTTTCTATCTATAGTTGTTTTCCTATTAGTGCATTGGGTTGTAGGCATGCCAGCACAGACAAGACAATACGACACTGAGACGAAGACCGAGATTCCAGAGTTAGCTGCGCAAACAACTTTGGCAGCGTGCAAGACAGCATGACGCACACGTGGCATGCCTATCCCAACGGTACCACACAAGTTTCATGATGCGGCATGCATGCCACGACAGGACAGTGGTCATTCCGTCCCATCACCATCTATTACGACTGCACCTCCCAAGGAGCGGGAGAGGCCCGCAGCGCTGCCCCTCTGCCTCGCAACACGCGGCGAGAGGCGCCTGACCCCGGAAGTCTCCAGTGTCACACATGTAGAATGGTGGTATAGTGACCCCTTGGGGTGTATAAAAGGGGGCACTATGTCCGTAGAGAAGGGATCGACCATTTGTCAAGCAACATTGTACTAAGTGAGACATTCTAGAGTATGTATAAGAGAGGAGAGAAGCTTCTGTGATACAAGAAAGAGATTGAGGAGAGAAGGAGAAGAGAAAAACAGAGAAAGAGAGGAGGAAGCCCCAGAAGCTTCCTCACTACCCTATATGAGAGTTCATTCCCCCTTTGTAATCAAGATAGTCCACCAAATAGAGAAGACATGACGTAGGGTTGTTAGCCAAAGGACGGCCCGAACCAGGGTAAACATATGTGGCTGCCATGTTTCATCATCACTGAGTTTGAAGCACCTTGCGCCCTTACTGAACAAATAGGGGGTGTCACACACAATAGTAGAGTATATTACGATTACGTTATATTTGGTAGTTTAAATATTATAATTCAATTCTATCTCTAGTAGTCTTCTTGCCTCCAAGTCTTTTTGTACTATATAAACAGCCCAAGGGCTCACGTTGTAATCACCTCTTGCAATATCAATACAATCTATACTTCCGCAATCTCTCATGGTATCAGAGCGGTTCGCTCCGCCTAGGGTTTAGCCACCTATTCCGCCGCGCCGCCCCCGGGGAGATCGTTCTCCGCCGAGGGTCATGCAATAGTAGATTAGATCTTACTTCGCCAAATTTTCTCGCCGGTCGCTTGACCGGCGTTTCTTCTTCTTTTGCCGATCATATATCGGATTGCATCATCCACAGCCGCATGTCGTCACACGCCTCTACTTCAACCTCGACGTCGATGCATCTCCGGCTATATCGTCATCAACCACTCCAGACCGTCTTCGCCAACATCAACCGAGACGCAAGCCCCAAGTACGCGCCTCGCCGTCAACAAAGGGCTACACCTTCATCACTCGTGGTCATCATCGCTGACAATTATCTACACCAACAACATCGTCGCATCGTCGCCACCACCAATCGTGGTCATCGTCAACGTCAACAAGTTCTTCTCCACGAGCGACGCCGCGCTCATACAAGCGGAAATTACGGGTCTAATCCCCGAAATCAACTACCACAACAACTCAATCGCCATCGACAACTACCACCATCGTCTTCGTCCACCACCACCTTGCCGCAAGAGTCGCAGTCTAATTTTTTATTTGCACAAGTTTGTGCTCAGTTTTCTTCTTGCAGCCACTTCGTCTATTCCGACACGGCGGACAACTTCTACACCGACCATTTACGTAAAAATTTCTTTGCTCCTCAATCCAGCTCTGGCACGCATGGCTCATGATGGTCCCTGTCTTTGCACGTCCGGTATCGGCAACACCGACGCGTGCCTTCGTCCCCGACACGCTCCGAGTCTGTCAAGCTCGGCATTGCGGGTTGAGCTACTTCTCAAACTACGTCTACCTCAATCACTACGGCGAATTCTCTAGGCTCAACGACGACATCACCACAACATAATATCATCAACGTCATCGACTTCATCAACGGTGACAACTTCACCAACGGCACCATCGACCACCCCTATAGCACCTCACTTTCGGCTACATCGACACCGGCATCCACCAACATCCTCTCCAGTCAGCGACTTCGGATTATGCTCCAGTCAGACCGTCTGCGACGCTCTTTCTGTTTGCGTCACTATCGATCCGACTACAGGGGGTGTTAGAGTATATTACGGTTACGTTATATTTGGTAGTTTAAATATTATAATCTAATTCTATCTCTAGTAGTCTTCTTGCTCCCCAAGTCTTCTAGTACTATATAAACATTCCAAGGGCTCACGTTGTAATCACCTTTTGCAATATCAATACAATCTGTACTTCCGCAATCTTTCAACATCCCCTGTGTCTGCATCCTGACACGCGACAAGTTGAATAAGAACTATGCATATCTCACTTATTATTTTTACCCAAAAATGGTATTTTGTGTTAAAAGGATTAAAGTTATATGCTTGTCTGTCATTTTATTTCATTTATAAGTTTGTATTCCATTTTAGTTACGGAAATATGAGGTTTTGATAATTTTATGGTATTTTATTTTGATTAGCTAAACCAATTTTATTAATATATAAAATTTACAAAATTACTATTTGCATCATAATTAATGTCAATACAAATTTTAGGAATCTTATGGAGGAGAAAGAATTATAATTGTAGTTAAGTACATACTATGAAGGGTTTCTGGATTAAAACATGTGCTTGTAATTTAGAATGAAAACTAAATAAGAATGTTGTAATTTAAGACTACACTTCTGAAATTTCTTGAAAACAAATATTACTCAAAAAGGGGTTAGAATAAAAATATGATTTGGCAAAGATCATGAAAATACATATAGTTATCATTCAGTTTTTGTAACATGGCAACCTAGTCAAGTGTCACCTTTGTTCGATATATGGCTTGAGTTTTTAGGTTGGGGTAAAAATGTAAAGTGTAAATCATAGAGTAAAGAACAAGATTTGGATTATACAAATTATTTTCAAATCAAGTAATCGTCTATATGTGATAATCGAAGGGTGAGACTGAAATTTACCTCTGTTGCTAGTTTTTCCTTAGTTTCTAAGTACATGCACGAGAGTGGACAAATTGAGATCCACCCCTCTTGTCCGGGGAGGGCACGTGCTGACTTCTCCCCGTCATACGTGAGAGGGGGTGTTGAAGTGTATAAGTGGATTGCACTAGCCTTTTCCATCAGTTCGAACTTTTGGTTGCGTTGGCTAGTGCATGAAGCTTGACATGGTATCACAGTCAATGCTCTTTTTTTTGGCACGCGCAACTCGTGTCCTTTTCTCTCCGATATAGCTGCCGCCGGCCGCCGTTTGTCGCCGTCGTCAGCCTCCCCGTATTTCTCGTCCTTCATTGGCGGACGTCCGTCCGTCGACGCCCCGCTGCTGGATCGGATCGGCCGGTTCCGTCGTTGTTGTCCCGATCGGATCGCTGCTGGATCATTGCTGCTGGATCGCTGGATCGCTGCTGGCCAGGAGTTGCTGGATCGCTGCTGCTGGATCGCTGCTGGCCAGGAGCTCCCGCCGCCAAAGCCCTCCTCTCGAATCGGGCCAGGGGCTCCCGCCGCCAGCGCCCTCCTCCCACCGCCTCGCTGCTCGCTCGGCTCCCGAGTTGTTCTCGATCGTCCTCGCCCAGCTCGCCCGCTTTTCGGCCAGAATTGGTCGGGGTCAACTGGAATTGACCGCCGGCGGTCTTTGTTTCGCCGGAATCTGCATTGATTGGGCGAATTTCGCCGGAATCTGCATCTCGATCTGATCTGTAAAAAAAATTGCTGCTCTTGTTGTCGGGCGTTTCTTTCTCTCACCCGATGGCGCCTTCCGCTGCCCCTGTCTTGCACTCGGGGCTTTCTTCGGTCCTTGGTGCTTGTCCGTCGACACCATGTACGTCGTCCTGCCGCTCTTCCTCGACCTTCGCGGCTTCTTCACACGGTTATGACCGCCTTTCGCCGACTCCGTCTACGTCGTCCTGCCGCTCTTCCTCGACCTTCGCGGCTTCTTCACGCGGTTATGACCGCCTTTCACCGACTCCGTTTACGTCGGCCTGCCGTTCTTCCTCGACATTTGCGGCTTCTTCACGTGGTTATGGCCGCGCTGTACCGACCCCGTTTACGTCGGCTCGCCGCTCTACATCGACTTTCGTGGCTTCTTCACGTGGTTATGGCCGCGCTTCTCCGACCCCGTCTACGTCGGCTCGCCGCTCTACATCGACTTTCGTGGCCTCTTCATGTGGTTATGGTCGCGCTTCGCCGACCCCGTCTACGCCGGCTCGTCGCTCGACATCGACTCTTGTGGCTTCTTCAGGCGGTTGTGACCGTCTTTCGTCGATTTTGTCTTCATCGACGTGTTGCTCTCCATTGCCACCTTTGGCGGCCTCTGTGTGTGTGGGTGACAGCTCCTCGTCGACACCTGATTGTACCTTGACCTCTCCAGTCGTGCCCCTTTCTGCGCATGAGATAGTGCAACTCCGATGCCTGCTTGATGCTTGGGATTCTTCACCGACAGGTTCTGCTGGTTCTGCGACTGAGTTTTCTAGCACTGAGTGACCACCTCCTCCTTCTCCAGGTACATCCCCATGGCTTCTTGATACTGGAGCTTCTTTTCATATGACTCCTGATTCTTCCTTATTGCATTTTGTTCGACCTGTCGACCCTCCTGTTCGTGTTCTTACTGCCGATGGTACCCCTCACCCAGTCATTAGTCGAGGCATTCTTAGTACTTCCTCGTTTCATGTTCCTTTTTTTGCGCATGTTCCTCACCTTAACATGCAACTCTTTTCTGGTAGTCAGATCGTCGACTCTCATTGTAGCATCACTCTCGACTTCGATTCCTGTTCTGTTTAGGATCATCGCACCGGCACTATGCTTGGTGCCGGCCCCCGCCGCCATGATGGCCTCTGGGAGCTTCACTGGCTTCGTCTTCCTTCTAATGACACCGTCTCCAGTTCCTCGGCATCTGTAGCCGTCGCTACTAGCTCTTTTCAGCAGTGGCATCATCGTCTTGGATATTTATGTGGTTCTCGACTCTCGTCTTTAGTTCATCGTGGTGTTCTGGGGTCTGTCTCCGGAAACGCTTCTTTGGATTGTCAGGGTTGTCGCCTCGGTAAGCAGATTCAGCTACCGTATACTCACAGCTGTGTCTGAGCGTCCTTTTGATCTTGTTCACTCTGATGTTTGGGGTCCTGCTCCCTTCCCGTCGAAAGGAGGTCATCGCTACTATGTTCTCTTTATAGATGATTTTTCTCGTCACACTTGGATATATTTCATGTCTTCTCGTAGTGCGGTCTTGTCTATCTATAAGAAATTTGCTGCCATGGTTCAAACCCAGTTCTCCACTCATATTCTTGTGTTTCGTGCAGATTCTGCTGGTGAGTATATATCTCATTCACTGTGCACTTTTCTTGCTGAGGAGGGTACTCTTGCTCAGTTTTCTTGTCCTGGTGCTCATGCTCAGAATGGTGTGGCTGAGCGCAAGCATCGTCACCTTCTTGAGACGACTCGTGCGTTGATGATTGCCGCTTCTCTTTCGCCTCACTTTTGGGCTGAGGCTATTTCTATTGCCACATATCTCGTCAATATTCAACCCACTGCTTCTCTGCAAGGTGGTATTCCTCTAGAGCTCCTCTCTGGTCATCCCCCTGATTACTCGGCACTTCGTTCGTTTGGTTGCGTTTGTTATGTTCTTCTTGCCCCTCGTGAACGCACCAAACTGATCGCTCGTCTGTTGAGTGTGTCTTTCTTGGATACAGTGCTGAGCATAAGGGCTATCGGTGTTGGGACCCCGTTGGTCGTCGGATGCGCATTTCTCGTGATGTCACGTTTGATGAGACGCGTTCTTTATATCCTCGCCCCACCTCCTTGACCTACCTGATGGAGGATATTTCTTTTCTACTTTTTCCTGACACACCTCCCTCTGTTCCTATTGATCCTCCTTCGGGACCTATTCTTGATGATGTCTCACCTTCGACCCTGTTGTCCTCCTCCCCACCTAGTTCTCCTACTTCTTCTCCTAATCCTCCACCCACCTCACCGTTGTCTCCTTTTCCCTTCCATTATTCTCGTCGCTCTCATGCTCCAGATCATCCTCCTGATGTCCCTTCTTCTTCTTCTGATATGTCTTCTTCTTCTGACGAGCTTCCCTCTCCTCTTTGTAACACCCTCAGAATCGGCCCTATGCAAGTTTCAGCGCTTCCCGCCAAACCCGCATAGAAACGATTCAAAGGTGCCCACCAGGCACTTGCGTGCGGGTGGAAAACGAAGTAATAACATTACACAACAGTCCTCGATGGGACCCACAGAACAGATATATATACAACACGACTCCATGAGTCAAGAATACAGATATACAGAACAAAGATCCAAATCACCTTGAAAAAGATACAGCGTCCAGCTACGGACAAGATGCAAATGGGGCTAAGAGCCCTGAAGAATAACCAATGGTGTCCATAACCCTGCCCAGGCCAAGCCGGAAGGGTAACCCTGCTAACGACGTCGATCTCAAAACCTGCTTAAACAAAAGGGGTGCCGACAAAGGGCAAAGGAAAAAGAGAGAGTGGTCAGTACTGAGGCCAGTACACGGCGAGGCTAGAATTCGGCGGTCCTCGCCTACATAGGTATGGTGGACTGAAGCGGCAGCGAAAGCATGCACTATACAACCTATAGAGACTCGATACAACTGGCGGCTATCAGAGAGGGGTAAGAAAGACCTATTCGGAGATAACCTGATACTACCATCAAACAAACCCATCCTGGTGTTTCCCCCTCGAGACCAAGCGAGGAAGTCAACCGAGAAACTCACACGGTTGGTAGTTTTATTTATTCAGTTATCGTTGCAGCAATTACTAGTCAGGTATAGATAATCCTTCTGATAAAATAAGCAGTGGGCACTTTTAGTTATCCATTCCGTTGTAGTTGCGACACTTACTAGTCAGATACATTTAGCATGAGATAACCCCAAAACCCAGCAGTTGTTGGTACTTTTATTTAGCCATTCCGTTGTAGTGAAGCTGATTACTAGTCATATCGGATACAAATCAATTTATAATAGTAACTTTAGTTATAGTTGTCTATGATCGAGACCTGTGCTCCAAGTCGTCCATAACCGCGGACACGGCTTCTCGAAAAGATTTAACCCTGCAGGGGTGCACCAAAGTATCCACAAGCACTTCGACCCTTTTTGCCAGATCAGTTAACATACACCCATCGGTATATCGGCGGGGCCTAAGTCACGACGTTTCCAGACCCAAAGCAAGCACGGGGGGCCACCCCACTAAGTACACCCGCAACAAAGTCGGGCGGTCTCCGAGACGGACTCAGGGTTTGCGACAGTGGCTGTAAACGACAGGAAACCCCAAAACTGGGACTGTCGATACCACGAAAACACTCCACTTCCAAAACAGTACAGCGTGCTCCTCACACAATCGTAAATAAAGCAGTAAAGCATGGCATAGGTACAGGATAGTAAATAAAACCTCAAGCTAGTTGTGGCCCCCAGTACAATACTTTGAAATCAGGTACTAATCAATGGGGGGCCCATATCTCCCCACCTGTGGTTAGCGCGCTCGATCCCGGAACATGTGTCAAGAACTCGGGGTCCTACGGGACACAAGTGGGCGGTCGGAAACCAGATATTATCTATCACCCACCGGTGCCTCTGCTTACCTACTTCAATTTTAGTTGTTAAACAGTAATTAAAGTGAACAATAATTAAAGCCATGATCATCTCCAACATTGAACATGCGGCAATACTCCAACAACTGTGGTACTTGACGACACGCAACAACACTTGAGCAAGCGACTACGACGCGCAAGTCCAACTATCTACCAAACAACCGGTAATAGGATGTGTCCAAGGCAATATATGGCTGCAAGGGATATCACGGGTACGGAAACTAGAGCAACACAACACAGATAGCAATAGATCAACAGGAGGGAATAAATACTATAAAAGTAAGATAGGTAGAAAGGGGGAGATGCTCGCCTGAAAACATTGCCGAAGGTTCATCCGAAGATCGGGTCGAAGCTCACATCAACTCAACGGCCTTATCCGCGAAGAAGCAAAACACTAGAATAAACACCGGATGCAATATTTAATACTATGACAAAAGATCGGGCATGATGCATGTATGATGCATGACATGGCAAAGGTGCAATGCAATTAGGCAAGATTAAGCGGAACCAGGGGTCCCGACATTTAATTATTAGGTTCATGTTGTTTAGATCCCCACAGTTTAAATGTTGTCTTAACAAGGCAAAAGATAGCACCGGTTTGCTACACAAATTTAAATGAGGCCAATATAAGACTAGATTTGCCCGCATATGGGCCCCATATTTAATTAGAGGTGAATTGGCATAAGGCCCCCAAACCACACAATATGCATGCGAGTATGATAATTTAATATGCAACAAGTTTTATATTGCATTTATAAAATAGGGTTCGAGAAAAGGGGTCACACATTAGGGTTCGGCGAACTTGGGGTTCCGGGGTTTCGGGGTTCGGTCTCAGGGTTCGGGGTTCGACGGAATCGTTCTCGGACTCCGGGATTTAGGGTCTTCGGGTCGGGGTGGTAGATCTTGTCGCATGAGCGTCTCTGCTTCCGGGAAGAACTTGTCGTCCAGGGTCTCGGTGTCCGGGGTGAAGTGCTTGGCGTCCGCGAGGAAGTACTTGGCGAATCCGTGTCGACGACCTTGGCGTCCGAGTCTCGGGCATCGATCCGGGAAGAGGTACTTGTCGCACATATGGTCTTCGGGTCCGTGAAGGCGATCATGCATTCCATGAGGAAGACCTTGGCGTCCTTGTCGGAGTTCCCGGGTGTCAATGCCGAACTTGGTTTCATGCCGCTAGATCCTCGGGTCGAGGTTGTCATTGCTTCCGACACTAGTATCTCTGGATCCACTTATGCCACCCATACTAGACAATCTCCATCAAGTGGACCGCGTCTCGCACGGGATTTGGCTCGAGCACCTTGTGGTCGGGTTGCAGCGGGAAGGCGACGTGCACGAGCGGCGGCCGGACGCAGCCGGGGACGCTGGGACAGCCGGAAGAGGGCCCGACGGAGGAGGCCTGGCAAGGCGGCGCCAGGGACGGAGCCAGGGGCAGAGAGGAGCACTGGCGGCAGGCAGACTCGAGGAGGAGGGGACGCCGGAGATGGCACCCCGAGGAGGGCAGGAGCACGAGGGGCTCGGGAGGTGGCCGCGGCCTCCTGGTGGTGGTTCTGCCGGAGAGGAGGGAGGCCGGGAAAAAAGGAGGGCTCGCCGAAGAGGGGCGCCGGCGGGCGGTCGATGCAGGGAGGCGGCCGACGGAGGGCGCGAGGCGGCTGGCGGGGCTTAGCTGCGGGGAGGAGGCGGAGCGAGCGGGGAGGTGAGCGCGGGGCAGGTGGCCGGAGGCGGCGAGGTGGGTGGCGGAGGAGGTTGCCGGCGCGGAGGAGGCTCACGCGGCCGGAGCTCGAAGCGGTCGCACGGAGGGGAACGACGGCGAGGCGCTGCACTGCGGGTGGAGGCCGGAGTGGGGACGGCGGCGAGGTGAGGGAGCGGCGCTCGATGGAGAGAGGCAGAGGACGGCGGAGCTCGCCGGGGTCGGCGTCGGGCCGAGGAGGAGGAGCCGGGTGAGCGGGCGACGCCGGAGGAGGTCGACGAGCCGGTCAGCGCCGGCGAGGCCGACGGGAGGAGGAGGAAGGGGCGCCGGCGTCTAAGGGGAAACGCGAGCGGGGCGAGGTGGGGGTCGCGTCGGTGGGGAGGAGAGGGCTGCGGGGTCAGGTGGTGGGCCAAACGGGGTGGGGCCAGCGGGAGGGCAGTGGGGTGGGGATGCGGTGTGGGGAGGGTGGCGTGCGTGGTGTGCTATGTGCTGTATGGGTGGGGTGGGCCCAGGAGGAGAGAGGGAGAGAGAGAGAGAGAGAGAGAGAGAGAGGGTGAGGTGGCAGCGGTTTGGGTGGGGCCTGGCTATAGAGAGAGAGGGGGTAGATAGGGCTGTGTGAGAAAGAGAGAGAGGGGAAAAAGAGGGGGATTGATGAGGTGGCGGGGTGGGTAGGGATTTGGGGGAGGGGTGAGGTGGCGAGCTGTGAGTGGTGGGTAGAATAGGATTGGGTGGGGATAGGTTTAGGGTTTGGGGCTTTGTGTTAGCTTGTAAATATTTACGGTGTTGTTTTTGTTTCAAATCTTTTTAGCAAATAACTTGTAGGCAAATAATTTGACAGGTAATTATAAGACTTATTTTGAATTAAGAGAAGGGCATTTTTAGAAAACCAAAATAGGCTTATTGGAAAATAGTTTCAGACAAACAAATGCATGATGATGACGATGCAATGCACAAAAACAACGCGATTTTCTAGTAGTGGTTTTGCGGGATGCCACACTCTTCTGGCAACTCGTCTTTGTCGTCCACCTGACCGTTACTCTCCTAGTTAGTAAGGTCTCTCTGGTTCCCTTGATCCGACTTCTTATCAGGATGCCGAGCGTCATCCTGAAAGGCAGCTTGCCATGGCTGAGGAGATTGCTGCGCTTGAGCGCACTGGGACCTGGGATCTTGTCTCTCCCCCTCCCGGTGTGCGTCCCATCACGTGCAAGTGGGTCTATAAAATTAAGACCCGCTCTGATGGATCTCTTGAGCGCTATAAAGCGCGTCTTGTGGCTCGTGGTTTTCAGCAGGAGCACGGCCGTGACTATGATGAGACCTTTGCCCCTGTGGCTCATATGACCACTGTACGCACTCTTCTTGTTGTCGCTTCTGTTCGACACTGGTCTGTGTCTCAGCTTGATGTTCAGAACGCTTTCCTCAATGGAGAATTGAGTGAGGAGGTTTACATGCAGCCTCCTCCTGGGTATTCTGTTCCCGATGGGATGGTTTGTCGTCTTCGACGTTCTCTTTATGGTCTGAAACAGGTCCCTCGTGCCTGGTTTGAGCGCTTTGCCTCTGTGGTGACTGCTACTGGTTTCTCTTCCAGTGCTCATGATCCAGCGCTGTTTGTTCACACTTCTCCTCGTGGACGCACTCTTCTCCTTCTCTATGTTGATGATATGATCATTACTGGTGATGATCCTGAGTATATTGCCTTTGTTAAGGCTCGTCTTCGTGATCAGTTTCTTATGACTGATCTTGGTCCTCTCCGTTACTTTCTTGGGATTGAGGTCTCCTCCACTTCTGATGGCTTTTCTATCTCTCAAGAAAAGTATATTCAGGATCTTCTTGCTCGTGCTGCTCTTGGGGATGAGCGCACTGTTGAGACTCCTATGGAGATTAATGTTAAGCTTCGTCCTACTGATGGTGATCCTCTTCCTGACCCGACGCGTTATCGTCATCTTGTTGGGAGTCTTGTTTATCTTGTTGTCACTCGTCCTGACATATCTTATCCTGTTCATATTCTGAGTCAGTTTGTCTCAGCTCCTACCACTGTTCACTATAGTCATCTCCTCCATGTTCTTCGCTATCTTCGTGGCACGATCACTCGTCTCCTTTTCTTTCCTCGTTCCAGCTCCCTCCAGCTTCAGTGCTACTCGGATGCTACGTGGGCGAGTGATCCTACGGATCATCGTTCCCTTTCTGCTTACTGTGTGTTTCTTGGTGGTTCGCTCATTGCTTGAAAGACGAAGAAACAGACAGCGGTTTCCCGTTCGAGTGTTGATGCTGAGTTGCGAGCTATGGCCTTGTTGACTGCTGAGGTGACTTGGTTACGGTGGTTGCTTGCGGATTTTGGGTTCTCTGTTACGACACCCACTCCATTTTTGTCTGACAGTACAGGTGCTATCAGTATTGCACGTGATCCGGTAAAGCATGAGCTTACCAAGCATATTGGTGTTGATGTTTTTATACACATGCTCAGGTGCAGGCTCAGTTTATTACACTTCAGTATGTGCCTTCAGAGTTACAGTTGGCGGACTTCTTTACAAAGGCACAGACTAGAGCGCAGCATGATTTCTTACTCTTCAAACTCAGTGTTGTGGATCCACCATGAGTTTGAGGGGGGGTGTTAGATGTATATTGTATTTTCCCCATATGTTAGGGGACTTCCTGCATATTTGTACCTGTACCTGTACTATATATTGTGGCCTTTGGCCCCCAGATAATACAAGTTGCATCTTCCTAACAAGAGTGAGGGAGATTCATCCCCCCAAGCTACAAGTCTACATATATGCATGTCACAAAGGATGAATATTATATACTCATATTCATGTCAACTTGTAACATGGTGCATTGGGATTGGGAGCTTGCTAATATAATTACAAGTATGTCGTAATTTGTAACATACATAGCATGGCAATTACATGTAACATGGTGCATTTGGTCAACATATATGCATGTCACAAAGTATTTGCACATAAATAATCCATAAATAAAATTAAGTGATTGCTAATCTAGGATTCTCCTGTATGCTTCTGCATTGGGTGGTACTTTTTATTAGCTTGCATATTGTGGAGAAATACATGTGTGCTTGCAGAAGTTGACACGTAGTCACAGTTATGGTTGTATTGCTTGTAGTATAAGTATGATGCCGTGTACCTTAAATGCATTTGTCATATGTGCATTGACTGCAAGTTTGAATTCCACCGCCCTCTTTGACAATCCACTTGTTACTTTCACTAATAATAATAATAAAAGGAGAAATAGTCAAAATAAATAATATAAACAAAGATCTACATGGCCCTACTGCATTATGGACTATTAGAGCATATCTAGTTGACCCCTTAAAAAGGACGAATCCTTAAAATAACCATCGGTTTAAGCTTTCGGGTGAAAAAAAGTGGACACACCAGACATCGCATACCACACCAGCCTTTAAAATTTTTAAGGGGGCATCAAAAGCGCACCCCCAGCCCTTAGATACAAGGGTTTCGATGTCGATCCGATGCTGGCCCGTATTGCTAGTAACCCTTGGCTGGAGGGACATTTTAGCCCGCGGCATCGCTTGTTCCCCTCCTCCCACTGCCAACTACCGTGCGCTGCCGTCAATTTTGTCCACGCCAGGTCGATTCCTCCTACGTAGAAGCCCACTACTGCCCGCCGCTACCGTTTCCCACCCGTGGTAGGCCAGAGGTCGCCACTCAACGGAGATCTCGCTCGACAATTGAGACAGCGGTAATGGATATAACAAGATACCATTTCAACTTCTCAACTCTCCATTGATCTAAATATGAAGCTAACATACATAGATAAAATGAAAGTTAAAGTCATGGACGACGTCCTCCGCGCCGCCATCCACCTCCTTCGTGTCAGAATCGATGTCGATGATGTTGGCGGTGTCCGCCCTCCTCATGAATACTTCACGGTGCCTCAATAACTGTGAAGGTCGTATGCCCGTGCACTTCCCATAAGCAATGCCTCCCTTCGGGGTTGAGGCGGAGCTGCCACCGGTGAGCTCCGCACAGCGAAAACTCCACCTTCCACTCCTTCTTGAACCGCTTTGGCCAGTACACACTCGTTGGTGAGTACCGAGCCATTGCCATCTTCCACTCCGGCAATAGGTGGCAGCGCTCCTCGATCTGCATCGCCAATTCGTTGCCGCGCAAGAGCGGCGCCACGGGTACCCCGGCGTAGCTAAGCTCAAAGCCAGCCAGAGGCCTTGCGTGCGGTGGCGCGAGGATGTCGTAGTGGGCGAAATCATGGCCTCGTAGAAGTTTAGATTGAGCCTCTCCACGATGGCGGGGAGGAGAGAGTGTATGGGGTAGGGATGAACCGGCCGCCAGCGCGCATATACGGTGTCTCTTTTATGAATCGCAAATATGGTTGTTCTACCCCCAACCCGTGTGCATGGTAAAATTACATTTTCCTCGGCCCTTATATGCGTTTTAAAAGCTGGACTCTTAAGGGTCTGCTAGAGTTGCTCTTAGGGATAAAACGTGAACCTACTCTTGTGCCATTAGCCATTGCAGCATTCAGCATCCACAAGTTTATTCTTATTTTACCTTTGAGTTTTAAGTGTTCCTTTTTTATTTCTCTAGTACTCCCTCTGTTTTAAAATATAAGATGTCTTAGATTTGTGAAAGTAACTTATCTAGACACCTTTTAGTGTACAGATTGGAGTGAATCTCTCCGAATCTACACACTAAAAAATGTTTAGATACATCATCTTCATAAAACTAAAATATCTTATATTATGAAACAAAGAGAGTAGATACCTGCAGCTGTATTGTCAAGAAAGTATATACCTGCAGGCTGCAGCAGTGCCCAAAATAACAAGGTGCACCCAGTCCACGCTGACATATTACCAGTGTGAACTTTTTGATGTAGAAACATGCCTATTTTCAGCTACTCAAAATCTGATGCCATCAGGGGAATTCAAGTGCACCGATCTGTTTACAGACATTAGTGTGTATGCAAAATGACCATGAGCAACAGATTAGTGTGTGTGGGCGAAGAATTTGAATCACAGAGTTTCTTCATGTAAGACTTGGTCATCGATTTCCATCAGCTGCGACGTTGCCACTACATGCCTTCTCTTTTAGGATATGGCCAGAAGCAAAATGGGTAGTTGAACTCATCATGCCTTCACTGCAGAAGAAGTGGCCAGTTCCTCCAAGAGTTCCTTCTGCTCCAACGCAGCGCAGGACTGTAGATGTTTCAAGGGTAACCAAATTAACACAAGCTGCGGATTTCTATGTCATATGCTAGATCTTCAGTTTTTACAAATGCTTGGTGTCATGTAATTTCATATTATGACATGTGATGTACCTGAACAGCTGACTCGATGTCTCCCAAAAGGAAGCTAGACAATACGAAATTCATCTTTAACCGATGATCGGTCACTCTGTTGTCCTGTAACCAAATGTGAAATTGACTCAACTATGTTATGAACATTTCAAATGTTGACAGCACAATCATATCAGTGACAAAAGGCTGTGTGCATCATTTTGATGCAGAGGCCGGGGATTTCAACCTCCTTTTCGAAAAAAATGAAACCCTAAGATAGTAGACCATGACTATGAAATCATGTGCTAGTACCTTGTAATTGTACGTCCTTATCTTCTCAGAGCGAGCACCAGTACCGACCTTCAATTACTAACATTATTAGCAAATTCAACACAGAATATTCAAAAAAAAATTGCAACGAAGGGTAATCTTTTCCCATGTCCATATTAAAGAAAGTTACTCCATCCATAATCTTGTCAATGTTTGAGTTAGTAATGCCAATAAACAAGTCTTATGCATTCAGTATCATCGTTCAGGTATATATTAGCGTAGGATAGTTGTAGTGTTATTAGTCTGCCTTTTCCTATTGTTCGTGCTGTTTTTCTATCAATCTTATCCCACTTCTTAGCTTTATGGTTGTTAGCTGTAAGACTTGCGCCTTCTTGCCACATTCTTCTAATGAAAATTGAGACCATCATGGGTATAGCTAATTACTTTTAGCATTGAGTCCGAACATTATTTTCTGGGAACAGATTCTGTTCTATGATGCATATGAACCTCTATGGAGAACAAACATCATACCTGCAGTAACCTCTGGGTTCTTAAGGACTCTTGTTGCTCCCTTAACTTTATCTCATATCTGTAATGTTCATGTAGAGACATATGGGAGATGAGTTAAGAGCACACAAGGATTAATTTAACTACAAACTAACTTGTCCTTTTAAATGGTAGCAAATGTACAGAGTAAATATGATCTCAAACTATTTTGAAGGTACAAATTCATGGCATTTATTTCAAAAGCAATTCGAGATAGAAATGCAAATATAGTGCTACTATCAAAGAGCATCTTTACAAGTCAGAAAAAGAGTAACACATATATTAAAAGGCTGCGCAAATAACAAGGATAAATCGGATGATAGAACCTTACAGCTTTGCTCTCAATAATTGGAATGCGCGTGCTTTATTTTGAAGTTGTGACCTTTCTTCTGTACAAAATATCCTTATTCCTGTAGGCTTATGGATAAGATCAATAGCCGTTTCCACCTTGTTAACATTCTGTCCTGCATTGATTGAGGCGTACAAGAGTAAAAATCAGTTGTTCCAGGTAACATACAGTCCTTCAAAAAGATAACATACATCTGAAACATTAGTGTTCTACTACAACAAGTCACAGTCCGGAAGTGATATACCTCCAGCTCCACCAGATCTTGCAGCTTTAAGTTCAATATCTTTTGGATCAATAACCACATCCACTTCATCGGCCTAATGGTTCCATCAAAACACAACTAGAAAGCGTCAGAAAAAGAAACAGAAAACCCATATCTCATAAAACTGACATCTAACACTCACCTCTGGCATAATAGCTACAGTAGCTGTTGATGTGTGAACACGGCCCATAGTCTCTGTCTGCGGTACACGCTGAACACGGTGCACACCTGACTCAAACTTCAGTTTACTGTAGACTTGTTTGCCCTTCACCTCCATTACATATGTCTTGTATCCACCCTTTTCTGCCTGAAAGATTTCGATCATGCTATCATCATTTTGTTATTCATTAGTCAGGTTAAGGTTGCAGATACATACATCTGAGCATGAAACTGGTTTAAACTTCCAATTGTTGAGCTCACAATATTTTTGATACATGCGTACCTGCAGGATAGAAATTACAAGTTCAGTTGTGGATTATGCGGATAAAGTAATAAATATGACACTATGATATTGAGAGTTAATTTCGAAGAATATCGTGAAATAAACAAAGATGAGCTTATGTTGCCAAAACTTAAAATCCCTCTTGCACGTTGAGTAACTATCACCTGTAAATCACCAAATTCTGTTCAATAAGCTTTAATATGCTATTACCTAGATTAAACAACAGCAGATAAACTATCTCAGTTGCTAAATGCTAAATCATACTCGATTAGCATCTACCTACAAGGTCACCAGCCCAAATTCCAGCTTCATCACCGCCAGCACCTGCTCTTACTGCAGAAATGAAGAAAACAGAGTTCTCAGTTGCAAAACTTCAACTAGAACTGAAGCAATTATAAGATCTTAGACTGAACTGAAGAGAATCAGGATAATCAAAATCCCACTCCTAATTGATATATAATTCCTAGCTACATTGATATTGGTAACACAATTGCATATGGTGCAAACGACTGGCTAGATAAGTTTGTAGGATCTGATGCACACTTGAAAACCAAGATGTACCTTCAAGTAAGATGTTGCGTGAATTTAGAGGGTCGCTGGGAAGCAGAAGTACCTAACATGAAAAGGTAGGAGCAATGAGAAGTAATTGAACAAATCTAAATTGAACATATCTGTCATTACCCACCGTCAGCCTTTCCTCGAGCTCTGCAAGCTCGTTAGAGAGAGACTCCAGTTCTGAAGCTATCATCTCTGCCATATCAGGATCATCTCCGTTCTCCTTTTGCAAAGCTATCATGTTGGTCAATACAAAAAAACTGTGAGCGTCCAGTACGTATTCCGAGGAAAGTTAATACTGATCAATCCGAAGAAAAATAAGTACCGAACCTTGCTAACCTTTTGTTTCTTCAATCTGCCTCTCACACTCCTTAAATTGCTTGTATGCGGTCACAACCTGGATATTTTTCATAAAAATGTGATGAATTTGGCAGAAGGTTTCTATGCACAAAGGTTCATAAGACCTAAGCAAATCAAATGGTACTCAAAGTATGCCAAACATACCTCCCCGAGATCGGCAACAGACTGTGCAAGTTTTTGGTATTCGCTTGGATCTGAGACAATGTCAGGGTCACCCAATCTAACCTGAAGAAGACGCTCATTCATCAGATTCCCATACATGCTAAATCGATATTAAATGAGAACGAAATACAAGAATTTTACACATTTGTATGAAAGCATTAAATTGTATGTTTCGACTGTCTGTATATCGCATTTGCCTATTGCCAATAATGAGGGGTAATAAAAGTTCACAGCTTCATTCAGTAGCTTTCAACAATTTGACTTGGTCTCGGAACTATTTTAATAAGAGAATTTCATGTAGAATTACAAACTTTAAAAATGGCTGAATATGATTTGAACTAAACAGGGTCTAGATTCTAAGATGGTTGTGAAAAATCATAAGTAGGCACTGAACGAAGAAGTAAAGGACCATACCGACATTTCTTTCCATGCCTTCTCTGTAGACTCCAACTTTGAGATGAGATGGGGCTCCTGCGAGAAAACTCGGAACAGATTACGGCCCTAGCTATCTTCAAGAATGAAGCAGCCGGCAGCAATGACGCAGGGTAACGGCAGCAATGAGATTAGGGACCTTACCGCCATGCAGACCACGGACGCGGAGGAGGAGGGCTTCCTGCGGAGCGTGCCGAGGAAGGAGGAACTCGGAGGAGGATTCCGAGTTGTATGGACGGCGGGAGCTCGACGCGGCGCCCGGAAGCCGGCGAGGAAAGCCTCCATGTTTCCTTTCTGCCGAGGAAGAGGAGGACGAGAGGTGGTAACGGCGAGTTGAGGATAGAACAACTATCGGAAGGGGTGGAGAAGAGCTAGAGATGGTCCTTTGCTTTGAGATGCGTGTATAAGAGACCAACTATGTTCGTGCTTGTCTATACATCACAACTCAGGTAATGATTTTTCTTTAAAAAAATAAATATATTAATACCAAAAAAATACCAATTATATTCGATCTCTTCATCAACAAGACGTACAAGACATTAGAGATGCACACATGTAAGAACAAAATAAAAAAAGAGAGGAAAAAACAAAGACCCAGTATACAACCACTCATAATAGAAACACTTTAAACTTCACCGAATACAACACCCATATTACAAATTAGACTCTTCAAAACACGTCTTCAAGAAGAAAACAATGTATAAGTGTTGTCGTCTCTCGATCGAAGATCTTGGGTTTTCACCCGGAAAAGACCGAGTTTCCAAAACAATGCCGGTCATTGTTAGGTATAAACCAGTGAAGGCCAGCCATTAGGTTTTCACCTAAAAATCATGGCTCGGTACTCGATGAGCACCACCAAAGATACAGTCAACCTGTGTTACCACCCCCGCTTGCGAAAGGCTGCTGCTGGAAGTCCCCGAGCACCTGACACACAGGGAGAACTTATGCTTCATTGTCTTTAACAAAAACATTTCTGCCAAAAAGATCGTAGCCACCATGACTTTCTCCATCTGTGTCAGATCCATGAAAATATATATGAAGATGTGTCCCATAGCACTGAACGGTAGACAAAGCTTTATGTCGCGCCCCAAAAGGGTGCGCACGATCACATCAATTCCGCTCTAGATCTCCAGTAGCATCATGTGCTAGACTGCGGAAATCTCCGAGAGAAAGACCAAAACTCGTCGACGGCCAGATCGAGGAGATCGACATCGACATCACTGGTGGTCGAAAACTCTGCAGGATCTCGGACCTCCTTTATTCGAAGCCTGGACAACATCCCCCACACTATTGGCCATCACCGGTCGCTCGTCCCAACGGAAGAGTCCAGCAGATCGGAGGCAACCTTGTCCGCCACGCTCGCAAGCACCGTGACAAGCTACACAATAGCGGAGAAGAGGACGAGTCGGACGCAAGGCCGTGCCCTGCCAGCGCACGGGCGCAGCAGCTGCAGCCCTTTCGGCCCGGATCAAACCTAGACCGCCCCGATCCGCCACTCCACTACGGCACCAACCCGCTGCCTCGCCGGATTAGGCGCGACACCAATCCATACGCACCCATCTGCTCCACCTCTCCACGCGAAGAAGAAAACAAGGGGTGTGTCGTCCTGGCCCTCATGGCCTTTGTTGAAGTTTATAAGTGGATTGCACTAGCCCTTTCCATCAGTTCGGACTTTTGGTTGCGTTGGCTAGTGCATGAAGCTTGACATGGTATCAGAGCCTAAGGTCTCGAGTTCGAGTCTTGGCTTTCGCAATTTATCCTAAAATTGTTGTTGATCCCTCATTGTCCATGTATAGGCCTCTTGAGTATACGTGAGTTTCGCGCGCCGTCGCTCTCTTCTGGCTGCACGTGCTGACTTCTCTCCGTCACACGTGAGAGGGGTGTTGAAGTGTATAAGTGGATTGCACTAGCTCTTTCCATCAGTTCGTACTTTTGGTTGCGTTGGCTAGTGCATGAAGCTTGACATGCCAACGCAACCAAAAGTCCGAACTGATGGAAAGGGCTAGTGCAATCCACTTATACACTTTAACAGCCTTCTTTCACAAAATGCCCCGGTCCTAGGTCTCCTTCCACACAAAAAAAACTCACGCAATGTTGATCCTTTTTTAAAGTGAAATAAAAATCCGTGGCAAGCCTGTTGCTTCCACTAATAAAACAAAACCACATGTTTGATACTCCCTCTGTTAGGGATTATAAAGCCTATGGACCACTTTGATAAGATTAAGAAAACCAATAACTCATCTTCTTGATTACTACATACACCAATAGGTACACATGCATGGAAGAAGATAGAGAAAAAGAAAAATATATATTAAATGAAAGAGGCTCATAGAGAGGACTTACAATTTCTAACATTTTAAAAAAAAATTTGGGCCTTTTAATCCCTAACGGAGGGAGTAGCAAAGTACTACCTCCGTTGTATAACCTAAATCTTTGAAGTGCTAAAAAGGCTTACATCTTAGAATGTATGTACTATTTTCTAAGTATTTAACAGCTTTAGATATAAAAAAGAATAGTAGTATTAGAAGGTGTGCGGCAACTAGAGTTTTAAATATTGTGTTATAGGAAAAAACTACGGTATTCTCATTGTACCTTAAAAAAAAGCCTCGACCTCTTTTCACTGGCGACATGTTTAGAAGCCTTTTTTTCTTCCGCCTCTATCGCTGGTCCCGCAAGTAGAGTTGTAAAGTGGACCCGCCAGCCAGCGTATAGTTATATCAAAAATTAAACATATAGATCTCAAAAAAGTCAAATGAATACTATTTTCAAATAAAATTGCATTAGCTTAAAACATTTTTATGGGGATTTATGGGGACTCATGCTTGCAACCCTACCTCGTAGGGCCACCGCGCCATCTACTTGGATGATCTGTCAAGATGCTAGCTGAGAATCAATCAAGAAAGCTAGCTCGTATGTGGGTATGTTGTTTTGGCCTGTTAGAGCACCTCCACTCTTTGTGTTTCCAGGTCCAATTCCAGTGTTATTTAGCGTTAGATGGATGTAACTTAACTAGTTATAGATAGAAATACTTCCTGTGGCGCATATAAATAGGCATGCTTCACAGAATTTATTCCATGGAGCATATAGACAAAAACATCATAGGGAAAATGGCAATTCTGTGGTGCACGGAACCATATGCGCCATAGAAATATGTGTTTATGTGGCGCATATTTTCTCATGGACTATAGAATGTGAAGATTCTATGGCGTATATGTCTATATATGCCACAGAAATTTGATGGGACCTAAAACCAACTAAGGGGGGAGACAATTCCGTGGCGCATATGTCTATATGCGCCACCGAAAGTGATGTTTCGTTGACGCATATAGACATATGCGCCACAGAAAGTGGAAAACGGATCTCAACCCCCGATCGCCTTTTAAGTTTTGTAAAAATTAAACAAAAATAATAAAAACATCAAAAAAATAATTCCTTTAAGATGTAGTTATATTTTAGGATATAGTTATAGATAAAATTAAAAAAATATGAATTTCGATGTGTTTTGCAAAAATAGTTATGGCACGATAAAACGGTCATAAATTTTGCATATGATGTCAAAAAAATGTTTTTTCCATCAAAATGATTGTCTCAAAATTTCCTACTTGAATTCAACTGCCAAAGGCAGAAAGAAGGTTTTTCCTACAAAAAAATAAAAAAGGGGAAAAACTTCTATGGCGCATATCTACCATATAAGCCACAAAATTCTTTGGCGGGATTCAAATTTTGAATCCCGCCGGCGCCCATTCTCCCTCTTTTTTATCCTCCACACTTCTCCTCCCTCCACGTCTCCTCTCTTTCTCCTCCACTTCTCCCCTTCTCCTCCCACCTCCCTCCTACTTCTCCCCTTCTCTTCCTCTTCTCCCCTTCTCCTCCCTCCTCTCCTTCTCCCCTTCTTCTCTTCTCTCCTCTCCTCCTCCTCCTCCTCCTTCGGCGACCTCCTCCTCCTCCGGCGACCTCCTCCTTCTCCTTTGGTGACCTCCTCCTCCGGAAACGTCCTCCTCCTCCACCACCTTCGATAGCCTCCCTCCTCCGTCGACCCCCTTCTCTGGCCACCACCATCTTTGGCCAGATCTGGCCCACTTTTTTCTGAATTTTAAAAAAAAACTCCTATGGAACATATTGGCAATATGCGCCACCAAAATTTGAGATCTGGCCCATTTTTTTGATTTTTGAAAAATAATTACTGTTTAGTGGCGTGATAACAGTGGCGCATCCTATATGCGCCACAGAAGTCGAAAAATGTGCGCCACTAATAAGCTTTTTCCTAGTAGTGTTTTGGCCTAGAAACGTCCAGTTTCCCACTCGCGTTCTCAGGCCGAGTGTCACGCCCCAACTAAGGAAAGGACTAAATGTGATAGTTGTCGTATCCTTATGAGATAAAAATACCTCATAAGAATACAAGGCACAAGTAGTAATCATGAAATTAAAGCACAATGAGAACTAGGTTTCATTTATTCATCAATATTACATTGTAGGGTACAAACATGCAAGCTAAATATTATATTGGTCCAACCTATGAAGCATGCATCGAAGGAATTCCTTCAATTTATTTAAGGCAACATTATTGAGTGTACTAGTAAAATCCTAGCCCAACACCAGATGTCTAGTGGTTATTTGCTACAACTTCAATGGCATCCCCATCCAGCTCACTTTGCTCACAAACTGCACATACCAGAGAAAAGAAAAATAGGCCATGAGTATGTTGATACATACTCAGCAAGGATAAATAGTGATTAACAATAAAATAGCATGTAATAAATTCAAGTAATTTAAGTGATAGAAGAACATGTCTCTTACTATCTTACAAGAGTGTAAAAACAATATAAATGATTAATTGGTTAGCGCAATCCTAAATAGACCTCTGTGGAGACATGCTAATAACCGTCGTAATCTCCACCAATGGTTATATCCCTCTCCGAGAATCACGATATCGAGTCCCCTACTTGTGCGAGGTAAATCCATCTCACACTGATACCGGCGTGACCGCGTACCGTTATTTCAGGTATCGACCGTCTCGGGCTAGATATACCATACATTCCATGATTATGGCAGGCGATCAAAAATAGTTCATGTATACTCGTCTCAACCGTTTTATTCATTCATGTATGATGTTCACGTTTCATCCAACGTTCATCAACAAACCATTTTTCTTATCACATGTAATTGTTCAAGCACTTAAGAATATTCAAGCATCAAGATTAAATATATTTAGTAATTTATTTAGTTCAGAGAACTGGTATGCACAGCCTTGCCTTTGATTGTTTGTTCTCCGATCAACTTGTCTTCAACCTAATCAGGTTGTACAAATTACAACAGTCTATTTTACTAGAAAAAAGTCCAATCATTATTGCATGCATAGTACCAACAATAACAGGTGAGACATGACATGATGTGTGAATAGCTACCTATACTAGTACTACTCTGCCAAGATATATTCATGGGTTGACTATTCATACATGCATGCAAGAAAAATTGATTTTCCCTGTACACAATCGATGCACACCAGGTGCTCTAGCTGTACTAGTTCACTGTTGCAACAAAGCATGTACTATTACCAATTAACACCAAGTAGTACTAGTTGATGGTTCTTAGCAAGATTTTATAGTAAATATTGTTGGAATTATGCCCTAGAGGCAATAATAAAGATGTTATTATTATAATTCTTGTTCATGATAAAGTTTATATTCCATGCAAGAATTGTATTAAGCGGAAATTTTGATACATGTGTGGTTTATGAACAACGCCGTGTCCCTAGTACGCCTCTATGGACTAGCTCATTGATTAATGATGGTTAAGGTTTTTTAACCATAGACATGAGTTGTCGATTAATAATGAGATCATATCATTGGGAGAATGATATGATGGACTGACCCAAATCAAGCAGAGCAATTAGATCGTGTCATCGTGTTCATCTTTGCGAAGCTTTTTCTTATGTCAAATATTGTATTCCTTAGACCATGAGATAATGCAACTCCCTGGTATCGGAAGAAAGCTTTGAGGTCATCAATCGTCATCCTATGAGAGGGTGATCATAAAGGTGTCTCTCAGGTGATCGGAAAGTATATGTTGGGTTGTATGTATCGAGATGGGATTTGTCCCTCCCAAGTCGGAGAGATATACTTCGGGCCCACTCGGTAATCGATATCAACACCGCTTGCAAGCACGTGGTTAAGGAGTTAATCACAAAGTGATATCGGATTACGGAACGAGAAACCGTCATACCTAGTTAATCACAAAGTGATATCGGATTACGGAACGAGTAAAGTACTTGCTGTGAACGAGATTGAACTAGGTATGACGGTACCGACGATCGAATCTCGGGCAAGTAAAATATCGCGAGACGAAGGGAATATATATATGGGATTGATTGAATCCTGGAATCGTGGTTCATCCGATATGATCATCGATGAATGTGTGGGAGTCAATATGGGTTTCCAGACCCCGTTGTTGCTTATTGATAGAAGATCATGTCTGCATATTCTTGAACCCGTAGGGTCACACACTTAACGTGCCTCGAAGCTAGGATAGAATGGATAATTGGTTTATGAGTTTTTGTTCGGAGTCTCCGATGAGATCCACGAAGTCACGAGAGGTTCCGGAATGGTCCGGAGAATAAGATTCATATAAGAGAAAGCAGTTTTTGGATTTCGGAATTGTTTCGGATTGTTCGGTATTGTACCGGAAGCTTCTAGAACCTTCCGGAGTGGGACCAACGTGGACCCACTTGTCGGGAGGGGGCGTGGGCCTACGAGGGAGTGCCCTGGCCGCATTGGGTCAGGGGCACAAGGCCCCATAGTCCCATCCGGCCAAAACCCTAGGGAAACCCTAGGGAAACCTTCTAGAAGGAGGGGGAAAACTTGCCCCCCACTCCAACCCTTGGGGCCGCCGCCCTAGGGCTTGGAGGAGGGGCCAAGGGGGCCGGCCAGCCCCCTATATATAGAGGGCAGGGGCGCAGCCCTCCTCCCCCACTCCTTCAACCCTAGCCGCCATATTGCTGCCCTCCAGATCTCTCTCTCCCGACTACGTGTAGGCGAAGCCCTGCCGGAGAAACTCTCCACCTTTGCACCACGTCATCGTGTTGTAGATCCAATATATTTCTCCACCCCACTTGCTGGACCGAGGAAGGAGGAGACGTCGAGGTGCCATACGTGTGCGTCTCACGGAGGCATCGCCACTTGCGGTGTTGGATCAGATCGAATCTCGAGGAGGAGAAGCTAGTACTGTAGGGTTCGTAGCATAGAAAACAAAAAATTTCCTACGATGTGAACTATGTACCAAGATCTATCTATTAGATACAAACAACAGGTGGATGTATATCCGTAGAGAACATACCCTTGAAGACCGACAAAGCTTACCGAGTTCAACACGTGGTTGATGTAGACGATCTCTTGCCGATCTCAAGATCGAAAGGAAGTCCTAGCGCCGCAAATTAGCAGCGCATCCATGCTCGCACACACGTTCGAGGCACCGAGCAACCTCCGCCTCCTCGCTCTAGCGATGCAGCGGAAGCACAACTCTTTCTTGCCGAATAGCCATCGTGAACATGTATGTCGCTAGTCCGAGACCATGGGGGATAAATTCTAGAGGGGAGAGAGATCCTTCACGAGGAGGTGTGAGTGAGAAGTGAGAGGAGGGGCTCCTTTTATAGGAGGAGGGGGGAACCCCAAGGTGGTGGCCGGCGCATGGGGGCTTCCCCCTTGCCCTCCCCTCTTCATGTGGGTGGACACTCCACTCACAAAAATCCATTCATATGCCTCCACTCAAAATCCCACTCAAACTTGCCATTAAATTTCCACCAAATTTAATGCAAACTCTCATTAAATAAAACTCTTTTATTTTATTCAGAATTTTGTCAATTACTTTAATGACAAACATTCACAAATAACCCCTTGCTAGAATTCTATTTCACATGCATAACCACTTTATGCAATTTCACCCGAAAACCTGTTTCGATATCTAGTGAAATAAATTCCTGCGCTTGATCATTCTTTCAGCATGAAACTTTTGCTCCAATTGGATGTCGGTGTCTCTTAAGTGTGTCACCCTACGGTTCTTGAATAATGCGGAAATGATCGAGACCCCTCTCGGATCAATAATCAGAAGCGGGATCTGGAGACCCATACTGACTCCCACACATTCAACGATGACTTTCTTGTGATCGTCGGAACCTTTTACGCTAGTATCTTAATCCCTTTGTTTCACGATATATTACATGTCCGAGATTCGATCATCGGTACCTACATACCTAGTTTTATCTCGTTACTGACATGCACTCTTTTCTCGTTCCCGTGATATAACATTTTAGTGATCAAATCACTTGCTTGTAAGCTAATCAATGTGATATAACCGAGAGGGCCCAGAGTATATCTATCCGTCATCGGGATGAACAAATTCCACTCTAGATCCATGAGCCTCAACATAACACTTTATTAGTTCTAAATCCATCTTTATAATCACCCTGTTACGGTGTGACGTTTGATGTTATCAGGAAACTCTTCCGGTGTTAGTAATTGACATGATCTCATGGTCTAAGGATTAGGATCACTTCGTAAGTTGTTATAGCAATATAAACTCAATGACTTTGATCGTAATGCTATACTTCGGATGAATGTTCATCACACCATTACACTAATGTTGTGATCCCGTTATTAACAACATCCAATGTCCATGATCAGGAAACCTTGATCATCTTGTTAATCAACGAGCTAGTTTATGAGAGAGGCATAACTAGGAACTTTATGTTTGTTTATTAAACACACATGTATTAATGTTTTCGTATTAACACAATTATAGCATGCAAAATAAACATCTATCATATACTTGGAATACACATAATAAACACTTTATTATTGCCTCTCAGGGCATATTCCCTTCAGTCTCCCACTTGCACTAGAGACAATAATCTAGTTACATAGTGATAAATCTAACACCCATTGAGTTCTGGTGTTGATCATGTTTTGCTCTAGGGAGAGTTTTAGTCAACGGATCTGCTACATTGAGATCCGTATGTACTTTACAAATCTTTATATCTCCATCCTTGACATGCTCGCGGATGGAGTGAAACCGGCACTTAATATGCTTGGAATGCTTGTGAGACCTTGGCTCTTTGGAATTGGCAATGGCATCATTGTTGTCACAATAGATCACCATTGGGTCCAACGCGTTTGCAACCACTCCTAGTTCGGATATGAACTCCTTCATCCAAACTGCTTCCTGAGCCGCTTCTGAAGCAGCAACATATTCGGCCTCCGTTGTTGATCCCGCTACCACAGGTTGTTTGGAGCTCCTCCAACTAATCGCTCTGCCATTCATGAGAAATACGTATCCGGATTGAGACTTAGAGTCATCCGGATCGGTGTCAAAGCTAGCGTCAACATAACACTTAGCGACGAGCTCTTCTTCACCTCCGTATACAAGAAACATATCCTTAGTTCTTCGTAAGTACTTAAGGATATTCTTGACCGCTATCCAGTGTTCTGAACCTGGATCCGATTGGTACCTAATAGTCAAACTAATATCATGTGCCACATCCGGTCTTGTACATAGCATGGCGTACATTATAGAGCCTATGGCTGAAGCATAGGGGACTTTGTCCATTATCTCTCTTTCTTCCGCCGAAGCCGGACTTTGAGTCTTACTCAATGTCTTTCCTTACAACATAGGTAAGAACCCCTTCTTACTTCCGTCCATTTTAAAATTCTTTAAAATCTTATCAAGTTATGTACTTTGCGATAGCCCTATTAGGCGCCTAGATCTATCTCTATAGATCTTTATGCCTAATATGTATGACGCTTCACCTAGGTCCTTCATTGAAAATTTGCTGTTTAGATAACTTTTAACACTGTTTAAAAGATCTATATCATTTCCGATCAATAATATGTCATCCACATATAATATCAGAAATGCCACATTGCTCCCACTCACTTTCTTGTAAATACAAGCTTCTCCATAAGTTTGGACAAATCCAAACTCTTTGATCACCTCATCAAAGCGGAGATTCCAACTTCGTGATGCTTGCTTCAATCCATAGATGGATCGCTGAAGCTTGCACACCTTGTTAGCATCCTTAGGATCGGCAAAACCCTTTGGTTGTATCATATACAACTCTTCTTCAATATTACCATTGAGAAACGCGGTTTTGACATCCATCTGCCATATCTCATAATTGAAATATGCAGCAATTGCTAACATAATCCTAACTGACTTTAGCATCGCTACGGAAGAGAATGTCTCATCGTAGTCAACTCCTTGAATTTGTCGAAACCCCTTTGCGACTTGAAAATCCATTTGTTCACCACGGCCTTTCGGTCGTGAGGTAATTCCACCAAGTTCCAAACTTGATTTTCATCCATGGATTCCATCTCGGATTTCATGGCTTCTAACCATTTGTTGGAATCCGGGCTCATCATCGCTTCTTCATACGTCGCAGGGTCATCATTTTCATCAACCATGAAATTCATGACAGGATTTCCGTATAGCTCGAGAGCTGCACGCGTCCTGCTTGACCTGCGAGGTTCGGTAGTACTCTCTTTTGGAGTTTCATGATCATTATCATTAGTTCCCTCTTCAACAGGTGGAGCCAACTCCGGAACAACTTCCGGCGCTGCGCTACTCGCCATACTTTGAAGAGAAGGTTCAATAACCTCTTCGAGTTCTACCTTCCGACTACTCACACCTTTCGCGAGAAAGGATCCATTCTTGGCAACAAAAACCTTGCCCTCGGATCTGTGATAGAAGGAATACCCAATAGTTTCCTTAGGGTATCCTATGAAGACGCATTTTTCCGCTTTGGGTTCGAGTTTATCCGGTTGAAGTTTCTTCACATAAACATCGCATCCCCAAACTTTAAGAAATGACAGCTTAGGTTTGTTTCCAAACCACAATTTATACGGTGTCTTTTCAACGGATTTAGATGGTGCCCGATTTAAAGTGAATGCAGCAGTTTCTAGTGCATAACCCCAAAATGACAACGACAAGTCCGTCAGAGACATCATAGATCGAACCATATCTAATAAAGTACGATTACAATGTTCTGACACACCATTTCGCTGTGGTGTTCCGGCAGGCGTGAGTTGTGAAACAATTCCACACTCTTTCATGTGAGTGCTAAACTCGTAACTTAGATACTCACCTCCACGGTCGGACCGTAGAAATTTGATCTTTCTATTACGATGATTTTCCACTTCATTCTGAAATTCCTTGAACTTTTCAAAGGTTTCAGACTTGTGTTTCATCAAGTAGGTATAACCATATCTACTCAAATCATCCGTGAAAGTAACAAAATAACGATATCCACCTCGCGCCGACACACTCATTGGACCACATACATCAGAATGTATGATTTCCAATAAATCTGTCGCCCGTTCCATTGAACCGGAAAACGGCGTTCTAGTCATCTTGCCCATAAGGCATGGCTCACATGTATCAAATGATTCAAAATCAAGTGATTCCAAAAGTCCATCCGAATGGAGCTTCTTCATGCTTTTAACGCCAATATGACCTAGACGGTTGTGCCACATATATGCGGATATATCATCATTAAGTTTAATCCTTTTAGCATCAACATTATGAATATGTGTAACATTATCATCGAGATCTAATATAAATAAACCATTCATCATCGGTGCATGACCATAAAAGATTTCATTCATATAAACGGAACAACCATTGTTCTCGGATTTAAATGAATAACCACTTCGCATCAAACACGATCCAGATACAATGTTCATGCTCAGTGCAGGCACCAGATAACAATTATTCAAGTTTATAACTAATCCCGACGGCAAATGGAGAGGTAGCGTTCTGACGGCGATCACATCAACGCTTGATCCATTGCCGACACGCATCCTGACCTCACCCCTTTCTAGCAGTCGCTTGTTCCGCAGCCCCTGATTCGAGTTACAAATATTAGCAACTGAACCGGTATCAAATACCCAGGTGCTAATGTGAGCACTAGTCAAGTACACATCAATACCATGTATATCATATATACCTTTGTTTGCCTTGCCGGCCTTCTTGTCTGCCAAATACTTGGGGCAGTTGCGCTTCCAGTGGCCAGTCCCCTTACAATAGTAGCACTCGGTATCAAACTAAGGTCCAACTCGGGGTTTCTTTTCAGGCACGGCAACAGGATTGCCGCCCTTACTTCCCTTCCGTTTTCCCTTCTTGTCTTTCTTGAAACCAGTGTTCCTATTGATCATCAACACTTGATGTTACTTTTTGATATCCACTTCTGCAGTTTTAAGCATTGACAGAAGCTCGGGGAGAGACTTCTTCATGCCTTGCATATTATAGTTCATCACAAAGCTTTTATAGCTAGGTGGCAGAGACTGCATAACACGATGGATGCCTAAGTCAATGGGAATCGTTATTCCCAAGGACACAAGCTTATCGGCGTAACCTGACATCTTGAGTACATGCTCACTAACGGAGCTGTGCTCTTCCATCATGCAGCTAAAGAACTTTTCTGAAGCGTTGTAGCTCTCTACAGCAGCATGTGTGTCGAAAATCACACCCATTGTATCAAATGCATTGCCGTTTTCGAAACGCTTTCGAAGTTCCGGCTCTAGCCCATACAATATGCCGCAATGAACTAAGTTGTGGTCCTCCTGACGAGTCTGATAGACATTCTTATCCTCGTCAGGGGCATCCTCAAAAGGTGGGGAGCCTAGTGGCGCTTCTAGCACGTATTGCTTTTGTGCAGCAGAGAGGAGAATCCTCAAATTCGTGGCCCATTCGGTAAAGTTGCTACCGTTCGTTGCTAGTTTCTCTTTCTCCATGAACACATTGAAATTAAAAGCAGGTGGTGCCATCTACAACAGAATTTGTAAAGTTTAGACTAAGTGTATGATAGATTGAGTTCAACTAATCCATATTACGAATGAACTCCCACTCAAAAACGACATCCCTCGTGCCTTTTTGGTGATTACATGAACCAAATCCACTATATAACAAGTCCGATCATCACGTGAGTCGGTATAAGCTTCAAGGCGAGCATCAAATGGGCATCATATCACTATATGAACTCATGCTTAACCTTTCGGTCCGTGTTCCGAGGCCATGTCTGTACATGCTAGCTCGCCAAGTTAGAACCTTAGTATTCGCGTGTGTAACTGTTTTACACCCAAAATATGGTCGTGGATCCAAGAACACCCGATCATCACGTGATGTCTTGGAGCGACGAAACATAATCGGTGCATACAAAGGAAGAACACATTCTTATCTTGATATTTAAATGAGGGATCATCTTATCATGCTAACAAAGCGCTAAACAAGCAATATAAGATGCAATCAAACATCACATGTTTATAGTGGGAATGTTAGGGTCCCCCGCAGATGATCTTATCATGTGCATCGTGGTATGATCACTATCATACCTATATGTGTAAATCCAGGTCTAATGGAGTTTACACGCTATGTATGTTGTAAGAGTTCATCTCATACTTTTACTTACAAATCACCATATCATAACACTAGCCCAGCAACAATCGAAACTAGACGCCTCTAATTTATCCATTGCAAGTTTTACGTGGCTTAGGGCTTTCGAGATAGAACCGTTCTGACCTACGAACATGAACCACAACGAGATAACCAAATTGTTGACAACTCGTTGCAAAATAGATATTGACTATAGTAGGAGAGAAAGACACCCGCTAGCCACTTATGCAAACTAGTTGCATGTCAAGCGTGGAACAGTCTCATGTGCGAGGACATGTAAAGTTTGTCCGGGCCGCTTCATCCCACTATGCCCACCAATATCCAAAATTACAACTAAGAGATACAACATGATCATCATCGCCCACATACTCATATGTGTGACTACCCGTGTAAAGCATCTCTACCATAGAGCCGGCTCTGATACCACTGTAGGGTTCACAGCATAGAAAACAAAAAAATTCCTACGATGTGAACTAAGTAGCAAGATCTATCGATTAGTTACAAACAACGGGCGAATGTATATCCGTAGAGAACATACCCTTAAGACCGACAAAGCTTAACGAGTTCAACTCGGGGTTGATGTAGACGATATCGATCTCTTGCCGATCTCAAGATCGAGAGGAAGTCCTAGCGCCGCAAATCACAGCGCATCCGTCCCTGCTCGCACACACGTTCGAGGCACCAAGCAACCTCCTCCTCCTCTCGCGCTAGCGATGCAGCGGAAGCACAACTCTTTTTTCTTGCCGAATAGCCACCGGGAACATGTATCTCGCTAGTCCGAGACCATGGGGGATAAATTCTAGAGGGGGAGAGAGATCTTCACGAGGAGGTGTGAGTGAGAAGTGAGAGGAGGGGCTCCTTTTATAGGAGGAGGGGGAACCCCAAGGGGGTGGCCGGCGCATGGGGGCTGCCCCCTTGCCCTCCCCTCTTCATGTGGGGTGGACACTCCACTCACAAAAATCCATTCATATGCCTCCACTCAAAATCCCACTCAACTTGCCATTAAATTTCCACACCAAATTTAATGCAAACTCTCATTAAATAAAACTCTTTTATTTTATTCAGAATTTTGTCAATTACTTTAATGACAAACATTCACAATAACCCCTTGCTAGAATTCTATTTCACATGCATAACCACTTTATGCAATTTCACCCGAAAACCTGTTTCGGTATCTAGTGAAATAAATTCCTGCGCTTGTTCATTCTTTCGGCATGAAACTTTTGCTCCAATTGGATGTCGGGGTCTCTTAAGTGTGTCACCCTACGGTTCGTGAATAATGTGGACATGATCGAGACCCCTCTCGGATCAATAATCAAAAGCGGGATCTGGAGACCCATACTGACTCCCACACATTCAACGGTGACTTTCTTGTGATCGTAGGAACCTTTTACGCTAGTATCTTAATCCCTTTGTTTCACACGATATTAATGTCCGAGATTTGATCATCGGTATCTCCATACCTAGTTTGATCTCGTTACTGACACATGCACTCTTTTCTCTTCCCATCCCGTGATATAACATTCTAGTGATCAATCACTTGCTTGCAAGCTAATCAATGTGATATCACCGAGAGGGGCCCAGAGTATATCGATCCGTCATCGGATGAACAAATTCCACTCTCGATCCATGAGCCTCAACATAACACTTTATTAGTTCTGAATCCATCTTTATAATCACCCTGTTACGGTGTGACATTTGATGTTATCAAGAAACTCTTCCGGTGTTAGTGATTGACATGATCTCATGGTCTAAGGATTAGGATCACTTCGTAAGTTGTTATAGCAATATAAACTCAATGACTTTGATCGTAATGCTATACTTCGGATGAATGTTCATCACACCATTACACTAATGTTGTGATCTCGTTATTAACAACATCCAATGTCCATGATCAGGAAACCTTGATCATCTTGTTAATCAACGAGCTAGTTTATGAGAGAGGCATAACTAGGAACTTTCTGTTTGTTTATTAAACACACATGTATTAATGTTTCCGTATTAATACAATTATAGCATGCAAAATAAACATCTATCATATACTTGGAATACACATAATAAACACTTTATTATTGCCTCTCAGGGCATATTCCCTTCCAGTACGACTACATCAACCACGTTCCGTTGAACGTTCCGCTGTGCGAATCTTCAAGGGTATGAACATCTCATCTACCTCCCCCCTCGTTGTTTGCATCTCCTAGATTAGATCTTGGCTTTCCCGTTCGCATCCGTAGAATTTTTTGATTTACTATGCTGCGAAACCCTTCAGTGGTATCAGAGCTAGATCTATGCGTAGATGTGTTTCACGAGTAAAATGCAACATGCTTGTTGCGGGCGTTGATGTTTTTGAAGGGTTTCGCGGCATAGTAAATCAAAATTTTCTACGGATGCGAACAGAGGGAAAGCCAAGATCTAATCTAGGAGATGCAATCAACGAGAGAGATTGGATTAGATCTTCATACCCTTGAAGATTCGCACAGCGGAACGTTCGTCGGAACGTGGGTGATGTAGTCGTACTCGCTTCTCTCCTCGCGATCCGATCCGATCTAGCACCACAGTGGCGGTGCCTCCGTGAGATGCACACGTGCGGCACCTCGACGTCTCCCTCCTCCTCCGGACCAACGAGTATGGTGGAGAGATAGATTGGATCTACAACACGACGGCGTGGTGTATATGGTGGAGAATTTCTGCTGCAGGGCTTCGCCTACAAACAGTCGGGAGGGAGAGAGGAAGGTAGCAAGGCTGCTAGGGCTTGGAGGAAGGTGTGTGTGGGGGAGGAGGCGCACCACCCCTCTATATATAGAGGGGGGGGGGCAGCCCTTGCCCTCCTCCAGCCTATCTCTAGTTTAAACAATTTAAACTCTCCCTTATCTAGAAATCCTATCTCTAGTTTAAACGATTTAAACTCTCCCTTATCTAGAAATCCTATCTCTAGTTTAAACGGGTTTAAACTTATCTAGGATCGGCTGGGCCCTATGGGGCCTTGTGCCCCTGGCCCAATGCGGCCAGGACACTCCCTCATAGGCCCATGCCCCCTCCCGGAAGGTGGGGCCACGTTGGTCCCCTTCCGGAAGGTTCTAGAAGCTTCCGGTACAATCCGATTAACCCGGAACAATTCCGAACTCCCAAAACTGCACTGCCTTATATGAATCTTATTCTCCGGACCATTCCGGAACCTCTCGTGATATCCCGGATCCCATTCGAGACTCTGAACAAAAATTCATAAACCAATTATCCAATCTATCCTAGCGTCGAGATTCGTTAAGTGTGTGACCCTGCGGGTTCGAGAATATGCATACATGATCTTCTATCAATAATCAACAACGGGGTCTGGGCACCCATATTGACTCCCACACATTCATCGATGATCATATCGGATGAACCACGATGCCAGGATTCAATCAATCCCCATATATATATTCCCTTCGTCTCGCGATATTTTACTTGCCCGAGATTCGATCGTCGGTACCGTCATACCTAGTTCAATCTCGTTCACAGCAAGTACTTTACTCGTTCCGTAATCCGATATCACTTTGTGATTAACTCCTTAACCACATGCTTGCAAGCGGTGTTGATATCGATTACCGAGTGGGCCCGAAGTATATCTCTCCGACTTGGGAGGGACAAATTCCATCTCGATACATACAACCCAACAGATACTTTCCGATCACCTGAGAGACACCTTTATGATCACCCTCTCATAGGATGACGTTTGATGACCTCAAAGCTTTCTTCCGGTACCAGGGAGTTGTATTACTCATGGTCTAGGAATACAATATTTGACATAGGAAAAGCTTCGCAAAGATGAACACGATGAACGATCTAATTGCTTTGCTTAGTTTGGGTCTATCCACCATATCATTCTCCCAATGATATGATCTCATTATCAATTGACAACTCATGTCTATGGTTAGGAAACCTTAACCATCATTGATCAATCAGCTAGTCCATAGAGGCGTACTAGGGACACGATGTTGTTCACAAACCACACAAGTATTAAAGTTTCCGCTTAATACAATTCCAGCATGGAATATAAACTTTATCATGAACAAGAATTATAATAATAACATCTTTATTATTGCCTCTAGGGCATAATTCCAACAGTCTCCCACTTGCACTAGAGTCAATAATCTAGTTTACATTTGGCAACAATCTCACACCCATGGCACTGAGGTGTTGATCATGTTTTACACGTGGAAGAGGTTTAGTCAATGGATCTGCGACATTCAGATCCGTATGTACTTTGCTAATATTCAGATCTCCATCTACTATATAATCTCGGATTATATGAAACTTGCGGTTGATATGCTTGGTCTTTGGATGATATCTTGGTTCCTTAGCGAGTGCTATGGCGCCAGTGTTGTCACACAATATCTCCAGTGGGTCCAATGCACTTGGAACCATGCCAAGCTCAGTGATGAAGTTTCTGATCCAAACTCCTTCACTTGACGCTTCTGCAGCAGCCATGTATTCCGCTTCCACTGTAGATCACGCGATCACGCTTTGCTTGCAGCTTCTCCAGCTCACAGCTCCTCCATTCAAAATATAAACGTATCCTGTCTGAGATTTGGAATCATCCTTGTTGGTGTCGAAACTAGCATCGACGTAACCTTTTACGACAAGCTGTTCATCACCCCCATAGACTAAGAACATTTCTTTAGTTCTATTTAGGTACTTTAGGATGTTCTTCACGGCTGTCCAGTGTTCCACTCCTGGATCACTTTGATATCTGCTCGTCAAACTAAGAGCATTGGACACATCCGGTCTAGTACAACAGCATGGCATACATGATGGAACCTATGGCCGAGGCATAAGGCACTTTGCTCATAGCTTCCCTATCATTTACCGTAGCTGGACACTGAGCCTTGCTCAATATCTTACCTGACAACATAGGCACTGAACCTTTCTTTGCCTTATCCATTCTGAACCTTTTCAGAACTTTGTCTAGGTATGTACTCTGGCTTAAAGCTACCAGGCGTCTTTGTCTATCTCTATAGATTTTGATGCCCAATATATAAGCAGCTTCACCTAGGTCTTTCATTGAAAAACACTTGTTCAAATAACTCTTCACATCGTTAAGCATGTTGATGTCATTTCCGATAATCAATATGTCATCCACATACAGCACCAGAAACGTCACCGAGCTCCCACTCACTTTCTTGTAGATACAAGCTTCGTAGCAATTTGGACAAATCCAAAGCTCTTGATCACTTGATCAAAACGAAGGTTCCAACTCCGAGATGCTTGCTTCAGTCCATAAATGGAACGCTGAAGTTTGCATACTTTACTAGCATCCTTAGGATCGACAAAACCTTCGGGTTGCATCATATACAAATCTTCATCAATGTTGCCATTGAGGAAGCAGTCTTGACATCCATCTGCCATATTTCATAATCATGAAACGCAGCAATTGCTAATAAAATCCGAATGGACTTAAACATCTCTACGGGAGAGAAAGTCTCATCGTAGTCAACACCTTGAACTTGTCGAAAACCTTTTGCGACAAGCCGTGCTTTATAGACGGTAACATTACCATCCGCGTCCGTTTTCTTCTTAAATATCCATTTGCACTCAACGGCCTTTCGGTCGCTAGGAGGATCGACCAAAGTCCATACTTGGTTTTCGCTCATGGATCCCAATTCGGATTTCATGGATTCCAGCCATTTCTCAGAGTCTGGGCTCATCATCGCTTCCTCATAGTTCGTAGGTTCACTGTCTTCTATCAACAAGACAGTCAAGACAGGGTTGCCGTACCACTCAGGAGGGGCACGCGACCTTGTCGACCTGCGACATTCAGTAGCAGCATCGTCCGAAGCTTCATGATCCTTGTCATTAGCTTCCTCTATTGTTGGTGCAGGCGGCACTGGAACAATTTCAGGTGCTGCGCTACTCTCCAATTCAAGAGAATGTTCAATAACCTCATCAAGCTCTACTTTCCTCCCACTCACTTCTTTCGAGAGAAACTCCTTCTCAAGAAAGGAACCGTTCTTTGCGACAAACACTTTGCCTTCGGTTCTGTGATAGAAGGTATACCCAATAGTTTCCTTAGGGTATCCTATGAAGACGCATTTCTCCGCTTTGGGTTCGATCTTGTCCGGCATCAACTTCTTGACGTAAGCTTCGCATCCCCAAACTTTAAGAAACAACAACTTAGGTTTAGCACCAAACCACAGTTCATACGGTGTCGTCTCAACGGATTTAGATGGAGCCCTATTTAAAGTGAATGCAGCGGTTTCTAATGCATAACCCCAAAATGATAACGGCAAATCAGTAAGAGACATCATTGATCGGACCATATCTAATAGGGTTCGATTCCGGTTCAGACACACCATTGCGCTGTGGTGTTCCGGGTGGCGTGAGTTGTGAAACGATTCCACTTGCTTTAAGATGCGTGAGAAAATCATAACTCAAATATTCACCTCCACGATCGGATCGTAGAAACTAATCTTTCTGTTACGATGGTTCTCCACTTCATTCTGAAATTCCTTGAACTTTTCAAATGTTTCAGATTTATGTTTCATTAAATAGATATACCCATATCTACTTAAGTCATCGGTAAAAGTGAGGAAATAGCGATATCCACCGCGCGTCGAAACACTCATCGGTCCGCATACATCAGTATGTATGATTTCCAACAAGTCCGTTGCTCGCTCCATCATACCGGAGAACAGGGTTTTGATCATCTTGCCCATGAGGCATGGTTCGCATGTGTCAAATGATTCAAATCAAGAGACTCCAAAAGTCCATCAGAATGGAGTTTTTCATGCGCTTTACCCAATATGACCTAGACGACAGTGCCACAAATAAGTAGTATTATCACTATCTACTTTGCATCTCTTAGCCTCAATCTTATGGATGTGTGTTTTCATCCCTTTCGAGATTTAGAGAAATAAACCATTCACAAGAGGTGCATGACCATAAAAGATGTTACTCTATAATAGAACAACCATTATTCTCCGATTTAAATGAATAACCGTCTTGCAATAAACACGATCCAGAAATAATGTTCATGCTCAACGCAGGCACATAATAACACTTATTAAGGTTTAGAACTAATCCCGAAGGTAAAACTAAGGAGAGCGTGCTGACGGCCATCACATCAACTCTTGATCCGTTGCCAACGCGCATCGTCACCTCATCCCTCGCAAGCCGCCGTCTATTCCGTAGCTCCTGTTTCGAGTTACAAATATTAGCAACTGAACCGGTATCAAATACCCAGGCACTACAACGAGGGCTAGTAAGGAAACATCATAACATGTATATCAAATATACCTTTGATGGTGCCAGCCTTCTTGTCCGCTAAGTACTTCGGACAGTTGCGCTTCCAGTGACCCTTGTCTTGCAATAGAAGCACTCAGTGCCCGGCTTGGGACCAGACCTGAGCTTCTTCTCAGCAGGGGCATTGCGCTTGCCGACGCCCTTCTTGAAGGGCTTCTTTGCTCCCTTACCTTTCTTAAAGGAGGGCTTGTTGACCATCAACACATGATTATCCTTCTTGATGTCCACTTCCGCAGCCTTCAGCTTTGCGAAGAGCTCGGTGATCGTATCAGTGGAACCAATCTTATTATGAGTCACTACAAAACTTTTGTAGCTGGGAGGGAGTGATTGCAGAACCCTGTCAATCTTGAGCTCCTCTGGAATCATGCATTCCAGTTGCTCAAGGCGTTGAGTGTAGCCCGACATCTTTATGGCGTGCTCACTAACGGAACTCCCTTCCTCCATCTTGCAGTTAAAGAACTTCTCAGAGATCTCATATCTCTCAGAACGGGCTTGAGTCTGAAACATGGTTGTTCAGCTCCTCGAGAATCTCAAAGGGCCCGGGATAGGTTTCAAAACGATTTTGAAGCTCCGGTTCCATAGCAAAAACATGTGCTCTTAATCACACCATAATCATCTTTGCGCGACTGATAGACAACTTTCTCATCAGCCGGCGCAGTTGCAGCAGGGGGGTCACCTAATGCTTTCCCAAGGACATAGTCCTTTTGTCCGCCAGACAGAATGATTCTTAGATTGCGGAACCAATTGGTGAAGATAGACCCATTGTTCCTAAGCTTTTCTTTCTCAGCAAAAACGTTGAAGTTGAAGTTGGACTTGGCCATTGGATCTACAGTATTTGCAAAGTACAATTTAGACTATGTTCATGATAAATAGTTCAACTTAATCAAATTACTAGATGAACTCCCACTAAATTCAACATCCCTCAAGTTGTTTAGTGAACACGATCCAAATTCACCACACCTAATCCGATCATCACGAGAAGAGATGTGTTCAATGGTGGACAACAAAGTGTCGATCATATCATTCATATGACTCATGCTTAACCTTTCGGTTCTTGTGTGTTCCGAGGCCATGTCTGTACATGCTAGCTCGTCAAGTTAGACCCAAGTAGTTTCTGCGTGTGCAAAACTGGCTTGCACCCGTTGTATGTGAGCGTAGAGTCTATAGCACCCAATCATCACGTGATGCTTGGACACGACGAACTTTCGCAAACGTGCATACTTGGGGAGAACACGGTTTTTTTATCTTGATCTTTAAGTGAGGAATCATCTTATAATGCTACCGTCGCGATCTAAGCATAATAAGATACATAAAGGGATAAACATCACATGCATATAACTTTATGTGACATGGTATAGCCAATCCTCGCGCAATGATCTCCATCTTGTGCGTTCCGGCATGATCTCAATCACTCCACCATGATTGCCTCCACCACGAATAGCAACTACAACTTTGCTAACTACTTAGCGATAAAGTGAAGCTATTACATGGCGTATAAGAAGTTGACTCGCAGGTCATACACAATTATAAAGACAACCATATGGCTCCTTCCGGTTGTGTACTCATCGACATGCAAGTCGTGAAACATTACAAAACATGATCATCGCATACAATATACACATCACATCTTGGGCCATACCATATCACAGAAAACACTCCCTGCAAAAACAAGAGACGCCTCTACTTTGTTGTTGCATGTTTTACGTGGCTTATGGGAGTAGATCTAAGAACGATTCTTACCTACGGAAAGCCACAACGGTGATATTATGGTTGCCAACTCCGGTGTTAATCCCATGACAACTATAGTGAGAGAAACTGACATCCACCAGCCGCATGTGTGGAACAAGCCACACGTCAAGTGCGGAGCCGGTCTCGCGAACGACGTCGCGTAAGGTTGGCCTGGACAGCTTCAATCTCACTATCCCGCGTCATAAGAAGAACACAAACAAGAGGCTTGCAACAGAAAACATCAACGCCCGCAACAATAATGTTGCGTTCTACTCGTGAAACACATCTACGCATAGATCTAGCTCTGATACCACTGAAGGGTTTCGCGGCATAGTAAATCAAAATTTTCTACGGATGCGAACAGAGGGAAAGCCAAGATCTAATCTAGGAGATGCAATCAACGAGAGAGATTGGATTAGATCTTCATACCCTTGAAGATTCGCACAGTGGAACGTTCGTCGGAACGTGGGTGATGTAGTACGTACTCGCTTCTCCTCCTCGCGATCCGATCCGATCTAGCACCACAAGTGGCGGTGCCTTCGTGAGATGCACACGTGCGGCACCTCGACGTCTCCTCCTTCCTCGGACCAGCGAGTATGGTGGAGAGATAGATTGGATCTACAACACGACGGCGTGGTGTATATGGTGGAGAATTTCTGCTGCAGGGCTTCGCCTACAAACAGTCGGGAGGGAGAGAGGAAGGTAGCAAGGCTGCTAGGCTAGGGCTTGGAGGAAGGGTGTGTTGGGGGAGGGGGCGCACCACCCCTCTATATATAGGGGGGGCAGCCCTTGCCCCTCCTCCAAGCCTATCTCTAGTTTAAACAATTTAAACTCTCCCTTATCTAGAAATCCTATCTCTAGTTTAAACGATTTAAACTCTCCCTTATCTAGAAATCCTATCTCTAGTTTAAACGAGTTTAAACTTATCTAGGATCGGCTGGGCCCTATGGGGCCTTGTGCCCCTGGCCCAATGCGGCCAGGACACTCCCTCATAGGCCCATGCCCCCTCCCGGAAGGTGGGGCCACGTTGGTCCCCTTCCGGAAGGATCTAGAAGCTTCCGGTACAATACCGATTAACCCGGAACAATTCCGAACTCCAAAAACTGCACTGCCTTATATGAATCTTATTCTCTGGACCATTCGGAACCTCTCGTGATATCCCGGATCCCATCCGAGACTCCGAACAAAAATTCATAAACCAATTATCCAATCTATCCTAGTGTCGAGATACGTTAAGTGTGTGACCCTGCGGGTTCGAGAATATGCAGATATGATCTTCTATCAATAATCAACAGCGGGGTCTGGGCACCCATATTGACTCCCACACATTCATCGATGATCATATCGGATGAACCACGATGCCAGGATTCAATCAATCCATATATATTCCCTTCGTCTCGCGATATTTTACTTGCCCGATTCGATCGTCGGTACCGGTCATACCTAGTTCAATCTCGTTCACAGCAAGTACTTTACTCGTTCCGTAATCCGATATCACTTTTGTGATTAACTCCTTAACCACATGCTTGCAAGCGGTGTTGATATCGATTACCGAGTGGCCCGAAGTATATCTCTCCGACTTGGAGGGACAAATTCCATCTCGATACATACAACCCAACAGATACTTTCCGATCACCTGAGAGACACCTTTATGATCACCCTCTCATAGGATGACGTTTGATGACCTCAAAGCTTTCTTCCGGTATCAGGGAGTTGTATTATCTCATGGTCTAAGGAATACAATATTTGACATAGGAAAAGCTTCGCAAAGATGAACACGATGAAACGATCTTATTGCTTTGCTTAGTTTGGGTCTATCCACCATATCATTCTCCCAATGATATGATCTCATTATCAATTGACAACTCATGTCTATGGTTAGGAAACCTTAACCATCATTGATCAATGAGCTAGTCCATAGAGGCGTACTAGGGACACGGTGTTGTTCACAAACCACACAAGTATTAAAGTTTCCGCTTAATACAATTCCAGCATGGAATATAAACTTTATCATGAACAAGAATTATAATAATAACATCTTTATTATTGCCTCTAGGGCATAATTCCAACAGTTTTCTGTTGCAAGCCTCTTGTTTGTGTACTTCTTATGACGCAGGATAGTGAGATCGAAGCGGTCCAGGCCAACTTTACGTGACCTCGTTCACGAGACCGGCTCCGCACTTGACGTGTGGCTTGTTCCACACATGCGACTGGTGGATGCCAGTTTCTCTCACCATAGTTGTCTGGGATTTACACCGGATGTTGGCAACCATAATATCACCGTTGTGGCTTTCCGTAGGTAAGAATCATTCTTAGCTTGTTACTCCCATAAGCCACGTAAAACATGCAACAACAAAGTAGAGGCGTCTAACTTGTTTTTGCAGGGAGTGTTTCTGTGATATGGTATGGCCCAAGATGTGATGTGTATGTTGTATGCAATGATCATGTTTTGTAATGTTTCACGACTTGCATGTCAATGAGTACACAACCGGCAGGAGCCATATAGTTGTCTTTATAATTGTGTATGACCTGTGTGTCAACTTCTTATACACCATGTAATAGCTTTACTTTATCTCTAAGTAGTTAGCAATAGTTGTAGTTGCTATTCGTGGTGGAGGCAATCATGGTGGACTGATGGAGATCATGCTGGCACGCACAAGATGGAGATCATTGCGCGGAGATTGGCTATACCATGTCACATAAAATTATATGCATGTGATGTTTATCCTTTTATGTATCTTATTATGCTTAGATCGCGACAGTAGCATTATAAGATGATTCCTCACTTAAAGATCAAGATAAAACTGTGTTCTCCCCATGTATGCACCGTTGCGAAAGTTCGTTGTGTTCAAGCATCACGTGATAATCGGGTGCTATAAACTCTACGTTCACATACAACGGGTGCAAGCCAGTTTTGCACACGCGGAAATACTTGGGTTTGACTTGACGATCCTAGCATGTACATACATGGCCTCGGAACACACGGACCGAAAGGTTAAGCATGAGTCATATGATTGATATGATCGACACTTTGTTGTCCACCATTGAAACCACATCTCTTCTCGTGAAGATCGAATTAGGTGTGGTGAATTTGGATCATGTTCACTAAACAACTTGAGGGATGTTGAATTTAGTGGGAGTTCATCTAGTAATTTGATTAAGTTGAACTAGTTATCGTGAACATAGTCTAAATTGTACTTGCAAATTTTGTAGATCAAATGGCTAAGTCCAACTTCAATTTCAACGTTTTTGCTGAGAAAGAAAAGCTTAAGAACAATGGGTCTAACTTCACCAATTGGGAATCATTCTCTCTGGCGGACAAAAGGACTATGTCCTTGAGAAAGCGCTAGGTGACGCCCCTGCTGTAGATGCGCCGGCTGATGAGAAAGTTGTTTATCAGTCGCGCAAGGATGATTATGGTGTGATTAAGAGCACCATGTTGTTTGCTATGGAATCGGACCTTAAAAATCGTTTTGAGGAGTTCCCCGGGCCCTTTGAGATTCTTGAGGAACTGAAAATTATGTTTTAGACTCTGGCCCATTCTAAGAGATATGAGATCTCTGAGAAATTCTTTAACTGCAAGATGGAGGAAGGGAGTTCCGTTAGTGAGCACGCCATTAAGATGTCGGGCTACACTCAACGTTTTGAGCAACTGGACTGCAAGATTCCAGAGGAGCTCAAGATTGACAGAGTTTTGCAATCACTCCCTCCTAGCTAAAAAGGTTTTGTAGTTACTCATAATCAGATTGGTTCCACTGATACGATCACTGAGCTCTTCGCTAAGCTGAAAGCTCCGGAGGTGGACATCAAGAAAGATAATCATGTGTTGATGGTCAACAAGCCCCCCAGCTTTAATAAAGGTAAGGGTGCAAAGAAGCCCTTCAAGAAGGGCAGCGGCAAGCGCGTTGCCCCTGCAGAGAAGAAGCTCAAGTCTGGACCTAATCCGGACACTGAGTGCTTATATTGCAAGGACAAGGGTCACTGGAAGCGCAACTTTCCGAAGTACTTAGCGGACAAGAAGGCTGGCACCATCAAAGTTATATTTGATATACATGTTATTGATGTTTACCTTACTAGCGCTCGTTGTAGTGCTTGGGTATTTGATACTGGCTTAGTTGCTAATATTTGTAACTCGAAACAGGAGCTACGGAATAGACGGCGGCTAGCAAGGGATGAGGTGACGATGCGCGTTGGCAACGGATCAAGAGTTGATGTGATGGTCGTCGGCACGCTCTCCTTAGTTTTACCTTCGGGATTAGTTTTAAACCTCAATAAATGTTATTATGTGCCTGCGTTGAGCATGAACATCATATCTGGATCGTGTTTATTGCAAGAAGGTTATTCATTTAAATCGGAGTATAATGGTTGTTCTATTTATATGAGTAACTCTTTTATGGTCATGCACCTGCTATGAATGGTTTATTTCTTCTGAATCTCGAAAGCAATGAAACACACATCCATAACATTGAGGCTAAGAGATGCAAGGTAGATAGTGATAATACGACTTATTTGTGGCACCGCCGTCTAGGTCATATTGGTGTAAAACGCATGAAGAAACTCCATTCTGATGGACTTTTGGAGTCTCTTGATTTTGAATCATTTGACACGTGTGAGCCATGCCTCATGGGCAAGATGATCAAAACCCCGTTCTCCGGAATAATGGAGCGAGCAACGGACTTGTTGGAAATCATACATACCGATGTATACGGACCAATGAGTGTTTCGACGCGCGGTGGTTATCGCTATTTTCTCACTTTTACTAATGACTTAAGTATATATGGGTATATCTATTTAATGAAACATAAATCTGAAACATTTGAAAAGTTCAAAGAATTTCAGAACGAAGTGGAAAACCATCGTAACAGGAAAATTAAATTTCTACGATCCGATCGTGGAGGTGAATATTTGAGTTATGATTTTCTCAGACATCTTAAAGCAAGCGGAATCGTTTCGCAACTCACGCCACCCGGAACACCACAGCGAAATGGTGTGTCTGAATGTCGGAATAGAACTCTATTGGATATGGTGCGATCGATGATGTCTCTTACAGATTTGTCGTTATCATTTTGGGGTTATGCATTAGAAACCGCTGCATTCACTTTAAATAGGGCACCATCTAAATCCATTGAGACGACACCGTATGAACTGTGGTTTGGTGCTAAACCTAAGTTGTCGTTTCTTAAAGTTTGGGGATGCGAAGCTTACGTCAAGAAATTGATGCCGGACAAGCTCGAACCCAAAGCGGAGAAATGCGTCTTCATAGGATACCTTAAGAAAACTATTGGGTATACCTTCTATCACAGATCCGAAGGCAAAGTGTTTGTCGCAAAGAACGGATCCTTTCTTGAGAAGGAGTTTCTCTCGAAAGAAGTGAGTGGGAGGAAAGTAGAGCTAGACGAGGTTATTGAACCTTCTCTTGAGTTGGAGAGTAGCGCAGCACCTGAAATTGTTCCAGTGTCGTCTGCGCCAACAATAGAGGAAGCTAATGACAAGGATCATGAAGCTTCGGACGATGCTACTACTGAACGTCGCAGGTCGACAAGGTCACGTGCCCCTCCTGAGTGGTACGGTAACCCTGTCTTGACTGTCTTGTGAGTAGACAACAGTGAACCTGCGAACTATGAGGAAGCAACGATGAGCCCAGACTCTGTGAAATGGCTAGAGGCCATGAAATCCAAATTGGGATCCATGAGCGAAAACCAAGTATGGACTTTGGTGGACCCTCCTAGAAACCGAAAGGCCGTTGAGTGCAAATGGATTTTCAAGAAGAAAACGGACGCGGATGGTAATGTTACTGTCTATAAAGCACGGCTTGTCGCGAAAGGTTTTCGACAAGTTCAAGGTGTTGACTACGATGAGACTTTATCTCCCGTAGCGATGTTTAAGTCCATTCGGATTTTTTAGCAATTGCTGCGCGTTTCATGATTATGAAATATGGCAGATGGATGTCAAGACTGCGTTCCTCAATGGCAACATTGATGAAGAGTTGTATATGATACAACCCGAAGGTTTTGTCGATCCTAAGGATGCTGATAAGGTGTGCAAACTTCAGCGTTTCATTTATGGACTGAAGCAAGCATCTCGGAGTTGGAACCTTCGTTTTGATCAAGTGATCAAGAGCTTTGGATTTGTTCCAAATTGCTACGAAGCTTGTATCTACAAGAAAGTGAGTGGGAGCTCAGTGACATTTTTGGTACTCTATGTGGATGACATATTGATTATCGGAAATGACATTGACATGCTTAACGATGTGAAGAGTTATTTGAGCAAATGTTTTTTAATGAAAGACCTAGGGGAAGCTGCTTATATATTGGGCATCAAAATCTATAGAGATAGACAAAGACGCCTGATAGCTTTAAGCCAAAGTACATACCTGGACAAAGTTCTGAAAAGGTTCAGAATGGATAAGGCAAAGAAAGGTTTAGTGCCTATGTTGTCAGGTAAGATATTGAGCAGGGCTCAGTGTCCAGCTACGGTAAACGATAGAGAAGCTATGAGCAAAGTGCCTTATGCCTCGTCCATAGGATCTATCATGTATGACATGCTATGTACTAGACCGGATGTGTCCAATGCTCTTAGTTTGACGAGTAGATACCAAAGTGATCCAGGAGTGGAACACTGGACAGCCGTGAATAACATCCTAAAGTATTTAAATAGAACTAAAGAAATGTTCTTAGTCTATGGAGGTGATGAACAGCTCGTCGTAAAAGGTTACGTCGATGCTAGTTTCGACATCGACAATGATGATTCTAAATCTCAGACAGAATACGTTTATATTTTGAATGGAGGAGGTGTGAGCTGGAGAAGCTGCAAGCAAAGCGTGATCACGGGATCTACAGTAGAAGCGGAATACATGGCTACTGCAGAAGCGTCAAGTGAAGGAGTTTGGATCAGGAACTTCATCACTGAGCTTGGTGTGGTTCCAAGTGCCTTGGACCCACTGGAGATATTGTGTGACAACACTGGCGCCATAGCACTGGCTAAGGAACCAAGAAATCATCCAAACACCAAGCATATCAACCACAAGTTTCATATAATTCGAGATTATATAACAGATGGAGATCTAAAGATTAGCAAAGTACATACGGATCTGAATCGCAGATCCGTTGACTAAACCTCTTCCACGAGCAAAACATGATCAACACCTTAGTGCCATGGGTGTTAGATTGTTGCCAGATGTAAACTAGATTATTGACTCTAGTGCAAGTGGGAGACTGTTGGAATTATGCCCTAGAGGCAATAATAAAGATGTTATTATTATAATTCTTGTTCATGATAAAGTTTATATTCCATGCTAGAATTGTATTAAGCGGAAACTTTGATACTTGTGTGGTTTGTGAACAACGATGTGTCCCTAGGACGCCTCTATGGACTAGCTCATTGATTAATGATGGTTAAGGTTTCCTAACCATAGACATGAGTTGTAGATTAATAATGAGATCATATCATTGGGAGAATGATATGAGATGACAGACCCAAATCAGCAGAGCAATTAGATCGTGTTATTGTGTTCATCTTTGCGAAGCTTTTTCTTATGTCAAATATGTATTCCTTAGACCATGAGATAATGCAACTCCCTGGTATCGGAAGAAAGCTTTGAGGTCATCAAACGTCATCCTATGAGAGGGTGATCATAAAGGTGTCTCTCAGGTGATCAGAAAGTATCTGTTGGGTTGTATGTATCGAGATGGGATTTGTCCCTTCCAAGTCGGAGAGATGATACTTCGGGCCCACTGGGTAATCGATATCAACACCGCTTGCAAGAACGTGGTTAAGGAGTTAATCACAAAGGGATATCGGATTACGGAATGAGTAAAGTACTTGCTGTGAACGAGATTGAACTAGGTATGCCGATACCGACGATCGAATCTCGGGCAAGCAAAATATCGCGTGACGAAGGGAATATATATATGGGATTAATTGAATCCTGGCATCGTGGTTCATCCAATATGATCATCGATGAGTATGTGGGAGTCAATATGGGTTTCCAGACCCCGCTGTTGATTATTGATAGAAGATCATGTCTGCATATTCTCGAACCCCGTAGGGTCACACCCTTAAACGTGCCTTGACGCTAGGATAGAATGGATAATTGGTTTATGAGTTTTTGTTCGGAGTCTCGGATGAGATCCAGGAAGTCACGAGAGGTTCCGGAATGGTCCGGAGAATAAGATTCATATAAGGGAAAGCAGTTTTTGGATTTCGGAATTGTTTCGGATTGTTCGGTATTGTACCGGAAGCTTCTAGAACCTTCCGGAGTGGGACCAACGTGGCCCCACTTGTCGGGAGGGGGCGTGGGCCTACGAGGGAGTGCCCTGGCCGCATTGGGCCAGGGGCACAAGGCCCCATAGTCCCAGCCGGCCAAAACCCTAGGGAAACCCTAGGGAAACTGTAACACCCTCAGAATCGGACCTATGCAAGTTTGAGCAAAATTCGCCAAACCCGCATAGAAACGATTCAAAGGTGCCCACCAGGCACTTTCGTGCGGGTGGAAAACGAAGTAATAACATTACGCAACAGTCCTCGATGGGACCCACAGAACAGATATATATATAACAGCGACTCAAGGAGTCAAGAATACAGATATAATATACAAAGATCCAAATCACCTTGAAAACGATAGAGCGTCCAGCTACGGACAAGATGCAAAATGGGCTAAGAGCCTGAAGAATAACCAATGGGCTCCGTAACCCTGCCCAGGCCAAGCCGGAAGGGTAACCCTGCTAACGGCGTCGATCTCAAACCTGCTTAAACAAAAGGGGGTGCCGACAAAGGCAAAGGAAAAGAGGAGCGTCAGTACTGAGGCCAGTACACGGCGAGGCTAGAATTCGGCGGTCCTCGCCTACATAGGTATGGTGGACTTAGCGGCAGCGGAAGCATGCACTAAACAACCTATAGAGACTCGATACAACTAACGGTTATCAGAGAGGGGTAAGAATACCTATTCGGAACCAACCTGATACTACCATCAAACAAACCCATCCTGGTGTTTCCCCCTCGAGAAATCGAGGAAGTCAACCGAGGACTCACACAGTTGGCAGTTTTACTCATTCCGTTATAGTTGCGGCACTTTACTAGTCAGGTATAGATAATTGTCCTGATGAAAGAAGCAGTGGGCCCTTTTAGTTATTCATTCCGTTGTAGTTGCAAGCAATTACTAATCAGATACAGATAGCATGATGTAAAAAACCAAACCCCAGCAGTTGTTGGTACTTTTATTCAGCATTCCGTTGTAGTTGCAATACTTACTAGTCAGATACCATGGTCGCAAGCGACACTCCAAACAAGCAATTGTGGGCAGTATTATTTAGCCATTCCATTATAGTGAAGCTGATTACTATCATTATAAAGTCAAATTTATAGCAATAAACTTAGTTATGCTTGTCTATGGTCGAGATACTGTGCTCCAAGTCGTCCATAACCGCGGACACGGCTTTCAGAAAGTTTTAACCCGGCCGGGGTGCACAAATAGCAACACACACACCGATCAACCTCGGAAAAACCAAATCAAAACCCAACGAGGTCTTCACGATAGAGCAATCACAAGATTCAGAAATATTTCAGGGGCCACCCCATTAAGCTACCCGCAACGAAGTAAGCTAGCTCCGAGACGGACTCAAGGTCTGGGTATACGGCTGTGAACGACTGGGAACCCCAAACGGGGCTTGTCGACACCGCGGAATCGTGTCCCGATCCTAAACAGTACAGGTGCTATCTGTCGCACAATCGTAAATAAAGCAGTAAAACATGGCATAATTACAGGATCGTAAATAAAACCTCAAACTAGTTTGTGGCCCCAAGAAATAAGACGGAATCAAGCTCTGGCTAAGGGGGGGCCCATAATTCCCCATATGTGGATAGCGCGATAAATCAAGGAACAGGTATCAAGTACTCGGGGTCCTACGGGACACAAGTGGGCGTTCGGAAACCAAATATTATCTATCACCCACCGATGCCTCTGCTTATTTCAATTTTAGTTGTTAAACAGAAATTAAAGTGAACATAAGTAAAACTATGATCATCTCCAACATCAACATGCGGCAATACATCAACAACTGTGGCACTTGACGACACGCAACAGCACTTGAGCAAGCGACTACGACGCGCAAGTCCAACTATCTACCAAACAATAGGTAATAGGATGTGTCCGAGGCAATATAGGGCTGCAAGGGATATCACGGGTACGGAAACTAGAGCTTCGCAACACAGATAGCAATAGATCAACAGGAGGGAAGTAAATACTATAAAAGTAAGATAGGTAGAAAGGGGAGATGCTCGCCTAAAACATTGCCGAAGGGTCACAACGAAGATCGGGGCGAAGCTCACATCAACTCAACGGCCTTATCTGCGAAGAACCAAAACACTAGAAGAAACACCGGATGTACTATTTAATTCAACGGCAGAAGATCGGCATGATGCATGTATGATGTATGGCATGGCAAAGATGCGATGCAATTAGGTCATATTAAGCGGAACCGAGGTCCCGACAATTAATTAGATGTTCAGGTTATTACCTACCACCCCGCAATTAGATGTTGTTTTAACATGGCAAGAGATAGCACTGGGTTCGCTACACAAATTTAAATGAGGCCGATATGAGACTAGATTTGCCCGCATATGGGCCCCATATTTAATTATTAGGTGAATCGGCATAAGGCCCCCCAACCACATGAATGTATGCATGCATGACCAATTAATGTGCGACAAGTTGTTTTATGTTATAAATAGGGTATCGAGGAAAAGGGTCACACATTTAGGGTTCGGCAGATCTTGGGTTTTCCGGGATTCGGGGTTCGACAGGGTCCAGGGTCCGGTCTCGGGGTCCAGGGTTCTGACGGGTCGTTCTCGAACTCCGGAGTTAGGGTCTCGGATCGGGGTAGTAGATCTTGTCGCTGGGCAACCGTGAAGTAGAACTCGTAGTCCGTCTTTAGTCGGTGGCGAACTTGGTTCCGGGTCGGAGTACTTGTCACACATGTGGCCTTCGGGTTCTATGACGATGATCTTGTCGTTCGATGTCGGGGTCCGAAATCCATGAAGAGAGGCTTGCCGCCTTGGGTGAAGAACATGTCATCCCGTGGGTCCGGTCTTGGTTCCATTGTCAATGACGATCTTGGCGGGACACTTCGAGGGATTCGACAGGGTTCGGGTCTTGGCGTTCCGGGAAGGCGATCATGACTCGGGCCTGCGGATCCTCGAGTTCGGGGTTTCGGATCCGTGACTAGGCCTTGGCGTTCCGGCTTCAATTACCGGTGTAATTGGTTCCAGAAGCGTGGTCGCAGGCAGAACTTGACGAGAACACCGAGGATGACCTTGTCGCACTCCTCATCCTTCCTAGCATGTGGTGGACTTGTCCGAAGGTACGACAGCATGTCACCAACAAAAACAAATGGCTCCGACGGTGGGCCTGCAGGACGCGGGGCACGCTGGGCTTGCAGACGAGGATCAGGGCGGCGTCGGTGAGGCGACTGCAGGAGGCGCGACGGGGCCGGGCCAGAGCAGGGGCGGCTCGGGCCAGCGAGGTGAGGCGGTGGCGGGCGGCGAGCCAGGACGACGGAGGGGCCGCTGGGCGCGCCGGACGGGGCAGGGCCGGCGAAGGCGCGCGGCGGGCAGACGTGGGCGAGCCCGGGCGGAGCCGGAGGGCGCCGAACGCGGCGGAGGGACTCGCGCGCGGAGGCCACGAGCTGGCGGGGACGGTCGAGCCCGGCGGCGAGGCGCGGCCCGCGGGCGAGCTCGGGGGAGGAGGACGCGGGGGAGATGCCGCGGGGCGGCGCGGGGCGGGGCGGTCGCCGGCTGCGGAGGGGGGGGCGCGCGCGGGGCGTTCGCCGGAGCTGCGGAGGGGGCGGCGCGCGCCAGCGAGCAAGGTGGAGCGGAAAGGCGGGGACGGAGAAGGAGGGGGGCCGGCGGCGAGGGAGGTTGGGCAGGGGGCGGACGCGCGCCGAGCGGCGGAGCGAGGCGAGCCGGCGGCGCGGAGGCGGAAGGGGCGACGGCGGCGACGCGGCGGCGAGGGAGCGAGCGCGGCGCGGCGGAGCGAGGCGCCGGCGGCGGGGGTGGAGGTCGTGCGGGCCGGCGAAGCGCGGCTCGCGGGGGGGTTGACGGGAGCGGCGGAGGCGGCTGGACGCGCATGGCGGCGACGGTGGCAGGAGGGGAGCGGGGCGGGGGGGCGCGAGAGGGCCGAGGCGGCGCGGACGGGGAGGAGCCGACGGGGAGCGGGGCACACGCGCGGGGGAGGAAGAAAGAGGGAGAGGGAGGCCGGGGACAGGGGGCCAGGGGTGGGCCCAGGGGGTGTCGGGGTGTGGGCCGCGGCGGGGCGTGCGTGTGTAGTGCGTGTGTGGCTGGGAGTGCGTGGTGGGGCCAGCTGGCGGGGCAGGGAGTGTCCAGGTTGGACTGCTGCGCGCGGGGTGGTGTGTGTGCTTGAGTGGGGGTGGGCTTAGAGAGAGAGGGAGAGGGTTGGGACAAGTGGCAGGTGGGGATTGGGTAGAGGGGAGAGGGAGCTGAGGTGGCGAGAGGCTATTGAGGGAGTGAGGTGGCCAGGGGTGTGGGTAGGATAGTTGGTAGGTTCAGAAAAAGGGGCGGACCGTTTATATTTTTCTGGGGTTGGTCATTCGGGTCATTCGGCCCGTTCGACTGCCCCGCCCAAAATAATTTAAATATTTTATTTGATTGCGACGAACTTTGTAATAGTTTTGGACAAACAAAATATCGCGGCAGCATCCGGGGTTTTGCGTTTGAATTAAGACGGGCGTTTAGAAAACATGAACCGGTTTATCCGCAAATAATTTTATGCAGGCAAATGCAAGATGATGACGATGCTCAATTGCAATGTGGCATGATGACATGAGCATGCGGTCATGATGATGCAATGCACAAAAACAACGCGATTTTCTAGTAGTGGCTTTGGCGGGATGCCACAATTCGACACCACTAACAATGGATCTCGCCTCGAGATCCGCCTCATGGTAACGGAAGGAAGGGTCGACGATCTGCGCCTTCTCGCTTCGTGTAGATCCTCGCGACACACTAACAAGGGTTGTTGTCCGTGATCGTCGAGGGAACACTCCGGAAACAAAAGGACGAAGGTAGAGGTAATCCACAAATAAAGCCAACCTCTAACTTCGATGGAAGAGGGAACCGATGCATTCTATCCACTTCAATGTACACAAGCGAATAGAGTGAGTAGTCGGCATGGGGGCCAATCCATCACGCACCCAAACTATTACTCTGCACATCAGTGGAAAAGCGTGCAACCCCATTCTCGGAATCAGACTGAAGATCTCGACAAGCGAGGTTCGGAACAAGGAGGGACGCAGACTCTGCATCGAATCTGGCGTAGACGATGTCGTCGCGTCGGAAAACACCGGAAGGCACAAACAAGGAACAAAGAATGGTACCACGGTAGACGGATTCCTTCGGCAGCTTGAACACCGGATGGTAGAACACCGTTACCAAAGAAGGAAGCGAAACCCTGAAGGTACGACGGAAACCCAACCACGAGAATTCCTGGACTCGAAGAAAGAGAAGAGAGCGGATTCAAAACACGTAGAGGTAAGAGAGGAATAGCAAGGGGTAAAGGAGTAAAATCGACCTATTCAGAACTATCCAACCGATTTTTGCAAAATAGTTTTGAAACTCTACTTCGGCCGTTACTAGGTTATCCTACAGGCTGGACGTGTGGGGTATCGCAACTGCTGAGCTCTGATACCACTCTGTAACACCTCAGAATCGGACCTATACAAGTTTGAGCAATTCGTCGCAAACCCCCGCATAGAAAAGATTCAAAGGTGCCCACCAGGCACTTTCGTTCGTGCGGGTGGAAACGAAGTAATAACATTACGCAACAGTCCTCGATGGACCCACAGAACAGATATTATATATAAACAGCGACTCAAGGAGTCACAATACAGATATAATATACAAAGATCCAAATCACCTTGAAAACGATAGAGCGTCCAGCTACAGACAAGATGCAAATGGGGCTAAGAGCCCTGAAGAATAACCATGGCGTCCGTAACCCTGCCCAGGCCAAGCCGGAAGGGTAACCCTGCTAAGGCGTCGATCTCAAACCTGCTTAAACAAAAGGGGGTGCCGACAAAGGCAAGGAAAAAGAGGAGCGTCAGTACTGAGGCCAGTACACGGCGAGGCTAGAATTCGGGCGGGCCTCGCCTACATAGGTATGGTGGACTTAGCGGCAGCGGCAGCATGCACTAAACAACCTATAGAGACTCGATACAAACTAACGGTTATCAGAGAGGGGTAAGAAATACCTATTCGGAACCAACCTGATACTACCATCAAAACAACCCATCCTGGTGTTTCCCCCTCGAGACCAATCGAGGAAGTCAACCGAGGAACTCACACAGTTGGCAATTTTACTCATTCCGTTTAGTTGCGGCACTTTACTAGTCAGGTATAGATAATTGTCCTGATGAAAAAGCAGTGGGCCTTTTAGTTTTTCATTCCGTTGTAGTTGCAGCAATTACTATCAGATACAGATAGCATGATGTAAAACCAAAAACCCCAGCAGTTGTTGGTACTTTTATTCAGCCATTCCGTTGTAGTTGCAATACTTACTAGTCAGATACCATGGTCGCAAGCGACACTCAAACAGCAATTGTGGGCAGTATTATTTAGCCATTCCATTATAGTGAAGCTGATTACTAGTCATTATAAAGTCAAATTTATAGCAATAAACTTTAGTTATGCTTGTCTATGGTCGAGATACTGTGCTCCAAGTCGTCCATAACCGCGGACACGGCTTTCAGAAAGTTTTAACCCGGCCGGGGTGCACAAATAGCAACACACACACGATCAACCTCGGAAAAACCAAATCAAAACCCAACGAGGTCTTCACGATAGAGCAATCACAAGATTCAGAAATATTTCAGGGGGCCACCCCATTAAGCTACCCGCAACGAAGTAAGCTAGCTCCGAGACGGACTCAAGGTCTGGTATACGGCTGTGAACGACTGGGAACCCAAACGGGGCTTGTCGACACCGCGGAATCGTGTCCCGGTCCTAAACAGTACAGGTGCTATCTGTCGCACAATCATAAATAAAGCAGTAAAACATGGCATAAGTACAGGATCGTAAATAAAACCTCAAACTAGTTTGTGGCCCCAAGAAATAAGACGGAATCAAGCTCTGGCTAAGGGGGGGCCCATAATTCCCCATATGTGGATAGCGCGATAAATCAAGGAACAGGTATCAAGTACTCGGGGTCCTACGGGACACAGTGGGCGTTCGGAAACCAAATATTATCTATCACCCACCGATGCCTCTGCTTATTTCAATTTTAGTTGTTAAACAGAAATTAAAGTGAACAATAAGTAAACTATGATCATCTCCAACATCAACATGCGGCAATACATCAACAACTGTGGCACTTGACGACACGCAACAGCACTTGAGCAAGCGACTACGACGCGCAAGTCCAACTATCTACCAAACAATAGGTAATAGGATGTGTCCGAGGCAATATAGGCTGCAAGGGATATCACGGGTACGGAAAACTAGAGCTTCGCAACACAGATAGCAATAGATCAACAGGAGGGAAGTAAATACTATAAAAGTAAGATAGGTAGAAAGGGGGAGATGCTCGCCTGAAAACATTGCCGAAGGGTTCAACCGAAGATCGGGGCGAAGCTCACATCAACTCAACGGCCTTATCCGCGAAGAACCAAAACACTAGAAGAAACACCGGATGTACTATTTAATTCAACGGCAGAAGATCGGCATGATGCATGATGTATGTGTATGGCATGGCAAAGATGCGATGCAATTAGGTCATATTAAGCGAACCAGAGTCCCGACAATTAATTAGATGGTTCATGTTATTTACCTACCCCGCAATTAGATGTTGTTTTAACATGGCAAGAGATAGCACCGGGTTCGCTACACAAATTTAAATGAGGCCGATATGAGACTAGATTTGCCCGCATATGGGCCCCATATTTAATTATTAGGTGAATCGGCATAAGGCCCCCAAACCACATGAATGTATGCATGCATGACCAATTAATGTGCGACAAGTTGTGTTATGTTATATAAATAGGGTATCGAGGAAAAGGTCACACATTTAGGGTTCGGCAGATCTTGGGTTTCCGGGGTTCGGGGTTCGACAGGGTCCAGGGTCCGGTCTCGGGGTCCAGGGTTCTGACGGGGTCGTTCTCGAACTCCGGAGTTAGGGTCTTGGATCGGGGTAGTAGATCTTGTCGCTGGGCAACTGTGAAGTAGAACTCGTAGTCCGTCTTTAGTCGGTGGCGAACTTGGTTCCGGGTCGGAGTACTTGTCACACATGTGGCCTTCGGGTTCTATGACGATGATCTTGTCGTTCGATGTCGGGGTCCGAAATCCATGAAGAGAGGCTTGCCGCCCTTGGGTGAAGAACATGTCATCCCGTGGGTCCGGTCTTGGTTCCATTGTCGATGACGATCTTGGCGGGACACTTCGAGGGATTCGACAGGGTTCGGGTCTTGGCGTTCCGGGAAGGCGATCATGACTCGGGCTGCGGATCCTCGAGTTCGGGGCTTTCGGATCCGTGACGTAGGCCTTGGCGTTCCGGCTTCAATTACCGGTGTAATTGGTTCCAGAAGCGGTGGTCGCAGGCAGAACTTGACGAGAACACCGAGGATGACCTTGTCGCACTCCTCATCCTAGCATGTGGTGGACTTGTCCGAAGGTACGACAGCATGTCACCAACAAAAACATGGCTCCCGACGGTGGGCCTGCAGGGCGCGGGGCACGCTGGGCTTGCAGACGAGGATCAGGGCGGCGTCGGTGAGGCGACTGCAGGAGGCGCGACGGGGCCGGGCCAGAGCAGGGGCGGCTCGGGCCAGCGAGGTGAGGCGGTGGCGCGGCGAGCAGGACGACGGAGGGGCCGCTGGGGCGCGCCGGAGCGGGGCAGGGCCGGCGAAGGCGCGCGGCGGGCAGACGTGGGCGAGCCCGGGCGGAGCCGGAGGGGCGGCCGAACGCGGCGGAGGACTCGCGCGCGGAGGCACGAGCTGGCGGGACGGTCGGCCGCCGGCGCGAGGCACGGCCCGCGGGCGAGCTCGGGGGAGGAGGACGCGGGGGAGATGCCGCGGGGCGGCGCGGGGCGGTCGCCGGAGCTGCGGAGGGGGTGGCGCGCGCGGGGCGGTCGCCGGAGCTGCGGAGGGGGCGGCGCGTGCCAGCGAGCAGAGGTGGAGCGGAAAGGCGGGGAACGGAGAAGGGAGGGGGCCGGCGGCGAGGGAGGTTGGGCAGGGGCGGACGCGCGCCGAGCGGCGGAGCGAGGCGAGCGGCGGCGCGGAGGCGGAAGGGGCGACGGCGGCGACGCGGGCGAGGGAGCGAGCGCGGCGCGGCGGAGCGAGGGCCGGCGGCGGGGGTGGAGGTCGTGCGGGGCGGCGAAGCGCGGCTCGCGGGGGGTTGACGGGAGCGGCGGAGGCGGCTGGACGCGCATGGTGGCGACGGCGGCAGGAGGGGAGCGGGGCCGGCGGCGAGAGGGCCGAGGCGGCGCGGACGGGGGAGGAGCCGACGGGGAGCGGGGCGCACGTGCGGGGGAGGAAGAAAGAGGGAGAGGGAGGCCGGGGACAGGGGGCCAGGGGTGTCGGGGTGTGGGCAGGGTGCGGGGCGTGCGTGTGTAGTGCGTGTGTGGCTGGGAGTGCGTGGTGGGGCCAGCTGTCGGGGCAGGGAGTGGCCAGGTTGGACTGCTGCGCGCGGGGTGGTGTGTGTGCTTGAGTGGGGGGTGGGCTTAGAGAGAGAGGGAGAGGGCTGGGACAAGTGGCAGGTGGGGATTGGCTAGAGGGGAGAGGGGAGCTGAGGTGGCGAGAGGCTATTGGAGGGAGTGAGGTGGCCAGGGGGTGTGGGTAGGATAGTTGGTAGGTTCAGAAAAAGGGGCGGACCGTTTATATTTTTCTAGGGTGGTCATTCGGGTCATTCGGCCCGTTCGACTGCCCCGCCCAAAATAATTTAATATTTTTATTTGATTGCGACGAACTTTGTAAATAGTTTTGGACAAAAAAATATCCGGCAGCATCCGGGGTTTTGCGTTTGAATTAAGACGGGCGTTTAGAAACAATGAACCGTTATCCGCAAATAATTTTATGCAAGAAAATGCAAGATGATGACGATGCTCAATTGCAATGTGGCATGATGACATGAGCATGCGGTCATGATGATGCAATGCACAAAAACAACGCGATTTTCTAGTAGTGGCTTTGCGGGATGCCACAATTCGACACCACTAACAATGGATCTCGCCCTCGAGATCCGCCTCATGGTACCGGAAGGAAGGGTCGACGATCTGCGTCTTCTCGCTTCGTGTAGATCCTCGTGACACCACTAACAAGGGTTGTTGTCCGTGATCGTCGAGGGAACACTCCGGAAACAAAAGGACGAAGGTAGAGGTATCCACAAATAAAGCCACCTCTAACTTCGATGGAAAGAGGGAACCGATGCATTCTCATCCACTTCAATGTACACAAGCGAATAGAGTGAGTAGTCGGCATGGGGGCCAATCCATCACGCACCCAAACTATTACTCTGCACAATCAGTGGAAAAGCGTGCAACCATTCTCGGAATCAGACTGAAGATCTCGACAAGCGAGGTTCGGAACAAAGGAGGGACGCAGACTCTGCATCGAATCTGGCGTAGACGATGTCGTCGCGTCGGAAAACACCGGAAGGCACAAACAAGGAACAAAGAATGGTACCACGGTAGACGGATTCCTTCGGCAGCTTGAACACCGGATGGTAGAACACCGTTACCAAAGAAGGAAGCGAAAGCCTGAAGGTACGACGGAAACCCAACCACGAGAATTCCTGGACTCGAAGAAAGAGAAGAGAGCGGATTCAAAACACGTAGAGGTAAGAGAGGAATAGCAAAGGGGTAAGGAGTAAAATCAGACCTATTCAGAACTATCCAACCGATTTTGCAAAATAGTTTTGACACTCTACTTCGGCCGTTAGCTAGGTTATCCTACAGGCTGGACTTGTGGGGTATCGCAACTGCTGAGCTCTGATACCACTCTGTAACACCCTCAGAATCGGACCTATGCAAGTTTGAGCAAAATTCGCCAAACCCGCATAGAAACGATTCAAAGGTGCCCACCAGGCACTTTCGTGCGGGTGGAAAACGAAGTAATAACATTACGCAACAGTCCTCGATGGGACCCACAGAACAGATATATATATAACAGCGACTCAAGGAGTCAAGAATACAGATATAATATACAAAGATCCAAATCACCTTGAAAACGATAGAGCGTCCAGCTACGGACAAGATGCAAATGGGGCTAAGAGCCCTGAAGAATAACCAATGGCGTCCGTAACCCTGCCCAGGCCAAGCCGGAAGGGTAACCCTGCTAACGGCGTCGATCTCAAACCTGCTTAAACAAAAGGGGGGTGCCGACAAAGGCAAAGGAAAAAGAGGAGCGTCAGTACTGAGGCCAGTACACGGCGAGGCTAGAATTCGGCGGTCCTCGCCTACATAGGTATGGTGGACTTAGCGGCGGCGGCAGCATGCACTAAACAACCTATAGAGACTCGATACAACTAACGGTTATCAGAGAGGGGTAAGAAATACCTATTCGGAACCAACCTGATACTACCATCAAACAAACCCATCCTGGTGTTTCCCCCTCGAGACCAATCGAGGAAGTCAACCGAGGAACTCACACAGTTGGCAATTTTACTCATTTCGTTATAGTTGCGGCACTTTACTAGTCAGGTATAGATAATTGTCCTGATGAAAGAAGCAGTGGGCCCTTTTAGTTATTCATTCCGTTGTAGTTGCAGCAATTACTAATCAGATACAGATAGCATGATGTAAAACCAAAACCCCAGCAGTTGTTGGTACTTTTATTCAGCCATTCCGTTGTAGTTGCAATACTTACTAGTCAGATACCATGGTCGCAAGCGACACTCCAAACAAGCAATTGTGGGCAGTATTATTTAGCCATTCCATTATAGTGAAGCTGATTACTAGTCATTATAAAGTCAAATTTATAGCAATAAACTTTAGTTATGCTTGTCTATGGTCGAGATACTGTGCTCCAAGTCGTCCATAACCGCGGACACGGCTTTTAGAAAGTTTTAACCCGGCCGGGGTGCACAAATAGCAACACACACACGATCAACCTCGGAAAAACCAAATCAAAACCCAACGAGGTCTTCACGACAGAGCAATCACAAGATTCAGAAATATTTCAGGGGGCCACCCCATTAAGCTACCCGCAACGAAGTAAGCTAGCTCCGAGACGGACTCAAGGTCTGGGTATACGGCTGTGAACGACTGGGAACCCCAAACGGGGCTTGTCGACACCGCGGAATCGTGTCCCGATCCTAAACAGTACAGGTGCTATCTGTCGCACAATCGTAAATAAAGCAGTAAAACATGGCATAAGTACAGGATCGTAAATAAAACCTCAAACTAGTTTGTGGCCCCAAGAAATAAGACGGAATCAAGCTCTGGCTAAGGGGGGCCCATAATTCCCCATATGTGGATAGCGCGATAAATCAAGGAACATGTATCAAGTACTCGGGGTCCTACGGGACACAAGTGGGCGTTCGGAAACCAATATTATCTATCACACCCACGATGCCTCTGCTTATTTCAATTTTAGTTGTTAAACAGAAATTAAAGTGAACAATAAGTAAAACTATGATCATCTCCAACATCAACATGCGGCAATACATCAACAACTGTGGCACTTGACGACACGCAACAGCACTTGAGCAAGCGACTACGACGCGCAAGTCCAACTATCTACCAAACAATAGGTAATAGGATGTGTCCGAGGCAATATAGGGCTGCAAGGGATATCACGGGTACGGAAAACTAGAGCTTCGCAACACAGATAGCAATAGATCAACAGGAGGGAAGTAAATACTATAAAAGTAAGATAGGTAGAAAGGGGAGATGCTCGCCTGAAAACATTGCCGAAGGGTTCAACCGAAGATCGTGGCGAAGCTCACATCAACTCAACGGCCTTATCCGCGAAGAACCAAAACACTAGAAGAAACACCGGATGTATTATTTAATTCAACGGCAGAAGATCGGCATGATGCATGTATGATGTATGGCATGGCAAAGATGCGATGCAATTAGGTCATATTAAGCGGAACCGAGGTCCCGACAATTAATTAGATGGTTCATGTTATTTACCTACCCCGCAATTAGATGTTGTTTTAACATGGCAAGAGATAGCACCGGGTGCGCTACACAAATTTAAATGAGGCTGATATGAGACTAGATTTGCCCGCATATGGGCCCCATATTTAATTATTAGGTGAATCGGCATAAGGCCCCCAAACCACATGAATGTATGCATGCATGACCAATTAATGTGCGACAAGTTGTGTTATGTTATATAAATAGGGTATCGAGGAAAAGGGTCACACATTTAGGGTTCGGCAGATCTTGGGTTTCCGGGGTTCGGGGTTCGACAGGGTCCAGGGTCCGGTCTCGGGGTCCAGGGTTCTGACGGGGTCGTTCTCGAACTCCGGAGTTAGGGTCTTGGATCGGGGTAGTAGATCTTGTCGCTGGGCAAACGTGAAGTAGAACTCGTAGTCCGTCTTTAGTCGGTGGCGAACTTGGTTCCGGGTCGGAGTACTTGTCACACATGTGGCCTTCGGGTTCTATGACGATGATCTTGTCGTTCGATGTCGGGGTCCGAAATCCATGAAGAGAGGCTTGCCGCCCTTGGGTGAAGAACATGTCATCCCGTGGGTCCGGTCTTGGTTCCATTGTCGATGACGATCTTGGCGGGACACTTCGAGGGATTCGAACGGGTTCGGGTCTTGGCGTTCCGGGAAGGCGATCATGACTCGGGCTGCGGATCCTCGAGTTCGGGGCTTTCGGATCCGTGACATAGGCCTTGGCGTTCCGGCTTCAATTACCGGTGTAATTGGTTCCAGAAGCGGTGGTCGCAGGCAGAACTTGACGAGAACACCGAGGATGACCTTGTCGCACTCCTCATCCTAGCATGTGGTGGACTTGTCCGAAGGTACGACAGCATGTCACCAACAAAAACATGGCTCCCGACGGTGGGCCTGCAGGACGCGGGGCACGCTGGGCTTGCAGACGAGGATCAGGGCGGCGTCGGTGAGGCGACTGCAGGAGGCGCGACGGGGCCGGGCCAGAGCAGGGGCGGCTCGGGCCAGCGAGGTGAGGCGGTGGCGGGCGGCGAGCAGGACGACGGAGGGGCCGCTGGGGCGCGCCGGAGCGGGGCAGGGCCGGCGAAGGCGTGCGGCAGGCAGACGTGGGCGAGTCCGGGCGGAGCCGGAGGGGCGGCCGAACGCGGCGGAGGACTCGCGCGCGGAGGCACGAGCTGGCGGGGACGGTCGCGCCGGCGGCGAGGCGCGGCCCGCGGGCGAGCTCGGGGGAGGAGGACGCGGGGGAGATGCCGCGGGGCGGGGCGGTCGCCGGAGCTGCGGAGGGGGCGGCGCGCGCGGGGCGGTCGCCGGAGCTGCGGAGGGGGCGGCACGCGCGGGGCGGTCGCCGGAGCTGCGGAGGGGGCGGCGCGCGCCAGCGAGCAGAGGTGGAGCGGAAAGGCGGGGAACGGAGAAGGGAGGGGGCCGGCGGCGAGGGAGGTTGGGCAGGGGCGGACGCGCGCCGAGCGGCGGAGCGAGGCGAGCCGGCGGCGCGGAGGCGGAAGGGGCGACGGCGGCGACGCGGGCGAGGGAGCGAGCGCGGCGCGGCGGGGGTGGAGGTCGTGCGGGGCCGGCGAAGCGCGGCTCGCGGGGGGGTTGACGGGAGCGGCGGAGGCGGCTGGACGCGCATGGTGGCGACGGCGGCAGGAGGGGAGCGGGGCCGGCGGCGAGAGGGCCGAGGCGGCGCGGACGGGGGAGGAGCCGACGGGAGCGGGGCGCACGCGCGGGGAGAAGAAAGAGGGAGAGGGAGGCCGGGGCAGGGGCCAGGGTGGGCCCAGGGGGTGTCGGGGTTGGGCAGGGTGCGGGGCGTGCGTGTGCAGTGCGTGTGTGGCTGGGAGTGCATGGTGGGGCCAGCTGGCGGGGCAGGGAGTGGCTGGGGGGGTGGGGGTGCGGGGCGGTGGAGGGAGTGCCAGGTTGGACTGCTGCGCGCGGGGTGGTGTGTGTGCTTGAGTGGGGGGTGGGCTTAGAGAGAGAGGGAGAGGGCTGGGACAAGTGGCAGGTGGGGATTGGGTAGAGGGGAGAGGGGAGCTGAGGTGGCGAGAGGCTATTGGAGGGAGTGAGGTGGCCAGGGGGTGTGGGTAGGATAGTTGGTAGGTTCAGAAAAAGGGGCGGACCGTTTATATTTTTCTGGGGTGGTCATTCGGGTCATTCGGCCCGTTCGACTGCCCCGCCCAAAATAATTTAATATTTTTATTTGATTGCGACGAACTTTGTAAATAGTTTTGGACAAACAAAATATCCGGCAGCATCCGGGGTTTTGCGTTTGAATTAAGACGGGCGTTTAGAAAACATGAACCGGTTTATCCGCAAATAATTTTATGCAAGCAAATGCAAGATGATGACGATGCTCAATTGCAATGTGGCATGATGACATGAGCATGCGGTCATGATGATGCAATGCACAAAAACAACGCGATTTTCTAGTAGTGGCTTTGCGGGATGCCACAGAAACCTTCTAGAAGGAGGGGGAAAACTTGCCCCCCACTCCAACCCTTGGGGCCGCCGCCCTAGGGCTTGGAGGAGGGGCCAAGGGGGCCGGCCAGCCCCCTATATATAGAGGGCAGGGGCGCAGCCCTCCTCCCCCACTCCTTCAACCCTAGCCGCCATACTGCTGCCCTCCAGATCTCTCTCTCCTGACTACGTGTAGGCGAAGCCCTGCCGCAGAAACTCTCCACCTTTGCACCACGTCGTCGTGTTGTAGATCCAATCTATCTCTCCACCCCACTTGCTGGACCGAGGAATGAGGAGACGTCGAGGTGCCATACGTGTGCGTCTCTCGGAGGCATCGCCACTTGCGGTGTTGGATCGGATCAGATCTCGAGGAGGAGAAGCTAGTACGACTGCATCAACCACGTTCCGCTGTGCGAATCTTCAAGGGTATGAAGATCTGATCTATCCCCCCTCGTTGTTTGCATCTCCTAGATTAGATCTTGGCTTTCCCATTCACATCCGTAGAATTTTTTTGATTTACTATGTTGCGAAACCCTTCAAATATTTGCAGCGATTTAATGAACATAATATACGTCATCTCATAGAAAATTTTCTACTCCACATGCAAGATTGTCTAGACAAACAGCAAGGATTCTACTCAAATCCATCAAGAACCATCAAATCTCTGAGAGAGAAACTAGAGCAGCTATAGAGAAGAACTAGAGTAGCTAGATCATAGCACACATAGGAACAAGGCCAAGGCTAGGGCTCTAGAGAGTGGGCATACTTGTCCATGTCGCCAACTTTTCAGGTCTACCAGCTATAGGAAAGCTTTGGGGTCGATTTGCACTGTGCAGTGAGGTGGGCGTGTGCGATGGTAGAAAGCTATATATAGCTGGGAAAGATAGGGGAGCATAGGACATCTGTCCAGGTTAGGGTATGCGGTGGATCAGACCAAAAATCTAGTTACCTTCTATGAGGTTACCGCTAGATATTTTTAGGTAGCTTCTAGTCTCCAGATATTTTTTAGCTTACTTGGCTATTACTCTTTATTTATTTTTCGAGCAGATAATTATGCTTAGATTAATAGAGCAAGCTAGAATAAATAAAACAAAAATTTATTTTGTTCTTGAAGATATTATTTTTATTGGTATATTATTCCTGGATATTACATTCTACCCTCCTTATAAAAATTTCGTCCTCAAAATTTTACATACCTTTATTTTTCGAAGAGGCAAGGGTAATTTTCCTTTAAGTCGTCCTCCCTTTCCCAAGTGGCTTCGTCTTCACTGTGATTCCTCTATTGAACCTTGACAAACCGAATATTTTTGCGTCTAGTCTCACGGTCTTTAAAATCCAGTATATGAATAGGGTATTCTTTATAGGATAAATCTTCTTGTAGCTTAGGTAATTCAATCTCCACAGGTTGATGTGGGGGTTTCAAACATTTACGGAGTAAGGACACGTGAAATACATTGTGTACACTTGCTATAGAATCTGGCAGCTCTAGCTGATATGCGACTTCCCCAACTTGTTTGGTAATTGAGAAAGGACCAATATATCTTGGACTTAATTTATTTCCATGTCCAAAACGTTTAATCCCTTTCATAGGGGATACTTTTAAATACACTAGTTCTCCCTCCTTAAACCGAAGGTTCCTTCTTCTGCCGTCAACATAACTTTTCAGCCTGCTTTGTACGGTACGTAGTCTCTCGCGTATAAGTTTCACTTTCTCTTCGGTTTCCTGGATTATGTCGGGTCCTAGAATTTTTCTTTCTCCAACATCATCCCAACAAATCGGTGCTCGACATTCCATATAAAGCCTCATAGGGTGCGATTTTAATACTTGATTGATAGCTGTTATTTTATGCGAATTCAGCTAACGACATATATTTATCCCATGCTCCCTTAAATTCTAGAACACACGCCCTAAGCATGTCTTTTAGAATTTGATTAACCCGTTCTGTTTGGCTATCACTTTGCGGATGATATGCCGTACTAAAATCAAGTTTGGTTCCCAACGCTTTGTGCAGACTTCTCCAAAATTTTGAGACAAAACAAAAATCTCTATCTGATGCACTGTGCAAAGGGACGTCGTGAAGAGATACTATTTCCTTGATATATAACTTGGCTAACTTCTCTAGGGAAAAAGTAATCTTCATGGGTATAAAATGTGCAGACTTTGTTAATCGATCCACTATCACCCGTATACTATCATTCCAAGATGGTGTCTTTGGTAGCCCAACAATAAAGTCCATACTAATTTCTTCCCATTTCCAAACAGGTATAAACAAAGGTTGTAAGAGTCCAATTGGTCGTTGGTGTTCTGCTTTTATGCGTCGACATGTGTCACGCTCCATAACAAACTTGGCTATTTCTCTTTTCATATTATTCCATCAAAATGTTGTTTTAATGTCCTGATACATTTTAGTCCTATCTGGGTTCATGGTGTATAGAGAGGAGCAACATCATTAGGTACACAGATTCGGTCTCTAAAGTGTATAGCCCCACTTGAATCAAAATAAAATTCAGATGGTCTGCCATTATCGATATTTTTCTTTAGCCGTACTAGGTCCTGGTCATCCATTTGTTTTTCCACAATCCGCTTCTCCAAGTTTGATGTGACTTGAAGTGTAGATAGTACGCTTCCACGTACATGTACTTTTAGTCTTATTCCTAACCTTTCTAGCTCTCGCGGCAGATGTGGTTCTTGAGTAGCTAGGATACACATGCTGCAATAGGCTTTTCGATTCAAAGCATCTGCCACAATATTTGCCTTTCCTGGATGGTAATTAATATTATGATAATAATCCTTCAATAATTCTAACCACCTTCTTTGCTTCATATTCAATTCTTTTTGGGTAAAAATATATTTTAAACTCTTATGGTCAGTAAATATTTCACAATGCTCTCCATAAAGGTAATGCCTCCGTATTTTTAGTGCAAAAATTACTGCAGCTAGCTCCATGTCGTGAGTTGGATAATTTTGTTCATATGGTTTCAGTTGGCGAGAAGCATAGGCAATAACTTTACCTCTTTGCATAAGTACGCATCCAAGGCCCAATTTTGAAGCGTCACAATAAATGGTGAAATCTTCACCACCAATAGGCAAAGCAAGGACTGGTGCTGAAATTAGGCGATTCTTTAATTCTTGAAAACTTTCCTCGCACTTAGTTGTCCACTCAAATTTAACTCCTTTCTTTGTTAGATGTGTTAAAGGGGTAGCAATTTTAGCAAAGTTCATTATAAAACGACGGTAGTATTCGGCCATCCCAAGGAAGCTTCGGATATCCGTGACAGTGGACGGTCTTTGCCATTCCGACACGGCTTGCACCTTGGCGGGATCAACGGATATACCTTCGCCTGAAATTATATGGCCAAGAAAGGGTACTTGATCCATACAAAATTCACATTTCTTTATCTTTGCATATAGTTGGTGCTCTCGTAGTGTTTGCAGTACAATCCTTAGATGCTTAGAATGCTCTTCTTCCGTCTTTGAATATATAAGGATGTCATCAATAAAGACGACTACAAATTGATCCATGTAAGGCTTGAATATCCGGTTCATTAAATCCATAAAAGCCGCTGGGGCATTAGTCAAACCAAATGGCATAACCAAATACTCGCAATGCCCATAGCGAGTGCGGAAGGCGGTCTTAGGAACATCACTTGGATTTATTTTTAGCTGATGATAACCGGATTGCAAATCAATCTTTGAGAAAACCTTGGATCCTTGTAGTTGGTCAAATAAATCATCTATCCGAGGAAGAGGATATTTGTTTCTAATGGTGACTTTATTTAACTCACGGTAGTCTACACACAATCTTAAACTTCTGTCCTTCTTTTTCACAAATAATACTGGAGCTTCCCAAGGGGAAACACTCGGACGTATAAATCCGTTTTCCTCTAATTCTTTCAGTTGTGTCTTTACCTCTTTTATCTCCATGGGTGCCATCCTATAAGGTGCCTTATGGATCGGCTTTGTTCCAGGAATTAGTACGATCACAAACTCAATTTCCCGGTCCGGTGGTAATCCAGGAAGATCTCTCGGGAAAACATCAGGAAATTCATTTACTACTGGAATTTTATTTATATCTATTTCCTTACTATCCATCATTGCCACAAATGATCTGAATAAGTTTATTCTATTATTATTATGGTATATAACTTCAGTTTGACCGAGAGGCCTAAGTGTAACCGTCTTTTCATGGCAATCAATAGTTGCTTTGTTCCGTTGTAACCAGTCCATCCCAAGTATTACGTCAAAATATTGCATTTCTAGTACGATAAGGTCAGCAGTGAATTTCCATCCCCCAATCTCAATAGGACATGCTTTGCAAATTAATTTTGCACTTCTGCTTTCTAATGGTGTCTCAACGTAAATGATTTCTTCTAATGGGTTGCTAGTAATCTTATGCTTGTTCATGTATTTTGCAGATATGAACGAGTGTGTGGCACCGGAATCAAACAAAATAAAGCCTGGAGCAGACCAGATTGGAAAGTTTCCTGTCACCACGTTGTTAGATTCTTCTGCACTCCTCTGGGTTAAGTTAAACAATCTAGCCCGGTTTCCTCCACGAGGTTTCTCTCTGTTGGTTGGATGGGCTCCTGATGGTTGATTTGAAGTGGTGGTCCTTGCATATTGATTTGACCCATGATGGGTTGTTGATGGAGGTGCAGGAAGGTACATTTGCTAAGGTGGCTGGGGTAGAGCCATAGTCTTTTGCTGAGGAGGAGCCATGATGTTATAATTCTGTTTATTTGGACACTCATGTCTAGTATGCCCCGGTTTCCCGCAGGTATAACACTTGCCCCATCGATCCGGAAAAATATTAGGAGAATGATTTCCCTTACATATTGGACATTTCCTTGTCGTGCTTCCCCATGAATTACCTGCAGCTCGTTCAGTACGACCACCCGATCTAAACCTCCCATTATTTTGATGGTTATTATTATCAAACTTAGGCTTCTTTGATGGATGATTCACCTCGGTTCTTTCTTCTTGATATCTTTTTTCCAAGAGTTGTGCTTTGCTCACCATATCTCTAAATGTATTTAGCTCAAAGGCTTCAACACGTCGCTTAAGTGGTTGTCGTAAACCATTCTCAAAACGCCACGCCTTGGAGCCGTCAGTCTGGAAAAACTCAAGAGCAAATCTTGCAAGTCTAGAGAATTCAATTTCATATTCTGTCACAGATTTATTTCCCTGTTTTAGCTCAAGAATTTCTCTTTCCTTCATGCGCTTAACACTTTTAGGAAAATATTTCTTGTAAAATGCTTCTTTGAATACTTCCCATGAAATTTCAGTACCATCGAAATATGACTTTTTATGTGCATCCCACCACTCAAAAGCACTTGACTGTAGCATATAGATTGCATACACGACCTTCTCCTTGTTGGTGCATTCCATAGCGTCAAATGATTTTTCCATGGCGGTAATCTAGTCCTCCGCTTCAAGTGGATTTGATGTTCCAGTGAATGATGGTGGCTTAAGCTTCTGAAATTATCCAAGTCCATTACGTCGATTGTCGTTCTTCATAACACGCTCGTTGATATTCATTTGACGTTCTTGAGTTTCCTGCTGCTTGTCTAGTATGTTGGTAAGCAGATTGGCGGGCGTGTTTTGGTCTCCCAGTTCGTGTACTATCAGCCAAGCATTATTGTTATGGGAGTTGTTCGCCCCATTGCTAGTACCGTTGCTACGATAATCAGCCATCTATGACAATAACTCAGATAAATTAGCTAAGCTTGTATGGAAGGATATAGTCACATCAAGGTACATATAATAATTTCATGGAAAGATGTATGCAGTGTGTATGTGTGTTGTGATGAGGTAGGCAACCAGCGCAAGTCAATGGATATAGTTAGTCTAGCGGTGAAAAGACATTTTGCATGTCAGTGCATGCATTCCTAGACCACATGCATCGACCCATGTTGCACCCAAGCTAGCTAGTAATTTCTCTAACTAGTACAAGTCATGCATTGAGTACTACTAGATGAAAAATGAAGTGCCAAATTCTTGTTTTTCTTTGTACTAGTCACGTTCCAGGTTTTAGAGGCTCTCTCTTTGTCAGCAAACAAATTTTTTAACATATTCACAAGTCATACACAACTACATTTATGTTATCACGTGATTTTATATATATATATTTATTTATTTCGAAACACATCAAAGTGAAGAAAAATGTTCGAAGGAGATTCCAGTTCTCTAACAAGGAAAAGCCCCAAATTTATCTTGATCAGGGTGAAATCAAACAGGCAAACACAACATAGATAGTAATAGTTTTATAACATTTAAAGCACCTAGCTTAGGTTCTTACATCACACACAAAGCAAACATAAGTAACTTGGGTTCTTATACAACATGCAAGAACAGTTCTACTATAGGTCATAACCATTCTCTAGCCCCAAGAAAGATGACTGGTGCCATCCCCACCATACTTCCATACTTTCCTTGCATTATAGACTGCTCCACCCAAACTCTACGACTTAGCAAGACATTATTCTTTAGGATACTTGATTATAGATAACTAAAGGTACTGCTAGGGTGCTGATTGTTGCATGCTGACACACCCCTTACTCAGGAGCTGCCAACGGAGCTCCCGTCTCCACCGCTGTTCTGCAGGACAGTGATAGTGTCCTTCAGGCAACGAATGCGGCGGTAGAACCTGTGAACAAGACGCTCCAGGAAGGATACTTCCTTTTCACTGGAACGGAGAGCATCCATCAGTTCAACACAAAGGTGCTTAGTCTCCACCGGCTTCTTGCCCATATCATCCATCTCAAGGCACTGGTACTGAAAGGGTAATTGCCCCTATGTGTGGTTTTGGTGATTAATGACAATCCCTATGGACTAATGTTTTCATTGAATTTTATATGAAGGAATATTCCACAAGTCATGCTTATATTCCATGTGTTGGATTCAAGTATGGATGCCATGAAGATAAATATATACCTTGAGTATTGGCATCAAAATCATCGAGTTGAAGAGAATAATATGATATGATCAAGATCTTGAGAGTGTGATCTCAATAGAAGAATTCAAGATATGGCTCTAAGTCAGTGTCATGATAGCCTCATTAGTTGAGCTATGGTTGACTAAGATTTAGAGCATGTAATCAAATGAAGAGTTCCTTATGTACCTCAAGATATTAAGATGGAGCACGAGAAGATACTTGGTTGACCAATACAAAGAGTGAAGAGTGATTTCAAGTTGATCAACACATGAAGCATAAAGAATGTACCACATGGTCTTGTGGTATGGCAAGCCTTGTCAATTATGCATCATGAACTAACCCATCATATATGTGCATTTGCGTTTTCTATATGGTACAGGTATCTTTCCATGGGCATGCTTCAAAAAATGAAGATATTATATATCCCATGAGAGGATGACATCAAGTGGTGATCGTCATCAAGGTTGAGAAGGGCAAGTTCAAGATAAGCATCTCGAGATGATAATTTGCTTGAAGCTTGCCGTCCATATTGGTGATAATGGACATGTCAAGACATGTATTAATGAAGCTATCCCATAGTGGTGTATGTGGGAGCAAATTAGGAGTCTTCACGAAGCAACAATGATCAAGTGTTGCATTCCGGCTTGGGTGGAGCTTGAAGCGTTGTCATCAAGATCAAGAGGGATGCGCAAGGCAAAGGTATGGCCTTGCTAGGTTTTCCTTTTACCGGTCTCAATGTGGTTGTTGGAAGACCGGGATATAGGATAGATAGCCGCACTATCAAGAGGGGCTTTCAGTTGTGTAACTTGATCACATCGTCATAGGGAGATCAATCCTTTACTACTTTTCATCTTCCTATTTTGTTTCTTCTTGGTGTTTCTCCATGTGAGGTTCTTTATATTGTTGCTAGCTCTTCAACAAGCCCAAGTTCATCGAAAATGGAATTCGTATGCATCTTCTATGGCGTTTTCGAGTTTGAAGGTTTTATCGGTTCTTATTTTGGGAGGCTTATTACCTTTCTTCATTTGGTTCTATCCTCCTTTGTTGGTCTATGATGTTTCTCTACACAATCTTGTAAAGCTTGTTGTCCTCGTCAAAACAATCCCAAGATCATCAAAATCGGAGTCTGGATGCAAAAGTTATTGCGTTTTTCGTGAAGCATGTTTCATCCCGGTTGTGGATTCGGTTCAACCGGCTCCCAGACCGGGTGGTCTGGTGCCAGGACCGGAAAATTGGATCTTAAACTGGGATTTTCGGTTTTGTTACTCCGATCTAACCGAGGCTGGGGTCATTAACCAAACCTGGTTGGAGTCCGGTTTTCCGGCTGAGAACCGGACCTTTCGGTTCTGGAGCCGGTCCAACCGAACTTTCAACCGGATTCGCACAGTTTTCTCCTAACGGCCATATTTGCTTTCCCCTATAAAAGGGGGTTCCTTCCCCAACGTTTCCAAGTGTTCGTGACCACGAAATTGACCTCCATTGTTGAACCTCTTGAGCTTGCTTCCTCCCCCTTCCATCCTATGATTCTTGCATCTTTTTGAGTGCTTTGGAAGAGGAGATCCAGATCTACAATCCCCACCAACCAATTCCTCCTCTAAGTGAGGGGAACCCATTGGATCTAGATCTTGGAGTCATTTGTTGACTTCCACCATTGTTCTTCCTCTCTAATTCCTCCCTAGCACTTGTTGCTTTGGTGGGATTTTAGAGCGAAGGATTTGAGCACCCTTGGTGGTCTTGCTTTGCATTCTTGCATAAGTGTTGAGCTCTCCATTGCGATTTGTTCGAGTGAGAGACCGTGAGCTTGTTACTCTTGGAGGGTGACCTCCTAGCTGTCTAGGCGGTTGGTGCCGTGGTGTCCTCTTCGTAGAAGATTGTGAAGAGACCCGGGATTATCCTTCGTGGAGCTTGTGAAGTGGTTGTGGAGCTTGCCATCTCCGGAGTGGAGGAAAAGCTATCCATAAGGAAAGGGACTATTCCTTCGTGGGATAGACTCGGAGAAGAAGGTGAGCCTTTGTGGCGCGTGAGGTATCCTTCGTGGAACCTCACACCTCTCCAACGTGACGTAGCCCCCTTCCCAAAGGTGGTGAACACGGGAATACATCTTCGTCTCCGCGTGCCTCGGTTATCTCTATATCTGAGCTTACTTTCCTTGTGATAGCCATCGAGCTTGAAGTACTTATATCTTGCTTATCACTTGTGGTATATTTATCTTGTGCTATCTTGCTTAGCTTAACTTGTTGTTGGTGCACTTAGTTGAACCTAGTGTATTTAGGTTTTGTGCTTGTAAAATAAAGGTTAGTTTAATTCCGCATTCTATCAAGCCAAAATCATAATAGTTTTGAAATTGCCTATTCACCCCCCCCCCTCTAGGCGACATCTCTATCCTTTCAATTGGTATCAGAGCAAGGTCTCTCCTTGTTTAGGCTTCACCGCCTAGAGTGTAAAGATGTCGGCTAGTAGTATAGTGCATAATGACACAATTATCTTTGATGGCACAAATTATGCTTTGTGGAGAAATTTCTTGCTTTGTAATCTTCGGACCTTGTGTCCAAATATTGAGTGATTTCTAGATGTAGGTTTTTCTCCTCCTATGGATCCTCAAAATCTATCTTTAGAGGATGAGAAAAATTTACATCTCTAAGCTCAAGTATCTAATGAGATTATTTTCTCCTTGAGCCCCACAGTTAATTTGTTCTTGACGATTGTAAAGCGCAAGTCATCTCATGAGATGTGGACCAAGCTTAAAGAAATATTTGGTGGGTCCATTTCTCATAGGGTTAGTGGTATCTCCAAGGAGCTCTCTTCTCCCTCACATCATGAAGAGCTCCAAGTTGCTTCCACCTTCGGCCGCAATGAGATTTCAATTCTTTCCACTTCACTTACATGTGACAATTCACAACGTAATGGCATGGTGAGTGGAAAAATCATATGTGATGATGGTAGTGTTTCTCTTTACACCAATGATTCTTGTTCTATAAATGATAATGGTGTAGTGAGTTTGGACTTAAGCACTTCTTGCAACAATGATGCTATATCCCCTTGTGTTGCTAGTCCTTGTATATCATCTAGAAATTATTTGAGTACTAGTGTAGATGATATGCTTGATCTGCCTTGTTCCCATGAACAAAATGCTTCTATTTCCTCTAGTTGTTTATCTAACAATGTAGAGGAAATCAAACATTCTATGGAGCAAGACATGATCATGAATGAAGATTCAAGAATATACTCATCTTTATCCTCCCGTGCTCACATGTGCCTTATGGCAAGAGGATCAAAGGTAACTCCTACTTTGGATCCCAATATATCTTGTAAATATAATAGCAATGATAATGATGATAGTGATGATGACATTGATGAGGATACTAGTGCTCTCTTGCTTGATTTGACTTTTTTGTGTACCTCTCTTCGTGGTAATAATAAGGCCGTTACTTGTCTGAAACACATTATGGACACCATAATTAAATAAACGGGAACCATAGAGGAGTTGTATTTCCTACTTGATGATGGGAGTCGGAGATTCAATCTCCTTAAGCAAGAGCTTGCCGAGGAGAAGCACACTAACTGTCTCCTCACACAAAAACTTGAATCTTATGAGATTGAAAAGGAAAATTCCATTAATGGTGCTTGTGATACTAACTCTACTTCTTGTGAATCATCTACCCTAAAGGAGAACGTTGAGCTAAGGGATCAACTTGATTTGCTAACTAGCAAGTATAGGAAATTGGAAGAAATTCATGAAAAGCTCTCGGGCTCTCATAATGATCTTTTAATCTCCCATGATGGGCTAAAGTTAGCTTTTGAGGCAAGTATTACTAAGATAACATCTTATGAGCCTCTTTTGGACATTAGCACAACTTCTACTCAAAATGCTATTTTGCCATGTGCTAGTCCTAGTAATCCATCTAGCCATACTCTTGATAAACCTTGTGTTGGATTAATTGCTTTGCCCTGTTGCTCTAACAATGAAGCTTCTAATTCCTCTAGTACTTGTATTTCTACTAACCATATAGAGGAAATAAAAGAGCTCAAGGCCCAAGTCACTTCCTTAAGGAATGACTTGGAAAAGAGTCATGAAGGGAAATCCACACTCGATAATATCTTGAGTGTGCAGAAATCCCCTAATGATAAAAGTGGACTTGGATTCAACTCCAATAAAAAGAACAAGTCCAAGAGCAACAAGAAGAAGGGCCAAGACCAAGTCAAGAATTTGGCCAAGATTATTTGCTTCAAGTACAAGGTTAAAGGACATCATGTAAGATATTGTCCATTGAAGAAAAAGCACTTGAGTGAGAAGCAACAAGGGAAGCAACCACAAGTTCAAGGTCAAGCCCAAGTTGAAGTTAGGCCACTTCCAAAGAAGAATCAAGATAATGCTCCCCAAGCCAAGAAATCAATGAAGAAGAGAAAGGGAGCACTTGTTGCTACATATGTCGTGTGAAGGGTCACTTTGCTTCTTCATGTTCAAACGGTACCTTATCTAACCCTATCATGATTGATGATGATTATTCTCTTAGGAAGTATAATGATGGTAATGTGTTTGCCAAGTTTGTTGGAACTCAAAGTGGTGTCAAGAAAATAACCATTTGGGTTGCCAAGCCTATTGTGACTAACCTCTTAGGACCCAACTTGGTTGGGGACCAACTATCTCAAACTTGATCAATAGGTGTTTATGGAGGGCATTGGAGACTTGGCTAACTCATGAAGAATTAAGGTATCTTCATATGTTATATTTGATCAAGCCAAGTCCTAAGGATTATTATTTCCCTATCTTATCCAATGTGCCTCTTCGCGGTAACTTGTACTTAACTCATTTATATTGTAAGTTACTTGCCCCTTTACATGGTTTGGTTTTGTACCAAGTATGTGTTTGTATTTGGTGTGCCTCATGCTTGATTATTTTGTGTATTAAAGTATGTCTAGGTGTTTGGCACATCATTTACTCGTGTGTTTTATTTTGAGCCTCTAATACATAATGATGATATCTTATTTGACTCTTTTAGAGTGGTTAAGGGAACATCCCATTTTGGGGGAGTGACATGCCTCGCGCATCTCTCATACCTTAAATATGTACATGAGTACTACCACTTAGTATTGATATTGCAAGCTTATCTAGTCACTATGTGTTGTATCATACTCATGAGAAATTCAAATTCTAAATGTCCATTAATTACCTCTAGTTGAGGTTGTTTTACCTCTTATTAATAAAAAATGAATATCACATTATGGGGGAGTAATATGCTTCTTTTGCATATCACAATCCTAGGAAATGTGAATATATGAGGTAGTGCCACTTAGAGTTGATATTGTTGATTATCTTGTTTCTAGGTGCATGTTGGCCCAAACAAGGTCCTATTTTTGTTAGAAGCTTTTATTGCTCGTCTTTTTTATCCTTGTTTGAGTAAGAAATTCTTGGTGCGGTCTTTCTCAAATACATATCTCTATATCCTATTTTGGATACCATTTGCTTCAAGTTATTCTAATCATTGCTTTGCATGATTGTGTGACTAGTTGAAGCTGTCAAGAATATCTATCTTTGCATAGTGCTTAATCTTTTTATTTCTATCCTATGCTTTTTATTGTGAAGATTTATCTTTAATATCCATGCAATATACCACCGGAAATCTATTCCAATACAATCATTGTCTTCGACAATTGATATTACTTGTGTTGGTAGCATTTGTGGATCATCTTCACTTTGGAGTTAACCTCTTATTGCCTTATTTTCTTTCCAAAACTTTGGTGTGGCTCCCATTGTCTTCCTTGGATTTTGAACATCTCTTTGATGATGTTTTTTATTATTATCAAATGTGTTTTAGTGGAAGACAAACCTTTTCTTCTCGAAACCTTGTGCCATTGTGAAAAGTGTTAAGGGTTTGGTTTATTTGTTGAAACCTTGCTCTTTTGGGAGTTTGCTATCTCATTCTTTATTCTCTATTTTATTTTATTTAATGAGATAAATCTTTGATCATTTTTGTTTTTATTTCATCTTTCATGCTTAATAGTTTTTGATCGGTTCATTTATTGAACTTTGTTGAACAAATCTCGTGTTGATTTGATTCTTTGATATAGTTTGGACAACAAATGTGTTTTGCCACACCTTGTATGCCTTCTTGAATATTTTTGGTGATTTGTCCAAAGTATATCTTCATTGGATCTTGAAAGTCTCACGCATCCATGTTTACTAAATTGTATATCGTGTATCATGTTTTGCTTTCTTTGAGCCAATATATAGGGTATACTCCATCAAATCCTTAAACGGCTAAGATGTGCATGAAATTCAAATTTCATCTCTAAATATGCACATATTTTTATGGAGTGTATCCTATGTGTTGTGGTTATTCTAACCACTTTGGACCCAATAAGTTTGGGGACCAAGATGTACTTGAATGTTGTTTTAGGTACATTTAATATGCAATGGATGCTTATCTTGTCTATAAGGAAATTGTTGTCACCACATGATAATTTGAGCCAAGCTAGGATGATCGAAAAATTCTTATCTACTACATCATACCATCGCTATCTCGTTAACAAGTATCTTATTCATGCATACTATTCTTTCATCCAATCTCTTGTAGGTTGCATCTTGGCATGAATTTATCTGTTTGTAAATGTTGCGGTTCTTGCAATTATATTTGAAAGACTTCTTTATCCTTATTGCTTATGTGAGTACATTTGAGACGATGCATATAATGGGGAGTATATAAAATCATGTTCATGATTCACCAATTCCAAATATGCCTTCTAGCAATTTATTGCATATCAACTCCTCAAGGTACTCTCATGTGCAATATTGTTGAAATTGCATTGAATCATTCCTTTTGATACTTGTTGCCTTTCTCAAAGTATCCCAACTAGCATTAGTTACCTTAGTGTTAGTTGTGATGGTTTTGAGATTTTTTTGTTTTTCCTTGGTGAAGTTCATTGATATACCATAAGATAAAATAGAGCCATGGGCTATCTATGCACTTAAGCAAAATATCATTTTTGGTATATCTTATGACTTCCGCTTGGATATCATGTATTCTTTTTATTAACCTCTTATGTGTGGATGTTTCTTTGTGGATTATTCTCATGTTTTTCCCTTAGAAACTTATATACATGACAGTGTTAATCTCTCGCCTTGATATGCTCGCTCTTTTTCGACCATCACTCTTATCCTCTTGATTTTTAATGGTTTTGGTAAGGTCTTGGATTTATGAGTGCTTGGTTTACTTTTATTGCATCTTCACACTCATATCTCAATTTGGTTTCTTTTGGACTTAAGCTTGTCTTGACAAGTGTATTGGTTATATCTAATCCTTGTATCTTGGTTGTGTTCTAAATAATATAGAGGGAGTGAGGATTCCATGTTTGTGCATATTTTTCACAAAGAAACAACTAATTATGCACGAACCTTGGGGAGCTTCCTTATTTCACTTAGATCACTATTTGTCCATTTGATTATTTGGATCTTTTGATTGCTTGCTTCATACGTTGAAGTTCCTTCACCTTGTTATCCTTTTAGCAATCCTTGATCCTCAATATAGTTTGATTTCCTCCAAGTGTTGGTCATTGGATATGTGCATGTGATTTCACTCATATTACGAGTAATGCACACCTTGTGTAGGAACTCATACTATATTGTCCTTCTAACCTTGTTATCTATTTTGGCACTTGTTGTCAATGGGGGAGAAGTTTAGAGGGTTTTAAGGGAAATGGTTTTCTACTTAAGATTGGTTTGTTCTTAAGTGTTTGCCTTTCATGCATTTCATCTTTATTATGTTTTGCATGGTTGTATATATAGTGGAAACTCTCCCAAAGGTTATGCTTGACAATGTATGCAATGAAATTCAAGATCATCACACGTGCATATATTGTGGGGGAGTTTGCTCTATATATGTTGGTTCTACTCACATCTCCTGCATTAGTTGTAGTTTATGTGAGTAGAATCGGTTTTGATATGGGCTAGTATCTTTGTGTTACTTAACCATATCAAATACAACCTCTTGTATACAACTTATTCTCGGATAATATGCGTACTTGTTTCTAATATTTATTATATAAACCCTCTTGTTGTGATTGTCATCAATTACCAAAATGGGGGAGTTTGAAAGCGTAATTTAATTTACCCTATGTGTGGTTTTGGTGATTAATGACAATCCCTATGGACTAATGTTTTCACTAAGTTTTATATGAAGGAATATTCCACAGGTCATGCTTGTAGTCCATGTGTTGGATTCAAGTATGGATGCCATGAAGATAAAGATATACCTTGAGTATTGGCATCAAAATTATCGAGTTGAAGAGAAGAATATGATATGATCAAGATCTTGAGAGTGTGATCTCAATAGAAGAATTCAAGATATGGCTCTAAGTCGGTGTCATGATAGCCTCATTAGTTGAGCTATGGTTAACTAAGATTTAGAGCATGTAGTCAAATGAAGAGTTCCTTATGTACCTCAAGATATTAAGATGGAGCACGAGAAGATACTTGGTTGACCAATACAAAGAGTGAAGAGTGATTTCAAGTTGGTCAACACATGAAGCATAGAGAATGTACCACTTGGTCTTGTGGTATGGTAAGCCTTGTCAATTATGCATCATGAACTAACCCATCATATATGTGCCTTTGTTTTTTCTATATGGTACAGGTATCTTTCCATGGGCATGCTTCAAAAAATGAAGATATTATATATCCCATGAGAGGATGACATTAAGTGGTGATCGTCATCAAGGTTGAGAAGGGCAAGTTCAAGATAAGCATCTTGAGATGATAATTTGCTTGAAGCTTGTCGTCCATATTGGTGATAATGGACATATGAAGACATGTATTAATGAAGCTATCCCATAGTGGTGTATGGGGGAGCAAATTAGGAGTCTTCACGAAGCACAATGATCAAGTGTTGCATTTCTGGCTTGGGTGGAGCTTGAAGCGTTGTCATCAAGATCAAGCGGTATGCACAAGGCAAAGGTATGGCCTTGCTAGGTTTTCCTTTTACCGGTCTCAAGGTGGTTGTTTGGAGACCGGGTTATAGTATAGATAGACGCACTATCTGTTGGGCCACGCGGAGATAAAATAAAATTTTCCTCTAACGTGGTGATCCCAAGATCTAGCTGAGGTAGAAGGCCACGAGGTTTACCACTAGACACGCGGTTGCGGATTACTGATGATGCGCGTCAGTTGATGCAGTGCAGTCCTCACGATCCGATCGTCCTGGTGCTGATCGCACAGCACCTCTGCTGGTATCCACACGTACAAGGAGGAGCGCCGGCGGCGAACTGCTAGGTTCGTTACGGCGGCTGGACTGCTGTGGAGCTAGGGTTTCCAACACATGGAATTACCTAACCGAACAACGATTAACCCTTCTGGGTTACTGTGCTCCACTATATATAGGGAGTGAACGTGGGCTCTGCTCGCGCGACCCATTCACTAAAGCCCATATAACTCTAGTCACCGTGAGTCCAACTCACTAACTCAGTCCTAATCTGGTTTAGGTCCAACCCAACCAGATTATATGTTCAGATCCAATCCGAGCTTGCTCCCACTCTTAAGTGTGTGACCCCGCAGGCTCATGGTTACTTGGACACGATTAGAGTCCGACTCACAATCGATCAATCGGCATCGGCTCCTAGCAGAACTTGCCGATTCCCAAGTACCAAAGAGTCATGACGACTTGCCTTTCCAATGCGACTTACGTCTGAGTCCCTTTTGCCTCACGATATACCTTGTCAGACTATAGGCGAATATATGTCATCCCTTAAATAGTCCGACTCTCTTCTCGATCCGAGATAAGTGATTCACCCGACTAACTCTTAGCCGATCGCCTCGGTTAACACTAACCGAGTCGTGCATGGCCATGCTTTCCGAATCATATCTCACGACGGGCCCAGAGAATATCTCTCCGTGTGGAGGGGCAAAATCCCATCTTGGTTATTCACATCACGCAGCTTGATTCTCATTCGACCCGAACCCTGCCTTTATAACTGCCAGTTACGGATCAGCGTTTGACAGAACCTAAGTCGGTGATCCTCAACTCGGACTATGCAACAACCTCAGGTCTAAGGATTACATTGATTGAGATATACAAATGACAGCTTAGTTCGTTGTACCTCAATATGGGTCAATCCGACTCGCTAAACTCTTTAGCCTAGTCTGTGTAAGTTGGAATAGCATCTCCATGCCCATGACAAGTGGAACCGAGTCATCAAGCCAACTTTCACATTGGTCTAAGTTGTGTGTCCAGCACAACCAATGAGACCAAGGATATTTAGTACAAACAACATGAATGCATAGTTCCACAACTGAATCACATATTCAATGATACACATCAGATGTTTATACAAGGACTACTTAATAACTTTATGAATAACAATGGGAAATATCATCATACATGATTGCCTCTAGGGCATATTCCCAACAGTCTCCCACTTGCACTAGAGTCAATCTTCTGACATCACATGTCTAAGCATCTAATGCCCATGGCTCTTAGGTGCGCCTCATGCTTCGGCTGGGGTAACGGCTTTGTCAACGGATCCGCAATGTTTGCATCCGTGTGTACCTTGCATAACTTGATATCACCCTGATCCACGAACTGGCGAATTAGGTGGTACCGCATGAGTATGTGCTTGTTCTCTCTGGGTTGTCTAGGTTCGTTGGCTTGTGCAATAGCACCATTGTTGTCACAATACACGTCCAACGGATTGGACGAGCCCTGAACCACACCAAGATCCATGAGGAATTCCTCATCCAAACAGCTTCCTTTGCTGCCTCCGAGGCAGCAATATACTCAGCCTCTGTTGTAGACGCAGACACAGTCTCTTGCTTGGAACTTTTCCAGCTCACAGCACCTCCGTTTATAATAAACACGTATCCGGATTGCGAGCGAGAATCATCGGAGTCGGTGAGATAACTCGCATCCGTGTAACCCTTTACACTGAGTTCATCTTCACCACCATAACCAAGAACATATCCTTAGTCCTTCTCAAGTACTTTAGATATTTTTTAGCCGCTGTCCAGTGGATCTCTCCAGGATCAGCCTGGTATCTTCTCACAACACTTAGAGCATAGGAAACATCCGGCCTAGTACAAATCATGGCGTACATGATGGATCCAACTGCAGAAGCATATGGAATCGCACTCATCATCCGACTTCGCTCATCAGTTGTCGAAGGACACTGAGTCTTGCTAAGTTTTACACCATGGGACATCGGTAAGAACCCCTTCTTAGACGATTCCATGTTGAACTTTTTCAACACTTTGTCCAAATAAGTATTCTGACTCAATCCAATGAGCCTCCTTGATCTATCTCTATAGATCCGGATTCCGAGGATGTATGTTGCCTCACCCAAGTCTTTCATTGAGAAACTCCTTTCCAATGATTCCTTGGTTTCTTGCAACATCTGGACATCATTTCCAATCAGTAATATGTCATCCACATATAAGATTAGAAAATTTACTTTGTTCCCACTAAACTTTTGTACAAACAAGAATCATGATCACTCTTGATGAAGCCAAACGATTTGACTACCTCATCAAAGCGAATATCCAACTCCGAGATGCTTGCTTCAACCCATAAATGGATTTCTGAAGTTTGCATACTTTGTCAGCATTAGCCGGATCGACAAAACCCTCGGGCTGTATCATATACACGTCCTCGGTTAAATTTCCATTAAGGAAAGCCGTTTTGACATCCATCTGCCATATCTCATAGTCGAAATAGGCCGCTATAGCTAACATGATCCGAACTGATTTAAGCATCGCTACGGGCGAGAAGGTCTCGTCATAATCAACTCCTTGAACTTGTCGGAACCCCTTCGCGACAAGGCGTGCTTTATAGATTGAAACATTTCCATCCATATCAGTTTTCTTCTTAAAGACCCATTTGCACTCGACGGGTCTTGCACCGTCTGGCAGATCAACCAAGTTCCAAACTTGATTTTCATCCATGGACTTTATCTCGGATCTCATGGCTCCAAGCCATGACTCGGAATCAGATCCCACCATCGCTTCCGAATAATTTGCCGGCTCATTACTGTCTAACAGTAACACATCACGAACACTTCGTAATCTTGCCGATCTTCGTAGTACAGGTGCTGCTTTCAGCTCAGCTGCCACGATCGGCTCAACCTCCAAGGTTTTTGCCGATTCGCTATTAGCCGATTCCTCTCGAATTTCTTCGAGTTGCAACGTGCTCCCACTTACTCCCCGACTGAGAAACTCTTTCTCAAGGAAGACACCGTTCCGAGCGACAAACACTTTTCCCTCTTCTCGGTTGTAGAAGTAGTAACCCAAGGTTTCCCTCGGATACCCCACGAAAATACATTTATCCGACTTGGCCGTAAGCTTGTCCGACTGAAGTCGCTTGACAAAAGCTTCACAACCCCAAATCTTAAGAAAAGACAAACTCGGCTTTTTGCCTGTCCACATCTCATGCGGTGTCTTCTCTACCGATTTTGATGGTACTTTGTTTAGTGTGAACGCGCTTTGTTCTAGACAATAACCCCAAAATGATAAAGGCAGATCTGTCCGACTCATCATTGATCGTACCATGTCCAACAAGGTCCGATTCCGCCTTTCCGAAACACCATTCCTTTGTGGCGTTCCTGGCGGAGTAAGTTGAGGAACTATTCCACAATTTTTCAGATGGTCATCAAACTCATGGCTCATGTACTCGCCTCCTCGGTCCGACCGAAGAAACTTTATTTTCTTGCCGAGTTGATTCTGTGCTTCATTCTGGAATTCTTTGAACTTTTCAAAGGCTTCCGACTTATGTTTCATCAGTAGTATATCCATACCTACTCAAATCATCAGTGAAGGTAATGAAGTACTCATAACCACCCCTGGCTGTCGTGCTCATTGGTCCACATACATCACTATGTACTAGTCCCAACAAGTCGGACGCCCTTTCGCAACTCTTTGCAAAAGTTGTCTTGGTCATTTTGCCGAGTAGGCAGGATTCGCATGTCTCGAACGACTCCAAGTCGAACGAAGTTAGGAGTCCATCATCATGGAGCTTCTTCATGCGTTTCCAACTTATATGACCAAGCCGACAGTGTAAGTCATATTCAGATCATTTGGTTTCAACCTTTTAACATTTATGTTATAAACCGACTCACCATCAAGATTCAAAATAAATAACCCGTCTTGGACGGGTGCAAAGCCGTGAAACATATCATTCAAATACAAAGAACAACCATTATTCTTGATATTCGACTCATAGCCTTGCCTCATTAAACATGAAGCAGAAATAATGTTTCGACTGAGCACTGGAACATAATAACAATTATTTAGTTCCATAATGAATCCGGAAGGTAAATGAAGTTGCATCGTGCCGACTTCCAACGCAGCAACTCTTGCTTTGTTGCCGACTCGAATATCAACCTCGCCTCTTGCTACTCCTAGTTCTTACCAGTCCCTGCAACGAGTTGCAGATGTGAATAACTGATCCGGTATCATATACCCAAAGAACTATTAGGTGCATCAGCAAGATATATGTCTATAACATTGCAACAAGTGTACCTGAGTCGGAAGTCATACCTCCACTCTTGGCTTTGTCGGCAAGTACTTGCTGCAGTTCCTTTTCCAGTGGCCATCCGCCTTGCAGTAGAAGCAAGTGGATCCGGCTGAAGGAGATGGCTTAGTCCCTGAGGAAGCGCTTGGGACAGGGTCCTGAGCCTGCTTTCCTCCTGACTTAGCCTTCTTCTTAGTCCAAGAACTCTTCTTGAACTTAGCCTTATTCTGCACCATCAACACTTGACTGGTGCCTTTCTTGAGATCCGCCTCTGCCTGCTTGAGCATCCCATGCAATTCAGTGAGCTTCTTATCCATACCATGCATGTGGTAGTTCGAAATGAACTGCCCATATGCACTAGGAAGAGAGTTCAGAATTATATCCGTAGTGAACTCTTCGCTTATGGGGTAGCCAAGCCTTTCCAGAGACTGCACGTAACCAACCATTTTGATCACATGCGGACTCAGTGGATCACCATCCTTAAGCTTGCAGCTCAGCAAAGCCTGAGAGACTTGATACCTCTCAGTCTTCGCCTGAGCCTGGAACATACTTTTGAGGCTTTTGATCATATCGTAGGCCTCAACATGCTCGAACTGCTTTTGCAAGTCCGGTTCCATGTGAGCAAGCATAAGACAGCTGATCCGTGGACTCATCCTTAGCCTGACGGTAGGCATTGGTGACTGCGACAGTCGCATTCTCATTCGGCTCATCTGGAAGTGGGTTGTCTAGGACATGGTCCTTCTTTCTTGTTTGAGAACATTCTCAGATTTCGATACCAGTTGGTAAAATTAGTGTCGTTCAGTTTATCTTTCTCAAGAATGGTTCTCAACGCAAAACCGGATATCTGAGAGTGACTGCTACTTACTTGGTGCCATGATCTACAACAGAATATGCAAAACACTTAAGACGTGTATTCATAAAAGAGCAAGCATATTAAACATTTTAATATTTTATGCTCCCACTAGAACCAACACCCCTCCGATGGTTACTTAGTGATTCAGGATCCTAAATAAGCAAGTCGGCTACTGAGCTTTAGCATCACCGCTAGCCGCCAAGTGATCTAGGTAGACAACTCCTTGTCAATCGCATCTCATGCGACTCCTGTTGGACGGGTGGCATCACATGCCCCGGCTCCCATCCGACCTTTCCCCGAGTCCCACAACCGTTGTGATAGACCCGTCTAGCTTACCGAGTGTTTCTGCAGTAAGAGTCCGACTCGAACCCACCTAGTCGGAAAGAATTGGCAGCACCTCAATTTTATGAGCCCACTACCAAAAATGTACGACTTGTGATGGTGCAAACACTGGCGGGAAAACCGACTAGACCTTCTTTGAGGGATTAAATTTTACCGACTATCTAATAGAGGTAAAACTGAGACATAACAATAACACAAATAAAGCAATTATAATGTGAAATGGTATGGCTCTCTTCATGGCGATCTCCATCTCCACAAAGCCTGTAATCCGACTCGTGCCAACTCTTGTCACTTGCCGTCTTACTCCATGTCGCCGACATGTATAACGCCTTGCATGCCTTCCGGGTTCTCAAACAGCTACACTAGCTTAGTAAAGTAAATTACATAGAGAATCCGACACGCAGGTCGTTATACAATAAAATGACAGCACCTAGGCTCCAGCGGGCTGACAAAAACCGTGATTCGCAGATCACGTATGGATTACACACATACATCACATGCACATGAACCATACCATTCACAACTTCCTGCAAAAACAAGTTATGCATAGATACAATATCTACCGGCGTTGTGAAACTCGCAACGATATCTAAGGCGCTACGACAGGGCGAAGCCGGCGGTCCCGATTCGATCAAACCATTTGATCTTCGATCACCGCTTCTGGATTTACGTGTCACAGTCTACCCCGATGGCGGAAGCCGACCGGTAGGGGTATGTCGTTCCACGACCTCAGCAGTATGATCACGGAAATCAGATCTACCATTCCCCGAGTACAGTTGATCCAATCAACTTCATACAAAACCGATCTATCTCATAGATCGACCACCAAAACAGCACATAGATCTCATCTATAGCCTACCGCATATTTCATATGCGAGATCTCGAGCCTAAAACCAGAAGCTATCGCTCTGATACCACTGTTGGGCCACGCGGAGATAAAATAAAATTTTCCTCTAACGTGGTGATCCCAAGATCTAGCTGAGGTAGAAGGCCACGAGGTTTACCACTAGACGCGCGGTTGCGGATTACTGATGATGCGCGTCAGTTGATGCAGTGCAGTCCTCACGATCCGATCGTCCTGGTGCTGATCGCACAGCACCTCTGCTGGTATCCACACGTACAAGGAGGAGCGCCGGCGGCGAACTGCTAGGTTCGTTACGGCGGCTGGACTGCTGTGGAGCTAGGGTTTCCAACACATGGAATTACCTAACCGAACAACGATTAACCCTTCTGGGTTACTGTGCTCCACTATATATAGGGAGTGAACGTGGGCTCTGCTCGCGCGACCCATTCACTAAAGCCCATATAACTCTAGTCACCGTGAGTCCAACTCACTAACTCAGTCCTAATCTGGTTTAGGTCCAACCCAACCAGATTATATGTTCAGATCCAATCCGAACTTGCTCCCGCTCTTTGTGTGTGACCCCGCAGGCTCATGGTTACTTGGACACGATTAGAGTCCGACTCACAATCGATCAATCGGCATCGGCTCCTAGCAGAACTTGCCGATTCCCAAGTACCAAAGAGTCATGACGACTTGCCTTTCCAATGCGACTAACGTCTGAGTCCCTTTTGCCTCACGATATACCTTGTCAGACTATAGGCGAATATATGTCATCCCTTAAATAGTCCGACTCTCTTCTCGATCCGAGATAAGTGATTCACCCGACTAACTCTTAGCCGATCGCCTCGGTTAACACTTAACCGAGTCGTGCATGGCCATGCTTTCCGAATCATATCTCACGAGAGGGCCCAGAGAATATCTCTCTGTGTGGAGGGGCAAAATCCCATCTTGGTTATTCACATCACGCAGCTTGATTCTCAGTCGACCCGAACCCTGCCTTTATAACTGCCCAGTTACGGATCAGCGTTTGACAGAACCTAAGTCGGTGATCCTCAACTCGGACTATGCAACAACCTCAGGTCTAAGGATTACATTGATTGAGATATACAAATGACAGCTTAGTTCGTTGTACCTCAATATGGGTCAATCCGACTCGCTAAACTCTTTAGCCTAGTCTGTGTAAGTTGGAATAGCATCTCCATGCCCATGACAAGTGGAACCGAGTCATCAAGCCAACTTTCACATTGGTCTAAGTTGTGTGTCCAGCACAACCTCAATGACCAAGGATATTTAGTACAAACAACATGAATGCATAGTTCCACAACTGAATCACATATTCAATGATACACATCAGATGTTTATACAAGGACTACTTAATAACTTTATGAATACAATGGGAAATATCATCATACATGATTGCCTCTAGGGCATATTCCCAACACTATCAAGAGGGGATTTCGGTTGTGTAACTTGATCACATCATCATAGGGAGCTCAATCCTTTGCATACTTTGCATCTTCCTATTTTGTTGCTTCTTGGTGTTTCTCCATGTGAGGTTCTTGATATTTTTTTCTATCTCTTCAACAAGCCCAAGTCGTCGAAAACGGAATTCGTATGCATATTCTATGGCGTTTTCGAGTTTGCAGGTTTTATCGGTTCTTATTTAGGGAGGCTTATTACCTTTCTTCATTTTGTCCTATCCTCCTTTGTTGGGCTATGATGTGTGTCTACACAATCTTTTAGAGCTTGTTGTCCTCTTCAAAACAAGCCTAAGATCATCGAAATCGGAGTCCGGATGCAAAAGTTATTGCGTTTTTCGTGAAGCATGTTTCATCCCGGTTGTGGATTCGGTTCAACCGGCTCCCAGACCGGGTGGTCTGGTGCCAGGACCGGAAAACTGGATCTTAAACCGAGATTTTTTGTTTTCTTACTCTGAATCTAACCGAGGCTGGGGTTAGTAACCAAACCTGGTTGGAGTCCTGTTTTCTGGGCTGAGAACCGGACCTTCCAGTTCTGGAGCCGGTCCAACCGAACTTTCAACCGGATTCACACAATTTTCTCCAGGCGGCCATATTTTCTTTCCCCTATAAAAGGGGGTTCTTCCCCCAACGTTTACAAGTGTTCTTGACCATGAAATTGACCTCCATTGTTGAACCTCTTGAGCTTGCTTCCTCCCCCTTCCCTCCTATGATTCTTGCATCTTTTTGAGGGCTTTGGAAGAGGAGATCTAGATCTATAATCCCCACCAACCAATTCCTTCTCTAAGTGAGGGTAACCTATTGGATCTAGATCTTGGAGTCATTTGTTGACTTCCATCATTGTTCTTCCTCTCTAACTCCTCCCTAGCACTTGTTGCTTTGGTGGGATTTTAGAGTGAAGGATTTGAGCACCCTTGGTGGTCTTGCTTTGCATTCTTGCATAAGTGTTGACCTCTCCATTATGATTTTTTTGAGTGAGAGACCGTGAGCTTGTTACTCTTGGAGGGTGACCTCCTAGTTGACTTGGAGGTTGGTGCCGCGGTGTCCTCTTCGTAGAAGATTGTGAAGAGACCCGGACTTCTCCTTTGTGGAGCTTGTGAAGTGGTTGTGGAGCTTGCCATCTCCGGAGTGGAGGAAAAGCTATCCATAAGGAAAGGGACTATTCCTTCGTGGGATAGACTCGGAGAAGAAGGTGAGCCTTTGTGGCGCGTGAGGATTCCTTCGTGGAACCTCACACCTCTCCAACGTGACGTAGCCCCTTCCCAAAGGTGGTGAACACGGGAATACATCTTCGTCTCCGCGTGTCTCGGTTATCTCTATATCCGAGCTTACTTTCCTTGTGATAGCCATCGAGTTTGAAGTACTTATATCTTGCTTATAACTTGTGGTATATTTATCTTGTGCTATCTTGCTTAGCTTAACTTGTTGTTGGTGCACTTAGTTGAGCCTAGTGTATTTAGGTTTTGTGCTTGTAAAATAAATGTTAGTTTAATTCCGCATTCTATCAAGCCAAAACCATAATAGTTTTGAAATTGCCTATTCACCCCCCTCTAGGCGACATATCTATCCTTTTAGGTACGCCAGCAGAGGGTAGTTGATGTTCCTAATCTCCACTTGACGCTCAGCTGCCAATGCATGGGTGACCATCAGAGAAGCAGCCTGTTCAGCCTCAACAATGCTTGCTGCAGCTGCTTCAAAGTATAGAGAGGGAATCTTTGGTCCCATGTTGACTTGAACACCTACGACGTACAATCCTTTGGTACCAGGCTTCCAGTTAGAGACTGGTGCTTCCAGACCCAGTATTGTTGCGAACTCCTCTAGGAAGAGCTTAGCTGGAAACTCAACGTACGATATCCTGAGTTGACAATAAATATTTCACATTAGTAAGACAAGCATTCATGCATGACTACGCATTTTTCCTAAGAACTACTAGTACCTAGTCTACAATGCAAATAAATACGTATATGCACAACACAATACAAACCAGCACGTCGGTGCGCAGAGCAAGAGTAAACAAAACAAGCACATCTCATCATATAAGCAAGGTCGCCACTACCCAAGCTAGTATACCTATTTATTGACCTTTTATGTTTTCATGTGCTTCTAAGCCTATAGTTTAGTTAATTAAATTGTTAATATGTTAATTATCTGGAACCTTGGCTCTGATACCAATAAAACTGTCACTCCCCAACTAAGGAAATGACTAAATGTGACAGTTGTCGTATCCTTATGAGATAAAAATACCTCATAAGCATACAAGGCACAAGTAGTAATCGTGAAATTAAAGCACAATGAGAACTAGGTTTCATTTATTCATCAATATTACATTGTAGGGTACAAAGGCATGCAAGCTAAATATTATATTGGTCCAACCTATGAAGCAAGCATCGAAGGCATTCCTTCAATTTATTTAAGGCAACATTATTGAGTGTAGTAGTAAAATCCTAGCCCAACATCAGATATCTAGTGGTTATTTGCTATAACTTCAATGACATTCCCATCTAGCTCACTTTGCTCACAAACTGCGCATACCAGAGAAAAGAAAAATAGGCCATGAGTATGTTGATACATACTCAGCAAGGATAAATAGTGATTAACAATAAAATAGCATGTAATAAATTCAAGTAATTTAAGTGATAGAAGAACATGTCTATTGCTATCTTACAAGCGTGTAAAAACAATATAAATGATTAATTGGTTAGCACAATCCTAAATATAATGACCTCTGCAGAAACACGCTAATACCCGTCGTAATCTCCACCAATGGTTATACCCCTCTTCGAGAATCACGACATCGAGTCCCCTACTTGTACAAGGTCAATCCATCTCACACTGATACCGGCGTGACCGCGTACCGTTATTTCAGGTATCGACCGTCTCAGGCTAGATATACCATATATTCCATGATTACGACGGGCGATCAAAAATAGTTCAAGTATACTCGTCTCAACTGTTTTATTCATTCATGTATGATGTTCATGTTTCATCCAACGTTCATCAACAAACCACTTTTCTTATCACATGTAACTGTTCAAGCACTTAAGAATATTCAAGCATCAAGATTAAATATATTTAGTAATTTATTTAGTTCAGAGAACTGGTATGCACAGCCTTGCCTTTGATTGTTTGTTCTTCGATCAACTTGGCTTCAACCTAATCAGGTTGTACAAATTACATCAGTCTATTTTACTAGAAACAAGTCCAATCATTATTACATGCATAGTACCAACAACAACAGGTGAGACATGACATGATGTGTGAATAGCTACCTATACTAGTACTGTTGGAATTTGGTGTATATTGGGCTATTGGCCCATTAGACAAATTCTGAAATTCTCTTTGGCCCACTTGTATATGGCAGCATATGGCTGTGCTAGTGGTGCTAAAGTTTAGTCCCACATTGCTAGTTGAAGGGAAGTTGGACCACCTTATATAGTAGAGTGTTGCACCACTCACTAAGGTGTGACAAGAAGAGTAGCCCTCGCGCACTCCTCCTCCGACGCCGCCCGCCTCGCCACGCCTCGCCTCGTCATGACGCGCGCCGCGGGTTGCGGGAATCTCGCCGAGCCGAGCTTTATTTTGCTTGTTGGGAAAACTGATTATGAGTCATTAACGGACGCGTTAATTACAGCCGTTTCCAGTTTTTATGGACGTGGCTGTTACCGAATCGGACGTGGGCTGAGCCCACGATCCTCCTAACCTGCACTATATAAAGCGTCCGAGCTAAACCTAATCGGTACGGAATCAATCCACACACGCGCCTACCTCCAGAACCTTGCGTCGCCGCTTTCGTCTTCTCCATCCCGGCTTGCGGCGTGCACCGCAGATCGGGACAGTAGGCCTCCGGAACCCCGCCTCTCGTGAACCTGTACGGGTGAGGGGCGATCAGGTTTTTGGGGAGCGCTCAAGCGCGACTACTGGCAACCACGACGTCATCCGACGACGAGTTCCCGAACGACGACTTCTTCCCGGACGTCAGCGACCTCTTCGACAACCACAACATGGGCGACGCTGCTGTGACCGCTGCGGCTGCTATTCAGCCTACTCTGTACGTGATACTCAACTGTCTTTTTCTGATTATGCTAGAGTACTTTATTCTAGCGTTTGGTGTAGATGTGATAGATTTATCTTATATAGATGTAATATGTCCATCTACTTTGTTGATCTGCATGATTGGTTTTACTACTATCTGTATGATCATGATTTATAAGTTTATTATTCATTAAAATCATATGGATTATTGCTTATATTTCCAACAATCCAAAAACCTGATTATAGGCAACTGAATTCCACTGGTGTAGCCGCGGCTACTAGGCCGCCTCCTTTTGATGGCATGCACTATAAGAGATGGCGCAAGAGAGCAGTTCTCTGGTTTGAAAACCTAAACTGTTATATAGCGCCACTCTTGGCAAGCCTGAAGGAGATCTTTCTGCTGAGCAGGAAGCGAACTTTAAGAAAGCCGATACCATGTTTATGGCGGCTTTGTTCAGTGTTCTTGGGGACAACATTGTTGACCCTTATATGTCATTTGATAATGGCAAGGACGCGTGGGAAGCGCTCGAGGCCAAGTTTGGGGTCTCGGACGCTGGCACTGAGCTGTACGTCATGGAACAATTCTATGACTACAGGATGGTTGATGAGCGCTCCGTCGTTGAGCAAGCTCATGAGATACAATCACTTGCCAAAGAACTTGAGCAGTTCAAGTGTTCCTTACCGGACAAATTTGTGGCTGGTGGCATTATTGCCAAGCTTCCTCCTTCGTGGAGGAACTTTGCTACTTCTCTCTGAAACATAAGAGACAAGAGTTTTTCGTTACGGATCTCATTGGGTCTCTTCATGTGGAAGAGAAGGCGAGAGCAAAGGACAAAACTGCTCGAGGACTTGAGGGAGGTTCTACTGCCAATTTAGTGCAGAGGAAAAACTTCCAATCCCACAAGTTCAAGAATAAGAACAAAACTGAAGGAAAGGGAAAGTTCGATGGCAAGAACAAGGCCACGCACTCAACCAACTTCAAGAAGAAAAATGATAAGAGGAAAGGCTCTTGCCACGTCTGTGGTGATCCTGGTCATTGGGCTCCTAGCTGCCCTAATCGCTTTGACAAGCGTCAACATGGGAACAGCGGCAATGCCGCTAATGTTGTTATTAGCGATACTGAGATGAAGGATGCTGGGTACGGTATTTTACCTACTATCCTTTCAGTATGTCATTCTCCTCTCCTGATTGGTGGATAGACACTGGTGCTAATACACATGTATGTTCTGATATTTCCATGTTCTCCTCTTATCAGGTCTCAAGGACTTCTTCCGTGCTGATGGGAACGGCTCACGTGCTTCTGCTCATGGTGTTGGTACGGTAGATCTGAAGTTTACTTCGGGGAAGACCGTACAACTGAAGAACGTGCAGCATGTTCCCTCCATCAATAAGAATCTCGTCAGCGGATCGCTTTTATGTCGAGATGGCTTTAAGTTGGTTTTGAGTCCAATAAAAGTTGTAATTTCTAAGTATGTACAATTTGTTGGAAAAGGTTATGAGTGCGGAGGTCTGTTCCGCTTGTCTCTGTCAGACTCATGTACTAAAGTTATTAATCATGTTTGCAATGATAATGAGTCCAATGTTTGGCATTCACGACTCTGTCATATTAACTTTGGTTGCATGACACGGCTAGCCAATATGAGTTTAATTCCGAAATTTACCACTGTCAAAGGCTCTATGTGCCAAGTTTGTGTGCAAGCAAAGCAACCCCGCAAGTCTCATACGGCTGCGGAACCGAGAAACTTAGCACCGCTAGAACTTATACATTCAGATCTCTGTGAGATGAATGGTGTGTTGACAAAAGGTGGAAAAAGATACTTTATGACGTTGATTGATGACTCCACTAGATACTGCTATGTTTATCTCCTGAAATCTAAAGATGAAGCTTTGAACTACTTCAAAATCTATAAAGCTGAGGCAGAAAACCAACTTGATCTTAAAATCAAGCGGCTAAGGTCGGATCATGGTGGAGAGTACTTTTCAAATGAATTTGATTTATTCTGTGCGGAACATGGTATTATACATGAGAGGACGCCTCCCTACTCACCTCAGTCAAATGGGGTGGCCGAAAGGAAGAACCGCACTCTAACTGATTTGGTTAACGCCATGTTAGATACATCGGGTCTTTCCAAGGAATGGTGGGGGGAGGCGCTAATGACCGCGTGTCATGTCCTAAACCGTGTTCCTGTAAAGGATAAAACCATGACTCCATTTGAGGAATGGGAAAAGAAAAGGCTTAAACTCTCTTACTTACGAACTTGGGGTTGTTTGGCGAAAGTCAATATTCCAATACCCAAGAAGCGAAAGCTTGGACCAAAAACCGTTGATTGGTGTTTTTCTGGGATATGCTTTTCATAGCATTGGCTTAGATTTTTGATAGTAAAATCTGAGGTATCCGACATGCATGTTGGTACAATTATGGAGTCGAATGATGCGACTTTCTTTGAGGACATCTTTCCTATGAAAGGCATGTCTAGCTTATCAAATCAGGAGATGACTAGTTCATCTAGTCAGGAATTTTCTATAATTCCTGAACCCACTATGCCGATAGAACACTCTGATGATCCTGTGGAGGATGACAATGAAGCTCCCAAAAGGAGCAAGAGACAAAGGACTATAAAGTCATTTGGTGATGATTTCATTGTGTACCTTGTGGATGATACTCCCACTTCTATTTCAGAAGCCTATGCATCTCAAGATGCTGACTACTGGAAGGAAGCTGTCCGAAGCGAGATGGATTCCATCTTAGCTAATGGTACTTGGGAAATCAGTGATCGTCCTTATGGGTGCAAACCTGTAGGATGTAAGTGGGTGTTCAAGAAAAAGCTTAGACCTGATGGTACTATTGAAAAGTACAAAGCACGTCTTGTGGCTAAGGGTTATACCCAAAAGGAAGGTGAAGACTTCTTCGATACCTACTCACCTGTAGCCAGATTGACCACTATTCGAGTACTACTATCCTTGGTTGCCTCACATGGTCTTCTCGTTCATCAAATGGACGTTAAGACAGCTTTTCTAAATGGAGAGCTAGATGAGGAAATTTATATGGAGCAGCCTGACGGATTTGTAGTAGATGGTCAAGAAGGAAAGGTGTGTAAGTTAGTGAAGTCTTTGTATGGTCTTAAGCAAGCTCCTAAGCAGTGGCACGAGAAGTTTGAAAGAACTTTAACTGCTGAAGGCTTTGTTGTAAACGAGGGCAAAATGTGTGTACTATCGCCATGGTGGGGGCGAGGGAGTTATTATGTGTCTCTATGTTGATGACATATTGATATTCGGGACCAACCTCGCTGTTATAGAGGAGGTCAAAGAGTTCCTATCTCGTTGCTTTGAGATGAAGGACTTGGGAGTGGCTGATGTAATCTTAAACATCAAGCTACTAAAGGATGACAATGGTGGGATTACATTGCTTCAGTCTCACTATGTGGAAAAGATATTGAGTCGCTTTGGGTATAGCGACTGCAATTCTTCTCCAACGCCTTATGATCCGAGTGTGCTACTTCGAAAGAATCGAAGGAATGCTAAAGATCAATTGAGATATTCTCAAATTATTGGCTCGCTCATGTATTTAGCCAGCGCTACTAGACCTGACATCTCCTTTGCTGTAAGCAAACTGAGTCGATTTGTGTCAAATCCTGGAGATGATCATTGGCATTCTCTTGAAAGAGTTTTGCGCTATTTGAAAGGCACTTCGAGTTATGGTATTCACTATACTGGGTATCCTCGGGTACTTGAGGGTTATAGTGATTCAAATTGGATATCTGATGCCGATGAGATTAAGGCCACAAGTGGTTATTTGTTTACACTTGGTGTTGGCGCTGTTTCCTGGAAGTCTTGCAAGCAGACCATCTTAACGAGGTCAACAATGGAAGCAGAACTCACAGCATTAGACACATCCACTGTTGAAGCAGAGTGGCTTCGTGAGCTCTTGATGGACTTACATGTGGTTGAAAAACCAATACCCGCCATCCCAATGAACTGTGATAATCAAACTGTGATCGTCAAAGTAAACAGTTCTAAGGATAATATGAAGTCATCAAGGCATGTGAAGAGGAGATTGAAATCTGTCAGGAAACTGAGAAACTCCGGAGTTATTGCGTTGGATTATATCCAAACATCTAAGAACCTGGCAGATCCTTTCACAAAGGGACTATCACGTAATGTGATAGAGAATGCATCGAGGGAGATGGGTTTGAGACCCACGCTATGAGTTGATCCCAGTGGCAACCCACTCTATGTGATCGGAGATCCCGTGAATTAGAGTTGGGAGACAAGCTGTTGGTCAGCTGAGAGGAGAGTATTCCCATATTATATTTACATCTCCATAAAGATGCAATACTCTCTTATTCTGCATGGCAGGTTGATATTTATCTTAATGTGTTTCAAGTGGCTTTTTATAAGCGGAGATGTTGTCCTGCAGAACATCTCTTGAGGAATACACCTATATGAGTCTGACTGTCAAACGTCGCAGTCCGTGAGAGTTGGGTGCTCTCTAATAAACTCATGAAAGGTCCTGGAGTATGACGCATAAGCTCCAAACCGCGGGGAAGCCGACGGTAGCCTTGTACCGGTCTAGATTTTGTGTGAAACTAGCGCGCAGAAAACTTGTAGTTCAAGGCATAGTCCACTATTCAAGTTGCAAGTTAGTGTAGCATGAAGTTTAACGTGGAAGTTCAACTTAACAGTCTCCACTACACACCGGTATATAAAACAATGTTCTGGAAGAAAAGTGTTGTGATGTGCCAATGAGACTTTGTGGGGGATTGTTGGAATTTGGTGTATATTGGGCTATTGGCCCATTAGACAAATTCTGAAATTCTCTTTGGCCCACTTGTATATGGCAGCATATGGCTGTGCTAGTGGTGCTAAAGTTTAGTCCCACATTGCTAGTTGAAGGGAAGTTGGACCACCTTATATAGTAGAGTGTTGCACCACTCACTAAGGTGTGACAAGAAGAGTAGCCCTCGCGCACTCCTCCTCCGACGCCGCCCGCCTCGCCACGCCTCGCCTCGTCACGACGCGCGCCGCGGGTTGCGGGAATCTCGCCGAGCCGAGCTTTATTTTGCTTGTTGGGAAAACTGATTATGAGTCATTAACGGACGCGTTAATTACAGCCGTTTCCAGTTTTTATGGACGTGGCTGTTACCGAATCGGACGTGGGCTGAGCCCACGATCCTCCTAACCTGCACTATATAAAGCGTCCGAGCTAAACCTAATTGGTACGGAATCAATCCACACACGCGCCTACCTCCAGAACCTTGCGCCGCCGCTTTCGTCTTCTCCATCCCGGCTTGCGGCGTGCACCGCAGATCGGGACAGTAGGCCTCCGGAACCCCGCCTCTCGTGAACCTGTACGGGTGAGGGGCGATCAGGTTTTTGGGGAGCGCTCAAGCGCGACTACTGGCAAACCACGACGTCGTCCGACGACAAGTTCCCGAACGACGACTTCTTCCCTCGTCGGACAGCGACCTCTTCGACAACCACAACGGGGCGACGCTGCTGCGACCGCTGCGGCTGCTATTCAGCCTACTCTGTACGTGATACTCAACTGTCTTTTTCTGATTATGCTAGAGTACTTTATTCTAACGTTTGGTGTAGATGTGATAGGTTTATCTTATATAGATGTAATATGTCCATCTACTTTGTTGATCTGCATGATTGGTTTTACTACTATCTGTATGATCATGATTTATAAGTTTATTATTCGGATTAAATCATATGGATTATTGCTTATATTTCCAACAAGTACTACTCTGCCAAGATATATTCATGGGTTGACTACTCATATATGCATGCAAGAAAAAATGATTTTCTCTTTACACAATCGATGCACACCATGTGCTACTAGCTATACTAGTTCACTGTTGCAAGAAAGCATATACTATTACCAATTAACACCAAATAGTACTAGTTGCATCGAATGGTTCTTAGCAAGATTTTATAGTAAATATTTGCACCAATTTAATAAAAATAATATACGTCATCTCATAGAAATTTTTCTACTCCACATGCAATATTGTCTAGAGAAACAGCAAGGATTCTACTCAAATCCATCAAGAACCATCAAATCTATGAGAGAGAAACTAGAGCAGCTAGAGAGAAGAACTAGAGTAGCTAGATCATAGCACACAGAGGAACAAGGCCAAGGCTAGGGCTCTAGAGAGTGGGCATACCTGTCCATGTCGCCAACTTTTCAGGTCTACCAGCTATAGGAAAGCTTTGGGGTCGATTTGCACTGTGCAGTGAGGTGGGCGTGTGCGATGGTAGAAAGTTATATATAGCTAGGAAAGGTAGGGGAACATAGGATATCTGTCCAGGTTAGGGTGAGCGGTGGATCATACCAAATATCTAGTTACCTTATGTGAGGTTACCGCTAGATATTTCCAGGTAGCTTCTAGTCTGTAGATATTTTTTAGCTTACTTGGCTGCTACTCTTTATTTTTATTTTTTATTTTTTTTCAAGCAGATAATTATGCTTAGATTAATAAAGCAAGCTAGAATAAATAAACCAAAAATTTATTGTTCTTGAAGATATTATTATTATTGGTATATTATTCCTGGATATTACACTGAGTTCCTGATTTTAGACGAATTTTAAACGAACTCGACGAAATATGGATGAATATAGGCGTTTTCATTAATATTTGGACGAGTTCATTAATATTTGGGCATTTTCATTAATATTTGGACGTCGCGCAGAGCCAAGGCGAGCAAGGCGGCGTGTGCGGTCGGCGAGCAAGGCGGAGCATGGCCATTGAGCACGCGCAGGGCGGCGAGCCAGGTCGTGCGGTGAGCAGGGCCGAGGCAACGAGCAGGACAGAGCGCGACCAGTGAGCGCGCAGGGCGGCGAGCCAAGATGGCGTGCAGGGGCGGAGCTGGAGCTCGAGTCACCCTGATGCACCATCTTACTATTGTATAAAATTTTCGAGCAATAGTGTACTATATAAATGCATGATTTATATCTTTGAAATAAATAATACGACGTAAGAAGAGATGGTGTACAATACAGAGAATCATGTAATAAAAATATCAAAATTCTTTATATAAGGATGCAACAAAAGAAAAAGTTACTTGCAAAAGATGCCTTGCATTTTTGAATTGCAAAATATGTCGTCAAGCACGGAAGGCTCAAAAAGCTGCAAAATAAAAAGTAGGTCTAGCTGTCAAGTGGAATAATTGAATGACCATAATTATAGTGCTAAAGTAGATAAAGTTTTCATATTACCTTCTTATGTTTTAGTACAATCGATTCTTCAAAGCCATGAAATACTTAACCACTTGATCATTGGTGACTTTCTTCATCTCCTCTTTCTCCACATAACAAATAACATCATCACTCAAGCTATAATCATTGTGGGCGATTGCGCAAAAATGTTTTTACTAGTTTCATGGCTGAAAAGCATCTCTCAACTGTAGCAGTAGCAACTGGCAACATAATCACTAATTTCAACAACCGATAAAACAAAGGATACATAATATGCCTCCTTGTCTCCACCATTTTTTAGAGAGCTCAATAATTGTTGCTATGTTGGAAAAGCTATCATCTGTGCGTACATTAGCAATATAGAGGCGTAGATCCTTATCAAGATCCCTCAACTCTCCAGAATCAAAATCTTGAGGATATAGTTTAGCCAAATTATCAAACTCTCCAAATTAAAATCACGAAATGAGTCTCTTGGACTCAAAGCCGCTGACCAAACAAGCAAATTGGAGGATGTTTCATTGAATCTACCATCAAGCTCTTGAACTAGCCAATCAAAAACATCATTGAAGCAATCGACTTGATAGTGATGTTTGTTGGTAATTCCAGTTACCCGGCCGGCCTTCTCTTTTTTGGATTAACATAGGCTACTTCCATATCTAACTCTTCAATATCATGTCTCTCACAAAAACCATGAACTTCAACCAGCAGGGATTCCCATCCATTTTCTCTAAGTTCATTCAAAATAGTTCTAGTTGACTTCACACATTTCATGGCATTTACCATGTCTTGATCCTTCCGCTACAATGCTAATGACAATGTGTTTGTAGTTGTAAGAGTAGTCAACATGAGATGCATAGAACACAAAGTCAAAGGACTGAAGGTACGCTAACATACCATTTGCAAGGTATATATTTGTTCTATCAGTGTCTTCTTCTCCCACATATTCTAGAACTTTAATGACTGATCGAAATAGATCCACCAAACTTTTAAGTGTCTTGGCATGAGAACCCCAACGAGTGTCTCCAGGTCTTTGAAGGCATTGCTCTTGATTCAGCCCTGTACCAGTTGTAAGCTGTACACACCCTAAAGCTTTGCTCATTTCTTCAAGATTGATATCTCTAATCATATCCCTTCGCTTGGCCGATCCACCTGTAGGGTTTCGTAGCATGGAAAACAAAAATTTTCTCCCGCATACAAACAAACAATCCAAGATCTATCTACTAGATTGTAGCAACGAGTCGATGGAATAACTCACCCTCGAAGATTCCAAAGTGTTTAATGAGAGCGGATTCTCGTGGGTGATGTAGTCGTACTCTTCCCGATCTCAAGATCGCATAGACGATCCTTCCGGCGCTGCGTTCCGGCAGCGCTCCCGCAGTCGGTCACACGTTCGGTACTCGACGAAGACCTTCCTATCCCTTGTTCCAGCAGGCAGCGGAGGTTGTATCACTCTCCTCGCGATTCCGGCAGCAAACGGGCGTGGTACCGGAAGTAGAGGGGAAGATCTCGCAGGGCTTCGCCGTAAGCCGGAGCGAGTATGGTGGAGTATGAGAGAGTCCCTCGGTGTTCTAGGGGTTAGAGACACCAGGAGGGGACAAGCCGGCGGCTAGGGTTTAGCTAGCGACGGCGAGTTGATGCCCTAGGGGCCGGCGGCGGCTTGGAGGCGGCGGCGGCTTGGGGCTAGGGTTTAGAGGAGTAAGAAGTTGGTGTGTCTAGGAGGGAGCCCTGCCCCTCCTTATATAGGTGGAGGGGCCGGCCGGCGGCCAAGGGGAGGGAGGGGAGTCCTCCCCAACTCGGCTTGGGTGGTGCGCCGCCGGTTGGAGGAGGGATTCCCTCCCCAACTCGGTTTCCCACTCCTCCTCTTTCAAAACTTGCCGTTTGACTTCAACTAGCCGTTTGACTTTCAAACTAGCCGTTTGACTTTTCATTTAGGATTTGAATAAACCCTTATTTTGGACAAGCGAAGACACTTAGTACATGATGCAATCATTCCAACTTGCAATGACACATTCATGTACCCTTCCCCTCCGGAGTGCCGGACATTCCGGAACCTTCTAGAACATTCCCGATGAAAACACCGGAATCATTCCCCAACTCCGAAACGAGACTTTCCTTATATGAATCTTCTCTGGACCATTCCGGATCTCCTCGTGAATTCCCGGATCCCATCCGAGACTCCGAACAACATTCGGTCTCTTTCTCATCATACCATAACTACTAAACAACGTCGAATCCTTAAGTGTGTCTCCCTACGGTTCGTGAATTATGCGGACATGATCGAGACACTTCTCCGAACAATAACCAATAGAGGAATCTGGAAATTCATATGGCTCCCACATATTCTCTACGATTACTTTGCGATCGAAGGAACCACTTACATACGATACCAATTTCCCTTTGTCTCACGATACTTTACTTATCCGAGGTTATGATCGTCGGTATCTCTGCATACCTAGTTCAACCTCGTTACCGATAAGTACTCTTTTCTCTTCCCGTTCCCGTGTGATCCCTTGTGAGCCAAGTCACATGCTTGCAAGATAATGGATGAACATTTCACCGAGAGGGCCCAGAGTATATCTATCCGTCATATGGATGGACAAATCCCACTCTTGATCCATGTGTTTCAACCAATACTTTTCCGAACACTCAATGCCACCTTTATAGCCACCCAGTTACGGTGTGGTGTTTGATGTCATCAAAGCATCCATCCGGTAAATGTGATATGCATGATCTCATGGTCGAAGGAATTAGGTTACTATGTATCAGAAAGCAGTAGCAATTGAACTATTGAAATGACTTGATCTTTATGCTACGCTTATCTATAGGAGCATGTCACCATATCATTCTCCTAACGATATGGATCTTGTTGTTAATAACATCTATGTTCATGATAGGGAACCACAATCATCTATTAACCAACAAGCTAGTATTATATAGAGGCTTTACTAGGGACTCTTATTTTAGTTTACAAATCACACAAGTATCAATGTTTCCTTGTTAATACTATTATAGCATGAATGTAAACATTTATCATAAACACAAAGTATAATAATAACTACATTTATTATTGCCTATAGGGCATATCTCCAACAGTCTCCCACTTGCACTAGAGTCATCTAATCTAGATTACATGGTAATATACTGAACACCATGGCAGTTTGGTGCTGGTCAGGTTTTGCCCTCGGGAGAGGTTTAGTCAACGGATCCGCCACATTCAGATCGTGTGTGACTTTGCAATCTTTAATCCCCATCTTGTATGTTCTATGTTCTCGAATAGCGTGAAACGTAGCTTGATATGCTTCATCTTCTTGTGTGACCTTGGTTCTTGCACATTGGCTATGGCGCCCATGTTATCACAGTAGATAGACATTGGGTCCAGCGCACTAGGAACCACACCCAGCTCTGTAATGAACTCTTTCATCCATATTGCTTCTTGTGAAGCCTCCGAAGCAGCCATGTATTCCGATTCAGTTGAAGATTTCGCCACAACGCTTTGCTTTGCACTCCTCCAGCTAACTGCTGCACCATTCAAAATAAATACGTATCCAGATTGTGATTTAGAATCATCCGGGTCGGTGTTCCAACTAGTATCGGTGTAACCATTAACAACGATTTGTTCATCACCTCCATAAGAAAGAACCATATCCTTAGTTCTTCTTAAGTACTTAAGGATGTTTTTGGCCGCTGTCCAATGATCCACTCCTGGATCACTTTGATATTTGCTAGTTAAACTAACAGCATATGCAATGTCGGGTCTAGTACATAGCATGGCATACATTAGAGATCCTATGGCTGAGGCATAGGGAGTCTTACTCATCCTTTCTCTATCTTCTGTCGATGTCGAACTTTGAGTTTTACTCAAGGTCGTATTGGGCAACATGGGCAAGAACCCTTTCTTGCTATCTTCCATTCCAAACCTCTTTAGAACTTTGTCCAAATATGTACTTTGTGACAATGATATTTGGCGTTTCGATCTATCTCTATAAATCTTTATGCCTAATATATAAGCTGCTTCGCCAAGATCCTTCATTGAAAAACAATTATTCAAATATTCCTTGACACTATTAAGAAGGTCTACATCATTCCCAATCAACAATATGTCATCTACATATAGTATCAAGAATGCTACAGAGCTCCCACTCACTTTCTTGTAAATACAAGCTTCTCCATAAGTTTGTATAAAACCAAAACTTTTGATTACCTTATCAAAACGGTGATTCCAACTTCGGGATGCTTGCTTCAATCCATAGATGGACCGTTGAAGTTTGCATACCTTGTTAGCATCTTTAGGATCGACAAAACCTTTGGGTTGCATCATATACAACTCTTCATCAATGTCTCCATTGAGGAATGCTGTTTTGACATCCATCTGCCATATCTCATAATCATAATATGCAGCGATTGCTAACATAATCCTCACAGACTTTAGCTTCGCTACTGGTGAGAAAGTCTCATCGTAGTCAACTCCTTGAATTTGTCGAAACCCTTTTGCGACAAGTCGAGCTTTATAGACAGTAACATTACCATCGGCATCTGTTTTCTCTTCTTGAAAATCCATTTGTTCTCGAAGCCTTCCGGCCATCCGGTAAGTCCACCAAAGTCCACACTTGGTTTTCGTACATGGATCCAATCTCGGATTTCATGGCTTCTTGCCATTTATTGGAATCTGGGCTCATCATCGCTTCCCTCATATGTCTCAGGGTCATCGGTTTGTCAACCAACATGACACTCATAACGGGATCATACAAATCTGGAGTGGTACGAGTTCTCGTTGACCTCCGAGGCTCTGTAGCAACTTCAACCGAAGTTTCATGATCATCATCATTAGCTTCCTCTCTAATTGGTGCAGGCACCACAGGAACTTCTTCCGGTGTTGCGCTACTCACAATTTCGAGAGAAGGTTCGACAACCTCGTCGAGTTCTACTTTCCTTCCAGTCACTTCTTTCGAGAGAAATTCCTTCTCTAGAAAGGATCCATTCTTGGCAACGAAGATTTTGCCTTCGGATCTATGATAGAAGGTATACCCAATAGTTTCCTTTGGGTATCCTATGAAGACGCATTTTTCCGCTTTGGGTTCAAGCTTGTCCGGCTGTAACTTCTTTACATAGGCTTCGCAACCCCAAACTTTAAGGAACGACAATTTAGGTTTCTTCCCAAACCATAATTCATACGGTGTCGTTTCAACGGATTTAGACGGTGCCCTATTTAAAGTGAATGCGGCTATTTCTAATGCATAACCCCAAAATGATAGAGGTAAATCTGTAAGTGACATCATAGAACGAACCATATCTAAGAGAGTTCGATTACGACGTTCGGACACACCATTACGCTGTGGGTGTTTCCGGTGGTGTCAACTGTGAAAGTATTCCGCGTTTCTTCAAATGCTCGCCAAACTCGTAACTTAGATATTCACCTCCACGATCAGAACGTAGAAATTTAATCTTCTTGTTACGTTGATTCTCTACCTCACTTTGAAATTCCTAAAACTTCTCGAAAGTTTCGGACTTATGTTTCATGAAATAGATATACCCGTATCTACTCAAGTCATCCGTGAAGGTAAGAACATAACGATAACCACCGCGCGACGCTACACTCATTGGACCACACACATCGGTATGTATGATTTCCAATAAGTCCGTAGCTCGCTCCATCATACCAGAAAATGGAGTCTTAGTCATTTTACCCATCAGACATGCTTCGCATCTATCAAGTGATTCAAAATCAAGTGATTCAAGAAGTCCATCGGAATGGAGTTTCTTCATACGTTTCACTCCAATGTGACCAAGACGACAGTGCCACATATAGGTCGAATTATCGTTGATTATTTCAAACGTTTAGCCTCAATGTTGTTGATATGTCTTTTTCCACTATCGAGATTCAATAAGAATAGACCATCTATCAAGGTGCATGTGCATAAAACATATTACTCATATAAATCGAACAACCATTATTCTCGGACTTAAACAAGTAACCGTCTCGCAATAAACAAGATCCCGATATAATGTTCATGCTCAACGCAGGCACCAAATAACAATTACTGAAGTATAAAACTAATCCTGATGGTAGATGAAGGGGTAGCGTGCCGACCGCGATCACATCAACCTTTGATCCGTTTCCTACGCGCATCGTCACCTCATTCTTCGCTAGCTTCCGTTTATTCTGCAGCACCTGTTTCGAGTTACAAATATGAGCAACCGAACCAGTATCAAATACCCAGGCACTACTACGAGTACTAGTGAGATACACATCAATAACATGTATATCAGATATACCTTTCTTCTTGATGTTGCCGTTCTTCAAATCCGCCAAGTACTTTGGGCAATTCCGCTTCCAGTGACCTTCTCCCTTGCAGTACAAGCACTCAGTATAAGGCTTAGGTCCAGCCTTGGTCTTCTTCGTCGGCATGGTAACTTTCTTACCACCCTTCTTGAAGTGTCCCTTCTGCTTAGACTTGCCTTTCTTGAATTTGGTGGTCTTATTGACCAACAACACTTGGTTCTCTTTCTTGATCTCCACTTCTGCAGATTTCAACATGGCAAAGAGTCTGGCAACGTCTTGTTCATGTTTTGCATGTTGTAGTTCATCACAAAGTTCTTGTAACTTGGTGGTAGTGATTGGAGGACACGGTAAATCCCCAAAGCATTAGGAATCACAATACCCAAGCTTTGAAGTTTGTTTGCGTGCCCAGACATCTTAAGCACATGCTCACTGACGGAGCTGCCCTCTTCCATCTTGTAGTTAAAGAACTTTTCAGAAGCCTCATAGCTTTCAATTGCCGCATGAGACTCAAAGATCAATTTGAGATCCTCGACAATATCATATGGGTCTGAATTCTCAAACCTTTTCTGAAGCTCCGATTCTAAACCATACAAGATAGCACACTAAACTGTGGAGTACTGAGTCTTCCGAGTGAGGTAAACGTTCTTTACTTCATCGGCAGCATCAGCTACAGGTGAGTCACCCAGCGGTGCATCCAGCACATAGGTCAAATTACCAGCTGTGAGGACAATCCTCAAATTGCGGAACCAATCCGCGAAGTTGCTTCCATTGTTTTTAAACTTTTATTTCTCTAGGAACGCATTAAAATTGATGGTAGGGGCTGCCATTGATCTACAACATATTTGCAATAGTTTAGACTAAGTTTATGACAAATTGAGTTCAAATTAATAATAAAATTAATCTAGGTGAACTCCCACTCAAAACAATATCCCTCACATTGTTTTAGTGATCACACGAACCAAATCCACCACATCAACACCGATCATCACGAGAGTTGATATAGATTCAATGGCGAACAATCGACATGTTCATCATATCTACTATATGATTCATGCTTTACCTTTCGGTGATCTGTGTTCCGAGACCATGTCTGTACATGCTAGGCTCGTCAAGATCAAACCTTAGTTTTCGCATGAGCAAATCTGGCTTGCTCACGTTGTATACACTTGCGGAATCTAACACACCCAATCATCACGTGGTGCTTCGAAACAACAAGCTTTAGCAACGGTGCTAACTGAGGGTGAACACTTTATGACTTGAAATTCATGTGCATGAGGGATCATCTTATAATGCTACCGTCGTCTGCTAAGCAATACAAGATGCATAAAGGATTAACATCACATGCAATTCATAATATGTGATATGATATGGCCTTTCTTCTTTGTGCTTCCGATCTCCATCTTCTAGCACGAACATGATCTCCATCATCACCGGCATTGCATCAAGGTCAATGACGCTTCTCCAATGGTCTTCTCCATGGTTTCAATTCCACGGCTTGAATCACTTACAATAACTTTGAATAGCACGGTCCTCTTAACATAAATTAAAGACAACCATATGGCTCCTGCCGGTTGCCAACTTACAATAAGGAAATTGCATACATCAAATATAATCACAATCATGGCCATATCACATCACAGCACACCCCTGCAAAACAAAGTTAGACGCCTCTACTTTCTTTGCATGTTTTACGTGGTTTGGGGCTTTCAATAAGTGTTGTTCTAACTTACGAACAAGAACCATAACATTGATACTAGTATTGTTAATCACCCGTTGTAAATTGGATCTTAACTATGCTAGGAGAAACAGGCACCCGCAAAGCCACTTATGCAATACAAGTTGCATGTCAAGCGTGGAGCAAGTCTCCTGAACGATGTCATGTAAGGTTAGCCCGGGCCGCTTCATCCCAACATACCGCAATATGCAAAGTACACAAGAAGCAATCGACAATAAAAGCATCAACGCCCACAATGACCATTGTGTTCTACTCGTGCAACAGATCTACATATAGACACGGCTCTGATACCACTGTAGGGTTTCGTAGCATGGAAAACAAAGAATTTCTACCGCATACAAAAAAACAAGCCAAGATCTATCTACTAGATTGTAGCAACGAGTCTATGGAATAACTCACCCTCGAAGATTCCAAAGTGTTTAACGAGAGCGGATTCTCGTGGGTGATGTAGTCGTACTCTTCCCGATCTCAAGATTGCATAGACGATCCTTCCGGCGCTGCGTTCCGGCAGCGCTCCCGCAGTCGGTCACACGTTCGGTACTCGACGAAGACCTTCCTCTCCCTTGTTCCAGCAGGCAGCGGAGGTTGTAGCACTCTCCTCGCGATTCTGGCAGCACAACGGCGTGGTACCGGAAGTAGAGGGGAGATCTCTCAGGGCTTCGCCTTAAGCCGGAGCGAGTATGATGGAGTATGAGAGAGTCCCTCGGTGTTCTAGGGTTTAGAGACACCAAGGAGGGGACAAGCCGGCGGCTAGGGTTTAGCTAGGCGGCGGCGAGTTGATGCCCTAGGGGCCGGCGGCGGCGGCTTGGGGCTAGGGTTTAGAGGAGTAGAAGTTGTGTGTCTAGGAGGGAGCCCTGCCCCTCCTTATATAGGTGGAGGGGTCAGCCGGCCAAGGGGAGGGAGGGGAGTCCCTCCCCAACTCGGCTTGGGTGGTGCGCCGCCGGTTGGAGGAGGGATTCCCTCCCCAACTCGGTTTCCCACTCCTCCTCCTCTTTCCAAAACTTGTCGTTTGACTTTCAAACTAGCCGTTTGACTTTTCAATTTAGGATTTGAATAAAACCTTTATTTTGGACAGCGAAGACACTTAGTACATGATGCAATCATTCCAACTTGCAATGACACATTCATGTACCCCTTCCCCTCCGGAGTGCCGGACATTCCGGAACCTTCTAGAAAATTCCCGATGAAAACACCGGAATCATTCCCTAACTCCGAAACGAGACTTTCCTTATATGAATCTTATTCTCTGGACCATTCCGGATCTCCTCGTGATATCCCGGATCCCATCCAAGACTCCGAACAACATTCGGTCTCTTTCTCATCATACCATAACTACTCAAACAACGTCGAATCCTTAAGTGTGTCTCCCTACGGTTCGTGAATTATGCGGACATGATCGAGACACTTCTCCGAACAATAACCAATAGAGGAATCTGGAAATTCATATGGATCCCACATATTTCTATGATTACTTTGTGATCGAATGAACCACTTACATACGATACCAATTTCCCTTTGTCTCACGATACTTTACTTATCCGAGGTTATGATCGTCGGTATCTCTGCATACCTAGTTCAACCTCATTACCGATAAGTACTCTTTTCTCGTTCCCGTGATATGTGATCCCTTGTGAGCCAGTCACATGCTTGCAAGCTAATTGGATGACATTTCACCGAGAGGGCCTAGAGTATATCTATCCGTCATATGGATGGACAAATCCCACTCTTGATCCATGTGTTTCAACCAATACTTTCCGAACACTCAATGCCACCTTTATAGCCACCCAGTTACGGTGTGGTGTTTGATGTCATCAAAGCATCCATCCGGTAAAGGTGATATGCATGATCTCATGGTCGAAGGAATTAGGTTACTATGTATCAGAAAGCATATAGCAATTGAACTATTGAAATGACTTGATCTTTATGCTACGCTTATCTATAGGAGCATGTCCACCATATCATTCTCCTAACGATATGATCTTATTGTTAATAACATCTCAATGTTCATGATAGGGAAACCACAATCATCTATTAACCAACAAGCTAGTATTATATAGAGGCTTTACTAGGGACTCTTATTTTAGTTTACAAATCACACAAGTATCAATGTTTCCTTGTTAATACTATTATAGCATGAATGTAAACATTTATCATAAACACAAATATATAATAATAACTACATTTATTATTGCCTCTAGGGCATATCTCCAACACCACCTACCACATTCAACAATGTAGTAATCATAGTAAAAAAATTACTAACTTCTTTATGCTTTCTTACCACAGCCACAACAACCAACTGAAGTAGATGAGCGAAGCAATGGACATAATACGCCGTACTATTTTCTCTCATTATCAATGATTTGAGGCCATTGAACTGGCCTCGCATATTGCTAGCACCATCGTATCCTTGTCCTCTGACTTGATTGTAACTCAGCTTGTACTTTGCAAATAAAGAATCAATTGCAGCCTTGAGGTACAAAGAAGTTGTTTGTTTCACATGAACAAGACTAACAAAACTTTCTTTAGAATCTCCAGAACTATCAACATACCTTAGAGCCACTGCCATTTGTTCTTTGCAAGAGACATCCCTGGATTCATCAACAAGCAAACAAAACACATTACTACCAATTTCTTGGAGAATAGATTGCACTATCTCATGTGCAAAACCTTCAGCAATATCTTTCTGGACCTCCGGAGCAATCATCAAGGCATTCCTTGCAGCATCTTTTCCCGTAGCCTTTCCTAAAACTGGATCATGCTCGGCTAAGAAGTCACGAACCTCCAAAAAATTACCTTTATTGTGGGAGTTCTTCTACTCATCGTGGCCTCGAAAAGGTAATCCTTGCTTGAGCAACAACCTAGCTATGCCAATTGAGGCATTCAGTCGAGTAAAATAAGCCTTCTTGGTTGCTTCAGTTTGAATGTTAATAGCAACATCAATGTGTTAGTCTCTCTTTAGCAAATCAATACATTTTTTCATTACTTGATTGTGGACACTATCCAAATCACCAACATGATATTTTAGCCTTGCCTTCACGTTCCAGGTATCCCAACCATTCAGAACAAATGCCTCATATCCATCTTCCTTCTTGCTGCCACGGTCCCTAAACAAGAAACAACAAAAACAATATGCTTTGTCCTTCTCTTCACTATATTCAAGCCAGCTTCCGAACTCATCAAACCAATCAGATTGAACTCTTCTTTTTTTACCTAAACTTTAATAACGGAAATTAAATTCTCTTGGGTTGCAAGTCCATTAACCAAGTATTTTCTTCTTACCACTTCTTTCAAATTCGTATGATAATGTTCTATCAATTTTCTCTTCCCCGGATCATATTGAATCTCTTCTTTCCAATTCATGTCTTCATCTTGTGATGGGGCTTTTCTTTTGAGAAAAAACTTGTCTATAATACACATGCATTTAACAATTAAATACATGAGTCAGATTTGAAAGGGATTTGGAGAATTAGAGGTTGAATCTATAGAGTTCTAGATTGACGAAAGATCTAACGTAATAGCTGAAAAGAAAAACTGGAAAAATTAGATACTGATCGAAAGAGCTCGGGAGACGCCGAGCTGCACGCTTGCCGTGTCCGAGCGTCGGGAATCGCGTGAGGCGTGCGACTGTTTGACGAGGTGCCGCCGGTTTCCGTATTGCCTTACTTTCCGGATCGATCGAATCAATCAAGACAGCAATAAGACGTATGTGGACAGATCTTTGCATGCGTATGTACTATTTTGTTTTTTTTAACAACCGCACGGGACGGGACAGGACCTGGCTAGAGCTGACTTGAACTGCTTTTTTCTGATTGATTGATCGATGAAAACTATGGTTGGCCGCCTCGCGTGCGGGACGCGAGCAGCGCTCGACTATTGGGCCAGTCCCTGATGCACGACCTCTCTCCCACCCTGATGCCTCTGCCGATTTGACATGTCAAGTGTCGCTAAAAATATTTTTGGACCCTGTGTCCCGTGCATCAGGGTGAGCGTGTTAGCCTTCGCCTGGCGTGCATGGTCGGCGAGCAGGGCGGAAGAGAGAGGGGATATCGTGAGATTGGTAGGGAAAGAGAGGATGAGTGGACCACTTTTTCCTTCTATTTGACCGACGTGTGGGGTAGAGGGTGGGATTTTCTCCATCCGGCGTTCCCAAGCCATTCTCAGCTTTCTGAATTTGGCCTGGGATCCCCGGACGAAAAAGCGTCCAAATCCGGATGAAATCGGCTTTCTAGGAACGTGAGTGGGAGGAAATTGGTTCATTCGGATGAAAAAATAGCCAAAAAGTGGCCTACTGGGAACATGAATGGAGTTGCTCTTAAAAATAATAGCCTAAATCCTTAAGCTCATGTAAAATTTCAGATTTTTCATAAATCTGAAAACTCATACGTGTGGAAACGCACATATGTGGCAACCGACCCCTTCTCCAGAATTTGGGACCCGGTGCAACTTATAAAATAAGGCTCTAATTTTTATTTAGACTAAATAACTAGTACAATGAAATTATATATTTATTTAATAATTATATAACTTTGGAATGTGCTATTCCATACCATGTTTAGAAACATATCAAGTATTTCATTCTAAAAGACTAAATATAGCACCAGGTTGATACTTTGTTCTTCTCGTGATTTGTCCCGTTTCAGAAATTAACAAGAGGAAAAAAGTGAGGAAATGAACAATTACATAAACAATTTTTAATATGAATAGAAACTCAAATAAGAAAAAGAGAAGGAAAAAAGAAGAAACATATAAAAAGAAAACAAAAACTAATGGAATGAATCAAAAGAAAAAAAGGTAAAAAAGAAAAAAAGGCAAAATAAAGCAGCAAACCAACAAAAACCGAACAGAAAACCCGGAGACAAACAGCTATCGATACCGGCGACCTAGACAGAGTTCGAACTCGAGCGATGGACGCATATGGGCCTAGCCCACGACTGTTTCCCTTCAGGCGGCGTGAGGCAGTTGTGTCGCTTAGAGCGGCATTTAGCATTTGCGACCAACGGGTACTGCTCGCGATCAGCGGAGACCGATGAATCAAGTTTGCTAAACAAGGATAGCTGGGCCCAACCAAGAGAAAAATAGCAGTGGGCCTGTAGAAATTGGGCATGTTTGATCGAACACATCAAACATGCCCGTCCACGAGGCTGGTGGCAACCCGTGTTGGTGATAGCTCACATGAGTGTGGCATGTGGAGTAAGAGCAAAGTTCGGTTTTGTTAGGAATAGACAAGTTATATTCCTCTGGAGGCCAAAGACCACAATATATAGTACAGGTATAGGGCAAATATGCAGGAAGCCCCCTAACATATGGGGGAAATACAATATACAGATATATACATCTAACACACACACACACCACACCCCACTCACCACCCCCCCCTCAAACTCATGGTGGATCCACAACACTGAGTTTGGAGAATAAGAAATCATGATGCGCTATGGTCTGTGCCTTCGTGAAGAAATCCGCCAACTGTAAATCTGAAGGCACATACTGAAGCACAACAACCTGAGCCTACACCTGAGCACGTGTATAGAAAGCATCAACACCAATATGCTTGGTAAGCTCATGCTTGACCGGATCACGTGCAACACTAATAGCACATGTACTATCAGACAAAACCAGACTGGGTGTGGTAATAGAGACCCCAAAATCCGCAAGTAACCACCGTAACCAGGTCACCTCAGCAGTCAACAAGGCCATAGCACGCAACTCAGCCTCAACACTCGAACGGGAAACCGCTGTCTGTTTCTTCGTCTTCCAAGCAATGAGCGAACCACCAAGAAACACACAGTAAGCAGAAAGTGAACGGCGATCCGAAGGATCACTTGCCCACGTAGCGTCCGAATAGCACTGGAGCTGGAGGGAGCTGGAACGAGGAAAGGAAAGGCGACGAGTGATCGTACCACGAAGATAACGAAGAACACGGAGAAGATGACTATAGTGAACAGTGGTAGGAGCAGAAACAAACTGACTCAGAATATGAACAGGATAAGAGATGTCAGGACGAGTGACAGCAAGATAAACAAGACTCCCAACAAGATGACGATAAAGCGTCGGATCAGAAAGAGGATCACCATCAGTAAGTTGAATCTTAACATTAAGCTCCATAGGGGTCTCAACAGTGCGCTCATCCCCAAGAGCAGCACGAGCAAGAAGATCCTGAATATACTTTTCCTGAGAGATGTAAAAGCCATCAGAAGTGGAGAAAACCTCAATCCCAAGAAAGTATCGAAGAGGACCAAGATCAGTCATAAGAAACTGATCACGAAGACGAGCCTTAACAAAGGCGATATACTCAGGATCATCACCGGTAATGATCATATCATCAACATAGAGAAGAAGAAGAGTGCGTCCACGAGGAGAAGTGTGAACAAACAACGTTGGGTCATGAGTACTAGGGGAGAAACCAGCAGCAGTCACTACAGAAGCAAAGCGCTCAAAACAGGCACGAGGGGCCTGTTTGAGGCCATAAAGAGAACGCCGAAGACGACAAACCATCCCCTCGGGAACAGAATACCCAGGAGGAGGCTGCATATAAACCTCCTCACTCAACTCACCATTGAGAAAGGCGTTCTGAACATCAAGCTTGGACACAGACCAGTGACGAATAGACGCAACAGCAAGAAGAGTACGCACAGTGGTCATATGAGCCACAGGAGCAAAGGTCTCATCATAGTCACGACCATGCTCCTGCTGAAAACCACGAGCCACAAGACGCGCTTTATAGCGCTCAAGAGATCCATCAGAGCGAGTCTTAATCTTATAGACCCACTTACACGTGATAGGACGGACACCGGGAGGGGGAGAAACGAGATCCCAGGTGCCAGTGCACTCAAGCGCAGCAATCTCCTCAGCCATGGCCAGCTGCCATTCAGGATGATGCTCAGCATCCTGATAAGAAGTCGGCTCGGAGGCAACAGAAATACCATACTGGCTAGGAGAGTAACGGTTTGGGGCACGACGCTGACGAACAGGACGAGTAGAGGGAAGATCATCAGAGGAAGACGACGCATGAGACGACGATGAAGAAGAGGGAATAGAAGAGAAAGATGTCGGAGAACGAGGAGAACTAGGATAACTAGACGGAGCAGAGGAGGACGGTGTCGAAGAAGAGACATCTGGGGGAGGAGATCCTGAAGAAGACACAGTAGGGGTAGAAGGAGGTGTGTCAGGAAAGAGAAGAAAAGAGATATCTTCCACCGGGTAAGTACCAGCGGTGGGACGAGGATAGAAAGGACGCGTCTCATCAAAAGTAACATCACGAGAGATACGCATCCGAGGACCAACAGGGTCCCAACAGCGATAGCCCTTATGCTCATCACTGTATCCGAGGAAGACACACTCAACAGACTGAGCGGTCAGTTTGGTGCGTTCACGAGGAGCAAGAAGAACATAGCAAACACAACCAAACAAGAGAAGCATGGAGTAGTCTGGAGACTGTCCAGATAGGCGCTCAAGAGGGATACCACCCTGCAAGGCGGCAGAAGGCTGAATATTTATGAGGTAAGCCGACGTAGCGACAGCCTCAGCCCAGAAATGCGGCGGGAGAGAAGAAGCAATCATCATAGCACGAGTGGTCTCAAGAAGATGGCGATGCTTACGCTCAGCAACACCATTCTGGGCATGTGCGCCAGGACAGGAGAACTGAGCAAGGGTGCCCTGCTCAGCAAGAACCCCTCGCAACATCTGGGAGATATACTCACTAGCAGAATCAACATGAAAAACACGGATGGGGGTAGAATACTGAGTACGGACCATGGCCGCAAAACGCTGATATATGGAAAGCACTTCACTGCGAGACCGCATAAAATACAACCAAGTGTACCGAGAAAAATCATCGATAAATAAAATATAGTAGTGATGGCCCCTTTTCGAAGCGAAAGGAGCCGGGCCCCAAACATCGGAATGAACTAAATCAAAACGTCGCTGAGATACAGACACGCTAGTAGGATAGGGAAGCTGAATATGTTTACCCAACCTACAGCCCTGACAATGCAAAGACCCATCTCCTGAGACAGACCCCAGAAGACCATGATGAACTAATGACGACAGGCGAGAGTCACAGAGGTGACCAAGACGATGATGCCACTGCTGAAAGGAGCTGGTAGTAGAGGCGACAACCGGAGAAGAACTGGCAGATGAAGTGGCAGCGGAAGGAACACGAAGCCAGTCTAACTCCCAAAGTCCTGAAGAGTCACAACTGCGAGGGCCAGCTCCAACCAGGGCATGTGTGCGACGGTCCTGGATAACACAAGAATCAACATCAAGAATGACGCGACAACCAGAGTCAGTAAGCTGGCTAGCAGAGAACAGATTCATCCTAAGAAGAGGGACATGAGAAATATCAGGAACAAAAAAAGAAGAAGTAGAAAGGGTGCCCCGACTAGAAACAGGAAGAGAGGTACCGTCAGCCGTAAAAACACGGACAGGAGAAGGGAGAGAACGAAGAGCGGACAGAAAATAAGACTCAGAGGTCATATGAAAAGAAGCTCCGGAATCCAGATACCACGGAGACGTACCTGACTGTGTAGAAGGTGGTGGTCGCACAGTGCCTGAAGAGTCAGTCATAGAACCAGCAATGCCCGTCGAAGAAGAGCCTGTAGCAGCAAGCAGACCACGAAGACTCCTGATAATGTCCTGATCAGAGAGAGCAACTGCTGAAGACCCGGAAGGAGCCGATTGCCCACGAGCCTGGTGCTGCTGACGTAAACTGGGGTCCCGTGTATAACAGGTGGCCCAAGTGTGGCCATCCCTGTTGCAGTAAGAGCAGTGACGAAGGGAACCACGACGACCCTGACCACGAGCCTGCTGATGCTGACTCTGACCCTGAGGCTGCTGGTGTTGAAGCTGACCCTGACCCTGACCTGGAGGAGTGGGTAGAATCGGCGCGGCGGCACAGGGGACCGCGGCTGAGTCGAGGGAGCAGACGGCAAAGGAGCACCACGAGTAGCAAGCACAGACAGAACCGCAAGAAGACCAGCACTACGGAGACGGGTCTCCTCAGCCCGAAGCTCAGACAACACCTCAGAGAGCGGAACACGACCACGAGCATTCAGCTGAGCACGTCGGGGCTCAAACTCCTGGCGAAGCCGAGACAGAAACTCATAGATGCGGTGAAACTCCAAATCCGAGCGCACAATCTGGCAGCACAAGCATGTTCCACAAACAGCAGTACGGAGAGAATCAAGCTGACACCAGATAGCAGCACTCTGAGTATAGAACTCATCAATAGTGGAATCACCCTGCTGAAGAGCATGCTCCTGGCGAACCACGGACAAGTAAAGAGCATCCCCAAATGGCTTATATCGCTGACGAAGATGTGCCCACTGAGCAGCAACAGTAGGGAGACTCATGAACTCGGCAGCATACTGGGGCAGAACACTGGAGGTGAGAACAGCAGCAGCACGAGCATCCTCATCGACCCACTGAGTGTAGGCAGTCAGAGTGTGGCGATAGGTCTCGAGATCAGCAGAGTACTGTTTGAACTTCAGGTCATAAGCAGCAACAGCACTATCATCGGCACTCTGAGCAACATCCTTGGCCTCCTGAGAAGCATCAGCACCGAGAACAATCGGCGTCGGCGGAAGAGGAGCCACAGGAGCAGGGGGACACGATGGACAGGAGACCTCGCCGGAGAGCACACCCCAAAGACGGAGACCGCGCATGAAGGCAACGAAATCAGGATAATTCGCGCCATCGAAGATCACCGGGCAGCGAGGAATCGCAACATAGCCCGATGCAGAAGACATCTCTCTCTCTCTCTCTCTCTCTCTCTCTCTCTCTCTCTCTCTCTCTCTCTCTCTCTCTCTTTCAGATCCAAACGGGGACCGTCGAAAACCAACCGGCAGATCCGACGAAAACCAGTCCGGTGGTCGGCAGGCAGGAGGAGACGCAGGCGTGCGTCAGGCAGGAGTCGGCGGGCCCGCGCGCTCAGGCGGATCGATGGGTGCAGGCAGGAAGTGGAGATGTCCAATCAAAACTGGTGGGGGCCAATCGGCAGTGGGTGGCTGGGTAGATCGGCTGGTGTAAATCAGCAGAAGGCAGCACGTTGTATGTGTGTAGATGTTTCAGGCGATGGCAAAGAGCAGAAGTGGCAGGGTCGGTTGGTGGCTTGCAGACGGGCGTCCGCGCGCGTGCGGACGGTACGGCGATGGCAGGAGGGCCCGGCCAATCAGTGACGGGCGGACAGCGTAGGTGTGTATGTGTGTAGATCTGCTGAACGGGATGTGTGTAGACGGGCGAACGAAGGACAACCGGGATATGGGAGGAGGACCACGGCGAGAGCGCAAGCGCGGCCTGAACGGGAACCGGCGGAGGCCGGGGCGAGCTGACGGCGGCGGCGATTACGAGCAGAGTATCGGTGCGCACAAGAACCCTAAACCGGCTCTAATACCATGTTAGGAATAGACAAGTTATATTCCTCTAGAGGCCAAAGGCCACAATATATAGTACAGGTACAGGGCAAATATGCAGAAAGCCCCCTAACATATGGGGAAAATACAATATACAGATATATACATCTAACAGGTTTCACATAAAAAGTTAGAGTAAAGTTAGGTGAAGTGTTTTATCACTTGATAAGTGAGTAAGAAGTGAAGTGATACGCGCGCCATCCTTGTACACTGCTCGCTCGTCGCATCGTGCCGACCTTATTTTTGGTGCTCAGAAAACAGTTGTGGTTACCGGTGAACGGGAGAAAAGGTCTCTATAACCATCTGTCATTGTGATTCTGTACGAATGAGGGTGAATAAGATTTTTGGGAAACGCTCATTATGATCTTTTATCATAACTCGACTACCCAAGTCAAACGGTACTACGTTTCGCCATCTCCCGGCTCTCCGCTGCAACCACAGCTGCTCCATCTGCAAACGATGCGTATGTATGTGGCGTGCTCCTGATTAATATTTAAATATGTTTTGCAAGTACATGCTTTTCTACTACATGTTTCTGTTTATCATGTTATTAAATGCATCTAGTATGTTCAAGTTACATATGGTCATTCTTGATTTTATCGTGATTTACATTCTAGAATTATTTATGAGAATATTGTCTAATTATCCAAACGATATTATAGATAATTTTCTGAGTTAGCTAGATGCCCACTTATCCGATGCACTGAAACCAAACAAGTTCACCGGAGTGTGATGGAAGAGAAGGTAGGTTAAGGCCTAGCTCTGGCTTACCGCTCCAAGAGTATTCGGGGTTAGTAGAGGCAACATGAAGGAGCTATATCAGACGATTATTAGAACAAGTTTGAGGAAGCCAAAACTATATTAGAACAAGTTTGAGGAAGCCAAAACTATCTCCATGGAATGCATTCTGAGTGTTCTTAGTAATCGTCTATGTGATCTGTGTGATATGTACATGCACATAATAAACAGAAAAGAGCTCTAGGAGCCACCAAAAAATAAATTCGGTGCAACAAATGGAGACAGTGAAATGTATATCATGGAGAGCTTCCAATGTATTAGCAGATAGCTTGGATTTCTTAAGTGCACCTTACCAAACAAGTTTTTGATTGGATGCGTTATTGCAAAGTTTGCCTCCATGAAAGAACTTCGCCACACCACTCAAACACAAGATATTGGAGATATTAGTTGCAAACTTGTTAAAGAATGTTGAAGAGAATACTCATGCAAATAATACTACTGAAAAAGGAGGCGAGGATCGGTCTAGCGCCAATATGGTGCAGAAAAAACCCTACGATAAGAACAAAGAAAAAATAAGCCTATGTTCACTTTCAAGAATGTGAAGACTACTACCTCTAAGAAGTTGAACAAGGTTGGCTAAGAACAAGGTTGAACTAGGTTGCTAAGAAGAAGTTAGTGCACCAACATATTCATCCGACTCTCACCGCGATGGCTTTGATTAGATTATCAGCACGGAAACAGATGTTGCCAACACATCACCCTCCATGAGTTTGCACCGAACAGAAGAGAGTTCCAATGTTCCATACACTTTCAAGGTAAGTTTCAGAAACCAGCATATACGTATGCAATACTAGATCATACAAAGGATTTTTACTTACGTCTTCAAGTTACAATCTGTATCTAGCAAACAATCATCTCCAAGATCAAAACACATGCATACCTAAGGCATGTTCGGTTCATTACCGCACTAAGGTCGTTCGGTCACAACAAAAGGAGTAAATTTGCCAACCTAGGTGTGGCGAAGTACGGAAGCCAACCAAACACGCCTCTAACGTTTCAAAGGAAAAAAAAAATAGGCACGCTACAATTAATTTACATCAGGACGCTCGACCTCTGAAACTTAAAAGTTCTGAGGTTTTCTTGGTGTAGGTGACCTTCCATCCATTGTTTGCAGTCTTTGCTTCAGATGGAACACCTCAACCTGGCAAAATAAATGTCAACAGCAGTCATGCATGGCCACAGATGCAAATGCAAGAAAAATTGGACATCAGCCTGAAAAGCCATGAAAAATGGGAGCCACTGGCTATTTTTTGCATTAATCAGGATGAACCTAGAAGATCGACACTTTCAAAATGTACCTGGACCTGGAATGCCCTCGCTCACTCTCCTGCTAGAACTCCACAGGTCGAGTGCAGCTCCCGTGTAGGAAGAAAACCGGGTCAGTAGAACAGCGACCCGAAAACGTTAGCAGATGGAGACATCATAGGGATAGTTTCCTGCCTTCCGGTTCTCATCCATGACGGCCTTCAAAAAGGCCAGTTCAAGCTCCAGCCACACATTGCCAGCATGGACAATGCTTGAGGTTGAGGTGATCGGCAAGTTCCTTTTAGCTCGGAGGAGAGTCCTCATACATTACAGGTTCTGCATCAGGGGCAGACCGCCAGCTGAAACAATGCTCATTTTGCAGCACTACTAGGACTTTTTTGTTTTGACATTAGCACTACTAGGACTTGGATCTTCGGAAACACAACATACTTTCAATTCAGGAAGTAGCTTGGTGGAAAAAAATTCAAGTGTTTTTTAAGAATATGAAAAAACAACAGAACTATACTTTGAAGCAAATATCAGAAATTCCCCTTGCAACAAAATAAAAAAAAATGAAATCTAAACCTCCAAATGCTAAAGTAGGTTGTTCTTTTACTTAGAAAAATAGTATTTCACCTTATCAGATGGCTATTTTTTGTTTCCTCTAAACGAAACAAGAACACTCTTATACGGAAGAACCATGCTGAAACCCTGTGTGAGTTGCATCTTCAATGGTTCAGCAACTAGAACAATGACTTGAATAACACGATTTTGAATAGGATTTGGAATAACATTAAGGGGTGGAATAAGTATTCCTGGTGTTAACCTTAACCAATCCTTACCTCTTCTACACAAAAAACAGCTTATAAAGTTAGCATGGCTCACAATTCCCTCAAAGCATGCTCCAATGTCGGCCACCTTTGGAAAAACCTGCACATGTTTTCCAATCACAGCACCCATCACAGCAGGTAAACAGTAACTAGCTTTGATGAGGCAGTGCCCCGAAACGGACAAACCTATGACAGGGTGAAAAAAGACACGAGGAATGTTATACATATCTGAATGCATGCTGCTTATCTCTGGAACAATCAAGGGAACATCCCTCGAGTAAACGGCTGGACTTACTCAGCAATTGCTTCGGACCAGTGGCTTCTCAAGCAAACCCTGTTACTCAGGAAGGGAAAAGGAGAAAAAAGAAAAAAGAAAGGAAAAAAAGGAAAAATAGTGAATGCCATGACATAAAAAGACATTTATTTCCGGCAAACTGGGTGAGAACTGAACAGTAAACAAGATAACAAATATATTCTACAGAACATTTATTTCACTAGAAGAAAACAACAAGTGAAATTATTTGTAACATAGGGATCAATTAAGCTGCTGAACTCTCTGAATAATCAGATACAAGTTACGCACAATGTGAATTGTACGCAGAAAAATAACAGTTACTTGATGCAAACTAACATAATCAGAATAATTTACAGTATAGTAGAGAAGAAACATCTTTGGACCATTGCACTAGCCAAAGCATGCCAACTGAAACATAGCATAGGCTATAGTTTATGTCTTTTATAATGGACTTTACTTGTGTATGGATAAGTGGGCATTCCTTTGAATCTTTGATTCACACCGCAGAATCAGCTCCAACTCCTCACAAGCCTGCAACGACAAATATATGGTTGGTTTCAACCTCACTGTACCAAATCACCTTACAGTCTCCAGTGTTACATTTCAAAGTTTGCTCCGAGGAGAAAATATTCATCAATTAAGTTTAATGAGGAATACATTTTTAGAGATCAGATGAGCACTCTGGTCAGCACTGAAGCTCTCCAAAGATCTCCATATCCTGCAAACAAAACTCCTAAATCAGAAAGGAGATAACAAACACCAGTTCAGTTATGCATCCATTGGTTGAGTAGACTACTGAATGGTATGGCAGCCCAGGTAAACACTGTTGTTAACATCAGATGGCAGACTCCACTAAAGCCCCATCTCCTTCAGGTCCATGTTGCTCATTAATGTCGGACACAGTAGAGCACATCTCTTCCTTGCCTTTCTGCTTCGATGAAGGTAACAGAACATCTGATGAGCATTTATCTGTAGATGTGCCGGTTTCATCAGCAAGCCGCTGTTCTTCCTGGATAACTAGATCTGCTTCTTCTGGTGAAGCATTTTGCAGCCTAACTTCAGTGTCATGATTGATTCCTTCAGAGTCTGAACCAGCTTCTGACTGATTAAGCTTCTTATCAGGAAAGCTCTCATAAATTTCATTTTTATCTGAAGATAAGGGATCATCAAGAGAACTACTGTATTTCCTGGCACTAGCACCCTCATCTGATTTTTTCGATTCGTGTTGGTCAGTAGCATCCTTATGGTATTTTTCCCCGGAATTCCTTGAGCTTCTATGGGACCGTGAAGATGAATGACGAGAACTTTTATCTTTAGAATGCTTTGATAAATCTCTGTATTTTCTGTCTTTACGAGAAGGATCATCTCTGTCATACTTCTTGCTATCTGTCTTCATCTTAGTGTTCCTACTTGTGTCATGGTTCTCGATATTATCATCATCTCCCAAGCTTCTCTCCTTAGACTTTGACCTCGGAGAGTCCACATCAAATTTATCTCCAGCCATCCCAGCACCATCCTCAATACTGTCTTCATTCTTCCTCTTATCATATTCCAAGGCCACATCATGCCTAGATTTCTTGTGGTTATCATTATCACTGTTCGCCATTTCATCTTCAGATACAGATGAACTTATTTTATGAGCAACAACAGAAGCATCCACATTCTTATTTTCCACTGGGTCCTTTACAGACCTTTCACCTTTGCCACCTCTACTACCTCTGTCAGATCTTTTCTTGTCATCCTGGATCCCAGATTTTTTTACATCCTTCTTATCACTGCTACGATGCTTTCTCTCTTGTGATCTGGATCTTGAATGCCTGCTACGACGAGAAGAACGCTGGTCACGTGTTGGTGATGATTTGATTCCTTTATGATGTTGCGGTGACCTTGAACCAGCACGAGCTGACCTTCTTGATTTGGATGGGCTTAAACTCTCTTCCCTTCGCCGCTTCGGTGACCGAGAATCAGCTCTTGATGACTTCTTATACCTCGGGCTTATACTTCTACTCCTGTTCCTTCCTGAACTAGATGAATAATGATCACGAGATCGGTTACTCTCTCTTCTCCCGGACCTGCTATACTTGTCCCTATCATCCCTATATGACCGGTCATTGCCATACTTTGAGTAGTGGTGAGATCTTGACGGAGATCGTGATCGGTGCCCTCGGGAATATCTGACTGGTGGAGAGTAAGAGCGGTCCCGCCTACTCCGACGGTACTTGATTGGTGATCTTGACCGAGATTTGGACCTACGAGAAGGGGGTGATGGCGATCTGTAAATTAAAGAATGAACTGGTCAGGGTTCATTCTGCAATTAAACCAACAGAGGTGATGCTGTTGTTAGTTCCTACTCTGAGATCTCTCCTTCTATTTCATATGTTCCACAAAAACCACAGATGCGTAAATAGAAATGGTGATATATATATATATATATATCTATATATATACCAGATAACCAACATCATCTGAAGCTAAAGCTATCTCTTAAAAATAAAGTATGTGTTTCTATCACTTAAAAATAAAGCATGTATTGCTAATTACAGGTTCCAAATCCCTTTCACACAACCAATGCGTAACAGAACTGTCCACGTAAAAACAACAAACCCGACAATGACTGATATGGTGCCACTAGTTGATCGTATTGAAAGAAGTACGGCTAGCACATATGCCCTGTTATCTTATGGCGGAAATTCGATCCACGTTAATGCTGTTCAGTCCTCAATAGCAATTTACATGCTTGGAACCTTGGAGTTTCAACCTAAGCTCATAGAATACATTGAAAAAATCAGAAGAAAAGGTTTATGGAGTAAGAAAACAGATCAGAGAGACTAGTGTAATTCTTTGGCAGCTTGGAGCATGGTTTGCAAAAAAAAACAGAAAGGAGGGCTTGGGATTTTAGATATTATAAGGTTCAAAATCAGGCTCTTCTAAAATAATTGCACATATTCTACAACAAAAAGATATATGGTGGGTAAACCTTATATGGTCATCATACTACCAAAATTCACTACCGCATGCATGGGACGCGTGTGGATCGTTCGGATGGAAATCTATTATGAAACTTTCTCCCATATACAGAGGTACTACCACATGTTCAGTGGTCTCCCGGACATCTGTTTTATTCTGTAAGGACAATTGGAACAATGGCTTGATGCTTAACAAATACCCATGTCTATCTTCTTATATAAAAAATAAAGATGTTTCTATGGCTGACTCTAGTGAGCCTGGGAATATTTTTCACTTTCCACTATCACCTGAAGCCTTTCGGGATTAGAATCAGATTCAGAATATTACCATTAACCAGATTGATCAAGAGCTGCAAAGTGACAAATGGGCATACACATGGGGATCCAAGTATACCCCAAAGTAATTCTATAACTTTTGCTTCAGGCAACTATCTGCTCCCTCACCATCATGGTTTTTAAGGCGTTAAGGCGTCTTAAGGAGACAGGGGGGCGCTCTGACGCCTAGGCGGGAGCTTTGGACGCCTAGGCGCCTAAAGCGCCCATTTTTGCAAAGCGGAGGAGGGGCGCCTGGACGGCGACGCCTAGGCGACGCCTTTAAAACCATGCTCACCATACACATGGATTTGGAAATCAAAATTATGGCCAAAGTTTAAAGTCTTTGTCTGGTTACTTTGGGCTAACCGGTTGAATACAAGAAATTGTTTTAAAAAAAGCACTATAACAGTGGCCAGGCTTTCAGCTGTGCTATTTGTTCCACTGGGGAAGAAGAAACCATTAAATTTATTTTTTTCACATGCCCTTTCAGTCAGAGCTGCTGACAGACTCAATATTAGTTGGAGACAAGACCTGAATAGGATAGAGGCAATTATTCAAGCCAAGGATTCCTTCCGGAGACCTTTATTTTTTGAAATATTTATTATCGCAGCTTGGGGAATCTGTATGAAAAGAAACAACTTCATCTTTAAGAGAGTTAGACCATCTAGAATAGCTTGGCAAGGTAGAGTTAGAGTTGATCAGTCCTTTAGGTTTAAGGTGCCTGAAAACCAAGCAGACTATACTCTCTTGTTGACTTTATTTAAACTTTTTTATCATGTAATCTGAGGTAATTAAACTGTATTATTAATGTATTATCACAGTATAGGAGCCTCTCCTACTGTTTCATTGTCCACAACAAAACATGCTTCTAATCTCATGTCAATGTATATAAGTAGACCACAAAACAGGAACCGATCTAAAAAGATGACAAGGACTCAAGTATTACCTTGACTTCTCTTTGGCATCCTTTTCTTCCACAGTTTCCCCACCGAAGCCCTCTTCTTTCAGCTTCCTGCTTATCTCAGCAGCCCGTGCTGCTGCTGCTTCAGTAGCATTTTTCATAGTAGCTGCACGTAAAGCAGTCTGCTGAGCTGCTATTGACGTCTGCATCATCAGTGCCTGCTGGAACTGCAACTGTTGCAACTGAACAGCTTGCTGCATCATCATAGGCAGATTGCTATTTGCCAAAGTAGCCTTCTGAGGAAGAGATTTAGCCATCTCAACATTCAACGGGCGACCACCAACATCCACATTACTGAGCGCCAACGCTGCAGTTGCTTCTTCCGGTTTGGTGTACTCCACATAAGCAGTATGTTTCGAATCTGCGATGGTACAGTCAACAACTTTGCCGACATACCCAAACATCTGCTTAAGATGCTCCACTGTAAGCAGTGGGCTCAGGTTGCTAATCTGAACAGTTCTCTTCAGAGTCTCAGCTTTCTCGGCTTCCGTCGGACCTACAAGGACGCAGCATCATGCATGTGAGCGACATGACTAGGAAAACAATGTCCCAAGTGCATGAACCAATTCAGAAGAGCACAACATTAAGGCATTGTAATGCAGGCTTGCAACATAACATGTCTACTCTACTGATTCCAATTCGTTAAAAATTGGCAGGCGTTGTTGTTACCTGGAGCCTGCGTTGTGGCTTTGGAATCGGCTTGCATCTTAGCAGCGTGTGCCTGAAGTGCCTGGGAGGCCATGATGGCCTGCGCGGCTGCCATGGCTGCGGCAGAGGGCGCCATTGGAGCGTGGCCGAGCGTACTGACAGAGGTAGTGGCAGTCATGAGGGACATGAGCAGCTGCTGCGGCGGGTGGCTGAACCTGCAGTCCGTCCCCTTTGTGCACTTCCCGTTGATGTGTTCCCGGCATATCTCGCCCAGCGAAGCCCCGACGCCCGGGAGGACGACCCCGCCGGATGCACCGGGGATGAGGCCGAGCAGGCTGGGGAAGGCGCCGGACATGGAGCTGGCGTAGTTGGGCATGTTGGGCATGGTCTGGTTGAGCATGTTGGGGTAGGCGGAGGAGGTGGTGGTGGTGGGGAAGGCTGTGGTGGTGGGGAAGGTTGTGGTGGTGACGGCGCTGAAGAAGACGGGGAAGGGGCTGCCCATGATGGGGGCGCCGTCGAGGTCGACGTGAACCATGTAGTTGCCGCGCCTGGGCACGGCGTAGCTGACGGCGTAGGAGCCTTCGCCGTTGTCCCTGACGACGGCGACAACGTCGAGGTCGGAGTCGCCGCCGGCCGCGGGGCGGACGCGGACGCGCACGAGGGCCCCACCGGAGGGGACCCGGCGCCCGTCGCGGTCCTTGCCGACGACGGTGAATATGGTCGGCGCGGCTGCAGAGCCGCCTGCGATGCCGGGGCCTGCGGCGGAGGACTTGGAGGGATCGACGGGTCCGGGCGGGGCGCGGAGGCGGTCGTCGTCATCGTCGTCTTCGGAATCGGAGTTTTCGGAGCCGGCGTGGAGGGCGGGGTTGGCGAGGGAGGAGCAGGAGGGCGCGTGGTGGGGACCGGGGTCCTGGGGAGGCTGGTCGGCGTGGGCGGAGGCGGAGAGGGCCCTGAAGGTGGCGTCGAAGGCGGCCTTGGCGGCGGCGGTGGTGTCGGCCTCGGACTTGAGCTTGGCCTCCTCGGCCTGGCGCACCCAGATGGGCTTGGGCGCCGCCATGGGTGGGAGGGAAGAGATCCGCGACGGCTGCTGGTGGTGGTGGTGCTGGGGTGAGCTAGCTAGGATTTGGCGTCGCGGAGAGAAGAAAAGGATGGAGCCGAGATTGAGGGCAAGTTTGATTCGAAGGATTTTAAAAGCATGAATATGAACCACAGGAATGGTACGTCAAACGAATATCACAGGAATTATAGTTGTATAAATACAGTAAATTTGTATATAGATAAGTATATGACATAGACATATAAAAAAAATTCTAATAGATCTAACCTCTTGTTAAAAATCATATGGGATTGTAGTATAAAAAAGAAATCCTACAGAATTTCTTTATAAATCTTTTGAATCAAACATGCCCTGATTTGTTTTTTTCTTATGAGATGGAAGGGAATTTCCGTTAACACTGAAATATTAGGCTTCGAAAACCATGGTGTTTCAGAACTTGGCTCTAGCTTTCAGTGATTATGAGAAGCAAAGGCATCATTCTTGGCCCTTTATTTCACTATTTCAGATCCAGCTTACTAGATTGATCTATATCCATAGATAAAAATTTCCTGTTTAGGAAAATTGAAAAAAAATCCACCAAAATGCAAATGTTTCATTGTACATTCTGAAAAAAAAATCGACTTAGATGAGTATTTTGTGGGTAAATAGATATTTCATGAATTGAAACATAAAAAGATATTTAATCACGGATCAATTATCTAAATGGACTAAAGCTTTCTCAAAATATATAACGAAGCGCTTACAAATTATTGGGTTATTTAAAAAATAGAACACTTTTGAAATTTTTAGCTATGAACTAGGTCAATCTAGTACGTGGAATTTGTAATGGTTGGCTGAGGATGGTGACTTTGTCTTAGTGACTTTCTTCTCAACTCAAAGTCATTGAATCTGAGTACGTTATTTTAAGGCCAGTTGAAAGAGCATTTGCCATCCCTAGTGATTTTGGTGTTTTATAACAACACACATATCGGACTAATGATTTGCTAAGTGTGTCGCGGGTGCATTAAAAAAGATTTGCAATGTTCAAAAAATTGTCTGCCTGGCACGGTACCAAAAAAGGTAGTACCGCTTTTTGCTACCGGATGCGACAGAAGGCTGTGACTAACTGTCAAAAAGCTAGGTACTAAAATGCGGTAGCGCGACAGTAGCTTTTTGACAACTTATCAAAAGCTTCTGCCTGCCCCGGTACTAAAATGCGGTAGTACCGCATTTTAGTACCGCACCACGCAGAGACTTTTTGGATGTTGTCAAAAGCTTCTGCCTGCTCCGGTACTAAAATGCGGTAGTACCGCTCGAGGCAGAGACTTTTGTATATTGGCAGCTTCTGTCTGCCTAGGTAGCAAAATGCGGTAGTACCGCATTTTACTACCTCGCGTGACAGAGTGTTTTTTCGTCTAAAGTTGTTGTTTCCACTGCTCGTCCGGTAGTACCGGGTGCCACTTGCGGTACTACCGCTTCACGGTAGCATCAATAGTAGTACCGCTGAGGGTAGTGCTTCATGAAGTTTGAAAGAGGGTGGTCCGGTACCAGGTCCGGTAGTACCAGTGTTCTCCGGTAGTACCGCTTGAACTTCCGGTACTACCGCTACAATAAATGCTCCAACGGCCAGATTTTGTGGAGGGGTATAAATACCCCTCCACCTACCTTGGGACAAGGCGTTCAGCTCATTTAAGTCAAAGACCACCATTGGAGTCCATTGGAGCCACCCAATTTTCAAGATCTCCTCATTCCACCACCCAAAGTCCTTGATCTTTGGGGAATCGAAGGAGGAGGCCCCGATCTACTACTTCACCAAAAGAGATCTTCATTTCCCCCTCATTTCATTGAGGGCCCCTTTGCTCTAGTGTTTTCTTGGAAACCCTAGTTCTTGGTTTGGTTCTTACAAGCTTGTCTTTGATTGCTTTGACATCTTGCTTGTATTTGGGAGCCTCTGATTAAGTTGTGGATGTGTGCCCCAAACTTATAACGGTGCCGGCTTCCACCTTGAAGGTTGCCGATATAGTGGAAGGTGAATCGATCCCGTTGGGGTGAGATTCATCGGAGAACAAGGGAGGCCTCTCGTGGCGTTAGTGGTTTGAAACCACCCCCTCTCCAAACGTAGGCGTACTTCCCCTCAAAAGGAAGGAACTACGGGAAACAAATCCTTATGTCTTCGCGTCCACTTTTCGGTTACTTCTATCCTTTACCGCACCTTACTTACTTGTTACTACTTTGTGTTGTGATAGCCCTTGCATAATTGTCATATAGGTAAATTCACCGTAGTTGCATTATCTAGAGAATTTACCTTATTGTCAAACCTTAATTTGAAAAAGAAGAAAATTTGAAGTAGCACCTATTCACCCCCCCCTCTAGGTGCCCATACGATCCTTTCAATTGGTATCAGAGCCTCGGCTCTTTATTCGGGCTTTACCGCCTAAGAGAATATGGGTAGCAATGAAGGGGATGGTGGTAGTGAGCCGACACCGGTGACCATGGAAGATCTCAAAAACTTGGAAACAAGATTGAGCTCTTCCTTGGTCAACGAAGTCAAGAAGATGCTCGAGCAACTTCTTAAAGACAAAGAAGGCTCATCACCCCCATCTCCTCAAGAGGATCAACCATCCATTTTACCTAAAGGGAATACATCGGTATCCCCCGAGGATATGGTGGTGGGGGGTAAACTTGACAACGTTAATTCCTCTACACACAATAATGGTGGGAAGGGTGAGCACCGTGACTCATGGTACTCTCCCGACCCTCCAATCCCTCACCCTCATGTATACAATAGAGGTGACCCACCTAAGCTTGAAGAATCTGCTACTTTTGCTCAATGGCAATCACTAATGAGAACTCATATGCGCAGCTCTTGCATTGAACTATGGAATATCATCGAGCATGGACTCTTTATTGGGGATCCAAACAACTTGACAAGAAGAGAGATTGTTAATAGTCAACTCAATGCCACTGCTCTGCATATGATTCAACAAGGTTTGGGGACAAAGTATTATCCACACATTGAGCACTTTAGAATTGCCAAGGAAGCTTGGGATGCTCTCACTTTGTTGTTTATTGGAAATGAGAGTATGAGGAGGAACCGATATGATGCTCTAAGCAATGAAGCCGAAGGCTTCTACATGAAAGAAGGTGAAGATCACGAAGACATGTACTGAAGGCTCAAGACCACCGCCACTGCTTTTAGGAATGTGGGTGCCTCACATGTGGATGATGCATGGATAAAAAGGAAATATGTGAGTGCACTCATGCCTTTTGAGCCCACCGACTTGAAGATCCTACAAGGAAGACACAACTACCATCTCATGACCTCAGATGAAGTTATGCAAGAGATGGCTGCTTTCAAGGTTGCCGCCAAGAATGCCAAAGATGCCCGTGCTCGTGCCCTTGGTATGAGCAATGTTGTCAATGTTGCTTTGAAGGCCAAAGTTGTGGACCATGGGGATGAAGATGATAGTGATGAATGGATTTCCATGGACCATCCCGATGAAGTCAAGATTGCTCATGGTCAATATATGGCTTTCTATGCAAAGAACTTTTGGAAGAACCCCGCCAAGGCCAAGATGGAAATGGAACGGAGAAGCAATCCAAATGGGAAAAGAGAGAATACCACAAGGTTGAGAACTTGCTTCAATTGTGGTGACCGCTACCACTTTGTGACTAGTTGCCCCTATGAGAAAAGAGAAGATCATGGTGGTAAGCTTGTGTTGAAGAAGACTCTCAAGGGACCGTACAAGAAACCTTTCATCAAAAAGAATCCCATCAACAAGAAGCCGAGAGAAATTGTCTTGATCACTCATGAAGAGTACTCCTCCGACAATGAAGATGATGAAGATGACGAAGAGGAAACTTCTCATGGTGTGGCTGCTCTTGCCACCACCTCTACTCCGACATTTTCACTCTTCGATTCTCCAAATGAGAACTCTTCCACCAAGAACGTCACTTGCCTTATGGCAAGAGGAACGGAGGTATCCTCATCATCCCGCTCTACCCACTTAGATAATGATGAAATTGATGATGAGATGTCTCTTGATGTTAAAAAGGAATTAATTGACTTTGATGAGTTTATGACTAACCTAGAAGGTGATTCTAAGCTACATTTTGGAAACATCTTAGATCAACTCTCACATACTCAAGAACTTCTAGATGTAAGATGCAAACTTGGGCATGAACATATGATTGAGCTAGAGGCTCTAAACAATGCTCTAGAAGAAGAACAAGAAACTAGGTTGTCACTTGAATTAAAACTTGAAGGGCTTGATGATGCCAATGACATAATTGTTAACAAACTCATCAAAGAGCGTGATCATGCTATTGCTAAATACAAAAGAGCTAAAAATGACAAGGTTGAGTTTGGTGTGGTTCATGAAAAACTTGCCGAGGACTTTAGTTTGCTTAACAAGGCCCACAAGGTCTTGGAGAGTGAACTCTTGTCACTCACAAAGTCCCATGAAACGCTTCAAACTCAATTGTCCAATATTCCTTCACCTAGTAACTTCATTCCATCTAGTAGCACAACTATTCTTGAAGAGAATGCTAGGTTAAAGGGGGATCTTGCTAAGGCCACATTTCCACAAGGCAACAAGTCCATTGATGATCTTTTGAGCAAGCAAAGGCGTAGTGGTGATAAAGGGGGCATTGGTTTTGTTTCCAAAACCAAGAAGAAGAACAATAAGAAGAATAAGGACAAGCCCGCACAAGAGACCAACAAGACCATTGTGGAGAGTAAGACCACAAGTGGTAAAACTATGTCACATGATGACTTTGCGGGAAGTGCTAACCCTCACTATGTTATAATGCGTGATTACTATGGTGATGTGTATGCACAATATGTTGGTCCTTATGATGGTTATATTGCTTGGTCTATTTGGGTTCCCAAGACCCTTGTTGCTAACAAAAGAGGACCCATTGAAAAATGGGTACCTAAAAATTAGCTTGATCTCTTGTAGACTTATGCTTCCGGAGGGTCAAAGTGGGTGCTTGATAGTGGTTGCACAAGTCATATGACCGGAAGCTCGTCTATTGTCAAGGAGTTAAAGCCTAATGATGATCAAATTACTGTGACATATGCCGACAAATCAAAGTCTAAGGTAATGGGTTTCAGCAAGGTTGTGGTTGCTCACGACATTACACTCGTGAACGTCATGCTTGTTGAGACCCTTGGATACAATTTACTTTCTGTCCTTGCTCTTGGTAATATGGGCTTTGCCGTCTTCATTGATGTAGATATTATGGTCCTCTTGTGGAGCAAGTCTCTCAAGGTCGCTTTCGTTGGGCACGTCGAACATGACTTGTATGTGGTGGACTTCTCGGAGCAAACCACCACATGTCCGATGTGCTTATTCGGAAAGGCCGATGTGGGGTGGTTATGGCATCGCCGACTAGCCCATGTCAATATGAGAACTTTGCGAAGTCTCCATAAGGAGGGCCATATAGTTGGAATAAAAGAAAATGTTTCCTTTGCCAAAGATCGTGTTTGCAGGGCATGTGTTCTAGGGAAGATGCATGACGCTCCTCACAAGCCCACGAACCAAATCAAGTCTAACAAGATCTTGGAACTCCTCCATATGGACCTATTTGGTCCTCCATCTCATGCAAGTCTTGGAGGGAAGAAATATTGTTTGGTGATTGTTGACGACTTTTCAAGATACTCTTGGGTTTATTTCTTCAAGTTGAAGAGTGAAACTCAAAGGACTTTTATCGACTTCATAAACTTGGTTCAACGGCAACACAATGTTCCCATGTTGATTATAAGAAGTGACAACGACACCGAGTTCAAGAACTACACCTTGAATGATTTCCTTAGTGGTGAGGGGATTAAACATCAATATTCCGCTGCATACACCCCTCAACAAAATGGTGTGGCCGAAAGGAAGAACCGGACTCTTATTGAGATGGCTAGACCATGTTGGCGGAGTTTAAATCTCCATACAACTTCTGGGCCGAAGCCATCTCCACCGCTTGCCATGCTTCAAACCGACTCTACCTCCGCAAGAAAATCAACAAGACTCCATATGAGATACTTACCAGTAACAAGACCAACATATCTTATTTCCGGGTGTTCGGTTGTAAGTGTTTCTATCTCATCAAAGGTGTTCGTTTGTCTAAATTCGAGTCTAAAGAATTAGAGGGTATTTTTGTTGGCTATGGTCTCGAATCTCACACTTATAGAATCTATGACAAGCTCTCAGGAGCCGTCATAGAATCTTGTAGTGTGACCTTCGAAGAATATGATGGTCCCCAAGGGGGGCGTGTTGATGCTTGTGATGTAGATGATGAAATGCCTCAGGATGCCATAGGAAGAATGGGTGTGGGATATATCTGCCCCGTTGAGGAACCCCTTATGGCGGATCGAGAAGAACTATGCTCCACTCGAGTGGAGCCCTCATCTTCACAACCTCAACATGCCCCATCTGAAGGGTTTCGCGGCATAGTAAATCAAAATTTTCTACGGATGCGAACAGAGGGAAAGCCAAGATCTAATCTAGGAGATGCAATCAACGAGAGAGATTGGATTAGATCTTCATACCCTTGAAGATTCGCACAGCGGAACGTTCGTCAGAACGTGGGTGATGTAGTCGTACTCGCTTCTCCTCCTCGCGATCCGATCCGATCTAGCACCACAAGTGGCGGTGCCTCCGTGAGATGCACACGTGCAGCACCTCGACGTCTCCTCCTTCCTCGGACCAGCGAGTATGGTGGAGAGATAGATTGGATCTACAACACGACGGCGTGGTGTATATGGTGGAGAATTTCTGCTGCAGGGCTTCGCCTACAAACAGTCGGGAGGGAGAGAGGAAGGCAGCAGGGCTACTAGGGCTTGGAGGGAGGTGTGTGTCTCTAGTTTAAACGATTTAAACTCTCCCTTATCTAGAAATCCTATCTCTAGTTTAAACGAGTTTAAACTTATCTAGGATCGGCTGGGCCCTATGGGGCCTTGTGCCCCTGGCCCAAAGCGGCCAGGACACTCCCTCATAGGCCCATGCCCCCTCCCGGAAGGTGGGGCCACGTTGGTCCCCTTCCGGAAGGTTCTAGAAGCTTCCGGTACAATACCGATTAACCCGGAACAATTCTGAACTCCAAAAACTGCACTGCCTTATATGAATCTTATTCTCCGGACCATTCCGGAACCTCTCGTGATATCCCGGATCCCATCCGAGACTCCGAACAAAAATTCATAAACCAATTATCCAATCTATCCTAGTGTCGAGATACGTTAAGTGTGTGACCCTGCGGGTTCGAGAATATGCAGACATGATCTTCTATCAATAATCAACAGCGGGGTCTGGGCACCCCATATTGACTCCCACACATTCATCGATGATCATTCGGTTGAACACGATGCCAGGATTCAATCAATCCCATATATATATTCCTTCGTCTCGCGATATTTTATTTGCCCGAGATTCGATCGTCGGTACCGTCATACCTAGTTCAATCTTGTTCACAGCAAGTACTTTACTCATTCCGTAATCCGATATCACTTTGTGATTAACTCCTTAACCACATGCTTGCAAGCGGTGTTGATATCGATTACCGAGTGGGCCGAAGTATATCTCTCCGACTTGGAGGGACAAATCCATCTCGATACATACAACCCAACAGATACTTTCCGATCACCTGAGAGACACCTTTATGATCACCCTCTCATAGGATGACGTTTGATGACTCAAAGCTTTCTTCCGGTACCAGGGAGTTGGCATTATCTCATGGTCTAAGGAATACAATATTTGACATAGGAAAAGCTTCGCAAAGATGAACACGATGAAACGATCTAATTGCTTCGCTTAGTTTGGGTCTATCCACCATATCATTCTCCCAATGATATGATCTCATTATCAATTGACAACTCATGTCTATGGTTAGGAAACCTTAACCATCATTGATCAATGAGCTAGTCCATAGAGGCGTACTAGGGACACGGTGTTGTTCACAAACCACACAAGTATTAAAGTTTCCGCTTAATACAATTCCAGCATGGAATATAAACTTTATCATGAACAAGATTATAATAATAACATCTTTATTATGCCTCTAGGGCATAATTCCAACAGTCTCCACTTGCATAGAGTCAATAAATCTAGTTACATTTGGCAACAATCTACACCCATGGCACTGAGGTGTTGATCATGTTTTACACGTGGAAGAGGTTTAGTCAATGGATCTGCGACATTCAGATCCGTATGTACTTTGCTAATCTTCAGATCTCCATCTGCTATATAATCTCGGATTATATGAAACTTGCGTTGATATGCTTGGTCTTTGGATGATATCTTGGTTCCTTAGCGAGTGCTATGGTGCCAGTGGTGTCACCAATATCTCCAGTGGGTCCAATGCACTTGGAACCACGCCAAGCTCAGTGATGAAGTTTCTGATCCAAACTCTTCACTTGACGCTTCTGCAGCAGCCATGTATTCCGTTTCCACTGTAGATCCGCGATCACGCTTTGCTTGCAGCTTCTCCAGCTCACATCTCCTCCATTCAAAATATACACGTATCCTGTCTGAGATTTAGAATCATCCTTGTCGGTGTCGAAACTAGCGTCGACGTAACCTCTTACGACAAGCTGTTCATCACCCCCATAGACTAAGAACATTTCTTTAGTTCTATTTAGGTACTTTAGGATGTTCTTCACGGCTGTCCAGTGTTCCACTCCTGGATCACTTTGATATATGCTCGTCAAACTAAGAGCATTGGACACATCCGGTCTAGTACACAGCATGGCATACATGATGGAACCTATGGCCGAGGCATAAGGCACTTTGCTCATAGCTTCCCTATCATTTACCGTAGCTGGACACTGAGCCTTGCTCAATATCTTACCTGACAACATAGGCACTGAACCTTTCTTTGCCTTATCCATTCTGAACCTTTTCAGAACTTTGTCTAGGTATGTAATCTGGCTTAAAGCTATCAGGCGTCTTAGTCTATCTCTATAGATCTTGATGCCCTATATATAAGCAGCTTCACCTAGGTCTTTCATTGAAAAACACTTGTTCAAATAACTCTTCACATCGTTAAGCATGTTGATGTCATTTCCGATAATCAATATGTCATCCACATACAGTACCAGAAACGTCACCGAGCTCCCACTCACTTTCTTGTAGATGCAAGCTTCATAGCAATTTGGAACAAATCCAAAGCTCTTGATCACTTGATCAAAACGAAGGTTCCAACTCCGAGATGCTTGCTTCAGTCCATAAATGGAACGCTGAAGTTTGCATACTTTACTAGCATCCTTAGGATCGACAAAACCTTCGGGTTGCATCATATACAACTCTTCATCAATGTTCCCATTGAGGAAAGCAGTCTTGACATCCATCTGCCATATTTCATAATCATGAAACGCAGCAATTGCTAATAAAATCCGAATGGACTTAAACATCGCTACGGGAGAGAAGAGTCTCATCGTAGTCAACACCTTGAACTTGTCGAAAACCTTTTGCGAAAGCCCGTGCTTTATAGACGGTAACATTACCATCCGCGTCCGTTTTCTTCTTGAAAATCCATTTGCACTCAACGGCCTTTCGGTCCCTAGGAGGGTCCACCAAAGTCCATACTTGGTTTTCGCTCATGGATCCCAATTCGGATTTCATGGCTTCCAGCCATTTCTCAGAGTCTGGGCTCATCATCGCTTCCTCATGGTTCGTAGGTTCACTGTCTTCTACCAACAAGACAGTCAAGACAGGGTTGCCGTACCACTCAGGAGGGGCACGCGACCTTGTCGACCTGCGACGTTCAGTAGCAGCATCGTCCGAAGCTTCATGATCCTTGTCATTAGCTTCCTCTATTGTTGGTGCAGGCGGCACTGGAACAATTTCAGGTGCTGCGCTACTCTCCAATTCAAGAGAAGGTTCAATAACCTCGTCTAGCTCTACTTTCCTCCCACTCACTTCTTTCGAGAGAAACTCCTTCTCAAGAAAGGAACCGTTCTTTGCGACAAACACTTTGCCTTCGGTTCTGTGATAGAAGGTATACCCAATAGTTTCCTTAGGGTATCCTATGAAGACGCATTTCTCCGCTTTGGGTTCGAGCTTGTCCGGCATCAACTTCTTAACGTAAGCTTCGCATCCCCAAACTTTAAGAAACGACAACTTAGGTTTAGCACCAAACCACAGTTCATACGGTGTCGTCTCAACGGATTTAGATGGAGCCCTATTTAAAGTGAATGCAGCGGTTTCTAATGCATAACCCCAAAATGATAACGGCAAATCAGTAAGAGACATCATTGATCGGACCATAATTAAGGGAAAATTTGCTGTGGGACACCGTTATTTTGTGGTCTTTGCCAAAACACACCGCTCAATCATTCCTTTGTTGAGTACCATTATGATTTTGCGGTCGTTTGCTATAACACACTCCACAACTGAAAAAGAAAAGTTTCAGGAAAACGAGCATCCGCAAAACCTTTTTTGTTTTAGGAATTTATTTTGGTGGCCAAATTCATTCTATGCCGTTGGCCGCTGTTGAGCCGCCATGATCTGCATCATGTCAATCTTGTGCGGCCGCCGTCTACCAGACTTGCCATTTTCGGATGTTTTGTGTGTTACAGCAAACGACCACAAAATCATAATGGTACTCAGCAAAGACATGATTAAGCGGTGTGTTTTGGCAAAGACCACAAAATAACGGTGTCCCACAGCAAATTTCGATTCCGGCGTTCAGACACACCATTGAGCTGTGGTGTTCCGGGTGGCGTGAGTTGTGAAACGATTCCACTTGCTTTAAGATGCGTGAGAAAATCATAACTCAAATATTCACCTCCACGATCGGATCGTAGAAACTTAATCTTTCTGTTATGATGGTTCTCCACTTCATTCTGAAATTCCTTGAACTTTTCAAATGTTTCAGATTTATGTTTCATTAAATAGATATACCCATATCTACTTAAGTCATCGGTAAAAGTGAGGAAATAGCGATATCCACCTCGCGTCGAAACACTCATCGGTCCGCATACATCGGTATGTATGATTTCCAACAAGTCCGTTGCTCACTCCATCATACCGGAGAACGGGGTTTTGATCATCTTGCCCATGAGGCATGGTTCGCATGTGTCAAATGATTCAAAATCAAGAGACTCCAAAAGTCCATCAGAATGGAGTTTCTTCATGCGCTTTACTCCAATATGGACCTAGACGACAGTGCCACAAATAAGTAGTATTATCACTATCTACTTTGCATCTCTTAGCCTCAATGTTATGGATGTGTGTTTCATCCCTTTCGAGATTTAGAAGAAATAAACCATCCACAAGAGGTGCATGACCATAAAAGATGTTACTCATATAAATAGAACAACCATTATTCTTCGATTTAAATGAATAACCGTCTTGCAATAAACACGATCCGGAAATGATGTTCATGCTCAACGCAGGCACAATAAAACATTTATTAAGGTTTAAAACTAATCCCGAAGGTAAAACTAAGGAGAGCGTGCCGACGACCATCACATCAACTCTTGATCCGTTGCCAACGCGCATCGTCACCTCATCCCTCGCAAGCCGCTGTCTATTCCGTAGCTCCTGTTTCAAGTTACAAATATTAGCAACTGAACCGGTATCAAATACCCAGGCACTACAACGAGGGCTAGTAAGGAAAACATCAATAACATGTATATCAAATATACCTTTGATGGTGCCAGCCTTCTTGTCCGCTAGTACTTCGGACAGTTGCGCTTCCAGTGACCCTTGTCCTTGCAATAGAAGCTCAGTGTCCGGCTTGGGACCAGACCTGAGCTTCTTCTCAGCAGGGGCATTGCGCTTGCCGCCGCCCTTCTTGAAGGGATTCTTTGCTCCCTTACCTTTCTTAAAGGAGGGCTTGTTGACCATCAACACATGATTATCCTTCTTGATGTCCACTTCCGCAGCCTTCAGCTTTGCGAAGAGCTCGGTGATCGTATCAGTGGAACCAATCTGATTATGAGTCACTACAAGACTTTTGTAGCTGGGAGGGAGTGATTGCAGAACCCTGTAAATCTTGAGCTCCTCTGGAATCGTGCATTCCAGTTGCTCAAGGCGTTGAGTGTAGCCCGACATCTTTATGGCGTGCTCACTAACGGAACTCCCTTCCTCCATCTTGCAGTTAAAGAACTTCTCAGAGATCTCATATCTCTCAGAACGGGCTTGAGTCTGAAACATGGTTTTCAGCTCCTCGAGAATCTCAAAGGGCCCGGGATAGGTTTCAAAACGATTTTGAAGCTCCGGTTCCATAGCAAACAACATGGTGCTCTTAATCACACCATAATCATATTTGCGCGACTGATAGACAGCTTTCTCATCAGCCGGCGCAGTTGCAGCAGGGGGGTCACCTAACGCTTTCCCAAGGACATAGTCCTTTTGTCCGCCAGACAGAATGATTCTTAGATTGCGGAACCAATTGGTGAAGTTAGATCCATTGTTTCTAAGCTTTTCCTTCTCAGCAAAAACGTTGAAGTTGAAGTTGGACTTGGCCATGTGATCTATAGTATTGGCAAGTACAATTTAGACTATGTTCATGATAAATAGTTCAACTTAATCAAATTACTAGATGAACTCCCACTAAATTCAACATCCCTCAAGTTGTTTAGTGAACACGATCCAAATTCACCACACCTAATCCGATCATCACGAGAAGAGATGTGGTTTCAATGGTGGACAACAAAGTGTCGATCATATCATTCATATGACTCATGCTTAACCTTTCGGTTCTTGTGTTTCGAGGCCATGTCTGTACATGCTAGGCTCGTCAAGCTAGACCCAAGTATTTCTGCGTGTGCAAAACTGGCTTGCACCCGTTGTATGTGAGCGTAGAGTCTATAGCACCCCGATCATCACGTGATGCTTGGACACGACGAACTTTCGCAACGGTGCATACTTGGGGAGAACACAGTTTTTATCTTGATCTTTAAGTGAGGAATCATCTTATAATGCTACCGTCGCGATCTAAGCATAATAAGATACATAAAGGGATAAACATCACATGCATATAACTTTATGTGACATGGTATAGCCAATCCTCGCGCAATGATCTCCATCTTGTGCGTTCCGGCATGATCTCCATCACTCCACACCATGATTCCTCCACCACGAATAGCAACTACAACTATTGCTAACTACTTAGCGATAAAGTAAAGCATTACATGGCGTATAAGAAGTTGACTCGCAGGTCATACACAATTATAAAGACAACCATATGGCTCCTGCCGGTTGTGTACTCATCGACATGCAAGTCGTGAAACATTACAAAACATGATCATCGCATACAATATACACATCACATCTTGGGCCATACCATATCACAGAAACACTCCCTGCAAAAACAAGTTAGACGCTCTACTTTGTTGTTGCATGTTTTACGTGGCTTATGGGAGTAGATGCTAAGAACGATTCTTACCTACGGAAAGCCACAACGGTGATATTATGGTTGCCAAACTCCGGTGTTAATCCCATGACAACTATAGTGAGAGAAACTAACATCCACTAGCCGCATGTGTGGAACAAGCCACACGTCAAGTGCGGAGCCGGTCTCGCGAACGACGTCGCGTAAGGTTGGCCTGGACCGCTTCAATCTCACTATCCCGCATCATAAGAAGAACACAAACAAGAGGCTTGCAACAGAAAACATCAACGCCCGCAACAACCATGTTGCGTTCTACTCGTGAAAACACATCTACGCATAGATCTAGCTCTGATACCACTGAAGGGTTTCGCGGCATAGTAAATCAAAATTTTCTACGGATGCGAACAGAGGGAAAGCCAAGATCTAATCTAGGAGATGCAATCAACGAGAGATATTGGATTAGATCTTCATACCCTTGAAGATTCGCACAGCGGAACGTTCGTCGGAACGTGGGTGATGTAGTCGTACTCGCTTCTCCTCCTCGCGATCCGATCCGATCTAGCACCACAAGTGGCGGTGCCTCCGTGAGATGCACACGTGCAGCACCTCGCGTCTCCTCCTTCCTTGGACCAGCGAGTATGGTGGAGAGATAGATTGGATCTACAACACTACGGCGTGGTGTATATGGTGGTGAGAATTTCTGCTGCAGGGCTTCGCCTACAAACAGTCGGGGAGAGGAGGAAGGCAGCAGGGCTGGCTACTAGGGCTTGAGGGAGGTGTGTAGGGGGGAGGGGGCGCACCACCCCCTCTATATATAGAGGGGGGGCGGCCAGACCTTGCCCCTCCTCCAAGCCTATCTCTAGTTTAAAACATTTAAACTCTCCCTTATTCTAGAAATCCTATCTCTAGTTTAAACGATTTAAACTCTCCGTTATATAGAAATCCTATCTCTAGTTTAAACGAGTTTAAACTTATCTAGGATCGGCTGGGCCCTATGGGGCCTTGTGCCCCTGGCCCAAAGCGGCCAGAACACTCCCTCATAGGCCCATGCCCCCTCCCGGAAGGTGGGGCCACGTGGTCCCCTTCCGGAAGGTTCTAGAAGCTTCCGGTACAATACCGATTAACCCGGAACAATTCCGAACTCCAAAAACTGCACTGCCTTATATGAATCTTATTCTCCGGACCATTCCGGAACCTCTCGTGATATCCCGGATCCCATCCGAGACTCCGAACAAAAATTCATAAACCAATTATCCAATCTATCCTAGCGTCGAGATACGTTAAGTGTGTGACCCTGCGGGTTCGAGAATATGCAGACATGATCTTCTATCAATAATCAACAGCGGGGTCTGGGCACCCTATTGACTCCCACACATTCATCGATGATCATATCGGATGACCACGATTCCAGGATTCAATCAATCCCATATATATATATTCCCTTCGTCTCGCGATATTTTTTGCCCGAGATTCGATCGTCGGTACCGTCATACCTAGTTCAATCTCGTTCACAGCAAGTACTTTACTCGTTCCGTAATCCGATATCACTTTGTGATTAACTCCTTAACCACATGCTTGCAAGCGGTGTTGATATCGATTACCGAGTGGGCCCGAAGTATATCTCTCCGACTTGGGAGGGACAAATTCCATCTCGATACATACAACCCAACAGATACTTTCCGATCACCTGAGAGACACCTTTATGATCACCCTCTCATAGGATGATGTTTGATGACCTCAAAGCTTTCTTCCGGTACCAGGGAGTTGCATTATCTCATGGTCTAAGGAATACAATATTTGACATAGTAAAAGCTTCGCAAAGATGAACACGATGAAACCATCTAATTGCTTCGCTTAGTTTGGGTCTATCCACCATATCATTCTCCCAATGATATGATCTCATTATCAATTGACAACTCATGTCTATGGTTAGGAAACCTTAACCATCATTGATCAATGAGCTAGTCCATAGAGGCGTACTAGGGACACGGTGTTGTTCACAAACCACACAAGTATTAAAGTTTCCTCTTAATACAATTCCAGCATGGAATATAAACTTTATCATGAACAAGAATTATAATAATAACATCTTTATTATTGCCTCTAGGGCATAATTCCAACACCATCTACCGAAGAGGACATTGACTCAAGCCAAAGACAAGATGTGGATCCTCAACATAGTGATCAATGTGTGAACTCTAGTCAAAGGGAGCTTGGTCCATTCGATGGGTTGTCAAGTGGTGCCAAGTCAATTTGTCAAGGAAGATCCATCCAAACTGTTTTGAGACAATCTCAAATTGATGCTAGAAGAGCACTTGATCAAGAACAAGGTCAATCTTTGCCTCCTAATGTAGAGGATGACTCCAATGATGATCAAGGTCAAGTTGATGGTCAATACGAGGATCAAAATGATGGAGAGGGTCCTCCAAGAAACAATGAGGAGATCCACGCTCGTCGCGAAGCTAAAAAGGAAAGAATATTGGAAATAAGAGACCACACCCTCCAAAATGTTTTTGGAGATCTAAGGAAAGGAATTTCCACAAGAGCACAATTGAAGAGGTTCAGTGAACACCAAGCACACATCTCCATGATTGAACCAAAGAAAGTGTGGGAAGCTCTTGAAGATTCGGATTGGTTAGAAGTTATGCACAAAGAGCTCAACAACTTTGAGAAAAACAAAGTGTGGAAGTTAGTTGAGAAGCCAAAGGATTTCCGCAATGTTATTGGAACAAAGTGGATATTCAAGAACAAGCAAGATGAGCATGGAATTATAGTAAGGAACAAGGCTAGATTGGTTGCACAAGGGTATTCTCAAATTGAAGGCATTGATTATGGAGAGACTTATGCACCCATGGCTCGCCTTGAGTCCATCCGTATCCTTCTTTCTTATGGGACACATCATAACTTTAAGTTGCAACAAATGGATGTATAAAGTGCATTCCGTTATGGTCCTTTAAATGAATTGGTATATGTTAAGCAACCCCCGGGATTTGAGGACCCCAACTTCCCAAACCATGTTTACAAACTTTATAAGGCACTCTATGGGCTCAAGCAAGCCCCACGCACGTGGTATGAGCACCTTAGAGAGTTATTGTTTGACCGTGGCTTTGAGGTTGGGAAAATCGATCCCACTCTTTTTACTAAGAGGGTCAATGGGGAGCTTTTTGTATGCCAAATTTATGTTGATGATATTATCTTTGGCTCATCTAACAAAGCTTTTAATGATGAATTATCAAAGCTTATGACTAGTAGGTTCCGGATGTCTTTGAAAGTATTTCTTGGCTTTGAGATCAAGCAAGTTAGAGGAGGAACATTCTTCAACCAAGCCAAGTATACTCAAGATATGCTCAAGAGATTCAAAATTCAAGATTTGAATGGATCTCCTACTCCCATGGATACAAAGACTCATCTAGAACAAAATCCAAATGGTAAAGATGTGGATCAAAAGGTATACCGGTCTATGATTGGTTCTTTGCTTTACCTTTGTGCATCTAGACCCGATATTGTGTTGAGTGTAGGTGTGTGTGCAAGATATCAAGCGGCTCCTAAGGAAAGCCATTTAATGGCGGTCAAGAGAATCTTTCAATATTTAGTTCATACCCCATTTTATGGTCTTTGGTATCCTCGAGGTTCAACATTTGCTCTTTGTGGATACACGGATTCGGATTGGGAGGGGGACAAGGATGATAGAAAATCAACATCCGAGGCGTGCCAATTCCTTGGTAGGTCCTTGGTATGTTGGTCTTCTAAGAAGCAAAATTGTATATCTCTCTCCACCGCCGAAGCCGAGTATGTTGCTGCCGCTAGTGCTTGCACTCAATTGCTATGGATGAGGCAAACTTTAAAGGAATACGGTGTCTATTGTGACAAAGTGCCTCTTCTATGTGACAATGAAAGTGCCATCAAAATTGCATACAACCCGGTGGATCACACAAGGACAAAGCATATTGAGATTCGTCATCACTTCATTAGAGATCATGTTGCTCGAGGTGATATTGATATATCCTATGTTTCAACCAAAGATCAACTTGCCGATATCTTCACGAAGCCACTTGATGAAGCAAGGTTTTGCTACTTGAGGAATGAACTAAATATCGTAGATTCAAGGAGCTTGACTTGATTATCTTGCAATCTCACCTAATACTCGACCCATATTTGGTTTAGGTGTAGGCATGGACATAGGGGGAGTGCGGTCCTAATTGATTGGACTATCCCTCCCCCCATTATGCGCAAAGTAAACAAAATCATTCCTCTTAATATCATTTTGTGATATGTGAGCTTAATGATGAGTTTCGGTAATGGACCCAAGATATATCTTCGTGGTGCCAAGCCGAGTATACTCAAATATGGTGGCCTAGGCCACCGCCCCTCTCAATCGAGAGGTTGATGTGCTTACTCGTTTTTGTCACTTTTTGAGTTGGTTCTTACTCATGTTTGTCATCCTCTAGTTGGTTTTGTTCTTTTGGTCGTGCACTCACATTTGGCTCTCCATATGTTTTTAGTAATTTTTGAGTGCATTGGCCCATATCAGTGTGACTCTCTAAACCCATACAATTCTTATCCCCCAACAAAACCCATCTACTCTGCACAAGAACCTTTCATTTTATGTATCTTGGCTCTCTGTCCTGATGGTCACGGTACTACCGGGTCTCATATGCGGTACTACCGCCAAACGGTACTACAGGACATTGCTAGCGGTATTACCGCCTCTGGTTTTGTTTCTAGGGTCCTGTCTGGAAACTTCCCAGGTGCGGTACTACCGGTTGGTACCTCCGGTACTACCGCATAGCGGTACTACCACACCTGGAACCAGTACTACCGCTTGTGCGTGTCGGTTAAGACTGGAGACGGGGGAGAGGCACCCCTCAGTGCCTCATTCATCCCTCGTCTCCACTCCTCACCAGCGCCACCACCGGTGCAAGAGGACGCCGCAGGAGCCCCGCCCTTCCCTCCTTCTCCCAGATCCACACCAGATCTGGCCTCCTTGCGGGCTCCTCCTTCTTCCCCACCGTCATGGACACCGGTACTACCGCCCTCCTCATCTTCTCACTTGTTTTCTCCATTGAATCTAGGGTAACTTTGATTCTTGGTTAAAACTCGCATTCTTGAGGTTGTATCGTGTGCTATTTACCAGATCTACCACTTTGTCCGATGGAAATCGTGTTTTACAACAAATTTACTGCCCGTACATGGATTCCTAGTCTAGATCTGCACTGTGGTCGCGGGCCACGGGAATCTTTTTCTGGTACTACCGCTTGGCGGTACTACCGCCAGTGCATATCCGATACTACCGCCCTGTACTGGCAGCAATTTTTTTTAAAAACACCAAGTTCCATCCTCTGTTTGTCTCAGGTTCTTGTGCCCTTACCCCTATGCCATCTCCCTCGTTCTTTCACAGGTGCAGGGGGTTCCCGGGGATCGCGCAAGCGCTCCAAAGCTCACTATGAGATCGAGGACTATGAGTCAGAATCAGAGACTGAGTCAGAAGAGGAGGTCATGCCTCAACCTAGTGCCTATCTGAAACTGCCAATAACTCGTGGTCGTCGAGGTGCGGGGGTCAAGTAAAGTGTTGGTCGTGGTAAAGCTCCTCCACCCTCTCCTCCCTCCGCTCCTCGCAAGAGCCACAGTTTCGGGACATCTGGGCCAAAGCTGCTGCCTGATTTGTCTGATACAGAATTTCATGCCCTTCGGGTGGTTAGTCCATATGGGACAACTCGCTCTCATGCTCGAGAAAATAGCCTCTTCTTTACGGATTTTCAGGAGCGGTTGTTCCATGAGATCCTCATGAAAGATGACAAAATTGTGGTTCCTCAAAAATGGATCGAGATGAATCATGTGAGGAAGAATCTGAACTACTTTGGTGAGGCCCTTCACATTTGCACCAACATTGGCTTGCTTCCCATTATGGAGTTCCGGTGCAACTATGATCCAATGCTCATTGCTCAGTTCTATGCAACCGTTCACTTTGCCAAGAATGATACTCGGACTCTCACCTGGATGACCGAGGGTGTTGTCAAGCAAGCAACGTTGGCTGAGTTTGGGGCTATCCTCGGGTACGAAGACCGTGGCAAGGACACCCCCGTTGGCTTTCGGTGCCACGCCAATGATCGTCCCATGAAGAAAGATGTGCTTTTCCCACTGTACATCCGGGGGCACGGAATCCCTGGAAAGATCAAAGGGCCCCTCCCTACATATGACATCTTGCATCGCATCTTCCATGAGACCGTCGCCCCTCGTGCTGGGAATGTTGATGAGATACATGCCTTCATGGTAGATATTATGATGGCCACCTATCACCACCGTGACTCTGGCCTACCTATGGATGTGATGGATGTCATTTGTAATGAAATGGTCTGCGCCACTTTTCAGAGGAGGGTGCCTCCTTTTGCTCCATACATCATGGCTCTCATTATTCGCAAGTGCCCTGTGATTTCCCGTGACTTGCCTTCTCTTCGTATTGCCACTCACCGCCACAAGAATCTATTGATCAAGACCCATCTCAAACCACGCAATGCGGATGGTCAGATTGTTGATGAGGACGGGAACCCGGTTGAGGAGGAATCAGGTGATGCAGCTGATGCGCAGCAGGATGCTGCATTTGTGGTCTCACGTCGCCAGTCCGCTCAGCCATCTTGGGCTAAGAGGTTTGAGGCCAAACTCAAGAAGATATTCTACTTCCAAGTAGACAATCAGAAACGTATGTACGAGGCCCATGTATATGCCAAGAAGTCATGCGCTCGTCAGAAGGAAATGATGGAGGCTCAAGGCTTGACCGTTTCCAAGGGCTCCGAGAACAACATTACCCCAGAAGACCAATGGATCTCCAAGCACAGCAACTGGGAAGATGATGCCACCTCCTCCTTCCGTGCCCCGCCACCTCATGATGATGCTTGGGAAGACTGGGTTGATGATGATGACGAGTGATCTCCGGGACGTTAGTGTTGCTCTTGTCCTTTTTTGGCGTCTTGATGCCAAAGGGGGAGAAGTTGCACATTAGGTATGCGGGATTTGCGAGGGAAAGTCACAAGATCGTTCTTGCCATTGATTTTATTTGCTTGTGAACTTTATTTGTTTTCCTCTTATTATGTGTGACTTACTATGTGTGAACTAACTATGTGTGCTATGTATGGTAAGACTATGTGGTTATCGTATGGATCCATCTTGTGTGTAATGTGGCTATTCTTGTTTGGATCCATCCTATGTGACGACCTTCCCCATTCCTAATCAATATTGGTCATCACATGTTATTTAGCAAAGGTATATGCTCTATGTGCGACTTCTACTCCCAGGTAGCTTTTTAGTGTGTATGGGGCTTATTTCTACATATCTAGGGGGAGCCCCATCTATATCTTGTCATCACTAGATTTCCCTGCAAAATGTGTGTTGTCATCAAACACCAAAAAGGGGGAGATTGAAAGAGCATTTTCCATCCCTAGTGATTTTGGTGTTTGATAACAACACACATATCGGACTAATGATTTGCTAAGTGTGTCGCAGGTGCATTAAAATGATTTGCAATGTTCAAAAAACTGTCTGCCTGGCGTGGTACCAAAAAGCAGTAGTACCGCTTTTTGCTACCGGATGCGACAGAAGGCTGTGACTAACTGTCAAAAAGCCTCTGCCGGGTACCTAGCGCGATAGTAGCTTTTTGACAACATGTCAAAAGCTTCTGCCTGCTCAGGTACTAAAATGCGGTAGTACCGCATTTTAGTACCGCACCATGCAGAGACTTTTTGGATGTTGTCAAAAGCTTCTGCCAGCTCCGGTACTACCGCATTTTAGTACCGCTTGAGGCAGAGACTTTTGTATATTGGCAAAAAGCTTCTGTCTGCCTAGGTAGCAAAATGCGGTAGCACCGCATTTTACTACCTGGCGTGACAGAGTGTTTTTTCGTCTAAAGCTCTTGTTTCCACAGCTCGTCCGGTAGTACCCGGTGCCACTTGCGGTACTACCGCTTCACGGTAGAATCAATAGTAGTACCGCTGAGGGCAGTGCTTCATGAAGTTTGAAAGAGGGTGGTCCGGTAGTACCGCTTGAACTTCCGGTACTACCGCTGCAATAAATGCTCCAACGGCCAGATTTTGTGGAGGGGTATAAATACCCCTCCACATACCTTGGGACAAGGCGCTCAGCTCATTTAAGTTAAAGACCACCATTGGAGTCCATTGGAGCCACCCAATTTTCAAGATCTCCTCATCCCACCACCCAAAGTCCTTGATCTTTGGGGAATCGAAGGAGGAGGCCCCGATCTACTACTTCACCAAAAGATATCTCAATTTCCCCCTCATTTCATTGAGGGCCCCTTTGCTCTAGTGTTTTCTTGGAAACCCTAGTTATTGGTTTGGTTCTTACAAGCTTGTCTTTGATTGCTTTGACAGCTTGCTTGTATTTGGGAGCCTCGATTAAGTTGTGGATGTGTGCCCCAAACTTGTAACGGTGCCGGCTTCCACCTTGAAGGTTGCCGATATAGTGGAAGGTGAATCAATCCCGTTGGGGTGAGATTCATCGGAGAACAAGGGAGGCCTCTCGTGGCGTTGGTGGTTTGAAACCACCCCCTCTCCAAACGTAGACGTACTTCCCCTCAAAAGGAAGGAAGTACGGGAAACAAATCCTTGTGTCTCCGCGTCCACTTTTCGGTTACTTCTATCCTTTACCGCACCTTACTTACTTGTTACTACTTTGTGTTGTGATAGCCCTTGCATAATTGTCATATAGGTAAATTCACCGTAGTTGCATTATCTAGAGAATTTACCTTATTGTCAAACCTTAATTTGAAAAAGAAGAAAATTTGAAGTAGCACCTATTCACCCCCCTCTAGGTGCCCATAAGATCCTTTCACCAGTGCTACGTGTATCTGTCACAAAACTGAAAAATATCAACTATTGTCGGAGCCGTCGATGTACTTAAGTGAGTGAATCTTGCTTGTTCGGTCATTGCATGTGTAACAATATTTTGTGTATGCAACATACATTTGCAACTTTATTCTTAGTAAAAGTCGTGAAATATATTGCAAACATTTTGAATATGCCCATGTAGTAAAAAGAAAAACATATTGAAAAAATATTACATTCATTTGGTTTTAGCAAAACATCAAAAAGTGTGTCACCATTTGCAACATTTTGAACATAACATGTAGGAAAAAGAAGAACATGTGCAACAAATCCCCAATTTGGTTGCAGCCAACACTTTGGAACAAAAAACAATGCATCCAACATATGTGCTCAACTCGTCTAAACAATACGGAAACATGTTTTCAAACATTTTGAGCAAACACTTTATAGCATTTCAAACCTATGCAAAAAAATAAGAAGAGTTTCCACCAAATCCCAATACTAACAAAAACTAACTTCTTCATGTCGAACATGGAGGCACCAACCTCATTGAATGAGACTCGCCAGCCATGGAATCGGCTCGTTGAAGCCAGCGAAGTCATTAGATATGCCTATAAAACCTCCTCAATGGAGGACTCGATGGAGAGCGACTGGTGTCACCGGATTGGGCCTCATCAAATGTAGTGGGGAGAGATGCCTCTAGCGACTCCGTGCGATGGCACCATTCATCTTCCTTTACGCGCTCCATAGCGTGTGACTCCATGGATGACCAACCACTTTCTTGCGCCCCGACGGATTTTATGGTTACATTTCGGAGGGAAACTGAATGATGTCTTGTGTTCAAGGAATCCCTCGTTCTCTGCCTGGGCGTGCGGGTTAGCTTCGGATGGTGGAACCCAGGTTGGGGCGCCTCAGAGTGCTCCAAGTTACCATTTTTGATGAAGCTAACATTCTGTAACACCCTTGAATTGGTCCTATGCAAGTTTTAGTGATTTTAGCCAAACCCGCATAGAAACGATTTAAAGATGCCCAACAAACACTTGCATGCAGGTGGAAAACAAAGTAATACCATTACACAATAGTCCATGATAAAATCCATAAAAACATATATATACAACAGCGGCTCGATGAGTCAAAAATACAGATATATAGTAGAAAGTTCCAAATCACCTTGAAAACGATACAACCTCCAAGTATGGATAAGATGAAAATTGGGCTAAGATCCCTAAAGAATAACAAATGGTGTCCATAACCCTGCTTAGGCCAAGCCGGAAGGTAACCTAACATCGTCAAACTCAAACTTGCCAAACAAAAAGGGGTGCCGATAAAGGGCGAAGTAAAAAGGGAGCGGTCAGTACTGAGGCCAATATATGGCGAGTCTTAGAATTCGGTGGCTCTCGCCTACATATGTATGGTGGACGAAAGCGGCAGCGAAGCATGCACTAAACAACCTATAGAGACTCGATGCATATGTCGGCTATTACAGAGGGATAAGAAAGACCTATTTAGAACCAACCTGATACTAACACCAAACATACCCATCCTGGTATTTACCCTAAAGACCAAACAAGGAAGTCCTACCGAGGAAATTCACACAGTTGGCAGTTCTATTCGTTCATTCCATGGTGGTTATCCAACTTACTAGTCATGTCAGATACAAGTCAAGTTATAACAGTAATGCTTTAGTGTAAGTTGTCTATGATTGAGAAACTGTGCTCCAAGTCGTCCATAACCGCGGTCACGGCTTTTCGAAAAGATTTAACCTTATAGGGGTGCACCAAAGTATCCACACACACTTCCACTCTGTTTTCCAGAACAATTAACATACACCCATTGATATGTCGGCGTGGCTTTGAACACGACATGTTCCTAGACCCAAAGCAAGTACATGGGGGCATCCAAAAGAGCTACCCGTACGAGGTTTAGCTAATCCCCGTACGGATCCTGAGGTTGCGTGTACTTGTCACGCGAGCAGAGGCCGTGGAAAATATATTCCCTTGATAGAGTGTCGCACCTACGCAACAGTAATAAACGTGTATCGAGCAACAGGTAATAAACATCTCATACATGGCATGCATGACATAGGTACAGTAGGTAACATATAAAGCCCGAACTAGTTTTTTGGCCCCTAGTACAATAATTTGAAATCAGGTAATAAGCCGATAGGGATGCCCCATACACCCCACATGTGGTTAGCGCGCTCGGTCTCGGAACAGTTGTCAGGAACTCGGGTCCTAGGTGGACACAAGTGGGCGGGATAAGAGCTAGATCTCAACTATTACCCATCGGTGCCTATTTATTAGTTATATCTACTTCCAACATTTAATTAACAAGTTGTAATTAAAGCCATGATCATCTCCACCATTAAACATGTGCCAACCTCTCAACAACGGTGGAGCTCAACGATGCGAAGCAACACCTGAGCAAGCATCTACGACTCGCAAGACCAACTGTCTACCAAACAACCGGTAATAGGTGGTGTCCAAGGGAATATAGGCTACAGGGAATATAACTGGTACTAAAACTAAAGCATCGCAACACGGATAACAATATATCAATAGGAGGAAATAAAGACTATAAATGCAAAATATATAGAAGGGGGAGAATGCTCGCCTTAGAAACATTGCCAAAGATTCATCCGAAAGACGGGGCGAAGCTCGCGTCAACTCAATGTCCTAATCCGTGAAGAAGCAAAACACTAAAAGAAATACCGGATGCATTATTTAATACTACGGAAGAAGATCGGGCATGATGCATGTATGATGCATGACATGACAATGATGCAATACAACTAGGCAATATTAAGTGGAATCGAGGTCTCGATAATAAATTAGGCGGTTCATGTTGTTTAGATACTCTGCAATTTAAATGTTGACTTAACAAGGGAAATAGTGGCGTCGGTTCGCTGCACAAATTTAAATGAAGCCAATATAAGACAAGAATAGCCTGTATATTATCTCCATATTTAATTATGAGGTGAATCGGCATAATGCCCCAAACTACAAAATATGTACGCAAGCATGAATAATTATATGAAACAACTATATGTCATTATAAAATAAGGGTCTCGGAAAATGGGGTCACACATTGGTGGTCGAAACCTGCGGTCTCGGGGTTCGTGGGGATCGGTCTCCGGGGCGGTCTTCAGGTTCGGTCTTTGAATCCGGGATCAAGGATCTTCGGTTCCGTGAAGAAGTTCTTGTCGATGATTCCTCGAGTATCCCTGGCTCTGGTACGGTCTTCACTTGATACCATGTGCATACTTCCAACATATGGATCGACAAAAATATCTTGACCTTGCGGATATCCGATAAGCCGCGGAGGAAAAACGCACCAAGGCGGGATTTGGTGCCGGTCAACATAAGACTCGAAGATGCATAGGAGGCGACCGAAGGACTTGGCTCTGTCCAGGCGAGGCCAAGTTGCCGCAAGCAGGACGAGCCGCACATCATCGGAGCAATAGCTACCATAGGAAAAAGAAACTCGTCCGCTCGGGGTGCCTTGCTGGAAGATGTGCAGGTCCCACACGGAGGAGACAACAATGAGGGAAACCATCTGCAGGGGACACGACGTCGGGCTCGACAACGACATGCGGGGCAGCGCCAAGAAACACTAGGGCGCGAGGACGACAGTGGGTGGACGCGGCAGAGATCCAGGAAGAGGGCGAGGGAAACAACATCGCGTGGACGGTAGAGCTTGGCGAGCTTGAGGCAGCGAGGTAGTGGACGGTGCCGGGGGAGAGAGGGGCCATAGAGGAGCCATGACAGGGCGAGGCTCAGCAGAAGTCGGTATGGGAAGGCACAAAGGACATGCATCACGAGCGCGGCGGCGAGGTGGTCCGTGAGGAGGAGTTGGGGACAGGCCCGTGAGAGGCTCGAATGGCGGGGCTGCAGGCGACAGGTGATGGCGCCCGAGAGCGCTTTGTCGGGAAACCCCAAGAGCAAGGTGTGAAGAGCATAACAGCAAGTTTACCCTCAGTAAGAAACCGAGGTTATCGGAATAGTATGAGGAAGGAAACGTCTCAAAGGTGTTGCAAGTAACTTGGAAGCCTGCACAACAACAAACTCAAGACTTTGACCCAACGAACAGTGAGGTTGTCAATCTCACCGGTTGCTATAACAAAGGATTAACTGTATGGTGTGGGAGGTAATAGTGGTTTGCAGAAAGTAAACCCTAACAGTGGAAGATGTATCAATGGTAAAGATTGGACTAGGGTCCATAGTTCACTAGAGGTGTTCTCCTTAGATAAACAAACATGGCATCCTGGGTAAACAAATTACAATAGGGCAATTGATAGGACTGATCAAGGCATAATAATGCAATACTAGACATCATGATCCTATGAGATTCGATTGGGCAATACAACAAGATACATAGACCACCATCCAACTGCATCTATGAATAGAATTCCACCTTTGGGTTATCATCCTAACCCCCTCCAGTATTAAATTGCAAGCAATAGACAACTACTTTAATCAAAGTGTGTAAGGTAAACAATCCACTTGTTCCATGAACAAGGGACCGTTGTTTCCTCCCTAGTGGCAACAACACATCTACAAACTTAGAGATTTCTATCACTTCCCTTAGATTAAATAGAGGCATGAACCCACTATCAAGCATAAATACCCCCTCTTGGAGTCACTAGCAACTACTTGGCCAAGATAGCCACTAACAACGGAGAGCATGCAAGATCACAAACAACACATACATAATAGAATCAATAAGACAAAAACCATTAATCAATCTGACATAGTAATCTCAATATCCATCGGATCCCTGCAAACACAACATGCATGATTACAAATAGATGAGATCTTGATCATGAACGGAGCTCACAAGATCTAGACATGAAAGCACAAAGGAGGAGATACAACTATCTAGCTACTACATGGACCCGTAGTCTAAGGTGGAACTACTCACGATTCATACCATAGGCTGACATGATGAAGAAAAGGGCTCCGGGATGATCTCCCCTCTAGTAGGGTGCCGGGAAGAGCTTCAGATCCCCCCGATCTAGGGACGATGGTGGCGGCGGCTACAAACGGTTTTGTGGAATATTGATCGGTTACTTAGGGTTTAGGCATCGGGAGCTTCTTATAGGCGAAGAGGAAGGCCGAGGGGGTGCTTGAGGCGGCTGCACCCCCCCAGGCGTGGGGTGGGCCCACCCATGCGACCAGGGGGTGTGGCCCCCTCGAGGCCCTCCTCTGTCTCGTCTTTTGGCTCCGTGTTCCCCAAGGTAAAATATTGACTTCGGCTTTTGTCCCGTCCAATTCCGAGAATATTGATTTTCTGCCTTTCTGGAACCAAAAAACAGAAGAAAGTTGGCAACTCGCACTATGGCATCTTGTTAATAGGTTAGTACCAGAAAACATATAAAACACCTCAAAGTGTAGACAAAGCAAAGCAAAGTAGATACTAAACAGACATGGAACATCAAAAATTATAGATACGTTTCCGACATATCAACGGGGAGGTGAGGTCGAAGAGCTCGGGGTCACGGCGAGGCTCGACAGCGGGAGCGGGGTCACCGCAGGAAAGGGGCTGCTGGGGTCGAAGCGAGCAAGCACGACAGCAGCTCAGGGAGGAGAATGTCGGGGCAGCGAAGGCGAGCGGAGGAGCTTGCACGGGGAGACTGTGGTGACCCAGCATGCCACTACATGATGTACTATACTATAGTTGTGGACATAACACCAATGAAACACCGTTCACTAGAATTACATCCCTCAGAATGGCACAACAAAAACACAGCAGGTCCAATACATGGCTAAAGGTTACATCTCACTCTTTACACAAGATCCAGAGAACACTCTAGGTTAAAGAGAGAGAAAGAACTTCTTATGGAGAAGAATCAAAGATAAACAACGCAAGAAATATTATACTATTACGACTAGTATTTTAACTAAGGAATTGGCATTGCTGCTATTGCAATACACTACAGAGTTAGGTTCTTGGCTAGAGAGTATATTCCTACCTAACTAGTAACTTCATATTCACTTGAGTTGATGTATATGTTGACTTTCTTGTCTGCATTGAAGATCTTTAGCTTTGGATGATGAGTCCTGGAGCATAACTTGATGTAGATGTTGTCTGTACCGGCTTCAGAATCTAGCAAGGGTTAAGAAGATACGTTGAGTACGAGCATACTCAACAAGTTTCACTAGAAAAGAAGTGTTTGATGCACTATAACTACAGACACAGACCGTAGGTCGTAGGCAATGCAAGTTTTCATAAAAAAATTCTTCAAAGGTTGCTTTTATTCTGAAAAACTATGTCTGTCAGTCTTCACGGGTTTACCAGAACTTTCATGGAGTTCCTTTCCCGCCGTGTTCGCAGCTCCTTCCCGGAACATGGAGTAACAAGTTACAGTTCTTACACTCTGCAGAGGTGCGTTACTTTTCCCATGAGAGATCAACTCCTTGTTGCACAACCGGGCAGCTTATCCGTCCATAATTCCATGTTGTGGGGCCCAGTAGATGATCCAAGCCAATCACTGCCCTCTCCGTGACCTCATATGTCTGCACGATCCTTTGGGCTAGCTCATCTTCGTTAAGCCCCCTTTCGGGCAAGCTAAAATTCTGATGAGTTTCCGAAGACTCTATGATCTGGTGTTGCCCTGGCAAGTGCCATATTATATGGTCCATCCACTAAACACCATCCATGGATAATCTAGACACCAAATGTGTGGGGCGTAAGGGTGCCCACCAATATGTTGGATCCGCACAAGGAATAACAACGTCACGTTAAGGTCGTCTTGCCACCATACAAGAGGAAAAGGATACAACTGACTTCTCCGTCCCATTCCAAATCTCATGGTTAACGCGTAATATACGGCGCAAGAATCACTGGCGACATTGGTTGTTAAATCCTAGATATTATGTTCCTTTACCATCGGAACTTTTTATAGTAAGTTAATAACTTATAATCAGATTATTATGAAAATAGTGTTTTTAGACCTTTTTCAAATGCAGGTAATGTCCACATTGGATTTGTAAAATACTTTACAGAAAATAACCAAAGGACATGAGCAAGTTTGAACTTGCCTTTTGTGATTGCAAGATTATGCACTCACGGTCTTCGAGTCAGTATAAGATCCAAAATCTAAAATCATCATCATTGGTCCGATAAGGACTAATGTTTTAAAAAAACAATATGCTCTTATGCATAAGTAACGTGATACACTTTATAAACGCGAATCTCGGGATAACGTTGTTCTAGGGTTTGGATTCCGGAAATGGTTACTTTAGAATGTGTTGTCCCTTTTAGATAAGTTTCATACGTGTGTTTCTTATTAAGGCTTGTGAGTATGTATGAAGCAATCATATAATTACAATACCATATAACAATAGGATACACACAAATGTGAGATGCTACTCAAGATTGCTTATATAAGAGTTCTTGTTTGAAGTGGCAAAAAGAATAACATTTGAAGAAAAGATTTCTTTTCTAAGGTCTAAACAACCTTTGTGGTTAGTTGAGTCTGGTTGATGTTATTTGTGTTTGCTTGAATAGTTTGAGCTTGAGACGCTTTATGACTTAACTATATCAGACCAAAGTTAACTATAAAACATCTAACAATGTTTATAGTATTATACTTAGAGTCTTGTAGACTAAAGTTAACTTTAAAATATAGATAGTTTGAAAGTATAATACTTATAACATTTGTACTTTGGTGTACTTGGTAATGTTGCCTTAAGGTGACTTAAGAATGGTTATATTTTTCTTTGATGTGGTGGTTTTCTTGATTTTATAATGGAATAGTATCACTTACCAGTTTTAAATGAGTGGTTATGGTTTGTAAATCATGGAGTAATGTTACTTAATTGCTTATGAGTTCACTATAGTGTTTTAGTATGTTGATAAGCTTGTGATTAAAGTAAAGGAAATAAGTTTGTATTTAGCTACAAATTATCCTTGATGATTTTATATTTGATAAGGATTTTCTTTAGAAAATATTCTACACCTATGGTTGAGAAGGATTCAATAAAATTGTACTTAAAATGTGTTAAACTATTTGGACTTCATACTATTTATGTTGAAGACTAATACTATTTATTAGACTCCATTGGTTAATTTTTAGACATATAAGCAGTTTTTGTTTACCTTTATATGAATTATCAATTAAATAAATAAGTTTAAATTTGAGTTATCAAAGTATTTGAATTTTTATTTAACTCAAAAGTGGAATATTATATTTTTGACATGTAGATATTATTTTTGTGATCATTTTGGTATATTACATTTATGTTTGTGATTTATAAATAATAAGATATGATTTTTACAATTCTTATTACTTTATAATTACTTAATAAATATTATTTGAGTGAAATTATAATACATGATTATAGTTTTTGAAGTATTGTTTTTGTTTTTCAAATATTTTTGGTATTTATTTGTATTCTTAACATTTACCATTACTAAAATATGAATTATCAAAGTTTTATTACTTTTAAAATCTTTATTAAATAATATTTATTTCATTAATCATCATAATAATATTTGATAATAATTTTAAGTTGTAGATTTTATTTTTCTACAAATTTTCATATATTATACACATTTTTCTGAATTATAAATCAAGAGTTATTGATTAAACAAGATTTAATCATTTTTTTGATTTCTGGAATATTATTAATTGAATTTATAATATTTTATTTATTTCTTAAACAGGAAATAACTTTTTACACCGCACCCATAGCTAGCCTAAGTGTCAACACCCGGATTTTTCAATCCTAGATGCCTGTTATGCCATACATCGCAATCCGAGGATTACCATTTTTGCGAGACATAACAGAATTGGATACCATAGTACATCATCCATTACAAACGATACATAAGTTCTTACACAAATAGGGATCTCATGATCCAGTTCTTAATACAACTTCAAGCAGCGGAATACGTAATAATAACGGTAGCGTAGGCGAAGCTCCATCTTCGGGGTCACAGGCAATGCCGACGATGGGATATGATCCTAGTTGTCGTAACCTTCCTAGGGTCCATCTTCCAGGTACTCCTCTTCATAGTCTGGCCATGGGAATAGCCAGGGACAAAGCCATGAGTACTCTTTAAGTACTCGCAAGCTAATACTAACAGGTAAAGGGGTTTTTGGATAATAGGACACTAGGCTCTAGGGTTGTTTTTGCAAAAGCCAGATTTATCTCTACTAAGTTCCAAAGCTAGTCACAATTTTATAACTCCTAGGTGGGATCTTGTAACTCATGTCACAACTCTGTTGTGGTCAAGTCAAAGTCTCAATTCATTTCACAAGTCATTTTGAAAAGTCTGACGGGGGAACAATATGGCCACTCCAACTGTCCATAACCGCGGACGCGGCTATTCTAATAGTTTGACACTCTGCAGAGATTGTACACTTTCACCACAACATTCGATACATCCGTCAGGAACAAATCCTGAATTCACCATACTCAGTATGCAGATAATCAATCCTAACCTTTCAATTACACGCCCTAGTATAAGCACCTCTCCTGTGAGTTTGGCCTCCCAACCATGACCAACTGTCATCTTGGGTACTGCACAGGTGGACAATCTTCACAAGGTAGCCTCAGCTCAGACCTTGGCCATGAGGGAACTAATACTAAGGTATATAAGTTTCTAGTCAAGCCCTACCCAATCTTCGGGTATTGTGGTTGTACGATAAAATTGGAATGGTATCGCATCCAGACAACCATCAGTTTTATAAAGGGCTAAGGCTCATGCCTCAACATTTTCATCAACAAAATCATCAAGTGTTCGGAAACACATGTACAAAACATTTCAATAGAATGATCCATCATTCCAAGGTTTTCATAACCATTTTTCCACCAAGTAAACCCATCTAAAGTTGATCAAGTCTTATGCTTAGCACTAGCATCTACAGGGGGGTAGTACTAATGAGGGGTGGTAAACTAGTGGAGTTTCAACTAAGTACAACCTTATATCTTAGGATGATATCAAGGTTTCTAATTTAGGCCAAAATTTATGCTCTTTATGCAACCTTCCGAATCTTTCTAGTATCTACAAGTCACTTAAGTCAACTCTAAGTTAAAGCTTGGATAAAGAAATAAAGTAAGAAGCTTGCAAATAAAACTAGGATTGGTTTATCAAGTGGGTATGATCACATATGCTTAAGGCATATAGTAGGCATAGTAACAAGGAAGTATTTGCTTGCACCAAATCAGTATAAGCTTGCTAAATTGCAAGTGTTAGCTTGCATAGGTGAACTTGATTAGTAAGGCTTGCTAAAGTAGAATGTCTTGCAAGTTTTAGCTTGCATTGGTATAGTATCAGCTTGCATAGGTAAAGTATCTTGCAAGTGTTAGCTTGCCTTGTTCAGAGCAGTGGTTGAAGTTCTCCTCGGCTTCTTCTTCATAGTATCCTCCTTCCTCCTTGTATCCTTGGTCGATACTAGCGTCTATGAATAAATACGAGGTACACAATCACCAAACAATACTTAACTACTTGCAATCATCACACACAAGGGTCCTATAGATGATCTATCATCATCTCTAACATTACAAGGTTAAGGCTTGATTTAATTCCTTTTATTTTTAGAAAAGTAATTTCTACTCATTGAACACCTACTTAAGATTTAATATTCTCCAAACCAAACATGGGATCATGTTCACACATGTCATCACCACATATTGTAGTCCATGGGAATGTGATTTAAAGTGGTGTCACAATTTAATAAGGTTTTACCCTTTTATTTTAATTAATTAAAGTGACTAGAAATGCCTATGAGGCATTCTTTATTACTTGAACATTATTTCTGCAAGTAAACCTATATATTTTTATATATTCTGAAAGGTATGGTTAAATGTGATTTTTGAGAGTTGGAATCAACTCAAAAGCTATTATGGTTTAAATGTGAAAAATGTTTGAAGGAAGAAAAGCTTCTGCCTTGTTATTTTTACTAAGGATGATCTACAGATCCAAATGAATTGAATCCAACGGGCTTGGATTTGGCATTCACAGACCTTTCCAAAAAAATTGGTTTCATTCAAATTGGTGCACTGAATCGACCTGGATTGATTTTGAAAAATGGGTACAGAAGTGTGTTTGAATTAAAATAGAAAAGATTTAATTCAAATCACTGGGCTGCGCGGGAAGAGTTAACGGACCGGCCTGCTAAGCGCAGTGCTCCGCGGGATGCTTAAGTGGGTGTCCCCACTCGTCAGTGACACGGGGCTGGGTGAAGCGGTATGGGGCAACGTGGGTCGTTCGATCTGATTCTAATCCAACGGCTGGGAGTCATCGTCGACGCGAGACAACGCCGGCGAGAACGAAACTTAGAGCAGCCAGTGGGGGCTGCTGGGGGCTCACCGGGGTACGGGCGAGGGTCGACGAGGCGGGTGAACCACGAAGTCGACGACGACGAACTCAGGGGTGGTCGCAGCAGCTCCTGGGGTGGAAGAAATCGATGGCTCCCTTCTTCTCCAGAGGCGGCGGGCTCCGGTGAAATTCCGGCGGGGTGGTGCTCGCCTTGCTCTGAGAACGGTGTGTCACGATCAGTGAGGAGAGGGGAGTGAGATGGTGTGAAGAAATCGAGCGGGGGTGGCCTCTATTTATAGTCGAGTGAGGGGACCGTCGGGGCGCACGGTGAGCTCGTCGGGGGCGATGTTACAGGCGGCTATTGGCATGGGAAAGGGTAGGGGACTGTGTGGTGTCTCCTGGCGATGCTCAACGACATGGTTTCGAGGCATGGGGCGGTGCGGCTTGGTCTGGAACGGGCGATGCTCTGCGCGGCAGAGGCGGCGTCTTCGACGGCGAGTGGTGGCTGTGCGTCACAGGGCGGCGAACGGGGATGTCTGGGGGTCTCCTGGGTCGGTGGGGATTGTGTATGCACGCGGCGAGGGCAGCGTGTGGTCTGTGGGCTTCGGTCGAGGGTGGTGCTCTGGCGCACGCTCGGCATGGTCGCTGGCGGTCTGGGCGCGGTTCGTGCACGTGGTCCAGGGCTTGGCAAGGCTCGAGCAGTGGACAGGGAGTGGCGGTGGACGGTGGGCTGCCTCCTAGACATGCTGGCTAGGCTTGCTGCTGCTCCTAGCTTGCTGTCGACTATGGGGTGGCAAGGGTGTGCTCGGCTGTTCACCATTGATGGCAATGGCAAGCTCACAGTGGTGCTAGTGCTTGTTAATCTTGCTAGATGATCTACTGAGCTGGTTGTGAGCTAAATGGGGAACCAGTTAGGCAAGAATCACTGCTCACAATAGTGTTTGATGTTTGTTTGATTTGTGTCTGCAACCTGTTTGATGAAATGGCCACAGGAAATCAAGTTTTGAATTTTGAAAAGATTTTGGTGGGTTTGATAGATTGGTGCTGGTGAGTCTGCAGATGCTTGGGTTTTGAAAGTTGAGCTTGTTTGAGTGGTTTTTGAAAAGTGGGATCTTCCCATATGATAAAGATTCAATTTGAATTGTCATTTAAACTATGCATTTGAAAGTTTCTGGATGATCACAAAGTGGGCCTTGATACTTTGTTATGAGTACATTCAAGGGGTGCAAAGATCCAGAAAGGTTTCTGTTAGGTTCTGAAAGTTTGAGACATCCAAAGTAGGCATGAGAGTTAAATTGGTCAAAGTGACCATTCATTTAATATATGTGTTTTGATTTACTTGTCTTTAGGAAATGTGTGGGAAATGTTTTAGATGATGTTTATTTCACCTAAGACACATTTTACAAGCAAAGAAACAAACAAACAAACAAACAAAGTGGTTTTAAAAGAATTCAAAATCAATGCATACACATATGCATGCATTCATAATTTTATTAGAAAAAGTTTTTGTTAACCCTAATTTGATGATTAGAGTTTTGATGATCCAAGCTTAGTATTTTTGGATGTTTCAACCTTCCCCCTTAAACAAATCTCGTCCCGAGATTTGAAAAAGACGAAAGATTACCTAGGATTTGAAGAGATCGGGAAACTCCGTCCTGATGTGATCTTCGCGTTCCTAGGTCTAGCTCCTCTTCTGTGTGTTGCTCCACTGAATCTTGAGAAACTTGATGCTTCGGGTTCGGGTAGTTCGAAAGCTTCTCCAAATGCGGATGGGTACTTTGGGATAGGTCAGGTCATCGTTGATCTCTATGGTCCGATGGTCGATATTCTTGAACACTTCGTTCTTCTCGGGGACTTCGAGACACTTGCGAAGTAACAAGATATGGAACACATTGTGCACGACTGACATCTCTTCAGGTAGCTCCAATTGGTACGATACTTCTCCTCGACGGTTCCGAATCTTGAAAGGTCCAATATATCTGGGGGCTAACTTTCCTTTGAGTTGGAAACGCTGCATTCCCTTCAATGGCGAGACTTTTAGATAAACAAAATCTCCTATGTTGAAGGTGAGGTCTCTACGTCTCTTGTCGGCGTAACTCTTCTGTCTGGATTGGGCGGTATTGAGGTGCTCACGAATCTTGTGAACCTTCTCTTCTGATTCTCATAGGATGTCGGGTCCAAAAATCTGACTCTCTCCTACTTCCGACCAGTTCAAAGGGGTGCGACACTTTCTTCCGTACATGAATTCAAATGGGGCCATTTGCAAACTGGCTTGATAACTATTGTTGTAAGAAAATTCTGCGAACGGCAGACAGTCTTCCCACTTGGATCCATATTCTAACACACAGGCTCTCAGCATATCTTTGAGTATTTGATTTACTCGCTCCGTTTGTCCATTGGTCTGAGGGTGATACGCGGTACTGAAATCTAGGCGAGTTCCTAAACCTTCTTGAACTTTCTTCCAGAATCGCGAGGTAAACTGAGTTCCTCGATCCGATACTATGTTCTTAGGGACTCCGTGCAAACTGACGATTCTAGCGATGTATAACTCCGCTAGTTTCGAACTCTGATATATGGTTTTGACGGGCAAGAAATGGGCGACTTTGGACAATCTGTCCACTATGACCCAGATAGAGTCATTTCCCCTACTAGAAGTAGGTAGTCCAGTGATAAAGTCCATTCCTACAGAATCCCATTTCCATTCCGGAATCTGCAAAGGTTGCAACAATCCAGCGGGTCTTTGATGTCCTGCCTTTACTCGCTGACATATATCACACTTGGCGATATAGCTTCCGATTTCTCTCTTCATATTATGCCACCAAAATTGCTCTTTTAAATCTTGATACATCTTAGTTCCTCCGGGATTGATAGAATAAAGAGTGTCATGAGCCTCCTTCAAAATAACTTCTTTCAATTCAGAATCTGCTGGTACACAAAGGCGTCCTTTGTACCACAACACTCCTTCTTCGTCCTCGGTGAATCTGGGTACTTTGCCTGTACCGATACGATGCTTGATTCCATCGATACTAGCATTTTCCTTCCGCGCCTCCTTAATCTGACTGATCAAAGTGGGCTGGAGTTCTATGCTAGCCAAAAATCCTTCACTTACTAATTCCATTCGAAAATCTTCCATCTCCTTGTGCAAACTTGGTTTCTCCTTCAAAATCATGGAGTTCAAGCAGCACGGCAATCTGCTAAGGGCATCGGCTACCACGTTGGCTTTACCAGGGTGATAGTGAATGTCCAGGTCATAATCCTTGATTAGCTCAATCCATCTTCTCTGCCTCATATCCAGCTCCTTCTGAGTGAATATATACTTTAGGCTCTTGTGATCCGAATAAATCTCACAACGGTTTCCCATCAGGTAATGTCTCCATGTCTTCAGGGCTAGAACTACGGCTACAAGTTCGAGGTCATGGGTTGGGTAGTTTTGCTTATGTTGCTTCAATTGTCGAGATAGATAAGATATAACTTTGCCTTCTTGCATTAGCACACATCCGAGACCAATCTTGGATGCGTCACAATACACATCGAAGGGCTTCATGATATCTGGCATGATCAAGATTGGGGCTGAAATCAATCTCCTCTTGAGTTCTTGAAAACTCGCTTCACATTTGTCGGTCCATTCAAACTTCTTGTCCTTCTTCAGCAATTGTGTCATGGGTCTGGCGATACTAGAGAATCCTTCTACGAATTTGCGGTAATATACCGCCAATCCGAGAAAAGCACGAACTTGGGTTTGAGTGGCTGGGGCTTGCCAATCTTCTACATCTTTCACTTTGGCAGGGTCAATGGCAATTCCTCCGGCTGATACAATGGGACCGAGGAATCCTACCTCCTGTAACCAGAATTCACATTTGCTAAACTTGGCATACAATTGATGCTCTCTAAGGGTTCCAAGAATGGTCCTTAGGTGTAGCTCATGTTCTTCTTCTAATTTGGAATAAATCAGAATGTCATCAATGAAAACAACGACAAACTTATCCAGGAAGTCCATAAAAATCTTAATCATGAGGTTTATGAAATAAGCGGGGGCATTGGTTAATCCGAAAGACATGACTGTATACTCATACAATCCATATCTGGTGGTAAAGGGCAGTCTTGGAATATCTGCACGAATCTTGAGTTGATGATAGCCAGTTCTAAGATCAATCTTAGAAAACACCTTGGCACCGGTCAACTGATCAAACAAATCTTCGATCTTGGGCAAGGGGTACTTGTTTTTGATGGTGACATCATTCAACTTCCGATAATCCGTACACAAACGGTTACCTCCATCCTTCTTGTCAACAAATAAGACAGGTGATCTCCATGGTGACGCACTTGGTTGAATCAATCCAATTTCTAGCTTGGAATCCAGTTGCTTCTTCAGTTCTGCGAGCTCTGACGGGTTCATACTATAGGGTCTCTGGGCTATGGGTCCGGTTCCGGGGATTAGTTCAATGATAAACTCGATATCCCGATCTAGGGGCATACCGGGCAAAACATCTGGAAATACATCGGGGGTATTCACAGACTATCCAGACTTGGTCAATGGTAGGTTCGGCTATACTCTTGTTGCATTTGAATTGGCGAGGTAAGGTTTCAGATATATGCTCGACTGATATTCCGGCTGTACTGGTCATGGTGATGGCTTTCTTGGCACAGTAAATCAATCCTTTATTTTGGACATCCAATCCATTCCTAGTACTACTTCAAACCTTTAGTTCCGAGTACTATCAGATTAGCATAAAAATCTATGCCATGGATTCGGATAGGGACGGCTTTGCAAATTTGCCTAGCCTTGGTGGTTGATCCGGGAATTTGAAAAGTTTTAAAGGTTTGACTCAGATTTTTCTGGCAACTTGCTTTTTCATTCATTCATTCATAGCACACAGTACAACACACACCACAACAAAGAAAAACAGATGGTTTTAAGAACCATTCTGAGAACTACGATACAGTGGGACCGAATACTACTCACTACGCTAGTGCTCAAGTGCTACTACTCCTCGGAGTCTGTGGCTTCATCATCTTCATCATCATCGATGAAGGCGAAATTATCCTCATCGGTGAAGAAGTCCATGACCTGATCCTCCAGAAAATCATCGTCATCGCTGAGATAGGAGTAAGGGTCTCCACGAAGATCCTCTCCGGCATTCTCCCTTTCCTCCAACTGCATGTCTCTCTCATGGATGGTCTCCTACAAAGATGAGATGCAGTGGAGAAGACGGGCAATAATGCGCTCCTTCTTGTCGAGCTGACGACGGTGAGACTTGCGATCCTTTGCCAGCATGGCAATGGTCTGATCCTTTGTCTTGATGATGGCAGACTTGTGGTTGCAGTAGTCACGGCAGTTGTCCAACTCCTGCTGACGATCATACATCATGAAGCTAAGGTGGTCCAATTGAGTCTTCACCTCGGGGTGGTATGGGGCTTCCAGTGGTTGTCCATTTGCATCACGCCTTGGGAAAAACTCAAAGCGAGTACCCTTGATCTGATTGATGCTCTGCCCACACATATGGGAAAGAGCTTCCTGCATTGCTCGGGCAAGTCCATTGAGCAAGTCCATCAAGTGGGTATAATCACATATGCTTAAGGCATATAGTAGGCATAGTAACAAGCAAGTATATGCTTGCACCAAATCAGTATAAGCTTGCTAAATTGCAAGTGTTAGCTTGCATAGGTCAACTTGATTAGTAAGGCTTGCCTTGTGCAGAGCAGTGGTTGAAGTTCTCCTCGGCTTCTTCTTCGTAGTATCCTCCTTCCTCCTCGTATCCTTGGTCGGTACTAGCATCTATGAATAAATACGAGGTACACAATCACTAAACAATACTTAACTATTTGCAATCATCACACACAAGGTTCCTATAGATGATCTAGCATCATCTCTAACATTACAAGGTTAAGGCTTGATTTAATTCCTTTTATTTTTAGAAAAGTAATTTCTACTCATTGAAAAACTACTTAAGATTTAATATTCTCCAAACCAAACATGGGATCATGTTGACACATGTCATCACCACATATTTAGTCCATGGAATGTGATTTAAAGTGGTGTCACAATTAATAAGGTTTTACCCTTTTATTTTAATTAATTAAAGTGACTAGAAATGCCTATGAGGCATTCTTTTATTACTTGAACATTATTTCTGCAAGTAAACCTATATATTTTTATATATTCTTAAAGGTATGGTTAAATGTGATTTTTGAGAGTTGGAATCAACTCAAAAGCTATTATGGTTTAAATTTGAAAAATGTTTGAAGGTAGAAAAGCTTCTGCCTTGTTATTTTTACTAAGGATGATCTACATATCCAAATGAATTGAATCCAACGGGCTTGGATTCAGCATTCACAGACCTTTCCAACAAAATTGGTTTCATTCAAATTGGTGCACTGAATCGACCTGGATTGATTTTTAAAAATGGGTACAGAAGTGTGTTTGAATTAAAATAGAAAAGATTTAATTCAAATCACTGGGCTGCGCGGGAAGAGTTAACGGGCCGGCCTGCTAAGCGCAGTGCTCCCGCGGGCTGCTTAAGTGGGTGTCCCCACTCGTCAGTGACATGGGGCTGGGCGAAGCGGTATGGGGTAACGTGGGTCGTTCAATCTGATTCTAATCCAACGGCCGGGAGTCATCGTCGACGCGAGACAACGCCGGCGAGAACGAAACCTAGCGCGGCCAGTGGGGGGTGCTGGGGGCTCACCGGGGTACGGGCGAGGGTCAGTGAGGCGGGCGAACGACGAAGTCGACGACGGCGAACTCAGAGGTGGTCGCGGCAACTCCTGGGGTGGACGAAATCGATGGCTCCCTTCTTCTCCAGAGGTGGCAGGCTCCGGTGAAATTCCGGCGGGGTGGTGCTCGCCTTGCTCTGAGAACGGTGTGTCACGATTAGTGAGGAGAGGGGAGTGAGATGGTGTGAAGAAATCGAGCGGGGGTGGCCTCTATTTATAGTCGAGCGAGGGGACCATCGGGGCGCACGGTGAGCTCGTCGGGGGCGATGTTACGGGCGGCTATTGGCATGGGCAAGGGTAGGGTACGGTGTGGTGTCTCCTGGCGATGCTCAACGACATGGTTTCGAGGCATGGGGCGGTGCGGCTTGGTCTGGAACGGGCGATGCTCTGCGCGGCAGAGGCGGCGTCTTCGATGGCGAGTGGTGGCTGTGCGTCACGGGGCGGTGAACGGAGATGTCTGGCGGTCTCCTGGGTCGGTGGGGATTGTGTATGCACGCGGCGAGGGAGGCGCACGGTCTGTGGGCTTCGGTCGAGGGTGGTGCTCTGGTGCACGCTCGGCATGGTCGCTGGCGGTCTGGGCGCGGTTCGTGCGCGTGGTCCAGGGCTTGGCAAGGCTCGAGCAGTGGACAGGGAGTGGCGATGGACGGTGGGCTGCCTCCCAGACATGCTGTCTAGGCTTGCTGCTGCTCCTAGCTTGCTGTCGACTATGGGGTGGTAAGGGTGTGCTCGGCTGTTCACCATTGATGGCAATGGCAAGCTCACAGTGGTGCTAGTGCTTGGTTAATCTTGCTAGATGATCTACTGAGCTGGTTGTGAGCTAAATGGGGAACCAGTTAGGCAAGAATCACTGCTCACAATAGTGTTTGATGTTTGTTTGATTTGTGTCTGCAACCTGTTTGATGAAATGGCCGCATGAAATCAAGTTTTGAATTTTGAAAAGATTTTTGGTGGGTTTTCTAGATTGGTGCTGGTGAGTCTGCAGATGCTTGGGTTTTGAAAGTTGAGCTTGTTTGAGTGGTTTTTGAAAAAGTGGGATCTTCCCATATGATAAAGATTCAATTTTGAATTGTCATTTAAACTATGCATTGAAAGTTTCTGGATGATCACAAAGTGGGCCTTGATACTTTGTTATGAGTACATTCAAGGGGTGCAAAGATCCAGAAAGGTTTCTGTTAGGTTCTGAAAGTTTGAGACAACCAAAGTAGGCATGAGAGTTAAATTGGTCAAAGTGACCATTCATTTAATATATGTGTTTTGATTTACTTGTCTTTAGGAAATATGTGAGGAATGTTTTAGATGATGTTTATTTCACCTAAGACACATTTTACAAGCAAAGAAACAAACAAACAAAGTGGTTTTAAAATAATTCAAAATCAATGCATACACATATGCATGCATTCATAATTTTATTTAGAAAAGTTTTTGTTAACCCTAATTTTGATGATTAGAGTTTGATGATCCAAGCTTAGTATTTTTGGGATGTTACACTAAGTCACTGACCAGTGGGCCGAAGTGTTTGATGCACTATAACTACAGCCGTAGACCGTAGGTCGTAGGCAATGCAAGTTTTCGTAAAACATTTCTTCAAAGGTTGCTTTTATTCTGAAAAACCATGTTCGTCAGTCTTCACGGGTTTACCAGAACTTTCATGGAGTTCCTTTCCCGCCGCGTTCGCAGCTCCTTCCCGGAACAGGGAGTAACAAGTTACAGTTCTTACACTCTGAAGAGGTGCGTTACTTTTCCCATGAGAGATCAACTCCTTGTTGCACAACCGGGCAGCTTACCCGTCCATAATTCCATATTGTGGGCCCCAGTAGATAATCCAAGCCAATCACTGCCCTCTCCGCGACCTCATATGTCTGCACGATCCTTCGGGCTAACTCATCTTCGTTAAGCCCCCTTTCGGGCAAGCTAAAATCCTGATGAGTTTCCGAAGACTCTATGACCTGGTGTTGCCCTAGCAAGTGCCATATTAAATGGTCCATCCACTAAACACCATCCATAGATAATCTAGACACCAAAAGTGTGGGGCGTAAGGGTGCCCACCCATATGTTGGATCCACACAAGGAATCACAACGTCACGTTAAGGTCGTCTTGCCTCCATACAAGAGGAAAAGGATACAACTGACTTCTCCGTCCCATTCCAAATCTCATGGTAACACATAATATACGGCGCAAGAATTACTAGAGACATTGGTTGTTAAATCCTAGATATTATGTTCCTTTACCACCTGAAGTAATAACTTATAATCACATTATTATGAAAATAGTGTTTTCAGACCTTTTTCAAATGCAGGTAATGTCCACATTGGATTCTTAAAATACTTTACAGAAATAACCAAAGGACATGAGCAAGTGTGAACTTGCCTTTTGTGATTGCAAGATTATGCACTCACGGTCTTCGAGTCAGTATAAGATCCAAAATTTAAAATCATCATCATTGGTCCGATAAGGACTAATGTTTAAAAAAAACAATATGCTCTTATGCATAAGTAATGTGATGCACTTTATAAAAGCGAATCTCGGGATAACGTTGTTCTAGGGTATGGATTCCGGAAATGGTTACTTTAGAATGTGTTGTCCCTTTTAGATAAGTTTCATACGTGTGTTTCTTATTAAGGCTTGTGAGTATGTGTGAAGCAATCATATAATTACAATATCATAAAACAATAGGATACACACAAATGTGAGATGCTACTCAAGATTGCTTATATAAGAGTTCTTGTTTGAAGTGGCAAAAAGAATAACATTTGAAGAAAAGATTTCTTTTCTAAGGTCTAAACAACCTTTGTGGTTAGTTGAGTCTGGTTGATGTTATTTGTGTTTGCTTGAATAGTTTGAGCTTGAGACGCTTTATGACTTAACTATATCAAACCAAAGTTAACTATAAAACATCTAACAATGTTTATAGTATTATACTTAGAGTCTTGTAGACTAAAGTTAACTTTAAAATATAGATAGTTTGAAAGTATAATACTTATAACATTTGTACTTTGGTGTACTTGGTAATGTTGCCTTAAGGTGACTTAAGAATGGTTATATTTTTCTTTGATGTGGTGGTTTTCTTGATTTTATAATGGAATAGTATCACTTACCAGTTTTATGGATGAGTGGTTATGGTTTGTAAATCATGGAGTAATGTTACTTAATTGCTTATGAGTTAACTATAGTGTTTTAGTATGTTTATAAGCTTGTGATTAAAGTAAAGGAAATAAGTTTGTATTTATCTACAAATTATCCTTGATGATTTTATATTTGATAAGGATTTTCTTTAGAAAATATTCTACACCTATGGTTGAGAAGGATTCAATAAAATTGTACTTAAAATGTGTTAAACTATTTGGACTTCATACTATTAATGTTGAAGACTAATACTATTTATTAGACTCCATTGGTTAATTTTTAGACATATAAGCAGTTTTTGTTTACCTTTATATGAATTATCAATTAAATAAATAAGTTTAAATTTGAGTTATCAAAGTATATGAATTTTTATTTAACTCAAAAGTGGAATATTATATTTTTGAGATGTAGATATTATTTTTGTGATTTATAAATAATAAGATATGATTTTACAATTCTTATTACTTTATAATTACTTAATAAATATTATTTGAGTGAAATAATAATACATGATTATAGTTTTTGAAGTATTGTTTTTGTTTTTCCAATATTTTTGGTATTTATTTGTATTCTTAACATTTACCATTACTAAAATATGAATTATCAAAAATTTATTACTTTTAAAATCTTTATTAAATAATATTTATTTCATTAATCATCATAATAATATTTGATAATAATTTTAAGTTGCAGATTTTATTTTGCTACAAATTTTCATATATTATACACATTTTTCTGAATTATAAATCAAGAGTTATTGATTAAACAAGATTTAATCATTTTTTTGATTTCTGGAATATTATTAATTGAATTTATAACATTTTATTTATTTCTTAAACATGAAATAACTTTTTACACCGCACCCATAGCTAGCCTAAGTCACTGACCAGTGGGCCTATGTCCACCTCAGCTCTTCAAGTTAGAAAATGTATTTGTTACTGACTGGTTTGCTACCCCAGACAATGACATATGGGCCCAAGGCCATGTCATCAACCATGCGAGACAAGGCTAGTCAAACACATTGACGTGGCCAGGGTGATCTCACCCTGACGTCACCTCGTCGGTGGCATGGCAGACGACGGCGAGGAGAGCAGTAGCGTGCGAGTGAGCGGGTGTGCATGGGCTTGTTCGAACCAGAGCAACAAGGCGAGTAAGATAGTGGTGGCGCCGCTGGTTTTTGGTCATCAGAGGGCAAACGGCGACGAGCTTATGCGGCGGTGCTTGCGGGTGATTACAGTGGCATGGATCTAGGAAGCAAACAAGGCATCGGCGCATGCTAGGAGACTCAGTGACTCACCAGGAACACGATGGTGTGCTTGATTTGGCGAGGCGCGGTCGGAGACGACGGTGAGGTCGACGAACAGGGTCGGGAACCGAGGGTGCGATTGGGTCGATTCACGCCTCCTCCGCAGGTGCAAGTTGGGGCAATCGGACGAGAAGAGCACGACGGCCTCCACCGTGGTCTTATCTGGCCGAGGCGAGCACGGCATCACCGGCTCCGTCTCACCTCCCAGCTAGGGTTCTCGGCATGGTTGGGGAAACGAGGTAGAGAGGGTTTCAGAGGGGGAAAATGGGGATGAGGACGAGAAGGGCTGTCGCGGTGGCCTCCTTATCCTCTCCTGGCGATGGCGGCGTTGATCTTGGCGCACGGACGACGGCGGACGACCTCGGCCTCGCCACCGAGCTTCTTCCAGCTGGAGGAAGACGACGACGTGCTGTTTTGCGGATAACCCCCAGGCGTTTCTTTCCTCTCAACCCACAGTCCCTCTTTGGTCCCACCTGTCAGCCAGAGATGAGAATGAGCTGGGCTGGTTATTGGGCCTTTGTGGGCTTCATAGGGCAACCGGTAAGCAGGTAGGAGTTGGGCCACGGCCAGTCTGTGTTTTTTTTTTTTTTTCCTCTTTTTTCTTTTGTTTCTTGTTTTCCTTTTGTTTGTATAATCTTTTTAATTTGAAATTTTCTTTGTATTTGATTTATTTGGTGATAATTGTAGTAATACTGTAAATATATTTAGTATCATTTGTGAACTTTTATTATTTTATAATGTTTTGTATATTTATTTTATTTTTTTCTCTACATGACCCCTTTTAATATTTTATAGAAGCTTTTATTATTATTTACCTTTTCCACTTTTAATTACCATTTACCATGGATTTACTAAATATATTCTTTATTTGTTTATAAAACTTAACTCTAGTTGGCTCATAGTTTGAATAGAAATTTTTATATGTAAAATGATCCTATATTATTATTTGATGTATAAAATATAAAAGAAATTAATATGGTTATTACTACTTTCGTTAACTTGGAAAATGGTAATGTATATATTCTATTATGATAAACAAAGAAGTTTAGGGTGCTTGATTTACTTATATTCGCTTGTTACTGGGAGTAAAGATCTAATAACTAATCATATTGGCTTTTGTTTGTGATATTTGATGACGTCAGCCTTTTAAAATATAAATTTATATTTAGGATGTTTCATAAAGGAATTGGTAAGGATATTCCTAAGTACATATAGTTATGTTGATTGGAATTAACAGGGATGTACTTATGTGATTTGATATAGGAAAATATTCTTATAAAGTGATATAGATATAAGATGATGGGTCAATAACCTGAAATGGATATTATGTTTGGTTTAAGATTTAGAGTTGAGTGTTTACCAGGAATGTCTATTTTCCATTATTCACAATCCTGGATTTCTAATTTAAGGAATTCCTTTCCTAGATATACTACTTCTTCCAATCCATCATCATGGTTAACATGATGGGCTTTATTTCATAAGAATGTCCTTATTCACCTTTTGTTCTTCTAAACTCATGGATGAATCCAATGAGCTTGACATTGAAGCTCTTATAGTTTCCTCATATCCATTCTTGGTTAAATGCACTAATCTATTGTTGATAACCTTCCATTCAACAAGTAGTTCCTTCAAACTCCACTCATAATCTTCCTTAATCAACCATCTACCTTTCTTTAGAGCTTACTATCCTTTAAGATGGATTACACTACTTCCATAACTCTATGCTACACTAGCTTTAATTGAATCATACTTTCTTACATTTACTCCAATAACTCATACTCCAACCTCACATTATATTAATGTGACCTAAAATAACTACTCTAGGATACTTACCTATACTAGGGTTTCAATCATGTTCTATCCGTCAATATCACTTATGATTGATATAAGTATCCAATCTTGGTGGCTAAAGCATCACCATTATAATCCTTTAGTCATTTATGGCTTAGGTTTCTAGTTGGTTGATCAAGGTCTCATTAATACAACATTACAATTGTGTTGAAATTATTTTCTTAGTATCTCTATTTGTTTAGGGAATGTTATTCATTGACTATGTCCACTTAGCCTAATAGAATTACTACTGGTAACTAACTTTAGGGTTCACCCTTGTAATCTTCTTTACTGTCATAAAATTATATAATATAAATAACTCTTCTATTTATTTAGAAGTGATTTAACTCCATCAATTTTATATTGGTTTGATTCTCTTCATTCACTCCCATCCTATAGATGTTATCTAAAACTAGCATTACTATTTACCTCTTCTTAGTAATTTCTTTATAGACACTTAACTATGAGCTATGTTCTGATCAAGAGTTGGTAGATTGAGAATTGGTGAATCAATAATTGATTTCTCCACATTGATGAACAACAGATATTGGAATATACTCAATAGAGATGATAAGGATTGATATGGAAAGAAAAATATATGGTGAATGATCTAAACTTAGTTTCTTTCCTACTCAATCGTACTTAAGAAGTAGGGTTAGGTATTACCATGATACTCATGGTATATGCAGATGAGATTAAGATATAGTTGTTAAATTCATATTTTGTGTTATATCCTTAACTTGGTACTCATGAGTGATTATAATGAATACTATGATATGATCACCTAAGAATAAAATATAAATCATAATGTATTAGGGTTTAACTTTTATTACATCTGATCTACCCTTAGATCAAATCTCCCTTTCCCAAAAATAGGGTTTTAGCACAGGTCATTTTGAAACTTATCGCAGTCAACTTGATGATCTACTCCTTATTCTATCAAGTTAAGAGAAGCTTCAATCGCTTTGACAAGTTTTGTTCACAAGCGTGAAAATTATTCAGATTTTCTATGCATGAATGCAATGCACACATCTGGGTTCATCTTATTTCTAGGCTCTAATGCTAGGATGTTACAAAGACGGTGCGATGGTGCATGGGAAGGATCGGCGCAGCGAGGATCTCGGGCACGGGAAGAGAGAGGGAATCACGGGGAAGGGAGAGCGGGCCGTGGGCGAGGCCGGGAACGTGGCAGGTGGGGTGGTTTCTGTGTGGGCGAGGTGGAGCGGGTGCTAGGGTTGTCGGTAAGGTGGGGCCAGGTGGCACGTCATGCAGGGTTAGCGTGGGGTGTGGGCAGGGTACGGGCAAGAGGAGAAAACACGATGCGCATGCATTGATGCCACTAGGTGTGTGCGGGGCCAGGGGTTGGGCGATAGCATGGCGTGCGGGCGAGTGTTGCATGCGTGTTTGTGCGGCAGCGACACTAGGTAGGGTGTGGGGTTTTGGGGTTAGGTCTGGGGTAGTGAATGAGCATGTGGGCCCCATGTGTGATTTTGGTAATTAATGACAATATTTATGTTCTAATGTGTGTATTAAGTTGCAATTGTGGGTATTGTCCATTGGCATCGCTTGGAGCATGTGTTGGTTTCAAGGTCGATGAAATGAAGAAGAAGATGTGCGTGCAAGCTCAAAATGCGCCATCTCTAAAAGATCTCATATTTGGTGCTTGCCATCCTCGATGGTCTTGGATCGATGATGAGGAATCAAGAAAGGTGTTCCATCTTGAGAAGGTCAAGTTCGTCTACATCACGCTCAAGTAGAATACTCAAGGCAAAGGTATAATCTTGATAGGTTTTCCCTTTTGCCGGTCTCATGTTGTTAGTTGGGAGACCGGGTTTAGGTTAGATATCCATACTATCAAGAGGGGCTCACGAGCGAGTATCTCAATCATATCGTTTGGAGAGAGCTCAAACCTTTTGTGACACCCCCGGGATTAGGGCTAGACAAATCCCAGACCTCTGTCTAGTATAAGCCTAACCTAAATCTCGAAAGTGTACAAAGAGGGAATTGATAACACAACAGTGACCCTACGACACAAAAATTATTACAGCAAGCTCATAACTTAGCAAAGAACCAAAATATTACAAGCAGAGGTCACTGACCACAAACATCAAACAACAGAAGGCAAAATATGCTATTAAGTATAGCAAACTTAACAAATGGCCTAAGAGGCTTGAAGCATAATGATGACGTCCAATCCATAGATCCCAGAATGCCGTCTGGGAACTCCAAACTACTCGTCGATGTCGATGCCGTGGAGAACTCATCTTCTATGGTAACACTTACTCTGCTGCAAAAGTATCAACGAAGCAAGGGTGAGTACAAGGTGTACTCCGCAAGACTTATGGCTGGTGGAGTTACTTTGCATAAAGCCATCTTTGTTTGTAAGACAAGAGGGAGAAGGATCTCGACTAATCAGAATATTTTAAAAGGGGATAAGAGAGCAATATCACTAGCTTTGATCATCTTTTGACATCAACCGAATCATCATCTGCTGAACATATCTAGGATCACCCCCTCGATCCCTGAGGAAGCATCCTTAAGCACACATTACTTAACTGTAGAGGTCCCAACCTGATAAGGTAGAGATCCCTGTGTTTACAATGCTAGTACCTGGATCAATAGATAGCATCCACAGTTTAAGATCTAATATCAAGAAACAAAGGTCATATTACAACTTTATAACCAGGAATAAAATAATACATTACATCTTACATAGCTCATTTGGCTATCTCATTACAATGCAGCAGAAATAACTATATAGCATGGAGTCCTTCATGTTCAAAGTACCACAAGCAATCATGTTGGTTGTAGACTTGTAATCCTAATCAACATACTTCACTAACATCAAACAAACCTACAACATAATAAGTTACAGCCACAAGGGTCAATACATTTGAATTGTATTGGCAAGTGATACCATGGTAGAAAAGTGGTATCTAGCATATATATGCATTTGGCTAAGTGGAGCTTAGGCTTGCTTTGCTCAAAATAGATTTTACCTATCAGTTGAAAACACTAAGTTTTTGTTTGGCAAAAACTCCCAAGGAACCACCAATAGAAATTGGTGAACCTTTACCTTTGTTCAACCACAAGTTTTTAACTTAGAAATTGGGATGAGGAGATCCTTGATAGCTTCCATGTCTTGATGCTCAAATTGTCCATTGCCGGGGACACGACTAAGTACTTAGATTTTAATCTCTCGAGAGGTGGTGCACTTTCCCCACAAGACTCGACATGCATCGAGACAAAATCTTTCAGAAGCCTTCCCTTAGACCAAAATGGACGCGCTCCAAACCTATCACCCCTACCACCAACTGTCCATTTGGCTAAGTTATTGCAACCTATATGATCCAGGCAGAGCCCATATTGCCATGTGGTTGCACTTGAAGCTTCTCAACATTTGACATCTCAAATCTCTTTGTTCCTGGGTGGCATTCCACAAGTGATATACACAGGGTAAACCATGAAAATGGGGCCCTGGTAACCACTCAACAAAAAATCCATCCAAGCAATTACCATTCCACCCAGATGATTCATTCACTTAGTAGTTTTATTAAGCCAAAACATAAGTCAAAAGACTTAGCAAAACTTCCATAGCATGAATATAATCCACCCTTGTTTTCTACTAGCTAAGCTAAGCATGATAGAAATAGGGATCTTAACTTAGGAAAATTCTAATAAGGCATCATCTACTAGGATTTCACATGGCATAGTATACTTAGTAAAAATTCCATGCAAGTCCTGCTCAAAATATCACTCATGCATAGTGAAAATAATGGGACAAAAGTATGAAGCACCACTTGCCTTTTTGGTAGATAATATAAGTTCACTCCTTGATTCTTGCAATAGTCACACTCTTCACATTTCACTACAATTCAATCAAGGCACAAATTCAATCTAGCATTCAAACAATTGAACACATAAAATAATAAAAACAAAGCAATGCATTCAAGCATGCAAAAGATTGTTTTATTTGGAAAAGGTGGTTTTTAATAGGCTATAAACATTTTAAAACATCTATTGGTCATTTATAAAAGTGGCAAAACCATTTTAAATCAAGTTAGTGAAAATAGGCCATTTAAATCATTTTTATTTGCTAGAAATGATTTAAATCAAAGTAATAATTTCTAGTGTTTGAAAAATATATTTTTAAACACAAATGTTAGTGTTTTAAGGTCAAGTGTTTAATATTAAACTATTTGCAAAAGGTTTCACCTAAAAACCATTTTTAAATCAAAGCAATATTTTATTTTGTTGGAAATGCCTTTAAACAAGGTAATAATTTTCTTGGGTTCATCAAATATATTTTTAAATCCCAAAACTTGGTGTTTAGGGTCAGAGAGTTTAATTCAAACCATTTTCTAAAGATTTTACTCAAAAAGCATTTTTAAACCATAATCAACATTTTTATTTAACTGGAAATGCTTTTATTCAAAGATTTATTCTTTAGTATCACAAAATATACTTTTAAATCTACAAGTTGGTTTTTATGGTCGGTAGGTTCAAAACATTTGCAAAATATTTTACCCTAAAATCATTTCTGGAATAATTTTTATATTCAAAATATGCCTAAACAAGTTTCTGCAAAAACAGTCAATTTTCTAGAATCTAAATATTAAATAAGGGTATGGTTGCAAAGTATTATTTTTCCTGATTCCAATGATATAAAATTTGTACATTTTGGACGTGTATATTAAAAGTTATGCAATTTACAAATTCTAACAACTAATAGAAATGCTTCTGTTTTTTATAACACAGACTGGGCCACGTGTCTTGTTGCTATTGGTTTGTACCGCTTCGTCTGGATCGATCATCATGGGCTGTTGGATCTAAAATGAATCGCACGACATAGATCGTTTCGTACCCCTTCGTTAAGTGAGTCTATCGCATCGCTACGATCTAGATCCGACGGTCCTCAGTGCATCGACAAAGAACTGGCGGCGCTGGCGTCTGTCGCGCGGTGGCGGCGCTCGTTCAGCGGAGCTCCGGCGAAGATAGAAAGGGAGGGAGGAAGTTAGAATGTTCATAGTGTTCGTGTGATCTCACCCGATGCTCGACGTTGTCTCTGTTGGCCAAGGGGCGCACGGACGCGTCGTTGATTTCTCGGCGTAGTTCACGACGGCGTCGGGCGTGCTCTGGCGTTGTCGAAGACGAACCTACAGGGCGCTCTAGGACACGAAACAGGCGACATTAGATGAGCATGGGAGAGGCGAGTACACGCGTGTGAAAGAGAGGGAGAGGCGAGGTCGGACTTTACCAGGAGAGCTCGTCGGAGAAATGGCAGACGGTGGCGACGCTTTGTCGAAGACTTTGTCGATGCTTTGGAGCATGTGCGGGCGAGCCGAGGGTACTGACGGGTGCAAGCGACGATGGGGAACACGCTAGAAGGAGCTAGGGAGCAACGAGGAGTGTGGGATGGCCGGAATCGGTCGGGGAGCTCGTCGGAGCCGTGGGTGTTCAAGCGTGAAATTCGGGCAACCTAGGGGCTCCGATGGCGTGATGACTGGGGGGAAAGGGAGAGAGGAGGGATGCGATTAAATGGGCGAGGTCTCCGAGTTACTCGCGGCATCAACACGTATTAACAGAGTTTAATCGCGGCCAGAAACTGTAGCGAGGAGAGAGAGGGCGGGGTTAGTGCGAGGTTGGGGATGATGAGCTGGCGGTGGGACCTGGCGTCAGCGAGAGAGAGGGTTACGCGTGGGGTCGGGGAATCAGTGACTGAGCGCGTGCACGTTTGAGTGAAGGAAAACGTTTCGGGGAGAGAGAGAGGCCGCTGGTGGGCTTTAGTTGGGCCAGGTTCTGGGCTGGGGTTTCTAGGCTGTTCCTTTCCTTTTTTTATTCTGTTTCTTTTTCTTTTTCCGATTTCAATTTCTGTTTTCAAATTTAAACTCTCGTTTGCATCCAGATTACTTTTTCAAATCTTTTCTAAACTTTCAGTATATTTTAATATTGTTTAAAAAAGTATTTTAAAGTCCAAATTTAGAATATTTCTTTGTATTCTCTTGGGCTTTATTATTTATTTAAGTAGACAATTGTTTTTATTCAAACCATTTATTCAAGCCTTCATTTAAATTCATATTTTCATTAAACCCTTTTAGTAGGTTTATTTATTCAATAATTCACTTTGAATTATTTCAAATATTTTAATATGATTTAATGTTCATTTAAATTGGGCATTTGTCTTTATTCAAATATAATTAGAATATGGTTTAATCTCATATAATTTTATTTGGATATCCTTTATCTCTTTATTTTCTTTGGATTATCTTTATTCCTTTTGCTTATGGATTTAATTCAAGATTTTAATTTGACTTCTAAATAATTTTCTTGGGATTTATTATTTAGTTTAGGCAATTTATGTTTATTTAAATAAAATTGAATATGGTTGGAATCCCATATAGTTTTATTTAAATAATATTTTGTTTCTTTTTATTATTTAATATCTCCCATTGGTTTATGGATTTGGCCAAGATTTAATTTGTATTTTAAATATTCTTTATTTATTTCTTTCTTTATCTTATAAAATCCATATATTTTTACTTATAGTTCCAAAATTGGTGATTCCAATTTGTATAATTTTATTTAATATTTGTTGACCTTTTTAAATCTTTTTAGGATTACTTTGTTCATAATTTTGGCATGGATTTAGCTATGTGCTTTATTAGCTTTGGATTTTTTTCTTTTTTTCTTTTTATATTCATAAGTTTTTATCCATGGCTCCAAATTAAATGAAACCAATCTCTATGGGTTTATAATATTTTTGTTTGTCATTTTTATCACTTATTAATGTTTGTTGACAATTTTTTATATGGAACAAACCCATATTCTTAGAGTGATCTTGGAAATGATTTCTTTCATTAGGTTTCTAGGGTTTTGGTTTAACTTTTCCAAGTGTTTAAATTTCAAGATACATTATTGATGAATGCATTTCACTTGATTGAAATTTGTTGGATTCCCTTTTCATTCAAAGTTTGTTCAAGATGGGTTTTGTTGTTTCCATTTGGAATCAAAAAGTTTCTTTTCACCCAAAATTTCAACAATTATTTCTTTTGTTTATTTATTTTTCATATTTCAAAATTTGGAAAATTTTGGGATGTGACATTAACTTGCCAAGTTTTACGATTAGGTTCAATTTCTCTATGATCTTAGAATCTGGTCACCAAGTTCGTCCATAACCGTGGACACGGCTTTTCGAAAAGATTTAACCCTGTAGGGGTGTACAACTTTACCCACACGTACCAACTGATTCTTAATGCCAAGCTATAATCCCTCTTCCTTGGAAGGCCGATAGAGAGTGGTTGACCACGACCTTTACCTTGCTTTCGCCGAGACCATGAGTCACGCACTAAGGAGATGGCGCCGTAACGGGTTGAGTCCCGAAGCCAGTCCTTAATGATGTGTGCAGGGTTCTGATACGTCCAATTTGCATCACCATTCTATATCATAATTTGCCTCTATTCATTGCTATATGTCTTATTATGAGGTATTGCTTATGTCTTTTCCACTGTTTTTGCATGTTGTATGATTCTTAGAGGATGAACTGCCGGAGTCTGGATTCTGATGGAAAAGGAGGTGTTTTGATGCAATTTCACGAAGATCAGAAAAATTCCAAAAAAATATGGGAAAAATATATTTTCCCGGAAGACTGAGGAAGCCAGGAGGGGAGGCAAAGAAGGGCCACAGGGGGCCCACACCCCCATAGGCGCAGGCCCACCTGGCCCCGCGCCTAGGGAAGGTGTGGCCCACCTGCTCGGCCTCCGACTCCGCCCTCTCGCCTATATCTTCCTCACGGAACCCTAACACCAGGAGAGCAACCACAAATAGATTTCCGCCGCCTCTGCGGGGCAGAAAACACCGAGAGAGAAAGATCTCTCCAGCAGACAGATTTCTGCCAGGGAAATTCCTTCTGGGAGAGGGGAGATCATCGCCATCAACACCGTCATCAAGCTAGGCTTCATCGGGATCATCATCATCATCCACACCATCATCTCCACCAGCACCATCATCACCACTCCGTCCCGCTGTAACAATTGTGTTCAATATTGCTTTAGTTCGTAGGGAAAATTTTCTCGATGTTAATTACTATTGTAGTTGATGCTTGTGAGTGGAACCATTGGATTATTGTTTATGTTCAGATTGTTATTCATCACCATATCATCTTTGATCTTGATCCATATGATGTCTCGTGAGTAGTTCGTCTAGTTCTTAAGGACATGGGAGAAGTCATGTTGTTATTAGTGGATTTGTGTTGAGGTATTATTCAATGGTTTAGTATTTAAGTTGTGGTGCTATTAGTCTAGTGGTGTCATGTGAACGTCGACTACATGATACTTCACCATTTATGTGCCTAGGGGAATGCATTTTGTATTTGGCTACTAATTGTGGGGTTGCCGGAGTGATAGAAACCTGAACCCTCGTTAGGACACCATTGCATATGGGAGCGTAGGATCTCAGAGTTTAAGGCTGTTGTTAGGTTTATATCTTAATTACTTTACTATAGTTGCGGATGCTTGCAGAGGGTTTAATCACAAGTATGTATTAGTCTAAGTAAGGTCGGTACATTAGCACAAGTTCACCCACACAACACTTACAACACCAAAGAAGAGTACTCAGCTATTTGAAGCGAAAGCACTTGACAGAATTCCCGTGTGTCCTCGAGAACGTTTGGTCCTTATAAGTATTTCCACTGGCTTGTCCTTTGATAAGAAAGGATTGGGCCACTTGCTGCATTTGTTCTTTATTACTTGCTCTTTGTTTTGTTTTGTTGCCTTATCAGAAAACCCCTAAAAATCCATTTGCTAAGTATTTGCAGAGAGTTCCTGCTTCATACCACTAGTCAACACCTTCTGCTCCTCGTTGGGTTCGACACTCCTATTTATCGAAAGTACTACGATACACCCCCTATACTTGTGGGTCGTCAAGACTATTTTCTAGCACCGTTGCCGAGGAGTGAAGCGCTATTGAAGAGTGGAACTGGTAAAGGAAACTTATATTGTGAGTATTGCTTTTTGTTACTGCTTGTTAGTTTGTTTCCAATATGGATAACCCACTTGGTTTTCTATTTGGGAAAATTACTATCACTGCTAGGGTAGTATATGAACCACCACCTGTTGAGATAGATCCTTTTAAGATACCTACAAGTATTGTTGATCGTGTTATGGATAATTATTATTTTGGGGATGGAACTGTCCATCCTGGTGATCATTTGCTTTTTATCCATGAATTATGCGGGTTGTTTAAGTGTGCAGGTATCACAACTAAACAGGTGAAGAAGAAGTTACTCTCTATATCCTTCAAAGGGAGAGATGAAGAATGGGCAATCCATGGAATGGGAGGAAATGGCATCTCTCTTTTATTCTAAATTCTATCCTCCCAGTGAGATCCATAAGGATAAAAATTTGATATATAACTTTTGGCCTCGTGATGGAGAGAGTACAACTCAGCTTGGGGGAGATTGAAGTTACTAATACTTAAATGTCCAATTCATGAACTCCCTAACAATATTATTATCAATAACTTTTATGCTAGGCTTTCTCTTCATGATAAAGATTTACTAGATGCTTCTTGTGATGGATCATTCACACGTATGAAGGAAGAAGCTAAATGGGATCTACTAGACCGTATTCAAGAGAACACTAAAGCTTGGGAGAATGACAAAGGAAGAAAGTCAGGTATAAACTATGATTATGAATGCATAAAATCTTTTATGGGAACTAATGACTTCCGTGATATTAGTAATGAGTTTGGTCTTGATTCCCAAAGTATTGCCAACTATTTTAAGGACTTTTCCTCTTACAGAGAAATTCCCAAAAATAAGTGGCATAAGTACCATGCACCTTATAAAGATGTTGTTAGTCATGTTCCTATTAAAAGCATTGAAGTTTGTACTACTAATCATACTGTGCATGAACCTTTTGTTGAGAAAATACCTTTCCCAGCTAAGGTATAGGAGTATTCTATGATGATTAGTGCAAATAGCAAACGTGCAAAGAAAACTATGGAGCCTGATGAACAATTGAATATTAAACCTGTGGTAGCTATTGTGAAAGATCTTGATGCTAGAAATATAGAGGATGATCACATTGTCTTCTATGAAGACACTTCGAATATTATCTCTCATCCTAGTAAGGCTAGAGAAATTAGTGTTCCTGTGCTTTCTATTAAAATTGGTGATCATTGCTACTATGGTTTATGTGATATTGGTGCTAGTTCTAGTGCTATTCCTTATGATCTTTACAGGGAAATTATGCATAAAATTGGTCCTTGTGAGCTTGAGGACATTGATGTGGTTATTCACCTTGCAAACAAGGAGACCATATGCCCTGTTGGTATTGCAAGATATGTGGAGGTTCTTTGTGGTAAGATTAAGTATCCTGCTGATTTTTTGGTACTTAATTCAACAGCTAGCACAACTTGCTTTTATTGATCCAGTTTATGACCTTGGACCTCTTTTTGGTGACTGTAAGTATGCTCATTCTTATGATAAAATTGATTCCTTTGATGGTTATATTGTCAATTTTATTCAAAGTGCTACTGAAAGTTATTATGAGAGAGGGAAACATGGTTTTATGCATTTCAATAATGTTAAGTTTCCTCGTTTTATGTTGAAAGCTTTGAAGTTGCATTTGTTTTGTCTTCCTATGCTAGTGGCTTTTTGTTTCAACAATTCGTTTTATCATGATACCCCCATGCATAGGAAGTGGGTTAGACTCAAGTGTGTTGGTTATTTGCTTCTTGATGCTCTCTTTCATTCCAGATATATATCTCCTTTGTGAGCATCTTTGAAAGTTTCAAGCCTAACTTAAAGGCATTAAAAAAGTACTTATTGGGAGATAACCCAAGAGTTTGGTTGAGTCTTGGAAGTTATTACCTAAGTAATAACCGTTACTTATCCTTTTCGTTTTGGTTTTTGTGTCAAGTTCAACTACTTTTGAGAAGTGGAGGAGTTGTGAAAAGTGGCTATCCTGGGACAGATTTTTGTGCTGTATTGTAAAAATTCGTGAGGGATCTCAGTATGTCGGATGGAGCTATATTTTTCTGATCCTGTTCTCCAAGTTGTTACCCAACTTTCATTAGTTATGCAATTTTTGATTTGAGCAACATAAGGTTTTCGAAAAAATCAATCTTTACCTGCTGATCTGTTTTGACAGATTTCTGCTATCATTTGCATTTGCCTCTTAAAGAAGCCTTTGTTTTGATGGATTTCAGTTGAAGTGTGCACCTAAAGGTTAATTGTTTTTGCTTACACTAATGTTGCCATTGAGTTTTGTGTGAGACCTTGTAGGAAAGGAAATTCCAGGAGAAGGAGGAAAGGAGTCTGCAGAGTTCATCTTTGAATAGGTAAAAGTGGTGAAAACAGAAGGTTCGTGAAACCCCAATCCTTTTATATTTTTTATGTTTTTAATATATAAAGTAAGTTACAAGACGGAACAGAGGAGGAAACCGAGGCCGGGGTTCCCAAACCCACCCTAGCGCGGGCCCCAGCTGCCCCGCGCCTGGAGGGGGTGTGCCTCCCCCGAGCTCCGACTCCCCCTTGTTTTTGTCTCAAAACCTTCCTTATGCTTTGAAACTTCGTAATATATAATCCCCTGGATCCCCCGAGGTTCGTGCATCATGTTCTCGTCATGTTTTCATTTCGATCTATTTCTGTCAGGAAATCTTCTCAAGTTTAGAGCATCATGGTCTCCGCCAATGACAAAGGCAAGAAGCCCGAGGAAGACGATCCTCACAAACCCAAGGAAGAGGAGATTTTGGTAGGTTATGAAGGAGACATGGAGGAGGACAAACATCCGGACACCCGCGCTACCGTCGCAAGCATTGGAGTGGTGGCAACCCCTATCAAGCTTAGGAGGATAGCACGGATGTCTACAGGAGGTAAACCTCCGCATCATATCCTCTCTCCACGGACACTTCCTCCTCGTACCACTCGTTCTAACCATGCAGGGAAGGAACACTCTAAGAAAGAAGAGTGGAGAATGAATAACAAGGACTGGGATCCTCGGTCCGAATTGATCATGAGCTGCATTGAGCATAATTCAGAGTTGATTCATACTCTCACCTTCGATATGGAGGATTTGAAGAAACTTATTGATGAGCTTATCTAGAGAGACCACCACCACCGAAGAAGTAATTCGTCATCAGGTTTGGCATCCCCTTGGCTTGTTCCAAGCTTGGGGGGAGTGTCGCAGTATCAAAACCATTATCTTTTATCTTTTACCTTTTTAGTGGATTCATATCTTTGGTAGAGGTGGTATTTTATAGTTTGGTTTGCATGTGGAAGTATCTCTCCTTTAGTTGATTATCTATGTATCCCTTGGTGTGAGTGCCTTTTTTAGAATACTAATGAGAAGCTTCATCTTTTACTTTTTGCACTTCTTATTTTAGTTTGTAATCTCAATTATATGATGGATCTTTTTGATCAATATTGGCATCACTTTGGGATCATCAAGTGGATCTAAATTAGTTTTGGCAAACCGAGTTCTGGTCAGTAGCAACACTTTTTGAGGTTTGAAAGAAAATGAGAAAAAGCTTACAGGTATTTTGTATCATTTATTTTCTTTCTTGTTGGTTCATAAGCTTGGTATTCTTTATTTAAGTTCTTTTGTGTTTTCAAGGAAGATTGCATGTTTGGCTTTATTACTTGTATGTTTGCTTGTTTCTTTCAACTCTCTTGCTTGCTACCCAGCCTTGCTAGCCAAAAACCTATTTTGAGAAGGCATACTTCTCATGTTTCCAAACCCTTTAACCAAAACCTTTGCCATTTGTGTCCACCATATCTACCTAGTAGATTTTGCTATTCCAAGAAAATTCTCAAGCTTCATCCATCTTTTGAATTAAAAAGTATTTTGTTATGTGAAAACTAGTTAGTATAGCTCTCATGAACTTGATGGCACACCTTATTTTCTTGCCCCTAATAGACTTGAAACATTGTGTCATCGAAGTTGTATATGCTTGCATCTATTTGTTGGAATTAGCAGATCTGTGCTGTCACAGGGAACACTTTCAACATTGCACTTGTACTTTATACACAATTGATATCATGATCTTTTTCTGTGGATGTCAACAGTGTGAAATAAATAGGGAACTTGTAAGTCCATGGAGTCTGTATTTTGTGTTAGAGAAACGCCTGGGCCGCTAGCCTAAGCCATGCCTAATCATGGTGGAAACTTGCAGCATCACTATAGTGAGCTATCTATGAAGCATCCTCAGTAAAAAGCTATGCACATAGTAAATAAAAAGATCGCTGAGATGCTCATTGTCTGCTTGCCTTGTCATTTTGGTTATGGGATAGCTCCTATACCATGTGCAAGGGGTAACCCGTTGGCGGTTCTCTATGATACGCATGTACTTAAAATGACAAGAACTTGCTGGTGACTAAAGTTGAGTAGCATGAGGAGTGACCCTCATATTCAAGGGACATGAGATTGCCAACTTATATTTCATCAAGCATATACTCCATCTTTGTGCACTTTAACCTTAATCATCTCAAGATGCCTATGATAGGGGCAATGAGGGCTCAAAGCTAGTAAGTACCATAACCTTTTGGAAGCTCTTTTTGACTTGAAATCCATGCTACCCTCTATAAAGGGACCTTTCTTCTATTTCTAGGTTGAGTCAGTAAACCTACTTCCTCTATATCTCCAGCAAGCATTTGAGTTGTTGTGCTGCAAGCATTCATATGGTGATTTATCCAATCATGTTCTTTATTTTCATTGTTTGCACAAAACTCTTATCTATTGAGTATTACTTTGAAAGCCTTCATTGTGAAAAACCTTTTTGAGCCAAGAGTTCTCCTGTTATAAAACTTCTACAAAAAGCTTTTTGTGAAACCATTTGCCAGTTGTTCTCTGACCAGGAACAAGAGTTTGCCAATTCCAATTATGATTTATCTTTATGCATCTCTATTGTGACTCATGTACTTGTTGCAAGCTAAGTTATATAATGGTGAGTTACTTTCTTCTATGAGTCATGTAATGGTAAGTGTGATGCTTCTTGTCCGTATTCTTTTATTGGCACTTCACTCCATAAACCTGTGGACATGTTTACTGAGCTCAGTTTTCGCTTGGGGATAAGCGAAGGTCTAAGCTTGGGGGTAGTTGATACGTCCAATTTGCATCACCATTCTATATCATAATTTGCCTCTATTCATTGATATATGTCTTATTATGAGGTATTACTTATGTCTTTTCCACTGTTTTTGCATGTTGGATGATTATTGGAGGATGAACTGCCGGAGTCTAGATTCTGATGGAAAAGGAGGTGTTTTGATGCAATTTCGCGAAGATCAGAAAAATACGATAAAAATATATGAAAATTATATTTTTCCGGAAGACTGAGGAAGCCAGAAGGGGAGGCGAAGAAGGGCCACAGGGGGCCCACACCCCCTAGGCGTGGGCCCACCTGGCCCCGCACCTAGGGAAGGTGTGGCCCACCTGCTCGGCCTCCGACTCTGCCCTCTCGCCTATATCTTCCTCACGGAAACCTAACACCATGAGAGCGACCACAGATAGAATTTCGCCGCCTCTGCGGGGTGGAAAACACCGAGAGAGAAAGATCTCTTCGGCAGACAGATTTCTGCCAGGGAAATTCCTTCCCGGAGAGGGGATATCATCGCCATCAACAGCGTCATCAAGCTAGGCTTCATCGGGATCATCATCCACACCATCCTCTCCACCAACACCATCATCACCACTCCGTCCCGCTGTAACAATTGTGTTGGATATTGCTTTAGTTCTTAGGGGAAACTTTCCTGGTGTTAATTACTATTATAGTTGATGCCTGTGAGTGGAACCATTGGATTATTATTTATGTTCAGATTATTATTCATCACCATATCATCTTTGATCTTGATCCATATGATGTCTCGTGAGTAGTTCGTCTAGTTCTTGATAACATGGGAGAAGTCATGTTGTTATTAGTGGATTTGTGTTGAGGTATTATTCAATGGTTTAGTATTTAAGTTGTGGTGCTATTCGTCTAGTGGTGTCATGTGAACGTCGACTACATGATACTTCACCATTTATGGGCCTAGGGGAATGCATTGTGTATTTGGCTACTAATTGTGTGGTTGCTAGAGTGACAGAAACCTGAACACCCATTAGGACACCATTGCATAAGGGAGCGTAGGATCTCAGAGTTTAAGGCTATGGTTAGGTTTATATCTTAATTACTTTCCTGTAGTTGTGGATGCTTGCAGGGGGTTTAATCACAAGTATGTATTAGTCCAAGTAAGGTCGGTACATTAGCACAGGTTCACCCACACAACACTTACAACACCAAAGAAGAGTACTCAGCTATTTGAAGCGAAAGCACTTGACAGAATTCCCATGTGTCCTCGAGAACGTTTGGTCCTTATAAGTATTTCCACCGGCTTGTCCTTTTCTAAGAAAGGATTGGGCCACTTGCTGCGTTTATTCTTTATTACTTTCTCTTTGTTTTGTTGCCTTATCAGAAAACCCCTAAAAATCAGTTTGCTAAGTATTTGCAGAGAGTTCCTGCTCCATACCACTAGTCAACACCTTCTTCTCCTCGTTGGGATCGACACTACTATTTATCAAAAGTACTACAATACACCCCCTATACTTGTGGGTCATCAGATTCAAGATTATGGATGCCGGGCATCTCTTGTTCCTGGCCACGCTTACCTACCTGTTATGAATGCACCTCCTTCACCTCCATTCAAGAACAACCAAGATGCGTATGTCGAATGGAAAGCCCGAACTATGTGACTCATGGAATCTACTAGGCAAGTTAGTTGGTCGAGGGGGTTTCCAGGCCCCCGTGTGGTTGTACGCTCATCTTGGTCCATAGGCAAGAACTCAGGTCTTACTAGTGGCAAGTATGGCACTGTGGCCTCCCATATAAGCCTTAGCATGTTTAACTTTCATATTGGATCTTACCACATCATCCAATCATAGTAGGTTCATTCGCAGCTCTGATTCATCAACCGGATGGACCAGCGGTAACAGCTAAGCATGGCTAGGCACAACAGATATAATAGCTCTAGCAACACTTCACAAGCCAAACCCTAGTTATGCTAGGAGCAGTGGATCAGGGAATATAGGCTTCAAAGGTAACATGCATCAGATAGGATTACTCTATCTATCGATAAAATACTTTAGAATCCTATGCACATGGTAGGAATTGAAATACTTCGAAAGCATAGGATTCGTATGTATGTGTGGGGCTTCGCTTGCCTTTGCCAGTTGATATCCAGAAAGTAGAGTTCTAGACACTTGGTACTTGACTTGATTATAGTTGACCAAGTATTGATCTTCGAGCTTCGACGGTGTTGATCTCGGTCTTCAATCTCAATCCCGACTCCGATATCATATTCTACCGGAGAAGAACCAAACATCGGAAAGAGAGGGAAACAATCAACACATGGCATCGATGCAATGCTCAATCAAGGATGATGATATGACAGGTTAAAAGTATTGAAATGTAACCCTAATACATGCTTGGTCATTTTAAACGGGGTCCGAGGGGTGCAAACCCTAGAATAGGGGGATCCTTAGAATCACCTATGGGGTTCATTTTGTTGTTCTAATTATACTTGCCATGAAAGTTGTTTAACAATGCATGATTTTGATGCTGTTGTTTAGATCTTATTTTTCTGAACATTTTGATATATTATTTGTATTTTTCTGATTTAAAATGAATTAGTTATGAATTCCTCCATTTTTAATTCATTTTAAATAATTTTTGGAATATTATAAAATAATTTATATTTTGGAATTACTTTTAACATTTTATTTGAAAAAATTTCTGAAAATGATTTATTTGAATTTCAAAAGGGGCCCACATGTCAAGTGTTTTTCCTTTACTGAAATAATTACAGAAATTATTTACTGAAAATAATAAAACAAAAGAAAAGATATTATGGCATCAGCATGACATCATGTTGACGTCATCTTGTCCATTGCTCACAGATCGAGCTCGGGCTCGACTGTAGGGTGCACGCGGGGCTGCGAGAGGGGGCACGTTCGACGCGGGGCGCTACGCTAGACCAACTAGTGGCGGCGCCGACCAAGATTGGTCGCCAGAGGTGCTTTATCGACGGGAATTTGTGGCGGCCAACGGCGGAGCATGACATAGGCTCGAAGCAAAGCAAGAGGGAGATGGAGGAGAGCACGGGCATGCTCAGAGGCTCACCGGGAACACATTGCTAGGGTCGTCAAAGCTCGGGAGGCCGAAATCGATGGCGCGCACGACAGCCGGAGCTCGGTAGGGAGATGTCGATTACGGTGCCTAGGGATTCTCTGGCTCGCGTGCTTGGACAGATTGATCAAGGACGACACGGAGGTCACGATAATGGCCTCAGAACAGCGAGGGGTGGTCGGGAACAGCGGGGTGTCGGCGATGTCTATGGCTAGGGTTTGAGGCCAAAGAGGAGAAATTGACAGAGGGGATGAGAGGAGGCGAAACTGGTATGGGGAAAGAGAGGAGAGAGTGGCATTCTTTTCCTCTCGTCCAACAACGGCGGCGGGCATCACAGTGCGAGGAGGATCGACGGCCGGCAGCGATACACGCAGCTTATTCACCCGCTAAGGAAGACGACGATGTGGAGGTGCGAAGGGGTATTGGGCCTGAGTGGGCTGCAGATGGGCCGAGGTGGCTGCTGCAGGACGCACGCTGAGCGGCAGGAAGGAGAAGGAGAAGAGAATGGGTTGGCCTGGGCTGTGGCCTGACTATTTTTTCTGCCAAAATGTTTTTCCTTTTTCTGTTTTGCCTTTTCTCTTTGTATTTTTCAAATACAAATCTGTTTTGGACATTTCAAAAATGCCACAGAGTTTTATAAAGATTTAAAATACTATGGGGTCCTCATAACCAACTGGGCTCCACATTTTGGTAGGTTTTCAAAAATATTTAAAACCTTTTGAATTGATTTCAAGGAGAGAGAGAGGGGACTAGGGTTTAGTGTTTGATCTATTTCTTGCATGCATTTTTAAATGATGATGCTCATGAATGCACATTTAAACCCTAATGCCTATTTAGTAAAACTAGGGTTGTTACAATTCTATCCCCTTAAAAGAATCTTGACCCGAGATTCCTAGGTAGGAAGATAGAAGGAATAGGGTTACACTAAACTTCAACAATCTTCTAGAAGAGGTCGATCCATGCCACCATGACGAATGGACGAAGCGCTTCGTAATCTTCGAGGTGGTTGATCACACTAAGGAAAAGAGGGAATGACACAGAACCACAAACTGAGTATCTCATGGTCAACTCATGGATAGATACTTTATAACATCTCTAGAGCCAACGAACATGAAACAGGCCAAGGTAATGGAGGACACAAAAGGAGAAGGTTTCAATGTGACAAATAGCTAGTATTCATAAGGATCGGGACCATGGAGCTTGCAGAAGAGGGTATCTGAGGGAAGGAACTTCCAACAAAATGAGACATGATCATAGACTTCGAAAGGTGAACCTCTACTAAACAACTTAGATAGAGATTTATAGGTGGAAAAGATAGATACCAACAAAACCAAGTTGTTGAACTACTTTTTACATAGAAGGGTCATTCTTTCATTCAACAGAAGGCCAAGACAAATATGTGTTTTGGTGGAGAGGACTCGTAAGAGTCACAAGGAACATGTAACAAGAGAAACTATTGATTACCAAAATCGTAGTCGCTCTTCGAACATGTTTAAGAAAGCAGGAAGGAAAATCTTTATTCATCTGGTCTTATCATAATCCTTTCCAAATATCATGGTATCACTTTACACCACCAAGATGAGTATTTAAGAAGATTCCTGATGACACGAGAAGAAAGAAATTTCATTCTCAGACTCCAAGTACTTGGCATAACAAGGCACTAACGTAAATGGTTCTGGAGGATCGACCGAGAGACATTTAGCAACTCTACTTTAAATGTTCTCCTTGATGTTTCAAACACCGATATCAGGCTACTGACAAGCCTTTAACCAGTCATCAAGTAAAGGTCAGACTTTGGATCCAAAGAAAACCATAAGACCAATTCCCATGATAGATCATTGAAAATGCCTCATGAGGAGTGGTTGTTATTGATGAATCAAGATAATGTGGCAATAGATCTTCCAGCTAATTGTGTCAACCATTACATCAATCTTGTTAGAGTTACAATAGACCTATGTCATAACCTTGAGGAACACCAATCATTATTGCTGCTTGAGATTCAGCTTTGATTAGGTGGAGAGATACTTCAGACTCAGCATGTCCGAATGGAATGTTTGCAACATTTACCACAAAGATAAATTTACTATATTCTCAAGACAAGGATCATAGTGTCAAGCTCCAAAATATGAGCTAGGTTGCAAAAACCATGTATTAACAAGTTATCAAAAGATAATTTCACCTAAATGAATTGTGTACAATAATTACAACTCAATCCTTGTTGGGAAAATTTGGGAGGATATCAATGTTTTGTTGAACTTCTTATCTTCTGTGAATAAATCAATCAGTGGCTTGGTGTGCTTGGAGGATCTTCTCGAGATGTGAAGGTATCAACCTACCATATCAAGAATTCTTTGCACATGCTTGACTAACTTGAAATGATTCCCGAGGAAACAATGATAACTCTACTCGAATCCACGGTGACATCTTTCAACAATTGCACTTGAATCGGAGAAGGTTACTTCTAACATCCAGAACACATACTTCGAGATGGCACGAATATGGTTCTCAAAAGTTTTCCAACATTGATCCCAAATGTTTCATATGGATCTCATATAACATGGAAAAGATAAGGATGTCATCGATGGGCTCAACAACAAACTTATTGAGACACTCCGAGAAGATGGACTCATATGTTGTATAAACAAGGCATAGACATTGGTCAGACCAGAGGACATGAAGATGTACTTAAGTGATACATCACAAGTAGATACACCATCATAATTGTCCTTGGAACTGAGTTTGATTTGACAAATGCCCAAACCAAATCAAAGGCGAGGAAGATAACATATCCACAAAGGACATACTATCCTTCTTTAGCACGAACAGAACTAGACATCCCTTTAAAGAGGAACAGAGTTGGGTAAAACTTTTGTCTCACAACTCTCCAAGTTGTTGTTTAAGCTCAACCAACTAGTTCAGGGGTATCCAATATGGATCCTTAGAGAAAGGGGCGGTTTGAAGAAATAGCTTACTCAAGAACCTGACAACACGGTCATGTGGAAACATGGCGATACTTCTAGAAGACATCCAGAATATCACGGACCACCGATATGTCACTTAGTTCTAGAGGAAACTTGCTTGGTAAGGCAAGAAGACATAGTCTCAGAGTTTTGGTATGAACCGAACTCTTTGACCGAAGAGAGCGCATTAGAATGACGGGCTTGGTAGCACAATCATCCTTTGCTTAGTGATAGGGTTAACCAATCACGCTAAGAATGATACAAATGTCCTAGAAGTTAAAAGCAATAGGAATTGCTAAGAATCTTATATAGTCACATCATTACGTACACGCAACATTTTTTAGCATGGACAGCTCACTAGAAGGGTGGGTAAAATGGGTGAGAGCATCACTTCATTAAGAGGGTCATGGCACTTAACACTACCTCTTAGTACAGAAAGAGTGTGACGCTTTAAGGTGGAACAAAACATAAGCTAATTAACGCTTATTGATCTGTGGATTACAACACTTTGACCTGGTCCGAGATATTACGAGTTACTGGAGTTTGTTTCTCCTGACATCCCGAAATGGTATGTCATGACGGACCTCAAGAGTATCCTGCATCGGAAGACATCAATACACATCTACTACTTGGCTACCAACTGGTAGACAAAGGTCCGAAAGAAACAAGGGTAAGGAACATGCTCAGGATAGATTCCCGAGATGTGGATGCATAAGTCAACAATCTTTCGAAAACCAATGCAGAGATAGGAAGGGGTGGCAGAGTCATGAGTGTAGATGCGAGACTCTTGAGGAGAGAACTTGTCGTGATCTATTTGGTTCCATTAAAGAACATCTGCCATAGCTAGTGGTAGGGGAAGTCCTTTATCGTCACTGTTCAATAGCAACAATATCCACGAGCTTGAAGGCTATACTAGAAAGTACTAGCCGTCCTAAGGTAATATGTGAACATTAACCACATGGGTCAAAGGTTTGGATCTTGGGTTAAAGGTCAGCTTCATGTATAAGATTCACATTACCAGAATCTAGCACAATTGGGGATCTTTGTTTCAAGTCCGAGGGTTAGAAACCCAGAGAAAGAGTAACTACTACTTGAGTGACAAAGCGTACACTACAAGATAGTAATCACAAGGTAACTTCCAAAAGAAGAAACGACTTCTGAAGTACCCAAACAAATAAAAAGGAGGCACACGAGGCGAAAGGAAACCTCGAAGCCTAGAACAGAACGTTGTGGAACGAACAATATAATATTGTGGGTCCAAAGGATAGAAAGATCATGATAGAAATGAATCTCTCAGCTGAACAAGAGCAAAGGAACAAGGAATTCACAACACACACAACTTACTCTAGAGAACTTAACACTAGGTCAAATGGTTGGGAAATGACATGCCTGAAAAGGCACCTAAGCTTTGAAGATAGAGACGAGATAGCAAAACTTTTCCAAATCAACACAAGATAAGATGACCCAGATCTAGAGAGAAACTAGATAAGGAGTAAAAGAAGCATACTAGAGTTTTCGCACATAATTTTCATCTTTTAAAATAGTTTTCACAAATACTAGACTCAACATCGACCAATAGAAAGGGTTTCCTATAGTCGGTACTGCTCTGATACCAAAACCTGTGACACCCCCGGGATTAGGGCTAGACAAATCCCAGACCTCTGTCTGGTATAAGCCTAACCTAAATCTCGAAAGCATACAGAGAGGGAACTGATAACACAACAATGACCCTACGACACAAAAATTATTACAGCGAGCTCATAACTGAGCAAAGAACCAAAATATTACAAGCAGAGGTCACTGACCACAAACATCAAACAACGGAAGGAAAATTATGCTATTAAGTATAGCAAACTTAATAAATGGCCTAAGAGGCCTAAAGCATAACGATGACGTCCAATCCATAGATCCTAGACTGCCGGCTGGGAACTCCAAACTACTCGTCGATGTCGATGCCATGGAGAACTCATCTTCTATGGTAACACTTACTCTTCTACAAAAGTACCAACGAAGCAAGGGTGAGTAAAAGGTGTACTCCGCAAGACTTATGGCTGGTGGAGTTACTTTGCATAAAGCCATCTTTGTTTGTAAGACAAGAGGGAGAAGAATCTCGACTAATCAGAATATTTTAAAAGGGGATAAGAGAGCGATATCACTAGCTTTGATCATCTTTTGATATCCACTGAATCATCATTAGCTGAGACTATCTAGGATCACCCCCTCGATCCTTGAGGAAGCATCCTTAAGCACACATTACTTAACTTGCCAAGTTTTACGATTAGGTTCAAGTTCTGTATGATCTTAGAATCTTGTCACCAAGTTCATCCATAACCGTGGACACGGCTTTTCGAAAATATTTAACACTGCAGGGGTGTACAACTTTACCCACACATACCAACCGATTCTTAATGCCAAGCTATAAGCCCTCTTCCTTGGAAGGCCGATAGAGAGTGGTTGACCATGACCTTTACCTTGCTTTCGCCGAGACCATGAGTCACACACTAAGGAGATGCCGCCGTAACGGGTCGAGTCCCGAAGCCGGTCCCTAATGATGTGTGCGGGGTTCAAGATTACAGATGCCGGACATCTCTTGTTCCCGACCACGCTTACCTACCTGTTATGAATGCACCTCCTTCACCTCCATTCAAGAACAACCAAGATGCGTATGTCGAATGGAAAGCCCGAACTATGTGACTCATGGAATCTACTAGGCAAGTTAGTTGGTCAAGGGGGTTTCCAGGGCCCCGTGTGGCTATACGCTCATCTTGGTCCATAGGCAAGAACTCAGGTCCTAGTAGTGGCAAGTATGGGACTGCAAAAACCACAACCCACCGTGGCCTCACATACAAGCCTTAGTATGTTTAACTTTCATCTCTGATCTTACCATGTCATCCTGTCATACTAGGTTCATTCACAGCTCTGATTCATCAACCGAATGGACCAGCGGTAACAGCTAAGCATGGCTAGGCACAACAGATATAATAGCCCTAGAAACGCTTCACAAGATAAACCCTAGTTATGCTAGGAGCAGTGGATCAGGGAATATAGGCTTCAAAGGTAACATGCATTGGATAGGATTACTCTATCTATCGATAAAAGACTTCAGAATCGTATGCACATGGCAAGAATTGAAATACTTTGAAAGCCATAGGATTCATATGTATGTGTGGGGCTTCGCTTGCCTTTCTAGTTGATATCCAGAAAACAGAGTTCCAGACACTTGGTACTTGACTTGATTATAGTTGACCAAGTATTGATCTTTGAGCTTCGACTGAGTTGATATCGGTCTTCAATCTCAATCCCGACTCCGATATTGTATTCTACTGGAGAAGAACAAAACACCGGAAATAGAGGGAAACAATCAACACATGGCATCGATGCAATGCTCAATCAAGGATGGTGATATGACATGCTAAAAGTATTGAAATGTAACCCTAATACATGCTTGGTCATTTTAAACGGGGTCCGAGGGGTGCAAACCCTAGAATAGGGGGATCCTCGGAATCACCTATGGGGTTCATTTTGTTCTTCTAATTATACTTGCCATGAAAGTTGTTTAACAATGCATGATTTTGATGCTATTGTTTAGATCTTATTTTTCTAAACATTTTGATATATTATTTGTATTTTTTGATTTAAAATGAATTAGTTATGAATTTCTCCATTTTTAATCCATTTTAAATCATTTTTGGAATATTATAAAATAATTTATATCTTGGAATTACTTTTAACATTTTATTAAACAGAAAACATTTTTGAAAATGATTTATTTGAATTTCAGAAGGGGCCCACATGTTAAGTGTTTTTCCTTTACTGAAATAGTTACAGAAATTATTTACTGAAAATAATAAAACAAAAGAAAAGATATTATGGCATCAGCATGACGTCATGTTGTCGTCACCTTGGCCATTGCTCACAGATCGAGCTCGGGCTCGGCAGTAGGGCGCGCGCGGGGCTGTGAGAGGGGGCGCGTTCAACGCGGGGCGCTGCTCTAGACCAACTAGTGGCGGCGCTGCCCAAGATTGGTCGCCGGAGGTGCTTTCCCGACGGGCATTTTCGGCGACCGACGGCGGAGCACGACGTAGGCTCGAAGCAAAGCAAGAGGTAGATGGAGAAGAGCACTGGAGTGCTCAAAGGCTCACCGGGAACATGTTGATGGGGTCGGCAAAGCTCAGGGAGGCTGGAATTGATGGAGCGCACGGCGGCCGGAGCTCGGAAGGGAGATGTCGATTACGGCGCCTGGGGATTCTCCGGCTCGCGTGCTTGGATGGGTTGATCGAGGACGACATGGAGGTCAAGATAATGGCCTCAGAACAGCGAGGGGTGGTCGGGAATGGCGGGGTGCCGACGATGTCTAGGGCTAGGGTTCGGGGCCAAAGAGGAAAAATTGACAGAGGGGGCGAGAGGAAGCGAAACTGGTATGGGGAAAGAGAGGAGAGAGTAGTGATTCTTATCCTCTCGTCCAACAGCGATGGCGGGCATCACAGCACGAGGAGGATCGACGACCGGCGGAGAGACACGCAGCTGCTTCACCTGCTGAGGAAGACGACGACAGGTAGGTGCGAAGGGGTATTGGCCTGAGTGGGCTGCGGATGGGCTGAGGCGGCTGCTGCGGAACGCACGCTGAGCAGCGGGGAGGAGATGGAGAAGAGAATGGGCTGGCCTGGGCTACGGCCTGACTATTTTTTTCTGCAAAAATGTTTTTTCCTTTTTCTATTTTGCCTTTTCTCTTTGTATTTTTCAAATACAAATCTGTTTTGGACATTTCAAAAATGCCATAGAGTTTTATAAAGATTTAAAATACTATGGGGCCCTCATAACCAATTGGGCTCCACATTTTGGTAGGTTTTCAAAAATATTTAAAACCTTTTGAATTGATTTCAAGGAGAGAGAAGGGACTAGGGTTTAGGGTTTGATCTATTTCTTGCATGCATTTTTAAATGATGATGCTCATGAATGCACATTCAAACCCTAATGTCTATTTAGTAAAACTAGGGTTGTTACACCTTTGCATACTTGCATCATCATATTTGGTTGTTATTTGGTCTTATCCATGTGAGGATATAGAGCTTGTGGCAATCTTCATAACAAGCTCTTGTTCATAAAAATCGGATCTCCCGTTTATATCTTTTTTTGATTTTGTTCTTGGAGATTTTCCGGATTCTCACCAAGTGAGGTATCTCACATTATAATACTTGATACATTCTCACTTGGTAATATCCAATATTCTCACTTTTGAATATCCAATATTCCGGGTAGCTCTTGTCGTCCTCTTTCCAACGCAATTGGATTCGGGTCAATTGTAGTTACCAAACAAAAGTTATCGTCGTTTGAATATTTGTCATTTTGATTTGAAAAAGAAAAAGGAAAAACTATTTCCAGTGGGCCGATGGTACTACCGCTCGCGGTACTGATGGCTATGAAATATACCCATCCATGTCCGCATTTAAACTAGATATTATTCATATTTTTTTAGGAAATATCTCTCTAAATCCTGCCATTAATGCCTAATGATCAAAGGGGTATGTAATCCTGTCTTTCTATTTTTCTCTACGCAAATAATGACGTTTTATGGTGGTAATCACTACATTAAAGTCAAATATACGATATTTCCAACATACCAAAGAAACCTGGAGCCGTGAAGTAAAGGCAGTGCCTTTAACGACCAACTATATGGCGGGAATTTTATTCCAGCCGTATAGTTCTGGCCGTATAGTTGGCACCGACATCGCCAGGTCAAACAGAAAAACTTTCATGAAGGGACTCCTATATAAAGAGGCTTTGGGAGATGATAAAACCCCCCTCTCCTCTTCTTTTTGATCTTAACTCTCCCTGCCACCAGAAGCCACCACGCTAGAGGAATAGATCTAGATTTAATCTCCAAACCCTTCTCCACCACCATAGACATATTCCACCACTTGTAATAGTAGATATCATCTCCGATTGGCGGCATTGTAAGACTATTATTATCAATCTCATGATTTCCATTACAATGTTTATTATTGTTGATTTCATCTCTATGTGTGAGTAATTCTCCTTGGGCTAAGGACTTCGGCCTATCCACGTAGCTTTTGTGCATGTTATTTATCATAGATGGGATCATGTATTAGTTTGTATGACATGATGATTATTGTACCCTCTCTTGCCTCAATCTAAGGACTTGCCAGGTACCCAAGACCCAAGGATTGATCAAGGTATAGGGAGTGTGAGTGATGACTGATCTACAGGTTGGGAACCCGAGTGACAGAAGGGGTAGTATGACTGTATGTGAGGGATTTCCTTGGGATTAAAGGTGACATCACTATGCATATCATTAGTTCTCTTTTTTCTATTGACGAGACTTGTAGGTTATTGCTACAAGCGGTTGCGGAGGTAATAGCAATTATGGATGAACTTCCCACATATAATTATCTTACTCTAACAATTATATGCATACTTTATTCTTATCTTTCATTCCCATCAGATGTTTTGCATAGCTACTAGTGAACTGAAAGCCCCATGCCCTCTCTCTCTCTCCATCACCGACAACAACAAAAACATCGCAAACTCTTGGTCTGGTGAAACCACAAAAGGAATTCTAAAACTCCCGAAGGTCCGTTTAAGTAACCTTACTACGCTTTCTGCTTCCCGAGGATTCGATAAACCTAGGTCTACTAGGAAAAAATAACTATACTACATCCGTAACCCGTATCAAAGGTATCAACCCTTTTTCTAGCGCCGTTGCCGGGAAAGGAATAGCTACCCTGGTGAGGTTAGTAGGAACCTTGATAGTTTTAATTCTTATTTTTAATTTTGTTAGTTTGTTTTTAGTCTTTATTTGAAAAACCCAAAAAATTAGTTATTCTTTTAATTATTGTTTTTACTATTATAAGTTTTTATTTAAGAAAATCCAAAAACATAGGAAATATGGCTAAAAATAAGCTTGGGAAGTTTGCAACTCCCAACAATGATTATTTACGTACTCCTATTACACAGCCAACTATTACTGGTGAAGATTATGAAATTAAGCCCCATTATTTGAGTTTGGTTCAACGGAATCAATTTGAAGGCTCTACTGTTGAGGATGCAGGTATGCACTTAAATATTTTCACTAAAATATGTGATATGACGCGGATTAAAGATGTTGACCCCGATGCGGTCATGTTGCGCTTATTTTCTTTCTCTCTTAGAGGAAGAGCAAAAGAATGATTGCTATCTTTGCCTAAAAATACTATTATAAAATGGGTGGAATGTACTTCTTTATTTATGACTAAATTCTTTCCACTAGTAAAGACTATGCAACTAAGATCTAATATTACTAGTTTTAGACAGGAAGGGCGTGAGCCACCAGCGCTTGCATGGGAGAGAATGAAAGAATGCATGAGAAACTGTCCCAACCATGGGATGGAAGATTGGTTAATTCTCCATTTATTTTATAATGCTCTTAACCCTGTGTCTAAGTCTATGCTTGATACTGCAGCTGGAGGAACATTTATGGGTAAACAAATTACCGAAACAAAGCAGCTGTTAGACAATATGCAAGACAATCATGCCCAATGGCATGTGGAAAAATCAAACACAAAGAAGGTGAACTCCGTCACACCTCAAGAAAATAAAGAACTTAATGCTAAGTTGGATGAGCTCATATTAGCCTTCAAAGGTAAGGAAACCCAGGTAAGAGCTACTCCCGAACCAAATATGGAAGAAATATACTCCATAGCTCGTAATGATTATAACCCTGCTTGGAACAAGAATTATAATCCAAATTTTCAGAAATACTATTCTAGTCCTGCAGGTAACTCTAATAATAATATGGCATCAAGTAATGGTAGTCTCCAAGAAACTCTTAAATCTTTTATGCATTCACAAAATGATCAAAATAATATCCTTGTTAAAATAACGGAGAACCATGATTCTATGCTTGGTAAACTATCTAACCAAGCTATAAGTTTGAGAAATGATATGCAGGCCCTCCAAGAAAGAACAAGGATTGTTGAGGCACAACTAGGTAAGATAACCGAGAGTCAAACTCTCATTATAGCTAAATTTTCAGGTAAAGCTGAGCCCAATCCATTTGAAGACCTCAAGATGATAAGAATCCAAAGGGAGAAGCCTGAAGAACTCGACTATAGCAATGTTCCTTCACCGAATTACACAGTTGAAGATCTTGTAAAAGGGTCAATATCAAGATTCTGGTAAGTGAAGGAAATGAGGAAGCCATATATGAACACGCTGTTAATCATGTAGATATAAAGGTACGTGAGCTTGAGGAAGAGTATAAGAAAACTACTGAAAAATTAGCTGTTAAGCTTGATGATATATTTGAGCCTACTATTAAGATTAAAATTGGGACTAATGAGATAGCTGCACTTTGTAATTTAGGTGTAGGTGTTTCAACAATTCAAAAGAGTCTTTTTAATAAGTTAAATCTTGTCTCTTTTGAAATCACCGAGTTAAAATTACATCTAGCAGATTCTACCTACAAAAAAGCAGTAGGAATTAAAGAAAATATTTTACTATATATTAAAGACTGTCCTGCCCTTATTGGTTTTGTTATTGTTGACATGCCTGAAGATGCTACTACTCTTATCATATTAGGCCGTCCTTTCTTAAGAACTATTAAGGCTTTAATTAATTTGCATGAAGGAAATGTGAAGCTCTAATTGCCTTTGCGGTATCCTTTTGTTATTCATTTTCCCAGGAAGAAGAAAGACAAGCATGATGAGAAGGAGGCCATCACTTTGAAGGCCAACTATTTTGGACTGGATGTTCCACTCATCTGGCCTAAGTGAGCAACATCAAGGTTAAGCTATTTGACCATAAAAGAGCGCTTCATGGGAGGCAACCCATGTGAAATAAAGGTTTGAGTAAAGTTTTTAAGTTTTAGTTTAAATTTCATGTTGAATAAAGAGTGCTAGAAAACTCCAGTTGAGAAGGAGAGATTCAGTGGTACTAAAATTCCTATTTTTATACATGCTAATGTTGGTCGATAATTTAGTTTGTCATTTTTCTGTCAAAACATGGTGTTTCACTAAGTTTCAGTCTAAAAAGTAATTCTTGAAGAAATAGAAATTTTTTGACGACTACAATACCTTTAACGACCAACTATACGACGGAAATAAAAATTCGAGCCATATAGTTCCGGCCATATAGTTATTTGAGCCATCGACAATTTTTTTCTCCGGATATAGAAGGTTTAACGACCAACTATACGGCAGGACCATTTTGGTCCGGCCATATAGTTGCGCCCATATAGATACAGCCACCAGGAAAGAAACCCTAGAAACCCTAATTTTTGTTGTCAGACCAACTATACAGCGGGAACAAAATGTTCCGGCCATAAGTTGCGACCGTATAGTTGCGTCCAACCACTTAAACGCACGGGAAGGTACCCAAAACACCAAAACTTCAATCCTTTTTCTCTCTTCTACCTCCAAACTCTCTCAAAACCTGAAGGGATCTTCACCTCTACTCAATTTTGTTCGATTTCCTCGCACACAAGTGATCTACGGTATGTTTCTCCTCCGATCCTCCAATTACTTTTTGCAAATTCATCTCTGATCTATTGTCATTATCAATCTAGGGTGAGACCTACTTTGAACTAATTCCCATGATTCTCTTGCCTAGATTATTATGTTAAGGAGATTCCATATGAGGATGAGGACCAAGAAGAGGAGAAAGAAGTTCCTTATCAAGAGGAGCATCCACCAAACCGGTTATCTACATATCAAGACTTCCAAGAACTTGGAGTGACTATGGAAGGGATGCATAATCTCGCCCTGAACCTCCGAGAAACCACAAGTAACTTATCAACTCAATTTGCGGACTGGACTTACAACTTTTTCATGCCACCTCAATGATTTGGAGGGCTTGCAAAAGCCTAAGCTTGGGGAAGTTTTCTATCTATTTTTATTTGGCATTCATTTGCTTTATTTTATTTCAAGGTTATACTTTTATTTTGAGTTTATAAGCACTCATGTTGGTTTCCCCAACACTTTATCTTTAGTTATTTGATTTTCGAGATTTTCAAGCCGAGCTTTGCCGCCAATTTTCTATTCTTTAATCCCCTTTCTCAAAAACAACAAAAAGATTTCTCCATTTATCTTTATTTTCCCTCTTTCTTTTCTTTTTGCCTCGAGGTTCTCATGTATTTCCAGGAAGAGTGATCGACTTCGAGTCTCTAAGAAACAAATCAAAAGGGAAGAGATAAGTGAAACCAAACATGAGAGGTATGCCTTATGACTCCCCACTTTTGAAGTTTGAGAAACCCATGCTAGTTAGTAGTAAATGTTGAGATATTATATTGGTGGAGTGAGTCTCTATATTGTAGTAAAATTTTGTTTGCATGGGTATTTAGTTGAGTATGTTTTGTTCCATCTCTTGTAGTTAGCCAGTCTTTCCTAAAAATTTGCTAAACAAATGAAATAAGAAAAAGTCTCATAATTGAAGGCTTGGGTGTTGTAGTGTTTAGTATTGAAAGCTTATTCCTAGAGACACTTAACACCACGGAAAATAATAATTGACTTGATGGCTCTCTTTGAAAAGATTTGTTCAATTGAATTATTGTTTGGTAGTTGATACGTCCAATTTGCATCACCATTCTATATCATAATTTGCCTCTATCCATTGATATATTTCATATTAAGAGGTGTTACTCATGTCTTTTCATCTGTTTTTGCTTGTTGGATGATTCTTGGAGGATGAACTGCCGGAGTCAGGATTCTGATAGAAAAAGAGGCGTTTTGATGCAATTTTGCGAAGATCAGAAAAATACTAGAAAAACTACAAAAAAGTCATATTTTCCCAAAATACGAAGAATGCCAGAAGGGGAGGCGGAGATGGGACATAGGGGGCGCACACCCCCAGGCGCGGGCCACCCCTAGGCCGCGCCTTTAGGGGTGTGGCCCACCTCTGGCTCCGCCCTATCGCACATATCTTCTCCTCAAAACCCTAAAACACGAGGGAGCAACCACAGAAAGATTCCGCCTCCTCTGCGGGGCGGAAAACACCGTGAGAGAAAGAGCTCTCCGGCAGTCAGATTTCTGGCGGGGAAATTCCTTCTCGGAGAGGGGAGATCGTCGCCATCAACACCATCATCAAGCTAGACTTCATCAGGATGATCATAATCATCCAGACCATCATCATCCACACCATCATCTCCACCAGCACCATCATCACCACTCCATCCCACTGTAACAATTGTGGTGAATACTTGCATAGTTCTTAGGGGATACTTTCCCGGTGTTGATTACTATTGTAGTTGATTCTTGTGAGTGGAAACATTGGATTACTGTTTATGTTCAGATTGTTATCCATCACTATATCATCTTTGATCTTGATCCATATGATGTCTCATGAGTAGTTCGTTTAGTTCTTGAGGACATGGGCAGCCCCGTCTCCACGATTTGGAGGCCCGGTGCGACTTACAAAATGAGGCCCTAAATTTTGTTAAAACCCAATAACTAGTAAAATGTAATCATACGTTTACTTAATTATAGAACTTCAGAATGTGCTAATCTTTGTGTTTTCTTCTTATTTTTAGCACCTGATTGACACTTATTTTTCTCATGGTTGGTCATATCTTTTAGATAAATAAATTAAAAAAATTAGTTTCAGACTTCAGACTTGAGGAAGGAGATCAGGACTGGTACCGTACTGGGTACCTACTAGCAGGCGGCTACCTTCGATGTCAACTGATGTACTGCTCACATGCTCCTCCAAGATCCAAGGCCAAGTGATCAACTGTGTTATGGATTCATAAAGAGGAAGAGCATAGAGAACAGGAAGAGCATAGAGAAACACTGAGGAAGAGGAAGGGCACCCCGGCCGGGCGGCAGGTGCAAAGCTAGCAAGAATGAAAGAACTGGGTGCAGCGGAAGGCGACCTGTGGATGGCGGACGGGACTACAGGAATGAGAGATCGATCGCTGACACAATGCATGTACCTAGGTTGGGACACACGGGCATATAAACGACTAGCGGGCTGACTATGTATAGTGGGTTGCGGTATTTGGGGGCCTTAGAAATCCGGGGGCCTTGTTCGATCGAGCTGGACATGGGAGAAGTCATGTTGTTAGTAGTGGATTTGTATTGAGATATTATTCAATGGTTTAGTATTTAAGTTGGGGTGCTATTCTTCTAGTGGTGTCATGTGAACGTCGACAACATGATACTTCACCATTTATGGGCCTAGGGGAATGCATTGTGTATTTGGCTACTAATTGTGGGGTTGCCGGAGTGACAGAAACCCGAACCCCCGAGAACCAATCCTTGGTTGGATGGTTAGGAGGGCAGTGGTACCCCCAGCCCACCAGAGTTTAAACCCTAGGTTTGCACTTTGGTGTCTCATAAAGGCGGAATATTCTTTCAGTGGGAGGCGACGTTCCCGTCGATAGCGAGGCGCCTGCGGTGACTTCGTCAATCTCAAGACCCGTCGGCTCAGTCTCTCGGAGGTGCTCATAGGGGTAGGGTGTGCGTGCGTGTGTTCATAGGGATGAGTGTATGTATGCATTGTGAGCGTCTGCGTTTGTACTATATTTCTCAAAAAAAAGAAAACCGAACCCCTGTTAGGACACCATTACACAAGGGAGTGTATGATCTCAGAGTTTAAGGTTGTGGTTAGGTTTATACCTTAATTTCTTTCTTGTAGTTGCAGATGCTTGCAAGGGGTTTAATCATAAGTATGTATTAGTCCAAGTAAGGTCGATACATTAGCACAGGTTCACCCACACAACACTTACAAAACCAAAGAAGACTACTCAGCTATTTGAAGCGAAAGCACTTGATATAATTCCCATGTGTCCTCGAGAACGTTTGGTCCTCATAAGTATTTCCACCGGCTTGTCCTTTGCTAATAAAGGATTGGGCCACTTGTTGTAATTGTTCGTTGTCTTTATTACTTGCATTTTATTTCCTTTCTTATTCAGAAAACCCCTAAAAATCCGTTTGCTAAGTATTTGCAGATATTTCCTGCTCCATACCACTAGTCAACACCTTCTGCTCCTCGTTGGAATCGACACTCCTCTTTATCAAAAGTACTACGATAAACCCCCTATACTTGTGGGTCATCAAGACTATTTTCTGGCGCCGTTGCCGGGGAGTGAAGCGCTATTGAAGAGAGGAACTAGTGAAGGAAACTTCTACTATGAGTATTTCTTTTTATTTTTGTTTGTTAATTTTTTTTCCAATATAGATAACCCACTTGGTTTCTATTAGGGTAGTAGATGAACCACCACCAGTTGAGATAGATCCTTTTAAGATACCTACAAGTATTTTTGATCGTGTTATGGATAATTATTATTCAGGGGATGGAACTGTCCACCCTGGTGATCATTTTCTTTTTATCCATGAATTATGCGGGTTGTTTAAGTGTGAAGGTATCACAACTGAACAGGTGAAGAAGAAGTTACTCTCTATATCATTGAAAGGAAGAGCTAAAGAATGGTATAAACTGCTGAAGAATGGGCAATCTATGGAATGGGAGGAAATAGTACCTCTCTTTTATTCTAAATTTTATCGTCCTAGTGAGATTCATAAGGATAGGAATCTGATATATAACTTTTGGCCTCGTGATGGAGAGAGTATAGCTCAATCTTGGGGGAGATTGATGTTACTAATGCTTAAGTGTCCTATTCATGAACTCCTTAACAATATTATTATGAATAACTTTTATGCTAGGATTTCTCTTCATGATAAAGATTTACTAGATTCTTCTTGTGATGGATCATTCACACGTATGAAGGAAGAAGCTAAATGGGATATCCTAGACCGTATTCAATAGAACACTAAAGCATGGGAGAATGATAAAGGAAGAAAGTCAAGTATAAACTATGATTATAAATGCATTAAATCTTTTATGGGAACTGATGACTTCCGTGATATTATATGGTCTTGATTCTCAAGTTCTTGCAAATTGTTTTAAGGCCGTTGCCTCTTATATTGAAATTCCCAAAAAGGAGTGGGACAAGTAACATGCTCCTTATAAAGACATTGTTACCCATGTTCCTGCTAGCATTGAAGTTTGTACTGACAATCCTATTTTTCCTGAGCATTATGTTGAGAAAATCCCTTTTCCTTCTAGGGTAAAGGAACATTCTATCATTGTTAATGTGGTTAGCAAAAGTGCAAATAAAACCGTGGAACCTGATGAGCAAATAAACATTAAACCTGTGGTAGCTATTGTGAAAGATCTTGTCAGTAAAAATATAGAGGATGAGCATATTGTCTTCTATGAAGACGTTTCTAATATTATCTCTCATCCTAGGAAAGCTAGAAAAGCTAGTGTCCCTGTGCTTTCTGTTAGAATTGGTGATCATTACTATTATGGTTTGATGGGGATATGCCTACCGGGGTATACCCAGCAGGACGTTTCCGACTGGCCCAGGAACTGGCGAGTGGGCCTGCAAGACGGCGACTGGATCAAGGCCCGGTGTGGATCCAAGCGACTGGAAGCTGAAGGCCCAGGCGAGTAGATAGGCCCAGTCGGATTAGGTTAAAATGAGTACCGAAGCCTTAACTGATTCGGTTGAGATATGTAAACCCTAGGGGGAGGTGAGTCTATATAAACCTCCCTACAGGGCGTGTAGAGGCACGTTCCATCATACACCCAAGCGACTCGCCGCCTAGCCGCCGAGCTCGCCCCATTGTAACACCATCATAATACAATCTAGCAGGAGTAGGTCTTTACCCTCTGGGGGGGCGAACCTGGGTAAAACCCTGTGTCTCCGCCCTCATCTCGCACCGCAGATGGCTGGCCGCCCTTGCCCCTCGTTCTACTACTCGCTGCCGATTGCAGCATCTGCCGTGACCATTCCCACGATAGTGGCACCCACCGTGGGGCCTGGCCGGTCTGGCCGGTGTTCTGCGGCGAGATCCAATCTGCCCATCAACGAGTCGGTCGCCATCGGCCGCATGATAGCGATCAGCGAGATGCTCCAGATCTTGCCGAGAAGCTACGTCCCGGCGGTGCGACCCATCACGCACAGCATGATCTTGCCAGTAGGCACGATCAGCCTCTTCGTCGGCCTCACTGACGTCATCGTCTCGGAGGACTCGGCTCGCATCCGCGAGTCGCCGCCACGCGACCGGCTCTCCGAGAGCCAGGTCCGCACGATCCATCGCCTCACCTCCGAGTACAACTCGGCCCACAACAACGTGGCCGAAAACTCCGCGGCCCCAGAAGACGCGACCCTCAACGACGACGCCGATTCGGCGACCCCGGTGTCACTCGCCGGATCCATCACCGCGGCTTCACGCGCGGGCTCCATCACCCAGGTCTCCAACATGGGAGACTTCGAGGATCCCTCCATCCTTGGGATCTTCAACTTCGACTCCGGGTCGGAAAACTCCGCCGATCTCCGCGACGGGACTGGTCGCCACGCCGCGACTTACATGGCGACTGGCACCGATCCACCGGAGGATCCCTTCTCCACCCCGATCCCTCCTAACGCCACGGCAATGGAGGTCGAGGAACTCCGCCTGAAGCTGGCGGAGGCGGTCCGCAAAGAGCAAGCCGAGCGTGAAAAATTTCGCCTCGAGCAGGTGACGGCGCAGGAGCTGTCACGCTACAACCAGCAGCGAACCAGGTCGCGCCTGAACCCCACCGTCCAGGGGCGCGCCCTGAACTTTGACGACGAGAACGACCCGGCCCGCGTGGCCGAGCGCACGATCCGCGAGAACGCGCCACCAGGAGGAAGCGCCCGGCCCCCACCAGGGTCGACGGCGATGGGCGCCCCACCTCCACCCAACCGCACACCCCCCAGGGATCAGCCGCGGATAGTGGTCTCCTCACGGGAGCGAGACGCAAATGGCCTACCACTGTTCTCCACCCCGATGGACAACCTCGTGGCGGGCCGAGCAGCGACCGACAACATCACGGCCACTGGTGACGGTGCCCTACAGATCCAGTACGTCAGGACCCTGCTCGCAAAGGCGGTCGAGCAGCAAAACGCAGGCGCCGACTCACAGGGTCGGGTGTACTCGCGTTCTTCGGGCAGCAGAGTGGCCTCAAGCGGCCGCCCATTGGAGGCAAACACCCTCAACTGCCCGCCACCAGAGCCACTGCCGCTCCAACATCGACCCGCGAACGCGGCACTCTCTACCAACGACCCCAGGCCAGCGACCAACTTCGTCGCCGCCAACGGTCAGCCCATCGACGCCCGCACCCACATCATCAACAACCAAAGCTGGCACGCACGCCAGCCCGAAGACCTGCGACATAGCCTAACCAATCGCCGCGACGGCGAGCCAATGGGGTCGCTAAGCCGACTCGGGCCTAGGTGCTTCGGACCGATGATCCGAGGCGAAAAGTACCCGGCAAACTTCAAGGCGCCGAAGGAAATAGAGAAGTACGACCCTTCGTACGACCCTTGCGTGTGGCTGGATACATACCTCATGGCGATGGGGATCGCTGGCCACACCGACCTGCTAGCCGCCCGTTACCTCCCCTTAATGATGGAGGGGACGTGCAGGCAGTGGATCAACACCCTCCCCCAGGACAGCATCGACTCCTGGGAGGAGATGCGCGACGCCTTCGTCAGGCACTTCGAGTGCTCCTACACCCGCGCCACCACCATCGAGGGCCTGGAGCGATGCGTCCAGGGACCCCGCGAGTCGACCCGCAATTGGGTCCAGCGGTGGCAATAACTATGGTACAACGCGGTCGGCATCCACCCGGACACCGCGATCCATTGCTTCAAGACCTCGTGCCGCTACGAGCCCTTGGTCGCCAAGCGCAAGCGACATTCTCGCACGCTCGACAACATACCGGACCTCCTCGAGATCGCCAAACGGTACGCGAAAGAAGATCCAAACCAGGAAACCGACGACGAGTCGGGAGGCCAACGCCGCACGAGCGGCAACGACAACGGACGACGGCCCGACCTACGCTACATCAACACTCGCCTCACTGGCAAGCGCCACAGTGACGGGCGAGTCGACTTCGTCGCCAACGTCGGGCACGCGCAGCGCGAGCCCAAGAGCTTCCGCCGCGACGGAGGGCAACGCCGCGACGGCGGCAACTACAAGGCGAAACCAAGGTTCGACCCCGCGGCCCTCCTTAACCAACCTTGTGCGTTTCACAGCAGGGAAGGGAAGCCTGCCACGCACACGACCGCCGACTGCCACACTCTCAGGGAGATTGAGAAGGCACGGCGAGCGCGGGAGGACCCCGACAACAACCCGCCAAACGGCGGAAAATTCGGCAATGTGGCCGGCTCGCTCCATACCTTCATAGGCTTCAACACAAAGCGCGAGAAGAAAGTCATCGCCCGCGCCGTCGCTGTCAACGCGGTGACCCAGGTGGACGTTCCCCAGTTCCTCAACTGGTCGGAGCAGCCCATCACCTGGAGCCGCCAGGACCACTCGCCACGCATAGAGTACCCAGACCGAGTCACCATGGTGGTCAAGCCTAAGGTGGGCGACTACTGGCTCCCCAAGACATTGATGGACGGCGGAAGCTCCATCAACATCATGTACCTGGACACCTTCAGGCGACTGCGGCTCCCGCAGTCGATGGTCGAGACGACCTACACCACGTTCCACGGCATCGTCCCCGGTCGGAAGGCGTACCTGATCGGCAAGGTCACGCTGCCAGTCACCTTCGGCACACCAGCAAACTTTCGCACCGAGCGGATCGTCTTCGAGTTGGTACCCTTCGACAACCCCTACCACTGCGTCCTGGGGCGCCAGGCGTTCGCCAAGTTCATGGCAGAGCCCCACTACGCGTACAACGCGATGAAGCTCCCCGGGCCGTGCGGCGTCATCGCCATCAACGGCGACCCCGACATGGCCGCCGAGTGCGAAGCCAAAGGAGCCGAACTCGCCGACACCATCATCGCAGCAGAAGCCAACCACGCCGACGAGCTCGCCAAGTACGCGAGCGGGGTCAACAACGACGACCCCACCATACTCAAGAAGCCCAACTCGGAGGGCGCAAACACCTCAGCCTTTGAGGCAACGACGCACACCCGCACCGTCGAGCTGGTCCCAGGCGACTCCAGCCAAACAGTGACGATCAGGACAGGCATGAGCCCAGCCTAGGAAGACGCGCTCATCGAGTTCCTCCGTGAGAACAGGGACATCTTCGCATGGAAGCCCTATGACATGCCTGGTGTCCCTAGGGAACTCGTTGAGCACAAACTAAACGTCGACCCCAAAGTGCGACCCGTCAAGCAGTCGCTGCGGCCCTTCAATGAAGAGCGCCGCTGAGCTATCGCCGAGGAGGTGCAGCATCTACTCGCTGCAGGCTTCATCCGGCCAATCAAATACTCCAAGTGGCTGGCAAACCCAGTCTTGGTCGAGAAGAAGAACGGGACCTGGAGGATGTGTATCGACTACACAAACTTAAACAGCGCCTGCCCGAAGGAGCAGTTCGTCCTCCCGCGGATCGACCAAATAATCGACTCCACCGCGGGCTCGGAGTCGCTGTGTTTCCTCGACGCCTACTCTGGGTACAACCAGATCAAAATGGCTGTTGAGGACGAGTAAAAGACGGCGTTCACTATGCCATTCGGAGCTTTCTGCTACACCGCCATGACTTTCGGCCTCAAGAACGCCGGGGCAACCTACCAGCGGTGCATGCAGGAGTGCCTCGCGAGCCAAATTGACCACAATATCCATGTATACCTCGACAACGTGGTAGTGAAGTCCACACGCCAGGGCGATCTACTCGCCGACCTGGCGGAAACATTCGCCAACCTGCAAGTGCACCTTCGGTGTACCAGCAGGACAACTACTGGGTACGTCGTCTCCAAGCGCGGGATCGAGGCGAACCCCACGAAGCTCGACACGATCGCTCGACTCGGCAAACCCGAGTGCCTGCGCAACGTCCAGAAGCTGGCCGAGCGAGTAGCGGCTCTCAGTCGCTTCATCCCCCGCCTGGGCGAAAAGGCGATGCCCCTATACCGCCTGATGCGCAAGAACCCCACCTTCCAGTGGGACAAGGAGGCGGACGACGCACTCCGCGACCTCAAGAAGGTGCTACTCGTAGCACCACTACTCGCCGCCCCCGTCGACAAAGAACCCATGCTGGTCTACGTCGCGGCTTCCGAGCGCGTCGTCAGCGCCGTCATGGTCGTCGAGCAGCCGGAGGAAGGAAAGGAGCGCCCGGTACAGCGACCGGTGTACTACATCAGCGAGGTCCTCACCGAGTCGCGCCAGCGATACCTGCAGTACCAGAAACTGGTATACGCGGTCTTCAGAGCACAGCGGCGCCTGCCGCACTACTTTCAGGAGCACCCGATCACGGTCGTCTCCTCAGCACCGTTGCAGGACATCATCCGCAACCGTGAGGCGACTGGGCGAGTCGCCAAGTGGGCCGTCGAAATCAGCGTCCACAACATCAAGTATGAGCCACGAAAAGCGATCAAGTCGCATGATCTAGCGGACTTCATCGCCGACTGGGAAGAGGCCCAGCAGCCAGAAAAGCTGCCATACCTCCACTACTGGAGCCTGCACTTCGACGGCTCCAAGAACGCGGACGACGCAAGAGCAGGGATCGTGCTGACTTCACCAAAGGGCGACAAGCTCCGATACGTCCTCTGCCTCGACTTCACCCCCTGCACCAACAACATGGCCGAGTACGAGGCACTACTCCACGTCATGCGAGCCGCCAAGGAGATGAACGTCAACCACCTACGCTTCTACGGAGACTCCGACCTGTCGCTGGGCAAGTCGCTGGCACTTGCGACGCCGTCTTCCCCACCATGGCGGCATACCGCCAAGAAGTAGACAAGCTGGGGGGACACTTCATAGGCTACTCCGTCAAGTGGATCGACAGGCGGAAGAACGAGGAGGCCGACGCACTCTCTCGCATCGGGTCGGCTCGACTCGCACCACCCGCCGGCGTCTTCCTCGACACGATCACCAAGCCATCAGTCTCTCCCCCAAGGGAGATCGACATCGGAGTCCCGCTACAGCCAGAAGCCGCCCTGGTCGCACTCATCGCCGATCCAGATGACTGGACCAAGCCGTACATTGCCTACCTGGAGGCTGGCACCTTGCCGGCAGACGAGATAGACGCCCGGATGATTGTACATCGATGAAAATACTTCACCATCATCGACGGCGAGCTCCAAAAACGCAGCGTGACCGGCGTGTTCCAACGCTGCGTCCAACCCGCCGAAGGACGCAAGATCCTCCACGACATCCACTCTGGCGACTGCGGCCACCACGCCGGTGCCGGCTCCCTGGTCGCCAAGGCTATGCGGCACGGCTTCTACTGGCCCACCGCACACGCCGACGCCGTCGACATTGTCCAGTGGTGCGCCGGGTGCCAGAAGTACGCCAACCAGACACACGTGTCGAGCTCAGCGCTCAAGACAATCCCCATCACCTGGCCATTCGCCGTGTGGGGTATGGACATGGTAGGCCCCTTCAAAAAGGCCCCCTCCGGCTTCACCCACCTCCTGGTCGCGGTCGACAAATTCACAAAGTGGGTGGAGGCCAAGCCAGTCCGGAAATGCGACGGGAAGACCGCCACCAAATTCTTACGCGAGCTCATATATCTCTAGGGGTTCCCAAACAGCATCATCATGGACAACGGCACCAACTTCGCCAAAGGAGCCATGGCCGAGTTCTGCGAGGAACACCACATCCGGCTAGATCTCGCGTCAGTCGCCCACCCGGAGTCCAACGTCCAGGCGGAACGGGCCAACCAGAGCATCCTCCACGGTCTGAAGCCGCGGCTCCAAGTACCACTCGAGCGCACCGCCGGGTGCTGGGTCGAGGAGCTACCCTTCATCATCTTGGTCATCCGCACCTCAGTCAACAGGTCAACAGGGTTTACCCCCTTCTTCATGGTGTACGGCGCCGAGGCAGTCATGCCCACCGACCTCGAGCATGACTCGCCAAGGGTCGTCCACTACACGGAGGCGGCGAACGAACTCGCACGGCAGGACGGAATCGATCAACTCGACGAAGCACGCGACCTAGCTCGCTCTCGCACTGCCATCTACCAGCAAGGACTCCCCCGCTACCATAGCCGGCGGGTGAAAACTCGCACCTTCCAGGAAGGCGACCTGGTTCTACGACTCATCCAGGACAACAAGGGCATGCACAAGCTATCCCCCCCATGGGAGGGACCATTCGCCATAGGGCGAGTACTCAGCAACGACGCCTACTACCTCATCGACGTCCGCGAGGACGGCAAACTCGACGTCAAGCGACCATGGAATGTAAACCTCCTACGGAAGTTCTACTCCTAGAACTCCACATATGTATCCTCCAGTCGCTATGAAATAAAAAATATTGGTTACCGCAAATTGTGTTTACTCTTCGTGTCTTGTGCCACTCGCACTCGTAAAAACAGCGTCAAGCTAACTGCAGAAGTCAACCTCTGGTACAGCGATCGGCACGGCCAAGTAGTGCGCTACAAGGGCACTGGGTTACCCCATGTCTTGTAACGTCCATGAAAAACGCCTACCCGGAGCCCCATTGGAGTCGCCTAGCTCGACTGGCTCAATGAGCCAAGACAACTGCCTTCGCTTCTCACAGCGACCATGATCCTCTGCATCCTCGACATAGCGACTCGAACGGCCAAGTACCACGCTCGGGACTGACGACCAGTTCAGCGCGAGCGGCTAGGGAAAATGCCAAGTATGAGAGCATGCCCAGGACTCGCCATGCGACTGACCCAACGGGCCAGGCAGGAGTGATGCGCTCACCCTAACGCGCCAAGTCCTCACCCACCCTCGAGTAGCGCCTAGAACAACCAAGTACCACGCTCGGGGACTCGGCCACCCGACCTCGTTTGCGCAAGTGAAAACGGTGAAGTACAGAGCACTCATGGGAGTTGCCTTGCGACCGGCTTTCCGAGTTCGGGCGAGTTGACCTCAATAACAAAACATTCAAAACCGCAAACACATACAAATCGAGGTAAACCCCATAAAAAAGGGTGGACGCGCTCGGGGACTCGTTCAACCCTCAATCAGAAACACACGACAATTCACAAAACAACACGATATATCATTATAGCATGTCGCAATCGTCACAAAATACAAAGTATGCCGAACGGCAGAACTGCTACTAACGCCCCAGGGCACAATATTTCACTCCGCAGGCTTCGACGACGACTCGCCACCACCCTTGCGATTGCGAATGAAGGGAGTGTACGGGTTTGACGGGTATGTCGTCAGCTCACCCGCCATCGCCGCACGGAAGGGTTGCTCGATCTTGAAGTCCCGGTGCTGCGACTCGGGGTCGTTGGGTGCGACGACCGTCTCCTGATAAGGAAGGAGGTCACCCATTGCCCAGACGCGCTCGGAGTATACCGCGGCGCGGTCCGTCAACTTCAGCACTTCGGAGATCTCCACCGAGCCAGTCGACGATGGGTAGCCACTCGTCACGTTGTCCAGGTCGAAGTCCTCCGGGAAGTGAGCAAGCCCAAGGCTAAGCGCCGTCGCCGCTCCGTGTCGGAACGCCGATTGCGTCATGAACTCGACGACCGACGGCGCCTTCTCCAAGTATCGCCACACCTCGATGAGGTCGCTGGGAATCACTTCCGTGGGCGACATCTCCTGAAGATACGCCCGTATGCATGTCGCCGACAACGTGGCCGAGTCGACCAGCGTGGCTACACATTGCCGCGCGTCGAACGAATTCGCCTCTTCCGCGCTATCAATGATCCGACCTGCGGGAAGAAGGTGACAGTGAATACATAAAAAATTACACAATGCATATGTTACAGGAAGAAGCAGGCACACTCACCAATCAAAGGGCGGGAGAGCTCCGTGATGAAGTTTTGAAGAGCGGAGTAATCATCTTGAAGCCCAGCAACAAGGGCGTCGGAAACCTTACGCTCCTCAGCGGCGGCCGTGACAGCGGCCTTGGCTCGCCCATCCGCCGAGGTCGCTTCCTCCTTCGCTTCCTTCAGCTCGCGCTCAAGGTCGGCGATCCGCTGTTCAGCCAAACTCAACGCCGATTGCGCCGCCGTTGTCCCGGCGAACCTCTTATGTCTTTGCAGCAATCGCTTGGAGTCCCTTGTTCGACTCCTGAACAGCGACAAGTTCCTTCTCCGCGCGACACTTCACAGCCAGCCGGTCGGCTGATTCACGCTGCAAACCCTGTGCAAAAGTGAAACAGTTAGCAAAAACGAAAACCTAAGTGCCTACCCGCTGAAATTCAGCGACTAGACACTCGGGGACTGGCGATCAAAAACCTAAGTGCCTACCCGCTGAAATTCAGCGAATAGACACTCGGGGACTGGCGATCAAAAATACTGAGCACCCATCCGCTGAAACTCAGCGAATGCGCACTTTGGGACTGGGCGTAAGAAATAAAAATACAACACTAAAAGAATCTGACCACTGCAATTCAGTGGCCCGATCCTCGGGGACTGGACATACCTGGATGGCCGCGCCCAGCATACCATGAAGTTGTAGTGCGTCCACGGAGGTGAGAAGGGCCGGAGTATGCCTGCGACGTTGCTCGAACTCCATCTCGGCGACTCCAGGTGCGTGGCTCGATGGTGTGGTACCACTCGCCGTGTCCGCTCGGTCCATGAAGCGCGGGAAGGTCGCGATGGACGCGCCGGCACCAAAAGAGGCCGGCTCGGTCACCCCTGGCGAAGGAGAACCCTCCTTGATTGCCGAGGCCGCCACCGCCGCAGGATCACTCGGGGCCACCGTCGTGTCGTCAGACACCGTGACGACCTCGTCGTTCTTGGCTTTCTTGACACCGTCTGTGGGGGCAGCGACCTCGTCAGCCTTCCTCTTCCGAGAGGGGTCCTCCTCGGTGATGACTGGCGGCACCTTGGCCACGGATGGATGGCCTATCTTTTTAACCCCAGTCCTGCAAATCGAGAATATGAGCAAAGTCGTTCGACTACGAGGAAAAATAAAGCAGGTGAATAAAACTCACTTGGCGACTGGAATGAACCGTAGCCCCGTGCGGATGCCGCCCGGCTTCTCCAGTTCGTGGCTCAGTCGCCGACTGAGGCCCATCTCCAGGACATCGTGCGCCCAAGACACGGACGGCTTCTTCGTCGTCGAGGCCGCCACAGGAGCTTCTGAAACGTTTTTGGCGGGAGCTTCCCTGGGAGGCAAAGCTGCCGCGACCGGAGCAGCCCTCGACCCAGAGACTGGGGCGAACGACGGAGGCATCGAGGCCAGAGGCACCTCGCTCAGGACGGTGGTGATATCTGGTGCCGCCATCGTCTGTGGCGCTTCACCCTGGCCAGACTGGTGGCGTCAGAGCTGCTTGGCGAATGAGGCGGAGACGCCTGTCTCGCTGGCTTCGTCTTCTTCTTCGGAGGGGCCTTCACCTCCTCCTCATTCTTCTTCTTCTTCTTCTTCTTCTTCTTCTTCTTCTTCTTGTTCTTCTTCGATGGAGTGGCCTCGCGATGCGAGGTGTGCTCGGGGAGCTCGTCGTCGTCATCGTCATGACGTTCGAGGCTTTTGCTCGCTTCGAGCTCACGATGCCGCTGTCCGCGAGTTTTTCGGACAAGTGGGGCGACCTATTCCTCGGATTTGTCATCGTCGCCGCTCCTGTCACTCTCGACGCCGCCCCTTGCTGGAGGCGATTCGCCCCCCTCCTGGACGGACGATCTCGAGTTCTCGTCGTCCGCGAGCGGAAGCCACCCTTCCACCACTTGAAATAACTGCAATAGGCATAAGACAATATCAGTATAACCGTGACAGCATTAACTGCGACTGCGAATGATAGAAAGATGACTTACCGTCGGGGTTGGATGCTTCGCGGTGTAGGGGTGACCCCAGCCTTCGCGTCGAGGTACGCCGCCTGGGTGATCTTCTTCAACGCCAGGAGGTAATCCTCGAGTTGCCACTCGGCGAGGCAGGATTTCGTCGAGTCCTCCCGGCCCGTGTACTCGTACATGTAGTGGTCACGGCGGACCAGGGGGACGAGTCGCCGCCCGAGCCAGCAGTTGTACAGGTTGATGGGATGGAGACCTTTCTTCTTCAGGCCGCGGATGGTCTGAAGCATTTCATCCACCACCATCCGCTGGTCAGTTGGAAGCTTGCCGACTTGGAGTCGGCGCGGTTCGGGCCGGTCGGCGGAGTATCTTGGGATCGCCACCTCGCCGTCCGGAGTCGCCTCGGTGACGTAAAACCAATACTTCTTCCACTCACTCGCCGCCTTGGCAGGTAGCATCAGATCGAAAAAGGAGGCCTTCGACTTCAATTGAAACGTCAGGCCCCCCGCGGCAAGCATCGGTCCGCCTGCTTCTTCGCGACTGATCCGCCCGTGGAACAGATCTTGCCACAGGGGAAAATAGGGCCTGCAGCCCAGGTAGCACTCGTAGAGAGCCACGAAAATGGCGAGCTGCTCGATGCTGTGCGGCCCAAGTCCGACGGTTGGATCCCGTAGAAGGCGCAGAAGCGCCGGAAGAAGAGAGATGTTGGGAATCCCAGCCCCCGCTCTAGGTGGCTGCTGAAGCAGACGAACTCTCCCTCGCGCGGGTCCGGAGTCACCTCTCCGGCCGCAGGGATGCGCCACCTGCCGGCGCGCAGGATCCCGGCCTCCTCGAAGGACGCCAGTTGCGCTCTCGTGCACTTGGAACTGCCCCATGGTTCGGTGGAGGGATCCATTGGCGGAAGAATTCATGGGGGTCGGAGGATTTCGGTTCGGCTGGGTCGCGATACGGAGGAAAACGAAGGTGCGCGCAATCAGAGGAAATGACGAGGAGGTGGTTCTCCGATCGCCTACCATTCCCTTTATATAGCGGTTGTTACCCGCCAAATCAGGGAGCCGTTACTACGCGGTGATTACGCCAAAAGTTACCGTTGGATTACCCCAACGGCTAGTTTGACTGCGTTGAACAGTCCAACTTCAGCCACTCGGCTCGCCGACCCGATCGCCAAAGCTGTGACCAGAATGACTAGTTTACTCCTTTGTTCAGGAGCCCGCCACCGATTCGACTGGGTGTCCGCGTTGAAGCCGTACACTCCGACTGCCAGTGACCACCTGCGTCCAATCGACGACGGCCTCGGGGACTACTGATGGGGATATGCCTACCGGGGTATACCCAGCAGGACGTTTCCGACTGGCCCAGGAACTGGCGAGTGGGCCTGCAAGACGGCGATTGGATCAAGGCCCGGTGTGGATCCAAGCGACTGGAAGGTGAAGGCCCAGGCGAGTAGATAGGCCCAGTCGGATTAGGTTAAAATGAGTACCGAAGCCTTAACTGATTCGGTTGAGATATGTAAACCCTAGGGGGAGGTGAGTCTATATAAACCTCCCTACAGGGCGTGTAGAGGCACGTTCCATCATACACCCAAGCGACTCGCCGCCTAGCCGCCGAGCTCGCCCCATCGTAACACCATCATAATACAATCTAACAGGAGTAGGTCTTTACCCTCCGGGGGGCCGAACCTGGGTAAAACCCTGTGTCTCCGCCCTCATCTCGCACCGCAGATGGCTGGCCGCCCTTGCCCCTCGTTCTACTACTCGCTGCCGATTGCAGCATCTGCCGTGACCATTCCCATGACATGGTTTATGTGATATTGGTGCTAGTTCTAGTGCTATTCCTTATGAGCTTTACAGGGAAATTATAAATTGGTCCTTGTGAGCTTGAGGACATTGATGTGGTTATTCACCTTGCTAATAGAGAGACAGTCTGTCCCATTGGCATTGTAAGAGACATGGAGGTTCTTTGTGGTAAGATTAAATATCCTACTGATTTTCTAGTACTTGGTTCAGAAGCTAGTAAAACCTATCCTATTATCTTGGGTAGACCTTTCTTGAATACTTGTGGGGCTATCATAGATTGTAGGAAAGAAAAAGTTTTGACTAAGTTTGATGGAGAGTCTTATGAGTTTAATTTTTCAAAGTTTGCTAAAACTCCTTATGAAAATGAATTGCCTAATGAGGATTTTAAGGTTGAACAACTTTCTTCAATTTCTCTTGCTCCTAACAATGCTCTACATCAATTTATGGAAGATCATGAAAGCGAGGTCTTCATGAAGGAAAGAAATGAGATTGACGAGGTTTTCCTTCGTCAACCTGAGTTACATAAGCATAACCCGTGGAAGACTTGGGTACCACACCACCACCTAAAGGGGACCCAGTTTTCGAAATAAAACCTTTACCTGGTGATCTTAAATATGCTTATCTAGATGATAAGAAAATTTAACCTATTATTATTAGTTCTAAACTTTCAGGAAAGGAAGAGGAAACGTTATTGGAAATATTAAAGAAACACCGAGGAGCTATGGGGTATACTCTTGATGATTTAAAAGGGATTTCTCCTACTATATGTCAGCATGCTATTAATATATAACTTGATGCAAAACCAGTTGTTGAGCACCAATGTCGTCTAAATCCTAAGATGAAGGATGTGGTAAGAAATGAGGTATTAAAACTCCTTGATGCTGGTATTATTTACCCTATTGCTGATAGTCAATGGGTTATCCATGTTCATTGTGTCCCAAAGAAAGGGGGAATCACTGTTGTACCCAATGAAAATAATGAGCTTATACCCCAAAGAGTAGTGGTTGGGTATAGGATGTGCATTGATTTTAGAAAGGTTAATAAAGTTACTAAGAAATATCATTATCCTCTGCCCTTTATTGATCAAATGCTAGAGAGGTTGTCTAAAAAGACCCACTTTTGTTTTCTTGATGGTTATTATGGGTTCTCTAAAATTGTTGTGAGAGCACAAGACCAAGAGAAAACCACCTTTAATTGTCCCTATGGAACTTATGCTTATAGGTGTATACCTTTTGGTTTAGGTAATGCTCCTGCTACCTTTCAGAGATGTATGTCTGCTATCGTTCATGGTTTTTGTGAGGAAATTGTGGAGGTATTCATAGACGAATTTTCTATCTATGGAACTTCTTTTGATAATTGTTTGCACAACCTTGATAAAGTTTTGCAGAGATGTGAAGAAACTAATCTTGTTCTTAATTGGGAGAAATGCCATTTCATGGTTAATGAAGGGATTGTTCTTGGACACAAAATTTCTGAGAGAGGTATTGAAGTGGACAGAGCCAAAATTGAAGAAATTGAGAAGATGCCTTGCCATAGAGATATAAAAGGTATTCGTATTGTCCTTGGTCATGCTAGTTTCTATAGGAGGTTTATTAAAGATTTCTCCAAAATTTCAAATCCCCTTACTAATCTTCTTCAAAAAGATGTACCTTTTGTTTTCGATGATGATTGTAAGGAAGCTTTTGAAACTTTGAAGAAAGCTTTGGCTACTGCTCCTATTGTTCAACCACCTGATTGGAGTTTACCTTTTGAAATTATGTGTGTTGCTAGTGATTTTGCTGTGGGTGCTGTTCTTGGGAAACGTGTTGATAAGAAGTTGAATGTTATTCATTATGCTAGCAAGGCTCTATATGTTGCTCAAAAGAATTGTGCTACTACTGAAAAAGGAGTTCTTAGCTGTAATCTTTGCCTATGATCAGTTTAGACCCTATATTGCTGATTCAAATGTCACTATCATACTGATCATGCTGCTATTAAGTACCTTATGACAAAGAAATACGCTAAGCCTAGGCTTATTAGATGGGTGTTGCTTTTACAAGAGTTTGATCTGCATATTATAGATAGGAAAGGTGCTGAAAATCCTGTTGCTGACAATTTATCTCGTTTGGAAAACATTTCTTTTGACCCTTTGCCTGTTAATGATAGTTTTCCAAATGAACAGTTGGCTGCAATAAGGGTAAGCCCGCATGAAAGTCCTTGGTATGCTGATTTCGCTAAATTTATTGTTTCCAAGTATTTGTCTCCAACCTTTACAGCCCAACAAAAAAGAAAATTCTTTTATGATATGAGGCATTACTTTTGGAATGACCCACATTTATATAAAGAAGGAGTAGATAGTATTATGCGAAGATGTGTTCCAGAGTATGAACAACAAGAGATATTGAGAAAATGTCATGACAATGCTTATGGAGGACACCATGCTAGGGATAGTACCGCACAAAAAGTTTTACTATCTGGATTTCACTGGCCTACCCTTTTCAAGGATGCAAGGAAGTTTATCTTATCATGTGACGAATGTCAAAGAGTTGGTAATATTTCTAGACGCAATGAAATGCCTATGAATTATTCTCTTGTTATTGAACCTTTTGACTATTGGGGATTTGACTTTATGGGTCCTTTTCCTCCTTCAAAAGGGTATACTCATATTCTTGTTACTGTTGATTATGTTACAGAGTGGGTAGAGGCCATACCTACAAATAGGGCTGATGGTAAGACCTCTTTAAAAATGCTTAAAGATGTTATTTTTCCTAGGTTTGGTGCGCCTAGATATGTCCTGACTGATGGAGTCTCTCATTTTATTCATGGTGGTTTTAGGAAAACTCTTGCCAAATATGATGTTAACCATAGAATTGCTTCAACTTATCACCCACAAACCAGTGGGCAAGTAGAACTTTCCAATAGGGAAATTAAATCTATCTTGCAGAAGACTGTTAATAGATCTAGGAAAAATTGGGCTAAAAAGTTGAATGACGCTTTATGGGCTTATAGAACTGCTTATAAAATCCTATGGGGATGTCTCCTTACAAAATGGTCTATGGTAAAGCTTGTCAGTTGCCTTTAGAATTGGAACACAAAATGGTTAATAGATTTTTTGCAGGGAAACTACTCTCAAAATGGGAAGGATCTTTTGTTATTGAGGAAGTGTATCGTTCAAGGGCTATCAAAATATCCTCTTTGAAGGACAACACTACACATGTGGTGAATGTTCAAAGGCTCAAACATTATATTTCTGGAGATTCTTATAATGAAGATGTTGATATCATTCAAATGGTGACTCCGGAAGAATTTATTAGAAACCAAACGCTAGAATCTGCAGAGTCCGTCTTTGAGTAGGTAAAAGTGGTGAAAACTGAAGGTTCATGAAAGCCTAATCTTTTTTATATTTCTCATGTTTTTATTACATACGGAAGGGTACGAGACGAAACAGAGGAGGAAACGGAGGCCAGGGTGGCCACACCCACCCTAGGCGCGACCCCCAGCTGGCCACGCCTGGAGGGGGTGTGAGCCCCCTGAACTCCGTATCCGCCTCGTTTTCACACAGTACCTTCCTTATGTATTGAAACTTCGTAATATATAATCCCGCGGATACCCCGAGGTTCGTGTATCGTGTTCTCGTCGTGTTTCTGTTTCGATCTATTTCTGTCAGGCATGTTCTCAGTTTTGGAGCTACAATGTCTTCCTCTGGATCACCCATAGAGGATGGATTCCTCCGCGGATGTCATCAACCCATATATGTATGAGTTTAAGATTCATCCTAAGGAGTTGATTCTCAAGGATGGGAAGGTGCATATGAAAGAAGTTTGAGGCCCTAAAGGAGAAGGCGGTCTAGAAGATATGATGGAAGCATTGGAGCAAGTTGCTAAGCTCCGAGACGAAATATTCTTGCTCCATCAGACCACCAACCAATTACAAGCACAACTCTACGACATACAAAATCAAAATTGTGAGTATGAGGCTAGATTTAATCGCATAAGCTCTGCTGCTAGTTTCAGGATTATGGAAACCAAGACATCCTTTTTGGATGGGGAACCTTTACCTTGGAAGTCTGATGATGACAAAAGAACACCACCGCCACCGAAGGAGTAATTCGTCATGAGGTTTGGCATCTGTAGAACCTCGGGTAAATCCACTACTAGAAAATCGCGGTTGTTTGTATTGCGCATCGTCATGCATATTTTAACCTAAAACTATTTTTAGAAAGTCCCTCTTTGTTTTCTACATATTTCCCCTGTCTTCATTTCAAATTAAAACCCTGGTCGTCCGGATATTTTGTTTTGTCTAAAAACTATTTGTAATTTTTTTTATAAAATAAAATAAATAAAAATGTTTTATCGGGGAAGGCAGCCCAGCCCGTAGGCCATACCACCTACCACCCCGGCAGTCTTGGACTGACCCATCTAGACCAAACCCTAGCCCCACCTAAACCCTAACCCTAGCTCCCCATCTACCCAGCCGCCGCAGCTCCACCCGAACACACGCGCGCGCTGGAGACCCCGCGTACACCCTACGCCAACCACGCGGTCAAACCCCGTGTCGGGAACCCACCTACCGCCATCCACCTGGCCCCACCCGTCATCCCCGCGTGGCTCGCTCCCTGCTCGTGATGCTCCCTCGCCCCGCCTCCTCCCAGACGCCCCCTGCCGCATGCGAGCCTATCCGCGACGCCGCCTCCTTCCTCCCCTTCGGCAACCGCCGTTGTCGCCATCCCTAGGCCTGCAGAGCTCCGCCCGGCCGCCGCCTTGCCTGGGCCGCATCCACGTCGACCGCCGCCACCAGCAGCCCAACTTGGACGCGCCTTCCTTGCCTAGTCGCCGACCCGCGCGCCTCGGCCAGCTCCGCCTCTCGCCGCCGCGGTTAAAGCTCGAGATCCCTCCTCATCTGCAGCCGCCATGGCGCTGCCTGCTCACGGCCTCTTCCCATCGAGCTCGCCGTCGTGCCCCTTCCTCGCCGGTCCTCCACCTCCCCTCCGACGAACCCTCTGCTCGCCCTCCCGCGAGCCCCTGCGCACCTTCCTCCTCGCCCAAAGTGCCCCGGCACCCCTCCCACGTCCCCTGTTCCCGAGCACCTTCTCGCCTTGCTCTCCGCGTGATAGCACAGCGCCCATCGCGTACGACCATGCCTCTGCAATCCCCAGTCGGTGAACCTGTCACCTGTTCCTCCCGCACGAGTCCCTGCTCTGGGACGTCTGTGTGGTTCTTCTGTTGTTGTTTGGCCCTGTTCCTGCTAAACCAACTCTACCTCTTCCTTTCAAGATGTGGCTGTTGTGTTTACTCAGCTTCTGCGAGGCTATGTGTGTTGCAAGTTTGGGTGTAAACAGGCCAGTATGAAGACCACACGTGCCCCGACTTCATCTTGGCAAGATCTTCGCCTTGATGCCATCTGAAGAATACTGAAGCCCCACGAAGATCGTTATCCCTGGTTTTCGCCAAGATCTTCTGAAGACCCCGGCGCCGACACCGAGTCCAACACCATCGACGCGAAGCCTGAACCGCAAGACCGTCGGCACGGATCCGAAGGCCGATCCCCCGAACCCTCGGACCCCAAGATCTACGACCACCATGTTGACCCTTCTTAGAGACCATTATTTTTATAATATATATAATATAATTGTTGCATTTAAATTGAGTTCATGTTTGCACACATGTCATGTGGTTTGGGGGCATTATGCCGATTCATCTCATAATTAAATATGGAGACCATATACGGGCAAATCTTTTCTTATATTGGTCCATTTAAATCTGTGTAGCTAACCGCCATGATTTGACTTGTTAATACAACATTTAAATTATGGGGTATCTAAACAATATGAACCTATTAATTAATTGTCAGGACCCCGGTTTTGCTTAATATTGCCTAATTGCATCGCATCTTTGCCATGTCATACATCATACATGCATCATGCCCGATCTTCTGTCGTAGTATTAAATAGTGCATCCAGTGTTTCTTCTAGTGCTTTGCTTCTTCACGGATTAGGCCGATGAGTTTATGCGAGTGTCGATCTGATCTTCGGATGAATCTCCGGCTATGTTTTCAAGCGTGCATTCTCCCCCTTTCTACCTATTTTACATTTCTAGTATTTACTTCCTCCTGTTGATCTATTGCTATCTGTGTTGCGATGCTATAGATTTCGTACCCCTTTATACTTTCATGTAGCCCATATATTGCCATGGAATCATCCTATTACATGTTGTTTGGTAGACAGTCGGCCTTGCGAGTCGCAGTTGCTTGCTCAGGTGTTGTTTCGATATCGTCAAGTACCACGGTTGTTGGAGAAATGCCTTATGCTTTATGTTGGAGATGATCATGGCTTTAATTAAAGTTTAATAACTAAAATTTAAACTAGGTAAATAATGCAGAGGCACAGGTGGGCAATAGATGTTATTTAGTTTTTAACCGTCCACTTGTGTCTCGTGGGACCCCGAGTACTTGATAACTGTTCTTTGAATGTTCGCACTATCCGCATGTGGGACCATGAATCCCCTTAGCCAAAGCTTGAGTCATATATTATTTCTTGGGGCCACAAAGTAGTTTGGGGTTTTATAACTATCATGTACTTATGCCATGTTTTACTACTTTATTTACTCTTGCGCGTGGAGCACCTGTACTGTTTAGGAATTGTGATACGTTTATGCGGTATCGACAAGCCCAGTCACACTTTCGGGTTCCTAGTCGTTTACAGTCGTCGACACAAACCTCTGGGTCCGTCTCGGAGCCGGCCAACTTCGTCGCGGGTTGCTTAGTGGGGTGGCCCCCTGAAATATTACATGAATCTTGCAATTGCTTTGTCGTGATGCCTCGTTGGGTTTTCATTTGGTTTTTTCCGAGGTTGATCGTGCGTGTGTTGCTATTTGTGCCCCCCTGCAGGGTAAAACTTACTGAAAGCCATGTCCGCGGTTACGGACTACTTGGAGCACAGTATCTCGATCATAGACAACTATAACTAAAGTAGTGCTATAAATTTGACTTTATAATGACTAGTAATCAGCTTCACTACAATAGAATGGCTAAATAAAAGTACCAACAACTGCTGGTTTTGGGATGCCTCATGCTATATGTATCTGAATAGTAAGTATTGCAACTACAACGGAATGGTTAACTAAAACTGCCCATTGTTTATAATATCAGGATGACTCATGCTATCTATATCTGATTAGTAATTGCCACAACTATAACGGAATGAATAGAACTGCCAATTGTGTGCGTTCCTCGGTTGACTTCCTCGTTTGGTCTCGAGGGGGAAATACCAGGATGGGTATGCTTGGTGATAGTTTCAGGTTGGATCCGAATAGGTCTTTCTTATCCCTATCTGATAGCCGCCAGTTGTATTGAGTCTCTATAGGTTGTTTAGTGCATGTTGCGCTACCGCTTCAGTCCACCATACCTATGTAGGCGAGGACCGCCGAATTCTAGTCTCGCTGTGTACTGGCCTCAGTACTGACCGCTCTCTTTTTCCTTTTCCCTTTGTCGGCACCCCTTTTTTTAAGCAGGTTTTGAGATAGATGTCGTTAGCAGGGTTACCCTTCCGGATTGGCTTGGGCAGGGTTATGGACACCATTGGTTATTCTTCAGGGCTCTTAGCCAAATTTGCATCGTGTCCGTACTCGGACGTTGTATCATTTTCAAGATGATTTGGGTCTTTGTACTATATATCTGTATTCTCGACTCATGGAGTCGTTGTTGTATATCTATGTTCTGTGGGTTCGATCGTGGACTATTGTGTAATGATATTACTTCGTTTTCCATGCGGGTTGGCGGGAGATGCTAAAATTTCATAGGGCCGATCTGAGGGTGTTACAGCATCCCTTGGCTTGTTCCAAGCTTGGGGGAGTGCCGCGGTATCACATCATTATCTTTTATCTTTTACCTTTTTAGTAGAGCTATGTCTTTGGTAGAGAATTTATCTTATAGGTTGGTTTGCTTTGTGGAAGTATCTCTCCTTTAGTTGGTTATCTATGTATCCCTTGGTGTGAGTGCCTTTATGGAATATTAGTGAGAAGCTTCATATTTTACTTTTTGCACTTCTTATTTTAGTTTGCAATCTCTATTATATGATTGATCTTGTTGATCAGTATTGGTATCACTTTGGGAGCAGCAAGTAGATCTAAATTGGGTTTGGCAAACTGAGTTGTGGTCAGTAGCAACACTTTTTGAGGTTTGAAAGGAAAAGAGAAAAATCTTACAGGTATTTTGTATCATTTATTTTCTTTCTTGATTGGCTCATAAGCTTAGTATTCTTTATTTAAGATCTTTTGTGTCTTCAAGGAAGATTGCATGTTTGGCTTTATCACTTGTAGGTTTGTTTGTTTCTTTCAACTCTTTTGCTTGCTACCCAGCCTCGCTAGCCAAAAACCTGTTTTGAGAAGCCATACTTCTCATGCATTCCAACCCCTTTAAACCAAAACCTATGCCATTTGTGTCCACCATACCTACCTATTAGCATTATTGCTATTCCAAGCAAATCCTCAAGCTTCATCTATCTTTCAAATTAAAAATTATTTTGTTATGTGAAAACTAGTTAGTAAAGCTCTCACGAACTTGATGGCACATCTTATTTTCTTGCCCCTAATAAACTTGAACCATTGTGTCATCGAAGTTGTATATGCTTGCATCTATACGTTGGGATTAGCAGAACCGTGCTATCACGGGGAATGCTTTCAACACTTATGGATACTTAGCCAGTTGATACCATTCTCTTTTGTTTGCGGATGTCATCGGGGTGAAATAAAAAAGGGATCTTGTAAGTCCATGGAGTTATGTATGTGTGTTAGAGAAATGCCTGGGCCGCTAGCCTAAGCCATGCTTAATCATGGTGGAAACTTGCAGCATAACCATATTGAGAAATCTGTGAAGCATCCTCAATAAAAACCTATGCAAATAGTAAATAAAAAGATCGCTGAGATGCTCACTGTCTGCTTGCCTTGTCATTTTGATTATGGGATAGCTCCTGTATCATGTGCAAGGGGTACCCCATTGGCGGTTCTTTATGATACACATGTACTTACAATGACAAGAACTTACCGGTAACTAAATTTGAGTAGCATGAGGAGCGGCCCTTGTACTCAAGGGACATGAGATTGCCAACTTATATTTCATCAAGCATATACTCCATCTTTGTTCACTTTAACCTTAATCACATCAAGATGCTTATGATAGGGGCAATGAGATCTCAAAGCTAGTAAGTACCATAATATTTTGGAAGCTCTTTATGAAATTGAAGTCCCTTCTTCCCTCTATGAAGGGCCTTTCTCCCACTTCTAAGTTGAGTCGGTTAACCTACTTCCTCTCCATCTCCAGCAAGCATTTGAGTTGTTGTGTTTCAAGAATTCATATGATGATTTATTCAATCATGTTCTTCATCTTCCTTGTTTTCACAAGACTCTTATCTATTGAGTAATACTTTGAAAGCCTTCATTGTGAAAAACCTTTTATGTTGAGCAAAAAGTACTCTTGTTGTGAAAATTCTACAAAAGCTTTATTTGTGAAACTGTTTGCCAGCTATTCTCTAATCAGGAACAAAGTTTGCCAATTCCAAATATGATTTATCTTTATGCATCTCTATTGTGACTCATCTACTTGTTGCAAGCTAAGTTATATAATGGTGAGTTGCTTTCTTCTAAGAGTTGCGTAACGGTAAGTGTGATGATTCTTGTCCATATTCTTTTATTGACACTTCACTCCATAAACATGTGGACATGTTTACTGACCTCAGTTTTCGCTTGGGGACAAGCGAAGGTCTAAGCTTGGGGGGAGTTGATACGTCCAATTTGCATCACCATTCTATATCATAATTTACCTCTATCCATTAATATATTTCATATGAAGAGGTGTTACTCATGTCTTTTCATCTGTTTTTGCATGTTGGATGATTCTTGGAGGATGAACTGCCAGAGTTAGGATTCTGATGGAAAAGGAGGTGTTTTGATGCAATTTCGTGAAGATCAGAAAATTACCAGAAAAACTACAGAAAATCATATTTTCCTAGAAGACGAAGAATGCCAAAAAGGGGAGGCGGAGATGGGCCACAGGGGGCCCACACCCCCCAGGCGCGGGCCACCCCTAGGACACGCCTTTAGGGGGGTGGCCCACCTGGCCCACCTTTGGCTCTGCCCTCTCGCCTATATCTTCTCCTCGAAACCCTAAAACACGAGGGAGAGACCACAGAAAGATTCTGCTGCCTCTGCGGGGCAGAAAACACCGAGAGAGAAAGATCTCTCCGGTAGATAGATTTCTGCCGGGAAAATTCCTAGGGGAGATCGTCGCCATCAACACCATCATCAAGCTAGACTTCATCGGGATCATCACCATCATACACACCATCATCTCCACCAGCACCATCATCACCACTCCATCCCGCTGTAACAATTGTGTTGAATACTTCATAGTTCTTAGGGGAAACTTTCCCGGTGTTGATTACTATTGTAGTTGATGCTTGTGAGTGGAACCATTGGATTACTTTTATGTTTAGATTGTTATCCATCACCATATCATCTTTGATCTTGATCCATATGATGTCTCGTGAGTAGTTCGTTTAGTTCTTGAGGACATGGGAGAAGTCATGTTGTTAGTAGTGGATTTGTGTTGAGATATTATTCAATGGTTTAGTATTTAAGTTGTGGTGCTATTCTTCTAGTGGTGCCATGTGAACATCGACTACATGATACTTCACCATTTATGGGCCTAGGGGAATGCATTGTGTATTTGTCTACTAATTGTGGGGTTGCCGGAGTGACAGAAACCTGAACCCCCATTAGGACACCATTGCACAAGGAAGTCTAGGATCTCAGAGTTTAAGGTCGTGGTTAGGTTTATACCTTAATTGCTTTCTTGTAGTTGCGGATGCTTGCAAGGGGTTTAATCACAAGTATGTATTAGTCCAAGTAAGGTCGGTACATTAGCACAAGTTCACCCACACAACACTTACAAAACCAAAGAAGACTACTCAGCTATTTGAAGCGAAAGCACTTGACGGAATTTCCATGTGTCCTCGAGAACGTTTGGTCTTCATCAGTATTTCCACCGACTTGTCCTTTGGTAAGAAAGGATTGGGCCACTTGCTGCAATTGTTTGTTGTCTTTATTACTTGCATTTTATTTCCTTTATTATTCAGAAAACCCCTAAAAATCCGTTTGCTAAGTATTGGCAGAGATTTCCTGCTCCATACCACTAGTTAACACCTTCTGCTCCTCGTTGGATCGACAATCCTACTTATCAAAAGTACTACGATACACCCCCTATACATGTGGGTCATCAGCGGTATTTGTGAGCATGCCAAAGTTTGACTTGTGAATCATAAGAATGATATAGCTTTATGTGTGTCAAAATTCATGGGATGCCAACAACTCTGCTAGCCTACGAACGATCTTCATGGAGGAAACTCCTAGATTTCGGCTATGAGTTGATTAAACATATGTAGAAGCAATGCTATAATGGGTAAGGTTCTTGGCACTCCAGGGTAGCTATGTTCATGATGGAATCACTCCTCTGGCTGATATGAGTAATCATTATGCAAAAGGAATAATAACCTTAATGATGCCACGAGTGTCCATCACAGCCCAAAAAACTAATGAATTTTTTTGGCATGCTCTCAATTACTTAAGAACTGAAATTCTTGAAGGACAATGAATAGAAATGTAGTGCTTGAAAGTCTTGATTTATTGATGTGGGAGAATTGAGATACTTTAGTATCTATGCTTTTCATGACGAACTCTCACACTCTCAATTTTACATGATTATACTTTATTGTTCAAATGCAAGCTTATGAGTTGATTACATGACATGGAATAAAGTTTACTCATTTGAATCATCCATGCTAACAATAATTTTGTTGTGCTATAAGGATTCATGAAACCCGTATGATATGCTTACCATTACTCTATCTATGCTAAGTTTTTTCAGATTAATAAAGTAGAGGAAACATGAGACTACCAATCATGAGTAAGATCATCATCTTGTTATTTCAGTTTAAATGCTGAGTTCCTTTTTGATTTTGGTTTTCTTGCTCGAGGACGACCAAGTTTAAACTTGGGGAGGTTGATGGCTGTGAAATATAGTCATCCACGTCCGCATTTAAACTAGATATTATTCATATTTTTGAGGAAATATCTCTCTAAATCATGCCACTAATGCCTAATGATCAAAGGGGTATGCAATCCTGTCTTTCTATTTTTCCCTGTGCAGATAATGACGTTTGGTGATGGGAATCACTACATTAAAGTCAAAGATACGAGATTTCCAGCATACCAAAGAAACCTGGAGTCGTGAAGCGGAGGCAGTGCCTTTAATGACCAACTATACGGCAGGAATTGTATTCCGACCGTATAGTTCCGGCCGTATAGTTGGCACCAACATCGCCAGGTCAAACATAACAACTTTCGTGAAGGGACCCATATATAAAGAGGCTTCGGGCGACGAGAAAAACCCCCTCTCGTCTTCTTTTCAATCTCAACTCTCCCTGCCACCAGAAGCCACCACACCGGAGGAATAGATCTAGATCTAATCTCCAAACCCTTCTCCACCACCATAGCCATATTCCACCACTTGTAATAGTAGATCTCATCTCAGATTGGCAGCATTGTAAGACTATTATTATCAATCTCATGATTGTTGATTTCATCTCTATGTGTGAGTAATTCTCCTTGGGCTAAAGGCTTCGTCCTAGCCATGTAGCTTTTGTGCATGTTATTTAACATAGATGGGATCATGTATTAGTTTGTATGACATGATGATTATTGTACCCTCGCTTGCCTCAATCTAAGGACTTGTAAGGTACCCAAGACCCCAAGGATTGATCCAGGTATAGGGAGTGTGAGTGATGACTGATCTGCAGGTTGGGAACCCTAGTGACAGAAGGGGTAGTACGGCTGTATGTGAGGGATTTACTTGGGATTAACGGTGACATCACTATGCATATCATTAGTTATCTTTCTTCTATGGATGAGACTAGTAGGTTATTGGTACAAGCGGTTGCGGAAGCAATAGAAATTATGGATGCACTGCCCACATATAATTATCTTGCTCTAACAATTACAGGCATACTTTATTATTATCTTTTATAACCATCAGATGTTTTGCACAGCTACTGGTGAAACCAAAATCCCCAGGCCCTCTCTCTCTCCATCGTCAACAACAACAAAAAGATTGCAAACTCTTGGTCTGGTGAAAACACAAAAGGAATTCTAAAACTCCCAAAGGTTCGCTCAAGTAACAATACTATGCTTTCTACTTCCCGAGGATTCGATAAACCTTGGTATACTAGGGAAAAAAGAATTATACTTCATCTGTAATCTGGATCGAAGGTATCAACCCTTTTTTGGCGTTGTTGCCGGGGAAGCAATAGCTACCCTGGTGATCAAATAGAAAATTCGTCGAGCAACGTTATCAAGTTCGGAACACGGAGACACGATCGAGGGCAAAAATTCCATCATACACACGTTTCTTTTAATGAGAGGATGACATGTGGGGCCCAGTGACGTGATTAAACGGTAGATGCATCGAACAGCGCTATCAACTTCGGAACAGGTTAGCATGAGCGAAGAAAAATCCATAATACACACGATTCTTCTAATGAGAGACTAACATGGGGACCTAGTAGTGTGACTAAATGGCAGATAGATCGAGCAACATTATCAAGTTCAAATCAAGGAGGCACGAGCCAAAGAAAAAATCCATCATGCATGCGTTTCTTCAAATGTGAGGATGACATGTGGGATCAGTAGTATGATTAAATGGCAGATGAATCGAACAATGCTATGAAGTTCAGAACAGGGTAGCGCGAGCGAATGAAAAAAATTCCATCATACACACAATTCTTCTAATGTGAGGCTGACATGTGGGACCCAGCAGCCTGACTAAGTGAAATACGCATCGAGCAACGTTATTGAGTTCAAATCAGGGAGGCACGACCAAAAAGTATGGTCCATTAGAGCAGGACCAAGACGCCTAAAAAGACTCTGGCGAGTCAAAATCGCGCGAGGAACCAAAAATCTTGCTTCTACCATGTGCCCATTGAGCTTCGTCCATGTTTTTACTGGTTTCGTCATAGTAGAGGGCCGCAAAACCAAAAAAGAAGTTTTCCATCAGCCACTGTCGAGCCGAGAATTTCGTCGCAGAAGACGCACGTTCTATGACGACCAACATGCCAAATTATTGCGGATGGAAACATTTCTTGTAGTGCTATCAAGGGATCCACCTTCTCCTACCTCAGGAAGCCCTAGCTTCATTTTCTAGCTAGGAACCCTAGATCTGATCGCCTGATCAGCAGCTTGTATTGTAACCTCACCAAGCAGTATAACCAATCTTGACATGCAGGTGTAGGGTTTTACACCACACGGTGGCCTGAACCTGGGTAAACTCCTCTTCTCCCTCAGTCGTACTTGTTTGCTTGTCCTATGCCAAGGGTCCAAAGTTTGCGTGTTCAACCCCTAGTGTTCAATTCACCCTACTCGAGAGATACCCTAGCTCGTTTGTAGGGACAAATCTTCGACATGGGCTCTATTTCTCAAATCTCCTTTGAAGATATGGTTCCATAGCCACAAGTAAGGCCCACTGGACAACGATGTAGTCATCACTATGTGACCGAAAAACATTTTACACATCTTCGATCGCATTGTCAGCAGGAGCGTCACTTAGTGTTTCTTCCAAGACATAGTATTTCTTAGCACCTTTCGGAACTATTCTCACATTGTGGTACCAGCCCACAAAAATTGTTCTAGATTCATGCAATTTATCTTTCTCTAAAATCGCATCTAAAGGGAAAGTACCGTTGCGGGCCAGTGATTTAAAAAAATGCAAATTCATTTACACATTTTGTCATAATTAATGAACTACTCAAATTAACATATTAATCATTATGTATCTCCCACTAAAATCAGCATCCCTCATAATTGATACCTAGTGATTCAAGACCCACGTCTTGCCATCCTGACACCAATGTTACATCGCATATCGGGGAGAAAAATTAGTAAGTAATCGTACGAATCATATCTCTTGTTAATCTTTTGATTCTTGTGTTCCATACTCTAGACGTTCTAGGTAGTATGTCAAGGGAACCTTAGTATACCGGCTATGGGACAATTTCGCATCCACATTATGAACGTCACTAGGGGCACCCATGTTACATGACCCACACTAGTTTAAAGACCATGTTATGTGGCACCTAACTTAGGGAGAACACATTAAAACTTGATAATTTTAAGTGAGTAATCACCCTAAATATTATGACTACCATGCAACAAATAAAAAGCATAAAAGGATTAACATCACATGCAATTCAATCATATAGTGATATGGTATAGCACTTGACATCAACAGTTTCCATCATCAACTTCTTCCGGTGCTGGGGACTCCTTCCACACGTTGCAGGCATAGCATCGAGGTCCATCATTGCTACTTCTTGATTTTACAACTATTGCTACTCTAGCTAATAAAGTAAAAAAACAATAATGGATATTATAATAATATGACAATCATCGCGACTCCTGCCACTCATGCCCAAAAACATTACAATATAACACATCTCATACATCACATTGTAAACTTTGTCTATACCATATCACTTCTCTGCAAAAGCAAGTCAGATGTTTCTAACACACTTTTCTAGATTACGGGGCTCTATGGTTGCCAAGAGAGCCGTCCTTTAACTTACATGGTAAGCAAGCATCATGATCATTGTATGTTATTTAACTTACTCAAGGCGCGTTAACCAAGAGTTATGAATAGCTCGAAGCCAACACTGAACTTCGTCTATACGCATGACGCCCCATGCGGAGTTTAACCAAATTCGAATAAGCCCAGTGTTCAAAAAATCTTTTCCATGCTATTGAAGAAAAACCGACACCCAACAAATTTGTTTCGTGCACCCTCGGTACACTTCATAAACCGATATTGGTACGAAGATCATAAAGTTGGCTCGGGTGCTAATCAAACAATACCATCAAGATCAAAATTACAACATGTCGGAATCAAAACAAGATCAACATTGCTGGAATTATCTGAATCCTCTATATGTATCTATGCCTATGCAAAACTTGGATCTAATACCACCATTGGGAAACATGCTAAGCAAAATAGAAAATTCTAGCATCTAAACAAGATCAAGTTATGCGGGAAGGGAGGAAATTGAACATACCCTCGAAGATCGAACTAGCGGAAGTTTGTCGATGATGAGGTTGATGAAGACGATAGTCGATCCCCGAAATGACTTATCAAGTTACAAGAAGATGTATTATCCACGAACGGCTCCATGATCAAGTGCTCCACGTGTCACACCTCCATCGGTATCCACACGTACAAGACAATAGCACCGCATCAACTTGCGATCAAGCACACATTACGAGACGGGAATGTGTCGATGAAGATCCTACAGGGCTTCCATAGTACCATCTAGATTAGATCTAAACGTAGGTACATCTCGGACAACCTTCTGGAGATGTTGATGAATTTATCCACGTGAGGACGATGAAGACAACGTGAGGATAAGGAGCTCGGCGAGGCGATGGGAGGCGGCTTGGGTGTGGGGCAACATGCAACTTATTTTAGGAACTTGTGTGTACTTTCCCTTGCCCCTCTTTATATAGTTCAAGCCCTCCTTCTTCTAGAAAGAGTATAAGTAGGAATCGGAGTCCCGGGGGGACTCCTCTCTTATAACATTGCAACATTTAGGAACCAACGAAGGGTAGAAATAGGATTTGTGCATATGCATGCATTCATTTGTAAAATGTGATAAAGTTTTCGCCAAACAAAAACCTAAAATGATCAGAGTTTCTTTCACTCCCTAGGTGTAGGGATAGTTCTTGAGAGTGATCGTTATAAACTTTGACATGACATTTATGAATTAGTGTGCTTTGGGGGAAATAATTTGAATTCAAATTTGAATTTTGAATCAATTGGAAAATATTTAAAATTTAGGATTTGGTATTTTAAAATATTATTTGCTATGATAATGATATAATAAATAATCATAAGAAATTAATATAAAGAAATTTAAATAATAAATGAATTCTTATTCCTTATCTTTATTCCATAACCATTTTACAAAGATGAACTCATTCAGACAATGAAATGATTCATTAGAGTAAATAAATTACAAGAAGGGAAATTCTAACATAAATAATTATTACAAAATTCTTACAAATGAATCAAATAAAGAGTATAATGAAAATCTACCTATCTATCTAAACCTATACTAAATCTTGAATACCAGATCTTGTACCTGCAAAAATACAAAAGAAACAAAATGAAGATAAAAGATTAGTTTGTTAGAATTACTCTCAGTTGAGAGCAGTGAAGTGCACTGCTCAAGATCATCGAGTAATAGTAAAAAAGGGGCAAGTTCACAAATGTGTAAGTATTTGTCCTTTCATATAAAATAAGACACAATTACATATATCAACAACAAGTAAAAGGGACAAGTTTCACCAGGCAAGTGAATTGTAAAAGGATAAAAGGTGAAAACACCTCACTGATCTGATCCACAGGATGTACCACACAGCCAGGAAGCACGGTCATCTAACTGCATGGGGTGTGTTGTCAACACAGCAGCAGCAGTCACACGGGCAAAAAGAGAGTACACAGCTGTAGCACAGCCCAGCAGCTCATTCTCACACCCAAGCACAAACCAGGAACACATCCATCTTGCCAAAGCCAAGCAAAACCACCAGCCAAACAATACATAGATCATCCAAACCTTCACCAGATGGTGACATAAGGAGGGGGTAGAGCAGGTGGATAGCAAGATCAAGGACAAGCTTCCAGGAGCTAGAAGTAGCAGGAACATCACCAGGAGGAGAAGCACAAGATCAGGCCAGCAACACAAGCTAGCAAGATCAAGTCACCAGATCGACCAGCAACAACAACAACAACAATAACTCAACTGTTGTGGTGAGTAATATAAAACCCTCACATGATCTAATTATCTCATCTACATAAGAATTCATGTGTTGTTTCATATTTAATCTCTCAGAAATCACCCAAGTGGGGTGAATCCATCATAGAGGATTTTTAATACAAAATCCACAAGTAAACTATACCAAACCAGACCAGGATCTCAGACCAACCTCATTGATCCTAGCTATAAAATTATATTCCATATTCCAATAGAACCATAGCCAAGCTTATGAATTCTGGGAACATCTCTTAAAAGAGTAGCACCCCAGAATCCATGGATCTTATAAATCTATAGAAAACAATAAGCACACCAACCAATTTATCAGAAAGATTCAAGATTCAGTAACTGGTATTAATACCAGAAAATATCTAGGAGGGACAGCAAGCTAGGAATCCAGTTCCTAATCCTTAGACCAACATAATAGGCATAATGTTAAAAGGAGCTTTCAACTTATCTTTGGCATTTATCCAATCTTAAGCACTGACCAAAATAAAGCCCAGTAGTAGAACCACAACTTGTGTGCCATTCTAAGATGGTGTCACAAGAACAAGTTCTAAAACCCAAGCAAAACAATTACTTAGCTATCATAAATAAACTGGCAAGCCATTAACTATCATTTTCCTGTATTCAAATACCAGAAATCATCACCAAGTTTATCTATATATCATCAGAAAATCATTGTAATAACATGTTAACACTCAATCTATATGTGACTATACAAGCCAACATTTAAAGATGCAGTGAATAAATCACTGGCAGAACCACTGTCAATAACAAGATCATGACAGTAGAGAACTTCCAAATTACAAGAATCCACAAGTAATAATCCCACAGTAGCACCATCATTTAGTCAATGTCCAATTACCAATTGGAATTAGTCTGATAAGTCACTAGCATCACCAAAACCAATTGTAGACAGTAATCTACATCAAATAATCATTCACCATCCTCAATTACCATTACTACTAATTTCAATCCATCATATATAACCAAAACAGAGGGATGAACCCTAATCAAGTCATGAACCCTAATTAGGGATGGCCACTAGAGGCACACAGATGAAATCAAAGGAGACAGAGGACAGAAGGCACGGGAGGTGATCAAGACCAAACTCACCAGTGGTCCTAGCTGTAGATTAGAAGAGGAGGGAGAGGGGCCGACGAGCGCACGACGGCATGGGGAGCACCCAAAGGGCGCTGCAACCCGCACCGAGCCGAGGCGGCGGCCACAACAGCGTATGAGGACGAATAGCACCACCACAGCAACACACGAGTACCTCACAACACCATAGGAGCAGCGGCGAAGGCATCACCGGCAGCACCCCAAACCCTAGGGTTCGGGACGGAGCCAGCCTAACCAAAGGAGAGCCCCAGAGTCAAATCGAATTGGACCAGACAAAGGAGCGGGGTCAGCAACCTCGCCATACACCACGGCGGCGGCCAGGGAGACCCAGGGCAGCGTGAATCGCACGGCGGCGACATCGACGACACCACAGGGTCGAAGAAGAAGGAGAGGAGTGAACAAGAGAGAGAGAGAGAGAGAGAGAGAGAGAGAGAGAGAGTAAACTGTACTGGGCTGATAGGGCCAGTACCACTTCGGGAAGTTATTTTGACCAGGCCAATTGGGCCAAGTTTGGCCCGAATGACCAATGGAGTTGGCCCAAACATTAAAAGAAAAAGAATTTAATAATTTAGCAAAAGACCAAAATAACCCTAGGATTTAATAAATTCTAGTAAATAAAAGAAACACCCTAAAAATACAAATGTAGGTTTATAATAACTCAAGCTACTTTATTAAATTAAGAAGTCTATTTTTAATAGCCTAAATTTAGGTTAAAGATTTTTGTAATATATATTCCTTATGGAATTTTAGAAAAACCAATAAAATAAATAAAAATAACTTTTATTATCCTTAATTATTATAGTATTTTAGAAAAATATTAAAGGGATATTTAAGATATCAAAATAAAATCTTCTAAAGTAAAATGCTTATTCTTAAAAAGAATATTAAGAAAATAATTATAGGAGTTAAAATTAAATAAAAATTAGTTTTTAACTCTATTAATAATATATTACATTATAAAAATAGTGAATGTAATATTTATAAAATATTAAAGGTTATTCCTTAAAATGAATTCTTTTATTACATAAAGAAATTCCAGAAACTAAAATATTAGGTAAACACACACAAAGAAGATAAATAATAAATAATGCATTACATTACTATGCATATTCATTTTGCTTCTTTAAATATTGTCCTTACCGGGCAATAATGGTGTTTTGTAGACGTAGAAGCTTAAGGTCCAGTGCAAGCATCCGGTTTCACTACCTTGCAATCACAAGGCAAGTTCATCACTTGTCCATGTCCTTTGAAGAGTCTTTATCAAAGTATTTACAAACTGAGAGTTATCATCTATGTTTCGAAGAAATAAAATATTATTTTCTCTAAACAAATAAATTGTTGATATCATCCTAAGTGATGATATGGATAAGGTGCAATGGAACTTAGGTTTCATTTGCAATGAGATTAAACACTTAGGATTTAACAACCCATGACATTAGTGATTCTAGCGCCATATATCACGCGTTAACCATGAGATTTGGAATGAGACGAAGAAGTCAGTTGTATCTTCTTCCTCTCGCATGTAGCCTGATGTGCAGGTCATGGCTGTTATCCTCGTAGCGAGCATTAATTGGTAATTTGTAGAGGATATCCAGCATATGGGTGGGAACCCTCAATGTCCCATGATAGTTCTGGCATCTGACGGCCTGTATAAACCATTGCCATAATTCAATGGGTGGGCATGGTGTACACCAAGGAGACATGCGGGATCGCAAAGGGGGCAGTGATTGGCTTGGATCACCTACTGGGCCCCACATCATGGAATTATGGATGGGAAAGTACGCCCGGTTGTGCAACAAGGAGTTGATCTCTCATGGGTAAAGTAACACACCTCTGCAGAATGTAAGAACTGTAACTTGTTACTCCCTATTCCGGGAAGAAGCTACGAACGCGGCAGGAAAGGAACTCCATAAAAGTTTTGGTCAACCTGTGAAGGCTGATGGGCATAGTTTTTGATAATAAAATCAATCCTTGAAGAAAGATTTATGAAAATTGCATAGTACCAAGGACTGATAATCCGATGTGGTAGATAGAATATCAAACTTCCCACCTTGCATATAATGAACTTGTTGGGTAACGCTGTTACTCACCCTTTCCTTTGATCCCCTGCTTAGACTCTGAAGATCCAGACGATATTCCGTTGTACTCAGTTGAAGGTCAAGAGGATATCTACTACGAGGAACCGAATCTATCTGGAGGAGTGGAAGGAATCGACTACGAGATCAGATATGGAGTGGATGGCAACGAGTCCAATTAGTTGCCTTAGTTATTAATAGTCTATTGAGCCGAGAAACATGAAACTTATATAATAAGTTGCTAAGCTCAATTCGATGTTTAAGTTGAAACTTTAAATCTTCCGCTAAAACAGTTTCAATTTGGTTTTTAAGTTGAATATTTTGAAGTTTTGAACTTCTGGTATTGTAATATTAATAAAGTGTGTATGTTTGTAATATGGACCCGCAATGTTTCTGTTGTACCACTCTAAGGGATGTGATATTTACAGAACGGTGTTCTGTGGATGTCATGTCAACGACAATAGTGTACTACACATGCAGTGGTAATACTGGGTCACCGCATCTCTCCCCTCCAAAACCTACCTAGGGGAGGAGTTCGAGTCCTCCTAGAACTCCTCCTCCCCCATCACCTCTCCCTCCTCCACCTTCCAACCAAGGGGAGGCCCTGGCCGAGTCGGCCAGGGTCCCCCTCTCCCTCGCACGTGGCCCTAGTGGGCCCATGGTGCCCACTAGGCATTTTATTCATAATAAAATATAAATGATTTTTGATTTTTGGAAAAATTACGAACACCTCTGAATAAATCATTCCGACACCTCTCATATAATGTACGAAACCATTTCACACACTCTCAGTGATGCTACAGACACTTCCGAATTATTCTGAGACTTTCCAAAATGCCCTTTCAAAATTACTTCATCTACAAATCACACTCACGTTCTTAATGCTATTGAACTCTTAAGTGTGTGACATGTCCGGAACACATTCCGGCACAATGATTACTAGCGTACCTTGATGCACATAGTAATCCCCACACATAATCACGCAATTGTTTTATCGTGTGAACCGTTGTATCACTTTGATACACGTCGTATTGCTTCTCGATACTTTACATAGCCTGAGGTGAAATTCTAGGTTATCCTCATCATCCGATATGTATTATTTACTCATTCCGTATCATTGATGTTCCGGTGATCAACACCTTGATCACGTGTCCGTCTAGACGATAAAGAACATCATAATACATGAGTGGGTCCAGAATGTATCTCTCCATCATCAGGAGTAGCAATTTCCACAACTACACCATATTAACATTGGTATACCATCCGACAAGAACAAAGACCGACTTTATGATCACCTAGAAGCAACGTTTGAAGGTCTTTGTCACTTCCATATTGTATCCAAGTTAATATGTGTCTTATGGTATAAAGATCTTTCAGGAATGGCAATACTTGCTTCTTGAGAAACTACCAATAACAATATTGACGATGCATTTCACAGTATATCATATTGGGTCTATCCATCATTGTTATTCTCTACATAACTTATTTCTCATATATCATCGGCAATTGTACAACACTTTGTATTTGCCCATAGTCAGGAAACCAGGACTATCAATGGTACACAAACTAGCCTTAGAGGCACGATTATGGATATCTAAATGGTGTTTATAACTCCACACATGTATTAGAGTTTTCCTTCAAATACTCATTATTCGGAACCAATACAATTATAGCTCAGTTAAATAAACTTAATTATGAAACATAAATATAAGTAATACTCCTTTATTATTGCCTCTAGGGCATATTTTCATTAGTACTTGCAAACCTTTAAGCGATTGTTCTGTGTTCTATATATACATCTCCATGATGGTAGGATAGATGTCAACATTGTCAATAACTTAGCAAATCAACTATGATCTTTACATATATATATGGTTCTTTTTTTAGGGAAATGTGGTTCTTAGATTTAGTATTATGGCACCATCTTCATGTGATGCTTAGTTTGCCAACACATTAGTAGAAATTTGGAAGCAAACACATTTTTTGGTTGACAAGAGATGTCAACTCGTTGGCATCTCATTGGCTCCATTCTAGAAGCGAAACAATTATGCAGTTATGCAAGTAAGGCTAAGACTAAGAATATAGTATGGATATGTATGTCAAAAGGTCAAAAGTGCACCGGGTTTTTTCAACTAAAACTGAGAAAAGTTAGATATAGACACAATGAAACCCCTAGCCTTTTGTGTACACAAACGGAATGCAAACTACAAAACGTATATTACACTTTAAGCATCAACTTGATGTCTGTTCTTTTTAGTGGTAGTGTCTTTTTTAGCGAATTATAGTGGTATAATGTCTGCTTGTAGTATGTTTAACGTGGTCTAGCTCGGTCTGAACTGATACTCTTCCTTGCAAATGGGTTAGGGGGGGGGGGGGGGGGGGGGGGGGCTATTGTGTCCTGTCCCAAAGGAACAATATATATTAGCCTAGCGAAAAGTATATATAATAACACTGTTCCAAAAGAAGAATATATATTAACCTAGTGAAAAGTATATATAATGGCACGGAGACACATTACCCTTCAACCTGTTTTTTTAATACCTAACGCTATGATATTAAATCCAGATTATTAATTCCCATAAAAATGATTATTGATTTACCCCTTAAAGCTGTATTGCTGAAGTGATGGCGCATTTTAAAGTTGGATTTAGCCACGTAAGCATATGATATGACGATAAATCAGCAGACAATTCGAAATTAAGTAAAGAAAACCAAAAATAGTAAAACATAAGAATCGGATCATTCAAATTAAACATTCAAAAGTAAAAAAAAATACAAAATATTCCAATAAATTTTAAAAAAAGTTAGGTAATTGTTTAAAGTCAAATTTGTTAAAAAAGTGGGAAGACCGTGCAACATTCCCTACAAAGAGAAGTGTGGAATATAGAAGGTATAATCAAGTGAGCGTGCAATATTCCCTACAAAAAGAAGGGTGGATTATAGAGGCTAAGTAAGCGGAATCTGTAGATGGTCTATTGCATTAATAGAGATCAACAGAGGATCCATTGCAAAAGAAAAAGAGACCAACACCGTAAAAGCAAACAAGCAATCAAGTATTCTTTACATGATAACCTGCCATCAATGAGACAACACACACAAACTAAAAAACCTACGCTTATGGCTGAATTGGCTTGCTGCTGTCTATATTCACACAAGGTTAGACGAGTCTGGCATCAGGTGCTTTGAGTTGAGTTGCTAGCTTATCATCCGTCTTAAAAGCGTGCATCTGCGGCGGCGGCGGCGGGAGGTCACCTCTCGGAGACCTGTGGGCCGCCGTAACGGATGCTGCACATCTTCAGATCCCCTGGCATCTCGATCTCCTTGAGCCATGCGAGACACCGGTCTTCTTGCTCGTTGCCGACGATCTTAGTGCCCATCACTGTCAGCACAAATACAAATTAGTTAACCCTTTGATTATTAGATTAATGTCCAATGAGCTAAGGACTTGGTTAATTAGCATAAGCATCATCGCGATGACTACCAACCAACGTTCAATCCTCAGAGGAGCCAACTATCTTTTGGGTGAAGTGAAGCTACAATACTTTAAAAGAGACGGACGGTCTAGCGCTACCAATCCGCCCGCCTAGCGTCGATCTGGAAATATTGTTTATCTAAGAGCGGTTTCGACATTCTACGCTTCTAAAACCGACAACGGCGCAAAACCGTGTGCTTATACTTCTAACCGTATGCAGATGGAGTGTCTCGTAAACAAAGCCACCTGCAGGCTGAAGGTTTATATTTAACTGACAGACCTCTTTCAAGTTTCAACGATCAGTGGGTTGCTTACAAGGGAAACCGCTGTTTTGATTATGTAAAAGTCATATATATGTTTCAGCTTGCAGTTGATGCCTAGGTCATCCTTCTTAATTAATTCCCTCGCGTGTTGTTGGAAAAAAGGACACATAAAGCATCTACTGTTATCACTGAAATCAAACCTCAAAATAGCAGAGGATATGAGCTCATGCATTATGGCAAGTGCTAGTTTACAGCTGCATGCTATACGCACTGTAAAAATTCAGAACTAGCAGCAAGTCCATGATGCATCTAGCTTAGATTTCTGAGATCAAAACTGCCAACTTACCGGTATGCTCGGAGTATGGAACATCCGTGTAGTATGTGCAGTCTCGGTCCTCTTCGATGGAGTAAGGGGGGCCAAGGATGTCGAGGATCGCACACGGTGCGATGGCCCTGAACTGGTGCATGTTGCCCCCTGCCGTTGGGTACAGGACCGATGTGTCACACGGCGCAGTGAAATCATCGTCCACAACCAGTTCTGCCAACCTCACTGCAAGCAAATCAACCCTCGACGTTATAGCATATTTGCGTTGCATAGCATCGGACAGCAAAATCAGGCACTTTGGTGAAAATGCAGAATTGCTCAGATACTAACATCGATCCTCGTCAGGCAACAAAGCGCCACTCCCAGACATATCACGATCAGCCCAGTCGTATGACTTGATGTGCATTGACCCGAGGAGAAGCTTGCTGAACACCGTCATCCCGGGGTGATTGTGGAGAGGGATGACCGCATTCTGTGGCAAAAATAAGATGACCATCTGCCAATCCAAAAAAAAAAACATCAGCAGCCAATCCATTTACCAATCAGCTGGCTAGCCCATACTACAATTCATCTTGAAAAACATGCTGATTTTGCCACTGCCACCTTACCGAAAAGTTTTCAGACTTGTATATCGTGGTATGCGTAATTGTTGGGTTCCTTTGGGCCACATTGCTAGTCCTGAAGAACGCCATGTCCGAGCTCAGGCCGACGTCTTCAGGTCTCATCCTGTCTGCAGATAACACCAGCGGCAACTAAAATTCAGTCAATCCAGTAGCACAACATCTTGAGCATTTTTTTGTGTGTCAACGCGCAATCTCATCTGAACATTTTTCATGCAGAGAGCAATGGTATATAGTACTACAAACATCTTGAGTAAGTACAGTAGTAGCCAGTAAAGCTGGGCCAGGTCGTGCCAAAATTGAAAATTAATTCTAACGGATCATTTAATTTCTAACGGATGATAGTATGCTAGTACAAATCTGCACAAGATGGAATTAATTGCCAAGGGATCGTTGCATGAAGCAAAATTTACCGAATTTGGACAACAAGCATTTCTCTGTAATAACGGATCGTTTGGGCAAGAAAAAAAATTACCAGATTGAGCATGCTACAGATTGGCGCAACAAACTACTCTATGACAGATCATTGCAAAGAACGAACGAATGCAGTAGATTTGCACATTGAACTTTCTTTTGGTGAGGAAAGAAGCAGCGGAGAGGAGAGTGCCTACCGAGGATGGCGCGGAGCAGGTGGACCTCGGCGGGCGCGGGGACTGTGCCGGGGCCCCGGAAGACGGCGCGGCAGGCCTGGAAGAGCCGCTGCAGGGCCCCCACCGGCCTCCTCGCGCGCCGCGGCCTCTTCCCCGCTGCCGCCTCCGCGGCCGGCTTCGCCGCCAACACCCGCCTCCTCTTTGCCGCCGCCGGCACCACGACTCCCGCCACTCCCACCTCCGCCCCCATGGACCAGCAGAGGGATCTTTCGGGCGAGAAACAAGAACCCAGGCCAAGAAGCAAGAAGAGAGAGAGAGGAAGGTCGTGGTGGGGGGAGAAGGGAACAGAGAGATATACGCGCGGGCAACTGTGCGAGCAGGCAGGCAGGAAGGCGGTGAGGAGGAAAACCAGGGGCTGCACCTGCGCGCTCGGTGATGCCGATGATCGATCGATCGATACGATGCCAGGGCATGGGGTTCACCCCATACGGGCGGGGCAGCAAATCCAGTGGGTGGGGAGGGAGGGGAGAGACAGAGATGGATGGGGGGGTAGTAGCGTGGCGCCCGCCATTTCGGGCAAGCGGAAAGCAAAACCACCTGCGAGGCACGACCAGAATCCACAGTTTTGTCGCGGAAACTGCTACATGCAGAGGCACCTTAGCTAGAGATGCTCTTCTTTTCTGTTCACGTGCCAAGCAGGTGGCGACTAGTATGCACACCCAACCAAATTAACCAGATCTCTATGTGAAACATAGGGGCACAGTAGAAGAATATCATGTGCAATTTGAAAAGCTGTCCTACCAGATCTCTATGTAAAATCCCCACTATGACGAGCAGTTTTTTGTCTCTCGGTTTATTAAAGGATTGAAGTCTTAAATTAGAGCAAGAGTGGAAGCTCAGGTTCCTGGTCAGTGGAGTGAGCGATTCTGCTGGCCATTGTGCAACAAGAAGTAATGTCAGATGCAATACTTTGGGTTCAGAAGCACCAGTATAACACTTGAACTGATGCAGCAGTACTCAAAGCAGATAGTTCCAAAACAACAGTTAAATTGGGCAGTTGTGATCTTTGGAAGGACAAACAACTCAGAGACTATCGTCGTGCCAATGGTCTTTATTTTAAATGTGGGGACAAATTCGATCGTACTCATCAATGTGGAAAGAAAATAGTGGCTGAGTTCCATCTCGCATAGGTGACAGAAGATCAAGAGGTTTTATCTGATGAAATTCTGAATATGATAGAGCAAAATGATTTGGCTCAGGAAGAACAACTCAGTCTTTCCATTCATGACATGTCAGGCACTGAGGGAGTGCAGACAATCAGACTGTGTGCTATGATTGGTAATCAAGTTCTCCTTATTTTGGTGGACTCGGGGATCAGTAGCAGTTTCATTAATGCCAATATGGTGGACAGACTCAAGTGTATAGTGCAGCAAATTCAAGCAACTGAGGTCCAGATAGCTAATGGGAAAGTAATGCATTGTGACCAGATGGTGTGTGACTTATCTTGGTGGTGTCAAGGGCATACATTCACAACAGATATGCGAGTGTTGGAAAAACCACACATTGGCTTTTGCCTACAATAATACTTTCATCAAACTGACAGGAGTGTTATCCCTAGCTACATCAGCTGTCAGAGAGCTCCCTGTGGAACAATTGGTCAAATGGTATAAAGGAAATGAAATATGGGCCATGGTTGTGATCAAAGAGGATGAAGAGACATCTGGGGATCACATTCCACCCGGGGTACACGTTGTCTTGGATGAGTTTGCACATGTGTTTGTTATACCCCTATAGCTACCACCAGAGAGGGAATATCATCATCTTATTACTCTCAAACCTGATTCTCCACTTTTTAATGCCAGACCATATCGTTATTTTCCTGCACACAAGGATGAGATTGAGAAGCAGGTGAAACAAATGCTTGATGCTGGGATAATAGTTCCTAGCATGTACCCTTATGCTTCTCCAGTGCTATTGGTGCAAAAGAAGGATGGCACTTGGCGTTTTTGTATCGAATATCATCTGAATGAGTTGACTATTAAAAACATGTTTACTATGCCAGTGATTGACGAGCTTATGGATGAGCTAGCTAAATCTTCTGTTTTTCTAATTTGGATTTAAGTTCAGGATATCATCAGATTCGGATGTTGCCAGCAGATGAGCACAAAACTGCATTTAAAACTCGTCAAAGGACACTATCAGTTCAGAGTAATTCCTTTTGGTTTATGCAACGCTCTAGCTACGTTCCAATGTGTCATAACCATGTTTTGAGTCCTTGTTTATATCGATCAGTCTTGGTCTTTATGGATGATGTACTTGTCTATAGTCCACCTGTTGACTTGCATATTCACCATTTGACAGAGGTGTTAGCTCTGCTAAGGGAATAAAAGTTGTATGTTAAAAGTAGTAAGTGTTCATTTGCTTGCTCCAGTTTGGAGGACCTCGGACACATAATCTCAGCCGATGGAGTTGCTACATATCCGAAAAAGACTGAAGCTATGATCAGTTGGCCACAACCCACCACTGTCATAGAATTGAGAGGTTTTCTAGGGTTGACGGGTTACTATCAAAAATTCGTCCGAAATTATGCTATCATTGCTCACCCTCTCACTCTTATTTTGAAGAAAAATGCAATTTGCTAGACTGATCAGGCCACAGAAGCTTTTCAGGCTTTAAAAACAGCGATGACTTCCACCCTAGTACTACAGTTACCAGATTTCAACAAGAAATTTGTAGTGGAGACTGATGCTTGTGATTCAGGAATTGGGGCAGTTGTAATGCAAGACGATAATCCTTTGGATTTTCTGAGTAAATCGCTGAGTCAAAGCACAGGCAACTCTCCATTTACGAAAAGGAATTTCTCGCCTTGCTCATGGCAGTGGATCATAGGCGCTCGTACTTGCAGTGAGGTGAATTTGACATCAAAATTGACCACCATAATCTGTGATATCTAGAGGATCAGACTCTTCAATCACCACTTCAGCGGAAGGAGATGGCTCGACTGATGGGGCTTCGATTCCGGATCGCTTATCGCAAAGGAAGTGAAAATAAGGTTGTGGATTCTCTCTCCCGCGCCGGTCATTTGATGGCTATTCAAGCTTGCTCTGCAGTACAACCGGCTTGGATGCAGGAGATACTCAATTCCTATGCCACAGATGCTGATGCACAACGTCGTCTTATAGGATTGGCACTATCAGGACGAGACAAACAGGGCTACGAGTTGCTGGATGGCGTGATTCGTTTCTGTGGGCGTGTATGGCTAGGGTGAACTCTGCGCTTCAGACGAAGCTTATCTCGGCTTTCCACTCAAGTGCGATAGGGGGACACTTTGGTGTGGAGGCAACTTACAAAAGGTTGAAAAGGTTATTTGCCTGGACGGGAATGAAGTTGGCTGTAGCTGATTTTGTGAAGCAATGTCACATTTGTCAACACGTGAAACACTCAAATCAACACCCACTGGGGCTTATCCGTCCATTACCAATTCCCGCATGTGCTTGGCAAGATATTACGATGAATTTTGTGGAAGGGTTGCCATTGTCGGAAGGGGCTAATGCTATTCTAGTGGTGGTGGATCGATTTACCAAGTTTGCCCATTTCATGCCTATGAAGCATCCGTTCTCTGCACCACAGGTAGCCCTGGTCTTTGTCGATTCCATCTTCAAGATACATGGCATGTCGTGATCGATTGTATTAGACCGGGGAGCAATTTTCACCAGCAATTTTTGGCGTCAGTTGTTTGAGCGACTGGCCATCAAGCTCAAATTCACAAAAACATATCATCCTCAAATAGATGGCCAAACGGAGCGTGTAAACCAGAGCTTGGAGATGTATTTGCATTGCAGCGTGCAAGAGAATCCTCGAGACTAGAAGAAGTGGCTGGCTATGGCGGAACTATGGTACAGTTCCTTAGTACACGGTGTGACTGGCATGTCCCCGTTCAAGGCTTTATATGGTCATGAACTGAATCTGGGGGCAATGCCTGGGGCCTCTTTAGCTGAACTGTCGTCTCTATTAACTCTGCTTGCCACTACAAGAAATTTGTTGATACATGATCCTTCATTTTCGTCACCGAATCGTCATTGTCTAAAATATATGATGATCTTATGACGAAAAACAAATCGTCAAAAACTGAGCGTCAGTAATTGCGCACAACGACATTTTCTACGAAAACGTCATAACCGTCTATGACGATATTGAATTGTCATAATCTCTATGACAATCCAATATCGTCATTGGCAGTCTAGCCTAGCCACGTCAGATCCTACGTGGCCAATCCGACGTGGCAAAATTATGACGAAACGAAATCGTCGTTATGCAAATTTAGCCCGGTCCATTTCTAGGTTTTACATGGGCTCAGCCCAACAATTCTGGCTTGTTTATTTTTTTCTCCTAACCATTCTAGTCATCTATATGGGCCAAGCCCAACATTTTTGACTGTTTATTGTCTAGGCCTTGGCCTTTTTACATTCGACCCACCTTCAACTTTCGGCCTTTCAACATTGAAACCATTATTTATTTCACCGTTCTGGTCCAAGGAAGTTTACACGACAGCCCTTGTGAAGCCCAAATAAGATTTAGTCTGTTTGTGTTTTCATCCATTTTAATTCATAGATTTAAAATTTTCACGATTGTACAACAAATAATCAACTTTTCAATTAGAATAGAGAAAACACAAGAACAATTACAAATAACAGCCAAAACTACAATATTTACATAGTTTCTTATCTATCACAATATTACAAGCTAAAAATACTACAACTACTATTTGATAACTGGGGCTTTATGCTTCTTCTAATTTCTTCATGATGGAGCTATTGTAGATGAGAGGAATACCACTTTCCTGAAACGGACAACAAAACAAATCAGTTAGAAACAAAATGAAAGAACATCTACAAACATCTAGGATTAAAACATGCTAAAGAGCACAAAGGTAACGGTAGATCTATGGGGCAACCGAGATAGCCAAATTTGAACACTCGCAATATAGAAGAAACATCACAGGAAGAAACAGTAATACAAGTCCTGATGACAATATAGAAGAAGAAATATATGGCTTGTCAGGCATACAAGTTAAAATAGCATAATAACAAAGAGCATTACCACTTACAGTGGTATCTGACACCTGAAACATATCCACAAGCCCCGGGCTAGGAAACAAAACTAAAAACTCAACTGAGATGCGTAGGAAACAGTTAATATCAACATTCGCCCCCTACTACCATAATGTAATCATGTTTGGGACCTACAAAAACTGGTGAGGTGCAAAAACGAAGAGAAAGATATGCATACCCTTGTGTCGTCGACATCCGACGAGAGAGGCATGATGTCAAAAGGTGAGTCACCATTGCTGTGGGAGAGTTCATCAAGAATACAATACTTGAGGTCAATAAACAACCTAAGTAAGAGAGAAAAAAGGGAGTCAGAAACAATCAAGATGGACCACATGTGTAGTAATATCATAGGGAGGGGAAGCTAACTTCAATTTACAGTTCATCATCAGTTCCAAGTCAAGAATTTGTTGCACAGGGAGGGAAAGATAACTTCGATATACAATACTACCTACTTTTATAACTTCCTTTGGTTTTGGTGAGGAAGGGACAAATGAAGACAATGCAATACATCGAGCATATTGGAATCAGGAAAAACATATCATCATTTATATCTATGAAGATCTTAAGCTAAGGAAATTAGGCTATCAAACAACATGGAATTTTGTACGCAATCATGCTGGTAGATCTTTTATTTATGTTTACAATGAAGAAGAGTGACCACAACAGCAAGGTAAGAAAGCAACATTTTATCAACTCCATGAACACTTCATCACCTTTGCCAGCTTCATTTCTGGAAGGCTGTTGCATTTTCAAATAATAGACTAATTGCTTTAATTCATACATTGTACTCAAAACTATATATTACACAAAAGCTAACAATTTAAAATAGTGTTTGTATACCTATCTTAAACTATTTAGGAGCACTTACATGGGAGCACATATTTTACACAACAAAACCAAAAAAAAAGTAGAAAAACACAAGTACCCAGTTATATGTACTGCTAGTTGTCAAATTAGTTCTCTTATTTACTTTGCTGAAGTGCATCATCGACTAACAACTGCAGTAACCCAGTTTTTAGTTATAACTGAAACTAATTTGTTTACAAAAAATAACCACCTGGTTTCAACTAAGCACATACCAGATTTTTTTCCACAAGACTACCAGGATATACATCAAACCAATTTGATTACAAAAGTAACTACCTGGTTTCAACTAAAAACAAATGTCCCCATCACCGAGTTCATATTCATAACAAAATCTAGAATGAGTTCATGAGGACCACCTTCACAAGTACGATAGTTAAAGCCTCTAAGGAACATAGTGATCTTGAAATAAATACACATCATGGTTTCTATATACACAAGTCTGAAGCAAACAAGCAAGCCTGGAATCTGGAGGAGAAACACTCACATGTGCAGCGCCTCGAGGAACTTGTCATGCTCCGGGTCCGTCCAGCTCTCGCTCAACTTCGTGATGGTGTACGCCTTCCTCACCCGCAACCCCTGGCCAACGACCACCCGCTGCCAATGGTGTACGGCTTCCTCACCACTGTACTGCTCTAGGCGCAGGCGGCCTCCCGGCTTCTCCAAACCGCCGGGGAGAAAATCTAGCCCCGTGAGTTCCTCTGCCCATGACCTCACGCCGTAGCAGAACCCTCGGCCCTCCCACATCCAGAGGTTGTTCCTTCTTCAAGGTCCAAAACAAGGCGATGATGACAGCCTCCGATTGCCACAACAGCCGCGGATTTACGGCACAAGCAGCTAAGTATTACTCTAGCATGGAGATAAGGTTGGGTATCCAGGGGAACTCACCATGGTCGGTTTGTAGAGGGTACAGATCGGCGGCATGGACTCTACTACGCTAGAGCCCGGTCGCTCAAACCGTCGATGGTGCACTGTCGTTGGCGTCATTGATGGTGAGCTCTCTACTGCGCTGCCAGCCGCCAGGGGGAACAAAGTTGGGGAGAAGGCGAGATGGTGGATCTGGTGGCGACGTTGTGGAGTCGGTGACGGGGTCGTTGACTTCACCGTCGAAGATCTCCTACGCTGCCTCCAGGTCTGCCCTGGAGCAGAAGGCACGGCCACAAGGTCATCTGCGTCTAGGCGCCGGAACGGCGGTGGGGTGCGGCGGGATCGAGCGGTTTCTGGAGTTAGGGTTTCTAGTGAAGATGGAGATCTGGAGAGACCGAGAGTGGAGGCGAGGTCTCTCACATGAAGGGAGAGAAAGAATTCTAGGGTTTGGGGGCGTGGATGTTCCCTCTCGATCGCGTGAGATTTTACGAAACTATCCCTGTTCACTTCTTGGTGCAACACATGGAACTGTAGGCCGTTTCGGTCAATTCACGTCCAAACTTTTGGGGGAAGGGAGGCGGGAGAAACTTGCGCTGTGAATTTGGGGAGCTGGATGGAGGCCATCTGAACGGTTGACATCTTCTTACTTGGGTTGATCCGTGGATAGCCCTATTCTCTCTTCTCATTGGCTGGCTCATCTAAAGAGTGTAAAAAATGGTGTGTTTTGTGAAGAAACCACCAAATTAAAGTTGCAAAATGGTACCATCCTATTTTTCAAAAATACTAGAAAACATTTCATGGATAAAGTACCAACCGTGGTATCTCAAACATTTCCGTCCACCCCTGACGAAAAAGACAAATTCCTGCCGAATCGGTAGGAAGTGGGTCCGGTTTGAACTACAGGTACATGATCTCATGCCCATTATTTTTTGAAAAAATGAGTTTTGGACTCATAATATGATGTTTCTTTAGAGATCCAATGCAAGTTTAGCGAGGCTCGGCTCCTACCTAAGAATCTTCATGCCCGCCGTTTTGACCATAGTTTGAAACAAGCATAAAAAAATTCAAAAACGGTCCGATCAATGCAAACCCTTCGCGTGGTGTCATATTATGTGACATAGTTGTAAGGAAAAATACCAAAATGGTATATTGCAAGTGTCTCAAGAAATCCTTCTTAGAAATGACCTATCATGTTCGAGGTTTCATGGCTTTCGGGCCAAACGACGAGTGTTATGGCCAGAATCGCGGCATAGTTTGTGATAATGTTTCCATATTGTGCACCCATATGTATCATGGGATGGCGAACAATGTTGCAGGAGGAAGTTTTCCTTTTAGACGCACGGAAAATCCATTTTCCATTTTTCGAGCGCAAAAAATGGGGCGTTTTGTGAAGAAACCACCAAATGACAGTTTTAGAATGGTGCCGCCACATATTGTAAAAATATTATACCACCTTACATGGACAAATGTCCCAACCGGGGCATCTCAAACATTTCCGTCCACCCCTGGCGAAAAAGACAAAAATCCTGTCGAATCGGTAGGAAGTGGGTCCGGTTTGAACTACAGGTACATGATCCGATGCTCATGATTTTTGGAAAAAATCATTTTTAGACTCACAATATGATGTTTCATCAGAGATCCAATGCAAGTTTAGCGAGGCTCATCCCCTAGCTAAGAACCTTTGTATCCGCCGTTTTGACCATAGTTTGAAACAGGCATAAAAAATTCAAAAACGGTCTGATCAACGCAAATCCTTCCCGTGGCGTCTTATTATGTGACATAGTTGCAAGGAAAAATACCAAACTTGGTATATTTCAAGTGTCTCGAAAAAACCTTCTCAGAAATGACCTATCATGTATAAGGTTTCATGGCTTTCGGGCCAAACCACCAGTGTTATGGCCAGAATCGTGGCATAGTTTGTGATACTGTGCCTGTATTGTGCATGTATGTGCATATTGTGATGGAGAATGATGTTGCAGGAGGAAGTTTTCCTTTCTGAGGCACGGAGAATCCATTTTCCATTTTCCGAGCGCAAAAAAACGGGGCGTTTTGTGAAGCAGCCACCAAATGACAGTTTTAAAATGGTGCCGCCATATTTTTTAAAAATATTAGACCACCTTACATTGACAAATGTCCCAACCGAGGCATCTCAAACATTTCCGTCCACCCCTGGCGAAAAAGATAAATTCCTGCCGAATCGCTAGAAAGTGGGTCCGGTTTGAACTACAGGTACATGATCTGATACTCATGATTTTTGGAAAAAAATCATTTTTATACTCACAATATGATGTTTCATCAGAGATCCAATGCAATTTTAGCGAGGGTCATCCCCGAACTAAGAACCTTCGTGTCCGCCGTTTTGACCATAGTTTGAAACGGGCATAAAAAAAATTCAAAAACGGTCCGATCAACGCAAATCCTTTGCGTGGCATCTTATTATGTGATATAGTTGCAAGGAAAAATACCAAATTTGGTATATTGCAAGTGTCTCAAAAAAACCTTCTTAGAAATGACCTATCGTGTATAAGGTTTCATGGCTTTCGGGCCAAACCATCAGTGTTATGGCCAGAATCATGGCATAGTTTGTGATAATGTGCCCGTATTATACATGCATGTACATATTTTGATGGAGAACAATGTTGCAGGAGGAATTTTTCCTTTTCAACGCACGGAGAATCCATTTTCCATTTTCCGAGCGCAAAAAACGGGGCGTTTTGTGAAGCAACCACCAAATGACAGTTTTAGAATGGTGTCGCCACATTTTGTAAAAATATTAGACCACCTTACATAGACAAATGTCCCAACTGTGGCATCTCAAACATTTCCGTCCACCCCTGGCGAAAAAGACAAATTCCTGCCGAATCGGTAGGAAGTGGGTCCGGTTTGAACTACAGGTACATGATCCGATGCTCATGATTTTTGGAAAAAATCATTTTTAGACTCACAATATGATGTTTCATCAGAGATCCAATGCAATTTTAGCGAGGCTCATCCCCTAGCTAAGAACCTTCGTGTCCGCCGTTTTGACCATAGTTTGAAACGGGCATAAAAAATTCAAAAACGGTCCGATCAACGCAAATACTTCACGTAGCGTCTTATTATGTGACATAGTATCAAGGAAAATACCAAACTTGGTATATTGCAAGTGTCTCGAAAAAACCTTCTCAGAAATGACCTATCATTTATAAGGTTTCATGGCTTTCGGGCCAAACCACTAGTGTTATGGCCAGAATCATGGCATATTTTGTGATAATGTGCCCGTATTGTGCATGCATGTGCATATTGTGATGGATAACAATGTTTAAGGAGGAAGTTTTCCTTTTAGACACACGGAGAATCCATTTTCCATTTTCCGAGCGCAAAAAACGGGGCGTGTTGTGAAGCAACCACCAAATGACAGTTTTAGAATAGTGTCGCCACATTTTGTAAAACTATTAGACCATCTTACATGGACAAATGTCCCAACCGGAAAATCTCAAACATTTTCGTCCATCCCTGGCGAAAAAGACAATTTTCTGCCAAATCGGTAGGAAGTGGGTCCGGTTTGAACTATAGGTACATGATTCGATGCCCTTGATTTTTGGAAAAAAATCATTTTTAGACTCATAATATGCTATTTCTTCAGATATCCAATGCAATTTTAGCAAGTCTTAGCCCCTAGCTAAGAACCCTAGTTTCAAAATCCATTTTATAAAAATATGCTATTATATTTTGAATTATGATATTGTCCCTACCATGGACTAATGTGAGATTAATAAATTCACTATTTTGAAATAATAAAAGTATTGAAAATTAACAACCTAGAAGGATGTAACTGAATTTTATAAAAATTTAGAGCCAAAAATCAATTCATTTGAAGCTTCTATGAAAAAGATAAAAAAATTAAGAAAAAAAACTTGCCTAAATACATCACCCGATCTGGACCAGATCATTTACTTCTGAACCGGAGTCTAGGCCGCAAGACCCAGGTGGACCGATCTGGACCCAAGGCCAACGCCACCTGATCTGGAGCGGAGTCCAGTCCGCCAAGGCCCAGGTGGACCAAAACTTAACCTCTTAAAAATGTGCATCGCGGTAATATGGCAAAAACTGAACGTTGGTGGGATGGTTGGGGTCTTCCATTTGTTTGAATAGGTCCTAGGTTCGACTCCTGGGTTGTTCATATTTTTGCGTCTTTTATCATGGATTAAAAAAAGCATATCGATGTTATATTAATGCAAAATAACTGCACAAGACGTGGTGGTTCTCAAACATAATAATACTTTGACGTAGGTCTTGGGTTCAATTCCCTTCTGCACTAGTTTTTGTTGATTTATTTTAGTTTGGTTGGTCTTCTTGTCACATAGATATATATTGACACATGGATATGCCACGTAAGCATAATTGTTGATGTGGCCAACCAGTTAAATAAATTTATTATATTTTAGACAATATGACGATTTAAATTGGTCATAATGGGATATAAAAAAGGCTCCAAGCTGTATCGTGTAGAATATGACGATTTTATGTGATGAAATTACGACGATTTTGACACAATTATCGTAATTCTATAGGATTTTAACCTCTCTAAACAGTGTATGACCCTCTAGTGCAAAATCGTCATAAATCTATGACGATTTTATTCCTCGTCACTATGAGAAGGTCACAAGTTAACACACATTTCTTGTAGTGTGCTGAAAGGGAGATACAGTTGGAGCATTTGAAGGTTCACTTGGCAGCAACACAAAATCGAATAAAATTGAAGGCGGATAAACATCACACTAAAAAAGAGTTCTAGGTGGGGGAAAAGTTACTTCTTAAGCTGCAGCCTTACATTCCGCAATCTATGGTCAGTCGTCCATATCCCAAGCTCGCCTATAAGTACTCCAAGCCGTTCGACATTGTGGAGCGCATTGGCAAGGTGGCCTATAAACTCTTGTTGCCAGAAGAGAGCCAAATTCACAATGTATTCCATGTGACATAGCTCAAGGAACATTGTGCTGATTACACACTAGTGTTTAAGGTACTCTCAGGCTTACCTACACTCGACATGCATGATTCGACTCTAAAGGCAATATTGGATCGTCGCATGGTGAATAAAGGTGGGGCAACAATCTCTCAGGTGTCTATTAAATGGAAGGATATACCTGAATAATCAGCGACATGGGAAGATTGTGGCGTGCTGACCACGCAATTTCCTGCAGTCCTCGCTTGGGGGCAAGCGAGTATTCCTCGGGGGGTATTGTCACGAAGGGTTCTATGTGACAGAGAGTGCGTTATCTAGAGTTGTGTGCATGGGTCCACATGTCAGTTGTGTCGGGCCTGAGCCGGTTGTAATCATTTGAGTCTTGGACTACTTAAGCATACGATATACTCTGAAGAAAGGCATGACTAAAATGAGAAAGGAAAATTGAACTCTCTCTATCTCGTGTTCTTTCTTCCTTCTCAAGAAGGTCATCCAATCTCCAATCCTAGCAATCAAACTAGGTCGGAGTGGTACTGCTATCTTTTGATCGACTTGCTAGCCTATACAGTTTAGATTATAATATCATAAGGTAAATATTATCATTTTATTACATGATTAATTCAGAATATAACATAATATCAAACAAGTTGCATAGTAGAAGGACTAGTTTCTCATAAACAAAGTTCAGCAGAAGAGGAAGACTAATAAAAGATAAGAGAACCTCCACTCGTTAGGCGTTCCCAGACCAAAATCTGGAGCTATTTAGCGCCGGACAGATATAGTTTTTGGCCCCACTACGTCCCAGGCCGAGTTCCCAGGCAACCCAAACTCAGAGTGTTTCTGTTCAAATTTGGCTCAAATTCGACCAATTTTCAGCATAGTTCGACATAATATGAATACAGAGCAATGTTCGGCATAGTTCTACATTAATTTAACATAGTTCGGCATAAAATTAAACATAGTTCGACATAGACTAAAAATACAACATATTTCGGCCTAGTTCGGCTAGTTCATGCTCGACATCTACATGTTGCCCCCTACGTATCCATATGTGCTCAACCAGATCATCCTATAGCTGTTGATGCACTGTCGGGTCTTGGATCTTCTGACGCATAGCAATGAAGGCAACCCAGGTTGGATGCACCTGGTGATTAGGCTTTGCAAGAGGTTCCTGTCTGTAGTATGGCTCGTTCTGCTCGACCAAATTCACTGGGTCCTTCCTCTCATCCTTAATGATCATGTTGTGCAAGGTCACACAACAGTTCATGACTTTCCACATCTGATCTTTCGACTAGGTCAAAACAAAAAACTGGACAACTGCAAACCTCTGTTGGAGCACACCAAATTCCCGCTCCATGTCCTTCCTGCAAGCTTCTCGTTCCTTGGAAAACTGAGCATGATTGGGGAGCATCGAGTTTGAGATAGTCTACACAAATGTTGGCCATCTTGGATAGATTTCATCTACAAAGTAGTATCAATTGCTGTAGTGGTGCCCGTTAATCTCAAAATCCACAGGGGGAGCATGACCCATAACAAGCTTGGTGTCAACACCCGGATTTTTAATTCCAAATGCCTATTATGCCATACATCACAATCCCAGGATTATCATTTTTGCGAGACATAACGGATTGGTATCGTAGTTCATCATCCATTACAAACCATAATAAAGGTCTTACAAATAAAGGATCTCATGATCCAGTCTTAGTATAATCAATGCAGCGGAATAATATAATAACGGTAGCATGGGCGAGGCTCCATCTTCATGGTCACAAGCAATGCTAACGATGGGAGATGATCCTAGTTGTCGTAGACTTCCTGTTGTCCATCATCCTGATAGTCCTCTTCATAGTTTGGCCACTGGAATAGCCAGAGACAAAGCCATGAGTACTCTTTAAGTACTCGCAAACTATCACTAACAAGTAAGTGGTTTGAGTAGGGATACTAAGCTCTAGGTTGTTTTGCAAAAAGCTAGGTTTATCTCTAGCTGAGTTTAGAAGTAAATAAAACTGGTTTAATGTTTTATAACACATAAGTGGGAACTTAGTTTTCATGTTCACAACCCTGTTGTGGTCAAGTCAAAGTCATCATTCATTTCACAAGTTATTTTGAAAACATCTGACGACGGAACATTATGGCCACTACAACTGTCCATAACCGCGGACGCGGCTATTCGAATAGTTTGACACTCTGCAGAGGTGGTACACTTTCACCACAATATTCGATACATCCGTCAGGAATAATCCTGAATTCACCTTACTCAGTATGTGGATAATCAATCCTAACCTTTCAATTACACACCCTACTATAGGCACATCTCCTATGAGTTTGGCCTCCCAACCATGACCATATGTCAACTTGGGAACTGCACAGGTGGTCATCATCATGAGGTAGCCTCAGATCAAACCTCGGTCGCAAGGGAACCCATACTAAGATATATAAACTTCTAGTCAAGCCCTACCCAAATTCGAGTATTGTGGTTGTACGGTAAAATTGGAATGGTATCACATCCGAACACAACCATCAGTTTTATAAAGGGCTAAGGATCATGCCTCAACATTGTCATCATCAAAATCATCTGGTGTTCTGGAACACATGTCAAAACATTTCATTAGAATGACTCATCATTCTAAGGTTTTCATAATCATTTTCACCAAGTATTCCCATCTAAAGTGATCAAGTTTAATGCTTAGCACTAGCCACTAAAGTTGGTGGTAAACACTAATGAGGGGTGATAATCAAGTGTGACTTATCTAAGTCTAATCTCATGCCTTAGGATGACATCAAGTTCTACCTCACTTAGGCCAAGTTTTATGCTCTTTATGCTACCTCTAATATCTTTCCAAAACATCACAAGTCACTAAGTAAATAATAAATAAAAAGCTTTGATAAAGAAATAAAAGAATCAAGCTTGCAAGTAAAACTGGGATTTAGGATAATCAAGATTGTCTAATCAAAGCATGCCTAATGCATTGCATAAGTTCATTAGTATTGTGGGGCTTGCAAGGATTAGCTTGCATAGTTTTAGCTTAGCTTGCTAAGATAGTAGTTTGCTAAGTTAACATATATTGTGAAGCTTGCCTTGTGCAGTGCAATGGTTGAAGTTCTCCTCTGCTTCCTCTTCGTAGTAGTCTCCTTCCTCTTCGTATCCTTGGTCGGTACTAGCGTCTATAAATAAATACGAACTACACAATCACCAACCAATACTTAACTACTTCTATTTAGCACACAAGGGTTTTCACTAGATGATCTACCATCATCCCAATCATCACAAGCATTAAGGCAATAGTTTTATTTATTTTATTTTAGAAAAATAATTTATACTCATTGAAAAACCACTTAAGATTTAATATTCTCCAATTAAAATATGGGATCATGTTGACACATGTCATCACCACATATTTCAATACTTGGGAATGTGATTTAAAGTGGTGTCACAATTTAATAAGGTTTAACCTTTTTATTTTAATTAATTAAAGTGACTAGAAATGCCTATGGGGCATTATTTTATTACTTGTCCATTATTACTACAAGTAATCCTAGATATTTTTATATATTAAGAAAGGTATTATCAAATGTGATTTTTGAGAGTTGGAATCAACTCAAAAGCATTTCTGGTTGATTTTTGAAAAATGTTTGAATGCAGAAAAGTCTCTGCCTTGTTATTTTTACTATAGGTAATCTATAATTCCAAATGGTTTGAATCCAATGGGCTTGGATTAAGAATTTCAATACCTTTCTAAAAAATTTGGTTTCATGCAATTTGGTTCAGTGAATCTCCCTAAATTGAATTTTGAATCTACTGCTAGAACTAGGTTTGAAACTAAATAGTTAAATCTAAATTCAAACTACTGGATCGCGCGGGAGAATTATTGGGCCGTCCCACTGCGCACATCATGCGCGCGGGCTATTTAAGCGGTGTCCCCACGCGTTAGTGAGATGCGGGTTGGCGAAGGGGTACGGGGCGATTACGACCGTAGGATTAGATCAAGGATCAATGGATCACGTCCATCGTCCTCATCTGAACAGGACACGACGGGTTCGAACCCTAGCACGGCCAGTGGGGGTCTGGGGCGGCTCACCAGGGCTTAGGCGATGGTCGGCGATGGGGGTGAATGACGAAGTCGACAACGGAGGTTCTTTTGGTACTGGAGGCTCCTCCTGGGGTGGCTCCAATCGACGACGCCCTTCTCCTCTAGCAGCGGGAGGCTCCGGCAAAATTCTGGCGAGGGAGAGCTCGCCTTGCTCCGGGAAGAGATGGGAAGGATCAGTGAGAGGTGGGAAGTGAACTAGTATGAAGAAAACGAGCAGGGGAGGCCACCTTTTATAGGCGAGCGAGAGAGGCCGAGCGACATGGGCAGTGCTTGTCGGGGTCGGGGTCGGGGTTACAGCGAGCTACGGGCATGGCTGAGGCTAGGGTACGGTGCGCGGTCTCCTGGCGGTGCTCAACAGCTTGATGGCGCGACAAGGGGCGATGCGGTTCGGTTAGAACGCGCTGGTGCTCTGAGCGACACCGACGATGTTTTTGACGATGACAGGCGCTCCTGGTCACGCGACGGTGAACGGGCATGTCTGGTGGTCTCCTAGGATGATGGTGATCAAGTAGACGGGCGGCGAAGGCGAGGCACGGTCGGGTTGAGTGGGAATGGGACGTGCACTGCGGTGCACATCGGCATGGTCGACAGTGGCACGGGCACGGCGTTTCCGACGTTTCCCTTCTTTGTCTTCGATCTAGGGCTGGTCTAGAGGGGGCAGTGAGGCACGGGCGGCATGGTATACAAGGTTGGCAAGGATGGCTATGCTTCTAGCTTGTTATCGATGGTGGGGGTGGCAAGTGTGCTCGGCCATGGTGGCCATTGATGGCATGGTCGAGTACACAGTGGGCTAGAGCTGCTTAGACAATGTTAGTGACCTACTGGGAGTGTGGTGAGAGCTAGAGAGGGAACAAGTTTGGCACAAACACTGCTCACAATAGTGTTTGTTGTTTAATTTCGTTTGTGCTCAGAAGGTGTTTGATGAAATGGCCGCAAGAAATTCATATTTGAATTTTTAGATGAAACTTGGTGAGTGTACTGGGCACATACTAGGGAGTATCGGGTGGATTGGATTTGTCAAGGTGAACTGGTTTGGTGGGGTTTTGAGAAATGGTGATCTTACCATATGAAATAGATTCAATTTTTAAATGTCATTTAAATAGGGTTGCCAAATGTTTATGTGGGTTTGCAAGGTGGGCTTGGGTTCACTTTTACTTGGTCTAACAAGGGGTGAAAAGAATTGGATTTGTTTCTGTTAGAAATCTTGGACTAGAAACACTCAAAGTGGTCTAGTGAACAAGATTGGAAAAAGTGACCATTAGCTCATGTTGTTTGTTTTTGAAATTCTATTGGTTTGTTTTTGCTTGGAAATGATTTAGATGATGTTTTTTCATCTTTAAACCAATCCTTGCTATTCATAACAATCACACAATTCCATACAAGCATTCATGCATTCATCACATCACACATGCATTCATATGGATTTTAATTCACAAAAGTTTTTGTTAACCCTAAATTTGGGTGACTGGAATTGATAACCTTGATTAATATTTTTGGGATGTTACACTTGGCAAAGACATTTGAGGACTAGAGGACATTGATGTCGTTGTTCGATCCTGCCATGCCAAAGGAGTGCCAGATCCAAAGATCATGTGCAACAACGGTAAATGAATAACAAGTACTATCTCATAACACAATATTCACCATAGGAATTGAAGGGAATGTAACATCCAAACATTAGAGCTAAGAAATAAGCTGAACACAGATGTGTTCATTGCATTCATGCATAGAAAATCCAAATAATTTTCGCGCTTTTGAACAAAACTTGTCAAAGTGAGTGAAGCTTCTCTCAACTTGATGGAATTGAAGTAGATCATCAAGTTGACTGCGATAAGTTTCATTCTGACCTTTGCTAAAACCTTATTTTGGGTAAACATGATTTGATCTAAGGGTAGATCAAATATAATAAAACTAAACCATCAACACATGGCTTAATGACTAATAGTTGATCCTTAGTAGATCATTCCATAGTGTTAATCACAACAACCCATGAATACCAAGCTATGGATATAATTCAAGTGACAAGAATGTAATAACTAACTCTTGAACTATTTTATCTTTATCTATTTCTACCATGAGGATCATGGTGATACCTAACCTTAACCCTTTAGTGAGATTGAGTAGGAAAGAAACCAATTCAAGATCATTCACCATATATCTTTGTTCCCATATCAATCCTTATCATCACTATTGAATCTTATTCTAATATCTATTGTTCATCAATGTTGAGTAATCAACTATTGATTCACCAATTCTTAACCTATCAATTCTTGATAGCATTCACTTAGGTACTTAAGAGAAAGAAGTAAGAAGAGGTAAGTGGTAATGCTAGTTTTAGATATCATCTATAAGATGGGAGTGTTGGATCATTGTGATAATTGATGGAATTAACTCACTCCTGAAATAACAGAAGAGTTATTTGGAGTATATAATTATATGGTGAAAAGAAGATTACAAGGATGAATCCTGAAGATAGTTACCAGGAGTAATCCTATTGGATCAAGTAGGTATAGTCATTGAATAATAACTCTTAGTCAGATAGAGACACTAAGAAGGTAAGTATAATACACCTGTAATGTTATATTAATGAAGACATTGATTAGCCAACTGGAAACCTAAGCCATAAATGATCAAAGGATTATAATGATCATGCTTTAGTCACCAAGATTGAATGCTTATATCATGTATAAGTGACATTGGTGGATAGAACATGATTGAACCCTAGTATAGATATGTTATTCTAGGTTAGCCATGACAAGTCATCATGATATGATGTAAAGTTTGTATATAAGATACTGGAGTTAAGTAGATATAAGATAGTATAATTAAGCTGAAGCTAGAGTAGCATGGAGTTATTGAAGTAGTATTATTCCTCTTAAAGGATAGTAAACTTTTGAGGAGAGTAGTTTGATATATACATTTACTGGAGTAATATTAGAGATGGATGATTAAGGAAGAGTATGAATGGAGTTAGAAGTAACCACTTGTTGGATTGGAGGTTATCAGTAGTGGAGTAGTTGATATAACCAAGTATGGATATGAGAAGGTTATGAAAGCTTTAGTGTCAAGCTCATTGGATTTATAAATGGATTTAGAAGAATAAAAGATGGATAAGAATATCCTTGTGAAGTAAAGCTCATCATGTTAACACATGATGATGGATAGGAAGAAGTAGTATATCTAGGAAAGGATTTCTTTAATTAGAAGTCCAGGAGTGTGAATTATGGAAGATATGAATCCTTGGTAAACACTAAACCCTAACTATTTAACCAAACATAATATCCATTTCATCTGATTGATCTATCATCTTATTTACACAAAACTTTATAGGAATGTTTTCCTATAACAAATCACTTAAGCACATCTTTGTCATTTCCAAATATTATAACCATATGTGCTTAAGAGTTATCTTTATCCATCCCTTTCCTTAAGTCACTCCACAAAATAACTTTCTATTTTAAAGGGTGATATCATTAAAGATCACAAACATAAAGATAATATGTTTAGCCATTAATATTTACTCATATCAATAAAAGAATATAAGTATATTAAGTACCCTAAACCCTAGGGTAAGCATTTACAATTCACACCTTAACTCCTATGTTAGTTATAATAAAATATATACATTGCTATTTCCTAGATTCATGGCAATAATATTAACCATATTAGTTCCCTAGAACTTTTTGTATCAAATAATAATGAAGGATCACTACATATAAAAGTTTATTTAATATTATGAGTTAATAAGAATCAAATCTCCTGAGTTAATATTAATGCATTCTTTAATAAGTTTATGAATATTACATAAATTAAATTCATATGAAAAGACTGAAGGGAATATGCCCGAGAGGCAATAATAAAGTGGTTATTATCGTATTCCTTATTTATGATAAATGTTTATTTTGAATGCTATAATTGTATTAATACGGAAATGTTAATACATGTGTGTTTAATAAACAAAAAGGAAGTTCCTCGTTATGCCTCTCTTATAAACTAGCTCGTTGATTAACAAGATTATCAATGTTTCCTGATCATGGACATTGGATGTTGTTAATAACGAGGTCACAACATTAGTGTAATGATGTGATGAACATTCATCCAAAGTATAGCATTACGATCAAAGTCATTGAGTTTATATTGCTATAACAACTTACGAAGTGATCCTAATCCTTAGACCATGAGATCATGTCAATCACTAACACTGGAAGAGTTTCTTGATAACATCAAACGTCACACCGTAACAGCGTGATTATAAAGACGGATTCAGAACTAATAAAGTGTTATGTTGAGGCCCATGGATCGAGAGTGGAATTTGTTCATCCCGATGACGGATAGATATACTCTGGGCCCTCTCGGTGATATCACATTGGTTAGCTTGCAAGCAAGTGATTTGATCACTAGAATGTTATATCACGGGAACGAGAAAAGAGTGCATGTCTATAACGAGATCAAACTAGGTATGGAGATACCGATGATAGAATCTCGGACATGTAATATATCGTGAAACAAAGAGATTAAGATACTAGCATAAAAGGTTCACGCGATGACAGAAGTCATCGTTGAATGTGTGGGAGTCAGTATGGGTCTCTAGATCCCGCTTCTGATTATTGATCCGAGAGGGGTATCGATCATGTCCGCATTATTCGCGAACTGTAGGGTGACACACTTAAGAGACACCGACATCCATTTGGAGCAAAAGTTTCATGCCGGAAAGAATAACAAGCGCGGGAATTTATTTCACTAGACACCGGAACTCTTTCGGTTGAAATTGCTGAAACTGGTTCTGCATGTGAAATGGAATACTAGCAAGGGGTTTTATGTGAATGTTTGTTAATTAAAGTAATTGACAAAATTCTGAATAAATAAATAAAAGAGTTTTATTTAAATGAGAGCTTGCATTAATTTTGGTGGAAAATTAATGCATGTGAGAGGAATTGTGAGTGGAGCTTCCACCACATGAATGAGGGAGAGGTGGGGGCACCCTCCATGGCCGGCGGCCATGCCCCCTTGGGCTGCCCCTCCCCTATAAAAGGACCCCCTCCTCTCACTTCTCTCTCACACCTCCTCGTGAAGGATCTCTCTCCCCCTCTAGAATTTATCCCCCATGGTCTCGGACTAGCGAGATACATGTTCCCGCTGGCTATTCGGCGAGAAAGAGTTGTGCTTCCGCTGAATCGCTGGAGAGAGGAGGCGGAGGTTTCTCGGTGCCTCGAACGTGTGTGTGAGCACGGATGCGCTGCTGTTTTGTGGCGCTAGGACTTCCTCTCGATCTTGAGATCGGCAAGAGATCGTCTACATCAACCACAAGTTTGGACTCGTTAAGCTTTGTCGGTCTTCAAGGGTATGTTATCTACGGATATACATCCGCCCGTTGTTTGTATCTAGTAGATAGATCTTGGTACATAGTTGTTCCCATCGTAGGAAAGTTTTTGTTTTCTATGCTGCGAACCCTACAAAGACCCTACAAATACTAAGAGGAAAAGTATATATATAAAGAAAATAAAGAAATGATAACATTACAAAATAAAAGTTCACAAAATAATACTAAGTACATTTAGTATTGCTGCAATTATTTATCAGATAAATTCTATAGAAAATTTCAAACAAATAAGTAATATACAAATCTGAAAGTAAAATACAAAACAGAATATAGAAAAAGAAAAGGAACAAGGAAAAAACAAAGGGAATTGTTTCTGGCCCGTGGCCCATTTCCTCTCTCTCTATTTGCTGCTCACGAGCAACTCACAACAGCCGTAGCAGCCCATCCAGCAAGCTTTGCTGTAACCCAAGTTGGCCCAAGCATAGCCCACGCTCGGCCCGTACCCGTTCGTGACTCTATTCGTCGTCTTCCTCGCGTCGACGTCGACCTCCCGATGGAAGAAGCAGCTCGCTAGCGGCCGGACCGCCATCGTCCGCGCCAAGATCCGCGTCGCCGCTCTTTAGGGCCTATAAGGTGTACTCCTGCTGAAGTGGAGAAGCCCTACACGCAAAATCCATTCCTCTCTTCCCCATTTTTCCTCTCTGTCTGAAAACCTAGCTCGCCGGTGTCGTTTATCGTCGCTGTTAGAGACCACCCCACGACTAGCCGAGCATACCACAAGCTTCGCCATGGTGTGTAGCATCTCCAGCAAGAAGGAATCGAGCAGACGGGCTCTTAATCGACCGCATCGACTCAATCCCTGACGACCACCGCCGCCGGTCATCGTCAATCATCATCGATTCCGTGCCCCCTCGACCTCACTGACCCCACTACGAGCACCATGGTGAGTCCCTGATACTCCCGAGGCTCTCCAAACTTTTATTCACTTCCTAGATCAAGCGCTCGCCGTGTAGCTGTGTGCTCCGCCGCTCTTCGTCGCCCGACTCCTTGTTGCGATGACCTTTAGGGAGCAGCGTTGCCACTATTAAGTTCAGTAGACTCCCCTGCATCGAAATCCCCTAGTCGCGCGTCCCAGAAACCATTCATGCGCCGTCTCCGATGATGTTCCGGCAAGGTTCTGGCGAGTTGATGTCAGGGTGATATCACCCTTGACTTGGTCAGCCATTTGACTGGTCTTTGCCGATGTGGCATGTGACATGGCCCCTGGCCCTTCTGTCATCGTCTGTGAGTAGGAACAACTCTAGTAACAAAACATTAATCAAGTTGGGCATGCCATGTGGCATGTCGCCACCAGCTAGCGACCTAGTCTAGGTTTGGCTTAGTACAAAAAGTATTCCCTGTTTTGAGTGGAGGCTTTTCATTTTGAGTGGGAGCTCCACCCACATGAATGTGGAAGAGGTGGGGGCAGCCCCCATGGCTGGGTGCCATGCCCCTTGGGTGCCCCCCTCTCCCCTATAAAAGGCCCCCCTCTCCTCCTCTCAAAGCACACCTCCTCGTGAAGGATCTCTCTCCCCCTCTAGAATTTATCCCCCATGGTCTCGGACTAGCGAGATACATGTTCCCGGTGGATATTCGGCAAGAAAGAGTTGTGCTTCCGCTGCATCGCTGGAGCAAGGAGGCGGAGGTTGCTCGGTGCCTCGAACGTGTGTGCGAGCACGGATGCGCTGCTGTTTTGCGGCGCTAGGACTTCCTCTCGATCTTGAGATCGGCAAGAGATTGCCTACATCAACCACGAGTTTGGACTCGTTAAGCTTTGTCGGTCTTCAAGGGTATGTTCTCTATGGATATACATCCGCCCGTTGTTTGTATCTAGTAGATAGATCTTGGTACATAGTTGTTCCTATCGTAGGAAAATTTTGTTTTCTATGCTGCGAACCCTACAGTGGTATCAGAGCCGGATCTATGTGTAGATACTTTGCATGGGTAGTACACATATGAGTATGTGGGCGATGATGATCATTTTATTGCTTCTTAGTTGTACTTTGGATATTGGTGGCATAGTGGGATGAAGCGGCCCGGACAAACTTTACATGTCCTCGCACATGAGACCTGTTCCACGCTTGACATGCAACTAGTTTTGCATAAGTGGCTAGCGGGTGTCTGTCTCTCCTACTATAGTCAATATCTAATTTGCAACGAGTTGTCAACAATTCGGTTATCCTCGTTGTGGTTCATGTTCGTAGGTAAGAACGGTTCTATCTTCGAAAGCCCTAAGCCACGTAAAACTTGCAATGGATAAATTAGAGGCGTCTAGTTTAGATTGTTGCTGGGCTAGTGTTATGATATGGTGATGTTGTAAGTAGATGTATAAGATGATACTCTTACAACACACATAGCGTGTAAGTTCCATAGACCTTGGCCTTACACATAAAGGTATGATAGTGATCATACCACAGTGCACATGATGGAGATCATATGCGGGAGCCATATCATTTCACTTATAAACATGTGATGTTTTGATTGCATCTTATATTGCTTGTTTGGCGTTTTATTAGCATAATAAGATGATCCCTCATTTAAATATCAAGATAAGAATGTGTTCTTCCTTTAGTATGCACCGATTATGTTCTCGTCGCTCCAAGACATCACGTGATGATCGGGTGTTTTTGGATCCACGACCATATTTCGGGTGTAAGACAGTTACACACGCGAATACTAAGGTTCTAACTTGGCGAGCCTAGCATGTACAGACATGGCCTCGGAACACGGACCGAAAGGTTAAGAATGAGTCATATAGTTGATATGATGCCCATTTGATGCTCGCCTTTGGAGCTATACCGACTCACGTGATGATCAGACTTGGTATAGTGGATTTGGTTCATGTAATCACTAAAAAGACACGAGGGATGTCGTTTTTGAGTGGGAGTTCATTTCTAATTTGGATTATTAGAACTCAATTTATCATAAATTAAATCAAAGTGAATTTGCATAATTTGTTGTAGTCATTGGCATTCGTTCACCACCTTATGCATAGTTGTAATTGAGATAATAGAACTATAGAATTCTGGATATATACTTTACGAACTGGTATCGTATTGTGTTGAGTGTCAATCTAAAGTTTAAAGTCCTATTGCAAACTTTCAGCAAACTCTATTTACTCCGTGAAATTTAATAGTTGGTATTAAATCGAGAGTAACAATTCCAGTGTTAGTATCTTAAGTATCATTTTTGCCTCCATGATTCTTGATTGTTTTAAATATCGAGATTATCTAGGAGCTCAAAGAATTGTTTCAGAAACCATCATGTGTGGCAGATATAACGATATCTGAAACAATGTTTTGGTTGCAATATGATAGAGTATAATATATGTTCTCATATTGGATGAGAATTTACAAAGGTTGGAGATGCTAGACATCTTAATCATCCAAAAGGGTTTTGGAAAGTAATGTTATACTCATGATTTGCCTTTATAAGCTAAAGTAGCTTGATCATGAAAGTCTTCATGATAAGGGTGAATAGAAAATGTATGTAAAATGTTTACTACACTAAAATATTACTAAAGAATGTATTTTGAAAGAATACCGATCATTTTGATGATGGTGATCTACTTCAAAGTGCAAGTCCAAAGGTATTATTATTTGAATATACACACTTTGGACTATGTGTCATGTATATGGCGCCACTATTGATGTTGATAGATTCTTGTAAAAAGGAAAAGGAAATGCTGAAAGAGAATCTATAAAATATATTTGGCGGAAAAGAAAAGATTGGAAATATCCAATTTAGGTATATGGATCATATACATGTTATGGTTGTATTCTTTGCTTGTTAAACAATGTGGTTCTTGGGTATTGGATACAGAATTGGTTGGTATGAAATTTCATACGGAACGACGCAATTCATGAACTACAATGGCCTAAGTAACTAGCAAGAGAATATGTGATGATGTTCATCGAAAACAAACAAACCGTTGTGTGTATTTCTCGTTGACATCGAAGCTTGACTTCAAGATTTGTTTTAATAATTGTTATTTAAATCAGGTATTACGAGAACAAAGGTTGTTCAAATAATTACCGTATTCCATATAAGATGGATGATTTACAAATCTAGTTGGATAAATCACATCCATAAAACCTAATGCTAAAATGTCGCAAGACAAATGATTGAAAGATCACTTACGAAGTGACATCGCTGTTTAAATTATATTGGAAAGAAAACATGAAGAATCTCCATATTCATGGATTTTTGGAGTCTTCGATTTGATCAAGTGACGCTTGTGAGACTTTCCACGTGATAATTAAAACTTCGTTCAAAGGCTAAAGAAGAACGAACGACTAAATTATTGGAATTTATACATATCGATGTATATATTCCATTATGTGTAGTTATAAGCGATGGGTTTGAACTTCATATGCTTTCTCCGGAAATTTGAGTGAATATTCACTTAATGAGAAAGAAGTATGAAATATTTGAAAAACGTTTCAAAGACTTTCAAGATGAAGTGGAAAATCATTGTAACAAGAAAATAAATGGTTTATGATTTTATCATAAGGAATTTGTTTGAGTTACAAGTGTAACAAGAAAATAAATGAATTATGATTTTATCATAAAGGGGTTTATTTGAGTTGCAAGTTTAGCAAAACACCTAGATTTACATATCCCGAAACACCATAGGAATATGGAGTGTTTGATATTTGTAATGAAACCTTGTTTGACATGGTTGGATCAAATGTGTTATTTATAAAACTGCCATTGTGTTTTAAAAGATTAAAAGCTTTAGAGACTACCACTTTTACACTGAAAAGAGCTCCATCTTGATCCATTGAAATGACACCATGGAAGTTATGGTTTGGGGTAAAACCCAAGTTGTCCTTTCTTAAATTTTGGTATGCTAAGCATAAGTAAGATGTTTACAACCAAAGTTGGATGAGCATGTCTTTGTAAGTTATTTCGAATAACAATTGGTTATTCCTCCATAACACCAAGGACAAAAGGGTTTGTCGCTTGAAATGTGAAGTTTCTTGAAAAAGGAATTTTTCGCAAAAGTTAAGTGGGAGGACAATAGAACTTTGATAAGGTTAACGAACCTTAGCTAAATGTGCTGAGTTGCGCAGCACCGGAAATCGTTCCGGAGGCTGCCATAATGCTCATAGCTTATGTGCCTCAAAGGTTATGGTCATGGAGATCTAAGTTCCTATTGAACCAAGTAGGTCGGATAAACAATCAAATACTAAGATTTGAGAGTAAATCATTATTGTTTGACAATGATGAACCGACTACATGCAAAGAAGCGATGATGGGCCCTGACTCCGTCAAATGGCTTGAAGCCATAAAATCCGTGATAGTTCCATACACCATAAATCAAGTTTTGAACTTGGAAGACCCTCCGGAAAGGTGTAAAAACCTATCGGTCGTATTTGGATCTATAAAGAAACAGACATGGATGTTTCACATCTATGAAATAGTCGACATGTCGTAAAGTATTTTATGACAATGCTCAAGGAGTTGACTATGACAAGATTTGATCTTTCATAGCGATATTTAGTCTGGACGGATTAAAGTAGCAATCACTATATATAATTTGGTATATGATAGATGAATAAACAAAACAAAGTTCTTCTAATAGAATGGTTACCTAGGACGTGTACATGACACGGTCCAAAGGTTTTTATTAATTCAAAGGATGCTAGAAAGGGCATGCAAACTTCAATGGTTGAAGTAAGCATCGCGGAGTTGGAATCTTCACCGTGATGAAAAAGAGTTTTCATCAGGAGACGATGAAGATGCTTGCATTTGCAAGAAATTAAGTGGGAGCGCTGAGACATATTTCTAATACATTATGTGGAGGACATATTATTGATTAGAAATGATGTAATTTTTATTGAGAAAGGTTAAGAATTTCATTTTGATGAAATACTTAGGCAAAACCCGAATATTTAGCATGAATGTCTATAGTGGATAGACTGTGACGCTAATATGGTTGTGCCAAACGTACATATATGATATATTGAAGGAGTTCAATATAGAAACGACAAGAAACGGTTCTTGTCGCATGGAAAGGAATTGAATCAATATTCAAGTGTATCGACACTTGATAAGTGAAACAAGATTCAAGTGCTTTGCTACTTGATGAGTGAAATCACGAGAATGTTTTGATCAATCATACCATGATATGTACACATCCAGATATGTCCTATGCTCTAAGTGTTATGAGCATATACCAGAATGAATCATAAAATGATCATTGGACGATAGTAAAGATATTCTTATGATCTTTTGGAAGAACTAAGAATATATTTGTGTAGAGGTGACAAACAATTATAAATAGTTCATTGTAAAGCGTTACATTGATACTAGTTTTGTCACAAGATACAAATTAAGTTTATATCAATTTAAACTATGGGTGGCACAATGTAATGGAAAGAAGATTCCATGATGGATTTGAATGAAATCCATAGTTAAGACATTGTGACGAATTCTACAACAAAAAGGCTAAGTATATGACTGCTATAGTAACAGCAAAGGAGGGAATTTGTGTCAAGAAGTTTGTTATCAAACTAAGGTGTGGTTCGCAACGGGCTAACACTAAAGATATATTGTATGACAATAGTATAGGCATGATTTAACCCCAAGGAACTAAAGGTTCACCAAAATACAAAATTTATACAATGCCATCTCATTGGAGAATGAGTGATGCGTGAAGACGCAAAGACATGCAAATACACACGGACCTGAAGCGTCAGATCCGTAGATTATGTTAACCACTTGCAATTGTGTATATGGAACACCAGAAAGCCATAGGTGTTCAATACGCAAAGTTTTCAAACTAGATTATTGTCTCTAGTGCAAGTGGGAGACTGAAGGGAATATGCCCGAGAGGCAATAATAAAGTGGTTATTATCGTATTCCTTGTTTATGATAAATGTTTATTTTGCATGCTATAATTGTATTAATACGGAAACGTTAATACATGTGTGTTTAATAAACAAAAAGGAAGTTCCTAGTTATGCCTCTCTCATAAACTAGCTCGTTGATTAACAAGATGATCAAGGTTTCCTGATCATGGACATTGGATGTTGTTAATAACGGGGTCACAACATTAGTGTAATGGTGTGATGAACATTCATCTGATGTATAGCATTACGATCAAAGTCATTGAGTTTATATTCCTATAACAACTTACGAAGTGATCCTAATCCTTAGACCATGATATCATGTCAATCACTAACACCGGAAGAGTTTCTTGATAACATCAAAAGTCACACCGTAAGAGGGTGATTATAAAGATGGATTCAGAACTAATAAAGTGTTATGTTGAGGCCCACGGATCGAGAGTGGAATTTGTTCATGTGGCGCCCCGCAAAAACCACTACTAGAAAATCGCGTTGTTTTTGTGCATTGCATCGTCATGACCGCATGCTCATGTCATCATGCCACATTGCATTTGAGCATCGTCATCATCTTGCATTTGCTTGCATAAAACTAATTGCGGAAAAACTTGGTTGTGTTTTCTAAACGCCCCGTCCTTATTCAAACGCAAACCCGGGTCCCCGGATTATTTTTGTTATGTCCGCTATCGGGTTGTAAAAGCCCCGTGTTAAACAAATAAAATGTTAAATTATTTTAGTGGGGGCAGTCGAACGGGCTGATTCGACCCGAACGACCACCCCCAGAAATTAAAACGGCTCACCCATAATCCTAAAGCTACCCAACCTAATCTACCCACCTTGCCTCCACCTCACCCTGACCAATCACCATATGCCACCTCACATTTTTCCTCACTCCACCCAATCCCACCCAGCCACCTCAACAGCCCACCTCCCCACCTGGCCACACACCACACCCATGCCCCTGCCCACCACACGCACACACCGAAACCATCCCTGGAACTGCTCCCTGACCCCGCTCCTGGCCCCACCGTCTGGCCCCACCCGCTCGGCCGCTTCCTCCTCTCTCCTCTTCCTCCCTCCCCGCCTCCCTGCTTCTCTTCTTCCTCCCGCGCGCCGCCGTCCGTGGCTCCCTCACCGGCAGCAGCCGCCACCGCTGTCTCTCCTCCTACCCCGCCACCGGCCGCCGCCGGCGACCACTCCCGCCAGCCCCGCGCCGCTCTCCCTCTCCAGCAGCTCGCCGCCTGCCGCTCGAGCCCGCCCGCGGCCGCTCCCCCTCGCTCCCGCTCCCGCCGGCCGCCCAGCACCTCCTCCCCGGCGCGCCCGAGCTCGCCCCTCCCCTCTCCGGTCGCCGCCCGCCTCCCCTCTCGCCCTGCGCGTCTCCCCGAGCTCCGGCCTCCCTCCTCTCCCTAGCTCCGGCCTCTTCCCCGCGTGGTCGCCCCTGCCGTCCCCGCAAGCCTCGCCGCGCCGTCGCGACGCTCCCCGCCGACCCCGCCTCGCCGGGCCGCGTCCGCCTCTGCGCGAGCTTCCTCCGGCACCGCCCTCCTCCCCGTGCTCCGGCCGGCGCCTCGCCCGCCGCTGGCCTCCCCATCGAGTCCGCCCGAACCCGCCGCTCCGCCCCGCTAAGCTCGCCATCCCCGGTGCTCTGCGCATCCCCGGCCGCCTCCCCGCGCCCCCAGGCCCACAGCTCGTCCGTCGACCTCCGTGCGCCGGCCGCGTGCCCCGCCGCCGATGCCCGCGTTCCCCCCAGCGAGCGCCGCCACCTCGCCGACCTCCGCGCCAGGGCCCTGACGCATGATGCCAAGAGATGGAGTGGTGGTACTGTCTGTGGTTTGGTGGTGTTTAGAAGACGGTGATACTCCGAAGCCGATTCGAAGAGCCATGATTTTCTACACGAGTTCAAGATCTCCAAGGCGATGCCACTCGGAGTGCTCCAACATGGAAACCGGAGGCGATGATGTCGGATGCGACCAGTCCTTCTTCTCGGAACCGAAGACCGTGGACGCCAAGTCCCTGGGTTCAAAGGCGACAAGACCTCGATCCCGACGACCGACCTCGGCGAGACCGGACCCACGGCACTCCATGATTCTCCTTCATGGTACGCCAAGACTCCCGGCGCCCGAAGCCGAGAACCCCGACAAGAACCACGACACGGATACACCAAGTACTCCCCTCGGACGCCAAGTGCTCCTTCCCGGACCCGAAGACCATCGGTCAAGTTCACCACCGACAAAAGACGGAATACGAGTTCTACTTCATGGATACCAAGCGACAAGATCTTCTACCCCGATCCGAAGACCCTAACCCCAGAGTCCGAGAACGATCCCGTCGAGACCGATCCCGTCGAACCCCGAACCCCGAGACCCGACCCCGAACCCCGTCGAACCCTAACCAAGATCGTCGAACCCTAATGTGTGAATCCCTTCCCGAAACCCTATTTTATAATATAATACAACTTGTCGCATATTAATTGTTCATGCATGCATATTTGTGTGGTTTGGGGGCCTTATGCCGATTCACCTCATAATTAAATATGGGGCCCATATGCGGGCAAATCTAGCCTTATATTGGCCTCATTTAAATTTGTGTAGCGAACCGGTGCTATATTTTGCCATGTTCAAACAACATTTAATTTGCGGGGTAGATCAATAACTCGAACCGTTTATTTAATTGTCGGGACCCCGGTTCCGCTTAATCTTGCCTAATTGCATCGCATCCTTGCCATGTCATACACCATGCATGCATCATGCCCGATCTTCTGCCGTAGTATTAAATATTGCATTCGGTGTTTCTTCTAGTGTTTTGCTTCTTCGCGGATAAGGCCGTTGAGTTGATGCGAGTGTCGACCCGATCTTCGGTTGAACCTTCGAAAATGTTTTCAGGCGAGCATCTCCCCTTTCTACCTATCTTAATTTTATAGTATTTATTCCCTCTTGTTGATCTATTGCTATCTGTGTTGGGATGCTATAGTTTTCGTACCCGTGATACCCCTTGCAGCCTTATATTTGCCTTGGACACATCCTATTACCTGTTGATTGGTAGATAGTTGGACTTGCGCGTTGTAGTCGCTTGCTCAAGTGTTGTTGCGTGTCGCCAAGTACCACCGTTGTTGGAGTATTGCCGCATGTTGATGTTGGAGATGATCATGGCTTTACTTATCGTTCACTTTAATTCCTGTTTAAACAACTAAAATTGAAGTAAGTAAGCAGAGGCATCGGTGGGTGATAGATAATATTTGGTTTCCGACTGCCCACTTGTGTCCCGTAGGACCCCGAGTACTTGATACCTGTTCCTTGATTTATCGCGCTATCCACATCCGGGAGGATTATGGGACCCCCCTGAGCCAGAGCTTGATTCATTCTTATTTCTTGGGGCCACAAACTAGTTTGAGGTTTTATTTACTATCTTGTACTTATGCCATGCTACTGCTTTATTTACGATTGTGCGAGGAGCACACTGTACTGTTTAGGTAAGAGGAATGTTTTCGCGGTATCGACAAGCCCAGTTTTGGGTTCCCAGTCGTTTACAGCCATTGTCGCAAACCTTGAGTCCGTCTCGGAGTCAGCTGGCTTCGTTGCGGGTCTACTCAATGGGGTGGCCCCCTGAAATAATTCTGATTCCTGTGATTGCTTTGTCGTGAAAGCCTCGTTGGGTTTTGATTTGGTTTTTCCGATGTTGATCGAGTGTGTGTTGCTATTTGTGCACCCCGGCCGGGTTAAAACTTTCTAAAAGCCGTGTCCGCGGTTATGGACGACTTGGAGCACAGTATCTCGATCATAGACAACTATAACTAAAGTAGCACTATAAATTTGACTTTATAATGACTAGTAATCAGCTCCACTATAATGGAATGGCTAACTAAAATTGCCCACAATTGCTTGTTTGGTTTGTCGCTTGCGACAATTGTATCTGACTAGTAAGTATTGCAACTACAACGGAATGGCTAAATAAAAGTACCAACAACTGCTGGGTTTTGGGATATCTCATGCTAATTGTATCTGACTAGTAAGTGTTGCAACTACAACGGAATGGTTAACTAAAAGTGCCCACTGCTTATTATATCAGGACGACAATCTATACCTGACTAGTAATTGCTGCAACGATAACTGAATAAATAAAACTGCCCACTGTGTGAGTTCCTCGGTTGACTTCCTCGTTTGGTCTCGAGGGGGAAACACCAGGATGGGTTTGCTTGGTGGTAGCATCAGGTTGGTTCCGAATAGGTCTTTCTTACCCCTCTCTGATAGCCTCCAGTTGTAACGAGTCTCTATAGGTAGTTTAGTGCATGTTGCCGCTGCCGCTTCAGTCCACCATACCTATGTAGGCGAGGACCGCCGAATTCTAGCCTCGCCGTGTACTGGCCTCAGTACTGACGCTCCTCTTTTTCCTTTGCCCTTTGTCGGCACCCCTTTTGTTTAAGCAGGTTTTGAGATCGACGTCGTTAGCAGGGTTACCCTTCCGGCTTGGCCTGGGCAGGGTTATGGACGCCACTGGTTATTCTTCAGGGCTCTTAGCCCATTTGCATCTTGTCCGTAGTCGGACGCTCTATCATTTTCAAGGTGATTTGGATCTTTGTATATTATATCTGTATTCTTGACTCATGGAGTCGCTGTTGTATATATATCTGTTCTGTGGGTCCCATCGAGGACTGTTGTGTAATGTTATTACTTCGTTTTCCACCCGCACGAAAGTGCCTGGTGGGCACCTTTGAATCGTTTCTATGCGGGTTTGGCGGGTTCCGCTAAAACTTGCATGGGTCCGATTCTGAGGGTGTTACAGAGTGGTATCAGAGCTCAGCAGTTGCGATACCCCACAAGTCCAGCCTGTAGGATAACCTAGCTAACGGCCGAAGTAGAGTGTCAAAACTATTTTTGCAAAATCGGTTGGATAGTTCTGATTAGGTCTGATTTTACTCCTTACCCCTCTACTGTTCTCCTCTTACCTCTACGTATTTTGAATCCGCTCTCTTCTCTCTCTTCGAGTCCAGGATTTCTCGTGGTTGGGTTCCGTCGTACCTTCAGGGTTTCACTTCCTCTTTTGATAACGGTGTTTCTACATCCGGTCCTCTTGCTATCTGAGTGGTCCTTTATCTGTGATACCATTCTTTGTTCCTTGTTTGTGCCTTCCGGTGTTTTCCGACGCGACGACATCATCTACGCCAGGTCCGATGCAGAGTCTACATCACTCCTTTGTTTCTGAACCTCGATTGTCGAGATCTTCAGTCTAATTCCGAGAGTTGGTTGCATAATCCTCCTATTCGTGTGCAGAGTAATGGTTTGGGTGCGCGATGGACTGATCACCATCCGACTACTCTTATCATTCGCTCTTGTACTTCGAATCAGTGGATCCAGCAATTTTACTCCGTCCACGGAAGCTAGAGGTGGCTTTATTTGTGGATACCTCTACCTTCGAACTTTTGTTCCCGGAGTGTTCTCTCAACGATCACGGACAACGACCTCTTGTTAGTGGTGTCGCGAGGATCTACACGATGCGAGAAGATTCAGATCGCCGACCTTCCTTCCGGTACCATGAGGCGGATCTCGAGGGCGAGATCCATTGTTAGTGGTGTCGAATTGTGGCGCCCCGCAAAAACCACTACTAGAAAATCGCGTTGTTTTTGTGCATTACATCGTCATGACCACATGCTCATGTCATCATGCCACATTGCATTTGAGCATCGTCATCATCTTGCATTTGCTTGCATAAAACTAATTGCGGAAAAACCTGGTTGTGTTTTCTAAACGTCCCGTCCTTATTCAAACGCAAACCCGGGTCCCCGGATTATTTTTGTTTTGTCCGCTATCGGGTTGTAAAAGCCCCGTGTTAAACAAATAAAATGTTAAATTATTTTAGTGGGGGCAGTCGAACGGGCCGATTCGACCCGAACGACCACCCCCAGAAATTAAAACGGCCCACCCATAATGCTAAAGCTACCCAACCTAATCTACCCACCTTGCCTCCACCTCACCCTGACCAATCACCATATGCCACCTCACCTTTTTCCTCACTCCACCCAATCCCACCCAGCCACCTCAACAGCCCACCTCCTCACCTGGCCACACACCACACCCGTGCCCCTGCCCACCACACGCACACACCGAACCCATCCCTGGAACTGCTCCCTGGCCCCGCTCCTGGCCCCACCGTCTGGCCCCACCCGCTCGGCCGCTTCCTCCTCTCTCCTCTTCCTCCCTCCCCGCCTCCCTGCTTCTCTTCTTCCTCCCGCGCGCCGCCGTCCGCGGCTCCCTCACCGGCAGCAGCCGCCACCGCCGTCTCTCCTCCTACCCCGCCACCGGCCGCCGCCGGCGACCACTCCCGCCAGCCCCGCGTCGCTCTCCCTCTCCAACAGCTCGCCGCCTGCCGCTCGAGCCCGCACGCGGCCGCTCCCCCTCGCTCCCGCTCCCGCCGGCCGCCCAGCACCTCCTCCCCGGCGCGCCCGAGCTCGCCCCTCCCCTCTCCGGTCGCCGCCCGCCTCCCCTCTCGCCCTGCGCGTCTCCCCGAGCTCCGGCCTCCCTCCTCTCCCTAGCTCCGGCCTCTTCCCCGCGTGGCCGCCCCTGCCGTCCCCGCAAGCCTCGCCGCGCCGTCGCGACGCTCCCCGCCGACCCCGCCTCGCCGGGCCGCGTCCGCCTCTGCGCGAGCTTCCTCCGGCGCCGCCCTCCTCCCCGTGCTCCGGCCGGCGCCCCGCCCGCCGCTGGCCTCCCCATCGAGTCCGCCCGAACCCGCCGCTCCGCCCCGCCAAGCTCGCCATCCCCGGTGCTCTGCGCATCCCCGGCCGCCTCCCCGCGCCCCCAGGCCCACAGCTCGTCCGTCGACCTTCGTGCGCCGGCCGCGTGCCCCGCCGCCGATGCCCGCGTTCCCCCCAGCGAGCGCCGCCACCTCGCCGACCTCCGCGCCAGGGCCCTGACGCATGATGCCAAGAGATGGAGTGGTGGTACTGTTTGTGGTTTGGTGGTGTTTAGAAGACGGTGATACTCCGAAGCCGATTCAAAGAGCCATGATTTGCTACACGAGTTCAAGATCTCCAAGGCTATGCCACTCGGAGTGCTCCAACATGGAAACCGGAGGCGATGATGTCGGATGCGACCAGTCCTTCTTCTCGGAACGAAGACCATGAACGCCAAGTCCCCGGGTTCAAAGGCGACAAGACCCCGATCCCGACGACCGACCTCGGCGAGACCGAACCCACGGCACTCCATGATTCTCCTTCATGGTACGCCAAGACTCCCGGCGCCCGAAGCCGAGAACCCCGACAAGAACCACGACACGGATACACCAAGTAATCCCCTCGGACGCCAAGTGCTCCTTCCCGGACCCGAAGACCATCGGTCAAGTTCACCACCGACAAAAGACGGAATACGAGTTCTACTTCACGGATACCAAGCGACAAGATCTTCTACCCCGATCCGAAGACCCTAACCCCGGAGTCCGAGAACGATCCCATCGAGACCGATCCCGTCGAACCCCGAACCCCGAGACCCGACCCCGAACCCCGTCGAACCCTAACCAAGATCGTCGAACCCTAATGTGTGAATCCCTTCCCGAAACCCTATTTTATAATATAATACAACTTGTCGCATATTAATTGTTCATGCATGCATATTTGTGTGGTTTGGGGGCCTTATGCCGATTCACCTCATAATTAAATATGGGGCCCATATGCGGGCAAATCTAGCCTTATATTGGCCTCATTTAAATTTGTGTAGCGAACCGGTGCTATATTTTGCCATGTTCAAACAACATTTAATTTGCGGGGTAGATCAATAACTCGAACCGTTTATTTAATTGTCGGGACCCCGGTTCCGCTTAATCTTGCCTAATTGCATCGCATCCTTGCCATGTCATACACCATGCATGCATCATGCCCGATCTTCTGCCGTAGTATTAAATATTGCATTCGGTGTTTCTTCTAGTATTTTGCTTCTTCGTGGATAAGGCCGTTGAGTTGATGCGAGTGTCGACCCGATCTTCGATTGAACCTTCGACAATGTTTTCAGGCGAGCATCTCCCCTTTCTACCTATCTTACTTTTATAGTATTTATTCCCTCCTGTTGATCTATTGCTATCTGTGTTGCGATGCTCTAGTTTTCATACCCGTGATACCCCTTGCAGCCTTATATTTGCCTTGGACACATCCTATTACCTGTTGATTGGTAGATAGTTGGACTTGCGCGTTGTAGTCGCTTGCTCAAGTGCTGTTGCGTGTCGCCAAGTACCACCGTTGTTGGAGTATTGCCGCATGTTGATGTTGGAGATGATCATGGCTTTACTTATTGTTCACTTTAATTCCTGTTTAAACAACTAAAATTGAAGTAAGTAAGCAGAGGCATCGGTGGGTGATAGATAATATTTGGTTTCCGATTGCCCACTTGTGTCCCGTAGGACCCCGAGTACTTGATACCTGTTCCTTGATTTATCGCGCTATCCACATCCGGGAGGATTATGGGACCCCCCTGAGCCAGAGCTTGATTCACTCTTATTTCTTGGGGCCACAAACTAGTTTGAGGTTTTATTTACTATCCTGTACTTATGCCATGCTACTGCTTTATTTACGATTGTGCGAGGAGCACACTGTACTGTTTAGGTAAGCGGAATGTTTTCGCGGTATCGACAAGCCCAGTTTTGGGTTCCCAGTCGTTTACAGCCATTGTCGCAAACCTGGAGTCCGTCTCGGAGTCAGCTGGCTTCGTTGCGGGTCTACTCAATGGGGTGGCCCCCTGAAATAATTCCGATTCCTGTGATTGCTTTGTCGTGAAAGCCTCGTTGGGTTTTGATTTGGTTTTTCCGAGGTTGATCGAGTGTGTGTTGCTATTTGTGCACCCCGGCCGGGTTAAAACTTTCTGAAAGCCGTGTCCGCGGTTATGGACGACTTGGAGCACAGTATCTCGATCATAGACAACTATAACTAAAGTAGCGCTATATATTTGACTTTATAATGACTAGTCATCAGCTCCACTATAATGGAATGACTAACTAAAATTGCCCACAATTGCTTGTTTGGTTTGTCGCTTGCGACAATTGTATCTGACTAGTAAGTATTGCAACTACAACGGAATGGCTAAATAAAAGTACCAACAACTGCTGGGTTTTGGGATATCTCATGCTAATTGTATCTGACTAGTAAGTGTTGCAACTACAACGGAATGGTTAACTAAAAGTGCCCACTGCTTATTATATCAGGACGACAATCTATACCTGACTAGTAATTGCTGCAACGATAACTGAATAAATAAAACTGCCCACTGTGTGAGTTCCTCGGTTGACTTCCTCGTTTGGTCTCGAGGGGGAAACACCAGGATGGGTTTTCTTGGTGGTAGCATCAGGTTGGTTCTGAATAGGTCTTTCTTACCCCTCTCTGATAGCCGCCAGTTGTAACGAGTCTCTATAGGTAGTTTAGTGCATGCTGCCGCTGCCGCTTCAGTCCACCATACCTATGTAGGCGAGGACCGCCGAATTCTAGCCTCGCCGTGTATTGGCCTCAGTACTGACGCTCCTCTTCTTCCTTTGCCCTTTGTCGGCACCCCTTTTGTTTAAGCAGGTTTTGAGATCGATGTCGTTAGCAGGGTTACCCTTCCGGCTTGGCCTGGGCAGGGTTATGGACGCCACTGGTTATTCTTCAGGGCTCTTAGCCCATTTGCATCTTGTCCGTAGTCGGACGCTCTATCATTTTCAAGGTGATTTGGATCTTTGTATATTATATCTGTATTCTTGACTCATGGAGTCGCTGTTGTATATATATATGTTCTGTGGGTCCCATCGAGGACTGTTGTGTAATGTTATTACTTCGTTTTCCACCCGCACGAAAGTGCCTGGTGGGCACCTTTGAATCGTTTCTATGCGGGTTTGGCGGGTTTCGCTAAAACTTGCATGGGTCTGATTCTGAGGGTGTTACAGTTCATCCCGATGACGGATAGATATACTCTGGGCCCTCTCGGTGATATCACATTGGTTAGCTTGCAAGCAAGTGATTTGATCACTAGAATGTTATATCATGGGAACAAGAAAAGAGTACATGTCAGTAACGAGATCAAACTAGGTATGGAGATACCGATGATCGAATCTCGGAAATGTAATATATCGTGAAACAAAGGGATTAAGATACTAGCGTAAAAGGTTCCGACAATCACAAGAAAGTCATCGTTGAATGTGTGGGCGTCTGTATGGGTCTCCAGATCCCGCTTCTGATTATTGATCTGAGAGGAGTCTCGATCATGTCCGCATTATTCGCGAACCGTAGGGCGACACACTTAAGAGACACCGGCATCCATTTGGAGCAAAAGTTTCATGCCGAAAAGAAAGGGAAAGCGCGGGAATTTATTTCACTAGACACCGAAACTGTTTCGGTTGAAATTGCTGAAACTGGTTCTGCATGTGAAATGGAATACTAGCAAGGGGTTTTATGTGAATGTTTGTTAATTAAAGTACTTAACAAAATTCTGAATAAATAAATAAAAGAGTTTTATTTAAATGAGAGCTTGCATTAAATTTGGTGAAAATTTAATGCATGTGAGTGGATTTTTGAGTGGAGGCTTTTTAATGGGAGTGGAGGCTTTTCATTTTGAGTGGGATCTCCACCCACATGAATGTGGAAGAGGTGGGGGCAGCCCCCATGGCTGGGCTCCATGCCCCTTGGGTGCCCCCCTCTCCCCTATAAAAGGCCCCCCTCTCCTCCACTCAAAGCACACCTCCTCGTGAAGGATCTCTCTCCCCCTCTAGAATTTATCCCCCATGGTATCGGACTAGCGAGATACATGTCCTTCCGCTGCATCGCTGGAGCGAGGAGGCGGAGGTTGCTCGGTGCCTTGAACGTGTGTGCGAGCACGAATGCGCTGCTGTTTTGCGGCGCTAGGACTTCCTCTCGATCTTGAGATCGGCAAGAGATCGTCTACATCAACCACGAGTTTGGACTCGTTAAGCTTTGTCGGTCTTCAAGGGTATGTTCTCTATGGATATACATACGCCCGTTATTTGTATCTAGTAGATAGATCTTGGTACATAGTTGTTCCCATCGTAGGAAATTTTTTGTTTTATATGCTGCGAACCCTACAATTTCGTTAATTACAAATCATAACAACACCTTTATAAGGAGATAAAAATTTCTATTCCATTAAAAAATTAAGAAACCACTACTCAAATAGAAGTGTTGCCGCTCTTAAAGTATCCTTAGGGAAACATTATGAAGTGAAGAAGAAACACATATCATAAGCATTACATCTTAAATCCATCTATATCCTTAAAGTTAACTTTAGTCCACAAGACTTTAAATATAATGCTAAAACCTTGTTATGTGTTTTATAGTTAACTTTGGTATGTTATAATTAAGTCGTAAAGCATCTCAAGTCCAGACTATTCAAGCAAGCATAAACAACATCAACCACATTCTATCAATTATATTCAAAAAGCTATCAGGATTGTGTAAACCTTAGTAAAGAAATATTTTCTTCAAATGTTATTCTTTTTTCCACTTCAGACAATAGATGACAATAAATAATAATCACATTACTTTATACTTTACTTATTATCCACGATAGATAACACTTAAGTTCTTTATAAGTGATATTACTTGTAAAGTAAAATTTGAAGATAAACAATTATTGTATAAGCAATCTTGAGTAGCATTCCACAATTGTGTAACTCATTGTTTTATGGTATTATAATTACATGTTGTTTCACACTCACAAGCCTTAATAAGAATCACAAGTGTGAAACTTATCTAAAAAGGACAACACATTCTAAATGAACCATTTCCAGTATCCAAACCCTAGGACAACCCTTGTTCCGGGAATTCGAGTTTACGAAATTTCATTACATTACTTATGCATAATAGCATCTTGCATCTTTTAACATTAGTCCTTACCAGACCAATGATGTTGATTTCAGATATTGGATCTTATATTGTCTCGAAGACCATGAGTGCATAATCTTGCAATCACAAAAGGCAAGTTCACACTTGCTCATGTCCTTTGATTATTTTCTGTAAAGTATTTTGAAAATCCATTGTTGTCATCATCTGCATTTGAAAAAGGTCAGAAAACACTATTTTCATAATAATGTGATTATAGGTTACTTACCATGAGGTAATAACCTACTATGAAAGTTCCAGTGGTAAAGGAACATATTATCTAGGACTTAACAACCAATGTCGCCAGTGATTCTTGCGCCGTATATTACGCGTTGACCATGAGATTTGGAATGGGACGGAGAAGTCAGCTATATATTTTCCCTCTCGCATGGAGCCGGATGTGCGGGTCGTGGCTGTTATCACCCGTAGCATGCATATTAATTAGTAATTCGTAGAGGATATGCAACATATGGGTGGGAACCCTCAACGTCCCAGGATAGTTCCGGCATCTGAACGGTCTGTACAAACCATTGCCGTAATTCAATGGGTGGGCATGGCAAACACCAAGGAGACATGCGGGGTCACGGAGAAGGCAGTGATTGGCTTGGATCTTAGGTTGGGCCAGAAACCAAGGAAGTTTGAACGGGGACATACTCTCGGCCGTGCAACAAAACCTAAGGTCTCTCATGGGTAAAGTGACGCACCTCTGCAGAGTGTAAGAACTATAACTTGTTACTCCTTGTTCCGGGAAGGAGCTACGAATGCTCCGGGAAAGGAACTCCATGAAAGTTCTGGTAAACCCGTGAAGGCTGACGGACATAGCTTTTCAAAATAAAAGCAAAATTTGAAGAAATATTTACGAAAACTTGCATTGCCTACGACCTTTGGTCTATAGCTGTAGATATAGTGCATCAAACACTCCTTTCTAGTGAACTTGCTGAGTACGCTCATACTAAACGTATCTTCTTAACCCTTGCTAGATTCTGAAGCCATTAAGACGACGTCTACATCAAGTTATGCTCTAGGAACCATCACCAGAAGCTAAAGTTCTTCAAGGAAGTCAAGAAAGTCAACATATACATCAACTCAAGTGAAGACGAAGTTACTGATCTCTAGCCATAGAACCTATTTCTTTATTGTATTGCAATAGCAGCAATGTCTGACCAATAGTTCGGAGACTAGTCTTATTAGTATGATAGTTTTTGAGTTGTTTATTCCTGATTTTTCTTTGTAAGAAGTTTCTTTCTCTCTCTTTAACCTAGAGTGTTCTCTAGATCTTGTGTAAAGAGTTAAGCTGTAACCTATAGTCATGTCTTGGACCCGCTGTGTTTCTGTTGTACCACTCTGAGGGATGTAATACTAGTGATCGGTGTTTCATTGGTGTTATGTCAATGACTATAGTGTACTACATCATGCAGTGGTATGCTGGGTCACCGCAGGGAATATGCCCTGAGAGGCAATAATAAAGTGTTTATTATGTGTATTCCAAGTATATGATAGATTTTTATTTTGCATGCTATAATTGTATTAATACAGAAACGTTAATGCATGTGTGTTTAATAAACAAACAGAAAGTTCCTAGTTATGCCTCTCTCATAAACTAGCTCGTTAATTAACAAGATGATCAAGGTTTCCTGATCATGGACATTGGATGTTGTTAATAACAAGGTCACAACATTAGTGTAATGGTGTGATGAACATTCATCCGAAGTATAGCATTACGATCAAAAGTCATTGAGTTTATATTGCTATAACAACTTACGAAGTGATCCTAATCATTAGACCATGAGATCATGTTAATCACTAACACCGGAAGAGTTTCTTGATAACATCAAACGTCACATCGTAACTGGGTGATTATAAAGATGGGTTCAGAACTACTAAAGTGTTATGTTGAGGCCCATGGATCAAGAGTAGAATTTGTTCATCCCAATGACGGATAGATATGCCCTGGGCCCTCTAGGTGATATCACATTGGTTAGCTTGCAAGCAAGTGATTTGATCACTAGAATGTTATATCACGGGAACGAGAAAAGAGTGCATGTCAGTAACGAGATCAAACTAGGTATGGAGATATCGATGATCGAATCTCGGACATGTAATATATCGCGAAACAAAAGGATTAAGATACTAGCATAAAAGGTTCCGACGATCACAAGAAAGTCATCGTTGAATGTGTGGGAGTCAGTATGGGTATCTAGATCCCGCTTCTGATTATTGATCGGAGAAGGGTCTCGATCATGTACACATTATTTGTGAACCGTAGGGTGGCACACTTAAGAGACACCGACATCCATTTGGAGGAAAAGTTTCATGCCAGAAATAATAACAAGCGCAGGAAATTATTTCACTAGATATCGAAACAGGTTTTCGGGTGAAATTGCAGAAAGTGTTTTTGCATGTGAAATAAAATACTAGCAAGGGGTTATATGGAATGTTTGTCATTAAAGTAATTGAAAAAATTCTGAATAAATAAAAGGAGTTTTATTTCATGAGAGTTTGCATTAAATTTGGTGGAAATTTAATGGGAATTTGAGTGGAGGGAATTGAAAAGATTTTTGTGAGTGGAGTGTCCACCCACATGAATGAGGGGAGGGCAAGGGGCAGCCCCATGCACCTGCCACCACCTTGGGATTCCCCCTCTCCTATAAAAGGCACCCCCTCCTCACCTCTCACTCACACCTCCTCGTGAAGGATCTCTCTCCCCCTCTAGTATTTATCCCCATGGTCTCGGACTAGCGAGATACATGTTCCCAATGGCTATTTGGCGAGAAAGAGTTGTGCTTCCGCTGCATCGCTGGAGCGAGGAGGCGGAGGTTGCTCGGTGCCTCGAACGTGTGTGCGAGCATGGATGCACTGCTAAGTTGCGGTGCTAAGGACTTCCTCTCGATCTTGAGATCGGCAAGAGATCGTCTATATCAACCACGAGTTTAACTCGTTAAGCTTTGTCGGTTTTCAATGGTATGTTCTCTACGGATACGCATCCGCCCGTTGTTTGTATCTAGTAGATAGATCTTGGTACATAGTTATTCCCATCGTAGGAATTTTTTTGTTTTCTATTATGCAAACCCTACAGTGGTATTAGAGCCGGATCTATGCGTAGATGCTTTACACGGGTAGTACACACATGAGTATGTGGGCGATGATGATCATGTTATTGCTTCTTGGTTGTACTTTGGATATTGGTGGCATAGTGGAATGAAGCGGACCAAACAAACTTTACATGTCCTCGCACATGAGACCTGTTCAACGCTTGACATGCAACTAGTTTGCATAAGTGGCTAGTGGGTGTCTGTCTCTCCTACTATAGTCAATATCTAATTTGCAACGAGTTGTCAACAATTTGGTTATCCTCGTTGTGGTTCATGTTCATAGGTAAGAACAGTTCTATCTTCGAAAGCCCTAAGCCACGTAAAACTTGCAATGGATAAATTAGAGGCATCTAGTTTAGATTGTTGCTGGGCTAGTGTTATGATATGGTGATGTTGTAAGTAGAAGTATGAGATGATAATATTACAACACACATAACGTGTAAGTTCCATAGACCTTGGCCTTACACATAGAGGTATGATAGTGATCATACCACGGTGCACATGATGGATATCATATGCGGGAACCATATCATTTCACTTATAAACATGTGATGTTTGATTGCATCTCATATTGCTTGTTTGGCATTTTATTAGCATAATAATATGATCCCTCATTTAAATATCAAGATAAGAATGTGTTTTTCCTTAAGTATGCACCGATTATGTTTCGTCGCTCCAAGACATCACGTGATGATAGGGCGTTCTTGGATCCACGACCATATTTCGGGTGTAAGACAGTTACACACATGAATAATAAGGTTCTTACTTGGTGAGCCTAGCATGTACAGACATGACCTCGGAACACGGACCGAAAGGTTAAGCATGAGTCATATGGTAGATATGATGCCCATTTGATGCTCGCCTTTGAATATACACCGACTCACCTAATGATCGGACTTGGTGTAGTGGATTTGGTTCATGCAATCACCAAAAAGGCATGAGGAATGTCGTTTTTGAGTGGGAGTTCATTCATAATGTGGATTAGTTGAACTCAGTCTATCATAAACTTAGTCTAAACTTTACAAATTCTGTTGTAGATGGCACCACCTGCTTTTAATTTCAATGTGTTCATGGAGAAAGAGAAACTTGCAACGAACGGTAGCAACTTTACCGAATGGTCCATGAATTTGAGGATCCTCCTCTCTGGTGCACAAAAGCAATATGTGCTAGAAGCGCTACTAGGCCCCCCACCGTTTGATGATGCCCTTGACAAGGAGAAGAATGTCTATCAGACTCGTTAGGAGGACCACAACTTAGTTCATTGCGGCATATTGTATGGGCTAGAGCCAGAACTTCGAAAGTGTTCTGAAAACGGCAATGAATTTGATACAATGGGTGAGTTGAAAATGAATTTCGACACACATGCTGCTGTAGAGAGCTACAATGCTTCAGAAAAGTTCTTTAGCTGCATGATGGAAGAGCACAGCTCCGTAAGTGAGCATGTACTCAAGATGTCGGGTTACGCCGATAAGCTTGTGTCCTTGGGAATATCGATTCCCATTGACTTAGGAATCCATCGTGTTCTGCAGTCTCTGCCACCTAGCTATAAGAGCTTCGTGATGAACTATAATATGCAAGGCATGAAGAAGTCTCTCCCTGATCTTCTGTCAATGCTTAAAACTGCAGAAGTGGAGATCAAGAAAGAACATCAAGTGTTGATGATCAATAAGAACACTGGTTTCAACAAATACAAGAAGGGAAAATGGAAGGGAAGTAAGGGCGGCAAGCCGGTTGCCGTTCCTGAAAAGAAACCTCGAGTTGGACCTAAGTCTGATACCGAGTGCTATTATTGTAAGGGGACTGGCCACTGGAAGCACAACTGCCCCAAGTATTTGGCAGACAAGAAGGCCGGCAAGGCAAATAAAGGTATATATGATATACATGTTATTGATGTGTACTTGACTAGTACTCGCAGTAGCACCTGGATATTTGATACCGATTCAGTTGCTAATATTTGTAACTCGAATCAGGGGTTGCGGAAGAAGCGACCGCTAGCAAGAGGTGAGGTCAAGATGTGTGTCGGCAATGGATAAAGTGTTGATGTGATCGCCGTCGGAACGCTACCTCTCCACTTACCATCGGGATTAGTATAAACTTGAATAATAGTTATCTGGTGCCTACACTGAGCATGAACATTGTATCTGGATTGTGTTTGATGCGAAGTGGTTATTCATTTAAATCCGAAAACAATAGTTGTTCTATTTATATGAATGAAATCTTTTATGGTCATGCACCGATGATGAATGGTTTATTTCTGTTGGATCTCGATAATAGTGTTACACATATTCATAATGTTGATGCTAAAAGGATTAAACTTAATGATGATATATCTGCATATATGTGGCACTACCGTCTAGGTCATATTGGCGTTAAAAGCATGAAGAAGTTCCATTCGGATGGACTTTTGGAATCACTTGATTTTGAATCATTTGATACATGTGAGCCATGCCTTATGGGCAAGATGAGTAGAACGTTGTTTTCTGGTTCAATGGAACAGGCGACAAATTTATTAGAAATCATACATTCTGATGTATGTGCTCCAATGAGTGTGTCGGCGCGAGGTGGATATAGTTATTTTGTTACTTTCACAGATGATTTGAGTAGATACGATTATATCTACTCTATGAAACACAAGTCTGAAACCTTTGAAAAGTTCAAGAAATTTCAGAATGAAGTGGAAAATCATCATAATAGAAAGATCAAATTTCTATGGTCCGACCATGGAGGAGAGTATCTAAGGTACGAATTTAGCACTCATATGAAAGAGTGTGGAATTGTTTCACAACTCACACCTGCCGGAACACCACAGCGAAATGGTGTGTCGGAACGCCGTAACCGTACTTTATTGGATATGGTTCGATCTATGATGTATCTGACGGACTTGTCGTTGTCATTTTGGGGTTATGCACTAGAAACTGCTGCATTCACTTTAAATCGGGCACCATCTAAATCCGTTGAAAAGACACCATATGAATTGTGGTTTGGAAACCTAAGCTGTCATTTCTTAAAGTTTGGGGATGCGATGTTTATGTGAAGAAACTTCAACCGGATAAACTCGGACCCAAAATGGAAAAAAATGTGTATTCATAGGATACCCTAAGGAAACAATTGGGTATTCCTTCTATCACAGATCCAAGGGCAAGGTTTTTGTTGCCAAGAATGGATCCTTTCTAGAGAAAGAGTTTCTCACGAAAGGTGTGAGTAGTCAGAAGGTAGAATTCGAAGAGGTTATTGAACCTTCTCTTCAAAGTATGGCGAGTAGCACAACACCAGAAGTCGTCCCGGAGTTGGCTTCACCAGTTGAAGAGGGAACTAATGATAATGATCATGAAACTCCGAAAGAGAGTACTACCAACTTCGCAGATCTAGCAGGATGCGTGCAGCTCCCGAGCTGTACGGAAACCCTGTTATGAATTTCATGGTTGATGAAATTGATGATCCTACGATGTATGAAGAAGCGATGATGAGCCCGGATTCCAACAAATGGTTAGAAGCCATGAAATCCGAGATGGAATCCATGTATGAAAATCAAGTTTGGAACTTGGTGGACTTACTTCACGACCGGAAGGTCGTGGAGAATAAATGGATTTTCAAAATGAAAACCGATGCTGATGGTAATGTGACCATCTATAAAGATCGACTTTTCGCAAAGGGGTTTCGCCAAATTCAAGAAGTTGACTATGATGAGACATTCTCTCCCATAGCGATGCTAAAGTCAGTTAGGATTATGTTAGCAATTGCTGCATATTTTGATTATGAGATATGGCAGATGGATGTCAAAACCGCGTTCCTCAATGGTAATATTGAAGAAGAGTTGTATATGATACAACCAAAGGGTTTTGTCGATCCTAAGGATGCTAACAAGGTGTGCAAGCTTCAGCGATCCATCTATGGACTGAAGCAAGCATCACGAAGTTGGAATCTACGCTTTGATGAGTGGAGAAGCATCACGAAAGAGTTTGGATTTGTCCAAACTTATGGAGAAGCTTGTATTTACAAGAAAGTGAGTGGGAGCAATGTGGCGTTTTTGATATTATATGTGGATGACATATTATTGATCGGAAATGATATAGATCTTTTAAAAAGTGTTAAAAGTTATCTAAACAGCAAATTTTCAATGAAGGACCTAGGTGAAGCATCATACATATTAGGCATAAAGATCTATAGAGATAGATCTAGGCGCCTAATAGGGCTATTGCAAAGTACATACCTTGATAAGATTTTAAAGAAGTTTAAAATGGACGAAAGTAACAAGGGGTTCTTACCTATGTTGCAAGGCAAGACATTGAGTAAGACTCAAATTCCGGCTACGGCGGAAGAAAGAGAGATAATGGACAAAGTCCCCTATGCTTCAGCCATAGGCTCTATAATGTACGCCATGCTATGTACAAGAACGGATCTGGCACATGCTATTAGTTTGACTAGTAGGTACCAATCGGATCCAGGTTCGGAACACTAGATAGCGGTCAAGAATATCTTTAAGTACTTGCGAAGAACTAAGGATATGTTTCTTGTGTACGGAGGTGATGGAGAGCTAGTCGCTAAGTGTTATGTCAATGCTAGCTTTGACACCGATCTGGATGACTCTAAGTCTCAATCTAGATACATATGTCTCATGAATGGCGGAGCGGTTAGTTTGAGGAGTTCCAAACAACCCGTGGTGGCGGGATCAACAACGGAGGCCGAATATGTTGTTGCTTCGGAAGCGGCTCAGGAAGCGGTTTGGATGAAGGAGTTCATATCCGAACTAGGTGTGGATGCAAGCGCGTTGGACCCAATGGTGATCTATTGTGACAACAATGGTGCCATTGCCAATGCCAAAGAACCAAGGTCTCACAAGTATTCCAAGCATATTAAGCGCCGGTTTCACTCCATCCGTGAACATGTCAAGGATGGAGATATAAAGATTTTTAAAGTACATAAGGATCTCAATGTAGCAGATCCATTGACTAAAACTCTCCCTAGAGCAAAATATGATCAAAACCAGAACTCCGTGGGTGTTAGATTCATCACTATGTAACTAGATTATTGTCTCTAGTGCAAGTGGGAGACTGAAGGGAATATGCCCTGAGAAGCAATAATAAAGTGTTTATTATGTGTATTCCAAGTATATGATAGATGTTTATTTTGCATGCTATAATTGTATTAATACGGAAATGTTAATGCATGTGTGTTTAATAAACAAACAGAAAGTTCCTAGTTATGCCTCTCTCATAAACTAGCTCGTTGATTAACAAGATGATCAAGGTTTCCTGATCATGGACATTGGATGTTGTTAATAACGAGGTCACAACATTAGTGTAATGGTGTGATGAACATTCATCTGAAGTATAACATTATGATCAAAAGTCATTGAGTTTATATTGCTATAACAACTTACAAAGTGATCCTAATTCTTAGACCATGAGATCATGTCAATCACTAACACTGGAAGAGTTTCTTGATAACATCAAATGTCACACCGTAACTGGGTGATTATAAAGATAGGTTCAGAACTACTAAAGTGTTATCTTGAGGTCCATGGATCGAAAGTGGAATTTGTTCATCCCAATGACGGATAGATATGCTCTGGGCCCTCTCGGTGATATCACATTGGTTAGCTTGCAAGCAAGTGATTTGATCACTAGAATGTTATATCATGGAAATGAGAAAAGAGTGCATGTCAGTAACGATATCAAACTAGGTACGGAGATACCGATGATTGAATCTCGGACATGTAATATATCGCGAAACAAAAGGATTAAGATACTACCGTAAAAGGTTCCGACGATCACAAGAAAGTCATCGTTGAATGTGTGGGAGTCAGTATGGGTCTCCAGATCCCGCTTCTGATTATGATCGGAGAAGGGAATCGATCATGTCCGCATTATTCGTGAACCGTAGGGTGGCACACTTAAGAGACACCGACATCCATTTGGAGCAAAAGTTTCATGCTGGAAAGAATAACAAGCGCAGGAATTTATTTCACTAGATACCGAAACAGGTTTTCGGGTGAAATTGCAGAAAGTGTTTTTGCATGTGAAATGAAATACTATTAAGGGGTTATATGTGAATGTTTGTCATTAAAGTAATTGAAAAAATTCTGAATTAATAAAAGGAGTTTTATTTAATTAGAGTTTGCATTAAATTTGGTGGAAATTTAATGGGAATTTAAGTGGGATTTTAAGTGGAGAGAATTGAAAGGATTTTTGTGAGTGGAGTGTCCACCCACATGAATGAGGGGAGGGCAAGGGGGCATCCCCATGTGCCGGCCACCCCCCTTGGGGTTCCCCCCTCTCCTATAAAAGGCACCCCCTCCTCACTTCTCACTCACACCTCCTCGTGAAGGATCTCTCTCTCTCCCTCTAGTATTTATCCCCCATGGTCTCAGACTAGCGAGATACATGTTACCAGTGGCTATTCGTAAAGAAAGAGTTGTGCTTCCGCTGCATCGCTGGAGCGAAGAGGCAGAGGTTGCTCGGTGCCTTGAACGTGTGTGCGAGCACGGATGCACTGCTAAGTTGCAGTGCTAAGGACTTCCTCTCGATATTGAGGTCGGCAAGAGATCGTCTACATCAACCACGAGTTTAACTCTTTAAGCTTTGTCGGTCTTCAAGGGTATGTTCTCTACGGATATACATCTGTCCGTTGTTTGTATCTAGTAGATAGATCTTGGTACATAGTTGTTCCCATCGTAGGAATTTTTTTGTTTTCTATGCTGCGAACCCTACAGGAATTACATAGATAGATCCATACTCATGCAAGGCACATCATATGGACTTTGTCGTGGTATTGCACGGCAGATGCTACTAGGGGTAGCTTACGTAGAGGGATCAAGGCGACGTAGGAGAATCCGGGAGCGAGATTGGCACACGATGTACCCAGGTTCACGTCCCCTCGATGGAGGATCGCTACGTCCTGCTATCAATCCAGTATATGATCATAGATTGGATTACATGGGAGCCATCGTAGGCGGAGGGAGAGACTAGATCTAATATCATGTCCCCGTGGGGGTGCCCCTGGTGGCTTTATATATGCAGCCAGTTAGGGTTTACAAGTATTTGGTGGGCTTTGTATTGAAATCGCCGTCTTGGGACTCCAGTCGGAACCACTCGTCTAGGTCCACATGCGCCAGTCGCCGTATTGGGCGAGTCGACCCGCTCTGGGCTTGGCTTCAGTCGGCTCGATCCAGCTGGCGAATCCGCTTCGTGGGTATACCCCGATTGGTATTCCCCCATCAGTAGTCCCCGAGCGTGTTGTTGATTCGACGCGGGCTTGAGGCAGGGCGCGGAGAGTCTTGACGATGGGTCGTGGCGAACGGCGACGAGCTCCTAAACTGAGTCCGCGGTGGCGAGTCCCCGAGCATGTTGAGTACGCGAGGACGAGTCCGCGATGGCGAGTACCCGAGCGTGTTGAGTACGCGAGGGCGAGTCCGCGGTGGCGAGTGGCGAGGTCGAGCGACCGGCGAGTGCCGCTGTCTGGAGCGCATCGAGTCCCCGAGCGCGGCGAATGCCGAGCTCGAGCGACCGGCGAGCGCCGCTGTCTAGAGCGCGTCGATTCCCTGAGCGTGGCGAATGCCGAGGTCGAGCGACCGGCGTGCGCCGCTGTCTGGAGCGCGTCGAGTATGCGAGGGCGAGTCCGCGGTGGAGAGTCCCCGAGCGCGGAGAGTACGCGAGTGGAGAGTTCTTGGTGGCAAGTCGACGAGGGCGAGCCGCGGTCGTGGAACCACGCGTACACGCAACATGCCTAGGAGTAGTCCCCGAGGCTCGAGTTTGCTTGGAGAGGCGCTTGAGGCTCTTTAGAGATGCATATTCTGAAAATAGTAGTGGTTGCTGTCAAGCATGGCGAGTGGGAAGGTCGAGCGCCCGGCGAGCGCCCAGTCCCCGAGCGCGGCGAGCGGCGAGGTCGAGCGACCGACGGGTGCCGAGTCCCCGAGCGCGGAGAGCGGCGTGGCCGAGCGACCGGCGAGCGCCGAACGACCAAGCACGGCGAGTGGCGCGGTCTAGCGTGCCGAGTCCCCGAGCACGGCGAGTGGCAAGAAAGACACCGCTTTGCTGAGAAGGAGGAAAAAGTACGATGTTAGCATGGCGAGTCCGTGAGCATGGCGAGTCCGTGAGCATGGCGAGTCCGCGAGGGCGAGGTCGCAATGGCGAGGCCATGATGGCGTGGCCACAGCGGGCGACTCACCGACCGTGGCGTGTCGTTGATGATAGCGAGTCTGCGAGGGGAGAGTCCCCGAGTGTGGCGAGTCCGCGATGATTGCGAGTCCGCGAGGGGAGAGTCTCCGATTGGGGCGAGTCCGCGATGATGTTGATTGCGTTGTTTTTGTTAGCGAGTCTCTCATCTTGGCCCGGGGCACCAGTCGCATGGCGACTCCAAAGATGGCTCTCGACTTGGCGTTCTTCCTGGACGATCCGAGGATCGGTTTGCGAGTCCTCGTCCGCAGTATTTGGCCGTGCGAGTCGCGTTGTCTAAGGTTGAGGAGGACATGGTGCTGTTTGTGTAGCACTACCATTTGTCTTGGCCCGGAAGGCTAGTCGAGCAAGGCGACTCCAATGATGGCTCTCGGTTAGCGTTTTTCGTGGACGATCCGAGGCTCGGTTTGCGAGTCCTCGTCCGCACTACTTGGCCATTGCAAGTCGCTCTTTCAAAGGTTGACAAAGGCGAATAGATTTTTCCCGGGGGGGAAGAGACACCCAGTGGTGAGTCCATGCAGCGTGGCATGCGACCCTCTCTGGCGACTCGGACGATAAAGGTCCCTTAGTAGGCACGACGTACGCATTCGACGTAGCGGATGGGGTGGTACGGTAGACGTATGGTCGCACTATGGCGAAGTCGACGCGGCGGACACGGGGTCGGCGCAGCGGACGGAGGTCGCACTATGGCGAAGTCAATGCGGCGGACACTAGGTCTACGCGGCGGACGGAGGTCGCACTATGACGAAGTCAACGCGGCGGACACTGGGTCTACACGGCGGACGAAGGTCGCGCTATGGCGATGTCGACGCGGCGGACACGGGGTCGACGCGGCGGACGGAGGTCGCGCTATGGCGAAGTCGACGCGGCTGACATGGGGTCGACGCGGCGGACAGAGGTCGCGCTATGGCGATGTCGACGCGACAGGCACTGGGTCTACACGGCGGACGGAGGTCGCGCTATGGCGATGTCGACGCGGCGGACACGGGGTCGACGCGGCGGACGGAGGTCGCGCTATGGCGAAGTCGACGCGGCTAACATGGGGTCGACGCGGCGGACAGAGGTCGTGCTATGGCGATGTCGACGCGACAGGCAAGTCCGCAACGGGCAAGTCCCCGAGCCTAGCGAGTCCGCGTTTAAGCGTGTCCGCGTATAGTGAGCCTTTGAGCCTAGCGAGTCTGCGTTCAAGCGTGTCCGTGTTTAGGCGACTTCTCAGAGGCCGGTCGTGGACGAAGAGGCCGATATCGCCGCATCACAAGGGCGTCTATACCCACGTATTTTTTCTTAGTACTTTTTTTCTTAGTACTGATCTTTTTCGCGCTCGTGTCACCGATCAATCGCCTCTTGCTGCCAAATTTGTTGGCTCATTGCGGCGTGCCGACCTGATCAATCGATCAGCTCCATGATAGGCGAGCTCGTAACAAGCAATGAGTCACTCGATCATGCATAAGTTGCAAATAGGGATTAGTATTCATGATTAATTAAACAACCCAGTCAACGGTACTTGCTATCGATAAGGATTGAATTAAATACGAGGAAAACATGCATCGATCTCTGGTACTACATATTGAATTAATAAGAGGAAATCATGCACCGATCTGGTGGTACTACAGATTGAATTAAATACAAGGAAACCATGCATCGATCTCTGGTTCTACATATTGAATTAAATACAAGGAAAGCCATGCACTTTACCGATCGATGTCAGGACTGAGTTGGTATTTGCTTCGGCGTATTGGGCTTAAGTTCGGGACGTCGCAGCACCGGGCTGCACCACTGCAAGCGCCGCCGCCCAGATTGGATCAGCGTATGGATGGATTATTTCCAGGTATAATGGAGCTTCATCAACATGGCGTCGTGTTGGACGGCAGGCGGCTAGAACCAGCTCGATGCGGCCTGGCGGTGAGGGATCCCGCCCGGATTATCACCCTCCAAGCACCGCTTGCCCCACGGTGGGCGCCAACTGTCGTGGTATTGCACGGAAGATGCTACTGGGGGTAGCTTACATAGAGGGAGCAAGGCGACGTAGGAGAATCCGGGAGCGAGATTGGCACACGATGTACCCAGGTTCACGTCCCCTCGATGGAGGATCGCTACGTCCTGCTATCAATCCAGTATATGATCATAGATTGGATTACATGGGAGCCGTCGTAGGCGGAGGGAGAGACTAGATCTAATATCATGTCCCCGTGGGGTGCCCCTGGTGGCTTTATATATGCAGCCAGTTAGGGTTTACAAGTATTTGGTGGGCTTTGTATTGAACTCGCCGTCTTGGGCCTCCAGTCGGATCCACTCGTCTAGGTCCAGCATGCGCCAGTCGCCATATTGGGCGAGTCGACCCGCTCTGGGCTTGGCTTCAGTCGGCTCGATCCAGCTGGCGAATCCGCTTCGTGGGTAATACCCCGATTGGTATTCCCCCATCAGACTTCAACAATGATCATACATGGAGAGATTAGATCAAGTTACCATCATAAACCCAAAGTATAGGGGGTGGACTACTCCCTCTTCATCATGGTGATGATGCTGGAGATGTTGGAGAAGGTGGAGATCCCTCCGGAGGAGGCTTCGGCAGAATTTCCCCCTCCAATCTTTGCTGAATCTGACTCTGTTTGATGGTGTTTTCGTCTCTGGTGTTGGGGATATGCTATATGGGTATCCTCATAGCATGTCACTTATCCGGATAACTCGGGTGGCCCATAGTCGGTAGCATGGCCTATGGCCTGCTGGGCGACCTAGTTAGATGGATCCAGAAGGGAGGCCCATGTCGGATGAAGGAAGGCTACGGTGGAGTTACCAACGTACCCGGAGCCTTGGCGTGCAAGATACACAATACTTGTAATAGACGGTGTAGGACTCTGTAACCTGTCCGGCTAGGACTTTTCCCTGTAACCCTAGGACCTGGCGACTATATAAGTCAGGCCTATGGGAGCCTTTAGGGAACAACCTAGTATCGATTCATACAACCTCGCACAGCGAACCTATCTCTGTAACTCGGTGTATTGCCCTTATAGTGATTTATAGCAGGAGTAGGATGCCACCACCGTTGTGGGATCTGAACCTGGGTAAGCTGTGTTACCTCGTACCCGTCAACCGTCGGCCTTATCCCACGTCTCTAAACACGCACTATGAGGATCCCTCCATGGCGTACTCGTCCGCAATACCACGACAGTTGGCGCCCACCGTGGGGCAAGAGGCGCTTCAGGCTCTTCAGCGGGCGAGGACCAAGATCTTCGCGGGAATCAGCGAAACCTTAGCCATTGGTCGCGTTCTCTTCTCCGGCAACATTCCGATCGTCCCTCCTGACGAGTTCTGGATTCCGGTGAAGACGAACCCTACGCGGTGTTCGATCATTCCTATCGGAGACATCCACCTCTTCATCGGCGAAACCGAATCGGGCACCAGTTCCCTGGGAGTCGGAGGAGCATCAAGCCCCGCACGGACTGCCTATGGGCAGGATACGTTCGCGGAAGGATCAATGTCGGATCTCTCTTTGGAGTTTGCCAGCAAAGATCGGAAAGCACCAAGCCCCGCACGGACCGCCTACGGGCTTGATACGTTCGCGGAAGGATCAATGTCGGATCTCTCCTCAGAGTCGGCGGCAAAGATCGGAAAAATTCAAGGCCCACCCAAACCGCCCCTGTGCAGGATATAAAGGTGGAAGATCACTACAAATCCGTCGGCTTCGTCCGTGCGTCTAGACAACAGAGATCCAAGTTCGTCTGCGTGGTTACCAGCTTTGATCTGGCACGCTGCGTTCAGAGAGAGGGCGAAAACCCCCGTGATTACCTGGCCAGGTGGCTCCGTATACGAGCCGATTTGGCCCACTACCCCGATGATAACGCTTTGTATCACTTCGTGGAAGGACTGGACCATGGCATGTTTCTCCGACATTCTCTAAGACGGCAGCAGGCAACAGGACACCTTACCCTCGAAGAGATGGTGAGAACTGTCAACAACTACGCGGAAGCTGACGCAGCAGCCCAGATGGATCTTGCGCTCAGAGACGGAGAACCTCCGATTCAACAGCCGCCGCCACTGCCTCCCGCCGCCATCGTCGCAGTAGCACCACCACCTCCAGTCATCGTCGAGGCCGTTGCACCTCCACCGCCCATCATCGAGGAAGTCCTGGCACCCTCCGACTCTGTCATTGACGCGCTTTATGCTGATTTCAGTGCAGATTCAGAGGACATAGACTTCAGTCCGGAAGAGCTAGACTCCGCTATGCAGGAGATGGAGGAGGAGTACTCGCGCGACGAGCAATCCAACAACGCCGTCACGTCTCGAGGGGTGTTCGTCACCATTGGGATGGCGATGGATGAAGATCGACCCGGACGAGCTCCGCCTACGGCACTGGAAAAGGGGAAGGGGACACTTATTGCTGCTGACGATGATCGCGCAAAAGTCATGCCTCCTCCGCATAATCCAGTACAGCAGCCGCAGGAACTCGGCACCGGCCCGAGCAACAACAACACCGCAAACTTGCCGCCTCCAACATCCACGTCGGTAGCAGCCCAAGTTACTCCAGCTGATAGAGTGATGTATGGCAATCTCCTCGTCGAGCCACTAACCGTTGCTCATATCCGGAACGTGACCCAGCTTGACGAGAAGTGCCAGCAGCTGCTAGAGGAAGCGCAGGCCATCGCGGAGCAAGGCGCTAAACTAGATCGAGATCTGGTCAACGCGCAGAAGTCCATAGAGAAAGCTAGAGCAATGGAGGCCGAGTACAAGACTTTACTACAGCAGCAGAAGGCTAAGAAGGCTCCGGCTCACGTCATCAACGATCCTGGTGTGCGGCGTAACCTAGGATGGGCCCCCTCGAAGTTGGCACAGGCCAAGCCGTACATTGACAGTGAAGGCAAGCAGGTGATGCCCACCCCAATCCTTAACCTCGCCATCACCAAGACCCTTCTGGAGCAGGATAGATCGCCTGAGGCAGTGGAACAGGTCTATGACCAGTGGCCAAGGCGGTGAAGCAGCAGGAAAAGGCCACCTCTCAGAGGCTTGAGTCTGACCCAGCGCCCTGCCAATCTAGCCAGTACATGCCGCCAAGGGACAGATCTCCTCTTGATGTCGGGTCCCAGGCGGGTTCATCAGAATGAAGACGGAGGGATGCGTGCAACAGGAAGGATGCCATCCCCATATCCTCTGACCATGGAGAAAAAGCCCGACCTCGTCGCCTATCGCCACCGCCCCGATCTTCCCGACATCACGAAGATTACAAGGCTCAACATCGTACGGATATGCCCCCACCAAAGCAGTGTGGCATCGTCATCCGCGAGTACACGGAGCAGACCCGTCATGACGGAGAGCACAACCAAGGACACAAGAGCAGGTCACGCCATGACCCTACGCGTCCGACAAGCAACCGTGACAGGCGTGAGGTGTCATAGGAGGGTAACAGGAAGAAGGATAACCCACCACCACCTCCGCCTCCATCACCACCAAGAAGTCACCATGGCGGAGGAGGCCCGTGTCGTTCACGCAGACCATCCCCTGTTGACAAAAAGAAGAAGAACCTAGAACCATACGATGCACGTTCACGGATCGATAAGATCCACGAGGCCCGGGAAGGACCATACCTGGGACCACATTGCTTTGGACCTGCAATATGGTCCGCAACTTACCCAAAAGTTTCCGGATTGACAAGACCATAAAACCCTATGATGGCACCGCCAAGCCAGCCACATGGTTGAAGGTCTACGACAACGCGGTGGAGATTTCCGGAGGCAACCCCAACGTCGTCGTCAAGTACCTCCCAGTAATGTTGGCGGGCACGGCCCATCAATGGATCGACGACTTGCCGGAGAAATCCATCTACAACTGGTTGGACATGCAAGAAGCGTTCACCAAGAACTTTGAGGGTACATACAAGTGTCCCTGTACTGTGGGCGATCTACAACGGTGCGTGCAAGAGAAAGACGAGACATCTCGCGCCTACCTCTCCCGCTGGTTGGATATGAAAAATTCCTGCACAGGAGTGCACGCTCAGACCGCCATGGCTGCCTTCATCGATGGGTTGGAAAGGGGCATGCTACTCCGACATAAGCTGAAGCGCTTGCAGGACAATCACCAGCTTGACTTGAACCAGATGATTCAGTTGGCTAGTGAGTTCACAGCTGCCGACGACGATGCACGTGGCTCCTTGCCGGCAATGTCCGTTCCAACTCAAGCTCGGAGGAACAACAGTACAAAGCGGAAAACCGCTCTAGAAGAAAAGCAATCTACCGACATGATCGCTATGACTTTTGTAGGACGAGGAGAAGGCAGACAACGTGCCCGAGGAAGGGGAGCTGGTCGTGGGCAGCAACGAGGAAGCAAAACCACCTCGATGCCGCTCCGCGTTCCCCAAACCTACGAGGAGTACCGCGATATGCCGTGCCTCGTACACCTCGACGCCAACGGCAAGGCCACCCATACCAATCGACACTGCAAGTTCATCAACGACCTCAAGGAAGACCCGGAGTCCGGCTACAAGCGAAGTCGGAAGAACAGACCGCGAGGCAAGGGCAAGGGGAAGAAGAAGGAGGAGGAGTCCAAGGATTCAAGTGACATGGACGAAGACGTTGACCCCAAACACGCCGCCAAGAGCGACGACAAGGGCAAGAACCCCTTCGCAAAGAAGGCTCCAGTCTACCACACTTTCCTTGGCACCCGCACCGTCCGACAACAGAAGACCTCTCTGAGGATCCTGATGGCCACTCTCCCCCCAGTTCCCCAGTACCTGCGCTGGTCGGAGGTTCCAATAACTTGGGACAGTACGGATCACCCAGAACTTGTGCCCACGGAGAACCAGTACGCCATGGTCATCAACCCCTTGATTGAAGGCGTGGAGTTCACCAAGTGTATGGTGGATAGTGGAAGCAGCATCAACATCATGTACCTGGATACACTGCAGAAGATGAACTTGACAGAGGAAAACCTAAGGCGGACCAACACCATCTTCCACGGCGTAGTCCCTGGTCGGGAGGCTCGGTCCCTTGGGTGCATTACACTTCAGGTTGCCTTTGGCGATGTTAACAATTACCACCAAGAGCGCATGACCTTCGAGGTGGTCCCTTTCAAGCGTGTACCACGTCATATTCGGCCGCGACATATTCCACACGTTCATGGCCAAACCATGCTTTGTCTACAACAAACTCAAGATACACGGACCAAACGGTATCATCACCGTATCCGGAAGCTTTACCAAGGCAAGGGACGGCGAGATCAATGAAGCAGCCGTTGCAGAAGCTGTCCTCTACAGCGAAGAATTAAAGGAGATCCAGAGCAAGGTCGATGACTCAGAGATGCCCGCGTCAAAGAAGCATATCTCCGAATCTGCTCATGCGTTCAAGGACGCCATCGAGACCAAGTCGGTGGAACTTGTGGTAGGCAATGCCTCCAAGGTCACCGCCATTGGGACGAACCTGGATCCCAAATAGGAAAGCGCGCTCGTCGAGTTCCTCCGTGAGAATAGGGACATATTTGCCTGGCAACCTGCCGACATGAAAGGTGTACCTAGGGAACTTGCCGAGCACAGCTTAAACATTGATCCAAAATGCAAACCAGTGAAACAACCTCTATGACGCTTTGGGGATGAGAAGAGATGCGCCATTGGCAAAGAGATAGCTAGGTTACTTAAAGCTAGATTTATCCGAGAAGTCCTTCACACCCAATGGGTGGCCAATCCTGTACTTTTCCCCAAAAAGGGAACCAATGAATTAAGAATGTGCGTTGATTACACCGGCTTGAACAAAGCATGTCCCAAAGATCCGCTTGTTTTGCCTCGCATTGACCAAGTCATTGACTCGACGGCTGGCTCGGAGCTTTTGTGTTTTCTCGATGCATACTCAGGATACCATCAGATCAAGATGAGGAAGTCGGGCCAATTGGGCTGAAAAACGCAGGTGCTACCTACCAGGGGACAATGCAACGTTGCCTTCACGACCAAATTGGTCGAAACGTTCACGCCTATGTGGACGATATCGCGGTGATGTCTAAAAAGTCAAACGACTTAATCTCTGACTTAAAAGAAACCTTTGATAATCTCCGGAAATACAACATGATGCTTAACCCTAAGAAGTGCGTCTTCGGGGTTCCAGCCGGCAAATTGTTGGGCTTCATTGTTTGCCAACAAGGAATCGAGGTCAACCCGGAGAAAATCAAGGCCATCCTAAACATAAACCGTCCGACATGCCTAAAGGACATTCAACGACTAACAGGTTGTGTTGCAGCAGTTAGTCGGTTCGTCAGCCGACTTGGAGAGAAGGCTCTGCTGCTGTACAAGTTGCTGAAGAATGCGGACAAATTCACGTGGACGGACGAAGCAGATGCAACATTGAAGCAGCTCAAGGAGATTCTTTCCTCAGCGCCCATCCTTGCAGCACCCGAACCTGGAGAGCCCCTGTTAATTTACATGGCGGCAACCAACCGGGTTATCAGCATCGTCGTCGTGGTAGAGCGGAAGGAACCAGGCTATGAGCACGGAGTTCAACGACCAGTTTACTATGTGAGCGAGGTCTTGACGGAGTCCAAGCAGCGTTACCCGCACTACCCAAAGATAGCTTATGGAGTATTCCTTGATTCTCGAAAGCTGAGGCATTACTTTCAGGAGCACCCAATCACAGTGGTGAGCAAGACTCCACTGTCCAACATTATCAATAACAACGACGCTACAGGAAGGGTCGTGAAGTGGGGCATTGAACTTGCCTCCTTCGAGATCACCTACAAGAGACGCGACACTATCAAGTCACAAGCCCTGGCGGATTTTGTTGCAGATTGGACGGAGATGCGAGACGCTACTCTGTTGCCAGAACCAGAGTACTGGGTGATGCACTCTGATGGATCAAAGCTGCTCAACGGCTCGGGGGCTGGTGTATTGCTACAGTCACCAACAGGAGACAAGCTACACTACGTTCTGTAGATCCACTTCGAGGCTACAAACAACATGGTGGAGTATGAAGCACTCATTCACGGACTACGTGTAGCCAAGGATATTGGTATCAGGCGCATAGTTTGTTGTGGAGATTCCGACTTGGTTTCCCAGCAGGTGGCTAGCACCTGTAATGCGCGGAACCCTATGATGGCGGCATATCGAGACGAAGTGGACGAGATAGCCAAGAGCTTATTGGGCTACAAAGTCAAGTATGTACCTAGGGAACAAAACGAGGCGGCTGATCTGCTCTCTAAGCTTGGATTAGGGCGCAAGCGAATTCCGCCAGGAGTTTTCCTAGAGCACCTGCACACACCATTCGTGAAGGGGGCCGACATCAACAACCCGGATAGAGCTGATTCTTTCGTCAACATGGTGACTAAGATCCCTCCGGCTTGGACAAAACAGTTCATGGAATACCTCGAACATGGAACTTTGCCCGACGATGAAGTCGAAAGACGGCAGATAGTACGACAAGCAAATGGTTATACCATAATCAATGGGCAACTCTACAAAAGGAGCACTACTAGTGTATACCTAAAATGTGTTTCCCAGCTAGAAGGTATGGAAATCCTGCGTGAAATCCATCTCGGAGATTGCGGGCATCACGCCGATCCTCGATCATTGGTCGCGAAAGCCTTCCGGCAAGGATTCTACTGGCTGACCGCGAAGGCGGACGCCGGCAAGCTGGTTGAGACATGCATGGGATGCCAGTATTATGCCCGATAACCACATGTTCCTGTTGAAGAACTACGAACAATACCAATAACTTGGTCGTTTGTAGTCTGGGGGCTGGACATGGTGGGACCGTTACAGACATCACCTTGTGGGTTTACGCATCTGCTTGTAGCAGTTGACAAATTCACTAAATGGATAGAAGCTAAACCCATTAGAAAGCTTGATGGGGCAACTGCCCTCAGGTTTGTCCGGGATCTAGTGGTGAGATTTGGTCTCCCACATAGCATTATCACCGACAATGGCAGCAATTTATCACTCGGAGAAGTGGAGGCTTATTGCTAGGAGAAAGGCATCCGACTTGACCTTACATCTGTGGCACACCCACAATCCAATGATCAGGTTGAGCGAGCCAATGGATTAATTTTGCAGGGAATCAAGCCACGTCTTGAGTCACCGCTACATAGAGCAGCTGGAGCCTGTGCGGAAGAAGTTTCCATCTATGCTGTGGAGTTTACGGACTACACCCAACAGATCCATCGGCTACACCCCTTATTTCATGGTATATGGAGCAGAAGCCATCCTTCCTTCCGACATTCTTCATGATGCACCAAGAGTCACCGCCTACGACGAGGATGACGCTGAAGAATCCAGACGCCTAGATGTGGACCTTCTCGAGGATGATCGCGTTTTGGCATGCCAAAGATCCGCCATCTACCAGCAGAAGCTACGCAGCTACCATAGTCGCCGCGTTCGGCATCGCTCATTTAAAGAGGGGGATTTGGTGCTCCGACTTAAGCAGAAGAAGTCACACAAATTATCCCCGCCATGGGAAGGACCGTTCATCATAAGCAAGGCGCTTCTCAATGGGTCTTACTACCTTGTTGACAATCGTGAACTAAAGGATAGACCCAACGAGGATCAGAAGCGTAAGAGACGTGACCCGGATGATGACTACCCGAAGCTTGATCGGCCATGGAACATAGCAAAACTACGTCCTTTTTATACTTAGCATTTTTTATCTAATTGTGTATCTCTTATATGATCAATGAAATAAAGCTCTCTGGTTCACTCATATTTCTGAGTCTTTTACCTCCTTTAGTGTTCATTTTTGGATCATGTAAAACCTTTATGCACAAGTCTTGCGTTTGCACTTGTGAAAATTCCGCCTACGGGCGTTAGCTTAAGTTTTCTGGTCTACACTTTCTTTGTCGTTTTTATGTGGATTCTGGAGTAGTAACTTTTGTCACTTATTGTCGGCGATTTTGTGCTCAGGTTATTGACGGTGCCATTGGGCATCATCACCTGAGCGCATGGTTCCGACAACGAGTCTTCCGACTCACGAAAAGTCAAACATAAGAACCAAAGTAATGAATAAGCCAGCACTTTCTTAAAAAATATATACATGCTGGAAACTAGTTCTTAAGTAGCAGGAAATAACAAGCATTGTTTTCCGCCTTAAGTCACATCAACAAGTTTTTTCCGCGCATACACCAAAGGTGAAACAAATATTACAAAGTTGTTTTTCATTCCTTTGGCGCAGGAGACTTGGAAGCAGCATCGTCACCAGCCGGAGAATCACCCTCAACGTCGGCACTGTGGTGGGACTCGGAGGAGTCTTGGTTGACGCTATCGATGGTGTTCATGGGAACGAAGACGTCGATGTCCACCAACTCGGCAACTCTGGTGTCATAACCCGCGAGTGACAACAAGATGGCTTCATGATCAATCTCTTTGCCGTCATCGTCAACATCGGGGATACCAGAGGTCACCGTGTCGATGTTGGCACCTTCGTAGTGTGCCTTCACCATTGATAGCGCATCCTTGCGCCAGCCCGTGCACATGAAGCTTTCCAGCTTGTGACACGCTCGGGGGCTCGGCGCAGAATCTTCGAGTACTTCGCCATAGAGTCCGATGCCTTGATATTTATATGGAGGGGCTTGGCAATATATTTGGCTTGGGTGATGGCGGTGTTGATGAAGTTGCCGGCAAGAACCATGCATTCCTTGTCTGAAGGAGGCGATCGGGTTAAACCCATAGGAGCTGCAAGTTTCGACAAGGAGCACATGAAGTTCAATAAATTCAAAGTATCCAGACTACAGAAATACAAGGAGGAGGAAACTTACTGAAGATGCTGGCCTTAGACTGCCAAAGGGTGTCCGCCAGGTATTCTTTCTCTTGCTGGAGGAGCTTATACGCCTCGTTGTGGCATTGGTTTTGCTCATCAGCAGCTTGCTTTTGATCTTTCAAGACCGCAAGCTCCTCCTTCAAGCGATTGATTTCCGCGGAGGCGGAGTCCTGCGGGGCCTTCATGGAATCCTCATGCATTTTCAGCATTTCTTTCCTCTCCTCCTTAAGGATCTTATTTTCGCTGTCCAACTGCTGGATGTGCTTGGACTGCTCGACAATATCCTTGGCCTTTGCAACATGTTCTGAAAGGTCGGAGAAAACAAAGTACACGGTAAGTACTCGGAGAATGAAGGCACAAGACCAAGACGGAATGCGCAAAAAGAAAACAAAATCTTGTTTTTGATGATCTGTTCCTTCAAGATGGCAGCTTTACCCTTTTCGGCTTCAAGATCTGCGCGCATCTTCTGGTACTTGTCATTGGCCATGCCCCTCCGAGCATTCTCGTTCTATGGAAAAAAGAAAAAAGTTAAACCGTTGTTTAGTCTACTTGGAGCATCTAGTCGGAAATTTTCCACCTAGACGCTCGGGGGCTACAGCGAGAGTTTTTTACTTAGCAATATGCTTAGCTTTTCTTTAAGCATATAGTCGGAACTAATTCAGTTCTCGATTAGAAGCTTGGGGGCTACAGTATAAAGTTTTTAACTCGGAATCTGCTTAGCTTTTCTTTAAGCGTCTAGTCGGAACTAATTCAGTTACAACTAGAGGCTTGGGGGCTACAGTATTGAAAATTATAAACACTGCGTATGCTACTCTTAAAGCATCTAGTCGGAATAGTTCATTCCATCTAAATGCTTGGGGGCTACAGTGAGAGTTTTTTCTAACTTAGTCACTCTTAGAGCATATATATGCAAAACCTATGGTTTTCCGTCTACATCCTCGGGGGGATACAGTGGGATACTCATATGAAATGAAAAAGGCAAAGTAAAAATTACAAGTGCAATAACCTTGAGGTTTATAGCGCTATCGGCTAGCAGCTTGCCAAAGGAGATGCTATTTCCTCGCAATATTTATGCTTGTCGGAGGAGCTCCTCAAGATCGCACGTCGGAGATGTCGGCGCTGCTCCAGGAACCACAGATGTGCTACTCGGCGTAAGCGCCGGGTAAACTATCTTTGGGAACTCAAAGGATTTCTGGGGAGCAAGGGCGCCGCCTTCGGCAGAAGTACCAGCTTCCACCACCGCCTTGCCGCCACCGATGGCATCCTTAGCCGGAGCTTCAGCCATTTGTTGAGCGGTGATCTCCTGCGTTGCCTGCTTGCCGACAACAGCAAGTTCGGTAGAGGCGCCAGAGTCCACTTACATGGCGGAAGGGCCTGATGCCTCCTTAGCTTGTGAGCTTGTCGGGGCAGACGAGGGCTTGACGACAGGAGTAGCAGGGGCGATGGTGGGGGAGGCGTCGCGATGCAGCATATCTTTGATATTTCGAGAAGCCCCCGATGTTTTGGAGGTCTTCTTGAGGCTGGTCGTGTCTTTCTTCCTGAAACGTGCAAAATGCATAAGTACAGTAACAAGACAGATAAATAGACAATGTCGGAGAATGAGAAGCTTACACTAATGGGGGTGCTTTGGCAAAAATCCCGGTGGTTCTTCTCTTTTCCGCCTCCAGGGCGGCGGTAGTCTTTTTGGAGGCTCCACCCTCCGTCTTCTTTTTCTTGCCTCCATCGGCAGCGTCAGAGGTGGAGCTCTTCCGCTTTTGCTCCAACAGGACTTTGTCGTCGGACACGACCGTGACTTCCTTCATCTTTGGATCATAGATTTGGGCAGCCAGGTTGCCCTCCTCTAGATCGTTAAGCTTTTGAGTAAGAAATCACCATGTTAGATAAAAAGACATTTGCAATACGGAAGAACTGGAGCATATGTCATGCACGGAAAATAAAAATCTACCTTTGGGCACTTGTCGTCTACGAACATGTCATGCACGGAGTCACTCGAGAAGTTGTCCACGGAGATGCGGAGACTATCCCTTCTGTCGCTGGTATACTCGTGCATGTACTTCGCGCGGTGCTACAGAGGTTGGATTCGCCTGATGAACCAGCACATGGCTAGGTCCAAGCCGGTCAAACTCGTCTCTACAAACCATTCAATCCGCCTTATAGCGCGAGAAGCGTCGAGGTCGGAGGGAAGGGAGGCTTGGGATCTCCATGTGGAAACTTCAGCGGCGGCTCCGTCCACGAAGTCCGGGTACGTTACTTCGCGGCCCGCCAGAGGAATGTCGGGGCCGTAAAATTACGCCCGCTGCCAATTCTTGCAGGACTCGTGACCGACGATGTCGGGGAACCGCCGGCCAGGTCGAATCTTGAAGCTTATGGTGCCGCAGTTCCTAAGCTCCTCCTTACTATGTCCGGCTTCACATTTGACGGTGAAGAAGTACACAAAAAGGTCTAACCTAGGCCTTATCCCTCGCAAAGTTCCGCGAAGTTGCTAAGAACTAAGATACAATTGGGGGAGAGGTTATGGGGCTGGACCCTATAGTGGTTTAAGACGGAGAAGAAGAAGTGGGAGATAGGCAGGGAAGCGCCGCGTACCAGCTGAGCTTTTAGGTACACCTTTTCTCCGGCTTGGGGAGAAGGTGTCAACTCGCCGGCCGGCGCCGCCCGCCAGGCAAGCCCCTCCGTCGCGGGGAGGTAGCCTTCGGCGACCATCTCTTGGATATCGCGGTCGGTGATGTCCGAGCCGCGCCAGTCGCCCTTGTGCGAGTCTGACTCCTCCTCCAGTGGCTCTAGCGCCGCCAAATTTGGGTCGTCGTCGGTGGATTCGATCACCGCCGATGCGGGGATAACCAAACCCTCTGGGGGCACGACGACGGAGCTCGCCGGCTTCGCCATGGCTTCGCTCGACGCCGCCATTGCTGGAGAAGTGCTGCTGCTAGCCATGGGGTGAAGATTGGGTGCGACTGGTGCAGATGGGAGCTAGGGTTTTTTCAAGGTTTCTCGCGGAGAGCTCGAGGAGATGCGCGGCTGGAGGAAGAAGATGATGCAAGAAGAATGAGGTAAAAAGTGGAAATTTCCCCACGGTTACTATTTATCATCCTCGGCGTCAAGATTCGTGAAGCTTGATCGGACGGTTGCCGCGTAGACGACGTGTTCGCGAACGTGCGCGGAAATTTTGCCACGTTCGTATCGCTCGCGCGGGAAAATCGGATATGATTGTGTTCTCTGCATGTGTGAGTTACGAGGCGTCGCTGACCTAAGCCTCCGACGTCCTAGCTGACATGGGTAGATGAGCCGTCACGTCGAAGATTTCGACATAGACGGATTCAATCCGACTATGGAAGAGTACAATGGAAGATTCGGCATTTTCCGGCTTACAAGTTGAAGACGGAGAAAACTTTGCAGGGTTCTTTGGGAGGACTACAAGATATTGCTTGACGATTTGCCGACATCCAACTAGACGGAGCATTCATCTGAAAAGGCAAGACGGCGCAAGATCTCAGAGTTCTCCGGGGGCTACTGTTGGGGATATGCTATATGGGTATCCTCATAGCATGTCACTTATCCGGATAACCCGGGTGGCCCATAGTCGGTAGCATGGCCTATGGCCTGCTGGGCGGCCTAGTTAGATGGATCCAGAAGGGAGGCCCATGCCGGATAAAGGAAGGCTACGGTGGAGTTACCAACGTACCCGGAGCCTTGGAGTGCAAGATATACAAGACTTGTAATAGACGGTGTAGGACTCTGTAACCTGTCCGGCTAGGACTTTTCCCTATAACCCTAGGACCTAGCGACTATATAAGTCGGGCCTATGGGAGCCTTTAGGGCACAACCTAGTATCGATTCATACAACCTCGCACAGCGAACCTATCTCTATAACTCGGCGTATTGCCCTTATAGTGATTTATAGCAGGAGTAGGATTCCACCACCATTGTGGGATCTGAACCTGGGTAACTTGTGTTACCTCGTACCCGTCAACCGTCCGCCTTACCCCACGTCTCTAAACACACACTGTGAGGATCCCTCCATGGCGTACTCGTCGGCAATACCACGACATCTGGTGTGCTCCGTGTCGAGGACTCCCTAGGGCATCCTTATATAGGGGTTTTTAGGTCAAGAGAACTCCGTAGGCAAAAGAATCAAGGCGATCAGACGACCGAGGAGGGAAAGAGGGCAGGTGGCGCGCCCCCTGGGCTAGGCACGCCACCTAGGATCTTTTTGTAGGGGTTCGTAGCATGGAAAACAAAAATTTTCTATCGCATACAAACAAACAAGCCAAGATCTATCTACTAGATTGTAGCAACGAGTCAATGGAATAACTTACCCTCGAAGATTCCAAAGCGGTTAACAAGAGCAGATTCTCGTGGGTGATGTAGTCGTACACTTCCGATCTCAAGATCGCGTAGACGATCCTTCCGGCGCTGCGTTCCGGCAGCGCTCCCGCAGTCGGTCACACGTTCGGTACTCGACGAAGACCTTCCTCTCCCTTGTTCCAGCAGGCAGCGGAGGTTGTAGCACTCTCCTCGCGATTCCGGCAGCACAACGGCGTGGTACCGGAAGTAGAGGGGAGATCCCGCAGGGCTTCGCCTTAAGCCGGAGCGAGTATGGTGGAGTATGAGAGAGAGCTATTAGTGGTCTAGGGTTTAGACACACCAATTAGAAGGCTCTAAACCGAAGGCTAGTGCAATTAGAAGCTCTAAACCAAAATGGCTCTAAACCGGAGATTAGAGGATAGGAACTTGTGTGTCTAGAGGAGGAGGCCCTGCCCCTCCTTTTATAGGTGGGAGGGGCGGCCAAGGGGAGGGGAGTCCCTCCCCAAGTCGGCCTTGGTTGGCGCGCCGGCTTGGAGGGACTCCTCCCCCAAGTCGGTTCCAACCACCTCTTGCTTGTTTCCCACAGTTTCATGTTTCACACATTTTCCTGTTTTCCACAGTTTCCTGTTTTAGACGTTTGACTTTCAAACTAGCAGTTTGACTTTTCAGTTTTGGAAGAGCAAGAACACTTAGTACATGATGCAATCATTCAATATGTAATGACACATTCATGTACCCTCCCCCCCGGAGTGCCGGACAATCCGGAACCTTCTAGAACATTCCCGATGAAAACACCGGAATCATTTACGAACTCCGAAACGGGACTTTCCTTATATGAATCTTATTCTCCGGACCATTCTGGATCACCTCGTGATATCCCGGATCCCACCCGAGACTCCGAACAACATTCGGTCTCTTTCTCATAATACCATAACTACTCAAACAACGTCGAATCCTTAAGTGTGTCTCCCTACGGTTCGTGAATTATGCGGACATGATCGAGACACTTCTCCGAACAATAACCAATAGAGGAATATGGAAATTCATATGGCTCCCACATATTTCTACGATTACTTTGCGATCGAATGAACCACTTACATACGATACCAATTTCCCTTTGTCTCACGATAGTTTACTTATCCGAGGTTATGATCGTTGGTATCTCTGCATACCTAGTTCAACCTCGTTACTGATAAGTACTCTTTTCTCGTTCCCGTGATATGTGATCCCTTGTGAGCCAGTCACATGCTTGCAAGCTAATTGGATGACATTCCACCGAGAGGGCCCAGAGTATATCTATCCGTCATATGGATGGACAAATCCCACTCTTGATCCATGTGTTTCAACCAATACTTTCCGAACACTCAATGCCACCTTTATAGCCACCCAGTTACGGTGTGGTGTTTGATGTCATCAAAGCATCCATCCGGCAAAGGTGATATGCATGATCTCATGGTCGAAGGAATTAGGTTACTATGTATCAGAAAGCATATAGCAATTGAACTATTAAAATGACTTGATCTTTATGCTACGCTTATCTATAGGAGTATGTCCATCACATCATTCTCCTAATGATATGACCCTGTTGTTAATAACATCTATATGTTCATGATCAGGAAACCATGATCATATATTAACCAACAAGCTAGTTTAACAAGAGGCTTTACTAGGGACTCTTATTTTAGTTTACAAATCACACAAGTATTAATGTTTCCGGTTAATACAATTATAGCATGGTATGTAAACATTTATCATAAGTGTGAAGATATGATAATAACCACTTTATTATTGCCTCTTGGGCATATCTCCAACAGTCTCCCACTTGCACTAGAGTCAATAATCTAGTTTCAAACCTTTGTGTATATAACACCTATGGCTTTCCGGTGTTGTATGTACACGATTGCTAGTGGTCAACTGATCTCCGGATCTTGACACTTCCAGGTCCGTGTGTAATTGCATGTCTTTGCGTCTCTACGCATCACTCATTCTCTAATGAGATGGCTTTGTATAAATTTGGTCTTTCGGTGTGACCTTTAGTTCTTTGGGGTTAAAACATGTTGATAATATTGTCGCACAATATATCTTCATAGTATTATCCCTCTGTGAACTACACCTAGTTTGATAACAAACTACTTGACACAAATGCCCTCTTTTGCTGCTATAATAGCAGTCATATATTTAGCCTTTTGTTGTAGTATCTGTCACAATGTCTTAACTTTGGAACTCATCCAAATACATTATGGAACTCACTTTCCATTATATTGTGCCACCCTTAGTTTAGATTGAGATAAACTTAATTTGTACTTTGTGACAAAGCTAGTATCAATGTAGTACTTTTACAATGAACTAACCATCTATTTGTCACTTCTACAAATAATATACTCTTAGTTCTTCCAAAAGATCATAAGAATATCCTTACTATTGTCCAATGATCATCTTACGAATCATTCTGGTATATGCTCACAATATTTAGAGCATAGGACATATCTGGATTTGTACATATCACAGTATGATTAATATAAATACTCTTTGTGATTTCATACATCAAGTATCAATCTATACTTGATTATTTGTTTCACTTTACCAAATGTCAATACACTTGAATATATCATCAACATTGAACTCTTTCAATCCTTTCTGTGCGACAAGAACCTTTTCTTGTAGTTTCTATATTGAACTCATTCAATATCTCGTCTATGTACTTCTGGCACAACCATATTAGCGTCTATTGATGCCAAATATTTGGGTTTTTCCTAAGTCTTTCATCGGGATGAAATTCTTAATATGTGTTAATAAAAGATACATTATTTCCAATCAACAATATGTCTTCCACATAATGTATTAGAAACATGTCTTAGCGCTCCCACTTAATTTCTTGCAAATGCAAGCATCTTCATTGTCTCTAATGAACTTTTAAACTCCTTTAACAGTTTCATCATAGTGAAGATTCCAACTCCGCGATACTCACTTCAACCATTGAAGTTTGCATATGCTTTTAGCATCCTATGAATTAACAAAACCCTATGGACCGTGTTATGCACATGTCCTAGGTAACGATTCTATTAGAAGAACTTGTTTTGTTTATTCAACTATCATATAACAAAATTATATGTAGTGGTTGCTACATTAATCCGTCTAGACTAAATATCACTATGAAAGATCAAATCTTGTCATAGTCAACCTTTGAACATTGTTGTGAACTCTTTCCCAACATGTCGACTATTTCATAGATGTGCAACATCCATGTCTATTTATTTATAGATCCAAACACAATTGTAAGGTCTTACACCTTTCTCGAGGGTCCTTCAAGTTCAAAACTTGATTTCTCGTGTATGGAACTATCACAGATTTTATGGCTTCAAGCCATTTGACGGAGTCAGGGCCCATCATCGCTTCTTTGCATGTAGTCGGTTCATTATTCTCAAATAATGATTCAACCCTCAAATCTTGGTATTTGATTGTTCATCCGACCTACTTGTTTCAATAGAAACTTGGATCTCCGTGACCACAACCTTTGAGGTACGTGAGCCATGAGCTTTGTTGCTGCCTCCGGAACACTTTTCGGTGCTGCGCAACTCTGCACATACAGCTAAGGTTCTTTTAACCTTATCAAAGTTCTATTGTCCTCCCACTTAACTTTTCACGAAAAATTCCTTCTCAAAGAAACTTGACGTTTTAAGTGACAAACACTTTTGTCTCCGATGTTATGGAGGATTACTTAACAGTTATTCGAAATAACATACAAAGACAGGTTCATCCGACTTTGGTTGCAAACATATTTCTTATGCATAGCATACCAATGTTTAAGAAAGGACAACTTGGGTTTTATCCCAAACCATAATTTTATATGGTGTCATTTCAACGGATTATGATGGAGCTCTTTTCAGTGGAAAAACGGTAATCTCTAAAGCTTTTAATCTTTAAAATATAATGGCAGTTTTATGAATTATACCTTTGATCTTACCATGTCAAACAAGGTTTAATTACATATCTCGAACGCTCCATACCCTTATGGTGTTTCAGGAAATGCAAATCCACGGAACGATTCCTTAAATCTTAGGTATTATGCTAAACTTGTAACTCAAAATATCTTCCTTTATGATCTTATCATAAACTATTTATATTCTTGTTATAGTGATTTTGCACTTCATCTTGAAAGTCTTTGAACTTTTCAAATATTTCACACTTCATCCTTATTAAGTAAATATTCATATATTCACTGAAATTTTTGGAGAAAGCATATGAAGTTGAAATCCATCGCTCTTGACTACACATAATGGACTTCGTACAACAATATGTACAAGTTCCAATAAGCTAGTCATTCGTTCCCTTTTGGCCTATGAACGAAGTTTCAATTATCTCTAGGAAAGTTTCACAAGCGTCATGTGATCAAAATTCAGAAGACTCCAAAATTCCATCCACATGGAGTTTCTTCATGTTTTCTTTCCATTATAATTTAAACGGCGATGTCACTTCCTAAGTGATCTTTCAATCAATTTGTCTTTCGACATTTTTAGCACTAGTTTTATGGATGTGATTTCTCCAACGAGATTTGTGAATCATCCATCTTTTATGGATTACGGTAATTTATTTGAACAACCCTTTTGTTCTCATAATACCTGATAAAACAAATCTTGAAGGCAAGCTTTGATGTTTAACGAGCAACACAATAACCCTTTATTTGTTCTCTATGAACATCATCACATATTCTTTTGCTAATTACTTAGGCCACTGTAGTTCATAAATTCTGTTGTTTCGTATGACGATTCATACCAACAAATTCAGTATTAAATGCTTAAGAACCACATTGTTTAATAAGCAAAGAATATAGCCATAACATGTATATCATCTATATACTTAAACTGAACAATTCTAGTCTTTTATTTTCTGCCATATATTTATGAGATTCTCTTTCAGTATTTCCTTTTCTATTTGAAAGAATCTATCAACATCAATAGTGGAGTCATACATATGACATATAGTCCAAAGCGTGTATAGTTAAATACCAATGTCTTTGGACTTGCACTTTGAAGTAGATCACCATTATTAAGTTTTTGGTGTTCTTTCAAATTCCTTTCTTTAGTAATCTCTTGGTGTAGTAAACATTTTACCTACATCAAATATTCACCCTTATCATGGAATTATCCATGATCAAGCTACTTTTAGCTTATAACGGTGAATCATGAGTATAATGTTGCTCTCCAAATCCTTTTGGACGATTAGGACAACTAGTGTCTCCAACCTTTTGCAAATTCTCATCAAATATGAGAACATGACTTTAGCCATATTATACTCTATCATGTTGCAACCAAAACTTCGTTTCAGATATCACAATATCTTCCACACATCATGGTTTCTGAAACAACTCTTTCAGATCCTAGATAACCTTGATATTAAGACAATCCTTTGAATATCAAGAATCATGGAAACAAACATGATACTTATACACTAACACTTGGAATTGTTACTCTTGATTTAATACTAATTATTAAACTTCATGGAGTAACTGGAACTTACTGAAGGTTTGCAATAGGACTTTTAAACTTTAGATTAACACTTCAAAACAATACGATACCAGTTCGTAAAGTATCTAACCAGAATTCTATAGTTCTATCATCTCAATTGTAACTAAGCGCAAGGTGGTAAACGGATGCCAATGACTACAACAACTATGCAAATTCACTTTGATTTAGTTTTATGATAAATTGAGTTCTAATTAATAATTAAATTAATCTTGGTGAACTCCCACTCAAAACAATATCCCTCACATTGTTTTAGTGATCACACGAACCAAATCCACCACATCAAAACCGATCATCACGAGAGTTGATATAGCTTCAATGGCGAACAATCAACATGTTCATCATATCTACTATATGACTCATGCTCTACCTTTCGGTAATCCGTGTTCCTGAGGCCATGTCTGTACATGCTAGGCTCGTCAAGATCAAACCTTAGTTTCCGCATGAGCAAATCTGTCTTGCTGACGTTGTATACACTTGTAGAATCTAACACACCCGATCATCACGTGGTGCTTCGAAACAACAAGCTTTAGCAACGGTGCTAACTAAGGGTGAACACTTTATGACTTGAAATTCATGTGCATGAGGGATCATCTTATAATGCTACCGTCGTCTACTAAGCAATACAAGATGCATAAAGGATTAACATCACATGCAATTCATAATATGTGATATGATATGGCCTTTCTTCTTTGTGCTTCCGATCTCCATCTTCAAGCATGGACATGATCTCCATCATCACCGACATTTCATCAAGGTCAATGATGCTTATCCATGGTTGTCGTCCACCGGCTTCAACTATTACAACTACTTTGAATAGACACGCGGGTCTTAACAGAAATTAAAGACAACCATATGGCTCCTGCCGGTTGCCTACTTACAATAAGGAACATTGCATACATCATATATAATCACAATCATGGCCATATCACATCACAGCACACCCCTGCAAAACAAAGTTAGACGCCTCTAATTTTATTTGCATGTTTTACGTGGTTTGGGGCTTTCAATAAGTGTCGTTCTAACTTACGAACAAGAACCACAACATTGATACTAGTATTGTCAACCACCCGTTGTAAATTGGATCTTAACTATGCTAGGAGAAACAGGCACCCGCAAAGCCACTTATGCAATACAAGTTGCATGTCAAGCGTGGAGCAAGTCTCATGAACGATGTCATGTAAAGTTAGCCCGGGCCGCTTCATCCCAACATACCGCAAGATGCAAAGTACACAAGAAGCAATCGACAATAAAAGCATCAACGCCCACAATGACCATTGTGTTCTACTCGTGCAAACAGATCTACATATAGACACGGCTCTGATACCACTGTAGGGGTTCGTAGCATGGAAAACAAAAATTTTCTATCGCATACAAACAAACAAGCCAAGATCTATCTACTAGATTGTAGCAACGAGTCAATGGAATAACTTACCCTCGAAGATTCCAAAGCGGTTAACGAGAGCAGATTCTCGTGGGTGATGTAGTCGTACACTTCCGATCTCAAGATCGCGTAGACGATCCTTCCGGCGCTGCGTTCCGGCAGCGCTCCCGCAGTCGGTCACACGTTCGATACTCGACGAAGACCTTCCTCTCCCTTGTTCCAGCAGGCAGCGGAGGTTGTAGCACTCTCCTCGCGATTCCGGCAGCACAACGGCGTGGTACCGGAAGTAGAGGGGAGATCCCGCAGGGCTTCGCCTTAAGCCGGAGCGAGTATGGTGGAGTATGAGAGAGAGCTATTAGTGGTCTAGGGTTTAGACACACCAATTAGAAGGCTCTAAACCGAAGGCTAGTGCAATTAGAAGCTCTAAACCAAAACGGCTCTAAACCGGAGATTAGAGGATAGGAACTTGTGTGTCTAGAGGAGGAGGCCCTGCCCCTCCTTTTATAGGTGGGAGGGGCGGCCCAAGGGAGGGGAGTCCCTCCCCAAGTCGGCCTTGGTTGGCGCGCCGGCTTGGAGGGACTCCTCCCCCAAGTCGGTTCCAACCACCTCTTGCTTGTTTCCAACAGTTTCCTGTTTCCCACATTTTCCTGTTTTCCACAGTTTCCTGTTTTAGCCGTTTGACTTCCAAACTGGCAGTTTGACTTTTCAGTTTTGGAACAGAAAGAACACTTAGTACATGATGCAATCATTCAATATGTAATGACACATTCATGTACCCTCCCCCCCGGAGTGCCGGACAATCCGGAACCTTCTAGAACATTCCCAATGAAAACACCGAAATCATTCCCGAACTCCGAAACGGGACTTTCCTTATATGAATCTTATTCTCCGGACCATTCCGGATCACCTCGTGATATCCCGGATCCCATCCGAGACTCCGAACAACATTCGGTCTCTTTCTCATAATACCATAACTACTCAAACAACGTCGAATCCTTAAGTGTGTCTCCCTACGGTTCGTGAATTATGCGGACATGATCGAGACACTTCTCCGAACAATAACCAATAGAGGAATATGGAAATTCATATGGCTCCCACATATTTCTACGATTACTTTGCGATCGAATGAACCACTTACATACGATACCAATTTCCCTTTGTCTCACGATAGTTTACTTATCCGAGGTTATGATCGTTGGTATCTCTGCATACCTAGTTCAACCTCGTTACCGATAAGTACTCTTTTCTCGTTCCCGTGATATGTGATCCCTTGTGAGCCAGTCACATGCTTGCAAGCTAATTGGATGACATTCCACCGAGAGGCCCAGAGTATATCTATCCGTCATATGGATGGACAAATCCCACTCTTGATCCATGTGTTTCAACCAATACTTTCCGAACACTCAATGCCACCTTTATAGCCACCCAGTTACGGTGTGGTGTTTGATGTCATCAAAGCATCCATCCGGCAAAGGTGATATGCATGATCTCATGGTCGAAGGAATTAGGTTACTATGTATCAGAAAGCATATAGCAATTGAACTATTAAAATGACTTGATCTTTATGCTACGCTTATCTATAGGAGTATGTCCATCACATCATTCTCCTAATGATATGACCCTGCTGTTAATAACATCTATATGTTCATGATCAGGAAACCATGATCATATATTAACCAACAAGCTAGTTTAACAAGAGGCTTTACTAGGGACTCTTATTTTAGTTTACAAATCACACAAGTATTAATGTTTCCGGTTAATACAATTATAGCATGGTATGTAAACATTTATCATAAGTGTGAAGATATGATAATAACCACTTTATTATTGCCTCTTGGGCATATCTCCAACACTTTTGGGCCTCCTGGCCCTCCAAGTGAGGTTCTTGTGCTCCAGATGATTCTCGTGGATAAATATTGACATCCCAAAAGCTCAGGCCCATTTGACTTCGTATAGGTCCTAGAACATTGAAAACGGGGTTTTTCTGCCCTATAGGGTTATAACCAAAATAAAGGGGATCATTGGTAAATCCCAAAAAATCAATGTCAACCATGGATATTACATTATATATGATGCAAATATGTGAATAAACATGTTAACAAACTACAAAGTTCATGTATGCATTTTACATGTATCAGCATCTTAATTGTTCATGATTGCACACATACTTTGTCATTTGGCGGTATTTTGTCGACTCACCTAATAATTAAATATGGAGACTATATGCGGGATATTCTAGCCTTATATTGGATCTATTTAAATCTGTATAGCGAATGGATGCTATATTTTTCCTTGTTAAGACAACATTTAAATTGCGAGGTACCTAAACAACATGAACCTATTAATTAATTGCCGGGACTCGGGTTTCTCTTAATATTGTCTAATTGCATCGCACCTTTGTCATGGCATACATCATACATGCATCATGACCGATCTTCTGCCATAGTATTAAATAGTGCATATGGTGTTTCTTTTAGTGCTTTGCTTTTTCACGAATTAGGCTGATGAGTTGATGCGAGCTTCACCCCGATCTTCGGATGAACTTTAGGTAGTGTTTCCCTAGCGAGCATTCTATCCCTTTCTACCTATTTTACATTTATAGTCTTTACTTCCTCCTTTTGATCTATTGCTACATGTGATGTGATACTTTAGCTCCATACGAGTTATCTTCCTTGCAACACTATATTTCCTTGGACACCTCCTATTACATGTTTGTGGTAGATAGTCGGTCTTGCGAGTCATAGTTGCTTGCTCAGGTGTTGGTTCAAGTTTTTGAGTACTGCAGTTGTTGGAATATATCACATGCTTAATGGTGGAGATGATCATGGCTTTAATTACAATTTGATAATTGAAATGCTGGGAATATATATATTTATTGCAGAGGCACCGGTGGGTAGTAGATGTTATTTGGTTTTTAACCGCCCGCTTGTGTCCTGTAGGCCCCGAGTACTTGATACTTGTTCCTTGACTATCGCATGATCCGCAGGTGGGACCATGAATCCCCTTTGCCAGAGCTTTATTCACATCTTATTTCTTTGGGCCACAAACTAGTTTGGGGTTTTATTACTTATGTCATGCTACTGCATTACAACCTACTGTGATCGAGGAGCATTTACTATTGTAATGTTTAGGATTGCGTAGTGTTTTCACGGTATTGACAAGCCCAGTCACACTCTCGGGTTCCCAGTCGTTTACAGTCATTGACGCAAACCCTGGGTCCGTCTCGGAGCCGGCCAACTTCGTTGCGGGTAGCTTAGTGGGATGGACCCCTAAAATATTTTATGGATATTGTAATTTATTTATCGTGATGCCTCGTTGGGTTTTTATTTTGTTTTTCCGAGGTTGATCGTGCGTGTGTTGCTATTTGTGCACCCATGTAAGGTAAATATTTCTGAAAACCATGTCTACGGTTATGGACGACTTGGATCATAGTATCTCGATCATAGACAACTATAACTAAAGTAGTGCTATTAACCTGACTTCTACATGTCTAGTAATTAGCTTGACTACAATGAAATGAGTAAATAAGTGCCAACAACTACTAGAATTGAGATGCATCATGCTATCTGTATCTGACTAGTAAGTATTGCAACAACAACAGAATGGTTAACTAAAACTGCCCACAGCTTATGATATCAGGATGACTCATGCTATCTATATCTGACTAGTAAGTGTTGTAACTATAATGGAATGAATAAAATTGCCAACTGTGTGAGTTCACTCAGCATGACTTCCTCATTTGATCGCGAGGGGGAAATACCAGGATGGGTATATTTGGTGTTAGTATCAAGTTCGATTCGAATATGCCTTTCTTATCCCTCTCTGATATTCGACGATTGTATTGAGTCTATATAGGTTGTTTAGTGCATGATGCGTTCCCAATCTATTCCACCATACCTATGTAGGCGAGAGCCGCCGAATTCTAAGTCTCGCCATGTAATGGTCTTAGTACTAACCGCTCTCTTTTTCCTTTGTCCTTTGCTGGCATCCCTTTTGTTTAAGAAGGTTTGAGATCGACGTCGTTAGCGGGGTTACCTTTCCGTCTTGGCCTGGTCAGGGTTATGGACGCCATTGGTTATTCTTTAGGTCTCTTAGCCTAATTTTCATCTTATCCGTACTCGGATGTGTATCGTTTTTAAGGTGATTTGGATTTTTGTACTGTATATTTGTATTCTTGACTCATGGAGCCGTGTTGGATATATATGTTGTGTGGGTTCCACCGTGGACTAATGTGTAATGGTATTACTTTGTTTTCCACTTGCACGAAAGTGCCTGGTGGGCACCTTTGAATCGTTTCTATGCGGGTTTGGCGGCAATCACTAAGACTTGCATAGGATCGATCCGAGGGTGTTACACAACTCCAGCAAGCTGAACGCCCTCTCGCAACTCTTTGTGAAAGGTGTCTTGGTCATCTTACCCATCAGACAAGATTCACATACTTTGAACGGCTCCAAGCCAAACGAATCAAGGAGTCCATCACCATGGACCTTCTGCACATGTTTCCAGCTGATATGACCAAGGAGACAGTGCCATAGATAAGTAGGACTAAGATCATTTGGCTTTAAACTTTTACCATTCATGTTATAGACTGCTTTACATTCAATATCAAGAACAAAAAGTCCAGCTTGGACAGATGCATAACCATGAAACACATTACTCAAATAAAGGAACAACCATAGTTCTTAATATTTGACTCATAACCCTGCTCCATCAAACATGAAGTTGAAATGATGTTTTGGCTTAGTACAAGAACATAATAACATTTATTTAGAGTACAAATCTTAAAGGTAACTGGAGTTGCATCGTCCCTACGACTAATGCAGCAACTCTTGCCTTGTTTCCGACCCTCATGTCAATCTCCACTCTCGCCATGCTCATATGCCTTACTAGTCCGTGCATCGAGTTGCACACATGAACAACCGATCTAGTATCGTATACCCATGTGCTGCTAGGAGTGTCGGCAAGATAAATGTCTATAAAATTTACAACAAGTGTACCTGAGTCAGAAGTCATACTTCCACTCCTGGCTTTGTCTGCCTTGTACTTGTCGTAGTTCCTCTTCCAGTGTCCCTCCGCCTTACAGTAAAAGCATACTATACCCGAAGGTTTTGTCGGCTTCCTAGTCAATGATCCATCACTAGGACTTGGATCTAGCATGTCGTCTCCCTTTGGCTTGGATTTCTTAGACCAATACTTCTTATTGATCTTGGAAGCATTCTGTACCATCAACACTTGCTTGGTGTCGCCTCTCTTGATGTCGGCTTCTGGTGTCTTGAGTATCCCTTGCAGTTCTGTTAGTTTCTTATCCATGACGTGCATATGATAGTTTGAAATGAACGGACCATAGGCACTAGGAAGAGAATTCAGGATAATGTCGGTAGAGAACTCTTCGCTTAAGGGGAAACCCAGACGATCCAAGGACTGCACATATCCAACCATCTTGATCATGTGTGGTCCCGGTGGATCTCCATCTTTCAGCTTGCAACCAAGCGAGACATTGTACCTCTCCGTCCTAGTCTATGTATCAAACATGCTCTTGAGGGCAACGGTCATATCGTACGCCTCAACATTCTCGAACTACTGCTGTAGTTCCGACTCCATGCGAGCGAGCATGAGGCAGCTGACTTTCGTCGACTCATCCTGAGCCCGACAGAAAGCAGTTCTTACAATATTAGGCTCATCACTTCCCGGCTCATCTGGAATCGGATTGTCCAGGACATGTTCCTTATTTTCTTGCTTGATCTCAAGTTATGATACCGGTTGGTAAAGTTGGTTCCATTCATCTTGTCCTTCTCAAGAATAGTACGCAATGCAAAGCTAGAAATCTAAACAATGCTAGTAGGTGCCATCTACAAACGAAACATGCAAAACACTTAAGATAACGTATCTGTAACAAGAGAAGGCGGATTAAACCTTTAAATCGTGCACACTCCCACTAAGACTAATATCCCTCCGATAATCGACAGTGATTCAGGATCCTGGCCAGTTATCCGACTAGTGAGCCAATGCGTCACTGCTAGCCTGAGAACCTTCAGAGTAGGCAACACCCTGCCAATCGGATCTCTATCCTATTCCTATTGGATTTTCCAACAACCCTATTTACCTTGAAGCCCACAATTATTGTGATAGCTCTGTCTAGCTACCAAGTGCCATTCTTGAGAGAGTCTGAATCTCTCACACTTTACCGGAGAGAATTGGCAGTGCCCCAACAATATGATCCTACTAACCAAAAAGTCTGACTTGTAGTGTTGTAGCAAATGGCAGGATAATCCGACTAGAACTTCTTTGAGGGGAAAAGAAGCAAATGAATACTGCAAGTCAGAACCTTTTCGTCTCACAAAAGCCAACTTTTAGCTTTAACTTTTGATAGGGTACAGTTATCCTATTCTTTTCCAACAAGAAAAGCAACTTTAGTGGGTGATCATGGACGTTAGCCACGTGATCTCCCACTCAGAACTGGAGCAGTTTTGACCATCTTCTTGGCCAAGACAAACCATATCTGGACATTGCCCTAGATTAAAATAGATCAAAAAGACAAAACGAAAATAGCAAGAAAGATCCAATCTTTCCCACTAGCGCATCTCATGCGCAAGAACTATGCCAAAAACCTAGAGTCGATGCCCTGGTACCACTGATGGGCAACGCGCAGAGCCAGGTGAAAACAAAAACTTTTCTACTCCAGCAAGGTCTCCAGCGAGCCACCCCAAGATCCGACCAAGGTCAAAGGCAATAGTTCGTACCTCTCGATGCGTAGGTGCAGAACATGAGGAAGCGCGTAGCGGTAGTGTTGTACGTTCCCCTCACCTCGTCCGGCTCCGGCGAACTTCTCGATCCTGGGACCACCTCGTCATCGGTTCCCTGCTCCTCCTTCTCGCCTCCGACTTCACCGACCAACACCGCCGACAAGCACCGCAGATGTGGTGCCTCTTCTCTCACACACATACAAGGTGGGACAACAAGTGAGATGCTAGTCTCGTTCTTTCCGCCGTGGGACAGGAAGGTGGAATTACCAAGTCTAGTGAAACCCTAGGAAGCGGCACTGGATTGTCATATCAGTCTGTTGCCACTCACCTTCCTTTATATAAGCAAGTAGGTGAGGGCATACAACACTTGTGTCCCTCGGTCCTAAACCCTAACCCTAGTCAAAGGGATCCAACCCATTGACATGTGTCTCTGTACAAATAAGTCCAACTTGTTGGTTTGTGATAGTCGGATCAACATCCGCCTCGTCCCACTCTATTAGGTGTGCGATCCCGCTGGCTTACGGCAAGCCGGACACAACTCAGTAATCATTTAGTCATAGTCGTAGCTCAGTGACTTTCCGAATAAAGCTGATAGTCGGTAGCAGCCTCTAGCAAGACTTGTCGACTGCCGGTTTGCGCAAGTGTCCTCAATATGACAATCTGTCCAAGTCCCTTTTCCTCACGATATTGGTGATAAACCGCGGGGGAGATTTCGTCATCCCAATGCCGGTTTACTCTCTTCTTGTTGCAGTGATAACCGATTCCCTATAGCTTCACTAAGTCGGACTACCTCGATCAACACTTGATCGAGCAGCGCATGACCATACTTCTGAATCATATCACACGAGAGGGCCCAGAGAATATCTCTCTAAGATGGAGGGGAAATTCCGTCTTGGCTGATCCACATCACACAGCTTGCTTCAAAGTCGGCCCAAGACCATCCTTATTACTCCCAGTTACGATGAGCGTTAGATGAAGTCAAAGCCGGCTCTTCCACAACTTGAATCGTGCGATTCCCTCATGTCTAAGGATTCCATTGTGTTAGTCCGAGCGTATGACAGTGTGCTCACGTCCTACTAACCTTTGGATCGGTCCGGCTATTGTACCTCTTCCGAGTAGCCAATGCAAGGCGAATAGCATATCCATGCACATGACACATGAAACATTATCATCTCCCAACTTACAAATTAGTACCGGAAGTGGGTTTCCCTCCCAACCTCAAACGACTAAGGATAAACTGGCTAGAGCTAGATATAAGCTTTGTTTTCATGTTGTCTCCTAAACGCTGCTCAGGCATCCAGTCGCGCTGGAGTAGACGACTGGGAGAGACACTCAGAAATTCTGAGTTAGGCAGGCGCCCTGGAGAAAAAAGCGTCGCTCGCTCGCCTGGGCGTCGACTGGATTGTCTGGGGCGCTCGCCCAGGTGAATCGGCGGGAAAATTGGGGGGAGGGGGAATCGGGAGGAAACGAGGAAATTGGCGGGCACCTGTGAGGGCTAAGGCCAATTGAGCGGGAGAGAGAGAGGGAATCGAGCGGGATTTTTTGGGGGGGGAATCGGGAGGGAATCATGGGGAATTGGCACCTAACTACCAGGGGCAAAGGAAATCGAGCGGGAGGCAGAGTCAATCAACCAGAACAGGCGCGAATTGAGCGGGAGAGAGAGGGAAGCGAAGCTGCACAGCCGCCGCCGCCCTCCACTCTTCGTCCTCTCCAAGTCCAGTAAGCCTCCTGCCCTCCTTGGCTTCTTCCTCTGCTTCTCCCCTCCGCCTCTCTTCTACAGATCTTCTCCTCCATCTCTCGCCGCCCCTTCTGCAGTTCTTCTCCTCCATCTCCCGCTGCCCCTTCTGTAGCTCTGCTAGTCTGCTACTCCCTCTCGTGTGTCCCTATGCTCCTCAATCTCAGCATGTTTGTTGCCCTATTGTTTGTGACTTTGTGTTTGGCTTTTTGCTGTTGGTGCTATATCACCTAATTTGTATGGAAATGTCTGGACCTTCTGTCATATTATATATTATTTATTATTATTACACCCAACGCCCAGGCGACATGTCAACTCAACTCTTCGATCTCGACTCAACCCAACGACTTCTGAACAAAGGATATAAGTATATGGTTCCACGCCTATAACAATTACAGTGACACATACAACTAGTTCTTGGGGCTACAAATACAAGGCGGAATGTGAGCCTCTGGGACATCATTCCTAACAATAAGGATGACTCACCTCACTAGTTTTCCCCGCCGATTCAGCTTCATCCGGTGTTCCTAGGCGATTGCCGACGTCTTGGATTCGGCCTAGGAATGCCGGATGTAATTTGGGTCAAATCCGGTGAAAACTTGTGTCCTAGGAACACTACTACATCCGGATAAAAAATTCAGCCTAAGAGGGCCCTCCCGGAAAGGGCGAGTGGAGATGCTCTAAGCCCAAGCCAACGAGATGCTCTAAGCCTAACCAAACACCATCCTACCTCTTGCCACGCACTAATTGGCCACATGAGATTTTCCAGTAATTCATTGGTCCATGGGCCTAAAGACCATGATAAAATCCAACATTTGTACAAACAGAAGAGAGCTACCCTTCAAGACAAGTCTCAGAAACAAGCATAGCACATTATTAGATCATACATAATTGCACGAATCAATCCATTTGGGTCTTTAGAAACATTCTTGAGGTTATCACCTCTATGACGAAAACATATGGATACCTAAGGCATGTTTGGTTCATTACCGTACATGGGTCGTCACAGTAAAAGTGAATTTGACTAAGTGTGGCGAAGTACGGTAGCCAACCAAACACGCCCTTAATGTTTCGATGGACAAATAGGTATGCTAATAATTAATTTACATCAGGATGCTAGACAAAGTCATCACCATGGAACCTAGAGGAGGTTTTGAGGTTTTCTCGGTGTAGGTGACCTTCCGTCCATTGTTTGCAGCCTTTGCTTCAGATGGAACACTTCAACCTGGCAAAGTAAAATGTCAACAGCAATTTTGCAGTCACAGATGCGCAAATGCAAGTAAAATTGGACATCAGCATGAAAAATCCTTATAAATGGGAACTGTCACTGGCTAAAATTTGTATTAGCCAGAAAGAACCTGACACTTCCAAGTTTTACCTGGAGCTGGAACGCCCTCGCACGCTCTCCTGCTAGAACTCCACGGGTCGAGTGCAGCTCCTGTATAGGAAGAAAACATGGTCAGTACCTGGAGCGAAAACGCTAGCAGATGGAGAGACCATAGTGACAGTTTCTTGCCTTCTGGTTCTCATCCATGACGGCCTTCAGAAAGGCCACTTCACGCTCCAGTCGCACATTGTCAGCATGGACAGTGTTTGAGGCACTGTTTGAATCCTCTTGTGCCAATTCTAACCCTATCACCTTCTCCTTCAGCGTCTCGACCTCCCTGTCCCTCTCAGCTAGCCTCTTCTCTAGCTCTTCCTTGCTGTCAATAACAAGAGATAGGTTCTTCTCTGCTTTGTCTTTGCTCGCCATTGCAGCTGAAAGTTTCTCTTCCAACGCCATGTTTCTCCTGACCAGGTTTGCGATTTTTGTATCATGCTGATGGTTAATGTCTGACGAACTTCTACCCAACCTCTTCGCTTTAGCATCAGCCTCTGGAGAATGGTATGTGTCGCTCCGCTGCTTCTGGTTTCCAAAGGATGGTAGCTCAGAACAGTTGTCAACATCCTTGTACTTGTCATCATCTATTGGCTTCTGCAGTTTCTGGGCCAGGCTGCATTCCTCCTCCTGACGGAACTGCCGGCGGAGTGATGAGCTTCCCATATTTGAGTTATTATGTAGCAGGGAATCAGGAAGCGATTTCCTCCCAGATGAGCTTTCCGCTGTTGTCGCGAGACTACGCCTTGCTACTGAATTAGAGTACAGAGGATCACAGTTGTTGAGGTGATCGGCAAGTTCCTTTGAGCTGGGAGGAGAGTCATCATACATTAAGGGTTCTGCATCAGGGGCAGACCGCCAACTGAAACCAAGTTCATTTTGCAGCACTACTAGGACTTCAACCTTCGAAAATAAAAAATAATTTCAATTCTGGAACAGTAGCTGGAGAAAGAAATATTTCAAGTGCTTTTTAGGCAAAATACGAAAAACAACAGTACTATGCTTTGCGGAAAATATCAGAAATACCCCTTGCAACAAAACAAGAAAGAATGAAGTCTAAAACTCTAAATGCTAAAGTAGGATGTTCTTTCACTTAAGAAGTACTTACCTTATCAGATGGCTCTTTTTTGTTTCCTCCAAACGAAATAAGAACAATCTTATCCCTGTAGTACAAAGGAACCATGCTGAAACCCTGCATGAGTTGCAGCTTCAATTGTTCAGCAACAAGAATAAATGATAGCACTGGAATAACAGGAAATTCGATAGGATTTGCTGTTGGAGAGTCTGTTGTTTCCTCTGTCATGAGCACCAGACTGAACTTGAAGATGAATCTCTACTTCAGTGTGGATTACATAAGAGTAAACTACAACAATCTTGAATTTCCTAGTAAGGGGCATTAACTCTATACAATATCCAGCATAGTAGAATATAACTCTAAGCAATCTAAAACTTAGGATTTCTCTAGATTTTTGGAAGGCTGAAGACGGTACAGTATCCACCTGCCAAGACCACTTGGATTCCATCAAAGATGACTTCCACTTACTTTTTTGGTAGTAATGGAGGAACTAGGAGGTACTACACAAACAGACCACTTGGATTCGAGAACATCAAATACCCAGGTTTCTGGATGACCTGAGAAAGTGAGAGAAGACTTGTTATTAGAAAAATGAGTCATGGTCCTAAATGAAGCAATCCGTCTAAGAAATGAACACACTTTTGGTTATGGCTTAGAAAGAAACTGGACTACTCATATTGCATATTATACGACTTAATGAATGAGTACATAGCATAACAAACTTACGCCTTTTCTTGCTTCCACCCCCTGCTATAAACCATTTAGTCCCACAGAGAGCTCCGCAGCAACCGGCTCGAGGTGATGGATGATGACCATGTGTTTTCACTCTTGACCATACCATCTAAGAAGATTGGATTTTTTATCAGTAGGACGTTAACAAGACAAATTAGCAGAAACCTGATCAAACTTACTGTTTCAAAGTCTAGAGCATGAACATCATTTAGGGTCTTGGATTTTGACTGGCCTCCAAAAATTAAAAGAATTCTATCATCATAAAGTGCAGCCACATGATTCGATCGTGGAGAAGGTCCAGCACCTCTAAAACATGAACATGCAGCTATTAAGAGAACAATTCGAAGATCAAAGTAAGAGAACAATTCGAACATCAAAGAGCTTCAATGCATGGACTGCTAATTAAACCACATTAGAGTTGCAGATACCTATAGACAGGCATTGTGGACTAACCAAGTGACCACCTGACGAAACGTCTTTGCTTAGCTTTTGTTTTTGTGTATTGACATCAAACTTCGTAGTTCTAGACAAGAATGACTTACTTATAGTTCAATGGAAGCCATGTTAAAGACTTCAGATCAAACATATGAAGGTCATGTAATTTCTTCCCTTTAGTATCCTCTCCCCCAAAAAGAATTAAAACAGCGCCTGCTCTAGTCACTGTATGGCCACTGCGAGCCACCTGAAATTAGCAATTGAGGAACAATCACTTGTCATCTTGCAACGAACAATTCAATAATTGCGTAAATCAATGTTTGAATATGTAACTGGAATGTTGCCCTTTGCTTCCATATGTGTCCAGATCTCAGTTTCCGAATTGAATGTCCATACTGCAGTAAAATAAATGACGAAGTCCTGATTATTTCTGCTGGAAGTTTAATATTGAATCAGATAATAAAATAAAACTATCTGATTTTTCTGAGAATGAAATAGGACAATCTAACCTGATATCCGGTCAGAAGGTGGCTCGCTTTTCCCTCCGACAAGGATGACATTCTTGCCCCATGGAACCTAAGATTAAAAAGTTACATTATGTTCTCATTCAAGACATAGTTAAAACAAGCATTGTAAACACTGCGAGGTACCCATTCATTCAAAATAGGTTTTAGATAGAGAATTCTCCCCATGCAACTTTGAACATTATTTTTTTTACATGTACATCTTATTAAAATTACAAAAGTATATGTTTTGAAACTGATTTCCGTTACCAGTTCCATGGTACAATCTTTTTCTAAAAAAAATCTAATTGGTTCTTTTTAATTAGTTGTCAAAGATAAGAAGCTTGATTAATGCTTTCTAGGAAGTCATGTATTTGGAACAGAGGTAACGGGATTATTGAAAGGTGAAAGCCATGATGATTGTAACAACCTAGGCCATATTTGACTCAAAGCCCAGCCCTCACCTATGACCCACCAAAACACGTGTGTAGCACATCACTTTGGATTTCGTGTTCATTTTGCCGAAATGTGCAGTGTTAACTCCGAAATGCAACAATTAGGCAAACAGGCATTGTATGCTACTATGCTAGTGCAACCCATTATAAACTATCAATTTGGTACTAAGGGCTGCAGTTTTACAATTCAGAACAGAATGAAAAGCGTGGAATGTGAATAATCATTCTTTACCAACTCTTTATTTCAAGAACCTTTGCCTACATCTGTTCCTTCAGCAAAGAGACTATGAGAGCATAACTTCCAGTAAATTTGTAAAGATAAGGTACAAGTCTAGCATGTAAGAAATCGAAGAATGGAACAGAGTAGTGAGAGAGCAATGAGCTCCAAGAGGCATACCAGACAATGACCTTTGCACGGTCGAAACTTCGGTGAACGTCCACCTGGTGATACACGAACTTTAGAAGCCACAGAATCCCATGTAAGTTTGTCTAAGCTCAGTATCTGAATCGTATATGAAAGATGATATCACGAGGTTAGCTCATAACTGATATAAGCCTACGCAACACGAAAAAATGAGCTCCTCATACAACACAACATCAATTACCTTTGTATCATCGAGCAACTGGTGACCAGAATCACCACCAAAGACAATCATTTTGCTCCCAACCATGGCTGCTGCGTGCTGTTTGAAATGGTGAGGGCACGAACGTGTTATAATCTATAAAAGCTTCAGCATAGAAACCGAATAATGATGAGAACATCACAACTTCCATTTACACTTGAAACAATGTTAAGATGGTTGATTACATCAAAACGTGGGCTCGGTTTATCCCCCTCTGTTGACAACACAGCCCAATTCTCCGAGTTCTCAAATGCACGGTCATTGAGATCAAAAGTATCGGACGAGCAGCGCCAAGCAAGGTCATCAGCACGGCCACTCACTGATGCAGCCACAAGCTCTTCTTCCTGAACAAACCGCAATAGGCAGTAATAACCGTTTAAATACATCAAGATACAACAGAGTCAGAGGGGAAAAACACATGTGAAATGAGTCAACAAGAATACTAGCTCACATTGGGATGACTGGGCCGCTTGGTAGGCCGAGCAGGACTCCGGGAACCATGGAAATGATCATGAAGATGACCCTTCAACCTACAGAGACAACAAGGCAGTGAAAAAGGTAAGAGCACATTATTCAACCTTTTCTCTTGAGAAACAGGAATCCTATAAAAGAAAAAGGAAGGATGAACACAAATTCACAGAAGAGTTCGACTTTTTTAAGTATCTGCTCTTTGCTCAGGCCAAAATAATTTCTTGAGATGAACAAAGACTATTTCTCTCACTAAAATCGTCTAAATGCGCAGGTCACACAACCAATCAAATCAGCAAACCTAACTAAAATACCTACGGAGTAGTAAGAGAAAATCCATGGAATGGAAATAAAGAACAACAGGACCAGTAATAACTAAGGCTTAGTAGGATAGAGAAAAATAAAAATAAACAGCGGAGCTAGATTTACAGAAGGAAGGGAACCAAAATTCACCTTCCCAGCTTAATCCGGCGACGAGAGAAACCGAACATCTTGGGCATTGCGACCTCTTGAGCTCCAACTTCTTTTCCCCCCAGAAACGGAAGGGCTAAATCCTACTACTAGCCCAAACTCTGCTCGCCTGCAAACACGGAACGCTAGGGTTAGTTGAGGACGAAAAATGTCATCATGTGAAAAAATACGGGGGGAAAAGGCAAATCTTTTTTTCTTTCGAAAAAGATATTGCCGTTGGAACTCGGGAAAGAACAGCAAGACATCAAGAAATTCAGGAAAAAAGGACAGCGACCTTGGGCGCACGGAAACCAATCAATAAACTAACTAGGTCTCCTGGACACCGCATTTGTTTGAGTTGAGCCTCTCAAGAAACAAAAACCACCATCGTGCATTGGCAGAGCCGAGAAGTAGACCGGGGAACGCATAAAAGTAAACAAAATGAAAAGATTTAGAGAGAGATTACTACTACTTCCTCTTCATACCTGTTCTTCTTGCAGGGGAGCCGGAGGAGAGCGCAGCAGCAGGAAGAAAGAGCTGGAGGAGTGTAAATGGAGGGAGGCCCTGTAGGCAGGCAGCTAGTACCGAGCGAGCGGCGGCGGCGACAGTGGCATTGACCGAGAGAGACCTCTCGGGGCTTGTGAGAGCGAGAGTGGGGAAAAGGATGGGGGGAGGGAGGGGGGAGAAGCCTCTGAACTGGGCCTGGCTCTACTGTGTGGCATGGAAAGTTTTACAGGGGCTGTGTTGTGGACCTCGTGGTGTGGTGTGGTGTGCCATGGCAGCGCAGCAGCCATGGCAAAAGCTGATTCACTTTACTGTTACCATGCATGAGAGACGAAATTTACACTTTACAGCCTCCCTCCAAAAAAGATTTCTTCTGATTCTTGACTTCAGGTGTGGAGTCAACCCTGCTTTATTAGAGAAAAAAGATGCTGATTTTTTATAAAATGGTTACCCAACATTAGAAGAATCTGGTTTTCGAAGGCCGCATCAAAAATGTTTTTGCTTGGAACAGGGACACGTGGTGCCTGGTTAATTACCTCAGTCAGTCACTGCAGACCCACGAGTGCCGGCCGTTGCTCACACTTGCTCTGCTGTGGCATGCATGCATGGGAGAAAGCCTGCGCTGCACTGCATCAGTCAATCACTGCCTCTGGCTCCCGTGGAGCGTGGACCAATTTTTGCATGGAAACAAACCGCAAAGCAAAAACATATACTACTCCATTTAAATGTGAATCCTTGACATACCAGTAGAGCTTGACCCTCTCCTCTCATGGAACACCATCTTCTCCTTGGCAAAATTCAACTCTTGCCCCACCCGATAGATGACCTGATCAATATAGGGCGTGTTTGGTTCCCGATCCCTGTTTCTCGCATGGGATGGGAAGAAATAAGGGCGTTTGGTTTCACGCGACCGATGAAATCTTTGCATCGCACGGTTTTTAAAGTGTCCCTCAGCCAGGCCTTGGAGGAACGCCGAAATCGGGCGTTTCTCAGAGCCAACTTCTTCTCGCGCTCGCGAGAGAAGAAGCTGCACGTGCTCGTGCAAGGTCGGGATGGCGGGAGCTCGCGGAATCCGGCGGGAGAAATTGGGGTTACTGCCACCAATTCGTCGCGCCTATTTACACCGCCCCTCCGCCGGCTCCAAAATCCCCGCCTCCATTTCCCCCAATTTCGAGCTCTCCTTCAAATCCTCTTCCTCACCGACGAGCAGGTAAGTGGCGCCTCCTACTCCGGCGGGTCTAGGTCATCTCCGGTAAGTCTTCCTCCTCGGCTATGTCGGACATGTCGTCCTCGTCAGGCGAGGTCGAGATCATGGTAAGAAACATGTAAACCTAGCTCTCGAAGTTTAGATTTGTTGCCATGTTCTAGCTCACAGTTCTAAGTTGTGAGATGGTATTCTAGATCTGGACCTGAGCATGTTGTTCTGTGAGGATTGTCATGTGCTATACGTAGGATTAGTGCTATGAGAAGAGTTTTTTCTATAGAACTGAACACATTAATATTATCCGTGCTGCCATAGGAGAAGGTTGTGTCCCCTGATATGTCTGCAACCTTTGTGTTGCCTCTGTGTTACATGCTGATGCCTGATGTGGTGGCCATGAGGAAGCAGGCCATGTCATGGCCATCATCTCTGTCCACCTTCGTCCTAAATCGGGTGGTCCAGCTGATCGAGAAAGGCGGTTCAGTAGTGCGGGGATTCATGCAGGCGGACATGCGCTTGATTGCAGAGGATGTCTTCAAGTTATGTGGCTGGACAGTCACCGCGAACCATGTGTACAACCACATGAGGCACCAGAGAGTGCGCTGGATTAGGGTGATGAAGCTCATGAGGCTTAAGAACATGTGTTGGGTTGAGGAGACCTCTGCCATCATGATGGACGATGAAGCTTACTATGAGCACATCAAGGTATGATATATTTGCACTTGCATCAGTTCCCGTAATGCTCACATATGAACTACATGTCATGAACTAACTGTGATTCTCATGTAGGCTCAACCATCGAACGCCAAGATGATCAACAAGCCCATTGAGAACTATGCTCAAATGAAGAATATCTATGGTGCTCGCATTCTAGCTGTGCCCGTCTCTCTGACCGTGATACACCATGCTCTTGCCCACCTGATGGAGAACAGCGGACATGCGAGAAGGTATCAGGTATCTTGCCATGACCCATGAGTGCAGATTGAACTGGTTCACGGCCTTCCTGAACAAGCACTACCTCTGAGCAGTTGTTCGAGGATGTGCTGGTAGTAGAGGTGTTAGTGATGATGGTTGTGATGTGTATTCTGGGAGTAGCTAGTTTGATGAACTATGGTTGCGGTGACCCCTGCACTTTGTGTTGTAATTATGCCCTAGAGGCAATAATAAAGATGTTATTATTATAATTCTTGTTCATGATAAAGTTTATATTCCATGCTAGAATTGTATTAAGCGGAAACTTTAATACTTGTGTGGTTTGTGAACAACACCGTGTCCCTAGTACGCCTCTATGGACTAGCTCATTGATTAATGATGGTTAAGGTTTCCTAACCATAGACATGAGTTGTCGATTAATAATGAGATCATATCATTGGGAGAATGATATGATGGACATACCCAAATTAAGCGGAGCAATTAGATCGTGTCATCGTGTTCATCTTTGCGAAGCTTTTCTTATGTCAAATATTGTATTCCTTAGACCATGAGATAATGCAACTCCCTGGTATCGGAAGAAAGCTTTGAGGTCATCAAACGTCATCCTATGAGAGGGTGATCATAAAGGTGTCTCTCAGGTGATCGGAAAGTGCCTGTTGGGTTGTATGTATCGAGATGGGATTTGTCCCTCCCAAGTCGGAGAGATATACTTCGGGCCCACTCGGTAATCGTTATCAACACCGCTTGCAAGCATGTGGTTAAGGAGTTAATCACAAAGTGATATCAGATTACGGAACGAGTAAAGTACTTGCTGTAAACGAGATTGAACTAGGTATGCCGTTACCGACGATCGAATCTCGGGCAAGTAAAATATCGCGTGACGAAGGGAATATATATGGGATTGATTGAATCCTGGCATCGTGGTTCATCCGATATGATAATCGATGAATGTGTGGGAGTCAATATGGGTTTCCAGACCCCGCTGTTGATTATTGATAGAAGATCATGTCTGCATATTCTCGAACCCGAAGGGTCACACACTTAACGTGTCTCGACGCTAGGATAGATTGGATAATTGGTTTATGAGTTTTTGTTTGGAGTCTCGGATGAGATCCAGGACGTCACGAGAGGTTTCGGAATGGTCCGGAGAATAAGATTCATATAAGGCAATGCAGTTTTTGGAGTTCGGAATTGTTTCGGGTTAATCGATATTGTACCGGAAGCTTCTAGAACCTTCCGGAGTGGGACCAACGTGGCCCCACTTGTCGGGAGGGGGCATGGGCCTATGAGGGAGTGCCCTGGCCGCATTGGGCCAGGGGCACAAGGCCCCATACGGCCCAGCCGGCCAAACCCTAGGGAAACCCTAGGGGAGCTTCTAGAAGGGGGGAAACTTGCCCCCCACTCCTCCCTCCTTTGGCCGCCGGCCTAGGGCTTGGGGGAGGGGCAAGGGCCAGCCGCCCACCCCTCTATATAAAGAGGGTTGGGACGCACCCTCCCCACACCTCCTCCTCAAGCCCTAGTCGCCCTGCTGCCCTTCTCTCTCTCTTCCTCCCGACTGCGCGTAGGTGAAGCCCTGCCGCAGAAACTCTCCACCGCTTGCACCACGCCGTCGTGTTGTAGATCCAACCTATCTCTCCACCCCACTTGCTGGACCGAGGAAGGAGGAGACGTCGAGGTGCCGCACGTGTGCATATCTCGGAGGCATCGCCACTTGCGGTGTTGGATCGGATCGGATCGCGAGGAGGAGAAGCGAGTACGACTACATCAACCACGTTCCGTTGAACGTTCCGCTATGCGAATCTTCAAGGGTATGAAGATCTCATCTATCCCCCCTCGTTGTTTGCATCTCCTAGATTAGATCTTGGCTTTTCCCATTCGCATCCGTAGAAATTTTTGATTTACTATGCTGCGAAACCCTTCAGTGGTATCAGAGCTAGATCTATGCGTAGATGTGTTTCACGAGTAGAACGCAACATGCTTGTTGCGGGCGTTGATGTTTTCTGTTGCGAGCCTCTTGTTTGTGTACTTCTTATGACGCGGGATAGTGAGATCGAAGCGGTCCAGGCCAACTTTACGCGACCTCGTTCGCGAGACTGGCTACGCACTTGACGTGTGGCTTGTTCCACACATGCGGCTGGTGGATGCCAGTTTCTCTCACTATAGTTGTCATGGGATTTACACCGGAGTTTGGCAACCATAATATCATCGTTGTGGCTTTCCGTAGGTAAGAATCGTTCTTAGCTTGTTACTCCCATAAGCCACGTAAAACATGCAACAACAAAGTAGAGGCGTCTAACTTGTTTTTGCAGGGAGTGTTTTCTGTGATATGGTATGGCCCAAGATGTGATGTGTATGTTGTATGCAATGATCATGTTTTGTAATGTTTCACGACTTGCATGTCGATGAGTACACAACCGACAGGAGCCATATGGTTGTCTTTATAATTGTGTATGACATCTGTGGCAACTTCTTATACGCCATGTAATAGCTTTACTTTATCGCTAAGTAGTTAGCAATAGTTGTAGTTGCTATTCGTGGTGGAGGCAATCATGGTTGAGTGATGGAGATCATGCTGGCACGCACAAGATGGAGATCATTGCGCGAAGATTGGCTATACCATGTCACATAAAGTTATATGCATGTGATGTTTATCCTTTTATGTATCTTATTATGCTTAGATCGCGACGGAGCATTATAAGATGATTCCTCACTTAAAGATCAAGATAAAACTGTGTTCTCCCCATGTATGCACCATTGCGAAAGTTAGTCGTGTTCAAGCATCACGTGATGATCGGGTGTTATAAACTCTACGTTCACATACAACGGGTTCAAGCTAGTTTTGCACACGCGAAAATACTTGGGTTTGACTTGACGAGCCTAGCATGTACAGACATGGCCTCGGAACACATGAACCGAAAGGTTAAGCATGAGTCATATGAATGATATGATCGACACTTCGTTGTCCACCATTGAAACCACATATCTTCTCGTGAAGATCGGATTAGGTGTGGTGAATTTGGATCATGTTCACTAAACAACTTGAGGGATGTTGAATTTAGTGGGAGTTCATCTAGTAATTTGATTAAGTTGAACTAGTTATCATAAACATAGTCTAAATTGTACTTGCAAATTTTGTAGATCAAATGGCTAAGTCCAACTTCAACTTCAACGTTTTTGCTGAGAAAGAAAAGCTTAAGAACAATGGGTCTAACTTCACCAACTGGTTCCGCAATCTGAGAATCATTCTCGCTGGCGGACAAAAGGACTATGTCCTTGAGAAAGCGCTAGGTGACGCCCCTGCTGTAGATGCGCCGGCTGATGAGAAAGTTGTTTATCAGTCGCGCAAGGATGATTATGGTGTGATTAAGAGCACCATGTTGTTTGCTATGGAATCGGACCTTCAAAATCATTTTGAGGATTTCCCCGGGCCCTTTGAGATTCTTGAGGAACTGAAAACTATGTTTTAGACTCAGGCCCGTTCTGAGAGATATGAGATCTCTGAGAAATTCTTTAACTGCAAGATGGAGGAAGGGAGTTCTGTTAGTGAGCACGCCATAAAGATGTCGGGCTACACTCAACGCCTTGAGCAACTGGACTGCAAGATTCCAGAGGAGCTTAAGATTTACAGGGTTCTGCAATCACTCCCTCCTAGCTACAAAGGTTTTGTAGTTACTCATAATCAGATTGGTTCCACTGATACGATCACTGAGCTCTTCGCTAAGCTGAAAGCTGCGGAGGTGGACATCAAGAAAGATAATCATGTGTTGATGGTCAACAAGCCCCCCAGCTTTAAGAAAGGTAAGGGTGCAAAGAAGCCCTTCAAGAAAGGCGGAGGCAAGCGCGTTGCCCCTGTTGAGAAGAAGCTGAAGTCTGGACCTAAGCCGGACACTGAGTGCTTCTATTGCAAGGACAAGGGTCACTGGAAGCGCAACTGTCCGAAGTACTTAGAAGACAAGAAGGCTGGGACCATCAAAGGTATATTTGATATACATGTTATTGATGTTTTCCTTACTAGCCCTCGTTGTAGTGCCTGGTTATTTGATATTGGTTCAGTTGCTAATATTTGTAACTCGAAACAGGAGCTACGGAATAGACAGCGACTGGCGAGGGATGAGGTGACGATGCGCGTTGGCAACGAATCAAGAGTTGATGTGATGGCCGTCGGCACGCTCTCCTTAGTTTTACCTTTGGGATTAGTTTTAAACCTCAATAAATGTTATTATGTGCCTACGTTGAGCATGAACATCATATCTGGATCGTGTTTATTGCAAGACGGTTATTCATTTAAATCTGAGAATAATGGTTGTTCTATTTATATGAGTAACATCTTTTATGGTCATGCACCTGCTGTGAATGGTTTATTTCTTCTGAATCTCGAAAGGGATGAAACACACATCCATAACATTGAGGCCAAGAGATGCAAGGTAGATAGTGATAATACTACTTATTTGTGGCACTACCGTCTAGGTCATATTGGTGTAAAACGCATGAAGAAACTCCATTCTGATGGACTTTTGGAGTATCTTGATTTTGAATCATTTGACACATGCGAGCCATGCCTCATGGGCAAGATGATCAAAACCCCGTTCTCCGGAATGATGGAGCGAGCAACGGACTTGTTGGAAATCATACATACCGATGTATGCGGACCGATGAGTGTTTCGACGCGCGGTGGATATCGCTATTTTCTCACTTTTACTGATGACTTAAGTAGATATGGGTATATCTATTTAATGAAACATAAATCTGAAACATTTGAAAAGTTCAAAGAATTTCAGAATGAAGTGGAAAACCATCGTAACAGAAAAATTAAGTTTCTACGATCCGATCGTGGAGGTGAATATTTGAGTTATGATTTTCTCACGCATCTTAAAGCAAGCGGAATCGTTTCGCAACTCACGCCACCCGGAACACCACAGCGCAATGGTGTGTCTGAACGCAGGAATCGAACTCTATTAGATATGGTGCGATCAATTATGTCTCTTACTGATTTGCCGTTATCATTTTGGGGTTATGCATTAGAAACCGTTGCATTCACTTTAAATAGGGCACCATCTAAATCCGTTGAGATGACACCGTATGAACTGTGGTTTGGTGCTAAACCTAAGTTGTCGTTTTTCTTGAAGTTTGGGGATGCGAGGCTTACGTCAAGAAGTTGATGCCGGACAAGCTCGAACCCAAAGTGGAGAAATGCGTCTTCATAGGATACCCTAAGGAAACTATTGGGTATACCTTCTATCACAGATCCGAAGGCAAAGTGTTTGTCGCAAAGAACGGATCCTTTCTTGAGAAGGAGTTTCTCTCGAAAGAAGTGAGTGGGAGGAAAGTAGAGCTAGACGAGGTTTTTGAACCTTCTCTTGAGTTGGAGAGTAGCGCAGCACCTGAAATTGTTCCAGTGTCGTCTGCACCGACAATAGAGGAAGCAAATGACAAGGATCATGAAGCTTCGGACGATGCTACTACTGAACGTCGCAGGTCGACAAGGTCACGTGCCCCTCCTGAGTGGTACGGCAACCCTGTCTTAACTGTCTTATTAGTAGACGACAGTGAACCTGCGAACTATGAGGAAGCGATGATGAGCCCAGACTCTGAGAAATGGCTAGAGGCCATGAAATCCGAATTAGTATCCATGAGCGAAAACCAAGTATGGTCTTTGGTGGACCCTCCTAGCGACCGAAAGGCCGTTGAGTGCAAATGGATCTTCAAGAAGAAAACGAACGCGGATGGTAATGTTACTGTCTATAAAGCTCGACTTGTCGCGAAAGGTTTTCGACAAGTTCAAGGTGTTGACTACGATGAGACTTTCTCTCCCGTAGCGATGTTTAAGTCTATTCGGATTTTATTAGCAATTGCTAAGTTTCATGATTATGAAATATGGCAGATGGATGTCAAGATTGCGTTCCTCAATGGCAACATTGATGAAGAGTTGTATATGATGCAACCCGAAGGTTTTGTCGATCCTAAGGATGCTGATAAAGTGTGCAAACTTCAGCGTTCCATTTATGGACTGAAGCAAGCATCTCGGAGTTGGAACCTTCATTTTGATCAAGTGATCAAGAGCTTTGGATTTGTTCCAAATTGCTACGAAGCTTGTATCTACAAGAAAGTGAGTGGGAGCTCAGTGACATTTCTCGGGCAAGTAAAATATCGCGTGACGAAGGGAATATATATGGGATTGATTGAATCCTGGCATCGTGGTTCATCCGATATGATAATCGATGAATGTGTGGGAGTCAATATGGGTTTCCAGACCCCGCTGTTGATTATTGATAGAAGATCATGTCTGCATATTCTCGAACCCGAATGGTCACACACTTAACGTGTCTCGACGCTAGGATAGATTGGATAATTGGTTTATGAGTTTTTGTTTGGAGTCTCGGATGAGATCCAGGACGTCACGAGAGGTTTCGGAATGGTCCGGAGAATAAGATTCATATAAGGCAATGCAGTTTTTGGAGTTCGGAATTGTTTCGGGTTAATCGACATTATACCGGAAGCTTCTAGAACCTTCCAGAGTGGGACCAACGTGGCCCCACTTGTCGGGAGGGGGCATGGGCCTATGAGGGAGTTCCCTGGCCGCATTGGGCCAGGGGCACAAGGCCCCATAGGGCCCAACCGGCCAAACCCTAGGGGAGCTTCTAGAAGGGGGAAAACTTGCCCCCCACTCCTCCCTCCTTTGGCCGCCGGCCTAGGGCTTGGGGGAGGGGCAAGGGCCAGCTGCCCACCCCTCTATATAAAGAGGGCTGGGGGCGCACCCTCCCCACACCTCCTCCTCAAGCCCTAGCCACCCTGCTGCCCTTCTCTATCTCTCCCTCCCGACTACGCGTAGGCGAAGCCCTGCCGCAGAAACTCTCCACCGCTTGCACCACGCCGTCGTGTTGTAGATCCAACCTATCTCTCCACCCCACTTGCTGGACCGAGGAAGGAGGAGACGTCGAGGTGCCGCACGTGTGCATCTCTCGGAGGCATCGCCACTTGCGGTGTTGGATCGGATCGGATCGCGAGGAGGAGAAGCGAGTACGACTACATCAACCATGTTCCGTTGAACGTTCCGCTGTGCGAATCTTCAAGGGTATGAAGATCTCATCTATCCCCCTCGTTGTTTGCATCTCCTAGATTAGATCTTGGCTTTTCCCGTTCGCATCCGTAGAAAATTTTGATTTAGTATGCTGCGAAACCCTTCACTTTGGTCTGTATATTTTGGGAGGTGGTGTTCAGTTATAACCCCTTGTGTGATAAACTAGTGCTGCATCACGGGCAGTTGCTCGTTAACTCGTGCTGCAGCACACATGCCACGACTTATTATGTCGACCATGTGTTAATATATGCTAGTAGTTCTCTAAATTGCACTTCTCTGAACTTTGTTCTCTTGCTTGATGATGTTGGCTAAGATCACCTCACCAGCCAGGAGGTAAGGCTAGCAGGGACAATGCAACTCTCCAAACTAGCACATTTTGCTGAAATTCATGAATGCATGAAACCAAACGACTGTTTCTTGGCTTCTCAACCCCTAGGGAAATGAGAATACAAGCAACCAAACGAGTGGCCCTTTTGGCAGGAGAGGTTGCATTGCCACACGCAGCTTCCGTGGAGCTATGATCTCCAGGTGCGAGTAAAAGGCATGAGCAACAAAAACACGCCCATAAACCCTCGAGGAGTCCGGCCACAGTTGAAAGAACATGTGTGCCCCCATGTGTGGTTTTGGTAATTAATGACAGTGTTTTATGGACTTATGTTTGCATTGAGTTTTACTTGTAGGATTTGTCCATAGACAATGCTTGAACCATTTGGTAGCTTCAAGGTTGGAATAGGAATAAAGTTAAGAAGATCAAGTGTTGATCAAGGTTTCAAGGAATGATCTGGAGTTTGGTCAAGTAGAAGTTGAGCCTATGCTAGTGCAATCAAGAAAGGTGCTCCATCTTGAGGTGTGGAATATACAAGGCAAAGGTTTGATCTTGATAGGGTTTCTTTCTTACCGGTCTCGTGGTGTTAGTTGGAGAGACCAATTTATAGGATAGATAACTGTACTATCAAGAGGGGCTCTCGAGTGCGTAACTTGATCATATCCCTCGGTGAGAGCTCAAACCTTTGCATACTTGGCATCCTCTTTCTTGGTTCTTATTTGGTTCTTATCCATGAGAGGATTTAGATCTTGTGTCAATCTCTATAACAAGCTCAAGTTCATCGAAAACGGATTTCATATGCATTCATTATTGTGTTTTCGATATTGGAGGTTTTACCGATTTGTATTTTATAGATAGGTTAAACCTTCCATCATTTGGTTATATACTTCCTTGTTGGACTATGATGGTTCCCTGCATGATCTTGTAGAGCTTGTTACTATCTTCGAAACGAGCCCAAGATCATCAAAATCGGAGTCCGAATGCAAAAGTTATGATGGTTTCAGTTTTGATGTTCCTGCCAGTTTTCAGGGGGGCGGATTATCCGGCCATGGGGGCAGATTATCCGCCCCAAATATCCGCCCCTATACTGAGGGTCGCGCCGCGAAGTCCTTAATCCGCCCCCAAAGTTGCTCAATGACCAGATATGGGGAGTATTTAAGCCAGCCTTCCCCCTCCTGCCAGATCTCTTGATTCATTCGAAAAAGACAAGATCTGATCTGCAACCTTCATCCAAGAGAGCTCCACCTAGATCCACCCAAAGGCCCCGTCCTTTGGGGAATCGAAGGAGGAGAACTCGATCTTCATCATCAGCAATCAAGCGCTTCATCTCCTCTCCATTCATTTGGAGAATCACCGATCTAGTATTTCTTACAAATACCTTCCGGGGGAGGGGCGGATTATCCGGCCTGGAAGGTCCCAAACGGTCATATTTCGTTGGGGAGGGGTATAAATAGACCTCTTATTCCTCCTTAGGCCCATGGATTGCATTCTATCTCACCTCCATTGTTTTGACCTTCAAGAGCTTGCAAATACTCTTAATCCCTCCCATATTTCTTGAATCATTTTGGGGGATTTGAAAGGGGAGATCTAGATCTACAACTCCACCAATCCATCTCTCCTCTATGTGAGGGGAACATATTGGGATCTAGATCTTGGGGTTTCTTTTGTGGATTTCCTCTTGTGTTCCTCCTCTCTTATTCTCCCACTAGCTTTTGTAGCTTTTGTGGAATTTGGGAGAGAAGTACTTGAGCACTTCCTGTGTTCTTGCCATTGCATTTGGTGCATCGGTTTGAGTTCTCCTCGGAGGATTTGGTGAGTGAAAGTTGAGAAGCTTTTTACTATTGGGTTCTTGGAACCCTATACAGTTTGTTGGTGTTGCAGGTTGTGGCCTTGATGGCGTTTGTTGGAAGCCTCCAATTAAGTTGTGGAGAAGTGCTCCAACCTTGTGAGAGGTTCCGGTTGCCACCGACAAGTGCACCGATAGTGGAAGTGTGGATCGATCCCATTGGGGTGAGATTCACCGGAGAATAAGGGAATACTTTTGTGGCGTAGGTGGTTTGATACCACCCCCCTCTCCAATGAGACCTACTCTCTTTATGGGAGGAACTCGGTAATAAATCATCGTCTCTGCGTGCCTCGGTTATCTCTATACCCGAGCTATTTACTTATGCACTTTTGTGATAGCCTTCGTGCTTGAATTCTTTATCTAGATATCACATAGTTGATTGTTTTGCTTAGCATAAGTTGTTGGTGCACATAGGTGAACCGTAGTTTATATAGGTTTTGTGCTTGACAAAGTAAACGCTAGTTTTATTCCGCCTTTGTTAAGCCCATCTCGTAAAAGTTTTAAACCGCCTATTCACCCCCCCCCCCTCTAGGCGGCATCTGTATCCTTTTAAATAGTGTGTTGTACAACTCACCTAAACACATCTTAGAGCAACTCTAACAGATTCCGTAAAAACATAGAAACCATAAAATAAATGTCTTTTTACGGTTTCTCGGATGAAAACTGGCCCGAGCAGACATCGTACTTTTCGACAAACTATTAAAATATTTTTGGTGCTCCCGCGGAGTGGTAGTTCCCCAGTTTTCGCTAGTGCACCGAGCCCTACCTGTATTTCGTCAGAGTGTTGTGCGTGAGGGACATTTCAGCTCCCGCTTTCTTCCTTCCACACCGCCCCAGCGTCGCTGCAACGTCCTAGCACCTCCATGGACTCCGCAAAGAACCGGCTAGTGGATGTGCAGGTGGGGAGTCCCAACCGACCGCCCCTCGCTCCCTCATCGACGAAGAAGCCGACAGCAAAGTCGGCCTCCACTGCCCTACCTGGCACGGCTCCGGATAGAAACTCCCTCAACTGTGGTTTCAAGGCCGAAACCAATCACGGTTAGGCAGAATCGGAATCACATGGGAGCCAACGGTCGTGTCGTTCATGGAAACAAATCCGCGGCCGCATCGCTGCCTCCGGTTGCGCCTCGTCTTGCCATTCGCAAGAAGGTGACAACCACCAGGCAGGGGTGATATGTCGGAAACGTATCTATAATTTTTTATGTTCCATGCTTGTTTAGTATCTACTTTGCTTTGCTTTGTCCACACTTTGAGGTGTTTTTCTTATGTTTTCTGGTACTAACCTATTAACAAGTTGCCACAGTGCCAGTTGCCTGTTTTCTGCTGTTTTTGGTTCCAGAAAATCTAGTAAGGAAATATTCTCGAAATTGGACGGGACAAAAGACAAAGTCAATATTTCACCGAGGAGAACACGGAGTCCAGAGGAGAGACGGAGGGGCGCCACAGGGTGGCCACCCCCCCAGGCACGGCCTAGGGTGGGCCCGCTCCTGGGCAGGGTGTGGGGCCCCTGGCGCCCCCCTGACTCGCCTCTTCGCCTATAAGAAGCCCCCGATGCCTAAACCCTAAGTACCCGATCAATATTCTACGAAACTGTCTGTAGCCGCCGCCACCATCGTCCCTAGATCAGGGGGATCTGAAGCTCTTCCCGGCACCCTGCCGGAGGGGAGATCATCCCGAAGGCCTTCTTCTTCATCATGCCAGCCTTCGGTATGAAGCGTGAGTAGTTCCACCTTGGACTATGGGTCCATGTAGTAGCTAGATGGTTGTATCTCCTCCTTGTGCTTTCATGTCTAGATCTTGTGAGCTCCGTTCATGATCAAGATCTCATCTATTTGTAATCATGCATGTTGTGTTTGCGGGGATCCGATGGATATTGAGATTACTATGTCAGATTGATTAATGGATTTGTCTATTTGATTCTATGATGTCTGTGTTGTTTGTGATCTTGCATGCTCTCCGTTGTTAGTATCTATCTTGGCCAAGTAGTTGCTAGTGACTCCAAGAGGGGGTATTTATGCTCGATAGTGGGTTCATGCCCCTACTTAATCAAGGGAAGTGACAGAAATATCTATGGTTGTAGATGTGTTATTGCCACTAGGGAGAAAACAACGGTCTCTTGTTCATGGAACAAGTGGATTATTTACCCTACACACTTTTATTAAAGCAGTTATCTATTGCTTACAACTTAATACTGGAGGGGGTACGGATGATAACCCAAAGGTGGACTTCTAGTCATAGATGCAGTTGAATGGCGGTCTATGTATATTGTTGTATTGCCCAATCGAATCTCATAGGATCTTTTTGTCTGGTATTGCATTGTTATGCCTTGCTCAGTCCTGTCAATTGCCCTGCTGTAATTTGTTTACCCAACATGTCATGTTTGTTTATCTAAGGAGAACATCTCTAGTGAACTATGGACCCCGGTCCAATCTTTACCATTGATACATCTTCCACTATTACTGTTTACTTGCTGCAAACCATCGTCACCTTCCACACCATACAGTTAATCCTTTGTTACAGCAACCGGTGAGATTTACAACCTCACTGTTAGTTAGGGCAAAGTCTTGAGTTTGTGTTGTGAAGGTTTCCATGTTGCTTGCAACACCTTTGAGACGTTTCCTTCCTTCAACTGGTTTGATAACCTCGGTTTCTTACTGAGGGAAGACTTGCTGTTGTGCTGCATCACACCTTGCTCTTGGGGTTTCCCGACGAAGCGCTTCTAGGCGCCATCAACAAGTTTTCTAGCGCCGTTGCCAGGGAATAAAGAAGAAGAAGCTCCCACGTCAACACAACGCCAACAAGTTTTCTAGCGCCGTTGCCGGGGAGGCTAAGGACGTCTTCACAAGGGGAGTCCTCCTCAACCTTTCTCTTTACTTTGTTTTTAGTTTGCTTAGTTTCTTTTGCTTGGTTTTGTTTTCCTTTTTTATCAAAAACTCCAAAAAATTAGTTTAGTTTGGTTTGTTTTCTCTTATAAAAAAGACAAAAAAAATTAGTTCATACTCTAGTTGCCACCTTGCTCTAGCTCACCATGTTGTTCCCCAAGTTCGCCCTGAAGGACCTTTCGATAGGCAGTGGCTCTATAATTGGGAAAGAAAATATTAAAGAATTCTTCAATCATGTTAGCAAGCATGATGATATCGAGGATAGATCAATAGCAGAACTTGCTCCTAATTATGAAATTTCTGCAACTTCTTTAGTTCATATGTTGGAGGATAGATTCGTTAGCCTTAACCCCATGATGCAATTTTTGTTTCTCAAACTAAAGGAAGAAAAGGATGCTGAAAAGAGAGAATTTATCCTTAAAACTTTACTCAAAGAGTTCCATGATGCTAAGGAAGCTAAAAAGGTATTTGAGCATTTTAATATGCTAGGCTCTTGTGTAGATGTTGTGGGTACTTTAGATAAAACCAAGCCTAGAGAGGAATTTAAGATACCCATACCCTTTAAGCTTGCTGGAATGCATGAGGCCTTCGAAAAGAATTTTGATTGAATTGTTCCTGAAATCCTTTTGATGAAAGTAGTAAACCAAAGAGAGATGAAAAGGGATTCTACGAAACTCATTTGTATGATATACCTTTCATAGTTGAAGACTTTGCAAGTATTGATCTTCATTCCTCATTTGAAAATACTTGATTTCTTGCTTCTTGTGCCTAACTTAAAGGCGTTAAAGAAAAGTACTTGTTAGGAGATAACCCAAGAGTTTACTTGAGTCTTGGAAGTTATTAATTCAGTAATGACCTCTCCTTATCCTTTTTGTTTGCTTTTTGTGCCAAGAATTACCTCTAATGAGAGGGAAGTAAGATTTGGGGAGTTGCTGTCCCGAAACAGATTTCTGTCCTCCGCCATAAATATTAGTGAGGAGTTTATGTAAGTCAGATTGATCTGAAAATTTACGAATAAATCCCCTAGTATATTAGCTAACTTTCGTTCAACATTTCTTGATTTGAGCAACAGAAGATTTTCAAAAAAATCGGTTTCTACCTGTTGGTCTGTTTTGACAGATTTTTGTCATTATTTGCATTTGCTTCTTATTGATTCATTTTTAGGTTCTTTTTGGGAAAATTGAGATTTTTGAAGGAGTTACTACAGTAGCTTGTGTTTTTAGTGAAAAGTTTTGTTGTTCTAAAGCTAAGCCCAAAGGTATATTATCTTTTGAATACACTAATGTTGCTAATGAAGATTGTGTGAAGTTCTGTATGAAGGAAAAAAAATTAGGTGTAGAGAGAGAATGATGTAATGAGATGAAGAATGGAAAAAATCTCAAGCTTGGGGATGCCACCCCGGTGTCACCCCAAGAAATATCTAAGAAGTACAAGCGTCAAAGCTTGGGGATGCCCAAGGGATCCCCTTCTTCATCAATAAAAAGCTCAGGTCTTTCTAGACACTTCGTTTTTATCGTTTCATGCATTGTTGTGTTGTTCTTAGAGCGTCTTAGTATTCGTTTGCTTTACTTAGTTTTTTTAGTTTGCTTAAATAAATTAGTTTGGACCCCCATTCTCGCCGTGTTGTTTCAAATAAGTCGATTGGTGTTGGAAATGAGTAGAAAGTTCTTACTTGAAAGTGCAAGAGGAGCGTGCATTGACTGTGACTTAGACTTTAGCATGTCATTCTAGGTGTTGTTTTGACCCTATGCTTAGTGATTATTGCTATAGCATGACTTGTTCTAAACAATTGGGATTGCTTAGTGTGTCTTGAAGGAATCATGCGTTGTTTTAGCATACAAAAGCATAGTATTATGGTATTCTCCTTTGATGCTTTGTTTGGGTTGACTTGGCACATGCTCACACCATGTTATGACTATGAACAAGTCACCATAGCCTCTATGATCATTTATTCCTTGACTTGTAGTACCACTCTATGCTTTGATTAGCAATGTTTTGTCGCTCTGCATGATTATGGCCATTATTGCTCTCTTAGTTGGTTGCTCCGAATCTTTTGCTAGCCTCCACTTGTATGAGTAAGCTCTACTCATTCTTACAATTCCCAAGAAACCAAGTTATTCCAAAGTGTCCACTATAAACTCCTATGCATGGTGTGTTATACCATTCCAAGTATATTCTTGTTTTCAGCTATCTTCCAATTAAAAACTATTTTGTTATGTGAAAACTTACTGATTAAAGCCCTCACAAACTTGATGGCACACTTTATATTCCTTGCCCCTAGTAAACTTGAACCATTGTGTCATCTATATTGTATATGCTTGCACTTATACGTTGGAATTAGCAGAACCATGTTTTCATGGGGAACGTTTTCAACATTGCACTTGTACTTTGTACACAGTTGATATCATGCTCTTTTTTCTATGAATGTCGCCGATGTGAAATAAAAAGGGAGCTTGTAAGTCAATGGAGTTATGTATTTTGTGTTATAGAAACGCTTGGGCCGCTAGTTTAAGCCATGTCTAATCATGGTTGAAACTTGTAGCATCACCATAACGAGCAATCTGTGAAGCATTCTCAATAAAAACCTATGCAAATAGCAAATAAAAATACCGCTGAGATGCTCATTGTCTGCTTGCCTTGTCATTTTGGTTATGGGATAACTCATGCACCATGTGCAAGGGGTACCCCGTTGGCGGTTCTCTATGATACACATGTACTTACTATGACAAGAACTTACAGGTGACTAAAGTTGTGTAGCATGAGGTGTGGCCCTCGTATTCAAGGGACATGAGATTGACAACTTATACTTTGTCAAGCATATACTCCATAGTTTGTTCACTTTAACCTTAATCACTTCAAGATGCTTATGATAGGGGCAATGAGGGCTGAAAGCTAACAAGTACCATAATTTTTTAAAGCTCTTTTTGAAACTTGAAATCCCTGCTTCCCTTTATGAAGGGCCTTTCTTCCACCATTATTGAGTCTCCACCTTCTACCTTTAGGCACCAGTAAGAGAGCATAGTTGTCATTCTTAGTTCTATGTGAATTGTCCCAAAACTTATTGATTGATGCATATTGTCGATATTGCTTGTTCTTGTTCTATTTGTATGTAGTCATTCTTATGAACCTTGAAGGTGTCCTATGCATCTATTTACTACTCTATGAGGTACAATCTGAATGCCACTATGCCATGTTTTCTGTATGTGAAACAAACAAACGTTTTTCAATGCATGTTATTCATGATATTTGTTTGTAGCCTTTTATGTTGCATGCATAGTTACTTTGTCTTATTGTTAGAACTCCATCTTTCATGCACATGTTTAGAGTTATTTGATCCAAGCTTTCAATGCTTCCAAATGATTTGATCTTGGTTTTGATGGTGCATGTCACCTAAAAAATTATTCTTTTATCACTTACCTACTCGAGGACGAACAGAAGTTAAGCTTGGGGATGCTTGATACGTCGGAAACGTATCTATAATTTTTGATGTTCCATGCTTGTTTAGTATCTACTTTGTTTTGCTTTGTCCACATTTTGAGGTTCTTTTCTTATGTTTTCTGGTACTAACCTATTAACAAGTTGCCACAGTGTCAGTTGCCTGTTTTCTGCTGTTTTTGGTTCCAGAAAAGCTAGTAAGGAAATATTCTCGGAATTGGACGGGACAAAAGACAAAGTCAATATTTCACCGAGGAGAACACGGAGTCCAGAGGAAATACGGAGGGGCACCACATGGTGGACACACCCCCCAGGCGCGTCCTAGGGTGGGCCCACGCCTGGGCAAGGTGTGGGCCCCCTGGCAGCCCCTGCCTCACCTCTTCGCCTATAAGAATCCCCTGATGCCTAAACCCTAAGTACCCGATCAATATTCCATGAAACCGTATGTAGCCGCCGCCGCCATCGTACCTAGATCGGGGGGATCTAAAGCTCTTCCCGACACCTGCCGGTGGAGAGATCATCCCAAAGGCCTTCTTCATCATGCCAGCCTCCGGTATGAAGCGTGAGTAGTTCCACCTTGGACTACGGGTCCATGTAGTAGCTAGATGGTTGCATCTCCTCCTTGTGCTTTCATGTCTAGATCTTGTGAGCTCCGTTCATGATCAATATCTCATCTATTTGTAATCATGCATGTTGTGTTTGTGGGGATCCGATGGATATTGATATTACTATGTCAGATTGATTAATGGTTTTGTCTATTTGATTCTATGATGTCTGTGTTATTTGTGATCTTGCATGCTCTCCGTTGTTAGTAGCTATCTTGGCCAAGTAGTTGCTAGTGACTCCAAGAGGGGGTATTTATGCTCGATAGTGGGTTCATGCCTCTACTTAATCAAGGGAAGTGACAGAAATCTCTATGGTTATAGATGTGCTATTGACACTAGGGAGAAAACAACGGTCTCTTGTTCATGGAACAAGTGGATTGTTTACCTTACACACTTTGATTAAAGCAGTTGTTTGTTGCTTGCAACTTAATACTGGAGGGGGCTCAGATGATAACCCAAAGATGGAATTCTAGTCATAGATGTAGTTGGATGGTGGTCTATGTATATTGTTATATTGCCCAATCAAATCTCATATGATCTTTTTATCTGTTATTGCATTGTTATGCCTTGCCCAGTCCTGTTAATTGCCCTGCTGTAATTTGTTTACCCAGCATGCTATGTTTGTTTATCTAAGGAGAACACCTCTAGTGAACTATAGAACCCGGTCCAATCTTTACCATTGATACATCTTCCACTGTTACGGTTTACTTGCTGCAAACCATCATCACCTTCCACACTATACAGTTAATCCTTTGTTACAGCAACCGGTGAGATTGACAACTTCACTGTTAGTTGGGGCAAAGTCTTGAGTTTGTGTTGTGTAGGTTTCCACGTTGCTTGCAACACCTTTGAGACGTTTCCTTCCTTCTACTGGTTCGATAACCCCGGTTTCTTACTGAGGGAAGACTTGCTGCTATGCTGCATCACACCTTGCTCTTGGGGTTTCCCGACGAAGCGCTTCTAGGCGCCATCAACAAGTTTTCTGGCACCGTTGCCGGGGAGTAAAGAAGAAGAAGCTCCCATGTCAACACAGCGCCAACAAGGGGCAGAGCTAGGATTTAGGTATAGGGGGGAGATAGAAATGGAGCTAATGTTTTTTAATTCCCCAAACTAACTTAGAAGTTTAATATCTAAGTACCATCCGTTTTAAATTTTTCCCCTATACGGAAAACAATTACGAGGGTTTGTGGCATAGCTAATAATGGTGAATAAATCTATATAAGATGTCGACGAGGTTGGTAATCAAGCTATTTTGTTATATTGCACAAAGTACCTTGCCACAAAAACATATTCATATTAAAGTTCTAAGATATATTGATGAAATTAATCATTTTAACTAAATTGTTGGATTTAGCAAGCATTTACATAGGTTTAAATGTCAAATCATTGGTTGGACATCACTCAAATTGGGATTCATAGCTACGCGTGCACATACGCTATCAAATAGGATAAATAATTAGTTAGTAGTGAGTGGCGAAGAATGTTGCGGGAATACATACCTTGAGAGAATTAAATCTAAGTCATGGTTGTCCCTTCCGCAACTGAGTAGAATTAGAGGTTGAAGGAGATTGGCGAAAGGCGCATAGGAAAGCCATTGCTATTTGCTAGCATTTGATGCAGTTTGTTCCTTGTTCCCATGATCCATCTATCTCTGTTTCTTCAGGGGTAATTCTGACTATGCGCCTACCCATGCCATAGATCGGCGAAACCTGGCGACAGAAATCAATAGATAATTTGACTGAAACACGAAATACAGTCAGAATAGCACGCACACAGGTGTTCGTGAGAGGTGGAACTGAACAGCGACCGGAAAAACTAAACGGCGAGCTGTCGCAACAACAATCGTGGCCCTAGCAGTTGACGACGAAACAGAGGCGCTAGTCACGTATGCAACTTCGATCAATGATGGGAACAAACTACAACCACGATGGACTAAACCTGTACATGTACATGGTCTGGGGTATTTGGGCTTCATGCTTCCATGTGAGATGGACTAATTAATCAATAATAGGCTAATCAAGTGATAATTTCCAGCCATTAGCATGTATTAAAAGGAGTTTATTACTAGTATTGTGTACTGAAAATTGTTAGGGGGGCAACCATTAGGGGGTCTAGACCCTACTAGCCCCCCTTGTCTCCGCCCCTGTCGCCAGGGCCTGCAAGTCCCACCCTGGATGCCTCGGCAAGTTATGAATTCCCCCTTTCCTACGCGGTGATCTGTGAATTTTGGATATTTCCGGTTGTCTATGTGTTGTTCATACTTGTAGCGTTGATTCACAAGATGTTCCCGTTTCGTATATCGATATGCTCAATTCGAACTCGGTGGACATTGACACCGCCCCACTAGATGGGTACGAGTATGCTATTGATAACTCACATATTGACGGCGACGAAAATGGAGAGGACCCAGAGGGTGAGCAAGAGGGAGAGGAAGAATAGGTCAAGGAGATCTTGGATGGCTCACAACCCACACAACGCCAACCTAGAAGAGCTTTGAACTACATCGAGGCCGAAGACATTGCATTGTGTAGGGCATGGGACTCAATGTCACTCGATGTGGTGATGGGGAACAATCAAACCGGCAAAATATATTGGCAACAAATTGATGACAAGTTTTGCCATTTCCTCATTGTTTTAACAACCCAACCATCCAAACGCACAACACGGTCACTACAAGGCTGTTGGGATGTGATCAAAGCTACTTGTAGCCCTTGGAGCGCATGCTTGGAACAAGTGAGGAATGAACCTCCTAGTGGAGTTTACATTGATGAATATGTGAGTTCCTTGTGTACATTTCTTCTTCCATTTGTGTGTACATTTGTTTATGAGATCTCTTAGTTTATAGTTTATTAGCATTGCTCAATAACATTTTCCTTGATTAGATGTTTGTAGGATCTCATTGCTCAAGAAAGGTACAAGGACATGGCCACTTCCAAGAAAAAGAGCTTCATTTTTCACCATTGCTATGCAATTCTAGAGCATAGCAACAAATGTAGACTTAGGGATCAAGAAGAACCCCCCCCCCCCACACACACACACAACAAAAGAGATTTCAATCAAATGGATGATGATGAAAGTGACAAGGAAAGAAAGAGGGAAGAACAAGGGCAAGCCCGACGGCTTGAAGATGTCCAAGGACCATGAGAAGAGGAGGGCCGAGGATGAAAGGTTGCGTACCAAGATTGATGACATGATGAAATCAAAGGAGATCTTGTGAGGGAGAACATGCAAGAAAAATGGCCATGACCGAGAAGAATGTCGAAGAAAAGAGGGCTAGGTGGCAAGTACTCCGAAACTTTGAGGAGAGAAGAGTCAAACTAGAGGAGATGAAGGCAATTAAGGACCTCATGGCCGAGAAAAACAAGATCATGATAATGGATCCAACCAAAATGGACTCATACCAATTGGAATAGTGGAAGCTAGCAAGAATGGAGATTTTGGAGAGAAGAAAGCAATCTCTTCTACGTGGTGGTGGTGCTCCGGGTGGTGGTGGTGAGTCTTCCATGAGCGGTGGTGGTGTCGTTGATGGCGACGGTCTTGCTTGATCTTCCTCGGTAAGCTTGATTTGATGCTGTGATGGTGCAAATTTTTGGATCACTTGATGCGATGAAGATTTGCCCATATGTTTGCGTCACGTTGATTGGAACAATGTGATGATTAAACCGATCAATTTGTCTTTGTACTATCTATTGATGTTGAAATTGTTAAAAATTGATAAATTTAAGTTACCGGGCTAGCGGGCTCACACCGAACAGATCCCATAAACGGGAACCGCAAAAACTTTTTTTGTGGTTCCCGTTTACGAGATCTGTTCGGCACTAGCCCACCCGAAGCCGTAAACCAGTTTTTCAGCGTCTCATATACTCGTTCTTATGGTTCCTGTTAGATTTGATCTTAAGTGCTGTTTATTTTGGTATCAGAGCTACAGATCCAATCTATGCTCTGTCGCCACCAACCTTTAATGCCCTCCGATTACGAGACCTCTTCCTCCTCCGACCAGTCCAGGTCATCAGCGGTCTAGCGATGGTGTATTCCTCAACCTCCAACACGTCGATCAACATCACCAATCTCATCACCGTCAAGCTAACCGAGGACAATTACATGTTCTAGCGTTCTTAGGCTCTCCCACTCTTCCGGAGCAATGGATTCATGGGCTTTATCATGAAGGGCATCCAAACCCCTCTAGTAGAGATCATCAATCCCCAGGCAGGGGACCCGGAGCACCAGCGAAGGTCTCCAATCCTTCCTATGTATTTGGTACCAGTAGGACCAGACAATACTTTTTATGTTCCTATCGTCGCTCACCCAGGCGTGTTCGGCATCGTGGTTCTTGCCACCGCTGCCAATAAGGCATGAACTACCCTGGGGGGGCAACTTCGCCAGCCAATCCACGTGAAGGGCCATGCAACTACGGAGCCAGCTCGCGATGACCAAGAAGTTGGACGCACCGGCATCAGCGTACTTCAACCGCATCATATCCATCTCCACCACTCTGACATCCATCGAGCAACCATTGTGTCCCGAGGAATTTATTTCTTTTTTATTGATCGATTTTGATGCATAATATTAATATGATGCATTCGTGGATTGTGTGTAGACCAACACGATGCCAATGGTCCTCCGTGTCATCTATGCGTGGCTACTCAACACTGTGAAGTGTGTGGAGACGTGCAAGGCCGCCTTCCGCGACGAAGGGATCCATGCTGCAAATCTGGGCTTCCGTGACAACGGCTTGGCAAGCTCTCGGCAAAGGAGAGATATGGAGGTAAGGACAAGGTGCAGACTACGAAATATTTCAGGTATGCTAACTCATCATGTTGGTCATTCCACAATCCACAATGGGCTTATAGCTCCTATGCGACGTCTTTACATGGAATTGGAAGGAAAGCGACATCGTTGAAAAGAATAGCTCGCATGCGACGGTTGTGAGGCAGCTAATATCCCAGGGCCACACGGGCCTTAAAACGGTCGTAAGGACACATTTAACTTTGTTCCAATATTAGGGTTAAGCCAAACCGGTTGGTTGGGACAGCCAGTCAAACCAACCGCTTCCGACCGAGAGCGCGCGTAACACTGACTGTAGCTTCCCCGACGGTGGCGGCGGACCTCACCCATCGTTCTCAGCGCCGGCAGCGGCGGCACGGAAATTAATTTAGGCGGCGGCACTTTTGTTCGACGACGAAGGTGGTGAGTGCCATTTGAAAGCTAATTCCTCTCCCATTCTTCTCAATTCGAGATCTGAGCGTGCCCATTGATGCTAGATTGTGGAGGCGAGGGTGTGCTGAACGGGGCGAGGGGGAACGATATGGAGCATGGAGAGGGGACTTCTAATCGGTATATCCCGTATCTCTGCACTTAATTTCTCTAAGGTTGAGCTCTCTGTTCGCTTCCGCTAGCTCACAGTGCCCGCCAAAAACAGGGGAGACGATGTTGCGCGCCAAACCTTCGAATTTCGCATCAATTTCTTTCCCTCTAGGGCTGTTTTAGTTGATGGCAGCACGCAGATCATTGAGAGAGACACGGTTGTTAAATGGGAGGTGGAATTAGAACATGTTGATCCCCAAGAGCTAATAAACATGGGAGAGGAGGCAGTAAGGAAAATGGTGGAAAAAATTGGGGATAGTGTGGTTTGGGGGCCAGAGCAAGAAGTTTCTTTGTTACGATTTGATGATTGCAAATGTGACTATGTTAGGGTTGAGACAGGGGAACATATAGTTGATGAAATCGATGAGAGAAACGGTTGGACAAGCAAAACTGTTCTGTTTTTAGCAGAGCTCATTGATCTAAAACCTGATTCGAGGGTTGGATATGTGGCCTCGAAGCTGGCTGCTCAGATGGTCGAGGATGATTGGGCTGCACAAAGGCAAGTAATGCCTATACTTACTGAGTTGGAAGTGTTAACAGTGGAGGATGATGATGCTAATGCACAAGGGGAGGCTGCAGATGGTAATGCACAAAGGATTGTAACTGTTGATTGGAATTCAGTTGAGATACATGACTGCACTGATTTGGTCATTGCACCAATAGATGACATTGAAATGGCAAAGCTTTTTGGCATTCCTATAGATGACAGAGACAAGGAGAAGAAGAGGGATGAAGCTGCAAATGATGGTGACAACCATTTAAGAGATGAAGAGGCAGATATAGATCTAGAGTTGTTGGAAAATGCTGCAGTTCATATAGATGATGCACATGATGATGAGCTAGTAACAGTTTATGACAAAGAGGACCCAGTTATTGAAGTTGGGAGATTGTTTCCAAGCATGGATGAATTCAGGATGTGTTTCAGGACATATGCAGTCAAACGTGAGTTTGCTACCAAGACTATGTGGACTGATAAAAAGAAGTTCTATGCAAAATGCATAGGTTATGATGGTGGTGCCAAGCCTTGCAAGTGGTATATATCTGCTAGACGCCAACCTGATGGAAGGACAATAAGAGTGAATCAAATTCCAAAACCTCATACTTGCATTACAAGTTCTCAAACAGTTACAAAGATGACATCACAATTATGGGTTGCAGAAAAGATCAAGCCCATTTTAGCCACAACACCAAACAACACTGCAAAGAGACTGAAAATAGACTTGGAAAAGCAGTACCCCATTAAGCTGAATTATACTACAGTGTGGAAGGCAAAGCAAAGGGCAATGAAAGAGCTATATGGTGATTGGGCAAATACCTTTCGAATGCTTTATAACTTCAAAGCAGAAGTAGAGAAGAGGTCACCTGGCAGTGTTGTGGAGATAGATACTGAGGTAACAGCTGATGGGAAAGTCTTCTTCTCTAAATTCTTCATGGCTTTAAAGCCTTGCATCGATGGCTTCAAAGCAGGTTGCCGTCCATATTTGAGTATAGACTCATCTTTCTTGACTGGAAAGTGGAATGGTCAACTAGCAGCATGCAATGCTTTAGATGGACACAATTGGATGTTCCCTATAGCTATTGGCATGTTTCAGTCTGAGACAGAGGCATCATGGACATGGTTCATGATGCAGTTGAAAAGATGCATAGGGCCAGTCTCTCCATTGGCAGTGCACACAGATGCATGTAAAGGTTTAGAAAATGCAGTGAAGATTGTTTTCCCTCATGCTGAGCAGAGGGAGTGCTTCGGCCATATGTGGATGAATTTGATCAAAAAATTCAGAGGAGATGATTTTGGACGCATGTGGCCAGCAGCAAGATCTTACACCAGGCAGACACATTCATATCACCTTGAGAAGATTAAGGCGGCATGCTCTGAGGAGGATAGGGTCAAGTTTTGTACATGGTTGGAAACCTACCATTCTCTTTTATGGTACAGGTCTGGTTTTAACACTGCCATCAAATGTGATCATATCAACAATAATTTGGCAGAAAGTTTCAACAACAAAGTGAAGGAGTTAAAAGACTTGCCTGTCCATGACATGGTTGACCAGATCAGGATCATGATCATGAGGTTGTGGGAATTGAGAAGAAGGCTTGGTGATGTTCTTCAAGGAGATAAGCTTCCTGATGTTGTGCAGCAGGTGGTCAACAGGAGCAGAAATCTTGCACATTTGCGTGTTGAGAAATCCTCATTGTGGGGTGCTGAAGTCAGAGATACAAAGACTGGCAGAAGGCATGTTGTTGACACTCAATTGCATGAATGCACATGCCTTGAGTGGCAACACACTGGGAAGCCTTGTGAGCATGCCATACTTTTCTTGGCCTCCAAACACAAGCTAAATATGCACCCATATTTGCATGAGTATTATTCTGTAGCAAAATTCAAGGCTGCATATGGAACACCAATTCCAGCACTTACAGATCAGTCTCAGTGGCCTGAAGTGGACATTCAGTTCTCCTTGTGTCCTCCTTTGATGAAAAGAAAGGCTGGCTGGCCCAAGCAGAGTAGATTCAAGGCTTGGTTTGAGAAAGGTGGGAGCAGCAAGAAGGGAAAGAAAGATGAAAAGAAAGATGCCAAGCCAAAAAGGGCCCAAAAAGGTAACAAGAATAGATGCAAACTCTGTGAAGAACTTGGACACCGAGCTGGCTCTACCAAGTGCAGATACACTGCTGAAAAGCCAAAGTATGTTCATCCAAAATCTATCCCATTTCTTGTTGATGATTTTTCTCCCCCAGCTAACTTGCTTGTTTTCAGGAGGAAGCGTGGAGAAAAAGGCCCACCTCTTGTTGTTGACGAATGCTGGCCAGTGAAAAGGGCAAGAATCAATGGCCAAAGAAAGAAGAGAACTAACCAGATCATGTTTGGTGCTGCTGAGGTGCAATCTGAACTTGTTTTGGAGGATGATGTGCAAACTGTTGAGGCTTTAGGGCACACCGTTTCTGATTTGGAAGCTCTGGTGCAAAATGAGGGGCAAAATGAGCCTGTTGTTGAGGCTCTAGTGCAAAATGAGCCTGTTGTTGAGGCTCTGGTGCAAAATGAGCCTGTTGTTGAGGCTCTGGTGCAAAATGAGCCTGTTGTTGAGGCTCTGGTGCAAACTGACCAAGTTGTTGAGGCTCTGGATCATGATCATGAGGTTGTTGAGGAGGTGCAGGAGGTGAAGGAGACTCTTGGACGTGCTGTGGGGAGGACAGATGGTAATGGTAAGAAAAAGAAGAGCATAAACCTATTGTGTGGTGTGAAACTTGTGAAGGAGAAGAAAACGAGGGGTAAGAAGAGCCAAAAGAAATAGACATTTGTTATTGTAAACATTTGTTATTGTTGTAAACATTTGTTATTGTTGTAAACATTTGACACTTGTTGTTGTAATAATTTGGCACTTGTTGTTGTAAACATTTGTTATTATAATAATTTGTCACTTGTTGATAATTTGGACAAAATTCAAATATGATGGTAAATTTGAATTTCAACATATGTAGCTATGTCACTTTTCTATGTTTGTATGAGCTTCCAACGTTTTTCTCATATGTACAATACAACTCATCCTCACCCTGATCCCTTTTGTGAAGTACAACTCACCCTCACCCAAAATGGGGTAGAAATGGGCTCCAAAGCTAGGGTAAACCACCCCATTTCTAAGCAAGTTTTTTTTCGACCATTTCTAAAACCAAGTTAGATATTTTTCCTCAGAACTATGTCACATAACATGACACCATGCGAAGGTTTTGTATTTTTTGATTTTTTTTTGAATTAGTTATGCACATTTGAATGTCTGGTCAAACTTGAAGGGTTTTCATAAATATTCTTAGCTAGGGGCTGAGGCTCGCAAAACTACCATTGGATCTCTGATGAAATAGCATGTTGTGAACCTAAAAATTATTTTTACAAAAAATCATCAGCATGGAATCATGTACTTGTAGTTCATATCTTACCCACTTCCAGCCGATTCGGCAGGATTTGTCTTTTTCACCAGGGATGGAATAAAAGGTTTGAGATACTCAGGTTGGGAAATTGTACATTCTAGGTGGTCTAGTATTTTTGAAAAATAGGATGTTACCATTTTGAAACTTCAATTTGGTGGTTGCTTCACAAATCCCCCCCTCTTTCGGCACTCAGAAAATAGAAAATGATTTTTCTGTGCGTCTAAAAGGAAAACTTTGTGCTACAACATTGTTAGTCATCCCATTATAGACATGCATGCCAAATATGGGCACATTATCACAAACTATGCCTTGATTCTAGCCATATCATTGGTCATTTGACCCGAAAGCCAGAAAACCTCGGAGGAGATAGGTCATTTTGTGAAGGGTTTTTTGAAATATGATCAATAGACCAAGTTTTATATTTTTCCTCACAACTATGTGACATAACATGACACCATGCGAAGGTTTTGTATTTTTTTGATTTTTTTTGAATTAGTTATGCACATTTGAATGTTTGGTCAAACTTGTGAAACCCCGTTGACTGCATCCTAAACCCCGCTAACCCTAAGGCCGAATGAGGACCGTAGATCTAACCCTAGCGCGACACTGTGGCCGTCCGATCGCGTCTTCTAGAAGGATTCCGCGGGTGGCTCTGGGCGATCCGTGGAAGGGCTTGTTCTGCAACCTGATTGGTTGGCGTCTCTTAGAAGGATTTCGTGGCTAGCTCTTGGCGATCCGTGGGATGGATGATTCTGGAATCTGATTGGCTTCATCGTTTTTACGTGCAACAGCGTGGCATGCGAGCGTGGCATGCGAGGGCGCTGGGCGGGGCGGGCTGCACCATGCGGGCATGCAGCTGCCCCTAGCGTCGCAGTCTAGCTATTTTACGTCCAACAGCGCTGCAGCGTATTTACTCCCTCCGTCGCATTAAATAAGTTTACGTGTAACAACTTTCTCCAATCAAACTTACTCCCCTCAGGTTCATTGTAATAAATGAGACTTTGCATGATACCACATCTATGTTATTTTGGCTTGTGGATAGCCTTAGGCTGGTCATAGTGCTAAGTAACTAAGACTAGTAACTTGCACATGTTACTAGTTGATGTTACTACCTTCATAGTGGGTGATAACATATGTATGGTGTCATGCAAGAGCTAATTAATTAGGTTGTAGACTCATATGATCTTGGTTATGTGTGATGTTACGGTAACTAGCTAAGTTACTACCTCTCTCTTTCTTCATTAATTGTCATGCCATGTCACCAATTTGCCTAATTGGCATTGCATGTACATGCATGTTACTACCTAAGGGCATCCACTATGTGCAAAAAACCACACCTTAAGTCCTATGTGGCAATGCTTGTAGTCTACTTTATACATAGTGGAAGAAATAAGAGTTGTCCATAAGCTTGTAGGTGACCTTAAGCTTATGGGTTGTCCACAAGCAATAGAAAATAATTTACTCTCTCTTCCCTCTCATGCATGAGTATGTAGGATGAGACATGTGGGTCCCAGGTTATAGCTAAAGTTCACCTTATACATAGTGGACGATTTTACAAGGAAGATGGGTCCCACCTTATGGCTAAAGTTTACCTTATACATAGGTGATGCCCTAAGTTACTCCCACTATGACTAGTCTTATGGACTACTTTTTGGCTTGTGGATAGCCTTATGGACTACATAGTGGATGCCCAAGTGCATTGGAAAGGTAGAAGTACATTTTTTGTGGACAAATTTTGAAGCCAAACGTACACTTATTTGAGGACAGAGGGAGTATGCATGTCACTATGACCAGCAGAAAAAATATCAAAATCTAAAATATGTAATAAATATAACGTACAACGTTGGCACACTCGAGACCGTTGGACCGAGCGTGGCATGCGAGGGCGCTGGGCGGGGCGGGCTGCACCATGCATGCAGCATGCAGGGTCGGGGGCGGCGGTGCAGGGGTTACAGTACGTCGCATCTTAGCTATTTTTTTCTCTCTTTCGCATTGATCACGCCCGCTTCCCACACGCAACGCAGCGCACGCGTCTCGTCTCGGCGTCTGGGCGGGCTGCACCATGCATGCAGCAGCTGCCCCTAGCGTCGCAGTTTAGCTATTTTGCGTGCAACAGCGCTGCCCCATTAAATAAGTGTACGTCGAACAACTTTCTTCAGTCAAATTTACTTCCATCTGGTTCATGCGCCATACAAAAAGTCAATATTACTCCCACCGATTTTTCTTGCGTGTGCCAATGAACAACTACCTTGGACGGTTTTTTCTCTCTTTCGCATTAATGCACATGCATGCATGCAGGGGCGGGGGCGTCGCATCCTAGCTATTTTTTCTCTCTTTCGCATTGATCACGCCCGCTGCCCCGCTTCCCGTCTCTTTCGCATTGATCATGCATGCAGGGACGCGTCTCGTCTCGGCGTCTGCGCCAACGCGACGCTGGATTCCCACGCCGCCCTTCACGCTCCGCCATCAATAAATAGGCAAAACGCCTTTGCCTCCTCATCTCATCTTGCCCCTCATCTCTTCAACCTCGAGCCCGTCCCTTTGCCTCCTCCCAGCCGCCCCCCAAACACTCCGACCATGGCGACCTCCCCCTTCCGCCTCCCTTCCGACGAAGAACTCAGCGACGAGGACAACCACCCGGACCACAAGCAGTGGTGGGAGCAGCCCACGCGCCGCCCCCGCCCCAAGCGTGGCAAGAAGGAGAAGTCCCCGCCCTGCCCCTGGGGAGACCAGGGCCCCATCGTCCACAACCCCGTCCCCAACCTCCCCAGCGGCGGCGACCTCCCCTCCGAAGCCTACTGGGCTAAGGCGGCGAAGGAGGAGGCAAGGGAGGAGGCTCGCATCGCCAAGTGGGAGGAGAAGGCGGCCCAGCGCACCTTGAAGAAAAGGCGCAGACGGTGGGAGGAGGAGCAACGGGAGGCCAATGGCCGGGCCTTCCGGGAGGAGCAATGGAAGCGGGACCAGCGGGAGAGGCTGGCGGCGTGGAATGCGGCCCGGAATGCGGCTGCACCGGCACCGCCTCCACCGCCGATGGAGTAGGGGGTTAGGGTTTAGGGGCTAGCCCAGGGTTTAGGCGGGGCGCCTATTCCGCCCCTTCCCCTATATTATTGTAATTTTTATTTTTATTGTAATGTTATCGATCTCCCTATCTAATATAAGTAATGTTATCCCAATATTATCGGCCCCCAATATTATCTATCCCTTGTTTCATTGCAATCTGTGTTTTATTTTTATTGTATTGTCATTTGTCAAAACACCCAAAACAACAAGTGTATAAAACAAAAGACACAAAAACAAGTTCATATAATACTCGTGCAATATTTATATATTTACAAGTGTATAAAATAAAAGACACAAAAACAAGTTCATATAATACTCGTGCAATATTTATATATTTACAAGTGTATAAAACAAAAGACACAAAAACAAGTTCATACAACACATGGTTCATTTTCAAATAAGACATTTACATATTTACATAAGTTAAAGGAGCGCCCAAGTTATGTTAGTTAAATGGATATCCTTGGACTTCATTTATATATGTACTTTTGCAAAAAAAAGATTGCAACCTGAGCACGAGTATCTGCAGATTCACACGTTCCTATTTAGATTGTAACGTGAGTACCATTTTTTTTTGCCCAATCAACATATAGTTACTATTGGGCCTGGATACGTCCATTTGGCATGGCTAGGTTATATTTGGGCCTGGCCTTTTTCAATCCTCGTCAATTGTTTTTTTACTTTTCAACCCCTCCCCCTCCCCTGCACACGGGCGCCCCCTGCACACTGATAAAAGGAACACTGACGAAACTGACGAAACTGAAGAAACACTGCTTTCGAAAACAGAGCAGCTCAAAATTAGCCCGAATTTGTGTTGCAGTTTATTCAAGCCAAAGACATAGACCATTACATCCATTACAAAGCATCACTCGAACACTGACTGCGCTGTCTAATGACTAACGATGAGGAGATAAACTAATCCGAGAGAAATTACACAAAAATAAAAAAACCGGCCATCAGATTGTCCTGCTTCTTCAATTCGATGATTTGCCTTAGCTGCTTGTTCATCTTCTTTAGCTCGGCCTTCACTTCCGCATCCACCGTAGTACCAGCGGAAATGGGGTTGCCACATCCCAATTGCTCCACCACGGACGGGTTTTCGAGCTCCCGGGATGCTACCTCCACCCCAATTCGCTCGATGTACTCATCAAGCCACTCAAAATGCCCACATTTTGGCAGTTCCTGAAATCGCAGAGATGAACCCTAAATCCCAAATTCGATGAAATGCATGAAATTTCGAAAGAAAAGCGAGAAATTGGCTCTCGGAACACTCAGATCTCACCTTTCCCGGCTCGGGCTTGCTCTCACACTTCACAAATTCCCGACCAATGTTGCCGTTCTTGTCGGTGGATGTGACAAGCCGCTTCAGGGGCGCGGTACGGGGGTAATCGGGGCACCTCCTCATCGGCACCGCACCATACCGAGGCCATGAGCGGTGGGAGGAAGCAGAGCTCGACATCCCTCGCCGGCGTTGCCGCACTTGCTCGCCGGAGAAGAAAACAGAAGGGGATGAGATGCTGGAACGGTGGCGGGAGTGCTCGGGTGCGGGGACGGATCGGGGCCAACGGCTCTATTCAACCACAGTGTGGGTCCCACGATATGAGGTGGACATCAGGTGAGTTCCGCCGTGACGTGGAGAGGCTGTGGGTCCTACTGTGCTCAGCTGATTCGAATTCGTTGACGGTCTCGTGGGGTTAAGTGGAAGTGTCGCACGGGAGCTATTTGCCGCTTCAGAAGTGTCGCGTGCGAGCTATTCTTTTCAACGATGTCGTGTTCCTTCCAATTCCATGTAAAGACGTCGCATAGGAGCTATAAGCCCATCCACAATTCTGCTAGTTCGTTGTACCTTGGTAATGTCTTTCATATTCCCTCGGTCACTAAAATCTCTTGTGTGTTCCTAAGTTTATTAGAGATATCAACGTATTTTTTTAGCTTAATCCTAGTTGGTACTCCGTAACTTTTTGTTAAGAATCGGAATAAGAGGGAGATAATCTTTAGTGGAGGATGCGTGAGCCTTGCCTAAACTTTTATAAGTGGTCATAGCTATTGTCGATGGGTATAATGACAGTATACGATGTCTACCCTCATCCTTTCCGCACGGAGACCAAGACCTGTGAGCCCGATAGCGGGCTGCTCTAATTTTTTTTGAGGGTAAAACAGTAGGGTAAAAAACCCCACTGCAATTTTTCATTTTATATATCAGGTAGAGTTACAAAAGATTATTTACAAGCATATTCCACCTCAAAAAAGAGGGATAACATTTAAAGCAGCTATCTCATGTCTAAATTGGTTTCAATCCAGTCCTTAAGGCCCTGATAATACTTTTTCTTAATTCTATAAAGGACCCATCTTAATTCCTGGGCTATAATAGCCTTCCAGGTCTCCACCGACGTATGCTGATTGTTGAAAATTTCATTATTTCTGCAAATCCAGATGCTCCAAGTTCCAAGTATCAGAATTTCCATTGCAAAAGGGACCTTGAGATCTTTTTTAATACTAGCTAGAACTTCAAAGATGCTTTGATCAGCCATATTAACCTGTGAGATTTCAGCCCAGCAGGCTCTAGCAAAAGGGCATTCCCAAAACAAATGTAAACTAGTTTCTTCACTGTGGCAGTTCTGGAAGACACAATCATAAGATGCTAGAGGAAAACATTTTCTTTTCAGAAGATTCCTTGTTTTGAGTCTATCAAGCAGAAGAAGCCAGAAGAAAAATTTGTGCTTCTGTTGGCAAGAAGATTTCCAGATCCAAGAAAAATGTGGCTGAACTGGTTGGTAGCCAACTAAAGAGTAGTAAGCCTTTTTTACTGAAAAATTACTACCCCAAATATAAGACCAACAATCCAATTCCCCTTCCCTGCTATAATCAAGAATTTGTTCAAGACTTTGATATTCCTGATATGCTTGTTGAGACAAAGGCAGATAAAAGAGATCCTGAGTATTTGCAGTATGCATGAACTCACTGACAGAAATGTGTGGATTTTTTGCAAATGTAAGAAGGTGAGGGAGCTTATGTTGGAGGCAATTATTATTCCACATATCAGTCCAGAATAGTGTAGATTCCCCATTTCCAACCAAGCACTTTGCAAGTCCTTTAAAAGTGTCAATTAGCTTCAGATGAGCTTTCCACCAAAAAGATCCCTCAACTCTTCTTCCAGGGAGCTTATCATTACAATAGTATGTGTTCCACACCAAATGCACCCATGGAATATCCCTATGATTATAGAATTTATCCAAATTCTTCAAGAGAAGAGCAGAGTTTTGAACATTAAGGTCCAGAACTCCCAATCCACCTTGACTCTTGGGTCTACAAACTTTCTTCCATGCTACAAGAGCAGTACCTCTAGCTTGAACATCAGTAGTTTTCTTTCTCCACAAGCATTGCCTCATATATTTAACCAACTGCTCTTTGATAGAGACAGGGAGATCAAAGCAGCTCATGTAATATATGGGGAGGGAAGATAACACAGATTTAACTAACTGTAATTTCCCCCCATAATTCAGAAAGTCAACAATTCCACACAATCTTCTTTCAATTCTCTGAACAATAGGCAAGAAGTGTTCCACAGCAGGTTTATTCAAGCTCAGAGGCAGACCAAGATAGGTAAAAGGCAAGGACCCAGTGAGGCAAGAAAGTGTATTAGCAAAGTGCTCAAGCCTTTCAGAATCCATATTAATAGGCATCATGCTGGACTTGGAATAATTGACTTTAAGCCCAGTGGAAATAGCAAAAGTGTGCAGGATTGCTTTAAGACATAATAGTTGCTTAGAATCAGCCTTCAGGATTACTAAATTGTCATCTGCATACTGGACCACAGGGAAATCAGGGCAAAAAACATTCTCAGAGGGCAGAGAAAGCAGACACATGTACATTGCTTTATTGAGGATGCTCTGAAGAAGATCAGCAACCAGTACAAACAGCAGAGGGGACAAAGGGTCACCTTGCCTGAACGGGCTGCTCCAATCCTTGCATCCCTATGTTATTTTTGCATGAATTATGTACTTTCATCTTGCCTTGTCTCATAAATACAGGTCAGCTTACTAACGAAGACCATGAAGCCTACTCTAAAAAAGAAAATTGCAAAAAACTAACACAATTTAGGGTAGGGCTTTAAAAGAACTATCAGTTTCTCGTCTAGTTGTTTCAAAAAACTTACACATCCGTGTAACTATCATGTTAGAGCATCTCCACTTGTTAGGCGAATCCAGACCGAAATTCGGACCAAACTTTGGCCGGACGGCGCAAATTTTTGGCCTGAGTACGCCCAGTTCCCCACACTCGCGTACGAGGCCAAGTTCCTGGGACGTCCGCATCCGCTGAAATTCGGCTCAAATTCGGCTCAAGTTCGTCCAGATTTCGGCATAGTTCGTCATACAATGAATACATAATATTTAAGACCAAAGTTCGGCGAACTTTTAAACACAGTTCGGCGTAAATGTAAACATAGTTCGGCCAGACGTGAAAATACAACATATTTCGGCCAAGTTAGGCCTAGTTCACGCTCGACATCTACGACGTGTTGCCCCTGCGTATCCATAGGTGCTCAACAAGATCATCCTGCAGTTGTTGATGCATCGCCAGATCTCGGATCTCCTGACGCATTGCGAGTACCTCATCGTCGTCGGAGTCCATGGCTGAATCCGGCCAAATGCCGAACACTTGGCGGGCGTGGTGGTGGGAGCACGTAGCGAAGCTGTGCTACGACGAGGCTAGGTCGGCGAGAGCGGCGGCGTAGAAGGCGTCGTGGTGGGCGGCACTACGGCGAGCGCATCTAGAGGCATGGACATGTCTCGGCGCGGTGGAGCTTCGTCGGCGAAGTCATGGCGACAGGGGGGCGTTGGGAGCTCTTCGTGCAGTCTGGACGAGTGAAGTGGGTGGGAATGGGACTGTCCCGCCGACAGAGCTGCCACACGCCCGTTTTTGCGGCGTCCGGCATCCCCAGGGCGTACCCGGGAACATGAGTTTGGCCTGGCTAAGCCGGACCAAAACATGTCAAAATTCGGACGAAAACAGATCCATGGATGCACGACTGAACCAATTTTCGTATCCGACCGAAATTCGACGTCTGAATCAGCCTCTCTTAGATATAAGTGTTTTCAATAGGGATGACCCACTGTGAGACTGACATGGTGCAAAAAGTCGTTTGAAACATTGTAGTTTTATAAACTTATAGTCACTCATTTTACTTATTTTTTCTTTCTTTTTATTCTTTCTTTTTCCAAAAAAAATCATTTTCCCCACCGAAACCGGTTTGACCAAATCTAGAGGGAGTAGAGGTCTTCGTCTCCACCAGCACTCGCTGCTCCAGCCTGCCGGCCACAGCCACTCCCCGCCTCCCGCCGCCGCTACTGCTCCATCGTCGCTCCCCGCCTCCAGCCGCCGCTGCTTCTGCCGCCTCCACCCGCCAGTGTGACGGCCTCGTCGGAGGATGCGGAGATGAGAAGGACGGCGCCCGCGGAAGCTGCGGTCTCCGGGGAGCTGCTCAAGCTCGGTGCGACTGTGCGTTTTTGGGCTGTGCATTTTTCAGCCTCCTTTTTTTTAACGGAACAAAATAGTACTACTGCTTCGCCTAGCTAGCGAGAGTGATGAGATCTTGGAGCGTAGCCCGAAGAGTGATGATGGCAGAGAGAGCAAGTAGCCGACAACCGTACTGAATCCCGTCGGACCATGCACCGAGTCAGGGGCTGCACCATGTCCATGATCATGTACACCTAAATGATCTTCTGCGCATGTGGCCAGCCAGGTGCTAGCTAGCCGTGTACAATAGGCAGATGTGTACTCCGATGATAGTAAAAGAAAAAAAATGCCTTTTCCACCTCTGCAGCATCGGCAGATTATTGTGCATGCGGTCTAGTGTATTTTTTTTTTGCCAAATTTGTTCAAATCTAAAAAGTTCAACCGAATGACCTTCTCTCGAAACTAATCCGGAATCTGACTTTTAGAGTCGGCGCCGTTTAAAATGACGTCGAAGTTATATATGTCGGCGCCCACACATTAGGAAACCGAACCGGAGAAGGTTGACTCCGTTTGAAACGGCGTCGACGTCGGCTTCGTTTAAAATGGGCAAACCTCCCTAGTTTGCCTCATAGCTGCTACATCTTTGCGCCGATTTGTACAACTTCGGCGTCATTTTAAATGGACTCGACCCGAGGGGTTAAATTCCGAATTAGTTCGGGGAAAGATCAGATTTGGTTGAACTTTCCAGATTTGGACAGATTTGGCAAAAAATACCAATCTAGTGTTTTCAACATTTTTACACACACGACGGCGGCTATCCGTCTGTTTGACCCGAAAAAGAATTTCCGCAGTTCTAAAATAGATGTCTTAAATTTTTTAAAATTTAAGTATATCTATATACTAAATAGTGTTTAGATTTATCCAAATTTTAACGAAACTGAGACTTCTATTTTGAAACGGAGAGAGTAGATAAGCAATTGAATGGGATAAAAAAGTAAATTTTAGGGGTAGTTCTGCAAATGAAACACACCTAGAGGCTGCCGGTGAGTCCAGTTTCAGTACGTCATCAAATACATCGCTACGTCGCGAGACGGTGACCGCGAGTGACACTCCGACGCTTCCTCGTTAACCATAAACTCGTATTCTTGTACTACAATTTTCACTAAGAACACTTCTATAAAAGAACACTTTTTCCAAAGCTTGCACAAACTAAGGGCCTTAGAGCATCTCTAGTGGAACGTCTAAATCTAAACATCTATATGTCCGTACAGATGACCGTCTAAAAGGAGAGAGAATATAGACGATCTTAATTTTTCAGCGGAACGTGTATATGTAGGACGTCTACATACTCTCTCCAATATTTTAGTATTTTTTTATAACTACCATCAAAATTTAGAAGCAATATTCAGTAGCAAACAAGACAACGACATGATTATCAATACAAGCAAATATTTGTATATTATGCAGCGATACAAGCAATGTTCAGCAACATTCAATAGTACATCACTCCATCTCTATATTCTGTATCGATGCACAAGAAGCAACAAGTTCAGTACGAGACAAGCCTCCTCTCTTCAACATCATCGGAGTAGCTGCAGCCCTCTACCATACCCCTGCCGCTGCTCCTCCCCAACCGCCGCCATGCAACTTCCCATTCTCTTCCATGTCCATCGCTAGGCCGGACGCCTCATGTGACCCCATGCCCCCCTCCACACCCGAGCCTGTCCCCAACAGGACCAGACGAGACTGCGCCCGGCTACACTGTTTTGCGTCCGGATCCGGCAAAAATTGTCTACCGGCAGATGGATCTAGCGTGCGTCTAAGCACCATGGTCGAGCACCCTCTTGTTCTTGTCCAATTTCTCTCTCCCTCTCGCCAAATCTACATGGAAAAGGAGAGTACATGGAGCCGGCGAGCAGAGGGACGACGACCTCTCGCGAGTGCCCCCGCGTCCTACGTCTCCAACTGCTCCGGATGGGCGCGTGAGTGAGCTTCCGGGCAAGAAGTTGTTTTGGACGGCCGTGGCACCGTCGTCCATATATGGACGATGGGTAGCAGGTTTGGGAGGACATCTAAATTTAGACCTCCATTTAGACGAGCCATTGGAAAGGTTTTTCTATCCACGGTCGTCCAAATCGTTTTAGACGGGCATATAGACAAGCCACTAGAGATGCTCTTATGATTGAAACAGGTACCTCACGTGTTTGCACGTGCAAAACAGAGAACCGTAAAACACTACTGTAAAAAACTATAGAAAGAGTCATTTAGATGAGCTGCAGGAAAAAACATAAGAAACATGTCTCGATCGGTCATGAAAAAGAGGTTGGCCCCTACTTCGTCTGGGACAATTGAACCAGCAGTGCCATTGATGAGATTTCAGACTCAACTCATCGGACGGATTGCTAGTTGTAACAGGTATTAAGACTTTATGTAAGTTTTTTATTTACTGTGTGCCTGTTCATGTTAAAGGTACGTAGCGCAAATGAAGAAATTCATATCTTGACTATATGAGGTGAGTTTTATGCTTGTTTGATCCATCGCCATTGTGTTCCTGGCTATATTCAGGATGTTGGTGCAACTGAATCCTTGGTATAAATAAAGAGCTGTCGATTCTCAAAAAAATTAAACAGTATGAGAGTGTTACTGTTGTCACAAAAGTGAATCCTGCCTACATCCACCAGGTGAAGAAATCGACATTTTAGGAACGGATCAGATCATTTGTACAGTTCTTCTCAAGTGATGAAATTTTTCCTGGGAGCCTGATGCCTAGTATCAATTGGACTTCCATTGAAGGGATGTGACATGTGTGACTTAGAAGCAATGAACCAGCTACAACCTTGGAAGAAATAGTACAGTTGTGTCCTGCTTTAGGACAGTACAAGAACCCAGTGGGCAATCATGTACTAGATAAGTTGTTTAAGGGGCTCAAATATTTGGAAGTATTGGACCGTGGTGGTACATTCCGATTACACTGGAAGTTCTAATCCATCTTAGGCTTATTAATCTTTCACTGACCCGAATTACAGAGCTTCCGGAATCCATTGAGTTTCTCAGGATTTTACAGTTCTTGGGTCGTCTGCACACTCTCCCAAAAGGAATTGGCAAGCTGCAGAATTTTCGAAATCTCCTTCGAGGACCTAGCTTACATCTCTCAAACCTACAGCACACCTCCAAACAAAATAGTTACCTCATCTCTCAAACCTACAGCAGCTTGTTATTACTGATTGTGAATTCTGTGAGCATCTGCCGGACCTCGGCAATGTTTGAAATCTCTCGAAATAGTTACCTCATCTCTGAAACCTACAGAAGCTTGTTATTATTGATTGTGAATTCTTTCAGCATCTGCTGGACCCGGGCCTGCTAACTCAACTGAAGTTCCTTACCATAACTGGAGAATTGGTGTGCCTAGAGTACCTGTCAACCGCACAGCCCCGTTCAAGAGGGTTATAAGACGATACCCTGTTTCCTACCTTGTGATGGTTATGATTGTGATGCAAGTGCTTTCCTATTGTCTGCAGAATAAGACGACAAAAGATTTGGCTCATCCAGTCCCTCTTCATCTTCTTTGCGACGATCCTCTTGCTGTTTCTTGTATTTCTTGACTAATGGTATTGTCCTGTCAGAATTAGGACCAGATGGAACAGAACAGGGGAAATGAAGCCATGAATGTTTTGAAAATAGTTGAGGTTATTCATGGCATGGCATAATTTGGCCAAATATTATGCTCTTTCTACTTAATGGTGCATATGAGACTGAGAGGATCGGGCTAAACGAGGCATCGTTCTCTAATTGGATTTCTTCCAACATTTCCTGGATTGACAATTATCTCGAGTACAACCAACTCTGAGGCCTCGTCTACTTCTCCGGGATTTCCTGGGTTCGGAGATTTTTTTCTTGACCCACTTGTTCACCTCCGAATTTCTCCACTAGGCTATTTACTTCTGATGTATTTCCGAGTGTTATCCCGGCCCATACCCGAAAGTCCCCCAACCAGACCCGAGTTAGCATGTTAATCCCACACATGACCCAGACCTTGCGTTTCACCAGGGAAGAAAGCTAGCGATGGAGGCGATGACGCGGATGCCGACTTGGGGATGCTGCCGACGGACACCACCTTTGGCGTTCGGAAATGCCTTCTCTCTGGTGAGTTCTTGCGCCTTGTTCCCTCTCCTCCCCTCGTTGTTAGGTTTTCTTGGTTGTCGCCACCATCCGCCTCCCGTCCACCGGTCGTCCTCCGCTATGGTTCTTTGGTGAGGCCGTTGGATCCCATGAGCACGGCAGAGGGGAGCACGTAAGTCCGCCACGGGGATCACCATATGATTCACCGTACACTCCTGCAACCGGATAAGATCTTCTTCCTTTCTATGAAGCAGAACACCAAGCCATAGATCGTTTCGTGTCACGGTTGATGTACGTCTCAGCTTTCTTTCTTTGCTTACCGGACGTAGGAGGTGCCTCATAAGCAGGGCCGGCCCTGAGATGTAAGGGGCCCGGTGCAAGAACAAAAATGGGCCCTGTCATAAGAAAATATGGACGTCTATTTTTTTATAATTTAATAGAAATTTTCGTAAAAAAAAACTACTCCCTCTATTTAGAAATAACTGACTTGGGTTTGTCTAAATTTGAATATATCTATCCATTAAAATGTGTCTAGATATATTTAAATCTAAACAAACCCAAATAAATTATTTCTAGACAAAGGGAGTAGATCGTCTAAACATTCAACATTACTCTCCCTAAATTCTGTGAAAACCGTAAGAAATCTCGACAGGTAGAGATAACTATGTGAGAGCGGACAACATCAAGAATTAGATGTGACATGCAGAGCGACCTGGAGTTTGGAGCACTGGACTAGGTGCATGCGGTGCGGATGGTCCATCCACGTGCGGTTGTATGTGAGTCTCCAAAAGCCCCAGCTGCTTGGGCTGAATTTCACTGGATCAATTTCTAAATGAATTTTATCTAGCAGCCATACGTAAATACGTAATGTATCTTAGCTGGGTGGGGCCTCTAGCGATTTGGGGCCCTGTGCAGCCGCACGGGTTGCACGGGCTCAGGGCCGGCGCTGCTCACAAGTTTGAGCTACAACAGGTTTGGTTGCATGTTGAGGGGTTCCTCATATTTTACGCTCTTTTCTGGTCTGTGGGCTGTTGGTGGTCTCAGGGGAATACCCTAGATGTTGATCTGTTCAGTTTGCAAAGGCGCGGGTTAGTTCATATTCTTGTGGATATGTTTGATACTAAGGTCTTCCTGAAGAGGCATGATTCTTTGGGTCACTATATTACGTCGGATGCTGTAGTTAAGCATAGGGCCTATGAGTTTTGTTTCAGGTTGGAGCGTGAAGGTTATATTCCGGAACCTGAGTTTGTTCCTTAATTGTGGAGGAAAGGGGATGATGACGCATATGATGATGTTAATGGGAAGTCTGTGGAGGATGCTATGAATATTTCTGATACAGTTACTGCCACTCAGGTGGCGGGTTATCGTTCTTCCTCTGCCGTGCCTGTACATGATACCTCGGCACCTTCATCTTCTAGTCAGGGGGTGTAGATGGTGTTTGCGGTCACTCCTTTCAATGCTAATCCGGTTACTCCTCGAGGACGAGAACTTCTGGATGCATTATATATGGATTCCCTCCTTCATGGAAGGGGTTCTTCATCAGCCACTCGTGTTTCTCCAGCTCAGCTACAGGAGGCTCTTCACTCTGCTTCTGTGGCTGTTCAGCGGGCTCACTCAGCTTCGTCGGCAAGGTCCAGGACACATGTTATGGGCAGATCCATTCCGGTTGATTGTACTCGACCGGTCCTTGAGGAGGTCGTTCCATTGGAGTGCTCGCGGAAGCTGACCTAGGAGGGGTCGATTGACCGCGTCGTTCGTGATCAGGTCGAGGTCGATGTTCTTGTGGGATGACCCAGGAGGGGTTGGCCGACCGTGAAGTTGTGGATGACCGTGTGGCTTTGGTCAGGAAGGACCGCGTGGCTCTGGTCAGGGAGGACCTGGAGCTGCATCGGGACGGGTGGCCTCCCTTGGAGGGTCATGATACCCCGTTGGACGACAGGGGTGGCCGGACCCAAGAGGGGTCAGGGCTACCTCTGTCTCCAACGCAGGTTTCTTCTCCTGGTGTTGCTACACCGGTTGCTGCACAGGGGAGTGGTACTCCATTCAGGCGGAGCTCGTGCCATGGAGTGGATGCCTCTGGGACGTCGGCTACTAATGAGGATTCGATGGTCAAGGCCATGCGTTGTAAGGATAAGAAGAACTTAGATTCGCCAGGTATAATGAGTTCTTCGAAATCCTTTTTGTTTTTTTCTACTCCTGTTATTTTTTCTAAAATAGCCAATATCGTCATTAGTTTGGGTAGTTCTGTACATGATGTTCTTTTTTCTTCTAATGTTTTGTGACACATGGAGGTTGACCGTCTAACGGTTACTCCTAAGGTCGCTGTTGTTCTTGATGCTTCACTAACCGAGGAGGAGGGGTTGCATGCCACAGTAGATGGTCAACTCCTTTCTCACTTTTTTTTGAAAATTATGATAGTAGGATCCCAGTGGGACCTACTGCCTCTCGATCTATATTAATAAAGCCCCATTAAAGGGTCAGAAGGAATTTACAACAGTTTATAGGTGTAATCTAGTATCAGCAGCCATAGACAGGTACAAGAAGGTAGATTACAAAGAGGCTAAAACAGTAGAGATGACAGGATGTAAATAGTCCTTTGTTCTATATATCAGTAGCCCAAAGTCAGTTTTGAACCTATTCTTCCAGGAGATAACTTCAGGTATAATGCCATTGAAATAGAGATTATTTCTTTCTTTCCAAATACTCCATGATGCGTACATAAAAATTTCCAAGAACATTGGTCTATTATCTCTTTTTTTAGATTCAGCAATAATGTCCAAACGATCCCCAAGATGATCCCATGTAACATTTAGCAATGACCAGCAACTCCTACTGAAACAACAGTGAAATAAAAGATGTTCCACTGTTTCCTCCATATTGTCCTGGCAGAGTATACTGTTATATCCTGAGTTAAGAACTTATTCTTTCCTTTTCAGCATGTTTCTAGTGTTTAATCTGTCAGAAAACAACAACCAGCAAAAGAATTTGATCTTTGGAATGGATATTGATTTCCATATCCATTTAAATGCTTCATGCACCACAATGTTCCTGAAACAGAAGTTATAGTAGAGCTTAGCTTTGTACTCTTTACCCCAATGTAGTTCCATGTATGAGTTCTGCGATTCCCAAAATCCAGATCAGAAGCAAGCTGCTATAGATCTCTGACCTCCTGTTTAGCCTCTGGGGAAATAGGTAAGTGAAAGCTTTGTGACATGTGTGTGGCATGTAGAAATTCTTACACAGACACATCCTCCTTCAAACAAAAATAAAATGCTTTGGGGAACATTGCTGAAGCTGCCTCATTAAGCCAGTTGTCTTTCCAAAATGGCACAGTAGTACCATTGCCAATCTCACATCGAGTAATTCCTCTATAAATCGAAGAAAGCTTACAGACATCCTTCCACCAAAAAGATCCACAGGGATCCACTGCATGTGGGTGTTCAGATAATAAGCATTCCACACAAGACCAACCCAGGGTGTATCCTCCTTATTATAGAACTTGTGTAAATTATTTAAGAGAAGTGCCTCATTCTGAATTTTTAAATTCAAGACCCCAACACCACCTTTATATTTTGGTCTACAAACTTTATCCCAAGCAATCAGAGAACTGCACTTTTCTCATTCCTCGGTTTTCTTGTTCCAAAGACAGTGTTTCTGATTTTTTTCTCTATGTTCCATTATCTTGGATGGAATATGCATAGAGCACATAGAGAACATAGCAATGGAGGATAATAAGGAATTTATAACAGTTACTCTTCCACTATAAGTCATCATTAAGAAAGAGGCGGACATTTTCCTTTCTATTCTGTCCACAAGAGGCATCAGTTCCATAATAGTAGGTTTGGTTGTACCTATAGGTAGCCCCAGATAAGTGAATGGCATTTTCCCCACAGAACATCCAAAAGAATTAGCTAATCTCTGAACAGATTCATTATTTAAATTAATAGGGATCATCATCACTTAGGAGGAAGTTGGGGAAGTGTAGGAGGTGGACTTTGATGAGATTGAGATTGCCTCTATGTATGAGTTAAAAGCTTCTGGTCGAAAATCAAAGAGCCAGAGGTCACACAAGAGATCTAGTGTATCCAAATTTGCTATAGTTTCTCAATGAATGGAATGTTTGCAAATATCAGAGGTCTTCGGGACTTGGCTAAACATTCATTCTTTGCTTATTGTGTGAGAGACCATATAAGTTGGATTTTCTAGGTATTTCTGAGACTGGTAGACGAATTTTTTTAGAAGCCCTACTCAATCGCCTTCCTGGTGGAGTGGACTTTACGTGGATATCACATTCGCCGCATGGTCGATCTGGGAAGATCCTGTTAGGCGTTCGAGATGAGAGTATGGAAGTTCTGTTGGAGATTTTTTTATAAAACTCCATATCCGTAACAAGGATGGAAATTTCACATGGTCTCTAGTCGCCGTTTATGGGGCCGTCCAAGATGTTTATAAAGCTGACTTTTTACGTGAGCTAGTGAATCTGGCAAAGGATAATCCATACCCTATTCTTATAGGAGGGGATTTTAATTTGCTCAGATTTGAAGGGAATATGCCCGAGAGTTAATAATAAAGTGGTTATTATCTTATTCCTTATTTATTATAAATGTTTATTTTGCATGCTATAATTGCATTAATATGAAAACGTTAATACATGTGTATTTAATAAACAAAAATAAAGTTCCTAGTTATGCCTCTCTTATAAACTAGCTCGTTGATTAACAAGATGATCAAAGGTTTTCCGTATCATGGACATTGGATGTTGTTAATAACGAGGCCACAACATTGTTGGAATGATGTGATGAACATTCATCCGAACTATAGCATTACGTTCAAGGTCATTATTTTTATATTGCTATAACATCATACGAAGTAATCTTAATCCTTAGACCATGAGATCATGTCAATCACTAACACCGAAAGAGTATCTTGATAACATTAAACGTCACACCGTAACAGAGTGACTATAAAGATGGGTTCAGTGCCACGGAGGTTTTATGTTGAGGATCATAGATCAAGAGTGGAATTTGTCCATCCCGATGACGGATAGATATACTCTGGGCCCTCTCGGTGATATCACATTAGTTAGCTTGCAAGCAAGTGATTTGATCACTAGAATGTTATATCACGGGAACGAGAAAAGAGTACATGTTGGTAACTAGATCAAACTAGGTATGGAGATACCCATGATCGAATCTCGGACATGTAATATATCGCGAGATAAAGGGATTGAGTTACATGTGTATAAGGTTCACACGATCACAAAAGTCATCGTTGAATGTGTGGGAGTCAGTACGGATCACTAGGTCCCGCTGCTGATTATTGATCGGAGGGGTCTCGATCATGTCTCCATTATTCGCGAACCGTAGGGTGACACACTTAAGGGATACCGACACCATTTGGAGCAAATAATATGCGAGAGAAATAAAAAGAAAAGCGCAGGAATTTATTTCACTAGACACCGAAACTGTTTCGGTTGAAATTGCTGAAACTGGTTCTGCATGTGAAATTGAAATGTTGTAAGGGGTTTTATGTGAATGTTTGTTATTTCAAGTAATTAACAAAATTCTGAATAAATAAATAAAAGAGTTTTATTTAAATGAGAGCTTGCATTAAATTTGGTGGAAATTTAATGCATGTGAGTGGATTTTTGAGTGGAGGCATGTTTATGTGAGTGGAGGCTTTTCATTTTGAGTGGGAGATCCATCCACATGAATGTGGAAGAGGTGGGGGCAGCCACCATGGCTGGGCGCCATGCCCCTTGGGTGCCCCCTCTCCCTATAAAAGGCCTCCCTCTCCTCCTCCACTCTCACACCTCCTCATGAAGGATCTCTCTCCCCCCTTTAGAATTTACCCATGGTCTCGGATCAGCGAGATACATGTTCTCGGTAGCTTTTTCTAGAATGATTTGTTGCTTATGCTTCTTAGCTGGAGCGAGGGCGCGGAGGTTGTCGGGGTACCCGGACGTGTGTGCGATCACGGATGCACCACTGCTTTGCGGTGCTGAACTTGATGGTGCTGGACCGGCTGGACCAGATGGACTTTATCACGATCTTGAGATCGGCAAGCGTTCGACTACATCATCCATGAGTACAACCTCGTTAACGCTATTCTGTCTTCGAGGGTATGTATTCTATGGATGTATATCCACCCATTGCTTATACCTAGTAGATAGATCTTGGTACATAGTTGTTCCCATCGTAGGATTTTTTTGTTTTCTATGCTGCAAACCCTACAGTGGTATTAGAGCTGGATCTATGCGTAGATGCTTTGAACAGGTAGTACACATATGAATATGTGGAAGCTGATGGTCATGTTATTACTTCTTCCTTGTACTTTGGATATTGGTGGCATAGTGGGATGAAGCGGCCCAGACAAATTTTACATGTCCTCGCACATGAGACCTGTTTCACGGTTGACATGCAACTAGTTTTGCATAAGTGGCTAGCGGGTGTCTGTCTCTCCTACTATAGTCAATATCTAATTTACAACAAGTTGTCAATAATTTAGTTATCTTCATTGTGGTTCATGTTCGTAGGTAAGAACGGTTCTATCTTCGAAAGCCCTAAGCCACGTAAAACTTGCAATGGATAAATTAGAAGCGTCTAGTTTATATTGTTGCTGGGCTAGTGTCATGATATGGTGATGTTGTAAGTAAAAGTATAAGTCGATACTCTTACAACACACATAACGTGGAAGTTCCATAGAACTTGGCCTTACACATAAAGGAATGGCGAGGATCATACCATGATTCACATGATAACAATCAAGTGCAAGGACCATATCATTTCACTTTTTCACATGAGATGTTTGTTGCATCTTATATTGATTGTTTGGCGTTTTATTAGCATAATAAGATGATCCCTCATTTAAATATCAAGATAAAAATTTGTTCTTCCTAAAGTATGCACCGACAATGTTTCCCCGCTTCAAGACATCACGTGATGATCGGGTGTACTTGAATCCACGAGCATATCTCGGGTGTAAGACAATTTTATACACGCGGATACTAATGTTCTTACTTGGCGAGCCTAGCATGTGACGACATGACCTCGGAACATGGACTGAAAGGTTAAGCATGAGTCATATGTTTTGATATGATGACCATATGGATGCTCTCCTTTAAAGCTACACCGACTCACATGATGATCGGACTTGGTGTAGTGGACTTGGTTCATGTAATCACCAAAAAGACACGAGGGATATCGTTTTTGAGTGGGAGTTTATTTCTAATTTGGATTAGTAGACCTCAATTTATCATAAATTAAATCAAGGTGAATTTGTATAATTTATTGCAGTCATTGGCATTCGTTCACCACCTTATGCTAAGTTGTAATTGAGATAATAGAACTATAGAATTCTAGATATTTACTTTACGAACTGGTATTGTATTATGTTGAGTGTCAATCTAAAGTAAAGTCCTATTGAAAACTTTCAGGAAACTCTGTTTACTCCGTAAATTTTAATAATTGGTATTAAATCGAGAGTAACAATTCCAGTGTTAGTATCTTAAGTATCATGTTTGCCTCCATGATTCTTAATTTAAATATCGAGATTATCTAGGAGATGAAAGGATTGTTTCAGAAACCATCATGTGTAGCAGATATAACGATATCTGAAACAATGTTTTGGTTGCAATATGATAGAGTATAATATATGTTCTCATATTGGATGAGAATTTGCAAAGGTTGGAGATGCTAGACATCCTAATCATCCAAAAGGGTTTTGGAAAGTAATTTTATACTCACGATTCGCCTTTATAAGCTACATTAGCTTGATCATGAAAGTCGTCATGATAAGGATGAATAGAAGATGTATGTAAAGTATTTACTACACTAAAAGATTACAAAAGAATGGATTTTGAAAGAACGCCAATCATTTAATGATGGTGACCTACTTCAAAGTGCAAGTCCAAAGGTATTACTATTTAAATATACACACTTTGGACTATGTGTCATGTATATGGCGCCACTTTTGATGTTGATAGATTCTTTCAAAAGGAAAGGAAATGCTGAAAGAGAATCTATAAAATATATTTGGCAGAAAAGAAAAGACCAGAAATATCCAGTTTAGATATATAGATGATATACATGTTATGGTTGTATTCTTTGCTTGATTAAACAATGTGGTTCTTGGGTATTGAATACCGAATTGGTTGATATGAAATTTTATACGGAACAACGCAATTCATGAACCACAATGGCCTAAGTAACTAGCAAAAGAATATGTGATGATGTTCATCGAAAACAAACAAGATGATGTTTGTATTCCTCATTGACATCAAAGCCTGCCTTCAAGATTTGTTTTAATCAGGTATTATGAGAACAAAGATTGTTCAAATAATTACCATATTCCATATAAGATGGATGATATACAAATCTTGTTAGAGAAATCACATCCATAAAACCAATGCTAAAATGTTGCAAGACAAATGATTGGAAGATCACTTACAAAGTGACATCGCCGTTTAAATTATATTGGAAAGAAAACATGAAGAAACTCCATTTTCATGGATTTTTGGAGTCTTTGATTTGATCAACTAACGCTGGTGAGACTTTCCTCGGGATAATTAAAACTTTGTTCAAAGGCCAAAGAAGAACGATCGACTAAATTATTGGAATTTATACATATCGATGTATGTAGTCCATTATGTATAGTCGTAAGCTATGGATTTCAACTTCATATGCTTTCTCTGGAAATTTGAGTTAATATTCACTTAATGAGAAATAAGTATGAAATATTTGAAAATGTTCAAAGACTTTTAAGATGAAGTGGAAAATCATTGTAACAAGAAAATAAATAATTTATGATTTTATCATAAAGGGATTTATTTGAGTTGCAAGTTTAGCAAACCACCTAGATTTGCATCTCCCGAAACACCATAGGAATATGGAGTGTTTGAGATTTGTAATGAAACCTTGTTTGACATGGTTAGATCAAAGGTGTTATTTATAAAACTTCCATTATGTTTTAAAAGATTAAAGCTTTAGAGACTACCGCTTTTGCACTGAAAAGAGATCCATCTTGATCCGTTGAAATGACACCATGTAAGTTATGGTTTGGGATAAAACCCAAGTTGTCCTTTCTTAATTTTTGGTATGCTAAGCATAAGTAAGATGTTTACAACCAAAGTCGGATGAGCATGTCTTTGTAGGTTATTTCGAATAATCATTGGGTATTCCTCCATAACACCGAAGACAAAAGCGTTTGTCACTTAGAACGTCAAGTTTCTTGAAAAAGGAATTTTTCGTAAAGTTTAAGTGGGAGGATAATAGAACTTTGATAAGGTTAACGAACCTTAGCTATGTGTGCTGAGTTCGCAGTGCCAGAAAACGTTTCGGAGCATAAACAATGCACATGGCTCACGTGCCTCAAAGGTTGCAGTCACGGAGGTCTAAGTTCCTATTGAACCAAGTAGGTCGGATAAACAATCAAATGCTGAGATTTGAGAGTAAATCATTGTTGTTTGACAATGATGAATGATGACCCACACGTATAGGGGATCGCAACAGTCTTTGCGGGTAGTATTACCCAATTTATTGATTAAACACAAGGGGAGCCAAAGAATACTTGCAAGCCTTAACAACTGAGTTGTCAATTCAGATGCACCTGGAAATAGTTCTTGCTCACCGAAGTTTATCAGTAGCAACAGTTTGTAATAGCAACAACAACAGTGAAACAGGAGCAATAGTAACAGTAGCAGCAAACATTAGGATATGAGCGCGGTAGGCATAGGTATGGATGGACGGGCGTTGCATGGACAAGTCTAAACATGTAACTTCAAGATATAGGGTATTGCAGATAAATAAGGACAAGCATCAAAGTACTAAACAATCCTAGGCATGTGCTCCATATATAGTCATGCGTGCTCGCAATGAGAACTTGCACAACATCTTTTGTCCTGCCAGCCCGTGGCAGCGGGGCCTCTAGGGAACTACTGGCAATTAAGGTGCTCCTTTTAATAGAGCACCGGAGCAAAGAACTAACACTCCATGAACACATGTGATCCTCACACCACTGCCATCCCCTCCGGTTGTCCCAATTTCTATCACTTCGGGGCCTTTGGATCCGGACAATGATATGTGTACACAACTTGCAGATAAGATCACAAACAATACTATCATAATGATTCAATAATAAGTTCAGATATGAGATCATGGCACTCGGGCCCTAGTGACAAGCATTAAGCACAACAAGTTGCAACAAAGTCAAATAGCACTAATAGAGATACTAGGCACTATGCCCTAACTATCTTATTCGATTACATGATAGAACTCATCCAATCCCTACCATTCCCATAGCCTACAGCGGGGGATTACTCACTCATGGATGAGGGAAATATTGATGGTTGATGGAGAGGCGTTGGTGATGACGATGGCGATGATCCTCCCCAAATTCCCCGTCCCGGCAGGGTGCCAGAACGGAGTTTCTGGATCCGAATCGCGGCTTCTGGTGGTGGCGACGCAGCAGAACTCTTTTCTGAAAAACGTCGACCCCCCCCCCCCGGGTTTTTAGGTCAAGGGGTAACTTATAGGTGAAGAGGGAGCCCGAGGGGGTGCCTGGGGTGGCTGCACCCCCTAGGCGCGGGCTGGGCCCACCCGCACCTGGCAGGGGTGTGGGCCCCCAGGCCTCCACTCCGTCTCGTCTTCTGGTAGAAAGTGCAAGCATATACAACATAGAAGACACAATGGTTCAAGTTTATTAGGGGCAAAGAATATAAAGTGTGCCATCAAGTTCGTGAGGGCTTTAATCACTAAGTTTTCACATAACAAAATACTTTTTAATAGGAAGATAGCTGAAAACAAGAATATACTTGCAATGGTGTAACACACCATGCATAGGAGTTTATAGTGGACACTTGGGTATAACTTGGTTTCTTGGGAGTTGGAAGCATGAGTAGAACTTACTCATACAAGTGGAGGCTAGCAAAAGACTGGGAGCAACCAACTAAGAGAGCAATAATGGCCATAGTCATGCAGAGCGACAAAACAATACTAATCAAAGCATAGAGTGGTACTGCAAGTCAAGGACTAAATGATCATAGAGGCTATGGTGACTTGTTCATAGTCATAACATGGTGTGAGCATGTGCCAAGTCGACCCAAACAAAGCATCAAAGGAAAATATTATAATACTATGCTTTTGTATGCTAAAACAACGCATGATTCTTTCAAGGCACACTAAGCAATCCCAATTGTTTGGAACAAGACATGCTATAACAATAATCACTAAGCATAAGGTCAAAACAACACCTAGCATGTCATGCTAAAGTCTAACTCATAGTCAATGCAAGCTCCTCTTGCACTTTCAAGCAAGAACTTTCTACTCCTTTCCAACACCAATTGACTTATTTGAAACAACACAGCGAGAACAGAGGTCCAAACTACTTTATTCAAGCAAACTGAGCAAACCAACGAAAACTAAGACGCTCCAAAAACAACACAACAGTGCATGAAACAATAAAAACGAAGTGTCTAGACAGACCTGAGCTTTTTATTGATGAAGAAGGGGATGCCTTGGGCATCCCTAAGCTTTGCCGCTTGTACCTCTTGGATATTTATTTGGGTGAAACCGGGGTGGCATCCCCAAGCTTGAGCTTTTTCCATTCCTCATCTCATTACATCATTCTCTCTCTACACCTGAAATTTTTTTCTTCATACAAAACTTCACACAATCTTCATTAGCAACATTAGTGTATTCAAAAGATAATAGGCCTTTGGGTTTAGCTTTGGAACAACAAAACTTTTCACTAAAAACACAAGATACTATAGCAAATCCTTCAAAAATCTCAATTCCCAAAAAAGAACTCAAAAAGGAATCAATAAAAAGCAAATGCAAATAATGGCAGAAATCTGTCAAAACAGACTAGCAGGTAGAAATCGATTTTTTTTAAAATCTTTTGTTGCTCAAATAAAAAAGTATTGAACTAATGAAAGTTAGCTAACATAATGGGGGATTTATTCGTAAATTTTCAGCTCAATCCGACTTATAGAGACTCCTCACGAATTTTTATGGTGGAGGACATAAATCTGTTTCGGGACAACAACTCCCCAAATCTTACTTCCCTCTTATTAGAGGTCATTCTTGGCACAAAAAGCAAACAAAAAGGATAAGGAGAGGTCATTACAGAGGTAATAACTTCCAAGACTCAAGGAAACTCTTGGGTTATCTCCCAAAAAGTACTTTCCTTTAACGCCTTTAAGTTAGGCACAAGAAGCAAGAAATCAAGTATTTTCAAATGAAGAAGCAACTCTCTTGTTCTTTCCTTTCTTACCTTTCTTCTTCTCTTTAGGGAAAATATGATTGCTTACTGGAGGAGCAAAATGCATAATGCCTTTTCCCACAGCTATTATTGCTCCAAGGTGTTCCAGTAGGGATCTTCCAAGTGTGATCTGTCATTTGCCTACACATTCAATAACAAGATAATTAGTAGACACCATTTTCCCTGAGATTTTTGTAAACACACCTTCAGCTATTCCAATGGGTAATAAAGTGGCATTATTAATAAGAGAGATTTCCTCTCCTCCTTTAGAAATCCCCCAAAGACTCAAAGACTCATAAATATCTTTAGGCATAAGGCAAAATTCAGACATTATATCATAATGAGCATCAAAAGTTGCACTATTTATAGTGACTTTGATTGTGGGAAACCACTTTGAAGGCTCAGAATTTATTGGAACATAATTATGGTATTTCTTAAGTGTGTGATAGCAACTATTCAAAGCAGCAGTACTGGACTCAAGAGTGTCCAACCTAGCAAAAATATTTATGAAAGAGGAATCAGACTTTCCAGGTGTATTATAAATTATAATAAATTTCTTTATGGCATCAAAATCTTCATCCTCAGTACATTGAAAAATATCTTTTCCAGCCACAACATCTAAAGCATATCTATAACAAAGAGCAATACCACGGTAGAAACTATTAATAACCAAGCTAAGACTCATCTTAGGCTCAGTTTCCCTTTGCAAAGCAGAGATTCTAGACCAAGCTTCTTTAAAACTCTCTTCACCTTTTTGCTTGAAAGGAAAGATCTCTTCCATAGGTGTCAGAGAGATAGGACCGAAACTAGACATGGTAGCAACTAGGGTAGGAACTAATTTTTTTGTGTTTTTATAAGAGAAAGCAAACCAAAGTAAACTATTTTTTTGGAGTTTTTGATAAAAAGAGGCAAACAAAACCAAGCAAAAGAAACTAAGCAAACTAAAAACAAAGTAAAGAGAAAGGTTGAGGATGACTCCCCTTGTGAAGACATCCTTAGCCTCCCCGGCAACGGCGCCAGAAAACTTGTTGATGCCTCAGTTCATGTGGAGCCTGTTGGGAACCCCAAGAGCAAGGTGTGAAGCAGCACAGCAACAACGGTGCCAGAAATCTTTGATGCGTGCACCCAGTGTTGATGTGGGATGCTTCGTTGGAAACCCCAAGAGAAAGGTGTGATGAGCACAACAACAAGTTTACCTCAGTAGAGACCGAGGTTATCGAACCAAAAGGAGGAAGGAAACGTCTCAAAGGTGTTGCAAGCAACGTGGAAACCTGCACAACACAAACTCAAGACTTTGCCCCAACGAATCAATGAGATTGTAAAGCTCACCGGTTTACTGTAACAAAGGATTAATTGTATGGTGTGGAAGGTGATGAATGGTTTGTAGCAAGTAAACAATGGAAGATGTATCAATGGTAAAGATTGGACCGGGGTCCATAGTTCACTAGAGGTGCTCTCCTTAGATAAACAACATGGCATGAAGGGTAAACAAATTATAGCGGGGTAATTGATAGGAACTGAGCAAGGCATAACAATGCAATACTAGACAAAAAGATCCTATGAGATTCGATTGGGCAATACAACAATATACATAGACCGCCATCCAACTGCATCTATGACTAGTAGTCCACCTTCAGGTTATCATCCGAACCCCCTCCAGTATTAAGTTGCAAACAACATACAACTGCTTTAAGCAAAGTGTGTAAGGTAAACAATCCACTTGTTCCATGAACAAGAGACCGTTGTTTTCTCCCTAGTGGCAACATCACATCTACAACCGAAGAGATTTCTGTCACTTCCCTTGGAAACTAGAGGCATGAACCCACTATCGAGCATAAATACCCCCTCTTGGAGTCACTAGCAACTACTTGGCCAAGATAGCTACTAACAACAGAGAGCGTGCTAGATCACAACAACATAGACATGATAGTATCAAATAGACAAAACCATTAATCAATCTGGCATAGTAATCTCAATATCCATCGGATCCCCACAAACACAACATGCATGATTACAAATAGATTAGATCTTGATCATGAACGAAGCTCACAAGATCTATACATGAAAGCACAAGGAGGAGATATAACCATCTAGCTACTACATGGACCCGTAGTCCAAGGTGGAACTACTCATGCTTCATACCGGAGAAGAAGGCCTCCGGGATGATCTCCCCTCCGGCAGGGTGCTGGGAAGAACTTCAGATCCCCCCGATCTAGGGACGATGGTGGCGGCGGATATAGAAGGTTTCGTGGAGTTTTGATTGGGTGCCTAGGGTTTCTGCATCGGGGGCTTCTTATAGGCGAAGAGGCAAGGCAGGGGGCCGCCAGGGGGCCACACCCTGCCCAGGCCCGGGATGGGCCCACCCGCACCTAGGGGGGTCTGGCCTCCCTGTGGCGCCCCTCTGTCTCGTCTTGTGGCTTCGTGTTGCCCACGGTAAAATATTCACTTTGGCTTTTGTCCCATACAATTCCGAGAATATTGATTTTCTTCCTTTCTGGAACCAAAAACAGAACAAAACATGCAAGTGGCACTGTGGCAACTTGTTAATAGGTTAGTTCTAGAAAAGATATAAAACACCTCAAAGTGTAGATAAATCAAAGAAAAGTAGATACTAAACAAGCATGGAGCATCAAAAATTATAGATACGTTTCTGACGTATCAAACAATAGGACATGCCTTCCAAGACGTGTAAAGCCCTTGTTGTTTCGGCTGGCACGCAAGTGTTTCCAGTTATCAAGAAGTAAGATCTTATACCAAGATTGGCGCTTTGTTTGTATTCTTTCTGAGTCATAACGAATTTCGTTTTGTGACTTTCAGCTAAACCATTGGTAAAGGGGAAGCTTAAGCTGGATGGGAAGTCGGTTATAACGATGCGTCAGCAGAAGCTTGTTTTGACATTGATGAGTGCAGCAACACTTTGTTGGGAGACCCCAAGCAGAGGGTATGATGCAGTACATCAGGCATGTTTCCCTCAGTAAGAAACCGAGGTTATCGAACCAGTAGGAGGAAGAAAACGTCCCAAAGGTGCTGCAAGCAACGTGGAGACCTGCACAACACAAACTCAAGACTTTTCCCCAACTAACAGTGAGGTTGTCAATCTCACCGGTTGCTGTAACAAAGGATTAACTGTATGGTGTGGAAGGTGATGATGGTATGCATCAAGTAAACAAGTAACAGTGAAAGATGTATCAATGGTAAAGATTGGAATGGGGTCCATAGTTCACTAGAGGTGCTCTCCTTAGATAAATAACATGGCATGAAGGGTAAACAAATTACAGCAGGGCAATTGACAGGAACTGAGCAAGGCATAACAATGCAATACTAGACAAAAAGATCTTATGAGATTCGATTGGGCAATACAACAATACATAGACCGCCATCCACTTGTTCCATGAACAAGAGAACATTGTTTTCTCCATAGTGGCAACAACACATCTACAATCGAAGAGATTTCTGTCACTTCTCTTGGAAACTAGAGGCATGAACCCACTATTGAGTATAAATACCCCCTCTTGGAGTCACTAGCAACTACTTGGCCAAGATAGCTACTTACAACGGAGAGCATGCAAGATCACAAACAACACAGACATGATAGAATCAAATAGACAAAACCATTAATTAATCTGACATAGTAATCTCAATATCCATCGGATCCCCGCAAACACAACATGCATGATTAAAAATAGATTAGATCTTGATCATGAACGGAGCTCACAAGATCTATACATGAAAGCACAAGGAGGAGATACAACCATCTAGCTACTACATGGACCCGTAGTCCCAGGTGGAACTACTCACGCTTCATACCGGAGAAGAAGGCCTCTGAATGATCTCCCCTCCGGCAGGGTGCCAGGAAGAACTTCATATCCCCCGATCTAGGGACGATGGTGGCGACAGCTACAGAAGGTTTCGTGGAGTTTTGATCGGGTTCCTAGGGTTTCTGCATCGGGGGATTCTTATAGGCGAAGGGGCGAACTAGGGGGGCCACCAGGGGGCCACACCCTACCCAGGTGCGGGATGGGCCCACCCGCGCCTAGGGAGTGGGGGGGTTCTGGCTGCCCTGTGGCGCCCCTCCGTCTCGTCTTGTGGCTTCGTGCCGCCCACGGTAAAATATTGACTTTGGCTTTTGTCCCGTCCAATTCTGAGAATATTGATTTTCTGCCTTTCTGGAACAAAAAATAGAAGAAAACATGCAACTGGCACTGTAGCAACTTGTTAATAGGTTAGTTCCAGAAAAGATATAAAAACACCTCAAAGTGTAGACAAAGCAAAGCAAAGTAGATACTAAACAAGCATGGAGCATCAAAAATTATAGATACGTTTCCGACGTATCAGACATCGCTGACTATGCCACCCCAGACTCCCACTCCCAATGTCTCGTCAGTGCCGATGGATATTCCGTCTCCGCACCCTAAAGATACCGAGGCTCGTGTTGAAGAGCCGGTGGCTACTACTTCACAACCTGAAGTCACCGTTGGTGGACCGAGAGCTGATAAGGGTGAACCTTACAAGGGTCAGGATCCCATGGTTGACTCTTCAGAAGAAAAGCTAATGATAGTTCCTTGCTCCACTGAACCCGGAATCACAAGGAAGAAGGCGACAAAAATTCTGAAGATGTCCTAATCCTACCAGGAGTCTAGTCCTCTATCAAAGGCTAAGGCGAGCCAGGAATCTAAAGATGTGATGTTGGAGTGCATACTGGAGTACATCCATCTGAAGGATCAAAGGCTAAGTGCTGGAGAAATTCCGCCTCCAGAAGTGCAACCAATTTTGCTAGCTGAGAAGATGTTTATTTAGACAAAAGTCGAATTTGAGAGGCTGCATATGGAGCATAATGTAAGTACTTTTCCGACTTCCTTATATAGTCTTTGTATCTTATCCTACAACCCCCAAGCATTAGGTCGGATGGGAATCAGTAGTGCGGAATCCGAGTTGATGCTTCTAGGATGCTAAAGAAAGAAGTAGTGTAGCCCTCGAGGGCTATGATGAAATTTAACTTAGTGTAAATAACAACCCGAGTCTCGGTAGCCTTCTGACTCTGGTTATTATTCTGATTTATAGACAATTATATGTGAAAACCAGGAACTTTTGAAAAATATATTCAACAAGCGCAAAGAGATCAGGGCTCTTCGGTTTGAGAATGCCAAGTTGAAGGTGGAAAATGATGAGGCAGAAGGTAAACATTTCTAACTCTCCACTTTGCATGTCGGTTCTTACCGAATTTTCATTCGACTGTTTTTGCTATTTCAAACTTGTTGAATTGATATTGCAAGATTGCGGAGGAGGTGGAGAATTTCAAAGTCTTGGAGATGGAAAATGCTGGACTTTGCCAAGCGCTTGAGAAACTCAATAAAGATCACAAGGTAAGCGTGAAAAATCTCCTGGAGTCCAAAAATCATGCCACTGAGAAGCTTGAAAAGGCCATGGCTCTCCGAGATAAAGAAAATGAAGATCTCAAGTCAGAATTGAGTAGGCAAGGCGACATCACCGAGGCTCTTCGGGGTGAACTCCGAAGTTTGAGAGAGGAGAAGACTCAGTTGGATCGATCCATCTTTGGTAATTTGCGAATGCCTTAGTTTTCCTTTGTATATTTTTTCACTTTTCGTCAGATTTTTTACTTTTTATTTTCATAGAGGCTTTGAACCTTACGGATGAATCCACTTCCATGTCTCGTATAGATCGCATTGTCTCAATCGGAGATTTAATTCATGATTTCCGCTAGATTCGTGATGAAGCCAGCGAAGCTGTTAATCTATATGATTTGAACAAGATGCCTGCCTTCGAGCTAAGGGACAAGGCCAAGTAGATTCTGAAGCTGATTGGCCACTGAAAGATGTCCTATACCTGGACAGCTACGCAAAATACCCTTCCCATGGTGATGAGTCACCGTGGTAACATACAAATCTGACAGATGACCAAAGGCATTTCAACCATCGATGAATATGGAAAAAACAAGATTTTAAAGCCATTTTGGAATCTTGTGTTGGATATGGCTATCAGGTGGCGGAGATCATGAATTAAAAGAATCCATTATTCCAATCCATCGTTGTGCCATCTAGTCTTGAAGACGAGTCTGAAGAAAAAACCGAAGACCAAGATGAATATGAAGAGCAATCCGAGTCTGGCATCATCGATTCTCTAGAGAAAGATCAGGATGGCACAGGAACAACAATGTATCTATCTCCACCACATGCAGCATAGAGTGAAAAACTATGCATTATTTTGAACAAGTGATGTAACAAAAACAATTATCCGATCGTGTTGTACTGTAAGAACTATGCTTTTACTCTAGCACTTGTTTGATTTTATGGTGCTCGAAAATTTCTTAAACACTTCTCGTTTATACTTTTTCGTTTATCTGGTTTTTTCACTTTGTTCCTTTCATGAGCCGGCCAACCTTTACCATGGAAACACCACTGAGAAACTGGGCTCAATTGCTAAACATGTTTAACCCGAAAACAGAGCGAGCTTCTAGTACCGACAATTCACTACTCAGAAAATGCCCGCGTCCAAGCTATGAGACAAAGAACCAAAGTCTAAACAGAAAACGAGACTTACACTTGAAGGTATCATTTTTATAGATTCAAAAATCTAATCAGAACGAGCATGAGCATAAAGTACTTTTAACCATTCGGGATTTTTCGAGTTTGACATGACCATTTGGAAATATGATGGTATAAAAAAACTTCTTAGTAAAATAAAATTGAGGTAACCAAAACTTTATTTCACTTGAACATGTACATTTATATGATTACAAGAAAAATAACTCAAGAATAGAAGGGACGTAGTTATGCGATATTCCATGGATGATCTAGTTCATCAGGATCTTTACTATCACCAGCTATTTTTCTCTTCAGAGTATCTGGTCTTTCCTTGGCTGGTCTTATATCATTTAAATAATATGACACATTATGCAGCACTCTGCTAACTATAAAAGGTCCTTCCTAAAATGGGAAAGTCTGTTTTTTCTTTTTTGCACTAGTTGGAGAACTAGGCCACCTTTCCCAGAAGAGTGATTTTTGACTCTCTGACTGATACTTGCGTAACTTCTGCTGATAGGTTCTAGATCTCTTTTCAACATCAATACATACTTTCTCAAGTATATCAAAGTCATCTTGTCGAGAAACTTTAGCATCCTCTTCGATCTACGCAACAAATCGGGGAGAAATATGGATCAGGTCACTTAGAAGTATTGCTTCTGGGTCGTAGACCAAGAAGAAAGATGTGTATCTGGTTTACCTGTTTGGAGTGGTTCGTAAACTCTAGATAAAAACGGTAGTTCTTCTGCCCAAGCTCCCACAACACGATGTAGTGGTGCTTTGAGACGAGGTCGGAGACCCTGCAAGATGAGGCCATTTGCCCTTTAACTTATCCATTGGCTTGTGTATGTGCGACCGATGCAATGTCAAGTCAGATTTCTTGTTCTTCACAAAATTTGATATGTTCTCCTATTAAAAGTTACTCCCGTTGTCCGTTATAATGCTACGTGGATAGCTGAATCAAATGATAATGTCCTCGACAAACTTTGTGGCTATGGCCCCATCTCAACTCGTTAAGGATTTGTCCTCAATCCATTTTTTGAACTTATCTACCATCACTAAGAGATGGGTAAATTCACACTTTGTTATTTTAAACGGTCCTACCATGTCAAGCCCCCAAGCCGCAAAGATCCATGTAATCGAAATCGTTCACAGCTGATCAACCAGAACAAGGTCTTGATGAGCGTACTTTTGGCAGTCTTTGCACGTTTTAACCAGCTTTCGGCATCTGCCTTAGTTGTTAGCTAAAATAATCCGCGTCTAAAAGCTTTTACCACTAAAGACTGGCGGCGACGTGATGGCCGCATTCGCCTCTGTTGACTTCTCGTAGGATTTCCACTCCTTTTTTCGGAGAGAACGCAGTGCTGAAAAACCCGAGAAACACTCCGCTTATAGAGCTCACCATTGATTATCGTATACAATTTTGCTCGTCGTATAATCTGCTGGCTCATAACTTCGTCTTCGGGTAACTTTCCGTCTACCAAGAAATCAAGGTAGGGTTAACTAGCACTACTATGAGTGGTGAGGCGGATTTTTTCGGATACTTCTCATCAACTTTTGTGATAGAGAGAACTTTTAGGTACTCCAGGAAAGCACCATTCAAAACTTGTTAGCGCACGGAGGCTATTCTTGAAATGCATCCGCTTTATCATTTTCTGCTCTAGGGATGTGTTGAACCTTAAACTCTTCGAACAATTAGAAAGTTCATCCACGACAGCTCGATATGCTTCCATGTGTTTATTTTCCCTACAGTGGTCGGATACTTATTGTGCAACTAAATCCGAGTCTCCGTATTACATGAGTCGACTTACGCCTATGTATTTGGCAATGTGAATTCCATGCAACAACTCTTCGTATTCTACAATATTATTGGTTGCCGTGAAGTGCTAGCCCCGATCCCCCGAGCGCTTTCGACCCGTCGAATTGAAGGGTCCAGTATTCCGACTCTGGGTTATTGGTATTTTCTGTCGTCTCTGTCTAATCAACGACAAAAACAACAAGGATTTGGGACTTAATAGCTATTCTTGGTTTGTACTCAATCTGCTAGCTCAATTTCCCACTTTGCGAAACGTCATATGGCATCGCGATTGTTGATTATAAATCTCAGGGGAGCTGTCCTCACCATTGTGATCTTGAAAATAATGCCTTAACTTTATGGCAGCAAAGAATACACAATATGCTAGCTTTTGATAGTGTGGGTATCGTTGTTTAGATTTTTTCAGAACTTCGCTGAGGTAGTAAGTCGGATGTTGCACCAACTGCAAGGATAGGAGCGGATGAGAGTACATCTTTCAGGTTTTGGAGGGAATCTTCAGCTTCTTCAATCCATACAAACTTCTCATTTTTTCAAGAGCTTGTATAATGGTGCGGCTCTTTTACCAAGCCGACTAACGAACCGACTCACTACTGTCACGCAGCCAGTGAGACTCTATACATCCTTCAGGAGAGTAGGCTTGGTTATATTGAGTATATATTTTATCTTGTCCCGGTTCACCTCTATGGCTCTCTAAGACAAAATGAAACATAACAATTTTTCTGAATAGTATTTCGAAGAAACACTTTTTCTGGTTAACCATCATGTTATGTTTTCGAAGATTAGCGAACGTTTACTCCAAGTCAAAAATTAGTATTCCCTTCTTTTTGGATATTTCCGCTATGTCATCCACATACGCATGTACATTGCATCCGATTTGATCATGGATACAACACTGCATTTTGTGCTGATATGTAGCTCCTATGTTTTTGAGGTTGAACGACATTGTTATGTAGCAGAAGGTTTCAAACAGGGTGATGAACGAAGTCTTCAATTGATCCGACTCCTTCGTATGTATTTGGTGATAACCGGAATATGCATTGAGAATGCAAAGGAGTTCCGAGCCTGGTGTTGATTCGATAACTTGATCGATTCTAGGAAAAGCGAACGTATCTTTGGGACAAGCCTTGTTCAATGCCGTATAATCAACACCCATACAAAAATTAGTGGTGTCCTTTTTAGGGACCATTACAGGGTTAACCACCCACTCAGTGTGGATGACTTCTTGAAGAAATCCGGCTAAATTTAGTCGGGCTATTTTTTGGCTATAGCTTTACGCTTTTCATCACCGAAACATCGTAAGGACTATTTGATGGGTCTAGCGTCAACGTATACATTGAGTGAGTGCTTGGCAAGTTCATGTCAGAAGGTTGCCATGCGGAAATATCTTTATTAGTTTTGAGGAACTCGACAAGTGCGCTTCCCTATGCGATATCTAAGCCTATGCCTATGTTTGTCACCTTAGAGGGATCATCTTCCTTCAGCCGGCGTCTCCTTCATATCTTTTGATGCCTTTGCGGAGTCATCTTCAACACCTCCTTCTTTGTAGCCGACATCTCAGACAGATCGGTGTTCTTCTTGATTTACTGGTACTCCTTGGCGTGCAACATGACTTCAGTGAAGGCAGCATGCCCTTCTTCGCAATCTCGCGTTTTTTTGGATTTCCCCAGATTGTGATGACACCGTTAGGACCCGGAAGTTTCATCATGTTATAGATGTAGCAAGGGCGATCCATGAACTACCAGCGGGCCAGACGCTCGAAGATGGAGTGATATGCACTCTTGAATGGTACCACTTCGAAAGGCAGTGGCTCAGTTTGGTAGTTATCCGGTGCACCGAAGGTAACGTCAAGAGGGATCTCACCCGGAGAGTTTGCCTATCTCCCTGGGACAATGTTGTGGAAAACCATGTTGTTGTGATTCAACTGGCTTTCCGTATCCTCATGCGGTGTAGTGTCTCGATGTAGAGGATGTTGGTGCTACTGACACCGTCCATGAATGTCCTTGAAAAACTCGTAGCCATTGATGAGTGGATTGACAACTAGAGCGTACTTTCCTCGCATGTGAGTCTTTTGCGGATGATCGCTTTTGTCAAAAGTAATTTCTACTTCCGACTAGTCCAGGTATTGCGGGACAGCCGGAACAGTAGAATTGAGCTCATGGAGAGCCTTTTTTCCGACCTTAGCCAACTAGGATCCAAGGAAGCAGACGTATGGGTCTTTCTTGGTTGGGTAAGCATTTTTACCATCCAACTCGGGGTGAGAAGCATCCGCTTCTTTCATGTCGAAATCTTATTTGGTCTTCTTATTATCTTTATCAGAATTTTTCTTTTGTTTTCTTCGCTTGGCTATGTAGCCAGCGGCTTTGTCTTTCTTGATGTCGTCTTTCTTGATCACATAACCATACCATTCCGCAAGCAGCTCACCTATGATTTCTAACTGTTCTACCTGTTCTAGTTTCCTCCGATGATTAGTCATATTGTGCCTTTTTATTTTATTGGATGATACATTTAGATTTGATCAGCTGTGTGCATACCCGTTATGCATAGGCTGGATGTAATGCTTAAATTTTAAGTAATAAAACACCTTTTATCTATAAAAATACATGTAAGAGACAATATATTTCATCCTATTATTAATGCATTGTCAAATATGTCTACTCTACTACCTGTTTTTTTCAAAGGCATATGCATAAGTTACCCCCATGATTTTGTTATACAATTACTTCTAGGGGTACATACGATATATACACTTTTACACAAGGAGGATCGGAATTGGTAGAAATAAGTACTTTTTTTGTTTCAAAATAAATGACTTGAATTTATCTAGATTCGTATGTATTTACACACTAAACATTTCTGAGTGCATGTGAATTTAGAAAAACTCAAGTCATTTATCTCAGGACCAAAGGAGTATCATTGTTTCAAATATCGTCACTGAGATTCCGAAAATCATGGATCCATCTAACATACAAATTCTTTAATTCGCTATTGCATTGCAGTAATATTCTCTTGCGGAATATTAATATCTTTTTAATTCTTTTGTGTGCGAACAAGTGGTGGAGCTTGACAAACATTGTTGAGGAAACAAAAAACACTAAACATGTTTAAACTTTGAATGATCTTTAAAAATTTATTATAAATATTAGAGATATATTAAAGAATATCTGGGGTAGAAATGACATAGCTCCCCTTGACCATGATTCAGGGAAATCCTTAACAAGAACACATAAATATTCGCTAGCAGTCGGAACAGGATATTAAAAAACCTGGCCTTCTACATATATAGTTTCGTCTACCTTCTTTTACATAGCTCTGTTATATCGTACTGCGATCGCAAAAGCTAGCATTGCATTGTTGGCATGCAAGCGTTCTTCTCTTTCACTAGAGCCAGAGCGCGCCGGCGTTCTTGAGCATGGGCACGAGCTCTCCGGCCAGATGCAGCGCCATGACTCGATTGGTACCGCCGACGAGGCTGCCGCCGATGAACACCGCGGGCACCACCGGCGCGCCGCGGCCAAGCCTCCTGGCGAGCTCTCTCTCCATCTCTCTGCCCCGCTGTTCCTTGTCCAGCTCGTACACGGCCACGTTGACGCCGAGGTTGCCGAGGAGGGACGTCACGGAGTGGCACATGCAGCACCTGCTCGACGTGAACACCACCACCGCCCGCTCCGACGCCAGCTTCGTCACTTGGTCCATGATGAGGATGTTGATCACAAGCCACAAGGTTGTAGCTCGCCTGCCTTGTTGTGTATGCTTGGATGAGATTATCTGATAGCTCTATAGGTTGCTGTGGTTTGGTATGCTGCTGGGGTGGCTTGCCTTTTATAGGAAAAAAGAGAGGATTATTTTGCTTTAGCAATTAGTGTTTCTAGGTTCTGAACTTATTTATTTATTTATGGAATATCGATAGATTTTGTTCTTCTGTGAAAGAACATGTCGTTAATTGAAGTCCAGCAGCACATGCAAAAGATTGGATGGATGGATGGTTTGGATAAGAAAATTAAGATGCCGTTGGTGTCCGAGAGGGACCATAGAACATTGGAATCTTTACTCAGCAGTTGACCTTTTACAAAATCGAGTATGTAAGTCTTTCTATACGTTTTGTAAATAAAAATACTCCTTGCTCCAAAGGGTCCAGCGAGCCCGGTTTCTGAATTTTTGAAAATGGTAACCTACAGTTACAAAAAAAAAAAAATCCGTGAATACGTACACATGTGCCGTGTATTTATACCAAGTTTCTGTAAATTGAGTTATATTTTGGGCCGTAGAAGAAGACAAATTTGTGGCTATACAAAGTAATAAAAAAAATCATATTTTAACCTAATTTTTTTCTTTTTATGTAGCCTAAAATACAATGTCCTTCTTAATGAAACTTGTGTGTCACTACTGGAAGAAGGGCCTGTTGTCTCGGTTTGTAAGTCTTTAGTGCTGGTTACGCAATCGGGACAGGGCAATCGGAACTAAAACCCCTCCCCTAGTCCCGGTTGTGCTGCGAACCGGGACTAAAGGGGATCCACGTGGCCGTTGTCTGAACCGGGACTAAAGGGAATCCACGTGGCCGCTGTCTGGAGCGACGAGGGGGGGGAGCACCATTCGTCCCGGTTCGTATTACGAACCGGGATCGATGTTTCCATGTGGCCGCTGTCTGGAGCGGGGGGAGGGGGGGGCATCATTCATCCCGATTCGTAATATGAACCGGGATGGTTGTTTCTTTGACGCGGCTACATTTTGGGCACCTTTTGTGCCGCGACAGAGAATTCATTTTCTATTTTTCTATTTATATTTTAATTCCCATCTATTATTTTCCTTTTTATTCTGTGTTTTGCACTCAGCAATGAATGAACCATTATGTTACACAATATCGTCATGAATATAGATATTGAAGTGTCGTCCGGTACAAGAGTTTCATGCATATATATACAATAGATTTTTTTACGGTCCCTATTGACTTGTATACAACTCCGATAGTATTCTTCTTTTGGTTTTAAGAACTCTGTATCTAAGAATTCCGCCAATTCCTCTTGAGTTGCTCATACGCGATCCTTTGATAGAAGACTGTTCCGTATCCGTTCGATCTAATTTAAAGAAGAAGTCAACATATATGAATGAAACTAAACACAGTTGATGGTAATAAAATAAAATTGTGAATACCTGAAGTTGCTCTAAATTTCTGGCCTTCTCACAGGTCGTCTGACGAATGAAGTCGCAAACATAGTATCCACATAGATTATTCCCAGATCCCTGCTTGAGGAAATTTTACGAGAACAAAGTTCAATCAAAATAATAATCAAGCATGATAATAGTATTAAAACTAAAATCAAAGAGATGCGTGGATATAGCTAGTAGTACTTACATCTAGTGGTTTAAATATAAGCTCCTCTTTCCATTCACCCTTAGCCTTGTTGGTTCAAATATAAGCTCCTCGTTTCCAAGCACTTCCCAACAAAGAAAATAAATAAAATGAGTTATGAATTACTTGATATCTGGAAATAAACGAAAGTTGCCGATATAGTGTCATAATGATTGAAATTACCTCTGGAGCATTGTCTGCATGTCCGTCCACTTCTTAAGGGATTTATGTTTCGAGACCATGACTTGTACTACTCCTTTATCAGATTGAATGATTAGCACAATAAAATGGTAGCTACGCACGCATAACTCATCAATTATACACTTAACATTGAGTAAGCGAAACGGAATGTGTACAAGACAATAACACTCACTCGTGGTTGTAAGAAAATAGTATTTCCCTTTTGCTTTCTTGAAACCTTAATGGCTTTACAATTTTATCCTCTGTATCCTTGGGTTTGTGTTTAGGAGATTATGTTGATGAAAAAACTATGGGTCAATGAACCCAATGTCATAGATGCGTCCTCTTTTGCATTTGAGAATCTTTATTCAGCATAATATCGTGAGTATGATTATACATGCAATAAACAAAGTGACCTAGCTAGAGACATAATTACAAAAATAGTACTTACAGACAATAGGAACTTACGACCGATTTGTCGATGGCGTCTTGATTGAATAACTGAAATAGTTCCTCAAATTCAATCATTATCTCGCCATATCATACCCGTAATGCTCATTTCTAACTCCCAGCATTATCCAATTTTTCCCTTCCTTTGAGGCATTCATATACCACTTATGCAATCTTCATATTTTTATTGGTAGATGCTTGACCTTCTCAGGTTTGACAAGAGAATTACCATGCCGGTATTTATTTATATGCTACATCAGCCACGGGTAAGTACTCTAACTGGGATACATACCGAGAAATAGTCATACCTTGAGCAGCGACCGCTTCTCCGTACAATGCAACTAACTCCGGATCATACTGCTCTTCGATCACACATTTGCTCGACCCCACCTTGGTATCGGAAATCACCTTGGACGGGGGACACGATTGTTTTTTTGTTCTCCGAGCTAGGGTACTGATTTCCCGCTTGCACTAATACTCTTAGACCGCACCTTTGCCGCATGTGACTTGCGAATAGAGTTCTCATAGTCTGATGAAAGTCTTGGCTCGGGTTGATGAGGGGTATTCAACATTTTTTGCACTTGGAATTTTTCTTCTTTGGTGTTGGGGAAATATGGCTGTTTGATACGTCGTAAATGTATCTATAATTTTTGATGTTCCATGCTTGTTTAGTATCAATTTTTTTTTGTTTTGTCTACACTTTGAGGTATTTTTATACATTTTCTGGGACTAATCTATTAACAATATGCCCCAGTGCCAGTTGTTTGTTTTCTGATATTTTTGGTTTTGGAAAAGCTAGTAAGGAAATATTCTTAGAATTGAACGGGACAAAAGCCAAAGTCAATATTTTACCAGAAGAACACAGAGTCCGAAGGGCAGCTGAAGGGGGGCCACGAGGTGGCCACACCCTAGTGCCGCACGGCCCAGGGGGGCGCACCACCACTAGGTCTAGGCGCCTAGGGCGCCCACCGACCTTGCCCTTTCGCCTATAAAGTCACCCCGATACAGAAACCCTAAGCACCCGATCAAATCTCCACGAAATAGTCCGTAGCCGCCACCACCATAGTCCCTATATAGGGGGGATCTGAAGCTCTACTCGGCACTCTGCCGGAGGAGAGAGATCATCCCGGAGTCCTTCTTCATCACCATGCCAGCCTCTGGTATGATGCATGAGTAGTTCACCCTTGGACTATGGGTCCATACAGTAGCTAGATGGTTGTTTCTCCTCCTTTGTGCTATCATGTTTAGATCTCGTGAGCTCCTTTAATGATCAAGATCATCTATTTGTAATCATACATGTTGTGTTTGCAGAGATCCGATGGATATTGAGATACTATGTCAGATTCATTATTGATTCTATCATGTCTCTGTTATTTGTGATCTTGCATGCTCTCCGTTGCTAGTAGCTATCTTGGCCAATTAGATGCTTGGGACTCCAAGAGGGAGTATTTATGCTCGATAGTAGGTTCATGCCTCTAATAATATGGGGAAGTGATAGAAATCTCTAAGGTTGTAGATATGCTGTTGCTACTAGGAATAAAACAAGAATGTTTTGTTCATGGAACAAATGTATTGTTTACTTTACACACATTGCTTAATGCAATTATCTGTTGCTTGCAACTTCATACTAGAAGGGGTTCGAATAATAACCTGAAGGTGGATTATTAGTCATAGATGCAATTGGATTACAGTCTATGTATATTGTTATAATGCCCAATAAAATCTCATAGGAGTCATGATGTCTAGTATATGCATTGTTATGCTTTCTCAATATATCAATTGCCCCGCTGTAATTTGTTGACCCAGCATGTTATCTATCTTAAGGAGAACACCTCTAGTGAATTGTGGATCCCGGTCCAATCTTTATCATTGATACATCATCTACTGTTATCGTTTACAATCTACAATCAACTACTATCTTCCACATTATACATTTAATCCTTTGTTTTTAGCAAACCAGTGAGATTGATAACCTCACTGTACGCTGGGGCAAAGTTTTGAGTTTGTGTTGTGCAGGTTCTAAGTTGTTCAACACCTTGGAGTTGTTTCCTTACTCCTACTGGTTCGATAAACTTGGTTTCATAACTGAGGGAAAACTTACTGTTGTGCTCTTCACACCTTTCACTTGGGGTATCCCAACGAAGCTCTACAGTGAACTGAGCCGCATCAAGACGTTTTCTGGCGCCGTTTCCAGGGAGTTAAGGACAACTTTAATCTCTTCCTCCTCGTCATTCACCTTTCAGGGAGAAAGAAGATTCTCGCAAGGGGAGTCTCTCACAACCAATCTCTTTACTTTGTTTTTGTTTTTGTTAGTTTCTTTTTATTTGTTTTGCTTGTTTCTCCTTTTCAAAAATAGAAAAAAATTAGTTTCGTTTGGTTTGCCTTTTCTTATAAAAAACACAAAAAAATTAGTTCCTACTGTAGTTGCTACTACTGTTTGCTTGCTCCACTTTTGCAAAAATGAACACTCCTGAGAACACCAAGTTGTGTGACTTTACTATCACAAACAACAATGATTTCCTGTGCACACATATTGCTCCACCTGCTCCTGATGCTACTTTTTATAAAATTAAACCCGCTTTGCTGAATCTTGTTATGAAAGAGCAATTTTCTGGTGCTAGTTCTGATAATGCTGCTGCTCACCTTAATAGTTTTGTTGAACTTTGTGAGATGCAAAATTATAAGAATGTAAATAGAGATATTATTAATCTCAAATTGTTTCCTTTCTATTTGAGAGTAAAAGCTAAAGAATGGTTGCTATCCTTGCCTAGAAATAGTATTGATTATTGGATTAAATGCAAAGATGCTTTTATTGGAAAATACTATCCTCCTGCTAAGATTATATCTATGAGAAGTGAAATAATGAATTTAAACAACTTGATAATAAACATGTTTCTCAAGCTTGGGAACGAATGAAATCTTTGGTAAAGAATTGACCCACTCATGGAGTGACTGCTTGGCTGATTATCCAAACCTTTTATGCATGACTAATTTTTTTTCAAGAAATCTGTTGGATTCTGCTGCTGAAGGTACCTTTATGACCATTACTTTGGGTGCTGCAACAAAGCTCCTTGATAATATGATGGTTAAGTATTCAGAATGGCACACTGAGAGAGCTCCACAAGGTAAGAAGGTAAATTCTATGGAAGAAACCTCCTCCTTGAGTGATAAAATTGATGTCATTATATCTATGCTTGTTAATGGAAAAGCTCATATTGGTCCAAATAATGTTCCTTTAGCCTCTTTGGTTGCTCAACAAGAGCAAGTTGATGTGAACTTCATTAGAAATAATAATTTTGGCAACAATGCTTATGGTAATAATAATTATAGGTCATCTCCTCCTAATAATGGCAATACTTATCATGGTAGGTCTGGAATGCCTAGTGAAGATAGGATTCTAGAAGTTGAAAAATCCACTGAAAACTTCATGCAAATGCAATATGAGGAGAACAACTTATTCACTAAAACTATGGAAGAACAATCTACAATTTGAAAAATATTAGTCATCAACTTGAGAATTTCAATAGGAAAATTCCTGGTTTGCAATCTAAAATTGTGAATGCTGAAAAAAAATATTTCATCTTTGTCTGAAGCACAATCCCCTTTGATTAATAAAATGGCCGCTAAACTGAAACCATGGAAAATCCCTTTGCTGCTACTCATGCCATACAAGTTAGAATTGATGAAAAAGTTACACTGTTAGCTAAATTGCATGCTAAGTGGGAAAGAGAAGATGAAATTTCTAGAAATAATAGTATTTGTACTATTACCACCACCAATGTTGATGCTAGCAAACCACAAGAAGTCCCCATTCCTTTTACAACAATGCCTAAACCTAATAAGAATGCTGAATTTTTTTCGAACTATGGGAAACAATAAGTCTACTACCTGTGATGCTAAGTTTGATTTTGATCGTGATGGTTGCAATATTTATGAAGTGATTATGTTCCTAAAAAAGCTTGCTAGAAGTCCTAATGCTAGTGCTATGAACATGGCTTTTACAAAACACATTACAGATGCTCTTATTAAAATTAAAGAAGAAAAATGAAAACATAAAGCTTCTATTCCTAGGAAATTAGAAGATGGTTGGGAACCTATCATTAATATGAAAGTGAATGATTTTAATCTCAAATCTTTATGTGACCTTGGTTCTAGTGTCTCTATTATGCCTAGAAAGATTTATGAAATGCTTGATTTGCCACCTTTGGAAGATTGCTATTTAGATGTCCAACTTGATGATAATGCTAAAAAGAAACTTATGGGGAGTATTAATGATGTTATTATTATGGTTAACAATGCCTTTGTCCCTGTTGATTTCTATGTTTTGGATGTTGAATCCAATGCTTCTTGTCATATTACTTTGGTAAGACCTTTTCTTAGAACTGTTGGTGCCATTATTGATATGAAAGAAGGCACCAATAAATATCAGTTCCCATTCAGGAAAGGTATAGAACACTTCCCTATAAGGAGAGGGAAGCTACCTTCTGATCCTCCTATTAAAGCTAAATTTGATGTTAATGCTTCTTCATTTGAGAATACTTGATTCTTGCTTTCTATGCCTAACTTAAAGGAGTTAAAGAAAAGTACTTCTTGGGAGATAACCCAATAGTTAAAGTTGAGTCTTGGAAGTTATTATTTCTATAATAACCTCTCCTTATCCTTTTTATGTGATTTTTGTGCCAAGAATAACCTCTAACAAGAGATAAGTAAGATTTGGGGAAGTTGTTGTCTAGAAACACATTTTTGTGCTTCAGTGTAAAAATTCGAGAAAAATCCCTGTATGTAGGATTAAGCTGTAATTTTCTGAGATTATGCCCCAGGTTGTTATCTAACTTCTGTTAGTTCAATAACCCAGAGGTTATTTGGATTCCTCAGAAACCCCCGCCTACATCACCATTCAATATTTCTTGCCCTACTATAGGCCAAACTACCTGAGCAGCAACAGAAGGTCTTCGAAAAAATCGGTTTTTACCTGCTGGTCTGTTTTGACAGATTTCAGTCATTATTTGCATTTGCCTATTAATCGGTTCCTTTTTGAGTTCTTCTTGATCACTTGAACTTTTTAAAGGAATTGATACAATAGCTTGTGTTTTAATGAAAGTTTTACTTGTATTGAAACTAAACCCAATGGCCTATTAACTTGAATGCACTAATGTTGCTAATGAAGATTGTGTGAAGTTTTGTATGAAGGAAATTTTCAAAGTATAGAGGAAGAATGATGTAATGAGATGAATAATGGACAAAATATCAAGCTTGGGGATGCCACCCCGTGTCACCCCAAGAAATAGTCAAGAGGTACAAGCGTCAAAGCTTGGGGATGCCCAAGGCATCCCCTTCTTCATCAATAAAAATCCCAGGTCTCTTTCTAGACACTTTGTTTTTATTGTTTCATGCATTGTCGTGTTGTTCTTGGAGCATATTGGTTTTCGTTTTTGGTTTTCATTTTTTTAGTTTGCTTGAATAAATTAGTTGGACCCCCACTTTCGCTCTTTTGTTTCAAATAAGTTGATTGGTGTTGGAAAAGAGTAGAGAGTTTCATGCTTATAGTGGTACAAAAGGGAGCTTGTTTTGGCTCTGGCTTAGACTTTACCATGTCATTCTAGATGTTGCTTTGACCTTATGCTTAGTGATTATTGATGTATCATGACTTGTTCCAAACAATTGATGTTGCTTAATGTGCCTTTAAAGAATCATGCATTGTTTTAGCATACAAAAGCATAATATTGTGGTATTCTCCTTTGATGCTTTCTTTGGGTTGACTTGGCACATGCTCACACCATGTTATGACTATGAACCAGTCACCTTAGCCTCTATTATCATTTAGTTTTTGACTTGTGATACCACTTTATGCTTTGATTGATAATGTTTTGTCGCTCTACATGATTATGGCCATTATTGCACTCTTAGTTGGTCGCTCCTAGTCTTTTGCTAGCCTCCACTTGTATTGAGTAAGATCTACTCATGCATCCAACTCCCAAGAAATCAAGTTATTCCAAAGAGTCCACTATAAATTCCTATGCATGTTGTGTTACACCATTCCAAGTATATTCATGTTTTATCTATCTTCCAAATTAAACTTGTTATGAGAAAATTAGTGATTAAAGCTCTCACAAACTTGATGACACACTTTATTTCTTGCACCTAATAAACTTTAACCATTGTGTCATCTATGTTTTATATGATTGCACTTATAAGTTGGGAATTAGCAGAACCATGTTGTCATGGGGAACGCTTTCAACACCTGTACATATTACCCAGTTGATATCATGATCTTTTGTTTGCGGATGTCGTCAGTGTGAAATAAAAGGGGAGCTTTTAAGTCCATGGAGTATTATATATGTGTTAGAGAAACACCTGGGCAGCTAGACTAAGCCATGCCTAATCATGGTAGAAACTTGCAGCATAACCATAGTGAGCAATCCATGAAGCATCTTTAGAAAAAATATAAAAAAATATAGCACCATACCCATGGTAAATAAGAAGATTGCTGAGATGCTCATTGTCTGTTGCCTTGTCATTTTGGTATGGGATAGCTCATGTGTTATGGGGCAAGGGGTACCCATTGGCGGTTCTCTATGATCACATATACATACAATGACAAGAACTTGCTTGTGACTAAAGTTGAGTAGCATGAGGAACGACACTCGTACTCAAGGGACATGAGATTTCCAACTTATGATTTTTCAAGCATATACTCCATATTTGTTTCACTTTAACCTTAATCACTTCAAGATGCTTATGATAGGGGCAATGAGAGCTGAAAGCTAACAAGTACCATAATTTTTGGAAGCTCTTTATGAAACTTGAAATCCCTGCTTCCCTTTATGAAGGGCCTTTCTTCGTACTTTTATGTTGAGTCTCCATCTTCTATCTTTATGCACCAATTAAGAGAGCATAGTTATCATTCTTAGTTTTATGTGCATTGTCCCAAAACTTATTGATTGATTCATAATATTGATATTGCTTGTTATTAAACTATTTGTATCTAGTCACCCTTATGAACTTTGAAGGTGTCATGTGCATTTATGTTATGCTACTCCATGAGGGACAAACTGAATACCACTCTTTCTATGTTTTCTATACATGAAACAAACAAACATCTTTCAATGCATTGTTATTCATGACCTTTGTTTGTACCTTTTCATGTTACAACATAGTTGCTATGTATTATTGTTAGAACTACATCTTTCATGCTCATGTTTAGAGTACTTTGATCCCGGCTATCAATGCTTTGCAAATGGTTTGATCAAGATTGTGATGGTGCATGTCCCATCAAAAATTATTCTTTTTATCACTTACCTACTCGAGGACGAGCAGGAGTTAAGCTTGGGGATGCTTGATACGTCGTAAACGTATCTATAATTTTTGATGTTCCATGCTTGTTTAGTATCAACTTTGCTTTGATTTTTCTACACTTTGAGGTATTTTTATACATTTTCTGGGACTAACCTATTAACAAGATGCCGTAGTGCCAGTTGCCTGTTTTCTACTATTTTTGGTTTCAGAAAATCTAGTAAGGAAATATTCTCGGAATTGTACGAGACAAAAGCCAAAGTCAATATTTTACTGGAGATAACACATAGTCCGAAGGGATGCCGAAGGGGGGCCACGAGGTGGCCACACACTAGGGCCACGCGGCCCAGGGGGGCGCCGCCACCAGGTGTGGTCCCCTCGGGCACCCACCGACCTTTCCCTTTTGCCTATAAAGTCACCCAATGCAGAAACCCTAAGCACCCGATCAAATCTCCACGAAACAGTCTGTAGCCGCCGCCACCATTGTCTCTAGATCGGGGGTATCTGAAGCTCTTCCCGACAGCCCACCGGAGGGGAGAGATCATCCCGGAGGCCTTCTTCATCACCATGCCAGCCTCCAGTATGATGCGTGAGTAGTTCACCCTTGGACTATGGGTCCATACAGTAGCTAGATGGCTGTTTCTCCTCCTTTGTGCTATCATGTTTAGATCTTGTGAGCTCCGTTCATGATCAAGATAATCTATTTGTAATCATACATGTTGTGTTTACGGGGATCCGATAGATATTGAGATACTATGTCAGATTGATTATTGATTCTATCATGTCTGTGTTATTTGTGATCTTGCATGCTCTCTGTTGCTAGTAGCTATCTTGGCCAATTAGATGCTTGTGACTCCAAGAGGGAGTATTTATGCTCGATAGTAGGTTCATGCCTCTAGTAATATGGGGAAGTGACAGAAATCTCTAAGTTTGTAGATGTGATATTGCTACTAGGGAGAAAACAACAATCTTTTGTTCATGGAACAATTGTATTATTTACTTTACACACATTTCTTAATGCAATTATTTGTTGCTTGCAACTTAATACTGGAAGGGGTTCAGATGATAACCTTAAGGTGGATTATTAGTCATAAATGCAGTTGGATTACGATCTATGTATATTGTTGTAATGCCCAATCAAATCTCATAGGAGTCATGATGTCTAGTATATGCGTTGTTATGCATTATCAATCTGTCAATTACCCCGCTGTAATTTGTTCACCCAGCATGTTATCTATCTTAAGGAGAACACCTCTAGTGAACTGTGGACCCCGGTCCAATCTTTATCATTGATACATTATCTACTATTACCATTTACTTTCTACAAGAAACTACTATCTTCCACACTATACGTTTAATCCTTTGTTTTCAGCAAACCGGTGAGATTGACAACCTTACTATACATTGGGGCAAAGTTTTGGGTTTGTGTTGTGAGGGTTCCAAGTTGTTAGCAACACCTTGGAGTTGTTTCCTTACTCCTACTGGTTCGATAACCTTGGTTTCATAACCGAGGGAAAACTTACCGTTGTGCTCTTCACACCTTCCTCTTGGGGTATCCCAATGAAGCTCTACAGTGAACTGAGCCGCATCACTCTTTTAGCCACTTCAGGATACCAAACCACTCTTTCGTTTGGGCCTTTGCGATCACCTTATTCTCCTCTGGAGTATAGTCGTAAGGTCTCTTGGGAGGAAACTTTGGTACTTTTGGGAGGGGCTCCAGTTGACGTCTCGGTGATCGGTTACCACTCCCAGAGTAGCGGTGGTACTCTTCCTCTTTTTGCCCTGAGCCATAGTGGGATGAGACGGCTGCTGCGGCGGCGAAGAGGGCTGCACTGGAGATGGATGACGCGGCGGCGCCGACGGCTACACTGGAGATAGCTGACGCGGTTGGGACTACTGCGTTGGAGGCAGGTGAGGCAGAAAAGACAACTATTGCGCTAGAGACGGGTGAGGCGGCGGCGAAGATGGAGTGCTCTGAGAAGTCAATGGCCTTGACGTCCGATTTGGAAGTGATGACCCATAAGTGTAGGGGGTGTATCGTAGTACTTTCGATAAATAGGAGTATCGATCCCAACGAGGAGCAGAAGGTGCTGAACAGTGGTATGGAGCAGGAAATCCCTGTGAATACTTAACAACCGGATTTTTAGTGGTTTTCTGACAAGGCAACAAAACAAAGAGCAAGTAACAGAAGTAACGAACAAACGGAGCAAGTGGCCCAATCCTTTCTTATCAAAGGACAAGCCAGTGGAAATACTTATAAGGACCAAATGTTCTCGAGGACACATGAGAATTCTGTCAAGTGCTTTCGCTTCAAATAGCTGAGTACTCTTCTTTGGTGTTTGTAAGTGTTGTGTGGGTGAACTTGTGCTAACATACCGCCCTTCCTAGGACTAATACATACTTATGATTAAACCCCCTGCAAACATCCGTAACTACAGGAAAGTAATTAAGATATAAATCTAACCACGTCCTTAAACTCTGAGATCCTACACTCCCTTGTGCAAAGGTGTCCTAACGGGGGTTCAGGTTTCTGTCACTCCGGCAACCCCACGATTAGTATCCAAATACACAATGCATTCCCCTAGGCCCATAAATGGTGAAGTGTCATGTAGTCGACGTTCACATGACACCATTAGAATAATAGCACCACAACTTAAATACTAAACCATTGAATAATAACCCATTACAGATTCACTACTAACAACATGACTTCTCCCATGTCCTCAAGAACTAAACTAACTACTCACAAGACATCATATGGATCAAGATCAAAGATGATATGATAATGGATAACAATCTGAACATAAACAATAATCCAATGGTTCCACTCACAAGCATCAACTACAATAGTAATTAACACCGGGAAAGTTTCCCCTAATGAACTAAGCTATATCCAACACAATTGTTATAGCGGGACGGACTGGTGATGACGGTGCTGGTGAAGATGATGGTGTGTATGATGATGATGATCCCGATGAAGCCTAGCTTGATGACGGTGTTGATGGCGATGGTCTCCCCTCTACGGGAAGGAATTCCCTCGGCAGAAATCTGTCTACCGGAGAGATCTTTCTCTCTCGGTATTTTCTGCCTCCTAGAGGCGACGGAAATCTATCTGTGGTTGCCCCTCTGGTGTTAGGGTTCCGTAGGGAAAATATAGGCGAAGGGGCGGAGTCGTAGGCTGAGCATGTGGGCCAAACCCACCCTAGGCGCGGGGTCAGGTGGGCCCGCGCCTAGGGGGTGTGGGCCCCCTGAGGCCCCCCTTCTCTCCTCCTTGTGGCTTCCTTCGTCTTCTGGTAAAATAATATGTTTCCATATTTTTTTTGTGTTTTTCTGATCTTCGTGAAATTGCACCGAAACGCCGTATTTTCCATCAAAATCCAAACTCCAGCAGTCCATCCCCCAGGAATCATCCAACATGCATAAACAGATGAAAATCCATAAGTAATACCTCATAATAAGACAAATATCAATGAATAGAGGTAAATTATGATATAGAAAGGTGATGCAAATTGGGCATATCAACTCCCCCAAGCTTAGACTTCGCTTGTCCCCAAGCGAATACTGAGCTCAGTAAACATGTCCACAGGTTTATGGAGTGAAGTGTCTATAAAAGAATACGAACAAGAAGCATCACACTTACCATTTCACAACTCATAGAAGAAGACAACTCACCATTATATAACTTAGCTTGTAACCAAGTACATCAGTCACAATAGAGATGCATAATGATAAATCATAATTGGAATTGGCAAACTTGTTCTTGGTCAGAGAACACTTGGCAAACAGTTTCACAAAAGCTTTTCTTTGTAGAAGTTTCAAAACAGGAGCGCTCTTTGCTCAAAAAGGTTTTTCACAAGTGAAGGCTTTCAAAGTAATACTCAATATATAAGAGTTTTGTGCAAACAAAGAAGATAAAGAACATGATTGAATAAATCACCATATGAATGCTTGAAACATAACAAATCAAAACCTTGCTGGAGATAGAGCGAAAGTAGGTTTACTGACTCAACTGGTAACTGGTAGAAAGGTCCCTTCTTAGGGGTTAGAAGGGATTACAAGTCATAAAGAGCTTCCAAAAGATTATGGTACTTACTAGCTTTGAGCCCTCATTGCCCCTATCATAAGAATCTTTAGATGATTAAAGTTTAAGTGAACAAAGATGGAGTATATGCTTGACGAAATATAAGTTGGCAATCTCGTGTCCCTTGAATATGAGGGCCACTCCTCATGCATACTCAACTTTGGGTCCAGGCAAGTTCTTATCATTGTAAGTATTTGCATATCATTAAGAACCGTGAACGGGGTACCCCTTGCACATGGTACATGAGCTTTCCCATAACCAAAACGACAAGGCAAGCAGACAATGAGCATCTTAGCAATCTTTTTATTTACTATGCATATAGCTTTTTATTGAGGATGCTTCATAGATGACTCACTATGGTGATGCTGCAAGTTTCCACCATGATTAAGCATGGCTTAGGCTAGCGGCCCAAGCGTTTCTCTAACACAGAATACAAACTCCATGGACTTACAAGTCCCCTCTTTATTTCACATCGTTGACATCCATAGACAAAGGAGCACAATATCAACTATGTACGACAAGGTACAAGTGCAATGTTGAAAACGTTCCCCGTGACAGCACGGTTCTGCTAATCCCAACGTATAGATGCAAGCATATACAACTTCGATGTTCACAATGGTTCAAGTTTATTAGGGGCAAGTAAATAAAGTGTGCCATCAAGTTCGTGAGAGCTTTACTAACTAGTTTTCACATAACAAAATAATTTTTAAATCGAAAGGTAGATGAAGCTTGAGAATTTACTAGGAATAACAATAGTTATTAGGTAGATATGGTGGACACAAGTTGCAAAAGGTTTTGGGTTCAAAGGATTTTGGAAACATGAGAAGTATGCCTTCTCAAAACAGGTTTTTTAGCAAGGTTGGGTAGCAAGCAAGAGAGTTGAAAGAAACAAGCAAACATACAAGTGATAAATCCAAACATGAAATCTTCCTTGAAGACACAAAAGATCTTAAATAAAGAATACTAAGCTTATGAGCCATCAAGAAAGAAAACTAATCATACCAAATACCTATAAGCTTTTTCTTTCTCTTTTTCTTTCAAACCTCAAAATTTGTTGCTACTGACCAGAACTTGGTTTGCCAAAACCAATTTAGATCCACTTAATGCTCCCAAAGTGGTGCCAATACTGATCAACAAGATCCATCATATAATAGAGATTGCAAACTAAAATAAGAAGTGCAAAAGGTAAAAGATGAGACTTCTCATTAATATTCAATAAAGGCACTCACACCAAGGGATACATAGATAATCAACTAAAGGAGAGATACTTCCACATGCAAACCAAACTATAAGATAACTTCTCTACCACAAATATGAATCCACTATAAGGTAAAATATGAAAGATATTGGTGGTGATACCGCGGCACTCCCCCAAGCTTGGAACAAGCCAAGGGGATGACAAACCTGATGACGAATTACTCCTTTTGAGGTGGTGGTGTTTTATTGATAAGCTCTTCAATAAGTTTCCTTAACTCCTCGAACTCAAAAGTGAGAGTTCGGATCAGCTCCGAGTTTTTCTCTATATGGTTCATGATCATGTAAGTCTGAGAATCCCAGTTCTTGTTGTTCTTTCCCCACTCTTCATCCCTAGCATGATCCTTCGCTGCATTGTTAGAACGACGCATATCCCAAACCGACGGCAAATTCCCTTTGGGCACATGTTGATATTGATATTCATGTATAAGTGTATGGAAGGGTCTCTTGTTACGTGGAGGAGATGGCTATGGATTGTTGAAGAGACATGGAGGTTTCGCCCTGTAGACATCCGTGATGTCTTCCCAAGTTGGGTAGGTTGTGCTACCAAACCAATGCTTGCGACGGTAGCGCGAGTGTCCGGTTGCTTGTCCTCCTCCATGTCACCTTCATATCCTCCCGGAATCTCCTCCTCCTTGGGGACTTGAGGTTCTTCTTCTTCGGGATTCTTTCCTTTGTCATCGGCGGAGGCCATGATGATCTAAACTTGAGAAGATTTCCTGACAGAAACAGGTCGAAACGAAAACACAACGAGAACACGATGCACGAACCTCGGGGGATCCGGGGAATTATATATTACGAAGTTTCAATGCATAAGGAATGTTTTGACATGAAAACAAAGCGGATACAAAGTTCGAGGGTGGAACACCCCCCTCAGACGCGGCCAGGCTGGGCCCGCTCCTGGGGTGGGTTTGTCCACCCCTGGCTCCGTTTCCTCTTCAGTTTCGTCTCGTAACTTCCCTTATATATTAAAAACACCAAAAATATAAAAAGATTGGGGTTTCACGAACCTTCTGTTTTTACCACTTTTACCTATTCAAAGACGAACTCTGCAGTTTCTGGTGTTTGGTTCTTGATAAATTCTTCTGGAGTCACCATTTGAATGACATCCACTTCTTCATTGTAAGAATCTCCAGAAATATAATGTTTTAATCTTTGACCATTAACCATCTGTGTTGTGTCATCCTTCAGAGAAGAGATTTTGATGGCACGTGAACGGTACACTTCCTTGATAACAAAAGGTCCTTCCCATTTGGAGAGTAGTTTCCCTGCAAAAAATCTGAGATGAGGCCTATACAAAATAACTTTCTCACCAACATGGAACTCCCTTTTGAGAATCCTCCTATCATGCCATGTTTTTACTTCTTCCTTAAAGAGCCTATCATTCTCGTAAGCTTCCCCTCTCCACTCATCTAGATTACTTAAGTCGAGCAGTCTTTTCTCACCAGCAAGTCTAAAATCTCTATTCAACTCTTTCACTGCCCAATAAGCTTTGTGTTCTAATTCTAGAGGCAAGTGACAAGCTTTCCCATAGACCATTTTGTAAGGAGACATCCCCATAGGATTTTTATAAGCAGTTCTATAATCCCACAAAGCGTCATTCAACTTTTTAGCCCAATTTTTTCTAGACCTATTAACAGTCTTCTACAAGATAGATTTAATTTCTCTATTGGAAAGTTCTACTTTCCCACTAGTCTGGGGGTGATAAGCTGAAGCTATTTTGTGGTTTACATCATACTTAGCGAGAGTTTTTATAAAACCCCCATGAATAAAATGGGAGCCTCCATTAGTCATGAGATATCTAGCTACACCGAACCTAGGAAAAATGACATCTTTGAGCATTTTCAAAGAGGTCTTACCGCCAGCACTGCTCGTAGGTATGGCCTCTATCCACTTTGTAACATAGTCAACAACAAGAAGAATATGAGTATACCCTTTTGAAGGAGGAAAAGGCCCCATAAAGTCAAATCCCCAACAATCAAAAGGTTCAATAACAAGAGAATAATTCATAGGAATTTCATTGCGTCTAGAGATGTTACCTAATCGTTGGCATTCATCACAGGATAAGATAAACTTCCTTGCATCTTTAAAAAGAGTAGGCCAATAAAATCCAGATTGTAAAACCTTCTATGCGGTCCTATCCCCAGCATGATGTCCTCCATAAGCACTGCCATGACATTTTCTCAATATATCTTGTTGTTCAAATTCTGGAACACATCTTCTCATAATGCCATCTACTCCTTCCTTATATAGGTGTGGGTCATCCCAAAATTAATGCCTTAGATCATAGAAGAGTTTCCTTCTTTGCTGGGTTGTAAAAGTTGGAGGCAAATACTTGGAAACAATAAAGTTAGCATAATCAGCATACCAAGGGTTCTCATGTGGACTTACCCTTATTGCAGCTAACTGCTCATTTGGAAAATTATCTTTAACAAGCAAAGGGTCAAAAGAAATATTTTCGAAATGAGATAAATTATCAGCATCTTTCCTATCCACAATATGCAGATCAAACTCTTGCAAAAGGAACACCCACCTTATAAGCCTAGGCTTAGCGTCCTTCTTTATCATAAGGTACTTAATAGCTGCATGGTCAGTATGAATAGTAACTTTAGAATCAACAATATAAGGTCTAAACTTATCACAAGTAAAGATTACAGCTAAGAACTCTTTTTCAGTAGTAGCATAATTCTTTTGAGCATCATCTAGAGTCTTGCTAGCATAATGAATAACATTCAGCTTCTTGTCAACACGTTGTCCAAGGACAGCACCCACAACAAAGTCACTAGCATCACACATGATTTCAAAAGGTAAACTCCAATCAGGTCGTTGGACTATAGGAGAAGTTGTTAAAGCTTTCTTCAAAGTTTCAAAAGGTTCCTTACAATCATCATAAAAAACAAAAGGTACATCCTTTTGAAGAAGATTAGTATGGGGCTTTGAAATTTTGGAGAAATCTTTAATAAACCTCCTATAGAAACCAGCATGACCTAGGATACTACGAATACCTTTGATATCTCTAGGGCAAGGCATCTTCTCAATTGCTTCAATTTTGGCTCTGTCAACTTCAATGCCTCTTTCAGAGATCTTGTGTCCAAGAACAATCCCTTCATTGACCATGAGATGACATTTCTCCCATTTAAGAACAAGGTTGGTTTCCTCACATCTCTGCAAAACTTTATCAAGGTTGTGCAAACAGTTATCAAAAGAAGTTCCATAGACGGAAAAATCGTCCATGAAAACCTCTACAATTTCTTCACAAAAACCATGAAAGTTAGCAGACATACATCTCTGAAAGGTAGCGGGAGCATTACATAAACCAAAAGGCATACGCCTATAAGCATAAGTACCATAAGGACAAGTGAAAGTGGTTTTCTCCTGGTCCTATGATTTCATAGCGATTTGGGAAAACCCAAAATAACCATCAAGAAAGCAAAAGTGAGTCATTTTGGACAGCATTTCAAGCATTTGATCAATAAAGGGCAAAGGATAATGATCTTTCTTAGTGACTTTATTAATCTTTCTAAAATCAATGCATATTCTATACCCAACCACTACTCTCTGGGGTATAAGCTCATTATCCTCATTAGGCACAACAGTAATTCCCCCTTTCTTGGGAACACAATGAACAGGGCTAACCCATTGACTATCAACAATAGGATAAATAATACCACCATCAAGGAGTTTTAATACCTCATTTCTTACCACTTCCTTCATTTTGGGATTTAGACGGCGCTGGTGCTCAACAACTAGTTTTGCATCAGGCTCAATATTAATAGCATGCTGACATATATAGTGGGAGAAATTCCCTTTAAATCATCAAGAGTATAACCCATAGCTCCTCGGTGCTTCTTCAATACCTCCAATAGCCTTTCTTCTTCCTTCCCTGAAAGTTTAGAACTAATAATAACAATATATATCTTCTTATCATCAAGATAAACATATTTAAGATCATCAGGTAATGGTTTTAATTCGAAAACAGGATCCCCTTTGGGTGGTAGTGTGATACCCAAATCTTCCACAGGTAAATTATGCTTAAGTAACTCAGGCTGACGTAGAAAAACCTCATCAATCTCATTTATTTCCTTCATAAAGGCATCACTTTCATGATCTTCCATGAACTGCTGCAAAGCATTGTTAGGATCAAGAGAAATAGAGATAGTTGTTCAACCTTGAAATCCTCATCAGGTAATTCATTTTTATAAGGGGTTTTAGCAAATTTAGAAAAAATAAACTCATAAGATTCTCCATCAAACTTAGTCAAAACTTTTTCTTCCTACAATCTATGTAGCCCCACAAGTATTAAGGAAGGGTCTACCAAAGATGATAGGATAGGTTTTACTAGATTCTTTACCAAGTACTAGAAAATCAGCAGGATATTTAATCTTACCACAAAGGACCTCCACATCCCTTACAATACCAATGGGGCAAACTTGCTCTCTATTGGCAAGGTGAATAACCACATCAATGTCTTCAAGATCACAAGGACCAATCTCATGCATAATTTCCATGTAAAGCTCATAAGGAATAGCACTAGAACTAGCACCAATATCACATAAACCATAGTAGCAATGATCACCAATTTTAACAGAGAGCACGAGAACACTAGCTTTTCTAACTTTCTTAGGATGAGAAACAATATTAGTAGCGTCTTCACAAAAGACAATATACTCATCCTCTATATTTCTAGTGACAAGATATTTCACAATAGCTACCACAGGCTCGATATCAGTAAGCTCATTGGAACCTACAGTTTTCTTTGCGCTTTTGCTAACCACATTAGCCAAAATAGAGTGTTCCCTTACCTTGGAGGGAAAAGGGATCTTCTCAACATAAGGTTCAGGCAAAATAGGATCAACAGTACAAACCTCTATACTGGCAGGAATGTGGGTAACAACGTCTTTATAAGGAGCATGGTACGTGTCCCACTCTTTCTTGGGTATCTCAATATAAGAGGCAAAAGCATTAAAACATTCTGCAAGAACTTGAGGATCAAGGCCAAACTTATTGCTAATATCATGGAAGTTATCAGTTCCCATAAAAGATTTAATACATTCATAATCATAGTTTATACCTGACTTTCTTCCTTTGTCATTCTCCCAAGCTTCAGTGTTATCTTGAATATGGTCCAAGAGATCCCATTTAACTTCTTCCTTCATACTTGTGAATGATACAACACAAGAAGCATCTAGTAAACCTTTATCCTGAAGAGAAAGCCTAGCATAAAAGTTATTGAGAATAATATTGTTAGGGAGTTCATGAATATGACATTTAAGCATTAATAACTTCAGTCTCCCCCAAGCTTGAGCTGTACTCTCTCTGTCAAGAGGCCAAAAGTTATATATAAGACTTTTATCCTTTTGGATTTCACTGGGAGGATTAAATTTAGAGTAAAAGAGAGATGCCATCTCCTCCCATTCCATGGATTGTCCATTCTTTAGCAGCTTATACCATGCCTCAGCTCTCCCTTTCAAGGATATGGAGAGTAACTTCTTCTTCACATGTTCAGTTGTGATACCTGCACACTTAAACAACCCACATAATTCATGGATATAAAGCAGGTGATCACCAGGATGGACAGTTCCATCCCCAAAATAATAATTATACATGACACGATTAACAATACTCGCGGGTATCTTAAAAGGATCTATCTCAACAGGTGGTGGTTTATCTACTATCCTTTCAGTGGTAGTAGTTTTCCCAAACAGAAAACCAAGTGGGTTATCCATATTGGAAACAAAAAAACAAACAGTAACAAAAGGAAATACTCACAGTAAAAGTTCCCTTACCAGTTCCACTCTTCAATAGCGCTTCACTCCCCGACAATGGTGCCAGAAAATAGTCTTGATGACCCACAAGTATAGGGGGTGTATCATAGTACTTTCGATAAATAGGAGTGTCGATCCCAACAAGGAGCAGAAGGTGCTGAATAGTGGTATGGAGCAGGAAATCCCTGTGAATACTTAGCGAACGGATTTTTAGTGGTTTTCTGACAAGGCAACAAAACAAAGAGCAAGTAACAGAAGTAACGAACAAACGGAGCAAGTGGCCCAATCTTTTCTTAACAAAGGACAAGCCGGTGGAAATACTTATAAGGACCAAACGTTCTCGAGGACACATGGGAATTCTATCAAGTGCTTTCGCTTCAAATAGCTGAGTACTCTTCTTTGATGTTTGTAAGTGTTGTGTGGGTGAACCTGTGCTAACATACCACCCTTCCTAGGACTAATACATACTTGTAATTAAACCCCCTGCAAACATCCGTAACTACAGGAAAGTAATTAAGATATAAATCTAACCATAGGCTTAAACTCTGAGATACTACACTCCCTTGTGCAAAGGTGTCCTAATGGGGGTTCAGGTTTCTGTCACTCCGGCAACCCCACGATTAGTAGCCAAATACACAATGCATTCCCCTAGGCCCATAAATGGTGAAGTGTCATGTAGTTGACGTTCACATGACACCACTATAAGAATAGCACCACAACTTAAATACTAAACCATTGAATAATAACTCATCACAGATTCACTACTAACAACATGACTTCTCCCATGTCCTCAAGAACTAAACGAACTACTCACAAGACATCATATGGATCAAGATCAAAGATGATATGATAATGGATAACAATCTGAACATAAACAATAATCCAATGGTTCCACTCACAAGCATCAACTACAATAGTAATTAACACCGGGAAAGTTTCCCCTAATGAACTAAGCAATATCCAACACAATTGTTATAGCGGGACAGAGTGGTGATGACGGTGCTGGTGAAGATGATGGTGTGTATGATGATGATCCCGATGAAGCCTAGCTTGATGACAGTGTTGATGGTGATGGTCTCCCCTCTCCGGGAAGAAATTCCCCCGGCAGAAATCTGTCTACCAGAGAGATCTTTCTCTCTCGGTGTTTTCCGCCTCCCAGAGGCGGCGGAAATCTATCTGTGGTTGCCCCCTGGTGTTAGGGTTCCGTAGGTAAGATATAGGCGAAGGGGCGGAGTTGGAGGCCGAGCAGGTGGGCCAAACCCATGCTAGGCGCGGGGGTCAGGTGGGCCCGCGCCTAGGGGGTGTGGGCCCCTGAGGCCCCCTTCGCTCCTCCTTCTGGCTTCCTTCGTCTTATGGTAAAATAATATGTTTCCATATTTTTCTGGTGTTTTTCTGATCTTCGCGAAATTGCACCGAAACGCCGTATTTTTCATCAGCATCCAGAATCCGGCAGTCCATCCCCCAGGAATCATCCAACATGCATAAACAGATGAAAAGCCATAAGTAATACCTCATAATAAGACAAATATCAATTAAAAGAGGTAAATTATGATATAGAATGGTGATGCAAATTGGGCGTATCAGGAAGCACGATGTTTTCCTTTCTCAATAGAATGGTGATGGTTTTGGCTTCTCCTAGTTTAGTCACATCCCCTTCACCTGCAGGGTAGTCAAGCTTCAGCTGGTGAAATCCGTGCATAACTTCATCCACCCCGACAACAGCGTAGTGTTGTGGAACCGGACAACAATGGTAAGTTGGTTCATGTCCAATTGGTAAGGCATAGGCTACCGCCACCTTCATGGTTATGTTCACAACTTTCACATGTATCTCATAATGTGTCATCTCCGTGATATCATCCGCTGGGTAGCCAAGAGGATCCATCGCCGGTGCATCATCATCACCCGGGACCTCCGTGGAAGCCGCACTGCTTTTCCAATTATTAGATATACCGGTAGCATCGAATGCAGGTTCTACCATGTGCCGCTGATATGGGCCGGTAGTACCTTGCTGGATAAGTGCGTAAATTTGATCCTGCAGCCACTTTAATTGTTTTTCTATGTTATGCATATGGTCTGCCTAAATCCTTCCTTCAATTTCCTCTTTTTCGTTTCTCCTCTTATGGATTCTATCGGGATATTTCTTCCTGTCAACGGAAAACCCAATTTTCCATGGTTTGGAGCCTGATGTGCCTCGTGTTCGTCCTGTGTGTTCATCATTCCCAAGGGCAAGTGTGAGATCATCATTATCTCTATCAGAAATGAACCTCCCCTATTCAACAGCCTATACTGCATTTCTAATTTCTTCGACGCATACGGGATCTTCTTTATATCTTTTGGTATATATGTGCACTTCCCTTCTCAGTCCAACGTGCCTCATGCCCGTAAAACCAATTCTTTACCCGTTTGAGCCAATTGTTTATCTCTGGAGTGATATGATGATGGCGCTTCGTTGATATGGGAGCGCTTCGTCGGGAAACCCCAAGAGCAAGGTATGAAGCAGCATAGCAGCAAGTTTTTCCTCAGTATGAAACCAAGGTTATCGAACCAGTAGGAGGAAGGAAACGTCTCAAAGGTGTTGCAAGCAACTTGGAAACCTGCACAACACAAACTCAAGACTTTGCCCCAATGAACAGTGAGGTTGTCAATCTCACCGGTTGCTATAACAAAGGATTAACTGTATGGTGTAAAAGGTGATAGTGGTTTGCGGCAAGTAAACAGTAACAGTGGAAGATGTATCAATGGTAAAGATTGGACCGAGGTCCATAGTTCACTAGAGGTGTTCTCCTTAGATAAACAAACATGGCATGCTGGATAAACAAATTAAAGTAGGGCAATTGACAGGACTGAGCAAGGCATAACAATGCAATACTAGACATCAAGATCCTATGAGATTCGATTGGGCAATACAACAAGATACATAGACCGCCATCCAACTGCATCTATGACTAGAAGTCCACCTTTGTGTTATCATCCGAACCCCCTCCAGTATTAAGTTGCAAGAAACAGACAACTGCTTTAAGCAAAGTGTGTAAGGTAAACAATCCACTTGTTCTATGAACAAGAGACCATTGTTTTCTCCCTAGTGGCAACATCACATCTACAACCTTGGAGATTTATGTCACTTACCTTAGATTAAATAGAGGCATGAACCCACTATCGAGCATACATACCCCCACTTGGAGTCACTAGCAACTACTTGGCCAAGATAGCTACTAACAACGAAGAGCATGCAAGATCACAAACAACACAGACATGATAGAATCAATAAGACAAAACCATTAATCAATCTGATATTGTAATCTCAATATCCATCAGATCTTCGGAAACACAACATGCATGATTACAAATAGATGAGATCTTGATCATGAACGGAGCTCACAAGATCTAGACATGAAAGCACAAGGGAGGAGATACAACCATCTAGTTACTACATGGACCCGTAGTCCAAGGTGGAACTACTCACGCTTCATACCAGAGGCTGGCATGATGAAGAAGAAGGCCTCTGGGATGATATCCCCTCCAGCAGGGTGACGGGAAGAGCTTCAGATCCCTCCCCGATCTAGGGATGATGGTGGTGGCGGCTACAGACGGTTTCGTGGAATATTGATCGGGTACTTAGGGTTTAGGCATTGGGGGTTTCTTATAGGCGAAGAGGCAAGGCTGGGAGGCGGCCAGGGGGCCCACACCCTTCCCAAGCGCGGCCTAGGGTGGGCCCACGCCTGGGGGGGTGCGGCCGCCCTATGGCTCCCCTCCGTATCTCCTCTGGACTCTGTGTTCTCCTCTGTGAAATATTGACTTTGGCTTTTGTACCGTCCAATTCCAAGAATATTTCCTTACTAGCTTTTCTGGAACCAAAAATAGAAGAAAACATGCAACTGGCACTGTGGCATCTTGTTAATAGGTTAGTACCAGAAAACATATAAAAACACCTAAAAGTATAGACAAAGCAAAGCAAAGTAGATACTAAACAAACATAGAACATCAAAAATTATAGATACGTTTCCAACATATCATGATCCCTTTAGCACGCAGGTCGTTCTAAAGTTTCTTCCACTTAGGCATGCTAGCCTTGTAGCCAACTTTCCATATAGTATGGTGATACTTCTTATTAGAAGCATTTTTCTTATTCGTTTCAGACCTTTTCAGAGCTAGCTCCAATTGCTTGTACGCCACAAAGTCATTCCAGTCGTCTTTTATCTTCTCATATGCTCCAGTGAACTGTGGAGTCTTCTCTTTCATGATAAAGTCAAGGTGCAATCTTTTCTTCTAGTTGGTGAATTGTTGGGCCATCTTCTTAAGAGCCCACTCCTTGACTTTTTGTTTTATGGTATCGGCAAATTGCTGGGAATTCTCTCCATCCTCCTCATTTTGATCCACATCTAGTGTCGGTAGGGTGAAATTAACCATGAGACTATTCAAAGTAAATCTTTGACTTTGTCGTCGATATATCTAACTCCTCCCTCCTTTGGCTTATTCCATTCTCAAACTGTGATCAGGATGAAGTCCCTAATAATAACTCCACATTGCTTGACAAATTTGCTTTTAACATGAGCGGGAGCCGTCGGTTAGCTGTCTTCAGCAACTTCTTTGATCCTTTATCTTTCATGGTTTTCCAACTTTTTGGTTGGGCCTTGTTTTCTCTTTGTAGAAGATTTGCTTGATCCGAAGGGATAAAAGAAGAAAGAGCATTAATATATGTATATATACAATAAAGGATTAATTAATTAATATATATATATGCACCTCGTCGGAGTTTTTTATATTTAATGTTCCACTGGAGCCGTCGCCTTCTCCCTCACAGGAGTCATCGCCTTCTATCTCACCGAAGTCGTCAGCTTATCCCTCACCGAATCCGTCTCTTCGGTCGATAAGAGGATCACCCTCACCGAAGTTGTTCAGAAACTTCAAGACATCAATATCTTCCCCGCGAATCATATCCTAGAGCAAGTTTTCCTTTTCTTCGTCTCTTTCCATAGCTTCTGCAAAAGGTGAAAAGTAGATGAGTCGAAGCGGCTAAGCGAGGAGGTTAGGTAGGCAAGATTTGAGGGGCTAGGGTGTCGTATTTTGAAGACACGATCACCTTAAATTGTAACCCTAATACATGCTTGACAATTTAAACAGGGTCCAAGGGATATAAACCCTAATTTAGAGAAATCCCGGATGCATAAGAGAGGGTTCACTTGGTTCTTATAAAAAACTTGTTAATTGAAGATGCTTAACACTGCATGAGTGTAGCCGCAAAAGATAGATCTCATTTTTCTGAATATTTTAATATATTATTTATATTTTTTTGACTTATAGATAATTAGTTATTGATTTTACAAAATTTAAACAATTTCTAGAATTATTAAACTATTTACTGCATCAAGACAAGAGCTAATTTTTTTTAAATAATACATTTTTTTATTGAATTTCAAAAATAATATACAAAACGGGCAAATTGCAAATCTGACGGTCGGTCGGCCGTTCGACAGACGACCGACTCAGTTCGTCTTTTCAAAAGACGACACACTGTTCGTCTTTTGGGAGGACGACGGCCCAGATGTTCGGCTGTTCAACAGACGAACATACTGTTCGTCTATTGGAAGGACGAAGGGTGCATTGATCGGCAGGTTCCAAATAAGTTTTAGGTTTCGGACTATTGTTTCGCGCCGTTTATCCCGCCGTCACTTCCCGCCAATTTTTCTCGCCACTCCTTCCCGCCGATTTCTCCCGCCAGTCCTTCCCGCCCTTCTTTCCCGCCAGTCCTTCCTGCCCTTTTTCCCACCCATTCTGTTTGGTGACTCTATAAATGCGGGCAACGAGATGTATCTTTTCACCCAGTTCATCTCTTCCTCCTCTTACTCTGTAATTAATTTCCCTCCTCTCCTCTTTCTCTCGCATTTTCCACCACTCTCTCCACTATGAACGACGCGCTTCCCTGGCTGCTAGATATGTCCATTGGGCTTCTCCAAATAGTGAGAAGTGTTATGATAGGCGATGAACCAGCCCACTGGGAGACGTTGGTAATGAACCATGATGCTCTCATTATGCTTGGTAAGTCACTTCATCGGAGAGGGTGGAAACTGAAGACCCCAAATCAGGTACGAGCAGAGCTTCTCAGGATCCAGGCAAGGTGGGACAAGCTCACCTTCAAGAGTGAAGCTCACATGATGGAGCGGGCTGATGCACCTTGGTCCTGGATAGAAGAGAGCGAAGATGAGGATGATATCTTCATGGCGCCACCCGTTGGAAGCAAGGAAAGAGATGAGTGGGACAAGAGGCAGGAGAAGAAGAAAGCGCAGGCCAAGAAGAGTCAAGCTGACATGACAGAGCAGGTTGTGTCACCTAGGGCCTGGATAGAAGAGAGCGAAGATGAGGATAATATCTTCATGCCTCCACCCGTTGGAAGCAAGGCGAGAGCTGAGTGGGACAAGAGGCAGGATAAGAAGAAAGCGCAGGCCAAGAAGAGCAAGTGCGAGGGATCGTTAAAGGGAAAGGGCGAGGCATCATCGAAGGGAAAGGGAAAGGCATCATGCTAGGGATAGATAGGACTCTTATTTATGTAGCGCAAGTTATGTTGAACTGTGTTGCAAGCTATGTTGAGTAGTTTGTTGAATAAAATCATGAAATAATAGAATGATGTCTCATACATAGATAGATAAATGTATGATACATAAGTAGATATATGTCTCATACATAGATAGATAAATGCCTGATACATAAGTAGATATCACTGGTGTCGACGACGAGGTGGCGGAGGCCTCGGTGTACTCCATCCATATCTGTGGGGTGGCATCACATCACGACGAGGTGCAGTTGACCCTTCACCTTGATCCTATGTATCCTGTGTGGGGATAGGTGGTGGAGTACCTGGCTGATACTGGCCAAACCAATCTACCTGCTCGTGCCGTGTCTGCTGATCATGGTTGTCAGTACTGTCCCATGTAACGGAGTCTCCTACTAGTATACAAGAAATTAAGTACTGAACAATGTCATACTGCATCTAACAATAGTAGGAAGGGACATGCTTACCATGAGGATGAGATTGTGGTCGATAAGCGAAGTCCATGTAGGGGATCGGCTGCTGATGCTGCCATTGTTCGAAAGTAATCTGGTTCTGCTGCAACAGGTCGATATTAAACTGCGATTGCTGCCACGGGCCATAAGTAAACTATGATTGCTTCCACCCCAAGCCTCCAGCCTGGTCTGGAGGTGGTGCTCTCGGCGACGCCTGCTGTGAGAGTTGTGGACGAGGCCCGTGGTGGAGTGGTGGAGAAATATGCTCCTCGTGCCATCCCGAGCCTCCAGCATGGTCTGGAGAAGGTGGCTGCTCCATGGATCGACGTGGGGCGCGCTCCTCCACCGAGTGACGCGGTGGGCGTTGTGCTTCTCGGTGTTGAACGACGTCTGAGACGCTGGTGCACGTGATGGCCGCGTAGATACGCCGCAGCTTCTCCTCGACCCGTCGGGCAAAGGACTGAGCCTGCTGACGGGGCACAAGAGGAACGGTCGAAAGCGATCGTCCGTACTGAGCCACCTCAGTTTGTATCTCCCACGTCATATCGGCCTGCATTTGTCTCATAGTTAGGTATGCACTACATAGGCACTCATGTTGATTATGCTCTAAATAAAGTACTTACCGCTGACTGTCTGGACTCCAATGTTGACTGGCTAGGGTATATCTCTTCGTCATGTGCGTGTGGAATGGGACGTAGCCGTGTCATCGACATGTACCTCTGTAAGTATCCGTGGAATAGCTCCATATCAAACGGGCCAGCGTGCCACACTTGTGTTGGTGCATTCTGCCACTCGTTGACGTAAATCCCCACCCGTTGGAGCCATTGAGTGGCGGTCTTGCTAGTTTTCCGAGAGTACCTGTCATTAGAATTTGTTAGACCATCATTAAATAACATAGATGAAGTCATGAAGATGGTTCTGCTCCTGTTGTTGCCTGTGCAGCTAACGCCGCTGCATGAGCCGCGACCGCTGCTGCTCTAACTGCTCTCCTCTGAGTCACATGTTTTTTAGTGAAGTCATCAAGATAGCCACGACACTTGATATACTTCCACTCTTGGTTCTGCTTGCAAAGCTTCTTGAATAGGTTCATAAGAGCCTTGTTCCTGAACTGTGAGAAAAAATTGGCCCCTAGATGCCGCATGCACCAACGACTCTGCATGTCCAGCCATGGAGTTACTTCATTAGGAGTGGGCTGTGTGAGAACAACACACTCATACCCGTCTCGAAACGAACCAAACCTTGCCTCCAGTGCCCTTTGCTTAGTCCTCCAAGCCTTCCCGTATGAAATATTGTAGCGGAATATGACAGAAACTTTGTTAATGATAGCTTTCACCCCCATGGTTTTGCCCTCCACTATCTCTGTGTACAACAGTCTAGCCAGGAGGGTTGACGTGAGGTTACGATGGTCCTGAAGGACACTTTCAAGTGTCCATGTGTGCATCACAACATCGGTGACCTTCCAGTTTGTGTCATACCTAGGGACATGGGCATGCACCCTTGCAGGACATCCAGCTTCCTCGCAAACCAATGTCAAATATTGTTGTGATGACACCTTCGTTTTCAAGACCCGTTGCATGGACATTGACCACTCAACAATTGCTTCCTGCAGATGTCTCTTGCTAGGATATAATGCACCCAGAGAGATGTTGTTCGCGTGATAATGCCACGCCGAATCATGCCCATCGTTCACAGTCATTGCTGCTGTGTTGTCATTATTCCATGATGCCGGAATAGGTTGGCCGATCTCTTCTTGATCAGACTCGCCAGAATCATCAGCCGTATCACTGTTGCCTTCTGAGTCTTCGGCTTCCATTTGATGTTGCAACAAACCATCATATATCTCGTCCTCATCAGCTTCGCCACTAAATATGTCTTCCCCTAATCCTTCACCACCGTCCTCTGATACATAACCATCACCCCCGGTGTGTGCATAGCTACTGTGACTTGATTCATAACCGCCGCCACCCTCTTGGCCCTGACTACTCTGGCCATGATCATAACTACCTCCAGCATGACCGGTCTGACTACTCTGGCCATGATCATACCCAGCCTCTTTCGCCACAGTTAACACTAAGAGACTGGGGTTAACTTCTCTTTTCTGGCAAGCTTGCACAAATTTGACCCATTTCTGTTGCGCTTCTATTGGTCTTAAATAAAAATCAGGGGTTTGCCTTGACTTAGTCCATAAAGCATGCACACCGACAGTATGGGTAGGAGGGAGCCCTAAACGAACACATAACCAATCCTTCAAATGAGTAACGGGCACTGTTTCAGGATTCTGAAGCACTTCATCCATAAAACTAAACTCGCTCAAATCAACTCCGTGCTGGTTTATTCTGACGGAACCAGGACCATACAAGAACCTAAACACTACATTATTTGACATGATTTTTGACCTAAAAAATACCGAAAATAGCCAAAAACAGGTACATTGACACATAATACTCTACAAATATCTTGCATCTAACAGACCCCATCAAAGACTACCTATAAACATACACACATGACTGCAATTAGCAAGAAATTAGGGTTTAGCCTTGAAGCGTGTGAAGTCGTGCCGTGCAGCTGCCTCACGTCAACGGATCAGCACCTCCACCATGCACCTTCCTCAAGTCCCAGCACCAGCCTCCACCATGGCCATTGCTCAACAAGAACACCACCAGATCCCTCCACTAAAACGACTCAAATCACTACACCAGGCTATTCCATTAGTAGATCGGGATTCTACTAGCTTGCTAATGTGTTAGAGCAGCGAGTTTGGGTAGAAATCTGGGCTAAAAATCGGTGCAGCAACTGGCGAAAACGAGAGCGAGCGAGTGAGAAAGAGGAAGAACCGAGAGAGAGGAGGGCTAGCAAGAGGAGGGGAGGACGACGACGGGTCGGCGCTGAGTTATATGTTGGGTGGTCGGCCCTTCAACGGATGAACCCTGCCTTCGTCCATTCAACGAACGAATCACGCTACAACCTGTAGCATCCCAATTGTCTAACAATTGTAATGCTACTTGGTCTAGTAATATAATGGCTACTTCCTATATATAATTTTTGCATCATAATTATATCATGCTCATGTCATCATGCCGCCTTGCATTTGAGCATCATATAAAACCCTTGTTGTGTTGGTTCTTCTCTCATATGCATTGTAAATTGTAATTGCCTCTTGATATTATATTTGGTTCTTGATATATTGTTTTAAATGCCCAAGTTGAGTTGGGGGCATATCTTTTATTAACCCCACCACCTTTCTTGTCATCACCCCATCATTCCACCATTCCACCATATATGAGCATTGCAACTTATTTGGTTTTACCTCTAGCTCATGTGGGTTGGGATGGATCCAATTCTATCTCCACTTGCTCTCATATATGCACCATATTGTTTCCACATTATTGGTTTATGAGAGCCACATGGCCACCTTTGCATGCCTTGTGAGTGGAACCTTTCCCTAGCTTCCATATGTGTTGTTTTGGGGTTATTATCATGTTGGGATATTTTTGGGACTATTAAACATCTAGTGGAATATACACACTAGCAAGTCCCAATTATAATCAAATATGATCATCTCCATCTACTCCACTTGGAACTTTCATTTAAATTTCTTTTGCTTGGGCTATACTCCACATTTTGGGTAATGCTTAGGAATAATGCCATGTTTATTATTTTGTTTTCACAAGGATGATACATGGCATTTATTATCTTGCATGGGCCATGCAACCCTCACCATCTTTTGTCCTCTTTTGGTTTTATTTGTTTTTGAGTGGATCATCTTCTCATCTCTCTCTTTCTCTCAATCTTTTCTACCTTGCTTTGTTTCTTGCCTTGTGCCATCAAACCTCATCCACCTCTTTTGTGTAGTGCCATGCAAGACCATCCCCATGCCCATATTTTCTCTCTCTTGATCATGCGTACCAAAGCTCTCTCTCTCTCTCTCTCTCTCTCTCTCTCTCTTTTCTTTCTCTAACCCTAAACCCTCTCCCTACCCCTCTCTCCTCTCTGTTGACACCTCTTGTTTTGGTCATGTTTCAAACCATAGCTACCACCACATCTCTCTCTCTCCTAACCCTCTCTCCAAACCCTACCCCATGACCTACCCCTCCATGCCGATCCATCTCTTTCCCCTCCCTCTCCTTCTCTCTCTCCCTAGCTGCCATGCAGGCCCCACCTAGCCACCCTACCCCCTGGCCGAGCTACCCTTCTACCCCAACCCTAGCACCAGCCCTAACCCGAGCCTACTCCTCCAACCCTAGCTCCATGCCACCCTCCCTCTCTCCTTCTCTCTCTGCCACAAGGCCCCACACCGAGCCTGGCCTCCTTGGCCTCGCCTCGACCCCACCTGGCAGCCTCCATCTACCCCTCCCTCTACCCCTGCCGTCCAGCCGAGCACGTGCTCGAGGGAAAAAAGGTGGCACCGAGGCCACCCTCATCTACCCCTGCCACGGCTGCTCCTCCTTCCTCCCTCCTTTTTCCCCTTCCACACGGCTCTCCTCTGCCTCCCAGATCCACCCCAGGGCCTTGCCCTCTGCCCTCTCTTCTCCACCGCCACCATCTACCCCATCGCCGGCCACCGTCGGCCTCCACCTCCCCTTCTCTTACCAGCCGGTGGCGTGGCGATCACGGGTGTCGAGGAAGACCACGCGGCTCCCCTACTTCACCTCGTACGCGCCAGCAAGGAGGAGAAGGACCCCAGGCTCGCCAGGACCAAGACGCCCCGACGAAACCCTAGCCGCGGGAGCGTCTGCATCGCCGTCGATCCACCGCGTCCCAGCCCGATCCGTCAGCACCTACAACCCCGCGGTGAGCCCACGATCCTCCCTAACACCCCCGTCCTCGCCGTGGCTCCCTGTTCTCGCCGGACCAACCGTCGAGCGCTCTCGGTGCGTCGCGTGCGCGTGCGTCCTCTGCGTCGTCGCGTCGCGAAGAGCCTCATCTAGCCGCCCATCCCCCTCCTAGCAACCTCCCCTCACCTACCGCACTGGCTCGCACCCCCAGCGCGCACCCGCACGCCCCCGGATCGAACCCCCCACTCCGCGCGGTCGAGCACCGATCCCTCCGCGGCCGCAGAGAAGATCTACAGGGGCCTGTGGTAGTTTTACGAATAGCCCCTCCTTTTTGTTTCGCCTCAACCCGCGGTACCTCGTGGACCCACTGTCAGCCGCGCTAACTTTTTGCAGAGAGGTCCCTCTGCTTTCTCAGGCCGTAACCCGCGCTCCAGCCCCAGGCCCACCTGTCATTCCCTGTCTCCCTCGCCGCTGTCACGTGGACCTGCGCCAGATGGCCCACCCTGCGGCCTCAGTGGCTAGGCGAGCCCGTGGTGAGAAAAGCCTCTCTGCGCGCTGCGTCGCCCAGTCAGCAGCTAGCCCACCTGTCGGTGGCTCGGGCTAGTACTGGGTTGGGTGTAAAAAGTAGTTCTAGATTTCTGTTTTAAATTAAACTTTTCAAATTTCTTTTGAATTCAAATTTAAATCTGTTTTCAAATATCTTTTGAAATATAATTCCAAATAATACAAATAATATATGTTTTGAAATCAGAAAAATGTGAGGAATTCAAATCTTCCATCCAAAATATATTTTGAACACTTAAAAGTTCAAGTTGATTAAAATTACAATAAAATGCCGTTTTCCTTAACAAATTAATAACTTTTGTTTTATAACTCCAAATTCGACAAATAATATGTCTAAAATGATTAGCTCGACGAGACCTTTCTGTTTATGCATTCCATGTTCTGTTTTGCAGCATGCATAATATAAATATAAAGTATACAACAACTTATTCGAGAATAAAATGTGACCAAAACTCAATAAAATGTTTATTTCTTGTATTCTACACCTCACCCATGCCATGCTACTTTATTGCCATGCAAATTGTGCATCATTCATCATGGCATGATTGTTTGCTTGTCGCATTTTATTCTTATGCTTGTGCACTTTATTTATGTTGGCCCTTGTTTGTTTGGTTCTTCTTCGAATAGACGCTGAGCAGGGGATATATCAAGAAACCCAGGAGCACTACCCAGATCCTTCTCTCGCTTCAACTGAGCTGCCAGGCAAGCACTACCACATGCTTGCATACATATAGTACCTATTGCCTCTATCTTATTCTTGCATCATTGAGTCGTGATTGCATTAAACTGGAATCCCAAGTACTGCATAGCCTTTTCTTTTAAACCGCACCGAAGCTTGTTCCTCCATCCCATGAGCCATTACTACAAGAGTTTTTTGAGCCATGCGGGTCGTAGAACAGCATGTGTAGGGTATGTGAGTGTCTGATGGATAACGAGGTACCTATACAATTTAACCTGAGTAGTAATGGGATAACTAATGAAAGTGGCACCGGTGAGCAATATCTGCTATTTGGTTTTTCATGCTCACTTGTGTCCTGTAGGACCCCGAGTACTTGATTCCTGTTCCTTGAATATTCGCGCTATCCACATCCGGGAGGCTTATGGGACCCCCCTGAGCCAGAGCTTGATTCATTCTTATTTCTTGGGGCCACAAAGTAGTTTGGGGCGTTATTACTATCCTGTACTTATGCCATGCTTTACTGCTTAATTTAAGATTGTGCGAGGAATGCACCTGTATTGTTTAGGTAAGCGGAGTGTTTTCGCGGTATCGACAAGCCCAGTCACACTTTCGGGTTCCCAGTCGTTTACAGCCATTGACGCAAACCTTGAGTCCGTCTCGGAGCCGGCCAACTTCGTTGCGGGTAGCTTAATGGGGTGGCCCCCTGGAATATTTCTGAATCCTGTGATCGCTTTGTCGTGAATGCCTCGTTGGGTTTTGATTTGGTTTTTCCGAGGTTGATCGAGTGTGTGTTGCTATTTGTGCACCCCTGCAGGGTAAAACTTTCTGAAAGCCGTGTCCGCGGTTATGGACGACTTGGAGCACAGTTTCTCGATCATAGACAAGTATAACTAAAGTACCGCTTTTAATTTGACTAAGTAACTGACTAGTAAATAGTGCAACACTCATGGAATGGATAATAAAACTGCCAACGGATGGGGGGTGTTCGTCCGCTTCCTCGTTGGTAAGCGAGGAGGAGGATGGATCTGTTAATATTACTGTTATAACTGTTGTTATTAATTCACGGACATCCGTCTATCTTTGGTTAGGCGGATGGTTAGCGAGTATCTATAGAATTGTTAGGTATTATCTTTTGCTGCAATTGCGTCACCCAGGTTGTGTCCCCTTTAGAGGCATAAAGGCTTGCTGAGTACCCCTAGGATCTCACACGATAAATTGTTTGATTCAGATGAACAGGTAAACTCGCAAGATGGATACTGGGTGGAGGAGACGGACGATGTTGGCAACGATCATTCGGTGTAGAGATTCCGGGAACGGGGATCCGTGAGATCTGTGGGCGGGATGTGTTTATTTATGGGCATCTTATGCCGATTTGCTTCTTATCCGTACTCGGATCTTGTTTTCCGCTTCCGCCTGATACTCTGATGTTTGATGTATGAGGAGATATCCTAAACTATATATCTATCTAGGATATTTGGATCTTGCCGTATGGCGTTGCAATATTTCTATTTCTTTTAGATGAAATGGCTCTGAGGACTGTTGTATGGTGGCTTGCATACATACTCATTTGTGTATGTAGTTAATCCCTTCGCCTGCCGATTACGCCGCCCGTTCTTGTCCCGATGTTTGGAAATGGTTAGGACGGCCGAAAGGTCTACCTGTGAGTGGCATTTGGGCCCCACCGTACTATTTTAACCATTTCCGCTCGTCCACGCTTGTAACTAGGAGCGTAATTCACCGAGGTAGTTACAAACCCCCTGTCGGCCGACAGCGGGATGCTCGGTCGTCTTTTGGAATAAAGAAGGCAACGCGGTCGTCTTTTCGAAAAAAGAAGGCAATGCTGTCGGCTGTTTGATAAAAGTCGACCGGTCTGTCGTCTGTTCAAAAGACGAACCCTGTCTATCGTCTGTCGAACGGCCGATCGACCAACAGATTTCCAATTTGTCCGTTTTATGTATTATTTGTGAAATTTAATAATAAAATGTATTATTTAAAAAAAATAGCAAGACAAGACGATGTCAGCGCAAACTGCAATACTTTTTACACCACAGTTGGGTCTACCCACAATGGCTGACTGGTGGGGACGAAAGGGCCACGTTCTTCTTTCAAATGTTTTCAAACATTTTAGTTCAGGTTTCCTCCTTATTTTTTATTTAGGTGTTTAAATTTGAAATAGTTTTAAAATGGTAAATAATTTTGATTTTGAAAAAACTTTCAACATGAAAAGTGCTTGAATTTGAATAACTAATCTAAAACTATTTTTTGTTTTCTAAAATAGTTATTCTAACTATTCAAACTATTAACCATTTTGCAATTTTTAATTAAAAATGCATTAACTAATATTTTTTGCATACTTTGGAATCTGAAAAAACTTTCAACATGAAAAGTGTTTGAATTTAAATAATTAATCCAAAATCATTTTCTTGTTTCTAAAAATTATTCTAACTATTCAAACTATTAACCATTTTATCATTTTTAATTAAAAATGCATTACATAGTATTTTTTGCACACTTTAGAATCTGACAAAACTAAAGATTTGGATGTGTCCATTGTTCTGAAAGGGGAATGTGTGGATGTGTGCACACGATGTGAAGGATTTACATTGTTCGGACAGTTTTTGAATTTCTTATGTCTATTTCAAATAATTCAAACTATAATCAAAACGGCGGGCATGAATATAGGGGATGATCCTCATTAAAATTGTCTCCGTTCTTCACCTCATTCCTCTTCATTGTCTTCCATTACTGTATTAAAAAACATAAGATATTTATCAACATCTTCATCTTTTTATTGTCTTCCATCCTCACCCCTCTTCTTCGTGGTCCAGCAATTATAGTTGGACATGAAACCTTTCCTAACCAGGTGGCCACGAAGGATTTTCGAGAAAGAGTATTCTTTGTCGTTCCGATATTTAACACATGGACAACGCATAAAACCATTTTCTTTATTTGCCTTAGCCACATCGATAAATTTATCCACACCCTTAATATATTTGGATTCACGTCGGTCACCGTACATCCATTCCTGCCGGTTCATCTGCATCATATAATTAAGTTTATCAAAAACCATTACAGAACATCATGAATAATGAAATGACCATTTTACATCGACACATGCATTGTATCAATGATAGATAAAAGGATAAGGTTGCTAACCTCAATCGAGGAGGAAAAAGAGAGGATAAAGCTCAAGTGTGGCTCGGGCACCTCATATCATTTTAGTTTTGTGTGAAATCAAGTGGCATCATTCTCTCAGGCATTTCATTGAACACCTTACATGCATACAAAAAAACTAGGACATATATCTCACACCTTACACCAAGAAAAAATAGAGGGAGGGAGAGGACCGGATGCATATTTATAAGCAGACTATTGGTCCCCGGTTTGTGACACAAACCGGGACTAAAAGTATGCGATAGGACACGAGGCGGACGCAAAATCTTTAGTCCCAGTTTGTGTTATAAACCGAAACTAATAGTCCCTTGCAAACCGAGACGAAGGCCCCGGGCCCCTTGCGATGCTCTGATCGTTCGAACCAGAACGAATGGAGCATTAGTCCCGGTTTGTGACGCGACCGGGACAAAAGTTGTGGGACGCTCCGAACGAAAGGCATGTTTTCTACTAGTCTGTACATACTATATATGTAAATGTAATTGCATATATTCTTTTCAGTATTTATTGGTACCCAGAAATGATGTTTCCCCATTTTTATATAAAAAACGAGAGCACAAGTGCTCATGTGTAACTATCAGTTTTCGCGGTCATGCATGTGGAAAAACATACTTTAGCCTTATATGGTATTTTTCAGAATTAAGACAAATCTTTTACCTTTTTCCTAACAAGAGTATAGCAAATTACATGCATGTCTGAAACTTTTTTTGCCAAACACGAAAATCCGTGACCACATTAATTACAATTTTATGCTGCACTTTGCGGAGTGTGAAACTTGGTTGTAATTTTCACCGATATACAGGCTATGTCATGCCATATTTTTCTGAAACTCTGAGCTCTCTAAAATGTTCCACCGCATACTGTATTAACATTTTTAGCTTACTTTTGCCGCACCGTCCTTATCGGGAACAATACGTATATCTAGCTGACCATTGATCCTGAAGCTCGCGCGGTCGATCTTCCTCAGCCTAATATTGTGTCGCCATCCTCTTCAGGTTCTTGTGTCGACCAACCCTGCCGCATCAGATTCGGATTTGTGTGGCCACTAGCTCCAGGCTGCGACCTTTACCTACTTGGTACTGTACAAAAGATAAACCAAATTTTCACAAAACATCACTTTTCAAAAAAACTACTAGTTCATTTATTTGAACTAGGCTAAATTAATTAGAGGCTAAGGTACCCTAAAGGTTCCAAGTTCCATCTCTAACGCCGGGTTCTAAAGTGTGATTAACGATTTTTGGCCGCGGCCATGCTTCAGCATGATGTGCACCTGCAGTACATTATATATGTACTGATGATGAGATAAGCAACTGTGACACACATGTGGTTATGCACGTTATGGGAGTATTATCATCAATATCCCATGTGATTAATTCGGTTACTGATCTTGCCGAATACAACACATTTCTCGTTTCTCCATCAAGCGGTTGCATATTACGGGTAGATGGAGCTAAAGCGTGGTTGATTACTGTGATAGATAAGGTATAGTCTTATCACTAGTGGAAACAGTCCCATGTGTCCCGGTTCCCCAACTGGGACGGGGCCATCGGGACTAAAGCCCTAACCTTTAGTCCCGGTTGCCCCACCAACCGGGACAAAAGGCCGTACACGTGACTACGGCAGAGGGCGAGGAGGGAGGAGCATCCGTCCCGGTTCGTAACATGAACCGGGACAAATAACCCTCTGCCGTGGCAGAGATTTGACACATTTCTCTGCCGCAGCAGAGAATTCATTTTGACAACTTTTATTGTCGCGGCAGCATTTTGACAACTTTTTTGCCGCGGCAGAGAATTCATTTATACTGTTTATTGTTTATTTAGTGTTTTACACTCATCAATGAAGGAACCATTATATTACACAAGATCATCATGACAATATAGATCCAAGTGTCGAACCTATTACATTTGATACACGGATCGAGTTCATGCACTACATACAAAATAAGCTCTTTGTACAATCCCTACTATTTATACACACCTGAATAGTATTCTCCTTTTGGGTTTAGGATTTCTGCATCCAAGAATTCCGCCAATTCCTCCTGAATTGCTCGTACACGATCCTTTGGCAGAAGACCGTCCCGTAGACGTTCGATCTGATTTAAAAAATGAGTCAACCTATATGAATGAAACATCACACAATTTGATGATAATTAAAAACTATATAAGTTGTTTACGTACATGGAGTTGCTCTAAATTTCTGCCCTTCTCACAACACGTCTGACGGATGAACTCGCAAACATAATATCCACATAAATTGTTCCCTGGTCCCTGCGTCAGGCACTTTACGAGAACGGAGTTTAATCAAAAAAATAATCAAGCATGATAATAACGGTATCAAAACTAGAATCAAAGAGATGCGCGGATATAGCTAGTGGTGCTTACATCTAGTGGTTGAAATGTAAGCTCCTCTTTCCAAACACCCCTAGCTTTGTTGGTAAACCTTTTCCAAGCGCTGTCCGGCGAAGAAAACGAATAAAAGAAGTTATTAGTTACTTGATATCATAAAATTTACGAACGTTGCCGATATAGTGTCGTAATAATTAGAATTACCGCTGGAGAAGCATCTGCATGTTCTTCCACTGCTCAAGGGGTTTATGTTTCGAGTCCATTACTAGTACACGCCCTTTGTCAAGTTGAATTATTAACAGAATATAGTGAAAGCTGCGCATGCATAACTAATCAATTATATACTTAACATAGAGTAAGCGAAATAGAAAATGTATACAAGACAATAACACCCACTCGAAGTTGTAAGGAAATAGTATTTTCCTTCTGGTTTCTTGAAACCTTAACGCGTGTAGGATATTATCCTCCGTATCCTGGGGGTTTGTTTTGAGATTAGCTTGATGAACCCAATATGGGTCAAGAACCAAATGTCATAGATTTGTCCTCTGCTGCATTCGAGAATCTTCATTCTGCATATTATTGTATGATTATATACATGCAATAAACAAGGTGAGATAGCTAGAGACTAAATTAATTACATAATTAGTACTTATAGACAATAGGCACTGATGATCGATTTGTCCAAGGCGTCTTGATTGAATAATTGAAATAGTTCATCAAATTCAATGGATATCATGTCATCTATTTCTTTCCCATAATGCTTTTTTGTAACCCTCAGCACTATCCAGTTAGCCTCGGCCTTTGTGGCATGCATGTACCAGTTATGCAATCTTCGCATTTTTGTTGGAAGATTATTTACCTCCTCAGGTTTGACAAGAGGTTTGCCGTACTGGTATTTGTATGCTACTTCACTCACGGGGAAGTACTCTAACTGGGATAAGTACTGGGCAATACTCATACCTTGAGCAGCGGCAGCTTCTCCGTATTGTGCAACTACCTCTGGATCATACTGCTCTTCGGCCGCATATTTGCTTGACCCCACATTGGTATGGGAAATCACCTTGAGAGGGGCGCAAGACTGTTTTGCTTGTTCTCCGAGCTGGGCAACGGATTTCTCTCTTGCATCAGTACTGCTCTTCGAGGCTTGTTGTGCCGCATGTGACTTGAGAATAGAACACTCATATCCTGATGACAGCTTTGGCTCGGGTTGATGAAGAGTCTTTAGCATTTTGAACACTCAGGCTTTTTCTTCTTTGGTGCTGGGGAAATCTGGCTCTTTTGGCCGCCTCAGCTTAGCAAAAATGCTATCGTTTCCGCATCAACGATAGTCGTAGTCTCCTCTTCAGTACAGTCATAAGCTCTCTTGGGAGGAACCTTTGGTACTTTTGGAAGAGGCTCTTGTTTACGTTTCGGCGATCGTTTACCACGATGCAGAGTAGCGGTGGTACACTTACGCTTTTTTTCCTGTGCCGCGGTGATGGTTGCACCGGAGATTGGTGAGGCGACGGAGACGGGTGAGGCGACGGAGCCAGGTGAGGCGACAAAGACGGCTGCCACGGCGACGACGACCTCGCTGGAGACGGGTGAGGCGGCGGCGAAGATGGCCTTGGCGTGTGATTTCGAAGAACGATATATTCCTTTGGCCATAGAATGGTGACGTTTGTTGCTTCTCCCAGTTCAGTCACATCCCCTTCACCTGCAGGGTAGTCAAGCTTCAAAACTTCAAAGGTGGGCATGATTTCATCCACCCCGACAACAGCGTAGCCCTGTGGACCCAGACGACAGTGGTAAGTTGGTATGGGTCCAATTGGTAAGGCATAACTGACCTCCACCTTCATTGATATGTTCACAACTTTGACATGTAGCTCGTAGTGTGTCATCTGTGTGATATCATCCACTGGGTAGCCAATAGGAGCCGTCGTCGGTGCACCATTGTCATCGTCATTGTCATCACCTAGGACCTCGGTGGAAGCCACACTGCTTTTTCGATTATTCGATAGGCCGGTAGCATCGAATATAGGTTCTACCACCATGTGCTGTTGAGATGGGCCGGTAGTACTTTGCTCTTTAAGTGCGTTAATTTCATCTTGTTGTTGCTTTATTCGTTCTTCAATTATACGCATTCGCTCGTTTTGAATATCTGCTTAAACTTCCACCTTGTCCTTTCTCCTCTGACGGCTTCTATCAGGATATTTCTTCCTCTCTTCGGGAAACCCAGTCCTCCATGGTTTGGAGCCGCTTGTGCCTCGTGTTCGTCCATCATGTTCCTTATTTCCAAGGGCGAGTGTGAGCTCATCATTCTCTCTATCGGGAATGAAGTCCCCATCTTTAACAGCCTTTACTATTTTTCTCATCTTCTCGATTGGCAAGGGGTCTTCTTTATGTCATATGTTATATATACACATCCCTTCCGAGTCCAGTGTGCCCCCATGCCCGTAAAACCAATTCCTTGCACGTTCGATCCAATCGTCTGTCTCTGGGATGATCTTTTTAGCACGTAGTTCATCCTCAAGTTTCTCCCACTTAAGAATGCCAGCCCTGTAGCTACCTTGCCCCATAGTATGGTGATACTTCTTGTTAGCAACATTCAGCTTATTTGTTGCAGACATTTTCTTAGCTTTTTCTGATGTCTTGTAATTCACAAACTCAGCCCAGAATGGTTTTATCTTCTCAAACTAAATCTTCTTGAAATCCGGAGTCTTCTCTTTCACGACATAGTCAAGGTGCAATATTTTCTTCCAGTTGGTGAAACACTGGGCCATCTTCTTCATAGCCCACTCCCTGACCTTAGCCTCCATGGCTCGCGCATGTTCTAAGGCGTCCTCAATTGGATTCTCCGCATTTGGATCCAGCTCTATCTTCGGTAGTTTGAAATTAACCATGAGCATCTTCCACCGTAAATCTTTGGCCACGGTAGGGAGAAATAAAGACGTTCCCTCTTCTTCCGCATCAGCAGGACTATTCCAATTTCGAACGATGATCGGGATGAAGTCCCTAACGATTACTCCGCATTGTGCCACAAATTTGTTTGCGACAACTTCGGGAGCAATCGGTTTGCCGTCTTCACCGATATCTTCGATCCTGAACCTCTCATGGTCTTCCAACTTTTTGGTTGGGCCTCGTCCGCTCTTTTCAGTAGATTTCTTCGATCCGGAGGGCTAAAAGAAGAAAGATCGTCGTTACTATTTCTATATAGATAGCAGATGATTAATTAATGAATTAATTATATTACATGCACCTCGCCGGAGCGGTCGTATTTTTGTTCACACAAGGCATCGCCTTCTCCCTCGCGGAAGACATCACCTTCAACCTCAAACAAGTCGTCTCTTCCGGCAAAAAGAGGATCACCCTCACCAGAGTTGTTTAGAAACGTCGATACATCTAAATTTTCTTCCCCGCGGATCACACCTTGGATCAACTCTTCCTTTTCTTCGTCTCTGTCGTGTGGGTCCATATTTTCTGCATAGGTGGAAAAACGGATAAGTCAAAGCGGCTAAGGGCGAATGTTAGGTATGGTGTTGGGAGATATAAACCCTAATATATACATACACAATAATAAAAATGAATTTACAATATCAGAAACCCTAATTCGGAGAAACCATCGGGCTCGAATCCTATCGCGAAGAACCAATACCGGAAAGAAAGGCGGCAATCAATACATGGCATAATACAATGCGCAAACCCTAAAACAGGGGGATCATCGGAATCACCTATAGGGTTCAATTGGTTCTTCTAATTAAACTTGCCATAAAAGTTGGTTAACAATGTATGATTATAGCTTAGTTAGATAGGTTTCATTTTTCTAAACATTTTGGTATATTATTTGTATTTTTCTGATTTAAAATGAATTAGTTATGAATTTCTTGAGTTTTAATTCATTTTAAATCATTTTGGAATATTTAAAATAATTTACAACTTGGGCCCACATGTCAGACTTTTATTAATTTCAGAAAACATTTACAGAAAAGATTAAAATCCTGACAGGCAGGGCCCACCTGTCATACATTTTATTAATTATACAAATAATTAAAATAAAATAAAAGGGAAATACAACACCGGCATGACATCATGCTGATGTCATCAATGGTGATGCTCACAGATCGAGCATCGATCCAGTGCTTGCCTGGACGCGCGGATGGGCGCATTAGAGAGAGGGCGATGCAGGGAGCAAGATAGTGGCGGCGCCGCTCCTTCTTGGTCACCGGAGAGTCGCCTCCGTCGAGCTCGAGCGGCGGAGGGCACACGCGAGGAGAACAATATAGGAGGAGAGGGAGAGAACGCAGGGCAACGTGAGGATCAGCAGCTCACCAGGAACACGACAGAGGTGGTGGCGAGGCCGGGCGATCTCGGGAGACGCCGGAATCAACGGAGACAGACGGCAGCTGGAGCTTTCGATCCAGGCGATTGAGGTCATGCGCGAGGGGGAAAAGTAGCCGGGGCGTGCGGGGACGGAGGCGACGGTGGTGGTGGACGGGACGCGTGGGCGGCGGCGAGGTCGGGCAGCCTGCCGGTGTCGGGGGTGGTTCCTGTGCGCGTGTTGGTGAGAAGCAGAGAAGTGAGATGGGGAAGAAGAAGAGGAGGCGCGTCAGTTATAAACGAAGGGCCTTTTGTCCCGGTTGGTGTCTCCAACCGGGACTAAAGGGTCATACGTCCCGGTTGGAGCCACCAACCGGGATGTATAGTCCACCTTTTTTTCATCAGACCAAGGGACGCGCGCAGGGGTCTTTAGTCCCGGTTGGTGGCTCCAATCGGGACGTATGACCCTGTTTTCAAAAAAATTCAGGAATTTTCTCCCTGTTCCCGCCTTATTTTTTATTTTGAGGTTTAAATTTGTAATGTTTTTAAATGATAATTACTTTGGAATTTAGAAAAACTTTAAACATAAAAAGTGTTTAAATTTGAATAACAATTCAAAACCATTTTCTGTTTTTAAAAATAATTAATGTAACCATTTAAACTATGAACCATTTAAAATTAAAAATGAATTAACATATATTTTTTGAATATTAATTTGGAATTTAGAAAAACTTTAAACATAAAAAGTGTTTGGATTTGAATAACTAATTCAAAATCATTTTATGTTTTTAAAAATAATTAATGTAACCATTTAAAATATGAACCATTAAAAAATAAAAATGAATTAACTTATATTTTTTGAATATTAATTTGGAATTTAGAAAAACTTTAAACCTAAAAAGTGTTTGGATTTGAATAACTAATTCAAAGCCATTTTCTATTTTTAAAAATAATTAATGTAACCATTTAAAATTAAAAATGAATTAACTTATATTTTTTGAATATTAATTTGGAATTTAGAAAAACTTTAAAGATAAAAAGTGTTTGGATTTGAATAACTAATTCAAAACCATTTTCTGTTTTTAAAAATAATTAATGTAACCATTTAAAATATAAACCATTTAAAATTAAAAATGAATTAACTTATATTAGGATAGAACTGGAATTAAAGTACATAACGCAACTAACACTAAGTTACATAGAAGAACTAAAAATTAAGATACATGGCCAGATTAAGCCACAATCGGCCGAACTTGTTTTGCAATGTTAGAGTGATTCAGTCATGCTCCTGCCTACACCTGTAATACTCGCCACTGTAGTCGTCGTACTCGCCACGACCGTCATTGCTGTCGTCGTCGGGGTCGCCGTAGTTGAACCTTGAAGGCTGAGTAGGAGTGGACTGGACTTGAGGGTAGCGCCAACAAGGGTTAGAGTCGGCGGCCGTGTCGTAGGCCATGACGCTCTGGAGAGTCCTGCCGCGCCACCACAGCCGACGGACGGCCTCGTTGAAGTTCGGAGGAGGTGGGCCGTCCTCCTTGTTCCTGTCGAGCGCCCTCTCACGCCGATCCACGAAGAAGGCAACCCAAGTCGGGAAATAGTCGGGATGCCATCTGGGATTCCTCTGCTGCTCCGGCGTGAGCTCGAAGTAGTAGTGGTTCGTGATGGTCATCCGGTGCGCCACACCTAGATGGATAGGAGGAACCGGCACGCCTCCGGCGCTCAGCATCCAGCCGACAGGGACACAGTAGCCCGGCGGGCAGGGGTAGTTCGAGGCGCAAAGCGCCTCCGCCTCCCTGGGGTTAGTGCTACGGTGACAGCCATGGGAAAGAGTGATGAGGTTGCTGATATGAGTCTAGAGATGTGGAATGACAATGGAGGGAACCCTACATATATATATAGTGAGAAATGACAGGAAGATAACTAGAGGGAAGAACAGGCGGGAAAAACTGGCGGGAAAAAATGGCGGGAAGAACTGGCGGGAAGAAAAATGGTGGGAAGAAATGGCGGGAAAAAATGGCGGAAAGAAAAATGGCGGGAAGAAAAATGGCTCATTTAGAACTTGCATTGGATATCTGAAGAAACCACATATTGCGGATTCGATAGACATTTGTCCTTTTTACCCGGGATGGACGAAAAGGTTTGAGATGTCCCGGTTGGTAAATAGTCCATGTAAGGTGGTCTAGTATTTTAGAAAAATGGGACGGTAGCATTCTGAAACAGTATTTTAGTGGTTACTTCACAAAACGACCCGTTTTTTGCGCTCGGAAAATGGAAAATGGCTTTTCCGTGCGACAAAAAGGAAAACTTCCTCCTGCAACATTATTCTCCATACCAATGTCCACATGCATGTATAATATGGGCACAACATCACAAACTATGCCGTGATTCAGCACATAACATCATTCATTTGGACCGAAAGCCATGAAACCTCGAACATGATAGGTCATTTTGTGAAGGTTTTTTCGAGACATGATCAATATACCAAGTCTGGTATTTTTCCTTTCAACTATGTCAAATAATATGACACCACGCGAAGTATTTTCATTGTTCGGATTTGTTTTGAATTTCTTATGCCCGTTTTGAATTTTTTGAATTTCTAACTATGGTCGAACCGGCGTGCATGAAGATAGGGGACGAGCATCGTTAGAACTTGCATTGGTTCTCTGAAGAAACCACATATTGCGAGCCTAAAATGATTTTTTCAAAAAATCACGGGCGTTAGATCATGTACCTGTAGTACAAACCGGACCCACTTCCTACCGATTCGGCAGACATTTGTCCTTTTTACCCGGGATGGAAGAAAAGGTTTGAGATGTCCTGTTGGGAGATAGTCCATGAAAGGTGGTCTAGTATTTTAGAAAAATGGGACGGTACCATTCTGAAACAACATTTTGGTGGTTACTTCACAAAACGACCCGTTTTTTGCGCTCGGAAAATGGAAAATAGCTTTTTCGTGAGACGAAAAGGAAAACTTCCTCCTGCAACATTGTTCTCCATACCAATGTCCACATGCATGAATAATATGGGCACAAAATCTCAAACTATGCCGTGATTCAACACATAACATCGGTCATTTGGACCGAAAGTCATGAAACCTCGAACATGATAGGTCATTTTGTGAAGGTTTTTTCGAGACATGATCAATATACCAAGTATGGTATTTTTCCTTTCAACTATGTCACATTATATGACACCACGCGAAGGATTTTCATTATTCGATTTTTTTTTGAATTTTTTATGCTTGTTTTGAATTTTTTTGAATTTCTAACTATGGTCGAACCGGCGTGCATGAAGATAGGGGACGAGCATTGTTAGAACTTGCATTGGATCTCTGAAGAAACCACATATTGCGAATCTAAAAATGATTTTTTCAAAAAATCACGCGCGTTAGATCATTTACCTGTAGTACAAACCGGACCCACTTCCTACCGATTCGACAGACATTTGTCCTTTTTACCCGGGATGGATGAAAAGGTTTGAGATGTCCCGGTTTGGAGATAGTCCATGTAAGGTGGTCTAGTATTTTAGAAAAATGGGATGGTAGCATTCTGAAACAGCATTTTGGTGGTTACTTCACAAAACGATCCGTTTTTTACACTCGGAAAATGCTTTTCCGTGCGACGAAAAGGAAAACTTCCTCATGCAACATTGTTCTCCATACCAATGTCCACATGCATCCATAATATGGGCACAACAACATTGATAGGTTCATCTTTAGTCCCGGTTGGAGGGATTTCGGCAGGCTGGGCCAGGCAGCACTAATGATAGGGGTGAGTGTCGACATTATGTCGTGCGGCGTGTACCTTGTCCCGGATGGTGTCACCAACCGGGACTAAAGATGAACCTTTAGTCCCGGTTGGAGACACCAACCGGGACAAAACACGAGTCAGCACTAATAATAGGGGTGAGTGTCGACATTATGTTGTAAGTGTCGACACTATGCCGAGCTGCTTGTACTATAAATAGGCATCCTTGTGAGTCCAGTCCTCCAGCCAGATTGAGGCATATCCAATATTGTTTTTGAGAGAAGGGACACCACTACGACCAGTTTCTGGGAGATGCCGCTGGATCCCAGTCCTCCGGCTTCTCCAAGAAACTGGTCATAGAGGCACTCCCTAATATGTGAAATTAGTTAGCTCCTAGGTGTATTGATCTAGTTAGAGAAGTTACAAGCTGCAAGATGGTGTGCGAGAGCAGGGACACCACTACGACCAGTTTCAGGGAGATGCCGCCGGATCCCAGTCCTCCGGCATCTCCAAGAAATTGGTCATAGAGGCACTCCCTAATATGTGACCACACGCGTTTGGAGATCAGATCTTAATTCTAAGTACGAATCGGGACAAATTCTTCATAGTTCGGGAAAGTCGTTCTACGAATCGGGACTAAAGGCCCCCTTTAGTCCTGGTCCAGCCACAAAATGGGACTAACACTCAAGAAATTTATTAATATTAAAAACCGAGACTACAAAACCGGGACTAAAGGCCCCCCTATATATAGTCCCGGTCAAGCCACAAACCGGGACTAACACTCAATACATTTATTAAACTTGGAAAATTAGAAACATCATAAGATATCCCGGCCAGACATGAACTAGAGTTACACAATATGAGCATGAACTTCTTGGCATATGTCCTTCCTTATGATCGCTTCAGACGTAACCATGGAGCATCTTCTTTACTTAACGGAATGCTTGGGTCAGTTTGCACTATGAAGGGCGGAATTTCATCAAACTTATTATAATCTTCTGACATGTCTGTCTTGTCCTTGGTTCCCACGATGTTTCTTTTCCCTGAAAGAACTATGTGACGCTTTGGCTCATCATATGATGTATTCGTTTGCATATTTTTTTCTTTTTTTCCGGTCTGGAGGACATGTCCTTCACATAGAAAACCTGAGACACATCATTGGCTAGGACGAATGGTTCATCTCTATAACTAAGATTGTTGAGATCCACTGTTGTCATTCCGTACAACTGATCTATCTTTACCCCTTCCCCATTCAGGTTGACCCATTTGCAGCGAAACAAAGGGACCTTAAAAGAGACTCCATAGTCTAGTTCCCATATATCCTCTATGTAACCATAGTATGTGTCCTTTTGTCCATTCTCGTATGTTGCATAAAGCGGACACCACTATTTTGGTTGGTGCTCTTTTTATCTTGGGCGATCGTGTAGAATGTATTCCCATTTATTCCGTACCCTTGGAAATTCAATATAGTAGAAGATGGTGACGCGGCCAACAAGTATAGCTGATCTCCAACAGTGGTGTCATTCAAGAGATGTGTCCGCATCCAACTACCGAAAGACTTCATGTGTTAATCTGTAATCCATGATTCAGGCTTCCCCGGGTTTTTGGAGCGTACAATATTCTTGTGTTCCTCGATATACGGAGCTGCCAAGGTGGAATTATGTAGAACTGTGTAGTGTGCTTTAGTGAAAGAATCCCCGTCCGTACATATCATTGCTTTCTTTCCCAGCGTGCCTTTTCCACTTAATCTTCCCTCATGCCGCGAGTCAGAAACACCAATCGGCTTAAGGTCAGGAATAAAGTCAACACAAAACTCAATGACCTCCTCTGTTCCATATCCCTTGGAGATGCTTCCTTCTGGTCTAGCACGGTTATGGACATATTTCTTTAAGACTCCCATGAACCTCTCAAAGGGGAACATATTGTGCAGAAATACAGGACCGAGAATGGCAATCTCTTCCACTAGGTGAACCATGAGATGCGTCATAATATTGAAGAAGGATGGTGGGAATACCAACTCAAAACTAACAAGACATTGTACCATATCCTTCTGTAACCTTGGCAGAATATCTGGATTGATTACCTTCTGAGATATTGCATTGAGGAATGCACACAGCTTCACAATGGGTACTCGAACATTTTTCGGTAGAAGCTCCCTCAATGCAATCGGAAGCAACTACATCATAATCACATGACAGTCATGAGACTTCAGGTTTTGGAACTTTTTCTCTGCCATATTTATTATCCCCTTTATATTAGATGAGAAGCCAGACGACACCTTGATACTGTAAAGGACTTAAAAAAAGATTTCCTTCTCTGCTTTGGTAAGCGCATAGCTGGCACGACTTAAGTGACGCCCTTTATCCGTCTTATTCTGTGTATGCAAGTTCTTTGGGTCTTTCATAATTTGTTGGTCCTCCCGTGCTTCTGGTGTATCTTTTGTATTCCCATACACGCCTAGGAATCCTAGCAGGTTCACGCAAAGATCCTTCGTCACGTCCATCACGTCGATTGAAGAGCGGACACGTAGGACTTACCAATATGGTAGCTCTCAAAATATAGATTTCTTCTTCCACATGGGTGCATGTCCTGTAGCGATGTCGTTCGGAACTGATTGACCGCTAGGACCCTTTCCGAATATTACTTCTATGTCCCTTGACCATACCAAATACATCATCACTAGCAGGGAGTTCAGGCTTCTTCCGGTGATCCGCGTTTCTTTCTTACGGGATGATTGGTCGGAAGAAATCGTCGATTCGCCAGGTACACAAGCTTCTTGCATTGATGCAAATATGTACCTTCGGTCTTATCTAAACAATGCGTGCATGCCTTATATCCATTGTTTGTCTGTCCTGAAAGGTTACTAAGAGCAGGCCAATCATTGATGGTTACGAAAAGCAACCCTCGTAGATCAAATGGCTCCTGTTTGTTCTCATCCCACACATGTACACCTGGTTTGCCCCATAGCTGTAAGAGTTCTTCAACTAATGGCCTAAGGTACACATCAATGTCGTTGCCCGGTTGCTTCGGGCCTTGGATGAGCACTGGCATCATAATGAACTTACGCTTCATGCATAACCAAGGAGGAAGGTTGTAGATACATAGAGTCACGGGCCAGGTGCTGTGACTACAGCTCTGCTCCCCAAAAGGATTCATGTCATCCATACTTAGACCAAACCATAAGTTCCTTGCGTCACCTGCAAAGTCCGGGGAGTCTCTCTCGATTTTTCTCCACTGTGACCCATCAGCAGGGTGTCTCAACTTCCCGTCTTTCTTACGGTCTTCTTTGTGCCATCACAACAACCTGGCATGCTCTTTGTTTCTAAACATGCGTTTCAACCTTGGTATTATAGGAGCATACCACATAACCTTATCAGAAACCCTCTTCCGGAGGGGCTCTCCCTCAACATCACCAGGGTCATCTCTTCTGATCTTATACCGCAATGCATTGCATACCGGGCATTTATCTAAATTCTCATACTCCTTACCGCGGTAGAGGATGCAGTCATTAATGCATGTATGTATCTTTTGCACATCTAATCCTAGAGGACAGAGAGTCTTCTTTGCTTCGTAGGTACTCTCGGGAAGTTCGTTATGTTTTGGAAACTTCGGCTTCATTATTTTCAGCATCTTTTCAAATGAGGAGTCAGTTAGACCACACTCTGCCTTCCATCACAGCAATTCCAGTGTGGTACCGAGATTTCTGCTGCCATCTTCACAATTTGAGTACAGCAATTTCTTGTGATCTTCTAACATGCCCTCTAACTTCAACTTCTCATTTTCGGTTTCACAGTCTCTCTTTGCATCAGAAATGACCCAACCAAGTTCATCAGCGGGCTCATCTGATGCCCGTTCTTCACCTCCTTCCTCTTCATTGTCTTCCATTGCATTATCACTGTATTCAGGAAACATATGATGATAGTTGTTATCATCATCTTCTTCTTCATCGTCTTCCATCATAACCCCTCTTTCCCCATGCTTGGTCCAGCAATTATAGTTGGGCATGAAACCTTTCATAACCAGGTGTCCGCGAATGATTTTCGAGGAAGAGTACTCCTTGTTGTTCCGACATTAAACACATGGACAACGTATAAAACCATTCTCTTTGTTTGCCGTAGCCACAACGATAAATTTATCCACGCCTTTAATGTACCCGGGTACACGCCGGTCACCGTACATCCATTCATGACCGTTCATCTGCATCATATAAGTAATTTTATCAAAAACAGGACATCATAAATAGTGAAATAACAAATTCACATCGACACATGCATTGTATCAATGACAGAGAAAAGATAAGATTGCTAACCTCGATCGAGGGAAATAAAGAGGAGAAAGCTTAAGTGCATCTCAGACACCTTCTATATTTTTGTTCCGTGAGAAATTGAATGGGATCATTCACTCAAACATTTCATCAAACACCTTGAATGCATGCATAGGAAAAAAATAAACTAGCACACCTCTCACACCTTCCACCAAGAAAAAACAGAGGGGAGGCAGAGGGCTGGGGCATCACATTTATAGAGGGCGAGATCATACGTCCCGGTTTGTAACACAAACCGGGACTAAAGGTGTGTGCCACGCCACGTGGCTGATGCCCAAGCTTTAGTCCCGGTTTGTGTTACAAACCGGGACATATGACCCCTTACCAACCGGGACGCATGCCTCCGGCCACCGTGCCCGCTCGAACCGGGACGCGTGCCAGCATTAGTCCCGGTTCGTGGAGCAACCGGCACTAATGCTGTTAGGGGGCACGAACGGATATCTTACATATTACATGTTGTATAGAAAATACAAAATATGTTATGCGATGGATTATGGTTTTGAAATTGTTTATGATAATTAACTATCACATGCTGCTATAACTAGGACATCGTACAATAGAGAAAAAATATCCTATCTTCCTTAATAAGTAATTATAGGTTTTTAGCCTGAATAAAGACCATGCTCACAAAATAATGTCTTCAACAAGGTTATTGACAGTCACAACCAATTAAAGTCATACCTTAGATTTTTATCATGCAAGGTAGGTGTTTGAACTTCTCATATGTTGTTGCCCCCACCTGCTGATGCTGATGCCGCTACTACGAGTCACGAATCACCATGTCAGGTCCTTATCGCCACAAAGACTCGAATCATCACTGCTAGACCTCATATCTCGACTTTCATAACATTCCCGCCTTTGACTTCACCATGGACCGAAATACGTGTCCCATGATGGCATGATGGTAACAGACAACAACAGAGCTTCACAACGTTCCCTCTGAAATCAAACGGTTAGTAAAAAACATGGGAGCATATGACCGAATCCCAGCCGAGCTAGCAAACTCCAGTCACGACACTTTTTCTTGATAAATGAAGGCAGGCATCGACCAGATTTTAGTCTTGGCGCGATAGGAATCCAAGGACTGCCTCCATTATTCATGTCGAGCTAGTAGGGCTCATGCCACAAAACGGTTGCAGCTACCACATGAAGGGAATATGCCCTAAGAGGCAATAATAAAGTGATTATTATGTATATTCCAAGTATATGATAGAAGTTTATTTTACATGCTATAACTTTATTAATATGGAAACATTAATACATGTGTGTTTAATAAACAAACAGAAAGTTCCTAGTTATGCCTCTCTCATAAACTAACTCGTTGATTAACAAGATGATCAAGGTTTCCTGATCATGGACATTGAATGTTGTTAATAACAAGGTCACAACATTAGTGTAATGGTGTGATGAACATTCATCCAAAGTATAGCATTACGATCAAAGTCATTGAGTTTATATTGCTATAACAACTTACAAAGTGATCCTAATCCTTAGACCATTAGATCATGTCAATCACTAACACCGGAAGAGTTTCTTGATAACATCAAACGTCACACCGTAATAGGGTGATTATAAAGATGGGTTCAGAACTAATAAAGTGTTATGTTGAGGCCCATGGAGCGAGAGTGGAATTTGTTCATCCCGATGAAGGATAGATATGCTCTGGGCCCTCTCGGTGATATCACATTGATTAGCTTGCAAGCAAGTGATTTGATCACTAGAATGTTATATCACGGGAACAAGAAAAGAGTACATGTCAGTAACGAGATCAAACTAGGTATGGAGATATACCGATGATCGAATCTCGGACATGTAATATATCGCGAAACAAAAGGATTAAGATACTATCATAAAAGGTTCCGACGATTACAAGGAAGTCATCGTTTAATGTGTGGGAGTCAGCATGGGTCTCCAGGTCCCGCTTCTGATTATTGATAGAAGAGGGGTCTCGATCATGTCCACATTATTCGTGAACCTTAGGGTGACACACTTAAGAGACACCGCCATCCATTTGGAGCAAAAGTTTCATGCCGGAAAGAATAACAAGCGCGGGAATTTATTTCACTAGATACCGAAACAGGTTTTCGGGTGAAATTGCAGAAAGTGTTTTTGCATGTGAAATGAAATACTAGCAAGGGGTTATATGTGAATGTTTGTCATTAAATTAATTGACAAAATTCTGAATAAATAAAAGGAATTTTATTTAATGAGAGTTTGCATTAAATTTGGTGGAAATTTAATGGGAATTTGAGTGGGTTTTTGAGTGGAGGGAATTGAAAGGGGTTTTTGTGAGTGGAGTGTCCACCCACATGAATGAGGGGAGGGCAAGGGGGCAGCCCCCATGCGCCGGCCACCCCCTTGGGGTCCCCCCTTCCTATAAAAGGAGCCCCCTCTCCTCTCTCTCTCACTCACACCTCCTCGTGAAGGATCTCTCTCCCCCTCTAGTATTTATTCCCATGGTCTCAGACTAGCGAGATAGATATTCCCGGTGGCTATTCGGCAAGAAAGAGTTGTGCTTCCGCTGCATCGCTCGAGCGAGGAGGCGGAGGTTGCTCGGTTCCTCGAACGTGTGTGCGAGCATGGATGTGCCGCTAAGTTGCGGTGTTAAGGACTTCCTCTCGATCTTGAGATCGGCAAGAGATCGTCTATATCAACCACGAGTTTAACTCATTAAGCTTTGTCGTTTTTCAAGGGTATGTTCTCTACGAATATACATCCGCCCGTTGTTTGTATCTAATAGATAGATCTTGGTATATAGTTGTTCCCATCGTAGAATTTTTTTTGTTTTCTATGCTATGAACCCTAGTGGTATCAGAGCCAGATCTATGCGTAGATGCTTTACACGGGTAGTACACATATGAGTATGTGGGCGATGATGATCATGTTATTGCTTCTTAGTTGTATTTTGGATATTGGTGGCATAGTGGGATGAAGCGTCCTGGACAAACTTTACATGTCCTCGCACATGAGACATGTTCCACGCTTGACATGCAACTAGATTTGCATAAGTGTCTAGTGGGTGTCTGTCTCTCCTACTATAGTCAATATCTAATTTGCAACGAGTTGTCAACAATTTGGTTATCCTCGTTGTGGTTCATGTTCGTAGGTAAGAACGGTTCTATCTTCGAAAGCCCTAAGCCACGTAAAACTTGCAATGGATAAATTAGAGGCGTCTAGTTTAGATTTTTGCTAGGCTAGTGTTATGATATGGTGATGTTGTAAGTAGAAGTATGAGATGATACTCTTACAACACACATAACGTGTAAGTTCCATAGAACTTGGCCTTACACATAGAGGTATGATAGTGATCATACCACGATGCACATGATGGAGATCAAGTGCGGGAACCATATCATTTTACTTATAAACATGTGATGTTTAATTGCATATTATATTGCTTGTTTGGCATTTTATTAGCATAATAATATGATCCCTCTTTTAGAGATCAAGATAAGAATGTGTTCTTCCTTGAGTATGCACCGATTATGTTTCGTCGCTCCAAGACATCACGTGATGATCTGGTGTTCTTGGATCCACGACCATATTTCGGGTGTAAGACAGTTACACACGCGAATACTAAGGTTCTTACTTGGCGAGCCTAGCATGTATAGACATGGCCTCGGAACACGGACCGAAAGGTTAAGCATGAGTCATATGGTAGATATGATGCCCATTTTATGCTCGCCTTGGAAGCTACACCTACACACGTGATGATCGGACTTGGTGTAGTGGATTTGGTTCATGTAATCACCAAAAAGGCATGAGGGATGTCGTTTTTGAGTGGGAGTTCATTCTTAATATGGATTAGTTGAACTCAATCTATCATAAACTTAGTCTAAACTTTACAAATTCTGTTGTAGATGGCACCACCTGCTTTTAATTTCAAGCTGTTCATGGAGAAAGAGAAACTTGCAACGAAGAGTAGCAACTTTACTGAATGGGCCATGAATTTTAGGATTCTCCTCTCTGCTGCAAAAAAGCAATATGTGCTAGAAGCGCCGCTAGGCCCCCCACCGTGCGATGATACCCCTGACGATGAGAAGAATGTCTATCAGACTCGTCAGGAGGACCACAACTTAGTTCATTACGACATATTGTATGGGATAGAGCCAGAACTTCGAAAGCGTTTCAAAAACGGCAATGCATTTGATACAATGGGTGAGTTGAAAATGATTTTGACACACATGCTGCTGTAGAGAGCTACAATGCTTCAGAAAAGTTCTTTAGCTGCATGATGGAAGAGAACAGCTCCGTAAGTGAGCATGTACTCAGGATGTCGGGTTACGTCGATAAGCTTGTGTCCTTGGGAATAACGATTCCCATTGACTTAGGCATCCATCGTGTTCCGCAGTCTCTGCCACCTAGCTATAAGAGCTTCGTGATGAACTATAATATCAAGGCATGAAAAAGTCTCTCCCCGAGCTTCTGTCAATGCTTAAGACTGCAGAAGTGGAGATCAAGAACATCAAGTGTTGATGATCAATAAGAACACTGGTTTCAAGAAAGACAAGAAGGGAAAATGGAAGGGAAGTAAGGGCGGCAAGCCGGCTGTCGTGCCTGAAAAGAAACCCCGAGTTGGCCCTAAGTCTGATACTGAGTGCTATTATTGTAAGGGGACTGGCCACTAGAAGCGCAACTGCCCCAAGTATTTGGCAGACAAGAAGGCCGGCAAGGCAAACAAAGGTATATATGATATACATGTTATTGATGTGTACTTGACTAGTACTCGCAGTAGCACCTGGGTATTGGATACCGGTTCAGTTGCTAATATTTGTAACTCGAATTAGGGGCTGCGGAACAAGCGACCGCTAGCAAGGGGTGAGGTCAAGATGCGTGTCGGCAATGGATCAAGTGTTGATGTGATCGCCGTCAAAACGCTACCTCTCCACTTATCGTCGAGATTAGTAATAAACTTGAATAATTGTTATCTGGTGCCAGCACTGAGCATGAACATTGTATCTGGATCATGTTTGATGCGAAGTGGTTATTCATTTAAATCCGAGAACAATGGTTGTTCTATTTATATGAATGAAATCTTTTATGGTCATGCACCAATGATGAATGGTTTATTTCTGTTGAATCTCGATAATAATGTTACACATATTCATAATGTTGATGCTAAAACGATTAAAATTCATGATGATATATCCGCATATATGTGGAACTGCCGTCTAGGTCATATTGGCGTTAAACGCATGAAGAAGCTCCATTCGGATGGACTTTTGGAATCACTTGATTTTGTATCATTTGATACATGTGAGCCATGCCTTATGGGCAAGATGACTAGAACTCCGTTTTCTGGTACAATGGAACGGGCGACAGATTTATTGGAAATCATACATTCTGATGTATGTGGTCCAATGAGTGTGTCGGCGCGAGGTGGATATAGTTATTTTGTTACTTTCACGGATGATTTGAGTAGATATGGTTATATCTACTTAATGAAACACAATTCTGAAATCTTTGAAAAGTTCAAGGAATTTTAGAGTGAAGTGGAAAATCATTATAATAGAAAGATCAAATTTCTACGGTCCGGTCGTGGAGTAGAGTATCTAAGTTACGAGTTTAGCACTCATATGAAAGATTGTGGAATTGTTTGAGAACTCACACCTGCCGGAACACCATAGCGAAATGGTGTGTCGGAACATCGTAATCGTACTTTATTGGATATGGTTTGATCTATGATGCTCTAACGGACTTGCCACTGTCATTTTGGGGTTATGCACTAGAAACTGCTGCATTCACTTTAAATCGGGCACCATCTAAATCCGTTGAAAAGACATCGTATGAATTGTGGTTTGGAAACAAACCTAAGCTCTCATTTCTTAAAGTTTGGGGATGCGATGTTTATGTGAAAAACTTCAACCGGATAAACTCGAACCCAAACTGGAAAAATGCATCTTCATAGGATACCCTAAGGAAACTATTGGGTATTCCTTCTATCACAGATCCGAGGGCAAGGTTTTTGTTTCCAAGAATGGATCCTTTCTAGAGAAAGAGTGTCTCGCGAAAGGTGTGAGTAGTTGGAAGGTAGAACTCGAAAAGGTTGTTGAACCTTCTCTTCATAGTATGGCGAGTAGCACAGCGCCAGAAGTCGTTCCGGAGTTGGATTCACCAATTGAAGAGGGAACTAATGACAATGATCGTGAAACTCCAAAAGAGAGTACTACCGAACCTCGCATATCTAGCAGGTCGCGTGTAGCTCCCGAGCTATACGGAAACCCTGTTATGAATTTCATGGTTGATGAAATTGATGACCCTGCGACGTGTGAAGAAGCGATGATGAGCCCGAATTCCAACAAATGGTTAGAAGCCATGAAATCTGAGATGGAATCCATGTATGAAAATCAAGTTTGGAACTTGGTGGACTTACCTCATGACCGAAAGGCCGTGGAGAATAAATGGATTTTCAAAAAGAAAACTGATGCTGATGGTAATGTGACCATCTATAAAGCTCGACTTGTCGCAAAGGGGTTTCGACAAATTCAAGGAGTTGACTACGATGAGACATTCTCTCCCGTAGCGATGCTAAAGTCAGTTACGATTATGTTAACAATTGCTGCATATTGTGATTATGAGATATGGAAGATGGATATCAAAACCGCATTCCTCATTGGTAATATTGAAGAAGAGTTGTATATGATACAACCAAAGGGTTTTGTCGATCCTAAGGATGCTAACAAGGTGTGCAAGCTTCAGCGATCCATCTATGGACTGAAGCAAGCATCACGAAGTTGGAATCTCCGCTTTGATGAGGTGATCAAAGAGTTTGGATTTGTCCAAACTTATGGAGAAGCTTGTATTTACAAGAAAGTGAGTGGGAGCAATGTGGCATTTCTGATATTATATGTGGATGACATATTGTTGATCGGGAATGATATAGATCTTTTAAATAGTGTTAAAAGTTATCTAAACAGCAAATTTTCAATGAAGGACCTAGGTGAAGCGTCATACATATTAGGCATAAAGATCTATAGAGATAGATCTAGGCGCCTAATAGGTCTATCGCAAAGTACATACCTTGATAAGATTTTAAAGAAGTTTAAAATGGACGGAAGTAAGAAGGGGTTGTTACCTATGTTGCAAGGCAAGACACTGAGTAAGACTCAAAGTCCGGCTATGGCAGAAGAAAGAGAGATAATGGACAAAGTCCCCTATGCTTCAGCCATAGGCTCTATAATGTACGCCATGCTATGTACAAGACCGGATATGGCACATGATATTAGTTTGACTAGTAGGTACCAATCGGATCCAGGTTCTAAATACTGGATAGCGGTCAAGAATATCCTTAAGTACTTACGAAGAACTAAGGATATGTTTCTTGTGTACGGAGGTGAATAAGAGCTCGTCGCTAAGTGTTATGTCTACGCAAGATTTGACACCGATCCGTATGACTCCAAGTCTCAATCCGGATACATATTTCTCATGAATGGTGGAGCGGTTAGTTGGAGGAGTTCCAAACAACCCGTGGTGGCGGGATCAACAACGGAAGCCGAATATATTGCTGCTTCGGAAGCGGCTCAGGAAGACGTTTGGATGAAGGAGTTCATATCCGAACTAAGTGTGGTTGCGAGCGCGTTGGACCTGATGGTGATCTATTGTGACAACAATGGTGCCATTGCCAATGCCAAAGAACCAAAGGTCTCACAAGAATTCCAAGCATATTAAGCACCGTTTTCACTCCACCCACGAGCATGTCAAGGATGGAGATATAAAGATTTGTAAAGTACATACGGATCTCAATGTAGCATATCCGTTGACTAAAACTCTCCCTAGAGCAAAACATGATCAACACCAGAACTCCATGGGTGTAACTAGATTATTGTCTCTAGTGCAAGTGGGAGACTGAAGGGAATATGCCTTGAGAGGCAATAATAAAGTGGTTATTATGTATATTTCAAGTATATGATAGATGTTTATTTTACATGCTATAATTGTATTAATACGGAAACATTAATAAATGTGTGTTTAATAAACAAACATAAATTTCCTAGTTATGCCTCTCTCATAAACTAGCTCGTTGATTAACAAGATGATCAAGGTTTCCTGATCTTGGACATTAGATGTTGTTAATAACGAGGGCACAATATTAGTGTAATGGTGTGATGAACATTCATCCGAAGTATATCATTATGATCAAAGTCATTGAGTTTATATTGCTATAACAACTTACGAAGTGTTCCTAATCCTTAGACCATGAGATCATGTCAATCACTAACACCGGAAGAGTTTCTTGATAACATCAAACGTCACACTGTAACAGGGTGATTATAAAGATGGGTTCAAAACTTATAAAGTGTTATGTTGAGGCCCATGGATCAAGAGTGGAATTTGTTCATCCCGGTGACAGATAGATATGCTTTGGGCCCTCTCGGTGATGTCACATTGATTAGCTTGCAAGCAAGTGATTTGATCACTAGAATGTTATATCACGGGAACAAGAAAAGAGTACATGTCAATAACGAGATCAAACTAGGTAGGGATATACCGATGATCAAATCTTGGACATGTAATATATCGCGAAAACAAAAAGATTAAGATACTAGCGTAAAAGGTTCCGACGATCACAAGAAAGTCATCGTTGAATGTGTGGGAGTCAGTATGGGTCTCCAGATCCCGCTTCTGGTTATTGATCGGAGAGGGGTCTCGATCATGTCCACATTAATCGCGAACCGTAGGGTGACACACTTAAGAGACACCGACATACATTTGGAGCAAAAGTTTCATGCCGGAAAGAATAACAAGCACAAGAGTTTATTTCACTAGATACCGAAACGGGTTTTCGGTTGAAATTGCAGAAAGTGTTATTGCATGTGAAATGAAATACTAGCAAGGGATTATATGTGAATGTTTGTCATTAAAGTAATTGACAAAATTCTGAATAAATAAAAGGATTTTTATTTAATGAGAGTTTGCATTAAATTTGGTGGAAATTTAATGGGAATTTGAGTGGGTTTTTGAGTGGAGGGAATTGAAAGGGATTTTTGTGAGTGGAGTGTCCACCCACATGAATGAGGGGAGGGCAAGGGGTAAGACCCCATGTGCCGGACACCCCCTTGGGGTTCCCCCTCTCCTCTCTCTCACTCACACCTCCTCGTGAAGGATCTCTCTCCCCCTCTAGTATTTATTCCCATGGTCTCGGACTAGCGAGATACATGTTCCCGGTGGCTATTCGGCAAGAAAGAGTTGTGCTTCCGCTGCATCGCTGGAGCGAGGAGGCAGAGGTTTCTCGGTGCCTCGAACGTGTGTGCGAGAATGGATGCGCCGCTAAGTTGCGGTGCTAAGGACTTCCTCTCGATCTTGAGATCGGCAAGAGATCGTCTACATCAACCATGAGTTTAACTCGTTAAGCTTTGTCGACCTTCAAGGGTATGTTCTCTACGGATATACATCCACCCGTTGTTTGTATATAGTAGATAGATCTTGGTACATATTTGTTTCCATTAGGAATTTTTTTGTTTTCTATGCTGTGAACCCTACACCACAAGCAGCCAGTAGCGTTCGGTGCTCACCGCCAACAACACTAGAACCTTGCGGACAAGAAGAACGTGTCGCTGCCACCTGCCACCGACCGGACCACGGACGCAGCCAACACCATAGTTGACGCGGGCACCAAGTAGCCGATAGCTACAAGAACAAGAAACTAGGACCGGCCACCATGCCGCCTTCGTAGCCACCAAATTTTCCTAGCCGCGGGATCCGAGGGCCGCTGCCCGATGTCTGTCTCTGCCAAGATCCTTGGTCCATCGCCCCGGCTACCTTCTCTCTAGTCACGGATTGCCATCCAGGGCCGTCACGCCGCACCAGCTAGCATCTCCCGCCGCGCGAGGAGAGGAGGCCCCTGCCAACGCCCACCGCGCGATGAGATGAGATCCCGCTGCCTCCATCGTCCGATAGTGGCAGGGATGGGCTGAGGTGGATTGGGAGTGGTGGTGGCAGCTAGGGTTTGCCCCGAGCAGCTCCACTGGAATGACGCTAGGCCTAGTGCATACAACTAGAACTTACAACCCAATTTCTAGCTAGGGAATCCTAAACTCGGCAAAGGAAAAAACTCGGGCAATAAAGGAAATTGGAGAGAGGAAGATTATACATACGGCATGCCGCCCCATATGAAATATTTATGCTAGTACTCCCTCCTCTGACTCAAAAGGAATGCCATGGACTTATCAAAATTCACATGTATCCACATGAAAGGTCAGGTGGGATCTTAGTGGGCATTAATAATGAAACGTTGCAAGTTAAAAATGTTGAGACCGGCGACTTTTCTGTTAACCTTCATATGAGGTGTAAAAATGATGGTTTTGGATGGGTCCTCTTTCCGGTGTATGGGGTTGCGCAAGGCTCGCATAAAACTGAATTCTTATCTGAACTTGTGCGCATGTGCAAGATGGAACCCTTACCTGTTGGTAGATGGTTATTTTAATATTATACATAGACAAAAACAATAATAATTTTAATCCTCGATGACCATTTATGTTTAATGCTATCATTGAGAGTTTAGACCTTAGAGAAATTGCTCTTTCTGGTAGACAGTTTACATGGGCAAATCACAGGGATCAACCAACTTTTGAGAAGTTGGATCGTATACTTGCAAGTGTCGACTGGGAGCAAAAAATCCCTTTAGTTTCGGTAAGGACGTTGACACAGTCGGGTTCTGATCATACGTAACTTTTAATTGACTCTGGTCATCCTGCTCATATATGTAATAAGCTCGATTCTCTTTTGAACTATCCTAGTTGCGTCAGGATGGGTTCTATGAGATGATCAAAGGGGAGTGGGAATCGGTATCAAATGGGAAAAACGTAATTCAAACTTGGTAAGCTAATATTAGACACTTACGTCGATTTGTCGATTCTTGAAGGGACGGGCTAAGAATCTCAGTGGTAAATATAAGCAAGAGAAATAAAAATTGTTATCATAATTGATGATTTGGATATTAAAGCAGAGACGTTTCCTCTAAGTGAAGTAGAAAAACATAAATTAAGAGAGGCAAATGAGCGTGTAAATCAACTTAGACACGATGAGGACACCAAATGGGCTCAGCGGGCTAATGTAAAACACGTGCAAAAAGGAGGAAACAACACCAAATATTTTTATCTTATTGCCAATGGCAAACATAGGAAGAAAAAATATTTCAATTAGAGCAATATGAAGGTACTATTGTTGGAGAGAACAATCTAAAATTTTATATTATGAATTACTGTAAGCGGCTTTTTGGTGAGCCGGACTTATAATAATTTTTCATTGCTAGAAGATCTCTTGACTGACATCCCACAAATTTTAGCTGAGGATAATGCTATCCTCATAGCTGATTTTTTTAAGAAAGAAGTGTTTGAAACGATTTCACAGATGGAACATAATAAAGCTCCTGGTCTGGATGATTTTTCGGTGAAGTTTTACCAAACATTTTGGGATGTTATTAAAAAATGAACTCATGGCCCTTTTTTAGGCAGTTGCATGATGGAGAATTACCCTTTTTAATTTGAATTTTGGGCTGATTACTCTATTACCTAAGAAAGAGAATGCAGTTCAAATTAAACAATATAGATCTATATGTCTTCTCAATGTTAGCTTCAAAATATTTACTAAGGTGGACACTAATCACATTACAGAATTGGCCCGTAAGGTGATTAGTCCAACACAGACCGCCTTTATGCCGAGACAGCATATGCTTGAAGGGGTTGTCGTATTGCACGAAACCATCCTTGATCTGCACCATAAAAAGCTAGATGGAGTTCTTTTCAAAATTGAGTAAAATGTTGGCTATTCTTATCGCTCGTGCTAAGGCGGATGGCCAAGTCGGTAGCTTGGTTCCTCATCTTGTTAATGGGGGCGTCTCTATCTTACAGTATGCGGATGATATCATATTGTTTATGGAACATGATTTAGAAAAGGCTGTAAATATGAAGCACATACTCTGCATCTTTGAACAATTATCAGGTCTGAAGATTAATTTTTATAAGAGCAAAATTTTCTGTTTTAGGAATGCAGAGGAGTTGGAACATGAGTATAAGCACGTATTGGGCTGCGAGTTTGGTTCTCTCTCCTTTCGGTATCTTGGGGTACCTATCCATTATAGAAAATTATGGAATTCTTGATGGAACCCTGTGGAGAATCGTTGTTTCTAAGCTAGGATGTTGGCAAGGAAAACTATTCTCTTATAGATATCGGGTAGTCTTGATTAATTTTGTGCTAACTAGTTTACCAATGTTCATGTTATCTTTTCTTGAAATTCCTAAGGGGGTTAGAAAACGTCTGGATTTTTTTAGATCTAGATTTTTTTGGAAAAGTGATGACACCAAGAAGAAATATCAACTCTCTAAATGGAATATAGTTTGTCGCCCGAAAGATCAGAGAGGTCTAAGGATTGAGGTACTTGAGATAAAAAAAATAAATGTTTACTTAGCAAGTGGCTTTTAAATTGCTCACTGAAGATGGCATGTGGCAACAAATACTTCAAAATAAAGATGGCATGTGGCAACAAATACTTCAAAATAAATACTTGCAAGGTAAAACGTTGTCTCCAGTAAAGGCCGAACCTAATGATTCCCCCTTTTGGAAGGGTCTCATGTGTGTGAAAGAAGTTTTCTTTACCACTGGCTTTTTTAAAATTGGAGATAGAGAAAGTGTTCGCTATTATAAAGATATCTGGTTAGGACAAACTTCATTTGCTCATCAATATCCGTCATTATATAATATTGTGCAATGGAAGAATGTCCTGGTGGCAGATGTCCTTGGCCAATCACCTCTAAATATTGGTTTTAGAAGATATTTAACTGGTAGTAAGTGGACACAATCGTTAAACTTATGTCGGCGGTTGATGACAGTTCAGCTAAATGATACCCCCGATCAGTTTGCTTGGAAGCTTACTTCCTTAGGTAAATTTACAGTAAAATCTATGTATCTTAACCAAATGAATGGGCACACTAGATTTTTGCAAATGTACTTGTAGAAGTTGAAAATTTCTCTAAAAATAAAGATATTCATGTGGTTTCTTAAGAATAAAGTCTTATTAACAAAAGATAATCTAGCCAAAAGAAAGTGGGAGGATGTCAGAAATGTTGTTTTTGTGATTCACTGGAATCTGTGGAACATCTTTTCATTTCATGCCCTTTTGCTCGTATCCTTTGGCATATGGTTTATTTTGCATATGACATGCCTCCACCCACCAACATTACAAATTTGTTTGGAAATTTATTGAATGGGATTGATAAGAAGAACAAAGCGAGATTACGCATTGGTGTATCGGTTTATGTTGGTACATTTGGACGTCCAGAAATAACATTGTCTTTAACAAACAGACCGGTACCAATTTTATGCAGGTTATTCGACTAGCGACACATTGAATTCAACTATGGGCCCATCTTCTACCAAAGGATCAGTGAGGACCCATGATTTCTGGATGTACCCAGCTCCTCATGGTAGCTCATAACTTCTACTTCCGGGCAACTGGCTGGCGGCACGTTAGCAGAATTGAGAATGGATATAATTTTGTTACTTCTCTTTTTCAGATGGTTGATACATGTCTCAACCTTAGTTGATCCATAAATTGTAAAACTTCTTTTTCATTGAACTATGCAATAAAAGAGAATGTGTGTATCAATCGATTTAGAGGCCGGGTGTAACATCCCAAAAATATCAAACTAGAATCGTCAAACTCTAATCATCAAAATTAGGGTTAACAAAAACTTTTCCAATTAAAAGTATGAAAGCATTCATATGTGTGTGTATTGAAATTTGGATTCTTTTGAATTGCCATGATTATGTGTTTCTTTGCTTGTAAAATTATTCTTAGGTGAAATAAACATCATCTAAACAATCCCCACACTTTTCCCAAAGACAAATAAATCAAAACAAACAAAATAAGTGAATGGTCACTTTGGCTAAATTAACTCCCATGCCTACTTTGGCTATCTCTAACTTTCAGAACGTAACAAAAACTTGTATGGATCTTTGCACCCCTTGATAGTACTCATAACAAGGTATCAAGGCCCACTTTTTGATCATCCAGAAACATTTAAATGCATAGTTTAAATGACAGTTTAAAATTGAATCTATTTCATATGGGAAGATCCCACTTTTTCAAAAACAACTCAAACAAGCTCAACTTTCAAAACCCAAGCATTTACAGACTCACCAGCACCTGCCTAGCACACCCACCAAAAATCTTTTCAAAATTCAAAACTTGAATTCATGCGGCCATTTCATTAAACACCTTGCTGATTCAAATCAAACAAAATCAAAACACTATAGTGGGCAGTGATTCTGGCCTAACTTGTTCCCTCTCTGGACACCACTAGACTTAGTAGATCATCTAACAACCTTAACTAATCTCTAGCACCACTGTGAGCTTGCCAACGCCATCAATGGTGAACAGCCGAGAGCACACATGTCACCCCAGTGTGGACAGCAGGATAGAGTAAGAACTAGTCGTGCCAACCTTGTCTGGGAGGTAGCCCATGCCTCACCGCCCCCTCTCGACCAGCCCTAGCTCGAAGACATCGCCCAGAACAGCTAGGAATGCCGCGCCTGTGCCGCTGTCGACCATGCCGACGTGTTCCGCAGAGCACGCGCCATTCCCATGCAACCCGACCACCTCAAGCCCTTGCCGCCCGCCAGCATGCTCCCCACCGTCCCAGGAGACCGCCAGACATGCCCATTTAACCGCCCATGCCCCGTAGCCACCGCTCACCGTCGAAGACGCCGCCTCTGCCTCGCAGAACGTCGAGCGTTCCAGACCGTTTGCCACCGCCCCTACACACGCATTAAAGCCATAGAGCATCGCCAGGAGACCACGGATCGATCGCCACCCTCGTCCATGCCTCTACCAGCCCGTAGCCGTGTCGCCACCGTCGTCTGCCCATTCCTCTAGGTCGCACCGTCGAGCCTATAAAAGGAGGCCACCTCCAGCTGAATTGAGCACACCATCTCACTCCCCTCTCCTCACTGATCGTTCCACCCCGTTCCCGGAATTTGGCCGGAGCCCGCCGCTGCTGGAGAAGAAGGAAGCCAGCGATTGGAGCCACCCGAGTAGGAGTTGCCGGTACCAGGAGGTTCACCGTCGTCGACTTCATCGTTCGCCCACCTCGCCGACCCTCGCCTGAGCCCCCGACGGCCCCCACATGTCGCGTTAGGGTTCTGTCTCTCCGGCGCTGCCCAACGTGGACGATGAACCAGAGCCGTTGGATTAGAACCAGATCCAGCGCACCACGTTGCCCCGTGCCGCTTCGCACCCCCCCGTCTCACTGACGCGTGGGGACAGCAACTTAACCAGCCCGCGTAAGCGCTATGCGTAGTAAGTCGGCCCATTTTCTTTTCCCGCGCAGCCCACTCGTTTGAATTTAGATTTTTCTATTTAGATTCAAACACAGTTCTGTACCTAGTTTCAAAAATCAACCTAGCTAGATTCAGTGAACCAAATTGAATGAAACCAATTTTGTTAGAAATTTTTTGAAATGCTTAATCGAAGCCAGTTGGATTCACATCATTTGGATCTGTAGATCAACCTTGGTAAAAATAACAAGGCAGAACCTTTTCTGCATTCAAACATTTTTCAAATTTAAACCATAATAGCTTTTGAGTTGATTCCAACTCTCAAAAATTACATTTGATCATACCTTTCAGAATATATAAAAATATATGGGTTTACTTACAGAAATAATGTTCAAGTAGTAAAAGAATGCCACATAGGAATTTCTAATCACTTTATTTAATTAAAATAAAAGGTTAAACCTTATTAAATTGTGATACCACTTTAAATCACATTCCCATGTACTGAAATATGTGGTGATGACATGTGTCAACATGATCCCATGTTTGATTTGGAGAATATTAAATCTTAAGTAGTTTTCAATGAGTAGAAATTACTTTTCGAAAAATAAAAGAAATTAAACCAAGCTTTAATATTGTAATGTTAGTGATGATGCTAGATCATCTATAGAACCCTTGTGTGTGATGATTGAAAGTAGTTAAGTATTGTGTGGTGATTATGTACCTCGTATTTATTCATATACGCTAGTACCGACCAAGGATACGAGGAAGAAGGAGGATACTACGAAGAAGAAGCCGAGGAGAACTTCAACCACTGCTCTGCACAAGGCAAGCTAACACTTGCAATATACTCTACTTTAGCAAGCCTTACTATACAAGTTAACCTTGCAAGCCAATACTTGCAAGCTTATACTGATACTGATGCAAGCCTAATACCACTAGTTGATTGAGCAAGCTAACACTTGCAATTATGAGAGTTACCTAACCTATGCAATGCACTAAGCATGCTTGGTTAGCCACATTTGATGATACCCAATACTAGTTTTACTTGCAAGCTTTCTACTTTATTTTCTTTATCAAAGCTCTTACTTAGAGTTTACTTGAGTAAATTTTAGATACTAGTAAGATAATTGAAGGTTGCATAAAGAGCATAAAATTTGGCCTAAGCTAGAAAATCTTTATGTCATCCTAAGGTATGAGATTGAACTTAGTTAAACTCCACTAGTTTACAACCCCTCATTAGTACCCACTCCCATTGGTAGATGCTAGTGCTAAGCATAAAACTTGATCCACTTTAGCTAGGAATACTTGGTGAAAAAAATGGTTATGAAAACCTTGGAATGATGGATCATTCTATTGAGATGTTTTGACATGTGTTTCCAAACACTAGATTATTTGGATGATGAAAATGTTGAGGCATTAGCCTTAGCCCTTTATAAAACTGATGGTTGTCTGGATGCGATACCATTCCAATTTTACCGTACAACCACAATACCCGAGAATTGGGTAGGACTTGACTGGAAACTTATATATCTTAGTATTGGTTCCCTCACGGCCAAGGTCTGAGCTGAGGCTACCTTGTGAAGATTGTCCACCTGTGCAGTACCCAAGATGACAGTTGGTCATGGTTGGGAGGCCAAACTCATAGGAGAGGTGCTTATACTAGGGCGTGTAATCAAAAGGTTAGGATTGATTATACGCATACTGAGTATGGTGAATTCAGGATTTGTTCCTAATGGATGTATCGAATGTTGTGGTGAAAGTGTATAATCTCTGCAGAGTGTCAAACTATTCGAATAGCCGCGTCCGCGGTTATGGACAGTTGGAGTGGCCATACTGTTCCCCCGTCAGATGTTTTCAAAATTACTTGTGAAATGAATTGAGACTTTGACTTGACCACAACAGAGTTGTGATATGAAATACAAGTTCCCACTTAGGTGTTATAAAACTTTAACTAGCTTTCTTCGTTTCTAAACTTAGTAGAGGTAAATCTGTCTTTTTTCAAAATAACCCTAGAGCTTAGTGTCCTACTACAAAAACCCCCTTCACTTGTCATTATTAGTTTGCGAGTACTTAAAGAGTACTCATGGCTTTGTCCCTAGCTATTCCCATGGCCAGACTATGAAGAGGAGTACCAGGAGGATGGACCCAGGAAGGTTACGACAACTAGGATCATCTCCCATTGTCAGCATTGCCTGTGACCCCGAAGATGGAGCTTCGCCTACGCCACCGTTATTATTACGTATTTCCGCTGCTTGAGTTGTATTAAGAACTGGATCATGAGATCCCTATTTGTGTAAGACCTTATGTATGGTTTGTAATGGATGATGTACTGTGGTATCCAAATCTGTTATGTCTCGCAAAAAGGGTAATCCTGGGATTGCGATGTATGGCATAACAGGCATCTGGGATTAAAAATCCGGATGTTGACACCGGGGCTCCGCTCCCCATTCACTACATGAATGGATGGATACGACGACGGTTAGGCGCTACGCCGACAGTCAAACGTCGGGGCCATCGGCGTAGGCTGTGACTAGGACAACACCCCCCCCCCCCAAGCAGTCATCGACGCAGAATTGCCCTCGGCGTAGCCCATGCTACGCCGACGGCTGCTCTCGGCGTAGCTATTTTTACTTTTACCTCATTAAACTTCGAAAAATCATAACTGAATCATTCTAATTCAGAAAAATACAAATAATATATCAAAAAAAATAGAAAAATAAGATTTACATATCTATACTCAAATATTACACATTTATAAATAAAAATTAAGTGAAACATAAAATATTATATATAGTTTAAAATGGGCATAAGAAATTCAAAAACGATCCAAACAATAAAAACCTTCGTGTGGTGTCATATTATGTGACATAGTTAGAAGAAAAAATATCAAACTTGGTATATTGATTACGTCTAAAAAAACCTTCACAAAATGACCTATCTCATTCGAGGTTTCTTGGCTTTCGGGTCAAATGACGAATGTTATGGCTAGAATCAAAGGCATAGTTTGTGATAGTGTGTCCATATTATGCATACGTATGCGTCATGGGATGGCGAACAATATTAAAAGAGGAAGTCTTCCTTTTTGTCGCACCAAAAAGCCATTTTCCATTTTCCGAGTGTAAAAAAACGGACGGTTTTGTGAAGCAACCACCAAATGGCTAATTCAAAATGCTACCACCACATTTTTCCAAAATACTATACCACCTTACATGGAAAATGTCCTAACAGGGGGATCTCAAACCTTTTTGTTTATCCCTGGTGAAAAAGACAAATTCTTGCCGAATCAGTAGGAAGTGGGTCAGATATGAACTATAGGTACATGATCTGATGCTCATAATTTTTTACAAAAATATTTTTTAGGTTCACAATATGATATTTCATCAGAGATCCTCTTCAAGTTTATCGAGGCTCCACCCCGAGTTAAGAATCTTCATGCCCGCCGTTCGACAAAGTTTGACGATAGTTTAAAACGGGCATAAGAAATTCAAAAATGATCCAAATAATGTGAAACCTTCGCGTGGTGTCATATTATGTGACATATTTACAAGGAAAAATATCAAACTTGGTATATTGATTATGTCTAAAAAATCGTTCACAAAATGACCTATTTTATTCGAGGTTTCTTGGCTTTCGGATCAAATGACCAATTTTATGGCTAGAATCAAGGCATAGTTTGTGATAATGTGTCCATATTGTTCATACATTTGCATCATGGGATGGAAAACAATGTTGAAGGAGGAAGTTTTCCTTTTCTTTGCACCAAAAAACCATTTTCCATTTTCGAAGTGCAAAAAAACGGACGGTTTTGTGAAGCAACCACCAAATGGCTAATTCAAAATGCTAGCACCACATTTTTCCAGAATACTATACCACCTTACATGGACAATATCCTAACATGGGGATCTCAAACCTTTCCATCTATCCTTGGTAAAAATACAAATTCCTGCCGGATCGGTAGGAAGTGGGTCAGATATGAACTATAGGTGCATGATCTGATGCTCATGATTTTTTGCGAAAATCATTTTTAGGTTCACAATATGCTATTTCATCAAAGATACACTTCAAGTTTATTGAGTATCAGCCCCAAGATATCTCATTTAGGTTGCCAAAAAGCCATTTTCCATTTTAAACGGGAAAATAAAATTATGGCTAGAATCACTGCATAGTTTGTGATAAGTTGATATTGATATCATATTTGGATTCCTCTGGCACCCACTCTGGCACCCACCCCCGATGGCTAGCCCACCGTATCACCCACCCCCTCTCACCGCTTGCCGCCGGCGATCTCCCCAGCAGGCGACAATCTCCTCAATCTAATCCGATCAACCGATCCTCCTTCACCGCCTCCACTCAACCATACCCATCTCAGATCCATCCTAACTCTCTACCCTCACCACCCTCTATTCTCATGTTTTCGAGGATGACCGATATTCTCGATGATCTTGTCGACAAGAAGAATCTAGAGCCGTTTCTTGACCCTACATCCATTGCACACCGTCTGGATTTCTCCCTTGGTCATGCTTTTCGTGCAAAGGTTCGTAACACTTTCTCCACCCCGGTCAATCCCATTGCGGCTGCATCTGGCTTCTCTTTGGTTGTCTCCTTTGGACGTGCATGTTTTGAATTATCAGAGCTCAATGTTAGCCTAGCATTATCTGCATGTTTGGGAGCTGCATATGATGAATTGAGAGTCTCCCATCTCCAAGGTCGTGTTTTCCTCTTTGACGTCTGCTCTAAGGCTATTGGATTTATGATTCACAAAATGAGATCTCACATCTCCAAGGAATTCATCTGTTATTTCGATTTATGGGGCAATGGTGGTCCTAATTGGGAAAGAGAGGCACGCATGTGGTATACTGAACAAGATCTGGAGTGGTCTGCTGTTCCACCAAGAAAAAGGAATTTTGCCACACGACGAGGATCCACCATCCACCAAAAGGTACTCCAAATCGCCCTCCTGATTATCAGGCTATATCCGATGCAAATACTACTCCCGCTGGACCTAGTCTATCCTACGCCGATGCTGTTAGATCATCAAACCATGTACCCTCTTTTCAATTCCAGCATAGAACTCTCCATCAGACTCATCACCACAGTCCTGGGCTTGATCGTGAGAATAGGAGCAGTCAACCGATAGAATCTCAACAGCCTAGCGGGAACAATGGTTTTCAAAATATTTTGAATATACCCAATCGGATCACGAGTGCACCCGCGGCCCACTGCCGAAAGAGGCTTGAATGGAGACCCATCTCATGTGCTAAATGCCTATCTCCTGGACACCATATCTCTGCCTGCACAAACAAACTCCGTTGCCGTATCTGCTACCATTACGGGCACATTGCGAGGAAGTGCTTATCCAGGCAAAACAAACCTCATCAATATCGCGTTAAATTGAAACAAACTCCTATTGCTATCATAAACCCTTCAGAAACCCCCGCCGACTTTCCCTTGCCGTCTTTACAATTTGTATCATCCACGTTCTTCCCAGAAACTCCACCACCTGCCCTCCTATCACCCATGGCGAACTACCCAGTTGATCCGACCCCCCACATCCCTCCTGGCTTTGTAGCCATTTCTCCTGGACCTCTTCGCACCCAGCGTAGCTATGTGTTCCTGGGGGGAGAATTCCCTCTCCACTCCGATGTCTGGGCGATCGCAACCCTGGAACCAGACGTCCCTGCTGAAAACTACATCGCTGCGATCGCAACCATAGGAGAACTCCTCCACGGACTGGACATCCACATCCGCTACACCTCCAGATGTGCTATGGGCACTGCCCTGATCAGGTTTGCAACTGTTACATATCGTGATGCTGTTGTTAGGGGTAGCCCCTATTTTATTGAAGACTCTGTTCTGCGCTTTGTTAATGAAGATAAGGGTCTGAATAGACGTAGCACTATTTTCACTCATGACGTCTGGTGCATGCTCCTGAATTATCCTCAACAATTATGGGAACCAGAACATGTGATGAACACTTTCACTCCTTTTGGCCGCTTTCTGGTTTGGAACAAAGACTTATCCAATAGAGCTAAAATTCTGGTGAAATTCAGAGCACACAACGCAGACACTTTACCTCTCAGTGTTGTTGTTGGTAAAAATCTATCTGATGACGGCAACGGTGACACCTGGACCTGCCCTATGATCCTACTTGACAGAAATATGTTGGGTGGTATTGCCGGGGATGAAGACCCTCTCCCACCCAATGGTGCCAATCCCCATCCTATGCCCTTGGTCCATGATGGTTTCTGGCATGATGAGCAGATGGAAAACCATATGGAACATGAGGGAATTCAGTTCCAAGGACGGGTCCTGCTATGGCACCTGTTGGCCATGTAGCACCTGCTGATCAAGCTGCACCTGATGATATGACACATGACACTATGTTGGAGAAAGCAAACCCTGGCTCCCCTCCTGTCCAAACCAATCTTCAATCCCCTACTGCACCTGCTCTGGATGCAATGGCACACCTCACTGGTCTACTAGCTCAACTCTTCGGTGATGAATAGGAAATGCTTCAGAAACTTACTGGCAGCAACATCTCCGGAGCCACTGTAAAGATGGTTGAAAATGAGGATCAAGGTGTTCACACGATTCAATGTAATCTTGAAATCAACATCAATAGTTCAGTCGGCACTATCCTACCAGCCAACAGTCATGACAGTGAGATTTCTATCATACCTGAACCTGCAAATTTTTGTAAGATGAAAAACAAACGCCAGAAATCTACACCTAGGACTGACAGTGTTGTGAGAAGGAGCAGCAGACTTGCCCTCAAGAAGAAAGGTTTTGCCACAAAGGAAGACGCTGAAGCCTATGCAGAAAGCTCCAAGAATGTTCAGCCTGTCCAGCCTGTCAACCTATCTGTCCAATTTGATGGAATGGATACTCCTGCAAACCCTGGTCCCCCCCCCCCCCCCCGCATGCTGCCTGCTGTCACCATTCAAGCTATTGGAACCAGGTTTTGTCAGATCCCTCCTAGTGAGGTGTCATCTGCTGCTTTGAACTATGATAGTTCAAATGAAGAGTAAAACTTTCAGTAGATGGCCTGCAGGCAGAGGCCACCCAAGTGACTGCCTAGTTATCATTTCCCATTTCCCCCATTTTAGCTTTCGATCTGTGTGTTTGTTTCTAGAATATCACTTCCTGTGTGTTTGCTTGATGTACTGCGACAATATTTATCATTTTACTCATTATCAGTTTTTTCTATTCTATGATTTTATCTTTGTCTGGAGATGTATGAGTCACAACAAACTATCTGCCAAGCTTGTTATTGCAATCTACTTACTGAGCCTGCCATGCATCACTCCCTCCCTTACCACACCCATCAATTTTAGGACAGTACCTGCTCCTTTGGGAAAACAGAGATACAATGTTGCCAATGAATAACAGGACATGGAACATACTTGATTGGAACTTGAGGGGTGTGAACTCCCAGCATAGATGGGATGATCTGGCTGATAAAATTAGTCAAAGCAACTGCAATATCATTTGCCTGCAAGAAACAAAGAAAGAACATTTTGATAGTGCTTTCATCAGAAAATTTTGTCCTAGAAGACTCAACCAATTTACATATCAACCATCCATACGAAATTCAGGTGGACTCATCATTATATGGAATGGATCGATGTTTTCTGGCACTATCATCAGTCAAAGCCATTATCAAATTACTATGGAATTAGTTAGCAATCTCTCATCAGACCATATTCATATTACAAATATATACGCTCCATGCACAAATGAGGAAAGGCTTAACTTTGCAGACTGGTTATTCCACCTAGACTCATCTCAATATGAATTCTGGATGATGCTTGGGGATTTTAACATGATTAGAAGCAATGAAGACAGAAATCGACCTGGGGGAAACAACAGCAACATCCTTCATTTCAACTCACTGATTCAGCAACATGATCTGGAGGAAATCCCCTTAAAAGGAAGATCCTACACTTGGTCTAACATGCAGGACCAGCCACTACTTGAGAAGCTTGATTGGATTTTCACATCCCATCAATGGTCACATAAATTTCCAAATACTATGGCATCTCCCATGGCTAGACTGGGGTCTGATCACATTCCTATCAATATTCAAATAGGCACTGAAATTCCTAAATCACAAATTTTCAGATTTGAGGAATACTGGCTTGAGTTTGAGGGGTTTACTGATGTGGTGGAAAAATCATGGATTAATAATGGTCTGTACAAAAATGATGCACAAGACATTGCTTCTAGATTCAAATCATTGATATATGGTATCAAGAAATGGAGCAAAAACCTTTCCAAATTATTTTTGGTTATTGACCACTGTAACTTTGTTCTTGTCATGCTTAATGGACTTGAAGATCAGAGGGCCTTTTCTCTGATGGAAAAAAACTTTAGGAGAATAGTGAAAAAACATCTGGAGAAAATGTTGGAAGCAAAAAGATTATACTGGATGAAGAGAGCCAATATTAGATGGGCAAAACTGGGCAATGAAAAGACAAAATTCTTCCATGCTGTTGCTACAAGGAATTACAGGCATAATTTTATCTCCATGCTCAAAAATGATAATGAGGTTGAAATCCATGATCATGAAAAAAAGGCTGCTCTTCTATGGTCTGCTTTCAAAAATAGACTAGGCAAATCTGAACCCACTGAAATGACATTTGATCTTGACAGCATGGTTACATCACATGATCTCAACTCTTTAGAAGTTCCTTTCTCCAATAATGAAATTGATGACATTATCAGACTCATGCCTAATGACAAAGCTCCAGGTCCGGATGGTTTCAATGGGTTGTTTATGAAAAAGCACTGGAATGATATTAAACACCAGTTCTATAGCCTCTGTCATAGTTTCTACAGTGGACAACTTGATATTCAGAGAATCAATACTGCTCACATTACTCTTATCCCCAAGGTTCAAAATCCAGTTAAACCAAATGACTTCAGGCCTATCTCTCTGGTTAGCATGGCCCTAAAAGTGATCACCAAGATCATTGCTAACAGAATGCAGAATGAAATCATCCCTATCATCAGCCAAAATCAGTATGGATTTATCAAAACCAGAACCATTCATGACTGCCTGGCCTGGGCATTTGAATACCTTCATATTTGTCATAAATCCAAAATGGAGATTATTATTCTAAAACTTGATTTTGAGAAAGCTTTTGATATGGTTGAATATAAGGCTATTCTCACCATGCTCAGGCATATGGGATTTGGAGATAAATTTATCACTTGGATATCTAGTATTCTGAACAGTGCAACCACTTCTATTATCCTGAATGGGGTTCCTGGTAAGAAAATTATTTGCAAAAGGGGTGTCAGACAGGGTGACCCCCTCTTCCCCCTCTTATTTGTGGTAACTGCTGAGCTCCTCCAGATTATCATTAATCATGCCTGGCACAATGGCACTCTATCCTTACCCATTGACAACTCATATGGTCAGTCATATCCTATACTTCAATATGCTGATGACACATTACTCATTATGCCTGCTGATTGTGACCAACTGGAAGTATTAAAAAACATCCTGACCAGTTTCACCAAAGCTACTGGATTAAAAGTGAACTTCCACAAATCCTCAATGGTCCCTATCAATATCTCCAACAACAGATGTCAAGAGCTTGCTAAGTATTTTGGGTGCAGAACTGAATCAATGCCATTTACCTATCTTGGACTACCCATGGGCACCACCAAGCCCAGAATTGAGGACTTAACCCCATTGGTGAGTAAGATGGACAGGAGACTTGCTGGTTTATCCAACCTCCTCTCTCATTTCTCTAGAGTGGTAGTGATCAAATCTATCTTTAATGCTATGCCAAACTACATCATGTGCTCCCTTAAAATCCACTTCTCTCTCATTGACCACATGGAGAAATCATCTAGAACTTTCCTATGGCATGGAAAGGACATTGTGAAACATGGCAGATGCCTTGTTCAATGGGAAAAATGCTGCCAGAGCAAGGATGCTGGAGGACTGGGTATACTAAATCTGAGAGAGCAAAACAAAGCCCTGCTAATCAAGAACCTTTACAAATTCTATAACTGTCATGACATTCCTTGGGTACAGTTACTATGGAAGGCTTATTATCAGAATGGTGCAGTTCCAAAAAATCAAAACAAAAGAGGTCATTCTGGTGGCAGAGCTGCTTAAAATACCAGGATGTGTTTGATCAGCTAATCACTTGCAAAGCAGGCAAAGGAAACACTATCCTTTTCTGGAAAGACTGCTGGCATAATACCCCTCTGGCCAGCATGTTCCCCGAACTCCATTCCTTTGCAAAAAACAAAATGATTACACTAAACAAAGCTAGGGAGCACAATGAAGAGGAGATCTATAATCTGTTTCAACTCCCTCTTACTGGACTGGCTAATGACCAACTCACTATCCTATCCCAGATTTTGGAGATCTCGCCAAATAATAACCAAAGGGATGACTGGTGCTTCCCCTGGAGCAAGGAAAAATACTCTACCAAAAAATTCTATTTGGCCCTGACTAAAGCCCCTGATGCACCTACCCCTTTCAAATGGATATGGCAATCTCCATGTTTTCCTAAGCACAAATTTTCCTTTTGGCTTATGATCCAGGACAGAATAAACACAAAGGACTTGATGCAAAGGAAAAACTTCCATGTGGAATCATCCTCATGCGTTCTATGTGATGAAAATACAAAGGAGACCATGCTCCACCTATTTTTTTTGTGTGATTTTAGCCAAAACTTCTGGTGGAGATTAGGAGAAGAGTGGAATGCCGAGATGGAGCTTATTGAGATGATACTTGAGGCAAATAGAAGATCTGCCAACCCTTTTTTCAAGATTGCTATGATTACTGGTTGCTGGAGCATATGGATACACAGGAATAATATCATCTTTGAGAATTGTCAGAGGAGTTCAGAAAGCTGCTATAGTACTTTCAAGAAGGAGGTTCAAGACATTAGACATAGAGTTAAACCAAGTCTTAAAGAGGGCATGCAAAGCTGGCTTGACCTCTTGTAATTGTAATTTTATTTTTGTTTACATACTTTTCTTCCCATTGTAATTACCATCCCATTTATTATATATGAAAAATGACGCAGTGGGGGCCTTCCCCGCTGTCCTTTGCGTCAAAAAAATATTTGGATTCCTCTCATTGTTTGATCAATTTAGACATATTATTTGTCGAAATCCGATTTACGGATTTAAAGATATTAATTATTCCATATTAAATAGAAAAATACAAAAAATAAAATCATTATATTTTTATTTGAATTCAATAATATTTTTACTTATTCATTATTGTTTACTTAAATAATTGTTTGTAATTTCAAGAAATACAAACATGTGACATGATGATATAAGAGTGAATAGGATTGATATCATAGTATTGACAACAATATATAAATTGCTTTGCGAAACAGATTCTAAAGGAACGAGAAAGTTAAGCGTGTTGGAGCTGGAGTAGTGAGGATGGGTGACCGGTCGGAAAGTTTGATAAAAAATGCAATTTAATCAAATATTATATGTAATTAGTGTTAAAAAATAGTCAAAGTGAGATATTAATGAGTCAAACAATTTAAAGATTAAAAAAATTAAGAAAAAAATGAAAAGAAATATTTTAAAACAAAATATTTTTGCAACCGGCCGACAGGTTATGCCGACGGCCACTACGCCGAGGGCAGCCGTCGAGGCATTTCGATATGCCGACGGTCTTCGTGTGCTCCGCCGAGGGAGACCTTTACCAAGGGATAACGTGCGCGTCCTGTAGTGATATTGAAAAAAAAACATATATCTATACACAAAAAACGCATCTAAATACATTGAGATACAAATGGAGACATCTTTTTAGGCAGATGGAGTATTCGGTTTCTTCCAGCTGGACAGAAAAACCAGTGCACACACCTGTGCTAGCTTGCCGTCCTTATCAGGAATCTCATCGTTCTCGCCGCGCGCGTTGATCTTCGTCAGCCGAATATTTTCGTGCCGACCACCAGTAAGTACCGGCGGTGCGCTGCGGCCGATCGATGCCGCGCGGTAACGTCGTCGATCGCGAATAACGCATCTGCAGAAGCGATATAGATGGATGGTGAGAAAGATAGATATATACGCAGAGTTGACATGTAGTATGACGCTACTAGCTAGCTAGGTGCAGGCATCCGCATCTTTTGGAGGGTACTACGTACACGTGCATGATGCACAGGGGTCCAGGACCAGGACGCGTTGACCTTGGCGTAATCTGCACAGGGGTCCGGCGTGCTACGGCCGGTGGCCCGGCGAGGTGATCTTTGGATGGGTGATTCGATCCTCGCCTTTTTCAAGGGCTTTGCATCTTGTCATGTTCTCCCCTCCCTCCCCTCCCTAGCTGCTTTGAGAGTCGTGCGTGAGAGGCCGGGGCTCTCCCGTGCCCTTCTCGCCGGAGTAGCCGGCGGGAGATGGCGGCGGGGAGTCGCCGGAGTAGGCCTAGGTTGTAGAATAGGTTTCGTAGTTGGCCTTGTGCCGGTAGTGGGCTCCGGATGCGGAGCTCTAGATCTTGCCCGGATCTTAGCTCTAGGGTTCCTCGTCGGTGTTCTAAAGCTCCTCTGGTCGGAGCTCTGGAAGGCGACGGAGGCCACCGCATCGTTGAATAAATCTAGGGCTTGTTGCCTCTTGGCCTGGGTTGCTATTTGGCTCCGGCTTCTTCCTCTATCCGGCCGTGGTGGTGTGGAGTGGAAGAAATGGAGCTTGGTGGTGTTCGGCGCTGGAGGCGGCAAGGGAGTCCTCGTGCTGGTGTATGCGTGCGGCGCCGGCGTGAGGCTGCTCCGGTCTCCTGCTGCATCTCTTCTTCTTCCGGCCGGCCGTGGCGGCGAGGAGATCAAGAAGGATATGCAGAGGCGGACGGCCATCTCCCTCTGCATCTCGCGCGGCTGCCGTGCAGCTGTTGGCGGCCCTCCTGCTACTCGAGAAGACCTGGCCTGCCGTGGTGGCGAGGAGGTTCACCTGAGTGTGCGAGGTGCTGTTGCTGCTGAGCGGAGCTCTGGGGAGCTTCTGGAGATTCCTCTCCCCGTGGCGTTCTCCAAGCGACGGCGATGGTCCGCCGTTGCTATCCATGGCCAGAGACGTGGCCGCGCCGTGCTCGGCAACAGGGTTTGTTCGAGCTTCTCTATCCTCTTCGGGAGGATCTTCCTCAGCGGCGGAGCTGCAATGAAGTCCCTCGTCCAGCCAAGTGGTCTTGTCCCCGGCCGGAGCAGAGGTGGCGCTTCTTCGCCGTTGTCAGTCGCCGGCGGTTGCATCGGACTCGATTGCGTTTTTGCAATCTCTGCTGGGGTGTTCTTTGTAAAATGTAGGGGTCAATTTGTAATTTTTCTTTCTGCTTGGACCTTTTTGTATTTGTACACCCACCGCTAAATGAATCTCCTGGGCCCTTCGAGGCCGTTGTGTTCAAAAGAAAAAAACGTACACGTGCATGATGCACAGGGGTCCAGGACCAGGACGCGTTGACCTTGGCGTAATCTGCACAGGGGTCCGGCGTGCTACGGCCGGTGGCCCGGCGAGGTGATCTTTGGATGGGTGATTCGATCCTCGCCTTTTTCAAGGGCTTTGCATCTTGTCATGAATGGATATCTCTACTTTGCTTCCCGTCTTCTCAAGGCAACAAGGGTAATACTACTACTCCCTCAGTCCCAAATCAATCGACTTGACTTGATTTTATTTAAATTTAAATATATCTAGTACTAAAATAAGTCTAGATACATTAGAATGTAGAAATTTGAGTCAAATAATTTGGGTAGAAGGGAGTAGATTTTTTCTAATAGTACTACCTATGAGCTTCATAAAGCCTGTGTTAATCAGGATACAGATGGCCACAATTTCAGGGAAACTATTATTCTAGCTCTATGTTTTTTTTTCAATCAGCAAACACGATAATGTTTTTCTCATGCTTTCCGTACGTCTTATAGATTGCGTAACTAGTACCGAACAGCTCCACTCTGCTCTGGCCACGTACCACGCAGGCATATGCAGTACAGTACTGCAGATGCTGATGATGGGGCAGTCCCTGGGCATCATCGATCGCATCTTTGGAAAGAGATATACCCATGCGTCATTTGGCTAGCTAGCAATGGATAATTTGTTCGATCGATCGCAAGTCGCAATTCTCCTGCCTTCTCAGGTCGCCAAAGGGTTTTGCATCTTGTCTGCGTAAGCTTAGGGATTGCACCCGCCGGGTTCGGGGCCGGGTCCGGTCCCCTCATACCCGTCCTGTTTAAGTTGTCGGGTCTCATTTTTTACCATACCCGCGACCCGGCCGGGTTCGAGGCCTCGGCGGGTACCCACCAGCACATGAGACGGGAGCGACGTCGACACAGGCGGGAAGAAAACAATGGGTTATTAGAATGGGTTTGGTGAAAATGGACGCGTCTGTGCGTGTGCTGTCTTCAGGAATCCATATTCCAGCGTGTGCATGTGATGTGTGTTGTCTGCGTGCATGGCCCGCGTGAACGTGTGGTTAGTCATATGATTATTAGGGATAGAATTAAGGCTTAGAGTGGGTCAGCGGGTCTACGGGTACGGGTTTGCCACCCCCATACCCGCCCCTATTTAAGGCGGGTATCCATCGGGTTTGCGGGTTTCGGGGCCCCATTGCCATCCCTACGTAGGCTCCTTTTGAGATCCATTATGTTTTGGAATCTCCCAAGTCGATCTATCCGCTCAATACAGCATGCACTCACATTAGACTTTATATTCTATAAAGTTTTTTATCCATTCATATATTTTGGATTAAGGAACCATGTAATCAAATTCTTACTATTAGTTAGTTTTCCATGCCTTTGGTCCTTATGAAATTGTAATGGAAGATTCAAACTTATCATTTACACTTATTCACGTAGGATCAACACATTATATTTTTTCTTGTGTATTAATACAAACAACTATTCATGTATATTTATATATTTCACAATGCAATTTTGGTGTCAAAATCTTATAGTTTCGTTTCGTTCCCGAGTTCCTGGACCATAAGACTTAGCACAAACAAATAATTTGTCGATCCTCCTCACGGCATCGATCTTCCTCACCCGAATATAGTTGACATGTTTCTTTTTTCCTGTCAACCAACGGGGCAAGATTTCTTGATGATATGGCACATCTCGATGGAGATGTGTGCATGATTCATTCTGGATTTCGGAGGTTGGAAATTGACCAGCTTGCGGTTTGGCTCCTGGCCTTTCCATGGGGCATTTATTGTGCCTTACCCGATTGTAAAGCTTTTTCGATATTGTTCGAGTTGTATTCTTACCGTCCATTCATACATATGCTGATATGCTACAAATCAGAGAATAACATACATGACATATCACGATGTGGATGGCATGTCGCTAGCTCTTTTTAGATTCATTGTGTTTTGGAATCTTTTAGCCTATCATGCATGACGGCGGTACGGCACAAAGACTAACAAGGATTACACCCCATGTAACATATAAGAAGGGACATGTTTTTTTCGAGAAAACACAAAATCTTTGTGTTTCGGTACAAGCTTAGAGAGGAAACAACCGGGTACACAACAACACTTTATGCACTAGGTCGGGGGGGGGGGGGGGGGGGGGAGCGTGGCTAAACTAAAGCCTCGGTTGCCGTCCCCGGCCTTGTTTCCGCCTTTATCGTGTCAAGCAAGTCATCAGGATCAGGCCGAGCGCCGTGAAAGATGGATGTGTTACGCCGCTTCCATAACCACCAAGTTGTGAGCATAATGACTGAGGAAATGCCCTTTTGTGCTGCCGTTGGGGAAGTATGGATGGTCGCATCCCGTTAATCCACAAACTTAATCCCAAGGACATGAGTTAAGATTTTTTCCTAATTTTTCACTCGTTGAGATTTTCGAAAGTCTCACTTCGATATCTAAAGAGTGTAGCTTCAATCTAATGAACTTGTCCACCAAAATGGACCAGGACGTAGATGACTGCAATGCAAAGGCTCTGGTAGCGATGTTGCTCTCAATTCGGTTGCTCAACAATATCGATGGCAATCGCATGATATACATGTGTATATTCGCATATAGTGTCTGAAACAAATATCAATATGGTACGGACACAGATGAAAATTGGATGATTGTTAGAACCACGAGACCCTTGAATGAAGCATAAAATCTCAGCAAATGGATAATTTTTTCCTAATCCTAGAATGATTGCTCGGTGTGATGAGGAGTAGAGGATGGATTGCATAGGTATAGTTCAGTTTTACAATGTCACATATTGGGACGACTAGATTGGCCTTGCAAACATCCCATATTAGGAGGAAACGGGAATTCTGTTTTCGTGCCTCGTCTGCCGAAAAACATCGTTCCAATTCTACTTCTGCAAAAAAAAAACGTTTCGCAAAGTTATGTTTCCATATCCGCTCTGTAAGATTTATTTTTTTTCTCGTGGAAAAGTCGAAATGTTTCCGCTCCATTTTTTTGAAGGAAATGTTTTCGCTTCATTTTCATTCCTAGTACAGATTATAAGTACTACTAGCCCATGTTACGGATGACATGTGTGGCAAGGGCCACAAGTAAGTGGCATAGCATATAGTATTTTCACGTTCAATGATATTGCCATCTATAATAAAATTAAAATAGGTGACGGGATGCTATTTCTCAAACCAGTAAATATAAAAAATATCGTTACTAATTCTTGCTCCAACAGCTATCTTACTCTATTGTAATGTTGTCTGAATGATCCTTCTAGTTTTGTATCTAGTGAGGTTGCCACACACCTCCAGTAAGAATAATATTACCATCCTTATCACCTTCAGAATGTAGTTTTTCAAACTAAGTTCCGGATTAGTAGATGTTGAAAAAAGAGTGAGGCATCAATATGAAAAAAGAGTTTTTCAAGCTAAGCTTCCCAAAGAAGTGAGGCATCAATATGAAAAAAAGAGTTGACCCACATAAGCAGAGAGAGTCTAACAAAGCTCTTGCATGCACTTGCACATTGTCGTTAATTCATAATATAATTTATGAAAGACGTGTTATCCGTACATCTTCATCGGAAAAGAATTAATAGAAGGAGAACTGGACAATGCAAAGATCTTCTTCGGCTGTAGAAGAAAAAATCTTTAGTAGGACACTTTTGCTTTGGTGTCCACCCCTTATTTTCAAACTTTGACGATAAAAACTCAGTACCCATTCGTTTCTAAGGCCGTACGAATCCATCCAAACCCTGTATGGTCCTCTTATACTTATATTCATCGTATGCGTATACTCACATATCTGTGGGACGTAGAAATTGGAAGCTATATAGAAGCAGCAACAAAATTTTAAAACATGGCATGTAAAGACGTAGATCGTGATAACAGGAGATGCGATCAGTCGCTGAGAACGTGGAGTATATCCAACTTAACCGAGTATACTTATACAAAGATATATGTATCCTATGGATTTCGACGGGTAAAAAAAAACTGGCGTGTGCAAACTTAAGTTTGAGAAGGGAGAAGGGGACACCGAAGCACACCTCTTAGTGAGAAGAAGATTACCATTGAGAAGAACATTGTTGACCGAGATCGACCGAGAAGAAGAAGATTGTGGAGAAGTTAAACTGTCAAAGAAAGGGAACAGATAGACATTTTTTTTGCGAATCAATTGATAGACATGGTATAGATGATCCAGGGGCTACAAAAGGTGCCAAACGACAGCTGCATGCGTAGCAAATGCAACACAAGAAACGAAACCCAGAATGGGGCTAACACTGGTAGAAAACGCCCTATAGGTCCCGGTTGGTAAGGGGCATTAGTCCCGGTTGCCCAACCGGGACGGGGCAATCGGGACTAAAGCCCGAACCTTTAGTCCCGGTTGCCCCACCAACCGGGACAAAAGGCCACACACGTGGCATCTGCTCCGTGCGAGGGGGGGGGGGGGGGGGGCTTTAGTCCCGGTTCGTAACACGAACCGGGACTAATAACCTGTTGCCGCGGCAGAGATTTGGCCCATTTCTCTGCCGCGGCAGAGAATTCATTTTGGCACATTTTGTTGCCGCGGCAGCATTTTCGCCACTTTTTGTGCCGCGGCAGAGAATTCATTTAGGTTGTTTTATTGTTTATTTAGTGTTTTGCACTTATCAATGAAGGAACCTTATATTACACAAGATCATCATGACAACATTTTACATTCAATACACGGATCGAGTTCATGCACTACATACAAAAGTTGCTATTCGATGCTACCGGCCAATTTCTTGAAAGTTGCTATTTTTACAATTCCTATTGTCTATACACAGCCGAGTGGTATTCTCCTTGTGTGTTTAGGACTTCTGCATCCAAGAATCCCGCCAATTCCTCCTGTATTGCTCGTATGTGATCCTTTGGCAGAAGACCGTCCCGTAGACGTTCGATCTGATTTAAAAAAGGAGTCAGCCTATATGAATATGAAACTAAACACAATTTGATTGTAATTAAAAACTATAGAAATTGTTTACGTACGTGGAGTTGCTCTAAATTTCTGCCCTTCTCATCGCACGTCTGCCGGATGAACTCGTATACATAGTATCCACATAGATTGTTACCTGGTCCCTGCGTTAGGCACTTTACGACAACAAAGTTCAATCAAAATAATAATCAAGCATGATAATAACTGTATCAAAACTAGAATCAAAGAGATGCGCGGATATAGCTAGTGGTGCTTACATCTAGTGGTTGAAATGTAAGCTCCTCTTTCCAAACACCCCTAGCCTTCTTGGTGAACCGTTTCCAAGCGCTGCCCGGCGTAGAAAACGAATAAAATAAGTTATTAAGTACTTGATATCATAAAATTCACGAACGTTGCCGATATAGTGTCGTAATGATTAGAATTACCGCTGGAGAAGTATCTGCATATCCTTCCACGTCTCAAGGGGTTTATGTTTCGAGTCCATGACTAGTACACGCCCTTTGTCAAGTTGAATGATTAACAGAATATAGTGGTACCTGCGAATGCAGAACTAATCAATTATATACTTAACATCGAGTAAGCGAAATAGAAAGTGTATACAAGACAATAACACTCACTGGAAGTTGTAAGGAAATAGTATTTCCCTTTTGGTTTCTTGAAACCTTAACGCGTGTACTATATTATCCTCCGTATCCTGGGGGCTTATTTTGAGATTAGCTTCATGAACCCAATATGGGTCAATGAAGCCAATGTCATAGATTTGTCCTCTGCTGCATTCGAGAATCTTCATTCTGCATATTAAAGTATGATTATATACATGCAATAAATAAAATAATATAGATGGAGACTAAATTAATTACAGAATTAGTACTTACAGACAATAGGCACTCATGATCGATTTGTCCAAGGCGTCTTGATTGAATAATTGAAATAGTTCATCAAATTCAATGGATATCATGTCATCCTTATCTTTCCCATGATGCTTTTTTGTAACCCTCAGCACTATCCAGTTAGCCCCGGCCCTTGTGGCATGCATGTACCAGTTATGCAATCTTCGCATTTTTGTTGGAAGATTGTTTACCTCCTCAGGTTTGACGAGAGGTTTTCCGTACTGGTATTGGTATGCTACTTCACTCACGGGGAAGAACTCTAACTGGGATAAGTACTGGGCAATACTCATACCTTGAGCAGCGGCAGCTTCTCCGTATTGTGCAACTACCTCTGGATCATACTGCTCTTCGGCCCCATATTTGCTCGACCCCACATTGGTTTGAGAAATCACCTTGAGAGGGGCGCAAGTCTGTTTTGCTTGTTCTCCGAGCTGGGCAACAGATTTCCCGCTTGCATCAGTACTGCTCTTCGAGGCTTTTTTGTGCTGCATGTGACTTGAGAATAGAACGCTCATAGTCTGATGACAGCTTTGGCTCGGGTTGATGAAGAGTCTTTAGCATTTTCAACACTTTGGCTTTTTCTTCTTTGGTGCTGGGGAACTCTGGCTCTTTCGGCCGCCTCAGCTTAGCGAAAAACGCTGTCGTTTCCGCATCAACGATCGCCGCAGTCTCCTCTTCAGTACAGTCATAAGCTCTCTTTGGAGGAACCGTTGGTACTTTTGGAAGAGGCTCTTGTTTACGTTTCGGCGATCGCTTACGACGCACAGTAGCGGTACGCTTACGCTTTTTATCCTGAGGCGCCGGCGATGGCTCCCGCGGCGATGGCTGCACCGGAGATTGGTGAGGCGACGGAGCCGGGTGAGGCGACGAAGACGGCTGCCGCGGCGGCGACGACCTCGCTGGAGACGGGTGAGGCGGCGGCGAAGATGGCCTTGGCGTGTGATTTCGAAGCACGATACAATCCTTCGGCCATAGAATGGTGACGTTTTTTTGCGTCACCCAGCACAGTCACATCCCCTTCACCAGCAGGGTAGTGAAGATCCAAAACCTCAAAGGTGGGCATGATTTCATCCACGCCGACAACAGCGTAGCCCTCTGGAACCGGACGACTGTGGTAAGTTGGTGTGGGTCCAATTGTAAGGCATAGCCGACCGCCACCTTCATTGATATGTTCACAACTTTGACATGTAGCTCGCAGTGTGTCATCTCTGTGATATCATCCACTGGGTAGCCAACAGGAGCCATCGTCGGTGCATCATCGGCATCGCCATTGTCATCACCCGGGACCTCGGTGGAAGCCACACTGCTTTTTTCGATTATTCGATAGGCCGGTAGCATCGAATGCAGTGTGCTGCTGAGATGGGCCGGTAGTACTTTGCTCTTTAAGTGAGTTAATTTCATCTTGTTGTTGCTTTAATTGTTCTTCAATTAAACGCATTCGCTCTTTCTGACTTTCTGCTTCAACTGCCGCCCTGTCCTTACTCCTCTGACGGCTTCTATCAGGATATTTCTTCCTCTCTTCGGGAAACCCAGTCCTCCATGATTGGGAGCCTATTGTGCCTCGTGTTCGTCCATCATGTTCCTTATTTCCAAGGGCGAGTGTGAGCTCATCATTCTCTCTATCGGGAATGAAGTCCCCATCTTTAACAGCCTTTACTGCTTTTCTCATCCTCTCGATTGGCAAGGGGTCTTCTTTATGTCGTATGTTATATATACACCTCCCTTCCGAGTCCAACGTGCCCCATGCCCGTAAAACCAATTCCTTGCACGTTCTACCCAATCGTCTGTCTCTGGGGTGATATTTTTATCACGCAGTTCCTGCTCAAGTTTCTCCCACTTAGGAATGCCAACCTTGTAGCCACCTTGCCCCATAGTATGGTGATACTTCTTCTTAGCAGCATTCAGCTTATTCGTTTCAGACATTTTCTTAGCTTTTTCTGATTTCTTGTATTCCACAAACTCATCCCAGAATGGTTTTATCTTCTCAAACTGAATATTCTTGAAATCGGGAGTCTTCTCTTTCACGACATAGTCAATGTGCAATCTTTTCTTCCAGTTGGTGAAACACTGGGCCATCTTCTTCAAAGCCCACTCCCTGACCTTAGCCTCCATGGATCTCCCATGTTGTAAGGCGTCCTCAACTGGATCCTCCGCATTTGGATCCAGCTCTATCTTCGGTAGTTTGAAATTAACCATGAGCCTCTTCCACAGTAAATCTTTGGCGTGGTTAGGGACAAATAAACATGTTCCCACTTCATCCGCTTTAGCAGGCCTATTCCAATTTCTAATGGTGATCGGGATTAAGTCCCTAACGATTACTCCGCATTGTGCCACAAATTTGGTTGCGACAACTTCGGGAGCTGTCGGTCTGCCGTCTTCAGCGACATCTTCGATCCTAAACCTCTCATGGTCTTGCAACTTTTTGGTTGGGCCTCGTCTGCTCTTTTCAGTAGGTTCCTTCGATCCGGAGGGCTAAAAGAAGAAAGATCGTCGTTACTATTTCTATATAGATAGCAGATGATTAATTAATGAATTGATTTATATTACATGCACCTTGCCGGAGCGGTCGTCTTCTCGATTACACAAGGCATCGCCTTCTCCCTCGCGGAAGGCAACACCTTCAACCTCAAACAAGTTGTCTACTCCGGTAAAAAGAGGATCACCCTCACCGGAGTTGTTCAGAAACGTTGATACGTCTAAATTATCTTCCCCACGGATCACACCTTGGATCAACTCTTCCTTTTCTTCGTCTCTGACGTGTGGGTCCATATTTTCTGCATAGGTGGAAAAACGAATAAGTCAAAGCGGCTAAAGGAGAAAGTTAAGTACGGTGTTGAGAGATATAACCCTAATTCAGAGAAACCCTAATATATACATACACAATAATAAAATGAAGAGAAAGGGAAACCGTGTAGTAGATAGGCACATCGTCGAACCCACATGCACCTAAGTTGCTTGAAAATGTGAATCGGGTCTGGGGCTACCCACAGTGACTGACCAGTGGGGCCGAAGACCAATAATACCAAACTAATTAATAAACCTAATAATACCTAACTAATAATAAACCTAATAATCCAAACACCAAAAAGAAAGGGAAACAATCAACACATGGCATCGATGGAATGCTCAAGAAAGTATGGTGATATGACAAGTTAATTTTCATTGGAATGTAACCCTAAGAAATGCTCGACGATTTAATCGGGGTTCCGAGGGGTGAAAACCCTAACTCGGAGAAACTCCGGAACACATGAGAGGGGTGGATTTGTTCTTCTAATTAAACTTGTAATTTAAGTTGTTGAACAATGCATGATTATAGCTTAGATAGCTAGGTTTCATTTTTCTGAACATTTTGATATATTATTCATATTTTTATGACTTATAGATTAAAAGTTATTGAATTTATAAGATTAAAATTATTTCTGAAATTAAAAAAAGGCAAAAAGTTTTTACACCGGGGCGCCAGAAAGAGAGGGGAACAATCAACACATGGCATCGATGCAATGATCAAACAAGGATGATGATATAACAAGTTAATTTGTATTAAAAAGTAACCCAAAGACATGCTCGGCAATTTAAACGGGGTTCCGAGGGGTGAAAACCCTAACTCGGTGAAACTCCGGAGTATATGAGAGGGGTTGATTTTGTTTTCTAATTAAACTTGTCTTGAAAGTTGTTGAACAATGCATGATTATAGCTTAGATAGCTAGGTTTCATTTTTCTGAACATTTTGATATATTATTTGTATTTTTCTGACTTACAGATTAAAATTATTGACTTTTCAATATTCAAAAAAATTTCTGAAAATAAATAAGTCTGGAATTATTTTTTACACCCAGGCAAACTATACACACAAACTGACAGATGGGCCCTGTGCCACATAAGCAGCCACGTGAGCAAAGTGGGACAGAGGGGGCCGTTGGGTGTTTTTTCACCAGGGCAGGGGTTACACACTGCCACTGACGGGTGGGCCTGGTCCACGCCACGCCAGCACCTGCCGTCTCGCCACGTCAGACAGCACCCTTCGCACCCTCCTTCAACACCTGCCGCCACGCCAGCACCCTCCGCCGCCGCCACACACACCCGTCGGCCGAGTCCGGCAGCAGCACCTTGCCCGCCGCCGCACCCGCGCCGCACCACGCCACGCGCAAGAAATCCCGTCGGTGCCTGCCGGCGGCGGCAGGGGAAGAGGGAGGAGGGGGACGGAGGCAGGCTAGAGAGGGGGACGCACCTTCTGGCAGCGACGACGCGCGGCGGTGGTGGCGCTGCTGGCCGGGGACGACGACGCACGGCGGCGGTTGGAGGTGGTGGCGGACGCGCTACTGGCCGGGGACGACGACGACGGCGAGCGCTCAAGGACGGAGGCGACGACGAGCGCTCAAGGACGGAGGCGACGGCGGGGCGGCGGCGTCTCCCTATGTTGTGTGCGGGCGCAGAGAATGGTGAAGGGAAGAAGAGGAACGGGCGCGTCATGTATAAAGGGGAGGGAGAATACGTCCCGGTTGATGGCTCCAACCGGGACTAAAGGGTCACACGTCCCGGTTGGAGCCACCAACCGGGACCTATACTCCAATATTTTCAGGTTGGCGCGCAGGGGCTCTTTAGTCCCGTTGGTGGCTCCAACCGGGACATATTCCCCTGTTTTCAAAAAAATTCAGGTATTTTCTCTCTGTTCCCGCCTTTATTTTTTATTTTGGGGTTTAAATTTGTATTGTTTTTTAAATGATAATTAATTTGGAATTTAGAAAAACTTTAAACATAAAAGTGTTTGGTTTGAATAAATAATTCAAAACCATTTTCTGTTTTAAAAAATAATTAATGTAACCATTTAAAATATGAACCATTTACAATTAAAAATGAATTAACTTAATATTTTTTAATATCAATTTGGAATTTAGAAAAACTTTAAACATAAGAAGTGTATGGATTTGAATAAATAATTCAAAAACATATTCTATTTTTAAAAATAATTAATGTAACCTTTTAAAATGAATTAACTTATATTTTTGAATATTAATTTGGAATTTAGAAAAATTTTAAACATAAAAAGTGTTTGGATTTAAATAAATAATTCAAAAACATTTTCTGTTTTAAAAAATAATTAATGTAACCATTTAAAATATGAACCATTTATAATTAAAAATGAATTAACTTATATTTTTTAATATCAATTGGAATTTAAAAAAACTTTAACATAAGAAGTGTATGGATTTGAATAAATAATTCAAAAACATATTCTATTTTTAAAAATAATTAATGTAACCTTTTAAAATGAATTTACTTTATTTTTGAATATTAATTTGGAATTTAGAAAAATTTTAAACATAAAAGTGTTTGGATTTAAATAAATAATTCAAAACATTTTCTATTTTAAAAAATAATTAATGTAACCATTTAAAATATGAACCATTTACAATTAAAAATGAATTAACTTATATTTTTTTAATATCAATTTGGAATTTAGAAAACTTTAAACATAAGAAGTGTATGGATTTGAATAAATAATTCAAAAACATATTGTATTTTTAAAAAATAATTAATGTAACCTTTTAAAATGAATTAACTTATATGCCCGTTTTTTACGAATTTATTATGCCCGTTTTGAATTATCTGAATTTCTAACTATGGTCGAACCGGTGTGCATGAAGATAGGGGACGGGCATCGTTAGAACTTGCATTGGATCTCTGAAGAAACCACATATTGCGAGTCTAAAAATGATTTTTTCAAAAAATCACGGGCGATAGATCATGTACCTGTAGTACAAACCGGACCCACTTCCTACCGATTCGGCAGACATTTTTGTCCTTTTTACCCGGGATGGACGAAAAGGTTTGAGATGTACCGGTTGGGATATAGTCCATGTAAGGTGGTCTAGTATTTTAGGAAAATAGGACGGTAGCATTCTGAAACGGCATTTTGGTGGTTACTTCACAAAACGACCCGTTTTTTGCGCTCGGAAAATGGAAAAGGGATTTTCCGTGCGACAAAAAGGAAAACTTCCTCCTGCAACATTGTTCTACATACCAATGTCCACACACATGCATAATATGGGCACAACATCACAAACTATGCCGTGATTCAGCACATAACATCGGTCATTTGGACCGAAAGCCATGAAACCTCGAACATGATAGGTCATTTTGTGAAGGTTTTTTCGAAACATGATCAATATACCAAGTCTGGTATTTTTTCCTTTCAACTATGTAACATAATATGACACCACGCGAAGGATTTTCATTGTTCGGATTTTTTTTTTTGAATTTATTATGCCCGTTTTGAATTATCTAAATTTCTAACTATGGTCGAACCGGTGTGCATGAAGATAGGGGACGGGCATCGTTAGAACTTGCATTGGATCTCTAAAGAAACCACATATTGCGAGTCTAAAAATGATTTTTTCAAAAAATCACGGGCGATAGATCATGTACCTGTAGTACAAACCGGACCCACTTCCTGCCGATTCGGCAGACATTTGTCCTTTTTACCCGGGATGGACGAAAAGGTTTGAGATGTACCGGTTGGGATATAGTCCATGTAAGGTGGTCTAGTATTTTAGGAAAATAGGACGGTAGCATTCTGAAACGGCATTTTGGTGGTTACTTCACAAAACGACCCGTTTTTTGCGCTCGGAAAATGGAAAAGGGATTTTCCGTGCGACAAAAAGGAAAACTTCCTCCTGCAACATTGTTCTACATACCAATGTCCACACACATGCATAATATGGGCACAACATCAGAAACTATGCCGTGATTCAGCACATAACATCGGTCATTTGGACCGAAAGCCATGAAACCTCGAACATGATAGGTCATTTTGTGAAGGTTTTTTCGAAACATGATCAATATACCAAGTCTGGTATTTTTCCTTTCAACTATGTAACATAATATGACACCACGCGAAGGATTTTCATTGTTCGGATTTTTTTACGAATTTATTATGCCCGTTTTGAATTATCTGAATTTCTAACTATGGTCGAACCGGTGTGCATGAAGATAGGGGACGGGCATCGTTAGAACTTGCATTGGATCTCTGAAGAAACCACATATTGCGAGTCTAAAAATGATTTTTTCAAAAAATCACGGGCGATAGATCATGTACCTGTAGTACAAACCGGACCCACTTCCTGCCGATTCGGCAGACATTTGTCCTTTTTACCCGGGATGGACGAAAAGGTTTGAGATGTACCGGTTGGGATATAGTCCATGTAAGGTGGTCTAGTATTTTAGGAAAATAGGACGGTAGCATTCTGAAACGGCATTTTGGTGGTTACTTCACAAAACGACCCGTTTTTTGCGCTCGGAAAATGGAAAAGGGATTTTCCGTGCGACAAAAAGGAAAACTTCCTCCTGCAACATTGTTCTACATACCAATGTCCACACACATGCATAATATGGGCACAACATCACAAACTATGCCGTGATTCAGCACATAACATCGGTCATTTGGACCGAAAGCCATGAAACCTCGAACATGATAGGTCATTTTGTGAAGGTTTTTTCGAAACATGATCAATATACCAAGTCTGGTATTTTTCCTTTCAACTATGTAACATAATATGACACCACGCGAATGATTTTCATTGTTCGGATTTTTTTTGAATTTATTATGCCCGTTTTGAATTATCTGAATTTCAAACTATGGTCGAACCGGTGTGCATGAAGATAGGGGACGGGCATCGTTAGAACTTGCATTGGATCTCTGAAGAAACCACATATTGCGAGTCTAAAAATGATTTTTTCAAAAATCACGGGCGATAGATCATGTACCTGTAGTACAAACCGGACCCACTTCCTGCCGATTCGGCAGACATTTGTCCTTTTTACCCGGGATGGACGAAAAGGTTTGAGATGTACCGGTTGGGATATAGTCCATGTAAGGTGGTCTAGTATTTTAGGAAAATAGGACGGTAGCATTCTGAAACGGCATTTTGGTGGTTACTTCACAAAACGACCCGTTTTTTGCGCTCGGAAAATGGAAAAGGGATTTTCCGTGCGACAAAAGGAAAACTTCCTCCTGCAACATTGTTCTACATACCAATGTCCACACACATGCATAATATGGGCACAACATCACAAACTATGCCGTGATTCAGCACATAACATCGGTCATTTGGACCGAAAGCCATGAAACCTCGAACATGATAGGTCATTTTGTGAAGGTTTTTTTCGAAACATGATCAATATACCAAGTCTGGTATTTTTCCTTTCAACTATGTAACATAATATGACACCACGCGAAGGATTTTCATTGTTCGGATTTTTTTTGAATTTATTATGCCCGTTTTGAATTATCTGAATTTCAAACTATGGTCGAACCGGTGTGCATGAAGATAGGGGACGGGCATCGTTAGAACTTGCATTGGATCTCTGAAGAAACCACATATTGCGAGTCTAAAAATGATTTTTTCAAAAAATCACGGGCGATAGATCATGTACCTGTAGTACAAACCGGACCCACTTCCTGCCGATTCGGCAGACATTTGTCCTTTTCTACCCGGGATGGACGAAAAGGTTTGAGATGTACCGGTTGGGATATAGTCCATGTAAGGTGGTCTAGTATTTTAGGAAAATAGGACGGTAGCATTCTGAAATGGCATTTGGTGGTTACTTCACAAAACGACCCGTTTTTTGCGCTCGGAAAATGGAAAAGGGATTTTCCGTGCGACAAAAAGGAAAACTTCCTCCTGCAACATTGTTCTACATACCAATGTCCACACACATGCATAATATGGGCACAACATCACAAACTATGCCGTGATTCAGCACATAACATCGGTCATTTGGACCGAAAGCCATGAAACCTCGAACATGATAGGTCATTTTGTGAAGGTTTTTTTCGAAACATGATCAATATACCAAGTCTGGTATTTTTCCTTTCAACTATGTAACATAATATGACACCACGCGAAGGATTTTCATTGTTCGGATTTTTTTTGAATTTATTATGCCCGTTTTGAATTATCTGAATTTCAAACTATGGTCGAACCGGTGTGCATGAAGATAGGGGACGGGCATCGTTAGAACTTGCATTGGATCTCTGAAAAAACCACATATTGCGAGTCTAAAAATGATTTTTTCAAAAATCACGGGCGATAGATCATGTACCTGTAGTACAAACCGGACCCACTTCCTGCCGATTCGGCAGACATTTGTCCTTTTTACCCGGGATGGACGAAAAGGTTTGAGATGTACCGGTTGGGATATAGTCCATGTAAGGTGGTCTAGTATTTTAGGAAAATAGGACGGTAGCATTCTGAAACGGCATTTTGGTGGTTACTTCACAAAACGACCCGTTTTTTTGCGCTCGGAAAATGGAAAAGGATTTTCCATGCGACAAAAAGGAAAACTTCCTCCTGCAACATTGTTCTACATACCATGTCCACACACATGCATAATATGGGCACAACATCACAACTATGCCGTGATTCAGCACATAACATCGGTCATTTGGACCGAAAGCCATGAAACCTCGAACATGATAGGTCATTTTGTGAAGGTTTTTTCGAAACATGATCATTGTTCGGCACACATTTAGTCCCGGATGTAGTCACAAACCGGGACTAAAGGGATTGTGGCAGAGTGGGCCAGACAACACTAATAATAGGGGTGAGTGTCGACAATATGTCGTGCGGCTTGTACCTTGTCCCGGATGGTGTCACCAACCGGGACTAAAGATGAACCTTTAGTCCCGGTTGGAGACACCAACCGGGACTAAAGATGAGTCAGCACTAATAATAGGGGTGAGTGTCGATATTATGTCGTGAGTGTCGACATTATGCCGAGCTGCTTGTACTATAAATATGCATCCTTGTGAGTCCAGTCCTCCAGCCAGTTTGAGGCATCTCCAAGATGGTTTTAGAGAGCAGGGACACCACTACGGCCAGTTTCAGGGAGATGCCGACGGAGCCCAGTCCTCCGGCATCTCCGAGAAACTGGTCATAGAGGCACTCCCTAATATGTGAAATTAGTTAGCTCCGAGGCGTATTGATCTAGTTAGTGAAGTTACAAGCTGCAAGATGGTTTTCGAGAGCAGGGACACACTGCGGCCAGTTTCAGGGAGATGTCGATGGAGCCCAGTCCTCCGGCATCTCCGAGAAACTGGTCATAGAGGCACTCCCTAATATGTGAAATTAGTTAGCTCCGAGGCGTATTGATCTAGTTAGTGAAGTTACAAGCTGCAAGATGGTTTTCGAGAGCAGGGACACCACTGCGGCCAGTTTCAGGGAGATGCCGACGGAGCCCAGTCCTCCGGCATCTCCGAGAAACTGGTCATAGAGGCACTCCCTAATATGTGAAATTAGTTAGCTCCGAGGCGTATTGATCTAGTTAGTGAAGTTACAAGCTGCAAGATGGTTTTCGAGAGCAGGGCCACCACTACGACCAGTTTCAGGGAGATGCCGACGGAGCCCAGTCCTCCGGCATCTCCAAGAAACTGGTCATAGAGCACTCCCGGTCCAGCCACAAAATGGGACTAACACTCAAGACATTTATTAATATTAAAAACTGAGACTACAAAACCCGGACTAAAGGCCACAAACCGCGAAAGATATCCTTCGGTCAAGCCACAAACCGCGAAAGACATGAACTAGAGTTACATAATATGAGCATGAACTTCTTGGCATATGTCATTCCTTATGACCGCTTTAGACGTAACCATGAAGCATCTTCTTTACTTAACGGAATGCTTGGGTCAGTTTTCACTGTGAAGGGCGGAATTTCATCAAACTTATTATGATCTTCTGACATGTCTGTCTTGTCCTCGATTCCCACGATGTTTCTTTTCCCTGAAAGAACTATGTGACGCTTTGGCTCATCATATGATGTATTCGTTTGCATATTTTTTTTCTTTTTTTTCGGTCTGGAGGACATGTCCTTCACATAGAAAACCTGAGACACATCATTGGCTAGGACGAATGGTTCATCTCTATAACCAAGATTGTTGAGATCCACTGTTGTCATTCCGTACAACTGGTCTATCTTTACCCCTTCCCCATTCAGGTTGACCCATTTGCAGCGAAACAAAGGGACCTTAAAAGAGACTCCATAGTCTAGTTCCCATATCTCCTCTCTATGTAACCATAATATGTGTCCTTTTGTCCATTCTCGTCTATTGCATCAAAGCGGACACCACTATTTTGGTTGGTGCTCTTTTTATCTTGGGCGATCGTGTAGAATGTATTCCCATTTATTTCGTACCCTTGGAAATTCAATACAGTAGAAGATGGTGACGCGGCCAACAAGTATAGCTGATCTCCAACAGTGGTGTCATTCAAGAGATGTGTCCGCATCCAACCACCGAAAGACTTCATGTGTTCATCTGTAATCCATGATTCAGGCTTCCCCGGGTTTTTGGAGCGTACAATATTCTTGTGTTCCTCGATATACGGAGCTGCCAAGGTGGAATTATGTAGAACTGTGTAGTGTGCTTTAGTGAAAGAATCCCCGTCCCTACATATCATTGCTTTCTTTCCCAGCGTGCCTTTTCCACTTAGTCTTCCCTCATGCCGCGAGTCAGAAACACCAATCGGCTTAAGGTCAGGAATAAAGTCAACACAAAACTCAATGACCTCCTCTGTTCCATATCCCTTGGAGATGCTTCCTTCTGGTCTAGCACGGTTATGAACATATTTCTTTAAGACTCCCATGAACCTCTCAAAGGGGAACATATTGTGCAGAAATACCGGACCGAGAATGGCAATCTCTTCCACTAGATGAACCAGGAGATGCGTCATAATATTGAAGAAGGATGGTGGGAACACCAATTCAAAACTAACAAGACATTGTACCACATCCTTCTGTAACCTTGGCAGAATATCTGGATTGATTACCTTCTGAGATATTGCATTGAGGAATGCACACAGCTTCACAATGGGTACTCGAACATTTTCCGGTAGAAGCCCCCTCAATGCAATCGGAAGCAACTGCGTCATAATCACGTGACAGTCATGAGACTTCAGGTTTTGGAACTTTTTCTCTGCCATATTTATTATCCCCTTTATATTAGATGAGAAGCCCGACGGCACCTTGATACTGTAAAGGACTTCAAAAAAGATTTCCTTCTCTGCTTTGGTAAGAGCATAGCTGGCACGACTTAAGTGACGCCCTTTATCCGTCTTGTTATCTGTATGCATGTTCTTTGGGTCTTTCATAATTTGTTGGTCCTCCCGTGCTTCAGGTGTATCTTTTGTCTTACCATACACGCCTAGGAATCCTAGCAGGTTCACGCAGAGATTCTTCGTCACGTGCATCACGTCGATTGAAGAGCGGACACGCAGGACTTTCCAATATGACAGCTCCCAAAATATAGATTTCTTCTTCCACATGGGTGCGTGTCCTGTAGCGACGTCGTTCGGAACTGATTGACCGCCGGGACCCTTTCCAAAGATTACTTCTATGTCCTTGACCATACCAAATACACCATCACCAGCAGGGAGTTCAGGCTTCTTCCGGTGATCTGCCTCACCTTTAAAATGCTTGCCTTTCTTTCTTACGGGATGATTGGTCGGAAGAAATCGTCGATTCGCTAGGTACACAACCTTCTTGCATTTATGCAAATATGTACCTTCTGTCTTATCTAAACAGTGGGTGCATGCCTTATATCCTTTGTTTGTCTGTCCTGAAAGGTTACTAAGCGCAGGCCAATCATTGATGGTTACGAATAACAACCCTCGTAGATTAAATGGCTCCTGTTTGTTCTCATCCCACGCACGTACACCTGGTTTGCCCCACAACTGTAAGAGTTCTTCAACTAATGTCCTAAGGTACACATCAATGTCGTTGCCCGGTTGCTTCGGGCCTTGGATGAGCACTGGCATCATAATGAACTTACGCTTCATGCACAACCAAGGAGGCAGGTTGTAGATACATAGAGTCACGGGCCAGGTGCTGTGACTGCAGCTCTGCTCCCCAAAAGGATTCATGCCATACGTACTTAGACCAAACCATAAGTTCCTTGCGTCACCTGCAAAGTCTGGGAAGTCTCTCTCGATTTTTCTCCACTGTGACCCATCAGCAGGGTGTCTCAACTCCCCGTCTTTCTTACGGTCTTCTTTGTGCCATCGCAACAACCTGGCATGCTCTTTGTTTCTGAACATGCGTTTCAACCTTGGTATTATAGGAGCATACCACATAACCTTAGCAGGAACCCTCTTCCGAAGGGCTCTCCCTCAACATCACCAGGGTCATCTCGTCTGATCTTATACCGCAACGCGTTGCATACCGGGCATTTATCTAAATTCTCATACTCCTTACCGCGGTAGAGGATGCAGTCATTAATGCATGCATGTATCTTTTGCACATCTAATCCCAGAGGACAGAGAGTCTTCTTTGCTTCGTAGGTACTCTCGGGAAGTTCGTTATGTTTTGGAAACTTTGGCTTCATTATTTTCAGCATCTTTTCAAATGAGGAGTCAGTTAGACCACACTCTGCCTTCCATCGCAACAATTCCAGTGTGGTACCGAGCTTTGTGCTGCCATCTTCACAATTTGGGTACAACAATTTCTTGTGATCTTCTAACATGCCCTCTAACTTCAACTTCTCATTTTCTATTTCACAGTCTCGCTTTGCATCAGAAATGACCCTACCAAGTTCATCAGCCGGCTCATCTGATGCCCGTTCTTCACCTTTTTCCTCTCCATTGTCTTCCATTGCAGTATCACTGTATTCAGGAAACATATGATGATAGTTGTTATCATCATCTTCTTCTTCACCATCTTCCATCATAACCCCTCTTTCCCCGTGCTTGGTCCAGCAATTATAGTTGGGCATGAAACCTTTCATAATCCGGTGGCCGCGAATGATTTTCGAGGAAGAGTACTCCTTGTTGTTCCGACATTGAACACATGGACAACGTATAAATCCATTCTCTTTGTTTGCCGTAGCCACATCGATAAATTTATCCACGCCTTTGATATACCCGGCTACCCGCCGGTCACCGTACATCCATTCCCGACCGTTCATCTGCATCATATAAGTAAGTTTATCAAAAAACAGGACATCATAAATAGTGAAATAACCAATTCACACCGACACACGAATTGTATCAATGACCTAGAAAAGATAAGATTGCTAACCTCGATCGAGGGAAATAAAGAGGAGAAAGCTCAAGTGCGTCTCGGACACCTTCTATATTTTTGTTCTATGAGAAATTCAACGGGATTTTTCACTCAAACATTTCAACAAACACCTTCAATGCATGCATGAGAAAAAACTAGCACACACCCTCACACCTTACACCATTCGAAAAAACAGAGTGGAGGCAGAGGGGCTGGAGCGTTGCATTTATAGAGGGCAAGGGGTCTTTAGTCCCGGTTGGAGCCAGCAACCGGGACTAAAGGTGCGTGCCACGCCACGTGGCTGTGGCCAAACCTTTAGTCCCGGTTGGTGGCTCCAACCGGGACGCATGCCCCCTTACCAACCGGGACCCATGCCCCCTGGCCCCGTGCCCGCTCCAACCGGGACGCGTGCCAGCATTAGTCCCGGTTGGTGGCGCAACCGGGACTAATGCTCCGAGGGGTCGCGAACGGATGACCCTTTTTCCGAGGTTTTCGCTTCATTTTCATTCCTAGTACAGATTATAAGTACTACTAGCCCATGTTACGGATGACATGTGTGGCAAGGGCCACAAGTAAGTGGCATAGCATATAGTATTTTCACGTTCAATGATATTGCCATCTATAATAAAATTAGAATAGGTGACGGGATGCTATTTCTCAAACCAGTAAATATAAAAAATATCGTTACTAATTCTTGCTCCAACAGCTATCTTACTCTATTGTAATGTTGTCTGAATGATCCTTCTAGTTTTGTATCTAGTGAGGTTGCCACACACCTCCAGTAAGAATAATATTACCATCCTTATCACCTTCAGAATGTAGTTTTTCAAACTAAGTTCCGGATTAGTAGATGTTGAAAAAAGAGTGAGGCATCAATATGAAAAAAGAGTTTTTCAAGCTAAGCTTCCCAAAGAAGTGAGGCATCAATATGAAAAAAAGAGTTGACCCACATAAGCAGAGAGAGTCTAACAAAGCTCTTGCATGCACTTGCACATTGTCGTTAATTCATAAATATAATTTATGAAAGACGTGTTATCCGTACATCTTCATCGGAAAAGAATTAATAGAAGGAGAACTGGACAATGCAAAGATCTTCTTCGGCTGTAGAAGAAAAAATCTTTAGTAGGACACTTTTGCTTTGGTGTCCACCCCTTATTTTCAAACTTTGACGATAAAAACTCAGTACCCATTCGTTTCTAAGGCCGTACGAATCCATCCAAACCCTGTATGGTCCTCTTATACTTATATTCATCGTATGCGTATACTCACATATCTGTGGGACGTAGAAATTGGAAGCTATATAGAAGCAGCAACAAAATTTTAAAACATGGCATGTAAAGACGTAGATCGTGATAACAGGAGATGCGATCAGTCGCTGAGAACGTGGAGTATATCCAGCTTAACCGAGTATACTTATACAAAGATATATGTATCCTATGGATTTCGACGGGTAAAAAAAAACTGGCGTGTGCAAACTTAAGTTTGAGAAGGGAGAAGGGGACACCGAAGCACACCTCTTAGTGAGAAGAAGATTACCATTGAGAAGAACATTGTTGACCGAGATCGACCGAGAAGAAGAAGATTGTGGAGAAGTTAAACTGCCAAAGAAAGGGAATAGATAGACATTTTTTTTGCGAATCAATTGATAGACATGGTATAGATGATCCAGGGGCTACAAAAGGTGCCAAACAACAGCTGCATGCGTAGCAAATGCAACACAAGAAACGAAACCCAGAATGGGGCTAAACCTTCCCACTTGTCTTTCACCATCTCACAAAAAAATTCTTGTCTCAACCAAGATAATTCAAAAGAGAATTGTGATTTATTACCTAAATGGGCATGTTGGTTAGAATCAACTAATAATGGTGTATGGTCTAAACCTGACCTCGTCAGCGCTCTAACCATTATGAGGGGAAATTTCTATTCTCCCTCCACACTCAAGCAAAATTTAATCTAATTTGATGGCTTTGATTGATGGTTTATAATTTTCAGAAAGTTAGGTCTAGATGGGTACGACACGTGTAGGGGGAGCTCGAGGGGCTCCCATGGCGATTTCCCCCCTACCACTGCGCGGGACCTGCTCCGACCTCTCCTATTCCAACCCTCACCCCTGTCCCTCGGGCGCGTGGCGAGCACAATGCTGCGACCCCACCCGCGGGCGGTGGTGTGTGGTTTACGTTTCCGCCATGTGCGAATTTCTCCACTGCCGACGATATTGCTTCACCCACCCGCTCAACTCCGACGGCTTCCTCGCCATCTCCGACCTCTACCCCGCCTTCGCCCCCGCTCGCTTGCCTCCTTCCGGCAAAGAGATCTACACGCTTGGCTCTGGCGATCCCAGCCTATGGAGAAGCGGATGAGCCGGGTTGCAGCTCAGTTACTTGCGAGAAGGGGTAACAGGCCCTGCTCCTTGAGGAGGAAGGTGGAGTGCGAGGACGCTTCATCGGCGACGGGCGCAATCCTGCTCCAATCGGTCGATTGGGAGAGGAAAAGGGCTCGACGAGCTCGTTCGGCAAGAGGAAATTGCGAGACTCTGGCGCTGGGGATTTGCACATTGACTCCTTCTTCGACCTCTCCGGCGTTGACCGGGGGATCAGGGAGGAGCTCGTGTGCCGCCCTGCGAAATGTGCGGCGCTCTCATAATCTCGGTGACTTCTTCGACAACCTGCACCAAGTTCTATCGCGAATTGGACGAGCCCTGATCCCTGCGGTGTTGGATAAGAGTAAGCGTGGCCTCCCTCGAGGATCTACAACCAGGAAGATGGCGTCAAGGTCGGATCCATCATCGTTGGTGGCAGGGGATCAGCCCATGTTTTTGCTTCCACTACGGCTAGAACAGGGGAAGTTATCCTTCCGAGACGTGATGGCTGCGATGACTTTATTGGCCCTCCGACAAGGCTCGGTCAATGTGGGTGCGGTCGTGTACCCCCACATGGAGGAAAGACAAACCCCGGAGAATCTGTGCTGTTAGAAAACGAACCACATGGCTGATACCTCAGAAACGTATCTATAATTTTTGATGTTCCATGCTTGTTTAGTATCTACTTTGCTTTGCTTTATCTACATTTTGAGGTGTTTTTAGATGTTTTCTAGTACTAACCTATTAACAAGATGTCACGGTGCCAGTTGCATGTTTTCTTCTGTTTTTGGTTTCACAAAGGTAGAAAATCAATATTCTCGGAATTGGATGGAACAAAAGCCAAAGCCAATATTTTACCGTGGGGAACACGCAGCCAGAAGACGAGACGGAGGAGGGCCTCTAGGGGGTCACACACCCTAGCTGTGCGGGTGGGCCCACCCCGCGCCTGAGGGGGTGCAGCCACCTCGGACACCCTCTCAGCCTCCCTCTTGTCCTATAAGAAGCCCCTGATGCCTAAACCCTAAGGACCCGATCAATATTCAATGAAACCTTCTGTAGCTGCCACCTCCATCGTCCCTAGATCAGGGGGATCTGAAGCTCTTCCCGGCACCCTGCCAGAGGGGAGATCATCCTGGAGGCCTTCTTCTTCATCATGCCAGCCTCGGGTATGAAGCGTGAGTAGTTCCACCTTGGACTACGGGTCCATGTAGTAGCTAGATGGTTGTATCTCCTCCTTTGTGCTTTCATGTCTAGATTTTGTGAGCTCCGTTCATGATCAAGACCTCATCTATTTGTAATCATGCATGTTGTGTTTGTAGGGATCCAATGGATATTGAGATTACTATGTCAGATTGATTAATGGTTTTGTCTTATTGATTATATCATGTTTGTGTTGTTTGTCATCTTGCATGCTCTCCGTTGTTAGTAGATATCTTGGCCAAGTAGATGCTAGTGACTCCAGGAGGGGGTATTTATGCTCGATAGTGGGTTCATGCCTCTATTTAATCTAAGGGAAGTGATAGAAATCTCTAAGGTTGTAGATATACTGTTGCCACTAGGGAGAAAACAACGGTCTCTTATTCATGGAGCAAGTGGATTGTTTACCTTACACACTTTGCTTAAAGCAGTTGTCTGTTGCTTGTAACTTAATACTGGAGGGGGTTCGGATGATAACCCAAAGGTGGACTTCTAGTCATAGATGTAGTTGGATGGCGGTCTATGTATCTTGTTGTATTTACCACTCAAATATCATAGGATCATGAATGATTAGAATTGCATTGTTATGCCTTGCTCAGTCCTATCAATTGCCCTGTTGTAATTTGTTTACCCAGCATGCCATGTTTGTTTATCTAAGGAGAACACCTCTAGTGAACTATGGACCCCAGTCCAATCTTTACCATTGATACATCTTCCACTATTACTGTTTACTTGTTGAAAACCACCATTACCTTCCACACCATACAGTTAAACCTTTGTTACAACAAACCGGTGAGATTGCAACCTCACTGTTCGTTGGGGCAAAGTCTTGAGTTTGTGTTGTGTAGGTCTCCAAGTTGCTAGCAACAACGTTGAGTCGTTTCCTTCGTCCTACTGGTTCGATAACCTCGGTTTCTTACTGAGGGAAAACTTGCTGATGTGCTCATCATACCTTCCTCTTGGGGTCTCCCAACGAAGTATTCACGCACTCATCATTGGCCTGGAGCTCACGTGCGCTAGGGATGAGGATGATGCTGATAGAGCATGGGGATTTTTCTTTGGGAAAATCTAGGAAGACGAAGATACCCCTCCTAGGGTTTGGGCACCTACAACTACCCCACCCACCCTACTTGTCTGGATCCAGAAAGAGCTTGTCCAAAGCCGCTCCTTCATGGTGGCGGACTTCTTTCCCCTTTCCCCTGAAGACGAACCCGGTTTGGGATCTTGCATATTCTTGAGTGCTGAGAGCTGGCAGCAAATCCCCAAGCCTTCATTCGCACAGATCCTTGAAGCTTGCATCATGGCAGACAAGGGCCGAGGCAGAGGAAGATGGAGGGGTGGAAACAACCGAGGCGAGAAATGGCAGCAGGCTCCTCCGCAGCAAAATCTGCATCCCCCTTTGGGTATGGTTTCCAGCAACCTCCTCCAAACCAGAAAATCCAGACGATGCCCCCTTAGTATGGTTCTTTTCTTCCCTTCGGTTTTACTCCTTGGCGGAATGGGAAGCTCCTGATCCCTGCTTTCGAGGGGCAATTCTCAGTGCCATGACAGCAGCCGCCTCTAGGGTTTACTAGGCAATGGATGCCCCAACAGGGGCTGCAACCTCCCCAACAAAAAATCAGGGGAACAACCGTAACTCGTAGCCTGGGAAGAATCAGAAGCATAAGAACAAAGATGTAGGCAAAGGGGGTGACTCCAAGTCTCAGGATAGTGCCCCTCATTTAATTGCTTCTGCTGATTCAGGTTCTGCTGCTGCTGAGAAGAATGATAACTATGCTGAAGTGATCTGTTATACTTGTGGTAAACCAGGACACCACAAAGTTGTCTGTGTTTCCCCCAAAACTTGCTTTATCTGCAGTTCGTTGGAACATGAGGTGGATGCCTGCCCAGTCAAGAAACAACCACAACAGCTTGCTAATTGTTGGTAGTGCTTCATCAGGACCGGGGTTCTATCACATTGAGTTGCTCTATCATATTTCTGAGATACCTCCTCCAAATAATGTGGTCTAGGTTTATGTGGATCATGGAAGCATCACAAAAGAGGAGCTATACCAGAATCCATCCACTGTCTACAGAACCAACTGGCCTTGGCAGATTAGATGTTTTGATGAATGGTCCTACCTGGTGAAATTACCACCTCACCTCAAGGTTGATGGAATAGATGGATACCCTAGCTTTGGTCTTCCTAAGGAAGGTGTTTTTGTTAAGGTCCATGTGTGGAATGGTGCTTTGGATTACTATGTTGAGCTCTAGGATGTATGGCTATAGATAAAAGGCCTAAATCAAGCTTGGTGTAAATGGTCATCCCTTATGCAGTTTGTGACTGCTTTTGGTATCATGCAAGATGTGGACTGGTATGGAATGTTTAGGTCCTTTTATGAAACTGTCAGAGTGAAGATTAAGTGTAGAGATCACACTAAAATCCTTACTACTAGAATATTTGAGGTTGGTGGAGTGATGTTCCATATACACTTTGCTGTTGAGGGGCCTGCAAGTGTGGTCAATGTGGAATATGAGGATCCTGATAATATTCATCCTCCCAACCCTGATGAACACAGTGATCAATAGGAAGATCAGACACCTGAAGCCAAGAAAAACTCAAACAAGATGGACACTAAAACTAGTGCTGGGGGGAGTACTAGTATTACTGCTACTGCCCAACAAAAGAGTAATGAGAAGAGTGCCTCCAAACAGAAGTCTCTAGCTTCTCTAGCTGACAAAGTTCTGGAGGCTGCCTGTTGCTACGTGGACAGTAAATAAACTTTGCCTTGATCTAGCAAACTTATCCCCATTGCTGATGAGGAATCTATTGCAAAGAACAAAGTGATGGACTGGATGCAGAATTATCAAGCAGATGAAACTTGTGTCAACCTAATACAGGAAATGGAGCTGGCTAATGAAAACACCATGTTCTATGAAGACCCAGATAGGGAGCTCTGCCAGGAGGAGTTGTTGTGCCATGAGTTGGAGAATGAAATAAATGTCAAGAATCAAGCACACAAAATAAGGTGGGGGCCAGTGTTGGGTCCAAGAAAAAGCTCAAGGTTCAGGGATACAGAAGGGAAGACAATGTTGCAAAAAGCCAAATAAATCACCATGAAGAGAAATCTTGAAAAAACAACTTCTTCTTCAACAATAATGAAAGGTATTGTTCAGAAAAATCCCTTTAATGTTTTAGCTCCTAGTAATATTATTGGAATGGCCAATACTGTGGGTGTTGACATTCCCAGTCTTGATGATTGTTCCTCTGTTGCTTCTTTTACAACATACATATGCCCCCAATAATGTTTCCTCTTTGCATGTATCTCACAACACAAATCATCTGGAGTATGGCGTGTATGAAAAAGATTTTCCTGATGCACTAGGATGGTCTCTTATAGGTAAACATAGGTGGGGCAAGCACCCCAAGAAACTAAATTTTAAATGAATAGTGTCTTTTGGAATCCCAGGGGAACTCAAGCCCCTGGTAGGAAGAGTGCCCTTATTGATTTACTTAATAAGACTTATGCTCATTATGTTGGGTTCCAAGAGACAAAGAAAGAATCTATATCTAGCAACTATTTGAACTCTCTAGTGGACAGTAGGATTTTTGAATGGAAAGACCTACCTATTGTTGGCTTTGCTGGAGGCATAGTGGCAGTTGTGGACTTAGATTATTTTGATGTGATTAGTTGGCAAGTTAGAGATTTTTTTATTTCTGTTGTTGCTAGGCTAAAGGCCAAATATGTTGTGATTAGGATTATCACCGATTATGGCTCTTCCTTTGAGGATAAAAAAGAGGCTTTTATTTCTGAATTACATAGTCTCTTGTTGATTATAGTGGTAACACTATCATTGGTGGTGACTTTTATATTGTCATATTCCAAAGTGATAAGAGAAATTGTAGCATTGATCACAAATGGAGTGATAAGTTTAATGCATGGATTGATTTTTGGAGTCTGATTGAGGTTAAACTCAATAATAGGAAGTTTGCTTGGGGAACAATAGAGAAAATTTGATTATGTCCAATATTGACAAAGTTTTCTGTAATGTAGAATTTGATGAAAATTTCCCCCTTGCTTCTATTAGAGATCTGCCTAGGCTGGGTAGTGACGACACACCAATTCTGTGGGAATCTGGCTGTGAGTTCAAACCCGAGTCTGCCACTTATAGATTTGAGAAGTGGTGGCTGATGAGAGGTGATTTTAAAAATCTTGCCACTAAAAACTGGTCTAATCCAATTAAAGGTAAAGATGGAGTGGATGTTTGGCAGAATAAGACCAGGAGGTTTAGATGTTGGTCTAAAGGGTGGAGTAGAAATATTGAATCTGATCTTAGAACCCTTAAAAAGGATCTCATGGAAGAATATGATTTGTTAGATGTCAAGTCTGAATCAACAGAGCTCTCTGCTGATGAGCAAGCAAGACTAAAACAAATCTATCCAAAATGAATATACTCTGGTTAAAAGAGGAAGTTAAAGCAAAACAAAGATCTAGGGATAGGGATATTAAGGAAGGGGATAGAAATACATCATATTTTCATGTTGTCTCTAATCAGAGAAGGAGGAAAATGCTAGTACACTCTCTGGATAGGCCTAATGGGACTGTGCAGGACGAGAAGGAGGAAAATGCTACCTCTTTCTATAAGGATCTCTTCAAAAAGGAAGAATCTTCTGGTTGTACTCTTTTTGAAAATTTCTTCTCCCCTAGTAAGGAAGTTTCTCCGGAACAAAACCAGACTCTTGAGGCCCCATTTACTGAGGAGGAGGTTAAACAAGATGTGTTTGGCTCTTACTCGGATGGGTCCCCTGGTCCTGATGGTCTTTCTTTTCTTTTTTATCATCACTTCTAGGATGTGATTAAGAAAGTCCTTATGGCTATATTTGATTCCTTTTACTAGGGCAAAATATATATATATATATATATATATAGGTTGAACTTTGCCTTTCGACTCTCATCCAAAAAGAGCCTGAAGCTAGTAGTATGAAGAAATTTCGCCCTATTAGCTTACTTAACTGTGTCTTTAAGATCTTTACTAAAGTCCTTACTAATAGGTTTGCCTTGCTGATACATCATAAACGTATCTATAATTTTTGATGCTCCATGCTTGTTTTGTATCAACTTTCTTATGTTTTGTCTACACTTTGAGGCATTTTTATACATTTTTTGGAACTAACCTATGGACAAGATGCCGCAGTGCTAGTTGCCCGTTTTCTGTTGTTTTTGGTTTCAGAAAAGCTAGTAAGGAAATATTCTCGGAATTGGACGAAACGAAGTTCGATTGTCCTATTTTTCCAGACACGAGAAGGAGTCCCAAGAAGAGACGGAGGAAGGCCAGGAGGCAGCCACACCCCTTGGTGGCGCCCCCTCTAGCCGCATCAGGGTAGGGTGTGGGCCCCTAGTCCACCTCTTGACATCGCCATTCCGCCTATATAAAGCCCCCGATGCAGAAACCCTAAATCATCCAGCCTTAATCCACGAAAACTTCCGCAACGCCGCCACCACCGAAAAGGAGATTCTGGGGACAAAAGTCTCTGTCCCGGCACCCTGCCAGGATAGGGAATTGCCACCGGAGCCATCTCCATCGATCTCCACCGCCATGTCCATCGCTGTTGCCGACTCCCATGATGAGGAGGGAGTAGCTCTCCCTCGAGGCTAAGGAATCTACCGGTAGCTATGTGTTCATCTATATATATATATGTGAAATAGCCTGCTAAACACGGGTATAGCTGCGCATAGCGTATCCACCGTTGATTCTATCCTCTTTTGATATAGGGAGCACATGTATCCAGACCCAGGATTTGTCTAAGAACTAACGCCGTTAGTGTTCCTTTGGCATGCATGCATGAAGCCCTACCAAAACAAAGCTTGTCTAATTTTGTTTACATGAGGCAAACCCTAACGAGCAACATGCAAAACAAAGCTTGTCTAATTTCGTTTGCATGAGGCAAACCCTAACGAGGAACATGCAAAACAAAGCTTGTCTATTTTCGTTTGCATGAGGCAAACCCTAACGAGCAACATGCAAAACAAAGCTTAATTTCGTTTGCATGAGGCAAACCCTAAGGAGCAACATGCAAAACAAAGCTTATCTAGTTTCGTTTAGGTGAGGCAAACCCTAACGAACAACATGCTGAGAAACCCTAACTTATTTAGGTGAGAAACCCTAACGAACAATACACTAAACCAGTTAGATGAAATTTTAGGGTTTGCATAGTAACACAAATCTTCACTAGGGTTTGCATACTATGTAGAACTCATTTTAAGCCTTGTTGACTTATCTTTCCATTTTAGATGCTAAAAGTTTCTTTGCCAAACAGCGAGCTAAAAATTTTAGGGTTTTCACGAGCCCCTAGGCATTGCATGCAAGTACACACACGCGGTGCTTCAAACGCCGTTAGGAACCGTTAATAATTTCAAGATCTAGCCATTACCATCTAAACTAGTAGTGTATGTGATCTCTTTATCCAACGGTCCTAAGCCTATGCGCAGCTATGCCCGTGTGTAGCAAATCCGCGTCGATATATATATATATATATATATATATATATATATATATCATGAGCTTTGTAATCAAGTCGATCTACTCTACTACTCAAGTGTGTTAATTGTAATCTCCGGATATCCCCTTGTGTGTGAAGTTGACAGTGTGCACACCGTGTGGCACTTAGGCTAAAGATTACAGAAATACGTATCATGATTTATATTTTGAGTTGGATGTATCTATGAAATTGTGGTGTTTGTTGGAACCATATAGCGCTCAAGGTGACTGTGTGGGGTTACCTAGATGGGGAATGCAAACTTTAAGGAGAGATTTTGTAGCCCTACCGTGGATTGGAGTTATCCAACCGGAGAGTAGTTCAGAGTAGTATAATGAAGAGAAGATATTTATATGAGAGTGTCCACTAGTAAAAGTATGATCCCTAGGCCTTGTTTCTAAGCATTGAAACACCATTTACAACTAGACTTGTTACATGTTTGTTTGCTGTCATCTTTATTTCAGATTGCAATTACCACTTATAATCATCCATATTACTTGTATTTCACTATCTCTTAGCCAAACTAGTGCACCTATACACCTGACAAGTGTATTGGGTGAGTTGGGGACATAAGAGACTTCTTGTATCTTCATTGCAGGGTTGCTTGAGTGGGATACCTTTGACCACTTCCTCCCCGAGTTCTATAAACCTTGTGTAATACACTTAAGGGAAACTTGCTGCTGTTCTACAAACCTCTGCACTTGGAGGCCCAACACTGTCTACAAGAATAGAAGCATACGTATACATCACTTGCTGATAAACACTCTTACTTCCTCCAACCAATCTGCCTTTATTAAAGGGGTATTTATTTTGGAAAGTGTGGTCACTGCTCACGAGGTCATTCATTCTATTTCACATGGTAAAATTCAGTGGCTAGTCCTCAAGTTAGACTATGATAAATCCTTTGATAAAGTTGATTTGAATTTCCTGCTGGACCTACTATCTAAGAGAGGTTTTAGTTCAAAAATTATCTCTTGGATTAAAGCTATCACTCATGGAGGTTCTTTTGGGGTTAGTCTTAACAATATCATTGGTAAATTTTTTACAGGAAAAGGGCTTAGACAAGGAGATCCTATCTCCCCTTTACTTTTCAAATTAGTTCTAGATGTGTTAGCTAGAATGCTCATTAAAGCATACAATGCTGATTTGATTAGAGGCCTTTGTTCTGATCTTTACCCTGGTGGTGTCATCTGCTTACAATATGTAGATGACACTATCTTATTTTCTGACAACAACCCCAGTTATGCTACTAACCTCAAGTGGGGTTTGGCCTCCTTTGAGAAGTTATCTGGGATGAAAATTTACTACTCAAAAATTGAATTTATCCCTATAGGACTTGAGGAATCTGATATTATTATTGCATACTCAAATATTCTGTGATGTACTGTTGGTGCTTTCCCCGTCAAATATTTGGGTGTCCCTTTACACTTTGAGAAGCTTAGGAGGGAAGATATTCAACCCCTGATAGACAAAATCCTCAAAAGGATTGCTAGCTGGAGGGGAAGCTACTCTCTTATGCAGCCAGGTTGACTCTTATTAAGACTTGCTTAGCAAGTATCCCCATCTATCTGCGTTCCTTTTTCAAATTTCCAAAATGGGCCATGGACTTAATTAATTCTCAGATGGATAATTGTCTATGGAATTATTTTGAAGGGCATAGGAAACTGCATTTGACCAGCTGGAAACTAGTGTGTAAGAAAAAAGAGTTTGGTGGACTAGGGATCCCTGATTTGGCTAATGTTAATCTATCCCTTCTCAGCTCTTGGATCAAAACATATTCCCAAGATGAGGGAAAAATCTGGAGCACCATTGTAGAAACCAAGTATGATACCAAGAACCCCAACATTTTCTGTAGAAAGCAAAATGGAGTCTCTCAGTTTTGGAAAGGGGTTCTTTGGGCTATTAATGGCATCAAATTTGGTTATAGGTGGCAGATTGGGGATGGTGATCAAGTCAGGTTCTGGGAAGATACCTGGAAAAAGTGGTGTTTTGATGCAATTTTGCGAAGATCAGAAAAATACCAGCAAAACTATGGTAAATTATATTTTCCTAGAAGACGAAGGATGCCATAAGGGGAGGCGGAGTTGGGACACACGGGGCCCACACCCTGCTAGGTGCGGGCCACCCTGGGTCGCGCCTACAGGGGTGTGGCCACCCTGGCCCACCTCTGGCTCCGCCCTCTCGCCTATATCTTCTCCTCGAAACCCTAAAGTCAAAGGGAGCAACCATAGAAAGATTCTACCGCCTCTGCGGGGCGGAAACCACCAAGAGAGAAAGAGCTCTCCGACAGACAGATTTCTGCCGGGGAAATTCCTTCATGGAGAGGGGAGATCGTCGCCATCAACACCATCATTAAGCTAGACTTCATCGGGATCATCATCATCCACACCACCATCTCCACCAACACCATCATCACCACTCCATCCCACTATAACAATTGTGTTGAATCTTGCATAGTTCTTAGGGGAAACTTTCCCGGTGTTGATTAATTTTCTAGTTGATGCTTGTGAGTGGAACCACTGAATTATTTTTTATGTTTAGATTGTTATCCATCCTTATATCATTATCATCTCTGATCTTGATACATATTATGTCTCGTGAGTAGTTCGTTTAGTTATTGAGGACATGGGAGAAGTCATGTTGTTAGTAGTGGAATTGTGTTGAGGTATTATTCAATGGTTTAATATTTAAGTTGTGGTGCTATTCTTCTAGTGATGTCATGTGAACGTCGACTACATGATATTTCACCATTTATGGGCCTAGGGGAATGCATTGTGTATTTGGCTACTAATTGTGGGATTGCCGGAGTGATAGAAAGCGGAACCTCCGTTAGGAAACCTTTGCACAAGGGAGTGTAGGATCTCAGAGTTTAAGGCCATGGTTAGGTTTTTATCTTAATTTCTTTCTTGTATTTGTGGATGCTTGCAAGGGGTTTAATCACAAGTATGTATTAGTCCAAGTAAGGTCAGTACATTAGCACAGGTTCATCCACACAACACTTATCAAACCAAAGAAGATTAATCAACTATATGAAATGAAAGAACTTGACAGTATTCCCATGTGTCCTCGAGAACGTTTGGTCCTCATAAGTATTTCCACCAACTTGTCCTTTGCTAAGAAAAGATTGGGCCACTTACTGCAATTATTTGCTGTCTTTATTTACTTATACTTTATTTCCTTGCTTTATCAGAAAACCCCTAAAATCTGTTTGCTAAGTATTTACAGAGATTTCCTGCTCCATACCACTAGTCAACACCTTCTGCTCCTCGCTGGGATCGACACTCCTATTTATCGAAAGTACTACGATACACCCCTATACTTGTGGGTCATCAAGACTATTTTTTGGCGCTGTTGCCGGGGAGTGAAGCGCTATTGAAGAGTGGAACTCGTAAAGGAAACTTCTACTTTGAGTATTGCTTTTTTATTTCTGTTTGTTACTTTGTTTCCAATATGGATAACCCACTTGGTTTCCTATCTGGGAGATCTACTACCACTGTTAGGGTAGTAGATGAACCACCACCTGTTGAGATAGATCCTTTTAAGATACCTACAAGAATCGTTGATCGTGTTATGGATAATTATTATTTAGGGGATGGAACTGTCCATCCTGGTGATCATTTTCTTTTTATCCATGAATTATATGGGTTGCTTAAGTGTGTAGGTATCACAACTGAACAGGTAAATAAGAAGTTACTCTCTATATAATTGAAAGGAAGGGCTGAAGAATGGTGTAAGCTGCTGAAGAATGGACAATCCATGGAATGGGAGGAAATAGTACCTCTCTTTTATTCTAAATTCTATCCTCCCAGTGAGATTCATAAGGATAGGAATCTAATATATAACTTTTGGCCTCGTGATGGAGAGAGTATATCCCAAGCTTGGGGGAGATTGAAGTTACTAATGCTTAAATGTCCTATTCATGAACTCCCTAACAATATTATTATCAATAACTTTTATACAAGGTTTTCTCTTCATGATAAATATTTATTAGATTCTTCTTGTGCTGGATCATTCACACGTATGAAGGAAGAAGCTAAATGGGATCTTCTAGACCGTATACAAGAGAACACTGAAGCATGGGAGAATGACAAAGGAAGAAAGTGAGGTATAAATTATGATTATGAATGCATTAAATCTTTTATGGGAACTGATGACTTTCATGATATTAGTACTGAGTGTGGTCTTGGTTCTCAAGTTCTTGCAAATTATTTTAAGGCCTTTTCCTCATATATTGTAATTCCTAAAAAGGAGTGGGACAAGTACCATGCACTTTATAAAGATGTTGTTAATCATGTTCCTGTTAAAACCACTAAAGTTTGTACTATTGATCCTATTTTTCCTGAACCTTATATTGAGAAAATCCCTTTTCCTGATAAGGTAAAGGAACACTCTATCATAGCGAATGTGGTTAGCAAAATTACAAAGAAAACTGTGGAACCTGATGAGCAAATAAACATTGAACCTGTAGTAGCCATTGTGAAAGATCTTGTCACTAAAAATATAGAGGATGAGCACATTATCTTCTGTGAAGACGGTTCTAATATTGTCTCTCATCCTAGTAAAGCTAGGTAAACTAGTGTCCCTGTGCTTTCTGTGAGCATTGGTGATCATTTCTATTATGGTTTATGTGATATTGGTGCTAGTTCTAGTGCTATTCCTTATGAGATTTACAGGGAAATTATGCATCAAATTGGTCCTTGTGAACTTGAGCACATTTATGTGGTTATTCACCTTTCTAATAGAGAGACAGTCTGTCCAATTGGCATTGTAAGAGATGTGGAGGTTCTTTGTGGTAAGATTAAATATCCTGCTGATTTTCTAGTACTTGGTTCAGAAGCTAGTAAAACTTGTCCTATTATCTTTGGTAGACCTTTCTTGAATACTTGTGGGGCTATTATAGATTGTAAGAAGGAGAAAGTTTTAACCAAGTTTGATGGAGAATCTTATGAGTATTTTTTCCAAATGTGATAAAACTCCTTATGAAAATGAATTGCCTAATCAGGATTTCAGTTTTGATCAAATTGCTGCTATTTCTATTGCTCCTAATAATGCCTTGCAGCAGTATATGGAAGATCATGAAAGTGGGGTCTTCATGAAGGAAAGAAATGAGATTGACGAGATTTTCCTTCGTCAACCTGAGATACTTAAGCATAACCTGCTTGTGCAAGATTTGGGTACCACACTACCACCTAAAGGGGACCCTGTTTTCGATTTAAAACCTCTACCTAATTGTCTTAACTATGCTTATCTATATGATAATAAAATATATCCTGTTATTATTAGTTCCAAAATTTCAGGGAAGGAGAAGGAAATATTATTGGAAATATTGAAGAAACACCGAGGAGCTATGGGGTATACTCTTGATGATTTAAAAGGGATTTCTCCTACTATATGTCAGCATGCTATTAATATAGAACCTGATGCAAAACCAGTTGTTGAACATCAACACCGTTTAAATCCTAAGATGAAGGAAGTGGTAAGAAATGATGTATTAAAACTCCTTGACTCTGGTATTATTTACCCTATTGCTGATAGTCAATGGATTAGCCATGTTCATTGTGTCCCAAAGAAAGGGGGATCACTATTGTGCCTAATGAAAATAATGAGCTTATACCTCAAAGAGTAGTGGTTGGTTATAGTATGAGCATTGATTTTAGGAAGATTAATAAAGTTACCGAGAAATATCATTATCCTCTACCTTTTATTGATCAAATGCTAGAAAGGTTGTCTAAAAAGACTCACTTTTCTTTTCTTGATAGTTATTCTGGGTTCTCTCAAATTGCTGTGAGAGCACAATACCAAGAGAAAACCACTTTCACTTGTCCCTATGGAACTTATGATTATAGGCGTATGCCTTTTGGTTTATGCAATGCTCCTGCTACCTTTCAGAGATGTATGTCTGCTATCTTTCATGGTTTTTGTGAAGAAATTGTGGAGGTTTTCATGGACAATTTCTCCGTCTATGGAACTTCTTTTGATAATTGTTTGCACAATCTTGATAAATTTTTGCAGAGATGCGAGGAAACTAATCTTGTTCTTAATTGGGAGAAATGCCACTTCATGGTTAATGAAGGGATTGTTCTTGGACACAAAATTTCTGAAAGAGGTATTGAAGTAGACAGAGCCAAGGTTGAAGCAATTGAGAAAATGCATTTCCCTATGATGTAAAAGGTATTCGTAGTATCCTTGGTCATGCTAGTTTCTATAGAAGGTTTATTAAAGATTTCTCCAAAATTTCAAAGCCCCTTACTAATCTTCTTCAAAAAGATGACCCTTTTGTTTTGATGATGATTGTAAGGAAGCTTTTGAAACTTTGAAGAAATCTTTGACTACTACTCCTATTGTCCAACCACCTGATTGGAATTTACCCTTTGAAATTATGTGTGATGCTAGTGATTTTGCTGTGGGTGCTGTTCTTGGGCAACAAATAGATAAAAAGTTGAATGTTATTCATTATGCTAGTAAGACTCTTGATGCTGCTCAAAAGAATTATGCTACTACTGAAAAGGAGTTCTTAGTGGTAATCTTTGCTTGTGATAAGTTTAGTTCTTATATTGTTGATTCAAAAGTTACCATTCATACTGATCATGCTGCTATTAAGTACCTTATGGCAAATAAAGAATCTAAGCCTAGGCTTATTAGATGGGCGTTGCTTTTACAAGAGTTTGATCTGCATATTGTAGATAGGAAAGGTGCTGAAAATCCTAGTGTCGATAATTTATCTCGTTTGGAAAACATTTCTTTTGATCCTATGCCTGTTAATGATAGTTTTCCAAATGAACAGTTGGCTGCAATAAGGGTAAGCCCATAGGAGAGTCCTTGGTATGCTAATTATGCTAACTTTATTTTTTCCAAGTATTTGCCTCCAACCTTTACAGCCCAGCAAAGAAGGAAATTATTTTATGATCTAAGGCATTAATTTTGTGATGGCCCACATTTATATAAAGAAGGAGTGGATGGTATTATGCGGAGATGTGTCCCAGAATATGAATAACAAGATATATTGAGAAAATGTCATGACCGTGCTTATGGGGGACATCATGCTAGGGATAGAACCACACAAAAAGTTTTACAATCAGGTTTTTATTGGCCTACTCTCTTTAAGGACGCAAGGAAGTTTATTTTATCATGTGATGAATGTCAAAGAGTTGGTAATATCTCTAGACACAATGAAATGCCTATGAATTATTCTTTTGTTATTGAACCTTTTGATTGTTGGGGATTGACTTTATGGGTCCTTTTCCTCCTTCAAAAGGGTATACTCATATTCTTGTTGCTGTTGATTATGTTATAAAGTGAGTGAAAGCCATACCTACAAATAGTGCTGATGGTAAGACCTCTTTAAAATGCTTAAAGATGTTATTTTTCCCAGGGTTGGTGTGCCTAGATATCTCATGACTGATGGAGGTTCTCATTTTATTCATGGTGGTTTTAGGAAGACTCTTGCTAAATATGATGTTAACCATAGAATTGCTTCAGCTTATCATCCCCAAACCAGTGGGCAAGTAGAACTTTCAAATAGAGAAATTAAATCTATCTTGCAAAAGACTGTTAATAGATCTAGGAAAAATTGGGCTAAAAAGTTGAATGACGCTTTATGGGCTTATAGAACTTCTTATAAAATCCTATGGCAATGTCTCCTTACAAAATGGTTAATGGTAAAGCTTGTCACTTGCCACTAGAATTAGAACACAAAGCTAATTGGGAAGTGAAAGAACTAAATAGAGATATTAAACTTGCTGGTGAGAAATGATTGCTTGACTTAAGTACTTTAGATGAGTGGAGAAGTGAAGCTTATGAAAATGCTAGACTCTTTAGGAAAAAGTAAAAAGATTGCATGATAGGAGAATTCTCAAAAGGGATTTCCATGTTGGCGAGGAAGTTCTTTTGTATAGGTCTCGCCTCAGATTTTTTGTAGGAAAACTACTCTCAAAATGGGAAGGACCTTTTGTTATTGAGGAGGTGTATCATTCAGGGGCTGTTAAAATATATTCTTTGAAGGACAACACTACACAGGTGGTGAATGTTCAAAGGCTCAAACATTATATTTCTGAATATTCATATAATGAAGATGTTGATATTATTCAAATGGTGACTCCGGAAGAATTTATTATAAACCAAACTCCAGAATCTGCAGAGTCTGTCTCTGAATAGGTAAAAAGTGCTGCAAACAGAAGGTTCGTGAAAACCTTATTTTTTTTATATTTTTGATGTTTTTATTACATATGGAAGGTTATGAGACGAAACAGAGGAGGAAACGGAGCCCAGGTGGGCCACACCCACCAGTGGCATGGGCCCCAGCTGGCCACGCCACTAGGGGGTGTGAGCCCCCCGGAGTCCGTCTCCGCCTCGTTTTCGCACAGTACCTTCCTTATGCAGTAAAACTATATAACCCCCCGGATACCCCGAGGTTCGTATATCGTGTTCTCGTCGTTTTTTTTTGATCTGTTTCTGTCAGGCAGATTCTCAGTTTTGGAGCCACAATGTCTTCCTCTGGATCACCCATGGAGGATTCCTCCACGGATGTCATCAACCCGTACATGTATGAGTTGAAGTTTCAACCCAAGGAGTTGTTACTCAAGGATGGGATGGTACAGATAAAAGAAGTACAAGGACTTAAAGGAGAAGGCGGCCTAGAAGAGAGGATGGAAGCACTGCAGCAGGAAGTTTTTAGGTACAAGAAGATGGCGGAACACGAAGTGTACTTCATCCATAAGATATGTTCGGAACTCATTGCCAAGCACAAGGAGGAGGTTGCTGAGCTTCGAGATGAAATCCTCTCACTCCATCAGACCACCAATCAATTGCAAGCACAGTTCTACGACATACAAAATCAAAACTGTGAGTATGAGGCTAGGTTTAAACACATAAGCTCTGCTACTAGTTTCAGGATATTTGAGACCAAGACATGCTTTGTGGATGGGGAGCCTTTACCTTGGAAGTCTGATGATGAAAAGGGAACACCACCACCACCGAAGGAGTAATTCGTCATCAGGTTTTGGCATCCCCTTGGCTTGTTCCAAGCTTAGGGGAGTGTCGTGGTATCACATCATTATCTTTTATCTTTTTTACCTTTTTATTAGATTCATATCTTGGATAGAGAAGTTATTATATAGGTTGGTTTGCATTGTGGAAGTATCTCTCCTTTAGTTGGTTATCTATGCATCCCTTGGTGTGAGTGCATTTATGGAACATTAATGAGAAGTTTCATCTTCTGTTTTTTGCACTTCTTATTCTAGTTTACAATCTCTATTATATGATTGATCTTATTGATTAGTATTGGTATCACTTTGGGAGCATCAAGTAGATCTAAATTGGTTTTGGAAAACTGATCTCTAGTCAGTAGCAACACTTTTTGAGGTTTGAAAGGAAAAGAGAAAAGCACTTACAGGTATTTTGTATCATTTATTTTCTTTCTTGATTGGCTCATAAGCTTACTATTCTTTATTTAAGATCTTTTGTGTCTTCAAGGAAGATTGCATGTTTGTATTTATCACTTGTATGTTTGCTTGTTTCCTTCAACTCTTTTGCTTGCTACCCAGCCTTGCTAGCCAAAAACCTGTGCTGAGCGGGAACACTTCTCATGCATCCAATCCTTTAAACCAAAACTTATGCCATTTGTGTTCACCATATCTACCTATTAGCATTGTTGATATTCGAAGCAAATTCTCAAGATTCATCTATCTTTAAAATTAAAAATTCTTTTGTTATGTGAAAACTATTTAGTAAAGCTCTCACGAACTTGATGGCACACCCTATTTTATTTCCCCTAATAAACTTGAACCATTGTGTCATCGAAGTTGTATATGCTTGCACCTACACGTTGGGAATAGCAAAAAGGTGCTGTCACGGGGAACGCTTTCAACACCTGTAAATATCTACCCAGTTGATATCATGCTCTTTTATTTGCGGATGTCGTCAGTGTGAAATAAAAGGGGAGCTTGTAAGTTAATGGAGTTATGTATGTGTGTTAGAGAAACGCCTGGGCCGCTAGCCTAAGCCATGCCTAATCATGGTGGAAACTTGCAGCATCACCATAATGAGCAATATATGAAGCTTTCTTCTTATATAAAAAAAGAGAGACATATTGAAAAGAGGAAAGAGAGAAAAAAGCACCATTTTCCCATGGTAAATAAGAGATTGCTGAGATGCTCATTGTCTGCTTGCCTTGTCATTTTGATATGGGATAGATCATGTATCATGTGCAAGGGGTACCCCATTGGCGGTTCTCTATGATACGCATGTACTTACTATGACAAGAACTTACCGATAACTAAAGTTTAGTAGCATGAGGAGCGGCCCTCGCACTCAAGGGACATGAGATTGCCAACTTATATTTCGTCAAGCATATACTCCATCTTTGTTCACTTTAACCTTAATCACCTCAAGATGCTTATGATAGGGGCAATGAGAGCTCAACTCTAGCAAGTACCATAATATTTTGAAAGCTCTTTATGAACTTGAAATCCCTGCTTCCCTCTATGAAGGGCCTTTCTTCTACTTCTTAGTTGAGTCAGTAAACCTATTCCTATCTATCTCCAGCAAGCATTTGAGTTGTTGCGTTTCAAGCATTCATATGATGCTTTATTCAATCATGTTCCTTATCTTCCTTGTTTGCACAAGACTCTTATCTAAATGAGTATTACTTTGAAAGCCATCATTGTGAAAAGTTTTTTGTGTTTGAGCAAAAATGATTCTTGTTATAAACTTCTTTATAAAATCTTTGCCTGAAAATTGTTTGCCAACTGTTCTCTGACCAAGATTTTTTTTTCCAATCCCAATTATGATTTATCTTTATGCATCTTTATTGTGACTCCATACTTGTTGCAAACTAACTTATATAATGGTGAGTTGCTTTCTTCTATGAGTTGTGTATTGGTAAGTGTGATGCTTCTTGTCTGTATTCTTTTTATCGACACTTCACTCCATAAACCTGTGGACATGTTTACTGAGCTCAATTTTCGCTTGGGGACAAGCGAGGTCTATGCTTGGGGGGGAGTTGATACGTCCAATTTTCATCACCATTCTATATCATAATTTGCCTCTATTCATTAATATATTCCTTATTAAGAGGTAATACTTATGTCTTTTCATCTGTTTTTGCATGTTGGATGATTCTTGGAGGATGAACTGCCAGAGTCAGGACTCTAATGGAAAAAACGGTGTTTTGATGCAATTTTGCGAAGATCTGAAAAATACCAGAAAAACTACAGAAAATTATATTTTCCCAAAAGACGAAGGATGCCAGAAGGGGAGGCGGAGTTGGGCCATAGGGGGCCCACACCCCCCAGGTGCGGGCCACCCTGGGCCGCACCTACAGGGGGTGTGGCCACCCTGTCCCACCTCTAGCTCCGCCCTCTCGCCTATATCTTCTCCTCGAAACCCTAAAGTCAAAGGGAGCAACCACAAAAATATTCCGCCGCCTCTGCGAGGCGGAAACCACTGAGAGAGAAAGAGCTCTCTGAGAGACAGATTTCTTCCAGGGAAATTCCTTCCCGGAGAGGGGAGATCGTCGCCATCAACACTATCATCAAGCTAGACTTCATCAGGATCATCATCATCATCCACACCACCATCTCCACCAGCACCATCATCACCACTCCATCCCACTATAACAATTGTGTTGAATCTTGCATAGTTCTTAGGGGAAACTTTCCCGGTGTTGATTAATTTTCTAGTTGATGCTTGTGAGTGGAACCACTGAATTACTTTTTATGTTTAGATTGTTATCCATCCTTATATCATTATCATCTCTGATCTTGATCCATATGATGTCTCGTGAGTAGTTCGTTTAGTTCTTGAGGACATGGGAGAAGTCCATCTGTTAGTAGTGGAATTGTGTTGAGGTATTATTCAATGGTTTAATATTTAAGTTGTGGTGCTATTATTCTAGTGGTGTCATGTGAACGTCGACTACATCGTACTTCACCATTTATGGGCCTAGGGGAATGCATTGTGTATTTGGCTACTAATTGTGGGATTGCCGGAGTGATAGAAACCTGAACCCCCGTTAGGAAACCTTTGCACAAGGGAGTGTAGGATCTCAGAGTTTAAGGCTGTGGTTAGGTTTTTATCTTAATTGTTTTACTGTAGTTGCGGATGCTTGCAAGGGGTTTAATCACAAGTATGTATTAGTCCAAGTAAGGTCGGTACATTAGCATAGGTTCACCCACACAACACTTATTAAACCAAAGAAGATTAATCAACTATATGAAACGAAAGAACTTGACAGTATTCCCATGTTTCCTCGAGAACGTTTGGTCCTCATAAGTATTTCCACTGGCTTGTGCTTTGATAAGAAAGGATTGGGCCACTTGCTGCAATTATTTGTTATCTTTATTTACTTGCACTTTATTTCCTTGCTTTATTAGAAAAACCCTAAAAATCTATTTGCTAAGTATTTACAGAGATTTCCTGCTCCATACCACTAGTCAACACCTTTTGCTCCTCGTTGGGATCGACACTCCTATTTATCGAAAGTACTACGATACACCCCCTATACTTGTGGGTCATCAGTAGACATCAAGCTCTTTTCTGGCGCCGTTGCCGGGGAGATAAGGTAAAAGGTACTCACATCCTCTGGCTACTAAGCTATCTTCTAGTATTGTTGATGGTGTGTGAGTGCTTGAAGTTATTTCCTTTAGATTCTGCAATTATATATTTTTGTTTCTTATTTTTATTTTCACTAGTTAGGCTTAATGGAAAACAAAAAATTAGAGAGCTTTATAGTATTTATCTTGAGTTAGGACATGAAGTGTTTGAAGAGAAAATTAAAAAACCTATGGAACTTTATTTGCATGCTAATAGCAATGTTATTAGTATGAATTCTTTGAACACCATTATTGCTAATGCTATGGAAAAGTCTAAGCTTGGGGAAGCTAGTTTTTTATGAAAATGATCTTTTAGTTCCCCAGCTTTAGAGAAGAAAATTTGTTATGGTGATACTATACCTCCAATATATGATGATTACAATGATGAATATGATATTTTCAGTCCACCTACTATTGAGGAGAAAATTTGCTTTCATGGTACTATACCTCCAATGTATGATGATTGCAATGATGCATATGATATTTTTAGTACACCTACTATTGAGGAGAAAATTAATTATGATTACAATATGCCTCCTATATTTGATGACTATGGTGATGAGAATAATAATGATAGATATTTTGTTGAATTTGCTCCCACTACAATTAATAAGAATGACTATGCTTATGTGGAGAGTAATAATTATTTTATGCATGTGGCTCATGATAAGAATGTTTTATGTGATAGTTATATGGTTAATTTTATTCATGATGCTACTAAAAGTTATTATGAGAGAGGGAAATATGCTTTTATGCATCTAAAAAATATTAAGTTCCCCCTCTTTTTGTTGAAAATTTTGAAATTGCACTTGTTTTCCTTTCCTATGCTTGTTGCTTTGTGATTTCATGACTTGTTTATTTAAAAGACTATTTTTCATAGGAAGTGGGTTAGACTTCAATTTTTTTATATTTGCTTCTTGATGCTCTCTTTTACTTCAAATCATATTTCTTATGTGAGCATCATTGAAATTACCATGCCTAACTTAAAGGCGTTAAAGAAAAGTACTATTGGGAGATAACCCAAATTTCAGTAGGTTATTCTTTTGTTGAGTCTTGTAAGTTATTGCCTCTGTAATAATATCTCCTTATCCTTTTTGTGTGGTTTTTGTGCCAAGAATAACCTCTAATGAGAGAGAAGTAAGATTTGGAGAAGTTGTTGTCCCGAAATAGAATTTTGTGCTTCACTGTAAAAATTCTTGAAAAATGCATGTACGTTGTATTGAGCTGTAATTTTCTGAGCTTATGTCCCAGGTTGTTATCTAACTTCCCTTAGTTCAACATTTTCTGATTTGAGCAACATAAGGTCTTCTAAAAAAATGTTTTTTACCTACTGGTCTGTTTTGACAGATTTCTGCCATTATTTGCATTTGTCTCTTATCTATTTCTTTTTGAGTTCTTTGTGATCACTTGAACCTTTAAAAGGAATTGCTACAGTAAGCTTGTGTTTTAATAGAAGTTTTACTTGAGTTGAAATTGAACCCAAAGACTTATTATCTTGAATACACTAATGTTGCTAATGAAGATTGTGTGGAGTTTTGTATGAAGGAAATTTTCAAGTGTAGGAAAAGAACGATGTGATGAGATGAAGAATGGAAAAAATGTCAAGCTTGGGGATGCCACCCGTGTCACCTCAAGAAAAATTCAAGAGGTACAAGCGTCAAAGCTTGGGGATGCCCAAGGCATCCCCATCTTCATCAACAAAAATCTCGGGTCTTCTTTCAAGACACTTTATTTTTATTGCTTAATGCACTATTGTGTTGTTCTTGGAGCGTCTGTGTTTTTGTTATTAGTTTTAATTTGCTTGTTTGCTGCAATAAGTTGGTTGGATCCCAACACACTTCTTTTGGAGAGAGACACGCTCCGTTTTCATTGTTTAGAACACTCTAGTTTTCACTCTTATTATTTTGTGAGTGTTCACTTTTGCTTTTTGCTTAGATTTGTGAGACAAGTTCACTGGTATTTATTGATTATTATCTTTGTGAGTTGTCTCAAATAAGTCGATTGGTGTTGGAAAAGAGTAGGTAGCTTCATGCTTAAGTGGTACAAAAAGGAGCTTGTTTTGACTGTGGCCTAGACTTTATCATGTCATGTTAGATGTTGCTTTGACCTTATGCTTAGTGATTATTGTTGTAGCATGACTTGTTCCAAACATCTGAGATTGCTTAATGTGCCTTGAAAGAATCATGCGTTGTTTTAGCATATAAAAGCATAATATTGTGGTATTCTCCTTTGATGCTTTATTTGGGTTGACTTGCCACATCCTTACACCATGTTAAGACTATGAACCAGCCACCTTAGCCTCTATGATCATTTATTTTTTGACTTGTGATATCACTTTATGCTTTAATTAATAATGTTTTGTCGCTTTGCATGATTATGGCCATAATTGCTCTCTTAGTTGGTCGCTCCTAGTTTTTTGCTAGCCTCCACTTGTACTGAGTATGAGCTCTACTCGTCCATCCAACTCCCAAGAAACCAAGTTATTCCAAAGAGTCCACTATAAATTTCTATGCATGGTGTGTTACACTATTCCAACTATATCCATGTTTTTATCTATCTTCCAAATTAAACTTGTTATGTGAAAATTAGTGGTTAAAGCTCTTAAAAACTTGATGGCACATTTTACTTTCTTGCATATAATAAACTTGCAAGTTCATGGAGTATTATATATGTGTTAGATAAACGCCTGGGCGGCTAGCCTAATCCATGCCTAATCATGGTGTAAACTTGCAGCATCACCATAGTGAGCAATCCATGAAGCATCTTCAGAAAAAAATATAGAAAAAAAAGAGAAAAAAGGAAACACCATGCTCATAGTAAATAAGAAGATTGATGAGATGCTTATTGTCTATTGCCTTGTCATTCTGATATGGGATAGCTCCTGTGTCATGGGGCAAGGGGTAACCCATTGGCGGTTCTCTATGATACACATATACTTACAATGACAAGAACTTGCTTGTGACTAAAGTTGAGTAGCATGAGGAACGGCTCTCGTACTGAAGGGACATGAGATTGCCAACTTATGATTTGTCAAGCATATACTTCATATTTGTTTCACTTTAACCTTAATCACTTTAAGATGCTTATGATAGGGGCAATGAGAGGTGAAAGCTAATAAGTACCATAATTTTTGGAAGCTCTTTATGAAACTTGAAATCTCTGCTTCCCTTTATGAAGGGCATTTCTTTACTTTTATGTTGAGTCTCTACCTTCTATCTTTATGCACCAATTAAGAGAGCATAGTTATCATTCTTAGTTTTATGTGCATTGTCCCAAAACTTATCGATTGATTCATAATGTTGATATTGCTTGTTCTTGAACTACTTGTATCTAGTCACCCTTATGAACTTTGAAGGTGTCCTATGCATTTATGTTTTGCTATTCCATGAAGGACAAGATGAATACAACTCATGCTATATTTTCTATATGTGAAACAAACAAACGTCTTTCAATGCACTGTTATTCATAATCTTTGTTTATACCTTTTCATGTTATAACATAGTTGCAATGTATTATTGTTAGAGCTACATCTTTCATGCTCATGTTTAGAGTACTTTGATCCCAACTATCAATGCTTTACAATACCTTGATCAATATTGTAATAGTGCATGTCACCTCAAAAATTATTCTTTTTATCACTTACCTACTCGAGGACGAGAAGGAGTTAAGCTTGGGGATGATTGATACGTGGTAAACATATCTATAATTTTTCATGCTCCATGCTTGTTTTGTATCGACTTTCTTATGTTTTGTCTACACTTTGAGCCATTTTTATACATTTTCTAGATAACCTATTGACAATATGCCGCAGTGCGAGTTGCATATTTTCTGATGTTTTTGGTTTCAGAAAAGCTAGTAAGGAAATATTCTCGGAATTGGACGAAACGAAGTTTGATGTTCCTATTTTTCCAGACGAGAGAAGGAGTCCAAAGAAGAGACGGAGGAGGGCCAGGAGGCAGCCACACCACTGGTGGTGCCCCCCCTCTGGCCGCGCCGGGGTAGGGTGTGGTCCCCTGGTCCACCTCTTGACATCGCCCTTCCTCCTATATAAAGTCCCTGATGCAGAAACCCTAAATCATCCAGCCTCAATCCACGAAAAGTTCCGTAGCATCGCCACCGAAAAGGAGATTCGAGGGACATAAGTCTCTGTTTCGGCACCCTACCAGGACGACGAATTGCCCCCGGAGCCATCTCCATCGATCTCCACCGCCATCTCCATCGCCGTTGCTGACTCCCATGATAAGGAGGGAGTAGTTCTCCCTAGAGGCTAAGGGATCTACCAGTAATTATGTGTTCATCTCTCTCTCTATGCGTGATCTTATTGTGGTCATGAGCTATGTAATCAAGTAGATCTACTCTACTACTCAAGTGCTTTAATTGTAATCTCCGGTTATCCCCACGTGTGTGAAGTTGATAGTGTGCACACCGTGTGACACTTAGGCTAAAGATTACAGAAATATGTATCATGAGTTATATTTTGAGTTGGATGTCTCTATGAAATTGTGGTGTTTGTTGGAACCATCAAGCGCTCAAGGTGACAGTGTAGGGTTACCTAGATGGGGAATGCAAACTTTAAGGAGAGCTTTTGTAGCCCTACCGTGGATTAGAGTTATCCAACTGGAGAGTAGTTTAGAGTAGCATAATGAAGAGAAGATATTTATATGAGAGTGTCCACTAGTGAAAGTATGATCCCTAGACCTTGTTTCTAAGCATTGAAACACCATTTACAACTAGACATGTTACATGTTTGCTTTCTTCTATCTTTATTTCAGATTGCAATTACCACTTATAATCATCCATATTACTTGTATTTCACTATCTCTTCGCCGAACTAGTGCACATATTGTAACTACCTCGGTGAATTACGCTCCTAGATACAAGCCTGGATGAGTGGTAGTGGTTGAAATAGTACGGTGGGGCCCCAAAAGCCACTCACTGGTAGTCCTTTCGGACGTCCCAACCACTACCCTCTCAACGGGACCTGTACGGGCGGCGTAATCGGCAGGCGAAGGGATCAACTACGTACACAAGTGGGTATGTACGCAAGCCACCATACAAGAGTACATCAGAGCCATACCATCTAGAAAGAAAGGAAATATAGCAACGCCATACGGCAAGATTCAAATGACCTAGATAGATCTATATTTTAGGATACTTCCTCATACAACACACATCAGAGTATCATGCGGAAGCGGCAACAAAATCCGAGTACGGATAAGAAGCAAATCGGCATAAGATGCCATAGAAATAAGCACATCCCAACTACAGGTCTCATGGATCCCCGTTCCCGGAATCTCTACACCAAACGATCGTTGCCCACATCTTCGGCTTCTTCCACCCAGTATCCGTCCTGCGAGGGTACCTGTTCATCTGAACCAATAATTTATCGTGTGAGACCCTAAGGGTACTCAGCAAGTCTTAATGCCTCTAAAGGGGACACAACCTGGGGTGACACAATTGCAGCGAAAGATAAACCCTAGCAGTTCTACAGATAAACGCTAACCATCCGCCTAACCAATGATAGACGGATGTCCGTGAATTAAGAACAGCAGTTATAATGGTGATCTCATCAGATCCATCCTCCTCCCTGCTTACCAACAAGGAAGCGGACGAACAACCCCCCATCCGTTGGCAATTTTATTAACCATTCCATGAGGGTTGCACTATTTACCAGTCAAGTTACTTAGTCAGATTAAAGCGGTACTTTAGTTATGCTTGTCTATGATCGAGAAACTGTGCTCCAAGTCGTCCATATCCGCGGACACGGCTTTCAGAAAGTTTTACCCGGCCGGGGTGCACCAATAGCAACACACGCTCGATCAACCTCGGAAAAACCAAATCAAAACCCAACGAGGCTTTCACGACTGAACAATCACCGGATTCAGAAATATTTCAGGGGGGCCACCCCTTTGAGTAGATCCTGCAACGGAGTAAGCAAGCTCCGAGATGGACTCAAGGTTGCGCCAATGGCTGTAAGCGACTGGGAACCCGAAAGTGTGGCTGGGCTTGTCGATACCGCGTAATCACTCCGCTTACCTAAACAGTACAGTGTGCTCCTCGCACAATTTAAATACAGAAAGTAGCATGGCATAAGTACAGGATCGTAAACAAAACCCCAAGAAATAAGACGGAATCAAGCTCTGGCTCAGGGGGGTCCCATATACCTCCCGGATGTGGATAGCGCGATAAATCAAGGAACATGAATCAAGTACTCGGGGTCTTACGGGACACAAGTGAGCAGGAAAAACCAAATAGCAGATGTTGCTCACCGGTGCCACTTTCATTAGTTATCCTATACTACTCAGGTTAAGTTGTTTAGGTACCTCGTTATCCGTCAGACGCTCACATACCCTACACATGCTGTTCTACGACTCGCATGGCTCAAACAACTCCTATAGTAAGGGCTCATGGGATGGAGGAACAAGCTTGGTGGAGTTTAAAAGTAAAGGCTATGCATACTTGGGATTCAATTTAATGCAATCGCGACTCCATGATGCAAGGATAAGATAGAGGCAATAGGTACTGTATGTATGCAAGCATGTGGAAGTGCTTGCCTGTCAACTCTGTGGAAGCGAGGGACGGATCTGGGTAGTGCTCCTGGTTCTCTTGATATAACCCCTGCTCAGTGTCTATCCGAGAAAAACCAAACAAACAGGGCCAACATGAATATAGAGCACAAGCATATGAATAAGATGCGTCAAGCAAACAGTCATGCCATGATGAATGATGCACAATTTACATGGCAATAAGGTAGCATGGCATGGTGAGGTGTGGAAGACAAGTAATAACATTTTAATGGGGTTTTGGAAACACATTTGTTGTCATAACATTGCTGTTCCCTATATTTTTATATGATGCATGCTGCAATTGAAGTCATGGATATCATAAACAGAAAGGTCTCGTCGAGCTGATCATTTTGGACATATCATTTGCTTAATTTGGAATTATAAATCAAAAGTTGTGAAATTATTTAGTTCTAGTGGCATTTGTGTAATTAACTCAACTTGGAATTTTAAAATGTTCTAACAATATTTTGAGTGGCATATTTGAATTCCTCACATTTTTCTGATTCAAAAACATATATTATTTGTATTATTTGGAATTATGAATTTAATTTTATTTTTAGTCAAAATGGGTCAAAGTCAAAGGTGAATTGATTAAATTAATTTTTGAAAATATTTGAATAAAGATTGAATTAACATTCAAAAACAAATCATTTTTCATATAAGGTTTGAATTCAAATTCTAATCCAGGAATAAGTTATGAATTTAATGAAATTTGAATCAGGTTTGAATTTATTTGAAATATGTTTGGAATTTTGAATTCAGCAAGCTATGGCTTTTGTTACGCAGTAGGAACCGCGCCAGAGGATGACAGGTGGGGTCACTGGGCTGACTGGGCCGTCACACCCACGCGCCAGCTTTCCTCACCCAGGCTCACCCTAGCCAGCGAGGCTGACAGGCGGGGCCAGGCGCCTGCAGGCCCACACGCGCGCGCGGCTGCCCGGTGGCGACACGTGGTCGATCCAGGGACCGCGGGCGGAAACGAAGGAACCTGAGGATCCTTTTTGCAAGTTTCCAACAGACGCTGCTAGGTGGGGACGGTGGACTGCGGGTTTGAGGCGGGAAAAAGGGGAAGGGCGCTTCTGTAAAACGTACCGCGCTGCCGCTGTCTGCTGCTGAACGCGGCGCCGCGGCGACGGATCTGGCCGGATTTCACACGACGATGGCGAGCGAACCATCGCGTCTCCGGCTGAGCCGCAAAAACCAAAAACGAAGAGGGCATGACGGGCTACAGTTTTCGTTCAGGGGTCTAGCTCGGAGGCGGGCTGCAGCGCGTGGTTTTCCTCGACGAACAGAGACAGATCGCACGCCACAGCTGCTGCTGGCGCACGCGCAGGCGGTGACCGCGGCGGCGAACGCGCACGCACGGTGTTCGACAGATGCCGGCGGTGCTACGGTGCACTAGGGGGACGGGGGCCATGTCGGGGAGGGAGAGGGGCTTACCAGGGGCTCGCTGGTGGGGTTGGCGGGGCTCGGGAAGGCGAGGATCGGAGCGGGGGCAGCTGGTCGGGGCGTCCTGGCGGTCACGGGCACGGCGGCGGAGCGGCTCCTCCGGCGAGATCCAGCGAGCTCCGGCGCGTCACGGCGAAGCAGAGGAAGAAGGCGCAGCTCCTGGTACTGCTGGCGCGCCTCGGGGAGCTCTGGAGCGAAGGGATGCTGGGGGACGCCGTCGCTAGGGTTTAGAAGGACGGGGGGCATGGCTGAGCTGGGGAAGGAAGAAGGAGAGCAGGGGAGGAAGAGAGGCCTGGGGGGTTCTGGGGAAAGGCTAGGGACGAGGGGGAGGATAAGATCGCCAGGGCAGGTAGGCGCGAGGGCTAGCGTGGGGGAGGGGCAGGCGTTGCACCTCACGTGCATGGGCGTGCGCGGGCTGGCAGGCGTGCTCGGGCTGGCCGGCTGCCAGGTGGGGCCAGGGAGCTGCAGGTGGGCCAGGGGAGCTCGAGGGCAGGTAGGGTTAGAGAGGGGGCCGCAGGCAGGGAGAGGGAAGAGAGGAAAGAATAGAGAGGGAGAGGGGCCGGCTCGGTCTAGGATAGGTGGGGGAGGGTGCCTTTGATGGTGAGAGAGGGTAGATAGGACATGGTGAGATGGGGCCATGCTAGATAGGTTTAGGGTTGATTAGCTAGAGAGGAGAGGAGAGGGGGTGGTTTGGTTTTGTTTAGGGAGGGTGTAGTGTAGGCCTTTAGCTAGGATGGATATGGCATGGGGTAGGTTTAGGGTTTTAGCTAAGAGGGGGTAAGATAGAGGGAGGTGGTACTTTAGTTGATCAAGCATGCTTCTTAAAAAACACACAAGATCAAGAAAAGGAGAAAAGAGAGAAAGGTAGGGAGGGATGATTATGGGGTGGTCCTGATGCTCACACATGATCACATGTATATGCATGGAGATGGGGATAGAGGTTTAGCTAAGGGAGATAGAGATAGATGATATGGTGAAGAAAACTACAAGCCCAAAACAAGATTTAACACAAAGGAGAATGATCCATGCAAGCAAAACCAAATATCACTCCAAGATCAAGGAAGAAGTGGCACTTGCATGGCCCATGCAAGCAATAATGGCCATGTAGTTATATTGTAAGAACAACATTATTTCATGTGGCATTAATCCTTGCATTCCCAAAGGTGGGCAAAAGCCAAGCAAAGATTATAGGTGGAAACCAACCAACCAACATGAGCTAGAGAGAACTCAATAAAATGCCAAGCTCATATTAATTGGATGGTGGAATATAAGGTGGTGAAAGAAAGGTGGTGGAGTTTTAAAGAGATATGCCCCCAACTCAACTTGGGCATTTAACAATATATCAGGAGCCAAATACAATATCAAGAGGCAACTACAATTAATAATGCACATGGGATAAGAACCAAACAAGAAAGGGGTTTTGTATGATGCTCAAATGCAAGGTGGCATGATGACATGAGCATGACATGGTGATGATGCAACAATTATATGTTGAGAGTGGCCCTTTTTATTATTATAACAAGTAGCATTACAGGTGTTAGACAACTGGGATGCTACAACTCTCCCCCACTAAACAGGAATCTCGCCCCGAGATTCTAGGAAGAAAAAGAAGAAGACACAAAGAGAGAAGGATGGTTGGCACGGAGTTCATCTTCACGCTCCCATGTGGCTTCATCAACAGAATGGTGTGACCACTGCACCTTGCAAAACTTGATGGACTTGTTGCGCGTCCTTCGTTCTGCGGTCTCAAGGATTTTGGTGGGGTGTTCTTGATAAGACAAGTCTTCTTGGAGGTCGATTAGCTCATGATCCACGGTCCTGCCGGGATCTTTGAAGCACTTCTTGAGCTGAGAGATGTGGAAAACATCATGGACTTTGAGTTTTTCTGGGAGCTCCAGGGCATAAGCAACTTCTCCTCTTTTACCACGTATCTTGAAAGGACCGATGTATCTAGGAGCCAACTTTCCTTTGATACCGAAGCGGTGTGTTCCTCTCATGGGGGTGACACGAAGGTAGACGAGATCACCAGGGGCATATACCATATCCGTGTGTTTCCTGTCATAGTTGCTCTTCTGACGACTCTGAGCAATCTTCAGGTTTTCCAGAATGATATGCACCTTCTCTTCTGCCTGAGTCACAATGTCAGGGCCAAACCAGATTCTTTCTCCTGCACCTGACCAACCAATCGGAGTTCTGCACTTGCGACCATAGAGAGCCTCGAATGGTGCCATCTTCAGACTCTTCTGGAAGCTGTTGTTGTAGGAGAATTCAGCATATGGAAGGCATTCCTCCCACTTCATGCCAAACGAGATGACGCAAGCTCTAAGCATATCCTCCAGAATCTGATTGATCCTCTCCACTTGTCCTTGCGACTGAGGGTGGTAAGCAGTGCTGAAGTTCAACTTTGTTCCCAAAGCTTTTTGGAAACTCTCCCAGAACTTTGAGGTGAAGATGCTCCCACGGTCTGAACTGATTTCAAGTGGAACCCCATACAGAGAGACAATTCTGTTGATATAGAGCTCAGCCAACTGAATTCCAGAAATTTTTTTCTTTGACTGGGAAGAAATGAGCCACTTTAGAAAGCCTGTCGATGACAACAAAAATTGCATTGTTGCCCTTTTGCGACCTTGGAAAACCAGTGATGAAGTCCATCTCTACTTTCTCCCATTTCCATTCCGGAGGTTTCAATGGCTGTAGAAGACCAAATGGTTTCTGATGGACAGCCTTCACTCTGCGGCAGACATCACATTCTGAGACATACTTGGCACAATACCGTTTCAACCCAGTCCACCAGTATTGTGTTTTCAAGTCCATGTACATCTTTGTGCTGCCAGGATGGATAGAAAGAACCGAATCATGTGCCTCCTTGAGAACTTGGTCTCTCAGACCCGGGTAGTTTGGAACAAACATCCGATGTTTAAAGAAGAGCGTGCCTTGATCATCAACGTGGAAGGACTCATACTTCGGAAGGTCAAGCTTAGAGATGAGCTTTTTGGTGTGCGGATCACCAAGCTGACGAGAGCGAATCTGTTCTTCCAAGAGAGGAGTAGCCAGAAGGTTCAGGAGATGCCCTTGTTCCACAATTTCCAGGTTGAGCTGACGGAATTCCTCGCACAAGAGAGGTTGTTGCTCTTCCACCATGAGGTTGTTGACATAAGCTTTACGGCTCAGCGCATCTGCCATGACGTTTGCTTTGCTGGAGTGTAGTTGATGGTCACATCAAAGTCATTGATTGCTTCAATCCATCTCCTCTGCCGAAGGTTGAGATCAGGCTGGGTGAAGATATACTTCAAACTCTTGTGGTCCGAGAAGATCTCACAACGGTTACCAAGCAAGTAGTGCCTCCATAGCTTCAAAGCAAAGACAACTGCTGCTAGCTCGAGGTCATGTGTGGGATAGTTGATCTCATGCGTCTTCAACTGACGAGAGGCATAAGCAACCACCTGTTTCTCTTGCATAAGGACCGCACCCAATCCTTGCAAAGAGGCGTCGCAGAATATCTGGAAGGGCTTAGATGTATCTGGAGGAACCAAGACTGGCGTGGAAGTGAGCTTCTCTTTGAGTGTATCAAAACTTTCTTGACAAGCAGGAGTCCACAGGTACTTCTTGCCTTTCTTGAGGAGATCGGTAAGAGGCTTCGCTATCTTCGAGAAGTTCTGAACGAAGCGACAGCAATAACTAGCCAAACCGAGGAAACTCCGCACTTCCTTGACATTAGCAGGAGGAAGCCATTCGACAATTGTCTTCACCGTTTCCGGGTTGACTGCAATGCCCTTGGCAGAGATAACATGACCCAGGTATGTTACTTCAGGCAGCCAAAACTCACACTTTCAGAACTTTGCATACAAGCGGTTCTCACGAAGCTTGTTTAAGACACACCGCAGGTGCTCTTCATGCTCCTCCTTAGACTTGGAGTAGACCAGAATGTCATCCAGATATACCACAACAAACTTATCCAGGTACTCCATGAAAACGGAGTTCATCAGCCTCGAGAAGGTAGCAGGTGCGTTGGTGAGACCGAAAGACATGACCGTGTACTCATACAAGCCATAGCGGGTGGTGAAAGCTGTTTTGGGGACATCTTCTTTGCGAATTTTGATTTGGTGATAACCACTTCTCAAGTCCAGCTTAGAGAACACCACAGCTCCTGCTAGCTGATCAAAAAGATCATTTATCCGTGGAAGAGGATATTTGTTCTTGATGGTTTTAGCATTGAGAGCCCGGTAGTCAACACGTAGCCTATCGGTTCTGTCACGCTTCTTCACAAAGATTGTTGGGCTACCCCAAGAAGAAGTGCTGTGTTGAATGAAACCCAATTTTTCTTGTTCATCAAGTTGTCGTTTGAGTTCAGCCAACTCAGAAGGGCCCATTTTGTATGGCCGCTTGGAGATAGGAGCCGTTCCAGGTTCAAGTTCAATCACGAATTCAACCTCGCGATCCGGAGGCATACCCGGCAACTCTTCAGGAAAGACATCTGGGAACTCGCAGACCACTGGTACACTCTGAATAGCTTCCATAGCATCATTATTCAGAGCCGCCAAGGAAAAGAGCTGGACAGCAGGAGTCAGACTTGGAGAAAAGACTATATGGCCTTCAGGGATCTTCAGAGACACTGAGCGTTCAGCACAATCAATCACAGCTGCATTTGCTGTCAACCAATCCATGCCCAAGATGACATCAATGTCAGAGTTGCCCAGAACAATCAAAGAAGCCAAGAATGTAGAACCACCAATCTCAATCTGATTGCCATGGCTGATATAAGCAGCCCTCAGGTTGGAACCAGGAGATAGGACCATTAGCTTCTTAAGGAGAGGATCCAGAGTTAACACATTCTCATATGCAAACTTGTGCGACACAAAAGAATGCGATGCACCAGAATCAAAGAGAACTCGTGCAGGGACTGAGTTAACTGAGAGCATACCCATCACAACTCCAGGTGCGAGCTCAGCTTGAGAGGCGTTGACGCAGTTGGCGCGAACAACCGCAGACCCGGGCTTGGTGTTGATGTTGAGAGCCCGAGGCGGTGGTGCACGAACCGAAGGAGAGCTTGTTGCAGATCTTGGCGGGGGTGGAGGGAGAGCTTTGTTCTTCAATGGGCAGTTCCAGTTGGGATGTCCATGATCTCCACATGTGAAACAAGCACCATGTGGACGTGGAACAGAGTAGCCAGGGACTCCGCCAGGCGCTCCAGGGTAGTGGTTGTTGTAGCCCCTGGGAGCCGCATTGGTGAAGTTTGGTGGCCTTGACGCGAAACTTGCAGGTCTTGGTGGAGCCGGAGCGACGGTGGGGTGTTAGGAACCCAGACACGCCGCTTAGAAGGAGCTGCCATAACTGCAGAGCTTGATGCATCCCTGTTGTGTTTCTTGGACTCCTCAAACATTTGCCTGCTTGCCTCCTCTTGCAGTGCTGTGTGCTGTAGCTCCAGGAAGGTTGCCGGTCTTGCATGCGTGATTGCATACTTGATCGACGCATTGAGCCCTTGCCTGAACCTTTTCTGCTTCTTCTTATCATCAGATACCTCATCACCACCATAACGGGATAGATTCATGAAGTTCCTGATATAGGTGTTGACGTTATCATTTCCCTGCTTCAGGTTGAGGAAAGCCTCCTTCATCCTTTCCATTACAATCTCTGAGAGGAACTGCTCTTTGAACGCTCCAGTGAACCTTTCCCAAGTTGGCTGGAAACCAGTGCAGCTTGCCTTCAAGTAGTTCTCCCACCAGAGAGCTGCATCTCCCTTGAGAAGGTGAGTAGCACACTTGACCCACTCCTGCTCCGGAACATCAGCAGTCTCGAGCAACCTTGAGATCTCACGCAGCCAATCATCCGCGTCCAGAGGTCGGTCAGAAACATCAAACTGACGAGGGTTGAATTTGAGGAAGCTCTTGATGTCTCCACGCTTGGGAGGTGGAGGAAGTGGAGCAAACTCATTTCTTCTGACACTCTCCTCAAAGCGCTGCTGGTTCTCTTGCATTGCCGCCAAAGCATTAGCTATGTTTGACAGCACGGAGCCCAGTTCCGGAGGTATGTCCTCCTCAGTCCGGCGTGGGGGAGCCATCCTGTCATTCATATAAAACTCAAGTCAGTACTATAATGGAGAATGATAATAATCCAAAATAGTACCAAGATGGAATTAACCAAGATTAAAGGATACAATTTACTGAGATGATATTAAAATATCAACAAAGTTCATAGCACCTAAAGATATTAAGCATATCGCACACGACTGAAAAGGAGTGTGGTACACAAATATATCAAAGAAAATTTTTTCCACAAATTTCGGCATTAAAATACCAATAGATGCGCAAAATTACTTAACGAATCAAGATTAGTGACTCTACCGATTCAATATACAAAAGCGAATGATAAAAGTAGTGGTATGGTCGCGACTCCATCCCGCACTCAAATCATTACTCCGCACATGAACAAGTGGAACACATATCCTAACCCCTTCTTCTCACGACGAAACCTAAAGATTGGTAACTACGGAAACGAACACCCCAAACAAGATAGCGTCGGATACAAAGAGGAAGATAGATTGCGTCGGTTTGCAAAAGCCTGTCGGTATGGAATGTACCAACAGTTGATAACCAAAGGCAGATAAGATAACAACTTGGATGCAACAGATAGACAAGGGATTACACACACACACACACACACACACACACACACACAACCTATGGTACTACGGAAACCCAGAACACGTGAGTCCTAGTTTGAATCTTGAGAAGAGGATTGAAAACGTTGCACTTCCTTACCAGAAAAGGGTGGGTGGGAGGGTAAGAAGAAAAGTGGAAGCAGTCCTACTCTCGCGTTTTGTTTTTCCCTAGTATACATAACTACCAAAATATTTGCTAGACTGACAACGACCGTTTGGCTGAAACCCTGAAGGTCGGGATGGCTCTGATACCAATTGTAACTACCTCGGTGAATTACGCTCCTAGATACAAGCCTGGATGAGTGGTAGTGGTTGAAATAGTACGGTGGGGCCCCAAAAGCCACTCACTGGTAGTCCTTTCGGACGTCCCAACCACTACCCTCTCAACGGGACCTGTACGGGCGGCGTAATCGGCAGGCGAAGGGATCAACTACGTACACAAGTGGGTATGTACGCAAGCCACCATACAAGAGTACATCAGAGCCATACCATCTAGAAAGAAATGAAATATAGCAACGCCATACGGCAAGATTCAAATGACCTAGATAGATCTATATTTTAGGATACTTCCTCATACAACACACATCAGAGTATCATGCGGAAGCGGCAACAAAATCCGAGTACGGATAAGAAGCAAATCGGCATAAGATGCCATAGAAATAAGCACATCCCAACTACAGGTCTCATGGATCCCCGTTCCCGGAATCTCTACACCAAACGATCGTTGCCCACATCTTCGGCTTCTTCCACCCAGTATCCGTCCTGCGAGGGTACCTATTCATCTGAACCAATAATTTATCGTGTGAGACCCTAAGGGTACTCAGCAAGTCTTAATGCCTCTAAAGGGGACACAACCTGGGGTGACGCAATTGCAGCGAAAGATAAACCCTAGCAGTTCTACAGATAAACGCTAACCATCCGCCTAACCAATGATAGACGGATGTCCGTGAATTAAGAACAGCAGTTATAATGGTAATCTCATCAGATCCATCCTCCTCCCTGCTTACCAACAAGGAAGCGGACGAACAACCCCCCATCCGTTGGCAATTTTATTAACCATTCCATGAGGGTTGCACTATTTACCAGTCAAGTTACTTAGTCAGATTAAAGCGGTACTTTAGTTATGCTTGTCTATGATCGAGAAACTGTGCTCCAAGTCGTCCATATCCGCGGACACGGCTTTCAGAAAGTTTTACCCGGCCGGGGTGCACCAATAGCAACACACGCTCGATCAACCTCGGAAAAACCAAATCAAAACCCAACGAGGCTTTCACGACTGAACAATCACCGGATTCAGAAATATTTCAGGGGGGCCACCCCTTTGAGTAGATCCCGCAACGGAGTAAGCAAGCTCCGAGATGGACTCAAGGTTGCGCCAATGGCTGTAAGCGACTGGGAACCCGAAAGTGTGGCTGGGCTTGTCGATACCGCGTAATCACTCCGCTTACCTAAACAGTACAGTGTGCTCCTCGCACAATTTAAATACAGAAAGTAGCATGGCATAAGTACAGGATCGTAAACAAAACCTCAAACTAGTTTGTGGCCCCAAGAAATAAGACGGAATCAAGCTCTGGCTCAGGGGGGTCCCATATACCTCCCGGATGTGGATAGCGCGATAAATCAAGGAACAGGAATCAAGTACTCGGGGTCTTACGGGACACAAGTGAGCAGGAAAAACCAAATAGCAGATGTTGCTCACCGGTGCCACTTTCATTAGTTATCCCATACTACTCAGGTTAAGTTGTTTAGGTACCTCGTTATCCGTCAGACGCTCACATACCCTACACATGCTGTTCTACGACTCGCATGGCTCAAACAACTCCTATAGTAAGGGCTCATGGGATGGAGGAACAAACTTGGTGGAGTTTAAAAGTAAAGGCTATGCATACTTGGGATTCAATTTAATGCAATCGCGACTCCATGATGCAAGGATAAGATAGAGGCAATAGGTACTGTATGTATGCAAGCATGTGGAAGTGCTTGCCTGTCAACTCTGTGGAAGCGAGGGACGGATCTGGGTAGTGCTCCTGGTTCTCTTGATATAACCCCTGCTCAGTGTCTATCCGAGAAAAACCAAACAAACAAGGCCAACATGAATATAGAGCACAAGCATATGAATAAGATGCGTCAAGCAAACAATCATGCCATGATGAATGATGCACAATTTACATGGCAATAAGGTAGCATGGCATGGTGAGGTGTGGAAGACAAGTAATAACATTTTAATGGGGTTTTGGAAACACATTTGTTGTCATAACATTGCTGTTCCCTATATTTTTATATGATGCATGCTGCAATTGAAGTCATGGATATCATAAACAGAAAGGTCTCGTCGAGCTGATCATTTTGGACATATCATTTGCTTAATTTGGAATTATAAATCAAAAGTTGTGAAATTATTTAGTTCTAGTGGCATTTGTGTAATTAACTCAACTTGGAATTTTAAAATGTTCTAACAATATTTTGAGTGGCATATTTGAATTCCTCACATTTTTCTGATTCAAAAACATATATTATTTGTATTATTTGGAATTATGAATTTAATTTTATTTTTAGTCAAAATTAGTCAAAATGGGTCAAAGTCAAAGGTGAATTGATTAAATTAATTTTTGAAAATATTTGAATAAAGATTTGAATTAACATTCAAAAACAAATCATTTTTCATATAAGGTTTGAATTCAAATTCTAATCCAGGAATAAGTTATGAATTTAATGAAATTTGAATCAGGTTTGAATTTATTTGAAATCTGTTTGGAATTTTGAATTCAGCAAGCTATGGCTTTTGTTACTCAGTAGGAACCGCGCCAGAGGATGACAGGTGGGGTCACTGGGCTGACTGGGCCGTCACACCCACGCGCCAGCTTTCCTCACCCAGGCTCACCCTAGCCAGCGAGGCTGACAGGCGGGGCCAGGCGCCTGCAGGCCCACACGCGCGCGCGGCTGCCCGGTTGCGACACGTGGTCGATCCAGGGACCGCGGGCGGAAACGAAGGAACCTGAGGATCCTTTTTGCAAGTTTCCAACAGACGCTGCTAGGTGGGGACGGTGGACTGCGGGTTTGAGGCGGGAAAAAGGGGAAGGGCGCTTCTGTAAAACGTACCGCGCTGCCGCTGTCTGCTGCTGAACGCGGCGCCGCGGCGACGGATCTGGCCGGATTTCGCACGACGATGGCGAGCGAACCATCGCGTCTCCGGCTGAGCCGCAAAAACCAAAAACGAAGAGGGCATGACGGGCTACAGTTTTCGTTCAGGGGTCTAGCTCGGAGGCGGGCTGCAGCGCGTGGTTTTCCTCGACGAACAGAGACAGATCGCACGCCACAGCTGCTGCTGGCGCACGCGCAGGCGGTGACCGCGGCGGCGAACGCGCACGCACGGTGTTCGACAGATGCCGGCGGTGCTACGGTGCACTAGGGGGACGGGGGCCATGTCGGGGAGGGAGAGGGGCTTACCAGGGGCTCGCTGGTGGGGTTGGCGGGGCTCGGGAAGGCGAGGATCGGAGCGGGGGCAGCTGGTCGGGGCGTCCTGGCGGTCACGGGCACGGCGGCGGCGCGGTTCCTCCGGCGAGATCCAGCGAGCTCCGGCGCGTCACGGCGAAGCAGAGGAAGAAGGCGCAGCTCCTGGTACTGCTGGCGCGCCTCGGGGAGCTCTGGAGCGAAGGGATGCTGGGGGACGCCGTCGCTAGGGTTTAGAAGGACGGGGGGGCATGGCTGAGCTGGGGAAGGAAGAAGGAGAGCAGGGGAGGAAGAGAGGCCTGGGGGGTTCTGGGGAAAGGCTAGGGACGAGGGGGAGGATAAGATCGCCAGGGCAGGTAGGCGCGAGGGCTAGCGTGGGGGAGGGGCAGGCGTTGCACCTCACGTGCATGGGCGTGCGCGGGCTGGCAGGCGTGCTCGGGCTGGCCGGCTGCCAGGTGGGGCCAGGGAGCTGCAGGTGGGCCAGGGGAGCTCGAGGGCAGGTAGGGTTAGAGAGGGGGCCCGTAGGCAGGGAGAGGGAAGAGAGGAAAGAATAGAGAGGGAGAGGGGCCGGCTCGGTCTAGGATAGGTGGGGGAGGGTGCCTTTGATGGTGAGAGAGGGTAGATAGGACATGGTGAGATGGGGCCATGCTAGATAGGTTTAGGGTTGATTAGCTAGAGAGGAGAGGGAGAGGGGGTGGTTTGGTTTTGTTTAGGGAGGGTGTAGTGTAGGCCTTTAGCTAGGATGGATATGGCATGGGGTAGGTTTAGGGTTTTAGCTAAGAGGGGGTAAGATAGAGGGAGGTGGTACTTTAGTTGATCAAGCATGCTTCTTAAACAAACACACAAGATCAAGAAAAGGAGAAAAGAGAGAAAGGTAGGGAGGGATGATTATGGGGTGGTCCTGATGCTCACACATGATCACATGTATATGCATGGAGATGGGGATAGAGGTTTAGCTAAGGGAGATAGAGATAGATGATATGGTGAAGAAAACTACAAGCCCAAAACAAGATTTAACACAAAGGAGAATGATCCATGCAAGCAAAACCAAATATCACTCCAAGATCAAGAAGAAGGTGGCACTTGCATGGCCCATGCAAGCAATAATGGCCATGTAGTTATATTGTAAGAACAACATTATTTCATGTGGCATTAATCCTTGCATTCCCAAAAGGTGGGCAAAAGCCAAGCAAAAGATTATAGGTGGAAACCAACCAACCAACATGAGCTAGAGAGAACTCAATAAAATGCCAAGCTCATATTAATTGGATGGTGGAATATAAGGTGGTGAAAGAAAGGTGGTGGATTTTTAAAGAGATATGCCCCCAACTCAACTTGGGCATTTAACAATATATCAGGAGCCAAATACAATATCAAGAGGCAACTACAATTAATAATGCACATGGGATAAGAACCAAACAAGAAAGGGGTTTTGTATGATGCTCAAATGCAAGGTGGCATGATGACATGAGCATGACATGGTGATGATGCAACAATTATATGTTGAGAGTGGCCCTTTTTATTATTATAACAAGTAGCATTACAGGTGTTAGACAACTGGGATGCTACACATATACACCTGAAAAGTGTATTGGGTGTGTTGGGGACACAGGATACTTCTTGTATATTGATTGCAGGGTTGCTTGAGAGGGATACCTTTGACCACTTCGTCCCTGAGTTCGATAAACCTTGGGTAATCCACTTAAGGGAAACTTGCTGCTGTTCTACAAACCTCTGCACTTGGAGGCCCAACACTGTCTACAAGAATAGAAGTGTGCGTAGACATCACTTTCTGATAAACACTCTTACTTCCTCCAAACAATCTGCCTTTATTAAAGGGAGATTTATTTTGGAAAGTGTGGTCACTGCTCATGAGGTCATTCATTCTATTTCACATGGTAAAATTCAGGGGCCAGTCCTCAAGTTAGACTATGAGAAAGCCTTTGATAAAATTGATTTGAATTTCCTGCTGGACCTACTAGCTAAGAGAGGTTTTAGTTCAAAAATTATCTCTTGGATTAAAGCTATCACTCATGGAGGTTCTGTTGGGGTTAATCTTAACAATACCGTTGGTAATTTTTTTACAGGAAAAGGGCTTAGACAAGGAGATCCTATCTCCCCTTTACTTTTCAATTTAGTTGTAGATGTGTTAACTAGAATGCTCATTAAAGCATACAATGCTGATTTGATTAGAGGCATTTGTTCTGATCTTTACCCTTAAGCAGATGACACTATCTTATTTTCTGACAACAACCCCACTTATGCTACTAACCTCAAGTGGGTTATGACCTACTTTGAGCAGGTATCTGGGATGAAAATTAACTACTCAAAAATTGAATTTATCCCTATAGGCCTTGAGGAATCTGATATTATTATTGCATACTCAAATATTCTGGGATGTACTGTTGGTGCTTTCCCCATCAAATATTTGGGTGTCCCTTTACACTTTGAGAATCTTAGGAGGGAAGATATTCAACCCCTGATAGACAAAATCCTCAAAAGGATTGTTGGCTGGAGGGGGAAGCTACTCTCTTATGCAGCCAGGTTGACTCTTATTAAGACTTGCTTAGCAAGTATTCCCATATATCTGCTCTCCTTTTTCAAATTTCCAAAATGGGCCCTGGACTTAATCAATTCTCAGATGGCTAATTGTCTATGGAATGATTTTGAAGGGCATAGGAAACTGCATCTGACCAGCTGGAAACTAGTCTGTAAGAAAAAAAAAGAGTTTGGTGGACTAGGGATCCCTGATTTGGCTAATGTTAATCTATCCCTTCTCGGCTCTTGGATCAAAAGATATTCCCAAGATGAGGGAAAAATCTGGAGGACCATTGGAGAAACCAAGTATGATACCAAGAACCCCAACATTTTCTGTAGCAAGCAAAATGGAGTCTCTCAGTTTTGGAATGGGGTTCTTTGGGCTGTTAATGGCGTCAAATTTGGTTATAGGTGGCTGATTGGGGATGGTGATCAAGTCAGGTTCTAGGAAGATACCTGGTTTGGGACCTCCCCTCTGTCTGTCCAATTCTTTGAAATTTATGTTATTTGTAATGAGCATAATAAAACTGTCCAGCAGATTTGGGATGGCTCATCCCTCAAACTCACTTTTAGGAGGAACTTTAACAATGAATTGTTGGCTCAATGATATGAATTAGAGGCGATTTCTTCTGGTATTTCCTTTAATGCTAATACTGATGCTTTGATCTGGAAGTATGAGAATAAAGGGGTTTACTCCACTACCTCCCTCTATGCTATCATTAACTTTGGTGGGGTGACCCCCATTTGTATCCCTGCTGTTTGGCAATTGCATATACCCTCTAGAGTACATATTTTTCTTTGGCTGCTAGCTCATAACAAATTAATGACTAGAGATAACCTGAATAAGAGACTCATAAATAAACCCGAAGACTGCATATTCTGTGGTGAGGATGAAACTATTAATCATCTCTTTTTCCAATGTTTAGTTGCTATACAGGTTTTGGGGCATCATTTCCAAATTCTTTAACATCAATGTTGGAAATGATTACATGTCTATAGCTAAATTCTGGATTGCAAATAAGAAGAATGCTGTTTTAAATTCAGTTTGTTCTACTGCTCTCTGGTGTCTCTGGAAATTTAGGAATGATATAATCTTTAATTGTATCCCTTGGATTAACTTGCATCAGGTCCTAAGGAAGATCCTGACCTCGGTAAAACACTGGAGGCTGATCATCAAGGAAGGCATGATAGTGGAGGTGGACAGGTTCTGCGTCTACCTCTCCAAAACCCTGGACTCAATCTTCGAACCGATGAGTGGCTGAGCAGGGGCAAGCTGGTGAGGTGGGAGACCTTCAAGAACCTTCGTCTCTAGCATCCAAGAGAACAACGCTACAGGGGCCTGGGCGATGCTAACATCCACTCTAGAGGCAGCAGTCTTCCCTTCCCCTCTTTAGTTCTCTCAGCCGGTGTGGATGCACCCTTTTGGCTATTGTACCTAGCTTTGGCGGCTTATATGCCTTTAAACTCTGTTTTCCCTGTTATTTGTTTCTGTTCTCGGACACCTTTTAGTAGTTTCCTCTGTAAAGACCTGAACTCACTTTCAGGTTTCGTTGATGAGTCAATGTAACCGGGGGCGGGTGTCCCTGTTGATCTAAAAATAATAATCTAATTTTTCAAACGTTCTGTTTTCTCTTTGATTTGCTCTCAAGTCAGAACTCTCAATAATTGCATTATTAAAAACGGAAGGACAAATCGTCCAAGGGCTACAAAAGTTGAGTGATATTGATTCCCAAATGACAGTTGCATGCGTGCGCGTGTAAGAAAGAGCAACAGAGGAAAGGAGCTCAGAACGGGGGGCTAAACCTTACTAGTACTGTACTACTAGTATATATAAGTAACAAAAACAGCACTACTAGCTTGATTCTTCTCCTTGCCATGCCATGCAGCCGACACAGGATATTAAAAGACCTGGCCTCCTACAGCGATTACACCCGTTAGATCTCTTATTTCGTAGTACTGTCAAAAAAGCTAGCACGTCTTCCTCACTAGAGCCAGAGCGCGCCAGCGTTCTTGAGCATGGGGACGAGCTCGCCGGCAAGGTGCAGTGCCATGACCCTGTTGGTGCTGCCGACGAGGTTCCCGCCGATGAACACCGCTGGCACCACTGGCAGGCCTCGGCCAAGCCTCCTGGCGAGCTCTCTCTCCATCTCCCTGCCCCTCTGCTCCTTGTCCAGCTCGTACACGGCGGCGTTAACGCCGAGGTTGCTGAGGAGGAAGGTCACGGAGTCGCACATGGAGCATCTGCTCGACGTGAACACCACCACCGCCCGCTCCGACGCCAGCTTCGTCACATGATCCATTGAATTCGTGAAAGCTTACGATTGATCGGGACGATGTAGAGGCTTCTACTAGAGCTCTGACTCGCTGTCAAAGATAAGCTTGGTTGATCCATATTTTCTTCATACTCAAAATCCCACGTGATGTGAAAAGATGAATATTCCGGTTCCTTGGAGCCCCAATTCCATGATTTCTCTTCCTCAAAGACTACGTCGTCCGTGAAAACCACCTTATTGGTATAGGGGTTGCACAAACGGTATCCCTTCGAGCCTTCATAGCCTGTCATGATCATTGAAGTACTCTGATTCACCTTATGCGCCACACATCCAAAAGTACGAAGATGATCAATCGAGGGCTTCTGTCCGTACCATGCTTCGTACGGAGTCATACCAACTCCACTCAGTTGGCTCCATGTTCAGCAAATACACAGCCGTATTGACTGCCTCACCCCAGAAGTTTCCTGGCAAACCTTTACTCTTCATCATCCTCCGTGCCATGGTCAACACGGTTTGATGCAGCTCGCCTTCCTGATCAATGCGTAGAGCTCTTATCTTCGACTCCACCTTGAACTCTTCGGATTCCTTGATCTTCTCGAATGCTTGTTGTGCTTGATACTTACTTTTCAGCAACACAATCCACATGTATTTACTATGATCATCCACCGCAAGCATGAAGAAGTTATTGCCGGACGGAGTTGCAGGTGAAATTCCAACGCATAGATCGCCATGATCAGATTCTGAAGCTTCACTTGCCTCAAACGTGGCTTCATGCGGAAACGGGGCACTCCGTTGCTCGTGATCCACACACGGTAGATCGTGATCCACTTGCGCCACAATCTCCGTACCCGGTGATGGAGGATCCTCCTCATCCTTCAGCTCAGTTACTTCGAGCATCAGCATCATCGGTCCATCATCATCTCCTTCCTGGGCGATGAGAGCCCTCTCCTTCGACGATTTCTTGCAATCCTTCTTGAAGTGACCGAGCTCGCCGCACTTATGACATCTTACTTTCTTGATGTCAAACTTCCTCCGCGGCGGAGGCTCGTCCTCGTCCTCCCCTGCGATATACTTTTTCGCTGGGCGAGAATCTTCTCTACCACTCCTGTTGTCGAATGCTTTATCGCCCTTTCTCTCCTTGGCGAACAACGCTCGAGCCATAAGCATGAGATGCTCATCCACTTTTGCGTCGCCATAGGTGATCTTCATCCGCTCGTCGTGCGCCTTGAACCGTCCAACTAGATCATCCATCGTGAGAGTCTTGAGATCAATGCATTGCTCGATCGCCGAGACAACGGGTGAGTAACGCGGCGGCGCCACGCGGAGGAAATGCCTCACAATAGAGATCTCATCCAGCTTCTCACCAAGTCCGCGAATCCCATTGACCAGTGTAGCGACCCTTGAAGCAAAAGCGTCTAGCGTCTCATCTTCTCCCATCTCCAGATTCTCGTACTTCTTCTGCAAGGTTTGCAGGGTAGCCTCACGGACGCGCTCCTGCCCAAGATTTAGCGTCTTGAGCGTATCCCACACCTCCTTTGCAGATTTCTTCGAGATCAGGTGTTGCATCAGATCCGTTGGCATCACCGAGCATATGGCCGTGAGTGCTAGTCGGTCTAGGTGGTACTTCGACGCACCTTTCTTGAACTCGTCGCCGCCTGGATCGACAGCCTCCCAGAGTCTGGCGCCTTCTAACGCCCACTTCATCTGGACCGCCCAGACCGTGTAGTTGTCGCGGCTGTACCACAGATACTGTATCGACACCGGCGCACCCACAGACGCACCAGAATACTCGTCTAGCTCCTTGCCCGTCATGACCTCCCGTTACTAGGAGATCCTCCGCGAGGCTCTGATACCAATTGTTAGCACAGCCCCTGCCGCCGAGTACTTTTCGACGACACCGACGAGGAAATTCCGACGAGATGACACGCACGTATCCGATAACTTCCGCCGAATCTCACGTACGATTCAAACCAGCTAAACAGCCTAGCACGCAGCTGGATCAATTCTTTTGATCAGCTAGATGAACTCTCACAACTCACGGTACGTGAAAACCAATTGATTGCCACACGGGCTTGTCGCTCGTGTTTTTCCTTGTATTGATTTCCCACGGTTTTTACAAGCCTAGCTTACACACGTATATATACACGCTAGAAGTCATCTATACCAACTCAACTCGGTTTCTAATCCTAAACCAATACATGCATGCATAGCTCATGTAACACACGTACGTGTGTTGGTTCCGTGTACTGGTAGGAGATTCGAACTTGTACTAGTTGGACTTATATTCGTATACGAGCCGTATACGATGGATAGAGCGCACGGCTCCGTGCCGGGACGTGCTTATTTCCAACAGTCATTAACTTTGGTGGGGTGACCTCCATTTGTATCCCTGCTGTTTGGCAATTGCACATACCCTCTAGAGTACATATTTTTCTTTGGCTGCTAGCTCATAACAAATTAATGACTAGAGATAACCTGAATAAGAGACTCATAAATAAACCAGAAGACTGCATCTTTTGTGGTGTGGATGAAACTATTAATCATCTCTTTTTCCAATGTTTAGTTGCTAGACAGGTTTTGAGGCATCATTTCTAAATTCTTTAACATCAATGTTGGAAATGATTACATGTCTATAGCTAAATTCTGGATTGCAAATAAGAAGAATGTTGTTTTAAATTCAGTTTGTTCTGCTGCTCTCTGGTGTCTCTGGAAATTTAGGAATGATATAATCTTTAATGGTCTCCTTTGGATTAACTTGCATCAGGTCCTAAGGAAGATCTTGACCTCGGTAAAACACTGGAGGCTGATCATCAAGGAAGGGATGACAGTGGAGGTGGACAGGTTCTGCGTCTACCTCTCCAAAACCCTGGACTCAAACTTCGAACCGATGAGTGGCTGAGCAGGGGGGCAAGCTGGTGAGGTGGGAGACCTTCAAGAACCTTCGTCTCCAACATCCAAGAGAACAACGCTGCAGGGGGCCTGGGCGACACTGACATCCACTCTGGAGGCAGCAGTCTTCCCTTCTCCTCTTTAGTTCTCTCGGCCGGTGTGGATGCACCCTTTTGGCTTTTGTACCTAGCTTTGGCGGCTTATCTGCCTTTAAACTCTGTTTCCACTGTTATTTGTTTCTGTTCTCGGACGCCTTTTAGTAGTTTCCTCTGTAAAGACCTGAACTCACTTTCAGGTTTCGTTGACGAGTCAATGTAACCGGGGGTGGGTGTTCCTGAACGTTCAGTTTTGTCTTCGATTTGCCCGAGTAAATTGTCTACCCGAGAGAACAAGTTCTCTCAAGTCATAACTCTCAATAATTGCATTATTTCAAACAAAAGGACAAATCGTCCAAGGGCTACAAAAGTTGAGTGATATTGAATCCCAAATGGCAGTTGCATGCGTGCGCGTGTAAGAAAGAGTAACAGAAGGAAAGGAACTCAGAACGGGGGGCTAAACCTTAGTATATAAGTAACAAAAACAGCACTACTAGCTTGATTCTTCTTCTTGCCATGCCATGCAGCCGACACAGGATATTAAAAGACCTGGCCTCCTACAGCGATTACTCCTCTTAGATCTCTTATTTCATAGTACTGTCAAAAAAAGCTAGCATTGCATGCTGAGCATGCACGTCTTCCTCACTAGAGCCAGAGCGCGCCAGCGTTCTTGAGCATGGGGACGAGCTCGCCGGCAAGGTGCAGCGCCATGACCCTGTTGGTGCCGCCGACGAGGTTCCCGCCGATGAAGACCGCTGGCACCACTGGCAGGCCTCGGCCGAGCCTCCTGGCGAGCTCTCTCTCCATCTCCCTGCCCCGCTGCTCCTTGTCCAGCTCGTACACGGCGGCGTTGACGCCGAGGTTGCTGAGGAGGAACGTCACGGAGTCGCACATGGAGCATCTGCTCGACGTGAACACCACCACCGCCCGCTCCGACGCCAGCTTCGTCACATGATCCATTGAATTCGTGAAAGCATACGATTGATCGGGACGATGTAGAGGCTTCTACTAGAGCTCTGACTCGCTGTCTATGCTTAGATGAGATGTTACCGAAGGAGCTCTAACTCGCTGTCTATGCTTAGGTGGTGGCTGTGGTTTGTTGCTACCGGCCAGGTGCCTTGCCTTTTATAGACTCATCAAAATGGTTGTGGTGACTTTTCCATATATGGATAATGAGAAATTGGTATCATGTGCTCAACTTGTTTGGAGGGAACCTAGATTTGTTCTTCTATAAAAGAACACATTTTTTAATCCAGCATAGGCTAAAGGTACGTTTGATGGTTTTGGATAAGAATCTCTTTCCTGATCTCAGCCGACCTCTTTCAAAATCTTATATACCTAAACCTACCACATGGCATACATGGGGAAATTACACTTGTACAGATACTTTTGAGGATTTTCTTACTGATAGAAAAGCATTCCTTGGTTAAATGTCTGAACTTCAATATATGCTTTGGATTTAAGCAAGTGTGGAAAAATAGCAAGCTCAACACTTCAGGTTGTGAGACTATTAGTAACTGTCACTGCAAACCTCTGGTACCATATGCACGCCGTTTCCTCTGGTCCTGCTTCATTTTGTCTGAAAGTTTCAACTCAGCAACATTCCCTGAACATTACTGCTTCTGACTTCGACACAAAATGGCCCTAACATCGACACCACCACACTCTGTCACATGACACTACGGCACATGGATCTGATTCCACCGGCACTTTGCATAAGCCGGTGGGATCAGTTCCCGTTCGTTCAGGTTCCGAACAGCATCCTCCAGCAGCAGAGAGGCCTTCCAGTCTCATTCGGTCCATCACTCTCTCTCTCTTCTAACCTTATCTGCAGCTTAGAATTTGTGCCATTTGCAACTTTGTACCGTCTCTGCACATTTTCATCGTCAGCCTGTTTTATGTCCTTATCAAGATATGCAAGCATTCGACGCGCCATTTGTAACACCCTCAGAATCGGACCTATGCAAGTTTGAGCAAAATTCGCCAAACCCGAATAGAAACGATTCAAAGGTGCCCACCAGGCACTTTCGTGCGGGTGGAAAACGAAGTAATAACATTACACAACAGTCCTCGATGGGACCCACAGAACAGATATATATAACAGCGACTCAAAGAGTCAAGAATACAGATATAAGATACAAAGATCCAAATCACCTTGGAAAGATAGAGCGTCCGACTACGGACAAGATGCAAATGGGGCTAAGAGCCCTGAAGAATAACCAATGGCGTCCATAACCCTGCCCAGGCCAAGCCGGAAGGGTAACCCTGCTAACGACGTCGATCTCAAAACCTGCTTAAACAAAAAGGGGTGCCGACAAAGGGCAAGGGGAAAAAGAAGGAGCGTCAGTACTGAGGCCAGTACACGGCGAGGCTAGAATTCGGCGGTCCTCGCCTACATAGGTATGGTGGACTGAGCGGCAGCGGCAGCATGCACTAAACAACCTATAGAGACTCGATACAACTGGCGGATATCAGAGAGGGATAAGAGTGGCCTAACCGGATCCAACCTGAAGCTAACACCAAACATACCCATCCTGGTGTTTCCCCCCTCGAAACCAAACGAGGAAGTCAACCGAGGAACTCACACCGTTGACAGTTTTAGTTATTCAGTTATCGTTGCAGCAATTACTAGTCAGGTTTATATAATCGTCCTGATAAAGTAAGCAGTGGGCACTTTTAGTTAACCATTCCGTTATGGTTGCAACACTTACTAATCAGATACAGATAGCATAAGATAACCCAAAACCCAGCAGTTGTTGTTACTTTTATTCAGTCATTTTGTTGTAGTTGCAATACTTACTAGTCAGGTACAATGGTCGCAAGCGACACATAAAACAAGCAATTGTGGGCAGTATTAATTAGCCATTCCGTTATAGTGAAGCTGATTACTAGTCATTATAAGTCAAATTTATAGCAGTAAACTTTAGTTATGCTTGTCTATGATCGAGAAACTGTGCTCCAAGTCGTCCATATCCGCGGACACGGCTTTCAGAAAGTTTTACCCGGCCGGGGTGCACCAATAGCAACACACACTCGATCAACCTCGGAAAAACCAAATCAAAACCCAACGAGGCCTTCACGACAAAGCAATCACAAGATTCAGAAATATTTCAGGGGGCCACCCCTTAAGTAGATCCCGCAACGGAGTAGGCAAGCTCCGAGACGGCCTCAAGGTCTGCGCCAATGGCTGTAAACGACTGGGAACCCGAAAGTGTGGCTGGGCTTGTCGATACCGCGTAATCACTCCGCATCCTAAACAGTACAGTGTGCTCCTCGCACAATCGTAAATAAAGCAGTAAAACATGGCATAAGTACAGGATAGTAATAAAACCTCAAACTAGTTTGTGGCCCCAAGAAATAAGACGGAATCAAGCTCTGGCTGAGGGGGGTCCCATATACCTCCCGGATGTGGATAGCGCGATAAAACAAGGAACAGGAATCAAGTACTCGGGGTCTTACGGGACACAAGTGGGCGTTCGGAAACCAAATATTATCTATCACCCACCGATGCCTCTGCTTATTCAATTTTAGTTGTTAAACAGAAATTAAAGTGACGATAAGTAAAGCTAGAATCATCTCCAACAACAACATGCGGCAATACATCAGCAACTGTGGCATATGACGACACACATCAGCACTAGAGCAAGCGACTACGACGCGCAAGTCCAACTATCTACCAAACAACAGGTAATAGGATGTGTCCAAGGCAATATAGGGCTGCACGGTATATCACAGGTACGGAAACTAAAGCATCGCAACACAGATAGCAATAGATCAACAGGAGGGAAGTAAATACTATAAAAGTAAGATAGGTAGAAAGGGGGAGATGCTCGCCTGAAAACATTGCCGAAGGGTTCGACCGAAGATCGGGGCGAAGCTCACATCAACTCAACGGCCTTATCCGCGAAGAACCAAAACACTAGAAGAAACACCGGATGCAATATTTAATACACGGCAGAAGATCGGCATGATGCCTGTATGATGTATGACATGGCAAAGATGCGATGCAATTTGGTCATATTAAGCGGAACCGGGGTCCCAACAATTAATCAAGTGGTTCAAGTTGTTTATCTACCCCGCAATTTAAATGTTGTTTACATGGCAAAAGATAAGATACCGGTTCGCTACTCAAGTTTAAATGAGGCCGATATGAGACTAGATTTGCCCGCATATGGGCCCCATATTTAATTATTAGGTGAATCGGCATAAGGCCCCTAAACCAATGCTATGCATGCGGGAATGACAATTACTATGCAACAAGTTGTTATGTTATAAAATAGGGTTCGAGGAAAAAGGGTCACACATTTAGGGTCTCGCCGATCTTGGGGTTCCGGGGTTCGGGGTCGGTCTCAGGGTCCAGGGTTCGGTCTCGGCGGAAGCGTTCTCGGACTTCGAGGGAGGTCTCGGCGTTCACGAGGGAGTACTTGGTTCGGCGTCGGGGCGCATTGGGTCCGACCTGGTCGGGGCGTTCTTGTCGCATGCAGATCTTGTCGGGTTCCACGGGGTCGAGCTTGGCGTTCCGGCCATCTTCGGTCTTCGGATCCGAGAGGGAGATCTTGGCGATCCGCGATGAAGATCTTGGCGTGCGGGTTCGGGGGTCTCGGACAAATGCTTCGTGTGGTAGATCTTGACGCTTCGAGGGTGCCGAGTCCGAGGGTCTTGTGCAACTTGTCGGGGGCACTCTTGTATGAAGATCTTGCGATTCCGAGAGGCACCAAACTGGTACATGGCGGACGATGGAAACACTGCTGCGAGGCAAACACAACTACAAGGGCTCTTTAGCAGCCAAGCGGTGCCTGGCGGCCACACAGGAGCATCCAACACACACACAGTTGGGCCCACGGTCACTGCAGGAGGATCACCGCGGTTGGACCGCGAGGACGTCGGGGCCCGGCGCGGCACTGACGAGGGTTCGAGCAGCGGCTCGCCGGGGACGCCGGGGACTGGGAGGGCGCGCCGGCGAGGGGAGCTTGGCGTACGGCGGCTTGCAGAGGGCGGCCTGCGCGGAGACGGAGGCGGCTGAGCGGCGGACGGCGGCGTCGGAGCGGGGCGTGGACGCGGTGAGGTGCGGACGCGGCCGGGGCGGAGGTTGGAGCAGGGCCGCGCGGAGAGACGGGGAAGGAGCGGGCTGGGGCGAGGGTGCCGCGGCGGGCGAGCGCGGCCGGCGGGGCGGCTCGGGCCGGCGCGCGCGCGGGGAGGAACGCTGGCCGGGGACGCGCGGCCGCGACTGGGACGGAGCGGCGGAGAAGGGGGCGGGGCGACGCTTGGTGACGGCGGGGCTCTGGCGCGGAGCGGCGAGGGTCGCGCGGCCGGGTCCGGCGAGGTGAGCGGGGTTGGGGAAGGCCGGCGGGGTCGCAGGCGCGCAGCGACGGCGAGCGGTGGAGGGTCGGCTCGCGGCCGGCGGAGCGACGGCGAGCGCGGGATCGGCGGCGAGCGGCTTGCGAGGGCGACCGGCGCGCGGTGCTGCCGGGACTGCGGCGGCGACGCCAGGGAGGAGGGAAGCGCGCTGCGGGGTAGGCGGGCTAGGCGGGAGGAGGACAGGGGAACCGAGCGGGAGGATAGGGACGGGCCGGGGCCTCTGGGGAGGTTGCGGCTGCCAGGGGAGGTGGGGTTGGTAGGGCCCAGCGGCCAGGGGCGGTGAGTGTGCTGCGCGTGGTGTGCGTGCAGCGAGGCTAGGCTCGGTGGATGGGAGTGGGTTGGGTGCAGGTGGCCCACGTGGCCGGTTTTGATTGGCTAGGAAGAGGGGTATGCTGATGTGGCATGCCAGGATTGGGTGGCGTGATGTGGCAGGTAGGGGGTGGGTAGATTTTTAGGTGGGGTTAGGATTTAGGAGCGGTGTAGTTGGACCGTTCTGAAATTATGGGGGTGGTCGTTCGGGTCGGGACGGCCCGTTCGACTGCCCCTACTAAAATAAATAAAACTTTTATTTAATTTAATTGGGCCGTTTGCAACCCGTTAGCAACAAAACAAAATTACTCCGGAGACCCGGTGTTTGGCGTTTTAATAAAAGATGGGGCGTTGGGAAAATAAAACGGGGTTTACGAACATAGTTTTGGCAAACAATGCATGATGATGACGATGCAATGCACAAATTCAACGCGATTTTCTAGTAGTGGTTTTGCGGGATGCCACACCATTGATCCACCGACGCAATCTTGTTCTGCATATCTGCGGCACTTGCTGTATAGACGATGCCGTGGAACAGTAGCAGTTGATAATGTTGCAGTGCATCTTCTCATCTATGGTGCAACCCTACAGGGCAAGCAGATGGCAATGGTGAATAATTGGCATATATCCTTATCCTCGGTTTCTTCACCTGGCAGTGCCGACCACATGTAGAGCTTTGCATCTAGGGATTCCTGGCTCCAGCCTGACTTTGATCAGTTCTTGGCTCCTCAGTTCTTCAAAGAGCAACAATATCTTTTGACCTCAATTGCATATCTGACGCAAAGGCACCTGGATAGTGAAGACGAAATGCAGAGAGAAAATCTAGAAACATTTCTGTCAATAGGAAGGAAGAACCGCACTATGCAAGATTGTAAGAAAACAGGATACCATCAAAACACTTCCATTATTTGACCCGTGATATTGTTATGTACATCAGTGATGGTGTGTCTGCAATGTTCATGGAGCTTCTTTAACCTTGTCATTGTCATCGTCTCCTTCTGGTTCCTTCTCTTCCTTCCTGCAGTCATAGTGGAGTGTTGGGGATGCAAGTGACGACGCGGATGCCGTTGACTAGAGTTCTTGAGTTGTTGTACACGTAGTTTTGATATCGATGTCGAGATAGCCACTTTGCGTTGATATTGATGTCGACAACATCATAAGAGTCAAATCAATACATAACAAATATTAGGGATTCTATATTTTCTACAGCATGGACACTTTGCGTTGATTTTCTTAGGAGAGTAGGCAAGCGGTTATGCTTCATGAGAAGGGCGTGAAACTGACTCACAACATCAAAGGTTTCTGATAGTAATTCATTTCTACGACAGGTCTGAAATCTTTCAGCTGGAAACAAAAACCAGTGCACATGTTTAGATGACCTTTTCTGCAAGCTGTCCTTATCAGGAATATCATCCTTCTCGCTCCGTCGATCTTCCTCAGACGAATACTTTCATGCTTTTGCGCGTGCCGACCAACGGCGCCGAGTTGCGGCCGATCGATGCCGCGCGGTAACGTCGATCGCGAATAATGCATCTGCAATACTGCTACAACGATGATCCAGCCGAGGCGATATAGATGCTGCTGATGGTGAGAAAGATACGCAAAGTTGACACGAATGACGGTAGCTAGCTGCAGGTATCCGCATCTTTTGCATCAGGTCAGGTGGCCACAATTTCAGCTTGCAAGTTGCAAGGCTGACAATCCGAAAAAAAATTGTGGTTTTATCAAGACATGCATCAGGGAAGCTTTTATTCTAGCTCCACCCCTGGTTTTATCGGGTCTTTGATTACATGCTTATTTCAATTAGCAAACACGAGACAATGTTTTTTTCATGCTTTCCATCTTATAGATTGCGTAGTTCTCCCTCCGTTTCGGTTTACAAGTCACGTGCGTATATCTAGATTATCAATTTGACCTATATAATTTAAATTGTATAATATAAAAATATATTATTAGAAAATTATATGAGTAAACCTTAGAGAAGCAAAAGCACTCCTCTAAAGGTCGGCGGTTCCTAACCGAACCCCTAAACTTAGAGGAGTAAAACTTTGTTTGCCCCATTTCTCTCTAGCATTCCACATATGCATTCATACATCTTACATAGAGTTTGTACAAACAATTTAAACATACTGACAATTCAAACACAAGCAGCACAACACTTAAACAACATACATAGGTATAATTCATCGAATCAAACATATCGAAATAAAACATGCACAGAGTTCATTCAAAAGTAGACTCTATCACCACCATCGATCAAAGTCTCCCAAAAAGAAGCTATTGACCTTGTTTGATCCAAAAGAAACCACCAACATATCACCTCATATGTTGTGGACCCTAAGCTATTGACGATGTTGTTGTGGTAGTTCTCGATATGAGCCCAAAACTTATCCTTCGATTGGTCGGTGCCAACTGATGTATCGAGTAACACATTCATCCAAGCATATCACAATGCAACGTCTTCTTTCTCGCTATAGTTGGTGGCTCTTGTCTTCTTTGTGCTTCCTTGTGTCTCTTCCACCTCTTGTTGTTCGGCAATGACCTCAACATCTTCCTCCTCCACCTCTCCTTGCTCAGTGGTGGCCTCAACATCATCATCGTCGAAGTGGAGTTCGTCGATCCAGCGGCATGGTTACGCTCTAATTGTGTCATGAAGCCGGCCACCTCCTCCTCCACCGCATATCATCAAAATAACATCACCGTGTGTCTACATATCGCCAACCATGAGAGGCGAGGAGAAAAATAAATTTTCTACCTTGTCGACGATCCATCGAACACCTCGTGCTCATCAACGTTGACAACGGCTGCCCGCGGTGTCCGGCCTAGAGGAGGGTTCGCTGGCGAGGCCTTATGCGTCGAAGGGGCCGGTGTAGCCTTCGGAAGCGCCGTCGCGGCCTTTTTTCTATTCTTCTTGGTCGCCCCCTCCGCGAGCGCCACTTTGCTCTGCCGCCGGCCGGCCGCAGGAGCAATGGGAGGACGCGGCGCCACCTCGAGAGCCTCCATGTGCTTGTCGCCGGCATTTTCGGAGGCCTTGACGGTCGTGCTGGCCGGCCGGACCATGTTGTCGGCCCCCAACCTTTTCTGACCCGCGGTCACGGCAGCGATCTCTGATTGTGGCGGTGTCGGAAACGCCGGGGATGGTCGGAGAAGGTGCGCCGGAGAGCTATGCGTCGATTTCGGGCAGAGTCGGGCGGGAAAGAACGACGGAGGGCAGGAGTTTTTCTCAAAAGTGGTGGCCGAGGAGTAAATTTAGGAGTCGGCTGCTCGGTTTACTCCTCCAATGAGTAAAAATATAATCTTCTAAGCGTTTTGAGAATCGATTAAGTGCCACACCTTCCGATTTTTACTCGTCTGACCAATTTTAATGAATCGGTTAGATATGCCCTAAACCGAACCGGCTTCACTCTGCCATGTCCACGGTGCGTCAGCAGGATTAACTGCTTTGGCCATGTACCATCGTGGCAGGCATATGCAGTACAGTCGTGCATGGGCAGATGCTGATGATGGGTATTCAAAGTTGACATGACACAGGCATCAACATCTTCGGAAGGTGGTACGTATATGTACCACGTGTAACCATGCGCCATTTGGTTAGCTAGCAATAGATAATTCTTTGCAAGTCGTAACTCCTCTGCCTTCTCAAGAACTCAAAGGGTCGTGCATCTTGTCTGCGTAAGCTCTTTCTGAGATCCATTGGGTTTTGAAATCTTCCAAGTCTATCCGTCCAATATATATTCTGAAGTTTTTAATTAATATATCTTGTATTAAGGAACCGTGTAAGAGCGTGTACAGCGTGAGAGAAAAGATGTGTCCAAGGGCACTTTTCATCTATTAGAGGTATGTCTAAACGGTGGAGGCTCTGAGACTAGCAAAAATTTCTTAGAACCTATGTCTAGTACTAGACACAAGGCTAAGGGAATCTAACCGCAAAATGGCCTACTTGTCATTCGATAGCAGCCTTCTTTTATTATTATTTCTATTCTTGACTTGTGGGACACATGTTGATGCTAAACACTAGAGCATACACCAATTTCTTAGACTCTAGTTTGCTTTTTCTATAGATGTATCTAAACGCTGCACATGCCCTAATGAAATCCTTATTGCTTAGTTTTCCATGCCTTGGGTCTTTATGAATTTTAATGAAGATTCAAAATTATCATTTACAGTTATTGACGTAGGATCAAGACATTATAGTTTTTCTTGTATTAATACAAACAAATGTTTATGTGATAAATTTCAAAATGCAATGTTGCTACCAAAATCTTATAGTTTGGTTTCACTCACGAGTTCCTGGACAATAAGACTTAGCACAAACAAAAAAATTGTCGATCCTCGTCATGGCATCGATCTTCCTCAGCCGGATATAGTCGTCGTGTTTCTTTTTCCCTGTCGACCAACAGGGCAAGATTCATTGATGATATGGCACATCTCGACGGTGATGTGTGCATGATTCATTCTGGATTTCGGAGGTTGGAAATTGACCATCTTGTAGTTTGGCTCATGGCCTGCCTATGGGGCATTTATTGTGCCTTACCAGTTTGTAAAGTTTTTTCGATATTGTTCGAGTTGTCTTCTTATCGGCCATTCGTACATATATGCTACAAATCGGAGAATAACATACATGTCATATCATGATGTGGATGGCATGACACTAGCTCTTTTTAGATTCATTGTGTTTTGGGGAAAAATCTCTTAGCCTATCCATGCATGATGGCGGTACGGCACACAGACTAAGAAGGATTACACCCCATGTAACAAACACAAAGGGACATGAATTTTTTTTTTGAGAAAACATAAAATCTTTGCGCTTAGGTACAAGCTTATAGAGGAAACACCCAGGTAGAACAACACTCTATGCACTAGGTCGGAGGTCGCAAAGTTATGTTTCCATCACTGATCCGCACCGTAAAATTTCATTTCTGTTTTTTTTGGCAAAAAATTGAAATGTTCGGCTCTATTTCCATCCCTAGAAAAGATTATAAGAAATACCACCAGCCGATGTTAAGGATGACATGTGTGGCCAGGGCCACAAGTAACTGACATAGCATATAGTATTTTCACGTTCAATGATATTGTCAGCTATAATAAAATTAAAATAGGTGACGGGATGCTAATTCTCAATCAAGTAAATATAAAAATTATCGTTACTAATTCTTGCTCTCCAAAAGCGATCTTACTCTATTGCGATGTTGTCTGAATCATCCTTCTAGTTTTGTATATAGTGAGGTTGCCACAAGTACACATCCAGTAAGAATAATATATACCCTCCTTATCTCCGCCTTCAGAATGTAGCTTTTCAAACTAAGTTCTAGATTAGTAGATGTTTCCCAAAGGAGTGAGGCATCAATATGAATAAAAAGAGTTGAGACCCACATAAGCAGAGAGTCTAACAAAGATCTTGCACTTACACATTGTCGTTAATTCATGAATAAAATTTATGCAAGACGTGTATCCGTACATCTTCATCGAAAAAGAATCAATAGAAGGAGAACCAGCCGATACAAAGATCTTCGGCCGCTGTAGAAGAAAAAATCTTTAGTGGGAAGAAGATTACCATTGAGAAGAACATCGTTCACCGAGATCGACCGAGAAGAAGAAGATTGTGGAGAAGTTAATCTGGCAAAGAAAGGGAGTGGATAGACATTTTTTTTGCGAATCAATTGATTGACATGGTAGATCATGTATGTATAGATGATCCTGGGGCTACAAAAGGTGCCAAACAACACTTGCATGCGTAGCAAATGCAATACAAGCACTACGGGAAAAAATGCCGCTGCCGTGTAGACACGTCTTTGCCGTGTGCCAAACGCGCCAAAACACGGCAAAGACAGTCTTTGCCGTGTGTAACTCAGAAAATACACGGCAAAGTACATGAACACGGCAAATTTCTGAAAAAGAACACGGCAAAGAAATATACACGACAAAAGGCCATAAAGGAACACGGCAAAAAAAATACACTCGGCAAAGTCGACAACGACACACTGCATAGGTGTTGTCACGGCAACAAGGTGGGACCCGTGACCCCACAAGTCCATTTAACGGGAGGAGCTAACGGCCGCAGATGGTGGTCTCTTTGCCGTGTGCCCTCGTCGGTCCTTTGTCGTGTGTATTCTGCAGTATACACGGCAAAGGCCCTTTTCCGTGTGTATTCCGTAGTACACACGGCAAAGGTCCTTTGCCGTGTGTATTCCGCAGTACACACGGCAAAGTCCTTTTTTCTTCTTTTTTTGCCTTTTATCACATTACTTTTAGGAAAATCATAAAAAAATCATTCTAATTCAGAAAAATACAAATAATATATCAAAATTTGCAGAAAAATAATATATTAGACCACCTTAAATGGACAATGTCCTAACAGGGGATCTGAAACCTTTCTATCCACTCTAGGTGAAAAAGACAAAATTCCTGCCGAAACGGCAGGAAGTGGGTCAGATATGAACTACAGGTACATGATCTGATGGGCATGATTTTTCACAAAAATCATTTTTAGGTTCACAATATGCTATTTCATCAGAGATCCAAAGAAAGTTTAGAGAGGCTCAGCTCCAAGCTAAAGAATCTTCATACCCGTCGTTCGACAAAGTTTGTCGATAGTTTAAAAGAGTCATAAAAAATTCAAAAACGATCGAAACAATGCGAAACCTTAGCGTGGTGTCATATTATGTGACATGGTCGGAAGTAAAAATATCAAACTTGTTATATTGAAAATTTCTCAAAAAAAAAACTTCACAAAATGACCTATCTCATTCGAGGTTTTCTGGCTTTCGGGTCAAATGACCAATGTTATGGCTAGAATCAACGCACAGTTTGTGATAATATGCCCATATTGTGCATGTATGTGCATTGTGGAGTGGCGAACAATGTTTCAGGAGGAAGTTTTCCTTTTCGTCGCACCAAAAAGCTATTTTCTATTTTCTGAGCGTAAAAAATGGAGGATTTTATGAAGCAACCACCAAATGGCTAATTAAAAATTCTACCACTCCATTTTTCAAAAATACTAGACTAACTTAAATGGACAATGTCCTAACAGGGGATGTCAAACCTTTCCTTCCACTCCAGGTGAAAAAGAAAAATTCCTGCCGAATCGCAGGGAGTGGGTCAGATATGCACTACATATACATGATCGGATGGACATGGTTTTTTACAAAAATCATTTCTAGAGCCACCTGGACTAGGCCACGAAGTAGACGGGCTTGTCGGAGCATCAAGAGAAGCCTGCCGCTGCCGCCTCATCCTCTGTCACTAGTGATGCATCCACCGCCATATAGCAGTGCCCCACACGTTTGACGGCAGCAACGTACATGTGGATCACATGCAATGCAATACTTGCCAGCTTGAGACTTTGGGTGTTGCTGCTCGTGCCGGCCAGCACTTAGGGTGTGGAACCGCTTGCCACTAACAAGGACGGAGCCACCATGATAGTCAGTGATAAGCACGAGTGCCCCACTAAGACGTACATATTTCATACGATATGTGTAACTGCGGTAACCTAGCACATCAGTGCATGTTATAGTGCACAAATCATTGAAAATAATACCACAAAGAACCATTTTACAAATATTACACCCCTCAAAGTGGTACACCAGAAACATTGTGGGTCGACAACCTTTTATTTATTCATAATTATCAACCCAAAATGTACAGAAGCTTCGATATCCTCATCGCTCCAATGAGGATTCACGGGAGATGAAAATTGAGGCTAGCTATACTGGAGATTATTAATGGTACCACTAAGCTTAGTACCATTTGAGTTCAACAACCTATTTAAGGTAATTCTACGTTGCTATGCTCTTTTATTCTATTTAATCTATCTTTTTTTCGAAATGGAGAGTATCTGACATTTTTATCAATTGATGCACACACTCTTTTATTTTTCAATTCAGAAATATCAATGTTAACAGCTCATTGGTCAGAAAGCATTGATACAAGGATCAACCAAAGAAAAATAAGCAAAATTCTCATCTATCTAAACATGTTGGATCCTATTAATTGGACATGACGTAGCTTGGTAGAAATAATCATGAGCGACCATCAGGAGCATACAGAAACCATGCATTCTCGTTGATCTTGCAGAAACATGAGACACCATAGTTGTATCTAGTGAACAACCATGTAAATAGCCTGCAAAAGGTTGGTAGAAATTTTCTTGTTAAACACAATTTCGTTTCTACAATTCTTCACCACACCAAAGCGGATACCCTAATGTGAATCCTAGTTTTAGTATCTTTGTGAATTCCATTCAACCAGTTTCCAAACATGTTTATTATAGTGGTTGGTGATGGTATGTTATATGTAGAATGAACGATTATCCGGATTAGAGAGAAAAATGTTCTACTATTTCTTCCACATCACAGAAACAACATTACTTACTCCCATTCCACTTCCTCTTAGCCAGGTTGCCTTTAGTTAATAAAACTTTTATGAAGGAACCACAACAAAAAAATATCTTTTAGTGGGATTTTCAACTTCCATAAACATTTGCAAACGAACCTTATATGTCCATTAATAAAATCGTCATACATACATTTAACAATAAATTGTTCGGAGGGTGTTAATTTCCAAACAAAACATCTAGTGCATTATTTAAAGATACCCCATCAATCTTTTGCATAAATTTAACCATATGTTTCATTTGTTGCCTGTCAGTGACCTCCTAAAACCAATGTTTGACGGTGTCATTGACAATACATTTGCAATAGTTGTTTTCGTTGCACAATATTAGATAATGTTGAGCTAGTGGCGTTAAACCTAACCAAGTATCTTCACTTTAGTGTCATCACTGAATTTAAGAAGTCCTCTGTTAAAGAACTCTTTTTCAATCGGGGTAAATAATAGCGTTAGAATGTTTCGGCCCAAACTGCTATTCACGTCATCACGATTCGGCCTTGAGGTCCAACATATCAATAATAGCTATTAACCTGTCTTTTTTATATACTTTTCATTTAAATTCTTGGCCAATGCATCCTTTTAGGAAACATCGAATATGTCTAATTTTATTTTTCCACCTCTCAATTGGCGTATCACCATGCGTGACTGCTTCCTTTCACCATCTCACAAAAAAAATTCTTGTCTCAACCAAGATAATTCAAAAGAAAATTGTAATTTATTACCTAAGTGGGCATGTTGGCTAGCATCAATTAATAATGCTGTATGGTCTAAACCTGACCTCGTCAGCGCTCTGACCGTTACCCGAGGAAATTTTCTATTCCCACTCCACACTCAGCAAAATTTAATCTAATTTTCCAAATATTCAGTTTTCTCTTTGATTTTCCCGAGTAAATTTTCTACCCTGAAAGTGTTAGATGTATATATATGTATATTGTATTTTTCCATATGTTAGGGGGCTTCCTGCATATTTGCCCTGTACTTGTACTATATATTGTGGCCTTTGGCCCCCCAGAGGAATACAACTTGTCTATTCCTAACATGGTATCAGATCCGGTTTTAGGGTTCCCGTGCCCACCGATCCTCTGCTTGTAATCGCCGTCGTCAGCTCGCCCCAGCCACCCGCCGGTTCCCGTTCTGACCGCCTGCGAGGTCTTTCGTTGTCCTCTGTTTCCGATTCGTTCTTGTCCTTTCGTCAGATCGGATCTACACCAATCCGCCCTACCCTCCCACTGCCGCCGGCCCCCACCAGTACCGATTGGGCACCGCACCGCCACCTCCTGCGCGCACCCGCCGCTCCGCTGCCCTGCTCTGCCGCCACCTCCTGCGCGCGTGGGCCCGATCTGTTGCCTGCTGCTGTTTTACACCAACCAAGCCACCCGCCTTCCCACTGCCTGTTGGCCCCCACCAGCTTAGCTTGGCCTTTCCACTTCCACCAGCACTCGCCGATCCGCTTGCCGCCACCGAGCCTGTCCCGCGGTTGCTGCTGCGCGGGCCTCCTGCGGCTGCTGTTTTGACGGCCACGTGACGCCCTCCCGCCCTCACCTGCTGGCTGGTGCCCTTCCGGCCCTCTCTTCCGGCCCTCTCTGCTAGCTCTGATCGGCTTTGCTGTGTTTCTTTTTCGTCGGATCTGCAAAAAAAAAAAATAGCAATGTCTTCTGCCTCGGGCTATGTTGCGATTCCTCGCTGTCCGGTGATTTTCGATGACGCGAATTATCCTGATTTCGCTGCTTTTATGCGCTTTCATATGCGCGGTCTCCGTCTTTGGGGTGTGCTCTCCGGCGAGGTCTCCTGTCCGCCGTGCCCCCCTTCTCCTATGGCTCCTCTTCTGCCGACGCCGATTGTTTTCGGCGCTGATGCCTCTCAGGAGGCCAAGGATGCTGCTCAGAGTGCTGATGATAGTGTTGTTGCTGCTTATGATCTCAAGTTCAAGCAGTACTCTTCTGATCTCGAGGCCTATCGACATGCTCTGACTGCTTACACTCAGTGGGTTGATGACGATGCTCGTGATGCTGCTGTTCTCACCTCTAGTGTTTTTCCCCAGTATGCTGCTGAGTTCATGAGTCTCCTTACTGTTGCTGCTCAGTGGGACCATCTTCGTCAGCGTTATCAGCCGTCTGGGGATGCTCTTTACCTGTCTGTGGTTCGTCAAGAGCATGCTCTCCAGCAGGGTGATTCTACTATTGACGAGTTCTATACTCAGAGTGCTGCTATCTGGCGTCAGCTTGATTCTCTCCGTACTGCTGTTTGTGGCACCTGCTCATGCTGCCAGATTGTGCGCTCGGATTTGGAGTTTCACCGCATCTATGAGTTTCTGTCTCGGCTTCGCCAGGAGTTTGAGCCCCGGCGTACTCAGCTGAATGATCGTGGTCGTGTTCCGCTCTCTGGGGTGTTGTCTGAGCCTCGGGCTGAGGAGACCCGTCTCCGTGTTGCTGGTCTTCTTGCGGTTCCGTCTGTGCTTGCTACTCGTGGTGCTCCTTTGCCGTCTGCTCCCTCGACTCAGCCACGGTCCCCTGTGCCGCCGCCGCCGATTCTACCCACTCCTCTAGGTCAGGGTCAGGGTCAGCTTCAGCACCAGCAGCCTCAGGATCAGAGTCAGCACCAGCCGGCTCGTGGTCAGGGTCGTCGTGGTTCTCTTCGTCACTGCTCTTACTGCAACAGGGATGTCCACACTTGGGCCACCTGTTATACACGGGACCCCAGTTTACGTCAGCAGCACCAGGCTCGTGGGCAGTCGGCTCCTTCCGAATCTTCAACAGTTGCTCTCTCTGATCAGGACATTATCAGGAGTCTTCGCGGTCTGCTTGCTGCTATAGGCTCTTCTTCGACGGGCACTGCTGGTTCTGTGACTGACTCTTCAGGCACTGTTCGACCACTACCTTCTACACAGTCAGGTACGTCTCCGTGGTATCTGGATTCTGGAGCTTCCTTTCATATTACCTCTGAGTCTTCTTTTTTGTCCGCTCTTCGTTCTCTCCCTTCTCCTGTCCGTGTTTTTACGGCTGATGGTACCTCTCTTCCTGTTTCTAGTCCGGGCACCCTTTCTACTTCTTCTTTTTTTGTTCCTGATATTTCTCATGTCCCTCTTCTTAATATGAATCTGTTCTCTGCTAGCCAGCTTACTGACTCTGGTTGTCGCGTCATTCTTGATGCTGATTCTTGTGTTGTCTAGGACCGTCGCACCCAGGCCCTGGTTGGAGCTGGCCCTCGCAGCCGTGACTCTTCAGGACTTTGGGAGTTAGACTGGCTTCGTGTTCCTTCCGCTGCCACTTCATCTGCCAGTTCTTCTCCGGTTGTCGCATCTACTACCAGCTCCTTTCAGCAGTGGCATCATCGTCTTGGTCACCTCTGTGACTCTCTCCTGTCGTCAATAGTTCATCGTGGTCTTCTGGGGTCTGCCTCAGGAGATGGGTCTTTGCATTGTCAGGGCTATAGGTTGGGTAAACAGATTCAACTTCCTTATCCTACTAGAGCGTCTGTATCTCAGCGACCTTTTAATTTAGTTCATTCCGATGTTTGGGGTCCGGCTCCTTTCGCTTCGAAAGGGGGCCATTGCTACTATATTTTGTTCATCGATGATTTTTCTCGGTACACTTGGTTGTATTTTATGCGCTCTCGCAGTGAAGTGCTTTCCATATATCAGCGTTTTGCGAGCATGGTCCGTACTCAGTATTCTACCCCCATCCGTGTTTTTCGTGTTGATTCTGCTGGTGAGTATATCTCCCAGATGTTACGAGGTGTTCTTGCTGAGCAGGGCACCCTTGCTCAGTTCTCCTGTCCTGGTGCGCATGCCCAGAACGGCGTTGCTGAGCGTAAGCATCGCCATCTTCTTGAGACCACTCGTGCTATGATGATTGCTTCTTCTCTCCCACCGCATTTCTGGGCTGAGGCTGTCGCTACGTCGGCTTACCTCATCAATATTCAGCCTTCTGCTGCCTTGCAGGGTGGTATCCCTCTTGAGCGCCTATCTGGACAGTCTCCAGACTACTCCATGCTTCGCTTGTTTGGTTTTGTTTGCTATGTTCTCCTTGCTCCTCGTGAACGCACCAAACTGACTGCTCAGTCTGTTGAGTGTGTCTTTCTCGGATATAGTGATGAGCATAAGGGCTATCGCTGTTGGGACCCTGTTGGTCGTCAGATGCGTATCTCTCGTGATGTTACTTTTGATGAGACGCGTCCTTTCTATCCTCGTCCCACCGCTGGTACTTACCCGGTGGAAGATATCTCTTTCCTGACACACCTCCTTCTACCCCTATCGTGTCTTCTTCAGGATCTCCTCTACCTGATGTCTCTTCTTCGACACCGTCCCCCTCTACTCCGTCTAGTTCTCCTAGTTCTCCTCGTTCTCCGGAGTCTTCCTCTACTATTCCCTCTTCTTCATCGTCGTCTCCTGCGTCGTCTTCCTCTTATGATCTTCCCTCTTCTCATCCTGTCCGTCAGCGTCGTGCCCCCAACCGTTACTCTCCTAGTCAGTATGGTCTTTCTGTTACCTCCGAGCCGACTTCTTATCGGGATGCTGAGCATCATCCTGAATGGCAGCTGGCCATGGCTGAGGAGATCGCTGCGCTTGAGCGCACTAGCACCTGGGATCTTGTTTCTCCCCCTCCCGGTGTTCGTCCTATCACGTGTAAGTGGGTCTATAAGATTAAGACTCGCTCTGATGGATCTCTTGAGCGCTATAAAGCGCGTCTTGTGGCTCGTGGTTTTCAGCAGGCGCATGGTCGTGACTATGATGAGACCTTTGCTCCTGTGGCTCATATGACCACTGTGCGTACTCTTCTTGCTGTTGCTTCTATTCGTCACTGGTCTGTGTCCCAGCTTGATGTTCAGGACGCCTTTCTTAATGGTGAGTTGAGTGAGGAGGTTTATATGCAGCCCCCTCCTGGGTATTCTGTTCCCGAGGGGATGGTTTGTCGTCTTCGACGTTCTCTTTATGGCCTCAAACATGCCCCTTGTGCCTGGTTTGAGCGCTTTGCTTCTGTAGTGACTGCTGCTGGTTTCTCCCCTAGTGCTCATGATCTAGCGTTGTTTGTTCACACTTCTCCTCGTGGACGCACTCTTCTTCTTCTCTATGTTGATGATATGATCATTACCGGTGATGATCCTGAGTATATCGCCTTTGTTAAGGCTCGTCTTCGTGATCAGTTTCTTATGACTGATCTTGGTCCTCTTCGATACTTTATTGGGATTGAGGTTTCCTCCACTTCTGATGGCGTTTACATCTCTCAGGAAAAGTATATTCAGGATCTTTTTGCTCGTGCTGCTCTTGGGGATGACCGCACTGTTGAGACCCCTATGGAGCTTAATGTTAAGCTTCAACTTACTGATGGTGATCCTCTTTCTGATCCGACGCGTTATCGTCATCTTGTTGGGAGTCTTCTTTATCTTGCTGTCACTCGTCCTGACATCTCTTATCCTGTTCATATTCTGAGTCAGTTTGTTTCTGCTCCTACCACTGTTCACTATAGTCATCTTCTTCGTGTTCTTCGTTATCTTCGTGGTACGATCACTCGTCGCCTTTTCTTTCCTCGTTCCAGCTCCAGTGCTATTCGGACGCTACGTGGGCGAGTGATCCTTCGGATCGTCGTTCCCTTTCTGCTTACTGTGTGTTTCTTGGTGGTTCGCTCATTGCTTGAAAGACGAAGAAACAGACAGCGGTTTCCCGTTCGAGTGTTGAGGCTGAGTTGCGTGCTATGGCCTTGTTGACTGCTGAGGTGACCTGGTTACGGTGGTTACTTGCGGATTTTGGGGTCTCTATTACCACACCCAGTCTGGTTTTGTCTGACAGTACAGGTGCTATTAGTGTTGCACGTGATCCGGTCAAGCATGAGCTTACCAAGCATATTGGTGTTGATGCTTTCTATACACGTGCTCAGGTGCAGGCTCAGGTTGTTGCGCTTCAGTATGTGCCTTCAGATTTACAGTTGGCGGATTTTTTCACGAAGGCACAGACCAGAGCGCAGCATGATTTCTTACTCTCAAACTCAGTGTTGTGGATCCACCATGAGTTTGAGGGGGGTGTTAGATGTATATATCTGTATATTATATTTCCCCCATATGTTAGGGGGCTTCCTGCATATTTACCCTGTACCTGTACTATATATTGTGGCCTTTTGGCCCCCAGAGGAATACAACTTGTCTATTCCTAACAGAAAGAACAATTTCTCTTAAAGTCAAGACTCTGAATAATTGCATTATTAAAACCAAAAGGACAAATCATCCAAGGGCTACAAAAGGTGAGTGATATTGATTCCCAAATGACAGTTGCATGCGTGTGTGTGTGTAAGAAAGAGCAGCAAAAGGAAAGGAACTCAGAAAGGGGGGCTAAAGCATACTTTTACTAGTAAGTAACAAAAACAGCACTACTAGTACTAGCTTGATTCTTCTTCTTATCATGCCATGCAGCCGACACAGGATATTAAAAGACCTGGCCTCCTACAGCGATTACTCCTCTTAGATCTCTTATTTCATAGTAGTGTCAAAAAAGCTAGCATTGCATACTGAGCATGCACGTCTTCCTCACTAGAGCCAGAGCGCGCCAGCGTTCTTGAGCATGGGGACGAGCTCGCCGGCAAGGTGCAGCGCCATGACCCTGTTGGTGCCGCCGACGAGGTTCCCGCCGATGAAGACCGCTGGCACCACTGGCAGGCCTCGGCCGAGCCTCCTGGCGAGCTCTCTCTCCATCTCCCTGCCCCGCTGCTCCTTGTCCAGCTCGTACACGGCGGCGTTGACGCCGAGGTTGCTGAGGAGGAACGTCACGGAGTCGCACATGGAGCATCTGCTCGACGTGAACACCACCACCGCCCGCTCCGACGCCAGCTTCGTCACATGATCCATTATTCGTGGAAGCTTACGATTGATCGGGACGATGTAGCGGCTTCTACTAGAGCTCTGACTCGCTGTCTATGCTTAGATGAGATGTTACCGAAGGAGCTCTAACTCGCTGTCTATGCTTAGGTGGTGGCTGTGGTTTGTTGCTACCGGCCAGGTGCCTTGCCTTTTATAGACTCATCAAAATGGTTGTGGTGACTTTTCCATATATGGATAATGAGAAATTGGTATCATGTGCTCAACTTGTTTGGAGGGAACCTAGATTTGTTCTTCTGTAAAAGAACACATTTTTTTAATCCAGCATAGGCTAAAGGTACGTTTGATGGTTTTGGATAAGAATCTCTTTCCTGATCTCAGCCGACCTCTTTCAAAATCTTATATACCTAAACCTACCACATGGCATACATGGGGAAATTACACTTGTACAGATACTTTTGAGGATTTTCTTACTGATAGAAAAGCATTCCTTGGTTAAATGTCTGAACTTCAATATATGCTTTGGTTTTAAGCGAGTGTGGAAAAATAGCAAGCTCAACACTTCAGGTTGTGAGACTATTAGTAACTGTCACTGCAAACCTCTGGTACCATACGCACGCCGTTTCTCTGGTCCTGCTTCATTTTGTCTGAAAGTTTCAACTCAGCAACATTCCCTGCACATTACTGCTTCTCACTTCAGACATTACACTGTAAATTCAGAAGCTCGGAACAAACGCAAAATGGCCCTAACATCGACACCACCACACTCTGTCACATGACACTATGGCACATGGATCTGATTCCACCGGCACTTTGCATAAGCCGGTGGGATCAGCTCCCGTTCAGGTTCCGAACAGCATCCTCCAGCAGCAGAGAGGCCTTCCAGTCTCATTCGGTCCATCACTCTCTCTCTTCTGACCTTATCTGCAGCTTAGAATCTGTGCCATTTGCAACTTTGTACCGTCTCTGCACATTTTCATCATCAGCCTGTTTTATGTCCTTATCAAGATATGCAAGCATTCGACGCGCCATTGATCCACCGACGCAATCTTGTTCTGCATATCTGCGGCACTTGCTGTATAGACGATGCCATGGAACAGTAGCAGTTGATAATGTTGCAGTGCATCTTCTCATCTATGGTGCAACCCTACAGGGCAAGCAGATGGCAATGGTGAATAATTGCATATATCCTTATCCTCGGTTTCTTCACCTGGCAGTGCCGACCACATGTAGAGCTTTGCATCTAGGGATTCCTGGCTCCAGCCTGACTTTGATCAGTTCTTGGCTCCTCAGTTCTTCAAAGAGCAACAATATCTTTGGACCTCAATTGCATGTCTGACGCAAAGGCACCTGGATATTGGAGACGAAATGCGGAGAGAAAATCTGGAAATATTTGTGTCAATAGGAATGAAGAATCGCATTATGCAAGATTGTAAGAAAACAGGATACCATCAAAACACTTCCATTATTTGACCCGTGATATTGTTATGTACATCAGTGATGGTTTGTCTGCAATGTTCATGGAGCTTCTTCAACCTTGTCATCATCATCGTCCCATTCTGGTTCCTTCTCTTCCCTTCCTGCAGTCACAGCGGGAGTGTTGGGATACAAGTGACAATACGGATGCCGTTGACTAGAGTTCTTGAGTTGTTGTAGACGTATTTTTGATATCGATGTCGAGATAGCCACTTTGCGTTGATATTGATGTCGACAACATCATGAGAGTCAAATCAATATATAACAAATATTAGGGATTCTATATTTTCTACAGCATGGACACTTTGCCTTGATTTTTTAGGAGAGTAGGCAAGCGGTTATGCTTCATGAGAAGGGCGTGAAACTGAATCACAACATCAAAGGTTTCTGATAGTAATTCATTTCTACGAGAGGCGTGATCGATCTGGGTCTGAAATCTTCCAGATGGACACAAAAACCAGTGCACATGTTTAGATAGATGACCTTTTCTGTAAGCTGTCCTTATCAGGAATATCATCCTTCTCGCTCCGTCGATCTTCCTCATACGAATACGTTCGTGCTTTTGGGTGTGCCGATCGATAACGGCGCCGAACTACGGCCGATCTTCCTCAGACCAACACGGCGCCGAGCTGCGGCCGCGCGGTAACGTCGATCGCGAATAACGCATCTGCAGGACTGCTACAACGATGATCAAAGTTACGCAAAGTTGACACGAATGACGCTAGCTAGCTGCAGGCATCCGCATCTTTTGCATCAGGTCAGGTGGCCACAATTTCAGCTTGCAAGTTGCACGGCTGACAATCCGGAAAACAATTGTGGTTTTATCAAGACATGCATCAGGGAAACTTTTATTCTAGCTCCACCCCTGGTTTTATCGGGTCTTTGATTACATGCTTATTTCAATTATTAGCAAACACGAGACAATGTTTTTTTCCATGCTTTCCGTCTTATGGATTGCGTAGTACTCACTCCGTTTCGGTTTACAAGTTACGTGCGTATATCTAGATTATCAATTTGACCTATATAATTTAAATTGTATAATATAAAAAATATATTATTAGAAAATTATATGAGTAAACCTTAGAGAAGCAAAAGCACTCCTCTAAAGGTCGGCGGTTCCTAACCGAACACATAAACTTTTTTTTTGCCACATTTCTCTCTAGCATTTCACATATGCATTCATACATCTTACATAGAGTTCGTACAAACAATTTAAATATACGGACAATTCAAACACAAGCAGCACAACACTTAAACAACATACATAGGCATAGGCATAGTTTATCGAATCGAACAAAACGAAATAAAACATGCACAAAGTTCATTCAAAAGTAGACTTTATCATCACCATTGATCAAGGTCTCCCAAAAAGAAGCTATTGACCTTGTTTGATCCAAAAGAAACCACCAACATATCATCTCATATGTTCTGGACCCTAAGCTATTGACGGTGTTGTTGTAGTAGTCCTTCGATACGAGCCCAAAACTTGTCCTTCAATTGGTCGGTGCCAACCGATGCATCGAGTGACACATTCATCCAAGCATAGCACAATGCAATGTCTTCTTTCTCGCTATAGTTGTTGGCTCTTGTCTTCTTTGTGCTTCCTTGTGTCTCCTCCACCTCTTGTTGCTCGACAGTGAACTCAACATCCTCATCCTCCACCTCACCTTTCCCGGTGGTGGCCTCAACATCATCATCATCATCAAAGTAGAGGTCGTCGATCCCGGCGGCATGGCTATGCTCCAATTATGTCATGAAGCCGGCCACCTCCTCCTCTGCCGCACTACATATCATCAAAATAACATCACCGTGTGTACAAATCGAACCGATGAGAAGCGAGGAGAAAAAGAAATTTTCTACCTTGTCGACCATCCATCGAACACCTCGCGCTCATCAACATTGACGACGGCCGCCCGCGGTGTCCGGCCTAGGGGAGGGTTCGACGGCGAGGCCCTACGCGTCGAAGGGGTCGGTGTAGCCTTCGGAAGTGCCGCCGCAACCTTTTTTCTCTTCTTCTTGGATGCCGCCTCCGCGAGCGCCACTTTGGCCGGAGTCGCCTTGCTCTGCCGCCGGCCGGCCACAGGAGCAAGGGGAGGACGCAGCGCCACCTCGAGACCCTCCACACGCTTGTCGCCGGCCTTTCCGGAGGCCTTGACGGCCGTGCGGGCCGGCCGAACCATGTTGTTGGCCCCCAACCTTTTCTGACCTGCGCTCGCGATAGAGATCTCTGATTGTGACGGTGTCGGGGAGTCGGAAACGCCGGGATGGTCGGAGAAGGTGCACCGGAGAGCTGCACGTCTATTTTGGGCGGAGTCGGGCGGGAAAGAACGACGAAGGGCGAGAATTTTTCTCGAAAGTGGTGGCTGAGGAGTAAATTTAGGAGTCGGCTGCTCAGTTTACTCCTTCAATAAGTAAAAATATACTCCTCTAACCGTTTTGAGAATCGATTAGGTGCCACACCTTCCGATTTTTACTCCTCTGGCCAATTTTAATGAATTGATTAGAGATGCCCTAAACCGAACCGGCTTCACTCTGCCATGTCCGCGGTGCGTCAGAAGGATTAACTGCTTTGGCCACGTACCATCGTGGCAGGCATATGCAGTACAGTCGTGCATAGGCATAGACAGATGCTGATAATGGGTTATTCAAAGTTGACACGACGCAGGCATCAGCATCTTCGGAAGATGATATATGTACACGTAACACGTGTAACCATGCGCCATTTGGTTAGCTATGGATAATTCTTCGCATGTCGCAACTCCTCTGCCTTCTCAAGTATTCAAAGGGTCGTGCATCTTGTCTTCGTAAGCTCTTAATGAGATCCATTGGGGTTTTGGAATCTCCCAAGTCTATCCGTCCAATATATATTCTGAAGTTTTTAATTAATATATCTTGTATTGAAATCCTTATTGGTTAGTTTTCCATGCCTTGGGTCTTTATGAATTTTAATGAAGATTCAGAATTATCATTTACAGTTATTGAAGTAGGATCAAGACATTATAGTTTTTCTTGTATTAATACAAACAAATGTTCATGTGATAAATTTCAAAATGCAATGTTGCTGCCAAAATCTTATAGTTTGGTTTCACTCTCGAGCTCCTGGACAATAAGACTTAGCACAAACAAATAATTTGTCGATCCTCCTCATCGCATCGATCTTCCTCAACCGAATATAGTTGTCATGTTTCTTTTTCCCTGTCGACCAACAGGGCAAGATTCATTGATGATATGGCACATCTCGATGGAGATGTGTGCATGATTCATTCTGAAGTTCGGAGGTTGGAAATTGACCAGCTTGTAGTTTGGCTCCTGGCCTTCCCATGGGGCATTTATTGTGCCTTACCAGTTTGTAAAGTTTCTTCGATATTGTCCGAGTTGTATCCTTACCGGCCATTCTTATATATGCTACAAATCGGAGAATAACATACATGACATATCATGATGTGGATGGCATGACACTAGCTCGTTTTAGATTCATTGTGTTTTGGAATCTTTTAGCCTATCCATGCATGATGGCAGTAGAGCACCAAGACTAAGAAGGATTACACCCAATGTAACAAACACAAAGGGACATGATTTTTTTCAAGAAAACACAGAGTATTTGTGTTTCGGTACAAGCTTAGAGAGGAAACACCCGGGTACAACAATACTTTATGCACTAGGTTGTCGTCCCCGACCTTGTTTTCGCCTTTATCGTGTAGCAAGTCATCAGGATCAGGCCGAGCACCATGAAAGATGGTTGTGTTACGCCGCTTCCAACCACCAAGTTGTGAGCATAATGACCGAGGAAATGCCCTTTCGTGCTGCCGTTGGGGAATGGATGGACATATCCCGTCAATCCACAAACTTAATCCCAAGGACATGAGTTAAGATTTTTTCCTAATTTTTCACTCGTTAAGATTTTTGCAAGTCTCACTTCGGTATCTAAAGAGTGTAGCTTCAATCTAATGAACTTGTCCACCAAAATAGACCAGGATGTAGATGAATGTAATGCAAACACTAGTAGAAAACAGGCCTTTCGTCTAGGCCATTAGTAGAAAACGGCCCAAGCCACCCCAAACCATAGATCCCAGTCGGTTAGACCCTATTAGTCCCGGTTTGAGACACAAACCGGGCTAAATGGTCTGGGGCCTGCCGCTCGCTGCGGGCACACCTTTTAGTCCCGGTTTGTATCTAAATCCGTTGAAACGACACCGTATGAATTATGGTTTGGGAAGAAATCTAAATTATTGTTCCTTAAAGTTTGGGGTTGCGAAGCTTATGTAAAGAACTTACAGCCCGACAAGCTTGAACCCAAAGCGGAAAAATGTGTCTTCATAGGATACCCGAGGAAACTATTGGGTATACCTTCTATCAAAGATCCGAGGGCTAAATCTTCGTTGCCAAGAATGGATCCTTTCTAGAGAAGGAGTTTCTCTCGAAAGAAGTGACTGAAAGGAAAGTAGAACTCGACGAGGTTGTTGAACCTTCTCTTGAATTTGAGAGTAGCGCAGCACCGGAAGTAGTTCATGTGGCGCCTACACCAATAAGAGAGGAAGATAATGATGTTGATCATGAAACTTCGGTTGAAGTTACTACGGAACCTCGCAGGTCAACGAGAACTCGTACCACTCCTGATTGGTATGATCCCGTTATGAGTGTCATGTTGGTGGATAACACCGATGACCCTGCGACATATGAGGAAGCGTTGATGAGCCCAGATTCCAATAAACGGCAAGAAGCCATGAAATCCGAGATTGGATCCATGTACGAAAACAAAGTATGGAATTTGGTGGACTTATCGGATGGCCGGAAGGCTGTCGAGAACAAATGGATTTTCAAGAAGAAAACATATGTTGATGGTAATGTTACTGTCTACAAAGCTCGACTTGTCAAAAAGGGTTTCGACAAATTCAAGGAGTTGACTACGATGAGAATTTCTCACCGGTAGCGAAGCTAAAGTCTGTGAGGATTTTATTAGCAATCACTGCATATTATGATTATGAGATATGGTAGATGGATGTCAAAACGGTGTTCCTCAATGGAGACATTGATGAAGAGTTGTATATGGTACAACCCAAAGGTTTTGTGGATCCTAAAGATGCTAACAAGGTATACAAACTTGAACGGTCCATTTTTGGATTGAAGCAAGCATCCCAAAGTTGGAATCAACGTTTTGATAAGGTAATCAAAAGCTTTGGTTTTATACAAACTTATGGATGATGGGGATATGCCTACCGGGGTATACCCAGCAGGACGTTTCCGACTGGCCCAGGAACTGGCGAGTGGGACTGCAAGACGGCGACTGGATCAAGGCCCGGTGTGGATCCGAGCGACTGGAAGCTAAAGGCCCAGGCGAGTAGATAGGCCCAGTCGGATTAGGTTAAACGATTACTGAAGCTTTAACTGATTCGGCTGAGATATGTAAACCCTAGGGGAGTTAAGACTATATAAACCTCCCTACGGGGCGTGTAGAGATAAGTTCCATCATACACCCGAGCGACTCGCCGCCTAGACGTCGAGCTCGCCCATTGTACCTCCACCATAATACAATCTAGCAGGAGTAGGTCTTTACCCTCCGGGGGGCCGAACCTGGGTAAAATCTTGTGTCTCTGCCCTCATCTCGCACCGCAGATGGCTGGCCGCCCTTGCCCCTTGTTCTACTACTCGCTGCCGATTGCAGCATCTGCCGTGACCATTCCCACGACAGTGGCGCCCACCGTGGGGCCTGGCCGGTCTGGCCGGTGTTCTGCGGCGAGATCCAACCTGCCCATCAACGAGACGGTCGCCACCGGCCGCATGATAGCGATCGGCGAGATGCTCCAAATCTTGCCGAGCAGCTACGTCCCGGCGGCGCGACCCGTCACGCACAGCATGATCTTGCCGGTCGGCACGATCAGCCTCTTCGTCGGCCTCACCGACGTCATCATCTCGGAGGATTCGGCTCGCATCCGCGAGTCGCCGCCATGCGATCGGCTCTCCGAGAGCCAGGTCCGCATGATCCATCGCCTCGCCTCCGAGTACAACTCGGCTCACAACAACGTGGCCGAAAACTCCGCGGTCGCGGAAGATGCGACCCTCAACGACGACGTCGACTTGGCGACCCCGGCGTCACTCGCCGGATCCATTACCGCGGCTTCACCCGCGGGCTCCATCACCCAGGTTTCCAACATGGGAGACTTCAAGGATCCCTCCATCCTTGGGATATTCGACTTCGACTCTGGGTCGGAAAATTCCGCCGACCTCCGCGACGGGACTGGTCGCCATGCCGCGACCTACATGGCGACCGACACCGATCCGCCGGAGGATCCCTTCTCCACCCCGATCCCACCTAACGCCACGGCAACGGAGGTCGAGGAACTCCGCCTGAAGCTGGCAGAGGCAGTCCGCAAGGAACAAGCCGAGCGCGAAAAATTTCGCCTCGAGCAGGTGACAGCGCAGGAGCTGTCGCGTTACCACCAGCAGCGAATCAGGTCGCGCCTGAACCCCACCGTCCAGGGGCGCGCCCTGAACTTCGACGACGAAAACGACCCAGCCCGCGCGGCCGAGCGCGCGATCTGCGAGAACGCGCCACCAGGAGGAAGCGCCCGACCCCCGCCAGGATCGACGGCGATGGGCGCCCCACCTCCACCCAACCGCACACCCCCCAGGGATCAGTCGCGGATAGTAGCCTCTTCACGGGAGCGAGACGCGAATGGCCTCCCACTGTTCTCCACCCCGATGGACAACCTCGTGGCAGGCCGAGCAGCAGCCGACAACATAACGGCCACCGGCGACGGCGCCCTACAGATCCAGTATGTCAGGGCCCTGCTCGCAAAGGCCGTCGAGCAGCAAAACGCAGGTGCCGACTCGCAGGGTCGAGTGTACTCGTGTTCTTCAGAAAGCAGAGCGGCCTCAAGTGGCCGCCCCATGGCGGCAAACACCCTCAACTGCCCGCCACCAGAGCCATTGCAGCTCCAACATCGACCCGCGAACGCGGCACTCTCCACCAACGACCCCAGGCCAGCGACCAACTTCGTCGCCGCCAACGGTCAACCCATCGACGCCCGCACCCACATCATCAACAACCAAAGCTGGCGCGCACGCCAGCTCGACGACCTGCGACACACCCTATCCAATCGCCGCGATGGCGAGCCGATGGGATCGCTAAGTCGACTCGGCCCCAAGTGCTTCGGACCGATGATCCGAGGCGAGAATTACCCGCCGAACATCAAGGCGCCAAAGGAGATAGAAAAGTACGACCCTTCGTACGACCCCTCTGTGTGGCTCGATACTGTAGGGTTCGCAGCATAGAAAACAAAAAATTTCCAACGATGTGAACTATATACCAAGATCTATATACTAGATACAAACAACGGGCGGATGTATATCCGTAGAGAACATACCCTTGAAGACCGACAAAGCTTAACGAGTTCAACTCGTGGTTGATGTAGACGATCTCTTGCCGATCTCAAGATCGAGAGGAAGTCCTAGCGCCGCAAATCAGCAGCGCATCCGTGCTCGCACACATGTTCGAGGCACCGAGCAACCTCTGCCTCCTCGCTCCAGCGATGCAGCGGAAGCACAACTCTTTCTTGCCGAATAGCCACCGGGAACATGTATCTCGCTAGTCTGAGACAATGGGGGATAAATTCTAGAGGGGGAGAGAGATCCTTCACGAGGAGGTGTGTGAGACAAGTGAGGAGGAGGGGCTCCTCTTATAGGAGGAGGGGGGGAACCCCAAGGGGTGGCCGGCGCATGGGTGCTGCCCCCTTGCCCTCCCCTCTTCATGTGGGTGGACACTCCACTCACAAAACTCCTCTAAATTCCCTCCACTCAAAAGTCCACTCAAAATTCCCATTAAATTTCCACCAAATTTAATGCAAACTCTCATTAAATAAAACTCTTTTATTTGATTCAGAATTTTGTCAATTACTTTAATGACAAACATTCACAAATAACCCCTTGCTAGAATTCTATTTCACATGCATAACCACTTTATGCAATTTCACCCGAAAACCTGTTTCGGTATCTAGTGAAATAAATTCCTGCGCTTGTTCATTCTTTCGGCATGAAACATTTGCTCCAATTGGATGTCGGTGTCTCTTAAGTGTGTCACCCTACGGTTCGTGAATAATGCGGACATGATCGAGACCCCTCTCGGATCAATAATCAGAAGCGGGATCTGGAGACCCATACTGACTCCCACACATTCAACGATGACTTTCTTGTGATCGTCGGAACCTTTTACGCTAGTATCTTAATCCCTTTGTTTCACGATATATTACATGTCCGAGATTCGATCATCGGTATCTCCATACCTAGTTTGATCTCGTTACCGACATGCACTCTTTTCTCGTTCCTGTGATATAACATTCTAGTGATCAAATCACTTGCTTGCAAGCTAATCAATGTGATATCACCGAGAGGGCCCAGAGTATATCTATCCGTCATCGGGATGAACAAATTCCACTCTTGATCCATGAGCCTCAACATAACACTTTATTAGTTCTGAATCCATCTTTATAATCACCCTGTTACGGTGTGACGTTTGATGTTATCAAGAAACTCTTCCGGTGTTAGTGATTGACATGATCTCATGGTCTAAGGATTAGGATCACTTCGTAAGTTGTTATAGCAATATAAACTCAATGACTTTGATCGTAATGCTATACTTCGGATGAATGTTCATCACATCATTACACTAATGTTGTGATCCCGTTATTAACAACATCCAATGTCCATGATCAGGAAACCTTGATCATCTTGTTAATCAACGAGCTAGTTTATGAGAGAGGCATAACTAGGAACTTTCTGTTTGTTTATTAAACACACATGTATTAACGTTTCCGTATTAATAAAATTATAGCATGCAAAATAAAAATCTATCATATACTTGGAATACACATAATAAACACTTTATTATTGCCTCTCAGGGCATATTCCCTTCAGTCTCCCACTTGCACTAGAGACAATAATCTAGTTACATAGTGATAAATCTAACACCCATTGAGTTCTGGTGTTGATCATGTTTTGCTCTAGGGAGAGTTTTAGTCAACGGATCTGCTACATTGAGATCCGTATGTACTTTACAAATCATTATATCTCCATCCTTGACATGCTCGCGGATGGAGTGAAACCGGCGCTTAATATGCTTGGAATGCTTGTGAGACCTTGGCTCTTTGGCATTGGCAATGGCACCATTGTTGTCACAATAGATCACCATTGGGTCCAACGCGTTTGCCACAACTCCTAGTTCGGATATGAACTCCTTCATCCAAACTGCTTCCTGAGCCGCTTCTGAAGCAGCAACATATTCGGCCTCCGTTGTTGATCCCGCTACCACAGGTTGTTTGGAGCTCCTCCAACTAACCGCTCCGCCATTCATGAGAAATACGTATCCGGATTGAGACTTAGAGTCATCCGGATCGGTGTCAAAGCTAGCGTCGACATAACACTTAGCGACGAGCTCTTCTTCACCTCCGTATACAAGAAACATATCCTTAGTTCTTCGTAAGTACTTAAGGATATTCTTGACCGCTATCCAGTGTTCCGAACCTGGATCCGATTGGTACCTACTAGTCAAACTAATAGCATGTGCCACATCCGGTCTTGTACATAGCATGGCGTACATTATAGAGCCTATGGCTGAAGCATAGGGGACTTTGTCCATTATCTCTCTTTCTTCCCGCCGAAGCCGGACTTTGAGTCTTACTCAATGTCTTGCCTTGCAACATAGGTAAGAACCCCTTCTTACTTCCGTCCATTTTAAACTTCTTTAAAATCTTATCAAGGTATGTACTTTGTGATAGCCCTATTAGGCGCCTAGATCTATCTCTATAGATCTTTATGCCTAATATGTATGACGCTTCACCTAGGTCCTTCATTGAAAATTTGTTGTTTAGATAACTTTTAACATTGTTTAAAAGTTCTATATCATTTCCGATCAATAATATGTCATCCACATATAATATCAGAAATGCCACATTGCTCCCACTCACTTTCTTGTAAATACAAGCTTCTCCATAAGTTTGGACAAATCCAAACTCTTTGATCACCTCATCAAAGCGGAGATTCCAACTTCGTGATGCTTGCTTCAATCCATAGATGGATCGCTGAAGCTTGCACACCTTGTTAGCATCCTTAGGATCGACAAAAACCTTTGGTTGTATCATATACAACTCTTCTTCAATATTACCATTGAGAAACGCGGTTTTGACATCCATCTGCCATATTTCATAATCGAAATATGCAGCAATTGCTAACATAATCCTAACTGACTTTAGCATCGCTACGGGAGAGAAAGTCTCATCGTAGTCAACTCCTTGAATTTGTCGAAACCCCTTTGCGACAAGTCGAGCTTTATAGATGGTCACATTACCATCAGCATCAGTTTTCCTTTTGAAAATCCATTTGTTCTCCACGGCCTTTCGGTCGTGAGGTAATTCCACCAAGTTCCAAACTTGATTTTCATACATGGATTCCATCTCGGATTTCATGGCTTCTAACCATTTGTTGGAATCCGGGCTCATCATCGCTTCTTCATACGTCGCAGGGTCATTATTTTCATCAACCATGAAATTCATGACAGGATTTCCGTACAGCTCGGGAGCTGCACGCGTCCTGTTTGACCTGCGAGGTTCGGTAGTACTCTCTTTCGGAGTTTCATGATCATTATCATTAGTTCCCTCTTCAACAGGTGGAGCCAACTCCGGAACAACTTCCGGCGCTGCGCTACTCGCCATAATTTGAAGAGAAGGTTCCACAACCTCTTCGAGTTCTACCTTCCGACTACTCACACCTTTCGCGAGAAACTCTTTCTCTAGAAAGGATCCATTCTTGGCAACAAAAACCTTGCCCTCGGATCTGTGATAGAAGGAATACCCAATAGTTTCTTTAGGGTATCCTATGAAGACGCATTTTTCCGCTTTGGGTTCGAGTTTATCCGGTTGAAGTTTCTTCACATAAACATCGCATCCCCAAACTTTAAGAAATGACAGCTTAGGTTTGTTTCCAAACCACAATTCATACGGTGTCTTTTCAACGGATTTAGATGGTGCCCGATTTAAAGTGAATGCAGCAGTTTCTAGTGCATAACCCCAAAATGACAATGGCAAGTCCGTCAGAGACATCATAGATCGAACCATATCTAATAAAGTACGATTACGACGTTCCGACACACCATTTCGCTGTGGTGTTCCGGCAGGTGTGAGTTGTGAAACAATTCCACACTCTTTCATGTGAGTGCTAAACTCGTAACTTAGATACTCACCTCCACGGTCGGACCGTAGAAATTTGATCTTTCTATTACGATGATTTTCCACTTCATTCTGAAATTCCTTGAACTTTTCAAAGGTTTCAGACTTGTGTTTCATCAAGTAGATATAACCGTATCTACTCAAATCATCCGTGAAAGTAACAAAATAACGATATCCACCTCGCGCCGACACCCTCATTGGACGACATACATCAGAATGTATGATTTCCAATAAATCTGTCGCCCGTTCCATTGAACCGGAAAACGGCGTTCTAGTCATCTTGCCCATAAGGCATGGCTCACATGTATCAAATGATTCATAATCAAGTGATTCCAAAAGTCCATCCGAATGGAGCTTCTTCATGCGTTTAATGCCAATATGACCTAGACGGCAGTGCCACATATATGCGGATATATCATCATTAAGTTTAATCCTTTTAGCATCAACATTATGAATATGTGTAACATTATCATTGAGATCTAACAGAAATAAACCATTCATCATCGGTGCATGACCATAAAAGATTTCATTCATATAAATGGAACAACCATTGTTCTCAGATTTAAATGAATAACCACTTTGCATCAAACATGATCCAGATACAATGTTCATGCTCAGTGCAGGCACCAGATAACATTTATTCAAGTTTATAACTAATCCCGACGGTAAGTGGAGAGGCAGCGTTCCGACGGCGATTACATCAACGTTTGATCTATTGCCGACACACATCTTGACCTCACCCCTTACTAGCGGTCGCTTGTTCCGCAGCCCCTGATTCGAGTTACAAATATTAGCAACTGAACCGGTATCAAATACCCAGGTGCTACTGCGAGCACTAGTCAAGTACACATCAATAACATGTATATCATATATACCTTTGTTTGCCTTGCCGGCCTTCTTGTCTGCCAGATACTTGGGGCAGTTGCGCTTCCAGTGGCCAGTCCCCTTACAATAGTAGCACTCGGAATCAGACTTAGGTCCAACTCGGGGTTTCTTTTCAGGCGCGGCAACAGGCTTGCCACCCTTACTTCCCTTCTGTTTTCCCTTCTTGTCTTTCTTGAAACCAGTGTTCCTATTGATCATCAACACTTGATGTTCCTTTTTGATCTCCACTTCTGCAGTTTTAAGCATTGACAGAAGCTCGGGGAGAGACTTTTCATGCCTTGCATATTATAGTTCATCACGAAGCTCTTATAGCTAGGTGGCAGAGACTACAGAACACGATGGATGCCTAAGTCAATGGGAATCGTTATTCCCAAGGACACAAGCTTATCGGCGTAACCCGACATCTTGAGTACATGCTCACTAACGGAGCTGTGCTCTTCCATCATGCAGCTAAAGAACTTTTCTGAAGCATTGTAGCTCTCTACAGCAGCATGTGTGTCGAAAATCATTTTCAACTCACCCATTGTATCAAATGCATTGCCGTTTTCGAAACGCTTTCGAAGTTCCGGCTCTAGCCCATACAATATGCCGCAATGAACTAAGTTGTGGTCCTCCTGACGAGTCTGATAGACATTCTTCTCCTCGTCAAGGGCATCATCAAAAGGTGGGGGGCCTAACGGCGCTTCTAGCACATATTGCTTTTTGCAGCAGAGAGGAGAATCCTCAAATTCATGGCCCATTCAGTAAAGTTGCTACCGTTCGTTGCTAGTTTCTCTTTCTCCATGAACACATTGAAATTAAAAGCAGGTGGTGCCATCTACAACAGAATTTGTAAAGTTTAGACTAAGTGTATGATAGATCGAGTTCAACTAATCTATATTACGAATGAACTCCCACTCAAAAGCGACATCCCTCGTGCCCTTTTGGTGATTACATGAACCAAATCCACTACATCAAGTCCGATCATCACGTGAGTCGGTATAGCTTCAAAGGCGAGCATCAAATGGGCATCATATCAACTATATGACTCATGCTTAACCTTTCGGTCTGTGTTCCGAGGCCATGTCTGTACATGCTAGGCTCGCCAAGTTAGAACCTTAGTATTTGCGTGTGTAACTGTTTTACACCCGAAATATGGTCGTGGATCCAAGAACACCCGATCATCACGTGATGTCTTGGAGCGACGAAAACATAATCGGTGCATACTAAAGGAAGAACACATTCTTATATTGATATTTAAATGAGGGATCATCTTATTATGCTAACAAAGCGCTAATCAAGCAATATAAGATGCAACCAAACATCATATGTTTATTAGTGAAATTATATGGTTCCCGCAGATGATCTCTATCATGTGCATCGTGGTATGATCACTATCATACCTATATGTGTAAATCCAAGGTCTATGGATTTTACACGCTATGTGTGTTGTAAGAGTATCATCTCATACTTCTACTTACAACACTACCATATCATAACACTAGCCCAGCAACAATCTAAACTAGACGCCTCTAATTTATCCATTGCAAGTTTTACGTGGCTTAGGGCTTTCGAGATAGAACCGTTCTTACCTACGAACATGAACCACAACGAGGATAATCAAATTGTTGACAACTCGCTTGCAAAATAGATATTGACTATAGTAGGAGAGACAGACACCCGCTAGCCACTTATGCAAACTAGTTGCATGTCAAGCGTGGAACAGGTCTCATGTGCGAGGACATGTAAAGTTTGTCCGGGCCGCTTCATCCCACTATGCCACCAATATCCAAAATCACAACAAAGGAGCAACAACATGATCATCATCGCCCACATACTCATATGTGTACTACCCGTGTAAAGTATCTACGCATAGATCCGGCTCTGATACCACTGTAGGGTTCGCAGCATAGAAAACAAAAATTTCCTACGATGTGAACTATATACCAAGATCTATATACTAGATACAAACAACGGGCGGATGTATATCCGTAGAGAACATACCCTTGAAGACCGACAAAGCTTAACGAGTTCAACTCGTGGTTGATGTAGACGATCTCTTGCCGATCTCAAGATCGAGAGGAAGTCCTAGCGCCGCAAATCAGCAGCGCATCCGTGCTCGCACACACGTTCGAGGCACCGAGCAACCTCCGCCTCCTCGCTCCAGCGATGCAGCGGAAGCACAACTCTTTCTTGCCGAATAGCCACCGGGAACATGTATCTCGCTAGTCCGAGACCATGGGGGATAAATTCTAGAGGGGGAGAGAGATCCTTCACGAGGAGGTGTGTGAGACAAGTGAGGAGGAGGGGCTCCTTTTATAGGAGGAGGGGGGGGGGAACCCAAAGGGGGTGGCCGGCGCATGGGGGCTGCCCCCTTGCCCTCCCCTCTTCATGTGGGTGGACACTCCACTCACAAAACTCCTCTAAATTCCCTCCACTCAAAAGTCCACTCAAAATTCCCATTAAATTTCCACCAAATTTAATGCAAACTCTCATTAAATAAAACTATTTTATTTTATTCAGAATTTTGTCAATTACTTTAATGACAAACATTCACAAATAACCCCTTGCTAGAATTCTATTTCACATGCATAACCACTTTATGCAATTTCACCCGAAAACCTGTTTCGGTATCTAGTGAAATAAATTCCTGCGCTTGTTCATTCTTTCGGCATGAAACATTTGCTCCAATTGGATGTCGGTGTCTCTTAAGTGTGTCACCCTACGGTTCGTGAATAATGCGGACATGATCGAGACCCCTCTCGGATCAATAATCAGAAGCGGGATCTGGAGACCCATACTGACTCCCACACATTCAACGATGACTTTCTTGTGATCGTCGGAACCTTTTACGCTAGTATCTTAATCCCTTTGTTTCACGATATATTACATGTCCGAGATTCGATCATCGGTATCTCCATACCTAGTTTGATCTCGTTACCGACATGCACTCTTTTCTCGTTCCTGTGATATAACATTCTAGTGATCAAACCACTTGCTTGCAAGCTAATCAATGTGATATCACCGAGAGGGCCCAGAGTATATCTATCCGTCATCGGGATGAACAAATTCCACTCTTGATCCATGAGCCTCAACATAACACTTTATTAGTTCTGAATCCATCTTTATAATCACCCTGTTACGGTGTGACGTTTGATGTTATCAAGAAACTCTTCCGGTGTTAGTGATTGACATGATCTCATGGTCTAAGGATTAGGATCACTTCGTAAGTTGTTATAGCAATATAAACTCAATGACTTTGATCGTAATGCTATACTTCGGATGAATGTTCATCACATCATTACACTAATGTTGTGATCCCGTTATTAACAACATCCAATGTCCATGATCAGGAAACCTTGATCATCTTGTTAATCAACGAGCTAGTTTATGAGAGAGGCATAACTAGGAACTTTCTGTTTGTTTATTAAACACACATGTATTAACGTTTCCGTATTAATACAATTATAGCATGCAAAATAAAAATCTATCATATACTTGGAATACACATAATAAACACTTTATTATTGCCTCTCAGGGCATATTCCCTTCAGATACATACCTCATGGCGATAGGGATCGCAGGCCACACCGACATGCTAGCCACCCGTTACCTCCCCTTGATGATGGGGGGGACGTGTAGGCAGTGGATCAACACCCTCCCCTAGGATAGTATCGACTCCTGGGAGGAAATGCGCGACGCCTTCGTCAGGCACTTCGAGTGCTCCTACACCCGCGCCACCACCATCGAGGACCTGGAGCAATGCGTCCAGGGACCCCGCGAGTCGATCCGCAACTGGGTCCAGCGGTGGCAAGAACTCTGGTACAACGCGGTCGGCATCCACCCGGACACTGCGATCCATTGCTTCAAGACCTCGTGCCGCTACGAGCCCTTGGTCGCCAAGCTCAAGCGACATTCTCGCACACTCGACAACATACCGTACCTCCTCGAGATCGCCAAACGGTACGCGGAGGAAGATCCAAACCAGGAAACCGGCGACGAGTCGGGAGGCCAACGCCGCACGAGCGGCAACGACAACGGACGACGGTCCGACCTACGCTACAGCAACACTCGCCTCACCGGCAAGCTCCGCAGTGACGGGCGAGTCGACTTCGTCGCCAACGCCGGGCACGCACAACGCGAGCCCAAAAGCTTCCGCCGTGACGGAGGACAACGCCGCGACAGCGGCAACTACAAGGCCAAGCCAAGGTTCGACCCCGCGGCCCTCCTTAACCAACCTTGTGCGTTTCATAGCAGGGAAGGGAAACCCGCCACGCACACGACCGCCGACTGCCACAACCTCAGAGAAATCGAGAAGGCACGGTGAGCACGGGAGGACCCTGACAACAACCCGCCAAACGGCGGAAAATTCGGCAACGTGGCCGGCTCGCTCCATACCTTCACAGGCTTCAACACGAAGCGCGAGAAGAAGGTCATCACTCGCGTAGTCGTCGTCAACGCGGTGGCCCAGGTGGACGTCCCCCAGTTCCTCAACTGGTCGGAGTAGCCCATCACCTGGAGCCGCCAGGACCACTCGCCACGCATCGAGTACCCAGGCCGAGTCGCCCTGGTGGTCAAGCCTAAGGTGGGCGACTACTGGCTCCCCAAGACATTGATGGACGGCGGCAGCTCCATCAACATCCTGTACCTGGACACCTTCAGGCGGTTGCGGCTCCCGCAGTCGATGATCGAGACAACCCACACCATGTTCCACGACATCGTCCCCAGTCGGAAGGCGTACCCGATCGGCAAGGTCACGCTGCCAGTCACCTTCGGCACACCAGCAAACTTCCACACCGAGCGGATCGTCTTCGAGCTGGTACCCTTCGAAAGCCCCTACCACTGCGTCCTGGGGCGCCAGGCGTTCGCCAAGTTCATGGCAGCGCCCCACCACGCGTACAACGCGATGAAGCTCCCCGGGCTGTGCGGCGTCATAACCATCGACGACGACCCCGACATGGCCGCGGAGTGCGAGGCCAAAGGAGCAGAACTCGCCGACGCCGTCATCACGGCAGAGACCAACCACGCCGATGAGCTCGCCAAGTACGCGAGCGGGGTCAACGACGACGACCCCACCATACTCAAGAAGCCCAACTCGGAGGGCGCAAACACCTCAGCTTTCGAGGCAACGACGCACACTCGCACCGTCGAGCTGGTCCCAGGCGACTCCAGCCAGACGGTGACGATCGGGACGGGCATGAGCCCAGCCTAGGAAGGCGCGCTCATCGAGTTCCTCCGTGAGAACAGGGACATCTTCGCATGGAATCCCTCTGACATGCCCGGTGTCCCTAGGGAGCTCGCTGAGCACAAACTAAACGCCGACCCCAAAGTGCGACTAGTCAAGCAGTCACTGCGGCCCTTCAATGAAGAGCACCGCCGAGCTATCGCCGAGGAAGTACAGCGTCTACTCGCTGCAGGCTTCATCCGGCCAATTAAATACTCCAAGTGGCTGGAAAACCCAGTCTTGGTCGAGAAAAAGAACGGGACCTGGAGGATGTGTATCGAATACACAAACTTGAACAGCGCCTGCCCGAAGGAGCAGTTCATCCTCCCACGGATCGACCAAATAATCGACTCCACCGCGGGCTCGGAGTCTCTATGTTTCCTCGACGCCTACTCTGGATACAACCAGATCAAAATACGGCGTTCATCACGCCATTCGGAGCCTTCTGCTACACCGCCATGACCTTCGGCCTCAAGAACGCCGGGGCGACCTACCAGCGGTGCATGCAGGAGTGCCCCGCGAGCCAAATTGGCCGCAACATCCACGTCTACATCGACGAAGTGGTCGTAAAATCCGCTCGCCAGGGTGATCTACTCGCCGACCTGGCAGAAACATTCGCCAACTTGCGGAAATACAAGATAAAGCTTAATCCAGGCAAATGCACCTTCGGTGTACCAGCAGGACAACTACTGGGGTACGTCGTCTCTAAGCGAGGGATTGAGGCGAACCCCACCAAGATCGACACGATCGCCCGACTCGGCAAACCCGAGTGCCTGCGCGACGTCCAGAAGCTGGCCGGGCGAGTAGCGGCTCTCAGTCGCTTCATCCCCCACCTGGGCGAAAAGGTGATGCCCCTATACCGCCTGATGCGCAAGAACCCCACCTTCCAGTGGGACAAGGAGGCGGACGACGCGCTCCGCGACCTCAAGAAGGTACTACTCGCCGCACCACTACTCGCCGCCCTCGCCGACAAAGAACCCATGCTGGTCTACGTCGCGGCTTCCGAGCGCGTCGTCAGCGCCGTCATGGTCGTCGAACGGCTGGAGGATGGAAAGGAGCGCCCAGTACAATGACCGGTGTACTACATCAGCGAGGTCCTCACCGAGTCGCGCCAGCGATACCCGCAGTACCAGAAACTGGTATACGCGGTCTTCAGAGCACAGCGGCGCCTACCGCACTACTTCCAGGAACACCCAATCACGGTCGTCTCCTCAACACCATTGCAGGATATCATCCGCAACCGCGAGGCGACCGGGCGGGTCGCCAAGTGGGCCGTCGAGATCGGCGTCCACAACATCAAATACGAGCCACGAAAAGCGATCAAGTCGCAGGCTCTAGTGGACTTCATCGCCGGCTGGGAAGAGGCCCAGCAGCCAGAGAAGCTGCCATACCTCCATTACTGGAGCCTGCACTTCGACGGCTCCAAGAACGCGGACGACGCAGGAGCAGGGATCGTGCTGACTTCACCGAAGGGCGACAAGCTCCGCTACATCCTCTGCCTCGACTTCACCCCCTGCACCAACAACATGGCCGAGTACGAGGCACTACTCCACGGCATGCGGGCTGCCAAGGAGATGAACGTCAACCGCCTACGCTGCTACGGAGACTCCGACCTCGTCGCTGGGCAAGTCGCGGGCACCTGCGACGCCGTCTCCCCCACCATGGCGGCATACCGCCAAGCAGTGGACAATCTGGGTGGACACTTCGCAGGCTACTCCGTTGAGTGGATCGACAGGCGGAAGAACGAGGAGGCCGACACACTCTCTCGCATTGGGTCGGCTCGACTCGCACCACCCGCCGGGGTATTCCTGGACACGATCACCAAGCCATTAGTCTCTCTCCCAAGGGAGATCGACATCGGAGTTCCGCTGCAGCCAGAGGCAGCCCTGGTCGCACTCGTCACCGAGCCAGACGACTGGACCAAGCCCTACGCTGCCTACCTGGAGGCCGGCACCTTGCCGTCAGACGAGACAGATGCCCGGATGATCGCACGCCTATCCAAATCCTTCACCATCATCGACGGCGAGCTCCACAAGCGTAGCGTCACTGGTGTGTTCCAACATTGCGTCCAACCCGCCGAAGGACACAAGATCCTCCATGACATCCACTCCGGCGACTGCGGCCACCACGCCGGCGCCCGCTCTCTGGTCGCCAAGGCTATGCGGCATGGCTTCTACTGGCCCACCGCACACGCCGATGCCATCGACATTGTCCAGCGGTGCGCAGGGTGCCAGAAGTACGCCAACCAGACGCACGTGCCGAGCTCGGCACTCAAGACAATCCCCATCACCTGTCCATTCGCCGTGTGGGGTATGGACATGGTAGGCCCCTTCAAAAAGGCTCCCTCTGGCTACACCCACCTCCTGGTCGCGGTAGACAAATTCACAAATTGGGTGGAGGCCAAACCAGTCCGGAAGTGCGACGGGAAGACTGCCACTAAATTCCTACGTGAGCTCATATATCGCTATGGGCTCCCAAACAGCATCATCATGGACAACGACACCAACTTCGCCAAAGGAGCCATGGCCGAGTTCTGCGAAGAACACCACATCCGGCTCGATCTCGCGTCAGTCGCCCACCCGGAATCCAACGGCCAGGCGGAATGGGCCAATCAAAGCATCCTCCATGGCCTGAAGCCGCGACTCCAAGTACCACTCGAGCGCACCGCCGGGTGCTGGATCGAGCAGCTACCCTCCGTCATCTAGGGCATCCGCACCTCGGTCAACAGGTAGACAGGGTTCACCCCCTTCTTCATGGTGTACGGCGCCGAGGCAGTCATGCCCACCGACCTCGAGCACGACTCGCCACGGGTCGTCCACTACACGGAGGCTGCAAACGAACTCGCCCGCCAGGATGGAGTCGATCAACTCGACGAGGCACGTGACCTCGCTCGATCACGCACCGCCATCTACCAGCAGGGACTCCGTCGCTACCACAGCCGGCGGGTGAAAACTCGCACCTTCCAAGAAGGCGACCTGGTGCTGCGCCTCATCCAGGACAAGAAGGGCATGCACAAGCTTTCCCCTCCGTGGGAGGGACCATTCGCCATTGGGCGCGTACTCGGCAACGACGCCTACTACTTCATCGACGTCCGCGGGGACGGCAAACTCGACGTCAAGCGACCGTGGAATGTAAACCTCCTACGGAAGATCTACTCCTAGAACCCCACATATGTACCCTCCGGTCGCTTCGAAATAAAAAGAATTGGTTACCGCAAATTGCTCCTACTCTCCGTGTCTTGTGCCACTCGCACTCGTAATAACAGCGTCAAGCTAACTGCAGAAGTCAACCGTTGGTACAGCGATCGGCACGGCCAAGTAGTGCGTTACAAGGGCACTAGGTCACCTCAGGCCTTGCAACGTCCACGAAAAACGCCTACCCGGAGCCCCATCGGAGTCGCCTAGCCCGACTAGCTCTACGAGCCAAGACAACTTCCTTCGCTTTTCACAGCGACCACGATCCTCCGCATCCTCGACATAGCGACTCGAACGGCCAAGTACCACGCTCGGGGACTGACGACCAGTCCAGCGCGAGTGGCTAGGAAAAACGCCAAGTATGAGAGCATGCCCAGCACTCGCCATGCGACTGACCCAACAGGCCAGGCATGAGTGACGCGCTCAAACTAACGCGCCAAGCCCTCACCCACCCTCGAGTCGCGCCTAGAACAACCAAGTACCACGATCGGGGACTCGGCCACCCGACCTCGTTCGCGCAAGGGAAAACGGTGAAGTACAGAGAGCTCAAGGGAGTCGCCTTGCGACTGGCTCTCCGAGTCCGGGCGAGTCGACCACAATAACAAAACATTCAAAAACCACAAACACATCTCAAACGAGGTAAACCCCATAAAAAGGGCGGACGCGCTCGGGGACTCGTTCAACCCTCAATCGAAAAACACATGACAAATCACAAAACAAACACGATATCTCGTTAATAGCATGTTGCAATCGTCTCAGAATACAAAATATGCCCAAACGGCAGATCTGCTACTAACGCCCCAGGGCAAACTATTCTACTCCGCAGGCTTCGACGACGACTCGCCAGCACCCTTGCGATTGCGGATGAAGGGCGTGTACGGGTTTGACGGGTACGTCGTCAGCTCACCCGCCATCGCCGCACGGAAGGGTTGCTCGATCTTGAAGTCCCGGTGCTGTGGCTCGGGGTCGTTAGGTGCGACAACCGTCTCCTGGTAAGGAAGGAGGTCGCCCATCGCCCAGACGCGCTCGGAGTACACCGCGGCGCGGTCCGTCAGCTTGAGTACCTCAGAGATCTCCAGTGAGCCAGTCGACGACGGGTATCCACTCGTCACGTCGTCCAGATCGAAGTCCTCCGGGAAGTGGGCGAGCCCAAGGCTAAGCGCCGTCGCTGCTCCACGTCGGAATGACGACGCGTCATAAACTCGACGACCGACGGCGCCTTCTCCAAGTACCTCCACACCTCGACGAGGTCGCTGGGAATTACTTCCGTAGGCGACATCTCCTGGAGGTAGGCCCAGATGCACGTCGCCGACAACGCCGCCGAGTCGACAAGCGTGGCCACACATTGCCGCGCGTCGAACGAGCTCGCCTCTTCCGTGCTATCAAGGATACGACCTGCGGATAGAAGATAACAGTGAGTACATCGGATACTATAAAAAGGCACATGCAACATGCAGGGGCAGACACACTCACCTATCAAGGGACGGGAGAGATCCATGATGAAGCTCTGAAGCGAAGTATAATCATCCTGAAGCCCAGCAACAAGGGCATCAGAAACTTTACGCTCTTCCACGGCGGCCGTAACGGCAGCCTTGGCTCGACCATCCGCCGAACTCGCTTCCTCTTTCGCCTCCTTCAGCTAGCGCTCGAGGTCGGCGATCCGCTTCTCAGCCGAGCTCAACACCGATTGAGCCGCTGCCAACTCACTCGATGGGACAAGTCCCTGATGGGCCTCCTCTGCCTTCGCGACAACTGCCTGAAGCCCCTTATTCGCCTCTTGGACGGTGGCTAGTTCCTTCTCCGCGCGGTGTTTCGCAGCAAGCCGGTCAGCTGACTCACGTTGCAGACCCTGTACACAATTCAAACAGTCAACCAAAGCGAAATCCTAAGTGCCCACCCGCTGAAATTCAGCGAGTGCGCACTCGGGGACTGGCAATCAAAAAATCCTAAGTGCCCACCCGCTGAAATTCAGCAAGCGCGCACTCGGGGACTGGCAATCAAAAAATCCTAAGTGCCCACCCGCTGAAATTCAGCGAGCGCGCACTCGGGGACTGGATGCGAAAAATAAAAACACGACATTAAAAGAATCAGACCGCTGCAACACGCCGGCCTGATCCTCGGGGACTGGACATACCTGGATGGCTGCGCCAAGCATGCCATGAAGTTGTATCGCATCCACGGACGCGAGGAGAGCCGGCGTGTTCCCGCGACGCTGCTCGACCTCCGTATTGGCGACCCCAGGTGCATGGCTCGAGGGCGAGGTACCACTCGCTGTAGCCGCTCTGGCCATGAAGCGCGTGAACGTTGCGATGGAGGCACCGGCACCAAAGGAGGCCGGCTCGGCCGCCCCAGGCGAGGGAGCACCCTCCTTCGTGGGTAAGGCCGCCTCCGTTACGGGTTCACTCGGCGCGATCACCGTGTCGTCGGAGACCGTGACGACTTCGTCGCCCTTGGCCTTCTTGGCACTATCCGCGGGGACGACGACTTCGTCCGCCTTCCTCTTCCGGGAGGGATCTTCCTCGCTGACGACGGGTGGCACCTTAGCCACGGTCGGATGGCCTATCTTCTTCGCTCCGGTCCAACAAATTGATTACGTGAGCAAGATAATCCAAGTACAACGAAATACAAAAGTAGGTGAGCAAACTCACTCGGCGACTGGAATGAAGTGTAGCCCCGTGTGGATGCCGGCCGGCTTCTCCAGTTCGGGGCCCAATCGGCGACTGAGGCCCATCTCCAGGACGTCGCGTGCCCAAGACACGGACGGTTTCTTCGTTGTCGAGGCTGCGGCTGGAGCCTCCAAAACATCTTCGGCAGGAGCACCCTTGGGCGGCGAAGCTACCACGACTGGAGCGTTCACCGACCCATAGATTGGGGCGAACGGCGGAGGCATCGAGGCCAGGGGCACCTCGGTCAGGACGGCGGCGATATCCGGTGCCGCCGCCTCCTGTGGGGCTTCGCCCCCGGCCAGGCTGGTGGCGTCGGAGCTGCCTGGCGAGTAAGGCGGAGACGCCTGCTTCGCTGGCTTCGTCTTCTTCTTCGGAGGGGCCTTAACCTCCTTCTCCTTCTTCTTTTTCTTCTTCTTCTTCTTCTTCTTCTTCTTCTTCTTCTTCTTATTATTATTATTATTATTATTATTATTATTATTATTATTCGAGGGAGTGGCCTCGCGACGCGAGGTGTGCTCGGGGAGCTCATCGTCATCGTCATCATGACGCTCGAGGCTTCTGCTCGCCTCAAGCTCACGCTGTCGCTGCCCGCGCGTTTTACGGACCAGCGGGGCGACCTCTTCTTCGAATTCATCGTCGTCGCCACTCCCGTCACTCTCGACGCCTCCCCTCGCTGGAGGCGATTCGCCCACCTCTCGGACGGACGAACTCGAATTCTCTTTGTCCGCGGGCGGAAGACACCCCTCAACTACTTGAAATAGTTGCAATAGGCATAAACAACATCAGTATGACCGCGACTGCATTTAACTGCGACTGCGAGTGACGAAAGGATGACTTACTCTCGAGGTTGGATGCTTCGCGGTGTAGGGGGCGACCCCGGCCTTCGCGTCGAGGTACGTCTCCTGGGTGATCTTCTTCAGCGCCAGGAGATAATCCTCGAGTTGCCACTCGTCAAGGCAGGACTTCGTCGAGTCCTCCCGGCCCGTGTACTCGTACATATAGTGGTCGCGGCGGGCCAGGGGGACAAGTCGCCGCCCGAGCCAGCAGTTGTACAGATTGATGGGCAGGAGGCCCCTCTTCTTCAGGCCGCGAATGGTCGGAAGCATTTCGTCCACGACCATTCGTTGGTCTGTTGGAAGCTTGCCGACTTGAAGTCGGCGTGGTTCAGGCCGGTCGGCGGAGTACCTTGGGATCGCGACCTCGCCGTCTGGGGTCGCCTCGGTGACGTAGAATCAAGAGTTCTTCCATTGGCTCGCCGCCTTGGCGGGTAGCATCAGCTCGAAGAAAGAAGCCTTCGATTTCAGTTGGAACGTCAGGCCGCCCGCGGCGAGCATTGGGCCACCCGCTTCCTCGTGACTGATCCGCCCGGGGAATAGATCTTGCCACAGGGGGAAGTAGGGCCTGCAGCCCAGGTAGCACTCGCAGAACGCCACGAAAATGGCGAGCTGCTTGATGCTGTGCGGGCCCAGGTCCGACGGTTGGATCCCGTAGAAGGTGCAGAAGCGCCGGAAGAAGAGAGACGTTGGGAATCCCAGCCCCCGATCTAGGTGGATGGTGAAGCAGATGAACTCTCCCTCGCGCGGGTTCGGGGTCACCTCTCCGGTCGCAGGGATGCGCCACCTGCCGGCGCGCAGGATCCCGGGCTCCTCGAAGGACGCCAGTTGCGCCCTCGTACACTTAGATCTACCCCAAGGCTCGGTGGAGGGGGCCATTGGCGGAAGGATTCGTGGGGGGTCGGAGGATTTCGGGTCGGCTGGATCGCGATGCGGAGGTTGGCGAAAGCGCAATCGGAGGAAATGACAAAGAGATGGTTCTCTGATCGCCTACCATTCCCCTTATATAGCGGTTGTTACCCGCCAAATCAGGGAGCCGTTACCACGCGGTGATTACGCTAAAAATTACCGTTGGATTACCCCAACGGCTAGTTTGACCACGTTTGACGGTCCAACTTCGGCCACTCGGCTCGCCGACTCGATCACTACGATAGTGACTGTGTATTCGCCGACTCGACTCGCCAAAGCTGCGATCAGAATAACTAGTTTCTTCCTTTATTCAGGAGCCCGCCGACGATTCGACTGGATGTCTGCTTTGAAGCCGTATACCCCGACTACCAGAAACCACTTGCTCCTAATCAACGACGGCCTCAGGGACTACTGATGGGGATATACCTACCGGGGTATACCCAGCAGGACGTTTCCGACTGGCCCAGGAACTGGCGAGTGGGCCTGCAAGACGACGACTGGATCAAGGCCCGGTGTGGATCCGAGCGACTGGAAGCTAAAGGCCCAGGCGAGTAGATAGGCCCAGTCGGATTAGGTTAAACGATTACCGAAGCTTTAACTGATTCGGTTGGGATATGTAAACCCTAGGGGAGGTAAGACTATATAAACCTCCCTACGGGGCGTGTAGAGATAAGTTCCATCATACACCCAAGCGACTCGCCGCCTAGCCGCCGAGCTCGCCCGTTGTACCTCCACCATAATACAATCTAGCAGGAGTAGGTCTTTACCCTCCGGGGGGCCGAACCTGGGTAAAACCTTGTGTCTCCGCCCTCATCACGCACCACAAATGGTTGGCCGCCCTTGCCCCTCGTTCTACTACTCGCTGCCGATTGCAACATCTGCCGTGACCATTCCCACGACAATGGAGAAGCTTGTATTTACAAGAAACTGAGTGGGAGCTCTGTAGCGTTCTTAATACTATATGTAGATGACATATTGTTGATTGGGAATGACATAGACCTTCTTAATAGTGTCAAGGATTATTTGAATAATAGTTTTTCAATGAAAGATCTTGGCGAAGTAGCTTACATATTAGGCATAAAGATTTATAGAGATAGATTGAGATGCCTAATATCATTGTCATAGAGTACATATTTGGACAAAGTTCTAAAGAGGTTTGGAATGGAAGATAGCAAGAAAGGGTTCTTACCCATGTTGCCCTCAGCCATAGGATCTCTTATGTATGCCATGCTATGTACTAGACCCTACATTGCATATATTGTTAGTTTGACTAGCAGATATCAAAGTGATCCAGGAGTGGATCATTGGAAAGCAGTCAAAAACATCCTTAAGGATATGGTTCTTTCTTATGGAGGTGATGAACAACTCGTTGTTAATGGTTACACCGATGCTTGTTGGAACACCGATCCAGATGATTCTAAATCTCAATCTGGATACGTATTTACTTTGAATGGTGCAGCAGTTAGCTGGAGGAGTGCAAATCAAAGCGTTGTGGAAAGATCTTCAATTGAATCAGAATACAAATCTGCTTCGGAGGCTTCACGAGAGGCGATATGGATGAAGGAGTTCATTATAGAGCTCGGTGTGGTTCCAAGTGCGCTGGACCCAATATCTATCTATTTTGATTATAGGGTTCGCAACATAGAAACAAAAAATTTCCTACGATGTGAACTATATACCAAGATCTATCTACTAGATACAAACAACGGGCAGATGTATATCCGTAGAGAACATACCCTTGAAGACCGACAAAGCTTAACGAGTTCAACTCGTGGTTGATGTAGACGACCTCTTGCCGATCTCAAGATCGAGAGGAAGTCCTAGCGCCGCAAATCAGCAGCGCATCCGTGCTCGCACACACGTTCGAGGCACCGAGCAACCTCCACCTCCTCGCTCCAGCGATGCAGCGGAAGCACAACTCTTTCTTGCCGAATAGCCACCGGGAACATGTATCTCGCTAGTCCGAGACCATGGGGGATAAATTCTAGAGGGGGAGAGAGATCCTTCACGAGGAGGTGTGAGAGACAAGTGAGGAGGGGGGCTCCTTTTATAGGAGGAGGGGGGCACCCAAGGGGGTGGCCGCCGGCCATGGGGGCTGCCCCCTCCCCTCCTTCATTCATTTGGGTGGACACTCCACTCACAAAATGCCCTTTAAATTCCCTCCACTCAAAAGTCCACTCAAATTCCCATTAAATTTCCACCAAATTTAATGCAAACTCTCATTAAATAAAACTCTTTTATTTTATTCAGAATTTTTTCAATTACTTTAATGACAAACATTCACAAATAACCCCTTGCTAGAATTCTATTTCACATGCATAACCGCTTTATGCAATTTCACCCGAAAACCTGTTTCGGTATCTAGTGAAATAAATTCCTGCGCTTGTTCATTCTTTCGACATGAAACATTTGCTCCAATTGGATGTCGGTATCTCTTAAGTGTGTCACCCTACGGTTCATGAATAATGCGGACATGATCGAGACCCCTCTCGGATCAATAATCAGAAGCAGGATCTGGAGACCCATACTGACTCCCACACATTCAACGATGACTTTCTTGTGATCGTCGGAACCTTTTATGCTAGTATCTTAATCCCTTTGTTTCACGATATATTTCATGTCCGAGATTCGATCATCGGTATCTCCATACCTAGTTTGATCTCGTTACCGACATGCACTCTTATCTCGTTCCTGTGATATAACATTCTAGTGATCAAATCACTTGCTTGCAAGCTAATCAATGTGATATCACCGAGAGGGCCCAGAGTATATCTATCCGTCATCGGGATTAAAAAATTCCACTCTCGATCCATGAGCCTCAACATAACACTTTATTAGTTCTGAATCCATCTTTATAATCACCCTGTTACGGTGTGACGTTTGATGTTATCAAGAAACTCTTCCGGTGTTAGTGATAGACATGATCTCATGGTCTAAGGGTTAGGATCACTTTGTATGTTGTTATAGCAATATAAACTCAATGACTTTGATCGTAATGCTATACTTCGGATGAATGTTCATCACACCATTACACTAATGTTGTGATCCCGTTATTAACAACATCCAATGTCCATGATCAGGAAACCTTGATCATCTTGTTAATCAACGAGCTAGTTTATGAGAGAGGCATAACTAGGAACTTTCTGTTTGTTTATTAAACACACATGTATTAACGTTTCCGTATTAATACAATTATAGCATGCAAAATAAACATCTATCATATACTTGGAATACACATAATAAACACTTTATTATTGCCTCTCAGGGCATATTCCCTTCAGTCTCCCACTTGCACTAGAGACAATAATCTAGTTACACAGTGATAAATCTAACACCCATTGAGTTCTGGTGTTGATCATGTTTTGCGCTAGGGGGAGTTTTAGTCAACGGATCTGCTACATTGAGATCCGTATGTACTTTACAAATCTTTATATCTCCATCCTTGACATGCTCGCGGATGGAGTGAAACCGGCGCTTAATATGCTTGGAATGCTTGTGAGACCTTGGCTCTTTGGCATTGGCAATGGCACCATTGTTGTCACAATAGATCACCATTGGGTCCAACGCGTTTGCCACCACTCCTAGTTCGGATATGAACTCCTTCATCCAAACTGCTTCCTGAGCCGCTTCTGAAGCAGCAACATATTCGGCCTCCGTTGTTGATCCCGCTACCACAGGTTATTTGGAGCTCCTCCAACTAACCGCTCCGCCATTCATGAGAAATACGTATCCGGATTGAGACTTAGAGTCATCCGGATCGGTGTCAAAGCTAGCGTCGACATAACACTTAGCGACGAGCTCATCTTCACCTCCGTATACAAGAAACATATCCTTAGTTCTTCGTAAGTACTTAAGGATATTCTTGACCGCTATCCAGTGTTCCGAACCTGGATCCGATTGGTACCTACTAGTCAAACTAATAGCATGTGCCACATCCGGTCTTGTACATAGCATGGCGTACATTATAGAGCCTATGGCTGAAGCATAGGGGACTTTGTCCATTATCTCTCTTTCTTCCGCCGAAGCCGGACTTTGAGTCTTAATCAATGTCTTGCCTTGCAACATAGGTAAGAACCCCTTCTTACTTCCGTGTAACACCCTCAGAATCGACCCTATGCAAGTTTCAGCGATTCCCGCCAAACCCGCATAGAAACGATTCAAAGGTGCCCACCAGGCACTTTCGTGCGGGTGGAAAACGAAGTAATAACATTACACAACAGTCCTCGATGGGACCCACAGAACAGATATATATATATAACACGACTCCATGAGTCAAAAATACAGATATAATATACAAAGATCCAAATCACCTTGAAAACGATAGAGTGTCCGACTACGGATAAGATGCAAATGGGGCTAAGAGCCCTGAAGAATAACCAATGGCGTCCATAACCCTGCCCAGGCCAAGCCGGAAGGGTAACCCTGCTAACGACGTCGATCTCAACACCTGCTTAAACAAAAGGGGTGCCGACAAAGGGCAAAGGAAAAAGAGGAGCGTCAGTACTGAGGCCAGTACACGGCGAGGCTAGAATTCGGCGGTCCTCGCCTACATAGGTATGGTGGACTGAAGCGGCAGCGGCAGCATGCACTAAACAACCTATAGAGACTCGATACAACTGGCGACTGTCAGAGAGGGGTAAGAAAGACCTATTCGGATCCAACCTGGTACTACCATCAAACAAACCCATCCTTGCGTTTCCCCCTCGAGACCAAACGAGGAAGTCAACCGAGGAACTCACACCGTTGGTAGTTTTATTTATTCAGTTATCGTTGCAGCAATTACTAGTCAGGTTTAGATAATCATCCTGATAAAATAAGCAGTGGGCACTTTTAGTTAACCATTCCGTTATAGTTGCAGCACTTACTAATCAGGTACAAATAGCATGAGATAACCCACAACCCAGCAGATGTTGGTACTTTTATTCAGCCAATCCGTTGTAGTTGCAATACTTACTAGTCAGGTACAATGGTCGCAAGCGACACTCCTAACAAGCAATTGTGGGCAGTATTATTTAGCCATTCCATTATAGTGAAGCTGATTACTAGTCATTATAAAGTCAAATTTATAGCAATAAACTTTAGTTATGCTTGTCTATGGTCGAGATACTGTGCTCCAAGTCGTCCATATCCGCGGACACGGCTTTCAGAAAGTTTTACCCGGCCGGGGTGCACCAATAGCAACACACGCTCGATCAACCTCGGAAAAACCAAATCAAAACCCAACGAGGCTTTCACGACAAAGCAATCACAGGATTCAGAAATATTTCAGGGGGCCACCCCATTGAGTAGACCCGCAACGAAGTAAGCAAGCTCCGAGACGGACTCAAGGTTTGCGACAATGGCTGTAAGCGACTGGGAACCCAAAACTGGGCTTGTCGATACCGCGAAATCACTCCGCTTACCTAAACAGTACAGTGTGCTATCTGTCGCACAATTTAAATACAGAAGTAGCATGGCATAAGTACAGGATAGTAAATAAAACCTCAAACTAGTTTGTGGCCCCAAGAAATAAGACTGAATCAAGCTCTGGCTCAGGGGGGTCCCATATACCTCCCGGATGTGGATAGCGCGATAAATCAAGGAACAGGTATCAAGTACTCGGGGTCCTACGGGACACAAGTGGGCGTTCGGAAACCAAATATTATCTATCACCCACCGATGCCTCTGCTTACTTCAATTTTAGTTGTTAAACAGGAATTAAAGTGAACGATAAGTAAAACTATGATCATCTCCAACATCAAACATGCGGCAAGGCTCCAACAACTGCGGCATTTGACAACACGCAACAGCACTTGAGCAAGCGACTACGACGCGCGAGTCCCACTATCTACCAAACAACAGGTAATAGGATGTGTCCAAGGCAAATATAAGGCTGCAAGGGATATCCGGGCACGGAAAACTAGAGCATCGCGACACAGACAGCAATAGATCAACAGGAGGGAAGTAAATACTATAAAAGTAAGATAGGTAGAAAGGGGGAGATGCTCGCCTGAAAACATTGCCGAAGATTCAACCAAAGTTCGGGTCGACACTCGCATCAACTCATCGGCCTAATCCGTGAAGAAGCAAAGCACTAAAAGAAACACCGGATGCAACAATTAAAACTTATGCAGAAGATCTGGCATGATTATGGTGTGATGCATGACATGGAAAGTTAATGGTACACATTGTAATATTAAACAGAATCGGAGGTCCGGCAATTAATTTAATAGTTCAAGTTATTTTATCTATCCACACTTTAAATGTTGTATAACAAGGCAAAATATATCACCGGTTCGCTACACAAGTTTAGATGAGGCCAATATAAGGCTAGATTTGCCCGCATATGGGCCCCATATTTAATTGGAGGTGAATCGGCATAAGGCCCCCAAACCACACAAATATGCATGCGAGATGAATGAGTCTTATGCAACAGGTTTTGTATTTAGCATTTATAAAATAGGGTTCTCGGATAAGGGTCACACATTAGGGTTCGGCAGATCTTGGGGTTCCGGGGTTCGGGGTCGGTCTCAGGGTCCAGGGTTCGACGGAAACGTTCTCGGATAACAGAGGTAGGTCTTGGCGCATCCGTGGCCTTCGGGTCATGTTGTCGGTCTTGTCGTCTCTCGCGGGGACCTTGGCGTTCCGAGAGGGCGTACTTGGTCTGGCGTCGGGGCATCGGACTCGCCCTGGCCGGTGTCGAACTTGTCGGGTCCTCGTGTCGGTTCGGTCTTGGCATTCGGGGTGAAGTGCTTGTCGTCCCGGGTAGGAGATCTTGGCGGTCTTCGGATCCGGGTCTTGGCGTGGCCTTTGGATCACCGGGATCGGGCTCCGGGGTCTGGGCCTCGTCGGGATCGGTCTTCGGGGTTCAACTCTGGGGACGTTCTTGCGGTCCGTGATCGGGTGAGTCTCCGTGTGGGCGTTCTTGGCGACCGGGTCTCCAAATCGTATCCGTATCGACGGTCTTATGCTTCCATCTTGGTTTTGCCGGTGTCGAGCTCGGTGCCGTTGATGAGCTTGGGGTTCGGTCTCAGCACATATGATGTAGATCTTGGGGTACCACCTTGATTATCGGAGGCGAACTTGGGGCTCGACACCGGGGTCTGCAGGGTTCCTTGTCGGAGTGCTAGATGTTCCGCGATGAAGTTCTTGTCGGAGATTCTTCGGACACCTTCGGCTCGGTACGGTCTTGGAGTCTCGCGCCCGTGGTCTCGTGCGGTCCCTCGGGGTCCCGTGTTGGTCCTAGCTTCCGCTTGAGCACCAGCGGGCACACACGCGGAACGGTTCGACTACCAGCACATCAACGAGATGGCACAGGCAGATGCTCCCAACAACGTACTGGATATACCAAGGTGGTTCGGGCCGGGTACTTGGGGCAGCCGACGGTGGCATGGCCACGTCCAGGCTCGGTGGACGGGCTCGCTGCAGCGAGGAGCCTGGGGCGGGGAAGCGGACAGGGGCGGCGAGGGGAAGCTCGAGGGGCGTGCGGGGCCGCAGGCGAGGAGGCGGCCGCAGTCGAGGTCGCCGCGGAGGGCCTGTGGCGGCGGTGGGCTTGGTGCAGGGCGGGTCCGCGCAGGGCCGGCTTCGGGGGCGCGCTCGAGCCAGCAAGGGGAGGGTCCGGCGGCGGCGCATCGGCGACGGCGGGACTCACCGGTGAGGGCCGGAGACGGCGGGGAGGCGGGGCGCGCCGGCGCAGCACCGCGCGGAGGGCGCTGGGCGGCGGCCGGGGGAGCTTGAGGGGTGACGGGAGGCGGGGCAGAGAGGATGGCCGGCGGCGGATGGTTGGCGGAGGAAGGCGAGGACTGGGCGACGGAGGAAGAAGGGGAGCGGGCGGAGGCGAGGCGGCGAGGGGAGGCCGACGGCGGGGTGGAGCCGGGAGGTTGGGCGCGGGGCGTCGGTGGAGAAGGTGGCGAGGTGGGCTGAGCGCGCGGACGGCAGACGGGGAGAGAGAGAGGTCGCCGGGGCTAGGAGAGAGAGGGAGGAGGAAGGAGGAGGGGCGGCTCCGGCGAGCCGGGGGAAAGCTTGGGGGAGGGGCTCGCGGTGGTGGGGAGGGTGGTTGTCGGTAGCAGGCTGAGGGAGAGGAGGAGAGAGAGGGGGTGGACCAGGTGGCAGGGGGTGGTTGGTGGGGATCTGGGGTGGGCTGATGTGGCGACTAGTTATTGGGTGGGGTGAGGTGGAGGTAGGGGTGGGTAGAATAGGACTGGTAGTTTTAGGATTAAGGGGTGGACCGATAATATTTCTGGGGTGGTCGTTCGGGTCGGGTCGGCCCGTTCGACTGCCCCCACTAAAAATAATTAAACATTTTATTTGTTTTAAACGGGCCGTTTGCAAACCGTAGTTGGTCAAAACAAAATATTCCGGAGTCCCGGTTTTGGCGTTTGAATAAAAGACGGGGCGTTTAGAAAACAAAACCAGGCTTTTCAAAAATAGTTTTATGCAAGCAAATGCAAGATGATGACGATGCTCAAATGCAATGTGGCATGATGACATGAGCATGCGGTCATGATGATGCAATGCACAAAAATAACGCGATTTTCTAGTAGTGGTTTTGCGGGATGCCACATTCCGTCCATTTTAGACTTCTTTAAAATCTTATCAAGGTATGTACTTTGCGATAGCCCTATTAGGCGCCTAGATCTATCTCTATAGATCTTTATGCCTAATATGTATGACGCTTCACCTGGGTCCTTCATTGAAAATTTGCTGTTTAGATAACTTTTAACACTGTTTAAAAGATCTATATCATTTCCGATCAATAATATGTCATCCACATATAATATCAGAAATGCCACATTTCTCCCACTCACTTTCTTATAAATACAAGCTTCTCCATAAGTTTGGACAAATCCAAACTCTTTGATCACCTCATCAAAGCGGAGATTCCAACTTCGTGATGCTTGGTTCAATCCTTAGATGGATCGCTGAAGCTTGCACACCTTGTTAGCATCCTTAGGATCGACAAAACCCTTTGGTTGTATCATATACAACTCTTCTTCAATATTACCATTGAGAAATGCGGTTTTGACATCCATCTGCCATATCTCATAATCGAAATATGCAGCAATTGCTAACATAATCCTAACTGACTTTAGCATCGCTACGGGAGAGAAAGTCTCATCGTAGTGAACTCCTTGAATTTTTCGAAACCCCTTTGCGACAAGTCGAGCTTTATAGACGATCACATTACCATCAGCATCAGTTTTCCTTTTGAAAATCCATTTGTTCTCCACGGCCTTTCGGTCGTGAGGTAATTCCACCAAGTTCCAAACTTGATTTTCATACATGGATTCCATCTCGGATTTCATGGCTTCTAACCATTTGTTGGAATCCGGGCTCATCATCTCTTCTTCATACGTCGCAGGGTCATCATTTTCATCAACCATGAAATTCATGACATGATTTCCGTATAGCTCGGGAGCTGCACACGTCCTGTTTCACCAGCGAGGTTTGGTAGTACTCTCTTTCGGAGTTTCATGATCATTATCATTAGTTCCCTCTTCAACAGGTGGAGCCAACTCCGGAACAACTTTCGGTGCTGCGCTACTCGCCATACTTTGAAGAGAAGGTTCCACAACCTCTTCGAGTTCTACCTTCCGACTACTCACACCTTTCGCGAGAAACTCTTTCTCTAGAAAGGATCCATTCTTGGCAACAAAAACCTTGCCCTCGGATCTGTGATAGAAGGAATACCCAATAGTTTCTTTAGGGTATCCTATGAAGACGCATTTTTTCGCTTTGGGTTCGAGTTTATCCGGTTGAAGTTTCTTCACATAAACATTGCATCCCCAAACTTTAAGAAATGACAGCTTAGGTTTGTTTCCAAACCACAATTCATACGGTGTCTTTTCAACGGATTTAGATGGTGTCCGATTTAAAGTGAATGCAGTAGTTTCTAGTGCATAATCCCAAAATGACAACGGCAAGTCAGAGACATCATAGATCGAACCATATCTAATAAAGTACGATTACGACGTTCCGACACACCATTTCGCTGTGGTGTTCCGGCAGGTGTGAGTTGTGAAACAATTCCACACTCTTTCATGTGAGTGCTAAACTCGTAACTTAGATACTCACCTCCACGGTCGGACCGTAGAAATTTGATCTTTCTATTACGATGATTTTCCACTTCATTCTGAAATTCCTTGAACTTTTCAAAGGTTTCAGACTTGTGTTTCATCAAGTAGATATAACCGTATCTACTCAAATCATCCGTGAAAGTAACAAAATAACGATATCCACCTCGCGCCGACACACTCATTGGACCACATACATCAGAATGTATGACTTCCAATAAATCTGTCGCCTGTTCCATTGAACCGGAAAACGGCGTTCTAGTCATTCTGCCCATAAGGCATGGCTCACATGTATCAAATGATTCATAATCAAGTGATTCCAAAAGTCCATCCGAATGGAGCTTCTTCATGCGTTTAACGCCAATATGACCTAGACGACAGTGCCACATATATGCGGATATATCATCATTAAGTTTAATCCTTTTAGCATCAACATTATGAATATGTGTAACATTATCATCGAGATCTAATAGAAATAAACCATTCATCATCGGTGCATGACCATAAAAGATTTCATTCATATAAATGGAACAACCATTGTTCTCGGATTTAAATGAATAACCACTTCGCATCAAACACGATCCAGATACAATGTTCATGCTCAGTGCAGGCACCAGATAACATTTATTCAAGTTTATAACTAATCCCGACGGCAAGTGGAGAGGCAGCGTTCCGACGGCGATCACATCAACGCTTGATCCATTGCCGACACGCATCTTGACCTCACCCCTTGCTAGCGGTCGCTTGTTCCGCAGCCCTGATTCGAGTTACAAATATTAGCAACTGAACCGGTATCAAATACCCAGGTGCTACTGCGAGCACTAGTCAAGTACACATCAATAACATGTATATCATATATACCTTTGTTTGCCTTGCCGGCCTTCTTGTCTGCCAGATACTTGGGCAGTTGCGCTTCCAGTGGCCAGTCCCTTACAATAGTAGCACTCGGAATCAGACTTAGGTCCAACTCGGGGTTTCTTTTCAGGGCGGCAACAGGCTTGCCGCCCTTACTTCCCTTCCGTTTTCCCTTCTTGTCTTTCTTGAAACCAGTGTTCCTATTGATCATCAACACTTGATTTCCTTTTTGATCTCCACTTCTGCAGTTTTAAGCATTGACAGAAGCTCGGGGAGAGACTTTTCATGCCTTGCATATTATAGTTCATCACGAAGCTCTTATAGCTAGGTGGCAAAGACTACAGAACACGATGGATGCCTAAGTCAATGGGAATCGTTATTCCCAAGGACACAAGCTTATCGGCGTAACCCGACATCTTGAGTACATGCTCACTAACGGAGCTGTGCTCTTCCATCATGCAGCTAAAGAACTTTTCTGAAGCATTGTAGCTCTCTACAGCAGCATGTGTGTCGAAAATCATTTTCAACTCACCCATTGTATCAAATGCATTGCCGTTTTCGAAACGCTTTCGAAGTTCCGGCTCTAGCCCATACAATATGCCGCAATGAACTAAGTTGTGGTCCTCCTGACGAGTCTGATAGACATTCTTCTCCTCGTCAGGGGGCATCATCAAAAGGTGGGGGGCCTAACGGCGCTTCTAGCACATATTTCTTTTTGTGCAGCAGAGAGGAGAATCCTCAAATTCATGGCCCATTCAGTAAAGTTGCTACCGTTCGTTGCTAGTTTCTCTTTCTCCATGAACACATTGAAATTAAAAGCAGGTGGTGCCATCTACAACAGAATTTGTAAGTTTAGACTAAGTGTATGATAGATCGAGTTCAACTAATCTATATTACGAATGAACTCCCACTCAAAAGCGACATCCCTCGTGCCCTTTTGGTGATTACATGAACCAAATCCACTACACCAAGTCCGATCATCACGTGAGTCGGTATAGCTTCAAAGGCGAGCATCAAATGGGCATCATATCAACTATATGACTCATGCTTAACCTTTCGGTCTGTGTTCCGAGGCCATGTCTGTACATGCTAGGCTCGCCAAGTTAGAACCTTAGTATTTGCGTGTGTAACTGTTTTACACCCGAAATATGGTCGTGGATCCAAGAACACCCGATCATCACGTGATGTCTTGGAGCGACGAAAACATAATCGGTGCATACTAAAGGAAGAACACATTCTTATCTTGATATTTAAATGAGGGATCATCTTATTATGCTAACAAAGCGCTAATCAAGCAATATAAGATGCAACCAAACATCATATGTTTATTAGTGAAATTATATGGTTCCCGCAGATGATCTCTATCATGTGCATCGTGGTATGATCACTATCATACCTATATGTGTAAATCCAAGTCTATGGATTTTACACGCTATGTGTGTTGTAAGAGTATCATCTCATACTTCTACTTACAACACTACCATATCATAACACTAGCCCAGCAACAATCTAAACTAGACGCCTCTAATTTATCCATTGCAAGTTTTACGTGGCTTAGGGCTCTCGAGATAGAACCGTTCTTACCTACGAACATGAACCACAACGAGGATAATCAAATGTTGACAACTCGCTTGCAAATATAGATATTGACTATAGTAGGAGAGACAGACACCCGCTAGCCACTTATGCAAACTAGTTGCATGTCAAGCGTGGAACAGGTCTCATGTGCGAGGACATGTAAAGTTTGTCCGGGCCGCTTCATCCCACTATGCCACCAATATCCAAAATTACAACAAAGGAGCAACAACATGATCATCATCGCCCACATACTCATATGTGTACTACCCGTGTAAAGTATCTACCCATAGATCCGGCTCTGATACCACTGTAGGGTTCGCAGCATAGAAAACAAAAAAATTCCTATGATGTGAACTATATACCAAGATCTATCTACTAGATACAAACAACGGGCGGATGTATATCCGTAGAGAACATACCCTTGAAGACCGACAAAGCTTAACGAGTTCAACTCGTGGTTGATGTAGACGATCTCTTGCCGATCTCAAGATCGAGAGGAAGTCCTAGCGCCGCAAATCAGCAGCGCATCCATGCTCGCACACACGTTCGAGGCACCGAGCAACCTCCGCCTCCTCGCTCCAGCGATGCAGCGGAAGCACAACTCTTTCTTGCCGAATAGCCACTGGGAACATGTATCTCGCTAGTCCGAGACCATGGGGGATAAATTCTAGAGGGGGAGAGAGATCCTTCACGAGGAGGTGTGAGAGACAAGTGAGGAGGGGGGCTCCTTTTATAGGAGGAGGGGGGCACCCAAGGGGGTGGCCGCCGGCCATGGGGCTGCCCCCCCCTCCTCATTCATGTGGGTGGACACTCCACTCACAAAATGCCCTTTAAAATCCCTCCTCTCAAAAGTCCACTCAAATTCCCATTAAATTTCCACCAAATTTAATGCAAACTCTCATTAAATAAATATATTTTATTTTATTCAGAATTTTGTCAATTACTTTAATGACAAACATTCACAAATAACCCCTTGCTAGAATTCTATTTCACATGCATAACCACTTTATGCAATTTCACCTGAAAACCTGTTTCGGTATCTAGTGAAATAAATTCCTGCGCTTGTTCATTCTTTCGGCATGAAACATTTGCTCCAATTGGATGTCGGTGTCTCTTAAGTGTGTCACCCTACGGTTCGTGAATAATGCGGACATGATCGATACCCCTCTCGGATCAATAATCAGAAGCGGGATCTGGAGACCCATACTGACTCCCACACATTCAACGATGACTTTCTTGTGATCGTAGGAACCTTTTATGCTAGTATCTTAATCCCTTTGTTTCACGATATATTACATGTCCGAGATTCAATCATCGGTATCTCCATACCTAGTTTGATCTCGTTACCGACATGCACTCTTTTCTCGTTCCTGTGATATAACATTCTAGTGATCAAATCACTTGCTTGCAAGCTAATCAATGTGATATCACCGAGAGGGCCCAGAGTATATCTATCCGTCACCGGGATGAACAAATTCCACTCTCGATCCATGAGCCTCAACATAACACTTTATTAGTTCTGAATCCATCTTTATAATCACCCTGTTATGGTGTGACGTTTGATGTTATCAAGAAACTCTTCCGGTGTTAGTGATAGACATGATCTCATGGTCTAAGGATTAGGATTACTTCGTAAGTTGTTATAGCAATATAAACTCAATGAATTTGATCGTAATGCTATACTTCGGATGAATGTTCATCACACCATTACACTAATGTTGTGATCCCGTTATTAACAACATCCAATGTCCATGATCAGGAAACCTTGATCATCTTGTTAATCAACGAGCTAGTTTATGAGAGAGGCATAACTAGGAATTTTCTGTTTGTTTATTAAACACACATGTATTAACGTTTCCGTATTAATACAATTATAGCATGCAAAATAAAAATCTATCATATACTTGGAATACACATAATAAACACTTTATTATTGCCTCTCAGGGCATATTCCCTTCATTGATAACATGGGTGCCATAGCCAATGCGCAAGAACCAAGGTAACACAAGAAGCTGAAGCACATCTAGCTACGTTTTCACGTTATTCGAGAGCATGTCCAAGATGGTGACATAAAGATTTGCAAATTACACACAGATCTGAATGTGGCGGATCCGTTGACTAAACCTGTTCCGAGGGAAAAACATGACCAGCACCAAACCGCCATGGGTGTTCGGTATATTACCATGTAATCTAGATTAGTTGACTCTAGTGCAAGTAGGAGACTGTTGGAGATATGCCCTAGAGGCAATAATAAAAGTGTTTATTATTATATCTTTTTGTTTATGATAAATGTTTACATTCATGCTGTAACAGTATTAACCGGAAACATTAATACTTGTGTGATTTGTAAATTAATTAGAGTCCCTACTAAAGCCTCTTTGTAATACTAGCTTGTTGGTTAATAGATGATCATGGTTTCCCGATCATGAACATTGAGATGTTGTTAACAGCAAGATCATATCATTAGGAGAATGGTATGATGTACATACTCCTATAGATAAGTGTAGCATTAAGATCAAGTCATTTCAATAGTTCATTTTCTATAAGCTTTCTGATACATAGTAACCTAATTCCTTCGACCATGATATCATGCTAATCACCATCACCGGAAGGATTCTTTGATGACATCAAACACCACACCATAAGTGGGTGGCTATAAAGGTGGCATTGAGTGTTCGGAAAGTATGTGTTGAGGCACATGGATCAAGAGTGGGATTTGTCCATCCATATGACGGATAGATATACTATGGGCCCTTTCGGTGGAATGTCATCCAATTGGCTTACAAGCATGTGACTGGCTCACAAGGGATCACATATCATGGGAACGAGAAAAGAGTACTTATCGGTAACGAGGTTAAACTAGGTATGCAGAGATACCAACGATCAAACCTCGGATAAGTAAACTATCGCGAGACAAAGGGAAATTGGTATCGTATGTAAGTGGTTCATTCGATCTCAAATTAATTGTAGAAATATGTGGGATCCATATGAATTTCCAGATTCCTCTATTGGTTATTGATCGGAGAAATGTCTCGGTCATGTCCGCATAATTCACGAACCGTAGGGAGACACACTTAAGGATTCGATGTTTTTTAGTAGATATGGAATGTTAGTAGGGATATCGAATGTTGTTCAGATTCTCGGATGGGATCCGGGATATCATGAGTAGATCCGGAATAGTCCAGAGAATAAGATTCATATAAGGAAAGTCCGATTCTGGAGTTCGGGAATGATTTCGATGTTTTCATCGGAGAGGTTCTAGAAGGTTCTAGAAGGTTCACCGGACTGGAAGGGGAATGGTCCATGAATATGTCATGGGTAAGTGGAATGATTGGATCATATCCTAGGTCACTTGGTTTGTGCATTTGCAAGAGAGAATTAAAGCTCTAAATTGAAAGTCAAACGGGAGGTTTGAAAAGTCAAACTGGAACGATGGTTTCCTAGTGGAAGAAGGAAAGAGTCCTTCCTTCAATCCAACTTGGGTTTGGGTTTGGATTCAAACTCTCCCCTCCCAAGGCTACCCCCCTCTCATAAATAGAGGGGTATGGTTGCCCCAAACAACACAAGAGACAGCCCTCCCCACCCCGTACGATGTCGCCGCCAGCTGCCGCCGCCTCGTCGCCGTCGCCCTAGCCGTCGCCGACACCTCCTACTCCCGGCCTTCTAAACGTAGATCGTCGGGAAACCCTAGATCCACCATTACTTGCACCGGCTTAGGCGAAGCCCTGCGGGATCTTCCCTCTACTTCTGACACCACGCTGTCGTGCTGCCGGAATCACGAGGGGAGAACTACAACCTCTGCTGCGTGCTGGAACAAGGGAGAGGAAGGTCTTCATCAAGTATCGAACGTATGGCCGACTACGGAAGCGCCACCGGAACGCAGCGCCGGAAGGCCCGTCTACGCGATCTTGAGATCGGCAAGTGTACGACTACATCACCCACGAGAATCTTCTCTTGTTAACCTCTTTGGAATCTTCGAGGGTGAGTACTCTAATGAACTCGTTGCTACAATCTAGTAGATAGATTTTGGCTTGTTTGTGTGCATGCAGTAGATTTTTTTTTTGTTTTCCATGCTACGAACCCCTACAGTGGTATCAGAGCCGTATCTATATGTAGATCTGTTGCACGAGTAGAACACAATGGTCATTGTGGGCGTTTATGCTTTTGTTGTCGATTGCTTCTTGTGTACTTTGCATCTTGCGGGATGGTGGGATGAAGCGGCCCGGGCTAACCTTACATGACATCGTTCATGAGACTTGCTCCACGCTTGACATGCAACTTGTATTGCATAAGTGGCTTTGCGGGTGCCTATTTCTCCCAACATAGTTAAGATTCAATTTACAACGGGTAATTGACAATACTAGTATCAATGTTGTGGTTCTTGTTCATAAGTTAGAACGACACTTATTGAAAGCCCCAAACCACGTAAAACATGCAAAGAAAATTAGAGGCGTCTAACTTTATTTTGCAGGGGTGTGCTGTGATGTGATATGGCCATGATTGTGATTATATATGATGTATGCAATGTTCCTTATTGTAAGTCGGCAACCGGCAGGAGCCATATTGTTGGGGATATGCTATATGGGTATCCTAATAGCATGTCTCTTATCCGACTAACCCGGGTGGCCCATAGTCGGTAGCATGGCCTATGGCCTGCTGGGCGGCCTAGTTAGGTGGATCCAGAAGGGAGGCCCATGCCAGATAAAGGAAGGCTATGGTGGAGTCACCAGCGTACCCGGAGCCTTGGAGTGCAAGATACGCAAGACTAGTAATAGTCGGTGTAGGACTCTGTAACCTGTCCGGCTAGGACTTTTCCCTGTAACCCTAGGACCTGGCGACTATATAAGTCGGGCCTATGGGAGCCTTTAGGGCACAACTTCAGACAACCTAGTATCGATTCATACAACCTCGCACAACGAACCTATCTCTGTAACTCGGAGTATTGCCCTTATAGTGATTTATAGCAGGAGTAGGATTCCGCCACCGCTGTGGGATCTGAACCTAGGTAAGCTGTGTTACCTCGTACCCGTCAACCATCCGCCTTACCCCATGTCTCTAAACACGCACTGTGAGGACCCCTCCATGGCGTACTCGTCAGCAATACCACGACACATATGGTTGTCTTTTAATTCTGTTAAGACCCGCATGTCTATTATTCAAAGTAGTTGTAATAGTTGATACTGGTGGACGACAAACATGAAGCGGCGCCATTGACCTTGACGCCATGTTTTTTCTTGAAGACGGATATCGGAAGCACAAGAAGAAAGGCCATATCATATCACATATTATGAATTGCATGTCATGTTAATCCTTTTATGTATCTTGTATCGCTTAGTTCGCGATGGTAGCATTATAAGATGATCCCTCTCACAAAATATCAAGTTATAAAGTTTTCATCCTTAGTAAGCACCGTTGCTAAAACTCGTTGTTTCGAAGCACCACGTGATGATTGGGTGTGTTAGATTCTGCGAGTGTATACAACGTGAGCAAGCCAGATTTGCTCATGTGGAAGCTAAGGTTTTATCTTGACGAGCCTAGCATGTACAGACATGGTCTCGGAACACGGATCACTGAAAGGTAAAGCATGAGTCATATAGTAGATATGATGAACATGTTGATTGTTCGCCATTGAAGCTACATCAACTCTCACGATGATCGGTTTTGATGTGGTGGATTTGGTTCGTGTGATCACTAAAACAATGTGAGGGATATTGTTTTGAGTGGGAGTTCACCTAGATTAATTTAACTATTAATTAGAACTCAATTTTTCATAAACTTAGTCTAATCTATTGCAAATATGTTTTAGATTAATGGCGGCCCCTACCATCAATTTTAATGCATTCCTAGAGAAAGAAAAGTTGAAAAACAATGGAAGCAACTTCGCGGATTGGTTCCGAAATTTGAGGATTGTCCTCAATGCTGGTAATTTGACCTATGTGCTGGAAGCACCGCTGGGTGACCCACCTGCAGATGATGCTACCGATGAGGTAAAGAATGTTTTCCTCGCTCGGAAGAATCAGTACTCCACAGTTCAGTGTGCTATCTTGTATGTTTTGGAATCGGAGCTTCAGAAAAGGTTTGAGAACCATGACCCACATGATATTGATCGTGAACACAAAATGATATTTGAGGCTCACGCGGCAATTGAGAGTTATGAGGCTTCTGAAAAGTTCTTTAACTGCAAGATGGAAGAGGGAAACTCTGTCAGTGAGCACGTGCTTAAGATGTCTGGGCACGCAAGCAAGCTTCAAAGCTTGGGTATAGTGATTCCTAATGCTTTGGGGATTCACCGTGTCCTCCAATCACTACCACCAATTTACAAGAACTTTGTGATGAACTACAATATGCAAAACATGGACAAGTCGTTGCCTGAACTCTTCTCCATGTTAAAGTCTGCGGAAGTGGAGATCAAGAAAGAGCATCAAGTGTTGTTGGTCAATAAGACCTCCAAATTCAAGAAGCAAGGAAATTCTAAGAAAAAGGGAAACTTCAAGAAGGGCGGTAAGAAAGTTACTGCGCCGGCGAAGAAGACCAAGGCTGGGCCTAAGCCTGATACTGAGTGCTTTTACTGCAAGGGAGAAGGTCACTAGAAACGGAATTGCCCTAAGTACTTGGCGGATTTGAAGAACGGCAACATCAAGAAGAAAGGTATATCCGATATACATATTATTGATGTGTATCTCACTAGTACTCGTAGTAGTGCCTGGGTATTTGATACTGGTTTGGTTGCTCATATTTGTAACTCGAAACAGGTGCTGCAGAATAGACGGAAACTAGCGAAGAACGAGGTGACGATGCGCGTTGGAAATTGATCAAAGGTTGATGTGATCGCGGTCGGCACGCTACCTCTTCATCTACCATCGGGATTAGTTTTATACTTAAATAATTGTTATTTGGTGCCTGCGTTGAGCATGAACATTATATCCGGCTCATGTTTATTGCGAGACGGTTACTTCTTTAAGTCCGAGAATAATGGTTGTTCGATTTATATGAGTAATATGTTTTATGCACATGCACCTTTGATAGATGGTCTATTCTTACTGAATCTCGATTGTGGAAATACATACATTACTAACATTGAAGCTAAATGTTTGTAATTGAGCGATAACTCGACCTATATGTGGCACTGTCTTCTTGGTCATATTGGAGTGAAGTGTATGAAGAAACTCCATTCCGATGGACTTCTTGAATCACTTGAAAGATGCGAAACATGTCTGATGGGTAAAATGTCTAAGACTCCATTTTCTGGTATGATGGAGCGAGCTACAGACTTATTGGAAATCATACATACCGATGTGTATAGCCCAATGAGTGTAGCATCACGCGGTGGTTATCGTTATGTTCTTACCTTCACAGATGATTTGAGTAGATATGGGTATATCTATTTCATGAAACATAAGTCCGAAACTTTCGAGAATTTTAAGGAATTTCAAAGTGAGGTAGGGAATCAACGTAACAAGAAAATTAAATTTATACGATCTGATCGTGGAGGTGAATATCTAAGTTACGAGTTTGGCGAGCATTTGAAGAAATGCGGAATACTTTCACAACTGACACCGCCGGGAACACCACAACGTAATGGTGTGTCCGAACGCCGTAATCGAACTCTCTTAGATATGGTTCATTCTATGATGTCACTTATAGATTTACCGCTATCGTTTTGGGGTTATGCATTAGAAACAGCCGCATTCACTTTAAATAGGGCACCATCTAAATCCGTTGAAACGACAACGTATGAATTATGGTTTGGGAAGAAACCTAAATTGTCGTTCCTCAAAGTTTGGGGTTGCGAAGCTTATGTAAATAAGTTACAGCCCGACAAGCTTGAACCCAAAGCGAAAAAATGCGTCTTCATAGGATACCCGAAGGAAACTATTGGGTATACCTTCTATCAAATATCCGAGGGAAAAAATCTTCGTTGCCAAGAATGGATCCTTTCTAGAGAAGGAATTTCTCTCGAAAGAAGTGACTGGAAGGAAAGTAGAACTCGACGAGGTTGTTGAACCTTCTCTCGAACTTGAGAGTAGCACATCACCGGAAGTAGTTCCTATGGTGCCTACACCAATAAGAGAGGAAGCTAATGATGTTGATCATGAAACTTCGGTTGAAATTACTACGGAACCTCGCAGGTCAACGAGAACTCGTACCACTCTGATTGGTATGATCCCATTATGAGTGTCATGTTGGTGGATAACACCGATGACCATGCGACATATGAGGAAGCGATGATGAGCCCAAATTCCAATAAATGACAAGAAGCCATGAAATCCGAGATTAGATCCATGTACAAAAACCAAGTATGGACTTTGGTGGACTTACCATGGCCGGAAGGCTGTCGAGAACAAATGGATTTTCAAGAAGAAAACAAATGTTGATGGTAATGTTACTGCCTATAAAGCTCGACTTGTCGCAAATGGGTTTCGACAAATTCAAGGAGTTGACTATGATGAGACTTTCTCACTGGTAGTGAAGCTAAAGTCTGTGAGGATTTTATTAGCAATCGCTAAATAGTATGATTATGAGATATGGCAGATGGATGTCAAAACGATGTTCCTCAATGGAGACATTGATGAAGAGTTATATATGGTACAACCCAAAGGTTTTATCGATCCTAAAGATGGTAACAAGGTATGCAAACTTCAACGGACCATTTATGGATTAAAGCAAGCATCCCGAAGTTGGAATCAACGTTTTTATAAGTTAATCAAAAGCTTTGGTTTGATACAAACTTATGGAGAAGCTTGTATTTACAAGAAACTGAGTGGGAGCTCTGTAGAATTCTTAATACTATATGTAGATGACATATTGTTGATTGGGAATGACGTAGACCTTCTTAATAGTGTCAAGGATTATTTGAATAATAGTTTTTCAATGAAAGATCTTGGCGAAGCAGCTTACATATTAGGCATAAAGATTTATAGAGATAGATCGAGACGCCTAATATCAATGTCACAGAGTACATATTTGGACTAAGTTCTAAAGAGGTTTGGAATGGAAGATAGAAAGAAAGGGTTCTTGCCCATGTTGCCCAATACGATCTTGAGTAAAACTCAAAGTTCTGCAATGGCAGAAAATAGAGAAAGGATGAGTAAGACTCCCTATGCCTCAGCCATAGGATCTCTTATGTACGCCATGCTATGTACTAGACCCGACATTGCATATGTTGTTAGTTTGACTAGCAGATATCAAAGTGATCCAGGAGTGGATCATTGGAAAGCGGTCAAAAACATCCTTAAGTACTTGAGAAGAACTAAGGATATGGTTCTTTCTTATGGAGGTGATGAACAACTCGTTGTTAATGGTTACACCGATGCTATTTGGAACACCGATCCAGATCATTCTAAATCTCAATCTGGATATGTATTTACTTTGATGGTGCAACAGTTAGCTGGAGGAGTGCAAAGCAAAGCGTTGTGGCGATATCTTCAACTGAATCGGAATACATAGCTGCTTTGGAGGCTTCACAAGAGGCGATATGGATGAAGGAGTTCATTATAGAGCTCGGTGTGGTTCCAAGTGCGCTGGACCCAATGCATATCTATTGTGATAACATGGGTGCCATAGCCAATGCGCAAGAACCAAGGTCACACAAGAAGCTGAAGCACATCAAGCTACATTTTCACGCTATTCGAGAGCATGTCCAAGATGGTGACATAAAGATTTGCAAAGTACACACAGATCTGAATGTGGCGGATCCATTGACTAAACCTCTTCCGAGGGCAAAACATGACCAGCACCAAAACGCCATGGGTGTTCGGTATATTACCATGTAATATAGATTAGTTGACTCTAGTGCAAGTGGGAGACTGTTGGAGATATGCCCTAGAGGCAATAATAAAATTGGTTATTATTATATCTTTGTGTTTATGATAAATGTTTACATTCATGCTCTAACAGTATTAACCGGACACATTAATACTTGTGTGATTTGTAAACTAAATTAGAGTCTCTAGTAAACCCTCTTTGTAATACTAGCTTGTTGGTTAATAGATGATCATGATTTCCCGATCATTAACATTGAGATGTTGTTAACAACAAGATCATATCATTAGGAGAATGGTATGATGGACATACTCCTATAGATAAGCGTAGCATTAAGATCAAGTCATTTCAATAGTTCATTTTCTATAAGATTTCTGATACATAGTAACCTAATTCCTTCGACCATGAGATCATGCTAATCACCATCACCGGAAGGATGCTTTGATGACATCAAACACCACAACATAACTGGGTGGCTATAAAGGTGGCATTGAGTGTTCGGAAAGTATGTGTTGAGGCACATGGATCAAGAGTGTGATTTGTCCATCCATATGACAGATAGATATACTCTAGGCCCTCTCGGTGGAATTTCATCCAATTGGCTTGCAAGCATGTGACTGGCTCACAAGGGATCACATATCACGGGAACGAGAAAAGAGTACTTATCGGAAACGAGGCTGCACTAGGTATGCAGAGTTACCGACGATCAAACCTCGAATAAGTAAACTATCGCGAGACAAAGGGAAATTGGTATCGTATGTAAGTGTTTCATTCGATCGCAAAGTAATCTTAGAAATATGTGGGAGCCATATGAATTTCCAGATTTCTCTATTGGTTATTGATCGGAGAAGTGTCTCGGTCATGTCTGCATAATTCACGAACCGTAGGGAGACACACTTAAGGATTCGATGTTGTTTAGTAGATATGGAATGTTAGTAGGGATACCGAATGTTGTTCGGAGTCTCGGATGGGATCTGGGATATAACGAGGAGATTCGGAATAGTCCGGAGAATAATATTCATATAAGGAAAGTCCGATTCCGGAGTTCGGGAATGATTTCGATGTTTTCATCGGAGAGGTTCTAGAAGGTTCTATAAGGTTCACCGGACCGAAAGGGGAATGGTCCATGAATATGTCATGGGTAAGTGGAATGATTGGATCATATCCTAGGTCACTTGGTTTGGGCATTTGCAAGAGAGAATTAAAGCTCTAAATTGAAAGTCAAACAGGAGGTTTGAAAAATCAAACTGGAACAATGGTTTCCTAGTGGAAGAAGGAAAGAGTCCTTCCTTACTTCAATCCAACTTGGGTTTGGATTTGAATTCAATCTCTCCCCTCCCAAGGCTGCCCCCCTCTCATAAATAGAGGGGGGGCTGCCCAAACAACACAAGAGCCAGCCCTCCCCACCCTGTGCACCGCCACCGCCGCACGCCACCACGAGCCGCCGCCGTCGCCCTAGCCACCGCCGACACCTCCTCCTCCCGGCCTTCTAAACCTAGATCGCCGAGAAAACCTAGATCCACCATAACTTGCACCGGTTAGGCGAAGCCCTGCGGGATCTTCCCTCTACTTCCGACACCACGCCGTCGTGCTGCCGGAATCGCGATGGGAGAACTACAACCTCTGCGGCCTGCTGGAACAAGGGAGAGGAAGGTCTTCATCGAGTACCGAACGTGTGACCGACTGCGGAAGCGCTGCTGGAACACAGAGCCGGAAGGACCGTCTACGCGATCTTGAGATCGGCAAGTGTACGAATACATCATCCATGAGAATCTGCTCTCGTTAACCGCTTTGGAATCTTCGAGGGTGAGTACTCTAATCAACTCGTTGCTACAATCTAGTAGATAGATCTTGGCTTGTTTGTGTGCATGCGGTAGAATTTTTTGTTTTCCATGCTACGAACCCCTACAAATGTTTGGACCGAACATGGAGAAAGAGGGGTTGTGATGGAAGACGACGATGAAGAATAGAACGATGATGACAACTACCGATCTATGTTCCCTGAATACGCTGATACCGCAATGGAAGAAAATGAAGAAGGAGGAGGTGAAGAACGGGAACCAGACCGTCCCGCTGATGATCTTGGTCGGGTCATTTCTGATGCAAAGCGAGACTGCGACACAGAAAAGGAGAGGCTGCAGTTTGAGCAGATGTTACAGGACCACAACAAATTGTTGTACCCAACTTGTGAAGATGGCTAGAAGAAGTTGGGTGGCACACTAGAATTGCTGAAGTGGAAGGAAGAGACCAGTGTGACTGACTCGGGATTTGAGAAGTTGCTGGTACTAATGAAGAAGTTGCTTCCAAGAAATAACGAATTGCCCGCCAGTACATACGAAGCAAAGAAGCTCGTCTGCCCTCTAGGATTAGATGTGTAGAAGATACATGCGTGCCCTAATGACTGCATCCTCTACCGTGGTGAGAAGTACGAGAATTTGGATAAATGCCCCGTATGCACTGCTTTGTGGTATAAGATCAGAAAAGATGACCCTGGTGATGTTGATGGCGAGCCACCCAGGAAGAGGGTTCCTGCCAAGGTGATGTGGTATGCTCCTATAATACCACGATTGAAATGTTTGTTCAGAAACAAAGAGCATGCCAAGTTGTTGCGATGGCACACGGAAGAATGTAAGAAAGACGGGGTGTTGAGGCACCTTGCTGATGGTCGACAGTGGAGAAAAATCAAGGGAGACTTTCCGGACTTTGCTGGTGACAAAAGAAACTTATGGTTTGGTCTAATTACAGATGGCATGAATCCTTTTGGGGAGCAGAGCTGCAGTCACAGCACCTGGCTCGTGACTCTATGTATCTACAACCTTCCTCCTTGATTGTGCATAAAGCGGAAGTTCATTATGATGCCAGTGCTCATCCAAGGCCTGAAGCAACCCGACAACGACATTGATGTATACCTAAGGCCATTAGTTTATGAAATTTTATAGTTGTGGGCTGAACCAGGTTTACGTGTGTGGGATGAGCACAAACAGGAGCCATTCGACCTACGAGCGTTGCTGTTCGTAACCATCAATGATTGGCCTGCTCTTAGTAACATCTCAGGACAGACGAACAAGGGATATAATGCATGCACACACTGTTTAGATGAGACTGAAAGTATATATCTGGATAAATATAGGAAGAATGTGTACCCGAACAATCGTCGTTTTCTTCTGCCCCGACATCCCTTAAGGAAAAAAGGCAAGCATTTCGATGGCGAGGCAGATCACCAGAAGAAACCTTCCCCCTGTACTAGTGCTGATGTATTTGGTATGGTCAAGGATTTAAATGTAATATTTGTAAAGGGTCCCGGAGGACAACTTGTTCTGAAAGACGCCGACGGACGCGCACACATGTGGAAGAAGAAATCTATATTTTGGGAGCTACCCTATTGGGAAGTCCATGAGATCCGCTCTTCAATCAACGTGATGCACCTGACGAAGAATCTTTGCGTGAATATTCTAGGATTCTTGAGCTTGTATGGAAAGTCAAAAGATACACCGGAAGTATGGGAGGACCAGCAACGTCATAAAGGACGAGACGGCAAGCATCCAGGGCAATTTCAAGGGCCTGTCAGCTACGCTCTTACCAAGGAAGAGAAGGAAATCTTTTTTGAAGTCCTTCTTAGTATTAAGGTCCCGTCTGGCTTCTCGTCTAACATAAAGGGAATAGTAAATATGAAAGAGAAAAAATTCCAAAACCTAAAATCCCATGACTTCCACGTGCTTATGACGCAATTGCTTCCGGTTGCATTGAGGGGGATTCTACCGGAAAATGTTCAGCTGGCCATTGTGAAGGTATGTGCATTCCTCAATGCAATTTCTCAGAAGGTAATCGATCCATAAAGTCTATTAGGGTTATAGATTGATGTGTTCCAATGTCTGGTCAGCTTCGAGTTGTTATACCCTCTATCTTTCTTCAATATTATGACGCACCTCCTAGTTCACCTAGTCGAAGAGATTAGAATTCTCGGTCCTGTGTTTCTACACAATATGTTCCCCTTTGAAAGGTTCATGGGAGTCTTAAAAAAATATGTTCATAACCGTTCTATGCCAGAAGGAAGCATCTCCAAGGTCTATGGAACAGAGGAGGTCATTGAGTTTTGTGTTGACTTTCTTCCTGACCTTAAGCTGATTGGTGTTCCTGAATCTCGGTATGAGGGGAGGCTGACCGGAAAAGGCACACTAGGAAGGAAAAAAATGGTATATATGGACATGGATTCTTTCAGTAAAGCACACTACACATTTCTACACAATTACACCTTAGTGGCGTCGTATATCGAGAAACACAAGATTATTGTACGCTCGGAAAACCCGGGGAAGCCTGAATCCTCGATTAAAGTGGAACACGAGGACACTTTCGGCAGTTGGTTGCAGAAACATCTCATGAATAATAACACTATTGAAGATTAGATGTACTTGTTGGCACGGTTACCATCTTTGACTATATGTACTTTCCAAGGGTACGATATAAATGATAATACATTTTACACGATCGCCCAAGATAAAAAGAGCACCAACCAAAATAGTGGTGTCCGCTTTGATGCAACACATGACAATGAGCAGAAGGACACATATTATGGGTACATAGAGGAGTTATGGGAACTTGAGTATGGACCTACTTTTAAGGTCGGTGCAAATGGGTCAAGATGATAGGAGGCGGGGTACATGTAGACGAAAAGTATGGCATGGCAACAGTGGATATCAACAATCTTGCGTACATGGATGAACCATTCGTCCTAGACAACGATGTGGCTCAGGTTTTCTATGTGAAGAACATGTCTACGAAACCGAGAAAAATAAATCAGCAAAAGAATACATTGTCCGATGAGCCAACATAGAGGAAATATCTTTAGTCCCTGTTAGTGGATACAACCAGGACTAAAGCTTATTCAGAAAATGAATTTGGATTAATTATTCAAATTCAAGAACATTTCATGTTGAAAGTTTAGTGAGATTCAAAATTATGCAAAAAATAATAGATAATGCATTTTTAAATTGATAATAACAAAATGGTTAATAATTTGACTATTTAAAATAATTATTTTATAAAATAGAAAATGGATTTGGATTAATTATTCAAATTCAAGAACTTTTCATTTTCAAAGTTTAGTGAGATTCAAAAATATGCAAAAAATAATAGTTAATGCATTTTTAAATTGATAATGGCAAAATGGTTAATAATTTGACAATTTAAATAATTATTTTGTAAAATAGAAAATGGATTTGGATTAATTATTCAAATTCAAGAACTTTTCATGTTGAAAGTTTAGTGAGATTCAAAATTATGCAAAAAATAATAGTTAATGCATTTTTAAATTGATAATGGCAAATGGTTAATAATTTGACTATTTAAAATAATTATTTTATAAAACATAAAATGGATTTGGATTAATTATTCAAGCACTTTTCATGTTGAAAGTTTTATCAAATTCATAAGTATGCAAAAGAGTATAATTTAAATGTTTAAATGATATATTAGAAAATTTGAAAAAAATCACAGCGTGCGCTGGTTTTGGCCAGCACGCGCAAATTTGGGCCTTTAGTCCCGACCCAGGTTACCAGCCGGGACTAAAGGGTCTGCCCAACACACGAAAATGAAATGGCCCACCCCCCCCCCCCTCTAGTCCCGGTGCGTGGCACCAGCCAGGACTAGAGACCCCCCCTTTAGTCTCGGTTGGTGCCACACACCGGGACTAGAGGGGGGTATAAAATGTGGCCTTCTCCCCAGTGTGTTCCACGCGCCGGGAGACTTGGAGGCCAGAGACGACGAAGCGCCGCCAACTCCGATGAACCCCACGCCCGCGCCTCCCTCGCCACTCCCGCCGCGTCTTCCTCTCTATGCCGGCCTGCCGCCACCGTCGAGCCCGCCGCGCCCCGCACACCCGCCCCGCACACCCGCCCCCGAGCTCGGCCGCGTACCGCCAGCACCACTGCCGCCAACTCCGACGAAGCCCGTGCCCGCGCATGCCGCCAGCGACACCGCTGGCCACCGCCACCTCCGGTGAGGGTTAGGGTTAATTAGGATTTTTAGGATTTTTTAGTTTAGTGTATATAATTTAGGATTATATTAGTGTATATAGTTTAGGATTATATTAGTGTATATAGTTTAGGATTAATTAGGATTTTTTTGTTATATTAGTGTATATAATTTAGGATTATATTTAGGATTAATTAGGATTTTAGGATTTTTTTAGTTTAGGATTTATGATATAGTGTTTATAACTTATGGTATATTGTATAGTGTTTAGGATTTTTTACTATAGGATTTTAGGATTTATGATATAGTGTAGGATTTTTTTATATAGTGTAGGATTATTTTTTTATATAGTAGGATTATTATTTTTAGGATATGAGATATATTATAATATTGTAAGTTTTTTATTGTAATATAATAGTGTAATATAGTATTTTTATTGTAAGACCCTCTTTGTAACCGGAGTTGCGGTTAGGGTTAGGGTGTTGGTGCTCGGTGGTGACCGGAGTTAGGGTTAGGGTGGTGGTTCTCGCGGGAAGCCGCTTAGTCGCCCGCCTATCCCGCGGCCACCATCACCGGCCACCGCCACCGTACCTCCGGCTTTAGGGTTTAGGGCTTATTTGTTAAGTTCAAATAAATATTGTGTGCATTTTGCAGGAACTATGGATCCACCTAGTCTAATCCGCAGAGACCTAGATTCAGAACACTTTATCGAGGATATGATTCACGATGCCGATGAGGGATCTCCCTCGAGGTATCCAAACTCATCCGGTGAGGGAGAGGAGACCAAAAAAAAAGAGGTATAAGCCCATGGATGCGTAACGCAGACCGACGAGGTATATATATATGATGTCCGATGATCGTCACTAGATGTACCAAGTTGTATATATATTATGTTGACGAATGTTTCTTCTCTTAGGCATCTACATAGAGCAACAAAACCAAGCGCGGCCTAGCCAAAAAGTTGCCCCAGGGTACTGTTTATGAAATTGCAGAGGTTTCAGGAGAGGGCGAACCATTAGAACCGAAAAAAACAAAACAAATATTTGTACAACAATGCAGAGTTGTTGCTAGAGATGGAACCCCGATCACTGTTCGAGAGTGGAATAAGCCCAAATAGGAGGAATGGAGTGATGCGTATATCGACGATAGGTTCAAGGAGCAACTATTTACTGACCTCATGGCACATTTCAAGCTGCCAGAACGTGACATTGATGATGAGATGGCTGAAATAAGAAAGAAAGTCAAGCAGTTTGGACTGAAGAAGATGGCCGAACTATTCAAGAACTGGAAGAAGTCATTATGACAGCAGTATCAGAAGGACAAGAAAACTCCATTATTCGAAGGCTATCTAGCGAAATAGCAGCCTTACTGAGATGCATTTGTGGAGTATAGGAAGTCAGAAGTTGTAGAGGATAAGTCTGAAAAAACAAGATAAATGCTGCGAAGAAGAAATATCACCATAACATGGGGCCAGGGGGCTACGTGGCTGCCATGCCTAAGTGTGATGCAAAAGAGAAAGAGCTTCGTGATAACGGGATCATTGTAGAACCAATTCGCGAAGAATGGGATTTGAGGGCAAGAAATTGGTTCCTTGGGCATGGGAGTACGTATGACGAACTTACAGGGGACCTTGTTTGCAGTGACGGGATAAAGGTACCCAGGAGTACATGACTAAAAGTGGTGAAAGATATTAAAGATGGAATAAAACAGTTTCATCCCGATAGAGAGAAATACTTGCTGACCTTGGTCCTCGGGAATCGCGAACATGAAGGACGAGTCTGAGGCCTTGACGGGAGTTTCACGTGGGAGACTAGGTTTCCTAAGGACCAAGGTACCTATAGAAGACGAGCAAGAGCAAAGAAGCGACAGGAGGAGGAGGAGGTAGACAAGTTCAACCAGCTGCTAGCAAGACTTGACAAGCAGCAGCAGCAGATTGACAAACTTAGAGGAATAGCGCGCTTGCAAGATCCTCCACTCGGTATTACCGCCAACCCATCTCAGCGGAGAAGCAGCGTGGCTGAATCGGAGGTCCCGTCTAACGATGCACCCTATACAGATGGCGGTCTCAGCTACCCCGTGGATGGAATTAAGGAGCAAATATCTTGTGAGATCCATAATAAATTGAGGAACGTACCTGTGAAGGTGGCGGTCGGATCTTCTTTGCCTTGTCCACCTGACGCACATTGGCATGGCCGTGAGATTCCACCTGGCTATGCTAAAGTCGGGGTGGATCAAATCGTAAAGGAGCGGGAGTCAATGGAGCTTGACATCACTGGACCTGAAGGTGAGATCACACTTAGAGAAGTACTTGGTGGTATCATTCTATGGGACAAGAACAACATACGGTTTCCAGGCTCGGCCCCAAGGATAACACTACCGCCTCCGAGTCGTCGCAGGTATCCTTCACCTCCATCACCTCCAAGAAGCCCACCCCATGATGACTACGACCACCACATCCCGAGTCCATCTCGATCTCCGCCGCAGGCTTAGCAGTCTTCGCCGCCCGCTAAGGACAATAAGCGGAAGCGTGCTCCGTCAGTGAGTACTAAAGGACGCGGCAGCCCAAAACGGAAAATGTTGCCCCTCCCAACAGTGCCTCATAAGAATCTTCCCATCAGACCTTACGATCGTACTGATGTGGAATCTGCAGTGATATCAAAGGCCGAAGTGGCGGCGCATTTTGAGAAGAAGAAACCCAAGCCTGCTTCGGTATAAACCGAGAAGCAAAAGGCATATGCAATTGATTTTCTGAACACAAAATCGCAATATGAGTTGCACCATAAGCCAGATGACTATATGCACACACTTCAGAAAGAAGTGGCGAAGAGAAAATCAAGTGCAAGCGGTAAAAAATCAGCAAGCACAGGTGCAAGCGGGACCAAAACTGCAATCAGTAAAAAATCAAACGTTCCCCTTCTCGGACAACATGTCAAACAAACGATCGCACCCCTCAAGATGTTTTCAGAAAACATTCCACTTCTCACACAACAGCCACTAGATATGTCAGTAGCTGCGGAGTTGGCGGCCAACATGGAAATGAGTCTTGATGAACTGTTAGGCCCCCAACTCGACCTTCTACCCAAGGCTGCTATAGCTCCTAGATATGTCGCAGGTGAGGATTTGGTCAGCAAAGAGAGGCTGAAAGAACTGCCAACACAAATGCGGAATCTCCATCAATGGTACTCGGCGGTCATAAAGCAGGGGAGAATAATGATCGTAGTCAATGTCCCACGTGAGTACTACTTCAGACCCGAAGAGGTGCATATTGAGTTTACAGAACTGTTCCAATTATACCATCTCGACGCCATAGACAAATCTATCCTCAGCTGCTATTGTCTGTAAGTTGTTGAATTCATTGTCTACATGTTCATTTTTTTAGTTGTTCAGTTCAGAACATGTAATTATCCTTATTATGCAGAATGAAGATCCTGGAATGTAAAATAAAAAGAATCTATAATATTGGGTTCATTGAACCAGATAAAGTGCATATAACCACGCTAACGGATAACCCCGAGGAGACGGAGGAAAACATTCTAAGGTTTCTAATGGAGCAAAATTTGTCCGACCATATACTGTTTCCTTACAATTTTAGGTGAGGGTCTTACTTTGTTATACACATTCACTTTTGATTACTCGATGCTAATAAGTGATGGTTACTGATGTATATATAAATGTTTGCAGCTTCCACTGGGTTCTGCTAGACATTCAACTTGATAAGGGAAGAGTTGATGTCATGGACCCATCAAAGAGAAACCTGGAAGATTTCAGTAGCATGCAGGACATGCTCCAGAAGTAAGTTTCGCGCTATATCGGTCTCTTTCGTTGATTTCCTGAGATATCAGGTAATGAATAACTCATTCATTCATTTTCTTCGGGCAGGTGGATCCGGTTCAAGCGCGAGGTTACGGGTGTATTTACTGAGAAACTGACGTTTAAGGCGGTCTCGGTAAGTAGCACGTGATATGTCCGCGCATCTCTTTACTTTTAGTTTCAATACAATAATGATGCTAGATTATTATTTTGATTGAATTCTATTCTCGTAAAGTGCGCGAGGCAGCCACAGGAGTCGAATCTATGTGGATTCTACGTATGCGAGTGCATTCGCACGTCTACCACCGAACACAATGATTATAGAGTCGACGTAAACAATGCATTCACACCATCATTTTATTGATGTCACCTTTTGTTATCACGATTGATATTCAGATTGATCTTCTTTTTTTTATATATAGTTCGAGAGAATGCGGGATCAACTACTACCAGAGTAACGCGTACTAGCAATTGCGGAGGAGCTGACGGGATTTATTATCAAAGAGATCGTAGACGATGCCGGAGAATTTAGTGTGAATAGGCGCTACTGATCTCCATGTAATCAAACAGACGTGCTCTAGTCCCGGTATTTTGTGATATCCATGTAACTATGTAAATTGTATGCTCGATATTGTAATACAAGTTATCTTATATATGCACGAATATGTACGATATGTGGTGGCGTAGAAATATTCAAAAACTATGTTGAAATGAAAAATAAGTAAATAAAACAATAAAAAATGAAATCTCTGCCGCGGCAGAGAAAAGACGCAAAATACTGCCGCGATAGAGACCCACTAGTCTCGGTCCTTAACACCAACCGGGACTAGTGGGGGTGCACCCTAAGCGCAGGGGCAGTCACGTGGACATCCACTAGTCCCGGCTGGTAACTGGGCCGGGACTAGTGGTGGGCCTCGTGTCCCGCTTGATTAGACCCGGTTCTAAAACTGGTACTAAAGGCCTTTACGGATCGGGACTAGAGGCCCCGTTTCCACTAGTGAAAGAATCTGGTAGCGTCATTGCTCTCAATTTGATTGCTCAACAATATCGATGGCAATCGCATGATATACATGTGATTGTTGGTACTTTGTAGGTAATCATTAAGTAAAAGATTAAGCGTGGTAGGATAGGCGTGCGCTCATGCCATTTGCCGTTCCCGCCGTGCCTACTGCTGGGCCTATAGCGCTCGCTGTAGCTGCCCGTCGGGCTGGTCCTGCCATGTGTTGGCTCTGTAAATATTTTCGCATGGTCTCGGCTGCCCAGCAGATGTGTCGTTCTTCTTTTTTAACAGGGCGGTGGGGGCTCTTTTCCCTGGTTTTCTCTGCAACTCACCTTTTACTTGACTAGTGGGCACTAATTTGGATCTCCGGAGATGATCTCTAGTGCTGGCAACTCATTTCTCGGTGGTGTGTGGTCTTTCCATTGTTACCGGCGGGGTTCTCAGGACGTCGTTGCTTCTCAGGGCGACTGCAAGCCTAGAGGTTTGTTCTTCCCGGTTTATCCTCCCAGTGTCTTTGTTTTTCATTTGGTTATAATTATTTATTGTTTTGTTATTTCTTGGTTTGTTGTCTCATTCTTCTGACCATGCTTCTTGGTTCCAGGGTGCTCTTTGTTTTTGCAGGCTATCGCGTGTAGTTGTTCCGGGTTGTTCGTTTTGTTCCGAGTGCTTTTGCAGTCACGCTGGGTGGTTCCCTGCTCAAGTGAGGTTCGGTTTTATGCTCTTTTTTAATTGTTTATGATTGATTAGTGTGTTGATTATTCATAGATATCCCCGATTTACTTATTTCTTGTGCTATGGATGAATTAATCATTCGTAAATATGCATAGCTATAGATCGTAACTATGCAATGGGAATGTGGATAGCAGATGAGGAGTGTCCTCTCTATTCCTGTTACGAGTGCAAGCGGTGGCCATAAAAATGTGGGATTGTCGAATGATGCAACACATATATTTCTTTTATGAGAGTTACCGATGGTAGCAACGTGGCTGTGAGATGCCCGAATTTCTAGGGCCTAACTTTTTGAAAAGGTATCGTGTTATTTCTAACTGGGCGTTATTTTACATACCGGACTTCTTCTAACATGCTTGCTTATAGGACGAGGCATAAAACTCTTGCTTTCGTGGGTGATTCCCTTGGTAGACAACAATTACAGTCCATTATGTGTATGGCGACAGGTGGTAAATACAACCCGGAGGTTTAATATGTTGCCACTGGGTCGTAGGTGCCGAGGGGAAGCGCCATGGTATAGTTATGTTGCCAACATTTTATTTTTGTTGCTATTAGCGTGTTGTTCTCATTCTTTTGGTGTTCTCCATAGTGGTATGGAGGGTGGAATGCAGCGCCGTGTGGTTCAGCATGAATTATATCAGAAAATCTCACCTGCGACTGTTGGCACGGCTTCAGAATCCAGGTACCACCTACATGTTCAGTATATGAATCCACAGCTTGCATGTTATCCTCTAACTACATGCTCAAAATTATGTCTTTTTTAGATACAATCAAAGCAGAAAGATTGACTAAATTTATCGTCGAATTATATCACAAAGTCTCACTGGCGACGGTTGAAGGTACCACCTGCAAGTTCAATATCACATTTTTCTGCACCATTTGGTTCAAGTGAAGCAATTTGGGCTTCTGTTCCATTGCCAGAGCTTGGTATATCAATCATTATGCCATGTTTCAGTCCAGTCTCACCATCGCAAGTCATAAATGAATATTTTTCATGTTGAGGTGACAAAGTGCACTTTTATCTAGACATAAGGAGTACTTTTTTTAATGGACTGTCAAAGATAATTTGTCTTTTTTTATACATAGTGCAATGTAGGTTATTTTATTTGATAACGAAACTTGATTATGTCATATAATTATGTATTTCATTTGGACATGATTCAACTTTGAGCATTCTGGCACCAAGTTGTCAATAGTGCGCTGGATTTTTTATGCTCTCTCAAATGATTTAAAATTATCTCCTATTGATATCATATAATAATGAATTGCCACTATTCTATAAAACATTATAGTTCCATCATAGTCTTGCTTTCCTACACAATATTTCTCATATTGTCCCACCTCTTTCGCGTTTTGCCAACAATATATAAAATTTATGTGTTTATGGCCATCCTGATTTTCTCTCATTAACTGAGATTATTCGTTAGATAACCCGTTGCATAGGATTTCAACACACAAGATAACTTTGGCCCAAAACTGACTCACTACTAGGCCTAGGGACAGAGCTGCCATGGTAGCACTGGGCCAGCTAACCCAAATGGAAGTAACTATCTTTTCGTTAATTGTTACTTACTATTTCCCATTTTAGCATTGCAATGTCTAATTGAGAATATGTACTTTTCTCAACATTTATAAGAGTTATTTCTTCTCTTGAAACATTGCATTATTGATATTGGACTATTGGTTATGTCAGAATATGCTTAGTACATTGAACTGATTTTGAACTATTTGACTCTCCATGAGACTAGACTTAAGGTTCATGCCAAGCTGATTATTTTCATCTATCCCTGTGTTCCATAGTAGCTTAACTTTGATAATGGCATTCTATATTCATTGCTTGATGCTTTGCACATAAATCTGCAGGTAACACACTACACATGTCAGGTTGTGTAACAACGCTAGGCAGGCGGCACGGCGAAGCGCGCCTCTCCGTCTAGTCTTGAAGTAAATGTGAAGATGGTGCAGGTAGCTCTCTCCGATCTCCACCTCAAAAAGGAAAGACACCGTTCAGGCAAATCAATGGGGAGTTGTAGGAAGGGCACATATTAGGGATGAAAACAGGGGCGAAACGCACAGAACTGACTGGTGCCACTTTGCTTTCATATTTTTCTGCAGAAACATAAACGAGTATAGAAACCTTGAAAACAAATACGGAAGCATATATTGTCTGAAACAAATACCAATACGGTACAAACACAGATGAAAATTGGATGATTGTTAGAACCACGAGATCCTTGAATGAAGCATAAAATATCAACAAATGGATAAATTTTTTCCTAACCCTAGAATGATTGCTCGGTGTGATGAGGAGTAGAAGATGGATTGCAGAGGTAGTTCAGTTTTACAATGTCACATATTGGGACGACTACATTGGCCTTACAAACAGCCCATTAGAGCATCTCTAGTGGCTCGTCTATATGCCCGTCAAAAGCGATTTGGACGACGTGAATAGAAAAAACCTTCCCAATGGCTCGTCTAAATGGAGGTCTAAATTTAGACGTCCTCCCAAACCTGCTACCCATCATCCATATATGGACGACAGTGCCACAGCCGTCCAAAACAACTTCTTGCCCGGAAGCTCACTCACGCGCCCATCCGGAGCAGTTGGAGACGTAGGACGCGGGGGCACTCGCGAGAGGTCGCCGTCCCTCTGCTCGCCGGCTCCATGTACTCTCCTTTTCCATGTAGATTTGGCGAGAGGGAGAGAGAAATTGGACAAGAACAAGAGGGTGCTCGACCATGGTGCTTAGACGCACTCTAGATCCATCCGCCGGCAGACAATTTTTGCCTGATCCGGACGCAAAACAGTGTAGTCGGGCGCAGTCTCGTCTGGTCCTGTTGGGGACAGGCTCGGGCGTGGAGGGGGGCATGGGGTCACGTGAGGCGTCCGGCCTAGCGACAGACAGGGAAGAGAATGGGAAGGGGCATGGCGGCGGTTGGGGAGGAGCAGCGGCAGGGGCATGGTAGAGGGCTGCAGCTACTCCGATGATGTTGAAGAGAGGAGGCTTGTCTCGTACTGAACTTGTTGCTGCTTGTGCATGGATACAGAATATAGAGATGGAGTGATGTACTACTGAATGTTGCTGAACATTGCTTGTATCGCTGCATAATATACAAATATTTGCTTGTATTGATAATCATGCCGTTGTTTTGTTTGCTACTGAATATTGCTTCTAAATTTTGATGGTAGTTATAAAAAAATACTAAAATATTGGAGAGAGGATGTAGACGTACTATATATACACGTTCCGCTGAAAAACTAAGACCGTCTATATTCTCTCTCCTTTTAGACAGTCATCTATACGAACATATAGACGTTTAGATTTAGACGTTCCACTAGAGATGCTCTTAGGTGGAAACGGAAATTCTATTTTCTTGTCTGGTCTGCCGTAAAACGTTGTTCCAATTCTGCTTCTGCAAAAAAAAACTGTTTCCAATTCGCAAAGTTATGTTTCCATATCCGCTTCGTAACATTTCGTTTTTGTTTTCTCGTGGAGAAGTCAAAATGTTTCTACTCCATTTTTTTTAAGGAAATGTTTTCGCTCCATTTTCATCCCTAGTACATATTAAAAGTAGGACGATGCTCAGCGTCCCCCGGACGATAAAGAGATTCCATCATCCTGCTCCATTGCTTGACACGTGTCCACTTTTTCCCTCCACAAATCCCTCTTTTGCTACAAAACAGCCCTTTTTGCTACATATGTTCCCGCTTTTGCTTCCGAAGCAAAAAAACGGTTCGTTTCAGAAATAAAACGTCCCGCCGGAGACCTCACCGGAGACCTCGCCGGAGACCATGCAGCAAAAAAATTGTGCTAATGCAGCAAACCGACTTCGCCGGAGACATCGTCGGAAAAACTCGTCGGTGACTCTCGCCGGAGACCTTGTAGCAAATAATTGACACTGTTGTAGCAAAACCACGAGACGATTGTAGCAAAAAAGTTCTTCTAATGTAGCAAAACCCCTACTTCGTCAGAGACATCGCCGGAAAAATTTAGCCGGAAGACCTCGCCGGTAAACTTGTAGCGAAAGCCAGGCCGGCCGTCTTTGGAAGCAACCACGGCCGCCCATGGCAGCGACCAAGGCTACCCATGGAAGCAAGCTTGGCCACCACTGGAAGCAAGATCGGCCGCCCGTGGAAGCAAGCATGGCCACCGCTGGAAGCAAGATCGGCCGCCCGTGGAAGCAAACTCGGCCATCGCTGGAAGCAAGTTCGGTTGCCGCTGGCAGCAACCACGGCCGCCCATGGCAGCAAGGTCGGCTGAGCATGGAAGCAAGCTCGTCCGTCGCAGCTTCGACGTGGGGGTAAGGTCATGGCGACAACAGGCTAGTGGCGGAGCATCCATGCGCCGTCCTCCATCTCCGGCGGCGGCGGGGCGCCTTGTACATAGGGCAGCGAGGTAGGCCATGGAAACGAAGGGCTGGTGCATGAAGCGCCCACACGAGTAGGGGCATGGCGACAGCGGGGCCGATGATGGAGTTCCACGCGGCGGCAACCTCCAACTCCGATGACGGACGCGGGGGGAGGGGGGAGGGAGGTGGCGCCTGGAAGCTAAGACGACGGGCTGGGATTTAGTTCTGAGCGGCCTCATCGCGTGAGGAAGAAACGGCTCACGAGAAAAGAAAAACGTGGGACAGGGATAAGGCGGACCCTCCCTGCTTGCGGTGTGACCCGGACGATGGGAGGACGTGATTGTCCGGAGGATATGCATCATTTCCCTTAAAAGTACTACTAGCCGATGTTAAGGATGACATGTGTGGCAAGGGCTGTTATATGTTGATCCAAATTCTACAAAGTATAGGCCAACTTCTGACGAGTGGAGCGAGGCCCGTCGCCGGAGGCTTGGACCGAGTGTAACGAGTCTGAAGTTGGCCCACACCGTGCCCAACGGGGACGCCTGTGGGGGGTGCGGGGGGCGACAGCCCACGCGGTACGGTACGGATCATCGAAGACCTAGGTTTCCACCGATATATAAACCCCTTGTAAGCCGCCGGTTGGGTAGAGTTGCATCTGTGAAATCCCCGGCGTTTGTAAACACTCCTCGATATAGTGAAGTTTCGCTGGCTGGCGCCCGTGGTTTTTTCCTCTCTTTGTTGGAGAGGTTTTTCCACGTTAAATATGTGTCCCATTTGCTGTGTTTTTCGTTTTCGTTCTTCGTTATCTTCTTGTAGCAATTGTAACAAGTGGTATCAGAGCCCCAGGTTCTAATCTAGGGTTTGCGACATGTCGTCATTGAAGTTCGATCTACCACAGCTGGACTACACCACAAGATTCTCCTTGTGGCAGGTGAAGATGCGGGCGATTCTCGCCCAAACTTCTGATCTGGATGAAGCGCTGGATGGATTCGGTGAAAAGGATGCTAAGACCTGGTCCGCCGAAGAGAAGCGGAAGGACCGTAAGGCTTTGTCTTTGATTCAACTTTATCTGTCCAATAATATTTTGCAGGAAGTACTGGAGATGAAATCTACTACTGCCCTATGGGAAAAACTAGAAACGATCTGTGTGTCAAAGGATCTAACCAGTAAGATGAACGTGAAGATGAAGTTGTTCTCGCACAGGCTGCAAGAAGGTGGATCGGTAATGAATCACATATCTGTTTTTAAAGAGATTGTTTCAGACTTGCAGTCTATGGAGGTAAAATATGATGATGAGGATTTATCTCTTCTACTCTTATGCTCGTTGCCTAGTTCCTATACAAACTTTCGTGATACAATATTGTTGAGCCGTGATGAACTAACCCTTGCCGAAGTACATGACGCCATCAAACAGAGGGAAAAGATGAAAACTATGGTAGGGTCAGATGGGACGTCATCCAAGGCTGAGGCTCTGCAGGTTCGTGGCAGGACCGAGCAGAGATACAACAACTATGGCAACAGAGATAAGAGCAAGGACGGTAGAAGTCGTTCAAAGTCCAAGGGAAAGGATAAATTCTGCAGGTATTGTAAGAAATCTAATCATGTTATTGATAATTGTTGGAAGTTGCAGAATAAGGAGAAAAGAAACGGAACTTACCAACCGAAAGATAGGACTGAAGGTTCTGGTAAGGCTGTTGTTGTTTCTGATAGTTCTGATGGTGAATGCTTAGCTGTTTTTGCTGCTTGTGCTTCTCGTGATGATGAATGGATACTTGATACTGCATGTTCGTTTCATATTTGCTGTAACAAAGATTGGTTCAGTTCATATGAGTATGTGCAGACTGGAGATTTTGTGCGTGTGGGGAATGACAACCCATGCCATATCGTTGGTGTTGGATCTGTTAAGATTAGGACACATGATGGCGTGACACGCACGTTGTGTGAGGTGAAGCACATACCAAGCATGGCCAGAAATTTGATCTCCCTGAGTACCATGGACGTTGATGGATACAAGTATGCCGGTGGGCATCGAGTTCTGAAGGTATCAAAAGGTTCTCTTATTCACATGATAGGTGATATGAATTCTGCTAAATTATATGTTCTTAGAGGTAGCACTTTGCCTGGTATTGCTGCTGCTGTTACTTCTAATGATTCCGATGATTGTGGTAAAACACATCTATGGCATATGCGTCTTGGGCATATGAGCGAACAAGGCATGGCAGAGTTGGTCAAGAGAGAGTTGATTGATGGTTGCAACTTGAGTAAGTTTGAGTTCTGTGAGCACTGCATCTTTGGTAAGCATAAAAGAGTTAAATTCAATGCTTCCGTTCATACCACCAAAGGCATATTAGATTATGTGCATGCTGATATATGGGATCCGTCCCGTAAGACTTCTATTGGTGGTGCTAATTATATGCTTACCATTATTGATGATTACTCAAGAAAGGTGTGGCCTTATTTTCTGAAGCATAAATCTGATGTTTTTGATGCTTTTAAGAAGTGGAAAGTTATGGTTGAAAAACTGACTGAGAAGAAGGTAAAGGTACTACGTACTGACAATGGTATGGAATTCTGTTCTAATGAGTTTGAGGAATTTTGCAGTAACGATAACATGATCAGGCATCACACCATCCCATATACTCCTCAGCAGAATGGCGTGGCAGAGCGCATGAGCAGAACCATCATCTCGAGGGCTCGTGCGTGTTACCTCATCAACAGGTCACCTTCTATTCCACTTAAAAAGAAAACTCCCATTGAGGTATGGTCAGGTTCACCTGCTGATTATTCACAGTTGAGAGTTTTTGGCTGCACTGCATATGCTCATGTTGATAATGGAAAGCTAGAGCCTAGGGCTGTTAAGTGCATATTCCTTGGTTATGGTTCAGGAGTTAAAGCATATAAACTATGGAATCCTGAAACTAAAAAGATTTTGCTTAGTAGAAACGTTGTTTTCAATGAGTCCGTTATGTATCATGATAGCTTGCCATCAGATACCTCTCCTGTTGCTGTTGGAGAGGAGAGAGTTAATGTGCAGGTGGAGAACCTGCAGAAAACTGTTGATAATGATGCTATCGTTGAAGATACACATGAGGAAAACATTGATGATATTGTTGTTCAGCACTCACCTACTGTTTTGCAGCAGCCACATGAGTCCATTGCTGCTGATAGACCGAGGCGTAACTGTGTTCCTCGTTCTCGTTTGATTGAAGAGTGTAATCTTGTACATTATGCTTTGAGTTGTGCTGAACAGGTGGAGAACGATTCTGAACCTGCTACATATAATGAAGCCATTGCATCCGTTGACCGCGAGAAGTGGGTTTCTGCTATGCAAGAAGAGATGCAATCGCTTGAGAAAAATGGCACATGGGATGTTGTGCGCTTGCCTAAACAAAAGAAGGCGGTCCGCTGCAAGTGGATCTTCAAGAAAAAGGAAGGTCTATCTCCCAAAGAGCCTTCAAGGTACAAGGCAAGGTTAGTAGCAAAAGGGTTCAGCCAGATTCCAGGTATTGATTACAATGATGTGTTCTCTCCAGTTGTGAAGCATAGTTCCATTCGTACTTTATTTAGTATTGTGGCTATGCGTGATCTTGAGCTTGAGCAGTTAGATGTCAAGACTGCTTTTCTGCATGGAGAGCTTGATGAGGAAATATACATGGACCAACCAGAAGGGTTCATAGTGCCTGGTAAAGAGGATTTTGTGTGCAAATTAAAGAAGTCTCTTTATGGCTTAAAGCAATCTCCAAGACAGTGGTATAAAAGGTTTGATTCATTTATGATCTCACATGGTTTTGAGAGGTCTAAATATGAGAGTTGCATCTGTGAAATCCCCGGCGTTTGTAAACACTCCTCGATATAGTGAAGTTTCGCTGGCTGGCGCCCGTGGTTTTTTCCTCTCTTTGTTGGAGAGGTTTTTCCACGTTAAATCTGTGTCCCCTTTGCTGTGTTTTTAGTTTTCGTTCTTCGTTATCTTCTTGTCGCAATTGTAACAAAGGGCTACAAGTAAGTGACTTAGCATATAGTATTTTCACGTTCAATGATTTTGTCAGCTATAATAAAATGAAAATAAGTGACAGGATGCTATTTCTTAATAAATTAAATACAAAATTATCTTCACTAATTCTTGCTCGCCAACAGCTAGCGATCTTACTGTATTGCGATGTTGTCTGAATGATCCTTCTAGTTTTGTATCTAGTGAGGTTGCCACACACGTCCAGTAAAAATAATATTACCCTCCTTATCACCTTCAGAATGTAGCTTTTCAAACTAAGTTCCGGATTAGTAGATGTTTCCCAAAGGAGTGAGGTATCAATATGAAAAAAAAGAGTTGACCCACATAAGCAGAGAGTCTAACAAAGCTCTTGCACTTACACATTGTCGTTAATTCATGAATATAATTTATGCAAGACGATGTATATGTACATCTTCATTGGAAAAGAATCAATAGAAGTGATATTTGGGAAGAATAATAACTTGTATATTGTGTAAAGATTATAGGGGTATATATGAGGGCCAAAAACCAGCTAGGGTTTAGAGCCGAACCGACCTAAGAGTCCAAACTGATTACAACAAGAATAAATCGCTAATACCCCCCCCCCCCCCCCCCCCGCAGTGGCAACGTCTAGCTCGCGATGTTGAGACTGGACCGAATATCACAGAAGGGTGCAGTAGGTAGCCCCTTTGTGAAGATGTCAGCAAACTGAGCACTGGTCGGTACATGAAGAACGCGAACCTCGCCGAGAGCCACCTTCTCGCGAACAAAATGAATATCTATCTCACTGTTCTTGGTTCGACGATGTTGAACGGGGTTGCTGGCCATGTAGACGGCAGAGATATTGTCACAGTAGACAATGGTGGCGCGCTTACGTGGTCGATGAAGCTCGGCAAGAAGTTGACGAATCCAGACGGCTTCGGCGACAGAGTGTGCAACAACTCTGTATTCGGCTTCAGCAGAGGACCTGGAGACCGTGACCTGCCTTTTAGATGACTAAGAGACAAGATTATCCCCCAAATAAACATAAAAACCGGATGTGGATCGTCGAGTGTCGGGGCAACCAGCCTAGTCTGCATCAGAATAAACTGTCAAGCTTGTGGAGAGGAAGAATTTATGAGAATACTATGGTCAAGAGTTCCTTTGAGATAACGAAGAATGCGTTTGACATGAGAGAGATGAGGAACACGAGGATCATGCATGAAAAGATAGGCTTGTTGAACAGAGTATGATATTTCTGGACGTGTTAAAGTAGCATACTGGAGAGCACCGGTGAGACTGCGATAGAAAGTAGGATCGGAGACAGGTTCACCGTCGGCAGAAAGTTTAGAACCAACATCAGCAGGTGTATGGGAAGGCTGGCAATCAGTCATCCCGGCGCGAGAGAGTAAATCAAGAATATACTGACGCTGAGAAAGAAAAAGAGAGGTGGGAGTACGAGAGGCGGTGACACCAAGAAAATGATGTAGAGGTCCGAGATCAGTCATAGAAAATTCAGTATGAAGAGACAAGATTATTTGTTGTAAGGAGTCGGAGGAGGCAGTGAGAACAATGTTGTCAACGTAAAGGAGAAGATAAGCCGTGTGTTCGTGGGAATGAAAGAGAAATAGAGAAGATTCAGATTTTGAAGGAGTGAAGCCGATGGTTTGAATGAAAGAGGCAAAGCGATGAAACCAGGCGCGAGGAGCCTGTTTTATACCATAAAGAGACTTGTGAAGGAGACAGACAAAACCAGGAGTGGAGGAGTTCTCAAAATCGGAGGGTTGTTGACAGTAGACAGTTTTGTTGAGAGTGCCATTAAGAAAAGCATTTTTGACATCAAGCTAGTGAATGGGCCAGGAAGAAGAAACAGCAAGACTAAGAACTATACGAATAGTGCTGGGTTTGACGACAGGAGAAAAGGTTTCATTGAAGTCAATCCCATGCTGCTGGGAGAAACCACGGCATACCCAACGAGCTTTATATCGAGCGAGAGTGCCATCCGAGTGAAATTTATGATGGAAGACCCATTTACCAGAAACAACATTGGCGTCGGAGGGTTTGGGAACGAGAGACCATGTGTTGTTTTGGAGGAGATCATCAAATTCCTCACGCATAGCAGAATGCCAGAGAGGGTCGAGAAGAGCACGTTTGTAGGTTGTTGGAATTGGGGAAATAGGTGTGGTAGTGGTGGTCGCAGAAAGATTTAGAAGGCGACGAGGAATGTGAAAACCTCGTTTGCCTCGAGTACACATAACGTGATCGTTCTCGGTAATGGTTATGGGAACAACATTGGGAGGAATCGGAGGTGGTGTAGGCGAGGGAGAAAATGGTGTGGAGGAGGTGAGAGAGCTGTCGGACGATGGAGGGGAGAACTCTGTCGCGGCAGAGGAGACAGGGAGAGATGTTGTCATCGCAGAGGAGGGTGTGAGAGCTGCCGCGGCAGAGGAGAGACGTGGCGTGGATGTTGCGGTAGAGGAAGAGGGCGCGGGTGCTGCCGCGGCAGGAGGAGCAGGCATGGTAGCTGCCGCGGCAGGAAAAACAGAAGGGGTCTCTACCGCGACAGCGATGATGATGGGAGGGTTGGTGTTATGTGCGGGGGTAGTTTGGGGGGTGGTTGGGTGGGTGGCAGCATTGGCGATGGTGTAGGTAAAGGTGTGTTCGTCAAAGATGACATGACGGGAGGTGAGAACCCGACCAGAAGCGGGATCAAAACATCGGTATCCCTTGTGATCACTAGAGAGACCAAGGTGAATGCACGGTAGAGAGCGAGGTGCGAGTTTATGGGGAGAAGTAGAGGTGGTGTTGGTAAAGCATAAACAGCCAAAGACACGTAACATGGAGTAGTCCGGAGAGGTGAGAAAAAGAGATTGGTAAGGAGTGTATAGAGGGCATGTTTTGGTTGTACGAACATTGATGAGAAAGGTGGCGACATTGAGAGCTTCTACCCAAAAGGGTGGAGGAAGAGAGACCTGAATTAGGAGCGTGTGGAGAATATCATTGATGGATCGAAGAGAGCGTTCAGCTTTGCCATTTTGTTGGGAGGTGTAAGGACAGGAAAAACGAAGAAGAATGCCATGAGAGAGAAAGAAGTTGCGATTTTTGGTGTTATCAAATTCACGTCCATTGTCACATTGGATGAAACGGATAGGAAGACTAAAGTGAGTATGAACATAATTTTGGAAATATTGAAAGACGGTGTGGACGTCAGATTTTGCACGGAGAGGAAAAGTCCATATGTAATGAGAATAATCATCAAGAATAACGAGATAATATTTAAAACCAGAAACACTAGGCACAGGAGATATCCATAAAACACAGTGTAATAATTCGAAAGGAAAAGAACTATGAGTGGATGAAGTGCTAAACGGTGATCGAACATGTTTGACACACTGACAGGCATTACAAACAGAGGAATCATGAGGAGAATCAATACTAGGGATACAAAATTCCTGAAGTAACGAAGACAGCGTGGCTTTATTTGGATGCCCTAGTCGACGATGCCAAAGCCCAACGGAAGCAATCATGGCAAGAGGTGTAGAGGTGGGCGCGCCATGGAGAGGATAGAGATCCCCGGAGCTATTGTACCGGGCGAGAAGCTTCCCCGTTTGAAGATCCTTCACAGATAAACCAAAGGGATCAAACTCAAGAGAGACACGATTATCAATGGCAAATTTGCGAATAGATATTAGATTTTTAATTAAAGAAGGTGCTAAAAGAATTTGACGAAGAAGAAATTGAACATGTGGATGCGATATATAGGAATCACCGGTGCCGGAGATGGGAATAGAAGATCCGTCACCAATGGTAATGGAAGAAAAGGGAGAATAAGAACAAGCTGACAGAAAATCCAAATTCGAAGACATGTGCGAGGAAGCACCAGAATAAAAAATCCAATCTGTACCTTCGGTGTTATTGAGGGTAAAATTGTTCATGGCAGCTATGAAGGCGGCATGGTTCCATCTTGGTGTAGAAGGCGATGACGATGGCCCGGGCGTAGTTGACGAAGATGCGTACATGTACGACGGAGCCGAAGGAGGGCCGTACATGTAAGGTGGTGCCGCATAGCCGGGGTACGAAGTCTGAGTTATGTACACCTGTGAAGGAGGTCGACGACCGAGAAGTCCAGGGGAGCCGGTGGGCGGACGGAGGCCGGAGTTCCAAGTCGGTGGAGCCCCGTATGATGCAGGAGCCGTCCACGGCATGCACCAGGCCTGGACCATACCGGTCCAGGGATCATGATGGTGGCGCCAAGTTGGTGCAGCAGGGGGCGCCGTCGGTGCTGGTGCAGGGGGCGCTATTGGAGGGGGGTGCGGCGGCGGGGGGGGGGGGGGGGGGCGGTAGATGGGATTCTTGCCGCGGTAGTTGGGGCTAGGGCGCCAGCCGGCAGGAGCTGCCGCGATAGGGTTTTGCCCTGAATTTGCTGCCGCGGCAGCAGGCTGCATGGGAGGAGCTGCCACGGCAGGCGCGGATGCGGGCGGTCGTGGGGTGGCGACGAATACGTGGTGGAGCGACTCCCGGTTCTGACGAGTGCGATCTGCACTTTAAAGGATCAACCGAACCTCGGCGAAAGTGGGGCGGGGCCGCATCAGAGGTATGAACGAGGCCTTCTTGTCGAAGTCCTCGCTAAGGCCAATGAGGAGGATGTTGATGAGTGGCCGATCTTCAATGGGATCACTGAGTTCGCGGAGTTCGTCAGCGATGGAGGAGAGACGCTGACAGTAGACGCCCACGGGAGAGGTGCCTTGGACGATGTTGCGAAGCTCGATGTTGATGGCGTTGACGCGGGAGTCAATGTTATCCTGAAAGAGCTGACGAAGGGCCGCCCAAAGAGAGGCGGCGAACGAGGCGGTGCGGTAGACGAGATGGAAGATCTCGGTGGAGACGTGCGTGTAGATCCATTGGATGATCGCTAGATCATCCTTGACCCAGCGAGGGTCGTCAGGGCGAGGGACGCAATCTGTGGCGACGCGATGAAGAAGATTGTAGCGTCCCAGGTGAACTTCGAACAGATGGCGCCAATGAGAGTAGTTGTGGGCTGAGAGATCAAGGGTAATGGTGATGAAGGGAGATATATCTGTGATCGTGTCGGTGAACGACATGGTGGCTAGGGTTTGGGTGGTGGTGACGCCGGCAGCAGGAGGAGAGGGTGCGCCGGCGGTGTGAAGGGGGACTAGGGTTTGAGAGGAAGAAGAGAAGGAGGAGGGAGCGCCGGAGGCGCGGAATTCCGCCAGGGAGTAGAGAGAGCCCGGCGGCGACGGCGGAGGTGGGGTGGGCGGAGCCATGCCAGGTGCGGAAAAATCTAGGCGTCTAATACCATGATATTTGAGAAGAATAATAACTTGTATATTGTGTAGAGATTACAAGAGTATATATGAGGGCCAAAACCAGCTAGGGTTTAGAGCTGAACCGACCTAAGAGTCCAAACTGATCACAATAAGAATAAATCGCTAATAAGAAGGAGAACTGGACGGTGCAAAGATCTTCTTCTACCGTTGTAAAAGAAAAAAACTTTAGGCCTCGTTCGGTTACATGGGATTGATTCCCAGCATGGATCTAATCCAGAGATGGATTTGGTTGATCTAGAGGTCTCATCCAATCCCTCCTAATCCTCCTTCCCTAATCCCCCCTAATCCATTGTCTCGAGGAACATCCTTCGGTTAGGCATCGCAGCGTCAGCGTCTTTGCTCCCATTCGCTCCCATTTATGTCGCTCGCATCTGGGAATTCATCCACAGGACCGTCCTGACACGATAATTTTTTTCCAGGCCCAGTTAGTAGAAAATGCAAGGGATGAGTTGGGCCAAAAAACCCGTCGGGTGTAAACAAAGAGCACAACTTAGCTAGACTGGAAAAAATACCACATCGGGCTGGATTGCCGGGATTGGACTACAATCCAGATCAATCCCAACCTCTCAGGAAATAAACGAACGAGGCCTTAGTGGGAAGAAGATTACATTGAGAAGAACATTGTTAACCGAGATGACAAGATCAACCGAGAAGAAGATTGCGGAGAAGTTAAACTGGCAAAGAAAGGGAGTGGATAGACAATTTTTATTTATTTTGCGAATCAATTGATAGACATCCAGAGGCTACAAAAGGTGCCAAACGACAGTTGCATGCGTGCTTGCGTAGCAAATGCAACACAAGAAACGGAACACAGACCGGGGCTAAACCTTATAAGTACTAGTATACTAGAAAAACATCACTATCAGGAGGGAAAAACAAGACATATTAGCCCCAGCAAAATTTCTTTCCAAATATTCATAAACAGACTTGGTAGAATTTTTTTTTTGTTTCCAGTAAGGTTCCAAACCACCTTATCAGAATCACCCACCAACTGAATGTGATCAGCTTTCATCACATAACAACCGGAATATCTGACCCGTACAAAATATATATCATACACGCTTCAACTTCAGATATGGATATAATCACGATAGGTACACGTAAGCTGAAAGCGAAATGGGAAAACAAGACATATATCATCACCACGTGTGCTAACAACATGACTTCTCCCATGTCCTCAAGAACTAGACGAACTACTCACAAGAGATCATATGGATTAAGATTAAAGATGATATGGTAATGGATAACAATCTGAACATAAGCAATAATCCAATGGTTCCACTCACAAGCATCACTACAATAGTAATTAACACCGGAAAAATTTCCCCTAAGAACTAATGCAAGATCCAACAAAATTGTTACAGCGGGATGGAGTGGTGATGATGGTGCTGGTGGAGATGATGGTGTGGATGATGATGATGATCTCGATGAAGTCTAGCTTGATGACGTTGTTGATGGCGACGATCTCCCCTCTTCGGGAAGGAATTTCGCCGGCAGAAATATGTCTGCCGGAGCGCTATTTCTCTCTCGGTGTTTTCTGCCCCGCAGAGGCGCCGTAAATCTTTCTATGGTTGCTCCCCTGGTATTAGGGTTCCGAGAGGAAGATATACGCGAGAGGGCGGAGTCGGAGGCCGTCCAGGTGGGCCACACCTGCCCTAGGCACGGCCCAGGGGGGGTCGCGCCTAGGGGGTGTGGCCCCCCTGTGGCCCATCTACGCCTCCCCTTCTGGCTTCCTTCGTCTTCCGGGAAAATATAATTTTCCAATATTTTTGTGGTATTTTTCTGATCTTCGCGAAATTGCATTAAAACACCTCTTTGTCCATCAGAAACCTGACTCCGGTAGTCCATCCTCCAAGAATCATCCAACGTGCAAAACCAGAGGAAAAGGCATAAATAACACCCCATAATAAGAAATATATCAATGAATAGAGGCAAATTATGATATAGAATGGTGATACAAATTGGACGTATCAGGTAGTATCATGAAGAGAAGATATTTATATGTGAGTGTTCACTAGTGAAAGTATGATCCCTAGGCTTTGTTTTTAAACATTGAAACACCGTTTGCATCCAGATCTGTTACATGTTTGCTTGCTTCCATCTTTTTGCCTTTAATATTTTCCTTTCATTAGAAGCTCTTTTCTGGCACCGTTATCACTTATAATCATTCATATCACTTGTATTTCACTATCTCTTCACCGAATTAGTGCACCTATACACCTGACAAGTGTATTGGGTGTGTTAGGGACACAAGAGACTTCTTGTATCTTGATTGCAGGGTTGCTTGAGAGGGATAAATTTGACCACTTCCTTCCTAAGTTCGATAAACCTTGGGTAATCCACTTAAGGAAAACTTGCTGCTGTTTTACAAACCTTTACACTTGGAGGCCCAACAATTGACTATAAGAATAGAAGTGCGTAGACATCAAGGGTGAATCTGAGCGAAAGATCCTTGCTTTGGTGCTGACGAAGGTGTTGCATGCAGGTGTCACTATGCTCTTGGTAGTGTTGTTTTCTGTTTTCCCTAAGTGACTCAGTTCTGGGTGAAAACTCTAGCCAGTTGCAGGCTCGACGACGGTGCTGCGTCACGTAGTTACCCTCTTGGGGACATCGCTAGGAGCTCTGGTTCTATCTAACTGTAGCTCATGGAGTCATCGTCTTGGAAGCAAGCTTCTTCGACTTCGACATGTTCGGTAATGTAGGTTCCTTGCGTTAGTCGTGACATCTTCTATTTTTCTTGTTTTACTTTGAGTTGACGACTCGCCACCATTCCGTTTGTCGGTTTTTGTGTTGACCTGTTTGTATGGGGATCTTCTTCACTTTGTATCTGTTTGGTCATTCAAATTTATTTATAAAAGAGGATGAAAACCTATATTTCAAGTAGAAACAAGTCAATAGTATGAAGTCACAAACAACGGCAAGTACAACAACCTAAATATCCGAAAGACCATATCTAAACAAATTTGATCTTTCAACACCATCATTGACAGCATGAAGAAACTCACGTCGTCGATCTAAGGGCCGAAAAAGCACTTATTGAAAAGAAACAAGCCAACAGTGTGAAGTCCCAAACAACCGCAAAAACAACAACCAGAATATGTGACCCGTACAAAACATATCATATGACGATACACGTAAGCTGATAGTGGAGGGGGGGAAACAAGACATATATCATCACCACGTGTGCAAAGGGCTTAGCTAGAGCCCGCAGGGTGTCGATCGCAAACGAAACTGACAGGGTCGTACGTAGCAGGAGGCAGTTAAGCAATTGTGCATCCCCCGTCGACGCAGATGACTTGGCCGGTGATGTAGGAGGCCGCCGGCATGCAGAGGAAGGCTGCCACCGAAGCCACCTCCGCCGTCTCGCCCGGCCGCCCCATCGGCACACGCGCCGCCTGCCTCTTCACCATCTCCGGCTCACTATTCGTCTCCTGCTCCATCCATCCATCCACGCAACAAAATTCATCAAAAAAAAATTAAGAACTTGGTAATTAAAGGTTACAATCTAGCTCCATTATTTGTTGAGAGATCCTTAATTACCACATCTTTGCAGATGTCGGTGTTGATGCCGCCCGGGGCGACGCAGTTGACGCGTATGCCGTCGCCGGCCCACTCGGCGGCGAGGCTGCGGGTAAGCTGGTTCATGGCTCCTTTCGTCATGGAGTAGACGGCGAGGCCCGGGAAGCCGACGAACCCGGCGACGGAGGAGATGTGGACGACGCTGCCTCCGGCGGAGAGGAGGAGGAGCGGGTGCGCGAGCTGAGCGAGGTGGAAGCACGACTCCAGGTTGGTGGCCATCACCCGCGCGTAGTCCTCGCCGGTGCACTCCGTCGCCGCCTTCACCATCGACTGCCCCGCGTTGTTCACCAGGACGTCCAGCTTGCCGCCCAAGGCTCGCTTCGCCGTGTCCATGAGCTTCTCCCTCTCGGCGCGCACGGAGACGTCGCAGACGGACACGGTAACGTGGAGGTTCTGCTCCTCCCACCGCCGGCGGCACTCCTCCAGCTCCGCCGCGTTCCGGGAGCACGTGTGCACCCTCGCGCCGTGCCGTGCCAGCTCCTCCACAATCGCATGACTGTCGATCATTACCACCATGAAAGCACACATGCACATTAATACTACCGTATAACACACCGGCCCAATATATAGAGTATGTACGTACCCGATCCCTTTGCTTCCGCCGGTGACGAGCGCCGTGGTGCCGGCGAGGCCCCACCTCTCCTCCATGCTCCGGCGTGAGGCGGCGGCGGCCATTAACTCTCTCGCTCCTTGCCGGCCGGCCTAGTCGTCGGTCGATATCTCCTACACGTGTACTACGTGATTGCCTAGGTGACAGCTGCTATACTGATACGAGTTTCAGACATCTCCATGCTAGGTTATTTATACTGCTACTGGTATCGGGAGGAGTGATGGATGATGGAGATAATTAACTAAGACGACCTAGCTGTTCGTGATCTCTGACCGCCCGATACGCAGAGATATGCAGCACTACACAAGACGCCCGGCGACTGCCTGCACGCAGCCGGCCGCCCAGCCAACGACCTTAGGTTTATTCCAAGCGATCCAGCCAACGACCTTCGCCGGCCAGTATGGAGTGGCTACGCATGGAAGAACATACTCCTTCCATATCACAAATAAATGTGCTATTGGATAGTATATTGTGAGTCAAACTTGTAAAATTTCGTCTATAATTTTAAATTTTTGGATTGGTCAGTTGTAAATCCTATTGTTTAGTTTAGAAAAATATATTTATAATAGTTTTATAATCCTATTTTTTATTACGTTTAGACCTCTTTGTACTGTTGTTGATGATTATTAATAGATAGATCGGTGGAATTTCGCAAAAGAAAGTTTAATCTTGAAGATTGTATGAATGACCAAAACAACATCTTTTTGTAAGATGGAGAGAGATTAAATAATTCAACTTTTTCTATTCATCGGCTGTTTGGAAAAAACCGAGCTTCAGACAATTTTTGTTCAAAGACGGATACAACAACCACGCGGACTGGTCATTAGTAGAAAGAGGGGCTTCGGTTCGGTGTGGATTCTTACTCTAGTCCCGGGTAGGTCTTGGGCCAGGACTAGTGTGGCTCCAACGGCTAGGAGGCTGCGGAAGCTCTAGTCCCGGGTCGTTTCGGACCTTTAGTTCCGATTCGTGATACAACCCGAGAGTAAAGGGGTGGAGCCGGGTGCGGGCACGGGTAACACCCTTTAGTTCCGGTTGGTGTCTACAACCGGGACTAAAGGTCTACCTTTAGTCCCGGTTTGAGACATCAACTGAGACTAAAAAACTATGGAACAAAATTTGCCGGGTTCTGCCACGGTAGAAAAACAGGCAGAAATCCTGCCGCGGTAGGATATTTCTGGCCACACCCCTCCCCCCTTGAGATCGTCATTTCTAGTTTCAAAAGTATGCCACAAAATTATAAAAAATTCCAAAAATAAAATCCTTCAAACTGTAGTTATATTAAGTGATTTAGTGGTTACAAAAATTAACAAACATGAATTTTGACATATTTTGCCAAAAAAGTCTTCAAAACTTCAAGTGGCTATAACTTCTGTACGATGTCGGAAAAAATATACAACCTATCAAAACATGCGGAAAAAATTTCGAGTTCGATTTGTACAGTGTTAGGACATTTTTATTCTTTTAGAATTTTAAAACTCGAAAAGGAAAAAAATTAATATTTTTTAGCAAAATTATTTTTATGCCATATTTGGATTCCTCGCATTTCTCTCATAATAATGGATATATTATTTGTCGAATTTCAATTTACATGTTTAAAGGTATTATTTATGCCATATTAAATGAATAAATGGCAAAAAATGAATACAATATTATTTTAATTAGTTTTTTATTTTCATTGGAATAAAATATTATTATTACTTATTTATTTTTGTTTACTTAAATTGTTGTTTGTAAATTTCGAGAAATAAGGACATGTGACATATTGATATGAGTTAATAGGATTGATATGGTAGTCTTGACAACAAGCTACAATATCCTTCGCGCAAGGGCATCCTAAAGGAATAGAGAAATTAAGCGTGCTGGGTGTGGAGTAGAGCTAGGATGGGTGACCGATTGGGAAGTTTGACCAGGAGTGCAATTTGACCTAATATTAAATATAGTTAGTGTTAAAAATGTTCCAAGAGAGAGATTAATAAGTCAAACAATTCAAAAAAAATTGAAAAAATCTCTAATCCCGGTTCGTAACACGAACCGGGACTAAAGGTCCTCCATCCCCCGCTTCGGAAAGCGGCCACATGGTGGCCTTTATCCTGGTTCGTAGCAAACCGAGACTAAAAATAGGGGTCTCTAGTCCCAAATTCGTAGTCCCGGATGTGAAACCAGGACTAGATCCCGTTACGGTCCGGGATTAGAGCCCCCTTTTCCACTAGTGAGTTGTACGGTGTGGTAGAGACGAGTTTCGAAGGTCGCAAGGTGGCATCATCAGGGACAAGGAATAGGGTAAGGACTCATATGGTATTATAAGATGTTGGATGGACACACTCGATGGTTTGAAAATCAAATAATTGAATGTAAAATACACGTCCCGGAAGAAAATAAGTCACAGATCATACCGGATAAGTCAACTGATCTTTAAGGAGAACTATTGCATAAGAAAACGATGTTGAAATAATAATAAAATAAATACATCTATGATGAAAAAATCACAAATCTCGAAGTGAACCGGACAGCTAAATCTAATCTCGAAGTGGGTGCATGAAATCCAAAAGTGTAATTTCTTTATCTTGTTCCCTTAAAGTTGTTGATTTCGATGTTGTCTTTGTGAGAGTTGGCCCTATTTTTCATTGAAAATTTTATTGAAGAAATTATTTTGAAGACAAAATTCTTGAAGTATCTAATCCCAGACACACAAAGTTGTAATCATTACTACAAAAATGCGCATAGAAGACACCACATCACTAGCCGGTGGAATGTGATCTGTCAGCATTGTCGATTAGCACGGGCTAAGCCAGATAATAACTAATGTAAGGAGTCAGGCATGCAGATGAGTGAAATGATGATAGAGCCCTTGCTGATGTGATTCCAGTGGACCATAATCAATGTAAATATAGTATTTTTGCAAATATTGAAGTAATGTACGGTTTTTTACGAGTAGAAATGGAATAACTATATTCAACAACACGAACATCATACTCATCACATGGCTTGTGCTTATATCGATGAACATCCTTCCTCCTCAGTTGTGCATAAAGCGGAATTATATATACCCTATTATGCTAATTCAAGCCGAAGCAACCACAAAATAATCTTAACATATATCACCAACTTTTGAAGGATGAATTAAAGCTACTTTGGAAACTAGAGACCTAGGTTTGGGACACATTCAAATAATATTACTTACCTATGAAAAGTCTTTTGTTCACAACAATCAAGGATTATCGCGTGTATGGATATAATTCTCATCATATGATGTCTACGCACTTCTATTCTTGTAGACAGTTATTGGGTCTCCAAGTGCAGAGATTTGTAGAACAGCAGCAAGTTTCCCTTAAGTGGATTACCCAAGGTTTAGCGAACTCAGGGAGGAAGTGGTCAAAGGTATTCCCTCTCAAGCAACCCTGCAATCAAGATACGAGAAGTCTCTTGTGTCCCCAATGCAACATCCCAGCATTAGAGCCTAGAAATAAGCTGAACCCAGATATGTGCATTGCATCCATGCATAGAAAATCCGAATAATTTTCGCGCTTTTAAACAAAACTTGTCAAAGGGATTGAAGCTTCTCTCAACTTGATGGAATTGAAGTAGATCATCCAGTTGACTGTGATAAGTTTCATTATGACCTTTGCTAAAACCTTATTTGGGTAAACATGATTTGATCTAAAGGCTAGATCTAATATAATAAAATGCTATTCATAATACATTGCTTAATTAGTTAATATCTGATCCTTAAGGGATTCTATCACCATACTCAACCCAACAATTCATAAGTGCTAAGTCAAGATTACAAACTAAAGTAATATAAATTTAATGACTAATCCTGACCTATCTTATTCTTATCTATTTTTACTATGAGTACCATAGTAGTACTTAACTTTAACCCTTTAATGAGATTGAGTTGGAAAGAGACTAAGTCAAGATCATTCACTATATATCTTTCTTCCCATATCAATTTTTATAGAACTTATCTTAATATCTGTTGTTCATCAATGTTGAGTAATCCACCATTGATTTACAAATTCTTTAACTATCAATCCTTGATCTACTATTTCTTGATCTTATCATAACATCTACTTAAATCTTTTAAAGATGACATAGTCCATGAATAACTATAATCCAATAGGAGATACTAAGAAGATAATTTCAATACAACTGAAAAGTAGTATTGCTAAAGCCTTGTTTAGTCAACTAAGAACTTAAGCTATAAATGATTAAAGGATTATAATGGTCATGCCTTACTCATCAGGATGGTCTACCTATATCTAGTATAAAAGGTATTGATGGGTAGAACATGATTGAAAACCCTAGTAGAGATAAGTTATCCTAGAGTAGTCATTGCAAGCCACATTAATATAATGTGAGGCTGGAGTGTGAGTTATTAGAGTAAAGTAAATGTAGGATGATATTATTCAATTAAAGCTAGTTTAGGATAGAGTTATGTAAGAAGTGTTATTCATCTTAAAGGATAGTAAGACTTAGACAAAGGTAGTTGGATACATACATACATCTGATGAAGAAATATTAGTGATGGATGTTTAAGGAAGATTATGAGTTGAGTTTGAAAGAACTACTTGTTGGATTGAAGATTATCAACAGTAAAGTAATGGGTATAACCAAGCAAAGATATGAGAAAACTATGAAATACTTTAGTATCAAACTCATTGGATCCATCCATGAGTTTAGAAGAATAAAAGGTGAATAGGAACATTCTAGTGAAGTAAAGCTCATCATACTAATTATGATGATGGATAGGAAGAAGTATTATATCTAGGAAAGGAATTCTTTAATTAAAGATCAAGGATGGTGAAGAATAGAAAAATAGACATTCTTGTTAAAACAACCAACTCTAAATCTTAAACCAAGTATAATGACCATTCAGGGAATTGATTCATCATCTTATGTTAATATCACTTTATAGGAATATTTTCCTATGAAAAATCACATAAGAACATCTCTGCCAATTCCAACCATCATAATTATATGTGCTTAGGAGTATCTTTATCAATTTCTTTCTATAAAACATTCTAAATATAACTTTTTAGTCCTAAAGGTGATGTCATCAAATATCCCAAACAGAAAACAATATGCTTAGTTATTAAATCTTTACTCACATCCATAAAGGAATATAAATATATTAAAAACCCTAAACCCTAGGGTAAATATTCAGAATGCAAAACCCTAAACTTCTTTGTTTATCATAATAGAATATATACATTGCCATTTTCTAAATTAATGGAAGTAGTAATTACCATATTAATTTCTTTTATATTTCATGCATCAAATAATGATATAGGATTATTATACATATAAAAATTACTAATAAAAACTATGGGCCAACTAGAGTTAAGTTTTATAAAGAAATAAGAATGTATCATTTAATAAATCCATGGTTAAAAGTGGAAAGAAAATAATAATAAGAAAAGTCTCTACAAATTAATAAAAAGGGGTTCATATTTAGAAAATAAAAGAAATATAAAAATATTATATAATAAAAAAATTCACAAATGATACTAAATATATTCTAGTATTACTACAATTATTCAGCAAATAAATTCTACAAACAAAAGTTCAAATTAAAATATTTTATACAAATCTGAAAAGGAAAACAGAAAATAGGAAAATAAAAAACAAATAAAAAACATCACCTGGCCCTAGCCCAACACCTCTATGCTTATTTAACGCTCAGGTGCAACCCACAAAGGCCCAGTAATCAGTCCAGCTCGTTTCCATCTGTGACTGACAAGTGAGACCAGGGAAGGACTGCGGGTTGAGAGGAAAGAAACGCCAGGGGGTTATCCACAAAACAACACGTCGTCGTCATCCTCACGCACACAGACAACTCGCTGGAGGAGCGCGCTGCCGCCCGATGTCGTCATCGTCGTCCTTGCGCCAAGATCAACATCGTCGTCGCCAGGAGAGGATAAGGAGGCCACCGCGACGTCCCTGCTCGTCCTCATCCTCAATTTCCCCCTCTGCAGCTCTCTCTCTCTCTCAATTTCTTTTTCTGACCCGAGCACCCTAGCTCAGAGGTGAGCTGGAGCCGGCGATTCCATGATCGCTCGGCCATGTAAGACCACGGTGGAGATCGTCGTGCTCTTCTCGTCCGTTTGCCCCAACTCGCACTAACGGAGAAGGCGTGAATCAAACCAATCGAACCCTCGTTCCTGACGCTGTTCGTCGACCTCACCGTTGTCTCCGACCTTGCCTCGCCAAACCAAGCACACCATCGTGTTCCTGGTGAGTCACTAAATCTCATAGTATGCGTAGATCTTTCGTTTGCTTCCTAAATCCACACCACCATGATCGACCACAAGCACCGCCATATGAGCTCGTCGTCGGTTGACCTCCGGTGACCAAAAAAGGGCGGCGCCACCACCAATAGGTTTGCCTTGATCTCCTCTATCCAACGAACCTAGCCACGCCCCGCGCGCGCACCAGATCGATCGAGTGATCCTCAACCAGTGAGGATCAACTCGAGTGACGTCATGCCTACATCAGATTCGAACCACGTCAGCTAGTTTGACCAGTCTTTGCCTCGCGTGGCTGATGACATGGCCTTGGCCCCATATGTCATTGTCTGGGGGTAAAGACAGGGTCGGTAACAAATGGATTTTCTTTAACATGTACGCTGAGGTGGCCACTGGCCCACTAGTCAGTGACTAAGGCTAGCTTTAGGTGCCGTGTAAAAATTATTTCCTGTTTAAGAAATAATAAAATGTTATAAACTCAATTATTAATATTCCAGAAATCAAATAAATGATTAAATCTTGTTTAATTAATAACTTTTGATTTACAATTCAGAAAAATATGTATAATATATGAAAATTTGTAGAAAAATAAAATCTACAACTTAAAATTATTATCCAATATTATTATGATGATTATTTAAATAAATATTATTTAATAAAGGTTTAAAAGTAATAAAACTTTGATAATTCATATTCCAATAATGGTAAATATTAAAAAATATGAATAAAATACCAATTGTTTTAAGAAAAATAAATACTATAGTTTAAAACTATAATAATACATTATTATTTCACTTAATTAAAAATTTATTATTTATTAAGTATTTTAAAAGTATTAAATCTTATAAAAATCATTATTATTTATAAATCATAAAAATAAATATAATATACCAAAATGATCACAAAAAGAATATCTACATGTTAAAAATATAATATTCCACTATTGAGTTAATTAAAAATTCAAATATTTTAATAACTCAAATTTAAACTTATTTACTTAGTTTAAAAATTCATATAAGGATAAATAACAATTATTAATATTTCTAAATTAGTCAATTAAGTTTAATAAATATTATTAGTCTTGATTATTAATAATATAAGCCATAATGGTTTAAAACACTACAAATACAATATTATTAAATTATCTTCAACCTTAAGTGAAGATTGTATTCTAAAAGGATTCCAATTCAAGATAAAAACCTTAAAGAACAACTTGTGGATCAATCGGACCTTTCTATCTATGTTAACCACCAAATTACAAAAACTCCCATCACACTATTATAAATACATAAGTAGTTAAGTAATATTATATCTTAGTTTATAAACTATAACCACTCATCTATAAAGGTAAATGATACTACTCCATTATAAAAACAGAAAACCACTACATCAAGTAAAAGTATAACCATTCTTAAGTAACCTTAAGGAAACATTACCTGGTACACAAAATACAAATATTATAAACATTATACTTTTAAACTGTCTTTGTTTTAAAGTTAACTTTAGTCTATAAGAATCTAAATATAACACTATAAACATTGTTATATATTTTATAGTTAACTTTGGTCTAAAGTAGTTAAGTTATAAAATATCTCAAACTCAAACCATTCTAACAAGCCTAAAATAACATCGACCAAACTCTATTAACCACAAAGCTTGTTTAGACCTTAGAAGAGAAACCTTTTCTTCGAAGGTTATTTTTTTTGCCACTTCAAACAAGAACTCTTATATAAACAATCTTAAGTAGCATTTCACCTTTTGTGTGTACCCCACTTCTTATGATATTGTAATTATATGATTGTTCCACACATATTCACAAACCTTAATAAGAAGCACAAGTATGAAATCTATCTAAAAGGGACAACACATTCCAAAGTAACCATTTCCGGAATCCAAACCCTAGAACCACGTTATCCCCGGGATTCGCGTTTATAACGTGCATCACATTACTTATGCATAAAAGCATATTGCTTCTTTAAACATTAGTCCTTACCGGACCAATGATGCTGATTTCAGATTTTGGATCTTATACTGACTCGAAGATCGTGAGTGCATAATCTTGCAATCACAAAAGGCAAGTTCACACTTGCTCATGTCCTTTGTTTATTTTCTGTAAAGTATTTTACAAATCTAGTGTTGTCATCACCTCCATTTCAAAAAGGTCTGAAAACACTATTTTCGATAATAATGTGAACTATTGGTTAATGATCTAGGGTGATCAGCTAATCTATTAAATCTGACAGTTGGAATACCACTGTTCAGAACTATATCACCTAGGACTTAACAACCAATGTCGCCAGTGATTCTTGCGCTGTATATTACGCGTTGACCATGAGATTTGGAATGGCATGGAGAAGTCAGCTGTATCTTCTTCCTCTTGCATGAAGCTGGATGTGTAGGTCGTGGCTGTTATCCTCGAAGCGTGCATATTAATTGGTAATTCGTAGAGGATATGCAGCATATGGGTGGGAACCCTCATCGTCCCACGATAGTTCTGGCATCTGACGGTTTGTAAAAACCATTGTCGTAATTCAAAATATAGGCATGCTGTACACCAAGGAGGCATGCGAGATCGCGAAGGGGGCAGTGATTGGCTTGGATCATCTTCTGGGCCCCACATCATGGAATTGTGGACGGGAATAAGCTGTCCGGTTGTGCAACAAAGAGTTGATCTCTCATGGGTAAAGTAACGCACCTCTGCAGAGTGTAAGAACTGTAACTTGTTACTCCCTGTTCCGGGAAGGTGCTGCAAACGCTGCGGGAAACGAACTCCATGAAAGTTCTGGTAAACCCGTGAAGGCTGACGGACATAGCTTTTCAGAATAAAAGCAACCTTTGAAGAAATGTTTGTAAAAACTTGCATTGCCTATGACCTACGGTCTGTGGATGTAGTTATAGTGCATGAAACACTCCTTTTCTAGTGAATTTGCTGAGTACGCTCGTACTCAAAGTATCTTTTTAAAACTTGCTAGATCCTGAAGCCAGAATAGACAGCATCCACATCAAGTTATGATCCAGGACTTATCATTCAAAGCTAAATCTCTTCAATGAAGACAAGGAAGTCAACATATACCTCAACTCAAATGAAGATAAAGTTACTGATTAGATAGGAATATAATCTCTAGCCAAAGAACCTAATTCTGTAGTGTATTGCAATAGCAACAATGCCAATCTCTTAGTTAAAATACTAGTCTTAATAGTATAATAATTCTTGTGTTGTTTGTGTTTGATTCTTCTCCGTAAGAAGTTCTTTCTCTCTCTTTAACCTAGAGTGTTCTCTAGATCTTGTGTAAAGAGTGAGTTGTAACCTTTAGCCATGTATTGGACCCGCTGTGTTTCTGTTGTGCCATTCTGAGGGATGTAATACTAGTGAACGGTGTTTCATTGGTGTTATGTCAACTACTATAGTATACTTATAATGCAGTGGTATGCTGGGTCACCGCACCCAACACCCTCAATACACTTGCCAGGTGTATAGGTGCACTAGTTAGGCGAAGAGATAGTGAAATACAAGTGGTAACGGTGCCAGAAAAGAGCTTCTGACTTATTGTTGACATGGGGTAACGGTGCCAGAAAAGAGCTTGACGTGGAGGAAAGGTAACCTCCTCGGCAAACGGAAAAAATATGGAAGCAAGCAAACAGATGCAACAGATCTAGTAGCAAACGGTGTGTCAATGCTTAGAAACAAGGCCTAGGGATCATACTTCCACTAGTGAACACTCTCTCATATAAATATCCTTTCTTCATGATACCACTCTTAACTACTCTCCGGTAGGACACTCTAATCCATGGTAGGGCTATAACAACACACCTCAAAGTCTGCCTTCCCCAATCTAGATAACCCCACACTGTCACCTTGAGCGCTAGATGGTACCAACAAACACCACAATTTCATAGAGACATCCAACTCCAAATATAACTCATAACAAATATTCAATCTAGCCAAAGTGCCACACACGGTATGCCCGCTGTCACTTTCACACACATGGGGAAAAGCATAGATCTATTAAAGCATAAAGAGTATTTATGTAGACTCAAGCCTAAGTGCCACCATGGCGTGCACACTGTCACTTTCACACACATGGGGAGAGTAGAGATCTAATGAAAAACTTGAGTAGCAAGGTAGATCTACTAGATTACAAAGCTCATGACCATAACATGATCATGCATATATATATATATATATATATATATATATATATATAGAGAGAGAGAGAGAGAGAGAGATGAACACATAAATACCGGTAGAGCCCTTAGCCTCAAGGAAGAACTACTCCCTCCTTATCATGGGAATCAGCAACGGTGATAGAGATGGTGGTGGAGGTCGATGGAGATGGCTTCGGGGGCACTTCCCCATCCCGGCAGGGTGCCAGAACAGAGACTTTATGTCCCCCAAATCTCCCCTTCGATGGCGGCGGCGCTGCGGAACTTTTTCTGGAAGTATGATTGGCGATCTAGGGTTTTCTCATCGGGGGGATCTTATAGGCGAAGGGGGAGCCCGAGGAGGTGGCCAGAGGGCCAACACCCTCCCCAGGTGCGGGCCAGGCTTGGCCGCGCCCAGGGGGTCTGGCCACCCTCTGGTGCCTCTCCGTCCCTCCTTCTGGATTCGTGTCCCTCGCGGAAAGTTATTGATTTTTGCTTTTGTCCTGTCCAATTCCGAGAATATTGATTTTCTGCCTTTCTGGAACCAAAAAAAGAAGAAAACAAGCAACTGGCACTGTGGCAACTTGTTAATAGGTTAGTTCCAAAAAAGATATAAAATACCTCAAAGAAAGGCAAATAAAAGCAAAGTAGATACTAAACAAGCATGGAACATCAAAAATTATAGATACGTTTCCGACGTATCAACATCCCCAAGCTTAACTCCTACTTGTCCTCGAGTAGGTAAGTGATAAAATAATAATTTTTGAGGTGGCATGCACCATCAAAACCAAGATCAAACCATTTGCAAGCATTGAAATATGGGAACAAAGAACTCTAAACATGTGCATGAAAGAATGGAGTTCTAACAATAGGACATAGTAACTATGCATGCAACATGAAAGGCTACAAACAAAGATCATGAATAACATGCATTGAAAAACGTTTGTTTGTTTAACATACAGAAAACCTAGCATAGTGGCAATCAGTTTGTCCCTCATGGAGTAGAAATATAGATGCATAGGGCACCTTCAAAGTTCACAAGGGTGACTAGAAACAAATAGCACAAGAACAAGTAATATCACAATATGCATCAATTAATAAGCTTTGGAACACTGCACATAGAATGACAACTATGCTCTCTTAATGGTGCCTAAAGGTAGAAGGTGGAGACTCAATAGTGGTGGAAGAAAGGACTTTTTGTAGAGTAAGTGTAACATCCCAGCATTAGAGCTTAGAAATAAGCTAAACTCAGATGTATGCATTGCATTCATGCATAGAAAATCCGAATAATTTTCGCGCTTTTAAACAAAACTTGTCAAAGTGATTGAAGCTTCTCTTAGCTTGATGGAATTGAAGTAGATCATCAAATTGACTGTGATAAGTTTCAATTAGACCTTTGCTAAAACCTCATTTTGGGTAAGGGAGATTTGATCTAAGGGTAGATCAAATGCACTATAAGTTAAACCTTAATATAATGTGAATTATATTTGATCATTAGGTGATCATGTTATAGTATTCATTATAATCACTCATAAGTACCAAGTTAAGGATATAAAACAAATAATAAGAATGTAACCACTATATCTTAATCCCATCTGCATACATCCTGAGTATCATAGTAACACCTAATCTTAAAAACTCCTTTGATGAGTTGGAGTTGGAAAGAGATTAAGTCAACATCATCCACTATATATATATATATATCTTTCTTTCTATAGAATCTTTATGGAACTTATTTCAATATCTGTTGTTCATCAATGTTTGATAATTCCCCATTGATTCACAAATTCTTTAACTGTTAGTCTTTGATCTATTATTTGATCTTATCAGAACATCTACTTAAATTTTCTAATGAGGGCATAGTCCATTAATAACCTCAATCCAATATAAGATACTAAGAAGATAATTTCCAGACAATAAAAGGTAGGATTGATAAAGCCCTGCTTAGACAACTAAGAACTTCAGTAATAAATGATTAAAGTATTATAATGGTAATGCTTTGGCCACCAATATTGAATGCTTATATTTAATATAAGTAATACTGGTGGGTTGAACATGATTGGAACCTTAGTAGAGATAACTGATCCTAGAGTAGTCTTTGCAAACCACATAAATATAATTCAGGGATTGAAGTGTAAGTCATGAGAGTTAAGTAAATATAGGTTGATATTGTTCAATTAAAGCTAGTATAGCATAGAGTTTAGAAGTAGTGTTATTCATCTTAAAAGATAATCAACCTTAGAGAGAGATCAGTGATGGAATATTAAGGAAGATTGTGAGTGAAATTGAAGGAACTACTGGTTGGATGGAAGTTTATCAACAGTAGAACAGTAAGTACAACCAAGCAAGGATATGAGAAAATTATGAAATATCCTTGTATCAAACTCAGAGGATTGATCCATAATTTTAGAAGAATGATATATGAATAAGAAGATTTAAATGAGTAAAGCTCATCATACTAACTATGATGATGGATAGGAAGAAGTATTATATCTAGGAAAGGAATTCCTTAATTAGAAATCCCAGATTGTGAAAATTATATGTTATAGATCATTTTCCTATTTAATCTTGGTAAGAAACCAACTCTAAATCCCAGATCAACATAATATCCATCTTATGTTGTTGATCTATCATCTTATGTCCATATCACTTTATAGAAATATTTCCCTATAGCAAATTACATAAGCACATTTCTGTTAATTTCAACCATCATAACTATATGTGCTTAAGTATATTTTTATCAATTCACTTCTATAAAACACTCTAATTATAACTTTCTATTAAAAAAAGGGAGATTTCATCAAATACTATATACATAAGGCAATATGCTTAGTCATTAAATCTTGACTCTTAAAAGGAATCTAAGCTTATACAAAACCCTAAAGCCAAGGGTAGTACTCATAATTCAAAACCCTAAACCTCTTTGTTTATCACAATAGAATATATATATTTCATATTCTAAATTAATGAGAATGGTAATAAACATATCAATATCTTTCATGTTTTTATGCATCAAATAATGATCCAGGATCATTATACATATAAAATTTATATTCAAACTATGAGCCAATTAGAGTTAAGTCTATAAAAAAATAAGAAGATATCATTCAAGAAATCCCTAGCTAAAATAGGAGAGAAAAATAATAAGAAAAGTTTCTATAAACTATTAACAAGGGGATTCATATTAAGTAAAAAAAGAAATTCAAAAAGATGATATAATAAAAAATTCACAAATGAGACTAGGTATATTTTAGTATTGTTGTAAAGATCCAGCAAACAAATCATACAAAGAAAGGTTCAAAATATAAATCAAATTCAAATCTGAATAAGAAAACAGAAAATAGAAAAAGGATAAAACAAATAAAAATACTACCTGGTCGTGGCCCAACAACCCTACGCCTATCTGACGCCCCTGAGCAGCCCACAACAGCCCAGTAACCAGCCCAGATTCTTTTCTGGCTGTGACTGACAAGTGGGATCAGGAGAGGACCATGGGTTGAGCTAAAGAAATTGCCAGGGGGTTATCCGCAAAAGTTGCATCGTCATCATCGTCACGCACACAGGCAGCTCGCTGGCGCCTGGCGGAGCTCGCCGCCGCTAGATGCCGTCGTCGTCAGCCTTGCGCCAAGATACTCGTCGTCGTTGCCAGGAGGGGATAAGAAGGCCACTGCGACATATGGCCTCCATCCCTGTCTCCAATTCCTCCTTATCCTCTCAGATGTGAACGGGACCAAAACCCTAGCTCACCGGAGCCACCTCTCGCCGTCGAACCACGTCTCCCCACACCATTCTGAGCCGTCATGGAAAAGCGCCTTCCTCCTTAGATCCTCGGGGTAGAAGCTTGCATCAGGGGGGCACTGGAGTAGGTGAATTTTGCCATTCCTCTTTGCAACAGTTCGTCGGAATCCTCGTCGGGAAGCTCGATTCCGACCGCGCATGTCCTCGCCGACCACTCAATCATCATCAGGGTGAGTTCCTGAACTTCCCAGTAACATTCAATCGCCGGATCTCGTTGTAAATCGTCGTTTCATCATATGCCACCGTCGGCCACCGTCGGAGCTCGTCGGAGCTAAAGCTCCGATGACTATTTCCGAGCGGCACTGCCACTATTAGGTTCAGTAGGTTGCGCTTATTCGAACTAGGCTTATCTCGCTTGCTAGGGCGCAGTAGATCGTCGCCGGTGACCAACCTCTAGCGGCGGTGGTGGTGCTGACACCATTGTTACGTCATGATCGCACCACATCAGCTAGTTTGACTGGTCGTTTTCCTGCGTGGCAAGTGACGTGGCCCAGGGCCCATATGTCATTGACTGGGGTAGATAACCAATCGGTAACAAATGCAATTCCTTTAACCTGAGAGCTGAGGTGGACCATGGCCCACTAGTCAGTGACTAGGGCTAGCTCTTGATGCGGTGTAAAAAGTATTTTCTGTTAAGGAATAAATAAAATGTTTTAATTCAATTAATAATATTCCAGAAATCAAATAAATGATTAAATTTTGTATAATTAATAACTTTTGATTTATAATTTAGAAAAATGTGTATAATATATGAAAAAATTTAGAAAAATAAAATCTACAACTTCAAACTATTATCAAATATTATTATGATGATTATTTAAATAAATAGTATTTAATAAAAGTTTTATAAGTAATAAAACTTTGATAACTCATATTTTTATAATGATAAATGTTAATAATATAAATAAAATACCAAAAATCTTAGAAAAATAAGAATTCTAATTTAAAACTATAATAATGTATGATTATTTCACTCAATTAAATATTTAATATTTATTAAGTAATTTTAAAGTAATAAGAATTATAAGCATCATATCTTATTATTTATAAATCACAAAAAATAAATGTAATATACCAAAATGATCACAAAAATAATATCTACATGTTAAAAATCTAATATTCTACTTTTGAGTTAAATAAAAATTAAATATTTTAATAACTCAAATTTAAACTTATTTACTTCATTAATAATTCATATAAGGATAAATAAAATTTATTAATATTTCTAAAATAAGTCAATTAAGTCCAATAAATAATATTAGTCATAAATATTAATAATATGAAGCCATAATGGATTAAAACATTATAAACATTTTTGTATTAAATTATCTTCAACTCTAAGTGAAGATTATATTCTCAAAGGATTCCAATTCATGATAAAAACCTTAAAGAACATCTTGTGAATAAATCAGATCCTTTCTATCTACTTTAACTATCAAATTACAAAAATTACCACAACACTATAGAAAGTTCAAAAGTAGTTAAGTGAAAATATATCTGGAATTATAAAATATAGTCACTCATCTATAAAAGGTAAATGATACTACTCTATCATAGAATTAAGAAACCATTATCTCAAGTAAAAGAATAACCAGTCTTAAATAACTTTAAGAAAACATTTTAGATACACAAGGTACAAATGTATAAGTATTATACATTCAAAACTATCTATATTTTCTTTTAAAGTTAACTTTAGTCTCCAAAAATCTAAATATAATACAATAAACATTACTTTATGTTTTATAGTTAACTTTGGTCTAAAGTTGTTAAATTATAAAGCAACTCAAGCCAAACCATTTGGGCAAACCAATAACATCAACCACCACTAACTAACCACAAAGTTTGTGTAGACCTTAGAAGAGAAACCTTTACTTCAAAGGTTATACTTTTTGCCACTTCAAACAAGAACTCTAGTATAAGCAATCTTGACTAGTGTTTCATAAGTGTATAATTTACTACTACATATGTGTTGATCACAACCACTTATAAGCTTTAATAGAAACACAAATGTAAAACTTATGCAAAAGAACCACACATTCCGAAGTAACCATTTCCAAAATCCAAACCCTAGGGAAACGTTATCCCTGGGATTTGCATGTAGAACGTGCATCACATTACTTATGCATAAAAGCATATTGCTTCTTTAAACATTAGTCCTTACCGGACCAATGATGCTCATTTCAGACTTTAGATCTTATACTGACTCAAAGACCGTGAGTGCATAATCTTGCAATCACAAAAGGCAAGTTCACACTTGCTCATGTCCTTTGTTTATTTTCTGTAAAGTATTTTACAAATCCAGTGTTGCTATCACCTGTATTTGAAAAAGGTCTAAAAACACTATTTTCGGCAATAATGTGAACTATTGGTTACTGATCCAGGGAGATCAGCTAATCTATTAAATCTGACAGTTGGAATACCATTGTTCAGAACTATATCACCTAGGACTTAACAAGCAATGTCGCCAGTGATTCTTGCGCTGTATATTACGTGTTGACCATGAGATTTGGAATGGGACGGAGAAGTCAGCTGTATCTTCTTCCTCTCGCATGAAGCCGGATGTGCAGGTCGTGTCTGTTATCCTCGTAACATGCCTATTAATTGGTAATTCGTAGAGGATATGCAGCATATGGGTGGGAACCCTCAACGTCCCACGATAGTTCTGACTTCTAACGGTTTGTAAAAACCATTGCCATAATTCTTTATGTGGGCATGGTGTACACCAAGGAGGCATCCGAGGTCGTGAAGGGGGCAGTGATTGGCTTGGATCATCTTCTGGGCCCCACATCATGGAATTGTGGACGGGAATAAGTTGCCCGGTTGTGCAACAAAGAGTTGATCTCTCATGGGTAAAGTAACACACCTCTGCAGAGTGTAAAAACTGTAACTTGTTACTCCCTGTTCCGGGAAGGAGCTGCAAACGCGTCGGGAAAGGAACTCCATGAAAGTTCTGGTAAACCCGTGAAGGCTGACGGACATAACTTTTCAGAATAAAAGCAACCTTTTAAGAAATGTTTATGTAAACTTGCATTGCCTACGACCTACGGTTTGTGGCTATAGTTACAGTGCATCAAACACTCCTTTTCTAGTGAATTTGCTGAGTACGCTCGTACTCAAAGTATCTTCTTAACCCTTGCTAGATTCTGAAGCCATTAAGAATATTTCTACATCAAGTTATGCTCCAGGAATCATCAAAAGCTAAGGCTTTTCAGTGAAGTCAAGGAAGTCAACACATTCATCAACTCAAGTGAAGACGAAGTTACGGATTAGATAGGAGTGTAATCTCTAGCCAAAGAACCTATTTCTTTCGTGCTTTGGAATAGCAGCAATGCCAACCTCTTAGCCAGAATACTAGACGCAATAGTATAATTGTTCTTGCGTTATTTATCTTTGATTCTTCTCCGTAAGAAGTTCTTTCTCTCTCTTTAACCTAGAGTGTTCTCTGGATCTTACGTAAAGAGTGAATTGTAACCTTTAGCCATGTATTGGACCCGCTGTGTTCTGTTGTGCCATTTTGATGGATGTAATACTAGTGAACGGTGTTTCATTGGTGTTATGTTAACGACTATAGTATACTACATCATGTAGTGGTATGCTGGGTCAGCGTAGGAAGCAGGTATTTCAAGTTTCAAAAAGAGCTTCCAAAAATTATTGTACTTGTTAGATTTCAGCCCTCATTGCCCCTATCATAAGCATCTTGAAGTGGTTAAGGTTAAAGTGGCAAAGCTGGAGTATATGCTTGACGAAGTATAAGTTGGCAATCTCAAGTCCCTTGAATATGAGAGCTACACCTCATGGATACTCAACTTAGGGCCCAGGCAAGTTCTTGTCACTGTAAGTATTTGCATATCATTGAGAATCGCCAACGGGATACCCCTTGCACATGGTATAGGAGCTTTCCCATAACCACAATGACAAGGCAAGCAGACAATGAGCATCTCAGCAATCTTTTTATTTACCATATGCATAACTTTTTTTGAGGATGCTTCATAGATATCTCACTATGGTGATGCTGCAAGTTTCCTCCATGATTAGGCATGGATTACGCTAACGGCCCAGGCATTTCTCTAACACACAATACAAACTCCATGGACTTACAAGTTCCCACTCCATTTCACACCGGTAACATCCATAGACAAAAGAGCATGATATCAACGGAGTACAGAAGTACAAGTGCAATGTTGAAAACGTTCCCCGTGACAGCATGGTTCTGCTAATCCCAACTTATAAGTTCAAGCATATACAACAAAGTTGTCACAATATTTCAAGTTTATTAGGGGCAAAGAATATACAGTGTGCCATCAAGTTCGTGAGGGCTTTAATCACTAAGTTTTCACATAACAAAATAGTTTTTAATTGGAAGATAGCTGAAAACAAGAATATACTTGGAATGGTGTAACACACCATGCATAGGAGTTTATAGTGGACACTTCGGAATAACTTGGTTTCTTGGGAGTTGGAAGCACGCGTAGAGCTTACTCATACGAGTGGAGGCTAGCAAAAGACTGGGAGCAACCAACTAAGAGAGCATAATGGCCATAATCATGGAGAGCAACAAAGCATTATTAATCAAAGCATAGAGTGGTACCACAAGTCAAGGACTAAATGATCATAGAGGCTAATGGTGACTTGTGAGAGTCATAACATGGTGTGAGCATGTGCCAAGTCAACCCAAACAAAGCATCAAAGGATAATACCGCAATAGTATGCTTTTGTATGCTAAAACAACGCATGATTCTTTCAAGGCACAATAAGCAATCCTAATTTTTTGGAACAAGTCATGCTACAGGAATAATCACTAAGCATAAGGTCAAAACAAGATCTAGCATGACATGCTAAAGTCAAAGTCACAGTCAAAACAAGCTCCCTTTTGTACCACCATAAACATGAAGCTTTCTACTCTTTTCCAACACCAAGAAACTTATTTGACACAACTCACAAAGATAATAATCAATAAAAATCAGTGACATTGTTTCAAAAATCCTCAAAGAAGAACTAAAAAGTTCTAAGCTGAAATCACATGAAAACTAAGGCTAAACGCAGTGCTAGCAAACGTGAACACTCACAAAACAATAAGAGTGAAAACTAGAGTATTGTAGGCAATGGAAATAGAGTGTGTCTCTCTCCACAGGAAGTGTGTTGTGATCCAACAAACTTACTCAAGCAAACTAGGCAAACAAAAACCAAAAACAAAAACTAAGACGCTCCAAGAACAACACAACTGTGCATGAAACAATAAAAACAAAGTGTCTAGAAAGACCTGAGATTTTTATTGATGAAGAAGGGGGTGCCTTGGGCATCCCCAAGCTTTGACGCTTGTACCTCTTGAATATTTCTTGGGGTGACACCGGGGTGGCATCCCCAAGATTGACATTTTGTCCATTCTTCATCTCATTACATCATTCTTTCTCTACACCTTAAAATTTTCCTTCATACAAAACTTCACACAATCTTCATTAGCAACATTAGTGTATTCAAAAGATAATATACCCTTAGGTTTAGCTTTAGAACAGCAAAACTTTCACTAAAAATACAAGATACTGTATCAATTCCTTCAAAAATCTCAATTCACCTGAAGAGAACTCAAAAAGGAATCAATAAGAAGCAAATGCAAATAATGGCAGAAATCTGTCAAAACAGACCAACATGTAGAAACCGATTTTTTCTAAAATCGTCTGTTTCTCAAATCAAAAAGTGTTGAACTAACGAAAGTTAGATAACATACTGGGATATTTATTCATAAATGTTAAGCTCGATCCGAGTTACAGAGACTCCTCAACAATTTTTATGGTAGAGGACAGAAATCTGTTTCGGGACAGCAACTCCCCAAATCTTACTTCCCTCTCATTAGAGGTCATTCTTGGAACAAAAAGCAAATAAAAAGGATAAGGAGAGGTCATTACTGAAGTAATAACTTCCAAGACTCAAGAAAACTCTTGGGTTATCTCCAAACAAGTAATTTTCTTTACCGTCTTTAAGTTAGGCTTGATAGTTTGAGAAGATGCTTACATAAGAAATATGAATTGAGGTAAAAGAGAGCATCAAGAAGAAAATTCAAAACACATTTAAGTCTAACCCACTTCCTATGAATAATAATCTTGTAAATAAACAAGTCATGAAAGCACAAAGCAACAAACATAGGAAACCTAAACAGGTGCAACTTCAAGATTTTCAACATAAAGAGGGGAAACTTAATATTGTTGAGATACATAAGACCATGTTTCCCTCTCTCATAATAACTTTCAGTAGCATCATGAATAAAATCAACAATATAACTATCACATAAAACATTCTTATCATGAGCCACATGCATAAAATGATTATTACTCTCCACATAAGTAGTGGGAGCAAATTCAACAACATAGCTATCACTATTATTCTCATCACCATAATCATCAAATATAGGAGGCATATTGTAATCACAATAAATTTTATCCTCAATAATAGGTGGACTGAAAATATCATATTAATCATTGTAATCATCATATATTGGAGGTAAACTATCATCAAAGAAAATTTTATCCTCTATGCTTGGGGGACTAAAAATACCATGCTCATCAAAACCAGCTTCCCCAAGCTTAGACTTTTCCATAGCATTAGCAAAAATGGTGTCCAAAGAATTCATACTAATAACATTGATATTAGCATGCAAATAAAGTTCCATTGATTTTTTAATTTTCTCTTCAAACACTTCATGTCCTAACTCAAGATAAACACTATAAAGCTCTCTAATTTTGTTGTTGTTTTCCATTAAGCCTAACTAGTGAAAACAAGAAACAAAAAGACAAAATTGCAGAATCTAAAGGAAATAACTTCGAGCACTCACACTGGAGGATGTGAGTACCTTTTACCTTACCTCCCCGGCAACGGCGCCAGAAAAGAGCTTGATGTCTACGCACTTCTATTCTTGTAGACAGTTGTTGGGCCTCCAAGTGCAGAGGATTGTAGAACAACAACAAGTTTCCCTTAAGTGGATTACCCAAGGTTTATCGAACTCAGGGAGGAAGTGGTCAAAGGTATTCCCTCTCAAGCAACCCTGCAATCAAGATACAAGAAGTCTCTTGTGTCCCCAACACACCCAATACACTTGTCAGGTGTATAGGTGCAATAGTTCGGCGAAGAGATAGTGAAATACAAGTGGTAACGGTGCCAGAAAAGAGCTTCTGACTTGTTGACGTGGGGTAACGGTGCCAGAAAAGAGCTTGACGTGGAGGAAATGTAACCTCCCCGGCAAACGGAATAAAGATGGAAGCAAGCAAACAGATGCAACAAATCTAGTAGCAAACGGTATTTCAATGCTTAGAAACAAGTCCTAGGGATCATACTTTCACTAGTGAACACTCTCTCATATAAATATCCTTTCTTCATGATACTACTCTTAACTACTCTTCGGTTGGACACTCTAATCCATGATAGGGCTATAACAGCACACCTCAAAGTCTGCCTTCCCCAATCTAGATAACCCCACACTGTCACCTTGAGCGCTAGATGGTTCCAACAAACACAACAATTTCATAGAGACATCCAACTCCAAATATAACTCATAACAAATATTCAATCTAGCCAAAGTGCCACACACGGTATGCCCGCTGTCACTTTCACACATGTGGGGAAAAGCATAGATCTATTAAAGCATAAAGAGTATTTATGTAGACTCAAGCCTAAGTGCCACCATGGCGTGCACGCTTTCAGTTTCACACACATGGGGAGAGCAGAGATCTAATGAAGCACTTGAGTAGCAAGGTAGATCTACTAGATTACAAAGCTCATGACCACACATGATCATACATAGAGAGATAGATGAACACATAGCTACCGGTAGAGACCTTAGCCTCAAGGAATAACTAATCCCTCCTCATCATGGGAATCAACAATGGTGATGGAGATGGTGGTGGAGATCGATGGAGATGGCTCCGGGGGCACTTCCCCGTCCCGGAAGGGTGCCGGAATAGAGACTTTTTGTCCCCCGAATCTCCCCTTCAGTGGCGGCGGCGCTGCAGAACTTTTTCTGGAAGTATGATTGGCGATCTAGGGTTTTCTCATCGGGGGGATCTTATAGGCGAAGGGGGAGCCCAAGGAGGTGGCCAGAGGGCCCACACCCTCCCCAGGCGCGGGCCAGGCTTGGCCGCGCCTAGGGGGGTCTGGCCACCCTCTGGTGCCTCTCCTTCCCTCCTTCTGGATTCGTGTCCCTCACGGAAAGTTATTTACTTTGGCTTTTGTCCCGTCCAATTCCGATAATATTGATTTTCTGCCTTTCTGGAACCAAAAAGGAAGAAAAAATGCAACTGGCACTATGGAAACTTGTTAATAGGTTAGTTCCAGAAAAGATATAAAAACACCTCAAAGAAAGACAAAGCAAATCAAAGTAGATACTAAACAAGCATGGAACATCAAAAATTATAGATATGTTTCCGACGTGTCATCATACTACTCATATGTAGAATGCATGGGTTACCTGCCATGAGAATATGACAAGTGTTTACGTGAAAGGATGAAAAATAATCGTGTACATGTGTCATCGAAGTTGGCTTCTACTCGATTGCCCATGGAGGACATACAAAAAAACTTTAGCGGGGAAGCTGAGAGTCGCTTGAGTTAGGTGGAGAAGACCGGTGAGCAAGTATTTTTAGACAAACATAGGTGCTACCATGTGGAGATGCAAATTTGTATTCCGGGTCTTCCGTTAATGAAAATGGTTGCAATCATCATTGTATAAATTTCATGCATGTTGTGAAAGATGAGTGTGATAACTTGTTTGGTATCTTGCTCAACACTCCATACAAGATAAAAAATGGCCGAAGGAAAGGCTTCAACAGAAACATGCATGTGTAATACATGCATAGGACATGAGCCTCGGCCAAAACAGACAATGACAAAAGACTACCTTGCCCCTATCTTGTTACACTTTCAAGACATGAGAGGATATAGATTATGCGAGTGTCTGTTTGGTGTCAAAGTGTGTTCATGCTAGTCAGAAAAAGATAAAATAATGTTGTGAAGGATCACAAGCTAATTAGAATGAGGCTTTATGATTTCAGTTAATGATCATACATATCCTACCTATTGCAATCATATGTCTCAGTGAGCCAAGAGTCCACAAGACTATCACCAAACTCTGCATGTGGTTTAACAAGATTGCTCTGAAGTCAATCACATTGGTCGTTCCATGAAACTAGAGCATGAGAATATCATCATAATATGCGAATTGGAGATATATTTTCCTCCATAATTCTTTGGTATCATGGTTCATATCATAATCCATACTATTTTCCTAGAGATACTTGCTCGGAGTTAATGAAACTTGTGTTTTATTTATGATCTATATTTGTGTGTCTAATATGTGCCTAAAATGCGTATACTCCCTCCATCCAGAAATAACTGATTTTGTTTTGTATATATTCAAATGTATCTAGACGCATTTTAGTGTATAGATATATTTAAATATAGACAAACTCAAGTCAGTTATTTCTGAACGGAGGAAGTATAATATATATGTGTTGGTACGATGTGTGCTTCCAAGTAGCTAGGGATACTAAGAGGCAACACTGCTAGTACTTCCATACTAGAAGGAATTTTTAGGACTGCCGACAGTTTTGACCCCACCACTAAGGAGCACGGTGTAAGGGCATCCACTATGTAGTTCACAAGCTTTTCTATAAGGAAAAAAGTAGTCCTGATGGACTTTAATATACATAATGAAAGCTATCTAAAAAATAAAAACCTTAAAAGTCACCCTTAAGCTTATGTTTAGTTTATAAGTATTAAAATATTGATATCTACTACATATAGCAATAAAAACAAATTTTAATCACAAGACTATGAGAAGGTATGTGGGTTCTATCTTATTAACAAGTTTGACTAGATAGATTGTGATGCAATCAACTAGCTTATGGTATAACAAGTGGTTCTCATCTTAAAGATAGATTTGGCCATATATATAGGTAATGCCCTAAGTAACCACCGAGCAGTAGACACTACCAGCCCATCGGTGGTGACTTCCTCAATGTGTGCAAGTCCTAGTAGATGGAAGAGCATAAGCATACATGACACTATGCCTCAGTTAGATATTCTGTTGTACAAGCAAACAGACATGTTTACCATAGTAGTATATAGTAACTTCACGGAAAGTTATTTCCACTCCCAAAACTAGTACTCCCTTCACTTAAAAAATACAAGTTTTACAAAAACTAAAAACAATTTTGAACATAGTAAATGTTGTATCCTACAAGCGTGTGAAATCACAACCCGAAATTCTTTGTATTGTTGGCTATAGCAAAATGACAAAGTTAGATAAACTTTAGAGTTGTGAACATATGCATATTCAAATCAATACTTCTATCATTTTTTGTAGCACATAATCCAAAGTATTTCAAATCTATATTTTGCATGTTTGTGAGATACATCGTAGGATATATACAAATTCATTTTCGTTTTTTTAATAGATGGATCATTGGAGCTCGGGAGCCAAACATCTCCACTCATAACTTTATTGTTATAGTCCTAGTAGAGGGAAGAGCATGAACATATATGCCCTCATCTCAGTTTGATGACTTTGACAAATTTTCCCAATGAAAATGTCCATGAATTAACCAGATAAAATATCCATGATAGGACAAGAAAAATATATAGTTCGTGAACTACAAGTATTATGCTACATGAAGTATATTATGTATAAAACGCATCATAAAAGATACCACATTATGAGGACGAGAATAATTTATTTTAGGAAGAGATGCTAGGTCAACTAGTTGGGAGATTGGATGTACAAATCCAGCATCTGATTAAATCCTAACAAACGGTGGACCAAAGTTTCTATTTATAATTGAGGACCATACTATCCTGGTACTCGTGCCACTTATCGTGGGTACCAGGTTTTGTCTTTAACCGGGATTAAAAAAATTGATACTCATTGTTAATGGTCTTGTGCCCTCGAGTTGGTGTAGGGGCTGGGGAAGTGAAATCTTCCCCCATCTTTAGGTGAAATCTTACTTGAAACCTCTCATGTGGGTGTGTCAGTATGCACCAGAAGGCCCTGGCCGCCCCCTTATATATGCCCCCTCCACCTCCTCTTCTCTTGTCGTTGTCGAGGTCATCAGAGGGAATTGCCTGTGTGGAGTGATGGTGGCGGAGTCTGCACCGGTCTCGTCATCGGCAATGTCGCAGCCTGGCGGCGGCCGGCGGAGCTTGGAGGATCATGGTGGCAGGTGGAGGACGAAAGGTAGCGATGGCTGACAACGTCGAAAACGTATCTATAATTTTTTATGTTCCATGCTTGTTAGTATCTACTTTGCTTTGCTTTTTCTATACTTTGAGGTGCTTTTTACATGTTTTTTGGTACTAACCTATTAACAAGCTGTCACAGTGCCAGTTGCCTATTTTCTGTTGTTTTTGGTTTCAGAAAAGCTAGTAAAAAATATTCTCGGAATTGGACGGAACAAACGCCAAAGTCAATAACTTTCCGTGGGGAACAAGAAGTCCAGAGGGGAGACGGAGAGGTGTGCCAGGGCGAGAAGCCCCCGATGCAGAAACCCTAAGTACCCGATCAAATCTCCATGAAATCGTCTGTAGCCGCCGCCTCCATCGTCCCTAGATCGGGGGGATCTGAAGTTCTTCCCAGTACCCTGCCGGAGGGGAGATCATCTCGGAGGCCTTCTCTCAGGTATGATGCGTGAGTAGTTCCACCTTGGACTATGGGTCCATGTAGTAGCTAGATGGTTGTATCTCCTCCTTTGTGCTTTCATGTATAGATTTTATGAGCTCCGTTCATGATCAAGATCTAATCTATTTGTAATCATGCATATTGTGTTTGCGGGGATCCAATGGATATTGAGATTCTTATGTTGGTTTGATTAATGGTTTTGTCTTTATGATTCTATCATGTTGTGTTATTTGTGATCTTGCATGCTCTCCGTTGTTCATAGCTATCTTGGCCAAGTAGTTGCTAGTGACTCCAAGAGGGGGTATTTATGCTCGATAGTGGGTTCATGCCTCTAGTTTCCAAGGGAAGTGATAATAATCTCTTCGGTTGTAAAATGTGATGTTGCCACTAGGGAGAAAACAACGGTCTCTTGTTCATGGAACATGTGGAATGTTTATCTTACACACTTTGCTTAAAGTAGTTGTCTGTTGCTTGCAACTTAATACTGGAGGGGGTTCGGATGATAACCTGAAGGTGGACTTCTAGTCATAGATGCAGTTGGATGGCGGTCTATGTATCTTGTTGCATTGTTATGCCTTGCTCAGTTCCTGTCAATTGCCCTGCTGTAATTTGTTTACCCTTTATGCCATGTTGTTTATCTAAGGAGAGAACCTCTAGTGAACTATGGACCCCGGTCCAATCTTTACCATTTATATATCTTCCACTGTTACTTGATTACTTGATGCAAACCATTACCTTCCACACCATACGTTTAATCCTTTGTTACAACAAACCGGTGAGCTTGACAACCTCACTAATTCGTTGGGACAAAGTCTTGAGTTTGTGTTGTGCAGGTTTCCACGTTGCTTGCAACACCTTTGAGACGTTTTATTCCTCCTTCCGGTTCGATAACCTCGGTCTCGACTGAGGGAAACTTGTTGTTGTACTCATCACACCTTGCTCTTGGGGTTCCAACGAAGTGTCCCACGTCAACACTAGGTGGACGCATCAACGGCTTGGCGGAGCCTGATCTAGGTCTGGGCCATAGTGGTTGCACGTACTCCATCTAGGCTTCTCCATCGATGGGACGCGACACTCTTCGTGCTAGGATCATATCATGAGGACGTCTAGAAAATCATACTCGGGCATGACAGTGGTGGCCTCCTCCTTCGCCGGAGTTAGTTGACCAGCCGGTTGTGGTGGATCCTTGATCCCGCATCTGGCCTGGCAACGAGTTGGGGAGACGAGCCTATCGGTGAAAACCGAGCTCCGACTTCGGTCATGACGAGAGATAGCGGCGTCTATGCATTGTTACATTGTTGAAGGCATCATTGTTGCATCCATAGTCTACTCACTCATGATGCTCGGGGGGCGGGGGGGGGGGGGGGGCAGATTTGGGTATAATGGATCTGACAATGTCGGCACTTTGGTGTCATTCTCCATCATGAGGGTATTGTTTTTGGAGCAGTTGTTGGATGGAGGAGGCAAGAGGTGGAGTGGTATTGCATCTACCACATCAACATCAGCAAGCAGTCTCGCCTATTGGCACAATGGGGTCTCGGGCTCTCGGTGATGGACACACACAGAGGTGACGCAATCTGACATTGTGGTGGCGTCAATGGCAGGCCAGACAAGGTCATTACTTTGATCCATGTCCTGAAAATGGGTCAATGGAAGATGGCAGGGACTTTAGCGTGTGCGCTGAGAGTCTGCTAGACCAGTTTGTGCTCCCGGCGCTCCCGGCTCGCCGCTGAGCGGTTTGGTGTGGCATCGATTTTTACGATGATGTGCGTAGGTGTGAGGTGAGATGATGGCCCCGACATGACTACCCCCTTCACCAAGATTGCACATCAAGGTTGTAGGTGCTGGGACGGCTTTCGTTTAGTGAGGTGGCTTCAGGTTGATCTCTCTATTTTTCCTTTTAAAACTATGTTAAATCATAAATACAAGACTGTGTGTGTACCGTTTTGATGCGGGGACCGACAGTATCACCTCCATTTCGAAAAATTAGGACGAGTACATCACCCATGAATGTTAGACCAGTTTAATGTTAGTTGAGTTTATACATTTTAGGAGAGTTCCATTTAAACCAAAAGTTCACGAACTTTCGAGACCAATGGCGCCATTCTTTACATCTCAAACGTACAAACTAGCAGCTGATACATCAACCTAAAGTAGACAGCTCCAAATTTCAGAGAAATTAAACCTTTGATTAAGCAAGAAAATCATGCAACATCTTTCTATTTTAGGTAGGCGATTATACATTTAATTTCAACGCTCTGACTTGGTTAGAGGAATAAATACTTCACTAGTTAAGCATGGAACTTGCATGTGGACCGAACTGGGTTAGTCAAGCAAACCGAGATGGGGCAATCATAAGAAAACCCAACGGACCTAGTAATATTGAATTGAACCGAGAGATTTGCTAGGCCGTCCTTATCATTACAAATGTTTTTTTCTGGGGGCGCAGGTAACTGGCATGATCTTTTTAGGACGTGGAGAATCTGGTTAACAAAGAAATGAATCTGGTCAAATATTATTTTAGTTTTCATATGGTTTGGTTCAGGAGTAAAAATATTCATGGACAATGGAGTAAATAGAAAAATAAATTGACTTTGAAATAGATGCAATGAGCTGCCAACCACTAAGTCATATCTTGTGGCAACAAGCGAAGGACGATGAGAAAGAAAGAACAATTTAATCACGGTGCTGATTCGGACCTCAAAAACTCCCAAAAACTGCTGGTGGTAATAGAAATTCTTTGAGAAGCTCTAGTTACATGTATTAACCGACTCAGAAAAAGTTGACATGTTGAGTTCTAGCGTTCTAATCCTGCAACCAAAAAATTTGAGCCCTTCTATAGTATTTGTGAAGCTTTAATTAAGGAAACCCACAATAGTGATATTTTAGGAGTGCCAAATTGGACAAACACTAAGGCCTCCTATAGGATTAGTTTACATAGGAACTCTCTAGTTCATTTTCGTAGGAAACTTTGTATGTGGTCAAACATCTTGGTAAAAATGCTTTGCTGCAATCAAACAACCATGTGTGAGATAAATTTACTGTATAATACCTATAGATAAACATAGCTATATGGTTAGGATTCAGATAGACATATAGCGTCAATCCAGGCAGGCATGCTATCACATCATGCATGACGCTATATGTCGCTAGCCAGTAAGCAAGTGTACCGCATAATACCTTTAAATTAATCTTTCAGCTTACCGGTGTTCTGCTTTGGACGCAAAAGTTTGTTGGTCCCTCAAGTAATGATCTAATCAGTGGGTTCTAAAAGCTGAGTTTTTCTCTCTCAGCCGCCCGCGCTTCTGACCTAACCGCCGCTAATACCTCCGCCCTTCTTCATGTTACAATTGCGACAAGAAGATAACGAAGAACGAAAACGAAAAATACAGCAAGGGGACACAGATTTAACGTGGAAAAAACTCTTCAACAAAGAGAGGAAAAAACCACGGGCGCCAGCCAGCGAAACTTCACTATATCGAGTAGTATTTACAAACGCCGAAAATTTCACAGATGCAACTCATCCCAACCGGCGGCTTACAAGGGGTTTATATATCGGTGGAAACCTAGGTCTTCGACGATCCATACCGTACCGCGGGGGCTTACAAGGGGTTTACACTCGACCCAAGCCTCCGGGGACGGGCCTCGCTCCACTCGTCAGAAGTTGGCCTATACTTTGTAGAATTTGGATCAACATATAACAAACTCCACCTTAAGACAAATTCCTCCTTGTAGCATCAAATAAAACAAAGAAAATACTTTCATCGTCAATAGCCACTTGGGCTAATCAGTTAAACCAACTAAGTTCGAGCAAAGCTCAAACTTAGCAACAGGAACAGGTTTAGTCATCATATCAGCAGGATTATTATGAGTGCTGATCTTGCATACCTTTAATTTACCTTAATCAACAATGTCTCTAACAAAATGGTACTTGACATCAATGTGCTTAGTTCTCTCATGGAACATCTGATCTTTTGTAAGGTATATGGCACTTTGACTGTCACAAAACAAAGTAATACAAGAATCATCTCCACAAAGCTCAGCAAAAAAACATTTCAACCAAACAGATTCTTTGCAAGCTTCAGCAATAGCCATGTATTCGGTCTCAGTAGTAGATTGTGCAACAACAGCCTGACCCAAGCCTCCTCCAACGGGTCTCGCTCCACTCGTCAGAAGTTAGCCTATACTTTATAGAATTTGGATCAACATATAACACTTCATACGTCGGTTCCCTCTCCTCCGACTGATCTTGCCGGCCCTTCATTCAACGACGAGATCTTCCCGATGTCAATGGTGGTGTTGTAAAATTAAAGTTTTATAGGTACAATTTTTCAGATCTTGATTCGCCATATCGATCCTAGATTTTTTTTCTCATGGTTGCTGCGAGGAGGATTATCCTCTCAATATTTGTCTCAGTTTCTACATCCTTGAAAATAGAAATTCGTATTCTCGACTCCCCTGCGACGTCGACTAGGCTGTTTGGTTTCTTTTCCCTGAAATACTAGTAGTGGTACTCTTGCCTATGTTGATGGATTAATCAAATGGTTGTGCGCGTGCACGTAGCTTAACAGTGCGGCTATGGAAGAATTCTCGTTATTTATAGGTCATAGAATAAGAAGATTTTGAAGATTTTCGAGATTTGCTCGTTTTCTTTTAGATTTTATTTTATAATTATTGAAGACAGTTTATATTTTTTTGAAAAGAGTATATATTAATATCATAGAAGAAGACAGTTTATGTTTTTTTTAGACAGTTTATGTATTTCTACCATGTGCTATTTGTTAATATAAATATATGTAGTATTGATTGTAAAAAATACATACGGTATATTGTGTAAGTTCAAATTCGTTTCTCGAAATGGTTTTGACTGGACAAAATGGTTCGAGACCAACATGTGGCACCTACATATATGCCACATTCTTCATGTATCAACCATGACACAACAGTATTTTGCATGAAAAATGAACCGATATTATTCATACATGTCCAACTCATTTTTATCTCGAAAAGGAGGGTCAGACCCGAGAGCGGGTGATTCTAACATGCATGCTAGGTCACGTGCATGTCTGTGTTGTCGATTTGTGATGATGGTCAAAGATTTTATTGGTCAAAATTGATAATCAAAGATTTTTTTAAACTATGTATATGCCTAATAAACTATAACAGGAGGAGTATTATAGTACTTATTAAAAGCGACGAAGGGTAAAGCCAACTGCTTTTAGAAATGAGGGACGAAAACCTACGGTCATCATCCAAAAGTACAGATTTCATCTGCTTTGTTGTCCAAGTGATGTCAACATGTAACCAAGAAGCTCATGCGTCGTTGTCTCCACATCACCGAACCACCTTGTACACAAAAATTATGAGAAGAAAATCAGAGAGAAGAATCTGATCGAGTACATGCGTTGCATGGAGGGATCATTTCAAGGCTCAGGTTCAGGTGCTGATAATTCGCATCTGACCTAAGAGACAAAACTATATTAAATTGGGAAGTTGACTTAAAACCATTGACTTAAGCCGGCCGGCTGTTGATCTGGCCGGTAATGTCACTAGAGTCGTGCCCATATTTCCTACTGGTCAATTTATTATTCATATGATTGCATAGTTGACATATGAATGTATATGTCGGCAAGACGAAATTCGAACTACAGTATATAACATGTAACAAGTGATTTCAGGAACATGGCATGGAGATTTGCTAGGCCGCCCTCATCTTTAGGTGCATTCATCTCTGTACTTTCTACACTGCAAATATACACACAGGTGCCTAATCTCTCAGTCCGTAAATAAGTGTACATCTAGTTTTTGCCTAAGTCAAACATAATCAAATTTGATCAATTTTATAGAAAAATATAGAAACATATATTACATCAAATTGACATATTATGAAACTAGATTTAAAAATAAATCTAATGGTAACAATTTAGTATCATAAATATTTATATGTTGTTCTAAAAAGTTAGTCAAACGTAGTAAAGTTTGACTTAAAACAAGGCTAGAGTACACTTATTTGCGAACGGAAGGAGTACTAGTGTATATATGGATACGCAATCTGTTTCTTTAGGCAGCGCAACAGCATCAATGGTGGTCGATCTGGCCAAAGTTTGGTTATTTTGGACCAAGTTTACTTAAAAGTCAAACGGTTGATGAGAACAAAGATGGGTGTGATGACTACAATCGTATACGTATCATATAACATATCATATCATATTACACCTCTAATAGTCACCAGTGACACCGTGCATAGTCAACTTCATTTCTTTTTGTCATGTCAGTATCTCACATATGTGATATCGTGGTACCGTTGTTTTTTCTTTGTTTTTTCTTCGTCTATATTTTACCACACACTGGCACAAACCTTTTCATGGCAATTAGCAAGATGAAAAACTAATTCAGAGAATAATATACAGATATATACATCTAACATAATAGACACTGCTTTGTGTAGATACCCTACACCTAAAAACAAGTCTAAACATGCATATAGATAAATCCATGTCAATTAACTTGAAACAGATGAAAGCAAACGTCAGAATGACCTATAACCTCCAGCGGCCAGCCTAATCAAAACCACATCAGCATACATGGAAATGGCCCAACAAATAGTGATATTTTGGGATAATAATAACTTGTATTGATTTGAACAATAGTATAAAGATATATAGGAGAGAGGAGGAGCCGGCCATATCGACTTAGGCTAGGTCCTAGTTCAAATCAAACACAACTTTAATACCTCCCCCCCCCCCTGCAGTGTCAACGTCGGGCGCCACGGTTGAAACTGGATCGAATATCTATAAATGTTGTAGTGGAGAGACCCTTGGTGAAGATATCTACAAATTGTGCGCTGGTCGAAACATGAAGAACTCGAACCTCGCCGAGAGCCACCTTTTCTCGAACAAAATGAATATCAATCTCTATGTGCTTGGTGGGACGATGTTGAATCGGATTAGAGGCCATGTAGATTGCTGACATGGATATACCCCACGGGTGCACAATATTGGCATACCTGGTCCAGTCCAAGGAAGGCCCACGTCAAGACACGCGACCCATGAAGACTTCGGGTGGCCCAAGCCCATGACATTTTCGACTCCTTGGAGGAAAAGTCTAGATTAGGTAGAATTTCAAAAGGGAACAAACCCTAATTTGTAACCGACTCGACCTAAGCCCGGGACATGCCTATCTATATAAAGGCCAGAAGGGTATGGTGAGAAGGATCCTCTTCCACCATAGCATATGCACACATCTTGCCAGATTGCATCTGCGAACCCTTGTAATCTTCGGTTCCACCATAATCAAGAGGAGACAAGCAGGAGTAGGGTTTTCCCTCCGGAGGTAAATTCCGTGTCCCGCATTGCTTGTCTGTTAACCGTTCCGCGACTTCCAGCATCCCCATCTTCTCCAAAACCCAAGTCTATAACAATGGGCATTGACGAGATCGTACCTCGACAATTGGCGTCGTCTGTGGGAATTGGGGACGCTGATTGTGCGATCGTGACGGTTCCATCCGGAGCGATCTACAACTCATCGAAAACGGAGAGTCACATCCTCTTTGGCGCCTTCGACTTCACCGCCCACTCAACGGCCACCATGAAGGATTTCGAGTCCGTCGGCGATGGTCTCGAGATGCTATTAGGGAGCTTCTGCTTCCAGGTGGGGCAGACCGGCACCCTCCGCCATCCAGAACAGGTGCCACCACCATCCATCAGGTCCGCTTCGTGGGTCCCACCTATCGGCGCGTTACACGCGTCGACGCTGACAGACGAGTCAGATGACAGCAGCAGCTGCAACTCAGATATGTGTGGCCCTTCCTCAGATGAAGGAACTTACGATTCCGGATCCGAAAGTTGCGGCAGCAGCGATCCAATCTACGTGCGCTACCTATGCGTCGTCGTCATCAACAACGTGACGGACCTGCCGCCAGGTTCGAGTGCGCAGCAAACACCCTACCCCCCTCTCAACCCGCAAGATGGGAACGAAGGAAATGGGGGAGATCCGTCTAACAGGCCCAACGAAGGAGATGCTCACGCCTACAACAAGATTAACCTCAACGGGGAGATCTTAGTGGAAAGGATTGAGAAAAATGACTGCTTCTTTCATGATGATGACCTATAGTGGTAGAGTCACTGTCTTTAATTCTTTGCTTACCTCAATTGCCATGTTTCCCATGTGCTCTCTGAATATTCATTCAAAAATTATTGACCATGTGGAGAAAATCAGGAGACACTGTCTATGGAATAAGAAAACTAAGGATGGTGAAAAGTGTCATTCCTTAGTGGCATAGGATAAGATGTGTAGGACAAAAAATAAAGGAGGTACTGGTATTCTAAACTTAAAAATACAAAATCAAGCCCTGTTACTGAAGCATCTTCACAAATTTTATAATAATATTGACACTCCTTGGGTGACACTTCTCTGGAAAACCTATTATCATGATAAGATTCCACATGTTGTGGCTCCCTATGGGTCTTTCTGGTGGAAAGATATTGTTAAACTTATGCCAATATTTAGAGGAATTACTTCTTGTCAGATTGGTACTGGTGAGGCTATGTTATTCTGGAAAGATGACTGGCTGGGAACAACTGCAACTAAAAAATTTACAAGAGCTTATTCATATGCTTTAAGTGAAGATCTGTCCGTTAAATCCTTCTTATTGGCCACTAGCTTATCTGCCAAATTTTTCCTTCCTGTATCCCTTGAAGCATTTGAAGGAATTAAGCAGCTTCAACAGGAGGTCAAAAACACTGATATTGAAGGGGGACCTCAGGATCTTTGGATCTATGTTTGGGGCTCTGACTTTTATTCTTCTAAGAAATATTATGAGTTCTGTTTCAGGAATATTAAGCCTCATGCTGCTTTTAATTGGATTTGGAAATCCAAATGCACTCCAAAAGTTAAGTTCTTCTGCTGGCTTCTCTTCTCAGATAGGCTGAATACCAGGAATTTATTAAAAATGAAGAATATGTTATTACAATCAGGATATAGATGCATCATGTGTACAAATCCTCTTGAAGAAACAGTGGAGCATCTTTTCTTCCATTGCCCTTTCAGTAAGGATTGTTGGAATAAATTGGGGATGTCTTGGCACAATCAAGGTAACAGGTTGAACATAATCTCTGAGGCTAAAGAGAACAGAAACTGTAATATGTTCATCGAAAAATTCATGTTTGGAGCCTGGAATATTTGGAAGGAGTGGAAAAATTTATGCTTCAAGGACATTATTCCCACAGCCCAAAACTGGAAAGCCAAGTTTATTGAAGATTTTGGTCTTCTCGTGCATAGAACCAAGGAGGATTTACATCCTTTTATTCATAGTTTTGTAGCCTCTTTGTAATCTTTATGTTCTTCTTTCTCTTTTTTGTTCTTGGATGCCTCCTTGGCACCTCCCTTCATGTAAGTCCCCAGTTTTTATAAGTAATTGAAGAAAAGAAGGCAGTAGGGCTTTTCCCCTACTGTCATGAGGTTCAAAAAAAGGAAGGCTGGCGCCAAGCACGCGAAGCCATGGCAGGCAACATCATCCTACCTGTGAATGCTTCGCGGGATCTACTGATGGCCTACCATCTCCTCCTCATCGACGAGCATAACCGGCAGGTGAAGCTGATGGAGGAGCTCGACAAACGTAAGAAGGCAGCTTTGGAGTCTAGCGCGCGGCGAGCTGTGCTCTCCGCCGCTGGCGGCTCTAGTTCGCACGGCAACAACGCCAACAAGCACCACTCCCGCACGGAGCACATTGATCCTGCCGCGAGACGCAAGGTCACCAGAGCCCTCAACACGTCCTTCATGACGATGGACGCAAACGGCAACGTCATGCCAAAAACACTGCAGGCCGCAATCATGGCGGCTACCACTTATATCGCATCCCATCCGCCTCTGGTGGGCAACCCGAAGAGTGCCATGCACAAGTCGGAGCTAGGAGGCCTCAGACTCGTCGGAGCTGCGCTCCACAACGAAGCTCCTGCGGAGCCAACGAAAAAAGATACGGTCAGATTCACCCGCATACCTACTCCCTCATCCGAGGAGGACAAGCACGATCTACCCCGACGTTGCATGAGCCCACAGTGCCGCAGCAGTGAATATGATGCTCGCAACGAGCTCACCCAATGCAAGATCGACAAAGCACGTGCTAAACACGCGTGTTCAACCGAATCCAACGAGGAAGACGGCGAGGAGCTGTGAGGAGCCAGATGCTTCAGTAGATCCGTACGGCGAACGCAGATGCCAAAAATTTCAAGCTCCCTTTAGACACTCCGAAGTTCGACGGCACGCGGGACCCAAAGGCCTGGCTCAGCGACCACCTTTCATCCGTCAAGCTGCACGGCGGAAACAGGAACACAGTCTTACAATGCCTTCAGCTGCAGCTCATAGGCGCAGCTAGGATCTGTCTTAGCAGCCTGTCCTCCAGATCCATCCGAAGCTGGGAGGAGCTGGCATACAGCTTCATCCGCAACTTTAAGGGAACCAGCAAGAGACCATCCTCGATCGAGGAACTGCGAGCCTGCACCTAACGCACCGGCGAGTCCATCCGCTTGTACATACTTCACTGGTCCCATATCAAAAATTCCATCACACATATCTCCGAAGAAAGGACAATCGACGCCTTCAAGGACGGTGTCAAACGTCTAGATTTCAAGGAAGAACTAGGGCGTGTCAAGCCCAAGATGCTCGACCACCTAATGGACATTACCAACAGATGGGCAGATGGCGAGGATTCCGTCACCCGAACGCATTTGGATGATGATGACGACTGCAGCCGCAGGCAAGAGCGCCGCAACAAAAGAAGATCGCGCGTCTACGATGACCGCAATAGAGTCGACATGGTCGCGGCTGGATATGCCGACCGACGCAACGACGGCAATCGCAGCAGTGGATACCGCGGAGGCAACTACCGCGACGGAGGGCGACCCACACAAATGTGGTAACTTCACAGCCACGACGACGAGCCTTCGGCATACGACAAGTTTTTTGGTCCTTGCACCATCCACTTCTACATCGACAAACATGATGGTAAGAAGAAGGCCAGCCACATGCTCAAGGACTGTCGCGAGTTTCAGAAGCTCAGCGAGGATCTCACCCAAATGCGACGCTAGATCGTGAACCTTAGATTTGGGCCCGCACCCGTACCAGGTGACATCACCCACGGAGCTCCTCCACCACCACTCGTCGGACCGTCGCAGCCGGCGATAGCAGCAGCACCAGATAACGGTGCGGGAGGGTACCTGCCACCAAAAGGGTCCCTGATGATCCAGAAGGGGAGCCCAACCAACAGGGTGCAGAAGAAGATCACCAGCCAAGTTAGCCTGGCCGTGACCTCCCCACCGGCCATCCCTGACTACCTCAGTGGCTCGGAGTCCTGCATCACATTCGATTGTTCGGGTCACCCACGCCAGATTCCTCGCCCCGGTCATGCTGCCCTGGTGCTCGAAGCATAGATCAGAGGGTTCGAGATGATCCGCGTCTTCATGGACGGCGGCAGTGGCATCAACCTGATTTTTGCCAGCACACTCATAGCGATGCGGATCCCGTTGTGCAGCCTAGAACATTGAGACATAATGTTCCATGGCATAATCCCAGGGAAGGGCATATACCCCCTGGGAAAGATATGGCTCGACGTCATCTTCGGCCAGCCCGAAAACTTCAGGCGCAAGCGGCTAGAGTTCGAAGTGGTGGACTAGCCATCATAGTACCATGCCATCTTCGGGCGCGTGGCATTCGCACGATTCCTGGCAGTACCACACTACGCGTACCTTCTACTGAAGATGCCAGGACCTAGGGGCATCATCACCGTCCAAGGAAGCTTCACCCGATCCGACCACTGCGACATAGACTTCAACAGAATCTCTTAGTCGTTCGGCATGCAGGAGGAGCTCACAAGGCTTCGAGAGGTGACAGACAACGGGGCACCCCCAGTCACCAGGAAAAACGCACCTGACATGTCATTCGACTCCACAGTCAACACAAAGAAGGTGCAAGGCCACCAGACGAATGCCTCAAAGATGGCATTGATCAACAATGACCTCAGTCCCACATAGGAAGGCGCGCTCGTCGAATTCCTCCGTGAGCGCCGGGAATTTTTCACCTGGTGTCCTGCGGACATGCCAGGAGTTCCCAGGGAATTCGCCGAGCATGCACTCAACGTGTCTCTGGATGAGAAGCTCGTCAAGCAGTCAATCTCACGACTGTCCGAACCAAGAGCTGAAGCTGTTGGAATGAAAGTCAACAGACTACTCGATGCCAACTTCATCCGAGAAATCAAGGAGAGCGAGTGGCTGGCCAACACCGGGCTGGTCCCCAAAAAGGACACGGACATCCTGTGGACGTGCGTGGACTTCACATCACTCAAAAAGTACTGTCCCAAGGACCACTTCTCTCTACTGCGGATTGATCAGATCATCGATTCGACTACAGGATGCGAGAAACTCTCCTTCCTTGACGCCTACTCAGGCTACAACCAGATTCGGCTGAAGGTCGAAGATCAGGAGAAAACAGCGTTCATTATGTTGTTTGGAGTGTTCTGCTACAACACCATGCCCTTCGGACTAAAGAATGCAGGTGCCACATATCATAGGTGCATGCAGGCGTGCCTGAAGAACCATATCGGTCGCAACATCCAAGTCTATGTCGACGACATAGTAATCAAGACCAGGGAGGCCAAGACGCTGATCGACGATCTCCACGAGACGTTCGACAACCTTGATCACTACAAGATCAAGCTAAACCCAGAAAAGTGCACCTTCGGCATACCATCTGGCTAGTTACTTAGCTACTTCATCTCCCAGAGGAGGATTGAAGCGAATCCGAAGAAAATCAGGGCCATACTATCCATGGAGAAGCCGAAGAACCTCAAAGGTGTCCAGCAGTTGGCTGGGCGGATCGCGGCGCTGAGTAGATTCATCAGACAAGTTCGAGTGGACACCCGAAGCAGACGACGCTTTCGAGGACCTCAAGCGGCTGCTCTCCACCTCGCATGTCCTGGTCACGCCAAAGGAGCGGGAGCCTTTGTTGCTATACATCGCAGCTACACACCAGGAGGTAAGCACCATCCTCGTGGTCGAGCGACCCGAAGATGGCAAGACCCACGGGGTCCAACGCCCAATCTACTACCTCAGCGAGGTACGGACTCCAACAAAGCAGAGGTACCCTCACTACGAGAAGCTCGCCTATGGTGTATTCATGAAGGCTCGCCGGCTGAGCCACTACTTCTAAGATCATCAGATCATGGTCATCAACGATGCCCCACTATCAAACATCCTGAACAACCCTGAGGCCACGGGATGTGTAGCCTTATGGGGCATCAAGTTGTCCCCTCTAGACATAGCCTACGAGTCAAGTCCATCAAATCTCAGGTCCTCCCTGACTTTCTCGTCCACTGGATGGAGATCTAGCTGCCAGATACTCTCGACATGTCACAATCACGGACAATGCACTTCGACGGCTCCAAGCGTGAGGCTGGAGCAGGGTCTGGCATCATACTGACGTCCCTATAGGGCTACAAGATGAAATACGTCCTTCGGATGAAATTCCGCGCCTCCAACAACGAGGCTGAATACGAGGCCCTCATCCACGGCATGAAAATGGCCAAAATCTATGGCGCAACGTGTCTCATCATCTACAGTGACTCGAATCTTGTCGTCTAGCAAAACAATGAACGAGTGCGACGCTCATAGCGCCAACATGATCGTGTACCGTGCGCTCTACAACTCACTCGAAGGAGACTTCGACGGTTGCGAGCTTCGACACATCGATAGAGAGAGCAACGAAGAAGCTGGCAGGGTCGCCAACATCGGCTCCACCTGCGCACAGGTGCCACCAGGCGTGTTCCTCGAGCAAATATTTGCACCCTCTATCAAGAGGAAATTCCCAAAAGGTTCATCCGAAGAAGAAGAGCACTCAGGGGCTGCGCCACCCGAAGGACATGAAGGACCCGAAAAGCTCGACACCGAGGCCGAACTGGTCAGCATGATGCAGGTCATGGCGGTTGAAGAGACATGGACGCAGCCGTACCTTCGGTACCTAATAAACAACCACTTGCCTAACGACCCGACAGATGCCCAGCGCATATCTCGCCGATCAAAAGCCTTCACCATAATTAACGGGAAGTTGTACAAGCGCAGTATTTCAGGTGTGCTCCAATGATGCGTCACCATCGGTGACTGCAAAAGCATCCTCCAAGACATCCATGAAGGTATCTGCGGCCACCATGCAGGCAGCCGCTCCCTAGTCGCCAAAGCTCTATGAGCTGGATTCTACTGGCCAACCACCATGAACGGCGCCAAGGACATCGTCCAGAGGTGCAACGCCTGTCAGAGATACGCGGACAAGCCACACACACCAGGATCCGAGCTGAGGCCCATACCGTTGGCCTGTCCCTTCGCCCAATGGGGCCTCGACATGATCGGCAAACTGCCAAAGTCCTCGCCAGGAGGCCACGTCTTCCTCCTGGTCACAATTGACAAATTCACAAAGTGGATCGAGGCCATGCCTGTCACCAACCAAAGCGGCAAAACTGTCGTCAAATTCTTCGAATCCATTGTCTACAGGTTCGGCGTGCCTCATAGCATCATAACGGACAATGGCTCGAACTTCATCTCGAAGGAATTTCAAGCCTTCTGCGGGAACCTCGGCATCAACAAATCCTACGCCTCAGTGGCGCACCCACAGACCAACGGACAGGTCGAAAAGGCCAACGACCTCATAGGGAATGGCATCAAAAAGCGCCTATTATCCCCACTCGAAAGGCTTGCGGGAGCTTGGGCAGGTGAGCTACCCTCCATCCTCTGAAGCCTGCGCACAACGCCAAACATCTCAACCGGCTACACACCCTTCTTCATGGTGCACGGAGCCGAAGCCGTGCTTTCTGCTGAGGTACGCCACAAGGCCCCACGGGTCGTCGTCTACAGCGAAGCCGAATCATCGACCGCAGTCGAAGACGCCATCGACACACTCAATGAGGCAAGCGACATCGTCGCGGCTCGCTCAGTGGTCTATCATCAGAGCCTTCGCAACTACCACAGCCATCAGCTACGCCCAAGGTCCTTCGTCGAAGGAGACCTCGTCTTGCGACTCAAGCAAGAATGGCCCAAAAAGCTCGAGTCACCCTAGGAAGGACCCTACATCGTCACCAAAGTAATCCCAGGTGGAGCCTATCGTCTCATGGACGTCGCATCAGGAGTCGAATACTCCAACCCCTGGAACATCGCACAACCGTGACACTTCTAACCCTAGTTACCATTTACTTTCAATAAGGCTACTCAGCCCAGGCTACTCAGCCGAACAATGTACCTCCTCGCTTGCTATGAATAAAAGCTAAGTTCCTTGGCCCAAATATCCTTTTTCTTTTATATTATTTCTCGCTAAACACGCTCGGGGGATACGCCTCACCCGACGACCTCGTCGATTGAAAACAAACGCATGCAACCCGAGTAGCTGACCACATTAGGATAACTAAAGGAACATGCAAATTACAAAGCACCTCGTGCCAAATATACACATAACACTTAAAAAGGGCAGTATGAGCCCACTCGAATAAATACAAATTTTACATCACCTTGTTTTCTTTACAGGATCTAATGGTTTTGGAGCATAACATTTGCCTGCTGCTCAAACAAATCTACAATTTCTTCAGCGTGCTGAGCCACAGCCGCGTAATGAGGGTACATTTCCCATAAGCTGCCATCTGGTCGAAGAGGCGGTCCAGTCGCCACCTCCGCAAGATTGACATCATGATGATGCAACCGAACAAGAGACAAGGCAGCCTTCACCCCAGCAATCAACTAATGTCGCGCCAACTCCTTGATGTGGCCCACATTCCAAAATTTTCCAAGAAAACCTAGGAAGGAAGAAGGTGCAACATCTAAAGGGAACATGACGGACCAAATGGTCGCCAGATAAGTCCTCGCCTGCCTAAGCACCCGAAGAACCTGCTGCACGTGATCTTTCATCGTCGCAAGGACGATGGCCCGATCGCGATCCATCCAGAAGAAGCCACTAGCTTCCAGGTCCTGTTGCGTCAGGCAGTTCATCCGAATCATGACACGCTCCTTCTCTTCCCTCGAAATGAGATTGACATCTGCACCAAAGCACGGAATAAGACGACATACAAATAGGGCGCACCTAGGAAAATATTGGTTCACAGAAACTTACATTGGAGTTGCTCACCCATCTGCTGCAACACCCCAAGCAAGAACTCCTCCATGACTGTGGCCTGCTCATCTTTGGACTTCCGCACATCTGCATGACCTCGAATGCTAAGGATATCCTTCTCCAAGCTGTGGACATGATCGTGAAGAAAATCCAACTACGACGCATCATCCAAAGATGGTTGTGGCTCAGAAGAAGTCAAAGTGACAACTGGAACCTCACCCGAAGGATCCTAAAGGCAAACAAGCAAGATGTCACAAACATTCTTTGGCTGCAGTTCAAAGGGAAACTTATATACATCAATAAAGCCACCTCGTGGCATAGTTGGGCTTGTCCATCAGCATAATGTTACAAAAGGAAGCAAAAAGAAGAAGCTATTCTAGCTACAACACATGGGCCTAAGCACCCGCATCTGGAGCAGTCTCGGAGCCCGGCTGCCTACTCTTGGCCTCATGTTGCTGCTTCGCCGCATCCTCAGCTAGGAGGTCGATGAGCTTAGGACCATAACGCTTGCAGCGAGAAGCAAAGAGGGCGAAAGCTACCTCAGAGCCATCTGTAGTCGTTGGCATCCGGGACATCATTTGCGGCAAATCCAGCTCCGCTCTAGACGCCATCACCATGGCCAGCCCCATGGAAGCACCAAGGCCTTTCTGCTTGCGCTTGTACTCCGCTGAGGCTTCCTCTAACAGAGCATCCAAAAGGGCATCGACGTCGTCGAGGTCAATGCCCTTGGGGACGACCTCCTTCTAGAAGCGCACGAGCACTTTTCTGGCCTTCTCCAAGGAGCCAGCGGCGATGGCGTAGCGATCTTCGACCGCAGCGGCAGCATCACCCAAAGCATCTCCATGCTCCAGCGCATCACGATCAAACGTGATACCTGAAGCATCTGAAACAAATAAAGAGAAAGACTCGAATGATAAAGGACAATCCACAGCCGAAAGAACACAACTCCCAAACAATGCAAGGGAAACTCACCAAAAATAGCTTTGGCCATAGCCATAAGCTTAGCGGCCATCTCCTTCTCGCGGGTGGCTGCTGCGGTTACGAGCTGCTACTCGCGATCGGCAGCCTCCTTCTGCAGGCGCTCCTTGGCTTCAACAGCATCAGCTGCCCTCTTCTCCGCCTTGTCGAGGCTCTTTTCAAGAGCGTTCAGCCTTCGGAGTGCATCATTGTTTCCATCTGCAACATGAAGAAACACCTGATCAATACAAACAAATCCTTGGGGCAGACGAACAAAAACAGGGTGAAAATTCATGCACCTTGGAGCTGCTGCAGGTTAGCCTCCAGCGCTAGGTACTGCTGAATAAGGAGGTTTGCGCTGTGCACAAAGGGCTACAGAGGAAACAAAATACGCACGACGATAAATAAAGGGATCGGGGGTCTCCCGCCACAAACCAAAAACGATCAACAAAGTCGAAACAAAAAAGGCTCGGGGGCTCCCCTAGGGAGTATGCAGGATAACACTTACGTGTTCAGGTGTGGACTCCGAAGGTTTGCGAGCTGCCTTCTGAGTCACGACTTCCCAACCTTCTCGCTTAGAGGAGTTCGGACCATCATCCTTAGAGTTTGCCACCACCTGGGGGATAGAAGATGTCGGCTTCGACTCCGCCATAACTTCTTGAGTGTCCCCGTCAAGGGACTCCTCCGAAGAGTTGCTGGAAGCAAAAACCAGATTAGCAACACATTGCAACTGCAATGATAAATAATAGAAAAAGGACTCATATGAAGCAACTTACGACTCGATGTCCGATAAGTTGAAGACAGGAGCCGCCTTCTCCTTCTTACTCTTGGACGGTGGCTGCGGAGCCATCGCCCGAATTGGCACGGTAGGGAAAGGCGCGGACGATGCATCTTCTTCCTCGCCATGTTTCTCAAGGAACGACGGACCCCTTGGAGTTGGTGGGGTAGACCCATCCGAAAATTTGCTCCGGGTACGCTTTCGGGTCTGCCCTTCGCTCGGCTTGGGGGCTTCCAAGGTCGGAGATTGTGTCGGAGGAAGCTCGGACTCAGAATCCACCTCCTCATTGCCCGGTGCTTCTGTATACTTCTAAGGCAGAGGAGGCATATACCCCGTTACCTTGAGGCGCTGCAAGTGAAAGGAAAAGGGAAACAAGATAAGTAACAACAGCAAACAACGAACACTTGAAAAAAGTGCTACGCGCACGAATAAGTATCACCTGGGAAACCACTTTCTTGGCGCTAAAAGGAGTGGTCAAGGATTTCCTCGGGAGGTCCTCGTCTTCCTTGGCCTTCAGCAGGGGCCGCAGGGCCCTATCCAGGTCACCCAAAGACAATTCTTCGGATGAAACCCTCGTCGGATCGCTAGGGCCGGTGTAGAGGAACATTGGGTGCACCCTCACTTGGAGTGGGTGCACCCGGCGCTTGAGGAAGGTGCGGATGATGTCGACACCGTTGACATCTTTGCTAGGCACCAGCTGAAGAGCCTCCACCCGTTGGTAGAGCCCCTCCACTTCTTCGGATTCACCTTTCAGGATGTGGTTCTTCCACGTTCTCTTGCGGATGATCTGCTGGGTAGAGTCGAAAGGGGCAAGCCCATAGTGCTGACCGTCTAGCTTAACGTCACGGATGTGTAGGGTTCGCAACATAGAAAACAAAAATTTTCCTACGATGTGAACTATATACCAAGATCTATCTACTAGATACAAAGAACGGGCGGATGTATATCCGTAGAGAACATACCCTTGAAGACCGACAAAGCTTAACGAGTTCAACTCGTGGTTGATGTAGACGATCTCTTGCCGATCTCAAGATCGAGAGGAAGTCCTAGCGTCGCAAATCAGCAGCGCATCCGTGCTCGCACACACGTTCGAGGCACCGAGCAACCTCCGTCTCCTCGCTCCAGCGGAAGCACAACTCTTTCTTGCCGAATAGCCACCGGGAACATGTATCTTGCTAGTCCGAGACCATGGGGGATAAATTCTAGAGGGGGGGAGAGATCCTTCACGAGGAGGTGTGAGAGACAAGTGAGGAGGGGGGCTCCTTTTATAGGAGGAGGGGGGCACCAAGGGGGTTGCCGCCGGCCATGGGGGCTGCCCCCTCCCCTCCTTCATTCATGTGGGTGGACACTCCACTCACAAAATGCCCTTTAAAATCCCTCCACTCAAAAGTCCACTCAAATTCCCATTAAATTTCCACCAAATTTAATGCAAACTCTCATTAAATAAAACTCTTTTATTTTATTCAGAATTTTGTCAATTACTTTAATGACAAACATTCACAAATAACCCCTTGCTAGAATTCTATTTCACATGCATAACCACTTTATGCAATTTCACCCAAAAACCTGTTTCGGTATCTAGTGAAATAAATTCCTGCGCTTGTTCATTCTTTCGGCATGAAACATTTGCTCCAATTGGATGTCGGTGTCTCTTAAGTTTGTCACCCTACGGATCGTGAATAATGCGGACATGATCGAGACCCCTCTCGGATCAATAATCAGAAGCGGGATCTGGAGACCCATACTGACTCCCACACATTCAACGATGACTTTCTTGTGATCGTCGGAACCTTTTACGCTAGTATCTTAATCCCTTTGTTTCACGATATATTACATGTCCGAGATTCGATCATAGGTATCTCCATACCTAGTTTGATCTCGTTACCGACATGCACTCTTTTCTCGTTCCTGTGATATAACATTCTAGTGATCAAATCACTTGCTTGCAAGCTAATCAATGTGATATCACCGAGAGGGACCAGAGTATATCTATCCGTCATCGGGATGAACAAATTCCACTCTCGATCCATGAGCCTCAACATAACACTTCATTAGTTCTGAATCCATCTTTATAATCACCCTGTTACGGTGTGACGTTTGATGTTATCAAGAAACTCTTCCGGTGTTAGTGATTGACATGATCTCATGGTCTAAGGATTAGGATCACTTTGTAAGTTGTTATAGCAATATAAACTCAATGACTTTGATCGTAATGCTATACTTCGGATGAATGTTCATCACACCATTACACTAATGTTGTGATCCCATTATTAACAACATCCAATGTCCATGATCAGGAAACCTTGATCATCTTGTTAATCAACGAGCTAGTTTATGAGAGAGGCATAACTAGGAACTTTCTGTTTGTTTATTAAACACACATGTATTAACGTTTCCGTATTAATACAATTATAGCATGCAAAATAAACATCTATCATATACTTGGAATACACATAATAAACACTTTATTATTGCCTCTCAGGGCATATTCCCTTCAGTCTCCCACTTGCACTAGAGACAATAATCTAGTTACATAGTGATAAATCTAACACCCATTGAGTTCTGGTGTTGATCATGTTTTGCTCTAGGGAGAGTTTTAGTCAACGGATCTGCTACATTGAGATCCGTATGTACTTTACAAATCTTTATATCTCCATCATTGACATGCTCGCGGATGGAGTGAAACCGGCGCTTAATATGCTTGGAATGCTTGTGAGACCTTGGCTCTTTGGCATTGGCGATGGCACCATTGTTGTCACAATAGATCACCATTGGGTCCACCGCGTTTGCCACCACTCCTAGTTCGGATATGAACTCCTTCATCCAAACTGCTTCCTGAGCCGCTTCTGAAGCAGCAACATATTCGGCCTCCGTTGTTGATCCCGCTACCACAGGTTGTTTGGAGCTCCTCCAACTAACCGCTCTGCCATTCATGAGAAATACGTATCCGGATTGAGACTTAGAGTCATCCGGATCGGTGTCAAAGATAGCGTCGACATAACACTTAGCGACGAGCTCTTCTTCACCTCCGTATACAAGAAACATATCCTTAGTTCTTCGTAAGTACTTAAGGATATTATTGACCGCTATCCAGTGTTCCGAACCTGGATCCGATTGGTACCTACTAGTCAAACTAATAGCATGTGCCACATCCGGTCTTGTACATAGCATGGCGTACATTATAGAGCCTATGGATGAAGCATAGGGGACTTTGTCCATTATCTCTCTTTCTTCCGCCGAAGCCGGACTTTGAGTCTTACTCAATGTCTTGCCTTGCAACATAGGTAAGAACCCCTTCTTACTTTCGTCCATTTTAAACTTCTTTAAAATCTTATCAAGGTATGTACTTTGTGATAGCCCTATTAGGCGCCTAGATCTATCTCTATAGATCTTTATGCCTAATATGTATGACGCTTCACCTAGGTCCTTCATTGAAAATTTGTTGTTTAGATAACTTTTAACACTGTTTAAAAGATCTATATCATTTCCGATCAATAATATGTCATCCACATATAATATCAGAAATGCCACATTGCTCCCACTCACTTTCTTATAAATACAAGCTTCTCCATAAGTTTGGACAAATCCAAACTCTTTGATCACCTCATCAAAGCGGAGATTCCAACTTCGTGATGCTTGGTTCAATCCTTAGATGGATCGCTGAAGCTTGCACACCTTGTTAGCATCCTTAGGATCGACAAAACCCTTTGGTTGTATCATATACAACTCTTCTTCAATATTACCATTGAGAAACGCGGTTTTGACATCCATCTGCCATATCTCATAATCGAAATATGCAGCAATTGCTAACATAATCCTAACTGACTTTAGCATCGCTACGGGAGAGAAAGTCTCATCGTAGTGAACTCCTTGAATTTTTCGAAACCCCTTTGCGACAAGTCGAGCTTTATAGACGATCACATTACCATCAGCATCAGTTTTCCTTTTGAAAATCCATTTGTTCTCCACGGCCTTTCGGTCGTGAGGTAATTCCACCAAGTTCCAAACTTGATTTTCATACATGGATTCCATCTCGGATTTCATGGCTTCTAACCATTTGTTGGAATCCGGGCTCATCATCTCTTCTTCATACGTCGCAGGGTCATCATTTTCATCAACCATGAAATTCATGACATGATTTCCGTATAGCTCGGGAGCTGCACACGTCCTGTTTCCGTATAGATACTCACCTCCACGGTCGGACCGTAGAAATTTGATCTTTCTATTACGATGATTTTCCACTTCATTCTGAAATTCCTTGAACTTTTCAAAGGTTTCAGACTTGTGTTTCATCAAGTAGATATAACCGTATATACTCAAATCATCCGTGAAAGTAACAAAATAACGATATCCACCTCGCACCGACACACTCATTGGACCACATACATCAGAATGTATGATTTCCAATAAATCTGTCGCCCGTTCCATTGAACCGGAAAATGGCGTTCTAGTCATCTTGCCCATAAGGCATGGCTCACATGTATCAAATGATTCATAATCAACTGATTCCAAAAGTCCATCCGAATGGAGCTTCTTCATGCGTTTAACGCCAATATGACCTAGACGGCAGTGCCACATATATGCGGATATATCATCATTAAGTTTAATCCTTTTAGCATCAACATTATGAATATGTGTAACATTATCATCGAGATCTAATAGAAATAAACCATTCATCATCGGTGCATGACCATAAAATATTTCATTCATATAAATGGAACAACCATTGTTCTCGGATATAAATGAATAACCACTTCGCATCAAACACGATCCAGATACAATGTTCATGCTCAGTGCAGGCACCAGATAACATTTATTCAAGTTTATAACTAATCCCGACGGTAAGTGGAGAGGCAGCGTTCCGACGGCGATCACATCAACGCTTGATCCATTGCCGACACGCATCTTGACCTCACCCCTTGCTAGCGGTCGCTTGTTCCGCAGCCCCTGATTCGAGTTACAAATATTAGCAACTGAACTGGTATCAAATACCCAGGTGCTACTGCGAGCACTAGTCAAGTACACATCAATAACATGTATATCATATATACCTTTGTTTGCCTTGCCGGCCTTCTTGTCTGCCAGATACTCGGGGCAGTTGCGCTTCCAGTGGCCAGTCCCCTTACAATAGTAGCACTCGGAATCAGACTTAGGTCCAACTCGGGGTTTCTTTTCAGGCGCGGCAACAGGTTTGCCGCCCTTACTTCCCTTCCGTTTTCCCTTCTTGTCTTTCTTGAAACCAGTGTTCCTATTGATCATCAACACTTGATGTTCCTTTTTGATCTCCACTTCTGCAGTTTTAAGCATTGACAGAAGCTCGGGGAGAGACTTCTTCATGCCTTGCATATTATAGTTCATCACGAAGCTCTTATAGCTAGGTGGCAGAGACTGCAGAACACGATGGATGCCTAAGTCAATGGGAATCGATATTCCCAAGGACACAAGCTTATCGGCGTAACCCGACATCTTGATTACATGCTCACTAACGGAGCTGTGCTCTTCCATCATGCAGCTAAAGAACTTTTCTGAAGTGTTGTAGCTCTCTACAACAACATGTGTGTCGAAAATCATTTTCAACTCACCCATTGATCAAATGCATTGCCATTTTCGAAACGCTTTCGAAGTTCCGGCTCTAGCCCATACAATATGCCGCAATGAACTAAGTTGTGGTCCTCCTGACGAGTCTGATAGACATTCTTCTCCTCGTCAGGGGCATCATCTAAAGGTGGGGGGCCTAACGGCGCTTCTAGCACATATTGCTTTTGTGCAGCAGAGAGGAGAATCCTCAAATTCATGGCCCATTCGGTAAAGTTGCTACCGTTCGTTGCTAGTTTCTCTTTCTCCATGAACACATTGAAATTAAAAGCAGGTGGTGCCATCTACAACAGAATTTGTAAAGTTTAGACTAAGTGTATGATAGATTGAGTTCAACTAATCTATATTACGAATGAACTCCCACTCAAAAACGACATCCCTCGTGCCTTTTTGGTGATTACATGAACCAAATCCACTACACCAAGTCCGATCATCACGTGAGTCTGTATAGCTTCAAAGGCGAGCATCAAATGGGCATCATATCAACTATATGACTCATTCTTAACCTTTCGATCCGTGTTCCGAGGCCATGTCTGTACATGCTAGGCTCGCCAAGTTAGAACCTTAGTATTCGCGTGTGTAACTGTTTTACACCCGAAATATGGTCGTGGATCCAAGAACACCCGATCATCACGTGATGTCTTGGAGCGACGAAAACATAATCGGTGCATACTAAAGGAAGAACACATTCTTATCTTGATATTTAAATGAGGGATCATCTTATTATGCTAACAAAGCGCTAAACAAGCAATATAAGATGCTATCAAACATCATATGTTTATTAGTGAAATTATATGGTTCCCGCAGATGATCTCTATCATGTGCATCGTGGTATGATCACTATCATACCTATATGTGTAAATCCAAGGTCTATGGATTTTACACGCTATGTGTGTTGTAAGAGTATCATCTCATACTTCTACTTACAACACTACCATATCATAACACTAGCCCAGCGACAATCTAAACTAGACGCCTCTAATTTATCCATTGCAAGTTTTACGTGGCTTAGGGCTTTCGAGATAGAACCGTTCTTACCTACGAACATGAACCACAACGAGGATAATCAAATTGTTGACAACTCACTTGCAAAATAGATATTGACTATAGTAGGAGAGACAGACACCCGCTAGCCACTTATGCAAACTAGTTGCATGTCAAGCGTGGAACAGGTCTCATGTGCGAGGACATGTAAAGTTTGTCCGGGCCGCTTCATCCCACTATGCCACCAATATCCAAAATTACAACAAAGGAGCAACAACATGATCATCATCGCCCACATACTCATATGTGTACTACCCGTCTAAAGTATCTACGCATAGATCCGGCTCTGATACCACTGTAGGGTTCGCAGCATAGAAAACAAAAAATTTCCTACGATGTGAACTATATACCAAGATCTATCTACTAGATACAAACAACGGGCGGATGTATATCCATAGAGAACATATCCTTGAAGACCGACAAAGCTTAACGAGTTCAACTCGTGGTTGATGTAGACGATCTCTTGCTGATCTCAAGATCGAGAGGAAGTCCTAGCGCCGCAAATCAGCAGCGCATCCGTGCTCACACACACGTTCGAGGCACCGAGAAACCTCCGCCTCCTCGCTCCAGCGATGCAGCGGAAGCACAAATCTTTCTTGCCGAATAGCCACCGGGAACATGTATCTCGCTAGTCCGAGACCATGGGGGATAAATTCTAGAGGGGGAGAGAGATCCTTCACGAGGAGGTGTGAGAGACAAGTGAGGAGGGGGGCTCCTTTTATAGGAGGAGGGGGCACCCAAGGGGGTGTCCGCCGGCCATGGGGGCTGCCCCCTCCCCTCCTTCATTCATGTGGGTGGACACTCCACTCACAAAATGCCCTTTAAAATCCCTCCACTCAAAAGTCCACTCAAATTCCCATTAAATTTCCACCAAATTTAATGCAAACTCTCATTAAATAAAACTCTTTTATTTTATTCAGAATTTTGTCAATTACTTTAATGACAAACATTCACAAATAACCCCTTGCTAGAATTCTATTTCACATGCATAACCACTTTATGCAATTTCACCCAAAAACCTGTTTCGGTATCTAGTGAAATAAATTCCTGCGCTTGTTCATTCTTTCGGCATGAAACATTTGCTCCAATTGGATGTCGGTGTCTCTTAAGTGTGTCACCCTACGGTTCGTGAATAATGCGGACATGATCGAGACCCCTCTCGGATCAATAATCAGAAGCGGGATCTGGAGACCCATACTGACTCCCACACATTCAACAATGACTTTCTTGTGATCGTCGGAACCTTTTACGCTAGTATCTTAATCCCTTTGTTTCACGATATATTATATGTCCGAGATTCGATCATCGGTATCTCCATACCTAGTTTGATCTCGTTACCGACATGCACTCTTTTCTCGTTCCTGTGATATAACATTCTAGTGATCAAATCACTTGCTTGCAAGCTAATCAATGTGATATCACCGAGAGGTCCCAGAGTATATCTATCCGTCATCGGGATGAACAAATTCCACTCTCGATCCATGAGCCTCAACATAACACTTTATTAGTTCTGAATCCATCTTTATAATCACCCTGTTACGGTGTGACGTTTGATGTTATCAAGAAACTCTTCCGGTGTTAGTGATTAACATGATCTCATGGTCTAAGGATTAGGATCACTTCGTAAGTTGTTATAGCAATATAAACTCAATGACTTTGATCATAATGCTATACTTCGGATGAATGTTCATCACACCATTACACTAATGTTGTGATCCCATTATTAACAACATACAATGTCCATAATCAGGAAACCTTGATCATCTTGTTAATCAATGAGCTAGTTTATGAGAGAGGCATAACTAGGAACTTTCTGTTTGTTTATTAAACACACATGTATTAACGTTTCCGTATTAATACAATTATAGCATGCAAAATAAACATCTATCATATACTTGGAATACACATAATAAACACTTTATTATTGCCTCTCAGGGCATATTCCCTTCAGGATGTAGAACACTTCCGACGCCATTGCTGGACGGACTCGCAGATAGAAAAAGAGAAGAATTGGACGGAGAAGCGGATGGAAATTATACAACCGCCGAGTGGATAAACACCACCGGTGCCAGATTGCCTCTTCAAGGAATATAACTTCCGTAAGAGGCCAAAGTGCGGCTCGATACCGAGCCAACACTCGCAAAGAGTGATAAAACAAGCAATATGGAGAAGAGAATTGGGAGACAGGTGATGCAAATGAATCCCATAGAAAAAGAGGAGTCCACGAAGGAAATCGTGGACAGGAAGGGAAAGACCGCGGATGACAAAGGCTAAAAACATCACCCGAAACCCTTCGGATGGGTGGGGGATTACCTCATCACCAGGGAGGATGGTGTCCTCCTTGTTCTGGGGGATCAACCCAGCATTACGCAGCTTGCGCTGATCCCCATTGCGCAGATCCGTGCGCCTCCACCTGCCGTAAGTGATGCGTGCCATAGCGGAGACCTTCTTGCTGCCGCCGCCGGCGCTTGAACTAGCTCTGGCGGTGGTCTTCTTCGGCTTGCCCATCGTGCAGCGACGAGTGCGGCGGTGCGCGTGGATAAAATAAGAAGGAAAGGTGCGAAGAACTTCCAGTGCGTAGTGGAGGAAAGCAAATCTCATGAAAATGGAGGCAATGGAGATGAGCAAAAGAAAAAGGGTAAAAGAAAATCACTGTTTACCTATGGTATAAAAGGAGAAGATGACGCACACGAGCCATTGATCCAGAAGCCCTAGCGCACACCCCAAATCTAACCGTACACGTGTCAACACTACACCGAATCGTCGCCAGCACGTCGTCCACTACGCACGGAAACCGAGGAGATGTCGTAATTTTTGCCACTTTTACGCGTGACTAGTCAACGTCAAGTCAGGCGGTGGGACCCACGATCGTCTCATCACATCATCTCTACTGCCTCAGATGATTGAGATCATCAATCGTCAGCACTGACGTTATCAAGGTAAAGCTAGCAACGGCTCAAAGTTTTTCAAGTGATCAATCAGGTACTTACTCGAATCTGCGATTCAAGAAAATACTCGGGGGCAACTCCTCTTAGGAGCACTGGTCGTGCACCTGAGAAAAGACTAAGGTAACTACATCTTGCAACTATATTCGAGTCCTACGTCGAGTCTGCGACTCCACTATGGAATCGAGGGATACTCCCGTAGGGAGGATCGGTTGAGCATCCGAAAAAATTGTGTCCTTCGGACCTAAGATGAAAACGACTGAACTAAAGTCTCTGCTCGATTCTACGACTCGAACAGACACTCGGGGGCTACTCCCATAGGGAGCGCTGGCCACGCACCCTATGAATTCTTCAACTGCGATCCTTCGGATCAAATACGACAAATCTTTTTGGCAACTTTGCCCAAATCAACGCTAAGTGAGATGCAACCTCCTTGGCCACCTGAAACACCTCCCCGGTGATCAAATTTCAGATGTTGTGTCTACGCGCAAAGATAAGCCCTGCAGATATCATCTGATGGTCTGGTAACGCACCTGACTGTGCTCTGCTAGTGAATTTCCGTGTCAACAGATACAATGAAAATCCCGATGGACGCGTTGGGTACATCACTTGAAAATCACTGGGATTCAACTCCTATAAGACCTCAACGGCCTGAGTCGAATTACGCCAGCATTAGTTCCGGATTCGAGTCCGGGAACTCAGGTCTGAAAAAGATCGTGTTGTTTTGTCCTATGACAGTTAACTGACCCTGATCTATTGGGAGAGCCAGGCACACGCATCAACAATCCCTATGAACTAAAACATTTTCTCTTTAAAATAACAGGCTCAACTTCACCCGAAAGATTGAAGAATCCTCAGCCAAATCTATGATTCGACTGAACACTCGGGGGCTACTGACATGGATATACCCCATGGGTACACAACATTGGCATACCTGGTCCGGTCCAAGGAAGGCCCATGTCAAGACACGTGACCCATGAAGACTTCGGGTGGCCCAATCCCATGACTTTTTCGACTCCTTGGAGGACAAGTCTAGATTATTATATAGAATTTCAAAAGAGAACAAACCCTACTTTGTAACCGACTCGACGTAAGCCCGGGACCTGCCTATCTATATAAAGGCCAGGAGGGTATGGCGAGAAGGATCCTCTTCCACCATAGCATACGCACACATCTTGCCAGATTGCATCTGCGCATCCCTGTAATCTTCGGTTCCGCTGTAATCAAGAGTAGACAAGCAGGAATAGGGTTTTCCCTCCAGGGGCCTGAACCTGGGTAAATCTCGTGTCCCGCATTGCTTGTATGTTAACCGTTCCGTGACTTCCAGCATCCCCATCTTCTCCAAAATCCAAGTCCATAACATTGTTCATTGACGAGATCGTACCTCGTCAACTACAGATATATTGTCACAATAGACAATGGTACCACACTCAATTGGCCGATGTAGTCAGCTAGAAGCTGACGTATCCAGACTACTTTGGCCACTACATGAGCAACCGCCCGGTATTCTGCTTCCGCCGAGGACCTGGAAACTGTAACCTGCCTTTTTGAAGACCAAGAAACAAGATTATCTCCTAAATAAACACAAAATCCGTATGTGGATCATCGAGTATCTGGACAACCTGCCCAGTCTGCATCAGAATAAACTGTCAAGCTTGTAGGAGAAGAATTATTTAGAAGAAGACCGTGATCGAGAGTGCCTTTGAGATATCGGAGAATTCGTTTGACATGAGAAAGGTGGGGAACACGAGGATCAAGCATATACACGCAAGCTTGCTGAATAGAATAAGAAATATCAGGACGAGTAAGAGTAGTATATTGTAGTGCCCCTGTGAGACTACGATAGAATGTAGGATCGGGAACGGGATCACCATCCACCGACAGTTCGGCGCCAATATCAATAGGGGTACGACTGGGCTGACAGTCAATCATGCCAGCACAAGATAGGAGATCGATAATATATTGGCATTGAGAAAGAAAGAGAGTGGATGGATTTCAAGAAGCGGACCGAGAAAATGATGAAGTGGTCCTAAATCATTCATAGAAAATTACTGATTAAGAAGGAAGATAATGTAGCTAAGAAGGGAGTCGGAGGAGGCGGTTAGAACTATATCATCAACATAGAGTAGAAGATGGGCGGTTTGAGTAAAAGAGCGAAAAATAAAGAGAGAGGAATCAGATTTAGATGGAATGAAACCAATAGTCTGAATAAAGGTGGCGAAGTGTTGAAACCACGCATGTGGTGCTTGTTTGAGACCGTAGAGAGACTTTTGGAGATGACACACAAAGTCAGGACGGGAAGAATATACAAATCCAGAGGGTTGTTGATAATAGATGGTCTCACTGAGAGTGCCATGCAGAAAAGCATTTTTAACATCAAGTTGATAAATCGTCCATGAAGAAGATACATCAATACTGAGAATAATGCGAATAGAGCTTAGTTTGACAACCGGAGAAAAGATTTCATCGAAGTCAATCCCTTGTTGTTGATAAAAAACCCCGCATACCCAACGAGCATTGTACCATGCAAGAGACCCATCAGAATTATATTTGTGGCGAAAGTCCCACTTTCCGGAAACAACGTTGGCGCTGGGAGGTTTTGGAACTAGAGTCCATGTATTATTCTGGATAAGAGCATCGAACTCATCACGCATGGCCGAGTGTCAAAGAGGATCGAGAAGAGCACGTTTTTAAGAAGTGAGAATTGATGAAATAGTAGGGGTAGCATTGAGGTTAAGAAAACAACGAGGAATGTGAAAACCCTTTTTGGCACGAGTACACATGACATGATCATTAGCCGGAATAGGGACATGCACGGTTTTAGGTGGAAGTTGTGGAGTGGGAGAGGGAGTAGGGGTACTGAGATCGCTAACATACGACACAGAAGTAGTTGTTGCTATAGAGGAATAAGTGGCGGTGGTGGGTGAAGACACCGCAGGAGATCTTGCCGCGGCAGGAAAAAGCGGCACGGCAGGCTGTCGTGGGTGCGCGGGAGAGAGATCGACTGTCGCGGCAAAAGTGTGGGCATGTACGATGATGGGGATGAGGGGGTGCGGTGTGATCACATGTGGGGAAGGTTGGGAGGTGGTGGACGTGGACGACTGTATGGCGGAGTAAGGAAAAATGTTTTCGTCGAAGATAACATGACGAGAGATAAGCACACGTCCATAAGATGGGTCGAAACATCGAGAACCCTTGTGATCGTCAGAGGTTCCGAGGTAAATGCATGGTAAGGAGAGAAGGGCGAGTTTGTTGGAGGCGGTGGATGCAGTGTTAGGAAAACATAGGCAACCAAAGACACACAATTCGTAATATTCAGGATGATGAATAAAGATAGATTGAAAGGGAGTGTAAAGTGGACAAGTTTTGGTTGGTCAGATGTTGAGAAAATAGGTTGCCGTGCGAAGGTCTTCTGCCCAAAAACGAGGGGGAGAGAGGCCTGGATGAGTAAAGTACGTAGTATGTCATTGATGGATCGTAAAGAACGTTCAGCTTTACCGTTTTGAAGGGAAGTGTATGGACAAGAAAAACGTAGAAGAATACCTTGAGATAGAAATAAAGATCTATTTTGAGTATTCTCAAACTCTCGGCCATTGTCACATTGAATAAATCGTATGGGTAGGCCGAAGTGTGTAAGAACATATTGCCGAAAATTTAGAAAAATAGAATGCACATCGGATTTGGCGCGAATAGGAAAGGTCCATATATAGTGAGAATAATCGCCAAGAATAACAATATAATATTTGAAACCAGAAACACTAGGAATCATAGATGTACATAGATCACAATGCAATAACTCAAATGGAAAATTACTATAGGTAGTTGATGTGCCAAAGCGTAATCTAACATGTTTGCCGCATTGACAGGCATTACAAATAGAGGGATCATGAGAAGAACTAGAACTATCTATAGGGACACTAAATTCTTGAAGCAATGACGACATTGTGTTTTTATTGGGATGGCCTAGCCAACGGTGCCAAAGGTCGAAATAGGTGTGCATGGCTTGAGGTGTGGAATTTGGCGCATCATGGACGGGATAAAGATCACCCGAGCTATTGTAGCGGGCGAGGACCTCTGCCATTTTCAGATCCTTTACAGATAAACCAAACGAATCAAATTCTAAAGAGACATTGTTGTCGATAGTATAGCGATGAACAAAGATAAGGTTTTTGATTAAAGATGGAGAAACAAGAATATTGCGGCGGCCCTGCATGTTACCATGCTACTGATACGTCGGGAACGTATCTATAAGTTTTGATGTTTCATGCTTGTTTAGTATCTATTTTGCTTTGCTTTGTCTACACTTTGAGGTGTTTCTTTATGTTTTTCTGGACTAACCTATTAACAAGTTTCCATGGTGCCAGTTGCCTGTTGTCTTCTGTTTTTGGTTCCAGGCAGAAAATCAATATTCTCGGAATTAGACGGGACGAAAGCCAAATTCAATATTTTATCATGGAGAACACAGAGCCAGAGTACGAGACGGAGGGGAGGCACCAGGGGCCACACCCCCTGGAGGCGCGGGCTAGGGCTAGCCACGCCTGGGGGGTGTGACCACCCTGGCCGCCACACTGCCTCACCTCTTCGCCTAAAAAGACCCCCCGAGGCAGAAACCCTAAGAACCCGATCAATATTTCACGAAACAGTCCATAGACCCCACCACCATTGTCCCTAGATCGGGGGGATCTGAAGCTCTTCCCTGCACCCTGCCGGAGGGGAGATCATCCCGGGGGCCTTCTTCTTCATCATGCCAACCTACGGTATGAAGTGTGAGTAGTTCCACCTTGGACTACGGGTCCCTTTAGTAGCTAGATGGTTGTATCTCCTCCTTTGTGCTACCATGTTTAGATATTGTGAGCTCCGTTCATGATCAAGATCATATCTATTTGTAATCATGCATGTTGTGTTTGTGGGGATTCGATACATATTGAGATTACTATGCCATATTGATTAATGGTTTTGTCTTATTGATTCTATCATGTCTGTGTTGTTTGTGATCTTGCATGCTCTCCGTTTCTAGTAGCTATATTGTCCGAGTAGATGCTAGTGACTCCAAGAGGTGATATTTATGCTCGATAGTGGGTTCATGCCTCTATTTAATCTAAGGTAAATGACAGAAATCTCTAAGGTTGTAGATATGTTGTTGCCACTAGGGAGAAAACAACGGTCTCTTGTTCATGAAACAAGTGGATTGTTTACCTTACACACTTTGCTTAAAGCAGTGATTTGTTGCTTGCAAATTAATACTGGAGGGGGTTTGGATGATAACTTGAAGGTGGATTACTAGTCATAGATGTCGTTGGATGGCGGTCTATGTACCTTGTTGTATTGTCCAATCGAATCTCATAGGATCTTGAATGTCTAGTATTGCATTGTTATGTCTTGCTCAGTCCTGTCAATTGCCCTGCTGTAATTTGTTTACCCAGCATGCCATGTTCGTTTATCTAAGGAGAACACCTCAGTGAGATTGACAACCTCACTATTCATTGGAGCAAAGTCTTGAGTTTGTGTTGTGCAGGTCTCCAAGTTGCTAGCAACACCTTTGAGTCATTTCCTTCCTCCTACTGGTTCGATAACCTCGGTTTCTTACTGAGGGAAAACTTTCTGTTGTGCTCATCATACCTTTCTCTTGGGGTCTTCCAACAAAGCGCACACGTCAACACCGTGCGCGCCATCAAGCTTTTCTGGCGCCGTTGTCGGGGAGGCTAAGGACGTCTTCACAAGGGGAGTCCTTCATAACCTTTCTCTTTACTTTGTTTTTGTTTTGCTTAGTTTCTTTTGCTTGGTTTTGTTTGACTGCTTATTTCATAAATTACAAAAAAAATAGTTTTCTTTGTTTTGTTTTCTCTTATAAAAAACACACAAAAAATTAGTTCCTACTTTAGCTGCTGCTACCGTGTGCCTATTCCACCTTTGCAAAAATGAATTCTGCTGAGAGCACCAAGTTGTGTCACTTCACTAGCACCAACAAAAATGATTTCTTGAGTACACCTATTGTTCCACCTGTTCTTGATGCTACCTTTTATGAAATTAAACCTGCTTTGTTGAGTCTTGTGATGAGAGAGCAATTTTCTGGTGTTAGTTCTGATGATGTTGTTGCCCACCTTAATAGCTTTGTTGAGATTTGTGAGATGCAAAAGTATAAGGATATAGACGGAGATATTGTTAAGCTTAAATTCCTTTCTCCTTGAGAGGAAAAGCTAAAGAATGGTTGCTATCCTTGCCTAGAAATAGTATTGATTCTTGGATTAAGTGCAAAGATGCTTTTATTGGAAAATACTACCCTCCTGCTAAGATTATATCTATGAGAAGTGATATTATGAAATTTAAACAACTTGATAATGAACATGTTGCTCAAGCTTGGGAAAGAATGAAATCTTTGGTTAAGAATTGTCCCACTCATGGACTTACTGCTTGGATAATTATCCAGACTTTTATGTAGGTTTGAACTTCTCCTCAAGAAACCTATTGGATTCAGCTGCTGGAGGTACCTTTATGACCATCACCTTGGGTGCTGCAACAAAACTCCTTGATAATATGATGGTTAATTATTCTAAATGGCACACTGAGAGAGCTCCACATGGTAAGAAGGTAAATTTTGTTGAAGAAACCTCCTCTTTGAGTGATAAGATTGATGTTATCATGGCTATGCTTGTTAATGGAAAAGCTCCTTTAGATCCTAATAATGTTCCCTTAGCCTCTTTAGTTGCTCAAGAAGAGCAAGTTGATCTGAACTTCATTAGAAACAACAATTTCAACGACAATGCCTATAGGAATAATTTTGGTAGTAACAACAATTATAGGCCTTATCCTCCTAATGGCAATACCTATGGAAACTCTTACAACAATACTAGAAGTGCCCCCTCTGAACTTGAAGTCATGCTCAAAGACTTTATTAGTAAACAAACCACTTTCAACAAGATTGTGGAGGAAAAGCTTTTGAATGTTGAGAAAAATATTTCCTCTTTGTCTGAAGCTCAGTCCTTTTTGATTAATAAAATGGATGCTAAACCTGAAACTTTGGAAAGTACCTTTGCTGCTACTCATGCCATACAAGTTACTATTGATGAAAATGTTAGATTGTTAGCCCAACTACATGCTAAGTGGGAAAGAGAAGCTAAAATTGCTAGAAACAATAGTGTGTGCACAATTACCACCACCAATATGGATGATACCAAGACACAAGAAGTCCCTATTCCTCCTACCACTACTCCTAAGCCTACTACCTATGATGCTAAGTTTGATTTTGATCTTGATGGTTGCAATATTTCTGAAGTGATTATGTTCCTACAAAAGCTTGCTAGAAGTCCTGATGCTAGTGATATGAATGTAGCTTTCACCAAACACATTACTGATGCTCTTCTTAGAATTAAGGAAGAAAAGTTGAAACACAAAGCCTCTATTCCTAGGAAAGTAGAAGATATTTGGGAACCCATCATTAATATGCAAGTGAATGACTTTGATCTCAAATCTTCATGTGACCTTGATTCTAGTGTCTCTATTATGCCTAGAAAGATTTATGAAATGCTTGATTTGCCACCTTTAGAAGATTGTTATTTGGATGTCCCACTTGATGATAATGTTAAAAAGAAACTCATGGGGAGTGTTAATGATGTTCTTATTATGGTTTACAATGCTTATGTCCCTATTGATTTCTATGTTTTGTATGTTCAATACAATGCTTCTTGTCCTATCACTTTGGGAAGACCTTTTCTTAGAACAGTTGGTGTCATCATTGATATGAAAGAAGGCACCATTAAAGGCGTTAAAGAAAAGTACTTGTTGGGAGATAACCTATGAAAAGATCACAAAAAAATAAGGCACCATTAAATATCAATTATCATTCAAGAAAGGTATCGAACACTTCCATATGAGGAGAGAGAAGTTGCTTTTTGCTCCTCCTTTGAAAGCAAGGTTTGATGTTAATGCTTCTTCATTTGAAAATACTTGATTCTTGCTTCTTGTGCCTAACTTAAAGGAGTTAAAGAAAAGTACTTGTTGGGAGATAACCCAAGAGTTTTCTTGAGTCTTGGAAGTTATTACTTCAGTAATGACCTCTCCTTATCCTTTTTTATTTGCTTTTTGTGCCAAGAATGACCTCTAATGAGAGGGAAGTAAGATTTGGGGAGTTGCTGTCCCGAAACATATTTTTGTGCTCCACCATAAAAATTAGTGTAAAATCTTTGTAAGTCGGATTGAGTTGATATTTTCTTCATAAATCCCCCAGTGTGTTAGCTAACCTTCGTTAGTTCAACACATTTTTATTAGAGCAACATAAGGTCTTCGAAAAACGGTTTTCACCTGTTGGTCTGTTTTGACAGATTTCTGCCATTATTTGCATTTGCTTCTTATTGATTTCTTTTTGAGTTCTATTTTGGGGAATTGAGCTTTTAAAAGGAAGTTGCTACATTAGATTGTGTTTTTAGTGAAAGTTTTTTTGTTCTAAAGCTAAAAACAAGGGCCTATTATCTTTTGAATACACTAATGTTTCTAATGAAGATTGTGTGAAGTTTTGTATGAAGGAAAATTTCCAGGTGTGTAGAGAGAGAATGATGTAATGAGATGAAGAATGGACAAAAGCTCAAGCTTGGGGATGCCACCCCGTATCACCCCGAGAAATATTCAGGAGGGACAAGCGTCAAAGCTTGGGGATGCTCAAGTCATCCCCTTCTTCATCAATAAAAAGCTTAGGTATTTCTAGACACTCTTTTTTATTATTTCATGCATAGTTGTGTTGTTCTTGGCGCGTCTTAGTTTTCGTTCTTGGTTTTTGTTTTCTTATTTTGCTTGAATAAAGTAGTTTGGACCCCCCCCTCTTTCGCTGTGTTGTTTACAAATAAGTTGGAGTCAGCCAAGAGTAGAAAGTTTTATGCTTATAGTGGTACAAAAGTGAGCTTTCTTTGACTGTGGTTTAGACTTTATCTTGTCATGCGAGATGTTTATTTGAACTTATTCTTAGTTATTATTGTTGTAGCATGACTTGCTCCAAGTCATTGAGAGTTCTTAGTGTGCCTTGAAATAATCATGCATTGTTTTAGCATACAAAAGCATAGTATTGTAGTATTCTCCTCCGATGCTTTGTTTGGGTTGACTTGGCACATGCTCACACCATGTTATGACTCTAACAAGTCACCATTAGCCTCTATGATCATTTAGTCCTTGACGTGTGGTACCACTTTATGCTTTGATTAGTAATGTTTTGTCGCTCTGAATGATTATGTCCATTATTTCTCTCTTAGTTGGTCGCTCCCAGTCTTTTGCTAGCCTTCACTTTTGCTGAGTAAGCTCTACTCATGCATCCAACTCCCAAGAAACCAAGTTATTCCAAAGTGTCAACTATAAATTCCTACGCATGGTGTTTTACACCATTTCAAGTATATTCTTGTTTTCACCTATCTTCCAATTAAAAAGTATTTTGTTATGTGAAAACTTAGTGATTAAAGCTCTCACGAACATGATGCCACACTTTATTTTTCTGCCCTAATAAACTTGAACCATTGTGTCATCTAAGTTGTATATGCTTGCACTTATACATTGGGATTAGTAGAACCGTGCTGTCACGGGGAACGCTTTCAACACCTGTAAATATCTACCTAGTTGATATCAATGCTCTTTTGTTTATGGATGTCGTCGGTGTGAAATAAAAGGGGAGCTTGTAAGTCCATGGAGTTGTGTATTTTGTGTTAGAGAAACGACTAGGACGCTAGCCTAAGCCATGCCTAATCATGGTGGAAACTTGCAGCATCACCATAATGACATCTATGAAGAATTCTTCTTATAAAAAAGAGATATGAGATTCAGACAAAGAAAAAAAGAGATGAGAAAAGAGGAAAGAGAGAAAAAAAGCACCATATTCCCATGGTAAATAAGAAGATTGCTGAGATGCTCATTATCTGCTTGCCTTGTTATTTTGTTATGGGACAACTCATGTAGCATGTGAAAGTGGTACCCCGTTGGCGGTTCTCTATGATACGCATGTACTTACTATGACAAGAACTTGCAAGTAACTAAAGTTGATTAGCATGAGGAGCGGCCCTCGTACTCAAGGGACATGAGATTGCCAACTTATACTTTGTCAAGCATATACTCCATAATTTGTTCACTTTAACCTTAATCACTTCAAGATGCTTATGATAGGGGCAATGAGAGATGAAAACTAACAAGTACCATAATTTTTGGAAGCTCTTATTGAAACTTGAAATCCCTGCTTCCCTTATGAAGGGCCTTTCTTCCACCATTATATTGAGTCTCCACCTTCTATCCATAGGCACCAATTTTGAGAGCATAGTTGCCATTCTTAGTTCTATGTGCATTGTCCCAAGACTTATTGATTGATTAATATTGTTGATATTACTTGTTCTTATGCTATTTGTCTCTAGTCTCCCTTATGAACTTTGAAGGTGTCCTATGCATTTATTTGCTACTCCATGAGGGACAAGATGAATGCCACTATGCCATGTTTTCTGAATGTGAAACAAACAAACGTTTTTTAATGCATGCTATTCATGATCTTTGTTTGTACCCTTTCATGTTGCACGCATAGTTGCTTTGTCTTACTGCTAGAACTCCATCTTTCATGCTCATGTTTAGAGTTCTTTGATCCCAACTTCAATGCTTGCAAATGGTTTGATCTTGATTTTGATGGTGCATGTCACCTCAAAAATTATTCTTTTTATCACTTACCTACTCGAGGACGAGCAGGAGTTAAGCTTGGGGATGCTTGATACATCGGAAACGTATCTATAATTTTTTATATTCCATGCTTGTTTAGTATCTAATTTGCTTTGCTTTGTCTACACTTTGAGGTGTTTCTTTATGTTTTTCTGGACTAACCTATTAACAAGTTGCCACAGTGCCAGTTTCATGTTTTCTTCTGTTTTTGGTTCCAGAAAAGGCAGAAAATCGATATTCTCAGAATTGGATGGGACGAAAGCCAAAGTCAATATTTTACCGTGGGGAACACGGAGCTAGAGTAGGAGACGAAGGGCAGGAACTAGGGGGCCACACCCCCTTGCGACGCGAGTTAGGGCTAGCCGCCCCTCGGGGTATAACCACCCTAGCCGCCCCCTTCCTCGCCTCTTCGCCTATAAAGACCCCCCGATGCAGAAACCCTAAGAACCCGATCAATATTGCACGAAACAGTCTGTATCCGCCGCCACCATTGTCCCTAGATCGGGGAGATCTGAAGCTCTTCCCAGCACCCTGCCGGAGGGGAGATCATCCTAGAGGCCTTCTTCTTCATCATGCCAGCCTACGGTATGAAGTGTGAGTAGTTCCACCTTGGACTACGGGTCCATGTAGTATCTAGATGGTTGTATCTCCTCCTTTGTGCTACCATGTTTAGATATTGTGAGCTCTGTTCATGATCAAGATCATATCTATTTGTAATCATGCATGTTGTGTTTGTGGGGATCCGATGGATATTGAGATTACTATGTCAGATTGATTAATGGTTTTGTCGTATTGGTTCTATCATGTCTGTGAGTGTTTGTGATCTTGCATGCTCTTCGTTTCTAGTAGCTATCTTGGCCGAGTAGATGCTAGTGACTCCAAGAGGGGGTATTTATGCTCGATAGTGGGTTCATGCCTCTATTTAATCTAAGCGAAGTGACAGAAATCTCTAAGGTTATAGATGTGTTGTTTCCATTAGGGAGAAAACAACAGTCTCTTGTTCATGAAACAAGTGGATTCTTTACCTTACACACTTTGCTTAAAGTAGTGATCTGCTGCTTGCAACTTAATACTGGAGGGGGTTCGGATGATAACCTAAAGGTGGATTACTAGTCATAGATGTAGTTGGATGGCGGTCTATGTACCTTGTTATATTGCCCAATCGAATCTCATAGGATCTTGAATGTCTAGTATTACATTGTTATGCATTGTTCAGTCCTGTCAATTTCACTGCTGTAATTTGTTTACCCAGCATGCCATGTTTGTTTATCTAAGGAGAACACCTCTAGTGAACTATGGATCCCGTTCCAATCTTTATCATTGATACAACTTCCATTGTTACTATTTACTTTCTACAAAGCTACTATTACCTTCCACACCATACATTTAATTCTTTGTTACAACAAACTGGTGAGATTGACAACCTCACTGTTCGTTGGAGCAAAGTCTTGAGTTTGTGTTGTGCAGGTCTTCAAGTTGCTAGCAACACCTTTGAGTCGTTTCCTTCCTCCTACTGGTTCGATAACCTCTGTTTCTTACTGAGGGAATACTTGTTGATGTGCTCATCATACCTTTATCTTGGGGTCTTCCAACAAAGCGCCCACGTTAACACTGTGCACACCATCAACTACGAACTCCTACAGTCCTGCAGGTTACCTTGTGAAGTGCGGCGGTGGTGCTCGAAGTAGGCGAGGAAGAACTCGGCGGCATGACAAAGACCATGCGCAGACGCCAGTGATCCGCGCCGGAGGAGATGGCGCGGTGGAAACCGAGAACGTCGATGCGCGGGGACAGTGAAGTAGACTGCGTACAACGATGATATGACTTGAGGGGGCGGCATAGCTGCAGGGCGCAAGTCGGTGCAGCGGCTGGGAGACCACCAACGACGTACACGCTAAGGAAGGCGCGTTGAAAGGTGTTAGCATGCACCAAAGGCGGTGGCGCTGCGGCCTGATGGGGTGATGCAGCGGCAACCCATAGCTCGATCGGTGGTAGGCGCGTTCTCAGGGACGTTCTTGGCGTAGACAAGCGCAGGATCGGTTGGTCAGACCGACGGTGCACCGTATACGCCATATCGTGGATGACGTGTAGATCGAAGTAGATGGCGGCGTTGTCGGTGAAGTCCCGGACGATGACGACAAAGACGATCCGAGAGGGCAGCCGAGGCAGCCTTCCAAGGAAGGCGTAGCAGCCGTCCATGGTGCGCAACAGCCTTCCGTGAGGCCGCAACAGCCTACCGAGGCAGGCCCGGCAGTGGAGAGGGCAGGCGCACAAGCGTGCTGTAGATCATCAGTGCCGATGGTCGGAGTAGAGGCGCGGCGATGACGACGGCGATGGGCGACGCAATCCGATCTAAGATCGGTAAACCAAAAAAAGAAAACTGATCAAGAGATCGGAAAAAAAAGACTTGCAGGGCAGCCGATCACGGATCGGCAGACGAACCCTGCGTACGGGTTGCTCGGCCCCCGACGGAGATCATGGAGATCGACCTCCCTGGGGGCAGCGCGGCGGAAGCGTGTTGCTCGACTAGCGCGACGTCATGGCGGGCAGCGGCGCTAGGGTTTGGGAAGTGGCGACGGCGACGCTAGGTCAAGGATCTTGCCGCTCTGATACCATGTAGAACAATATAGAGAGGATTAGCAGAATATGTTGGATGTATTATTGAGCCTCATGGACGAGTATATATATGCGTACCGGGATCATCTTGGAGTATAAGTCAAGTTAGGCTAGAGTCCTAACTATCCTAAACTACCATAACAACCGTATACGTACAATACTCTAACACTATGCACTTATAAAAATGTGGGGTTTGTGTAATAAGACAAGTATGTATAATTACTGAGATTTTTGTTTGCTACAAGATTAAGTCTTGTGTTTGTGTGTGTTGAACCATCTTAGGCAAGTGTATGTTCATTAATTTGATGATGTTTCTATGTTCCATTATTGTCGTTGTTATCTTTCTTGGGGCTCCCGCTGTGATCGCCATGCATCATACTGAAGTATAATTCAATTGGATGATCCATCCATCTGAAATATAATCCACATCTCATTTTTTTGGAAATGGGAACATTTATTGACATAAACCGTTCAATGTTTACACTCGGCCTCTGCATAACCAAGATGCACACATCCATACGAACGACAGAACTAGGAATAAATAGACAAGTATTACAAGAAGGCACTATCGAAATAATTGTCTTCAATCTAAGGTAGATCAATCCTCAAATCACGCGGCCATCCATGTCAGGAGAAAATATCCATCGGCGTGTCCTCCAGTCGCGTACATCCCTCCACAAATAAGTTGTGAAACTCCATGTGTTGGAGAATAATCCATGATCGGAGGATAGCCGTGGCTCGATAAATAACCTGTAGAGGAGAAGACACAATGTTATTAAAAATCTTTTCATTTCTACGAAGCCATAGCGACCATATAATGGCAAGCGCTCCCACCCTAAACAAAGTTCTGTACTTATCAAAAATTCCATGCAACCAATTACCAAAACATTGGTTACAGAACGTGGAGGAGATAAACCAGAAGCTATTTGGATGAATGACCATATAGAGCGAGCAAATTTGCAATGGAAGAATAAATGAAAAATTATCTCATCATGATGACAAAAAACGCATTGTGTACTTCCATATCAATTCCTCTTTGCAAGATTATCGTTTGTTAGAATTACCCCTTTCCGTAGATACCAAGCAAATATCTTTGTCTTAAGGGATATTTTCATTTTCCAAATTTTAGTATTATCATCAACCGGGATATCAGGTTGGACCAAAGCTCTATATAGTGAGCCAACAGAAAATTTACCACTTTTCAGTAATTTCCATTTAAACACGTCAACACGTCCGACAATTGTATCGTGGATAATCGTAAAAGTATATTGTTCCAAGATACCAGTCAAGGCCCAATGAGACTTCTTCTGAAAGACACATTAGGAGGATTGACTTCCATCACTGTGGAAATTGTATCCCCTTTGTGTCTAACAATCGAATATAGAGCTGGATATTGTTCGCGAAGAGTAGTTTGGCCAAGCCACTTATCTTCCCAAGACCTAACTTGTGATCCATCCTTAATCTCGAAAGCACCAAAATGAAAGAAATGTTTTTTAGTGGCCATAAGACCTGCCCAAAAATGTGAATCACCGGGTTTCCAAACCACTTGAGACACAACTTTGGACCCCACATATTTCCTCTATAACATGGTTTACCAAACACCATCTCCTGTAAGTAGTTTAAAAAGGCATTTGCCTAGAAGTTTGGTGTTTTTGACTTGCAAATCATGTATGCCCAGTCCACCAAACTCCTTCGGGCGGCAAACCACATTCCATTTGGCCAGTCGATACTTCTTTTTCTCACTATCCCCTTGCCAAAATAATTTTGAACGGAAATAATCCACTTTGTTCAAGACCCCTTTTGGTAATTGAAAAAACGAGATCATATACAGCACCATGTTAGTAAGTACTGAATTTATGAGTACTAGTCTTCCACCAAGGGATAACAATTTGCCTTTCCAATTATTAGGACGCTTTTGTAGCCTTTCCTCAACAAGTTTCCATTCAGCAATTGTGAGATGTCGATAATGAATCGGTATTCCCAAATAATTGATTGGAAATTGCCCCTGACCACAGCCAAAAATTTCAGCATATAGGTGGGCCTCGTTCTGGGCCTCGCCAAAACAATACAAATCACTCTTATGGAAGTTTATTTTAAGCCCACATAACTGCTCGAATGCTGATAAAATTAATTTTAGATTCTAAGCCTTCTCCAGATCATGTTCCATAAAAAGGATTGTGTCATCAACGTATTAAAGAATAGAAAGTACACCATCGATAAGATGTGGAACTAATCCTTCAATTTTACCATCAGCCTTTGCTCTCTCAATAAGGATAGCCAACATATTAGCCACTATATTAAATAGTAAAGGCGATAATGGATCCCCTTGTCTCATTCCTTTCTTGGTCTGGAAGTATTTGCCAATATCTTCATTTACTTTAATGGCAACACTACCCCCAGACACAAACGACTGAATAAGAACACGCCACTCCTCATAAAATCCTTTTATGCGGAGTGTTTGCTGGAGGAAAGACCAATTAACTTTATCGTATGCCTTCTCAATTTTGAACAGTACACCATTTAATTTTTTTGAGTGTAGTTCATGGATTGTTTCATGCAGAATTACAACATCATCTAGGATATTTCTTTCTTGCATGAACGCAGTTTGAGACGGACTAACAACATGGTCAGCAACTGAGTTTAGTCTAATCGTGGCAACTTTAGTAAAATTCTTAAAGCTAACGTTAAGCAAGCAGATAGGACGATATTGTTGTATACGTTCTGCGTTGTTAATCTTAGGCAGTAAAATTATATTGCCAAAGTTTAGTCTAAAGAGATCCAATTGACCGACCTGTAAAAACCCAAATAAATTCATCAGGTCCTCCTTGATAATGCCCAAAAATTTTTGGTAAAATTCCGCTGGGAAGCCATCAGGACCTGGTGCCTTGTTATGTTCCATTTGAAAACCGCTTTCTTGACCTATTCCTCGGTATATGAGGCAGTTATAAAGATGTTTTCTTCAGCAGAAACCTGGAGGATATTGGTCGTTTGAGACTCATCCAGAGAGAATGAATTTTCGGATGGAGCCCCAAACAAGGATTTATAATAAGCTGTGATATATGACTTCAGTTGCTCCTGTCCCTCAGTCATACATTCTTCCTGTATCAGAGAGTGAATAAGTTTCTTCTTATGCTTGCCATTGGCAACAACATGGAAGTACCCTGTATTTGCATCTCCTTCCTGAATGAATTTTGCTTTAGAGTGTTGGTACCATTTGAGTTCCTCGCGCAGAAATCGGGCTATATCTGCATTCGATTGGCTTTTAAGCTCAATTTCTTGTGCAGTTAATGGCCTGACCTCTGTGGAAGCCTCTAAGTCATAAATTATAGATGCTAGGCGTATTTTTTCGTTTTTTAGGATCCCAGCTGTGTGCTTGGCCCAACCACGAAGGAACTTGTGTAAAGCTTGCATTTTGTTTTTCCATCATAGAATAGGCATTTGGCCACTGACCCGTTTCTCCCAAATAGCCTTAACCATCTCGTAAAAACCATCACAGATCATCCATCCGAGTTTAAATTTAAATTCATTCATAGACTTCCGTGGCGGTGATACAAAAGATAAAAGTAAAGGAGCATGATCCGACAAAGCCTCAATACGCGAACAGTTACCATAGGGAACTTATGTTCTCAGTCAGTATCCATAAGCACTCTATCTAGTTTTTCATATGTTGGCTCCGGAAGACTATTAGCCCATGTAAATTTCCTTCCTAACATTGTAACCTTTCTTAAGTCCAGACTGTCAATAACAGCATTGAACAGAAAATGCCAATGTTCATCGAAACGGCCCCGACTTTTCTCGTGAGGGAATCTAAGAAAATTAAAATACCCTCCTATAAGAATAGGATATGGATTGTCCTTTGCCAAATTCACAAGCTCGCATAAAAATTCAGCCTTATAAACATCCTGGGCGGCCCCATATACGGCGACTAAAGACCATGTGAAATTGTCAGCCTTATTACGAATATGGAGGCAAGAAGCTTTGAGATCATACATAGAGGCAAACCCAGTCTCATCAAAGTCCACCTCCGACACTTCGCCAACTAAGTGAGAAAGGAGTTAACCATATACTATGGCATGCAACTCCTCCTCCTCGGTTAGTGAAGCATCAGGAATAACCCCGACCTTAGGAGTAACCGTTAAATGGTCAACCTCCATGTGTCGCAAAACATTAGAAGAAAAAGATACCTCCTGTACAGAGCTACCCAAATTAATGCCAACATCTGCTAGTTTAGAAGAAATAACATGAGTAGAAAAGGAAAAAAGGACTTCGAAGAACTTATTATACTTGTCGAATCTAAGTTATTCTCCGCCTTATGCCGCATGGCCTTGACCATGGAGTCCTCATCAGTCGCAGACGCCCCAGAGGCATCGACTCCATGGCGCGCGCTACGCCTGAAGGGAGTACCACTCCCCTGCGTAGCAACTGGTGAAGCAACACCAGGAGAAGAAGCCCGTGATGGAGACAGAGGTAACCTAGACCCCTCCTGGGTCCGGTCACCCCCAACGACCAACGAGGTCTCATGGCCAACCAAAGGGGGCCACCCGTCTAGACGCATCTCCAGGTCCTCCCTGACCAAAGACACACGGTCGTCCACCACATCGTGGTCGGCCAACCCCTCCCGGGTCGGCCCCACCACAACATCATCCTCAACCTGGTCACGAACGTCGCGGGCAGCCAACCCCTCCTGGGTCAGCTTCCGCGAACACTCCGAAGGAACTACCTCCACAAGTACCGGCCGAGAACCAGCAACAGGAATAGATCTACCCAAAACATGCGTCTTGGATCTCGCCGGCGAAGCAGAGCAAGAACACAGAACAGGAGCAGAAGCAGAACGAAGAGCCTCCTGTAGCTGAGCCGGAGAAACACGAGTCGCCGAAAGACAACCCTTTCCACGAAGGGAATCCAAAGGAAGTGCGTCCAAAAGTTCTCGTACCCACGGAGTAACCGGATTAGCATTAAAAGGAGTGACAACAATGACCCTCTGCACCCCTGACTAGAAGAAGCAGGCGCGGAGGTACCCTGCATGGCCGAGGAAGAACCAGAATCGACCCCCTGAGTGGCGGAGAACTCGGCGTAGAGCGAAGGAGCAAGAACAGAGTAATGACACTAGATCCTCGGCTCGAGTTTCATGCCGCTGAACGTGTTAATTAAGGGGTGTACTTGAAAACTAGGAGACATGTTTGATACCTTTCCGTCCCATGTTTCACCATCATACATGTTGCACAAACATAATGCACACAAATATTCAGACGATCTCCCTATCAACCTATCGCTCCACTTCTTCTCCCCTGCATTGCATTATATCCACCTAGATTTTTTTCTAGGGGTGCAAAGTGCAAACCGTCTCCTTTTCTCATGTTGGGATAGTTATTTCGGGCCTAGCTTTTGTCTCTTCAATTTTGGGCCATAGCCATAGCAAAATCAAGAATCAGGAGGGCCAGAATGTGTTGTGCCTAGTTGGACCCAAATCTGGCCAACGGGCCACCTCTTCGCATGCCGGCCGTGAGCACGCAAAAAAAGCCCGGCACAAGCCCAGCACGGCTCGCCGCGTGTCGGGCCCGTGCCGGCCCGTGAAACATCGGCCTCAGGCACGCGGGCTAGCCCGACACGGCGTTTAGCATATGCCTTCGAATTTTCGGAAATATAGATCAAAAAAGGGACCAGCGGGAGTCAAACTCCCAACCTCGCGACCTCCCAGACTCCACCTGACCACTGGACCACCACCAGATAGTTGATATGTAACAGATTCGATGCATATTATAGGTTTATTTAGACGAACCAACGTAAAACAGCAACAACCCACGTGATGGCCCACGTGTTTGACGTGCCACGGGTCGGCCCGTTTAACTCAGGTGCCAGGCTTAGGCCTCGAAGCTGGGCACGCGTGCCGGCCCGGCACGGCACATGGCTTGGCGGGCCGTGCCGCGTGCCAGCCCGTTTAGCATGTGCCGGGCTTGGGCCGGGCCGGCCCGTTGGCCAGATTTGGTCTGACTTTGCGATTTTAGGCTCTAGTCGACCACAGATTGTGTGACGGAGAACTCGCCGTCACAGGGCTCCATCGCCGGGCGACTGCCCGGTCGTCGTCGTCGGCGGCGGATTGGTCCGCGCAGGGAAGAGCGAGCTTTACTGGTCTTGAGGTCGGCGGGAACGACCGGAGTGCCCTTGCAGTGGCAGCGTGGCGGTGTCTCTGTACCATTTAGGCTTTGACGGAGATCTCGCTTTGACGAGACAGGTTCAAGACAGTTGCTGCAGACACGGCCACTTGTAAGTTGTTTGTCTTCCTGAGCTTTACTTCTCTCCGGCTCTATGGCCAGTTCTGAACTTCTGTGTGAATTCCAGAAGACTTCTGGTCTTGAAGTTGGGGATACTATTTTGGTGCATGGTGAGTGAAGGCTGAACTAAAAAGTTCTATTATTAGTAAATATGAAATTTAGTCTAGATTTCTTAGTTGCAGGTGGGAATTCAATACAAGTGTCACCATTTCTTTGTTGTATAATAACTGGGCAGAATACAACTATACAAGTTGGGCATCCATCATACATATGATGATACAACAGGCGGAAAGGCGGAAGAAGATCATTGTGGTTTCTAGTGTTTGCTGGCTTGGGCACTATAAGACTGCAAACCTGAACAACTGTGAGTAGTACCCTTTTCCCCCTTGCGTGCCTGTTTCTGAATTGTGACAGCTAATAGATTCATGTAGAGGAAAAATTATTCCAAGGATTTATATCAGTTAAGATATAAAATACAGTTTCCTTGTTTTTTTTTTGAGGAAGAGTAAGCTTTATTTTATTTTATTTTTGAACTAAAGAGTAAGCTTTATTAATTAGGCAACAACGTTTTTACAATGACGCGGTAGGGAGTCCAACGCGCAGGAAGGAACAGCCCCTGCAAAACACCACACTCACGCTTGCCTAGTTGCGCCAAATCATGCGCAACTTTATTGCTCACCCGAGCCACCTTGCTCAAACGAAACTCTAGCAGGAGGTTTATCATCGCCTTAGCTTCCTTGTTGGCCTGGTTTTGTGAATTTAGCACACCAAATTAGTCTAATCTCAAAGTCAGACACATAATTTCCTCTTTTTTTTTTGCCTCAAATAGGAATATAGTCAGCAGAAGCTTAGCTTAAGACAACTGGAAATACAACAAATGCAAGGTGGATGCTTGTGAATATGAACCTCACAGGTCCACCTTAATCATCACCATCTTATAATCAACAGGGATTATTGCAAATTCCATTTCCATTACCCCGTTTCTTCGCTTGGTGTGCGATTGGTAGTTGAAATACTAGCATATGCCTCCTGCAGGTCCCAATTCCCAACCACGTTTCATCCAGCGTCTTATTTTCCATGATATGGATGGTAGCATTCTCGATCTTTGCCACAATAGAGGTCACACAAGATGGATGCCCAGAGATCGCTCAACTCACTTCTGGGACGCCTCACCACTGTCCTTGTCAATGAGGCACAGCTGCTTGGTGGCGTACGGGGTGATGTCGAGTTCATCAAGGATGAGATGGAGAGCACGAATTGCATACTCCTACACCTTGCCGAGGCCAACCACCACGACCACCAGGTGCGGGCATGGATGAAGCAAGTCATTGGCCTCACCCGAGACTGCGATGGCAACGTTGAGCTCTATATCCAGTATGTTGCAGGTGGTGGCCACCAAACCACAGGCCTAATGGGCTACCTGCAACAGATCCTGCAAATTTGTGCGAACTGTCCGGGCTCGGCGCCGGGTCGCAACAAGGATTCGGGAGCTCAAGGTCCGAGCACGTGATGTGGGTGACAGGCGGATGAGGTATGGGGTCATCGTGCCACCGGTTGCTAACCAAGATGATACGATATTTATCGAAAACTTCTTGCCTCCACTGGTGGAAGGTGAAGAGGAAAATGTCCATAGACACGCTCTACTTGCAACAGATGTTGAACTTCCAGATGGAGAGACTCTTGTAAACAACAGCGTTGATCGGATTATCAAGTGGTTGACTGAGGAAGCACCTGCTGCTCCTGGAGGGTGTGAACCACAGCCAAGGATCATCCCTATCCTATGGAATTCGCACAATCCAAAGGAAGAAGAAACATTGGCAGTTCATGTTGCTCAAGGGGTGTACAGACATCCCTCCATGGGGGACTACTGCAAGGCCTGGGTACGTGTCAAAGGGAGCAGTGATCTATGCGATGTATTGCGGGAAATACTTGCAGAATTATCGCCCCTACCAATTCTAGCTGGAGAGGAAAACATGATCAACACTGAAGCCGAGCAAAGTGCAGAAACAGTAGTTGGTAGTGAGGCCACACAACTCACCAAGAAGCTTCAGTGTTATCTGAAAGGTAAATAGTTCTTCATTGTTCTTGAGAAAGTCTCGAGGGGACTACCATGGGATAGAATAAGATCTTCTTTATCTCATACTGGCGATGATTGCCGTCCGGTTAGCGGAATAGTCATCATCACATGGTCCGATGATGTGGCAAACTCTTCCCGTACAAGATCTTCAGACCTCAAAGTCTATTTTTTGCTTTCTATGATAAAGCAAGGGAGCTTACTGGTGGAAGAAATAATGAAACTATGGCGAATGTAGGACGTATTTTAGGGTCATGTTACCCTGAGGTCTTTGCAATGAAAATGTTCCTACATCTTCTGTATGTTAACCCGAACCGGAGTAGGACACAATTAGACGACTTTGTGAAAAAATTATCAGACTGTGGGTCGTGCAAAACAGCTGCGAAGCAAATGGTAAGATTCTGCTACAATGACTTGCCTACCAAGTACAGGACCTGCTTGTTGTACATAAGTATCTCCTGGGATAATGACTACATTAGGAGAACAACTGTATCTAGAAGATGGATAGCTGAAGGCCTTATAGCTACAAGAGAGAATCGCTCAGAAGATGAAGTTGGTCGCTGTTTTGATGCGATGGTCTCCTGGGGACTTGTTAGTCCAGGGAAAATCAGTGGCACAGGCAAGATCAAGAGCTACATAATACATCATGTGGTTCGTGAAGTCATCACCAGGATTGCTAGAGATCTAAACTTTGCAGATGCGGAACTGCCGCCTGATTTGGCTCGACACCTTCCTGTTCACCATGGAATAGGACTGCAGGCTTCTCACTGAAGTCATCCTGTGGAAACTGGTGACAGTGGCATCGTAGCACTTCTTCCATATTTGGCCAAGTCGTCTCAGCGGCAGCTATTGAGAATGCTTGATCTGGAAGGCTGCAAAGGCTTGAAGAAGCATCATTGGAAGAGCATCTGTAAGATATTGCTGCTCAAATACTTGAGCCTCAGGAACACAGATGTGAGCCAAGTGCCAAAGAAAATCGAGAATTTGCGGTGCTTGGAGACTCTGGACATCAGGCAAACAGCGGTGAGGTCATTCTCCACAAAGTATATCATGCTTCCAATGCTGAACCATCTGTTTGCTGGCCAGTCAGACTCTCCAAGAAACAGCACCGATAGGTTTAAGGAGTCATTTGCGACAGTACGCCTTCCTAGCGGCATCCGAAGAATGATGAAACTGGAGGTGTTATCCCATGTTGAAATTGCCCACAATGTTGATGGTTTAGTTGATGTCAGGCAGCTACTACAACTGAGGAAATTGGGTCTGGTTCTCCATGGTAACAAAGGCTTCTTGGGTCTTGTCCTTGAACAGGTCGATAAGTTGCATGCTTGCCTGCGCTCCTTGTCAATCTGAGTCAACCAACTGGACAGAAATGAACCTACTCCTGATGCAGAGGAGGTGGTTGAATCAGCCTCACCTCCAAAACTTCTTCAGAGCCTAAACATCAGCGGCATCTCAAGTGGGCTTCCTCTCTGGATAGAAAAGCTCGATCAGCTTGCCAAGATATCATTGAGCGAGACTTACCTGAGCGAAGCTGCTCTGCGCATGCATGCTTGGGAGGCTTAGAATCCTGCGCTGCCTCAAGCTGCGGCACAAGTCGTACACGAGAAGCGATCTCGGCTTCAAGGAAGCAGAGTTCCAGAGTCTCATGTCACTTGTTGTCGAGGGAAGCGACATCACGACCATTACGTTTGATGCTAGAGCGGGTGCTAAGATCGAGACGATTTTCTGGTCTTTTTCTAAGATGGATTTTGTTTCAGGACTCATCCACCTTTCCAGGTTGAAGAAGCTGGAGCTGAATGGTGACTGTAACCCAGATATGGCGAGGGAGGCAATTAAAGAGCATCCAAACCATCCTGACTTCAAGCACAATGGACAACATCAACACCAAGAAGCTGGAGCAGTGGCTGCTGCTGCCTCAACTCCTTGAGCGTCCAATGAAGTGCTCTCCGGCAGCAAAGATGCACCTGAAGGAAATTCTGGCCATGTATCCTCTTTCAGTGTCGTGTTTCTCTGGACTTGTGAAGTTGAGTTCTTATGCCCATGCCACGGTGTTGGTTTTTTCCTGTTTCTCTGTATGTATGTGGGTTTGGTTCAGTGATTACATGTATTCTCTGGATTTGGGTTTTGTTATGTAAGTGGACTGCTTTGTTCTGTGAACTTCCCTAGTTGCGTGCTATGTTCAATAGCACTTTTAGCGGTCCTTGCAATAACTGGTCCAAGTAATGAAGCCATTACTTTATCATCATGCAGAATGGATGTGTCCTGTGTGACCTTGTAAACTGTAAATTTTGCAGCAACTGGCCCAAACAATGAAGCCATTATGTGCTCTGATTTCAGTTTTTTTTATCCATTTTATTTTCAGGACGAATGCGGTCTGAGATCAATAGTATGCAAAAGAGAGAAATACACTTTCTAGAATGGTCAGAGCACACCGACGACCTGATCAACTTTTTCTTTTTTTGCGGGTAACTTGATCAACTTTGTCTGTCTGAGTTCCTCAATCTGGGTTTTAGTTCCAAAAGAGAGAAATACATGGATTTGGTGCAGCAATTTTCAAGAGTAGGTGCTCGCGGAGGGAGAGGCGACTAGCACGGAGAAGATTGCGCTTCTCTGTCCTCCGCGCGCCGCGACGGCGCTTCAGACGCTACACGATCCGCATGACCGCGGTGCATAGGGAGTTGAACTTGGCCCCGGTTACCAAGACCTCCTCCTGCTCGTCGTTCACAGCAGGCTCGCGGACGACCGACAATAGGGCGCACATTTGGCCAACAACAACTCCTCTGTTTCGTCTACGACATCGTTCGCGGCATCGTCGGGTGGAAGCGGCGGGGTCGCGCGGGTGCGCCCACGGGCGCCGCGACCGTGTCCCTATATGGGGAGGCGTTCACGTCCCTCCTCCTCCTACGGTAGCACCGGACAAGCTCGCACGCCGGAACTTCCGCCGCGGCCAGGAGAAGCGACGACGTGTGCGCCCAAATCGGGGCTCGATTGGCCAGCCATGGGTAGATGGGAGTTGACATGGATGTTGACGGCGGCGATGTGTTTTTCGATGGCGTAGTCGGTCGAAATAGGAGACGGTGGCGGGCCGCGGCGAGGGTTTCTGGACAGGGGGAAGAAGGGAAAATAGATGTGGTTTACGGCATCCGAGGCGTTCCGTCCCGAATATATACGGAACGGACGGGCCATTTTACGGGAAACGGCAAAAAAAAAATTATGGTACAGGTTTTTTATGGTATCTGGAAAGGCCACTTTTAAACCTCGGTACATATATGAGGCGCAAAAATTTGCGGGCCGCAAATATACGGTAGCAAGACCCAACTTTTTTGCGGGCCGGCAGAAATTAAAATCACAGCACATAAAATGGACGACCTGATCAACTGCTTTGTGAGCACGGTACATGTCGTCTGTCTGAGTTCCTCAATCTGGATTTTAGTTCTAAAAGAGAGAGAAATACACGTTTGGATTTGGTGCAGCAATTTTCAAGAGTAGGAAACTGCACGACGAATATACCGTCCTTGGCTGGCTCTTTCTCTGTGCATGCGAGTATGCGACGCGGTGCCGTTGACACGACGGACACGGCAGCTCGTTTTGCTTGGAACCCCCCCGGCTCTTCCTCTATAACGTTCCAGGACATCGGCGCTATCTGGACAAAGAAATCGGACTCTGTACGTAAGTGATAAGTATTTTGTTAACTTGCTGCAGAACAAATAGCTAAGTCCCAAGAAAGCATGCTGTATCTTAAATTTTGTGGAATTTCAACGACCATTATTTCTTAACAACGAAAGATGTTGATCTTCCGGCGCAAAATGGCCTAGCTTCAGGCTTCGATCACAAACTGCCAGCTTTTCCACTAACGATTGTTCGGATCTTACGAATTTTCTGGGAAAAATCAAGCTTGGACGTTCGGGCAACACCAACCATATATAGGAACCCCCATAACTTCAGTGTAGCGAGCTCCATGAAGAACTCACAAGGTAGGATCACAATTTGGATTGGCGGTATCCTATATCCAGGTTCCATCCTACTTTTCCTCGCCGAATTCAAAATCAATGCGTGAAGGGAGAAGTATTGGAGCTCTCAAAGACCGAAATTCGGCAGTTGGAGGCTTATTAGGTAAGTCTACCCTCTAAGTATATAATGAGGACCCTCCAAAAACCTAGATCTTCGAACTGGTCTAGATAGGGCTTCAAGAGGTCTTGAGAAGAAATTGTAGACTCTTAAGTAAAGTCTGGACCCACTCCAAAAAACACTAATTTTCTCCTCTAAACCTGGACCCTAAGTTTCTCTCTTTGTGTCCATGTCCACTCCCTACACGCTAGAGAAACCATTACATGTCGAGCGCCCCGTGCATCGTCCTGTCCTTCTAGCTAGTCCACATTTTGGAGGTCTCAAATTAATTAGAACAAATCTACAACCCTTCAAAAAACAAGAGGTCGACAACTAGTTTGAACAGTGCTCAATGCTGTCTAGATAGAGAAATTTCCAAATCCATAGCAAAGTCCAGGCTCACTACAAAAATGTAATTACCTATCAAGCACCCTGACATCGTCCCATCTGTCTATGTAGGGCCGATCTTTATTTTCCACACTAACATTCCAATTTAGTGGGTGGAGGGAGCGGTATTGGAGCTCCTCATAGTGTCAAATAATGGTGGAAAGTTTACATGCAAATATTGAAATTTCACTATCGGAGGCTTTTCTCTTGAAAATCTGACCTATGTGAGTGGAATGAGAACACTCCAAGAAATTAGGAGCTCCAGGACCGTGAATAGTGCTCCGAGCTATCTAGAGAGGAAATTGCCAAATCTAAAGACAAATTTGGACCCCACTCCGACAAAATGCAATTTGTTATCCATTCAACCCATACCAAAATCTCTCTCCGTCTTTAGAGCAGTCCTCGCTTATTGAGGGACCTTGTGGATCGTCGCCAATGTCATCCTCGTCGATGTCATTGTCGGCCGGCTCACCTCGCTTCTTCTTCCTCTCGAACCCTTCTGCCTCTGGACTTGAGTGTAGTTATCCTTGAATTAAAATTGGTTCTATTTACCCTGATACTACTTGAAGGATACATGGCGTTTTTCCAAAGAAAGAAAAAAAAGTCTGTTGGACGTGTTTCAGGTAACTAAGTATTCTGAGGTGTAAACTGCAAATGGGTCCGAGTCTCTGTCAAACTGTCTCACAGTTTCGCGAAACAGCCACTCGTAATAATAAATCCTTAATTTTCCGGCTGCTTTCCCGTTCTGTTTCCTGCCCTTCCTCCGTCTCCGTTAGGTGCTGCACAGAGAGAGAGAAGAGAGAGAGAAGGAGACGTCGGCGATGGCGCCGCTGAGGCGGGCGGCGGTGCTGCTGATCCTCGTGGGGATTCTTCTGCTCGCGCTATCTCCCGCGGAGGGAGCAGCGGCATCGGCGGCGGAAGGAGGAGGTGACCATCTCTTGACTTTTCCCCCCAGTCCCATCCACCGCTTCTTCCCTAGTACTTCCGTAGATGATACGCTTCGTCGCTGCGGGTACCTGGTGCCGCGGCTCCAGCGCGCAACTGGTGATGGCTCCGTCTGATTCCTAGTTGGGGTTAAGGAAAAAATCTAGAGAAATCACGCGAGCTAGCTCCACGGGCTGTGCTGGGAGCAATGCGAGTACGGGAGAAGATAGAAGCAAGTTAGAGAAATTTGAAATCAATTAGGCAGAAATTGATGCACTGAAGTTTAAAAATTTAGTCTAGTGACTATTGGGACAGCGGATTTCATGTAATCTGTGCGACATTTTGTTGGGGACAGCAACATTGGCAACTTTTGGAGTTAGGCTTAATGCCATTCTCAAGTTCAGATGTTCCGCAAAACAGCTATAACTGTATGCTTGACACATTGTACTTGCTTACTGTTGTGTTTCGCCGCCAAGTGATACTGTGATATTTGCTGGTCGAGCCTACCGTCTTATACTGTGATGTTGGAAGCAACATGTCACTTGACATAGTGCTAACTCGATATAGCTGCAGCCTCCTAGCTTCGAGATGCGTAGCCATGAATGAGAACTGCAGTCAGTCGCCTAGCTTCTTATCCCTTGCTGATATAGGAAAGTGTTGCTGGGTATTAGAGCACCAAACACTAATGTCTGATATGTAGATATCCTTCGATTGCTATTCCGCCGAATAAACTTGAAGACCTTGCTGATAGTTGTTTACACTTTTCTTTGCGCAATGCAGAGCTCAGTATGAAGCACTCTGATGGTGGTGGTTATTCTTACAATAGTACTCTTTCTCATATTCTTGTTGAGTATGCATCTGCTGTAAGTTCTTCTTTGAACCACATATCCTTGCACATAGTTTTTTTTTTATTATAAGAACAACTCAAATTGTTTCGCAAAACCAAACTTTCTATTCTCCTTACCTGGAGCAGTGTTTTGTAGTGGGAATACCTGTTTGTGTGATTCTCAAAAAAATGTGTCTATGACTTTGCTTGCCTAACTGAATTTTCAGGTGTACACTTCTGACCTTACCTCACTTTTGACATGGACTTGTCCAAGGTGTGAAGGTCACACAAAGGTACACAACATGAGACGGAAACTAGACTGGGCTGCTCTTGCTGCTTCTACAAAATGTTCCTAAGTCTTTCTTTGTTTTCATTATTAATGCAGGGTTTTGAGATGATAGAGATCATTGTAGATGTCGAGAGATGTTTACAGGTTCTTTTTTTTCGTGTTCTCGGCTTCTCATGATCTTCTTCCACGCAGTTTTAAATGAAAGTTATGCTCATATGTCAAAATAAAACACTATTGTGCAGGCATTTGTTGGAGTGGCCCCTGATCCACGATCCATAATCATTGCTTTTAGAGGTACCCAAGAACACAGGTATGAAAACTTGCTGCTTAGTATGTTAAATATAGCTTACTACTGACCAAAATTGTGCAATCTGTGCCTACTACCTAGTTCTACCAAATAGTTTACAGAATTCATAGTGTTTAATTATTTAGAACCTGTGATACATAATATGTTGCTCATGACCATTCTTTCCTACATCAAATTTTCCTTGTAAAGTGCCTCAAATTGGATTGAAGATCTCTTCTGGAAGCAGCTAGATGTAACTTATCCTGGCATGCCAGATGCAATGGTACATCAATCAGTCAATTTTGAATTGTTTTCTAAGGAAATATTATTGAATTTGAAATCAGTCTTGTTCACCATCTGTTTTATATATCATGTTACAGGTCCACCATGGATTTTATTCTGCGTATTATAATACAACTTTGCGGCATGAGATACTGAAATCCGTTAAGTGGGCATGGAAGACATATGGAAAACTGCCCATAAATGTTGTAGGTCACTCGATGGGAGGGGCTTTAGCTTCATTCTGTGCCCTTGATCTCTCTGTAAGCACCTTTGAGCAGGCTGTATCTTTGTGTGTTGTCATGTAAGCACATGCTGGATTAGTTTTCAGTTTAAATCAAACCATGTCATAAATAGCTGAAATCATATTTTGATCTATGTTATTTTAGGTATGTTCATTGAAGATTCTGTGATCTATGCTTTACAAAAGCACGGACAGAACTATGCTTTTTCATGATAGACCTCTGTATATCATTATATTATCTCATATATAGGTTCAATAGATATAGTTAACTGATTTCTTGCCTTCCATTTTCCAGGTAAAATACGGGTCAGATGAAGTTCAGCTCATAACTTTTGGACAGCCTCGTGTAGGCAACCCCGCGTTTGCTGCATACTTCAATGATCAGGTTCCAAGAACCACCCGTGTGACCCATGAGAATGATATTGTTCCACACTTGCCACCATATTTTTCTTACCTCGGTGAATGGACGTATCATCACTTTGCTAGAGAGGTCAGTACTTGTTTGTTACTCTGAAAGATTTTACAAAATGCACACAGTAAACTCAATTAAGTTAGTCTCTAAGTGCCTTTATTCATCTTCAGGTTTGGCTTCACGAGACTGTTGTAGGAAATGTAGTTACTAAGAATGAGACAGTCTGCAACTGTTCTGGCGAGGACCCAACCTGCAGCAGGTATCTACATGTCTCTCACATTTCTTGTACACTTATGCTCCTCGTGCTGTGCTTATTCTTTGCTCTTGCTTAAATAGATCGGTCTATGGGAGAAGTGTGTCAGATCATCTTGAGTACTACGGTGTTAGCTTACATGCTGATTCAAGGGGAACCTGTCAATTTGTGATTGGCCCGTCCAACTCAGCATATGGTGGCATCCGTCAAGTTGATGGAACTATCATCTTATCAAGATATCCGCAAGAAGATCATTTTGTGGATTCCATATGACCCTTTTAGCCTAGGGTAAACTGTACAGTATATTATTTTGTGCATAGATTTCATGTAATGTAGAAACACAGGGTACTCTAGGAGCTCTCCTGAGAATAAGGAAGGTCTCGCCTTTAGAATGTGCCCCCTTTACTCAAGTGAGAATTGTATATGAAGAAGCTCCATGGACATTGCAGACGCACCATCACTGATGTACATAACAATATCATCACGGGTCAAATAAAGGAAGTGTTTTGATGGTATCCTGTTTTCTTACAATCTTGCATAGTGTGATTCTTCCGTCCTATTGACAGAAGTATTTCCAGTTTTTCTCTTTGAAGTCAGATATGCAATTGAGGTCCAAAAGATATTGTTGCTCTTTGAAGAACCGAGGAGCCAAGAACTGATCAAAGTCAGGCTGGAGCCAGGAATCCCTAGATGCAAAGCTCTAGATGTGGTCGGCACTGCCAATTATTCACCATTGCCATCTGCTTGCCCTGTAGGGTTGCACCATAGATGAGAAGATGCACTGCAACATTATCAACTGCTACTGTTCCACGGCATCGTCTACACAGCAAGTGCCGCAGATATGCAGAACAAGATTGCGTCGGTGGATCAATGGCGCGTCAAATGCTTGCATATCTTGATAAGGACATAAAACAGGCTGACGATGAAAATGTGCAGAGACGACACAAAGTTGCAAATGGCACAGATTCCGGGTTGCGGATAAGGTCAGAAGAGAGAGAGTGATGGATCGAATGAGACTGGAAGGCCTCTCTGCTGCTGGAGGATGCTGTTGAGAACCTGAACGGGAGCTGATCCCACCGGCTTATGCAAAGTGCCGATGGAATCAGATCCATTTGCCGTACTGTCATGTGACAGAGTGTGGTGGTGTCGATGTTAGGGCCATTTTGCGTTTGTTCCGAGCTGATCTTGTATAATGTCTGAAGTCAGAAGCAGTAATCTGCAGGGAATGTTGCTGAGCTGAAACTTTCAGATAAAATGAAGCAGGACCAGAGGAAACGTGCATACTGTACCAGAAGTTTGTAGTGACAGTTACTAATAGTCTCACAATCTGAAGTGTTGAGCTTAAATCCAAAGCACATATTCAAGTTCAGAGATGCATGTAACGTATGTACTTTCATGCTTTTGAAACATAGCTAAGGAATGCTTTTCTATCACTAAGAAAATCCTCAAACATATCTGTACAAGTGCAATTTCCCAAGTATGCCATGTGGTAGCTTTAGGTATATATGATTTATTGATTTTGCAAAAGGTCGGCTGAGATTAGGAAAGAGATTCTTATCCAAAACCATCAAACGTACCTTTATCCTATGCTGGATTAAAAAAATGTGTTCTTTTATAGAAGAACAAATCTAGGTTCCCTCCAAACAAGTTGAGCACATGATACCAATTTCTCATTATCCATATATGGAAAATTAAGTCACCACAACCATTTTGATGAGTCTATAAAAGGCAAGGCACCTGGCCGGTAGCAACAAACCACAGCCACCACCTATGCATAGACAGCGAGTTAGAGCTCCTTCGGTAACATCTCATCTAAGCATAGACAGCGAGTCAGAGCTCTAGTAGAAGCCTCTACATCGTCCCGATCAATCGTAAGCTTTCACGAATTCAATGGATCATGTGACGAAGCTGGCGTCGGAGCGGGCGGTGGTGGTGTTCACGTCGAGCAGATGCTCCATGTGCGACTCCGTGACGTTCCTCCTCAGCAACCTCGGCGTCAACGCCGCCGTGTACGAGCTGGACAAGGAGCAGCGGGGCAGGGAGATGGAGAGAGAGCTCGCCAGGAGGCTCGGCCGAGGCCTGCCAGTGGTGCCAGCGGTCTTCATCGGCGGGAACCTCGTCGGTGGCACCAACAGGGTCATGGCGCTGCACCTTGCCGGCGAGCTCGTCCCCATGCTCAAGAACGCTGGCGCGCTCTGGCTCTAGCTAGTGAAAGAGAAGAACGCTTGCATGCCACCAATGCAATGCTAGCTTTTGCGATCGCAGTACGATATAACAGAGCTATGTAAAAGAAGGTAGACGAAACTATATATGTAGAAGGCCAGGTTTTTTAATATCCTGTTCCGACTGCTAGCGAATATTTATGTGTTCTTGTTAAGGATTTCCCTGAATCATGGTCAAGGGGAGCTATGTCATTTCTACCCCAGATATTCTTTAATATATCTCTAATATTTATAATAAAGTTTTAAAGATCATTCAAAGTTTAAACATGTTTAGTGTTTTTTGTTTCCTCAACAATGTTTGTCAAGCTCCACCACTTGTTCGCACACAAAAGAATTAAAAAAAATATTAATATTCCATAAGAGAATATTACTGCAATGCAATAGCGAATTAAAGAATCGGTATGTTTGATGGAATCTCAGTGACGATATTTGAAACTACGTACTCTGGTTAATCGAGTGAACTATATACAATAATACTCCTTTCGTCCTGAGATAAATGACTTGAGTTTTTCTAAATTCACATGCACTCAGAAATGTTTAGTGTGTAAATACATATGAATCTAGATAAATTTAAGTCATTTATTTTGGAACAAAAAAAGTACTTATTTCTACCAACTCCGATCCTCCTTGTGTACGAGTGTATATACGTATGTACCCCTAGAAGTAATCGTATAACAAAATCATGGGGGTAACTTATGCATATGCCTATGAAAAAAACAGGTAGTAGAGTAGACATATTTGACAATGCATTAATAATAGGATGAAATATATTCTCTCTTACATGTATTTTTATAGATAAAAGGCGTTTTATTAATTAAAATTTAAGCATTACATCCAGCCTATGCATAACGGGTATGCACACAGCTGATCAAATCTAAATGTATCATCCAATAAAATAAAAAGGCACAATATGACTAATCATCGGAGGAAACTAGAACAAGTAGAACAGTTGGAAATCATAGGTGAGTTGCTTGCGGAATGGTATGGCTATGTGATCAAGAAAGACGACATCAAGAAAGACAAAGCCGCTGGCTACAGAGCCAAGCGGAGAAAACAAAAGAAAATTCTGATAAAGATAATAAGAAGACCAAATAAGATTTCGACATGAAAGAAGTGGATGCTTCTCACCCCGAGTTGGATGGTAAAAATGCTTACCCAATCAAGAAAGACCCTTACGTCTGCTTCCTTGGATCCTAGTTGCTAAGGTCGGAAAAAACGGCTCTCCGTGAGCTCAATGCTACTGTTCCGGCTGTCCCGCAATACCTGGACTAGTCGGAAGTAGAAATTACTTTTGACAAAAGCGATCATCCGCAAAAGACTCACATGCGAGAAAAGTACGCTCTAGTTGTCAATCCACTCATCAATGGCTACGAGGTGTTCAAGGACACTCATGGACGGTGGCAGTAGCACCAACATCCTCTACATCGAGACACTACACCGCATGAGGATACGGAAATCAAGTTGAATCACAACAACATGATTTTCCACAACATTGTCCCAGGGAGATAGGCAAACTCTCCGGGTGAGATCACTCTTGACGTTACCTTCGGTGCACCGGATAACTACCAAACTGAGTCACTTCCTTTCGAAGTGGTACCATTCAAGAGTGCATATCACTCCATCTTCGAGCGTCCGGCCTACTGGTAGTTCATGGATCGCCCTTGCTACATCTATAACATGATGGAACTTCCAGGTCCTAACGGTGTCATCACAATCTGGGGAAATCTAAAAAATGCGAGATTGCGAAGAAGGGCATGCTGCCTTCACTGAAGTCGTGTTGCACACCAAGGAGTACCAGTAAATTAAGAAGAACACCGATTTGTCTGAGATGCCGGCTACAAAGAAGGAGGTGTTGAAGATGACTCTGTAAAGGCATCAAAATATATGAAGGCAACGCCGCTGAAGGAAGATGATCCCTCTAAGGTGACAAAAATAGGCATAGGCTTAGATATCGCATAGGAAAGCGCACTTGTCGAGTTCCTCAAAACTAATAAAGATATCTTCGCATGGCAACCTTCTGAAATGAACTTGCCGAGCACTCACTCAATGTATAGCTGACGCTAGACCCATCAAATAGTCCTTACGATCTTTCGATGATGAAAAGCGCAAAATTATAGCCAAGAAAATAGCCCGACTAATTTTAGTTGGATTTCTTTAAGAAGTCATCCACACTGGGTGGGTGGCTAACCCTGTAATGGTCCCTAAAAGGACACCACTAATTTTTGTATGGGTGTTGATTATACGGCATTGAACAAGACTTGTCCCAAAGATACGTTCGCTTTTCCTAGAATCGATCAAGTTATTGAATCAACAGCAGGCTCGGAACTCCTTTGCATTCTCAATGCGTATTCCGGTTATCACTAAATACATACGAAGGAGTCGGATCAATTGAAGACTTCGTTCATCATCCTGTTTGAAACCTTCTGCTACATAACAATGTCGTTCAACCTCAAAAACATAGGAGCTACATATCAGCACAAAATGCAGTGTTGTCTCCATGATTAAATCGGATACAACGTACATGCGTATGTGGATGACATAGCGAAATTATCCAAAAAGAAGGGAATACTAATTTTGTGACTTGGAGTAAATCGTTCGCTAATCTTCAAAAACATAACATGATGGTTAACCCGAAAAAGTGTTTCTTCAAAATCCTATTCAGAAAAATTGTTAGGTTTCATTTTGTCTTAGAGCTCCATAAGGTGAACCGGGACAAGATAAAATATATACTCAATATAACCAGGCCTACTCTCCTGAGGATGTATAGAGTCTCACTGGCTGCGTGGAAGTAGTGAGTCAGTTCGTTAGTCGTCTTGGTAAAAGAGCCGCACCATTATACAAGCTCTTGAAAAAAATGAGAAGTTTGTATGGATTGAAGAAGCTGAAGCTTCCCTCCAAAACCTGAAAGATGTACTCTCATCCGCTCCTATCCTTGTAGTTGGTGCAACATCCGACTTACTACCTCAGCGAAGTTCTGAAAAAATCTAAACAACGATATCCACACTATCAAAAGCTAGCATATTGTGTATTCTTTGCTGCCATAAAGTTAAGACATTATTTTTAAGAGCACAAGATCATAATGGTGAGCACAGATCCCCTGAGAGTAATCAACAATCACGATGCCACATGACGTGTCGCAAAGTGGAAAATTGAGCTAGCAGATTGAGTACAAACCAAGAATAGCTATTAAGTCCCAAATCCTTGTTGTTTTTGTCGCTGATTAGACAGAGACGACAGAAAATACCAATACCCCAGAGTCGGAATGCTGGACCCTTCAATTCAACGGGTGAAAGCGCTCGGGGGATCGGGGATAGCACTTCACGACAACCAATAATATTGCAGAATACGAAGAGTTGTTGCATGGAATTCACATTGCCAAATACATAGGCGTAAGTCGACTCATGTAATACGGAGACTCGGATTTAGTTGCACAATAAGTGTCTGACCACTGTAGGGAAAATAAACACATGGAAGCATATCGAGCTGTCATGGATGAACTTTTTAAATTGTTCGAAGGGTTTAAGGTTCAACACATCCCTAGATCAGAAAATGAGAAAGAGGATGCATTATCAAGAATAGCCTCCATGCGCTAACAAGTTTCGGATGGTGCTTTCCTGGAGTACCTAAAAGTTCTCTCTATCACAAAAGTTGATGAGAAGTATCCGAAAAAATCCGCCTCACCACTCATAGTAGTGCTAGTTAACCCTACCTTGATTTCTTGGTAGAAGGAAAGTTACCCAAAGACGAAGTTATGAGTAGGGTTGCAGAAGCGGGTCCCGCTCTGACCCGCAAAACACCATGGAAAGAATAAATTGTACTACCGCCATGCATCTCATATGTAGCTGAATTATACTATTCGGAATACAAATCCGCCCCGCATGTTGCGCCGCTTGCAACCCTAGTTATGAGCCAGCAGATTATACGACGAGCAAAAGTGTATACGATAATCAACTGTGAACTCTATAAGCGGAGTGTTTCTCGGGTTTTTTAGCACTGCGTTTTCTCCGGGAAAAGGAGTGGAAATCCTACAAGAAGTCAATAGAGGCGAATGCGGCCATCACATCGCCGCCAGTCTTTAGTGGTAAAAGCTTTTAGACGCGGATTATTTTAGCTAACAACTAAGGCAGATGCCGAAAGCTGGTTAAAACATGCAAAGGCTGCCAAAAGTACGCTCATCAAGCCCATGTTCTGATTGATCAGCTGTGAACGATTCCAATTACATGGATCTTTGCGGCTTGAGGGCTTGACATGGTAGGACCGTTTAAAACAACAAAGTGTGGATTTACCCATCTCTTAGTGATGGTAGATAAGTTAAAAAAAATGGATTGAGGACAAACCCTTAACGAGTTGAGATGGGGCCATAGACACAAAGTTCGTCGAGGACATTATCATCTGATTCAGCTATCCATGTAGCATTATAACGGACAACGGGAGTAACTTTTTAATGGGAGAACTTATCAAATTTTGTGAAGAATAAGAAATCTGACTTGACATTGCATCGGCCGCACATCCACAAGCCAATGGATAAGTTAAAGGGCAAATGGCCTCATCTTGTAGGGTCTCCGACCTCGTCTCAAAGCACCACTACATCGTGTTGTGGGAGCTTGTACGGAAGAACTACCGTTTTTATCTAGAGTTTACGGACCACTCCAAACTGGTAAACCGGATACACATCTTTCTTCTTGGTCTACGACCCAGAAGCAATACTTCTAAATGACCTGATCCATATTTCTCCCCAATTTGTTGCGTAGATCAAAGAGGATGCCAAAGTTTCTCGACAAGATGACTTCGATATACTTGAGAAAGTATGTATCGATATTGAAAATAGATCTAGAACCTATCAGCAGAAGTTACGCAAGTATCAGAATCAGAGAGTCAAAAATCACTCTTTTGGGAAAGGTGGCCTAGTTCTCCAACTAGTGCAAAAAAAGAAAAAACAGACTTTCCCCAATTTAGGAAGGACCTTTTATAGTTAGCAGAGTGTTGTATAATGTGTCATATTATTTAAATGATATAAGACCAGTCAAGGAAAGACCAGATACTCCGAAGAGAAAAATAGCCGGTGGTAGTAAATATCCTGATGAACTAGATCATCCATGGAACATCGCATAACTACGTCCCTTCTATTCTTGAGTTATTTTTCTTGTAATCATATAAATGTACATGTTTAAGTGAAATAAAGTTTTGGTTACCTCAATTTTATTTTACTAAGAAGTTTCTTTATACCATCATATTTCTGAATGGTCATGTCAAACTCGAAAAATCCAGAATGCTTAAAATTACTTTATGCTCATGCTCGTTCTAATTAGATTTTTGAATCTATAAAAATGATACCTTCAGGTGTAAGTCTCATTTTCTGTTTAGACTTTGGTTCTTTGTCTCATAGCTTGGACGCGGGCATTTTCTAAGTAGTGAATTGTTGGTACTAGAAGCTCGCTCTGTTTTCGGGTTAAACATGTTTAGCAATTGAGCCCGGTTTCTCAGTAGTGTTTCCGTGGTGAAGGTTGGCCGGCTCATGAAAGGAGCGAAGTGAAAAAAACCAGATAAACGAAAAGTATAAACGAGAAGTGCTTAAGAAATTTTCGAGCACCATAAAATCAAACAAGTGCTAGAGTAAAAGCATAGTTCTTACAGTACAACATGATCGGATAATTGTTTTTGTTACATCACTTGTTCAAAATAATGCATAGTTTTTCACTCTATGTTGCATGTGGTGGAGATAGAGACATTGTTGTTCCTGTACCATCCTGATCTTTCTCTAGAGAATCGATGATGCCAGACTCGGATTGCTCTTCATATTCATCTTGGTCTTCGGTTTTTTCTTCAGACTCGTCTTCAAGACTAGATGGCACAACGATGGATTGGAATAATGGATTCTTTTAATTCATCATCTCTGCCATGCGAGAGGCATATCCAACACAAGATTCCAAAATGGATTTAATATCTTGTTTTTTCCATATTCATCGATGGTTGAAATGCCTTTGGTCACCTGTCAGATTTGCATGTTACCACGGTGACTCATCACCATGTAAGGGTATTTTGCGTAGCTGGCCAGGCATAGGACATCTTTCGGTGGCCAATCAGCTTCACAATCTACTTGGCCTTGTCCCTTAGCTTGAAGGCAGGCATCTTGTTCAAATCATATAGATTAACAGCTTCGCTAGCTTCATCACGAATCTAGCGGAAGTCATGAATTAAATCTCCGACTGAGACAATGCGATCTATACGAGACACATAATTGGATTCAGCCGTAAGGTTCAGAGCCTCTATGAAAATAAAAATTAAAAAATCTGACGAAAAGTGAAAAAATATACAAAGGAAAACTAAGGCATTGGCAAATTATCAAAGATCACTACGGGAATAACTAAATAGGCCGACGGCCTTTTTATACGCCGACGGCAAAATGTCGGGGCCGTCGGCGTAGCTTGACGGGCCGTCGGCCCAGTTTTGCCGTCGGCGTAGAATAAATAGGCCGACGGTCGCCGTCGGCGTAAACATGACCGTCGGCGTAGCCCATTGGGCTAACGGCAGAGCAACGGCGTCAAGTCTACGCCGACGGCAAAGGTTTCAGACCTATGCCGACGGCTTTGCCGTCAGCGTAGCTATTTTTCTTTTTTTTCCATATTAATCTTAGAAAAATCATAACTAAATCATTTAAATTCAGAAAAATACATATAATATATCAAAATTTGCAGAAAAATAAGATATATCTATATAAACTCAAATATTATATATACTCGTATAACATATTTTTCATTTTCCAAGTGCAAAAAACGGGGTGTTTTGTGAAGCAACCACCAAAAGAAAGTTTCAAAATGATAATACCATATTTTTCAAAAATATTAGACCATATTGAATGGACAATTTTCCAACCTAGGAATCTCAAACCTTTCCGTTCACCTCTCGTGAAAAAGACAAATTCCAGCTGAATCGGAAGGAAATGGGTTAGATTTGAACAACAAGTACATGATATATTGCTCATGATTTTTTGTAAAAATCATTTTTAGGTTCACAATATGCTATTTCATCAGAGATCTAATGCAAGTTTAGTAAGACTCGTCCCCGAGCTAAGAATCATCATGCCCCTCGATTTAGAAAGTTTGATGATAGTTTGAAATGTGCATAAAAAATTAAAAAACGATCGAAACAATGGAAAACCTTCGCGTGGTGCCATATTATATGACATAGTTCCATGGAAAAATACCAGACTTGGTATATTCATTGAGTCTTAAAAAAACTTTCACAAAATGGCCTATCACAATCGAGGTTTTCTGGATTTCAAGTCAAATGACAAATGTTATTGCTATAATCGCGGTATAGTTTGCGATAATGTGTCCATATTGTGCACACATGTGTATCATGGGATGGTGAACAATGTTGCAGGAGGAAGTTTTCCTTTTCGTCGCACTGAAAAGCCATTTTTCATTTTCCGAGTGCAAAAAATGTGGTGTTTTGTGAAGCAACCACCAAATGAATGTTTCAAAATGATAATACCACATTTTTTAAAAATACTAGACCATATTGAATGGACAATTTCCCAACCTAGGAATCTCAAACCTTTCCGTTCACCTCTCGTGAAAAAGACAAATTCCTGCTGAATCGGTAGGAAATGAGTTAGATTTGAACTACAGGTACATGATATATTGCTCATGATTTTTTGTAAAAATCATTTTTAGGTTCACAATATGCTATTTCATCAGAGATCTAATGCAAGTTTAGTGAGACTCGTCCCCGAGCTAAGAATCATCATGCCCCTCGATTTAGGAAGTTTGATGATAGTTTGAAATGTGCACAAAAAATTAAAAAACGATCGAAACAATGCAAAACCTTCGCGTGGTGTCATATTATATGACATAGTTCCATGGAAAAACACCAGACTTGGTATATTCATTGAGTCTTAAAAAAACCTTCACAAAATGGCCTATCTCAATCGAGGTTTTCTGGATTTCAGGTCAAATGACCAATGTTATTGCTATAATCGCGGTATAGTTTGCGATAATGTGTCCATATTGTGCACACATGTGTATCATGGGATGGTGAACAATGTTGCAGGAGGAAGTTTTCCTTTTCGTCGCACCGAAAAGCCATTTTTCATTTTCCGAGTGCAAAAAAGGGGTGTTTTTGTGAAGCAACCACCAAATGAAAGTTTCAAAATGATAATACCATATTTTTCAAAAATACTAGACCATATTGAATGGACAATTTCCTAACCTAGAAATCTCAAACCTTTCCGTTCACCTCTCGTGAAAAAGACAAATTCCTGCTGAATCGGTAGGAAATGAGTTAGATTTGAACTACAGGTACATGATATATTGCTCATGATTTTTTGTAAAAATCATTTTTAGATTCACAATATGCCATTTCATCAGAGATCTAATGCAAGTTTAGTGAGACTCGTCCCCGAGCTAAGAATTATCATGCCCCTCGATTTAGGAAGTTTGACGATAGTTTGAAACGGGCATAAAAAATTAAAAAATGATCGAAACAATGCAAAACCTTCGTGTGGTGTCATATTATATAACATAGTTCCATGAAAAAATATAAAACTTTATATATTCATTGAGTCTTAAAAAAACCTTCACAAAATGGCCTATCTCAATCGAGGTTTTCTGGATTTCAGGTCAAATGACCAATGTTATTGCTAGAATCGCGATATAGTTTGCGCTAATGTGCCCATATTATGCACTCGTGTATATCATGGCATGACGAACAATGTTGCAGGAGGAAGTTTTCCTTTTCATCGCACCAAAAAGCCATTTTTTATTTTTCGAGTGCCAAAAACGAGGTGTTTCATGAATCTTGACATAGTTTCAGTTGGTCTAATATTTAAAATTTATGATATATAATTAAATAGATGATAGGGATGTCATATTTGGATTCCTCTAATTTTTCTAATCGATTTGGATATATTATTTGTCGAATTGTGATTTACAGATTTGTAGATATGAATTATTCAAATTTAAATAAAAAAGCAAAATAAATAAAATTTATTTTATTTTTATTTGAATTCAAGATTATTATTACTTATTTATTGTTTTTTACTCAAAAAATTGTATGGAATGTAAAAAACAAATATGTCTAACATTTAGTGTAATGGTTAATAGGTTTGATATGATAATATTCACAACAAGTTTTAGTTTGTTTGTCGGAAGCTCATGTGGAAGGAACGAAGAAGTTAAGCGTGCTGGAGCTGGAGTATTATTAGGATGGGTGACCGGTTGAGAAGTTTGACTAATTGTGCAATTTGACTTGAGACTAAGTATACTTAGAACTAAAAATGTCCATGTGAGATTAACAAGTTAAACAATACAAAAATGTTAAAAAAAATTGAAAAAAAATTGAATTTTTTTTTGAAAAAAAAAGTTGAAATTTTTTTTTGAAAAAATCTAGGCCGACGGTAGAGCCGTCGGCGTAGCCAAACGGCCGTTAGTCATCTAGGTGGGCCCCATATGGTCTACGCCGACGGATAGTCATCTAGGTGGGCCCCATATGGTCTACGCCGACGGCTTTGCCGTCGTCGTAGCTATATACGCCGACGGGAGAAGAGGCTACGCCTACGGGGCTGTACGCCGACGGCCATACGCCGACGGCAGCCGTCGGGCCAGCCTACGCCGACGGCATTTAGGGCCTACGCCGACGGGACTTCTCCTCTCTCAAACTTCGGAGTTCACCCCGAAGAGCCTCGGTGATGTCGCCTTGCCTACTCATTTCTAACTTGAGATCTTCATTTTCTTTATCTTGGAGAGCCATGGCCTTTTCAAGCTTCTCAGTGGCATGATTGTTGGACTCCAGGAGATTTTTTACGCTTACCTTGTGATCTTTCTTGAGTTTCTCAAGCCCTTGGCGAAGTCCAGTGTTTTCCATCTCCAAGACTTTGAAATTCTCCACCTCCTCCACAATCTTCCAATATCAATTCAACAAGTTTGAAATAGCAAAAACAGTCAAATGAAAATTCGGTAAGAACCAACATGCAAATTGGAGAGTTAGAAATGTTTACCTCCCGCCTCATCATTTTCCACCTTCAACTTGGCATTCTCAAACCGAAAAGCCCTGATCTCTTTGCGCTTGTTGAATATATTTTTCAAAAGTTTCTGGTTTTCACATATAATTGTCTATAAATCAGAATAATAACCAGAGTCAGCCGAGACTCGGGTTGTTATTTACACTAAGTTAAATTTCATCACAGCCCTCGAGGGCTACACTACTTCGTTCTTTAGCATCCTAGAAGCATCAACTCGGATTCCGCACTACTGATTCCCATCCGACCTAATGCTCAGGAACGCCGGCGCGCTCTGGCTCTAGCTAGTGAAACAAGAACACACGTGTGCATGCCAACAATGCAATGCTAGCTTTTGCGGTCGCAGTACGAAATAAGAGAGCTATATATGTAAAAGAAGGTTAGAGCAAACTACGTAGAAGGCCAGGTTTTTTAATATCCTGTTCCGACTGCCTAGCGAACATTTATGTGTTCTTGTTAAGGATTTCCCTGAATCATGGCCAAGGAAAATTTTAAATATTATTCAAAGTTTAAACATGATTAGTATTCTTGGGTCTCTAAAAAATGTTGTTGAAGCTCTCTCACTTGTTCATGCACAAAGGAATTACAAAATATTAGTATTTCGCGAGAAAAATATAACTGCAGTAGAATAGCCAATTAGATAATCATTACATTTGGCAGATCCATGGTCTTTGAAATCTCTGTAAAGACATTTGAAACTGCTTATTTCTATTGATCGAGTAAACTATATACAATGAAACTTAGTTCTACTAATTTTTGCTCCATGTGTACACGTGTATATACGTATGTATCTCTCGAAGTAATCGCATAACAAAATCATGGGGGTAACTAATGCATATGCATGTGCAAAAAAATAGGTAGAAGAGTAGAAATATTTGGCACTGCATTAATAATATGATGAAAAATACTTTTTTTCAAACATGTATGATGGGTATTAGACATGTAATATGTCAGGATGTATACAATATGTAGTACACCAATCGTATACATACCAAACCTGTATTTCCACGTGAGGGGCTGTTTCTCACCAATATAACACGTAACCCGACCCCTCGGAAGAGGTCAAGACGTTCTACCCTACGATTTCTACATGGCATCGAGAGTCTCTTCTATTCCCTCTAGCTAGCCGCCCAGGCAACGATCGATAGGATCAGGACCTTCCTCATCGACGGGGGATTCAATTTCCCGCCTTGTTTCTCCCAAAAACCCTCCAACACCCCTTCTCAACACTAGTGCAGATGGTGGCCTCTAACACCGGTTCATAAGTCCCTCTAACAGTGGTTCTGGAACCGCTGTTGGGGGTTCGGTGTTAGAGCCCCCCCTTAACAGCGGTTCTTATACGAACCGGTGTTAAAGGGTGGCGCACGTGGGGCTGCCGCATCGCTCAGCCTCCCCCTTTAATATCGGTTCGTAACACGAACTGGTCTTAAAGGTTCTGTGCCGCGGCAGGAAAAAGAGATAAATCTCTGCCGCGCCTAAATCTCTGCCGCGGCAGAGTTCTGCCGTGGCAGAGTTCTGCCGCGGCAGGAAAACGGCCTAAATCTCTGCCGCGGCAGAGTTCTGCCGCGACAGAGTTCTGCCGCGGCAGAGTTCTGCCGCCGCCCCGTTCTGGACGTATTTCTGTAGCGCGGCAGGGACGGGGATGGGGGAGGGGGAATCGATCGGGAGCGGTATACACATACATCATCGTCGGTATATACGAGTACATGAATAATTAAGCAACTATTATTATACACAAACATCGTCATTGTGTGGTATTCTCCGTAAACGTTGAAGCATCAAGTACAATACAAACACGTTCAAGCATATATACAACGTTCATTTTTTTGGATATCTAAAGAGTTCTCTGCCAGGCGTGACGACCTTATCAAGTATGAACCCCGCCAATTCCTCTTGAATGGCTCGTATGCGGTCAAATGGTAGGAGTTGGTCCCGCATCCATTCGATCTGGATATATTTGAAGAATAGGGTCAATATATATATATATATATATATATATATATAAGAATAAAACTCAACACAATTGATGGTAATAAAATAATGTTGTGTACTTTGTTTACTTACTCTAAGTTGTTCTAGTGCGGCTTGGCCCGTCGCACATTTCTTGTTGCGAATGAACTCGCAAACATAGTATCCACATAAGTTATAGTCGGGTCCCTGATGCGCGCACTTTACGGGAATAGATAGTTCAATCAATATAATAATCAATAAAGCATGATATAATGGAATTGGAAGCAGAATCAAAGAGATACGCAGACCTATATAGCTAGTATTACTTACATTTTGATTTACAAATTTTAGTTCTTCTGACCATTCACCCACGGCCCTGCCCGTGAACCTTTTCCAAACCCTGTCCGGCAAAGAAAATGGATAAAGAAGTAATTAATTACTTGTTGTCATGAAAGTTGCCTATCTAGTGCGATAATATGATTGAAATTACCTCTGGAGCATCTCTCTAAAGTCTGCCCATATCTCTTTTTCTTTTTGTAACGAGTCCATGACAAGGACTTTTCCTGAGTCAGGTTGAATGACTAGCAGAATAAAGTAGAACCTACGCATGCATAACTCATCATCAGTTACACTTAACATTGAGTAAGCCGAAACAGAATGTGTACAAGAGAGGGTAACAGTACTCACAAGAAGTTATAATGCAATAGTATTTCCCTTTTGGTTTGTTGTCTTAGTAAAGACCTTAGCAAGAAATCTTCTGTTTGTCCGGGTTTGTGTCTTACCACTTCTTCATGAACTCTATTTGGGTCAACGAACCCAATATGAAAAGGGCCCCCTTTCATGCATTCCATAACCTTTTTCCTGCATTATAGTATATATATACATATATGGTGAGCATATATATATATACATGCAATTAATGAATTGAATGAGATGAGATAGAAATTAAAGAAATAGTACTTACACACAATAAAGGCTGATGACAGCTTTGTCGAGTTCCTTCTGATTGAATAGAAAATGCAAGTCTTGAATGTTGAAGTCGATCTCGTCGTCTCCGCACAAGAAAATATGATCTCTGATATGCGCTGTGATCCATTCTTCCTTTCTCGTCTTGCAGAAATCAAGGTACCACTTGTGCAATCTTCGCATCTTTGTTGGTAGATTCTTGAGCTCCTCTTTCTTGACGAGATTCTTCCCATACTTCGATGGTTGTATGGGGTTGACATCGCCTGTGGGCAAGTTGTCTCCCATGATGTTCAAGTATGCAATGTAAGTCATCCCCATCTCATTGGCCTTTGTTTGTAGCTCTGCCTCGTAATCATTTACAAGAGGAGTGTTCCGTGTGTCGAACACTTGGAGAGGGGCGCATGATTGCTTTTCCTGCTCTCCGAGTATGGGAACTATTTTCTGGGGTGCCACACGACTGCTACTTTCAGTCTCCCTACGCCTTGCACCCCCTTCAAAATCTGACGCTCGTAGTCCGGCATAAGTGGGGTTTCAGGTTTCAAAAGATTATTGTAAAACTTCTCCACCACCGCCGGATCTAGTTTCTCCTTTGGCTCGGTCCGTTTAGGTGCAAAGAATTTCTTGACCTCTTCTTCTGAGATCTTATTGGTCTCCTCGTCGCTGCGATTCTACGGTAAAACCGATAATGGCTTGGCGGAAGGCTGCGGGACGTAGTTTCTTGAACTCTTTGGCGTACGGTTTCCTGCGGATTTCTTCGTGGCAGTGCTAGTGATGCTCTTCGTGGCAGTGCTCTTCCGCTTACGCTGAGGAGATGGCTGAAGCGTCGGAGATGGCTGACGCGTAGGAGATGGCTAAAGCGCCGGAGACGACAGGGGAGTATTCTGATGACTTGGAGACGGCTGAGGCGGCTCAGACTGCTGACGCTGCGGAGACGGCGGGGTGCCAGTGGCCTCCAATTTGGAAGCACGATGTGTTCCTTCTTCCAAAGAATGGTTTTTTCACTGCAAATTTGAGTTGAGTTTCCCCTTCACCTGTAGCATGGTCAAGCTGTGCTTCCTCATATTCCTTCACAACCTCATCCACCCCGACAATAGCATAGCCATCTGGAATCGGTCGGCAGTGGTAAGTTCCACCAGCTACAGGAGGTAAGGCATAGCCGACCACCACCTTAATGGATAAGCCCATTAATCTCACATGCAGCTCGGCGTGTTCGCTCTCCATGATCTCATCCACGGGGTATCGAGGACCCGCCATTTCAAGCGTGGTCTGCACGTTCTCCGTGGAAGCCACGCTGCTTTTCCGCGCAGATTCTAGGCCGCCGGCAGCTTCCAATGCAGGCTCTTCATGCCGCTGAGATGGGCCGGTAGCTTGCTCGCTCTTTTGTGCATTCACTTGCGCCTGTAGCGCCACAAGTGCATGTTCTATCTGTGTCATCCGCTCTGTACGCTCTTTTTCTTTTCTGTCGCGCCATCTGTAAGAGTTGCCCCACTCGGCAAACCCATCCTTCCACGTCATACCCCCTGTCCCTCGTGCAAGTCCAGGGTGTTCTTTTTTACCGATGGCGCGTGTGAGCTGGTTATTCTCTTTGTCGGGATGGAAGGTCCTGGCGGTTGTTGCCTCATATGCCATGATGAGTTCAGTGACGGGTTTGGCAAGGAGGGTTGGGAAGATACACAATCCCGTTTCTGGGTCCAACCTTGCCCCGATTCCGTAGAACCAAGTCTTTGTACGTAGGTCCCACCCATGTGTCTGGGGTGTGATCCCTCTATCACGCAGGGCCTTCTCAGCTTCCTCCCACTTAGGCCTCTGAGATATGTAGCCACCCGACCCTGTCCTCTGGTGATATTCCTTCTTGTGGGTATTTAGCGTATTGGTTTCTGACCTCTTTGTAGCTATAGCACCTTCCTTGTATGCCACAAATTCGGGCCAGTGAGGTCTTATCTTCGCATAATATGCGTCTTCGAAATCTGGAGTCTCACGAGCTTTGAAAAATTTGTTCAATTTTGTCTTCCAGTTGCGGAAAGCGCCAGCCATCTTCTTTAGAGTCCACTCTTTGACCTTTCCTTTATAACCGGTTTGTTTTCATCCTCCTCTGGCGAAAGGGTGAAATTTACCAACAACGAATTCCAAAGCGTTTCTTTGGATCTTTCATCGACAAAGGTACCGTCGCCCTTCTTTGGCTTATTCCAATATTCAATTATGATTGGGATTTGGTCCCTAATAAGAACTCGAGCCTAACGTACAAATTTGTCTGCGGCCTTCTTGGGCTCCATCGACCTGCCATCAACACGGACTGCTTCGATCATGAACTTTGCACGATCTTTCAACCGATGGCCCGCGCCTCGCTTGCTCTTTTTCGTAAAAGAAGATTGTTGCTGGCTGGTCGATCCAGAGGGCTAAAAGAAGAAAGAAACATTAATTAATACATGTACATATATACAAATCAATCGGTGCAAGTCAGCAGAGGCTTAATCCATGCATATACCTCGACAAACTTTGTAATCACTAAAGTGCGTTCACCGGAGTCGTCATCTTCTCCATGACTAATTGAGCTGTCATCATGTCCCTCCAAGTTCAGATATTGTGAGGTGTCCTCGTGGATCATGTTCTCCATTATTTATTCCTCTTCAAGGTTTCTACTGAGTGGATCCATAGTTTCTAAAACAATAATATGATCACACAAATATTAGTAATACATCTATTGAAATGCTCAAGCAAAGATGATGATAAGACAGGTTAAAAGTATTGAAATGTAACCCTAATACATGCTTGGTCATTCCAAACCCTAATTCGGAGAAACCTCGGATTCATATGAGAGGATACATTCGGAAAAACCCCTGATTCGGAGAAACCCTAATGCTATATTGACAACGAGTGGTGTATTAGGGCGGCGGCTGGCAGCCTCTAGGGTGACAGCGGGGCCGGGATGCGTGGGGGTGTGCGTTCGAACCAGCACAACGTGGGCTACCTAAAATGGGCGACTCAGCAAGGGCAGAGGATGATGATATGACAGGTTAAAAGTATTGAAATGTAACCCTAATACATGCTTGGTCATTCCAAACCCTAATTCGGAGAAACCCCGGATTCATGAGAGGATACATTCGGAAAAACCCTGGATTCGGAGAAACCCTAATGCTATATTGACAACGAGAGGTGTACTAGGGCGGCGGCTGGCGGCGCTAGGGAGAGAGCGGGGCCGGGATGCGTGGGGGTGTGTGGCATCCCGCAAAACCACTACTAGAAAATCGCGTTGAATTTGTGCATTGCATCGTCATCATCATGCATTGTTTGCCAAAACTATTTTCACAACACCCGATTTGTTTTCCCAACGCCCCATCTTATTCAAACACCGAAAACCCTGGGCTCCGGATTATTTTTGTTTTGTCGCTATCGGGTTGCAAACGGTCCGATTAAATTAAATAAAATTTTAAGTTCTTTGAGCGGGGGCAGTCGAACGGGCCGTTTCGACCCGAACGACCACCCCCAGGTTTTACAAACGGTCCAACCTGCCGCCCCATCTAAATCCTAAGTTACCCACTATTCTACCCATCCCTCCCAGCCACATCACTTCCACCACCCAGAGGCCGCCACCTCACCCCTCCCCTTCCCTCTAGCCTATCCCTGCCTGCCACGTGGCATAGCCCTCCCTCTCCACTCAACCACTCACCCAGCCGGCCCCAACTCCCCACCCCCACCTCAACCCACACACGCATCGCACGCACACAGGCGCACGCCAGCGCGCCTTCCCCACCCGCACCCAGCACGCTCCCCGCGTGGGCCCCGCACCTGGCCCACCCGCGCGGTCCCGTCCTCCCCTAGCTCTCCTCTTCCCCCCGAAAACCACCTCCCCCGCTCGGCTCTTTCTCCTGCAACCCCTCCTTCCCTCGCGTCCGCGGCCGCGGCCGCGCAAGCCACCGCCGGCGACCCTCTCGCCCGAGCCTCACCCTCCCCTTCGCCGGCTCCGCCTCGCTCTCCCCCCTCAAGCCCGCCCGACCGCGCCTCTCCACCCGACCTCGCCTCCGCGGCCGCAGCACCCACCGCCCCTCCGCAGCCCCCGTCCCTGCTCGCCTGGTCGCCGCCCCGCGCCGGAGCCTGCGAGCTCGCCCCGCCGTACCCACCCGCACCGCCGCCGGAGGCACCCCGCCGCGTCCGCGGCCGTCCGCTCCTGCGCCTCCTCCGGGCCACGGCCGCGCTCCGCCCGCCGCTCCGCCGCGCCTTCCGAGCATCCCCGACCCCCGCTCCCCGCCTCCAGCGGCCGCGCCCGCCGCCGCTCGCCTGAGCCGCCTCCGCCGCCGCTCGCCCAGGACCTCACCTGCTCGCCTCCGACCAGCCCGCAAGCTCCCTGCCGTCCGCGCGCCCGCCGGAGCGCCGTCGACCCCGCCGCCTCGTCGCACGGTCGCCCCCGAGCTCTGCGCCTCGCCGCCGGTTCCGCCTCCACCCGCGCCTGCTCGCCGTCGGCCGTGCGAGCCCGTCCTGTGCCGCGTCGTCCTTCCCCTGCCGGCGTGGCCCTGCAGCAGCCGGCCTCGGCCTCCCGAGCGTCGTCGCTAGCCTCCTCCAAGCCCCCAGCTGCCAACTCTTCGCTGTGTGTGTTCCCTGCAAGTTTTGGCCAACAGAGTTCATCCTTTTCTTAGGTGGTGCTCGACACGTGGATGTATCTGTTTTTGGGAGGGGATAGAGTGGTGTGAGGATGTTGGCGATGCCGTGGGAGTGCTCGAGACAGAAGCCGAGAGCTCCTTCAGGATCAAGACCCCCGACAAGTTCTATAACCGCCAAGGACGCCACGAGAACGACAAGTACCTCCCTCGAACGCCAAACCCGGACCGGAAGGATGCCAAGATCGCCACCGGTACCACAAGCGCGGCACCCCGGACGCCAAGTACTTCCCCGGACAACGAGACCCTGTGCGACAAGTGCTTCTTCCCGGACACCGAGGCCGCCGAGAACCCGGACGCCCAGTTCATCAACACGAATACGACAAGAACTCCTTCCCGCACCGATGCCCGAGGACCGGATGCCAAGGTCTTCTCCCCGGCACGTCGAGTCCTCCTTCCCGAACCCTGAACCCCGGTACCGGACCAGTTCGCCATCGACCTCGAGAACGCCTTCGCGGACCAACAAGTTTTTTTTGCTGAACCAAGTCCTTCTTCCGAACGCCAGGACCGACCCGATACACGGGCCCAACCAGACCCTCGCAACGGCAAGATCGACCCCGTGGGACCCGACAAGTTCTCCTTCTAGTATCCGCTTCCGTCGAGACCGATCCGTCAAACCCTGGACCCCGAGACCGGACCCTGGACCCTGTCGGACCCCGAACCCCGGAACCCAAGTTCGCCGAACCCCAATGTGTGACCCCTTTTCCCGAAACCCTATTTTAAACATAATGACAACTTGTTGCATATTGAATTGTCATTCATCTCGCATGCATACCTGTGGTTTGGGGGCCTTATGCCGATTCACCTAATAATTAAATATGGGGCCCATATGCGGGCAAATCTAGCCTTATATTGGCCTCATTTAAATTTGTGTAGCGAACCGGTGTTGTAATCTTGCCTTGTTAAAACAACATATAAATGGCGGGGTATCTAAATAACTTGAACCGTTTAATTAATTGTCGGGACCCCGGTTCCGCTTAATCTGACCTAATTGCACCGCACCTTTGCCATGCCATGCATCATACATGCATCATGCCGATCTTCTGCCGTGTATTAAATATTGCATCCGGTGTTTCTTCTAGTGTTTTGCTTCTTCGCGGATAAGGCCGTTGAGTTGATGTGAGCTTCGCCCCGATCTTCGGTTAAACCTTCGACAATGTTTTCAGGCGAGCATCTCCCCTTTCTACCTATCTTACTTTATAGTGTTTTACTCCTTCCTGTTGATCTATTGCTATCCGTGTTGCGATGCTTTAGTTTTCCGTACCTGTGATATACCGTGCAGCCCTATATTGCCTTGGACACATCCTATTACCGGTTGTTTGGTAGATAGTTGGACTTGCGCGTCGTAGTTGCTTGCTCAAGTGCTGATGTGTGTCGTCTTATGCCACAGTTGCTGATGCTTGGCCGCATGTTGATGTTGGAGATGATCCTAGTTTTACTTTTCGTCACTTTAATTTCTGTTTAACAACTAAAATTGAAATAAGCAGAGGCATCGGTGGGTGATAGATAATATTTGGTTTCCGAACGCCCACTTGTGTCCCGTAAGACCCCGAGTACTTGATTCCTGTTCCTTGATTTATCGCGCTATCCACATCCGGGAGGTATATGGGACCCCCCTGAGCCAGAGCTTGATTCCGTCTTATTTCTTGGGGCCACAAACTAGTTTGAGGTTTTATTACGATCCTGTACTTATGCCATGTTTTACTGCTTTAATTACGATTGTGCGAGGAGCACACTGTACTGTTTAGGAGCGGGACACGATTCCGCGGTGTCGACAAGCCCAGCCACACTTTCGGGTTCCCAGTCGTTCACAGCCGTCCACCCAAACCTTGAGGCCGTCTCGGAGCTTGCTTACTCCGTTGCGGATTCTACTTAAGGGGTGGCCCCCTGAAATATTTCTGAATCTTGTGATTGCTTTGTCGTGAAAGCCTCGTTGGGTTTTGATTTGGTTTTTCCGAGGCTGATCGAGTGTGTGTTGCTATTGGTGCACCCCGGCCGGGTAAAACTTTCTGAAAGCCGTGTCCGCGGATATGGACGACTTGGAGCACAGTTTCTTGATCATAGACAAGCATAACTAAAGTTTACTGCTATAAATTTGACTTATAATGACTAGTAATCAGCTTCACTATAACAGAATGGCTAATTAATACTGCCCACAATTGCTTGTTCTATGTGTCGCTTGCGACAATTGTATCTGACTAGTAAGTATTGCAACTACAACGGAATGGCCGATTAAAAGTACTAACAACTGCTGGGTTTTGGGTTATCTCATGCTATCTGTATCTGATTAGTAATTGTTGCAACTATAACGGAATGGTTAACTAAATGTGCCCACTGCTTACTTTATCAGGACGATTACCTAAACCTGACTAGTAAAGTGCCGCAACTATAACTGAATAATTAAAACTGCCAACGGTGTGAGTTCCTCGGTTGACTTCCTCGTTTGGTCTCGAGGGGGAAACACCAGGATGGGTTTGTTTGGTGTTAGCTGCAGGTTGGATCCGGATAGGTCATTCTCACCCCTCTCTAATAACCGCCAGTTGTATCGAGTCTCTATAGGTTGTTTAGTGTATGCTGCCGCTGCCGCTTCAGTCCACCATACCTATGTAGGCGAGGACCGCCGAATTCTAGCCTCGCCGTGTACTGGCCTCAGTACTGACGCTCCTCTTTTTTTTTCCTTTGCCCTTTGTCGGCACCCCTTTTGTTTAAGAAGGTTTTGAGATCGACGTCGTTAGCAGGGTTACCCTTCCGGCTTGGCCTGGGCAGGGTTATGGACGCCATTGGTTATTCTTCAGGGCTCTTAGCCCCATTTGCATTTTGTCCGTAGTCGGACGCTCTATCATTTTCGAGGTGATTTGGATCTTTGTATTTTATATCTGTATTCTTGACTCTCTGAGTCGCTGTTATATATATCTGTTTTGTGGGTCCCATCGAGGACTGTTGTGCAATGTTATTACTTTACTTCGTTTTCCCACCGCACGAAAGTGCCTGGTGGGCACCTTTGAATCGTTTCTATGCGGGTTTGGCGAATTTTGCTCAACTTGCATAGGTCCGATTCTGAGGGTTTACAGAGTGGTATCAGAGCTCAGCAGTTGCGATACCCCACAAGTCCAGCCTGTAGGATAACCTAGCTAACGGCCGAAGTAGAGTGTCAAAACTATTTTCGAAAAATCGGTTGGATAGTTCTGATTAGGTCTGATTTTACTCCTTACCCCTCTGCTATTCTCCTCTTACCTCGACGTGTTTTGAATCTGCTCTCTTCTCTCTCTTCGAGTCCAGGAATTCTCGTGGTTGGGTTTCCGTCGTACCTTCAGGGCTTCGCTTTCTCCCTTTTTGTAACGGAGGTGCTATGATCATCAATCTGCAACTTGTCTGTTGTGTCCTACATCCGATCTTTTGTTCTTGGGATCTTTATCCATATGTGTTCCTTGCTGGATATCAGTGTCGTTGAAAAACATATGAGAAGGACGAGCCTTGGTGAAGTTGGAGTATACCTTGAGCATGTGTTGTTCATGCCAATGGAACCATCGCGGAACCTAATCAGTGTGTTTTTCATACGATTTCCGCTGGCAGCATTCCTTTGTTCCGGATACCATCCAAGAAGATCTTCAGTCTAATTCCGAGAGTTGGATGCTTAATCCGCTTATTCGTGTGTAGAGTAATGGTTTGAGTGTGGGATGGAGTAGCTACCCTACCACTGCTCTTATCATTCGCTCTTGTACGTCGAATCAGTGGATCCAGCGGTTTTACCCCGTCCATGGAAGTTAGAGGTGGCCTTATCATTTGATACATCTACCTTCGTCCTTTGTTTCTCCGGAGTGTTCTCTCGACGATCAGGAACAACGACCCTTTGTTGGTGGTGTCGCCGATTTCAAGATGGAGGATGAACCCTCGTTAGTGGTGTCGCGAAGATCTACACGAAGTGAAAAGACGGAGAACGCCGACCTTCTTTCCGGTACCATGAGGCGGATCTCGAGGGCGAGATCCCTTGTTAGTGGTGTCGAATTGTGGCATCCCGCAAAACCACTACTAGAAAATCGCGTTGAATTTGTGCATTGCATCGTCATCATCATGCATTGTTTGCCAAAACTATTTTCACAACACCCGATTTGTTTTCCCAACGCCCCATCTTATTCAAACACCGAAAACCCTGGGCTCCAGATTATTTTTGTTTTGTCGCTATCGGGTTGCAAACGGTCCGATTAAATTAAATAAAATTTTAAGTTCTTTGAGCGGGGGCAGTCGAACGGGCCGTTTCGACCCGAACGACCACCCCTAGGTTTTACAAACGGTCCAACCTGCCGCCCCATCTAAATCCTAAGTTACCCACTATTCTACCCATCCCTCCCAGCCACATCACTTCCACCACCCAGAGGCCGCCACCTCACCCCTCCCCTTCCCTCTAGCCTATCCCTGCCTGCCACGTGGCATAGCCCTCCCTCTCCACTCAACCACTCACCCAGCCGGCCCCACTCCCCCACCCCCACCTCAACCCACACACGCATCGCACGCACACAGGCGCACGCCAGCGCGCCTTCCCCACCCGCACCCAGCACGCTCCCCGCGTGGGCCCCGCACCTGGCCCACCCGCGCGGTCCCGTCCTCCCCTAGCTCTCCTCTTCCCCCCGAAAACCACCTCCCCCGCTCGGCTCTTTCTCCTGCAACCCCTCCTTCCCTCGCGTCCGCGGCCGCGGCCGCGCAAGCCACCGCCGGCGACCCTCTCGCGCCCGAGCCTCACCCTCCCCTTCGCCGGCTCCGCCTCGCTCTCCCCCCTCAAGCCCCGCCCCGACCGCGCCTCTCCACCCGACCTCGCCTCCGCGGCCGCAGCACCCACCGCCCCTCCGCAGCCCCCGTCCCTGCTCGCCTGGTCGCCGCCCCGCGCCGGAGCCTGCGAGCTCGCCCCGCCGTACCCACCCGCACCGCCGCCGGAGGCACCCCGCCGCGTCCGCGCCGTCCGCTCCTGCGCCTCCTCCGGGCCACGGCCGCGCTCCGCCCGCCGCTCCGCCGCGCCTTCCGAGCATCCCCGACCCCCGCTCCCCCCGCCTCCAGCGGCCGCGCGCCCGCCGCCGCTCGCCTGAGCCGCCTCCGCCGCCGCTCGCCCAGGACCTCACCTGCTCGCCTCCGACCAGCCCGCAAGCTCCCTGCCGTCCGCACGCCCGCCGGAGCGCCGTCGACCCCGCCGCCTCGTCGCACGGTCGCCCCCGAGCTCTGCGCCTCCGCCGCCGCCTTCCGCCTCCACCCGCGCCTGCTCGCCGTCGGCCGTGCGAGCCCGTCCTGTGCCGCGTCGTCCTTCCCCTGCCGGCGTGGCCCTGCAGCAGCCGGCCTCGGCCTCCCGAGCGTCGTCGCTAGCCTCCTCCAAGCCCCCAGCTGCCAACTCTTCGCTGTGTGTGTTCCCTGCAAGTTTTGGCCAACAGAGTTCATCCTTTTCTTAGGTGGTGCTCGACACGTGGATGTATCTGTTTTTGGGAGGGGATAGAGTGGTGTGAGGATGTTGGCGATGCCGTGGGAGTGCTCGAGACAGAAGCCGAGAGCTCCTTCAGGATCAAGACCCCCGACAAGTTCTATAACCGCCAAGGACGCCACGAGAATGACAAGTACCTCCCTCGAACGCCAAGCCCGGACCGGAAGGATGCCAAGATCGCCACCGGTACCACAAGCGCGGCACCCCGGACGCCAAGTACTTCCCCGGACAACGAGACCCTGTGCGACAAGTGCTTCTTCCCGGACACCGAGGCCGCCGAGAACCCGGACGCCCAGTTCATCAACACGAATACGACAAGAACTCCTTCCCGCACCGATGCCCGAGGACCGGATGCCAAGGTCTTCTCCCCGGCACGTCGAGTCCTCCTTCCCGAACCCTGAACCCCGGTACCGGACCAGTTCGCCATCGACCTCGAGAACGCCTTCGCGGACCAACAAGTTTTTTTTTGCTGAACCAAGTCCTTCTTCCGAACGCCAGGACCGACCCGATACACGGGCTCGACCAGACCCTCGCAACGGCAAGATCGACCCCGTGGGACCCGACAAGTTCTCCTTCTAGTATCCGCTTCCGTCGAGACCGATCCGTCAAACCCTGGACCCCGAGACCGGACCCTGGACCCTGTCGGACCCCGAACCCCGGAACCCCAAGTTCGCCGAACCCCAATGTGTGACCCCTTTTCCCGAAACCCTATTTTAAACATAATGACAACTTGTTGCATATTGAATTGTCATTCATCTCGCATGCATACCTGTGGTTTGGGGGCCTTATGCCGATTCACCTAATAATTAAATATGGGGCCCATATGCGGGCAAATCTAGCCTTATATTGGCCTCATTTAAATTTGTGTAGCGAACCGGTGTTGTAATCTTGCCTTGTTAAAACAACATATAAATGGCGGGGTATCTAAATAACTTGAACCGTTTAATTAATTGTCGGGACCCCGGTTCCGCTTAATCTGACCTAATTGCACCGCACCTTTGCCATGCCATGCATCATACATGCATCATGCCGATCTTCTGCCGTGTATTAAATATTGCATCCGGTGTTTCTTCTAGTGTTTTGCTTCTTCGCGGATAAGGCCGTTGAGTTGATGTGAGCTTCGCCCCGATCTTCGGTTAAACCTTCGACAATGTTTTCAGGCGAGCATCTCCCCCTTTCTACCTATCTTACTTTATAGTGTTTTACTCCTTCCTGTTGATCTATTGCTATCCGTGTTGCGATGCTTTAGTTTTCCGTACCTGTGATATACCGTGCAGCCCTATATTGCCTTGGACACATCCTATTACCGTTGTTGGTAGATAGTTGGACTTGCGCGTCGTAGTTGCTTGCTCAAGTGCTGATGTGTGTCGTCTTATGCCACAGTTGCTGATGCTTGGCCGCATGTTGATGTTGGAGATGATCCTAGTTTTACTTTTCGTCACTTTAATTTCTGTTTAACAACTAAAATTGAAATAAGCAGAGGCATCGGTGGGTGATAGATAATATTTGGTTTCCGAACGCCCACTTGTGTCCCGTAAGACCCCGAGTACTTGATTCCTGTTCCTTGATTTATCGCGCTATCCACATCCGGGAGGTATATGGGACCCCCCTGAGCCAGAGCTTGATTCCGTCTTATTTCTTGGGGCCACAAACTAGTTTGAGGTTTTATTACGATCCTGTACTTATGCCATGTTTTACTGCTTTAATTACGATTGTGCGAGGAGCACACTGTACTGTTTAGGAGCGGGACACGATTCCGCGGTGTCGACAAGCCCAGCCACACTTTCGGGTTCCCAGTCGTTCACAGCCGTCCACCCAAACCTTGAGGCCGTCTCGGAGCTTGCTTACTCCGTTGCGGATTCTACTTAAGGGGTGGCCCCCTGAAATATTTCTGAATCTTGTGATTGCTTTGTCGTGAAAGCCTCGTTGGGTTTTGATTTGGTTTTTCCGAGGCTGATCGAGTGTGTGTTGCTATTGGTGCACCCCGGCCGGGTAAAACTTTCTGAAAGCCGTGTCCGCGGATATGGACGACTTGGAGCACAGTTTCTTGATCATAGACAAGCATAACTAAAGTTTACTGCTATAAATTTGACTTATAATGACTAGTAATCAGCTTCACTATAACGGAATGGCTAATTAATACTGCCCACAATTGCTTGTTCTATGTGTCGCTTGCGACAATTGTATCTGACTAGTAAGTACTGCAACTACAACGGAATGGCCGATTAAAAGTACCAACAACTGCTGGGTTTTGGGTTATCTCATGCTATCTGTATCTGATTAGTAATTGTTGCAACTATAACGGAATGTTAACTAAATGTGCCCACTGCTTACTTATCAGGACGATTACCTAAACCTGACTAGTAAAGTGCCGCAACTATAACTGAATAATTAAAACTGCCAACGGTGTGAGTTCCTCGGTTGACTTCCTCGTTTGGTCTCGAGGGGGAAACACCAGGATGGGTTTGTTTGGTGTTAGCTGCAGGTTGGATCCGGATAGGTCATTCTCACCCCTCTCTGATAACCGCCAGTTGTATCGAGTCTCTATAGGTTGTTTAGTGTATGCTGCCGCTGCCGCTTCAGTCCACCATACCTATGTAGGCGAGGACCGCCGAATTCTAGCCTCGCCGTGTACTGGCCTCAGTACTGACGCTCTCTTTTTTTTTTTCCTTTGCCCTTTGTCGGCACCCCTTTGTTTTAAGAAGGTTTTGAGATCGACGTCGTTAGCAGGGTTACCCTTCCGGCTTGGCCTGGGCAGGGTTATGGACGCCATTGGTTATTCTTCAGGGCTCTTAGCCCCATTTGCATTTTGTCCGTAGTCGGACGCTCTATCATTTTCGAGGTGATTTGGATCTTTGTATTTTATATCTGTATTCTTGACTCTCTGAGTCGCTGTTATATATATCTGTTTTGTGGGTCCATCGAGGACTGTTGTGCAATGTTATTACTTCGTTTTCCACCCGCACGAAAGTGCCTGGTGGGCACCTTTGAATCGTTTCTATGCGGGTTTGGCGAATTTTGCTCAAACTTGCATAGGTCCGATTCTGAGGGTGTTACAGAGTGGTATCAGAGCTCAGCAGTTGCGATACCCCACAAGTCCAGCCTGTAGGATAACCTAGCTAACGGCCGAAGTAGAGTGTCAAAACTATTTTCGAAAAATCGGTTGGATAGTTCTGATTAGGTCTGATTTTACTCCTTACCCCTCTGCTATTCTCCTCTTACCTCGACGTGTTTTGAATCTGCTCTCTTCTCTCTCTTTCGAGTCAGGAATTCTCGTGGTTGGGTTTCCGTCGTACCTTCAGGGCTTCGCTTTCTCCCTTTTTGTAACGGAGGTGCTATGATCATCAATCTGCAACTTGTCTGTTGTGTCCTACATCCGATCTTTTGTTCTTGGGATCTTTATCCATATGTGTTCCTTGCTGGATATCAGTGTCGTTGAAAAACATATGAGAAGGACGAGCCTTGGTGAAGTTGGAGTATACCTTGAGCATGTGTTGTTCATGCCAATGGAACCATCGCGGAACCTAATCAGTGTGTTTTTCATACGATTTCCGCTGGCAGCATTCCTTTGTTCCGGATACCATCCAAGAAGATCTTCAGTCTAATTCCGAGAGTTGGATGCTTAATCCGCTTATTCGTGTGTAGAGTAATGGTTTGAGTGTGGGATGGAGTAGCTACCCTACCACTGCTCTTATCATTCGCTCTTGTACGTCGAATCAGTGGATCCAGCGGTTTTACCCCGTCCATGGAAGTTAGAGGTGGCCTTATCGTTTGATACATCTACCTTCGTCCTTTGTTTCTCCGGAGTGTTCTCTCGACGATCAGGAACAACGACCCTTTGTTGGTGGTGTCGCCGATTTCAAGATGGAGGATGAACCCTCGTTAGTGGTGTCGCGAAGATCTACACGAAGTGAAAAGACGGAGAACGCCGACCTTCTTTCCGGTACCATGAGGCGGATCTCGAGGGCGAGATCCCTTGTTAGTGGTGTCGAATTGTGGCATCCCGCAAAACCACTACTAGAAAATCGCGTTGAATTTGTGCATTGCATCGTCATCATCATGCATTGTTTGCCAAACTATTTTCACAACACCCGATTTGTTTTCCCAACGCCCCATCTTATTCAAAACACCGAAAACCCTGGGCTCCGGATTATTTTTGTTTTGTCGCTATCGGGTTGCAAACGGTCCGATTAAATTAAATAAAATTTTAAGTTCTTTGAGCGGGGCAGTCGAACGGGCCGTTTCGACCCGAACGACCACCCCAGGTTTTACAAACGGTCCAACCTGCCGCCCCATCTAAATCCTAAGTTACCCACTATTCTACCCATCCCTCCCAGCCACATCACTTCCACCACCCAGAGGCCGCCACCTCACCCCTCCCCTTCCCTAGCCTATCCCTGCCTGCCACGTGGCATAGCCCTCCCTCTCCACTCAACCACTCACCCAGCCGGCCCAACTCCCCACCCCCACCTCAACCCACACACGCATCGCACGCACACAGGCGCACGCCAGCGCGCCTTCCCCACCCGCACCCAGCACGCTCCCCGCGTGGGCCCCGCACTGGCCCACCCGCGCGGTCCCCGTCCTCCCCTAGCTCTCCTCTTCCCCCCGAAAACCACCTCCCCCCCTCGGCTCTTTCTCCTGCAAACCCCTCCTTCCCTCGCGTCCGCGGCCGCGGCCGCGCAAGCCACCGCCGGCGACCCTCTCGCGCCCGAGCCTCACCCTCCCCTTCGCCGGCTCTGCCTCGCTCTCCCCCCTCAAGCCCCGCCCCGCGACCGCGCCTCTCCACCCGACCTCGCCTCCGCGGCCGCAGCACCCACCGCCCCTCCGCAGCCCCCGTCCCTGCTCGCCTGGTCGCGCCCCCCGCGCCGGAGCCTGCGAGCTCGCCCCGCCGTACCCACCCGCACCGCCGCCGGAGGCACCCCGCCGCGTCCGCCGGCCGTCCGCTCCTGCGCCTCCTCCGGCCACGGCCGCGCTCCGCCCGCCGCTCCGCCGCGCCTTCCGAGCATCCCCGACCCCCACTCCCCGCCTCCAGCGGCCGCGCCCGCCGCCGCTCGCCTGAGACGCCTCCGCCGCCGCTCGCCCAGGACCTCACCTGCTCGCCTCCGACCAGCCCGCAAGCTCCCTGCCGTCCGCGCGCCCCCGCCGGAGCGCCGCCGACCCCCCCGCCTCGTCGCACGGTCGCCCCCGAGCTCTGCGCCTCGCCGCCGGTTCCGCCTCCACCCGCGCCTGCTCGCCGTCGGCCGTGCGAGCCCGTCCTGTGCCGCGTCGTCCTTCCCCTGCCGGCGTGGCCCTGCAGCAGCCGGCCTCGGCCTCCCGAGCGTCGTCGCTAGCCTCCTCCAAGCCCCCAGCTGCCAACTCTTCGCTGTGTGTGTTCCCTGCAAGTTTTGGCCAACAGAGTTCATCCTTTTCTTAGGTGGTGCTCGACACGTGGATGTATCTGTTTTTGGAGGGGATAGAGTGGTGTGAGGATGTTGGCGATGCCGTGGGAGTGCTCGAGACAGAAGCCGAGAGCTCCTTCAGGATCAAGACCCCCGACAAGTTCTATAACCGCCAAGGACGCCACGAGAACGACAAGTACCTCCCTCGAACGCCAAACCCGGACCGGAAGGATGCCAAGATCGCCACCGGTACCACAAGCGCGGCACCCCGAACGCCAAGTACTTCCCCGGACAACGAGACCCTGTGCGACAAGTGCTTCTTCCCGGACACCGAGGCCGCCGAGAACCCGGACGCCCAGTTCATCAACACGAATACGACAAGAACTCCTTCCCGCACCGATGCCCGAGGACCGGATGCCAAGGTCTTCTCCCCGGCACGTCGAGTCCTCCTTCCCGAACCCTGAACCCCGGTACCGGACCAGTTCGCCATCGACCTCGAGAACGCCTTCGCGGACCAACAAGTTTTTTTTGCTGAACCAAGTCCTTCTTCCGAACTCCAGGACCGACCCGATACACGGGCCCGACCAGACCCTCGCAACGGCAAGATCGACCCCGTGGGACCCGACAAGTTCTCCTTCTAGTATCCGCTTCCGTCGAGACCGATCCGTCAAACCCTGGACCCCGAGACCGGACCCTGGACCCTGTCGGACCCCGAACCCCGGAACCCCAAGTTCGCCGAACCCCAATGTGTGACCCCTTTTCCCGAAACCCTATTTTAAACATAATGACAACTTGTTGCATATTGAATTGTCATTCATCTCGCATGCATACCTGTGGTTTGGGGGCCTTATGCCGATTCACCTAATAATTAAATATGGGGCCCATATGCGGGCAAATCTAGCCTTATATTGGCCTCATTTAAATTTGTGTAGCGAACCGGTGTTGTAATCTTGCCTTGTTAAAACAACATATAAATGGCGGGGTATCTAAATAACTTAAACCGTTTAATTAATTGTCGGGACCCCGGTTCCGCTTAATCTGACCTAATTGCACCGCACCTTTGCCATGCCATGCATCATACATGCATCATGCCGATCTTCTGCCGTGTATTAAATATTGCATCCGGTGTTTCTTCTAGTGTTTTGCTTCTTTGCGGATAAGGCCGTTGAGTTGATGTGAGCTTCGCCCCGATCTTCGGTTAAACCTTCGACAATGTTTTCAGGCGAGCATCTCCCCCTTTCTACCTATCTTACTTTATAGTGTTTTACTCCTTCCTGTTGATCTATTGCTATCCGTGTTGCGATGCTTTAGTTTTCCGTACCTGTGATATACCGTGCAGCCCTATATTGCCTTGGACACATCCTATTACCGGTTGTTTGGTAGATAGTTGGACTTGCGCGTCGTAGTTGCTTGCTCAAGTGCTGATGTGTGTCGTCTTATGCCACAGTTGCTGATGCTTGGCCGCATGTTGATGTTGGAGATGATCCTAGTTTTACTTTTCGTCACTTTAATTTCTGTTTAACAACTAAAATTGAAATAAGCAGAGGCATCGGTGGGTGATAGATAATATTTGGTTTCCGAACGCCCACTTGTGTCCCGTAAGACCCCGAGTACTTGATTCCTGTTCCTTGATTTATCGCGCTATCCACATCCGGGAGGTATATGGGACCCCCCTGAGCCAGAGCTTGATTCCGTCTTATTTCTTGGGGCCACAAACTAGTTTGAGGTTTTATTACGATCCTGTACTTATGCCATGTTTTACTGCTTTAATTACGATTGTGCGAGGAGCACACTGTACTGTTTAGGAGCGGGACACGATTCCGCGGTGTCGACAAGCCCAGCCACACTTTCGGGTTCCCAGTCGTTCACAGCCGTCCACCCAAACCTTGAGGCCGTCTCGGAGCTTGCTTACTCCGTTGCGGATTCTACTTAAGGGGTGGCCCCCTGAAATATTTCTGAATCTTGTGATTGCTTTGTCGTGAAAGCCTCGTTGGGTTTTGATTTGGTTTTTCCGAGGCTGATCGAGTGTGTGTTGCTATTGGTGCACCCCGGCCGGGTAAAACTTTCTGAAAGCCGTGTCCGCGGATATGGACGACTTGGAGCACAGTTTCTTGATCATAGACAAGCATAACTAAAGTTTACTGCTATAAATTTGACTTATAATGACTAGTAATCAGCTTCACTATAACGGAATGGCTAATTAATACTGCCCACAATTGCTTGTTCTATGTGTCGCTTGCGACAATTGTATCTGACTAGTAAGTATTGCAACTACAACGGAATGGCCGATTAAAAGTACCAACAACTGCTGGGTTTTGGGTTATCTCATGCTATCTGTATCTGATTAGTAATTGTTGCAACTATAACGGAATGGTTAACTAAATGTGCCCACTGCTTACTTTATCAGGACGATTACCTAAACCTGACTAGTAAAGTGCCGCAACTATAACTGAATAATTAAAACTGCCAACGGTGTGAGTTCCTCGGTTGACTTCCTCGTTTGGTCTCGAGGGGGAAACACCAGGATGGGTTTGTTTGGTGTTAGCTGCAGGTTGGATCCGGATAGGTCATTCTCACCCCTCTCTGATAACCGCCAGTTGTATCGAGTCTCTATAGGTTGTTTAGTGTATGCTGCCGCTGCCGCTTCAGTCCACCATACCTATGTAGGCGAGGACCGCCGAATTCTAGCCTCGCCGTGTACTGGCCTCAGTACTGACGCTCCTCTCTTTTTTTTCCTTTGCCCTTTGTCGGCACCCCTTTTGTTTAAGCAGGTTTTGAGATCGACGTCGTTAGCAGGGTTACCCTTCCGGCTTGGCCTGGGCAGGGTTATGGACGCCATTGGTTATTCTTCAGGGCTCTTAGCCCCATTTGCATTTTGTCCGTAGTCGGACGCTCTATCATTTTCGAGGTGATTTGGATCTTTGTATTTTATATCTGTATTCTTGACTCTCTGAGTCGCTGTTATATATATCTGTTTTGTGGGTCCCATCGAGGACTGTTGTGCAATGTTATTACTTCGTTTTCCACCCGCACGAAAGTGCCTGGTGGGCACCTTTGAATCGTTTCTATGCGGGTTTGGCGAATTTTGCTCAAACTTGCATAGGTCCGATTCTGAGGGTGTTACAGGGTGTGAGTTCGAACCAGCGCGACGTGGGCTCCTAAAATGGGCGACTCGGCGAGGGTAGAGGAGTTCAGGGTCCACGACATTAGAAAAGTAATCGGTCAAGTGATGCATATATACACATACAAAAAATATATACATATATACACATACAAATATATATACATATATATATATATATATATCATACAAAAAATATACATACATATACATGCATATACACATACATATACAAATACACATACACATACAAAAAATATATACATATACATATATATCATACACATAAAAATTAACCAAAAATCACTAACTAACCAAAAATCAATAACTAACACTAACTAACCAAAAATCACTAACCAAAAAACACTAACTAACACTATACTAACAATAATCGGCGGCGGGCAATTGCTCACCTGCGGGCGGCGACGCGGCGTGGGTGGCGTGGCGCTGGTGGGCGGTGCGGCGTGGGTGGCGCGGCGCAGCGCAGCGTGCGGGTGGGCGACACGGCGTGGGCGTGGCGCGGCGCTGGCCGGGATGGGGCGGCGGAGGGGCGACAGCGGGTACGGCCGGGTGGGGCGGGGACGATGGCGCGGCAGTCCTGGTGACGGCGAGACGGGGCGGAGACGGCATGGCAGTCCCGGCGACAGCGAGACCGGGCGGGGACGGCTGCGACAGCGCCTCTGCTTTTCTTCCTCTGCTGGGCGCGCTTGATCTGGCTGGGGGGAGAAGGAAGTGGCGCGAGTTATAAATCCCCCCTTTAACACCGGTTCGTGGCTGGAACCGCTGTTAAAGGGGGGGGGATTCGTTTCGCGCCCGCACCCCCCTTTAACACCGGTTCCATCCAGAAACCGGTGTTAAAGGGGGGCATTTATTTCGTGCATTAAAAGATTGGGGGCATTTTTAATTCAAAAAATACGATAGAATTTAGAAAATTCATATCTTTTCATTTCAACTCAGAAAAATATGAATAATATATCATAATTTTAAGAAAAATAATATCTATCCATTCATGTAAAAACATTTTATATTTACTTTATGAAATTTTTCAAAATGATTAAAACACTTACATATAAATTTTGATTATTCAATTCAAACAAAAATAAAATAGTCAAACCCTAAAACTTTGAACATATGAAATATTAAGCATCTAAAAAGGAATCTAACCCTATTTTATTAGAGCAAATCATATTTTATTTTGTATTAACATTTTTGAATTGTTTGGATATTTAAATGCCGCATCTTTTGTATACTTTGGAATCTAACAAAACCTCGCTCAATTTGCATTGGATTTTTGATAAAATAGCATATTGTGAACCTAAAAATGATTTTTGTAAAAAATCATGAGCATCGTATCATGTACCTATAGTTCATATCTGACCCACTTCCTGCCGATTCGGCAGGAATTTGTCTTTTTCACCAGAGGTGGACGGAAAGGTTTCAGATCCCCCTGTTGGTACATTGTCCATATAAGATGGTCTATTATTTTTTGTAAATTGTGGTGGTAGTTTTTTGAATTAGCCATTTGGTGGTTGCTTCATAAAACCATCCGTTTTTATGCTCGGAAAATGGAAAATGCCTTTTTGGTGCGACAAAAAGGAAAACTTCCTCTTGCAATATTATTTTCCATGCCATTATGCACATGTATGCACAATATGGCCACATTATCACAAACTATGCCTTGATTCTAGCCATAACATTGGTCATTTGACTCGAAAGCCAAGAAACCTCGAATGAGATAGGTCATTTTGTGAAGGTTTTTTTTGAGATATAATCAATATACCAAGTTTGATATTTTTTCCTTCCAACTCTGTCACATAATATAACATCACGCGAAGGTTTCACATTGTTTCAATCGTTTTTTAATTTTTTATCCCTGTTTTAAACTATCGTCAAACTTTGTCGAACAACGGGCATGAAGATTCTTAGCTCGGGGCCAAGCCTCGCTCAACTTGCATTGGATTTTTGATAAAATAGCATATTGTGAACCTAAAAATGATTTTTGTAAAAATCATGAGCATCGTATCATGTACGTGTAGTTCATATCTGACCCACTTCCTGCCGATTCGGCAGGAATTTGTCTTTTTCACCAGAGATGGACGGAAAGGTTTCAGATCCCCCTGTTGGTACATTGTCCATATAAGGTGGTATAGTATTTTTGTAAAATATGGTTGTAGTTTTTTGAATTAGTCATTTGGTGGTTGCTTCACAAAACCATCCGTTTTTATGCTCGGAAAATGGAAAATGCCTTTTTGGTGCGACAAAAAGGAAAACTTCCACTTGCAACATTGTTTGCCATCCCAAGTTTGATATTTTTATTATGATAGAACTGGAATTAAAGTACATAATGCAACTAACAGTAAGTTACATAAAACACGACTGAAAATTAAGATACATAAAAGAACTGAAAATTAAGATACATGGCCAGATTAAGTCACAATCGGCCGAACTTGTTTCAGAATGTTGGAGTGATTCAGTCATGCTCCTGCCTACACCTGTAATACTCGCCACTGTAGTCGTCGTACTCGCCGCCGCCGTCGTCGCTGTCGTCGTCGGGGTCGCCGTAATTGAACCTTGAAGGCTGAGTACGCGTGGGCTGGACTTGAGGCTAGCGCAGACGGGGGTTAGAGTCGGCGGCAGTGTCGTAGGCCATGACGCTCTGGAGAGTCTGACCGCGCCACCATAGCCGACGGCCGGCCTCGTTGAAATTCGGAGGAAGTGGGCCCTCCTCCTCGTGCCTGGCGAGCGCCCTCTCACGCCGATACTCGAAGAAGGCTTCCCAAGTAGGGAAATAGTCGGGATGCCATCCGGGATTCCTCCGCTGCTCCGGCGTGAGCTCGAAGTAGTAGTGGTTCGTGATGGCCATCCGGCGCGCCACACCTAGAGGGATAGGAGGAACCGGCATGCCTCCGGCGCTCAGCATCTAGCCGACGGGGACACAGTAGCCCGGCGGGCAGGGGTAGTTCGAGGCGCAAAGCGCCTCCGCCTCCCTGGGGGTTAGTGCTACGGTGGAAGCCATGGAAAAGAGTGATGAAGTTACAGATATGAGTCTAAAGATATGAAATGACAATGGAGGCCAACCCTACATATATATATATATATATAGTGAGAACTGGCGGGAAGAATTGGTGGGAAAAAATGGCGGGAAGAAATGGCAGGAAGAAAAATGGCTTATTTAATACATATATTGTTAACAGAAGAAATATGACATTGATTTCCATGTTGAGATACATATGTGTGCCAAAAATGGATAGTTGCCGACCTCGACCGAGAAGGAAAGAGCAACGAGAAAACTTATTTTGAGCTCTCGGGCATTTCACCGAATACCTCTTGTGCATAGGAAAAAAACACAAACTAGCACACCTCTCACCCTCTTGCTAGGCTCCAAAATGAGAGAGTGAAAAAATGGAAGAGAGGGGTGTGGGCTGCAGTGTGTTATAGCCCCCCCTTTAACACCGGTTCAAGCCACGAACCGGTGTTAAAGGGGGGGGGGAGGCTGCACGGCCATTGGTGCAGGGCCTTTAACACCGGTTCGTGCCACGAACCGGTGTTAAAGGGGGGCTACTTTTTGCTGCACGGGCCACGCTGGTATGGGCACCCCCTTTAACACCGGTTCGTAGAAGAACCGGTGTTAAAGCCCATTTCCAGGCTCAACCAAAGGCCTCGTTTCCACTAGTGCAAGGATCCGATCTAGGTCACGGTTTTAGGACCTGATCTTGCTCGACAAACACTATGACCCCCTTTTACCCTTCCCTCCTGACAGGATCCATGGCGACCTCCTCGTCATCTGCGGCGCCGGGTGTCATTGGTGCACAAAAGAATTACAAAATATTTGTATTTCGTGAGAGAAATATAACTGTAGTAGAATAGCCAATTAGATAATAACTAGTCATTAACCCGTGCACCTGCATAGGCTAGTTATGTTTATATGTCTCTTGTTATTTCAGTCTATTTGGTAATATAAATCCATCCTATTGTAATCCTTTCTCCATGGTTTTTACTAACATATATGTTATATTTTAAATATAGTTTTATTTATATGGTAGTTTTGTTCTTATAAATATTTGTAATTCTTGTGGTTGGTTTGTCACACCGGGCCTAGATATCTAAGAATCTTCGCAAGTAGTCTAATGGTTCGATTTGTATTTGTCCATAGGTTAGGATCGATGAGATGTTGATGATTGCTTCCAATTGGTTTCTACCTTCCTGCAGAAGTAAATCATCAGGTATATTTACCCAGACCTCGTCTTTGTCATTTCCTATCAGCACATCGCCAATGTTCAGAAATCACTCCGCAATTCTGCAGTCTTCGTTTTGTTCCTCTGGAGTATCTATTAGTGCAGTAACGTGCATGTTTTGAGTCAGCTTGAATTTCTCGAAGTGATTCCATCCAGTAATCACTCGTTCTTGACATTTACAAACATGCCATAAACTAATAAAACAGTGGTGATATAATTGAGAATCTATAGTTCAACCGCTTACTCCCATCAGTTCATCAAACATAGGATGCCACCGATGTCTTATTTTCCCCGTACGTATTTCTTTCATCAACTCGTAAGACAAAGGACATCACCCTGCATGTTATCAACAATCTTGGCTAATTAAGTGGTGGAAACATATTTTTAAGTGACAAATGATCGATGCTAGTAGGATAAATCAAGCACACATTGTGATATATATATGGTCTACACGATTAATATGAAGAGAAACATCTTTTTTGATTTCTTACGTTCTGGCGTGATAACAATTTTTGTAATAGCAATGAATGATACTTATAACTGTTCAATCATAGTATATTGATCATTACTTGATTTCCGCCGAGCAGCATATTAGAATCGTTATTTACACAATATGTTTTATTGTAATCTGCAGTATTCCATTGCAATGCTATACGTCTCGGCTCTTCAAATGTCCACACACGGAGGAATACATTTTGTTCGTTCACACTAACTTCAATAATTCTCACTTACAGTACATGTTGAGTATGTACGTTCTTGTTTGATGGAGAAGGCGACGTGACTGCCGCGGAGACATGCAACTCACATCTGTCTTACCTTCCACACAATCTGCATCTGCTACGTTCTTCTCTCAGTTTGAGTAAATCTGCAATATTCCAGTGATTTGCTACATCAGCTTTTCAAATCTGCACAAAAAGGAAATATTTTTTCTCATTCATACTAAGTAACTTAATTAACCCCTATCCGTTGCATGTTGATGTTTATGATGTACGTTCTTGCAGTACTTATAATTCAGACAGGAGATGCGGCATCCGGAGACATGCAGCTCGTTTCTGCCTTAGCTTCCAACCCCAACGCTACCTGCTTCCACCGTGTGACAGCTCTCAATGGCTGCCCAAACACCATGGCATCGTCTAGGGTTATTAGACTTTATATTGTAGTCCAATTGTGTATTGTACTATTGTACATCATTATATATGAGATAAGGCCACCCCATAGAGGGTTGAGCTAGTTACCCCAAAACTTTTTGTCTTACATGGTATCAGCCTAACCTAGATCCTTCCCACCCTAGCCGCCGCCACAAACCATAGCTCGATGTTCTTAGGACCGATCCCGCCGACGACCGCGACCGCCGCGCCCGCGCTCTCCGACACCACGTCGACAGCCCCGTCTGTGGCGCCCCCCGCGGCCTCCCCTGGCTCGTCCCCGACACTCGCCATCCAACAGGCGGTCTCGGGGGTTCTCGATGCCCCGCCCGCCACGGCCCCCGTCGACGTTGCTTCGCACGCGGCCACGGCTCCTAGCGCCGTTTCCCCGCTCGCGGTCACGGCCCCCGCTGTCGTTGTGTCAACACCCGGATTTTTAATCCCAGATGCCTGTTATGCCATACATCGCAATCCCAGGATTACCATTTTCGCGAGACATAACAGATTGGTACCATAGTTCATCATCCATTACAAACCATAATAAAGGTCTTACAAACAAAGGATCTCATGATCCAATCTTAATACAATCAACGCAGCGAAATAATATAATAATGGTAGCGTGAGCGAAGCTTCATCTTCAGGGTCACATGCAATGCTGACGATGGGAGATGATCCTAGTTGTCATAGACTTCCTGCTGTCCATCATCTTGGTAGTCCTCCTCATAGTCTGGCAACGGGAATAGCCAGGGACAAAGTCATGGGTACTTTTTAAGTAATTGCAAACTATCACTATCAAGTAAAGAGGTTTCGAGTAGGAATACTAAGCTCTAGGTTGTTTTGAAAAAAGTTAGATTTATCTCTAACTGAGTTTAGAAGCAAAGAAAACTAGTTTAAAGTTTTATAACACCTAAGTGGGAACTTAGCTTTCACTTTCACAACCCTGTTGTGGTCAAGTCAAAGTCATGATTCATTCACAGGTCATTTTGAAAACATCTGACGACGAAACAGTATGGCTACTCCAACTGTCCATAACCGTGAACGCGGCTATTCGAATAGTTTGACACTCTGCAGAGGTGGTACACTTTCACCACAATATTCGATACATTCGTCAGGAACAATCCTGAATCACCATACTCAGTATGCGGATAATCAATCCTAACCTTTTAATTACACACCCTAGTATAGGCACCTCTCCTATGACTTTGGCCTCCCAACCATCTGTCATCTTGGAAACTGCACAGGTGGATAATCATCACGAGGTAGCCTCAGCTCAAACCTCGGCCACAAGGGAACCCATACTAAGATATATAAACTTTCAGTCAAGCCTTACCCAAATTCGGGTATTGTGGTTATACAGTAAACATTGGAATGGTATCGCATCCGAACACAACCATCCGTTTTATAAAGGGCTAAGTCTCATGCCTCAACATTTTCATCATCAAAATCATCTGGTGTTCAAGAACACATATCAAAACATTTCATTAGAATGACTCATCATTCTAAGGTTTTCATAACCATTTTTACCAAGTATTTGCATCTAAAGTGATCAAGTTTTTATGCTTAGCACTAGCCACTAAAATTGGGGGTAATTACTAATGAGGGGTGATAATCAAATGTGACTTACCTAAATCCAATCTCATGCCTCACTATGACATCTAGTTCTATATAGCTTAGCCCAAGTTTTATGCTCTTTATGCTACCTACAATAACCTTCCAAAATTCACAAGTGACTAAGTAAACATAAACAAAGAGCTTTGATAAAGAAATAAAAGAATAAAGTTGGCAAGTAAAACTGCGATTTGGTATAATCAAGTGGTATAACCAAATATGCCTAAGGAATCTAGTTTGCATATTTATCATGCAAGTGTTTGCTTGCCTTGAGCAGTGAAGTGGTTGAAGTTCTCCTCTGCTTCTTCCTCGTAGTAGTCTCCTTCCTCTTTGTATCCTTGGTTGGTACTAGCGTCTATAAATAAATAGGAAGTACACAATCACCAAACATACTTAACTACTTCTATTTGGCACACAAAGGTTCAGACTAGATGATCTAGCATCATCACAAGGATTAAAGCAATAGTTTTATTTATTTTATTTTAGAAAAGTAATTTCTACTCATTGAAAAACTACTTAAGATTTAATATTCTCCAATCAAAATATGGGATCATGTTGACACATGTCATCACCACATATTTTTAATACTTTGGAATGTGATTTAAAGTGGTGTATCAATTTAATAAGGTTTAACATTATTATTTTACTTAATTAAAGTGATTAGAAATGCCTATGGGGCATTATTTTAGTACTTGTCCATTATTACTGCAATTAAACCTAGATATTTTTATATATTCAGAAAGATCTTGTTAAATATGATTTTTGAGAGTTGGAATCAACTCAAAAGCATTTATGGTTGATTTTTGAAAAATGTTTGAATGCAGAAAAGTCTCTTCCTTGTTATTTTCACTATAGGTGATCTGTAACTCCAATTGGTTTGAATCCAACCGGGCTTGGATTAAGAATTTCCCTATCTTTCTAACAAAATTGGTTTCATGCAATTTGGTTTAGTGAATCTCTCTAAATTAATTTTTGAATCAATAGACAGAACTAGGGTTTGAACTAATTGGAAAATATAAATTCAAACTAACTGGGTTGCGTGGGAATTCTAACGGGGCCGTCCCACTACGCACAGCGCGCGCGGGCTAGTTAAGTGGTGTCCCCACACATCATGATTACGACCGTAGGATTAGACTAAGGATCAACAGCTCACGGCCGTCGTCCTCGTCGGAACAGAACACGACGGGGGCTAACCCTAGCACGACCAGTGGGGGTTTGGGGCGGCTCACCGGGGCTCAGGAGAAGGTCGAAGGCGGGGGAAAATGACGAAGTCGACGACGGGATTTCTCTTGGTACTGGCAGCGTCTCCTGGGGTGGCCGCAATCAACGGCGCCCTTCTCCTCCAGCAGCGGTAGGCTGTGGCAAAATTCCGGCGAGGGAGAGCTCGCCTTGCTACGGGAAGAAGTGGGAAGGATCGGTGAGAGGTAGAGAGTGAACTAGTATGAAGAAAATGAGCGGGGAAGTCCTCCTTTTATAGGCGAGCGAGATAGGCCGAGCGGCATGGGCAGTGCATCAGGGTCAGCATTACAGCGAGATACGGGAATAGCTGAGGCTAGGGGATGGTACGCTGTCTCCTGGCGGAGCTCAACGGCTCGATGGCGCGGCAAGGGGCGGTACGGTTTGGTCGGAACGCGCTGGTGCTCTGAGAGGTACCGATGACGTTTTTGACGATGCACAGGTGCTCCTGGTCACGCGACGGCGAATGGGCATGTCTGGTGGTCTCCTGGGACGGCGGTGATCGTGCCGATGGGTGGCGAAGGCGAGGCGCGGTCTGTGTGAGGCGGTCGGCTTTGGCGAGCTGGCGCGCTCTGGACATGGCAGGGACAAACTGGGCGTGCGTGTTCTCGGTGGTCCATGGCTTGGCAATGCTTGAGGGCTGGACAGAGGGTGGCGGTGGACGGTGGCGTGCCTCCTGGACATGATGGCTAGGCGCGGCAATGGCTCTAGCTAGCTCGCCATGGTCAGCTGGCAAGGGGTGGCTCGGGCATGCACGACATGGTGCATTGGGTAGGGTTCTAGCTGGTTTAATGCCACGGTTGTCACTGGGGAGACAAGGGTGATCAATGGGAGACAAGGTTTGGAAAGATTACTGCTCAAAATAGTGAAGTTTGCAGAATTTGGTTTGTGTCTCCAGGTGTTTGATGAAATGGCCGAAAGAAATTCATATTTGAATTTTTGGATGAAACTTGGTGGGTGCAATGGTCACATACTAGGTAGTCTCTGGTTTATTGGATTTGTCAAGGCGCACTGGTTTGGTTGGGTTTTGAGAAATGGTGATCTTACCATATGAACTAGATTGAAATTTGAATTGTCCTTTGAATAGGGTTGCCAAATGTTTCTGTGGGTTTGACAGGTGGGCTTGGGTTCACTTTTATTTGGTCTAGCAAGGGGTGAAAAGCATTGTATTTGTTTCTGTTAGAAAACTTGGACTAGAAACACTCAAAGTGGTCTAGTGAACAAGATTGTAAAAAATGACCATTTGCTTATATGGTTTGTTGTTGAATTTCTATTGATTTGATTCTGCTTGTAAATGATTTAGATAATGTTGTTTTCATCTTTAAACCAATCCTTGCTATTTACAACAATCACACAAGTCCATACAATCATTCATGCATTCATCACATACACACATGCATTCGCATGGTTTTTAATTAACAAAAGTTTTTGTTAACCCTAAACTTGGGTGATCGGAACTTGATAACCTTGATTAAAAATTTTGGGATGTTACAAACCTTCCCTCCTTAAACAAAATCTCGTCCCGAGATTTGAGAACAGGAGAAAACTAGGATTTAAAGAGGTCTGGAAACTCTGTCCTAATGTAGTCTTCTTGCTCCCAAGTAGCTTCTTCTTTAGTGTGGTTACTCCACTAGATCTTGAGAAACTTGATACTACGGGTCCTGGTGGTTCTGAAGGCTTCCTCCAAAATACGAATGGGTACTTCGGGATATGTCAGGTCATCGCTGATCTCTATGGTTCTGTGATAAATATTCTTGAAAACTTCGGTCTTCTCCGTGACTTCTAGGTATTTGCGAAGTAACGAGATATGAAACACATTAGGCACGGCTGACATCTCTTCCGACAGTTCCAGGTTATACGATACTTCTCCTCGTCGATTCAAAATCTTGAAGGGTTCGATATATCTGTGGTCTAACTTTCCTTTGAGCTAGAAATGTTGCATTCCCTTCAAAGGTGATACTTTGAGATATACAAAATCTCCGATGTTGAAGGCTAGGTCTCGACGTCTCTTGTCGGCATAACTCTTCTGTCTGGATTGGGTGGTCTTTAGGTGCTCACGGATCTTGTGAACTTTATCTTCTGCTTCTCGTAGGATGTCAGGTCCGAAAATCTTACTCTCTCCTACTTTTGACCAATTCAAAGGGGTACGACACTTTCTTCCATACATGAATTCAAATGGGGCCATTTGCAAACTGGCTTGGTAACTGTTGTTGTATGAAAATTCTGCAAAAGGCAGACAACCTTCCCATTTAGATCCATATTCTAACACATAGGCTCTCAACATATCTTCGAGTATTTGATATACTCGCGCCGTTTGTCCATCAGTGTGAGGATGATAAGTTGTGCTGAAATCTAGTCTTGTTCTGATCCTTCTTGGACTTTCTTCCAGAACCTCGAGGTAATCTGGGTTCCTCGATCCGACACCATGTTTTTGGGGACTCCATGCAAACTGACTATTCTAGCAATGTACAACTCTGCTATCTTTGAACTCTGATAAGTGGTCTTGATTGGTAAGAACAGAGCGACTTTGGACAGTCTATCAACTATGACCCAAATAGAGTCATTTCCCCTACTAGAAGTAGGCAAACCGGTGATAAAATCCATACCTACAGAATCCCATTTCCATTCCGGAATCTTCAATGGTTGCAACAGTCCCACGGGTCTCTGATGTCCCGCCTTGACTCTCTGACAGATATCACACTTGGCGATATAGCTTCCGATTTCTCTCTTCATCTTATGCCACCAAAATTGCTCCTTCAAATCCTGATACATCTTGGTTCCTCCGGGGTGGATAGAATAAAGAGTATCATGGGATTCTTCCAAAATAGCTTGCTTCAACTCTAAATCTGCTGGTACACAGATACGTCCTTTGTACCACAAAACCTCTTCTTCATCTTCGGTGAATCTGGGTACCTTTCATGTACCGATACGACGTTTGATTCCGTCGATACTAGCATTTCCTTTGTGCACCTCCTTGATATGACTGATCAAAGTGGGTTGAAGTTCTATGCTAGCCAAAAAATCCTTCACTTACTAGTTCCATTCGGAAATCTTCCAACTCCTTGTGCAAACATGGTTGCTCCTTCAAGATCATGGTGTTCAATCGACACGGTAATCTGCTAAGGGCATCTGCTACCACATTGGCTTTACCGGGGTGATAGTGAATGTCCAGATCATAGTCCTTGATTAACTCTATCCATCTCCTTTACCTCATATTCAGTTCCTTCTGGGTAAAAATATACTTCAAGCTCTTTCGATCCGAATAAATTTCACAACGGTTTCCCATGAGGTAATGCCGCCATGTCTTTGCGGTGACCTAGCATACCACTGCATGTTGTAGTATACTATAGTCGTGGACATAACACTCACGGAGTACCATTCTACAAATATTACATCCTGAGAGTGGTACAACAGAAACAAAGCGGGTCCACAACATACATTATCATTATTACAACCAGAAATTACATGACAACTTTGAGATCCTCCTAGGTCCATAGAGGTATCCCGATGACTCAGGGCTAAACTATAAAACTCTGAGAACAAGAGAAAGAAACAAACTAAACTTTAGGATTTATACGAGATTTAATATAGATAGAGGATAGAGATCTATGCTACTGGACTAGATCACTATATATGCTACATCTACACTTTAGATATGTCGGTCTCCATTCCATAGATGTTTTCGTAATTTTTTACTTTGAAGCTTCCGGATACTTCTGGTTCTTCATAGCGGAATTCTTCTTGGTCTTCAATTGGATATAGTATTTCCTCTTCCTGACCGTTAATGTCTTCAGAATCTAGCAAGGGTTAAGAAGATACGTTGAGTACGAGCGTACTGAACAAGCTGACTAAAAAGGAGTGTTTGATGCACTTTATCTACAGCCACAGACCATAGGTCGTAGGCAATGCAGGTTTTCGTAAAAATTTCTTCAAAGGTTGATTTTATTCTGAATAGCTATGTCCGTCAGCCTTCACAGGTTTACTAGAACTTTCATGGAGTTCCTTTCCTGCAGCGTTCGTAGCTCCTTCCCGGAACAGGAAGTAACAAGTTACAGTTCTTACACTCTGCAGAGGTGCGTCACTTTACCCATGAGAGATTAAATCCTTGATGCACAACCGGGCGAATCTTTCCCGTCCACACTTCCTATGGTGTGGGCCCAGTAGATGATCCAAGCCAATCACTTTCCTTCTCCGCGACCCCGCATACACCGCAATTGTTGTATGCCCAAACTCAAGGTAGACTTTTCCCCATATAAAACGGCTATACCTTAGTTGGATACACACAACAACTATTAACACTAGAAATCTGTCTTTTGTAAGCCCAGATCCACGGTAGACCTTTCCCCGTATAAAACGGCTATACCCACGATCTGCAGCTGAAAAATTCTCAGAACAATGTCCAATGCATGCGAAAGGGAGCCGATCCAGCTGACTTCTCCGTTACCGCGTAATATACAGCGCGAGAATCACTGGCGATATTGGTTATTAAGTCCTAGATGATACATTCCTGTGCAGTGGTATTCCAACTGCCAGATTTAATAGATTAGCTGATCACCCTGGATCAGTAACCAATAGTTCACTTTAATTATGAAAATAGTGTTTTCGACCTTTTTGAAATGCAGGTGATGACAACACTGGATTTGCAAAATATTTTACAAAAAATAATCAAAGGACATGAGCAAGTGTGAACTTGCCTTGATATAGCGAAGTATTATAGTCGAATGTCTCGAGTTGACCTTGGACCTGGGGTTCTACAAAAATATCAGCACTGCCCGGTAAGGACAATGTTTAAAGAAGCAATATGCTGTTATGCATAAGTAATGAGATGCATAATGCAAAATCCCAAGTAGTTCTTCAATTATTACTAGTGAGATATATTTAGATGATTTATTTAAGATTTGCTTTAGTTTAAGTTTACTTCATAAGAAGGATAAACACATAAAATATGAAGAGTAAAGTACAAACATAATATAATTCTAAGGTTCCATGATATTATGTAATTATTACAAAATCCATGTTTTAAGTTGTCATGGCTTTAAAGAAATGGTATGGTGTTTCTTTTGAAGTGGCAAAAAGAATAACATTTGAAGAAAATATTATTTATGTTAAGTTATTCAACTTTGAAGATTAATAGGATTGAAGCTATGGTTTTGTAATAAGGTTTAAATGATTTTGAGTCATTATATATCTAGCTTAGGATATCTCAGGTCAAAGTAAACTATAAAAATGTAATTGGACTTGAGATATAGCATTTGTAGCATTATCAATTATTATGGTTTTTCTTAAGCATAATCAAAGATGAAATCTTATAATTATGGAACTTTGTTTTAAAGATGTAAATTTAGCATGTGTAATATTTATAGATCATACTATGGGATTTTTCTTTATAAAGAAAAATAGGTGGATTATATTATAATTTATTTAGTGAATTTCAAGTTTGTTAAAGATGATTATTTATGAATTGTTAATGATTTGCAAAGAATAAATTTGCAAATCCTTGACTTATAGTTAGTTAAAGATTTTAAAAGATTATTATAAAGTTAATTGTTTACACCTAGATTTTATATTGAATTATAATTATGGTTTAGACTAGTTAAAGGATTGTGTTTTGAATATGATTATCTTACTTAGGAAATAATATTAAATAATTAACAAAACAATTATATTATTTCAATAACTTAGATAATTCAAGTTATATAATCTAAGAACTTTAATAAGTTTTTATAATAATATACTTAGTACCTTTCTAGTAAATATACTTGCTTAAATTCTTAAAAATGAATTTTATTTATTTTTAGACATTATCTTTATTTTTTATAAAATTTATTAATTATTTAATTTCTTTAAATATTTGTTTTAAATTTTATTAGTAAAATTTTAAGTTAGTATTTTTATGAGATAAGAGATTTATTTTTAGGATTTTTTCTAAATTTATTAATTTTCATTTAGATATTTAAGGGTGTTAATATTTACGTGCATTTTATTAAACTAAAATAAATATGATTATATTTTTCTTAGGTGGATATTATTTTAATAAACATTTGGATGTATTAAGTACATTTTTAGGATTTTTCTACATTTTCTACATTTTTCTAGAGCTTAAAATGTTTAGAGGGTATTTTAATAATTTCCATTTTTGTTTTTATATATATTGGGCCTAGTTCTTGGGCGCATCTAGCCTAATACGCAGGCCAGTCCACCTAGTTGGACTAAGCCACAGAACCTGGTCGACCGAGTCGGTCAACCCGACCCATACGACCTCTTCTCTTCTCCTACGCTAGCTCATTCCTCTCCTTCTCCCTCTCTGGCGACATGGTGTCGCCGCGCAACCATGGCCGGCCCCGGCCTCCTTGGCTGCCGCCATTGGTTGCCCTCGACGCTCTCCCCTCCGCTACTCCTTTCTATCCAGTTCAATTTGTTTTCCTTGCCCTTTTTCTCTTGTCCTCGACCCCTGGAACCCTAGGTCTCTTTCCAAGATCCGGCCGCTACAGATTCGCCTCGGCGCCCCTTCTGTCGGTGTGGCTCCGCCGCTTTCTCCTCCTCCACCGAATCCTTCTATTACTCCTTTCCCTATTCGGTGGGACATCGGTGCTCAACTGCAACCCCGATGCCCTCTGGTTCACAGTGGCTTTGATATGGTGTAGATGACGGTCTCGATTATGTTGGTGTGCAGGTTCCAGCTGTGTGGCTTGGCGCAGTGCAGAGCAAGGACAATCTTTGTGCCACCGTGCCGCAGGTGGACGTGGTGATGGTGTTTGTGCACAGTGAAGTTTCCCCGTGTGTGCGCCGCTGCAGTTGCGCGAGCTCTGCCTTGCCACACTGCTTTGGTTGTGCCTCGGGCGCCAGGTATACACCCAGATGCTTATCTTCCTCCCCCTGTTCCTTTCTCTCAAACCTCTCTGTTTCAGTACATTGCTCTAGCCCTTGTAGTGGAGTATGATTGGTTAATGTGCTGCAACATATTATTGCAAGATGTGTTACTTGTGATGGATTTGGAGTAATAAACCACTATGTTATCTTAGCAGAGAATTAACCATTTTCCTGATTCCTAAATGTTTACTGGGAAATTGATCAGATTATAGTTGCTGCTGATTAGCAGATAAATTATATGCTTTATCAATTAGTGGCTAGCTTCAGATGCTTCAACTAAGATGATTACATTAGACCTGGCCCTTGTCCTAAATTTGTATAATGAAAATGTGATGATCTGAGGTCAGCGATACTGAACTTGATGATCTAAAACCTTTGTGGTAGTCCAACTGCTGGAAAATATATGATTTCTAGTTGACTAACTAGTAAAGTGATTTTATAGAGGTGCCCACTTCTTACAAACAAAATAATGGTGTACTTTTTGTTGTGTTGCCTTATTATGGACTAATTCCTTAAGCTTGGCTATAGTGGAGGGAATTCATATAGTAGTTTGCAAGTGAGTTTGTAAGCATGTTGTCCACATGATACGATATCTTAATATGCTCCCTTCATCGTATTCATATGATGTTTGATTATAAAATGATTATTGTAGCTTTGCTAATGTATAACAAATGATTCCCATCTAGTTTGGCTGAGGAAAATGATTTGAAACAGTTCATTTTGCTTGCAGATAATAACTGATGTAGTTGAGTTTTTCGATGAGATATACATAGCAATCTGAACCTATGGTTCAGGAATGATCATAGCCCCTATGGAGTATATTTATATCACTTAGAATGATTCCTAGTTTATGAACTAGGAAAATGATTTGAGATATGGTTTGGTTGCCTCTAGCCAGTTGACTGGGTGGTCTTACAATTGGATGAAAATGGTGGTCTTTGACCACATAGGATTTGGCTAATGTGGTGCCTCCCTGGAGTGTGCACAGTGGCCAAATCCCAAGCCACAATAGCGGATGTTTCCCTTTAAGATCTTTCTTGGCTTATGATATATGGATGAAGTGCCTAATTCAGTTCTTATGGTTGGTATTTGCTGCCTTTGTTGTTGTGGTGCCTCCATACCTGGAGTGTGCACATCAGTGACTAGTAGAATTATTGATTTCCTTAACATTTTATCCAAGCCAATGATGCAATAGGCTTAGGCCAATTCTTTCTAAGATAAGAACAGATGCTGGTTGGATTTTAACAGCTCTGGGATGAACTTAGTGTAGCACTTCTACACTATACTGAGAGATCCATCTTACCCAAAATCCATCTTGGGAAAAGAAAATAGGAGAACAATTGATATTAAATATTTTGGCTGTCTTAGAGAGGAATAGCAACCTGATGTTGAGCAATATATGCTGATGCTTGGTGTGTCTTAAATTGATCTTGAGTAGCTCTTCCTGATGTTGTGGTTTTCATATTGTTGACCTTCTCCTCCCTTATCTGCTACTGGCCTCCTTCTTGATATTATCCTCCTCCTCCTCCTGATATTGTTTGATATTGACCTACATCTGGATGGCTTATTGAAGCAACGAGATTGCTAGTAGTACATGATTGAAACTAAGGTGCTAGTGATGTGGTTTGATATATGCGTTATTGGGAAAATCAAATAAGAACAGGTGATGTTCTTTGTGGTTCTCTAGAGCTAGTGGAGGAACTATGGTCTGGTGGTGTGTGTGTGTGTGTGAAGGATATGCTAGCGACCCTGCTACGGCTGGTGCTGTCTCTCCATTAATTTGCTGCTCTCTTATGGTGTTGACAACACACATAGTTGCATGTGTTGTGTGAGCTGCTTGTATGCTTGCCTCATGTGTGTGGATCAGATCAAGTAAAAGGCTTGATATTTCCTAATGGTTTGACCTTTACTATTTACTTGCTTGGTGAAATTTGCCCCCCTTTTGTCTGGGATGTTGTTCTGAGACAAATGATCTACTGATAAGAACATATATTGTTTTTGGTGAAACTTTCCCCTGCTTAATAAAGCTCTATGATGTAATGAACAGTGCACCTAACTGTTAAACTGAGAGCACTAACCCTAATCCCAATACTTTATTTCTTTTTGTCTTACTTTGCAGGTACCAAGAAGTACAGGAATATCAACACTAGATATGAATTTAGTTTTAGGTGTTTTTATTTTTATCCCTTATTGTAATTTCCTTTTCTGTCAAGAAATTTTGTAAGGATATTATAATGCATTGGTTTATCTTATTATGATTGTATTAATCTCTTATTATTCCTTTATTGTAAAAGGATAATGTAATTTATGTATATATTCTTTTAATAAAGAATTCTTCTGGTTGTTTAATTATTGTAATTCATTTTCCATTTTCTTTATTTACTTATTTGTTTCATTGTAATATTCCTTTATTCTTTTATTGTAAAAAACATTGTAATGTTGGTTTTTAATAATCTTTATACTTTTATTTATAATACTTGTATTTGTATTATTGTAAATATTTATTTATAAATCAACTTTCTCCCCTCAAAACTCGAGGAAACAATAGAGGTCATGTCAAGATTCATCACACTCCCCCTTGGATGATACTAAACCTAATTCATTAGAGTGAGAATTTTGATCCCTCTAGTCTTTTAATTTGGTGAAAAATTTACCCGGATTTTCAGTTGCATGCATGAAGATGCACAAAATCCTAAATCTACCCTTCGTTTAGTCCTAAATGCTAGGATGTTACAGACTTCCCCCCTTAAATTAAACTTCATCCCGAAGTTTGTGGTTTCTTTTCATGAAAGTTCCCGATAGGCTTGTCCTTAATTTTCTCCTTTCCACCCAGTTTCTTGTCCTCTCAAAGTGATGTTTTTTAATATACTTGGCACTACCTTGAGTTTACTTTCAACCTTGATTCGGTTATGATTAATGCCTAATGCTAATTTATACTTCGTCCCGAAGCTTCATGAGATTGCTTTTGACCTCAAGCACATTATTGACGAAGAATTGCTGATGCTAAACATACCTATCGTAGCCTTATCGATGTGGTTCCATCCGAAGTTTCCACCTCTTGATGGTGATTTTACTCCTCGAGTAACCATCTTGTTGGGACATTCAGATCTCCTATGTCCTTCCAGACCACACCTATAGCACACCTTTCCGGTCTTCCAACAATCTCTCCTTATATGACCTGATGCTCCACACTTACCGCATATGATTTGTTTCTTTCCTTTTGATGCCTCATACTTTGATGTACCACTTGTGGATATGAATCTAGGTATGAAACTTAAGTTTGATGTTGACTTAGTAAATTGAAACTTCTTTGGTTCCCTTTTAGCTCTCTTCTTGGCTAATTTCTTCCTCTCTTCCAATAGAATCTTGTAATCATCCTTGAAAGTAATGCTACATCAACCAGCTCTTGGAAACATCGTGTTGCAGCCCCTCATATTTTCATCTTCATATAAGGGTTTAGTCCTTCCAAGAACCTTTTCTTGCGCTTCTCCTCCGTATTTACCTCATCAACTACACAACGAGATAATTGACTAAACTTGCTAATATATTTTATCACGGTTTCATCATTTTGCTGTAAGTCCATGAATTCTCTCCTTTTAAATTCCATAATGCTCTCTGGAACATGATACTTGCAAAATTTCTGCTTGAATTCTTCCCAAGTGAATATCTCTTCGGGTGTGTGCATAGCTAATTGATTCTACCACCAACTTGGGGCAGATCCGGATAGAAGAAATGTTGTATAACGTAAATTATCCTCATCATTACATCCTACTGTTTTAAGTTTCCTTTCTGTATCCATCTGCCAATCCTCTACATCCATAGGTTCTGATGTAGATGCAAAAGGGATTGGTTTGGCGTTTTGGAAATCAGAAAGACTTACTTTGATATCTTTGTTTTCCTCTCCGTGTCCAATTCATTTGAGTATCCCCTGCATGAACTTGTTCTGGTACTCTTGCATCATTTGCATGTATTGCATGAAATTCTCCTTTGTCAATGGACGAGTTGATGGTCTAGTTGCCATTACATCCATATTACTTTCCCTCTGCTTAGCTTCTTGCTCCAAACGTTGTTCTTCAAACCCAGCTTCTACTCCCGTATCCATACCCTCTCTAGTCCTGCTACATAAAGTGAATACTCATGCTTACATCATGCATATGTTTTCTGAGCTCAACTCTATGCACAGTGCTAGTCACACAAGGAAATCAAGAACCAAATCCAAATAACAACTGTAACACCCTCAGAATCGACCCTATGCAAGTTTTAGCGAAACTCGCCAAACCCGCATAGAAACGATTCAAAGGTGCCCACCAGGCACTTTCGTGCGGGTGGAAAACGAAGTAATAACATTACACAACAGTCCTCGATGGGACCCACAGAACAGATATATATACAGCAGCGACTCGAAGAGTCAAGAATACAGATATACGATACAAAGATTCAAATCACCTGTAAAACGATACAGCGTCCGACTATGGACAAGATGCAAATGGGGCTAAGAGCCCTGAAGAATAACCAATGGCGTCCATAACCCTGCCCAGGCCAAGCCGGAAGGGTAACCCTGCTAACGACGTCGATCTCAAAACCTGCTTAAACAAAAGGGGTGCCGACAAAGGGCAAAGGAAAAAGAGGAGCGTCAGTACTGAGGCCAGTACACGGAGAGACTAGAATTCGGCGGTCCTCGCCTACATAGGTATGGTGGACTGAGCGGCAGCGGCAGCATGCACTAAACAACCTATAGAGACTCGACATAACTGGCGGCAATCAGAGAGGGGTAAGAAGACCTATTCGGATCCAACCTGATACCACCAAACAAACCCATCCTGGTGTTTCCCCCTCGAGACCAAACGAGGAAGTCAACCGAGGAACTCACACAGTTGGCAGTTTTATTTATTCGGTTATCGTTGCAGCAATTACTAGTCAAGTATAGATAATCATCCTGATAATATAAGCAGTGGGCCGTTTTAGTTAACCATTCCGTTGTAGTTGCGACACTTACTAGTCAGATACAAATAACATGAGATATCCCAAAAACCCAGCAGTTGTTGGTACTTTTATTTAGCCATTCCGTTGTAGTTGCAATACTTACTAGTCAGGTACAATGGTCGCAAGCGACAAACCAAACAAGCAATTGTGGGCAGTTTTATGTAGCCATTCCATTATAGTGAAGCTGATTACTAGTCATTATAAAGTCAAATTTATAGCAATAAACTTTAGTTATGCTTGTCTATGGTCGAGATACTGTGCTCCAAGTCGTCCATAACCGCGGACACGGCTTTCAGAAAATTTTACCCGGCCGGGGTGCACAAATAGCAACACACACACGATCAACCTCGGAAAAACCAAATCAAAACCCAACGAGGTCTTCACGACAGAGCAATCACAAGATTCAGAAATATTTCAGGGGGCCACCCCATTGAGTAGACCCGCAACGAAGTAAGCAAGCTCCGAGACGGACTCAAGGTTTGCGACAATGGCTGTAAACGACTGGGAACCCGAAAGTGTGGCTAGGCTTGTCGATACCGCGAAAACATTCCGCTTACCTAAACAGTACAGTGTGCTCCTCGCACAATCGTAAATAAAGCAGTAGCATGGCATAAGTACAGGATAGTAAATAAAACCTCAAACTAGTTTGTGGCCCCAAGAAATAAGACGGAATCAAGCTCTAGCTAAGGGGGGCCCATACTCCCCGTATGTGGATAGCGCGATAAATCAATGAACAGGTATCAAGTACTCGGGGTCCTACGGGACACAAGTGGGCGTTCGGAAACCAAATATTATCTATCACCCACCGATGCCTCTGCTTACTTCAATTTTAGTTGTTAAACAGGAATTAAAGTGAACGATAAGTAAAACTATGATCATCTCCAACAGCAACATGCGGCAATACATCAACAACTGTGGCACTGGACGACACGCAACAGCACTTGAGCAAGCGACTACGACGCGCAAGTCCAACTATCTACCAAACAACAGGTAATAGGATGTGTCCAGGGCAATATAAGGCGGCAAGGGATATCACAGGTACGGAAACTAAGCATCGCAACACAGATAGCAATAGATCAACAGGAGGGAATAAAGACTATAAAAGTAAGATAGGTAGAAAGGGGGAGATGCTCGCCTGAAAACAATGCCGAAGGTTCATCCGAAGATCGGGTCGAAGCTCACATCAACTCAACGGCCTTATCCGCGAAGAAGCAAAACACTAGAACAAACACCGGATGCACTATTTAATACAACGGCAGAAGATCGGCATGATGCATGTATGATGCATGACATGGCGAGGGTGCAATGTGATTAGGTCATATTAAGCGGAACCGGGGTCCCGACAATTAATTAGGTGGTTCATGTTGTTTAGCTACCCCGCAATTTAACTGTTGTTATAACATGGCAAAAGATCGCACCGGTTCACTACACAAGTTTAAATGAGGCCAATATAAGGCTAGATTTGCCCGCATATGGGCCCCATATTTAATTATTAGGTGATTCAGCATAAGGCCCCCAAACCACATGAATGTATGCATGCAAGACAATTATTATGCGACAAGTTGTATTATATTATAAGATAGGGTTTCGGGAAGGGGTTCACACATTGAGGGGTCTCGACGGTCTTGGGGTTCCGGGGTTCGGGGTCGGTCTCAGGGTCCAGGGCTCGACGGAAACGGTCTCGGCGGAAGCGTTCTCGGGTTTCTGGGGTAGATCTTGGCGTTCCGGGAAGCCGGACTTGGTTCGGTGTCGGGGCGCATCGGATCTTCCGGGTCGGTGTCGTTCTTGTCGTCGTGCAGATCTTGTCGGGTCCCACAGGGTCGAGCTTGCCGTTGCGAGGGTCTTGTTGGGCCCGTGTACCGGGTCGGTCTTGGCGTTCCGGCCGTCTTCGGTCCTCGGATCCGAGAGGGTTCGGGGTCTTGACGGGGTTCGGGCGCGCCGGGATCGGTCTTCGGGTCATCGAATCCCAGAATGAGATCTTCGTGTCCTTGTAGTAGAACTTGGGGTCTTCGGATCCGTGAACGGTCTTGGAGATGACCCTGAATGTCCCCGGTCGATCTTGCAGGGCAAGCAGGTCTTGGCGATAGTCTTGGAGTTCGGGAAGGCGAGCTAGGGCGTCGAGGGTTCAGTCTTCGGGAAAGCGATCTTGGCGTTTCAGCTTCACTTGTCGGTGTGGACTTGAAACCGGCACGGGGTGTCATTCTCATGTCATCTCCAAGCACACCACCATCAGACAACAACGGCCGGCAAGCACATGGACGGGGACGGAGCCCGGGCACGGCTGTTCGTGGCGTGGTTGGAACTTGGCGACGGTGAAGGCCATCTGCCCATCTCTCTCCCCTCCGTGGCTCACGTCTTGGTGCCTCTCCCGCGGGCAGCAGCTCCCTCTAGCGGCAGAACAGAGGCCCTCCATGGCCAACACGGTCGGGGTCGGGGAGATGCTCGCCGGCGACGGCGGCGCTCAAGTAGAGGGAAGGCCGGCAGGCCGGCAGGTCGACGGCGAAGGGGATCCTGGCGGCTGCGCCTGTTCCGCATCGAGGACGGCCGCGCGGTTGGGGAGCGGTTCGAGGTGGGAGCGGGCCGGAGGAGGGGTCCAGGGAGGCGGCGGGAGCTCGCCGCAGCGGGGCGAGCCGACAGAGGGAGGAGCTCCGGCGGGCGGGTGGCGGGGCGGTCGACGAGGCCGGGGGGGCAGAGCGGAGGAGGCCGGCGGCGGAGGTGCCCGGGCTCTGGCGGCGGAGGGCACCGAGCAGGCAGCGGTGCCGGAGGAGCAGAGCTCGGAGGGCGCGGCCGGAGACGGATGTTGGTGGCGGGGGGAGCGGCACGGGCCAGGAGGCGGGGAGGACGGGCGGTGGCTGGGCGAGCTGGCGGACGCGCGGGCGGGGCGGAGGCTGACGGCGGGGCGGCGTGCACGGGGAGGGAGGAGGCCGGCGACTGGTGGCGGGGAGGCTCGGGACGGCGAGCGAGGGGGAGCGGGTCGAGGTGGAGGGCGGGCGGCTCCCTAGGGCGGAGGCGGCCGCGACTGAGGGCAGGCGAGCGCCGGCGACGGGGAAGAGAGGGGTAGCGGGGCAGCGGTGAAGGTGCCCGGGGCGGCGCAGGCGCTCGGGGGAGGGTCGGCTCGTGCGGGAGGGAAACGAGGGAGAGGACGGGTCGCGTGGGCGTGGGACCGAGGTGGGCCAGGGACGGCGACGTGCGGTTGGTGGGAGGGAGTGCTGAGCGTGCGTATGTGCGTGGGTGGCAGGGTGTGTGCTGGGGTGTGTTGTGTGGTGGGTCGGGTAGGGTCCAGGTGGAGGGAGTGGGAAGTGGGGTAGGGTGAGGTGGCGGTGTGGGATAGGGTGAGGGAGAGAGGAGAGGTGAGGTGGCAACTCGGGATTGGGTCGGGTGATGTGGAGGGGGGCTGGGTAGGTTAGCTGGTAGCTTTAGGATTTAGGGTGGGCTGGACCGATTAGAACCGGGGGTGGTCGTTCGGGTCTATCCGGCCCGTTCGACTGCCCCACTAAAATAATATAATAATTTTATTTAATTGCGATGAACTTTTGCAAGTTTTTAGACAAACAAAATATCCGGCAGCACCCGGGGTTTAATTTGAAATAGAAGGAGGGCTATTTTCAGAAAACCATAGCCTTTCGCAAATAGTTTTTAGGCAAAATAATATGCATGATGATGACGATGCTCAAATGCAATGTGGCATGATGACATGAGCATGCGGTCATGATGATGCAATGCACAAAAACAACGTGATTTTCTAGTAGTGGTTTTGCGGGATGCCACAACAACCAATCCTATACCATGTATTATACATGGTTTTTATAAGCTATTACAAACAATCCTCAGAACTACGGTTTGACTCTCACTTGGTACATTACTTGTATGTTACAAGGACTTGCTTGCTCGTATGTACATCATTTAAGCCCTTTACTTCTATGGATTGTCTCTTCTTACTTTTCTCCCTCTTTCTAGTGCTTCCTGGAATTCCGTCCATGATGACGTGAAGTCCGACAACTACCTTCTGGAGTATATAAACATCCAGAGGGTGTGCACTCTTGATTAGAAGTACTTAGATTGAGGTGAGCCATTGAAAAATGACTAGAAAATACGTGATCTTTCGTGGAATTCTCATGTCCACCTTCAAATGCACTTTCAAAGTAAGATGTATTCTCTTGTTTTTCCTTGATTCAGTCATACATATAGATGTAATAACTGTCAATGCCTTCTTCTAGGTCAATAAGATTGGTATTACCCCCATATGGATCATAGGTTCCATGCTAACCTAGCTGGTTTCTACTCCTTTATTAGGATCATAGGGTATAGGATTCTCCCTGGTTCTAGTGTAAGATTATACTCCCCATACATCGTAATTCCCAACTGGAATACATGGATTAGATGTTTCCTAAGTTTCTTGTTTTATCTCCGATTTGACCCTTTAGGTCAACATGTTTTTGAGATTCATCCCTATAATAGACATAGGTTTCAGACTATGGTTCCTAAAACTTATTTTCTTTCTACACCTCTCTCGAGAAAATTGTTCTAAGATACCTAGCTCCTCTATCTAATTCCTTTTTGCATTCTATTGCTTTAGTAGGATCAACACAATCCTCAAGGTGGTATCCAACTCCTGGACTAGAACCTAATGTGTGTCATGGTATGTATTGAGTAATGTCCTATTATGTCCTATGCATTCGTCAGCTCAAGTAGATTCAGTCTGCAAAAATGCAGCATGATCCAACTTAAGTTTCAAATTTATAGAATCTTGAGGTATAGTAGTAAGAGTACTACCTACCAATTTTCTTGGATTCTTGTTTTAGAAGCCTGATTATTGCTTCTAGAACTGCTATTTGATACGCCGCCGCCATACGTCTCCTCTTCCCAGCTGACATTACTTCTCTTATCCCCAACTCTTTTGGTAAGATATGCACTATACAGTACTTGACTAGCACTTTCATGTGTTGGAAACTATAAACCTTGCCGATAAGTCGAGATTTGCAAGTCCATATTCCATAATAGTTGTATCAAAAATTATGTCTAATCCTCTACATAGTCCTCTATATTACTTGAACATTTCGGTTTGAGTACCGAGATGTCATTCCTCACTGTAGATATGAGATTATAATTGGTCCTACTAGGTTATAACTTATTATTATTACCCCAATTTTCATCATAATAAAGAATTATCGCACTAGAAACATGACAATGTAATTCTCAAGTGAATACTCATCATATTTCTAGAGAACTCTTTACCATTGCAAACATACTTCCTACAAGTTCTACCCTTTTAATAGGTTCCCAACCTAAGGTCAAAGCTTTTGCTCTAATACTAGCTGCGGTGACCCAACATACCACTGCATGTTATAGTATACTATAGTCGTGTACATAACACTCACGGAGTACCATTCCGCAAATATTACATCCTCAGAGTGGTACAACAGAAACAAAGCGGGTCCACAACATACATTATCATTATTACAACCAGAAATTACATGATGACTTTGATATCTTCCTAGGTCCATAGAGGTATCCCGATGACTCAGGGCTAAACTATAATAACTCTGAGAACAAGATAAAGAAACAAACTAAACTTTAGGATTTATACGAGATTTAATATAGATAGAGGATAGAGATCTATGCTACTGGACTAGATCACTATATATGCTACATCTACACTTTAGATATGTCGGTCTCCATTCCATAGATGTTTTTGTAATTGTTCACTTTGACGCTTCCGGATACTTCTGGTTCTTCATAGCGGAATTCTTCTTGGTCTTCAATTGGATATAGTATTTCCTCTTCCTGACCGTTAATGTCTTTAGAATCTAGCAAGGGTTAAGAAGATACGTTGAGTACGAGCGTACTCAACAAGATGACTAAAAAGGAGTGTTTGATGCACTATATCTATAGCCACAGACCATAGGTCGTAAGCAATGCAGGTTTTCGTAAAAAATTCTTCAAAGGTTGCTTTTATTCTGAAAAGCTATGTCCGTCAGCCTTCACAGGTTTACCAGAACTTTCATGGAGTTCCTTTCCTGCAGCGTTCGTAGCTCCTTCCCGGAATAGGGAGTAACAAGTTACAGTTTTACACTCTGCAGAGGTGCGTCACTTTACCCATGAGAGATCAAATCCTTGATGCACAACCGGGCGAATCTTTCCCGTCCACACTTCCTATGGTGTGGGGCCTAGTAGATGATCCAAGCCAATCACTGTCCTTCTCCGCGACCCCGCATACACCGCAATTGTTGTATGCCCAAACTCAAGGTAGACCTTTCCCCATATAAAACGTCTATACCTTAGTTGGATACACACAACAACCATTAACACTAGAAATCTGCCTTTTGTAAGCCCAGATCCACGGTAGACCTTTCTCCGTATAAAACGGCTATACCCATGATCTGCAACTCACAAATGCTCAGAACAATGACCAATGCATGCGAAAGGGAGCCGATCCAGCTGACTTCTCTGTCCCATTCCAAATCTCATGGTTAACGCGTAATATACGGCACGAGAATCACTGGCGACATTGGTTATTAAGTCCTAGATCATACATTCCTGTGCAGTGGTAGTCCAACTGCCAGATTTAATAGATTAGCTGATCACCATGGATCAGTAACCAATAGTTCACTTTAATTATGAAAATAGTGTTTTCGACCTTTTTGAAATACATGTGATGACAACACTGGATTTGCAAAATACTTTCCCGAAAATAATCAAAGGACATGAGCAATTGAGAACTTGCCTTGATATAGCGAAGTATTGTAGTCGAATGTCTCGACTTGACCCTGGACCTCGGGTTCTACAAAAATATCATCATTGCCCGGTAAGGTCAATGCTTAAAGAAGCAATATGCTGTTATGCATAAGTAATGAGATGCATAATGCAAAATCCCAAGTAATTCTTCAATTATTACTAGTGAGATATATTTAGATGATTTATTTAAGATTTTCTTTAGTTTAAGTTAACTTCATAAGAAGGATAAACACATAAAATATGAAGAGTAAAGTACAATCATAATATAATTCGAAGGTTCCATGATATTATGTAATTATTACAAAATTCATGTTTTAAGTTGTCATGGCTTTAAAGAAATGGTATAGTGTTTCTTTTGAAGTGGCAAAAAGAATAACATTTGAAGAAAATATTATTTATGTTAAGTTATTCAACTTTGAAGATTAATAGGATTGAAGCTATGGTTTTGTAATAAGGTTTAAATGATTCTGAGTCATTATATATCTAGCTTAGGATATCTCAGATCAAAGTAAACTATAAAAATGTAATTGGACTTGACATATAACATTTGTAGCATTATCAATTATTAGGGGTTTTCTTAAGCATAATCAAAGATTAAATCTTATAATTATGGAAATTTGTTTTAAAGATGTAAATTTAGCATGTGTAATATTTATAGATGATACTATGAGATTTTTCTTTATAAATAAAAATAGGTGGATTATATTATAATTTATTTAGTGAATTTCAAGTTCGTTAAATATGATTATTTATGAATTGTTAATGATTTGCAAAGAATAACTTTGTAAATCCTTGACATATAGTTAGTTAAAGATTTTAAAAGATTATTATAAAGTTAATTGTTTACACCTAGATTTTATATTGAATTATAATTATGGTTTAGACTAGTTAAAGGATTGTGTTTTGAATATGATTATTTCTTACATAGGAAATAATATTAAATAATTAACAAAACAATTATCTTATTTTAATAACTTATATAATTCAAGTTATATGATCTAAGAACTTTAAAATGTTTTTATAATAATATACTTAGTACCTTTCTAGTAAATATACTTGCTTAAATTCTTAAAAATTAATTTTATTTATTTTTAGACATTATCTTTATTTTTTATGAAATTTTTTAATTATTTAATGTCTTTAAATATTTGTTTTAAATTTTATTAGTAAAATTTTAAGTTAGTATTTTTATGAGATAAGAGATTTCTGTTTATTCATAAAAATGATTTTTATTTATTTTTAGGATTTTTTCTAAATTTATTAATTTTCATTTAGATATTTAGGGGTGTTAATATTTATTTGCATTTTATTAAACTTAAGTAAATATGATTATATTTTTCTTAGGTGGATATTATTTTAATAAACATTTGGATGTATTAAGTATATTTTTAGGATTTTTCTACATTTTTCTAGCGCTTAAAAATTTTAGTGGGTATTTTACTAATTTTCATTTTTGTTTTTATATATATTGGGCCTAGTTCTTGGGCCCATCTACCCCAATACCTAGCCCAGTCCACCTACTTGGACTAAGCCACAGAACCTGGTCGACCGAGTCGGTCAACCTGACCCATACGACCCCTTCTCCTCTCCTACGCTAGCTCGTTCCTCTCCTTCTCCCTCTCTGGCGACGTGGTGTCGCCGCCGTCGCCGCGTAACCATGGCCGGCCCCGGCCTCCTTGGCAGCCGCCATTGGTCGCCCTCGATGTTCTCCCCTCCGCTACTCCTTTCTATCTAGTTCGATTTGTTTTCCTTGCCCTTTTTCTCTCGGCCTCGACCCCCGGAACCCTAGGTCTCTTTCCTTGCTCCGACCACTGCGGATTCGCCTCGACGCCCCTTCTGTCAGCGTGGCTCCGCCCCTTCTGTCAGCATGGCTCTACCCCTTTCTCCTCCTCCATCGAATCCTTCTATTACTCCTTTCCCTATTCGGTGGGACGACGGTGCACAACCGCAACCCCGATGCCCTCTGGTTCACACTTGCTTTGATATGGTGTAGATGACGGTGTCGATTATGTTGGTGTGCAGGTTCCAGCAGTGTGGCTCGGCGCAGTGCAGAGCAAGGGCGATCTCTGTGCCGCCACGCCGCAGGTGGACGTGGTGATGGTGTTTGTGCACAGTGAAGTTTCCCCGTGTGTGCGCCGCTACAGTTGCACGAGCTCTGCCTCGCCACACTGCTTTGGTTGTGCCTCGGGCGCCAGGTACACGCCCAGATTCTTATCTTCCTCCCCATATTCCTTTCTCTCAAACCTCTCTATTTTGGTACATTGCTCTAGCCCTTGTAGTGGAGTATGATTGGTTAATGTGCTGCAACATATTGTTGCAAGATGTGTTACTTGTGATGGATTTGTAGTAATAAACCACTATGTTATCTTGGCAGAGAATTAACCATTTTCCTGATTCCTAAATGTTTACTGGGAAATTGATCAGATTATAGTTGCCGCTGATTAGCATATGAATAATTTGCTTTATCAATTAGTGGCTAGCTTCAGATGCTTCAACTAAGATGATTACATTAGCCCTGGCCCTTGTCCTAAATTTGTATAATGAAAATGTGATGCTCTGAGGTCAGCGATATTGAACTTGATGATCTAAAACCTTTGTGGTAGTCCAACTGCTAGAAAATATATGATTTCTAGTTGACTAACTAGAGAAGTGATTTTATAGAGGTGCCCACTGCTTACAAACAAAAGAATGGTGTAGTTGTTGTTGTGTTGCCTTATTCTGGACTAATGCCTTAAGCTCGGCTGTAGTGGAGGGAATTCATATATTAGTTTGCAAGTGAGTTTGTAAGCATGTTGTCCACATGATACAATATCTTAATATGCTCCCTTCATCATATTCACATGATGTTTGATTATAAAATGATTATTGTAGCTTTGCTACTATATAACAAATGATTCACATCTAGTTTGGCTGAGGAAAATGATTTGAAACAGTTTATTTTGCTTGAAGATGATAACTGATGTAGTTGAGTTTTTGGGTGAGATATACATGGCAATCTGAACCTATGGTTCAGGAATGATCATAGCCCCCTATGGAGTATATTTATATCATTTAGAATGATTCCTAGTTTATGAACTAGGAAAATGATTTGAGATATGGTTTGGTTGCCTCCAGCCAGTTGACTGTGTGGTCTTAAAATTGGATGAAAATGGTGGTCTTTTACCACATAGGATTTGGTTACTATGGTGCCTCCCTGGAGTGTGCACAGTGGCCAAATCCCAAGCCGCAATAGCGGATGTTTCTCTTTAAGAGCTTTCTTCGCTTATGATATATGGATTAAGTGCCTAATTCAATTCTTATGGTTGGTATCTGCTGTCTTTGCTACTGTGGTGCCTCCATACCTGGAGTGTGCACATCAGTGACTAGTAGCATGATTGATTTCCTTAAAATTTTATCCAAGCCAATGATGCAACAGGATGAGGTCAATTCTTTCTAAGATAAGAACAGATGCTGGTTGGATTTTAACAGCTCTGGGATGAACTTAGTGTAGCACTTCTACACTATACTGAGAGCTCCATCTTACCCAAAATCCAGCTTGGGAAAATAAAATAGGAGAACAATTTATATTAAATATTTTGGTTGTCTTAGAGAGGAATAGTAACCTGATGTTGAGCAATATATGTTCATGCCTGGTGTGTCTTAAATTGATCTTGAGTAGCTCTTCCTGATGTTGTGGTTTTGATATTGTTGACCTTCTCCTCCCTTATGTGCTACTGGCCTGCTTCTTGATATTCTCCTCCTCCTGATATTTTTTGATCCTGACCTACATCTGGATGTCTTATTGAAGCAACCAGATTGCTAGGAGTACAGGATTGAAACTAGGGTGCTAGTGATGTGGTTTGATCTATGTGTTATTGGGAAAATCTAATAAGAACAGGTGATGTTCTTTGTGGTGCTCTAGAGCTAGTGGAGGAACTATGGTCTTGTGGTGTGTGTGTGTGAAGGATATGCTAGAAGCCCTGCTACGGCTGGTGCTGTCTCTCCATTTGCTGATCTCTTGTGGTGTTGACAACACACATAGTTGCATGTGTTGTGTGAGCTTCTTGTATGCTTGCCTCATGTGTGTGGATCAGATCAAGTAAAAGGCTTGATATTTCCTGATGGTTTGACCTTTACTATTTCTTGGTGAAATTTGCCCCCCTTTTGTCTGGGATGTTGTTCTGAGACAAATGATCTACTGATAAGAACATATATTGTTTTTGGTGAAACTTGCCCCTTCTTAATAAAGCTTTATGATGTAATGAACAGTGCACCTCACTGTTAAGCTGAGAGCACTAACCCTAATCCCAATACTTTATTTCTTTTTGTCTTACTTTGCAGGTACCAAGAAGTACAAGAATATCAATACTAGATAGGAATTTAGTTTTAGGTGTTTTTCTTTTTATCCCTTTTTGTAATTTTCTTTTCCGTCAAGAAATTATGTAAGGATATTATAATGCATTGGTTTATCTTATTATAATTGTATTCATCTCTTATTATTCCTTTATTGTAAAAGGATAATGTAATTTATGTATATATTCTTTTAATAAAGAATTCTTCCATTTTCTTTATTTACTTATTTGTTTCATTGTAATATCCCTTTATTCTTTTATTGTAAAAGAACATTATAATGTTGGTTTTTAATAATCTTTATACTTTTATTTATAATACTTGTATTTGTATTATTGTAAATATTTATTTATAAATAAAATTTCTCCCCTCAAAACTCTAGAAAACAATAGAGGTCATGTCAAGATTCATCACACTCCCCCTTGGATGATACTAAATCTAATTCATTAGAGTGATAATTCTGATCCCTCTAGTCTTTTAATTTGGCGAAAAATTTACCCGGATTTTCAGATGCATGCATGCAGATGCACAAAATCCTAAATCTACCCTTCGTTTAGTCCTAAATGTTGGGATGTTACAGTCTTCAAGGCTACAACTATGGCTGCTAGTTCAAGGTCATGGGTAGGATAATTCTGCTCATGTTGCTTCAGTTGTCGGGATAGATATGATATGACTTTGCCTTCTTGCATTAGCACACATCCGAGACCGATCTTGGATGGATCACAAAACACATCAAAAGGTTTCGTGATATCCTGCATAATCAAGTTTGGGGCTAAGATCAATCCCTTCTTGAGTTCTTGAAAACCTTATTCACATTTGTCCATCCATTCAAACTTCTTATCTTTATTCAACAATTGGGTCATGGGTCTTGCTATGCTCGAAAATCCTTCTACGAACTTGCGGTAATATCCAGCTAATCCGAGAAATGCACGAACTTGGGTTTGAGTGGTCGGGGCTTGCCATTCTTCAACATCCTTAACTTTGGCGGGGTCGACAGCAATTCCTCTGGCCGACATGATATGTCCAAGGAATCCTACTTTCTGTAACTAGAATTCACATTTGCTAAACTTGACATACAACTGATGCTCCCTAAGGGTTCCAAGGATGGTCCTTAGGTGTAGCTCATGTTCTTCTTCTGATTTGGAATATATCAGAATGTCATCGATGAAAACAACGACAAACTTATCCAGGAAGTCCTTCAAAATATTATTCATGAGGTTGGTGAAATAAGTGGGGGCATTGGTTAATACAAAAGACATGACAATGTACTCATATAGTCCATATCTAGTGGTGAAGGAAGTCTTGGGGATATCCTTTGCGCGAATCTTGAGTTGATGATAACCAGTTCTAAGATCAATGTTAGAAAACACGTTGGCACCAGTCAACTGGTCAAACAGATCTTCTATCTTCGGCAGTGGGTACTTGTTCTTGATGGTGACATCATTCAGCTTCCGATAATCCGTACACAAACGGTTATCTCCATCTTTGTTGTCCACAAACAAGACAAGTGATCCCCACGGTGACGCACTTGGTTGAATCAAGCCCATCTCCAGTATAGCATCCAGTTGCTTCTTTAGTTCCACTAATTCAGACGGGTTCATACTATAAGGTCTCTGAGCTATGGGTCTGGTTCCAGGGATTAGTTCAATGATAATCTCGATATCCTGATCTACGAGCATATATATCGGGCAAAATATCTGGGAATACGTCGGGGTATTCGCAGACTACTCTGACTTGGTCAAGGGTTGGCTGGGCTAGACTCTTGTTGCACTCGAATTGATGGGGCAAGGTTTCAGATACATGCTCTACTGATATTCCGACTGTACTGGTCATGGTTATGGATTTCTTAGCACAGTCGATTAATCCTTTATGTTTCGACATCCAATCCATTCCTAGTAATACTTCCAAACCTTTGGTTCCGAGTACTATTAGGTTAGCATAAAAATCTATGCCCTGGATTCTGATAGGTACGGCCTTGCAAATTTGTCTTGCTTTGGTGGTTGAACCAGGTATTTGAACTATCATAACATGCTTCAATTTTGTTGGGTGAATCTTACTAGTGCATGCAAATTCTTCTGTAACAAACGAGTGCAATGCTCTAGAATCAAACAACACTCTTGCAAGTACTGAGTTAACTTAAAACATACCTAGCACGACATCTGGCGCTTCTTGGGCTTCTACAGCGTTCTTGTGAAACAAACGGCCGTTGCGGTTGAGCAAATTCCCTCGGGCAAGTCTCCTTCTAGGATGAACACGGCGCTACTGCTGAGCTAGGGCATTCACAATGGGGGGTGCTGCAAGATTCTTGGGGCACTCATTGGAGTAGTGACCCTTGGTTCCGCATTCATAACAAGTGACCTGATACTTGTCCTTTCCTGCAACAGGCACACCATTGCTTCCAGTCCTTGGGGCAGTATTGGTGTTGTTGGCGACATTATTGTTGTTGAACTTGGGCGGTGCACGGTTAAAGTTGTTGGAGTTGTCGGGGTTATTGTTGTGGTTTCCTCCGGGCCTTGGGTTTCCTCCTCCACGGTTGGGATAGTTCGGACGGTTCATCGAGGGTCTATTGTTTCTTGGGGCAAATCTTGTAGATGGGCCGGGGCGATACTTTGGGGTATGGTGGGCTCCTGGTTGATGCATCATTCGATGCTTGCGGTTCTTATTGCTTGGTTAATCTTGCCTTTCATCTGAATGGCAGAATCCACTAAGGCTTCAATGTCAGCAAATGGAATATTGACCAACACTGTCTGCATCTCATCATGCAGTCCATTCAAGAATCTCTCCTTCTTGGCTTCAATGTCAATCTCATCTGGTGCATACCTAGCTAATGACAGAAATTTGTCACGGTACTCAAATACTGTCATCCTCCATGCTTCAATTCTTTGAATTCATCTCTCATCCTTTTGATTAAACCCGGTGGCACATGGGTTCTGCTAAACTTGAGTTTGAATTCATCCCAAGTCATCATCTGTCCTCCATTCATGGCACGAACGCTGTTCCACCAAGCTCTTGCATCTCCTGCCAGATAGTGGGTGGCGAACAGTACTTTCTAGTTGGCCTCCACTCCTGCAACTTTTAAGTTGCTCTCCATGGTCTGTAGCCAGTCATCAGCATCTAGTGGCTCTTCAGACTTACTAAAAATGGGTGTATTGGTGTTTTGAAAGTTCTTGAGCTTAGATCCTTGGTTGTCCTGGTTTCCACGGCCTTGATTATTCTGTGTCATCTGAGCTATGTGTTGAAGGGTGACTAAGTTGGCTTGACGCTCATCTCTTTCAGCTTCGCGGTCTAAACCAACATTTGCAAGATTTGCAGCATTGGGTCCGGGGATGAACTGCTTCGTCCGCGAGGCATCTGAAGATTGAGATAGATCATGGGAAAAGAGGGAAATTTCTAAGGTTCAGGGATTTGTTTTTGGAAAAAAATTAAACTTTGAGTTTGACTCCGGTTTTGCCAACTAGCAACTTGCTTTCATTCATTCATAGCATACAATACAACACACACCACAACAAGGAAACATATGGTTTTAATAACCATTCTGTGAGACTACGATACAGTGGGACCGAATACAACTCACTAACGCTAGTGCTCAAGTGCTACTACTCCTCGGAATCGGTGGCTTCATCATCATCATCAATAAAGGCGGAGTCATCGTCATTAGTGTGGAAGTCCATGGCGTGGTCATCCAGGAAGTCTTCATCATCACTGAGGTAGGAGTAGGGGTCTCCACGGATGTCTTCCCCTGCATTCTCCCTATCCTCCAGCTGCATGTACCGCTCATGGAAGGTCTCCTCCAAATCTGTCACTCTGTGACGAAGGCGGGCAATGATGCGATCCTTCTTGTCAAGCTGACAGCGACGTGACTGGCGATACTTCACAAGCATGGGGATGGTCCGGTCCTTCTTGACTGCGATCGCATAGTTGTGGTTGGCATAGGAGCGGGCATTGTCCAACTCCTTCTGCCTATCATACAACATGAAGCTGAGATGATCCACCTGATGCTTCAGCTCGGGGTGGTATGGCACCTCCAATGGCTGTCCCATAGCATCACGCCTTGCATAGAACTCAAAGCGGGTGCCCTTGATCTGATTGATGCTTTTCCCACATAGATGGGCAAGAGCTTCCTGCATGGCCCTAGTGAGTCCATCCAACTAGTTGTTCTCTCTTAAGGTGAACTGGATTCCTTCTGAGGTGGGGGATTCAATCTTGCCTCTGAGACTTCCAACAATCAGCCACTGCAATTCTCCTCTTTGCTGATCGTTGAGCTATGCTCCGAAGAACTCGGGTTGCGGGTGCTCCAGAAGTTCCGAGAGTTGGTCCAAATCACGCTCAAAGATGAGTTGTCCTCCATTTCCCAACTGATAGAACTTGCTATACTTCACGTCCATCTATAAGAATGTAGGATGAGTAAGTTAGTAGAGTGATCAAGTGTGTCAAATTTTATGTAGGTTTGCAAGCAATTTTTGAGGGACATGAATTTTCATGACAGAATCTAAGTGATAAGAACGAGAATAGGTTTTCATAAATACTCACTTATTTTGTTTTGAAACTAAATTTTTGATTCAAGCGTACATTCTAACTAGGGTCTCCTATGGTCAGTATGGTTCTGATACCAACTTGTCAACACCCGTATTTTTAATCCCAGATGCCTGGTATGCCATACATCGCAATCCCAGGATTACCATTTTCGCGAGACATAACAGATTGGTACCATAGTTCATCATCCATTACAAACCATAATAAAGGTCTTACAAATAAAGGATCTCATGATCCAGTCTTAATACAATCAACGCAGCCGAATAATATAGTCACGGTAGCGTGGGCGAAGCTCCATCTTTAGGGTCATAGGCAATGCAGACGATGGGAGATGATCCTATTTGTCATAGACTTCCTGCTGTCCATCTTCCTGGTAGTCCTCCTCATAGTCTGGCCATGGGAATATCCAGGTACAAAGCCATGAGTACTCTTTAAGTACTCACAAACTATCACTAACAAGTAAAGAGGTTTCGAGTAGGAATACTAAGCTCTAGGTTGTTTTGCAAAAAGCCAGATTTATCTCTAACTTAGTTTAGAAGCAAAGAAAACTAGTTTAAAGTTTTATAACACCTAAGTGGGAACTTAGCTTTCACTTTCACAACCCTGTTATGGTCAAGTCAAAGTCATGCTTCATTCGCAAGTCATTTTGAAAACATATGACGACGGAATAGTATGGCTACTCCAACTGTCCATAACCGCAGACGCGGCTATTCGAATAGTTTGACACTCTGCAGAGGTGGTACACTTTCACCACAATATTCGATATGTCCGTCAGGAACAATCCTGAATCACCATACTCAGTATGCGGATAATCAATCCTAACCTTTCAACTACACACCCTAGTATAGGCACCTCTCCTATGAGTTTGGCCTCCCAACCATGACCATCTGTCATCTTGGGAACTGCACAGGTGGACAAGCATCACGAGGTAGCCTCAGCTGAAACCTTGGCCGCAAGGGAACCCATACTAATATATATAAACTTTTAGTCAAGCCTTACCCAAATTGGGTATTGTGATTGTACGGTAAACATTGGAATGGTATCGCATCCGAACATAACCATCAGTTTTATAAAGGGCTTAGGATCATGCCTCAACATTTTCGTCATCAAAATCATATGGTATTTAAGAACATATGTCAAAACATTTCATTAGAATGACTCATAATTCTATGGTTTTCATAACCATTTTCACCACGTATTCCCATCTAAAGTGATCAAGTTTTTATGCTTAGCACTAGCCACTAAAGTTGGGGGTAATCACTAATGAGGGGTGATAATAAAGTGTGACTTATCTAAATCTAATCTCATGCCTCAGCATGACATCTAGTTCTATCTAGCTTAGGCCAAGTTTTATGCTCTTTATTCTACCTATAATAACCTTCCAAAATTCACAAGTCACTAAGTAAACATAAAATAAGAGCTTTGATCAAGTAAAAGTGGGATTTGGTATAATCAAGTGGTATAAGCAAATATGCCTAAGGAATCTAGTTTGCATATTTATCATGCAAGTGTTAGCTTGCCTTGAGCAGTACAGTGGTTGAAGTTCTCCTCTGCTTCTTCCTTGTAGTAGTCTCCTTCCTATTCGTATCCTTGGTCGGTACTAGCGTCTATAAATAAATACGAAGTACACAATCACCAAACAATACTTAACTACTTCTATTTGGCACACAAAGGTTCACACTAGATGATCTAGCATCATCACAAGGATTAAAGCAATAGTTTTATTTATTTTATTTTAGAAAATTAATTTCTACTCATTGAAAAACTAATTAAGATTTAATATTCTCCAATCAAAATATGGGATCATGTTAACACATGTCATCACCACATATTTTTAATACTTGGGAATGTGAATTGAAGTGGTGTAACAATTTAATAAGGTTTAACATTATTATTTTACTTAATTAAAGTGACTAGAAATGCCTATGCGGCATTACTTTAGTACTTGTCCATTATTACTGCAAGTAAACCTAGATATTTTTATATATTTAGAAAGGTCTTGTTAAATGTGATTTTTGAGAGTTGGAATGAACTCCAAAGCATTTATTGTTGACTTTTGAAAAATGTTTGAATGCATAAAAGTCTCTGCCTTGTTATTTTTACTATAGGTGATCTATAATTCCAATTGGTTTGAACCCAACGGGCTTGGATTAAGAATTTCCATATATTTCTAACAAAATTTGTTTCATGCAATTTGGTTTAGTGAATCTCTCTGAATTGATTTTTAAATCAACGGACAGAACTAGGGTTTGAACTAATTGGAAAATCTAAATTCAAACTAACTAGGTCGCACGGGAATTCTAACTAGGCCGGCCCATTGCGCACAGCGCGTGCGGGCTGGTTAAGTGGTGTCCCCACACGTCAGTTTGACTGAGTGTGGCAAAGGGGTATGGGGCGATTACGACCGTAGGATTAGACTAAGGATCAATGGCTCACGGCCGTTGTCCTCGTCGGAACAAAACACGACGGGGGCTAACCCTAGCACGACCAATGGGGGTCTGGGGCAGCTCACCGGGGCTCAGGCGAGGGTCGTCGACAGGGGAGAATGATGAAGTCGACGATGGCAGTTCTCCTAGTACTGGCGGCATCTCCTAGGGTGGCCGCAATCAACGGCGCCCATCTCCTCTAGTAGCGGCAGGCTCTGGCGAAATTCGGGCGAGGGAGAGCTCACCTTGCTCCGGGAAGAAGTGGGAAGGATCAGTGAGACGTGGGGAGTGAACTGATGTGAAGAAAACGAGCCGGGAAGGCATCCTTTTATAGGCGAGCGAGAGAGGCCGAGCGACATGGGAAGTGCTCGTCGGGGTCGGTGTTACAGCGACCTATGATCATGGCTGAGGATAGGGGATGGTGCGCGGTCTCCTGGCGGTGCTCAACGGCTTGATGGCTCAGCAAGGGGCGGTGCGGTTTCGTCGGAATGCGCTGGTGCTCTGAGAGGCACCGACGACGTTGTTGACGACGCACAGATGCTCCTGGTCGCGCGGCGGCGAATGGGCATGTCTGGTGGTCTCCTGGGACGGTGGTGATCGTGTGGACGGGCGACGAAGGCGAGGCGCGGTCTGTGCGAGGCGGTCGGCTTCGAGGAGATGGCATGCTCTAGACATGGCAGGGACGAACTGGGCGTGCATGTTCTCGGTGGTCCACGACTTGGCAATGCTCGAGGGCTGTACATAGGGTGGCGGTGGACGGTGGCGTGCCTCCTGGACATGGTGGCTAGGCGCGGTGATGGCTCTGGCTAGCTTGCGATGGTCGGATGGCAAGGGGTGGCTCGGGCATGCACAACATGGTGCATTGAGTAGGGTTCTAGATGGTTTAATGCCACGGTTGTCACTGGGGGAGACAAGATTGATCAATGGGAGACAAGGTTTGGAAAGATTACTGCTCAAAACAGTGAAGTTTGGCAGAATTTGGTTTGTGTCTCCAGGTGTTTGATGAAATGGCCAAAAGAAATTGAAACTTGGTGGGTGCAATGGTCACATACTAGGTAGTCTCTGGTTGATTGGATTTGTCAAGGTGCACTGGTTTGGTTGGGTTTGGAGAAATGGTGATCTTACCATATGAAGTAGATTCAAATTTGAATTGTCCTTTGAATAGGGTTGCCAAATGTTTCTGTGGGTTTGCAAGGTGGGCTCGGGTTCACTTTTACTTGGAATAGCAAGGGGTGAAAAGAATTGGATTTTTTTCTGTTAGAAAACTTGGACTAGAAAGACTCAAAGTGGTCTAGTGAACAAGATTGACAAAAATGACCATTTGCTTATATGGTTTGTTTTTTAATTTCTATTGATTTGATTCTGCTTGTAAATGATTTAGATAATGTTGTTTTCATCTTTAAACCAATCCTTGTTATTTATAACAATCACACAATTACATACAAGCATCCATGCATTCATCACATACACACATGCATTCATATGGTTTTTAATTAACAAAAGTTTTTGTTAACCCTAAATTTGGGTGATCGGAACTTGATAACCTTGATTAAGTTTTTTGGGATGTTACAAACCTTCCCTCCTTAAACAAAATCTCGTCCCGAGATTTGTGAAAGAGAGAAAACTAGGATTTAAAGAGATCTGGAAACTCCGTCCTAATGTAGTCTTCTCGCTCCCATGTAGCTTCTTTAGTGTGGTTACTGCACTGGATCTTGAGAAACTTGATACTCCGGGTCCTGGTGGTTCTGAAGGCTTCCTCCAAAATACGAATGGGTACTTCGGGATATGTCAGTTCATCATTGATCTCTATTGTTCTGTGATCAATATTCTTGAAAACTTCGGTCTTCTCCGGGACTTCTAGGCATTTGCGAAGTAACAAGATATGAAACACATTATGCACGGCTAACATCTCTTCCGGCAGTTCCAGTTGATACGATACTTCTCCTTGGCGATTCAAAATCTTGAAGGGTTCGATATATCTGTGGGCTAACTTTCCTTTGAGCTGGAAACGTTGCACTCCCTTTAAAGGTGATACTTTGAGATATACAAAATCTCCGATGTTGAAGGCTAGGTCTCGACGTCTCTTCTCGGCATAACTCTTTTGTCTGGATTGGGAGGTATTGAGGTGCTCACGGATCTTGTGAACTTTCTCTTCTAATTCTCGTAGGATGTCGGGTCCGAAAATCTGACTCTCTCCTACTTCTGACCAATTCAAAGGGGTACGACACTTTCTTCCATACATGAATTCAAATGGGGCCATTTTCAAACTGGATTGGTAACTGTTGTTGTATGAAAATTCTGCGAAAGGCAGACGATCTTCCCATTTAGATCCATATTCCAACACACAGTCTCTCAACATATCTTCGAGTATTTGATTTACTCGCTCCGTTTGTCCATCAGTATGAGGATGATAACCTGTGCTGAAATCTAGTCTTGTTCCTAATCCTTCTTGCACTTTCTTCCAGAACCTCGAGGTAAACTGGGTTTGTCGATCCGACACCATGTTCTTAGGGACTCCGTGCAAACTGACTATTCTAGTAATGTACAACTCTGCTAGCTTTGAACTCTGATAAGTGGTCTTGACTGGAAAGAAATGAGCGACTTTGGACAGTCTATCAACTATGACCCAAATAGAGTCATTTCCCCTACTAGAAGTAGGAAAACCGGTGATAAAAATCCATTAGTACAGAATCCCATTTCCATTCCGTAATCTGCAATGGTTGCAACAGTCCTGCGGGTCTCTGATGTCCCGCCTTGACTCTCTGACAGATATCACACTTGGCGAAATAGCTTCCGATTTATCTCTTCATCTTATGCCACCAAAATTGCTCCTTCAAATCCTGATACATCTTGGTTCCTCCGGGGTGGATAGAATAAAGAGTATCATGGGATTCTTTCAAAATAGCTTGCTTCAACTTTGAATCTGCTGGTACACAGATACGTCCTTTGTACCACAAAACTCCTTCTTCATCTTTGGTTAATCTGGGTACCTTTCCTGTACCGATACAGCGTTTGATTCCGTCGATACTAGCATTTCCTTTCTGCACCTCCTTGATCTACCTGATCAAAGTGGGTTGAAGTTCTATGCTAGCCAAAAATCCTTCACTTATTAGTTCCATTCGGAAATCTTCCAACTCCTTGTGCAAACTTGGTTGCTCCTTAAAGATCATGGTGTTCAATCGACACGGTAATATGCTAAGGGCATCTGCTACCACATTGGATTTACCGAGTGATAGTGAATGTCCAGATCATAGTCCTTGATTAACTCTATCCATCTCCTTTGCCTCATATTCAGTTCCTTCTAGGGAAAAATATACTACATGCTCTTGTGATCCGAATAAATTTCACAACGGTTTCCCATGAGGTAATGCCGCCATGTCTTCAAGGCTAAAACTATGGCTACTAGTTCAAAGTCATGGGTAGGATAATTCTGCTCATGTTGCTTCAGTTGTCAGGATAGATATGATAAGACTTTGCCTTCTTGCATTAGCACACATCCGAGACCGATCTTGGATGTGTCACAAAACACATCAAAAGGTTTCGTGATATCCGGCATAATCAAGATTGGGGATGAAATCAATCTCTTCTTGAGTTCTTGAAAACATGATTCACATTCGTCCGTCCATTCAAACTTCTTATCTTTCTTCAACAATTGGGTCATGGGTCTTGCGTGCTCGAAAATCCTTCTACGAACTTGCGGTAATATCCCGCTAACCGATAAATGCATGAACTTGGGTTTGAGTGGTCGGGGCTTGCCATTCTTCAACATCCTTAACTTTGGTGGGGTCGATAGCAATTCCTCCGGCCGACACGATATGTCCGAGGAATCCTAGTTCCTGTAACCAGAATTCACATTTGCTAAACTTGACATACAACTGATGCTCCCTAAGGGTTCCAAGGATGGTCCTTAGGTGTAGCTTAAGTTCTTCTTCTGATTTGGAATAGATCAAAATGTCATCGATGAAAACAACGACAAACTTATCCAGGAAGTCCATCAAAATATTATTCATGAGGTTCATGAAATAAGTGGGGGCATTGGTTAATCCAAAAGACATGACAGTGTACTCATACAATCCATATCTGGTGGTGAAGGCATTCTTGGGAATATCCTCTACGTGAATCTTGAGTTGATGATAACCAGTTCTAATATCAATGTTAGAAAACACTTTGGCACCAGTCAACTGGTCAAACAGATCTTCTATCTTCGGCAGTGGGTACTTGTTCTTGATGGTGACATCATTCATCTTCCGATAATCCATACACAAATGATTATCTCCATCTTTCTTGTACACAAAAAAGACAGGTGATCTCCATGGTGACGCACTTGGTTGAATCAAGCATATCTCTAGCATAGCATCCAGTTGCTTTTTCAGTTCCACTAATTCAGACGGGTTCATACTATATGGTATCTGAGCTATGGGTCCGGTTCCGGGGATTAGTTCAATGATAAACTCGATATCCCGATCTAGGAGCATACCGGGCAAAATATCTGGGAATACGTCAGGGTATTCACAGACTACTCTAACTTGGTCAAGGGTTGGCTGGGCTAGACTCTTGTTGCACTTGAATTGATGGGGCAAGGTTTCAGATACATGCTCTGCTGATATTCCGGCCGTATTGGTCATGGTTATGGCTTTCTTGGCACAGTCGATTAATCCTTTATGTTTCGACATCCAATCCATTCCTAGTAATACTTCCAAACCTTTGGTTCCGAGTACTATTAGGTTAGCATAAAAATCTATACCCTGGATTCTGATAGGTACGGCCTTGCAAATTTGTCTAGCTTTGGTGGTTGAACCAGGTATTTGAACTATCATAACATGCTTCAATTTTGTTGGGTGAATCTTACTAGTGCATGCAAATTCTTCTGTTACAAATTAGTGTGATGCTCTAGAATCAAACAACACTCTTGCAAGTACTGAGTTAACAGAAAACATAACCAGCACGACATCTGGCGCTTCTTGGGCTTCTCCAGCATTCATGTGATACAGACGGCGGTTGCGGTTGAGCGAATACCCTGGGGCAAATCTCCTTCCAGGCTGAACACAGCGCTGCTGCTGAGCTGGGGCATTCACATTGGGGGCTGCTGCAAGCTTCTTGGGGCACTCATCGGAGTAGTGACCCTTGGTTCCGCATTCATAACAAGTCACCTGAGACTTGTCCTTTCCTGCAACAGGCACATCATTGCTTCCAGTCCTTGGGGCAGTATTGGTGTTGTTGGCGACATTGTTGTTGTTGAACTTGGGCGGTGCACTGTTAAAGTTGTTGGAGTTCCCAGGATTGTTGTTGTGGTTTCCTCTGGGCCTTGGGTTTCCTCCTCCACGGTTGGGATAGTTCGGACGGTTCATAGGGGGTCTATTGTTTCTGGGGGCAAATCCTGTAGATGGGTTGGGGAGATACTTTGGGGTATGGTGGGTTCCTGGTTGATGCATCATTCGACACTTGCGGTTCTCATTGACTTGGTTCATCTTGACTTCCATCTGAATGGCAGAATCCACTAAGGCTTCAATGTCAACAAATGGAATATTGACCAACATTGTCTGCATCTCATCATGGAGTCCATTCAAGAATCTCTCCTTCTTGGCTTCAGTGTCAATCTCATCTAGTGCATACCTAGCTAATGACAAAAATTTGTCATGGTACTCAACTACTGTCATCCTCCCTTGCTTCAATTCTCTGAATTCATCACTCATCCTTTTGATTAAACCCGGTGGCACATGGGTTCTGCTAAACTTGAGTTTGAATTCATCCCAAGTCATCATCTGTCCTCCATTCATGTCGCGAACGCTGTTCCACCAAGCTCTTGCATCTCCTTCCAGATAGTAGGTGGCGAACCGTACTTTCTCATTGGACTCCACTCCCGCAACTTCAAAGTTGTTATCCATGGTCTGTAGCCAGTCATCAGCATCTAATGGCTCTTTAGACAAACTAAAAATGGGTGGATTGGTGTTCTGAAAGTTCTTGAGCTTAGATCCATAGTTATCCTGGTTTACATGGCCTTGATTGTTCTGGGTCATCTGAGCTATGTGTTGAAGGGTGGCTAAGTTGGCTTGACGTTCGACTCTTTCAGCTAAGCCGTCTGAAACCAACATTTGCAAGATTTGCAGCATTGGGTCCGAGGATGAACTGCTTCCTCCGCGAGGCATCTGAATATTGAGATAGATCATGAGAAAAGAGGGAAATTTCTAAGGTTCAGGGATTTGTTTTTGGAATTTTTTTAAACTTTGAGTTTGACTCCGGTTTTTCCAACTAGCAACTTGCTTTCATTCATTCATACCACACAATACAACACACACCACAATAAGGAAAAAAGATGGTTTTAAGAACCATTCCGTGAGACTACGATACAGTGGGACATAATACAACTCACTAACGCTAGTGCTCAAGTGCTACTAATCCTTGGAATCGGTGTCTTCATCATCATCTTCATCATCATCTTCATCATCATCATCATCATCAATGAAGGCGGAGTCATCATCATCAGTGTGGAAGTTCATGGCTTGGTCCTCCAGGAAGTCATCATCATCACTGAGGTAGGAGTATGGGTCTCCACGGATGTCTTCCCCTGCATTCTCCCTCTCCTCCAGCTGCATGTCCTGCTCATGGATGGTCTCCTCCAAATCTGTCACTCTATGACAAAGGCGGGCAATGATGCGATCCTTATTGTCAAGCTGACGGCGACGTGACTGGTGATCCTTCACAAGCATGGCGATGGTCTGGTCCTTCTTAACTGCGATGGCATAGTTGTGGTTGGAGTAGGAGCAGGCATTGTCCAACTCGTTCTGCCTATCATATAGCATGAAGCTGAGATGATCCACCTGATGCTTTATCTCGGGGAGGTATGGAACCTCCAATGGCTGTTCCATAGCATCACGCCTTGCATAGAACTCAAAGCGGTGCCCTTGATTTGATTGAATGCTTTGCCCACACAGACGGGCAAGAGATTCCTGCATGGCCCTAGCCAGTTGTTCTCTCTTAAGGTGAACTGGATTCCTTCTGAGGTGGGGGGTTCAATCTTGCCTCCGAGACTTCCAACAATCAGCCACTGCAGTTCTCCTCCTTGTTGATCGTTGAGCTGTGCTCCGAAGAACTCGGGGTGCGGGCGCTCTAGAAGTTCCGAGAGTTGGTCCAAATCACGCTCAAAGATGAGCTCTCCTCAATTTCCCAATTGATAGAACTTTCTATACTTCACGTCCATCTATAAGAATGTAGGATGAGTAAGTTAGTAGAGTTATCAAGTGTGTCAAATTTTATGTAGGTTTGCAAGAAATTTTTGAGGGACATGAATTTTCATGACAGAATCTAAGTGATAAGAACAAGAATAGGTTTTCATAAAACTTCTTTTGTTTTGAAACTAAATTTTTGATTCAAGCGTTCATTCTAACTAGGGTCTCCTATGGTCAGGATGGCTCTGATACCAACTTGTCAACACTCGGATTTTTAATCCCAGATGCCTGTTATGCCATACATCGCAATCCCAGGATTACCATTTTTGCAAGATATAATAGATTGGTACCATAGTTCATCATCCATTACAAACCATAATAAAGGTCTTACAAATAAAGGATCTCCTGATCCAGTCTAAATACAATCCACGCAGCGGAATAATATAATAATGGCAGCGTGCGCGAACTTCCATCTTCAGGGTCACAGGCAATGCTAACGATGGGAGATGATTGTAGTTGTCATATACTTCCTACTGTCTATCATCCTGGTAGTCCTCATCATATTCTGGCCACGGGAATAGCCAGGGACAAAGCCATGAGTTCTCTTTAAGTACTCTCAAACTATCACTAACAAGTGAAGAGGTTTCAAGTAGGAATACTAAGCTCTAGGTTGTTTTGCAAAAAGCCAGATTTATCTCTAACTTAGTTTAGAAGCAAAGAAAACTAGTTTAAAGTTTTATAACACCTAATTGGGAACTTAGCTTTCACTTTCACAACCCTGTTGTGGTCAAGTCAAAGTCATGATTCTTTCACAAGTCATTTTGAGTACATCTGACGATGGAACAGTATGGGCACTCCAAATGTCCATAAGCGCGGACGTGGCTATTCGAATAGTTTGACACTCTGCAGAGGTGGTACACTTTCACCACAATATTTGATACATCTGTCAGGAACAATCCTGAATCACCATACTCAGTATGCGGATAATCAATCCTAACCTTTCAATTACACACCCTAGTATAGGCACCTCTCCTATGAGTTTGGCCTCCCAATCATGACCATCTGTCATCTTGGGAACTTCATAGGTGGAAAATCATCACGGGGTAGCCTCAGCTGAAACCTCGGCCGCAAGGGAACCCATACTAAGATATATAAAATTCCAGTCAAGCCCTACCCAAATTAAGGTATTGTGGTTGTACGGTAAACATTGGATTGGTATCGCATCCGAACATAACCATCAGTTTTATAAAGGGCTAAGGCTCATGCCTCAACATTTTCATCATCAAAATCATCTGGTTTTCAAGAAAACATGTCAAAACATTTCATTAGAATGACTCATCATTCTAAGGTTTTCATAACCATTTTCACCAAGTATTCCCATATAAAGTGATCAAGTTTTTATGCTTAGCACTAGCCACTAAAGTTGGGGGTAATCACTAATGAGGGGTGATAATCAAGTGTGACTTATCAAAATCTAATCTCATGCCTCGGTGTGACATCTAGTTCTATATAGCTTAGCCCAAGTTTTATGCTCTTTATGCTACCTACAATAACCTTCCAAAATTCACAAGTCACTAAGTAAACATAAACAAAGATCTTTGATAAAGAAATAAAATTATAAAGCTTGCAAGTAAAACAGGGATTTGGTATAATCAAGTGGTATAACCAAATATTCCTACGACATCTAGTTTGGATATTTATCATGCAAGTGTTAGCTTGCCTTGAGCAGTGCAGTGGTTGAAGTTCTCCTCTGCTTCTTCCTCGTAGTAGTCTCCTTCCTCTTCGTATCCTTTGTCGGTACTAGCGTCTATAAATAAATACGAAGTACACAATCACCAAACAATACTTAACTACTTCTATTTGGCACACAAAGGTTCACACTAGATGATCTAGCATCATCACACTCATCACAAGGATTAAAGCAATAGTTTTATTTATTTTATTTTAGAAAAGTAATTTCTACTCATTAAAAAACTACTTAAGATTTAATATTCTCCATTCAAAATATGGTATCATGTTGACACATGTCATCACCACATATTTTTAATACTTGGTAATGTGATTTAAAGTGGTGTCACAATTTAATAAGGTTTAACATTATTATTTTACTTAATTAAAGTGACTAGAAATGCCTATGGGGCATTATTTTAGTACTTGTCCATTATTACTGCAATTAAACCTAGATATTTTTATATGTTCAAAAAGTTCTTGTTAAATGTGATTTTTGAGAGTTGGAATCAACTCAAAAGCATTTATGGTTGATTTTTGAAAAATGTTTGAATGTAGAAAAGTCTTTGCCTTGTTATTTTTACTATAGGTGATCTATAATACCAATTGGTTTGAATCCAAAGGTCTTGGATTAAGAATTTCCCTATCTTTCTAACAAAATTGGTTTCATGCAATTTGGTTCAGTGGATCTCTTTGAATTGTTTTTTGAATCAACAGACAGAACTAGGGTTTGAACTAATTGGAAAATCTAAATTCAAATTAACTGGGTCGCGCGGGAATTCTAACTGGGCCGGCCCACAGCGCACAGCGCGCGCGGGCTGGTTAAGTGGTGTCCCCACATGTCAGTAAGACAGAGTGTGGCGAAGGGGTACGTGCTGATTACGACCGTAGGATTAGACTAAGGATCAATAGCTCACGGCCGTCGTCCTCGTCGGAACAAAACACGATGGGGGCTAACCCTAGCACGGCCAGTGGGGGTCTGGGCGGCTCATCGGGGCTCAGGCGAGGGTCGACGACTGGGGCGAATGACGAATTCAACGACGGCGGTTCTCCTGGTACTGGCGGCGTCTCCTGGGGTGGCTGCAATCAACGGCGCCCTTCTCCTCCAGTAGCGGCTGGCTCCGGCGAAATTCTGGCAAGGGAGAGCTCGCCTTGCTCCGGGAAGAAGTGGGAAGGATCAGTGAGAGGTGGGGAGTGAACTCATGTGAAGAAAACGAGTGGGGAAAGCCTCCTTTTATAGGCGAGCGAGAGAGGCCGAGCGGCATGGGAAGTGCTCATCGGGGTCGGCGTTACAGCGAGCTACGGGCATGGTTGAGGCTAGGGGACGATGCACGGTCTCCTAGCGGTGCTCAATGGCTTGATGGCGCGGCAAGGGGTGGTGCGGTTTGGTCGGAACACGCTGGTGCTCTAAGTGGCACCAACGACATTTTTGACGATGCATATGCGCTCCTAGTCGTGCGGAGGCGAATGGGCATGTCTGGTGGTCTCATGGGATGGTGGTGATCATGTGTATGGGCGGCGAAGGCGAGGTGCGGTCTGTGCGACGCGGTCGGCTTCGGTGAGCTGGCACGCTCTAGACATGGCAGGGACGAACTGTACGTGTGTGTTGTCGGTGGTCCACGGCTTGGCAATGCTCGAGGGCTGGACATAGGGTGGTGATGGACGGTGGCATGCCTCCTGGACATGGTGGATAGGCGCAGCGATGGCTCTGGCTAGCTTGCCATGGTCGGCTAGCAAGGGGTGGCTTGGGCATGCATGGCATGGTGCATTGGGTAGGGTTCTAGCTAGTTTAATGCCACGGTTGTCACTGGGGGAGACAAGGGTGATCAATGGGATACAAGGTTTGGAAAGATTACTGCTCAAAATAGTGAAGTTTGGCAGAATTTGGTTTGTGTCTCTAGGTCTTTGATGAAATGGCCGAAAGAAATTCATATTTGAATTTTTGGATGAAACTTGGTGGGTTCAATTGTCACATACTAGGTAGTATCTGGTTGATTGGATTTGTCAAGGTGCACTAGTTTGGTTGGGTTTTGAGAAATGGTGATCTTACCATATGAACTAGATTCAAATTTGAATTGTCCTTTGAATAGGGTTGCCAAATGTTTCTGTGGGTTTGCAAGGTGGGCTTGGGTTCACTTTTACTTGGTCTAGCAAGGGGTTAAAAGAATTGGATTTGTTTCTGTTAGAAAACTTGGACTAGAAACACTCAAAGTGGTCTAGTGAACAAGATTGGCAAAAATGACCATTTTCTTATATAGTTTGTTTTTGAATTTCTATTGATTTGATTCTGCATGTAAATGATTTAGATGATGTTGGTTTCATCTTTAAACCAATCCTTGCTATTTATAACAATCACACAAGTCCATACAAGCATTCATGCATTCATCACATACACACATGTATTCATATGGATTTTAATTAACAAAATTTTTGTTAACCCTAAATTTGGGTGATTGGAACTTGCTTATAAGGTTTGTTTTTGAGTTTCTATCATCAATATTGAATGTTAATTTTCCTCGATTACAATTGATGACAGCAGCTGCAGTATTAAGAAAAGGTCTCCCAAGAATAATTGACATATTATCATCTTCAGGCATTTCAAGCACAACAAAATCAGTTAGAACCAAGAAATTATGAGCCACTTGAATAGGAACATCCTCACATATACCAATAGTAATAGCAGTTGACTTATCAACCATTTTCAAAGATATATCAGTTGGTATCAACTTTTGTAGTTGGAGTCTCTTATAGAGAGAAAAAGGCATAACACTAACTCCAGCTCCCGAATCACATAAAGCAGTTCTAACATAATTGTTCTTAATACAGTAAGGAATAGTTGGTATACCTGGATCACCAAGTTTCTTTGGAACCTTACCATTGAAGGAATAATTAGCAAGCAGAGTAGAAATCTCCTCATTAGGGATCTTCCTTTTATTGGAGATAATATTCTTCATATACTTTGAATAAGGAGGCAACTTAATAGCATCAGTCAAAGGAATTTGCAAAAATAAAGGCTTCATCCACTCACAAAACTTGTTGTAGTGTTCTTCCTCCTTTGACTTGTGTTTCTTACCTAGAAAAGGCATAGGTTTCTACACCCAAGGTTCTCTCTCTTTACCATGTTTATTAGCAATAAAATCTTCATTAGTGTACCTAGTGTTCTTAGTGTGCTTCTTAGGTTCTTCCTCAACTTCCTCCTTATCAGGAGCATCATTTTTATCATTACCACTCTTAGTTTTAGCATCAGAATCATATATACTATTAGGATCTAAAGCAGGTTCAAGGGGTTCCTCAACTATTCTATGATTCTTTTTCTTTCTCTTACGGGGACTACCACTACTCTCACCTTGTTGAGAATCCTGCTCAATTCTTTTAGGGTGTCCTTCAGGATATAAAGGATCTTGAGTAGCTATACCACTCCTAGTTCTAATTCCATAAGCATGTTTATCTCCAGAGGCATTAACTAGCATATCCTTTTGTACCTTAGCAAGTTGATCAAGTTGGGTTTGAACCATTTGAAAGTGTTTACAAAGCATTTTAATATCATTAGAAGTTCGTTCCACAATATCTTTCAACTCTTTAATAGCTCTAGAGTTTTCCAATAAATGATTCTGAACTTGTCTATTAAAATTACCTTGTTTAACAATAAAAATGGCAAGTTCCTCTAAACATTGATTAGGAGGCTTACCATAAGGAATATCACCTTCATCAAAGTGTTGGAGAGAGTGTACCTCAATAGTAGATGAGTGGGGAATTGGCTTACATAATTCTTCTATAGGAGGTAGATTCTTCACATCTTCAGCTCTAATACCTTTCTCCTTTAGACACTTCTTAGCTTCCTTCATCACTTCATCATTTAATGCAATAACTCCCCTCTTCTTCAGTGTTGGTGTTGGAACTGGTTCCGGCACGGCTGGTTTAGGAGTAATAGGCTCAGGTGTATTTAGCTCAGTTGAAGTCCAATCATCATAATTCTTGCTTATTTTATCCATTAATTCTTCAGCATCTGTAGGAGTTCTTTTCCTGAAAAGACAATCAGCAAAGCTATCTAGGTATGTCCTAGAATCATCAGTTAGTCCATGATAATAAATATCAAGAAGCTCATTTTTAGGTAATGGACATCTAGGGTGAGCATGAATCAAGGCACAAAACCTTGTCCATGACTCAGGCAATTTCTCTACTTCTCCATGTTTAAAATCAAAAAGTCTCTGCAGAGCAGCATGTCTAGCACTGGGAGGAAAATATTTCTAGAAGAAAGAAGGAATCAAACAATCAGGGCTATCAACTGAACCAGGAGGTAATAAACTAAGCCCTAGCTTCTCCTTTTAGTGAAAAAGGGAAGATATTAGTAACAAAGTACTTGCGCATCTTAAAATCATCAGAGAATAAAGCACTCATAGTAGAAAGCTCATTCATATGAGCCACAACACTCTCATTTTCAGTCCCACAAAAAGGTTCTTTCTCAACAATATCTAAATAGGATAAATCAAGAGAGAAATCATAATATTTATCTTTAATATCTATGGGAGAAGTGGCAAACTTAGGATCATAGGACAACTTAGGAATAATAGTACGTCTTGCAAGGAGACTCTTAATAGCACTAGTACCATGTGTGTTTCGGCACTCTTCAACAAAATCATCAGTAAACTCCATGTATCCATCAGTAATATCATAACTCTCTCTAGACTCAGGTCAGCTAATAGGTGTAACAGTGTCTTCACTAGGAGTTTCAGTATTTCCTAGACTAGCCATAGTAGCATCTAGGAAAGGACCTAATGAACCACTCGCATCAAGCACAGTAGAAGTAACATCATGAGTATGAAAAGCAGTTTCAGATTCAGCAGTAGTAGCAGTGTGTGTAGCATGAGTATGTGGTGGTGGTGCAACACGCTTACTTATAATAGACGGTGAATCAAGAGAATCAGAGGTGTTTAGGATTGTACCTCTTCTTGCAGTGGATGGTAAAATAGGGAAATTTCCATCACGAGACTTCCCCATGATGAAAGGAGTAACAGTGAGCAATAATAGATCCAAGTGAACTTACATATAAATCTATGATCCCCGCCAACAGCGCCAGAAAATAGTCTTGATGACCCACAAGTATAGGGGATCGCAACAGTCTTCGCGGGTAGTATTACCCAATTTATTGATTCGACACAAGCGGAGCCAAAGAATACTTGCAAGCCTTAACAACTGAGTTGTCAATTTCGCTGCACCTGGAAATAGTTCTTTCTCACAGAAGTTTATCAGTAGCAACAGTTTGGTAGTAGCAACAACAAAGCAACAGCAACAGTGGAACAAGAGCAACAGTAACAGTAACGGTAAACAGTAGGATTCGAGTGTGGTTAATGACCCACAAGTATAGGGGGTGTATCGTAGTACTTTTGATAAATAGGAGTGTCGATCCCAACGAGGAGCAGAAGGTGCTGAACAGTGGTATGGAGTAGGAACTCTCTGCAAATACTTAGCAAACGGATTTTTAGTGGTTTTCTGATAAGGGAACAAAACAAAAAGCAAGTACTAAAGACAGTGAATAAACGGAGGAAGTGGACCAATCATTTCTTAGCAAAGGGCAAGCCGGTGGAAATACTTATAAGGGCCAAACGTTCTCGAGGACACTTGGGAATTCTGTCAAGTGCTTTCGCTTCAAATAGCAGAGTATTCTTCGCTACTGTTGTAAGTGTTGTGTGGGTGAATCTGTGCTAACATACCGACCTTACTTGCACTAATACATACTTGTGATTAAACCCCCTGCAAACATCCGTAACTATAGGAAAATAATTAAGATATAAATCTAACCACAGCCTTAAACTTTGAGATCCTACGCTCCCTTGTGCAATGGTGTCCTAACCGGGGTTCAGATTTCTGTCACTCCGGCAACCCCACAATTAGTATCCAAATACACAATGCATTCCCCTTGGACCATAAATGGTAAAGTATCATGTAGTCGATGTTCACATGAAACCACTAGAATAATAGCACCACAACTTAAATACTACACCATTGAATAATAACTCAACACAAATCCACTACTAACAACATGACTTCTCCCATGTCCTCAAGAACTAAACGAACTACTCACGAGACATCATATGGATCAAGATCAAAGATGATATGGTAATGGATAACAATCTGAACAAAAACAATAATCCAATGGTTCCACTCACAAGCATCAACTACAATAGTAATTAACACCAAGAATGTTTCCCCTAAGAACTAAAGAGATCTTTCTCATTCGGTGTTTTCCGCCCCACAGAGGCGGTGGAAATCTATATGTGGTCGCTCCCCTGGTGTTAGGGTTCCGTAGGGAAGATATAGGCGAAAGGGCGGAGTCAGGAGCCGGGATGGTGGGCCACACCTTCCCTAGGCGCGGCCCAGGGTGGACCCGCGCCTAGGGGGTGTGGGCCCCCTGTGGCCCTTCTTCGCCTCCCCTTCTGGCTTCCTCTGTCTTCTGGGAAAATATAATTTTCCCATATTTTTCTGGTATTTTTCTGATCTTCGCGAATTTGCATGAAAACACCTCTTTTTCCATCAGAATCCAGACTCCGGCAGTTCATCCTCCAAGTATCATCGAACATGCCTAAACAGATGAAAATACATAAGTAATACCTCATAATAAGACATATATCAATGAATAGAGGCAAATTATGATATAGAATGATGATGCAAATTGGACGTATCAACTCCCCCCAAGCTTAGACCTTCGCTTGTCCCCAAGCAAAAACTGAGTTCAGTAAACATATCCATAGGTTTATGGAGTGAAGTGTCGATAAAAGAATACGGACAAGAAGCATCACACTTACCATTGCACAACTCATAGAAGAAAGAAACTCACCAGTATATAACTTATCTTGCAACAAGTACGGAGGTCACCATAGAGATGCATAAAGATAAATCATAATTGGAATTGGCAAACCCTTGTTCTTAGTCAGAGAGCAGCTGGCAAACGGTCTCACAAATAAAGCTTTTGTAGAAGTTTTCAAACGGGAGCATTCTTTGCTCAAAAAGGTTTTTCAATGAAGGCTTTGATGACCCACAAGTATAGGGGGTGTATCGTAGTACTTTCAATAAATAGGAGTGTCGATCCCAACGAGGAGTAGAAGGTGTTGAACAGTGGTATGGAGTAGGAACTCTCTGTAAATACTTAGCAAACAAATTTTTACTGGTTTTCTGATAAGGCAACAAAACAAGGAGAAAGTAATAAAGACAACGAACAAACGGAGCAAGTGGCCCAATCCTATCTTAGCAAAGGACAAGCCAGTGGAAATACTTATAAGGACCAAACGTTCTCGAGGACACATGGGAATTCTGTCAAGTGCTTTCGCTTCAAATAGCTGAGTACTCTTCTCTGGTGTTGTAAGTATTGTGTGGGTGAACCTGTGATAATGTACCGACCTTACTTGGACTAATACATACTTGTGATTAAACCCCCTGCAAACATCCATAACTACAGGAAAGTAATTATGATATAAATCTAACCAGAGCCTTAAACCCTGAGATCCTACAGTCCCTTATGCAAAGGTGTCCAAACAGGGGTTCAGGTTTCTGTCACTCCGGCAACCCCACAATTAGTAGCCAAATACACAATGCATCCCACTAGGCCCATAAATGGTGAAGTATCATGTAGTCGGCATTCACATGACACCACTAGAAGAATAGCACCACAACTTAAATACTAAACCATTAAATAGTAACTCAACACAAATCCACTACTAACAACATGACTTCTCCCATGTCCTCAAGAACTAAATGAACTACTCACGAGACATCATATGGATCAAGATCAAAGATGATATGGTGTTGAATAAAAATCTGAACATAAACAATAATCCAATGGTTCCACTCACAAGCATCAAGTACAATAGTAATTAACACCAGGAAAGTTTCTCCTAATGAACTAAGCAATATCCAACACAATTTTTACAGCGGGACGGAGTGGTGATGATGGTGCTGGTGGAGATGATGGTGTGGATGATGATGATGATGATCCCGATGAAGCCTAGCTTGACGATGGTGTTGATGGCTACGATCTCCCATCTCCGAGAAGGAATTTCCCTAGCAGAAATCTGTCTGCCGGGGAGATCTTTCTCTCTCGGTGTTTTCCGCCCCGCAGACGCGGAGGAAATCTACCTATGGTCGCTCCCCTGGTTTTAGGGTTCCGAAGGGAAGATATAGGCGAAAGGGCAGAGTCGGAAGCCGGGAAGGTGGGACACAACTGCCCTAGGCGCAGCCCTGGGGGACCCAAGCCTAGGGGGTGTGGGCCCCCTACGGCCCTTCTTCGTCCCTCCTTCTGGCTTCCTTAGTCTTCTAGAAAAATATAATTTTCCCATATTTTTCTGGTATTTTTTCGATCTTCGCGAAATTGCATCAAATCGCCTTCTTTTCCATCAGAATCTAGACTCTGGCAGTTCATCCTAAAAGAATCATCCAACATGCATAAACAGATGAAAAGCTATAAGTAATACCTCATAATAAGACAAATATCAATGAATAGAGGTAGATTATGATATAGAATGGTGATGCAAATTGGGCGTATCAACTCCCCCAAGCTTAGACCTTTGCTTGTCCCCAAGCGAAAACTGAGCTCAGTAAACATGTCCACAGGTTTATGGAGTGAAGTGTTGATAAAATAATACGGACAAAAAGCATCACAATTACCATTACACAACTCATAGAAGAAAGCAACTCACCATTATATAACTTAGCTTGCAACAAGTACGAAGGTCACAATAGAGATGCGATCATAATTGGAAATGGTAAACTTCGTTCCTGGTCAGAGAATAGCTGGCAAACAGTCTGACAAAAAGCTTTTATGTAGAAGTTTTTCAAAAGGAGCACTCTTTGCTCAAAAAGGTTTTTCAATGAAGGATTTCAAAGTAATACTCAATAGATAAGAATTTTTTGCAAACAAGGAAGATAGAGAACATGATTGAATAAATCACTATATGAATGCTTGAAATACAACAACTCAAAATTTTGCTGGAGATAGAGAGGAAGTAGGTTTACTGACTCGGCTTGGAAGTAGGAGCAAGGTCCCTTTATAGAGGGTAGCAGGGATTACAAGTCATAAAGAGCTTCCAAAATATTATGGTACTTACTAGCTTTGAGCCCTCATTGCCCCTATCATAGGCATCTTGAGATGATTAAGGATAAAGTGCACAAATATGGAGTATATGCTTGACGAAATATAAGTTGGCAATCTCATGTCCCTTGAATATGAGGGCCACTCCTCATGCTACTCAACTTCAGTTACCGGTAAGTGCTTGTCATTGTAAGTACATGCGTATCATAGAGAACCGCCAACGGGGTACCCCTTGCACATGGTACATGAGTTTTCCCATAACCAAAATGACAAGGAAAGCAGACAATGAGCATCTCAGCGATCTTTTTATTTACTATGTGCATAGTTTTTTATTGAGGATGCTTCATAGATAGCTCACTATGTTGATGCTGCAAGTTTCCACCATGATTAGGAATGGCCCAGGCGTTTCTCTAACACAAAATACATACTCCATGGACTTACAAGTTCCCTCTTTATTTCACACCGGTGACATCCACGGACAAAATAGCACGATATCAACTGTGTATAAGGTACAAGTGCAATGTTGAAAGCGTTCCCCGTGACAGCACGTTCTGCTAATTCCAACGTATAGGTGCAAGCATATACAACTTCGATGACACAATGGTTCAAGTCTATTTGGGGCAGGAAAAAAAGGTGTGCCATCAAGTTCGTGAGATCTTTACTAACTAGTTTTCACATGGCAAAATACTTTTTAATTTGAAAGGTAGATGAAGCATGAGAATTTGCTTGGAATAGCAAAAATGCTACTAGGTAGATATAGTGGACACAAATGGCAAAGGTTTTGGTTCAAAGGGATTTGGAAACATGAGAAGTATGCCTTCTCAAAACAGGTTTTTTGGCTAGCAAGGCTGGGTAGCAAGCAAGACATTTGAAAGAAACAAGCAAACATACAAGTAATAAAGCCAAACATGCAATCTTCCTTGAAGACACAAAAGATCTTAAATAAAGAATACTAAGCTTATGAGCCAACAAGAAAGAAAAATAAATGATACAAAATACCTATAAGCTTTTTCTCTTTTTTTCTTTCAAACCTCAAAAAGTATTGCTACTGACCAGAACTCGGTTTGCCAAAACCAATTTAGATCCACTTGATGATCCCAAAGTTATGCCAATACTCATTCAACAAGATCCATCATATAATAGAGATTGCAAACTAAAATAAGAAGTGCAAAACGTAAAAGATGAAACTTCTCATTAATATTCCATAAAGGCACTCACACCAAGGGATGCATAGATAACCAACTAAAGGAGAGATACTTCCACATGTAAACCAAACTATAAGATAACCTCTCTACCATAGATATGAATCCACTAAAAAGGTAAAAGATAAAAGATAATGGTGGTGATACCGCGGCACTCCCCTCAAGCTTGGAACAAGCCAAGGGGATGCCAAACCTGCTGATGAATTACTCCTTCGGTAGTGGTGGTGTTCTCTTCTCTAGTGTCAGAAAATCCTCTAGCATCCTACGAAGTCTATTATTTTCCTCTTGAAGAACATCCACCTTTATCCTGAAAGCACAATACTTATCACAAAACTCATCAGTGGTTCGAAGGGCTTCCACTGCCTCAGGGCAGTATCTGAAGTCTGGAAGGGATGCTATGATTCCCTGCATGTTACGAGAAAATGCATCCCCAGTGTTAATTGTTCCTACAAAAGTACGTTTCCTTGCCCTTGTCCCTGCGACAGTTTGTTCTTCCAACTTTATCTCCTCCACGGGCTTCTTGCCTTTGTCGTTCACAGAGGCCATGGTGCTCTAAACTTGAGAAGTTTTCCCGACAGAAACAGATCGAAATGAAAAAAACGATGAGAACACGATGCACGAAACTCGGGGGATCCGCGGGGTTATATATTACGAAGTTTCAAAGCATAAGGATGGTACTCACAAGGAAACGAGGCGGAGATGGAGCTCGGGGAAGGCACACCCCCTCCAGGCGCGGCCAGCTGGGGCCCGCGCCTGGGGTGGGTTTGGCCACCCCGGCCTTCGGTTCCTCCTCTGTTCTGTCTCGTAACTTCCCTTATGTATTAAAAACATCAAAAATATAAAAAGATTAGGGTTTCACGAACCTTCTATTTTCACCACTTTTACCTATTCCAAGATGAACTCTACAGATTTCTTTCCTCCTTCTCCTGGAAATTCCTTTCTTCACAAGGAAATACACAAACTTCAAAGGCAACATTAGTGTAGGCAAAAAAATAAACCTTTAGGTTCACACTTCAATTGAAATCCATTGTAACATCCCAGCATTAGAGCTTAGAAATAAGCTGAACCCAGATGTGTGCATTGCATTCATGCATAGAAAATCCGAATAATTTTCGCTCTTTTTAATAAAAACTTGTCAAAAAGATTGAACCTTCTCTCAACTTGATGGAATTGAAGTAGATCATCAAGTTGACTGCGATAATTTTAAATATGACCATTGCTAAAACCTTATTTTGGGTAAACATGATTTGATCTAAGGGTAGATCAAATGTAATAAATTTAAACCCTAATACATTACTTAATGATTTATATTTTATCCTTAGGTGATCATATCATATTATTCATTATAATCAATCATGAGTACCAAGTTAAGGATGTAACACAAATAATAAGAATGTAACAACTATATCTTAATCTCATCTATTTATACCATGAGTACCATGGTAATACCTAACCTTAGTTGTTTAGTGAGATTGAGTAGGAAGGAAACCAAGTCAAGATCATTCACCATATATCTTTCTTTCCATATCAATCTTTATCATCTCTAATGAACCTTATCTTAATATCTATTGTTCATCAATGTTGAGTAATCAACTATTGATTCAAAAATTCTTAAACTATCAATTCTTGACCTAGAAACTCTTGCCTTTATCATAAAAATCACTCTAAGTCCTTAGAGAATGAAGTAAGAAGAGGTAGATGGTAATGCTAGTATTAGATATCATCTATAGGATGGGAGTGATTGAAGGAAATCAAATCAATTTGGTAACAAAGAAGATTACAAGAATGAATCCTGAAGATAGATACCAATGAGTAATCCTATTGGATTAAGTAAGCATAGTCCATGAATAGCATTCCTTAATCCAATAGAGATACTAAGAAGATAATTTCAATACAACTGTAATGTTGTATTGATGAAGCCTTGATTAGCCAACTCGAAACCTAAACCATAAAGGATCAAAGGATTATAATGATCATGCCTTATTCACCAAGATTGAATGCTTATATCATGTATAAGTGACATTGGTGAATAGAACATGATTAAACCCTAGTATAGATATAATATCCTAGATTAGTCATTACATGTCACATTAATATAATGTGAGGTTGGAGCATGAGTTACTAGAATGAAGTAGAGACAAGATAGTATGATTAAGATAATGTTGGAGAAACATTGGATTTAGAAGTAGCATTATTCTCTTTAGAAATACTAAGATTTTGAGGAAAGTAGAATTTGATTTATATACATCTATTGAAGTGATATTAGTGAAGGATGTTAAGGAAAGAGCATGAATGGAAGTAACTGTAAACATTTGTTAGGTTGGAGGTTATCAGCAGTAGAATAGTTGAAAGAACCAGGTATGGATATAAGAAGATTATGAAAGTTTCAGTGTCAAGCTTATTGGATTTACAAGTGGATTTAGAAGTATAAAAGGTTGATAAAATATTCTGGTGAATTAAAGCTCATCATGTTAACACATGATGATGGATAGGAAGAAGTAGTATATCTAGGAAAGGAATTCCTTAATTAGAAGTCCGGGATTATTGAAGTATGAAAGGTAGAAATTCTGGATAAAACCTAAACCCTAAATCTTTAACCAAACATAATATCTATTTCATATAATTGATCTATCATCTTATTTCCCCAATACTTTATAGGAGTATTTTCCTATAACAATTACTTAAGCACATATTTGTCATTCCCAACAATCATAACCATATGTGCTTAGAGTTATCTTTACCAATTCTTTTCCATAAGACAATTTAGAGAATAACCTTACTATTTTAAAATAGTGATATCATTAAAGATCACAAACATAAAAACAAAATGTTTAGCCATTAATCCTTATTCACATCAACAAAAGAATATAAGTATAATAAGGACCCTAAACCCTAGGGTAAGCATTTACAATTCAAAACCCTAAACTTATTAATGAGTTGTATCATCAACATAACATAAATAATCAATCCATGTTCATTAGACAAATTCATCACATTTCTCTAACCACTCATTCCATATGAGCATGGCATAAGTGGGGATACGATAATTATAAACCACCCTATATTTTACTATGTGAGTAAATACATAAAAATAAACGCTATGACTATTATTAAACATTTTAAAACATCATTACTTAAAATAAAAGTACAAATAATGTTATAGTTAATATTTAAGATCTTAAAAAAATCCTAAAAACCCTAAATCCTACTTATTCTATTTAATAAAAGACTATCTCTAAAATTATACAGTTAGAAAATAATAAATAAAGTATGCCATCAAAATACTAAATTCATACCAGAATTTGGAATACATTTTTATATATTGCAATTATCTAGAAAAAAATTCTATAAAGAAATCTCAAGCAAATTTGTAATATTCAAACCTGAAAACAAAACAAAGAATATAAAAGGGTGAGAACAAGAAAAAAATAAAATAAGTAGAGGCAGCAGTCAAATCTGGCCCACAATCCATTACCCCTCTCTCTTATCCGTCGCCCACGAGTAACCACAGCAATCCAACAGCGGCCCAAGCACAGCCCAAGACCAGCCCAGCCTGCCCTCCTCTCTGGCTGACTGGTGGGACCGCAAAGGGACTACAGATGGATTCCTAAAAACTTCTAGGGGGTTATCGGCAAAACTGCATGTCGTCGTCTTCCTCGCAGCAGTGAAGCAGCTGCGTGGGGCTGGTCGATGCCGTCCGCCGGCGGCCGCGTGCCGCGATGCCCGCTGGCGTCTGTCGTATTCCGAACATGGAGATAAGACCTCCGCACTCGCCTCCACTCGTCCTTATCCTCAATCTCTTCTTCCTCTCCGAATTAGGTCCCAGACCGAACCCCTATCCTCGGATTGCCGTCAATTCTCGGCGTTCTAGCCTTTCCTGTAGCAGAATAAGCATACTGTGAGCACCTCCATACCTCTCTGAGTTTCCTAGCCTAAGGAATTGGTCAAGGGTGCCTCGAATCGATGTGGAAATCTTGTCTTCCCAAAGTCTGGTCGCCGCCGTTCACCCCGATTTCGGCCGCGATAGCCTCCACCGAGCCTTCCACAAGCTTCCTGGTGAGCTGCTGAGCGTGCTACTGCCCTCCTTTACTTTGTTTGCTTCCTCTACCGAGCCAACGTCGTGTGTCGCCGTGCACTGCCGCCAGTCGCTGTCGTGCTCCACTCGCCAATGACCAAAAACCAGCGGCTCCGCCTCTAGCTTGCTCCCCTCGCTGTACTAATTCGAACAAGCACGCACGCGTCCTCTCCCGTACTCTTTGCCGCCGTGCCAAAAGCTATTCCAACGAAACTCCGGTGAAGCCCGCGTGGCAGCCAACGTGGCCATGAGCCCACTTGTTCATCTCCCTAGTTAGATTAGTTCTGGGTGTAAAAAGGTTACAAGTTCGTGCTGATGTCATCATGACATCACTCATGCGTCATCCCTGACCAGGTCCACTGTTGACTAGTCCACTGCCTAGGTGTCAACCAACGTGGCCAGTGCCCCACATGTCAGTGACTAGGGTAATATATGAAAATTTAATAACTTTTGTTTTATAATTCAGAAAAATATGTATAATATATGAAAAATTTCAGAAAAATAAAATCTATAATATTAAACTATTATCAAACATTATTATGCAAAAAATTTAAATAATTATTATTTAATAAAGATTTTATAAGTATTAATACTTTAAAAATTCATATTTTAATATTGGTAAATGTTAAAAATATAAATAATATACCAAAAATCTTAGAAAAATAAGAACTACAATTTAAAATTATAATAATGCATTATCATTTCACTTAATTAGATATTTATTATTTATTAAGTATTTATAAAGTAATAAAAATTACAAAAATCATATCTTATTATTTATAAATCATAAAAATAAGTGTAATATACCAAAATGATCACAAAAATAATACCTACATGTTAAAAATATAATATTCTACTTTTGAGGTAAATAAAAATTTAAACACTTTAACAATTTGAATTTAAACCTATTTCCTTAAGCAATTATTCATATTAAGGTAAATAAAAATTGTTAATATTTCTAAAAATAGCCAATTAAGTCTAATAAATAGTATTAGTCTTAAATATTAACATTATGAAGTGAAAATGGTTTAACACCATTTAATTACAATTTTATTGTATTAACCTTCAATTATATATATATGTAATTTATTTTCTAAAAAGATCTTTATTAAGTATAAAATCTTCAAGAATAATTTGGATTAAATTAAACCTATTAACTTACTTCAACCATAAGTTTGTAAACAAATTAAAACACTATAGTGAGTCCATAAATAGTTAAGTGATGTTACTACCTTGATTACAAATCATAACCACACCTTTATAAAAATATAAATGATTCTATTCCATTATACAATTAAGAAACCACTATACCAAATAAAACCAGTACCATCCCTAATTAACTCTAAAGAATACACTATAAAGTACACCTGGTACAAATAACATAAGCAATATGCCTTAAGCCCATCTATGTCTTTAAATTTAACTTTAGTCTATAATACTTTAAATACTATTCTAAAAGACTTTGTTATGTGTTTTATAGTTAACTTTGGACTGTTATAATTAAGTTATAAAGCATCTTAATACCAAACTAACCAAGTTCAAAACCAAGATAGATAAGTCTCAAATACTACTAATATCATTATTCAAATAAAGCAATTCTTTCTTACTTAAAGACTATAACTTGAAAGAACACCTAATAAGGTTAACTTAAAATTTAAATACTTTCCCTTAGCTAAAGTAAGATTTTCTTAAAAAGTTATTCTTTTAAGGAACATTATAAAGCAATACATAAGCATTTTTATGAGAGCTCTAAATGATAAACAAACCTTATATACATAGTCTACAGATACATTTCCCACTTGAGTATTCCATTATTGTGTGTGCTTTATTATACTTACATATTGCTTCACACACACCCACAAGCCCTAATAAGAAGCACAAGTGTGAAATTTATCTAAAAGGACAACACATTCTAAAGAAACCATTTCCAGTTTCCAAATCCTAGAACAACGTTATTCCCGGGATTCGTGTTTATAAAGTGCATTACATTACTTATGCATAAAATCATCTTGCTTCTTTAAACATTAGTCCTTACCGGACCAATGATGCTAATTTCAGATATTGGATCTTTTATATTGTCTCGAAGACCGTGAGTGCATAATCTTGCAATCACAAAAGGCAAGTTCACACTTGCTCATGTACTTTTATTATTTTCTGTAAAGTATGTTGCAAATCCAGTGTTGTCATCACCTGCATTTGAAAAATCACAGAAAACACTATTTTCATAATAATGTGATTATAGGTTATTTACCATGAGGTAATAACCTACTATAAGAGTTCCGGTGGTAAAGGAACATATTACCTAGGACTTAACAACCAATGTCGCCAGTGATTCTTGCGTCGTATATCACGCGTTGACCATGAGATTTGGAATGGGACGGAGAAGTCAGATGTATCTTTTCCATCTCGCATGGAGTCGGATGTGCGGGTCGTGTCTGTTATCTCCATAGCGTGCATTGGTAATTTGTAGGAGATATGCAGCATATGGGTGGGAGCCCTCAACGTCCCACGATAGTTTCGGCATCTGAACGGTCTGTACTGCCAATTGTCGTAATTCAATATGTGGGCTGGCGTACACCAAGGAGACATGCGGGGTCGCGGAGAAGGCAGCGATTGGCTTGGATCTTAGTCTGGGCCTCACACCAAGGAAGTGTGAACGAACCTGCAATTCGGATGTTCAACAAAGCTAAGGTCTCTCATGGGTAAAGTGACGCACCTCTGCAGAGTATAAGAACTATAACTTGTTACTCCCTATTTCGGGAAGGAGCTGCGAACGCGGCGGGAAAGGAACTCCATGAAAGTTCTGGTAAACCCGTGAAGGCTGGCGTACATAGCTTTTCAGAATAAAAGCAACCTTTGAAGAAATGTTTACGAAAACTTGCATTTCCTATGACCTATGGTCTATGGCTGTAGTTATAGTGCATCAAACGCTCCTTTTCTAGTGAACTTGCTGAGTACGCTCGTACTCAACGTATCTTCTTTACCCTTGCTAGATTCTGAAGCCATTAAGACGATGTCTACATCAAGTTATGCTCTAGGAACCATCATCAAAGGCTAAAGCTCTTCAAGAAAGTCAACATATACATCAACTCAAGTGAAGACGAAGTTACCGATTAGATAGGAATATAATCTCTAGCCATAGAACCTATTTCTATAGTGTATTACGATAGCAGCAATGCAGACCATTAGTTAAGATACTAGTCTTAATCATATGATCGTTTTGAGTTGTTTATCTCTGATTCTTCTTTCTAAGAAGTTTATTTCTCTCTCTTTCACCTAGAGTGTTCTCTGGATCTTATGTAAAGAGTTGAGTTGTAACCTATAGTCATGTTTTGGACCTGTTGTGTTTCTGTTGTACCACTCTAAGGGATGTAATACTAGTGAACAGTGTTTCATTAGTGTTATGTCAATGACTATAGTGTACTACATCATGCAGTGGTATGCTGGGTCACCGCATCCATCAAAACAAAGGCTCTATAAGAGGCAAATGCAAATGATAGCAGAAATCTGTCAAAACACACCAGCAGGTAAAGATTTTTTTTTTGAAAACCTTATGTTGCTCAAATCAAAAAGTGCAGAACTAATGAAAGTTGGGTAACAACTTGGAGAACAAGCACATAAAAATACAGCTCCATCCGAATACTGAGGTCCCTCATGAATTTTTACAATGCAGCACAAAAATCTGTCCCACGACAGCCACTTTTCACAACTCCTCTACTTCACAAAAGTAGTTGAACTTGACACAAAAACCAAAACAAAAAGGATAAGGAGCGGTTATTACTGAATTTATAACTTCCAAGACTCGACAAAAATCTTGGGTTATCTCCCAACAAGTACTTTTCTTTAATGCTTTAAGTTAGGCTTGAAACTTTCAAAGATGCTCACATAGGATATATATATTTGAAGTGAAAAAGAGCATCAAGAAGCAAATAACCAACACATTTGAGTCTAACCCACTTCCTATGAATGGGAGTATCATGAGAAAATGAATTGTTGAAACAAAAATCCACTAGCATAGGAAGACAAAACAAATGTAACTTCAAAGATTTCAACATAAAACGGGGAAACTTAACATTATTGAGATGCATAAAACCATGTTTCCCTCTCTCATAATAACCTTCAGTAGCACTTTGAATAAAGTTGAAAATATAACTGTCACTGGCAACAACTTTTTCTTAAGAGTGAGCATACTTACAATCATCAAAAAGAGGTACAACGTCATAAACTGGATCAATAGAAGCAAGTTGTTACATCCTAAAATCTTCATTAGGCAAGCTATTTTCACAAGGAGCTTTAGAAAATTTGGAAAAGGTAAATTCATAAGAATCATCATCAAACTTAGTTAAAACTTTCTCCTTCTTACAATCTATAATAGCTCCACAAGTGTTCAAGAAAGGTCTACCAAAAATGATATGACAAGTTTTGCTAGCTGCTGAATTAAGCACTAGAAAATTAGCAGGATACTTAATCTTACCACAAAGAACCTCCACATCTCTTACAATACCAATAGGGCAAATGGTTTCCTTATTTGCAAGGTGAATAACCACATCAATGTCCTCCGGCTCACAAGGACCAATTTCATGCATAATTTCCCTGTAAAGCTCATATTGAATAGCACTAGAACTAGCACCAATATCCCATAAACCATAGTAGCAATGATCACCAATTTTAATAGAAAGCACAGGAACACTAGCTTTCCTAGCTTTACTAGGATGAGAGATAATATTAGAAGCGTCTTCATAGAAGATAATGTGCTCATCCTCTATATTTCTAGTGAAAGGGTCTTTCACAATAGCTATCACAGGTTCAATATTCATTTGCTCATCAGGCTCCACAGTTTTCTGTGTACCTTTGTTATTTTCACTAATAATCATAAAATACTCCTTTACCTTAGCTGGGAAAGGAACTTTCTCAACATGAGGTTCAGGCACAATATGAATAGTAGTACAAACTTCAGTACCTCTAATAGGAACATGACTAACAACATCTTTATAAGGAGCATGGTACTTATTCCACTTCTTCTTGGGAATTTCTATGTAAGAGGAAAAGTCCTTAAAACAGTTGGCAATACTTTGGGAATCAAGACCAAACTCATTGCTAATATCACGGAAGTCATCACTTCCCACAAAAGATTTAATGCATTCATAATCATAGTTTATACCTGACTTTCTTCCTTTTTCATTCTCCCAACCTTCAGTGTTCTCTTGAATACGGTCTAGGAGATCCCATTTAGCTTCTTCCTTCATACGTGTGAATGATCCAGCACAAGAAGCATCTAGTAAATCATTATCATGAAGAGAAAGCCTAGCATAAAAGTTTTTGATAATGATATTGTTAGGGAGTTCATGAATAGGACATTTAAGCATTAGTAACTTCAATCTCCCCCAAGCTTGAGTTGTACTCTCTCCATCACGAGGCCAAAAGTTATATATCAGATTTCTATCCTTATGAATCTCACTAGGAGGATAAGATTTAGAATAAAAGAGAGATGTCATTTCCTCCCATTCCATGGATTGTCCATTCTTCAGCAGCTTATACCATTCTTTAGCCCTCCATTTCAAGGATATGGACAGTAATTTCTTCTTCACCTGTTCAGTTGTGATACCTGCACACTTGAACAACCAGCATAATTCATGGATAAAAAGCAAGTGATCACCAGGATGGACAGTTCCATCCCCTAAATAATAATTATCCATAACACGATCAACAATACTTGTAGGTATCTTAAAAGGATCTATCTCAACAGGTGGTGGTTCATCTACTACCCTATCAGTGGTAGTAGTTTTAACAGAAAACCAAGTGGGTTATGCATATTGGAAACAAAGCAACAAGTAGTAACAAAAGAAATACTCACAGTAGAAGTTTCCCTTACCAGTTCCACTCTTCAATAGCGCTTCACTCCCCGGCAATGGCACCAGAAAATAGTCTTGATGACCCACAAGTATAGGGGGTGTATCGTAGTACTTTTGATAAATAGGAGTGTCGATCCCAACGAGGAGCAGAAGGTGCTGAACAGTGGTATGGAGCAGGAACTCTCTGCAAATACTTAGCAAATGTATTTTTAGTGGTTTTCTGATAAGGCAACAAAACAAAGATCAAGTAATAAAGACAACGAACAAACGAAGCAAGTGGCCCAATCCTTTCTTAGCAAAGGACAAGCCGATGGAAATACTTACAAGGACCAAACGTTCTCGAGGACACATGTGAATTCTGTCAAGTGCTTTTGCTTCAAATAGTTGAGTACTCTTCTCTAGTGTTGTAAGTGTTGTGTCGGTGAACCTGTGCTAATGTACCGACCTTACTTGGACTAATACATACTTGTGATTAAACCCCCTGCAAACATCTGTAACTTGTCAACACCCGGATTTTTAATCCCAGATGCCTGTTATGCCATACATCGCAATCCCAGGATTACCATTTTTGCGAGACATAACAGATTTGGATACCATAGTAGATCATCCATTACAAACCATACATAAGGTCTTACACAAATAAGGATCTCATGATCCAGTTCTTAATACAACTCAAGCAGCGGAAATACGTAATAATAAAGGTAGCGTAGGCGAAGCTCCATCTTCGGGGTCACAGGCAATGCTGACGATGGGAGATGATCCTAGTTGTCGTAACCTTCCTGGGGTCCTTCGTCCTGGTACTCCTCTTCATAGTCTGGCCACGGGAATAGCCAGGGACAAAGCCATGAGTACTCTTTAAGTACTCGCGAACTAATACTAACAAGTGAAGGGGGTTTTTGTAATAGGACACTAAGCTCTAGGGTTATTTTGCAAAAATCTAGATTTACCTCTACTAAGTTCAGAAGCAAGAAAAGCTAGTTGAAATTTTATAACACCTAAGTGGGAACTTGTATTGCATATCACAACTCTGTTGTGGTCAAGTCAAATTCTCAATCCATTTCACAAGACGTTTTGAAAACATCTGACGGGGGAACAGTATGGCCACTCCAACTGTCCATAACCGCGGACGCGGCTATTCGAATAGTTTGACACTCTGCAGAGATTGTACACTTTCACCACAACATTCGATACATCCGTCAAGAACAAATCCTGAAGTATGCGGATAATCAATCCTAACCTTTCAATTACACGCCCTAGTATAAGCACCTCTCCTGTGAGTTTGGCCTCACAACCATGACCAACTGTCATCTTGGGTACTGCATAGGTGGACAATCTTCACAAGGTAGCCTCAGCTCAAACCTTGGCCGTGAGGGAACCAATACTAAGGTATATAAGTTTCCAGTCAAGCCCTACCCAATCTTCGGGTATTGTGGTTGTACGGTAAAAATTGGAATGGTATTGCATCCAGACAACCATCAGTTTTATAAAGGGCTAAGCCTCATGCCTTAACATTTTCATCATCCAAATCCTCTGGTGTTCGGAAACACATGTCAAAACATTTCAGTAGAATGATCCATCATTCCAAGGTTTTCATAACCATTTTCCACCAAGTATTCCCATCTAAAGTTGATCAAGTTTTAAGCTTAGCACTAGCATCTACATGTGGGGGTAGTACTAATGAGGGGTGGTAAACTAGTGGAGTTTAGCTAAGTTCAATCTCATGCCTTAGGATGACATCAAGATTATCTAGCTTAGGCCAAATTTAATGCTCTTTATGCAACCTTCAATTATCTTTCTAGTATCTACGATTTACTCAAGTAAACTCTAAGTAAGAGCTTTGATAAAGAAATAAAGTAGAAAGCTTGCAAGTAAAACTAGGATTGGGTTATCAAGTGAGTATGATCACATATGCTTAAGGCATATGGTTGGCATGGTGTAGGGGGTCCCAATCTTTAATAAGATAGAGCCTCCTGTGTTTTACAATGCTAGTCCCTGGATCAATAGCTAGCATCCACAGTTTAGATGTAATATCAAGAAACAAGGGTCATAATATAACTTTATAACCAGGAATAACATAATTTTATTACATCAAACATAGCTCATTAGGCTATTACATTACATTGCAGCGGAATAAATATAGTCATGGGTCCTTCATCTTCAAAGTGCCACAGGCAGATGTTGGTTGTAGACTTTGTAATCCTAAACAATCAATCTTCACTAAAAATCAATCAAACCTGCAACATACAAGTTACAGCCACAAAGGGTCAATACATTTGAATTGTATTGGCAAGTGATACTATGGTAGTATAGTGGAGTCTATCATCTATATGCATTTGGCTTAGTGGAGTTGAGGCTTGCATTGCTCAAAATAGATTTTTCTTATCATTTTGAAAATACTAAGTTTTTGCTTGACAAAATCATTTTCCTCAATCAAAGATTTCAAGATCCTTGTACCAAGCCATCTCTCCATCAATGATTGAAGAATTCAAACAACCCTTGTTCAAACCACAAGATTTTAACTTAGAAATTTGAATGATGAGATTCTTGATTGCTTCCATGTCTTGATGCTCAAATTGTCCTTTACCAGGGACATGGCTAAGTACTTAGATTTTACACTCTGCAGAGGTGGTGCACTTTCCCCACAAGACTTGGTTTCCCAAGACAAGATCTTTCAGAAGCCTTCCCTTAGACCAAAATGGACGCGTTCCAACCTATCAAACACTACCACCCACTGTCCATTTGGCTAAGTTCTTGCAACCTATATGATCATGGCAGAGCCCATATTGCCAAGTGGTTGCACTTGAAGCTTCTCAACATTTGACATCTCAAATCCCTTTGTTTCCTGGGTGGCATTCCACAAGTGAGATACACAATCCAAGCCTATGGCATTGTGAACCACTCAACCATTCTCCACCAAGCAAGCCCATTCCACCCAGGTGATTCATTAACTTAGTTGTTTTATTAAACAAAACTTAAGTCCTCAGACTTAGAATATTTTTCCATAGTGTGAATATATATTCCACCCATGTTTTCTATTAGCTAGGCTAAGCTTGATAGTAGTAGGAATCTCTAACTTAGGAAAATCCTACTAAGGATTCATCTACTAGGTTTTCCTATAGCAAGATTTATACTTAGCAAAATCCATGCAAGTTTTACTTAGCAAAATCACTAATGCATAGAGAAAGTAATGGGATAAAAAGTATGAAGCATCACTTGCCTTTTTGGAAGGAAATTGTTGTTCACTCCTTGATCTTGCTAGTCTCACACTTCACTACAAGTCAAACAAGCAAACACTAATTCAACTAGCATTCCAAACCAATAAATCAATCAAACAAATTCACACACACACGACAAAGGAAATCAATTCTTGCATGGGAGCATGCACAAGATAGTTTTATTTTGCAAAGGGGTTTCTAAACTTTGTAATATCCAAATTGGTCATTTACCAAAGTGGCAAAGTCATTAGCAAGAGGGTTTTGTCCAAATACTATTTTTAAATCCATTCATCATTTCATGTGGTGAAAAATGTTTTTATTAAGGCAAAAACTCTTAAGTTGTTCACCAATTGAGTTGCTATTGCAAAGCTTGGTGTTTTTGGGTCAGTAGGTTTGGTCCAAACTATTTCCTTAAAGTTTTCTTTCCATAAACATTTTTATAATAAAAACTATTCCTTTTATTTGGCTAGAAAATGACTAAGTCAAGTAATCTAACCTAAAATTTACAAAACTCATTTCTAACACCAAGGGTTGGTTCCTATTGGCAAAGGTTTGATCTCAAAATTCATTTTTAAATGATTTTTCTAATGTTAGCAAGCACTCAAAAGAATCTGCAAAATCAAACAATCTATCAAATACTATTTGCTAAACTAAGGGTAGGGTTGGCTAGGGCTTGTTCTCCTGAATCCATTGATATAAAATTTGTCAAATTTGGACGTATGGATCAAAAGTTATAAGGGTTTGAAGTTTGCAAATAATTCTGATTTCAAATTCTAATTTCAATCTATCTGGTGACACGCGGCAGCTTCTTATTTGTCGGTACCGTTTCGGTTGGATCGCGGCTGTGGGGCGTTGGATCTAGTTAGATCGAGTGGTTCAGATCGAGTACCCCTTCGCGTTTAAGTCGTTCTATCTCACCCACTTGATTGATATCGGACGGCTCCTATCAAACGGTCACGAACCGGCGGCGTGATAACAACGGCGAGCGGCGGAGCGGCCAGTTGGCGGCGGCGCTAGCGAAACAGGAAACGAGGAAGGAGGAGAGGGGGCTCACTGTGTTCGTCGTGGCACGGGGATGCTCAACTTGCCACTGGTTGATGAAGGGGCGCACGGGGACGAGCAGAATCCCTCGCCGGAGTTGCTACTGGCGACGGGCGGCTCTGGTCGAGGTCGAGGACGTCACTGGAGACCACCCTAAGGCAAAACGGAGGCGCGGTCAGATGCGTGAGGTCAAGGCAACGCTGTGCGCGTGAACGAGAGTGGAAAGGGCGGACGGAAACCATCTGGGGTACTCACCGGAGTGAGGCAGACGCGGCGGCGCGGCCAGATGTTGTCGAGGTCGGTACTCTGGGCGCCCGCGGTTGATTGAATGGCACAGAAACATGCGCTAGGGTGCGATGAGCATGCTCGTGTGTTTGGGGAGGCAGAAAGTGGTGAGAGGCTGCCGGAATCGGCGAGAATGGTCGCCGGAGACAGAGGAGGTGCAGAAGGAAATGGCAACAACCTGGTGGCGGATAGAGGGTGGCGTCTGAGGGAAACAGAAGAGGGGAAAGAGACGGTTAAGAGGGAGTGGTCGCTGGTGGGGGTTACTCGGCCAGTAAAGAGGATTTACGCCGGCATTCAACGGCAGTAAACGGCGAGGAACGGGTCGCTGCGGGTGGAGAAGAAGAACAGGGGAGTGGGGTCCTCTGTCAGTGAGAAATGGAGGGAAAGGGGGAGGTGCACCTGTCGGTTGCTGGGTGGGTTGCTTCTGGGGTGAGAAAAGTAACGCTTCGGGGGAGGGGAATCTGGGCTGTGGGATTGTTGGGCTGGGCCTTGTTGGGCTGGTCTGTTTCCTCTCTTTTTTTCTGTCTATTTGTTTTATTCTTTTCTATTTTATTTTCTGATTTGATTATTCAAACACATGATTCAATCAACCAAATAAATTCAAACCAGCATCACACTTCACAACTTTTGAACTTGATTCTGTTCAGTAACAAATACCAAAATTCTAAAATAAAATTTATATTTTAATTCATTTTAGGATCCATTCATTAATTAAATAAAATGTACTTTTAGTTATTTATTTTAATAGGGTTTGATTTATTTGATAAAATCACCATTTTAAATCCAATATTTTCAGAACAAATCAGTAGGTTTTATTTGGAAATAAATAATTCTTGGATACTTGTTTAAAACAAAATAATATTTTGCTTTAGGGTCTAATAATAATTATATATAATGGGCCTTAGTTATTAAATCAAATAGAGTTTGATTTTATTAATAAAATCTTTATTAGAAACTAAATATCTTCAAAACCAAATTAGTGGGTTTTATTTGGGAAATATATAATATTTGGAAATTTGTTTTAAAACAAAATAACCTTTTATTTTAGTATCCATTATTAATTATTATAATAGACTTTCATTATTAAATCCAATAGGATTTGTTTTATTGAGATATTTATTTTGAAATCTAAAACAAGCCCAAACACTTTAGTAGGTTTTATTAGAGAATATAAAATATTTGGAAAACCTATTTAAAACAATCTTAATAAGTTTTGATGTTTTAATTAAATTGGTAAAACTTCTTATTTAAATAAAGTTTGGATATTAATTCTTTATTATTTTATTTTAAATAAACCTTTGTTGTTTTTATTCAACTAAATGTTTTAATTCCCAAAGTTTGGTCAAGGTTTAATTTGGCTTTATTAAATAATCTTTATTTATAAATCCACCTTTTCTTTTGAAAACCAAATCTTTTATTAAAGGATCCAATAGTAGTAATTCCAAAACATTTTTAATTTCCTTTATTAAATGTTTATCTTTATGAATCCCTTTATGGTTTTATTTAATTCAAATGAGTTTGGAGTTCCAATTGAATTCAAAAAGTTTCTTCTGGCTCTGAAAATTAAACAAAGTTTTATTTTATTCATTTATTTTCACATTACAAGATTTGGAAAATCTTGGGATGTGACAGGCTACCACCCTTAAAATAAATCTCGTCCCGAGATTTGGGAAGGTTAGGGTTACAAGCAAGTTCAAAGCAACTAGGGTACTACCACCCTTAAAAAATTTCAAACAAAAAAAATTACATATTGGCCTTCTTGGGTCCTGGAATTTCTCTATGTTAAACTTTTGCTTTATTCCTATGCTTGACTCATGGACCAAGATTGAGCTTCTCCATAGGCTTGTTCAACTTGTTCTTCATCCTTTCTGGACAGTTGCTTGCATAGTGTCCCGGATTCTTGCAGTTGAAGCAATGAATGTCATTGAGTTCTTTACGTGGCTCTTGAGGGCAAGTTGCTACAAAGTGACCTGGTTCATTACAGTTGTTACACCACACTTGGTCAATTCCTTTATTCTTTATGTTCTCTGGGCATCCACTGGAGTAGTGTCCCATTTCCTTACATTTACGACATTGTACAAGGCTCATGTCATGCTTGGGCTTCTTGATTTTCCTTGATCCTTTGAATTGAGTTGTCTTGCTTGGAGGTATAAGTGGTCCTTTTCCTTTGGTAGACTTGGATCCTTCTTGTTTCCTTTGTTCTACCATGGCATAGATAGGACACAGGCCAGGAGTATGATCACTTCCCTCACAAAGGTAGCAAGTAGCTTGAGAGGTAGGGCATTCTCCAACAGGATGGTCTTCATCACAATTGGGGCATTGTCCTTCATGCTCCTTGGAAGTATGATCCTTGTCTCCACAAATAATGCAAGCTGGGGCTCCATCTAGAACAACATTCTTGTCATCCTTGCTATCATATTCTCTTCTAGGAAAATTTTCTTCCATGCTAATCATTTGATTAGTCACCTTAAGCATTAGTTGAGATTGTTCCTCCAAAAAATTTTGCAGTGCTGGATCTTCATTACTGTTGTTGGCTAGGAACTGAGCTGTCAATTGGTTCAACTGATGTTGGGTTGCTATGAGCTCTCCCAGGCTGTCAGCTCGGTTGGTGTTGGTGTCATTAACCTTGGAGTCCTTTGGAGTAGTCATCTGTTTGGGTTGAAGGAAGATTAAAATAGGCAAGATATTTCTAAGGGAATATTTCTAATCACACACATCACAATTTACACAAGCAATGTGCATGCAATCACAAAACAAACTTTTCACTCATACAAGGTTCAAGCACATACTTAGGCAACAAAATATTTTTGTTACACCACATAAGTTGGGTGTGTTTTGTCTTAACTAAATTATGGTGGTCCATCTATATGGTTCACTTGTGATCTTTCCTTCCTTCTTGATTCTTCTTGTATGGGATCATGGTTTCTTTTGAGAAAAGCTCTTGGTCACAATACTTCAAAGTTGTTGTTGGTTTGTTCTTATTTTGCATTCCCTCAGTCTCTAAATCTTGAGTAAGATTTTCCTTGTTTCACTTGTGGTCCTTAGTGACATCTAAGTGGGAAGTCCTTGGTGAAGATGCTGAAGATGTTGAAGTCATTAGAGTTGAAGAAGTCTTTTGCACATGGTGTAGTCTTTGGTCATGGGGTAGGCTTTTCCATCAAGTTGAATCAAAAGAGATGTAGAGTTGAAACAAAAATGGTTGAGGAAAGAGTTTACAAGTGTTTTTGTAAATAAGTTTTGGATCAAAATATAACTCCTATTTTTCTAAGGGTTTTTTTCCAATCCTAGGGTTTACAAATCCTACAGGCAACACAATGCTCTGATACCATCTGTAGGGGGTCCCAATCTTTAATAAGATAGAGCCTCCTGTGTTTTATAATGCTAGTCCCTGGATCAATAGCTAGCATCCACAGTTTAGATGTAATATCAAGAAACAAGGGTCATAATATAACTTTATAACCAGGAATAACATAATTTTATTACATCAAACATAGCTCATTAGGCTATTACATTACATTGCAGCAGAATAAATATAGTCATGGGTCCTTCATCTTCAAAGTGCCACAGGCAGATGTTGGTTGTAGACTTTGTAATCCTAAACAATCAATCTTCACTAAAAATCAATCAAACCTGCAACATACAAGTTACAGCCACAAAGGGTCAATACATTTGAATTGTATTGGCAAGTGATACTATGGTAGTATAGTGGAGTCTATCATCTATATGCATTTGGCTAAGTGGAGTTGAGGCTTGCATTGCTCAAAATAGATTTTTCTTATCATTTTGAAAATACTAAGTTTTTGCTTGACAAAATCATTTTCCTCAATCAAAGATTTCAAGATCCTTGTACCAAGCCATCTCTCCATCAATGATTGAAGAATTCAAACAACCCTTGTTTAAACCACAAGATTTTAACTTAGAAATTTGAATGATGAGATTCTTGATTGCTTCAATGTCTTGATGCTCAAATTGTCCTTTACCAGGGACATGGCTAAGTACTTAGATTTTACACTCTGGAGAGGTGGTGCACTTTCCCCACAAGACTTGGTTTCCCAAGACAAGATCTTTCAGAAGCCTTCCCTTAGACCAAAATGGACGCGTTCCAACCTATCAAGCACTACCACCCACTGTCCATTTGGCTAAGTTCTTGCAACCTATATGATCATGGCAGAGCCCATATTGCCAAGTGGTTGCACTTGAAGCTTCTCAACATTTGACATCTCAAATCCCTTTGTTTCCTGGGTGGCATTCCACAAGTGAGATACACAATCCAAGCCTATGGCATTGTGAACCACTCAACCATTCTCCACCAAGCAAGCCCATTCCACCCAGGTGATTCATTAACTTAGTTGTTTTATTAAACAAAACTTAAGTCCTCAGACTTAGAATATTTTTCCATAGTGTGAATATATATTCCACCCATGTTTTCTATTAGCTAGGCTAAGCTTGATAGTAGTAGGAATCTCTAACTTAGGAAAATCCTACTAAGGATTCATCTACTAGGTTTCCTATAGCAAGATTTATACTTAGCAAAATCCATGCAAGTTTTACTTAGCAAAATCACTAATGCATAGAGAAAGTAATGGGATAAAAAGTATGAAGCATCACTTGCCTTTTTGGAAGGAAATTGTTGTTCACTCCTTGATCTTGCTAGTCTCACACTTCACTACAAGTCAAACAAGCAAACACTAATTCAACTAGCATTCCAAACCAATAAATCAATCAAACAAATTCACACACACACGACAAAGGAAATCAATTCTTGCATGGGAGCATGCACAAGATAGTTTTATTTTGCAAAGGGGTTTCTAAACTTTGTAATATCCAAATTGGTCATTTACCAAAGTGGCAAAGTCATTAGCAAGAGGGTTTTGTCCAAATACTATTTTTAAATCCATTCATCATTTCATGTGGTGAAAAATGTTTTTATTAAGGCAAAAACTCTTAAGTTGTTCACCAATTGAGTTGCTATTGCAAAGCTTGGTGTTTTTGGGTCAGTAGGTTTGGTCCAAACTATTTCCTTAAAGTTTTCTTTCCATAAACATTTTTATAATAAAAACTATTCCTTTTATTTGGCTAGAAAATGACTAAGTCAAGTAATCTAACCTAAAATTTACAAAACTCATTTCTAACACCAAGGGTTGGTTCCTATTGGCAAAGGTTTGATCTCAAAATTCATTTTTAAATGATTTTTCTAATGTTAGCAAGCACTCAAAAGAATCTGCAAAATCAAACAATCTATCAAATACTATTTGCTAAACTAAGGGTAGGGTTGGCTAGGGCTTGTTCTCCTGAATCCATTGATATAAAATTTGTCAAATTTGGACGTATGGATCAAAAGTTATAAGGGTTTGAAGTTTGCAAATAATTCTGATTTCAAATTCTAATTTCAATCTATCTGGTGACACGCGGCAGCTTCTTATTTGTCGGTACCGTTTCGGTTGGATCGCGGCTGTGGGGCGTTGGATCTAGTTAGATCGAGTGGTTCAGATCGAGTACCCCTTCGCGTTTAAGTCGTTCTATCTCACCCACTTGATTGATATCGGACGGCTCCTATCAAACGGTCACGAATCGGCGGCGTGATAACAACGGCGAGCGGCGGAGCGGCCAGTTGGCGGCGGTGCTAGCGAAACAGGAAACGAGGAAGGAGGAGAGGGGGCTCACTGTGTTCGTCGTGGCACGGGGATGCTCAACTTGCCACTGGTTGATGAAGGGGCGCACGGGGACGAGCAGAATCCCTCGCCGGAGTTGCTACTGGCGACGGGCGGCTCTGGTCGAGGTCGAGGACGTCACTGGAGACCACCCTAAGGCAAAACGGAGGTGCGGTTAGATGCGTGAGGTCAAGGCAACGCTGTGCGCGTGAACGAGAGTGGAAAGGGCGGACGGAAACCATCTGGGGTACTCACCGGAGTGAGGCAGACGCGGCGGTGCGGCCAGATGTTGTCGAGGTCGGTGCTCTGGGCGCCCGCGGTTGATTGAATGGCACAGAAACATGCGCTAGGGTGCGATGAGCATGCTCGTGTGTTCGGGGAGGCAGAAAGTGGTGAGAGGCTGCCGGAATCGGCGAGAATGGTCGCCGGAGACAGAGGAGGTGCAGAAGGAAATGGCAACAGCCTGGTGGCGGATAGAGGGTGTCGTCTGAGGGAAACAGAAGAGGGGAAAGAGACGGTTAAGAGGGAGTGGTCGCTGGTGGGGGTTACTCGGCCAGTAAAGAGGATTTACGCCGGCATTCAACGGCAGTAAACGGCGAGGAACGGGTCGCTGCGGGTGGAGAAGAAGAACAGGGGAGTGGGGTCCTCTGTCAGTGAGAAATGGAGGGAAAGGGGGAGGTGCACCTGTCGGTTGCTGGGTGGGTTGCTTCTGGGGTGAGAAAAGTAACGCTTCGGGGGAGGGGAATCTGGGCTGTGGGATTGTTGGGCTGGGCCTTGTTGGGCTGGTCTGTTTCCTCTCTTTTTTTCTGTCTATTTGTTTTATTCTTTTCTATTTTATTTTCTGATTTGATTATTCAAACACATGATTCAATCAACCAAATAAATTCAAACCAGCATCACACTTCACAACTTTTGAACTTGATTCTGTTCAGTAACAAATACCAAAATTCTAAAATAAAATAATATTTTAATTCATTTTAGGATCCATTCATTAATTAAATAAAATGTACTTTTAGTTATTTATTTTAATAGGGTTTGATTTATTTGATAAAATCACCATTTTAAATCCAATATTTTTAGAACAAATCAGTAGGTTTTATTTGGAAATAAATAATACTTGGATACTTGTTTAAAACAAAATAATATTTTGCTTTAGGGTCTAATAATAATTATATATAATGGGCCTTAGTTATTAAATCAAATAGAGTTTGATTTTATTAATAAAATCTTTATTAGAAACTAAATATCTTCAAAACCAAATTAGTGGGTTTTATTTGGGAAATATATAATATTTGGAAATTTGTTTTAAAACAAAATAACCTTTTATTTTAGTATCCATTATTAATTATTATAATAGACTTTCATTATTAAATCCAATAGGATTTGTTTTATTGAGATATTTATTTTGAAATCTAAAACAAGCCCAAACACTTTAGTAGGTTTTATTAGAGAATATAAAATATTTGGAAAACCTATTTAAAACAATCTTAATAAGTTTTGATGTTTTAATTAAATTGGTAAAACTTCTTATTTAAATAAAGTTTGGATATTAATTCTTTATTATTTTATTTTAAATAAACCTTTGTTGTTTTTATTCAACTAAATGTTTTAATTCCCAAAGTTTGGTCAAGGTTTAATTTGGCTTTATTAAATAATCTTTATTTATAAATCCACCTTTTCTTTTGAAAACCAAATCTTTTATTAAAGGATCCAATAGTAGTAATTCCAAAACATTTTTAATTTCCTTTATTAAATGTTTATCTTTATGAATCCCTTTAGGGTTTTATTTAATTCAAATGAGTTTGGAGTTCCAATTGAATTCAAAAAGTTTCTTCTGGCTCTGAAAATTAAACAAAGTTTTATTTTATTCATTTATTTTCACATTACAAGATTTGGAAAATCTTGGGATGTGACACATGGTAACAAGCAAGTAGTAGCTTGCATAAGTAGGGTATCTTGCAAGTGTTAGCTTGCACATTCAACCAGTAGTATTAGTCTTGCATCAGTATCAGTATAACCTTGCCTTGTGCAGAGCAGTGGTTGAAGTTCTCCTCGGCTTCTTCTTCATAGTATCCTCCTTCCTCCTCGTATCCTTGGTCGGTACTAGCGTCTATGAATAAATACGAGGTACACAATCACCAAACAATACTTAACTACTTTTAATCATCACACACAAGGGTTCTATAGATGATATAACATCATCACTAATATCACAAGAATAAAGCATTTATCTTATTTATTTATTTTTAGAATAGTAATTTCTACTCGTTGAAAAACTACTTAATATTTAATATTCTCGAAACCAAACATGGGATCATGTTGACACATGTCATCACCACATATTTCAGTACATGGGAATGTGATTTAAAGTGGTGTCACAATTTAATAAGATTTAACCTTTTTATTATAAATCATTAAAGTGGCTAGAAATGCCTATGTGGCATTCTTTTATTACTTGAAAATTATTTATGTAAGTAAACCCATATATTTTTATATATTCTGAAACGTATGATCAAATGTGATTTTTGAGAGTTGGAATCAACTCAAAAGATATTATGGTTTAAATTTGAAAAATGTTTGAATGCAGAAAAGCTTTTGACTTGTTATTTTTACCAAGGTTGATCTATAAATCCAAATGATTTGCATCCAACGGGCTTCGATTAAGCATTTCAATATCTTTCTAAAAAAATTGGTTTCATTCAATTTGGTTCACTGAATCGAGTTGGGTTGATTTTTGAAACTAGGTACATAACTATGTTTGAATTAAAATGGAAAAAAGCTAAATTCAAATGAGTGGGCTGCGCTGGAAGGGTTATTGGGCCGGCCCAGTGTCATTCCGTGGCGCGGGGCGCAATTGACAGGGGGTTCTACTGGTCAGTGACTCTTTAAACGAAAAGCGGTACGGGGCGATGTGGTGCGTTGGATTAGAATGAAGATCAACGGCTGAGGGTCATCGTCGACGATGAGCAAGTCACCGGTGAGTTCGAACCCTAGAGGCTCAGTGGGGGTCGTTGGAGGCTCACCGTGGCTCAGGCGAAGGTCGACGATGCGGGCGAACGACAAAGTCGACGACGGCGATTCTCCTGGCACCGGCAGCTTCTTCTGGGGCGGCTCCAATCGATGGATTCCTTCTTCTCCAGCAGCGGCGGGCTCCGGTGAAATTCTGGTGAAGCGCTGCTCCCCTTGCTCCGGGAATGAGGTGGGGTGGTTCTGGGTGAGAGGGGAGTAGGATGGTGTGAATAATTCGAGCGGGGGATGCCTCTATTTATAGTGGCGAGAGGGGACCGACGGGTGCAAGCTGAGCTCGTCGTGGTCGACAGTACAGAGTGCTATCGGTGTGGGCGACGGTAGGAGCGGTGCTGTGCTCCCTGGCGAAGCTCAACGGCGTGGGGCGGTGCTGATCGGTCGGAACGCTGCGGTGCTCTGAGCTGGTCCGACGGAAGTTTTGATGGCACACAGCGCGCGTGGTCCGCGCAGCGGCGAACGGGCGTGTCTGCTGGGTTGCTGGGGCGGTGGTGATCACGCGTGCATGCGGAGAGGGCGGCGCACAGTCTGTGGTCATGTGTCGAGGGTGGCGCGCTGGCGCGCTCTCGGCATGCTTGCAGAGCGGTTGGCATGGCCTGGGTATGTGGTCCAGGGGCTGGCATTGCTCTCGGCTGGGACAGGGAGTGGCGTTGGGGTGCTAGCTAGCTCCCAGACAAGGTTGGCGAGGCTAGTGTGGCCTCTAGCTCACCGACGACAACGTGGTGGCAAGTTTGCTCTCGGCATGCTCACCGTTGATGGCTAGGCTTGCTTACAGTGCTGCTAAGGTTATTTAAATGAGCTAGATGATCTACTAAAGACTAGTAGTAACCAGATAGGGAACAAGTTAGGCCCAAAACACTGCTCAACATAGTGTTTTGATTTTGTTTGATTTGCATCTACAACCTGTTTGATGAAATGGCCGCATGAACTTAAGTTTTGAATTTTGAAAAGATTTTTGGTGGGTGTTCTAGGCATGTGCTGGTGATACTGTGGATGCTTGGGTTTTGAAAATTGAGCTTGTTTGAGTGGTTTTTGAAATAGTGGGATCTTCCCATATGAAATAGATTCAATTTTAAACTGTCATTTAAACTAAGCATTTCAATGTTTTTGGATGATCACAAAGTGGGCCTTGGTACCTTGCTATGAGTACTATCAAGGGGTGCAAAGATCCATACATGTTTCTGTTAAGTTCTGAAAGTTAGAGATAGCCAAAGTAGGCATGGGAGTTAAATTGGCCAAAATGACCATTCACTTAATTTGTTTGTTTTGATTTGTTTGTCTTTGGGAAAAGTTTGGGATTTGTTTAGATGATGTTTATTTCACCTAAGAATCATTTTACAAGCAAATAAACACATAATCATGGTAATTCAAAAGAATCCAAATTTTGATACATACACATATGAATGCTTTCATATTTTAATTGGAAAAGTTTTTGGTTAACCCTAATTTTGATGATTAGAGTTTGATGATTCTAGTTTAATATTTTTGGGATGTTACATAACTATAGGAAAGTAATTAAGATATAAATCTAACCACAGCCTTAAACTCTGAGATCCTATGCTCCCTTGTGCAAAGGTGTCCTAACGGGGGTTCAGGTTTCTGTCACTCCGGCAACCCCACAATTAGTAGCCAAATACACAATGCATTCCCCTAGGCGCATAAATGGTGAAGTATCATGTAGTCTATGTTCACATGACACCACTAGAATAATAGCACCACAACTTAAATACTACACCATTGAATAATAACTCAACACAAATCCACTACTAACAACATGACTTCTCCCATGTCCTCAAGAACTAAACGAACTACTCACGAGACATCATATGGATCAAGATAAAAGATGATATGGTAATGGATAACAATCTGAACATAAACAATAATCCAATGTTTCCACTCACAAGCATCAACTACAATATTAATTAACACCGGGAAATTTTCCCCTAAGAACTAAAGCAATATCCAACACAATTGTTACAACAGGATGGAGTGGTGATGATGGTGCTGGTGGAGATGGTGCTGTGGATGCTGATGATCCCCATGAAGCCTAGCTTGACGTTGGTGTTGATGGCAACGATTTCCCCTCTCCGGGAAGGACTTCCCCAGGCAGAAATCTGTCTGCTAGAGAGATCTTCCTCTCTCGGTGTTTTCCGCCCGCAGAGGCGGCGAAAATCTATCTGTGGTTACTCCCCTGGTGTTAGGGTTCCTTAGGGAAGATATAGGTGAAACAGCGAAGTCGGGAGCCGAGTAGGTGGGCCACACCTGCCCTAGGCGCGGCCCAGGGTGTACCCGCGCCTAGGGGGTGTGGGCCCCCTGCGGCCCTTCTTATCCTCCCCTTCTGACTTCCTCTGTCTTATGGGAAAATATTATTTCCCCATATTTTTCTGGTATTTTTTTGATCTTCACGAAATTGCATCAAAACACCTCTTTTTCCATCAGAATCCAGACTCCGGCAATTCATCCTCAAAGAATCATCCAACATGCATAAACAGATGAAAAGACATAAGTAATACCTCATAATAAGACATATATCAATGAATAGAGGCAAATTATGATATAGAATGGTGATGCAAATTCGACGTATCAGCGGTAGGCATAGGGATGAATGGACGGGTGTTGCATGGATGAGTCTAAACATGTAACTCCAAGTACTAAAAAATCTTAGGCATGTGCTCCATATATAGTCATACGTGCTCGCAATGAGAACTTGCACAACATCTTATGTTCAGCCAGCCCGTGGTAGCGGGGCCTCTAGGGAACTACTGGAAATTAAGGTGCTCCTTTTAATAGAGCACCGGAGCAAAGCATTATCACTTCGTGAACACATGTGATCCTCACATCACAGCCATCCCCTCAGGTTGTCCAATTTCTGTCACTTCGGGGCCTTTGGATCCGGACAATCATATGTGTACACAACTTGCAGATAAGATCACAAACAATACTATCATAATGATTCAATAATAAGTTCAGATCTGAGATCATGGCACTCGGGACCTAGTGACAAGCATTAAGCATAACAAGTTGCAATAAAGTCAAATAGCACTAATAGAGATACTAGGCACTATGCCCTAACAATCTTATTCGATTATAAGATAGAACTCATCCAATCCCTACCATCCCCATAGCCTACAGCGGGGGATTACTCACTCATGGATGATGGAAACATTGATGGTTGATGGAGAGGCATTGGTGATGACGATGGTGATGATCCTCCCCAAATTCCATGTCATGGCAGGGTGCCAGAACGGAGTTTCTGGTTCTGAATCTTGTCTCTGGTGGTGGCGGCGCAGCAGAACTCTTTTCTGGAAAACATCAAATCCCCCTCGGTTTTTAGGTCAAGGTGTAACTTATAGGCGCAGAGGGATCCCGAGGGGGTGCCTGGGGTGGTCCCACCCCCCTAGGCGCGGGCTGGGCCCACCCGCGCCTGGCAGGGGTGTGGGCCCCCAAGGCATCCACTCTGTCTCGTGTTCTGGCTCCGTGTGTCTTCTGGTGAAATAGGATTTTTGGCATATTTTCCCGGATTTTTCCTGATAGATGATTTTCTGCACAAAAACTAGACACCAAGGAAATTCTACTGAAAACAGCGTGAGTCTGTGTTAGTTGTATCCAAATCACATTAGTTTTTAGGAGAAACAATGGCAAAAATGTTCAGGAAAGTAGATACGTTTTGGACGTATCAACTCCTAAGCATCCATAAATAACAAACAGCTTACATGAACAGACTAAGCCTGCTCACCATGATGAGTATATGTACAAAAATGAAAAACAAATAGAGTTCGTTACCAGCCTCTTACCACACCTCAAGTTGTCTTAATCTTCATTATTGCACTTCACTTGTGTGACTTGAATAATAACGTGAAACCAAACTCCATTGAGGACTGTTGAACCCTGCAAAGAACTTCACAAAACCAAAGAAGAACAACAAATATTTTTGGTGTTTTCGATTTTTTAAAGCAAGCAAACAAAGGAAAAACAACCAAAGCAAAAGCAAACAAAGCAAAATATTTTTGGATTTTTCTTTTAAGGCAAACAAAAGCTAAAAAGCAAAGAAACAAAACAAGAGAAACATTGAAAATATTTTTGGTATTTTTGTGTTTTGAGAAAGAAGAAACAAAAAAAAACAAAAAGAAAGCGAAATAATGGATATACAAAGAACCGACGAAACATGATATATAGATGAGTGTGATATCGGTGTACCTCCCCCCAAGCTTAGGCTTTTGGCCTAAGTGGGGCTTAACTCCATGGTGACCAAGAAGGTGCACCTCCGTAGTACGACAAAGAGGCCCCTTCGTCCTGGTAAGAGCTCGAGGATTCCCCTGTGTAGTGCACAGAGGGGTCGTATGAGGGCGCGTCCCCTGATAGTGTCCATGGAAGCCAAGAACGTGCAGCTTCTCGTCCATCTCCTACTTGGAGCGTGATAAAGGTCTCTGGGAAATACTAAACAAAGTGGTTTGGGGCAGAGGAATCTCTCTCTCTTCCCCGTCAGTAAACAACATTCTATAAACCAGACTCTCAAGGGTAGAGCCAGCAGTGACAAAGTGATGCGCTTTTATGGCAGCTAAGTCAAGCCTCTGAGGAGCCAAAACTGTATCATTTGGATCAACAGAAAGGTCTAAGGCAGCAACAACACGTGCAACAATAATACCCCCATAAATGGGTCCATTAGCAGCTAAGCGACGAGCAATGAGGGAGCCAAGATTATACCTGGTTTCATTGTTGAGCGCAGCAGCTAGGAAGGCCAAATGATAGTTGGAAATATTTCTAGCGTTCTCCCTACCAAGAACACTAGTGGCAAGATAATAAGTAAAATACCTGATAGCTGGGAGTTGAATATTTCTTATCTTTCCCCACTGGGCTCTACGGTCATCGTCATTAGTTATCCCGCGGTAGAGCTCCAACAAATCAGTGGGTTGTGCTAGAATCTTCTTCACCGTCCTAGCCATACCAATACCTAGGATCTCACAAAATTTCTTCAATGTCATGGAGAAAGCCCTGTTATAGATTTTGAAAGACACATCTGGTTTGGACGGGCTGTTAGAAAAAGAGAAACTCTCAACAAAGGTTTTAGTTAGCGTAGCATACTGCATGCTCTCATCCTGCATATAACTTGTTAGTCCAACCCTCCGAGCCAAGGTTAGAAAATCATTAAGAATCCAAGCAGCCTGCGGAAAGGTTGGACAGGGAAAGGTAGAAGGGTGTGCATCCCCCTCATCACCCTCGTCGCCAAATTGCGGTGTAATGAGATCCTAATTGTATGAGGGCCTTGCTCGGGAGGATGATATTGAAGGTCTTGTTCTTCTAGGTGCATCACTCTCAAATATTTCACCATAGGTGTGGTTGTCCATGACCCCTTTTTCTGAAATTTTTAGACAAACATCAAACCAAGTGATTTCCAAGTTGATAAATGATGAGAGACTACTATAGGAACTTGCTAGAGGGCTACACATGCATCAAAATGAAGTTTCTAAGCATAGAACAAGCATGAAATCTCACACAAACTGACACCTATAGTAGCAAGATACTCAAGATACAATCTACCAATCACAAATCTAATTGGACAAGCAGAGGAGACACATACCAAGAAGCAATCCCTCCAAAAATCAGCAGCAAAGATGGGATGAGCAAGGAGATCGAAAATCGGGAGCAAGAACTCGAGCTTGAGGATGTTTTCCGATGTTTTTCGAGAGAGAGAGAAAGAAGGTGGCTGGGAGTAGACAACTTGGAGGGCCTCAGGTGGGTCCCACCCATGCCAGGCGCGCCCTTGGGGCTGGCCGCACCACCAGGGGGTGTGCTGGCCTGGGGGGCCCCTGGGCCACTCCAGGTGTCTCTCTGCCCCTTTTTTTGAGGAAAATTATTATGAATTTTCTGGGATTTTTCGACAAACTTTATTTTTGGCCAATTTTTAGGGTATAAAAATTGATTTTCTCGCAGAAAAGATTTTTTTAGAAGAAGCAAAAGCAAACAAAAACCAAAACTATAGAAGTTCTAAGACACTCTAACAAGTAAACAACTAGCAAAACTTAAGCTAACAAAATAAAAAGCAAATACTAGGAAGGAGAAAAGTAAAAGTGAGCAAGTATAACCACTGTGAAAACATTATTTTGTTTATTGAAATCCTTTTGCTAACAAGGTTGATCAAGTCTTGTTACCAAAACAATCTTATATGAAACAAAACTTTGCATTCCACAAAGTGATTATGTTACCTCATACTTGATAGCAATGGTCCCAATCATAATAGTTTCAAAACTTTCTTATGGAATTGGACAATATATTTCTCCAACCTTGATGTTCTCAATATATTCAAAGGAGTTCAGGCAATAGCTTTTAGCAACCTTCTTGGGGAAATAGACAGTATGCTCTTTGTCATAAATATTAGAAGTTACTTTTCCTTGATTACAATTGATGACAACACCTGCAGTATTAAGAAAAGGTCTCCCAAGAATAATAGACATATTATCATCTTCAGGCATCTTAAGCACAACAAAATCAGTTAAAACCAAGCAATTATGAGCCACTTGAACAACAACATCCTCACATATACCAACATGAATAGTAGTTGACTTATCATCCATTTGCAAAGATATATCAGTTGGTATCAACTTTTCTAGCTGTAGTCTCTTATAGAGAAAAAAAGGCATAACACTAACTCCAGCTCCCGAATAACATTAAGCAGTTCTAACATAATTATTATTAATAGAGCAAGGAATAGTTGGTCTACCTGGATCACCAAGTTTCTTTGGAACCTTACCATTGAAGAAATAATTAGCAAGCAGAGTAGAAATTTCCTCATTAGAAAGACAATATCCTTCATGTACATTGAATAAGGAGACAACTTAATAGCATCAGTCAAAGGAATTTGCAAAAATAAAGGTTTCATCCACTCACAAAACTTGGTGTAGTGTTCTTCCTCCTTTGACTTGTGTTTCTTATTAGGAAAAGGCATAGGTTTCTGCACCCAAGGTTCTCTCTCTTTACCATGTTTACTAGCTATAAAATATTCCTGAGTGTACCTAGTGTTCTTAGTGTGCTTTTCAGGTTCTTCCTCAACTTCCTCCTTATCAGGAGCATCATTTTTATCATTACCACTCACAGTTTCAACATCAGAGACAGATATACTATTAGGATCTACAGCAGGTTCAAGTGGTTCCTCAACTACTCTATGTTTATTTTTCTTTCTCTTATGAGGACTACCACTACTCTCACCTTGTTGAGAATCCTGCTCAATTCTTTTAGGGTGTACTTTAGGATATAAAGGATCTTGAGTAGCTATACCACTCCAAGTTATAATTCCATAAGCATGTTTATCTCCTGAGACATTAACTAGCATATCCGTTTGTACCTTAGCAAGTTTATCAAGTTGGGTTTGGACCATTTGAAAGTGTTTACAAAGCATTTTAATAGCATTTGAAGTTCTGTCCACAATATCTTTCAACTCATTAATAGCTCTAGAGTTTTCTAATAAATGATTCTGAACTTGTTTATTAAAATTACCTTGCTTAACAATAAAAATGTCAAGTTCCTCTAAGCATTGATCAGGAGGCTTACCATAAGGTATATCACCTTCATCAAAGTGTGAGAGAGAGTGTACCTCAATATTAGATGAGTGGGGAATTGGCTTACATAATTCTTCTATAGGAGGTAGATTCTTCACATCTTCTGCTCTAATACCTTTCTCCTTTAGACATTTCTTAGCTTCTTTCATCACTTCATTATTTAATGCAATAACTCCCCTCTTCTTTAGTGTTGGTATTGGAACTGGTTCAGGCACAACTGGTTCAAGAGTGATAGGCTCAAGTGTATTTAGCTTAGTTGCAGTCCAATCATCATAATTCTTGCTTATTTTAGCCATTAATTCTTCAACATCTGTAGGAGTTCTTTTCCTGAGAACACAATCAGCAAAGCTATCTAGGTATGTCCTAGAATAATCAGTTAGTCCATTATAATAAATATCTAGAAGCTCATTTTTAGGTAATGGACATCCAGGATGTGCATGGATCATGGCACAAAACCTTGTCCATGACTCAGGCAATTTATCTTATTCTCCATGTTTAAAATCAAAAAGTCTCTGCAAAGCAGCATGTCTAGCACTAGGAGGAAAACATTTCTGGAAGAAAGAAGCAATCAAACAATCAAGACTATTAATGGATCTAGGAGGTAATCTATTAATCCAATCCCTAGCTTCTCCTTTTAGTGATAAAGGGAAGATCTTAGTAACAAAGTACTTGCGCATCTTAAAATCATCAGAGAATAAAGAACTCATAGTATAAAGCTCATTCATATGAGCTACATCACTCTCATTTTCATTCCCACAAAAAGGTTCTTTCTCAACAATGTCTAGATAGGATAAATCAAGAAAAAAATCATAATCTTCATCTTTAATATCTGTGGGAGAGGTGGAAAACTTAGGATCATAAGATAGTTTAGGAATAATGGTACGTCTCTCAAGGAGACTCTTCATAGCACTAGCACCATGTGTGTTTTGGCACTCCTCAATAAATTCATCAGTAAACTCAATGTAACCATCATTAAATCATATCTCTCTCTAGACTTAAGTGACCTAATAGGTGTAACAGTGTCTTCACTAGGAGTCTCAGTATTTCCTAGACTAGCCATAGTAGCATCTAGGAAAGGACCTAACGAACCACTCGCATCAAGCACAGTAGAAGTAACATCATGAGTATCAGAAGCAGTTTCAGATTCAGCAGTAGTAGTAGTGTGTGTGGCATGAGTATGTGGTGGTGGAGTTGAAGGGAATATGCCCGAGAGGCAATAATAAAGTGGTTATTATCGTATTCCTTATTTATAATAAATGTTTATTTTGCATGCTATAATTGTATTAATACAGAAACATTAATACATATGTGTTTAATAAACAAAAAGAAAGTTCCTAGTTATGCCTCTCTTATAAACTAGCTCGTTGATTAACAAGATGATCAAAGGTTTCTTGATCATGGACATTTGATGTTGTTAATAACGAGGTCACAACATTTTTGGAATAGTGTGATGAACATTCATCCGAATTATAGCATTACAATCAAAGTCATTGTGTTTATATTGCTATAACATCATACGAAGTAATCTTAGTCCTTAGACCATGAGACATGTTAATCACTAACACCGGAAGAGTATCTAGATAACATCAAACGTCGCACCGTAATAGGGTGACTATAAATATGGGTTCAGTGCTACGAAGGTGTTATGTTGAGGCTCATGGATTAAGAGTGGAATTTTCCCATCCCGATGACGGAGAGATATTCTCTGGGCCCTCTCGGTGATATCACCTTAGTTAGCTTGTAAGCAAGTGATTTGATCACTAGAATGTTATATCACGGGAACGAGAAAAGAGTACATGTCGATAACGAGATCAAACTAGGTATGGAGATACCGATTATTGAATATCGGACATTTAATATATCACGAGACAAAGGGATTGAGTTACATGCGTATAAGGTTCACACGATCATAGAAGTCATCGTTGAATGTGTGGGAGTCAATACGGATCTCCAGGTCCCACTGTTGATTATTGATCGGAGAGGGATCTCGATCATGTCTACATTATGCACGAACCATAGGGTGACACACTTAAGGGATATCGACACCATTTGGAGAAAATATTATGCCAGGGAAAGAAAAAGGAAAGCGCGGGAATTTATTTCACTAGACACCGGAACTGTTTCGGTTGAAATTGCGGAAACTGGTTCTGCATGTGAAATTGAAATGTTATAACGGGTTTTATGTGAATATTTGTTAATTAGAGTAATTAACAAAATTATGAATAAATAAATAAAAGAGTTTTATTTAAATGAGAGATTGCACTAAATTTGGTGGAAATTTAATGCATGTGAGTGGATTTTTGAGTGGAGGCATTTTTATGGAAGTGGAGGCTTTTCATTTTGAGTGGGAGCTCCACCCACATGAATGTGGAAGAGGTGAGGGCAGCCACCATGGCTGGGCGCCATGCCCCTTGAGGTGCCCCCTCTCCCTATAAAAGGCTCGCCTCTCCTCCTCTCACAACACACCTCCTCGCGAAGGATCTCTCTCCCCCTTTAGAATTCTCCCATGTTCCCGGTGGCTTTTTCTAGAAGGATTTGTTGCTTCCGCTGCTTCGCTGGAGCGAGGGCGCGGAGGTTTTCGGGGTACCCGGACATGTGTGCGATCACGGATGCACCACTTCTTTGCGGTGCTGGACTTGATGGTGCTGGACCGACTGGACCAGATAGACTTCATCACGATCTTGAGATCGGCAAGCGTTCGTCTATGTCTTCCATGAGTACAACCTCGTTAACGCTATTTGGTCTTTGAGGTTATATATTCTATGGATGTATATCCACCTGTTGCTTGTATCTAGTAGATAGATCTTGGTACATAGTTGTTCTCATCGTAGGAAATTTTTTGTTTTCTATGTTGCGAACCCTACAGTGGTATCAGAGCCAGATCTATGCGTAGATGCTTTGCACAGGTAGTACACATATGTATATGTGGGTGATGATGATCATTTTATTACTTCTTAGTTGTACTTTGGATATTGGTGGCATAGTGGGATGAAGCGGTCCGGACAAACTTTACATGTCCTCGCACATGAGACCTGTTCCACGCTTGACATGCAACTAGTTTTTCATAAGTGGCTAGCGGGTGTCTGTTTCTCCTACTATAGTCAATATGTAATTTACAACGAGTTGTCAAAAATTTGGTTATCCTCGTTGTGGTTTATGTTCATAGGTAAGAACGGTTCTATCTTTGAAATCCCTAAGCCACATAAAACTTGCAATGGATAAATTAGACGCGTCTAGTTTAGATTGTTGTTGGGCTAGTGTCATGATATTTTGATGTTATAAGTGAACGTATAAGCCGATACTCTTACAACACACATAACGTGTAAGTTCCGTAGACCTTGTCCTTACACATAAAGGAATGATGAGGATCATACCACGATGCACATGATGCAGATCAAGTGCAAGAACCATATCATTTCACTTATTAACATGTGATGTTTGTTGCATCTTATATTGCTTGTTTGGCATTTTATTAGCATAATAAGATGATCCCTCATTTAGATATCAAGATAAAAATGTGTTCTTCCTTAAGTATGCACCGACAATGTTTTGTCGCTTCAAGACATCACGTGATGATTGGGTGTACTTGAATCCATGAGCATATCTCGGGTGTAAGACAGTTTTACACACGCGAATACTAAGGTTCTTACTTGGCGAGCCTAGCATGTATAGACATGGTTTCAGAACATAGACCGAAAGGTTAAGCATGAGTCATATGTTTTGATATGATGACCATATGGATGCTCGCCTTTGAAGCTACACCGACTCACGTGATGACCGGACTTGGTGTAGTGGATTTGGTTCATGTAATCACCAAAAAGACATGAGGGATGTCATTTTCGAGTGGGAGTTCATTTCTAATTTGGATTAGTAGAGCTCAATTTATCATAAATTAAATCAAAGTGAATTTGCATAATTTGTTGTAGTCATTGCCATTCATTCACCACCTTATGATTAGTTGTAATTGAGATAATAGAACTATAGAATTTTGGATATTTACTTTACGAACTGGTATCGTATTGTTTTGAGTGTCAATCTAAATTTTAAAGTCCTATTGCAAACTTTCAGCAAACTTTGTTTACTCCATAAAGTTTAATAATTAGTATTAAATCGAGAGTGACAATTCTAGTGTTAGTATCTAAAGTATCATGTTTGCCTCCATGATTCTTGATTTAAATATCGAGATTATCTAGGAGCTGAAAGAATTGTTTCAGAAACCATCATGTATGGCAGATATAACGATATCTTAAACAATGTTTTGGTTGCAATATGATAGAGTATAATATATATTCTCATATTGTATGAGAATTTGCAAAGGTTGGAGATGCTAGACATCCTAATCATCCAAAAGGGTTTTGGAAAGTAATGTTATACTCACAATTCGCCTTTATAAGCTACATTAGCTTGATCATGAAAGTTGTCATGATAAGGATGGATATAAGATGTATGTAAAGTGTTTACCACACTAAAAGATTACTAAAGAATGGATTTTGAAAGAATGCCGATCATTTGATGATGGTGATCTACTTCAAAGTGCAAGTCCAAAGGTATTATTATTTGAATATACATGATTTGAACTATGTGCCATGTATATGGCGCCACTGTTGATGTTGATAGATTCTTTTAAAAAGGAAAAGGAAATGCTGAAAGAGAATCTATAAAATATATTTGGCAGAAAAGAAAAGACTAGAAATATCCATTTTAGGTATATAGATGATATACATGTTATGGTTGTATTCTTTGCTTGTTAAACAATGTGGTTCTTAGGTATTGAATACCGAATTGGTTGGTATTAAATTTCATACAGAACGTCGCAATTCATGAACCACAATGGCCTAAGTAACTAGCAAGAGAATATGTGATGATGTTCATCGAAAACAAACAAACCGTTGTTTGTATTTCTCGTTGACATCAAAGCTTGCCTTCAAGATTTGTTTTAATAATAGTTATTTAAATCAGGTATTATGAGAACAAAGATTGTTCAAATAATTACCGTATTCCATATAAGATGGATGATTTACAAATCTAGTTGGAGAAATCACATCCATAACACTAATGCTAAAATGTCGCAAGACAAATGATTAGAAGATCACTTACGAAGTGACATCGCCGTTTAAATTATATTGGAAATAAAACATGAAGAAACTCCATTTTATGGATTTTTGGAGTCTTTGATTTGATCAAGTGACGCTTGTGAGACTTTCCTAGGGATAATTAAAACTTCGTTTAAAGGCCAAAGAAGAAGGAACGACTAAAATATTGGAATTTATACATATCGATATATGTATTCCATTATGTGTAGTCGTAAGCGATGGATTTCAACTTAATATGCTTTCTCCGGAAATTTGAGTGAATATTCACTTACTGAGAAAGAAGTATGAAATATTTGAAAACGTTCAAAGACTTTCAAGATGAAGTGGAAAATCATTATAACAAGAAAATAAATAATTTATGATTTTATCATAAAGTGATTTATTTGAGTTGCAAGTTTAGCAAAATATCTAGATTTGCATCTCCCGAAACGCCATAGGAATATGGAGTGTTTGAGATTTGTAATGAAACCTTGTTTGACATGGTTGGATCAAAGGTGTTATTTATAAAACTGACATTATGTTTTAAGAGATTAAAGCTTTAGAGACTGCCGCTTTTACACTAAAAAGAGCTCCATCTTTATCCGTTGAAATGACACCATGTAAGTTATGGTTTAGGGTAAAACCCAAGTTGTCCTTTCTTAAATTTTTGTATGCTAAGCATAAGTAAGATGTTTACAACCAAAGTCAGATGAACATGTCTTTGTAGGTTATTTCGAATAACAATTGGGTATTCCTCCATAACACCGAGGACAAAAGGGTTTGTCGCTTGAAACGTGAAGTTTCTTGAAAAAGGAATTTTTCGCAAAAGTTAAGTGGAAGGACAATAGAACTTTGATAAGGTTAACGAACCTTAGCTATATGTGCTGAGTTGCGCAGCACCGAAAAACGTTCTGGAGGCAGTCACAATGCTCATGGCTCACGTGCCTCAAAGGTTGTGGTCACAGGGGTCTAAGTTCCTATTGAACCAAGTAGGTCAGATAAACAATCAAATGCTGAGATTTGAGAGTAAATCATTGTTGTTTGACAATGATGAACCGACTACATGCAAATAAGCAATGATGGGCCCTGACTCGGTCAAATGGCTTGAAGCCATAAAATCCGTGATAGTTCCATACACGAGAAATCATGTTTTTTGAACTTGGAAGACCCTCCGGAAAGGTGTAAAAACTTATCGGTCGTATTTGGATCTATAAGAAACAGACATGGATGTTTCACATCTATGAAATAGTAGACATGTCGTAAATTATTTTACGACAATGTTCAAGGAGTTGACTATGACAAGATTTGATCTTTCATAAGCGATATTTAGTCTCGCCTGATTAAAGTAGCAACCACTACATATAATTTGGTATATAGTAGATGAATAAACAAAAAAAAGTTCTTATAATAGAATGGTTACCTAGGAAGTGTGCATGACACACGATAGAAAGGGTTTTGTTAATTCAAAGGATGCTAAAAAGGGCATGCAAACTTCAATGGTTGAAGTAAGCATCACTGAGTTGGAATCTTCACCATGATGAAACTGTTAAAGGAGTTTTTCATCAGGAGACGATGAAGATGCTTGCATTTGCAAGAAATTAAGTGGGAGCGCTGAGACATATTTCTAATACATTATGTGGATGACATCTTGTTGATTGGAAATGATGTATCTTTTATTAACAAAGGTTAAGAATATCATTTCGAGGAAAGACTTAGGAAAAACCCGAATATTTAGCATGAATGTCTACATGGATAGACAGTGACGCTAATATGGTCGTGCCAAACATACATATATGAGATATTGAAGGGGTTCAATATAGAAACGAAGAGAAAAGGATCTTGTCTCATGGAAAAAGAATTGAATCAAGATTCAATTTATCGACACTTGATAAGTGAAACAAGATTCAAGTGCTTTGACACTTGATGAGTGCAATCACAAGAATGTTTTGATCAATCATACCATGATATGTACACATCCATATATGTCCTATGCTCTAAGTGTTATGAGCATATACCAGAATGAATCATAAAATGATCATTGGACGATAGTAAGGATGTTCTTTATAATCTTTTGGAAGAATTAAGAATATATTCCATTTGTATAAGAGACAAATAGTTCATTGAAAAATGATACTAGTTTTATCACAAGATACAAATTAAGTTTATCTCAATTTAAACTATGGGTGGCACAATGAAATGGAAAGAAGTTTCGATGAAGGATTTGGATGAATTCCAAAGTTAAGACATTGTGAAGGATACTAGAACAAAAGGCTAAGTATATGACTGCTATAGTAGAAGCAAAGGAGGGCATTTGTGTCAAGTAGTTTGTTATCAAACTAAGGTGTGGTTCTCAATGGGATAACACTAAATATATATTGTACGCCAATAGTATAGACATGATTTAACCCAAGGAACTAAAGGTCTCACCAAAAGACCAAATTTATACAATGCCATCTCATCGGAGAATGAGTGATGCATGAAGACGCAAAGACATGAAAATACACACTAACCTGAAAGCGTCAGATCCGTAGATTATGTTAACCACTTGCAATTGCGTATATGGAACACCAGAAAGCCATAGGTGTTCAATACGCAAAGTTTCTAAACTAGATTATTGTCTCTAGTGCAAGTGGGAGACTGAAGGGAATATGCCCGAGAGGCAATAATAAAGTGGTTATTACCGTATTCCTTATTTATGATAAATGTTTATTTTGCATGCTATCATTGTATTAATACGGAAACGTTAATACATGTGTGTTTAATAAACAAAAAAGAAAGTTCATACTTATGCCTCTCTTATAAACTAGCTCGTTGATTAACAAGATGATCAAAGGTTTACTAATCATGGACATTGGATGTTGTTAATAACAAGGTCACAACATTGTTGTAATAGTGTGATGAACATTCATCCGAAGTATAGCATTACGATTAAAGTCATTGTGTTTATATTGTTATAACATCATACGAAGTAATCTTAGTCCTTAGACCATGAGATCAAGTCAATCACTAATACCGGAAGAGAATCTTGATAACATCAAACGTCACACCGTAACAGGGTGACTATAAAGATGGGTTCAGTGCTATGAAGGTGTTATGTTGAGGCTCATGGATTAAGAGTGGAATTTGTCCATCCAGATGACGGAGAGATATACTCTGGGCCCTCTCGGTGATATCACATTAGTTATCTTGTAAGCAAGTGATTTAATCACTAGAATGTTATATCACGGGAACGAGAAAAGAGTACATGTCGGTAACGAGATCAAACTAGGTATGAAGATACCGATGATCGAATATCGGACATGTAATATATCACAAGACAAAGGGATTGAGTTACATGCGTATAAGGTTGATACGTCCAAAACGTATCTACTTTCCCGAACACTTTTGCTATTATTTCTCCTCTAAACTTGTGTGATTTGGATACAACTAACACGGACTGACGCTGTTTTTAGCAGAATTACATTGGAGTCTAGTTTTTGTGCAAAATATCAACTATGAGGAAAAATCTCGGAAAATATGCCAAAAATTATATTTCACCAGAAGACCCACGGAGCCAATAGTTTCCTATAGGCCCCGCTCCCATGGGCTGGCTGGACAGAAGATGTTGTGCAAGTTCTCATTGCGAGCACGTATGACTATATTTGGAGCACATGCCTAGGATTGTTTAGTATTTGGACGCTTGTTATTATTTATCTGCAATGCCCTAGATCTTGAAGTTACATGTTTAGACTCGTCGATGCAACGCACGTCCATCCATCCCTATGCCAGCCGCACTCAAATCCTATTGTTCACTGTTACTATTACTATTGCTCCTGTTTCACTGTTGTTGTTGCTTTGCTGTTGCTACTACCAAACTGTTTCTACTGATAAACTTCTGTGAGCAAGAACTATTTCCAGGTGCAGCTGAATTGATAACTCAGTTGTTAAGGCTTGCAAGTACTCTTTGGCTCCCCTTGTGTCGAATCAATAAATTGGGTAATACTACCCGCGAAGACTGTTGCGATCCCGTACACTTGTGGGTCATCAAGACTATTTTCTGGCGTTGTTGCCATGGAGCATAGATTTATTTGTAAGTTCACTTGGATCTATTATTGTTCACTTCTACTCCTTCCATCATGGGAAAGCCTCGTGATGGAAAGTTCCCTATTTTACCATCCACTACAAGAAGAGGTATAGTCCTAAACACCTCTGCTGCTCTTGATTCACCGTCTGTTATAAGTAAGCTTGTCACACCACCACCACCTACTCATGCTACACACACTGCTACTACTATTGAATCTGAAACTCCTTTTGATACTCATGTTGTTACTTCTACTGTGCTTGATGCGAGTGGTTCATTAGGTCCTTTCCTAGATGCTACTATGGCTAGTCTACTGAGAGTTATGATATTAATGATGGTTACATTGAGTACACTGATGAATTTGTTGAAGAGTGCCGAAACACACATGGTACTAGTGCTATTAAGAGTCTCCTTGCTAGACGCACCATTATTCCTAAGTTTTCCTCTGACCCTAAGTTAGCCACTTCTCCCATAGATATTAAAGATAAAGATTATGATTTCTCTCTTGATTTATCTTATTTAGATATTGTTGAGAAATAACCTTTCTGTGGGACTGAAAATGAGAGTGTTGTGGCTCATATGAATGAGCTTTCTACTATGAGTGCTCTGTTCTATGATAATTTTAAGATGCGCAAGTACTTTGTTACTAAGATCTTCCCTTTTTCACTAAAAGGAGAAGCTAGGGCTTGGTTTAATAGATTACCTCCTAGTTCCATAGATAGCCCTGATTACTTGATTGCTTCTTTCTTCCAGAAATATTTTCCTCCCAGTGCTAGACATGCTGCTTTGTAGAGACTTTTTGATTTTAAATAGGGAGAAGAAGAGAAATTGCCTGAGTCATGGACAAGGTTCTGTGCCTTGATTCATGCACATCCTGGATGTCCATTACCTAATAATGAGCTTCTTGATCTTTATTATAATGGACTAACTAATGATTCTAAGACCTACCTAGATAGCTTTACTGATTGTGTTTTCAGGAAAAGTACTCCTACAAATGCTGAAGAATTAATGGCTAAAATAAGCAAGAACTATGATGATTGGACTTCAACTGAGCTGAATACACCTGAGCCTATTACTCCTGAACCAGTTGTGCTTGAACCAGTTACAACACCAACACCAAAGAATAGGGGACTTATTGCATTAAATGATGAAGTGATGAAGGATGCTAAGAAATGTCTAAAGGAGAAAGGTATTAGAGATGAAGATGTGAAGAATCTACCTCCTATAGAAGAATTATATAAGCAAATTCCCCACTCATCTACTATTGAGGTACACTCTCTCCAACACTTTGCTGAAGGTGATATTCCTTATGGTAAGCCTCTTGATCAATGCTTAGAGGAACTTGGAATCATTTATTGGAAAACTCTAGAATCATTTTGGTAATTTTGGAAAACTTGGAATCATTTATTGCTGAAGGTGATATTCCTTATGGTAAGCCTCCTGATATTCCTTATGGTAAGCCTCCTAATCAACCAAAATGATTCTAGAGTTTTCCAACAAATGATTCCAAGTTCCTCTAAGCATTGATCAGGAGGCTTACCATAAGGAATATCACCTTCAGCAAAGTGTTAGAGAGAGTGTACCTCAATAGTAGATGAGTGGGGAATTGGCTTACATAATTCTTCTATAGGAGGTAGATTCTTCACATCTTCAGCTCTAATACCTTTCTCCTTTAGACATTTCTTAGCATCCTTCATCACTTCATCATTTAATGCAATAAGTCCCCTCTTCTTTGGTGTTGGTGTTGTAACTGGTTCAAGCACAAATGGTTCAGGAGTAATAGGCTTAGGTGTATTCAGCTCAGTTGAAGTCCAATCATCATAGTTCTTGCTTATTTTAGCCATTAATTATTCAGCATCTGTAGGAGTTATTTTCTTGAAAACACAATCAGCAAATCTATCTAGGTATGTCCTAGAATCATCAATTAGTCCATTATAATAAATATCAAGAAGCACATTCTTACGTAATGGACATCCAGGATGTGCATGAATCAAGGAACAAAACCTTGTCCATGACTCAGGCAATTTCTCTTCTTCTCCATGTTTAAAATAAAAAAGTCTCTACAAAGCAGCATGTCTAGCACTGGGAGGAAAATGTTTCTAGAAGAAAGAAGCAATCAAGCAATCAGGGCTATCAATGAAACCAGGAGGTAATCTATTAAACCAAGCCCTAGCTTCTCCTTTTAGTGAAAAAGAGAATATCTTAGCAACAAAGTACTTGTGCATCTTAAAATCATCAGAGAACAAATCACTCATAGTAGAAAGCTCATTCATATGAGCCACGACATTCTCATTTTCAGTCCCACAAAAAGGTTCTTTCTCAACAATATCTAAATAAGATAAATCAAGAGAGAAATCATAATCTTCATCTTTAGTATCTATGGGAGAAGTGGCAAACTTAGGATCAGAGGATAACTTAGGCATAATAGTACGTCTAGCAAGGAGACTCTTCATAGCACTAGTACCATGTGTGTTTTGGCACTCTTCAACAAATTCATTAGTGTACTCAATGTAACCATCATTAATATCATAACTCTCACTAGCCTCAGGTGAGCTAACAGGTGTAACAGTGTCTTCACTAGGAGTCTCGGTATTTCCTAGATTAGCTATAGTAGCATCTAGAAAAGTACCTAATGAACCACTCGCATCAAGCACAGTAGAAGTAACATCATGAGCATCAAAAGCAGTTTCAGACTCAGCAGTAGTAGCAGTGTGTGTATCATGTGTATGTGGTGGTGGTGTAACAAGCTTACTTATAACATACGGTGAATCAAGAGCAGCAGAGGTGTTTAGGATTGTACCTCTTCTTGTAGTGGATGGTAAAATAGGGAACTTTCCATCACGAGACTTCCCCATGATGAAAGGAGTAGTAGTGAACAATAATAGATCCAAGTGAACTTACAAATAAAGTTATGCTCCCCGGCAAGGGCGCCAGAAAATAGTCTTGATGACCCACAAGTATAGGGGATCGCAACAGTCTTCGCGGGTAGTATTACCCAATTTATTGATTCGACACAAGGGGAGCCAAGGAGTACTTGCAAGCCTTAACAACTGAGTTGTCAGTTCAGCTGCACCTGGAAATAGTTCTTGCTCACAGAACTTTATTAGTAGCAACAGCAAAGCAACAGCAACAGTGAAACAGGAGCAATAGTAACAGTAACAGTGAACAATGGGATTCGAGTGCGGTTGGCATAGGGATGGAAGGACGGGCGTTGCATGGACGAGTCCAAACATGTAACTTCAAGATCTAGGGCATTGCAGATAAATAATAACAAGCATCCAAGTACTAAACAATCCTAGGCATGTGCTCCAAATATAGTCATACGTCCTCGCAATGAGAACTTGCACAACATCTTCTGTCCAGCCAGTCCGTGGCAGTGGGGCCTCTAGGGATCTACTGGCAATTAAGGTGCTCCTTTTAATAGAGCACCAGAGCAAAGCATTAACACTCCATGAAAAAATGTGATCCTCACACCACGGCCATCCCCTCCGGTTGTCCCAATATTTGTCACTTTGGGGCCTTTGGATCCGGGCAATGATATGTGTACAAAACTTGCATATAAGATCGCAAACAATACTATCATAATGATTCAATAATAAGTTCAGATCTGAGATCATGGCACTCGGACCCTAGTGACAAGCATTAAGCACAACAAGTTGCAACAAAGTCAAATAGCACAAAAGAAACTAGGCACTATGCCCTAACAATCTTATTCGATTACATGATAGACTCATCCAATCCCTACCATCCCCAAGCCTACAGTGGGGGATTACTCACTCATGGATGAGGGAAACATCGGTGGTTGATGGAGATGCGTTGGTGATGACGATGGCGATGATCCTCTCCAAATTCCTCGTCCCGGCAGGGTGCCAGAACGGAGTTTCTGGATCCGAATATTGGTTTCTGGTGGCGGCGGCATGTAACATCCCAAAAATATGAAACATTGATCATCAAACTCTAATTACTAAAATTAGGGTTAACAAAAACTTTGATTAAATAAAAACCAAATGAATGCAGGGTGTGTATGTGATGATTTGATAAATGCATGAATGGACTTGTGTGATTAACCTAAATAGAAAGGAATAGTTTAAAGATGAAAACAACATCATCTAAAACATTTCCAAGCAGAAATAAATCAAGGGAAAATAAAAAAACAAATCAAATAAGGCAACTGGTCATTTTTGCTTGCTCACTAGGTCACTTTGAGTGTTTCTAGTCCAAGATTTCAAACATAAAGTTTTCCAATTCTTTTCACCCCTTGCTAGACCAAGTAAAAGTGAATCAAAGCCCACCTTTCAAACTTGCAGAAACATTTAGCAACCCCATTCAAATGACAATTCAAAATTGAATCTTTAACATATGTGAAGATCACACCTTTTAAAAACCCAACCAAACCAGTGCACCTTGACCAATCCAACTAACCAGGTACTCCCTAGTATGTGTCTAGCAAACCCACCAAGTTTGAATCCAAAATTCAAATTTGAATTTCTTTCGGCCATTTCCTCAAACACTTTCTGGGCACAAATAAAATTAAACAACAAACACTATAGTGAGCAGTGTTGTGCCAACCTTGTCTCCTCTCTAGCTCTCACTACACTCTCAGTAGATCATCTAACTAGTTTGACCAGCTTTAGTTCACTGTAAACTCGACCATGCCATCAATGGTGACCATGGCCGAGCCCCATTGCCAACCCCAATATCGACAGCAAGCTACAATCCTAACTAGCCTCGCCAACCTTGTCTAGCAGGCACTCCACCGTCCACCGCCACCCCCTGTCCAACGCTCGAACCCTGCTAGCCACTGGACCAGCCAGAACGCGCGCGACCATTCTCTCTGCGACCATGTCGAGAGCGCGCCAGAGCGCCGCGCTCGACACGCTCGCACAAACCACGCGTCGCCCTCGCCGCTTGCAGACGTGATCACCAGCACCCCAGCACCCCACCAGACAACCTCGTTTGCCACCGTGCGGACCACGCACGCTGTGCACCATTAAATTAGCCGTCAGACCCACCCAGAGCGTCGTGACGTTCCGACCATCTCGCACCGACCCACGCCTCGCCACCACTCCGTTGAGGGTCGCCAGGGAGCACAACACTGCCCCCTATCGCCGCCCATGCCAGTAGCACTATGTGTCGTCGACACCGACGAGCTCCACCCGCGCCATTCGGTCCCCTTCAGCCACTATAAAAGGAGACCTCCCCTGCTCGTTTTCTTCACACCAGTTCACTCCCCACCTCTCACTGATCACACCCACTCACTCTCGGAGCAAGGCGAGCACCAGGTGGTCGGAATTTCACCGGAGTTCGCCGCTACAGAGGAGGAGAGGCGCCGTCAATTGGAGACGCCCCAGGAGAAGCTGTCGGTACCAGGAGAATCGTCGTTGTTGACTTCGTCGTTCGCCCCCGTCGCCGACCATCGCTTGAGCCCCGGTGAGCCTCCCACGACACCCACCATCCGCGCTAGGGTTCTGTCTCGCCGGCGCTGCCCAACATGGACGATGAACCAAAGCCGTTTGATTAGAGTTAGATCCTACGATCCTAACCAGAGCCGTTCAAACCCAGTTCTGTACCTAGATTCAAAAATCAACCCAGCTCGATTCACTGAACCAAAATGCATGAAACCAATTTTGTTAGAAAGGTACTGGAATGTTTAATCCAAGCCTGTTGGATTTAAACCATTTAGATTTGTAGATCACACATGGTAAAAATAACAAGGCAGAAGCTTTTCTGCATTCAAACATTTTTCAAAATTCAACCATAAGAGCTTTTGAGTTGATTCCAACTCTCAAAAATCACATTTAACCATACCTTTCAGAATATACAAAAATATAGAGGTTTACTTACAGAAATAATGATCAAGTAATAAAAGAATGCCACATAGGCATTTCTAGTCACTTTAATTAATTAAAATAAAAAGGTTAAAACTTATTAAATTGTGACACCACTTTAAATCACATTCCCATGTACTGAAATATGTGGTGATGACATGTGTCAACATGATCCCATGTTTGAGTTGGAGAATATTAAATCTTAAGTAGTTTTTCAATGAGTCGAAATTACTTTTCTCAAATAAAAGAAATGAAACAAGTGCTTTAATATTTGTGATAATAGTGATGATGCTAGATCATCTAGTGTGAACCTTTATGTGATGATTAAAAATAGTTAAGTATTGTTTGGTGATTGTGTACCTCGTATTTATTTATAGACGCTAGTACCGACCAAGGATACGAGGAGGAAGGAGGATACTACGAGGAAGAATCCGAGGAGAACTTCAACTGCTGCTCTGCACAAGGCAAGCCTAATACTACTAGTTGAGTTAGCAAGCTATTAACTGAGCAATCTAACACTTGCAAATTAGCAAGCTTATACGAATATCTTAGCAAGCCAATACTTGCAAGCTACTCATTAAGCAAGCTACCACTTGCAAGCTCTACTTGCAAACTTATACCCATTTGATGAAACCCAATACTAGTTTTACTTGCAAAGCTTAAATACTTTAATTCTTTCTCAAAGATTTCTCTTAGAGTTTACTTAATAACTTGTAGATAATAGAAGGATATTGGAAGGTAGCATAAAGAGCATAAAACTTGGCCTAAGTTAGATAATCTTGATGTCATCCTAAGGCATGAGATTTAACTTAGCTAATATACACTTGTTTACCACCCCTCATTAGTATTTACCCCCAATTGTAGATTCTAGTGCTAAGCATAAAACTTGATCAACCTTAGATGGGAATACTTGGTGAAAATGGTTATGAAAACCTTAGAATGATGAGTCATTCTACTGAAATGTTTTGACATGTGTTTCCGAACACCAAATGATTTTGATGATGAAAATGTTAAGGCGTGTTATCCCTTTACAAAACTGATGGTTGTCTGGATGTGATACCATTCCAATTTTACCGTACAACCACAATACTCGAAATTTGGGTAGGGCTTGACTGGAAATTTATATTCCTTAGTATGGGTTCCCTTGCGGCCAAGGTCTGAGCTGAGGATACCTTGTGAAGATTTTACACCTATGCAGTTGTCACATCCCAAGATTTTCCAAATCTTGTAATGTGAAAAATAAATAAACAAAATAAACAATTGTTGAAAATTAGGGTGAAAAGAAAATTTTGTTTCTAAATGGAAACTTAAAATCCCATCTTGAATAAACTTTGGTTAACATTTGAATCCAACTAAATTCAAATCAAGTGAAATGCATTCATCATAAATGCATCTGGAAATTTAAACACTTGGAGAATAAACCAAAACCCAAAACCCTAATAGAAGAAAATCATTTTCAAGTTATCTCTAAGACCATGGATTTGATCCATATAAAAATTTGTCAAACAAACATTTCAAAATGATCAACAATGACAAATAGAAATATTATAAAACCATATAAATTGGTTTCACTTAATTTGGAGCCATAGATAAAATCTTATGAATTTTATAAGTAGAGGAAATTGAATTCCCAAAGCCAGTGAAGCACCTATCTAAAACCCATACCAAATGGTGAGCAAATATTCCTAAAGTTATTTAAAGTATAAATAAATATTAAATATAAGATTTTACAAATTGGAATCACCAAGTTTGGATCTATAAATAAAAAAAGATATGGATTTTATAAGATAAGGAAAGAATTATATAATGAGGAATATTTAAAGGCCAAATCAAATCTTGACCTAGTCCATAAGCAAATGGAATGAATATAATCCCAACCCAAATAAAATAAATGAATAAAGAATATTCCAAATAAAATAAAATGACTTTGACCAAATCCTATTCTATTGGAATAAAGATAAAAATCCCTATTAGAAATAATTGATTAAATCATGGGAAAATAGTATTTTGGAATTTACCCAAGGGTGTTAAAATTTATTTAATTAACTTAAATAAGATCAAAGGAATCTTCTAAATAAAATTTATGGAATTAAAACTATATTTAATATCATTGGAAATAAAACAAATACCCAATTCAAATGATTTATGAATCATATTAAATATTTTCCAAATAATTCTAGGTGAATATTTTGATACCCTATTAAGTAAATAAAACTTACTAAAAGGTTTTGGAAGGATTTAGAATTCAAATGGATTTTAAAAACATTATTAAATCTTGAATGAATTAATACAAGAACCTACTTTAAATAAGACACTAAAAGAATAAAAGATTTATTCTAAATTTGACTTCAGAATGTGGTAATAAACAATGTTTGATTATTCACAAAATTTGGCAAAGGTTTGGATTCAAATGAGTGTTTTAATTGTTTAATCAAAATCAAAATAGAAATCCCAAATAGAAAAGAAAAAGCATCTGTATAAAAAAATAGAAACCAGCCCAACCCATCTGGCCAATCAGCAAGCCCAACACCAGCCCACTCCTTCTCTCCCGCGGAAAACGCTTTGCACCAGAATTTTTACCCGCACAGCGAATGACGGTTGGACCCCACCTCCCCTCTCTCTCCTTCGCTGATGACGTGACCCCACCTCCCAGCTTTCTTCCTCACCCGCGCGACGAACCGCCCCCAACTCCTCTGTCGCCGTTTCTGGCCGTTGAAGGCAGCGTTAATACGCATTACTGCTGCCATTAATCCCCCTGACCTCGCATACTTAATCACCACACTCCCCTCCTCATTTTCCCCCCAGTCGTCGCCCCACCGAAGCCCCCAGGCTGCCCTGACGCAACACCAAGTGTGCGTGATCATCGGAGAGGAGAGACCTTCAACACCTCGAGACTCCAACGGTATCTCAATCCTTATTCCCAATGATATTCTATCGGATAACGATGCAGGACATCGTGAGAAAAGGGAGGAACCCCATAAAATAACCGTATCGTGCAAGGAAGGGAAGGAGCACACAACATGAGAGGCTAACACTTCTCATGCCACCCGAAACATGGCAAAAGACAAAAGACGTTGTTTCTGGTGTAGTGAAGACGAAGGAAGATTCTATGTGCGATGAGTTGATGGCCTGTCAGTATCTTCTCCACCATAAAAGAATGGATCTACTCAGGATGCAGAGGCAACTCGATGAAAGGAATATGCTAGCCGATGAATCTAGTCTTCGTCGGGCATAGCTAAGTTCCACCCACGGTTCTGGCAGCGTCACTATGGGATCACAAACAAGGAGAAGCACCTTGCGTATGCAGCGCATACCCGAGGCCTCGTTTTCGGACATTACCTTCCTTATGTAGTGAAACTTCATAATATATAACCCCCCAGATCCCCCGAGCTTCGTATATCGTGTTCTCGTCGTGTTTTTGTTTCGATCTGTATCTGTCAGGAAATACTTTCAAGTTTAGAGACACCATAGTCTCCGCCAATGACAAAGGCAAGAAGCCCTTGGAAGATGATCCTCAAAACCCCAATGAGGAGGAGATCTTGGTTGCGAATGAAGAAGACGTGAAGGAGGACGAGCATCCGGACACATGCGCTACCGTTGAAAGCATTGGAGTGGTGGCAAACCCTACCAAGCTTATGAGGACAACACAGATGTCTACAGGAGGGAAAACTCCGCGTCATATCCTCGCTCCATGGTCACTTCCTTCATGCACCAAGAACCCCTTCTATATTCTCATACATGAGCAGCAATACCAAAAGATGTCCAAAGGCAGGTTGCCCTCTATTTGGGATCTGTCGTGTTCTAACCCGCAGGGAAGGAACACTTTAAGAAGGAAGAGTGGGGAAAGAATAACAAGGACTGGGATTCTCGGTCCGACATGCTCATGAACCGTATTGATCATAACTCGGAGATGATTCGTACTCTAGCCTTTGGGATTGAAGATTTGAGGGAAATGATTGAATGGCTTATCAAGAGAACACCACCACCACCGAAGGAGTAATTCATCATCAGGTTTGGCATCCCCTTGGCTTGTTCCAAGCTTGGGAGAGTGTCGCGGTATCACATCATTATCCTTTATCTTTTTACCTTTTTAGTAGGTTCATATCTTGGGTAGAGAAGTTATCTTATAGGTTTGTTTGCATTATGGAAGTATCTCTCCTTTAGTTGGTTATCTATTTATCTCTTGGTGTGAGTGCCTTTATGGAATATTAATGAGAAGTCTTATCTTTTACTTTTTGCACTTCTTATTTTAGTTTGCAATCTCTATTATATGATTGATTTTGTTGACCAGTATTGGTATCACTTTGGGAGAATCAAGTAGATCTAAATTGGTTTTGGCAAACCGAGCTCTGGTCAGTAGCAACACTTTTTGAGGTTTGAAAAAAAAAAGAGAAAAGCACTTACATGTATTTTGTAGCATCTATTTTCTTTCTTGTTTGGCTCATAAGCTTAGTATTCTTTATTTAAGATCTTTTGTGTCTTTAAGGAAGATTGCATGTTTGGCTTTATCACTTGTAGGTTTCCTTGTTTCCCTCATCTCTTTTGCTTGCTACCCAGCCTTGCTAGCCAAAAACCTGTACTAAGAGGGAATACTTCGCATGCATCCAATCCTTTAAACCAAAAACCCATGCCATTTGTGTCCACTATATCTACCTATTAGCATCATTGTTATTCCAAGTAAATTCTCAAGCTTCATTTATCTTTCAAATTAAAAATTATTTTGTTATGTAAAAACTAGTTAGTAAAGCTCTCACGAACTTGATGACACACCTTGTTTTTCTTGCCCCTAATAAAATTGAACCATTGTGTCATTGAAGTTGTATATGCTTGCACTTATACGTTGGGATTAGCAGAACCGTACTGTCACGGGTAACGATTTCAACATTGCACATGTACACTGTACACAGTTGATATCATGCTCTATTGTTTGCGGATGTCGTTGGTGTGAAATAAAAAGGGAGCTTGTAAGTCCATGGAGTTATGTATGTATGTTAGAGAAACGTCTGGACCGCTAGCCTAAGCCATGCCTAATCATGGTGAAAACTTGCTGCATCACCATAATGAGAAATCTATGAAGTTTTCTTCTTATATAAAAAAAGAGAGATATTGAAAAGAGGAAAGAGAAAAAAACACCATTTTCCCATGGTAAATAAAAGATTATTGAGATGCTCATTGTCTGCTTGCCTCATCATTTTGATTATGGGATAGCTCATGTATCATGTGCAAGGGGTACCCCATTGGCGGTTCTCTATGATACGCATATACTTACTATGACAAGAACTTACCGGTAACTAAAGTTGAGTAGCATGAGGAGCGGCCCTCGTACTCAAGGGATATGAGATTGCCAACTTATATTTCGTCAAGCATATACTCCATCTTTGTTCACTTTAACCTTAATCACCTCAAGGTGCTTATGATAGGGGCAATAAGAGCTCAAAGCTAGTAAGTACCATAATCTTTTGAAAGCTCTTTATGAACTTCAAATCCCTTCTTCCCTCTATGAAGGACTTTTATTCTACTTCTAAGTTGAGTCAGTAAACCTATTCCTCTCTATCTCCAGCAAGCATTTGAGTTGTTGTGTTTCAAGCATTCATATGATGATTTATTCAATCATGTTCTTTATCTTCCTTGTTTGCACAAGACTCTTATCTAAATGAGTATTACTTTGAAAGAAATCTTTGTGAAAATCCTTTTATGTTTGATCAAAGAGTACTCCTGTTATAAACTTCTTTACAAAAAGCTTTGTTTGAAATCTATTTGCCAACCATTCTCTGACCAAGAACAAAGTTTGCCAATCCCAATTATTGATATATCTTTATGCATCTTTATTGTGACTTCCATACTTGTTGCAAGCTAAGTTATATAATTGTGAGTTGCTTTCTGGTAAGTGTGATGATTCTTGTCCGTATTATTTTTATCAACACTTCACTCCATAAACTTGTCGACATGTTTACTGAGCTCAGTTTTCGCTTGGAAACAAGCAAGGTCTAAGATTGGGGGAGTTGATACGTCCAATTTGCATCACCATTCTATATCATAATTTTCCTCTATTCATTGATATATTTCATATTAAGAGGTGTTACTTATGTCTTTTCATCTGTCTTTGCATGTTAGATGATTCTTGGAGGATGAACTGCCGGAGTCAGGATTCTGATGAAAAAAACGGTGTTCTGATGCAATTTAGCGAAGATCAAAAAATACCATAAAAATTACAGGAAATTATATTTTCCCAGAAGACGAAGGATGCAAGAAGGGGATGCGGAATTGGGCCACAGGGGGCCCACACCCCCTAGGCGCGGGCCACCCTGGGTCGTACCTATAGGGGGTGTGGCCACACTGGCCCACCTCTGGCTCCGCCCTCTCGCCTATATCTGCTCCTTGAAACCCTAATATGTTGGAGATATGCCCTAGAGGCAATAATAAATGTAGTTATTATTATATCTTTGTGTTTATGATAAATGTTTACATTCATGCTATAATAGTATTAACAAGGAAACATTAATACTTGTGTGATTTGTAAACTTAATTTGAAGTCCCTAGTATAGCCTCTATACTTCACTAGCTTGTTGGTTGATTAATGATTGTGGTTTCCCTATCATGAACATTGAGATGTTATCAACAACAAGATCATATCGTTAGGAGAATGATATGGTGGACATACTCCTATAGATAAGCGTAGCATAAAGATCAAGTCATTTCAATAGTTCAATTGCTATATGCTTTCTGATACATAGTAACCTAATTCCTTCGACCATGAGATCATGCATATCACCTTTACCGGATGGATGCTTTGATGACATCAAACACCACACCGTAACTGGGTGGTTATAAAGGTGGCATTGAGTGTTCGGAAAGTATTGGTTGAGACACATGGATCAAGAGTGGGATTTGTCCATCCACATGACGGATAGATATACTCTGGGACCTCTCGGTGGAATGTCATCCAATTAGCTTGCAAGCATGTGACTTGGTCACAAGGGATCACATATCATGGGAACGAGAAAAGAGTACTTATCAGTAACGAGGTTGAACTAGGTATGCAGAGATACCGACGATCATAACCTCGGATAAGTAACATATCGTGAGACAAAGGGAAATTGGTATCGTATGTAAGTGGTTCATTCGATCGCAAAGTAATCGTAGAAATATGTGGGAGCCATATGAATTTCCAGATTCCTCTATTGGTTATTGTTCGGAGAAGTGTCTCGATCATGTCCGCATAATTCACGAACCGTAGGGAGACACACTTAAGGATTCGACGTTGTTTGAGTAGTTATGGTATTATGAGAAAGAGACCGAATGTTGTTCGGAGTCTCGGATGGGATCCGGGATATCACGAGGTGATCCGGAATGGTCCGGAGAATAAGATTCATATAAGGAAAGTCCCGTTTCGGAGTTCGGGAATGATTCCGGTGTTTTCATCGGGAATGTTCTAGAAGGTTCCGGATTGTCCGGCACTCCGGAGGGGGAGGGGTACATGAATGTGTCATTACATATTGGAATGATTGCATCATGTACTAAGTGTTCTTGCTGTCCCAAATAAAGGATTAAATTGAATCCTAAAACAGAAAAGTCAAATGTCCAGTTTGAAAGTCAAACGGCTAAAACAAGAAACTGTGGGAAACAAGCAAGAGGAGTTGGGAACCGACTTGAGGGAGGAGTCTCCTTCCCAAGCCGGCGCGCCACCCAAGGCCGACTTGGGGAGGGACTCCCCTCCCCTGGCCACGCCTCCCCACCTATAAAAGGAGGGGCAAGGCCCCCTCCTCTAGACACACAAGTTTCTACCTCTAATCTCCGGTTTAGAGCCGTTTTGGTTTAGAGCTTCTAATTGCTTTAGCCTGCGGTTTAGAGCCTTCTAATTGGTGTGTCTAATTACTAGACCACTAATAGCCTCTCTCATAATCCACCATACTCGCTCCGGCTTAAGGCGAAGCCCTGCGGGATTTCCCCTCTACTTCCGGTACCACGCTGTTGTGCTGCCGGAATCACGAGGAGAGTGCTACAACCTCCGCTGCCTGCTGGAACAAGGGAGAGGAAGGTCTTTGTCGAGTACCGAACGTGTGACCGACTGCGGGAGCGCTTCCGGAACGCAGTGCCGGAAGGATCATCTACACGATCTTGAGATCGGGAAGAGTACGACTACATCACCCACGAGAATCCGCTCTCGTTAAACGCTTTGGAATCTTCGAGGGTAAGTTATTCCATCGACTCGTTGCTACAATCTAGTAGATAGATCTTGGCTTTTTTGTTTGTATGCGATAGAAAATTTTTGTTTTCCATGCTACGAACCCCTACAGTGGTATCAGAGCCGTGTCTATATGTAGATCTGTTGCACGAGTAGAACACAATGGTCATTGTGGGCGTTGATGCTTTTATTGTCGATTGCTTCTTGTGTACTTTGCATCTTGCAGTATGTTGGGATGAAGCGGCCCGGGCTAACCTTACATGACATCGTTCATGAGACTTGCTCCACGCTTGACATGCAACTTTTATTGCATAAGTGGCTTTGCGGGTGCCTGTTTCTCCTAGCATAGTTAAGATCCAATTTACAACGGGTGATTAACAATACTAGTATCAATGTTGTGGTTCATGTTCGTAAGTTAGAACGACACTTATTGAAAGCCCCAAACCACGTAAAATATGCAAAGAAAGTAGAGGCGTCTAACTTTGTTTTGCAGGGGTGTGCAGTGATGTGATATGGCCATGATTGTGATTATATTTGATGTATGCAATGTTCCTTATTGTAAGTCGGCAACCGGCAGGAGCCATATGGTTGTCTTTAATTTATGTTAAGACCCGCGTGTCTATTCAAAGTAGTTGTAATAGTTGAAGCCGGTGGACGACAACCATGGAGTAGCGTCATTGACCTTGATGCAATGCCGGTGATGATGGAGATCATGTTCGTGCTTGAAGATGGAGATCGGAAGCACAAAGAAGAAAGGCCATATCATATCACATATATATTGAATTGCATGTGATGTTAATCCTTTATGCATCTTGTATTGCTTAGTAGACGACGGTAGCATTATAAGATGATCCCTCATGCACATGAATTTCAAGTCATAAAGTGTTCACCCTTAGTTAGCACCGTTGCTAAAGCTTGTTGTTTCGAAGCACCACGTGATGATCGGGTGTGTTAGATTCCGCAAGTGTATACAACGTGAGCAAGCCAGATTTGCTCATGCAGAAACTAAGGTTTGATCTTGACGAGCCTAGCATGTACAGACATGGTCTCGGAACACGGATCACCGAAAGGTAAAGCATGAATCATATAGTAGATATGATGAACATGACGATTGTTCGCCATTGAAACTATATCAACTCTCGTGATGATCGGTGTTGATGTAGTGGATTTGGTTCGTGTGATCACTAAAACAATGTGAGGGATATTGTTTTGAGTGGGAGTTCACCTAGTTTAATTACATTAATTAATTTGAACTCAATTTGTCATAAACTTAGTCTAAACTATTGCAAATATGTTGTAGATCAATGGCAGCCCCTACCATCAATTTTAATGCGTTCCTAGAGAAAGAAAAGTTGAAAAACAATGGAAGCAACTTCGCGGATTGGTTCCGCAATTTGAGGATTGTCCTCACAGCTGGTAATTTGACCTATGTGCTGGATGCACCGCTGGGTGACCCACCTGCAGCTGATGCTTCCGATGAAGTAAAGAATGTTTACCTCGCTTGGAAGAATCAGTACTCCATAGTTCAGTGTGCTATCTTGTATGGTTTGGAATCGGAGCTTTAGAAAAGGTTTGAGGATTCAGACCCATATGATATTGTCGAGGATCTCAAATTGATTTTTGAGACTCATGCGGCAATTGAAAGCTATGAGGCTTCTGAAAAGTTCTTTAACTGCAAGATGGAAGAGGGCAGCTCCGTCAGTGAGCATGTGCTTAAGATGTCTGGGCACGCAAACAAACTTCAAAGCTTGGGTATAGTGATTTCTAATGCTTTGGGGATTTACCGTGTCCTCCAATCACTACCACCAAGTTACAAGAACTTTGTGATGAACTACAACATGCAGAACATGAACAAGACGTTGCCAGAACTCTTTGCCATGTTGAAATCTGCAGAAGTGGAGATCAAGAAAGAGCACCAAGTGTTGTTGGTCAATAAGACCACCAAATTCAAGAAAGGCAAGTCTAAGCAAAAGGGACACTTCAAGAAGGGTGGTAAGAAAGCTACCACGCCGAAGAAGAAGACCAAGGCTGGACCTAAGCCTGATACTGAGTGCTTTTACTGCAAGGGAGAAGGTCACTGGAAGCGGAATTGCCCAAAGTACTTGGCGGATTTGAAGAACGGCAACATCAAGAAGAAAGGTATATCTGATATACATGTTATTGATGTGTATCTCACTAGTACTCGTAGTAGTGCCTGGGTATTTGATACTGGTTCGGTTGCTCATATTTGTAACTCGAAACAGGTGCTGCAGAATAAACGGAAGCTAGCGAAGAACGAGGTGACGATGCGCGTGGGAAACGGATCAAAGGTTGATGTGATCGCGGTCGGCACGCTACCCCTTCATCTACCATCGGGATAAGTTTTATACTTAAATAATTGTTATTTGGTGCCTGCGTTGATCATGAACATTATATCGGGATCTTGTTTATTGCGAGACGGTTACTTGTTTAAATCCGAGAATAATGGTTGTTCTATTTATATGAGTAATATGTTTTATGCACATGCACCTTTGATAGATGGTCTATTCTTATTGAATCTCGATAGTGGAAATACACATATCAACAACATTGAGGCTAAACGTTTGAAATCAAGTGATAATTCGACCTATATGTGGCACTGTCGTCTTGGTCACATTGGAGTGAAACGTATGAAGAAACTCCATTCCGATGGACTTCTTGAATCACTTGATTTTGAATCACTTGAAAGATGCGAAGCATGTCTGATGGGTAAAATGACTAAGACTCCATTTTCTGGTATGATGGAGCGAGCTACGGACTTATTGGAAATCATACATACCGATGTGTGTGGTCCAATGAGTGTAGCATCGCGCGGTGGTTATCGTTATGTTCTTACCTTCACGGATGACTTGAGTAGATATGGGTATATCTATTTCATGAAACATAAGTCCGAAACTTTCGAGAAGTTTAAGGAGTTTCAAAGTGAGGTAGAGAATCAACGTAACAAGAAGATTAAATTTCTACGTTCTGATCGTGGAGGTGAATATCTAAGTTACGAGTTTGGCGAGCATTTGAAGAAATGCGGAATACTTTCACAATTGCCACCGCCGGGAACACCACAGCGTAATGGTGTGTCCGAACGTCGTAATCGAACTCTCTTAGATATGGTTCGTTCTATGATGTCACTTACAGATTTACCGCTATCATTTTGGGGTTATGCATTAGAAACAGCCGCATTCACTTTAAATAGGGCACCATCTAAATCCGTTGAAACGACACCGTATGAATTATGGTTTGGGAAGAAATCTAAATTGTCGTTCCTTAAAGTTTGGGGATGCGAAGCCTATGTAAAGAAGTTACAGCCGGACAAGCTTGAACCCAAAGCGGAAAAATGCGTCTTCATAGGATACCCGAAGGAAACTATTGGGTATACCTTCTATCATAGATCCGAAGGCAAAATCTTGTTGCCAAGAATGGATCCTTTCTAGAGAAGGAATTTCTCTCGAAAGAAGTGACTGGAAGGAAAGTAGAACTCGACGAGGTTGTCGAACCTTCTCTCGAAATTGCGAGTAGCGCAGCACCGGAAGAAGTTCCTGTGGTGCCTGCATCAATAAGAGAGGAAGCTAATGATGGTGATCATGAAACTTCGGTTGAAGTTGCTACAGAGCCTCGGAGGTCAACGAGAACTCGTACCACTCCAGATTGGTATGATTCCGTTATGAATGTCATGTTGGTGGACAACACCGATGACCCTGAGACATATGAGGAAGCGATGATGAGCCCAGATTCCAATAAATGGCAGGAAGCCATGAAATCCGAGATTGGATCCATGTAGGAAAACCAAGTATGGACTTTGGTGGACTTACCGGATGGCCGGAAGGCTGTCGAGAACAAATGGATTTTCAAGAAGAAAACAGATGCTGATGGTAATGTAACTGTCTATAAAGCTCGACTTGTTGCAAAAGGGTTTCGACAAATTCAAGGAGTTGACTACGATGAGACTTTCTCACCGGTAGCGAAGCTAAAGTCTGTGAGGATTATGTTAGCAATCGCTGCATATTATGATTATGAGATATGGCAGATGGATGTCAAAACAGCATTCCTCAATGGAGACATTGATGAAGAGTTGTATATGATGCAACCCAAAGGTTTTGTCGATCCTAAAGATGCTAACAAGGTATGCAAACTTCAACGGTCCATCTATGGATTGAAGCAAGCATCCCGAAGTTGGAATCAACGTTTTGATAAGGTAATCAAAAGTTTTGGTTTTATACAAACTTATGGAGAAGCTTGTATTTACAAGAAAGTGAGTGGGAGCTCTGTAGCATTCTTAATATTGTATGTGGATGACATATTGTTGATTGGGAATGATGTAGACCTTCTTAATAGTGTCAAGGAATATTTGAATAATAGTTTTTCAATGAAAGATCTTGGCAAAGCAGCTTACATATTAGGCATAAAGATTTATAGAGATAGATCGAAACGCCAAATATCATTGTCACAGAGTACATATTTGGACAAAGTTCTAAAGAGGTTTGGAATGGAAGAAAGCAAGAAAGGGTTCTTGCCCATGTTGCCCAATACGACCTTGAGTAAAACTCAAAGTCCGACATCGGCAGAAGATAGAGAAAGGATGAGTAAGACTTCCTATGCCTCAGCCATAGGATCTCTAATGTATGCCATGCTATGTACTAGACCCGACATTGCATATGCTGTTAGTTTAACTAGCAGATATCAAAGTGATCCAGGAGTGGATCATTGGACAGCGGTCAAAAACATCCTTAAGTACTTGAGAAGAACTAATGATATGGTTCTTTATTATGGAGGTGATGAACAGCTCGTTGTTAATGGTTACACCGATGCTAGTTGGAACACAGATCCGTATGATTCTAAATCACAATCCGGATACGTATTTATTTTGAATGGTGTAGCAGTTAGCTGGAGGAGTGCAAAGCAAAGCGTTGTGGCGAGATCTTCAACTGAATCGGAATACATGGCTGCTTCGGAGGCTTCACAAGAAGCGATATGGATGAAAGAGTTCATTACAGAGCTGGGTGTGGTTCCTAGTGCGCTGGACCCAATGTCTATCTACTGTGATAACATGGGCGCCATAGCCAATGCGCAAGAACCAAGGTCACACAAGAAGCTGAAGCATATCAAGCTACGGTTTCACGCTATTCGAGAACATATCCAGGATGGGGATATAAAGATTTGCAAAGTACACACAGATCTGAATGTGGCGGATCCGTTGACTAAACCTCTCCCGAGGGCAAAACATGACCAACACCAAACTACCATGGGTGTTCGGTATATTACCATGTAATCTAGATTAGATGACTCTAGTGCAAGTGGGAGACTGTTGGAGATATGCCCTAGAGGCAATAATAAATGTAGTTATTATTATATCTTTGTGTTTATGATAAATGTTTACATTCATGCTATAATAGTATTAACAAGGAAACATTAATACTTGTGTGATTTGTAAACTTAATTTGAAGTCCCTAGTATAGCCTCTATACTTCACTAGCTTGTTGGTTGATTAATGATTGTGGTTTCCCTATCATGAACATTGAGATGTTATCAACAACAAGATCATATCGTTAGGAGAATGATATGGTGGACATACTCCTATAGATAAGCGTAGCATAAAGATCAAGTCATTTCAATAGTTCAATTGCTATATGCTTTCTGATACATAGTAACCTAATTCCTTCGACCATGAGATCATGCATATCACCTTTACCGGATGGATGCTTTGATGACATCAAACACCACACCGTAACTGGGTGGTTATAAAGGTGGCACTGAGTGTTCGGAAAGTATTGGTTGAGACACATGGATCAAGAGTGGGATTTGTCCATCCACATGACGGATAGATATACTCTGGGCCCTCTCGGTGGAATGTCATCCAATTAGCTTGCAAGCATGTGACTTGGTCACAAGGGATCACATATCACGGGAACGAGAAAAGAGTACTTATCAGTAACGAGGTTGAACTAGGTATGCAGAGATACCGACGATCATAACCTCGGATAAGTAACATATCGTGAGACAAAGGGAAATTGGTATCGTATGTAAGTGGTTCATTCGATCGCAAAGTAATCGTAGAAATATGTGGAAGCCATATGAATTTCCAGATTCCTCTATTGGTTATTGTTCGGAGAAGTGTCTCGATCATGTCCGCATAATTCACGAACCGTAGGGAGACACACTTAAGGATTCGACGTTGTTTGAGTAGTTATGGTATTATGAGAAAGAGACCGAATGTTGTTCGGAGTCTCGGATGGGATCCGGGATATCACGAGGTGATCCGGAATGGTCCGGAGAATAAGATTCATATAAGGAAAGTCCCGTTTCGGAGTTCGGGAATGATTCCGGTGTTTTCATCGGGAATGTTCTAGAAGGTTCCGGATTGTCCGGCACTCCGGGGGGGAGGGGTACATGAATGTGTCATTACATATTGGAATGATTGCATCATGTACTAAGTGTTCTTGCTGTCCCAAATAAAGGATTAAATTGAATCCTAAAACAGAAAAGTCAAATGTCCAGTTTGAAAGTCAAACGGCTAAAACAAGAAACTGTGGGAAACAAGCAAGAGGAGTTGGGAACCGACTTGAGGGAGGAGTCTCCTCCCCAAGCCGGTGCGCCACCCAAGGCCGACTTGGGGAGGGACTCCCCTCCCCTGGCCGTGCCTCCCCACCTATAAAAGGAGGGGCAAGGCCCCCTCCTCTAGACACACAAGTTTCTACCTCTAATCTCCGGTTTAGAGCCGTTTTGGTTTAGAGCTTCTAATTGCTTTAGCCTGCGGTTTAGAGCCTTCTAATTGGTGTGTCTAATTACTAGACCACTAATAGCCTCTCTCATAATCCACCATACTCGCTCCGGCTTAAGGCGAAGCCCTGCGGGATTTCCCCTCTACTTCCGGTACCACGCCGTTGTGCTGCCGGAATCACGAGGAGAGTGCTACAACCTCCGCTGCCTGCTGGAACAAGGGAGAGGAAGGTCTTCGTCGAGTACCGAACGTGTGACCGACTGCGGGAGCGCTGCCGGAACGCAGTGCCGGAAGGATCGTCTACACGATCTTGAGATCGGGAAGAGTACGACTGCATCACCCACGAGAATCCGCTCTCGTTAAACGCTTTGGAATCTTCGAGGATAAGTTATTCCATCGACTCGTTGCTACAATCTAGTAGATAGATCTTGGCTTGTTTGTTTGTATGCGATAGAAAATTTTTGTTTTCCATGCTACGAACCCCTACATAATACACGGGGAGAGACCACAGAAAGATTTCGCCGCCTCCGCGGGGCGGAAAACACCGAGAGAGAAAGAGCTCTCCGGCAGACAGATTTTTTCCGAGGAAATTCCTTCCCAGAAAGGGGAGATCATCGCCATCAACACCATCATCAAGCTAGACTTCATCGGGATCATCATCATCCACACCATCATCTCCACCAGCACCATAATCACCACTCCATCCCGCTGTAACAATTGTGTTGAATCTTGCATAGTTCTTAGGGGAAACTTTCCTAGTGTTGATTACTATTGTAGTTGATGCTTGTGAGTGGAACCATTGAATTATTGTTTATGTTCAAATTGTTATCCATCACCATCTCATCTCTGATCTTGATCCATATGATGTCTCGTGAGTAGTTCGTTTAGTTCTTGAGGACATGGGAGAAGTCATGTTGTTAGTAGTGGATTTGTGTTGAGGTATTATTCAATGGTTTAATATTTAAGTTGTGGTGCTATTCTTCTAGTAGTGTCATGTGAACGTCGACTACATGATACTTCACCATTTATGGGCCTAGGGGAATGCATTGTGTATTTGGCTACTAATTGTGGGGTTGCCAGAGTGACAGAAACTTGAACCCCATTAGGAAACCTTTGCACAAGGGAGTGTAGGATCTCAGAGTTTAAGGCTGTGGTTAGGTTTTTATTTTAATTGCTTTCTTGTAGTTGCGTATGCTTGCAAGGGGTTTAATTACAAGTATGTATTAGTCCAAGTAAGGTCTATACATTAGCACAGGTTCACTCACACAACACTTATAAAACCAAAGAAGGTTAATCAGCTATATGAAACGAAAACACTTGACAGTATTCCCATGTGTCCTCGAGAACGTTTGATTCTCATTAGTATTTTTACCGGCTTGTCCTTTGCTAAGAAAGGATTAGGCCACTGCTGCAATTGTTTTCCGTCTTTATTTACTTGCACTTTATTTCCTTGCTTTATCAGAAAACCGCTAAAACTTCGTTTGCTAAGTATTTACAGAGATTTCTTGTTCCATACCACTAGTCAACACCTTCCGCTCCTCGTTGGGATCGACACTCCTATTTATCAAAAGTACTACGATACACCCCCTATACTTGTGGGTCATCAGACGTATGTGGGCATAGCCTGAGCAATTGCTTTAATAAGGATTTCTCTTGCACTTTGAGCTAGAATTCCATCACCCCAATCAACCAAGAATTTACTTAGCCGAGACAACAAACTTTGAAACCTTCCTCTATGCATTCTCCCATATGGTGTAGGTAAACCCAGATATTTGACATCAAACATTTGTTGCTCCACATTCAGAATATTCCGAATCAGCAATTGATTATCCTCTTGACATGAGGAACTAAACATGATCGAGCACTTGGATGGGTTGATTAATTGCCCAGTACCAACCTCGAAAGCATTGATGACCTCTTTCACCCGAGCAGCTTGAGCTTCGGTTGCCCTAAAGAACAATAAAATATCATCCGCAAATAATAAGTGTGAGATACTAGGAGCATTACGACACACTCGCAGAGTGATTCCATTTTTTTCCACCTCCTTTTGTAACCAAAGCTGATAAGCCATATGCAACAAACAGGAACAAGAAATGGGACAGTGGATCCCCTTGTAGAAGGCCTCGACTAGGAGAGAATGCTTTCAAAAGGGTTCCATTGAATTTCACAGAATACCTCACCGTGGTCACGCACACCATTATCCATTGCACCCACTAATGAGAAAACCCCAGTTTATGCATAGTATTCTCTAGAAAAGACCAATCCACCCTGTCATATGCTTTTGACAAATCCACCTTATAAGAACAAAATTCAGAATTCACACTAGTACCATGTTCCATATAATGTAAACACTCAAAGGCCAGGAGAGCGTGATCATACGCCCAGGAACAAATGCACTTTGATTTTCAGAAATAACCTCGCCAAGTAGAGGTCTTAATCTATTAACCAAGCATTTAGAGACAATCTTATATAGGACATTGCATAAACCAATAGGACTGTAATCCTTAAGATCCACGGGACTATCAATTTTTGGAATAAGAACGATAGAGGTGTCGTTCTTACCTTCTGGCATATGCCCGGTATCAAAGAAGTGTCTCACAGCAGAAATAATTCCAGATTTTAACACATCCCAGTTCCTCTGATAAAATCTCGCAAGAAAGCCATCCGGCCCAGGGGCTTTAATCGGCCCTATTTGGAACAAGGCATCAGAATTCAGAAATGTCCTTGTCTCAGGTTTTAGATCATGACCTCCTTATAAGTCCTATAGATTAATAAAACCACTATTACTCGCAAAAAAATCCAAACGTGTATTTCTCTCTTTTGGAACTAAAACCCAGATTGAGGACCTCAGACAGACGACATGTACCGTGCTCACAAAACAGTTGATCAGGTTACCCGCAAAAAAGAAAAAAAAAAGTTGATCAGGTCGTCGGTGTGCTCTGACCATTCTAGAAACGTGTATTTCTCTCTTTTGTATACTCTTCATCTCAGACCGCATTCGTCCTGAAAATGAAATGGATAAAATAAATTAAAATCACATCACATAATGACTTCATTGTTTGAGCTAGTTGCTGCAAAATTTAAAACTTACAAGGTCACACAGGACACAGCCATGATAAAGGAATGGCTTCATTACTTGGACCAGTTATTGCGAGGACCGGTACTGAACATAGCAGGCAGCTAGGGCAGTTTACAGAACAAAGCAGTGTCCACTTACATAACAAAACCCAAATCCAGAGAATACAGGTAATTACTGAACCAACCCCACATACATACAGAGAAACCGGAAAAAACCGACACCGTGGCACGGGCAGAGGAATTCAACTTCACAAGTTCAGAGAAACATGACACTGAAAGAGGATGCATGGCCAGAATTTCCTTCAGGTGCATCTTTGCTGCCGACGGAGAGCACTTCATTGGACGCACGCTCAAGGAGTTGAGGCAGCAGCAGCCACTGCTCCAGCCTCTTGACGTTGATGCTGTCCATTGTGCTTGAACTCAGGGTGGTTGGGATGCTCTTTAATTGCTTCCCTCGCCATATCTGGGTTACAGTCACCATTCAGCTCTAGCTTCTTCAACCTGGGAAGGTGTCCGACTCCTGAAACATAATCCATCTTGGCAAAAGACCAGACAATCGTCTCGAGCTTAGCACCTGCTCCAGCATCAAACGTAATGGTCGTGATGTCGCTTCCCTCGACAACAAGTGACATGAGACTCTGGAACTCTGCTTCCTTGAAGCTGAGATCGCTTCCCGTGTACGACTTGTGCCGCAGCTTGAGGCAGCGCAGGATTCTAAGCCTCCCAAGCATGCGCAGAGCAGCTTCGCTCAGGTAAGTCTCGCTCAATGATATCTTGGCAAGCTGATCGAGCTTTGCTATCCAGAGAGGAAGCCCACTTGTGATGCCGCTGATGTTTAGGCTCTGAAGAAGTTTTGGAGGTGAGGCTAATTCAACTACCTCCTCTGCATCAGGAGTAGGCTCATTTCTGTCCAGTTGGTTGACTCGGATTGACAAGGAGCGCAGGCAAGCATGCAACTTATCGACCTGTTCAAGGACAAGACCAAAGCAGCCTTTGTTACCATGGAGAACCACACCCAATTTCCTCAGTTGTAGTAGCTGCCCTACGTCAACCAAATCATCAACATTGTGGGCAATTTCAACATGGGATAACACCTCCAGTTTCATCATTCTTCGGATGCCGCTAGGAAGGCGTACTGTCGCAAATGACTCCTTAAACCTATCGGTGCTGTTTCTTGGAGACTCTGACTGGCCAGCAAACAGATGCTTCAGCATTGGAAGCATGATAGACTTTGTGGAGAATGACCTCACCGCTGTTTGCCTGATGTCCAGAGTCTCCAAGCACCGCAAATTCTCGATTTTCTTCGGCACTTGGCTCACATCTGTGTTCCTGAGGCTCAAGTATTTGAGCAGCAATATCTTACAGATGCTCTTCCAATGATGCTTCTTCAAGCCTTTGCAGCCTTCCAGATCAAGCATTCTCAATAGCTGCCACTGAGACGACTTGGCCAAATATGGAACAAGTGCTACGATGCCACTGTCACCAGTTTCCACAGGATGACTGCAGTGAGAAGCCTGCAGTCCTATTCCATGGTGAACAGGAAGGTGTCGAGCCAAATCCGGCGGCAGGTCCGCATCTGCAAAGTTTAGATCTCTAGCAATCCTGGTGATGACTTCACGAACCACATCATGTATTATGTAGCTCTTGATCTTGCCTGTGCCACTGATTTCCCCTGGACTAACAAGTCCCCAGGAGACCAGCGCATCAAAACAGCGATCAGCTTCATCTTCTGAGCGATTCTCTCTTGTAGCTATAAGGCCTTCAGCTATCCATCTTCTAGATACAGTTGTTCTCCTAATGTAGTCATTCTCCCAGGAGATAGTTATGTACAACAAGCAGCTCCTGTACTTGGTAGGCAAGTCATTGTAGCAGAATCTTACCATTTGCTTCGCAGCTGTTTTGCACGACCCACAGTCTGATAATTTTTTCACAAAGTCGCCTAATTGTGTCCTACTCCTATTCGGGTTGACATACAGAAGATGTAGGAATATTTTCATTGCAAAGACCTCAGGGTAACATGACCCTAAAATACGTCCTACATTCGCCATAGTTTCATTATGTCTTCCACCAGTAAGCTCCCTTGCTTTATCATAGAAAGCAAAAAATAGACTTTGAGGTCTGAAGATCTTGTACGGGAACGATGAGTTTGCCACATCATCGGACCATGTGGTGATGACTATTCCGCTAACCGGACAGCAATCATCGCCAGTATGAGATAAAGAAGATCTTATTCTATCCCATGGTAGTCCCCTCGAGACTTTCTCAAGAACAATGAAGAACTTTTTACCTTTCAGATAACACTGAAGCTTCTTGGTGAGTTGTGTGGCCTCACTACCAACTACTGTTTCTGCACTTTGCTCGGCTTCAGTGTTGATCATGTTTTCCTCTCCAGCTAGAATTGGTAGGGGCGGTAATTCGGCAAGTATTTCCTGCAATACATCGCATAGATCACTGCTCCCTTTGACACGTACCCAGGCCTTGCAATAGTCCCCCATGGAGGGATGTCTGTACACCCCTTGAGCAACATGAACTGCCAATGTTTCTTCTTCCTTTGGATTGTGCGAATTCCATAGGATAGGGATGATCCTTGGCTGCGGTTCACACCCTCCAGGAGCAGCAGGTGCTTCCTCAGTCAACCACTCGATAATCCGATCAACGCTGCAGTTTACAAGAGTCTCTCCATCTGGCAGTTCAACATCTGTTGCAAGTAGAGCGTGTCTATGAACATTTTCCTCTTCACCTTCCACCAGTGGAGGCAAGAAGTTTTCGATAAATATCGTATCATCTTGGTTAGCAACCGGTGGTACGATGACCCCGTACCTCATCCGCCTGTCACCCACATCACGTGCTCGGACCTTGAGCTCCCGAATCCTTGTTGCGACCCGGCGCCGAGCCGGGACAGTTCGCACAAATTGCAGGATCCGTTGCAGGTAGCCCAGTAGTCCTGTGGTTTGGTGGCCACCACCTGCAACATACTGGATATAGAGCTCAACGTTGCCATCGCAGTCTCGGGTGAGGCCAATGACTTGCTTCATCCATGCCCGCACCTGGTGGTCGTGGTGGTTGGCCTCGGCAAGGTGTAGGAGTAGGCCATTCATGCTCTCCATCTCATCCTTGATGAACTCGACATCACCCCGGATGCCACCAAGCAGCTGTGCCTCATTGACAAGGACAGTGGTGAGGCGTCCCAGAAGTGAGTTGAGGGATCTCTGGGCATCCATCTTGTGTGATCTCTATTGTGGCAAAGATCGAGAATGCACCATGCATATCATGGAAAATAAGACGTTGGATGAAATGTGGTTGGGAGTTGGGACCTGCAGGAGGCATATGCTAGTATTTCAACTACCAATCGCACATCAAGCGAAGAAACGGGGAAATGAAAATTGCAATATGGCTAGTATTCGGTGGTTGCTCCGTCTGTTATGTGTAGTTTGAGTTTGACTAAGATTTGTTGAGCTCTATGGATAACTCCTAGGTATATTATTCCTTTTAGCGTTGGCTGATCCATCTTTGTAAGCCAAAGTTTTTTTCTTTGTTTAAAAGGAAAAAAGAAAGCCACAATGAATCATTGAAGAAGGAGGCGAACATACGACAGCCCTGTCCAAAGGCTATTGTTATCTCTATATAATCCCTGTTGATTAGAAGATGATGATGATTAATCAATAGGTGGACGCGTGAGGTTCTTATTCACGCGCATCCACCTTGCGTTTGTTGTATCTCCAGTTGTCTTAAGCTAAGCTTCTGCTGACTTTATTCCTATTTGAGGCAAAAAAAAAAAGAGGAAATTATGTGTCTGACTTTGAGATTAGACTAATTTGGTGTGCTAAATTCAGAAAAACAGGCCAACAAGGATAAATCCTTGGAATATTTTTTCCTCAGCATGAATCTATTAGCTGTCACAATTCAGAAACAGGCACGCAAGGGGGAAAAGGGTACTCACAGTTATTCAGGTTTGCAGTCTTATAGTGCCCAAGCCTGTAAGCACTAGAAACCACAAAGATTTTCTTCCTCCGGTCCAACTGTTGTATCATCAAATGTATGATGGATGCCCTGATTATTCTAAACACAGCTATGTGCTGGATCCCCCAACTTGTATACTAGTTGTATTCTGCCCAGTTATTATACAACAAAGAAATGGTGACACCGAGTCAAAAAGGAAAAGAAATGGTGACAATTCTATTGAATTGCCAGTTGCCACCTGCAACTAAGAAATCTAGACTAAATTTCATATACTAATAGTAGAACTTTTTAGTTGAGCCTTCACCCACCATGCACCAAAAACAACTTCAATCCATTACAACAAGAATATCTTTCTTCTGGAATTCACACAGAAGTTCAAAACTGGCCATAGGGCGAGGTGTATTTCCACGAGCCGGAGAGAAGTAAAGCTCAGGAAGACGAACCAAGCTGCAAACAACTTACAGGTGGCCGTGTCTGCAGCAACTGGTGCTCCCCTGTCTTGAGCCGGAGAGACACCGCCACGCTGCCACTGCAAGGGCACTCCGGTCGTTCCCGCCGATCTCAAGACCACTAAAACTCGCTCTTCCCTGCGCGGACCAATCCGCCGAGGGCAGTCGCCGGGCGATGGAGCCCTGCGACGGCGAGTTCTTGGCCACACAATCTATGGTGGTCGCTAGAGCCTAAAATCGCAAGGTCCAATTAGGCACAACACATTCTGGACCTCCTGATTCTAGATTTTGCTAGGAGTACCGCCCAAAATTGTACAGACAAAAGCTAGGCCCAATCACTTCCGGCCTCCCTGAGGCCCGAAATAACTATCCCAACATGAGAAAAGGCAGGTGGTTTGTTTTGTGCAAAAGAAAAAAAAATCTAGGTGGATGCAATGCAGGGAAGAAGAACTGGAGCGACACGTTGATAGGGAGATCATCTGATTTTTTTTTTTGCGGGTAAGATCATCTGAATATTTGTGTGCATTATGTTTGCAACATGTATGATGGTGACCATGGTAAACACACTGACAATCAGATAGTGGAATAATATTATTAAGCAGTTGGTAGATGGACGCATAGTAAGTCATTGCTTCAATAAAATAAAAATGACAAAATGAAATAAATTTTCAACTGCATCTAAATTATGAATTTTTTTACTATTTTATTTAGTTTTTCGAAATTTATTGCATGGTACATGTATGTTATGTTGTACCGATCAATATGCTTTAGAATTTTAATGCCTTTGAGAGGTGGTCGAACTCGGTTTCTAGTAACACATAATATAAAAAACCGCACAAAATGCCAAAGTATAAATTTAGCATATTTCAGCCGAGTCTATGGTCTATGATGATGGCCAGAATTTGCTAACTCATGCACGAAACCTAACACGTGCTGAATGAGTTCGAACTCAACAACGGCCCTGTGACCTAGGGATGGTGAAACATGCCTTCAAAGGTATCAAACATGTCTAGTTTTCAAGCACACATCCCTTAACACGTTCAGTGGCATGAAACTCGAGTGGAGGATGCAGTGTCATTACTCTGTTCGTGCTCCCTCACTCGGGTATGAGATGTGGATTATATTTCAGACAGATGAATCATCGAATTGGATTATATTTCAGTCTGATGCATGGAGACCACGGGTGGATCTAAAGGTGTTATTGGTGCTCCCCCATGGGGTAACCATAGGCGCTAGGAATTTTTGGCCGTTGGATCGAATCCTAAAACGAAATCTAGACCGTTGGCCGGTGGTAAGACGGATTTACCCAGACATAAGTAAAAACTTGAACTGTTGCATGCACCCGATTTTCTACCCACGGGCGTGTCTCCCTCTGCACAGCTTCGTCTGTTCCCCCTATAAATAGTCTGGGCCCTCGTGTTGGCCTCGTAGTTAATATTTTCGGTGGCCTTTATACAGGTGCTAGTGGTCTAGCAAGGGCAGAGCGGCCAGCACACGACGATTGGTGAAAGCCCTAGCCTTCCACGACTGGCCCAGCCCCACGACTTTCTTCCCCTCCAACCCCCACGCCGCCGCTCCCTCGCCTCCCTCGTTCCTCTCCTTGCCTGCTGCCGCCGCCGCTCTCTCCTTTGGTCGAGCTCAACTCGTCACCATCTCCAGGAGAAGCTTCTGCCGCCACCCGCATTGTCATCGCGCACCTGCAGTCGCAAGGAGGAGCACAGGAGCCGACGGACGCCAGGAGGAGTGAAAGGCCGTCGTGTCTTCACGGTTTTGCTGGTTGCTGATTCCGCTGCCCGCCCGTCGATTCGACGCCACCACGACCGAGGAGGCGTACAGCTGCAGTCAGCAAACAGGCCCCAAGATAAGCGCAGCCCACCGCATGCCGTGTCGTTGCCGGAAGGAGCGGTTGGCGGCCAGTGGGAGCAGCATAACAAGCCGCTCCAACTCGAGCTACCAGGCTGCCGCTGCCCTGCTTCTGCCTCATCTTGGTGTTCAACGGGACGAAGAAGAGCCCAAACCCAACCAGAGGTGACGCCTAGGACCTGAGGTGAGCTCCGTCGACCCCGCGGTGGTGTCATATATCCCTCACGTGGATGCTTGATCAAGTTTTGTAGATCCTACTTATTCTTTCACTAATCTCTCATGCAGGTTGAGATAAACGAGGTATGGCAAATTAGGCCTGCCATGAACCATATTGACACTGTTCTTGTCGAGGGAAGATCCTAAGGAAAATTCTACTACGTGCTCTCTCAGACTCTTTGTCTACATGCCTTTCTAGAAATGTTTATGCTTTTGGGTTGGTTTGGAGCCTAGCAGATCTGGTTTGTGTGGAAGAATGGAAGTACTGGAGAGGTGGTGTACATTTCTTTGCAGAAATTAATTTTTCTTTGTGAGTTCAGACCGTGTAGTACTAATTTGATGGTTTAGATTGGAGGGTTGACTATCACAGGAAATATTTGGTAGGATTTCGTCTAGGACACATGTATGGAACCAACTAATGGTGTGCCTATCATGATGTAAGTTTAAATAGTGTTTGAAGCTAAAACTCATGTCAGTCTGATTTTACTCTTTGGCTATTTTGGTTCAGGTGTATTTGGAGGTAGAAGTTCTTATTGTTTAGTATCTCATGTATTTGAGGTTAGGTGCGCCTCTCCACTGCTGCTGCTCCGCGACCTGTTGTCCTCCTCGACCGCAGAGTTGAAAAGCACGTCTCTCTCACCATTCCCCTCATGCATCTCAGTTTATTTTCAGTCTTGTTTGCGTTCTAGATCATACATGCATGTGGCTCTATGAAGTGGATAATAATGAACTTGATGGGATCTCATGTATTCCTCCATTGGTTTAAGTGATTTATTAGTCTCTGGAACTAAAAGTATGATCCTTATACTTACTATTTTCTTCCACTTCATGGTCGGTTTCCACACGCTTCAGACTCCATCATCTCAACAAAGGTATCTTCGGTGGCCAAATTCACGTAAATGGAGGCACGGTTGCCTCAATCCATTTTTTCCATCATTTTTTCTTGATCTTGCACAAAAAGCCTGTTAAATAAAATGCAATGGCTAAAGAAAGTCAATTTTGCATCTTGCAGGAATTTTTGTAGGTGATGGAAGAGGAGATATACATAGGTAGGAAATCATAAATTATTGTTGCGTCTCTTATTTTGCAGGTTTGTTTCACTCTTGCCTCGTGTGTTGTATTTGATGTATGGTTTTGATTTCTGCATACTTGAATAGATTGCGTTTATTTTCAGTGTTAAGATTTAACCCTGAACAATATGAGTAGTTTCTTCTCATGGTGTTTTAGTGAAAGAACACACATTTCCCCTTCTACAATTTAATGCTTTCTTAAAAGAAAATATCAATGCATCCCTAACATGCTAAAACTGAGAGAAAACAATACACGGAATGCATAATTTACAACCCTATAGTGAACTGGTTGCTATATCTTTTTGTAATTTATAAATATATTCTAAACAAGTGAGCAAAAGGTGCTCGAGGAAATGAATTTTATTTTTGCTTTTCCTCTAGATCTTGCCCTAGGCTAGAGGTCTGTTTCCTACTCCACCTGAAAACTAAAAAGTTCATAAAAAAACCTTGCATTTGGATTTACATGGCCACTAAATGCACTCTTGCTTACTTTCGGGCACAACCATACAAATACGTGTAGTGCTGCTATGTTGAAGCTCTATTTTGGTGATGTCTTGATTTAATCATAGCTGAACAAATATGCTAAAGCTTTATATAATTGAAGATAATGTGGTTTGTTATTTATAGCTTTATATAATTGAATCAGACCTGGTGGCATAAGACTGAACTTGGTATATTTTCCATAACAATCCTGTGTTGTATACTACCTGGGTGAATGTTATTTTAAATTCAGTACGAATAATTATTTGGGCAGTAAGGAACTTGTGTGCTTCATATGTGATTCATGACACAGATTGCTTATTGTTGCACTCACCTAAAATTTAAAGATGGTGCATATTGCTGCATTCACCTAAATTTAAAGATGGTGCATATTGCTGCACTCAACCTAAAAATTTGAAGATGGTGCATATTGCTGCACTCACCTAAAATTATTTGGACAACCGAGGATATTCAGTATGATACATGACACATATTGCTTGTATGCTGATGCCCGCAATCAGAGAATGGATTTTTCTGTATCCCCTGTTGTACGTGTTACTGTTCGGTGTAATGTCGCATCAGATCTTCATCTGTCATTTCTTAATCATTTCCTATTTGTTGTAGATGTAGTTAAGTACATGCCGGACCTTGGGAACCACAACTTGCAGCTGTATTTCTGTATTTCAGGTTAGTGTGCATCATGCTTAACTCCTCATCTCGAAATGCAGTTAAGGTATTGGTGTGTTGCTTAATCTTTCAAAATGGGTCGGTTTTTATGTACTCCGCTGTTGTGATGCTTTCTTCTGTTTATATCTGTTAAGGCATGTGTTCTTGAAGCTAGCAGGGTTAATTCTAGCGGATATTTTTCTATTTGCTGAAAGTGGAAAGGAGTCATATTTGAACCGAAAGTTGGGTTAATTCTGGTCTTCAACATCGACTGCTAGGATAGATCTGCTTAATGATCGTGTACCTCAGAACAACATCATAGTAAAGTTACTCATTTTAGGTGAGTGCAGCAATATGCACCATCTTTAAAAAAATTAGATGTGTTTTAACTTCTCTGACTATACAATATTTCTCCGACCTTTTCAGCATTTGGTTTAATCTTGTGTGATATTCCTCGATTTCTCTCGGTTAGAGTAGGACTGAAAGAAGAGGAATTAAACCACACAATCTTGTGTGTAAAAGGTTGGTAAGTTCTTTCCCACACAATTTGTGCAACAATGACATGGTAGCATAATATCTAAGGTCAAAATTGCATACTCTAACTAATTAAACCATTTCATGTTGACGCTCGTCAGATAAGAATCCTCGGACCACCTAATTTTGAAAATTTAATATTTATGGTTTACTTTTAAGAAATAGATAGACTTTAGTATTTATGCTTTACTTTTGAGGCTTTATTATTTATTCTTTACTTTTGGAGTATGGGGTTTTCTTAACTTCTCTAGGTAATGCACAATATTCAGAATATCTCTCCATTTATATAAGATTGTTCAGTTATTTCCTGTGAAACAGAGAGGGGCGAAGGGTGGTCTGGACTGCAGTCTGTTGTGCTATTTGGATATGATTTCTAAACATTTTTCCTGAAAATTTTAGAAAATTTTAAGGTAAACATTATTCAAGGTGGTGGTGCTCTCTACGGTTTTATACATATGCTATTTGGACTAGAATTATCTATCATGACCGTCTGCTGCGTTTTTCACAAATATCACATCATTTTGCTTGGATTGAGCTACCAGAAGGTCTAGATAGTTGAAGAAAGGGCAAAGGTATACACCAACGGATCCTCCTAGCTCACCTTTGAATCAACGGATGCAAGGTGGGCAGATATCCATATAAAACAAACTCTATTTCGAATGAAGGTGGTCAGTTCCCTAGCAATTGCGGAAGTCCCTTGCCACCTCGTAACATGAAGAGTGCTCTAGATGACTGATATGCCTTGATCTGCCTATCATACCAAGCAGCTATTTGGCCATGCCTTTCTAATAATATATGTGCTTTTCTGTGTGCTTATCTCACTGTAGAATTATATAATTTCCATGTGTGTATATGGTTGCTATTTCCGATTTTGAGAAGTAAAAAGCTTATCAGAGTATGAATACATGGATTGTTCTGGTACTACAATACTGCAGTATCATATTGTTTATAGTAGCTGGATAATCTCACTCTTCAAGCTTGCTGGCTAAGTTTGATATTAGAGAACAAGTAGTCATACTTCTCTTTCATGTTATAGCAATGCAACTTTTTTTTATTTAACATGGTTCCTTCATTGCAGGCTCTAATAGCAGAATTCGTTCTTATAAATTTTGATAAAGGAAGATATGCTATTTTAGAAAGTATTCACCGGTTTGAAGAAAAACTTCCAAAAGCAATGAATTATCAGGTATTCAGTGATCATATTTAAACATGTTTCTAGAATTTCTCTACAGAATATAATGTACCCTCATGGGTCAATTTACTATGAGCAATGGTTTCTTGTTTTCTTATCTTTATATCGGTTCTTCTTCATTAATCTGATGTGGTTGCATTGATGGATGATTTCACCATGCTCCATCCTTTAGCCACTAACTATTTCTTTTTGGGATTTAATTCTTTGCTACGGAACTGTAGTTCACAAATCTAATACCAAACCTTCGTACCATGTTTTCTATGGAGAGGTGGATAAAAATATTTCTATCTACATTTAAGATAAATAATTCAGTAGCTCCGCTGGACTTAATGTGCTGATGGATTTTTTTGCAGGTTTTCTAACATACCCATATCCGCTGCCATCCTATCTGGAGCCCGCCGAGGCAAAATTCACAACCCCTTGGTCTTCCTTGGCATCACCCTTGGCTCACGAAGACCTGGGATGTTCTCGCTATTAGTCACAAAGTTGCACCGTAAATACAACAGACTGAATAGTAGTGAACATCACTCACCTTCTGGCAAAAAAATCACCCCTTTAGCTGCAGATAATCTTCACCGCCATCTGCTAAAATTCTGGCCTAATTTTACTCAGTGCTATGAACCTGTGATGCAGATGCAAGGAAAGAAATGTGTGTGCACCGAGTATGTCAGTGATGAGCCAGCCGGTGGGCACGCGGTCAAGGAAGCTCTCACCATACGGTAGGAAGTTGGTCCTCTGCAGCCGGTTGCTATTTTTGGGATCCATCGTTGAGTCGTCGAATGCCAGCATGGTCCTCCAGCTGACGCAGGAGGAAAATGGGAACGACTGACAGGGAATGCAGCCGGGGTGGCTCCGTTGTGTGGGAAACACATCAGCTGCTCGGAGACGAGTCCCAGAAGGCCTAGCTCCGGCAGGAAACCACGAGCTCGGGGAGACCAATGTGGCAAAGCGGACGGGCCATGGTTGCTCTGCCGAGCTCCATGGATGCCGAGATGGTTGGAGATCCCCTCCGATGGGATCTACTGGATGCCCCTATGCGAGGCATTCAGCTACCTCCGCTGCTGCTCAGGTCGAGCTCACAGCTGCCTTTGCCCAGGTTCAATTCAGGTGATGAATCTCGGTGTAAGCTAGGAAGTAGTGTGCTCACATGCGTTGATTGGTACTGACAGGTGGTGGCAGTATCTTCACGGGAAAGAGAGCATAGGTGGTTCACATGGTCTATGCCAGAAACACTGAGAATGCTTGTGACTCTTGTCGTGTTGCAGTCAATTTTGTCTTGCTGCAAATAATGATTCTAGGATTTAGATACCTTGCTACAGTCAATTTTGTGCAAATTCTTTCAGCCTTTGTATACACATAGCTAGGTTGCGAGTATAGAGTTTCTCAAATAATTTCTTAGATAGCTCAACATTTATAATTTCAACATGAACATGATTAACTACTCATCTATTAATTTTAGCGGCAAACAAATATGAGTATACCGGGATGGTGCGCCAAGGCGCACCCCTGAATCTAGTTTCAGAATATGAACGACCTTGTATGATGCCCATGTGGAGCCCCAAGAAAAATAGCAACGAAAAAAATGGAACATACAAACATCATCAAATTAATGAACATACACTTGCCTAAGTTGGTTCAACACACACAAACACAAGGCTTGATCTTGTAGCAACAAAAAATCTCAGTAATAACTATACATACTTGTCATATTACACAAACCCCAGATTTTTATAAGTGCATATTATATTCTATTTTTTTTTCTAGATATCCATGAAGCTAAATTTATTTATGTGTCGAGCCAGCGAGTTTTCAGATATTCTTCTATGAGATCCTTTGGCAAGAACGACATCTATACCCACGTTTCATACTATCTACGGATATTCAGATCAATATATAAAGTTGTTACTCTTACCCATGTTGTGCATATAGATGCGTGTGTTTCATGTATATGTTCTAATACTAAATTACATGTGGAACACGTGACTAAGATAGCTCTTCTAGAAACATCAATTGCCGCCCTTGATGATGGATTTTAATTAGGAAAAGGCCCGAAGGGCCCGTAAACTGCACTAATTAATAGGCGGGGTATAAAATTACATTAAGGTCCCTAGCAACATCTACAACGCAACTAAACCTAGAATTTGAAGATAAGTCCTTGACATAAGCAACAAGACCCTATAAACATAAATCTAAAAAGCAATCCAGTCCCTGGTCCACTCCGCCGCTGAGAGACCTCCAAGCACCACCAGATCCATCCGCCACCGGGGAACAAGCCACTTAGGCGACGCCAACCATGGATCTCGCGCCGAGGTCGATGGAAATATTCCATATTGTTTCTTGCGCGCATCCTTCGCTGTCATGGCCATGCGGAAGAAGAAGAAGGAGCTCAGACTTTTCCAAGCATGGAGCGGCCTCTGCGGCCAAAGATTGCCGTGTCATCAATGACTTTTCTTGGGAGCTGCACAAACTGCAGTTTCTGTAGGGTGCGGCCGAGCACAACCTCCAACTCCCCGGGGAAGAGCATGTGTGCTCCTCGACCTCCCATCAGCAGTCGTCGCTGAGATTCTTCCCCTCTCCCCCCTTGCCGCCATGACAGGCCAAGAGCGCTAGAAGAAGCAGGGCCTGGATGATGAAGAGGCCAGAGCGCTTATTTAGGAAACCTGCTGTGAGGACCCTAGCCATCGTCTTCCTCCTTGGAAGCCCATCAGTGCAATTCCATAGTACTTGGCCGGCGTCACGCCCAGACGACAGCATAGAGAAGCTCCAAAGCCAGACTTGTTGACGGAGATCCCCGACGCTCTCTTCACCACCTACACCACATCTTGCCATCGGAGGAACGCAGTAGAAACAAAGAGCTCCAGAACCCACCAATCTAGCTGGAGACACCCTGTGCCCTACTCCCACACGCCCATACGGGACATACCTACTACTACTGCCACCTACACTTACTCCGGTGCTTATCCTCATCCATCGTCAGTGGCAACGCTGCCCCGAATAGCTCGGGAACGGCCCGACTTCTCACATATGACTCTCAAAGGGGAGGAGGGTGGAAGGAGAGAGTCTCCGGACCCTCCTCGCTCCAGCTTGATGCCGCATAAAGCAGGTCCCTTTCCTTATGTGCTTGGACCAAGACGAATAACATGTTTGTATGTTTTTATTTTTCTCTATTTAATCTACCTTTTTTACTTTTTTATATTTGTATATATTATTATTTTTCTTTATTGTGTTTGGAATAAGTATATCTTTGTATTTTCGTATACCTTTCATGCTAAATACATGGATATTGTTTCCAAGATACAATGACTAGTTCTTTCAAAAATTATGAACATATGATTTTAGTTACTACTCAACATTTTTTCAAAATAAATGAGTTATTCTTTGGAGTATGCCAACATTTCTATTGATACATACGAACATTTTGAAATTGGTATACACATATTTTTATGTATCACACACATTAAATAAATATTTGTTGACAAACTATTTTTGTTATTCTTTGGAGAATTATACATTAGTAGTAGCATGATTATTTTATTTAATGCACACAGACAAACTTCTAATTTATATGAACAGATTTTAAAATATTGAAACATATATATGTAATTTATGACAATAAAATTATAATTTTCAATACTATGAAACATGCATATTATCATAAGAATAAAAATCATGTGCATCAATAGGCCGCCTAAGTGGCTGGTCCATTAACACTGCGCTTCAGGCGGGCCCTCCCGGATTCACCATACACAGGAGCCCAACAGCGCTGCGATAAGAAGAAGTCTGCACTAAAATCGAATGGAGCCTATTAAGGGAGCATAAGGGAAATGCCTATCTCCCGCCCTTTGGGTGGTTCGTACCGCACAACTGATGTAGGTGCTTATGGTTGGTTGGTCCATTAGCATTGTTTTCTTTTTCTACTTTTTTATTTTCTCCTTTTTTATGTTTTATGTTTTCTTTTTTACTTTAATTTTTTATGATTCTAAAAAATAGATTTTTACAATATGTAGATTTTTTTCAAAAATCTCATATTTGAGAATGTTCATATTTTAAAAACCATTTGGATTTGAAAAATATTCAAATTTGGACATTGTTCAGATTTAAAAAAAGGTTTCAAAATTCTTCACATTTCCAAATAAAAATAGGTTTGAAAATATTCCTATTTTTTGAATATCATATTTTGAATAGCACAAAAAACAGAAAATTAAAGAATATAAAAGATTGTACCTTTTGTTGGGCCACATTCAGAGTGCCCCGTGAAGGAGAGCGCGTGTCCTATTAGTGCCCGCATGAAGCGGGATGCACGTGCTACTGGGAGAAGTAGTACTATTTGTTGGTCCATTTCCATGTATGCTGATGTGGTCTTGATTAGGCTGACCACGGGAGGTTATAGGCCATTGTGACATTTGCTTTCATCCGTTCTAAATTAACATGTGTAGACTTGTTTTTAGGTGTAGGGTATCTACACAAAGTAGGGTCTATTAATTTCGGATGGAGGAGTACATTATTCTTAGAATTGGTTTTTCATCTTGCTAATTGCCATGGAAAGGTTTGTGCCAGTGTGTGATCAAATGTAGACGAAGGAAAAAACAACGTACCACGATGTCACGGATGTGAGATACTGACATGACAAAAAGAAATGAAGTTGACTATGCACGGTGTCACTAGTGACTATTAGAGGTGTATTATGACAAAAAGAAATGAAGTTGACTATGCACGGTGTCACCAGTGACTATTAGAGGTGTATTATGATACGTATACGATTGTAGTCATCACACCCATCTTTGTTCTCATCAACCGTGTTTGACTTTTAAGTAAACTTGGTCCAAAATAACCAAACTTTGGCCAGATCGACCACCATTGATGCTGTTGCACATCTATACGCGCTGCCTAAAGCGACAGATTGCGTATCCATATATACACTAGTATATGCACCTGTGCGTAATTTGCACTGTAGAAACTACAGAGATGAGGGCGGCCTAGCAAATCTCTGTGCCATGTTCCTGAAATCACTTGTTACATGTTATATATACTGTAGTTCGGATTTCGTACGTCTTGCCGACATTACATTTATATATATATATGTCAAGGATGCAATCATATGTAGAGTATAATAAATCGATCCGTAGGAGATATGTGCACGACTCTATAGCTAATTGACATTACCGACCGGCCAGATCAACAGCCAGCCGGCTTAAGTCAATGGTTTTAAGTCAACTTCCCAATTTACTAGTACTTCTATAGTTTCGTCTCTTAGGTCGTCAGATGCGCATTATCAACACCTGAACCTGAACCTTGAAATGATTCACATATACTCGATCAGATTCTTCTCTCTGATTTTCTTCTCATATTTTTTGTGTACAAGGTGGTTCGGTGATGTAGAGACAACAACGCATGAGCGAGCTTCTTGGTTTACATGTTGACATCACTTGGACATATATAAAGCAGATGAAAACTGTACTTTTGGATATGTTTTTTTTTTTGAAATAGGGAACGAAGCTCCGGCCTATACATCAATTGATGTACACGGCCTTCTTTATTACTCATAAATTCGCAACTAATATTCGAAACTATGATTGCAGAGGCCAGGGCTTATCCTCCTTTTTTGAGAGAAAAATGAGCTGGGCATGTACGAATAATATCGGTTTATTTGTCATACAAAACACTTTTGTGTCATGGTTGATACATGAAGAATGTGGCATATATGTAGGCGCCACATGTTGGTCGAACCATTTTGGCCAGTCAAAACCATTTCGAGAAATGAGTTGAACGTACACAATATGCTGCATGTATTGACAGTTCAATGACAAAGTGTATCGATCCGCTTTTAGAACCCATATATGAGATCATTACTTGAGGACCTAACAAACTTTTACGACCATAGCGGGACATTGGTAAATTGAAAGATTAATTTAAAGGTATTATGCAGTACACTTGCTTACTTCATGCATGATGTCATAGCATGCCTGTCTAGGATTGATCACTATAGCTCTGTCTATCTGAATCGAAACCTGCTTGTTCTTGGTTAAAGGGTGCATTTTCTAGGGATTTATTAGTTGTGTTAGTGCACGTACAATGCTTGATAATACCATTTTATTTTAGTCCCGCCATGAATCTAGTTATAACAACAAAACATGATGTATAATGAGTTATTTGTTAGTCTTATCTCTCTAAAAATCAGGCATTCCTAAATACGTGGTAATAGATTGTTGATAAGAGATCATTTCTTAATTAAGTGCAACCTTTTCTTTCCTCCACCTCGGGACTACTATGATTCATAGGGTAGGAAATTTAAAGGAATATGAAATACAAAGGATTGGAATGCCCTACCCAATACGATCCTATGAACATAAGAAATCTCACACATGGTTGTTTGATTGCTGCAAAGGATTTTTACCATGAGATCTGAACCTTGCAAAGTTTTCTACAAAAATGAACTACAGAGTTTCTATGGGAACTAATCTTATAGGATGCAATCCCATGAATCAAACGGCTCGGAGAGGAAAAATTCCACATGGTCCGAATCATATATAAATCCCGAGGGAATCCTGAGAATCATAGGATGCCTTCGTGTTTGTTCAACTTGGCACTCCTAAGATATCACCATTGTACATGCCCTTAATTAAAGCTCCTCAAATACTCTTGAAAAAAATAAAATGCACACTTAATAAAATAGGGAAAATTAGAAGGCTCAAACTTTTTAGTTGTTGGATTAGAAGGCTCGAACTTAACATCTCAACTTTTGCCAAGTCGGTTAATACATGTATCTAGAGTTTCTTAAAGAATTTCTATTACCACGAGTAGTTTTGAGAGTTTTTTACATGTGAGTCTGCATCGTGATTAGATTGGTTTTTCTTTCTCTTCGTCCTTCGCTTGTTGCGACTGAGAGATGACTTAGTGGTTGGCAGCTCATTGCATTTATTTCAAAGTCAATTTATTTTTCTATTTATACTCCATTGTCCATGAATATTTTTATTCCTGAACCGAACCATATGAAAACTAAAATAATATTTGACCAGATTCATTTCTTAGTTAACCAGATTCTCCACGTCCTAAAAAGATCATGCCAGTTCCCTGCGCCTCCAGAAAAAGCATTTGTAATGAAAATGACGGCCTAGCAAATCTCTCGGTTCAATTCAATATTACTAGGTCTGTTGGTTTTCTTATGATTGCCCCTATCGGTTTGACTAACGCAGTTCGGTCTACATGCAAGTTCCACGCTTAACTAGTGAAGTATTTATTCCCCTAACCAAGTCAGAGCGTTGAAATTAAATATATAATCGCCTATCTAAAATAGAAAGATGTTGCTGATTTTCTTGCTTAATAAAAGGTTTAATTTCTCTGAAATTTGTTGCTGTCTAGTTTGGGTTGATGTATCAGCTGCTAGTTTGTACATTTGAGATCTATAAAGAATGGCGCGATTGGTCTCGAATGTTCGTGAACTTTTGGTTTAAATGAAACTCTCCTAAAATGTAAAAACTAAACTAACATTAAACTGGTCTAACATTCATGGGTGATGTACTCGTCGTGTTCTTTTTCCAAAACGGAGGTGATACCACCGGTCTCCGCATCAAAACTGATACGCACATAGCCTTTTTATTTATGATTCAACACTCTTAAAAGGAAAAATAGAGAGATCAACCTGAAACCACCTCACTAACGAAAGCTGTCGCAACACCTACAACTTTGATGTACAATCTTGGTGAAGGGGGTGGTCATGTCAGGGCCATCATCCCGACCTCACATCTACGCACATCATCATAAAACTCGATGCCACACCAGACCGCTCAGCGGCGATCTGAGAGCACAAACTAGTCTAGCAGACTAGCCTGCACGTGCTCAAGAAGTCGCCGCCATCTTCCGCTGATCCATTTTCAGGAGATAGGTGAAAGTAATGAACTTTTGTAGCCTGCCATCGATGCCACGACAACGTCACACCGCGTCACCTCTATGTGTGTCTGTCGCCGAGACCCCGTCGTGCACATAGGTGAGACTACTTGCTTATGTTGATGTGGTAGATGCAATACTTCTCCACCTCTTGCCTCCTCCATCCAACAATTGATCCAAAAACAATACCCTCATGATGGAGAATGACACCAAAGCGCCGCCATCATCAGATCCAGTATATAACCAAATCAAAGTTTTCCCCCGGAGCATCATGAGTGAGTAGACTATGGCTGCAACAATGATGCCTTCAACAAGGTAACAACGCATAGACGCTGCTATCACTTGTCGTGACCGATGGAGCTCAGTTTTCACCGGAAGCCTCGTCTCCCCAACTCCCTGTCAGGCCAGATGTGGGATGAAGGATCCACCACAACCAGCCGGTCAACTAACTCCGGTGGAGGAGGAGGAGGCTAGCACCGCCGTGCCCGGGGTTGATGCCGTCACCAAGAGTGTCACGTACCACCGACGGAGAAGCCTAGATGGAGCAGATGCAGCCACCTTGGCCCAAACCTAGATCAGACTCTGCCAGGACGTCGCCACCTTTCGTCCTCCACCTGCCACCACGATTCGCCAAGCCCAGATGGTCGCCGCCAGTCCGTGACACCGCCGATGACGAGACCAGTGCGGGCGCCGCCACCGCCACGCCACATAGGCGTTTCCCTCCATTGACCTTGATAGCGATTGGATAAGAGGAGGTGGAGTGGGTGTCTATGAGGGGGCGGTCAGGGCCCTCTGGTGCAGACATACGCGTCCACACGGGAGGGTTCATGTAAGCTTTCACCTAAAGTTGGGGGAATATTTAACTTCCCTAGCCCCTACACTAACTAGGGATGCACAAAACCATTAACAATGAATACCAATTTTTTTAATCTTGGTTAAAGACCATACCTAGTACCCATGATAAATGGCACAAGTACTAGGATTTAAACTCAATTATAAATAGGAATCTTGGTCCATCAATAATTAGGATTTAAACTCAGATACTGGCTTTGAACATCCACTCTCCCAACTAGTTGAGCAAGGATCACTTCCTAAAATATTCCTGTCCACATAATATGGTATATTTTATGATGCGTTTTTATACATGATATACTTCGCGTAGCATAATACTTTGATTATAGTTCATGAACTATATATTTTTCTTGTCCTGTCATGGAGACTTTATGTGTTTAATTCATGGACATTTTGATTGGAAAAAATTGTCGAAGTCATCAAACTGAGATGAGGGCACATATGTTCATGCTCTTCCCTCTACTAGGACTATAACAATAAAGTTATGAAATGGAGATGTTTTGCTCCCGAGCTCCAATAATCCATCTACTTTTAAAAATTCGAAAATCAAATATCATAGTTTAAAAAAAACATGAGAAAAAAATCGGATGTAGCCAAGGATGTATCTCACAAACATGCAAAATATAGATTTGAAATACTTTGTATTCTAGGCTACAAAAAATGATAAAAGTGTTGATCTGAATATTCATATTTTCACAACTCTAAAGTTTATAAAACTTTGTCATTTTGTGTAGACCACTAGAGCAGAGCCCCCCCTTTAACTCCGGTTGGGAGGGCCCTCTAACAGCGGTTCCCCAACCGCTGTTGAGGGTTCGGTGTTAGAGGGGGGGGGGGCTTTAACACCGGTTCTTATACGAACCGGTGTTAAAGGGTGGCGCACGTGGGGCTGCCGCAGGCCTCAGCCCCCCCCTTTAACACCGGTTCGTATCTGGAACCGGTGTTAAAGGTTCTTCTGCCGCGGCAGAGATTTAGGCCGTTTTCCTGCCACGGCAGAACTCTGCCGCGGCAGGAAAACGGCATAAATCTCTGCCGCGGCAGACTTCTGCCTCTGCCCCGTTCTGGGCGTATTTCTGCGGGAGGGGGGGGAGCGAGGGGAAATCGATCGGGAGCGGTATACTTATAAATCGTCATCGGTACATACGAGTACATGAATAATTAAGCAACTATTATTATACACAAACATCGTCATCGGCACATACATCGTCATCGTTCATTTTGGTGGATATCTATAGAGTTCTCCGCCAGGCGTGACGACCTCATCAAGTATGAACCCCGCCAATTCCTCTTGAATGGCTCGTATGCGTTCAAATGGTAGGAGTTGGTCCCGCATCCGTTCGATCTGAATATATATGAAGAATGGGCCGTCAATATATATATAAGAATAAAACTCAACACAATTGATGGTAATAAAATAATGTTGTGGACTTTGTTTACTTACTCTAAGTTGTTCTAGTGCGGCTTGGCCTGTCGCACATATCGTGTTGCGAATGAATTCGCAAACATAGTACCCACATAAGTTATTGCCGTGTCCCTGATGCGCGCACTTTACGAGAATAGAGAGTTCAATCAAAATAATAATCAATAAAGCATGATATAATGGAATTGGAAGCTAGCTAGTATTACTTACATTTTGGTCTACAAATTTTAGTTCTTCTGACCATTCACCCACGGTCCTGCCCGTGAACTTTTTCCAAACCCTGTCCGACAAAGAAAATGGATAAAGGAGTGATTAATTACTTATTGTCACGAAAGTTGCCGATCTAGTGCGATAATATGATTGAAATTACCTCTGGAGCATCTCTCTAAAGTCTGCCCATAGCTCTTTTTCTTTTCGTAACGAGTCCATGACAAGGACTTTTCCTGAGTCGGGTTGAATGACTAGCAGAATAAAGTGGAACCTATCGCACGCATAACTCATCATCAGTTACACTTAACATCGAGTAAGCCGAAACAGAATGTGTACAAGAGAGAGGGTAACAGTACTCACGAGAAGTTGTAAGGCAATAGTATTTCCCTTTTGGTTTGTTGTCTCAGTAAAGACTTTAGCAAGTAATCTTCTGTTTGCCCGGGTTTGTCTCTTACCACTTCTTCATGAACTCTATTTGGGTCAACGAACCCAATGTCAAAAGGGCCTCCTTTCATGCATTCCATAACCTTTTTCCTGCATAATAGTATATACATATATGGTGAGCATATATATATACATGCAATTAATGAAGTGAATGAGTTGAGATAAAAATTACAGAAATAGTACTTACACACAATAAAGGCTGATGGCAGATTTGTCGAGTTCCTTCTGATTGAATAGAAAATGCAAGTCTTGAATGTTGAAGTCGATCGCGTCGTCTCCGCACAAGAAAATCTGATCTCTTATATGCGCCGTGATCCATTCTTCTTTTCTCGTCTTGCAGAAATCAAGGTACCACTTGTGCAATTTTCGCATCTTTGTTGGTAGATTCTTGAGCTCCTCTTTCTTGACTAGATTCTTCCCATACTTCCATGGCTGTATGGGGTTGACATCGCATTTGGGCAAGTTGTCTCCCATGACGTTCAAGTATGCAATGTAAGTCATCCCCATCTCATTGGCCTTTCTTTGTAGCTCTGCCTCGTAATCATCTACGGGAGGAGCGTCCCGTTTGTCAAACATTTGGAGCGGGGCGCATGATTGGTTTTCCTGCTCTCCGAGCATGGGAACTATTTTCTGGGGTGCCTCACGACTGCTACTTTCAGTCTCCCTACGGCGCCTTGCATCCGCCTTCAAAATCTGTCGCTCGTAGTCCGGCACAAGTGGGGTTTCAGGTTTCAAAAGATTTTTGTAAAACTTCTCCACCACCGCCGGATCTATTTTCTCCTTTGGCTCGGCCCGTCTAGGTGCAAAGAATTTCTTGACCTGTTCTCCCGAGATCCTATTGGTCTCCTCGTCGCTGCGATTCCACGGTAAAACCGGCAATGGCTTGGCGGAAGGCTGCGGGACGTAGTTTTTTGAACTCTTTGGCGTACGGTTTCCTGCGGATTTCTTTGTGGCAGTGCTACTGATGCTCCTCGTGGCAGTGCTCTTCCGCTTACGCTGAGGAGATGGCTGAAGCACCGGAGATGGCTGACGGGCCGGAGATGGCTGACGGGCCGGAGATGGCTGCCGCGCAGGAGATGGCTGACGGGCCGGAGATGGATGCCGCGCAGGAGATAGCTGAAGCGGCTCAGACTGCTGACGCTGCGGAGACGGCGAGGGTGCCAGTGACCTCCAATTTGGAAGCATAATGTGTTCCTTCTTCCAAAGAATGGTTGTTTTCACTGCAAATTTGAGTTGAGTTTCCCCTTCACCTGTAGCATGGTCAAGCTGTGCTTCCTCATATTCCTTCACAACCTCATCCACCCCGACAATAGCATAGCCATCTGGAATCGGTCGGCAGTGGTAAGTTCCACCAGCTACAGGAGGTAAGGCATAGCCGACAACCACCTTAATGGATAAGCCCATTAATCTCACATGCAGCTCAGCGTGTTCGCTCTCCGTGATCTCATCAACGAGGTATCGAGGACCCGTCATTTCAAGCGTTGGCTGCACGTTCTCCGTGGAAGCCACACTGCTTTTCCGCGCAGAGTCTGGGCCGCGGGCAGCTTCCAATGCAGGCTCTTCATGCCGCTGAGATGGGCCGGTAGCTTGATGGCTCTGTTGTGCATTCACTTGCGTCTGCAGCGCCGCAAGTGCATGTTCTATCTGTGTCATCCGCTCTGTACACTCTTTTTCTTTTCTGCCGCGCCATCTGTAAGAGTCGCTCCAGTCGGCAAACCCATCCTTCCACGTCATACCCCCTGTGCCTCGTGCATGTCCAGGGTGTTCTTTTTTACCGATGGCGCGTGTGAGCTGGTCATTCTCTCTGTCGGGATGGAAGGTCCTGGCGGATGTTTCCTCGTATGCCGTGATGAGTTCAGTGACGGGTTTGGCAAGGATGGTTGGGAAGATACACAATCCTGTTTCTGGGTCCAACCTTGCCCCGATTCCGTAGAACCAAGTCTTTGCACGTAGGTCCCACCCATCTGTCTGGGGTGTGATCCCTCTCTCGCGCAGGGCCCTCTCAGCTTCCTCCCACTTAGGCCTCTGAGATATGTAGCCACTTGACCCCGTCCTCTGGTGATATTCCTTCTTCAGGGCATTAAGCGTATTGGTTTCTGACCTCTTTTTAGCTATAGCACTTTTTTTATATGTCTCAAATTCGGGCCAGTGAGGTCTTATCTTCGCATAATATGCGTCTTCGAAATTTGGAGTCTCGCCAGCTTTGACAAATTTGTTCAATTTTGTCTTCCAGTTGCGGAAAGCCTCAGCCATCTTCTTTAGAGTCCACTCTTTGACCTTTTTCTTTATAACTGGGTTGTTTTCATCCTCCTCTGGCGGAAGGGTGAAATTTACCAACAACGAATTCCAAAGCGTTTCTTTGGATCTGTCATCGACAAAGGTACCGTCGCCCTTCTTTGGCTTATTCCAATTTTCAATTATGATTGGGATTTGGTCCCTAACAAGAACACCAGCCTGACGTATAAATTTGTCTGCGGCCTTCTTGGGCTCCATCGGCCTGCCATCAACACGGACTGCTTCGATCGTGAACTTTGCACGATCTTTCAACCGCTGGCTCGCGCCTCTCTTGCTCTTTTTCGTAGAAGAAGATGGTTGCTGGCTGGTCGATCCAGAGGGCTAAAAGAAGAAAGAAGCGTTAATTAATACATGTAGAAGAAGATTGTTGGTGGAAGTCAGCTGAGGCTTAATCAATGCATATACCTCGCCGGACTTTGTAACCATTAATAAAACCAGACTTTGTTGGTGCTAGCGGCGGGCTCGTCGGGCGGCGGGCGGCGGGCGGCGTCGGCGTTTAGGCGTGGCCTATGAGCTCCGAAGAGACGGCGGCGAGACGCTCCTGCACGGGGAAGAGAGCGAGGTGGTCAGTTAGGGTTTAGGCGTGGCCTATTATAATATCTTTGCTATAAGCTATTTTATTTTTACTCCACATGCTTCTAATTCACATGTGCAAGGATTAAGGCCTAGATCGTCGGAGTCGATGTCACTACGTTCATCTCGCCCATCTTTGGCACCCTGGAATCGTTCCGAGGGTCAATTGGCGATTATTTATTTTCATCCCAAGACTATGTAAATGAAATGGATTGGCCAAACAAAAAAATACTATACAGAAATAGACAAATACTCCATATTTCTCGAATTTTTTGTGTAGGCGATCATCAGCTACATTGTACAATCACTAGCAAGGAAATAACAAAGTTTCAGAGCTCCACTACCAGTGTGGAGCTAGCTAACTTTAGTAGATTCCTTTCACCTGCGAAAATATATGCTTATATTTTGAAGATGAAATTTGCAAACATAAAAAATGAAACTTGCAAAAGGCTATCTGTTTCACATGGCCACACCTGCAAAAATGAGTATCTAGGAAACTTCTAAACTAGGCAGTGTGTGTCGATATGTCTATGTGCAGGAAGAAGGATGGGTGGTGTGCAGGGCGTTCAAGAAGAGGACGGCGTATCCGAACCGGGGCATGGTGGAGAGGTGGGACGCCAACTACTCCTACCACGAGGGCAACGCCATGGGCGGCGGTGCGGCGTTCGCCAACCCTAACGCGGCAGCACAGATGGGCAGGAGCGCGCGCTTCAAGGAGGAGGCGGAGCATATGGACGGCCTCCTGCGGTACACCTCGAACCACTTTGTTGAGCTGCCGCAGCTCGAGAGCCCGTCCGCGCCGCTCCCGCGGAAGAATTCCTCGGCCGAGCTGGAGGACGAAGAAGACGCCGTGGACGCTGGCCGCAGGCGGCGGCCAGGCAAGACCGCGCGTGTCGACAATGCGGCCACCACGGACTGGAGGGCGCTGGAAAAATTCGTCGCGTCGCAGCCGGGGGAGGGCCGGCCGGGCGCGGCCGGAGCAGGCGCCGAACGAAGGAGGGGAAGGATGCGGGGAAGAGAGGGTCGGGGGCGGCGAACCTCGAGCTCCGAGCGGCGGCGGCGAGACGGCGGGTCGGGGGCGGCGAGACGGCGGGTCGGGCTCTGAAGCGGCGGCGGCGAGACGGCGGGTCGGGGGGCGGCGCTTCTATCGATCGATCTGGCTCAGTGGGGGAAGAAAGGAAGGGGAGGAAGGTGAAATAAATACACCCCCCCTTTAACACCGGTTCGTGGCTGGAACCGGTGTTAAAGGGGGGGGGGCGTTTCCCGCGCGCATTTATTACCCCCCCCCCTTTAACACCGGTTCGTGGCAGGAACCGGTATTAAAGGGGGGGATTTCGTTTTCGCGCGTATTTATTACACACCCCCCCTTTAACACCGGTTCCAGCCACGAACCGGTGTTAAAGGGGGGGTGTGGGTGCGCGCGGGAAACGAAATAAATGCCCCCCCCTTTAACACCGGTTCCTGTCTGGAACCGGTGTTAAAGGGGGGGCATTTATTTCATGCATTAAAGGGGCTTTTTTAATTCAAAAAATATGATATGAATTTAGAAAATTCATATCTTTTTCATTTCAACTCAGAAAAATATGAATAATATATCATAATTTTCAGAAAAATAATATCTATCCATTCATGTAAATCATTTTATATTTACTTTACATGAAATTTTTTAAAATAATTAAAACACTTATTTCATGCATTAAAGGGGTCATATCTTTTTATTTCAACTCAGAAAAATATGAATAATATATCATAATTTTCAGAAAAATAATATCTATCCATTCATGTAAATGATTTTTATTAGATCAAATCATATTTTAATGCCGCATCTTTTGTATTAACATTTTTGAATTGATTGGATATTTAAATCTCGCATCTTTTGTATACACTTGAATCTCACCAAGCCTCTCTCAACTTGCATTGTTTTTTGATCAATGTGTTGGTGGTTTTTTGAATTAGCCATTTGGTGGTTGCTTCACAAAACCGTCCGTTTTTTATGCTCGGAAAATGGAAAATGCCTTTTTGGAACAATCGGCCGAACTGGAACTGAAAATTAAGATACATAAAAGAACTGAAAATTAAGATACATGGCCAGATTAAGTAACAATCGGCCGAACTTGTTTCGGAATGTTGGAGTGATTCAGTCATGCTCCTGCCTACACCTGTAATACTCGCCACTGTAGTCGTCGTACTCGCCGCCGCCGTCATCGCTGTCGTCGTCGGGGTCGCCGTAATTGAACCTCTGGAGAGTACGCGTGGGCTGGACTTGAGGGTAGCACGTGGGCTGGACTTGAGGGTAGCGCAGACGGGGGTTAGAGTCGGCGGCAGTGTCATAGGCCATGACGCTCTGGAGAGTCCGACCGCGCCACCATAGCCGACGGCCGGCCTCGTTGAAGTTAGGAGGAGGTGGGCCGTCCTCCTCGTGCCTGGCGAGCGCCCTCTCATGCCGATCCACGAAGAAGGCTTCCCAAGTAGGGAAATAGTCGGGATGCCATCTGGGATTCCTCCGCTGCTCCGGCGTGAGCTCGAAGTAGTAGTGGTTCGTGATGGCCATCCTGCACGCCACACCTAGAGGGACAGGAGGAACCGTCACGCCTCCGACGCTCAGCATCCAGCCGACGGGGACACAGTAGCCCGGCGGGCAGGGGTAGTTCGAGGCGCAAAGCGCCTCCGCCTTCCTGGGGGTTAGTGCTACGGTGGAAGCCATGGGAAAGAGTGATGAGGTTGCAGATATGAGTCTAGAGATGTGCAATGACAATGGAGGCCAACCCCCTACATATATATATAGTGAACTAGCGGGAAGAACTGGCGGGAAGAAAAATGGCGGGAAGAAAAATGGCGGGAAGAAAAATGGCGGGAAGAAAAATGGCGGGAAAAAATGGCGGGATGAACCTTTAGTCCCGGTTGGAGACTCCAACCGGGACTAAAGATGAACCTTTAGTCCAGCACATAACATCGGTCATTTGGACCGAAAGCCATGAAACCTCGAACATGATAGGTCATTTTGTGAAGGTTTTTTCGAAACATGATCAATATACCAAGTCTGGTATTTTTCCTTTCAACTATGTAACAAAATATGACACCACGCGAAGGATTTTCATTATTCGGATTTTTTTTGAATTTATTATACCCGTTTTGAATTATCTGAATTTCTAACTATGGTCGAACCGGTGTGCATGAAGATAGGGGACGAGCATCGTTAGAACTTGCATTGGACCTCTGAAGAAACCACATATTGCGAGTCTAAAAATGATTTTTTCAAAAAATCACGGGCGATAGATCATGTACCTGTAGTACAAACCGGACCCACTTCCTACCGATTCGGCAGACATTTGTCCTTTTTACCCGGGATGGACGAAAAGGTTTGAGATGTACCGGTTGGGAGATAGTACATGTAAGGTGGTCTAGTATTTTAGGAAAATGGGACGGTAGCATTCTGAAACGGCATTTTGGTGGTTACTTCACAAAAAGACCCGTTTTTTGCGCTCGGAAAATGGAAAAGGTCTTTTCCGTGCGACAAAAAGGAAAACTTCCTCCTGCAACATTGTTCTCCATACCAATGTCCACACACATGCATAATATGGGCACAACATCACAAACTATGCCGTGATCCAGCACATAACATCGGTCATTTGGACCAAAAGCCATGAAACCTCGAACATGATAGGTCATTTTGTGAAGGTTTTTTCGAAACATGATCAATATACCAAGTCTGGTATTTTTCTTTCAACTATGTAACAAAATATGACCTCACGCGAAGGATTTTCATTATTTGGATTTTTTTTAATTTATTATGCCCGTTTTGAATTATCTGAATTTCTAACTATGGTCGAACCGGTGTGCATGAAGATAGGGGACGAGCATCGTTAGAACTTGCATTGGATCTCTGAAGAAACCACATATTGCGAGTCTAAAATGATTTTTTCAAAAAATCACGGGCGATAGATCATGTACCTGTAGTACAAACCGGACCCACTTCCTGCCGATTCGGCAGACATTTGTCCTTTTTACCCGGGATGGACGAAAAGGTTTGAGATGTACCGGTTGGGAGATAGTACATGTAAAGTGGTCTAGTATTTTAGGAAAATGGGATGGTAGCATTCTGAAACGGCATTTTGGTGGTTACTTCACAAAAAGACCCGTTTTTTGCGCTCGGAAAATGGAAAAGGTCTTTTCCGTGCGACAAAAAGGAAAACTTCCTCCTGCAACATTGTTCTCCATACCAATGTCCACACACATGCATAATATGGGCCCAACATCACAAACTATGCTGTGATCCAGCACATAACATCGGTCATTTGGACCGAAAGCCATGAAACCTCGAACATGATAGGTCATTTTGTGAAGGTTTTTTCGAAACATGATCAATATACCAAGTCTGGTATTTTTCCTTTCAACTATGTAACAAAATATGACACCACGCGAAGGATTTTCATTGTTCGGATTTTTTTTGAATTTATTATACCCTTTTTGAATTATCTGAATTTCTAACTATGGTCGAACCGGTGTGCATGAAGATAGGGGACGAGCATCGTTAGAACTTGCATTGGACCTCTGAAGAAACCACATATTGCGAGTCTAAAAATGATTTTTTCAAAAAATCACGGGCGATAGATCATGTACCTGTAGTACAAACCGGACCCACTTCCTGCCGATTCGGCAGACATTTGTCCTTTTTACCCGGGATGGACGAAAAGGTTTGAGATGTACCGGTTGAGAGATAGTACATGTAAGGTGGTCTAGTATTTTAGGAAAATGGGATGGTAGCATTCTGAAACGGCATTTTGGTGGTTACTTCACAAAAAGACCCGTTTTTTGCGCTCGGAAAATGGAAAAGGTCTTTTCCGTGCGACAAAAAGGAAAACTTCCTCCTGCAACATTGTTCTCCATACCAATGTCCACACACATGCATAATATGGGCCCAACATCACAAACTATGCTGTGATCCAGCACATAACATCGGTCATTTGGACCGAAAGCCATGAAACCTCGAACATGATAGGTCATTTTGTGAAGGTTTTTTCGAAACATGATCAATATACCAAGTCTGGTATTTTTCCTTTCAACTATGTAACAAAATATGACACCACGCGAAGGATTTTCATTGTTCGGATTTTTTTTGAATTTATTATACCCGTTTTGAATTATCTGAATTTCTAACTATGGTCGAACCGGTGTGCATGAAGATAGGGGACGAGCATCGTTAGAACTTGCATTGGACCTCTGAAGAAACCACATATTGCGAGTCTAAAAATGATTTTTTCAAAAAATCACGGGCGATAGATCATGTACCTGTAGTACAAACCGGACCCACTTCCTACCGATTCGGCAGACATTTGTCCTTTTTACCCGGGATGGACGAAAAGGTTTGAGATGTACCGGTTGGGAGATAGTACATGTAAGGTGGTCTAGTATTTTAGGAAAATGGGACGGTAGCATTCTGAAACGGCATTTTGGTGGTTACTTCACAAAAAGACCCGTTTTTTGCGCTCGGAAAATGGAAAAGGTCTTTTCCGTGCGACAAAAAGGAAAACTTCCTCCTGCAACATTGTTCTCCATACCAATGTCCACACACATGCATAATATGGGCACAACATCACAAACTATGCCATGATCCAGCATATAACATCGGTCATTTGGACCAAAAGTCATGAAACCTCGAACATGATAGGTCATTTTGTGAAGGTTTTTTCGAAACATGATCAATATACCAAGTCTGGTATTTTTCCTTTCAACTATGTAACAAAATATGACACCACGCGAAGGATTTTCATTGTTCGGATTTTTTTTAATTTATTATGCCCGTTTTGAATTATCTGAATTTCTAACTATGGTCGAACTGGTGTGCATGAAGATAGGGGACGAGCATCGTTAGAACTTGCATTGGATCTCTGAAGAAACCACATATTGCGAGTCTAAAAATGATTTTTTCAAAAAATCATGGGCGATAGATCATGTACCTGTAGTACAAACCGGACCCACTTCCTGCCGATTCGGCAGACATTTGTCCTTTTTACCCGGGATGGACGAAAAGGTTTGAGATGTACCGGTTGAGAGATAGTACATGTAAGGTGGTCTAGTATTTTAGGAAAATGGGACGGTAGCATTCTGAAACGGCATTTTGGTGGTTACTTCACAAAAAGACCGTTTTTTGCGCTCGGAAAATGGAAAAGGTCTTTTCCGTGGGACAAAAAGGAAAACTTCCTCCTGCAACATTGTTCTCCATACCAATATCCACACACATGCATAATATGGGCACAACATCACAAACTATGCCGTGATCCAGCACATAACATCGGTCATTTGGACCGAAAGCCATGAAACCTCGAACATGATAGGTCATTTTGTGAAGGTTTTTTCGAAACATGATCAATATACCAAGTCTGGTATTTTTCCTTTCAACTATGTAACAAAATATGACACCACGCGAAGGATTGTTATTGTTCGGATTTTTTTTTAATTTATTATGCCCGTTTTGAATTATCTGAATTTCTAACTATGGTCGAACCGGTGTGCATGAAGATAGGGGACGAGCATCGTTAGAACTTGCATTGGATCTCTGAAGAAACCACATATTGCGAGTCTAAAAATGATTTTTTCAAAAAATCACGGGCGATAGATCATGTACCTGTAGTACAAACCGGACCCACTTCCTGCCGATTCGGCAGACATTTGTCCTTTTTACCCGGGATGGACGAAAAGGTTTGAGATGTACCGGTTGGGAGATAGTACATGTAAGGTGGTCTAGTATTTTAGGAAAATGGGACGGTAGCATTCTGAAACGGCATTTTGGTGGTTACTTCACAAAAAGACCCGTTTTTTGCGCTCGGAAAATGGAAAAGGTCTTTTCCGTGCGACAAAAAGGAAAACTTCCTCCTGCAACATTGTTCTCCATACCAATGTCCACACACATGCATAATATGGGCCCAACATCACAAACTATGCCGTGATCCAGCACATAACATCGGTCATTTGGACCGAAAGCCATGAAACCTCGAACATGATAGGTCATTTTGTGAAGGTTTTTTCGAAACATGATCAATATACCAAGTCTGGTATTTTTCCTTTCAACTATGTAACAAAATATGACACCACGCGAAGGATTTTCATTGTTCGGATTTTTTTTGAATTTATTATACCCGTTTTGAATTATCTGAATTTCTAACTATGGTCGAACCGGTGTGCATGAAGATAGGGGACGAGCATCGTTAGAACATGCATTGGACCTCTGAAAAAACCACATATTGCGAGTCTAAAAATGATTTTTTCAAAAAATCACGGGCGATAGATCATGTACCTGTAGTACAAACCGGACCCACTTCCTACCGATTCGGCAGACATTTGTCCTTTTTACCCGGGATGGACGAAAAAGTTTGAGATGTACCGGTTGGGAGATAGTACATGTAAGGTGGTCTAGTATTTTAGGAAAATGGGACGGTAGCATTCTGAAACGGCATTTTGGTGGTTACTTCACAAAAAGACCCGTTTTTTGCGCTCGGAAAATGGAAAAGGTCTTTTCCGTGCGACAAAAAGGAAAACTTCCTCCTGCAACATTGTTCTCCATACCAATGTCCACACACATGCATAATATGGGCCCAACATCACAAACTATGCCGTGATCCAGCACATAACATCGGTCATTTGGACCGAAAGCCATGAAACCTCGAACATGATAGGTCATTTTGTGAAGGTTTTTTCGAAACATGATCAATATACCAAGTCTGGTATTTTTCCTTTCAACTATGTAACAAAATATGACACCACGCGAAGGATTTTCATTGTTCGGATTTTTTTTGAATTTATTATACCCGTTTTGAATTATCTGAATTTCTAACTATGGTCGAACCGGTGTGCATGAAGATAGGGGACGAGCATCGTTAGAACATGCATTGGACCTCTGAAAAAACCACATATTGCGAGTCTAAAAATGATTTTTTCAAAAAATCACGGGCGATAGATCATGTACCTGTAGTACAAACCGGACCCACTTCCTACCGATTCGGCAGACATTTGTCCTTTTTACCCGGGATGGACGAAAAAGTTTGAGATGTACCGGTTGGGAGATAGTACATGTAAGGTGGTCTAGTATTTTAGGAAAATGGGACGGTAGCATTCTGAAACGGCATTTTGGTGGTTACTTCACAAAAAGACCCGTTTTTTGCGCTCGGAAAATGGAAAAGGTCTTTTCCGTGCGACAAAAAGGAAAACTTCCTCCTGCAACATTGTTCTCCATACCAATGTCCACACACATGCATAATATGGGCACAACATCACAAACTATGCCGTGATCCAGCACATAACATCGGTCATTTGGACCGAAAGCCATGAAACCTCGAACATGATAGGTCATTTTGTGAAGGTTTTTTCGAAACATGATCAATATACCAAGTCTGGTATTTTTCCTTTCAACTATGTAACAAAATATGACACCACGCGAAGGATTTTCATTGTTCGGATTTTTTTTAATTTATTATACCCGTTTTGAATTATCTGAATTTCTAACTATGGTCGAACCGGTGTGCATGAAGATAGGGGACGAGCATCGTTAGAACTTGCATTGGATCTCTGAAGAAACCACATATTGCGAGTCTAAAAATGATTTTTTCAAAAAATCACGGGCGATAGATCATGTACCTGTAGTACAAACCGGACCCACTTCCTGCCGATTCGGCAGACATTTGTCCTTTTTACCCGGGATGGACGAAAAGGTTTGAGATGTACCGGTTGGGAGATAGTATATGTAAGGGTTCATCTTTAGTGCCGGTTGGAGAAACCAACCGCGACTGAAGGGATTGCGTCAGAGTGGGGTGAGTGTCGACATTATGTTGTGCGGCTTGTACCTTGTCCCGGATGGTGTCACCAACCGGGACTAAAGATGAACCTTTAGTCCCGGTTGGTGACACCAACCGGGACTAAAGATGAGTCAATACTAATAATAGGGGTGAGTGTCGACATTATGTCATGAGTGTCGACATTATGCCGAGCTGCTTGTACTATAAATAGGCATCCTTGTGAGTCCAGTCCTCCAGCCAGTTTGAGGCATCTCCAAGATGGTTTTCGAGAGAAGGGACACCACTGCGGCCAGTTTCAGGGAGATGCCGACGGAGCCCAGTCCTCCGGCATCTCCTAGAAACTGGTCATAGAGGCACTCCCTAATATGTGAAATTAGTTAGCTCTGAGGCGTATTGATCTAGTTAGAGAAGTTACAAGCTGCAAGATGGTTTTCGAGAGTAGGGACACCACTGCGGCCAGTTTCAGGGAGATGCCGACGAAGCCCAGTCCTCCGGCATCTCCTAGAAACTGGTCATAGAGGCACTCCCTAATATGTGAATTTAGTTAGCTCTGAGGCGTATTGATCTAGTTAGAGAAGTTACAAGCTGCAAGATGGTTTTCGAGAGTAGGGACACCACTGCGGCCAGTTTCAGGGAGATGCCGACGGAGCCCAGTCCTCCGGCATCTCCTAGAAACTGGTCATAGAGGCACTCCCTAATATGTGAAATTAGTTAGCTCTGAGGCGTATTGATCTAGTTAGAGAAGTTACAAGCTGCAAGATGGTTTTCGAGAGCAGGGACACCACTGCGGCCAGTTTCAGGGAGATGCCGACGGAGCCCAGTCCTCCGGCATCTCCTAGAAACTGGTCATAGAGACACTCCCTAATATGTGAAATTAGTTAGCTCCGAGGCGTATTGATCTAGTTAGAGAAGTTACAAGCTGCAAGATGGTTTTCGAGAGCAGGGACACCACTGCGGCCAGTTTCAGGGAGATGCCGACGGAGATGCCGACGGAGCTTATTTTGAGCTCTCGGGCATTTCACCGAACACCTCTAGTGCATATAAAAAAAACACAAACTAGCACTCTTCACACCCTCTTGCTAGGCTCCAAAATGTGAAAGAATGGAAGAGTGGGGTGTGTGTGGGCTGGGGTGGTGTCTTATATAGCCCCCCCTTTAACACCGGTGTTAAAGGGGGGGGGGGGGCTTTCGCGGGTCAAATGACCAATGTTATGACCAATGTTAATACAAAATATGCGGCATTAAAATATGATTTGATCTAATAAAAATCATTTTTTAGATGCTTAATATTTCTTATGTTCAAAGTTTTAGGATTTAACAATTTATTTTTGTTTGAATCGAATAATCAAAATTTATATGTAAGTGCTTTAATTATTTGAAAATTTTCATGTAAAGTGAATATAAAATGATTTACATTAATGGATAGAAATTATTTTTATGAAAATTATGATATATTATTCATATTTTTCTGAGTTGAAATGAAAAAGATATGAATTTTCTAAATTCATATCATATTTTTTGAATTAAAAATGCCCCTTTAATGCATGAAATAAATGCCCCACCTTTAACACCGGTTCCAGACAGGAACCGGTGTTAAAGGGTGGGGAATTAATTCGTTTCCCGCGCGCACCACCCAGCCCCCTTTAACACCGGTTCCAGCCACGAACCGGTGTTAAAGGGGGCTCCTTTAATGCCGCAAGGGCCACGCTGGTACGGCCCCCCCTTTAACACCGGTTCGTAGAAGAACCGGTGTTAAAATCCCTTTTCGGGATCAACAAAAGACCTCGTTTTCACTAGTGGACGACAATGCAAATAATTTCGAGTTGTGATTTCACATGCTTGTACGATACAACATTGACTATGTTTAAAATTGTTTTCAGTTTTTTTCTAAAACTTGTAATATTTTTTTTTTAAATGAAGGGAGTACTAGTGTTAGGAGTGGAAGTCACTTTCCGTGAGGTTACTATATACTACTATGGTAAACATGTTAGTTCGCTTGTACAACAGAACAACTAACTGAGGCATGGTGTCGTTTATGCTTATGCTCTTCAATCTACTAGGACTTGCACGCATTGGGGAAGTCATCACCGATTGGCTGGTGGTTACTTACACCGTGCTCCTTGCTGGTGGGGCCGAAACTGTCGGCAGGTCCTGAAAAATCCTTCTAGTAATATAGCCCTAGCATTGTTGCCTCTGAGTAGCCCTAGCTACCGGGAAGCACACATCGCGTACCAACACATATATATTATATATGCATTTTAGACACATATTAGACACACATATCGTAAAGAAAATGCAAGTTTCATTAACTCCGAGCAAGTATCTCTAGGACAATATGTATTATGAGATGAACCATGATACCAAAGAATTATGGAGGAAAATATATTTCCAATTCACATATTATGATGATATTCTCATACTTTAGTTTCATGGAACGACCAATGTGATTGACTTCTGTGTGATCATGTTAAACACGTGCGTAAGTTTGGTAATAGTTTTGTGGACTCCTGGCTCACGAAGACATATGATTGCAATAGGTAGGATATGTATGATCATTAACTGAAATCATGATGCCTCGTGCTAATTAGTTTGTGAGCCTTCACAACATTATTTTATGTTTGCCGAGCTGCAAGAACACACTTTGACACCAAACGGATGTTAGATGTATATATATGTATATTGTATTTCCCCCATATGTTAGGGGGCTTCCTGCATATTTGCCTTGTACATGTACTATATATTGTGGCCTTTGGCCCCAGAGGAATACAAGTTGCTTATTCCTAACATGGTATCAGAGCCACGTTAGTCTCCTCCTACTCGCAACTTCGTCGCTGCAGCCGCCACCGTCCCTGTCGCCAACGGCCTTGCCGTTGTTGTCGCCGCCGACGGTCGCCGCTTGTCTGGGTGCCCTCTAGATCGGTCGAGTTCATCACGAGCTCGGTTTCCGATTTTCTTCTGATCCAGATTCAACTCGATTAACTCCTTGCGTGCGGGTCATCTTCTCGCCCGAACGACCCCCGTACGCCACTTCCTCGCTTCGATCGCGCAGTCACGCGCCCTCGCCTCGGTCCACGCGCGGCTGCGCGCTCCAGATCAACGGGCCCGTCAGGCTGACCCGCGTGCTCCAGATCGGCGCGCTCCAGAAGGATCCCGCCCACGCGCGTGTACTACCGACGACTCCCGCCCACCTCGGTCCACGCGCGGTCACGCGCCCGCCCTCACCTCGGTCTCCCGCCCGCCTCGGTCCACGTGCGGTTGTGTGCTCCAGATCGACGGACCGCCCTCGCCTCGGTCTCCAGCCCGCCTCGGTCCACGTGCGGCTGTGTGCTCCAGCTCGACGGACGCCCCGTCCTCCCGCCTGATGCCCTGTACTGCAGCCTGCTGCTGCTCCCTTGGCGTACTCCTGACGCCAGCTCCTGCTGACCGGTTGTTCTCTTCCGCCGGCCGGTTTTCGTCCTCTTGCGTCAGAATCAGCTAGGTCTTGATCTAGATCTGGTAAAAAAAAGTCTTCTTCATCGGGATATGTTGCGATTCCTCGCTGTCCGGTGGTCTTTGATGGCGCGAACTATCCTGATTTCGCTGCCTTTATGCGCGTTCACATGCGCGGTCTTCGTCTTTGGGGTGTGCTTTCCGGCGAGGTCTCCTGTCCGCCGTGTCCCCCTGCACCTGTGGCTCCTCTTCCGCTGACGCCGATTGTTCTCGGTGCTGATGCTTCCCAGGAGGCCAAGGATGCTGCTCAGAGTGCTGATGATAGTGCTGTTGCTGCTTATGACCTGAAGTTTAAGCAGTACTCTTCTGATCTCGAGGCCTATCGACACGCTCTGACCGCTTACACTCAGTGGGTTGATGAGGATGCTCGTGCTGCTGCTGTTCTCACCTCCAGTGTTCTGCCCCAGTATGCTGCTGAGTTTATGAGTCTTCCTACTGTTGCCGCTCAGTGGGCCCATCTTCGTCAGCGCTATCAGCCGTCTGGTGATGCTCTTTACCTGTCCGTGGTTCGCCAGGAGCATGCTCTTCAGCAGGGTGATTCTACTATTGATGAGTTCTATACTCAGAGTGCTGCTATATGGCGTCAGCTTGACTCTCTTCGTACTGCTGTTTGTGGCACCTGCTCGTGTTGCCAGATTGTGCGCTCGGATTTGGAGTTTCACCGCATCTATGAGTTTCTGTCTCGGCTCCGCCAAGAGTTTGAGCCCCGGCGTGCTCAGCTGAATGCTCGTGGCCGTGTTCCGCTCTCTGAGGTGTTACCGAGCTTCGGGCTGAGGAGACTCGTCTTCGTGGTGCTGGTCTTCTTGCGACTCCATCTGTGCTTGCTACTCGTGGTCCTCCTATGTCGTCTGTTTCTTCGACTCAACCGCGGTCCTCTGTGCCACCGCCGATCCTACCCACTCCTCCAGGTCAGGGTCAGAGTCAGCCCCAGCAGTTTCAGGGCCAGAGTCAGCCCCAGCAGTTTCAGGGTCAGAGTCCACACCAGCAGTTTCAGGGCCAGAGTCAGCACCCGCAGGCTCGTGGTCAGGGTCGCCGTGGATCTCTTCGTCACTGCTCTTACTGTAACAAGGATGGCCACACTTGGGCCACCTGTTACACACGGGATCCCAGTCTACGTCAGCAGCACCAGGCTCGTGGGCAGTCGGCTCCTTCTGGATCTTCAGCAGTTGCTCTCTCCAACCAGGACATTATCAGGAGTCTTCGCGGTCTGCTTGCTGCTACAGGCTCTTCTTCGACAGGCACTGCTGGTTCTGTGACTGATTCTTCCGGCCCTGTGCGACCACCATCTTCTACACAGTCAGGTACGTCCCCATGGTATCTGGATTCTGGAGCTTCTTTTCATATGACTTTTGAGTCTTCTTTTCTGTCCGCTCTTCGTTCCCTCCCTTCACCTGTCCGTGTTTTCACAGCTGATGGTACCTCTCTCCCTGTTTCTAGTCGGGGCACCCTCTCTACTTCTTCCTTTTCTGTTCCTGATATTTCTCATGTTCCTCTTCTTAAGATGAATCTATTCTCTGCTAGCCAGCTTACTGACTCTGGTTGTCGCGTCATTCTTGATGCTGATTCTTGTGTTGTCCAGGACCGTCGCACGCAGGCCCTGGTTGGAGCTGGCCCTCACAGCCGTGACTCTTCAGGACTTTGGGAGTTAGACTGGCTTCGTGTTCCCTCCACTGCCACTTCCTCTGCCAGTTCTTCTCCGGTCGTCGCCTCTGCTACCAGCTCTTTTCAGCAGTGGCATCATCGTCTTGGTCACCTTTGTGACTCGCGTCTGTCGTCTTTAGTTCATCGTGGTCTTCTGGGGTCTGTCTCAGGAGATGGGTCTTTACATTGTCAGGGCTGTAGGTTAGGTAAACAGATTCAGCTTCCCTATCCTACTAGCGCGTCTGTATCTCAGCGACCTTTTGATTTAGTTCATTCAGATGTTTGGGGTCCGGCTCCCTTCGCTTTGAAAGGGGGCCATCGCTACTATATTTTATTCATCGATGATTTTTCTCGGTACACTTGGTTATATTTTATGCGCTCTCGTAGTGAAGTGCTCTCCATATATCAGCGTTTTGCGGCCATGGTCCGTACTCAATATTCTACCCCCATTCGTGTGTTTCGCGCTGATTCCGCTGGTGAGTATATCTCCCAGATGTTGCGAAGTGTTCTTGCTGAGCAGGGCACTCTTGCTCAGTTCTCCTGTCCTGGCGCACATGCCCAGAATGGCGTTGCTGAGCGTAAGCATCGCCATCTTCTTGAGACCACTCGCGCTATGATGATTGCTTCTTCTCTCCCGCCGCATTTCTGGGCTGAGGCTGTTGCTACGTCGACTTACCTCATCAATATTCAGCCTTCTGCTGCCTTGCAGGGTGGTATCCCTCTTGAGCGCCTCTCTGGACAGTCTCCAGATTACTCCCTGCTTCGCTTGTTTGGTTGTGTTTGCTATGTTCTCCTTGCTCCTCGCGAACGCACCAAACTGACCGCTCAGTCTGTTGAGTGTGTCTTCCTCGGATACAGTGATGAGCATAAGGGCTATCGCTGTTGGGACCCTGTTGGTCGTCGGATGCGTATCTCTCGTGATGTTACTTTTGATGAGACGCGTCCTTTCTATCCTCGTCCCACCGCTGGTACTTACCCGGTGGAAGATATCTCTTTTCTTCTCTTTCCTGACACACCTCCTTCTACTCCTATTGTGTCTTCTTCAGGATCTCCTCACCCTGATGTCTCTTCTTCGACACCGTCTTCTTCTGCTCCATCTAGTTCTCCTAGTTCTCCTCGTTCTCCGGAGTCTTCCTCTACTATTCCCTCTTCTTCATCGTCGTCTCCTGCGTCGTCTTCCTCTGATGATCTTCCCTCTACTCGTCCTGTTCGTCAGCGTCGTGCTCCCAACCGTTACTCTCCTAGTCAGTATGGTCTTTCTGTTGTCTCCGAGCCGACTTCTTATCGGGATGCTGAGCATCATCCTGAATGGCAGCTGGCCATGGCTGAGGAGATTGCTGCGCTTGAGCGCACTGGCACCTGGGATCTTGTTTCTCCCCCTCACGGTGTTCGTCCTATCACGTGTAAGTGGGTATATAAGATTAAGACCTGCTCCGATGGATCTCTTGAGCGCTATAAGGCGCGTCTTGTGGCTCGTGGTTTTCAGCAGGAGCATGGTCGTGACTATGATGAGACCTTTGCTCCTGTAGCCCATATGACCACTGTGCGTACTCTTCTTGCTGTTGCTTCTGTTCGTCACTGGTCTGTGTCTCAGCTTGATGTTCAGAACGCCTTTCTCAATGGTGAGTTGAGTGAGGAGGTTTATATGCAACCTCCTCCTGGGTATTCTGTTCCCGAGGGGATGGTTTGTCGTCTTCGACGGTCTCTTTATGGCCTCAAACAGGCTCCTCGTGCCTGGTTTGAGCGCTTTGCCTCTGTAGTGACTGCTGCTGGTTTCTCCCCTAGTGCTCATGATCCAGCGTTGTTTGTTCACACTTCTCCTCGTGGACGCACTCTTCTTCTTCTCTATGTTGATGACATGATCATTACTAGTGATGATCCTCAGTATATCGCCTTTGTTAAGGCTCGTCTTCGTGATCAGTTTCTTATGACTGATCTTGGTCCTCTTCGATACTTTCTTGGGATTGAGGTTTCTTCCACTTCTGATGGCTTTTACATCTCTCAGGAAAAGTATATTCAGGATCTTCTTGCTCGTGCTGCTCTTGGTGATGAGCGCACTGTTGAGACCCCTATGGAGCTTAATGTTAAGCTTCAACCTACTGACGGTGATCCCCTTTCTGATCCGACGCGTTATCGTCATCTTGTTGGGAGTCTAGTTTATCTTGCTGTCACTCGTCCTGACATCTCTTATCCTGTTCATATTCTGAGTCAGTTTGTCTCTGCTCCCACCACTGTTCACTATAGTCATCTTCTCCGTGTTCTTTGTTATCTTCGTGGTACGATCACTCGTCGCCTTTTCTTTCCTCGTTCCAGCTCTCTCCAGCTCCAGTGCTATTCGGACGCTACGTGGGCGAGTGATCCTTCGGATCGTCGTTCACTTTCTGCTTACTGTGTGTTTCTTGGTGGTTCGCTCATTGCTTGGAAGACGAAGAAACAGACAGCGGTTTCCCGTTCGAGTGTTGAGGCTGAGTTGCGTGCTATGGCCTTGTTGACTGCTGAGGTGACCTGGTTACGGTGGTTACTTGCGGATTTTGGGGTCTCTATTACCACACCCACTCTGGTTTTGTCTGACAGTACAGGTGCTATTAGTGTTGCACGTGATCCGGTCAAGCATGAGCTTACCAAGCATATTGGTGTTGATGCTTTCTATACACGTGCTCAGGTGCAGGCTCAGGTTGTTGCGCTTCAGTATGTGCCTTCAGACTTACAGTTGGCGGATTTCTTTACGAAGGCACATACCAGAGCGCAACATGATTTCTTACTCTCCAAACTCAGTGTTGTGGATCCACCATGAGTTTGAGGGGGGGGTGTTAGATGTATATATATGTATATTGTATTTCCCCCATATGTTAGGGGGCTTCCTGCATATTTGCCCTGTACCTGTACTATATATTGTGGCCTTTGGCCCCAGAGGAATACAAGTTGCTTATTCCTAACAACAGACACTCGCGTAAACTATACATTCTCTCATGTTTTTAAAGTGTAACAAGATAGGGCCAAGGTAGTCTTTGTCATTATCTTTTCCATTGTCAGTTTTCCCCAATGCGCATGCCTTATGCATGTATTATTCATGCATGTTTCAGTTGAAGCCTTGCCATCGATCCATTTTTTATCTTGTATGGAGGGTTGAGCAAGAGATCAAGCAAGCTATCACACTCATCTTTCACAACATGCTTGAAATCTATACAATGATGAGTCCATGAAATTTTCATTAACGGAAGACCCGAAATACAAATTTGCATCTCCACACGGTAGCACTTATGATTGTCTACAAATATTCGTTCTCTAGTCTTCTCCACCGGACTCAAGCGACTCTTAGCTTCCCTGCTAAAGTTTTTCTTGCATGTCCTCCATGGGCGATCGAATAGAAGCCACCTTCGATGACCCATGTACATGATTATTTTTTACCCTTTTAAGTAAACACTTGTCATGTTCTCCTTCCAGGTAAACCATGCATTCTACCCATGGATAGTCTGATGCGAATTATATCCATACACGCGATAATAATTGATGGTTGTGACCAAAATACGTTTCATAGGTAAGTAATCATATTTGAATGTGTCCCATACCTAGGTCTCTAGTTCCCAAAGTACCTCTATTTCATCATCAAAAGTTGGTGATATATGTGAAGATCGTTTTCTGGTTGCTTTGGCCCTTCTTGAATTAGGGTGTATATACTTCTGCTTCATGCATAACTAAGGAGAAGGGATGTACATCAATATAACCACAAGCTCATGTTGTTGATCACAGTTATTCCATTTGTACTTATACCAAACCATACATTACTTGGATATTTGCCAAAATACTATATTTACGTTGATCACGGTCCACTGGAAAACAATCAACAAGGGCTCTGTCATCATTTCGCTCTTCTGCATGCCGGACTCCTTACATTAGTTATTACCGGATGTATCATGGTCCATCGGCTAGTGATGTGGCGTATGCTATGTGCATTTTTGTAGTAGTGGTTACAAGTTTGAGTGTCTGTATGTGTTGGATTAGATATTTCAACAATTTTGTCTTAAAAAAGAACTTCCATAATAAATTTTGCAATGAAAATAATGCTCAACTTTGACAAAGACAATATGAAAGTCAACAACTTTCAAGGGAACGAGGAAAAGAAATTATTCTTTTGGATTTGGTGCTCCCACAACCAATCTAAGATTTTCTCAAGTCCTAGCCGATTAGGTTTAGCTATCGGGTTCACTTCGAAATTTGTGCTTTTTTCATCATAGAATTATTTATTTTATTATTATTTCAACATCTTTTGCTTTCTATCATGCAATAGATCTCGTTAAATCCCACTTGACTTATCTTGTATGTTCCGTGACTTATTTTGTTACTGGATATCTATCTTTCCTTACAATTATTTGATTTTCGAACCTTCAGGTGTCCATCCAACATCCTGTAATACCATGTGTGTCCTTTGTCCCCTCTTCCTCTTCCGAGATGATGCTGCCATATGGCCCTTCCAATCTCGTCTCTGCCACCCGCACAACCACTCCGCGTGGTTGTTTTATGCTTCCATATGGCCCTTCCACTCATCTTTCACAACATGCACGAAATCTATAGAATGTCGAGTCCATGACATTTTCATTAACGAAAGACCCAAAATACAAATTTGCATCTCCACACGGTAGCACTTATGATTGTCTACAAATATTCGTTCCCCAGTCTTCTCCACTGGACTCAAGCGACTCTCAGCTTCCTTGCTAAAGTTATTCCTGTATGTCCTCCATGGGTGATCGAATAGAATCCACCTTCGATGACCCATGTACATGATTATTTTTATCCTTTTATAAGTAAACACTTGTCATGTTCTCTTGCCATGTAAACCATGCATTCTACCCATGGGTAGTCTGATGCGAATTATATCCATACACGCGATAATAATTGATGGTTGTGACCAAAATATGTTTCATAGGTAAGTAATCTTATCTGAATATGTCCCAAACCTAGGTCTATAGTTCCCAAAGTACCTCTAATTCGTCGTCAAAAGTTGGTGATATATCTGAAGATCGTTTTCTGGTTGCTTTGGCCCTTGAATTATGGTGTATATACTTCTGCTTCATGCATAACTAAGGAGAAGGGATGTACATCGATATAACCACAAGCTCATGTTGTTGATCACAGTTATTCCATTTATACTTATACCATACCGTACATTACTTGGATATTTGCCAAAATACTATATTTACATTGATCACGGTCCACTGGAAAACAATCAACAAGGGCTCTATCATCATTTCGCTCTTCTGCATGCCTGACTCCTTGCATTAGTTATTACCACATGTATCATGTTCCACCGGCTAGTGATGTGGCATATGCTATGTGCATTTTTTTTGTAGTAGTGGTTACAAGTTTGAGTGTCTGTATGTGTTGGATTAGATGTTTCAAGAATTTTGTCTTAAAAAAGAACTTTTGTAATAAATTTTGCAATTAAAATAATGCTCAACTTTGGCAAAGACAATATCAAAGTCAACAACTTTCAAGGGAACGAGGTAAAGAAATTACTCTTTTGGATTTGGTGCACCTACAACCAATCTAAGATTTTCTCAAGTCCCAGCCGATTAGGTTTAGATATTGGGTTCACTTCGATTGTGCTTTTTTCATCATAGAATTATTTATTTTATTATTGTTTCAACATATTTTGCTTTCTATCATGCAATAGATCTCGTTAAATCCCACTTGACTTATCCGGTATGTTCCATGACTTATTTTCTCACTGGATATCTATCTTTCCTTTGAATTATTTGATTTTCGATCCTTCAGGTGTCCATCCAACATCCTGTAATACCATGTGTGTCCTTCGTCCCCTCTTCCTCTTCCCACATGATTCTGCCATATGTCCCTTCCAATCTCGTCACCCGCACAACCACTCCGCGTGATTGTTGTATGCGTTTGTCGAAATATTTTCTCAAGCTCGGTCTTTTTCAAACAACTGAAGAATAGCAAAAAAATTGAATTATTTACTCTCTCTCCATCTTAGAAAAAGATGTTGATTTGGACATTCATACAATCTTCAAGATTTACCTTTGACCATTACTTTTTTCTATATAATAAATGGGTAAACATTATAAAGCTATTATGAATATACTTTTCTAAACTAAACAATAGGATTTACAACTGACCAATCTAAATATTTAAAATTATAGACAAAATTTAACATGTTTGATTCGCAACAAGCTATCCCATAGCACATTGATTTGTGATATGCATGGAAGGAGTATGTTCTTCCACGCATGGCCTCTTGTAGTTGTAAACGTGGTTGTCACATCTTGCTTTGTCCAAAAAAATCGTCTCAAGCTCAACTTTTTTGTGAAACAACTAAAGAATAGTAAATGTTTAATTGTTTATGCTCTCCATATCACAAAAAGATGTCGTTTTGGACATAGATGCAATCTTCAGGATTCACCTTGACCACTAATTTAAATACATGAAATATTTCAAAACTATGTGAATATACTTTTCTAAAATAAACAATAGGGTTTCGTACTGACCAATCTAATCTGAATATTTAAAATTGTAGTCAAAGCTTTACAAGTTTGACTTATTACAACATACTATCCAATAGCACATTTATTTGTGATATATATGGAAGGAGTATGTTCTTCCATGCGTGGCCACTCCATGCTGGCCGGCTATGTGGTCGTTGGCTGGGCGGCCGGGCGTCTTGTGTAGTGCTGCATATCTCTGCGTATCGGGTCGTCAGAGATCACGAACAGCTACAGTAGGTCTTAGTTAATTATCAGCGACGCTCGTACCTCCTCTCCATCATCCATCACGCTCCTCCCGCTATACCTAGTAGCAGTATAAATAACCGCCTAGCATGGAGATGTCTCAACTCGTATCAGTAACAGCTGTAGGAGATATCGACCGATCGACTAGGCCGGCCGGCAAGGAGAGAGAGAGAGAGAGAGTTCATGGCCGCCGCCTCACGCCGGAGCATGGAGGAGAGGTGGGGCCTCGCCGGCACCACGGCGCTCGTCACCGGCGGCAGCAAAGGGATCGGGTACGTACATATACTCTATATGCATGCTTTCATGGTGTGTTACATATTGGGCCGCTGTTATACGGTATTAATGTGCATGTGTGCTTTCATGGTGGTATCAGGCATGCGATTGTGGAGGAGCTGGCCCGGCACGGCGCGAGGGTGCACACGTGCTCCCGGAACGCGGAGGAGCTGGAGGAGTGCCGCCGGCGGTGGGAGGAGCAGAACCTCCACGTCACCGTGTCCGTCTGCGACGTCTCCGTGCGCGCCGAGAGGGAGAAGCTCATGGACACGGCGAAGCGAGCCTTGGGCGGCAAGCTGGACGTCCTGGTGAACAACGCGGGGCAGTCGATGGTGAAGGCAGCGACGGAGTGCACCGGCGAGGACTACGCGCGGGTGATGGCCACCAACCTGGAGTCGTGCTTCCACCTCGCTCAGCTCGCGCACCCGCTCCTCCTCCTCTCCGCCGGAGGCAGCGTCGTCCACATCTCCTCCATCGCCGGGTTCGTCGGCTTCCCAGGCCTCGCCGTCTACTCCATGACGAAAGGAGCCATGAACCAGCTTACCCGCAGCCTCGCCGCCGAGTGGGCCGGCGACGGCATACGCGTCAACTGCGTCGCCCCGGGCGGCATCAACACCGACATCTGCAAAGACGTGGTAACTAACTAATTAAGGATAATCTCTCAACAAATAATGGAGCTAGATTATTGTCAATTATACCATGAATTTTTCACCGTCTTAATTTTTTTTTGATGAATTTTGTTGCGTGGATCGAGCAGGAGCTGAGTGACCCGGAGATGGTGAAGAGCCAGGCGGTGCGGGTGCCGATGGGGCGGCTGGGGAAGACGGCGGAGGTGGCTTCGGTGGTAGCCTTCCTCTGCATGCCGGTGGCCTCCTACATCACCGGCCAAGTCATCTGCGTCGACGGGGGATGCACAATTGCTTAAAGTTCTGCTACGCATGTCGCGCGTGTATGTAGGAGTACTGAGTTTCGTTTACCGATCGACACCCTGCGGGCTAGCTAAGCCCTTTGCACACACGTGGTGGTATATGTCTTGTTTACCCTCTCCGTATCAGCTTACGTATCGTGATTACACCGATATCTGAACATTACAGAAATGAGAAGCTACGCCGACGGCCGTTCGCTACGCCAACGGCCAACGTCGGGGCCGTCCGCGTAGCCATCGTCGTTTAGGCTAGCCCCGCCAAGCAGCCGTCGGCGTAGAATTGCCCTCGGCATATCCTATGCTACGCCGACGGCTGCCCACGGCGTAGCTATTTTTTATTTTATCTTATTAAACTTTGAAAAATCATAACTAAATTATTCTAATTTAGAAAAATATAAATAATATATCAAAATTTGCAAAAAATAAGACCTATCTTCTACACTCAAATATTACACATTTGTAAATAAAAATTAAGTAAAACATAAAACATTATATATAGTTTAAAACGGGCATAAAAAATTAAAAAATGATCGAAACAATGCGAAACCTTCGCGTGGTGTTATATTATGTGACATAGTTAGAAGGAAAAATATCAAACTTGGTATATTGATTATGTATCAAAGAAATCTTCACAAAATGACCTATCTTATTCGAGGTTTCTTGGCTTTTGGGTCAAATGACCAATGTTATGGTTAGAATCAAAGCATAATTTATGATAATGTGCCCATATTGTGCACATACATGCATCATGGGATGGCGAACAATATTGCAGGAGGAAGTTTTCCTTTTCGTCGAACCAAAAAGCCATTTCCCATTTTCCGAGCACAAAAAATGGACGGTTTTATGAAGCAACCACCAAATGGCTAATTCAAAATGCTACCACCACATTTTACAAAAATACTATACCAACTTATATGGACAATGTCCCAACAGGGGGATCTGAAACCTTTCCGTCCACCTCTGGTAAAAAGACAAATTCCTGCCGAATCAGTAGGAAGTGGGTCAGATATGAACTACAGGTACATGATCTGATGCTCATGTTTTTTTACAAAAATCATTTTTAGGTTCACAATATGCTATTTTATCAAAGATCCAATGCAAGTTTAGAGAGGCTCGGCCCCGAGCTAAGAATATTCATGCCCGCCGTTTGACAAAGTTTGACGATAGTTTAAAACAGGCATAAAAAATTCAAAAACGATCAAAAGAATGCGAAACCTTCGCGTGGTGTCATATTATGTGACATAGTTATAAGTAAAAAAATATCAAACTTGATATATTGATTATGTCTCAAAAAACCTTCACAAAATGACATATCTCATTCGAGGTTTCTTGGCTTTCGGGTCAAATGACCAATGTTATGGATAGAATCAAGGCATAGTTTGTGATAATATGCTCATATTATGCATACACATCCATCATGGGATGGCGAACAATGTTGCAGGAGAAAGTTTTCCTTTTCGTCAAACCAAAAAGCCATTTCCCATTTTCCGAGCACAAAAAATGGACGGTTTTGTGAAGCAACCACCAAATGGCTAATTCAAAATGCTACCACCACATTTTACAAAAATACTATACCACCTTATATGGACAATGTACCAAAAGGGGGATCCGAAACCTTTCCGTCCACCTCTGGTAAAAAGACAAATTCCTGCTGAATTGGTAGGAAGTGGGCCAGATATGAACTACAGGTACATGATCCGATGCTCATGTTTTTTTAAATCATTTTTAGGTTCACAATATGCTATTTTATAAAAGATCCAATGAAAGTTTAGCGAGGCTCGGCCCCGAGCTAAGAATCTTCATGCCCGCCGTTTGACAAAGGTTGACGATAGTTTAAAACGGGCATAAAAAATTCAAAAACGATCGAAACAATGCGAAACCTTCGTGTGGTGTCATATTATGTGACATAGTTATAAGTAAAAATATCAAACTTGATATATTTATTATGGCTCAAAAAAACCTTCACAAAATGACATATCTCATTCGAGGTTTCTTGGCTTTCGGGTCAAATGACCAATGTTATGGCTAGAATCAAGGCATAGTTTGCGATAATATGCCCATTATTGTGCATACACATGTATCATGGGACGGCGAACAATGTTGCAGGAGGAAGTTTTCCTTTTCGTCGAACCAAAAAGCCATTTCCCATTTTCCGAGCACAAAAAATGGACGGTTTTGTGAAGCAACCACCAAATGGCTAATTCAAAATGCTACCACCACATTTTACAAAAATACTATACCACCTTATATGGACAATGTACCAAAAGGGGGATCCGAAACCTTTCCGTCCACCTCTGGTGAAAAAGACAAATTCCTGCCGAATCGGTAGGAAGTGGGTCAGATATGAACTACAGGTACATGATCCGATGCTCATGTTTTTTTTAAATCATTTTTAGGTTCACAATATGCTATTTTATAAAAGATCCAATGAAATTTTAGCGAGGCTCGGCCCCGAGCTAAGAATCTTCATGCCCGCCGTTTGACAAAGTTTGACGATAGTTTAAAACGGGCATAAAAAATTCAAAAACGATCGAAACAATGTGAAACCTTCGCGTGGTGTCATATTATGTGACATAGTTATAAGTAAAAATATCAAACTTGATATATTTATTATGGCTCAAAAAAACCTTCACAAAATGACATATCTCATTCGAGGTTTCTTGGCTTTCGGGTCAAATGACCAATGTTATGGCTAGAATCAAGGCATAGTTTGCGATAATGTGCCCATATTGTGCATACACATGCATCATGGGACGGCGAACAATATTGCAGGAGGAAGTTTTCCTTTTCGTCGAACTAAAAATCCATTTCCCATTTTCCGAGCACAAAAAATGGACGGTTTTGTGAAGCAACCACCAAATGGCTAATTCAAAATGCTACCACCACATTTTACAAAAATACTATACCACCTTATATGGACAATGTACCAAAAGGGGGATCCGAAACCTTTCCGTCCACCTCTGGTGAAAAAGACAAATTCCTGCCGAATCAGTAGGAAGTGGGTCAGATATGAACTACAGGTACATGATCCGATGCTCATGTTTTTTTTACAAAAAATCATTTTTAGGTTCACAATATGCTATTTTACCAAAGATCAAATTCATGTTTAGCGAGGCTCGGCCCCGAGCTATGAATCTTCATGCCCGCTTTTCGACAAAGTTTGACGATAGTTTAAAACGGGCATAAAAAATTCAAAAACGATCGAAACAATACGAAACCTTCGTGTGGTGTCTTATTATGTGACATAGTTATAAGTAGAAATATCAAACTTGATATATTGATTATGTCTCCAAAAAACCTTCATAAAATGACCTATCTCATTTGAGGTTTCTTGGCTTTCGGGTCAAATGACCAATGGTATGGCTATAATCAAGTCATAGTTTGTGATAATATTCCCATATTGTGCATACATATGCATCATGGGATGACGAACAATACTGCAGGAGGAAGTTTTCCTTTTCGTCGCACCAAAAAGCCATTTCCCATTTCCGAGCATAAAAAACGGACGGTTTTGTGAAGCAACCACCAAATGCCTAATTCAAAATGCTACCACCACATTTTACAAAAATACAATACCACCTTATATGGATAATGTCCCAACATAGGGATCCGAAACCTTTCCGTCCACCTCTGGTGAAAAAGACAAATTCCTGCCGAATCGGTAGGAAGTGGGTCAGATATGAACTACAGGTACATGATCCGATGCTCATGCTTTTTTACAAAAATCATTTTTAGGTTCACAATATGCTATTTTATCAAAGATCAAATGCAAGTTTTCCTTCTCATTGCACCAAAAAGCCATTTTTTTTTATCCGAGAGCAAAAAATAAATTTTCTAAAGCAACCACCAAATATATAATTCAAAAACGGAGGGTTTATGATTAGTTGATATGGATATCATATTTGGATTCCTCTCATTTTTCTGATCAATTTAGACATATTATTTGTTAAATTCCGATTTACAGATTTAAAGATATTAATTATTCCATATTAAATAGAAAAATACAAAAAGTAAAATTATTATATTTTTATTTGAATTCAATAATATTTTTACTTATTCATTAATGTTTACTTAAATAATAGTTTGTAATTTCAGAAAATACAAACATGTGACATGTTGATATAAGAGTTAATAGGATTGGTATCATAGTATTGACAACAATGTATGAATTACTTGGCGGAAACAGATTCTGAAGGAACGAGGAAGTTAAGCGTGCTGAAGCTGGAGTAGTATTAGGATGGGTGACCGGCCGGGAAGGTTGACTAAGACTGTAATTTAATTAAATATTAAGTGTAATTAGTGTTAAAAATGTTTAAAGTGAGAGATTAACAAGTCAAACAATTCAAAGATTCAAAAATTGAGAAAAAAAATAATAAAAAAATTATTTTTTTTAGAAAAAAATGTTTTTGCAACCTGTCGACAAGCTATGCCGACGGCCGCTACGCCGATGGCGCATACGGCGACGGCATTTTGATACGCCGACGGCCTCTATGTGCTCCGCCGAGGGAGTCCTTTGCCGAGGAGGCTACGCCGAGGTCAGCCGTCGTCGTACCATACGCCGAGGGCATTTTAGCCTACGCCGACGGCTTTTTGCCCTCGATGTAGCGCGCGCGTCCTGTAGTGACATACCCTGCAGGGATAACTGCTTCGCGATCCCTCGGATGGACCACGCGCACACGTTTCCTTTTTTTCAACTGTGCATAACTAAGCGAGTTTGTGTCTTTTTTTCCCCACGCGAACTGATACAGCCGCCGCCACTGCTGTTCACACGCGATCGCCGTCGCCGCGCCGCCGCTTCCAGAGACCCACGTGCTCTCACCGGAGGTTCGTGCCCACGCGCCCGTGCCCGTTTCTGCACGTGCGACTGTCGCCGGAGGCTGCACGCGCCGCTGCCGCCGCATGTTCCTCTCACTGAGACTACACGCGCGCTGCCGTTGCCGGAGTTCTGTACCCATGCGCCCGTCACCAGAGGTTGCGCACACTGTTGCCGCCCATCTCCGCACGTGCGCCATGGATGAGAGCTTCCCTGCGTGGTGCTGCTGCCTCTCGGTGGTATCCATCTCCGCACGCGCTCCATGGATGAGAGCTTCCCCGTGTGGTGCTGCTGCCTCCCGCGCCGGTGGTCTCCATCTCTGCCCGCGTGCACTGTCTCTGTCCTCGGTGGAGTTGCTCAGCTAGGAGGACGGCGTCCGTCATTGCTACTAGCTTTGCTATCTTAGCATATTATTTTTGTTATATATTTATATATTTTTTGCTACTTTTTTTCTACGACCAATCTCTACGGTTTTGCTACGAGGTCTTCGGTTGGAGTCTCCGGCAATGTCTCCGGCGATGTCCCCTTTTGCTATATTAGAAAAAATATTTTGCTACACTAGTCCAAAGTTTTTGCTACACGGTCTCCGGCGAGGTCTCCGGTGGAAGTCTCTGGCAAGTCTCTGGTGAGGTCAGATTTGCTACATTAGAACAACATTTTTGCTACACGGTCGTCGGCAAGGCTACGGAGAAATCTCCGACGAGGTCCATGTTAGCTTAATCTTGGTAAGAGAGTCTGAGTGGTACTAGTCTATGTTCGAGTAGCACTAGGACTATGTGTGTCCGTGGTATGTGTGGTGTGTACGTGTCTTAGTCTAGGGAGGTTTCCTAGTTAGGCAAGTGTATGTGTGAGTCCTAGTACTAGTAGTATCCATATGTGTGATGGTTTAGGTTTAGTATTAGTCAGGTCTAGCTTGCATATATAAGCAAGGGTAGACCGTGAGTCTTATAACACATTGTTTAAGTTGATAAGAAAATAAAGAAAAGAAAGGGCACGACACGTGCCCTTAGCCATAAGATTTTTCGAGCGTGTTTGTTTGTCTAGTTTGATGTAGTCGATCTGTGGGCGAATTCCAATAATTGGTATCAGAGCGAGGTCAAAGATTTGAAGCCACGCTTGCCCCGGGGAGGCGACCCGACTAGCGCCTCGGGGCGGGCGACCAGGTGGAGGCGGCGAACATGCCGTCATCGGTGAGTCAGCGGGTGATCGTCGTTCGGAGGAGTGACAAGGAAGAAGAAGGCGGGCGAGGCATCGTCGGCAAGGTGGTGGATGGGGATGATCTTTGATAAGGGCGGTGGTACCGGGGTGCGGTGCTGGAGAATCTTGTCAAGATCGTCGTCCGGGAGAGTATGAGTCAAGGAGTCATGGTCGTGCTGGTTAGCACATTGAGTCGGCGTCGTGTTTGTGAGTCGCTGTCGTGTCCAAGTGCTTGTCTCTGTGAGGATCCGTTGCAGTTGAAGCGAATGAAGGTTGAGGGACTGTTCATCGTATGGATGAAGACGCAATTTGCGTGCCTCAGTCAGGTCGTCTATGTGTCTCGACGAGAGGATCAAGTTCAAGTGTGAAGGGGGCGGTAAACCAGTGAAGGTGAGTCTCTTCAATGAGGCCATGTCTCTACATGAGGCCGAAGTGGATGGTCTAGTCCACGCCAGGAGGTCGGCATTTATTGCGCCAGGGTGGACGGTATGTTCCACGGGTGGTGAGATTCCACAAGATTGCTAGCGTGGCTGGGTAGTCCGGATCATGCTTGAGTTGTTCCGTAAATTCGCCAAATCGAAATTGGGGAGAGCCAATTAGACTTGACGTGGTGCGAGACCTAGACAAGACGTAGATCTACAAGGATTCAAGATCAGAGAAGCATGGAAGACGAAGAGTAGTCAATCAAGATTAGGGAGAGATTGTTAGCTTAATCTTGGTAAGAGAGTCCGAGTGGTACTAGTCTATGTCCGAGTAGCACTAGGACTATGTTGTCCGTGATATGTGTGGTGTGTACGTGTCTTAGTCTAGGGAGGTTTCCTAGTTAGGCAAGTGTATGCGTGAGTCCTAGTACTAGTAGTATCCGTACGTGTATACGTGATGGTTTATGTTTAGTATTAGTCAGATCCAGCTTGCATATATAAGCAAGGGTAGACCGTGAGTCTTATAACATATTGTATGAGTTGAAAAGAAAATAAATAAAAAGAACGGGCACGACACGTGTCCTTGGCCATAAGATTTTTCGAGCGTGTTTGTTTGTCTAGTTTGATGTAGTCGATCTGTGGGCGAATTCCAACAGTCCAGTCTGTTTTTCTATTTTCTGGATTAAACCGTTTTCTTTTACATGTAGCAAAAACAGAATATTTTGTAGAAAATCGGACTAATTTGTAGCAAAAGCGAAAATAAGGACTTATGTCACTCAGAGGACCACGCGTAGTGCTCCCCATCAGATATTCAGGTTGTTCTTGCAGTTGTTTGGGACTTCATAGCTCATACCGTTAGTTTGTTTTTCTTCAGAACAGTTCTTCGTTCCGTTTTATAAATAAAGTCGAATGGCCAACCGATACAATGCAAAAGGGAGATCCTCATACAAGTAGGTCAAAATGAAAATCGACAAAACGAAATGCCGGCGAGACACAACTCATAGTCAAACAAGAAAAACACAAGATGCCATGGGTAACGCAGGGCAACCTAGACTACCAAACATGTGAAAGTCAAAGAAGTTTGACGCCAAGACGATCGATGACTCCACGAGCTGCACTCGGCCGGATGGAACCTGTGCTTTTGGCAATGCCGCTGCCGAGCCCGCGATGGTCTAGAGTTTTCACCCAGAACCGAGTCACGGAGGGTATACATAAAACAACGCCCCCAAGAGCGTAGTGACACCCGCATGCATCACCTTCATCGACACCAAGCAAGGAGCTTTCGCCCAGATCCACCCTGTGCCATTGAAGAAAACAAGGGACAAACCAACCCGAGGGAAGGACCACCTTGCCAGCACGATGCCTCTAGATCTTGACTAGTCAGTCGGGTTAGGCTAGATCAAGATCAAAGCTTGATGGCTCGAATCCATGGAGTAGAAAGGCAGCGACATCATAGCTACCCAAAGGAGACCTTCCTCCACCCCCGGAAGTGGTTGCAGATTGGATGCTGAAGCAGGGATACACTAGGCCTAGATAGCCTGGTCAGGCTGAGATCAGGCCTGCAAAGACCCCACCTCCACGCTGCAGAAGGGCCGTCGCCGCCACCCATTCCTGCTCGCGCGCGCCTCACCACCACCGCCAACCTCGAGACCGCCGCTGTCGTGCTCCTATGCCATCACCAGACTGAGGCGCCACCACTCAAGGCCGCATCGCCACCAAGTCGTGCCCTGTCTAGGTCCCTAGAACGTGGGTAGAGAAGGGTCGCTGCCGCCCAAGCTTTGCTCAACAGCACTTGCCGGCGGTGACAGGGAGGAGGAGGGTTGAAGAGGGGGGAGGGCTCGCGCCGGGGATTTGCGAGACACCCCCGTCACCTGCCGGGGGAGATGACCATGGTTTTTTGTTTTGTTTTTGTTTATTAATTAATGCACTTCTTGTTGCCTTGTTTCCCGGAGAGCTCATGCTCTGAAATCTCCTATTGGAACAAACAATCCCAGTCAAACACCCACAGCTCTCAGAATCGGTGACAAAAGAACAGAACAACCCAGGATGCTAATCACGGGAGGGCGTGCGCTGGGCCCCTGGCTTGCGCCCAAGGGCGACTACAAAATTTTTTGTCAAAGAGGAATTGTCATCCACCGCAAGCTTAAAAATCCGACGGCTGCAAATGTGTTCGCTCGCCATAACTAAAATTCTCACATCTGTCCTTTATTATTTGGGAAGATTTTTCGTGGTTCCTCTTCCAAAAATTACTTAGGGCCCTGTCCCTAGTTCAATTGCTCTAAATTTTAATTTCGTTTATAGTACATTGGTTCAAGAAAATATTTATGTGAGCAAATTCTGCATATATGATGAACCGTATCTCATATCATTGAAGGAACCTTCTGTATACGTAATACATCGAACTATATATTTTTTAATCCATGGATGTTATATGATTAAAAGAAAACACTACATGGATCATTAAATTTTGTGCCTTTCTTTTAGTAAGTAGGCTTTGCAACCCAGCTTTTTCGAAGTTTAGGTAAACTCTAAAGCATATCATAATGCAATTATCATTTAGCATGATGTAACACTATTGTTACAGAAGAAAGAGAAGATACTATCCTGATAAGATACCACAATAAAAAGTAAAACTAATGGTAAATAGATTTTACAAAGAGGTGAGCTGCAACTCACTACAAGGAATGTGTCAAACTATGACATTTTGGTAGTGACCGTGAATGAAATCGTCATAAATTTATGACGATTCTATACTAGATGGTCGTAAGCTATTTGGGAGGGCCAAATCATTATTAAACTATGACGATTTCATGAAAAACGTCGTAATTTCTATGGACAAAATCGTCATAATTTCTAGACAGATTGAGATATAAGAGAAGGTCAATATCAACCGTAGGATGTAAACATAAGAAACAGATAGGATGGTGAAGTGTGGAAACTTGTTGTGGATCGATGACCTGGCATCCAGCACGGCGAATATTTGCATCCATCGCGCACACACGCGGCGAATATTTTGGCACACACACCAAATCCCCCGCCCCTAGGACCCCTCCATCCTCTAATCCTAACCCTTATCTCTCCCTCGCCGCCACAACACGCCCATCTCCGGTAGCCCCTTCTCCTTCCTTGGCGGGTGCGCTTTTCCCTGTCCATTTATAGCAGCGCCCTGATACCCTCCATCCTCACCGGATCTCCTCTGCCCTCCCAACAAACTACCATCGGTCGGGCCCGGGGGGAGGGGGGCTGGGTGGCCATGTAGGACGACGAGAGGCCTCCCCTGTCCTCAACATCGGCGACCTCCGCCTCTCCCTATTCCTCAAGGTACTCAACCCCGGCGTGACTCCTCCTCCGGCGTCTGCAAGGCGTGGAGCCAGCTCATCCTCAGCACCCGCGTGTTCCCCAACATCTACATTGGTTTGTTGTTGTGCTTCCTCGTTGATTATTGCCTATTTCTACCTCCGCTTTTCCCTATTTTCTACCTCTACTTACTCGTCGGTATCTAGGGAGCCAGGCCGGAGTAGATGCGAGCAATGAAGCGATCTTCCACGTCCTGCATCCAAGGAACCTGGTCAGATTCAAGGTCATCGACGACTCGGTATTCTTCCTCCGGCATCCAGGGACGGCCACCACTCCACGCTTCTACATCAAGCGGGCTTGTTGTTGTAGCTGCTGCAGGTTCCCCTGCTGGTCGTGCTAAAAACATGACGTGAGTATTGCTACCTTGTTAAATTAGATGCATGCATGAATGTATGATTGTGTCAATTAATACATGATGGAAAACATTACATACGTAGTGGTTATTTTGATAGATTAGATCCATATCAGGATCCTGATGGACAGATCTATATGGATGCTTCACAAATTCAGTTTATATGAGCGTGTATTGTAGGTTAATTTGTCCAACGATTTAGTTAACTAATTAAATCATGCACAGATTTCTCATTTTTTCAAGAATGAAAGAGGCATTTGATGGAGTAAAAAGACATAATATTGATCAAGGTTCGTTCTGACACCAAAAATCTCCTCTTATAGTGTTTGAGCTACACTCTCTCCATCACAACACTTGATCGATCTGGATGGTAACCTACGGCTTCAACATTTGCCTGTTATTATAGCTTACCAAGAGTATTTTTCCGTACTTTATTAAATGATTTGATGATGTGCGTGGGCATAATTATTTTTACTATGAATCATCTCGTGTTTTACATCTATTTCTTCACATATTAAGTGATAAATTTTCTATAATATTATTATATACATGCATGAATTGGATTCTGTAGAGTATGATAAACAGGGCTTTATCAGGTTACTCTACCTTATAGATATACCTTCAATTTTTATATCTTGTCAGTAAAAAGTATGTAGGGGCGACACTATGATGGAGTTGTTTTTGCGTTGCTTCATATATGGAAGAAGAAAGATCAATATGCTGGTCCGCTGAAATAATAAATTATTTTACTGCTATTCTGTAGACTGAGAGTTAATGTTTTTTTCATATACTTCTATGATTCTATCTTGTCGTCATGTGAACTATATGTTGAACTATACTACCCAAGTCTTATGTGTGATGTTGTGACATGTTACGGTCATTCTATACTGAAATCTTGATGCTTGCATTTGCCTTTCATCAAAAAGCTACCATATGCATGCGTGTAGTTATAGCTGGCTACTTGCTGCTGTACTGATTGACTCAGGGATGGGAAACCCGTGGGTCTGCTATACCCGATGGGTGATGGGGACAGGAAAATTTAGTTTCCCAGGTGGGGAATGGGGACGGGGATAGGGGAACTTTGATTGCACGAGGACGGGGCAGAAACGGAAGTCCCTGAGGGGGGCAGACCTGTTGCCATTCCTATCCATGACACCGGCTTCTCGATCTCTCTGGATTAGATAAGTCTTTAGTCTATCCTATTATCTTTATTACTTGTTTGATTTGCTTTGTGCGCCACTGTTTCTTCTTCATGATACATGCTAACCATGTTTTAATTGACTTGTTTACTACAGAAGGTTCATCTTGGAGGTCCCCTATATTCTCTCTTGTAGGAAATTCATGACATACTTGTGTTAGTTTCTCATCCCTATGTATTTAACCAGTGTTTACTATTTATGAGCCTTTGCTTGAGTTACATTCCATTTGGAGTCTCTGTTGCAAGTGGTAACGATTTCCGTGTAAAGTTCTAGTTATTGGAAATGTGCGAAGTTATGGATCATGTGCTAGTTAACTAGTTAAAATAATTTGTTCATTTGTACTGAGATGCTCAGAATATTTATTGTTTGCATGATGATATCCAATGATCAATTTTTTGACTATTATTTTTCATGTTGTAGATGCATAAATAGATGGTGGATTATATATATATATATATATATGTCGTTGGAAGTGGATTGTAAGCCTATTGCAAGTCAAACCTCAGTCCCAAGGTATTTTTCTTAGCGTATGGAGGAGAATTTATTATGCATCCCATTGACCGGGGTGTTGCTGATGTAAAATCTAGTAGGAGAGTAATGTTTTATTTTGAGAACCTCGATTACATAATTCTTGTTTGTTTGTACCAGTCAACTATTATTTTCACACAATTACTTGTGTATATAAAACTTATATGTTGTGATTATTGTTTTTTCTGCCTAGATGTCCCATGTATGTCGTTCACTCCATTCTTCCCACACTCATCATTTAGACCTGTCATATTTTCGGAATCCGAGTGGCTTCAATTGAATGTTTGGAAATCCAACGCTAGATGGATCCTCAAACACTTAATATTCTCATGCAAGTATCTCTTATCTATAATAAATGTATGGCATCCTTATGTCTCTCTGATTGTTACGCCTGAAAGTTGTGCTAGCTCTCTAACTCTGATTTTTTCCGTATCCCAGATAATGCTAGAAGCATCGCAAGGGTGTTGTTTGATGAAAAGAGGGCAGCATGCCTGAAACTGGAACATGTGGCCGGACCAAATTTAGAACTAGATCACACGGGAATATTTACTGGAGAAACATAGTATGTGTTTATTTTCTTTCCAGCTAATTTTTGTTATTTTTAGAAGATATTGCTATATTTCCAACTAACAGCCATTACCATATTTTCCTTTCTTTTACAGGAGCTCTAGGATGTATGTGGAAGAAGCTAAAGCTTTATAGTCAACAATCAGTTGATGGTCTTAGTTTTTGTGGCTAGTTGTATCTTCCTAGGAGTTGATAAGTCATATTTTTCTGACAAGTTGTATGTCTGGGAGTTGATATCTATGTGCTACTGATACCTTGATTTTTATGAATTGCTAGATGTTCTCTGTTTATAGCACACTCTTGTACTGCTAGCTTTACCTGACATTTGATGCTTGTGCTACCGTTAACTTCTATTCATGCTGGTTGGTTGCTAGGTACAATTTGCATCACCATTCTATATCATAATTTTCTTCTATTCATTGATATATCCCTTATTATGAGGTATTACTTATGTCTTTTCTACTGTTTTTGCATGTTGGATGATTCTTGGAGGATGGACCGCTGGAGTATGGATTCTGATGGAAAAAGAGGTGTTTTGATGCAATTTCGCGAAGATCAGAAAAATACCAGAAAAATATGGGAAAAAAATATTTTCCCGGAAGACAGATGAAGCCAGAAGGGGAGGCGAAGAAGGGCCATAGGGGGCCCACAACCCCTAGGCGCGGGTCCCTCCTAGGCGGCGCCTAGGGCAGGTGTGGCCCACCTGCTCGGCTCCCAACTCCGCCCTCTTGCCTATATATTCCTTACGAAACCCTAACACCAGGGGAGCGACCACAGATAGATTCCGCCGCCTCTGCGGGGCAGAAAACACTGAGAGAGAAAGATCTCTCCGACAGACAGATTTTTGCCGGGGAAACTCCTTCCCGGAGAGGGGAGATCGTCGCCATCAACACCGTCATCAAGCTAGGCTTCATCGGGATCATCATCATCATCATCCACACCATCATCTCCACCAGCACGATCATCACTACTCCATCCCGCTGTAACAATTGTGTTGGATATTGCTTTAGTTCTTAGGGGAAACTTTCCCGGTGTTAATTACTATTATAGTTGATGCTTGTGAGTGGAACCATTGGATTATTGTTTATCTTCAGATTGTTATCCATCACCATATCATCTTTGATCTTGATCCATATGATGTCTTGTGAGTAGTTCGTCTAGTTCTTGAGGACATGGGAGAAGTCATGTTGTTAGTAGTGGATTTGTGTTGAGTTATTATTCAATGGTTTAGTATTTAAGTTGTGGTGCTATTCTTATAGTGGTGTCATGTGAACATCGACTACATGATACTTCACCATTTATGGGCCTAGGGGAATACATTATGTATTTGGCTACTAATCGCGGGGTTGCGGGAGTGATAGAAACCTGAACCCCCGTTAGGCCACCTTTGAACAAGGGAGTGTAGGATCTTAGAGTTTAAGGTTGTGGTTAGGTTTATATCTTAATTACTTTCATGTAGTTGCGGATGCTTCCAGGGGTTTAATCACAAGTATGTATTAGTCCAAGTAAGGTCGGTACATTAGCACAGGTTCACCCACACGACACTTAAAACACCAAAGAAGAGTACTCAGCTATTTGAAGCGAAAGCACTTAACAGAATTCCCATGTGTCCTCGAGAACATTTGGTCCTTATAAGTATTTGCACCGGCTTGTCCTTTGCTAAGAAAGGATTGGGCCACTTGATGAGTTTGTTCTTTGTCTTTGTTACTTGCACTTTGTTTTGTTGCCTTATCATAAAACCACTAAAAATCCGTTTGCTAAGTATTTACAGAGATTTCCTGCTCCATACCACTAGTCAACACCTTCTGCTCCTCATTGGAATCGACACTCCTATTTATCGAAAGTACTACGATACATCCCCTATACTTGTGGGTCATCAAGACTATTTTATGGCGCCATTGCCAGGGAGTGAAGCGCTATTGAATAGTGGAACTAGTAAAGAAAACTTCTATTGTGAGTATTTCTTTTTGTTACTGCTTGTTACTATGTTTCTAATATGGATAACCCACTTGGTTTTCTGTTTGGGAAAACTACTACCACTGTTAGGGTAGTAGATGAACCACCACCTGTTGAGATAGATCCTTTTAAGATACCTAAAAGTATTGTTGATCGTGTTATGGATAATTATTATTTTGGGGATGGAACTGTCCATCCTGGTGATCATTTGCTTTTTATCCATCAATTATGCGGGTTGTTTAAGTGTGCAGGTATCACAATTGAACAAGTGAAGAAGAAGTTACTCTCTATATCCTTGAAAGGGAGAGCTAAAGAATGGTATAAGCTGCTGAAGAATGGACAATTCATGGAATGGGAGGAAATGGCATCTCTCTTTTATTCTAAATTCTATCCTCCCAGTGAAATTCATAAGGATAGAAATCTGATATATAACTTTTGGACTCGTGATGGAGAGAGCACAACTCAAGGTTGGGGGAGATTGAAGTTACTAATGCTTAAATGTCATATTCATGAACTCCCTAACAATATTATTATTAATAACTTTTATGCTAGGCTTTCTCTTCATGATAAAGATTTACTAGATGCTTCTTGTGCTGGATAATTCACACGTATGAAGGAAGAAGCTAAATGGGATCTACTAGACCGTATTCAAGAGAACACTAAAGCTTGGGAGAATGACAAAGGAAGAAAGTCAGGTATAAACTATGATTATGAATGCATAAAATCTTTTATGGGAACTAATGACTTCCGTGATATTACTACTGAGTATGGTCTTGATCCTCAAGTTCTTGCAAAAAATTTAATGCCTTTGCCTCTTATATTGAAATTCCCAAGAAAGAGTGGGACAAGTACCATGCTCCTTATAAATACATTGTTACCCATGTTCCTGCTAACATAGAGGTTTGTACTGTTGAATCTATTTTTCCTGAACCTTATCTTGAGAAAATCCCTTTTCCTGCTAAGGTAAGGGAACATTCCATTATAGCTAATGTGGTTAGCAAAAGCACAAAGAAAACTGTGGAGCCCGATGAGATTATTGATATTGATCCTGTGCTAGCTATTGTGAAAGATCTTGTCACTAGAAATATAGAAGATGAGCACATTGTATTCTATGAAGACGCTACTAATATTTTTTTTCATCCTAAAAAAGCTAGAAAAGCTAGTGTCTCTGTGCTTTCTGTTAGAATTGGTAAGCATATATATTATTGTTTATGTGATATTGGTGCTAGTTCTAGTTCTATTCCTTATGAGCTTTACAGGGAAATTATGCATGAAATTTGTCCTTATGAGCTTGAGGACATTTATGTGGTTATTCACCTTTCTAATAGAGAGCAAGTTCCCCATTGGCATTGTAAGAGATGTGGAGGTCCTTTGTGGTAAGATTAAATATCCTGCTGATTTTCTAGTACTTGGTAAAGAAGCTAGTAAAACCTATCCTATTATCTTTGGTAGACCCTTCTTGAATACTTGTGGGGCTATCATAGATTGCAGGAAGGAAAAAGTTTTGACTAAGTTTGATGGAGAGCCTTATGAAAATGAAATGCCTGATGAGGATTTCAGGGTTGAATAACTTTCTTCTATTTCTCTTGCTCCTAACAATGCCTTGCAACTGTTTATGGAAGATCATGAGAGCAATGTCTTCATGAAAGAAAGAAATGAGATTGACGAGGTTTTTCTTTGTCAGCCTGAGCAACTTAAGCATAACCTACCTGTGGAAGATTTGGGTACCACACTACCACCTAAAGGGGACCCTGTTTTCGAACTAAAACATTTACCTAATGATCTTAAATATGCTTATCTTGATGATAAGAAAGTATATCCTGTTATTATTAGTTCTAAACTTTCAGGAAAGGAAGAAGAAAGGTTATTGGAAATACTGAAGAAACACCGAGGAGCTATGGGCTATACTCTTGATGATCTAAAAGGGATTTCCCCTACTATATGTCAGCATGCTATTAATATAGAACCTGATGCAAAACCAGTTGTTGAGCACCAACGCCGTCTAAATCCTAAAATGAAGGATGTGGTAAGAAATGAGGTATTAAAAATCCTTGATGCTGGTATTATTTACCCTATTGCTGATAGTCAATGGGTTAGCCCTGTTCATTGTGTTCCCAAGAAAGGGGGAATTACTATTGTGCCTAATGAAAATAATGAGCTTATACCCCAGAGAGTAGTTGTTGGGTATAGGATGTGCATTGATTTTATAAAGGTTAATAAAATTACTAGGAAAGATCATTATCCTTTACCCTTTATTGATCAAATGCTTGAGAGGTTGTCAAAAAAGACCCACTTTTGTTTCCTTAATGCTTATTATGGGTTCTCTCAAATTGCCGTGAAAGCACAAGATCAAGAGAAAACCACTTTCACTTGTCCTTATGGTACTTATGCTTATAGGTGTATGCCTTTTGGTTTATGTAATGCTCCTGCTACCTTTCAGAGATGCATGTCTGCTATCTTTCATGGTTTTGTGAAGAAATTGTGAAGGTTTTCATGGACGATTTCTCCGTCTATGGAACTTCTTTTGATAACTATTTGCACAACCTTGATAAAGTTTTGCAGAGATGTGAAGAAACCAAGCTTGTTCTTAATTGGGAGAAATGCCATTTCATGGTTAATGAAGCTATTGTTCTTGGACACAAAATTTCTGAAAGAGGTATTGAAGTTGACAGAGCCAAAATTGAAGCAATTGAGAAAATGCCTTGCCCTAGAGATATAAAAGGTATTCATAGTATCCTTGGTCATGGTGGTTTCTATAGGAGGTTTATTAAAGATTTCTCCAAAATTTCAAAGCCCCTTACTAATCTTCTTCAAAAATATGTGCCTTTTGTTTTTGATGATGATTGTAAGGACGCTTTTGAAACTTTGAAGAAAGCTTTGACTACTGCTCCTATTGTTCAACCACCTGATTGGAGTTTACCTTTTGAAATTATGTGTGATGCTAGTGATTTTGCTATTGGTGTTGTTCTTGGGAAGCGTGTTGATAAGATGTTGAATGTTATTCATTATGCTAGCAAGACTCTAGATGCTGCTCAAAAGAATTATGCTACTACTGAAAAGGAGTTCTTAGTTGTAATCTTTGCATGTGATAAGTTTAGACCCTACATTGTTGATTCAAAGGTCACTATTCATACTGATCATGCTGCTATTAAGTACCTTATGACAAAGAAGGACGCTAAGCCTAGGCTTATTAGATGGGTGTTGCTTTTACAAGAATTTGATCTACATATTGTAGATGGGAAAGGTGCTGAAAATCCTGTTGCTGACAATTTATCTCGTTTGGAAAATATTTCTTTTGACCCTCTTCCTGTTAATGATAGTTTTCCAAATGAGAAGTTGGCTGCAATAAGGGTAAGTCCGCATGAAAGTCCTTGGTATGCTGATTATGCTAATTTTATTGTTTCCAAGTATTTGCCTCCCACTTTTACAGCCCAACAAAGAAGGAAATTCTTTTATGATCTAAGGAATTACTTTTGGGATGACCCACATCTATATAAATAAGGAGTAGATGGCATTATGCGAATATGTGTTCCAGAATTTGAACAATAAGAGATATTGATAAAATGTCACGAGAGTGCTTATGGAGGACATCATGCTAGGGATAGGACTACACAAAAGGTTTTACAGTCTGGATTTTATTGGCCTACCCTTTTCAAGGACGCAAGGAAGTTTGTCCTATCATGTGATGAATGTCAACGAGTTGGTAACATTTCTAGACGCAATGAAATGCCTATGAACTATTCTCTTGTTATTGAACCTTTTGATTGTGGGGGGTTTGACTTTATGGGTCCTTTTCCTCCTTCAAAAGGGTATACTCATATTCTTGTTGCTGTAGACTATGTTACAAAGTGGGTAGAAGCCATACCTACAAATAGCGTTGATGGTAAGACCTCTTTGAAAATGCTTAAGGATGTTATTTTTCCTAGGTTTGGTGTGCCTAGATATCTCATGACTGATGGAGGCTCTCATTTTATTCATGGGGGTTTTAGAAAAACTCTCGCTAAGTATGATGTAAACCATAGAATTGCTTCAGCTTATCACCCCCAAACCAGTGGGCAGGTAGAACTCTCTAATAGGGAAATTAAATCTATCTTGCAAGAGACTGTCAATAGATCTAGGAAAAACTGGGCTAAGAAGTTGAATGACACTTTATGGGCTTATAGAACTGCTTATAAAAATCCTATGGGGATGTCTCCTTTCAAAATGGTCTATGGGAAAGCTTGTCACTTGCCTTTAGAAGTAGAACACAAAGCTTATTGTGCAGTGAAAGAGTTGAATAGAGATTTTAAACTTGTTGGTGAGAAAATACTGCTTGACATGAGTACCCTAGATGAGTGGAGAAGTGAAGCTTATGAAAATGCTAGACTCTTTAAGGAAAAAGTAAAAAGATGGCATGATAGGAGAATTCTCAAAAGGAAGTTCCATGTTGGCGAGAAAGTTCTTTTGTATAGGCCTCGTCTCAGATTTTTTGCAGGGAAACTACTCTAAAAATGGGAAGGACCTTTTGTTATTGAGGAAGTATATCATTCAGGTGCTATCAAAATATCTTCTTTGAAGGATGACATAACACAGGTGGTGAATGGTCAAAGACTAAAACATTATATTTTTGGAGATTCTTATAATGAAGATGTTGATGTTATTCAAATGGTGACTCTGGAAGAATTTATTAGAAACCAAACACCAGAAACTGCAGAGTTCGTCTTTGAATAGGTAAAAGAGGTGAAAATAGAAGGTTCGTGAAATCCTAATCTTTTTATATTTTTGATGTTTTTATTACATAAGGTAAGTTACGAGACAGAACAGAGGAGGAAACGGAGGCTGGGGTGGCCAAACCCACCCTAGGCGTGGGCCCACCTTGCCCCGCTCCTGGAGGGGGTGTGCCTCCCCCAAGCTCTGTCTCCGCCTCGTTTTAGTATCAAAACCTTCCTTATGCTTTGAAACTTCGTAATATATAAACCCCCCCGGATCCCCCAAGGTTCTTGTATCGAGTTCTCGCCGTGTTTTTTTATCTGTTTCTGTCAGGAAAATTCTTAGTTTTGGAGCTACAATGTCTTCCTCTGGATCACCCATGGAGGATTCCTCTGCGGATGTCCTCAACCCATACATGTATGAGTTGAGGATCCATCCCAAAGAGTTGATTCTCAAAGATGGGAAGGTACAGATGAAAGAAGTTCAAGGCCCCAAAGGAGAAGGCAAGCTGGAAGAAAGGATGGAAGCATTGGAGAAGGAGGTTTTCAGGTACAAGAAAATGGTAGAACGCGAAGTGGATGTTATTCACAAGATAAGTTCAGAACTTATCGTCAAGAATGAGGAGGAGGTGGCTCAGCTCTGAGAAGAAATCTTCTCGCTCCTTCAGACCACCAACCAATTACAAGCACAACTCTACGACATACAAAATCAAAACTGTGAGTATGAGGCTAGATTTGGTCACATAAGTTTTGTTGCTAGTTTTAGGATTGCGGAGACAAGGACATCCTTTTTGGATGGGGAACTTTTTCCTTGGAAGTTTTATGATGACAACAGAACACCACCACCACCAAAGGAGTAATTCGTCATCAGGTTTAGCATCCCCTTGGCTTGTTCCAAGCTTGGGGGGAGTGTCGCGGTATCACCATCATTATATTTCATCTTTTACCTTTTTAGTGGATTCATATATTTGGTAGAGAGGTTATCTTATAGTCTGGTTTGCATGTGGAAGTATGTCTCCTTTAGTTGATTATCTATGTATCCCTTGGTGTGAGTGCCTTTATGGAATATTAATGAGAAGTTTCATCTTTTACTTTTTGCACTTCTTATTTTAGTTTGCGATCTCTATTATATGATGGATCTTGTTGATCAGTATTGGCATAACTTTGGGATTATCAAGTGGATCTAAATTGGTTTTGGCAAACCGAGCTCTGGTTAGTAGCAATACTTTTTGAGGTTTGAAAGAAAAAGAGAAAAGCTTACAGGTATTTTGTATCATTTATTTTCTTTCTTGTTGGCTCATAAGCTTAGTATTCTTTATTTAAGATCTTTTGTGTCTTCAAGGAAGATTGCATGTTTGGATTTATCACTTGTAGGTTTGCTTGTTTCTTTCAACTCCTTTGCTTGCTACCCAGCCTTGCTAGCCAAAAACCTATTTTGAGAAGGCGTACTTCTCATGTTTCCAATCCCTTTGAACCAAAACATGTGTCATTTATGTCCACCATATCTACCTATTAGCATATTCTATTCCAAGCAAATTCTCAAGCTTCATCTATCTTTCGAATTAAAAAGTATTTTGTTATGTGAAAACTAGTCAGTAAAGCTCTCACGAACTTGATGGCACACCTTATTTTCTTGCCCCTAATAGACTTGAACCATTGTGTCATCGAAGTTGTATATGCTTGCACCTATACATTGGAATTAGCAAAACCGTGCTGTCATGGGAATGCTTTCAACATTGCACATGTACGTTGTACACAGTTGATATCATGCTCTTTTGTTTGCGGATGTTAACGGTGTGAAATAAAGAGGGAGCTTGTAAGTCCATGGAGTGATGTATGTGTGTTAGATAAACGCCTAGGCTGCTAGCCTAAGCCATGCCTAATCATGGTGGAAACTTGCAGCATCACCATAATGAGCATTCTGTGAAGCATCCTCAATAAAACGCTATGCACATAGTAAATAAAAAGATCATTGAGATTCTCATTGTCTGCTTGCCTTGTCATTTTGGTTATGGGATAGCTCTTGTACCATGTGCAAGAGGTACCCCGTTGGTGGTTCTCTATGATACACATGTACTTACAATGACAAGAACTTACCGGTAACCAAAGTTTAGTAGCATGAGGAGCGGCCCTCGTACTCAAGGGACATGAGATTGCCAGCTTATATTTGTGAACTTTAACATTAATCGTCTCAAGATGGATATGATAGGGGCAATGAGGGCTCAAATCTAGTAAGTACCATAATCTTTTGGAAGCTCTTTATGACTTGAAATCCCTGCTGCCCTCTATGAAGGGACCTTTCTCCTATTTCCAAGTTGAGTCACAAACCTACTTTCTCTCTATCTCCAACAAGAATTTGAGTTGTTGTGTTGCAAGCATTCATATGGTGATTTATTCAATCATGTTCTTTATCTTCCTTGTTTGCACAAAACTCTTATCTATTGAGTATTACTTTGAAATCCTTTATTGTGAAAAACCTTTTTGAGCAAAGAGTACTCTTGTTTTAAAACTTCTTCAAAAGATTTATTTCCGAAACTGTTTGCCAGCTGTTCTCTGACCAAGAACAAAGTTTACCAATTCCAATTATGATTTATCTTTATGCATCTCTATTGTGACTCCTGTACTTGTTGCAAGCTAAGTTATATAATGGTGAGTTGATTTCTTCTATGAGTTGTGTAATGGTAAGTGTGATGCTTCTTGTCCGTATTATTTTATCGACACTTCACTCTATAAACCTGTGGACATGTTTACTGAGCTTAGTTTTCGCTTGGGGACAAGCGAATGTCTAAGCTTGGGGGGAGTTCATACGTCCAATTTGCATCACCATTCTATATCATAATTTGCCTCTATTCATTGATATATGTCTTATTATGAGGTATTAATTATGTCTTTTCCACTATTTTTGCATGTTGGATGATTCCTGGAGGATGGACTGCCGGAGTCTAGATTCTGATGGAAAAAGAGGTGTTTTGATGCAATTTCGCGAAGATCAAAAAAATACCGAAAAATATTGGAAAATTATATTTTCCGAGAATACGAAGGAAGCTAGAAGGGGAGGCGTAGAAGGGCCACAGGGGGCCCACACACCCTAGGCGCGGGTCCCCCCTAGGTCGTGCCTAGGGCAGGTGTGGCCCACCTGCTCGACTCCCGACTCCTCCCTCTAGCCTATATCTTCCTCACGGAACTCTAATACTAGAGGGGTGACCACATATAGACTTCCGTCGCCTCTTCGGGGTGGAAAACACCGAGAGAGGAAGATCTCTCCGGCAGACAGATTTCTGCCAGGGGAATTCCTTCCCGGAGAGGGGAGATCGTCGCCATCCACACCGTCATCAAGCTAGGCTTCATCGGGATCATCATCATCATCATCCACACCATCATCTCCACCAGCACCATCATCACCACTCCGTCCTGCTGTAACAATCATGTTGGATACTTGCTTAGTTCATAGGGGAAACTTTCCCGGTGTTGATTACTATTGTAGTGGATGCTTGTGAGTGGAACCATTGGATTATTTTTTATGTTCAGATTGTTATCCATCCCCATATCATCTTTAACCTTGATCCATATGATGTCTTGTGAGTAGTTCGTCTAGTTCTTGAGGACATGGGAGAAGTCATGTTGTTAGTAGTGGATTTGTGTTGAGTTATTATTCAATGGTTTAGTATTTAAGTTGTGGTGCTATTCTTCTAGTGGTGTCATGTGAACGTCGACTACATGATACTTCACCATTTATGGGCCTAGGGGAATGCATTGTGTATTTGGCTACTAATTGTGGGGTTGCTGGAGTAACAAAAACCTGAACCCCCGTTAGGACACCTTTGCACAAGGGAGCGTAGGATCTCAGAGTTTAAGACTGTGGTTAGGTTTATATCTTAATTACTTTCCTGTAGTTGCGAATGTTGTAGAGGGTTTAATCACAAGTATGTATTAGTCCAAGTAAGGTCGGTACATTAGCACAGGTTCACCCACACAACACTTACAACACCAAAGAAGAGTACTCAGCTATTTTAAGCGAAAGCACTTGACAGAATTCACATGTGTCCTTGAGAACGTTTGGTCCTTATAAGTATTTCCACCGGCTTGTCATTTTCTAAGAAAGGATTGGGCCACTTGCTGCGTTTGTTCTTTGTATTTATTACTTGCACTTTTTTATTGCCTTATCAGAAAATCACTAAAAATCCGTTTGTTAAGTATTTACAGAGATTTCCTGCTCCATACCACTAGTCAACACCTTCTGCTCCTCGTTGGGATCGACACTCCTATTTATCAAAAGTACTACGATACACCCCCTATACTTGTGGATCATCATTGGTCTTGGAGACCCGATGGAGTGATGTAACTGGAGGAACACTGTCTTCTAGAAATTAGATAAGTGTTTGATCTATCCCATTCTACTCTTTGTTACTTGGTTGGTGGATCATGATGCCATGCGTTATTTTGAGTAAAGTCCCTATGTGATAAGGAACCTATTGTCTGATTAGCTTTGTACTAGGATCTGGACGAGTCTATGATGTTAATTTGGTTACTGTTGTACGTTTCTCTTCGAGTCATGGTGTAAGTGGTAAGTGATAATGATCTGTATAGGAAAACCATGCACTCTAGTTTTTAATAAATGCTAGGCATTGCTCATGATACTACCAGCCATTTTTTCTTAATGCAACTAGTTCCTTTATGTTTTTCATATCAGGTGCAAGTATGCATTGGTTGTGTTTCAAATATAAGTTACATGATATGTTGTACATGTTCTCAACTTGCCTAGTTCTTGCTAGTAATATTGTTTTGTCAGCTTTTTCTGTTATCAAAGATGTGGTGGATCATCTGTTCATATACAGATGATTGTGTCAGCTAAGTTTTTAGAGGTGATTCTATCCTATAGTAATATAAGAACTGAGTGAAATCTATGTGAATGTAATCTTTTGCTAATGATACTTTTCTGTTTGAAATGCAGAAGGAAGAGAAGCCCAAGCCCGTGTAGACCATTAAAATCGTCTTTATAAGAGCTACATGCTGATGAAGTTATGGAGTAGCTAGCTTTAGTACTTACAAAGAGTTCGGTTTTTATATTCCAGGGTATGAAAGATTCCATGGCTGAATTCGTTGTGATGTGATCGTTGTAATATGTGTTCTAACTGTTCTGATATTGTAACAAAGCGATTTTGGCTGTTATTTATATATTTTCATGTGTTTTCATTCTCCTTTCTGATTGGTATATTGGTTAATAATTTGATGTGAAAAAAATTCGAATCTCACAACTGAGAACTGACAATTGGGATCCATTGTCCGGAACAACCTGACAATTGGGATCCATCTCACAAAAAGGCCAAAATTGGAAATTAAATGGATTGTAAAAAGGCCACGACATAAAACAAATAGGCAAAAATGTTGAATTTGGCCCATTTAGCTGAGACCAGAATTAATAAGCATAAATTGACTGAATTGTTGGGCTTGGCCCATATAAATAGGTGAAGTGGACCGGGCTAAATTCTTGCCACGTAGGATCTTCCATGTAGGATCTGACGTGGCCAGGCTAGATGTCTCGTGACGATATTAGATCGTCATAGAGGTTATGACGTTATGATATCGTCATAGACGGTTATGACGATTCGCAAAAAATGTCGTTATAGTTAATTTGCGACGCCCAGCTTTCGACGATCTCAAAATCGTCACAGAATCATCATAAACGGACTATTGTGACGATTCTGTGATGAAATTAGAGGGTTATATATAGCCATATTTCTTGTTGTGACTCTTTAAGATGAATTTTGGTATTATTACCTTGTTACCTAAAAAGGAGAATGTCGTGCAAATTCAACAATACATACCGATCTATTTGTTGAATGTTAGTTTTAAAGTCTTTACCAAGGCAGGGACTAATAGAATCATAGAGATTTCACGTAAAGTTATTAAGCTTGTGCAAACTGCATTTATGCCAGGACAACACATCTTAGAAGGGGTAGTCGTCCTTCTTAAGACCATCCATGAGCTTCACCGTAAGAAATTCGACATGGTTGTATTCAAGATAGACTTCGATAAGGCCTATGATAAATTCAAATGGTCCTTCTTATAGAAAACTTTGCGAATGAAAGGCTTCTATCAGTAATGGTGTGATTTAGTTAGACATTTCGTCCAAGGGGGTCAGTAGGAGTAAAGGTTAATAACGATATTGGTCATTACTTTCAAACTAGAAAAGGTCTTCGACAAGGGGACCCCTTATCACCATTGCTATTTAATATTATCACAGACATGTTGGCCATTCTCATTGAACGAGCAGAAGAGGATGGTCAAGTTGGTGGTTTGATTCCTCACCTATTAGAGGGTGGGTATCAATCATTCAATTTGTTGATTATACAATCATTTTCATGGAGTATGACCTAGAGAAGGCGGTCAACATAAAATTGATTATTTGTATCTATGAGCAACTTTACGGGTTGAAGATTAATTTCCATAAGAGCTAAATAATGTACTTTGGAAAGGCAAAGGAAATGGAATACCAATACAAGGCCATCTTTGGTTGTGCTGCTGGCTCTCTACTATTTACTTATCTCGGCATTCCAATGCATAAACAAAGACTTTTAAACAAGGAGTGGAAGCCCGTTTCTAATGGAAGCTTGGATGCTGCCAGAGCAAGCCGCTCTCATACAGAGACATGCATGTCCTAATTATTTCTATTCTAACAAGCCTTACGATGTTCATGTTATCCTTTCTGGAGCTACCTAAAGGGCTACAGAAAAGGTTAGACTTCTTTCGTTCCCGTTTCTTCTAGCAAAATGATTAACTTAAACGTAAGTATCGCCTGACAAAATGGAACATCTTGTGTAGACCCAAATATCAAGGTGGTTTAGGCATGGAGGTGCTCGAACTTAAAAATAGATGTGTACTAAGCAAGTGGCTTTATAAACTTCTAACAGAATAAGGGTTCTGGAGAGATATATTGCAAAACAAATATCTTCATAAAAAAACTTTAGCTCAGGTGTCGGCTAATCCTACCGATTCTCCTTTTTAGAAAGGCTTAATGGGGATTAAAGATGATTTATTTAAAAATGGCTATTTCAAAATTGCAGATGGTAAGAAGACTCGCTTTTGGGAGGACACTTGGTTAGGGGAAACGTCCCTTGCTACTCAGTATCCCTCTTTATATTATACTATCCGCCAAAGAAATGTCTTAGTGGCGAACGTCCTAACAGGGGCTCCTTTAAATATCGAGTTTAGGAGGTATCTGGATGGGGACAAGTGGGCCATATGGTTGCACCTCGTACAACACCTTATGAGTGTGGATTTAAATGAAGACTCAGATCTTTTCGTGTGGAAGCTTGATGCTTCAGGAGCGTTTACGGTCAAATCTATGTACACGAATTATTTGAATGGTCATACGATTTTTCGACGAAAGTATATTTGGAAGATCAGAGTGCCACTGCAAATTAAGATTTTTATGTTGTTCCTTTTTAAAAATCCATTCTTACTAAAGAAACCTCGCTAAAAGAAATTGGAATTGTTGTATGAAGTGTGCTTTCTATGATTCACCTGAGTCAATTGAGCATGTTATTCAATTGTCACTTGGATAGATTGATTTGGAGGGTAGTTCATTTTACTTTCAGCATTTCACCTCCAACTAATGTAACGAATATGTTCGGAATTGGTTAAATGGGGTGGATAGATCTTACAAAGAAAGGATTAGAATTGGCATTTGTGCTATTGTTTGGGCTACATGGAACTATCGCAATGATGTTAATTTTAACAAAAGCACAAATACCCTTTTTCTACATGTCATTCATATGGTGTCTCATTGGATCAAAGACGGGTCTTTCCTTCTTCCAGAGGCGCAACGGGAGCCTATGTGTGTTGGATGCAGCCATTTGGAGGCGGTTGCACGGGCTATATACAACCAGCAGGGCTGGTGGCATCCTAATAGATTACAAGATGCTTAGATGAATTCTTATTTTATTTCGCTGGCTGATCTTTGTGTCCACCTTATGTGATCCATGAATTGTAAGTTCTGGATATTAAATTCTTTGAGAAATTCTGTGCAATAAAATGTTGTGTGCATCAGTCGATGCAGATGCCAGGGCGCTGCACCCCTTTTCGAAAAAATAGACTTTACAAATAAATAAATGTGGCACTATGATACTACAAAAATTATAAGGTAGTAAATTAAATAGTATCATCGACTTTGATACCAGGCTATGATTGTGTCCACTGTGGGAGGCTTAAGTCTGTTGGGAGCACCAACAATGTCATGTACGTATAACTAATCATAAAATCCGAATTTCACCTCTATTTTTATACCAAACCAAAATTATATTAAGTAATCAACGATAAAGGAACTACGAGGCCTTATGTCCCGGCCATAACCTTCACTGACTCACCGGCTAGATCTAGAGAGAGCGCCTTATGTACATGCTCCGGATGTCGCTCACACCATCTTCGTGGAACCATCTCTAAGGCTTATATTGAAGCGAGGAACCTCGCAAGGCCAGCCGTCGACACCAACATGGTGCCAAGAACACCAATGTCCTACGAACGTGCATCTACGCATGCGCGTTTGTCACTAGGACACCACGGCTCCACGGTGCTAGGCCCCATCGGCCGACCCAGCAAGACGACGTCGCTCCTTCTTGGCCACTATGCGAATGGTGGAAAACTAGCACCGCTGCCATGATTGTCCCTCTAGACGATGATGCTCCAAAACAATGCCCCACAAAGGAAACACAATAATGATGTTTCCATCGTCCGCTCTAGATCTAGGATTTCTCCTGGAGTGTCTATGGTAGGAAAACAAAAACTGCATCAACGACGCCTCTAGCAAGAAAGTAGCACCCACTGAAGGAGTTAGGGGGGCTTATTTTTGTCTTCTATGAGGACTTCTCCCAGAAGCTACTCTCTCTCAGTCGAAATTTGTTAAAACTTCTAAATTAACATTGGGAATACTAATTTAGAAGTTTAAACAAATACAGGAAACGAGCTCCTGTGAGAAGCTGAGAGAGGATAGCTTCGGAGAGAAGCCCCCCTAGAAGCCAAAAAAGAAGTCCCCCTAACCTAGAGGTAATAGTAATTGATTGTTTATAAACTCCAAGTTCATCATTAATATTTATTCTTTATGCTATAACTCATATATGTCTTGAATATGAGATTCCAAGGAAATCTCATTAGCACGGGTAGAGAAGTAAACACCAAATTGTTCCTAGTCCCGCGACTAGGACTAGGTCGTGTGTTCAAACATGATACTATTTCCTCATCATGGGTATTATTATTCATAATAAGGATACCAACAACAATGAAGTTCACATTGTTAGAAGAACAATGGTGCTGAACCGATCGAATTATGTAATTAACTTAGTGACCATGTCGTCATAAGTCATTAGTTTATCACGTGAATATTAAATAGCTATATACTAGAAGGTATGCTTTGATTGTTAACACCATCCGTGGAAGGATGGTTATTAAAGATGGCTTTCGGGTATATTGAGAAAGTATGACTAGAAATTTGGATAGTTTAAGAATTGGATCTTGCTTCTTCTGGTGATGGAGCGATACTCTCTGGACCATCTCGATATTACGATGTCAACTATCATCTGCGATACAATTTATGATAATACTAGTAGAAAACAAGATATCCGTTCGCGCCCCCTAACAGCATTAGTCCCGGTTGCGCCACGAACCGGGACTAATGCTGGCACGCGTCCCGGTTCACACGGTGGCTGTAACACAAACCGGGACTAAAGGTTAGGCGGCAGACACGTGCCTGGCACACAACTTTAGTCCCGGTTTGTGTTACAAACCGGGACGTATGATCCCGTCCTCTATAAATACGACGCCCCAGCCCTCTGCCTCCCCTCTGTTTTTTCTTGGTGGAAGGTGTGAGAGGTGTGCTAGTTTATTTTTTCCTATGCATGCATTCAAGGTGTTTGATGAAATGTTTGAGTGAATGATCCCGTTCAATTTTTCATAGAACAAAAATATAGAAGGTGTCCGAGACGCACTTGAGATTTCTCCTCTTTATTTCCCTCGATCGAGGTTAGCAATCTTATCTTTTCTCTGTCATTGATACAATGCATGTGTCGATGTGAATTGGTCATTTCACTATTTATGATATCCCGTTTTTGATAAACTTAATTATATGATGCAGATGAACGGTGGGGAATGGATGTACGGTGACCGGCGTGTACCCGGGTCCATTAAAGGCGTGGATAAATTTATCGATGTGGCTACGACAAACAAAGTGAATGGTTTTATACGTTTTCCATGTGTTCAATGTCGGAACAACAAGGAGTACTCTTCCTCGAAAATCATTCACGGCCACCTGGTTATGAAAGGTTTTATGCCCAACTATAATTATTGGACCAAGAACAGGGAAAGATGGGTTATCATGGAAGACAGTGAAGAAGAACATGATGATAGCAACTATCATCATATGTTTCCTGAATACAGTGATACTGCAATGGAAGACAATGAAGAGGAAGGAGGTGAAGAACGGGCATCAGATGAGCCCGCTGATGAACTTGGTAGGGTCATTTCTGATGCAAAGCGAGACTGTGAAACAGAAAAGGAGAAGTTGAAGTTAGAGGGCATGTTAGAAGATCACAATAAATTGTTGTACCCAAATTGCAAAGATGGCAGCACAAAGCTCAGTACCACACTGGAATTGCTGCGATGGAAGGCAGAGTGTGGTCTAACTGACTCCTCATTTGAAAATATGCTGAAAATAATGAAGCCGAAGTTTCCAAAACATAACGAACTTCCCGAGAGTACGTACGAAGCAAAGAATACTCTCTGTTCTCTAGGATTAGTGTGCAGAAGATATATGCATGCATTAATGACTTCATCCTCTACCGCGGTAAGGCCGGTATGCAATGCATTGCGGTATAAGATTAGACGAGATGACCCTGGTGATGTTGAGGGAGAGCCCCTCCGAAAGAGGGTTCCTACTAAGGTTATGTGGTATGCTCCTATAATACCAAGGTTGAAACGCATGTTCAGAAACAAAGAGCATGCCAGGTTGTTGCGATAGCACAAAGAATACCGTAAGAAAGACGGGAAGTTGAGACACCCTACTGATGGGTCACGGTGGAGAAAAATCGAGAGAGACTTTCTGGACTTTGCAGGTGACGCAAGGAACTTATGGTTTGGTCTAAATACGGATGGCATGAATCCTTTTGGGGAGCAGAGCTGCAGTCACAACACCTGGCCCGTGACTCTATGTATCTACAACCTTCCTCCTTGGTTGTGCATGAAGCGTAAGTTCATTATGATGTCAGTGCTCATCCAAGGCCTGAAGCAACCGGGCAACAACATTGATGTGTACCTTAGGCCATTAGTTGAAGAACTCTTACAGCTGTGGGGCAAACCAGGTGTACATGCATGGGATGAGAACAAACAGGAGCCATTTGACCTATGAGGGTTGCTTTTCGTAACCATCAATGATTGGCCTGCTCTTAGTAACCTTTCAGGACAGAAAAACAAGGGATATAAGGTATGCACACACTGTTTAGATAAGACAGAAGGTACATATTTGCATAAATGCAAGAAGGTTGTGTACCTGGCGAATCGACGATTTCTTCTGACCAATCATCCCGTAAGAAAGAAAGGCAAGCATTTCAAAGGTGAGGCAGATCACCGGAAGAAGCCTGAAATTCCTGCTGGTGATGATGTATTTGGTATGGTCAAGTACATAGAAGTAATCTTTGGAAAGGGTCCCAACTGTCAATTAGTTCCGAAGGACGTCGCTACAGGACACGCACCCATGTGGAAGAAGAAATCTATATTTTGGGAGCTGCCATCTTGGAAAGTCTTACGTGTCCGCTTTTCAATCGACGTGATGCACATGACGAAGAATCTTTGCGTGAACCTGCTAGGATTCCTAGGCGTGTATGGGAAGACAAAAGATACACCAGAAGTACAGGAGGACCAGCAAATTATGAAAGACCCAAAGAACATGCATACACAGAAAAAGACGGATAAAGGGCGTCACTTAAGTCGTGCCAGCTATGCTCTTACCAAAGCAGAGAAGGAAATCTTTTTTGAAGTCCTTTACAGTATCAAGGTGCCGTCTAGCTTCTCATATAATATAAAGGGGATAATAAATATGGCAGAGAAAAAGTTCCAAAACCTGAAGTCTCATGACTGTCACGTGATTATGACGTAGTTGCTTCCGATTGCATTGAGGGGGCTTCTACCGTAAAATGTTCGAGTACCCATTGTGAAGCTGTGTGCATTCCTCAATGCAATATCTCAGAAGGTAATCAATCCAGATATTCTGCCAAGGTTACAGAAGGATGTGGTACAATGTCTTGTTAGTTTTGAGTTGGTGTTCCCACCATCCTTCTTCAATATTATGACGCATCTCCTGGTTCACCTAGTGAAAAAGATTGCCATTCTCGGTCCTGTATTTCTGCACAATATGTTCCCCTTTGACAGGTTCATGGGAGTCTTAAAGAAATATGTTCATAACCGTGCTAGACCAGAAGGAAGCATCTCCAAGGGATATGGAACAGAGGAGTTCATTGAGTTTTGTGTTGACTTTATTGCTGACCTTAAGCCGATTGGTGTTTCTGACTCGCGGCATGAGGGAAGACTAAGTGGAAAAGGCACTCTGGGAAAGAAAGCAATGCTATGTAGGGACGGGGATTCTTTCACTAAAGCACACTACACTTTTCTACATAATTCCACCTTGGCAGCTCCATATATCGAGGAACACAAGAATATTATACGCTCCAAAAACCCGGGGAAGCCTGACTCATGGATTACAGATGAACACATGAAGTCTTTTGGTGGTTGGATGCGGACACATCTCTTGAATGACACCACTGTTGGAGATCATCTATACTTGTTGGCCGTGTCACCATCTTCTACTATATTGAATTTCCAAGGGTACGAAATAAATGGGAATACATTCTACACGATCGCCCAAGATAAAAAGAGCACCAACCAAAACAGTGGTGTCTTCTTTGATGCAACGGACGAGAATGGGCAAAAGGACACATACTATGGTTACATAGAGGAGATATGGTAACTAGATTATGGAGTCTCTTTTAAGGTCCCTTTGTTTCGCTGCAAATGGGTCAACCTGAATGGGGAAGGGGTAAATATAGACCAGTTGTACAGAATGACAACAGTGGATCTCAACAATCTTGGTTATAGAGATGAACCATTCGTCCTAGCCAATGATGTGTCACAAGTTTTTTATGTGAAGGACATGTCCTCGAGACCAAAAAAAGAAAAAAATATGCAAACGAATAAATCATATGATGAGCCAAAGCGTCGCATAGTTCTTTTAGGAAAAAGAAACATTGTGGGAATCGAGGACAAGACAGACATGTTAGAAGATTATAATAAGTTTGATGAAATTCCGCCCTTCACAGTGAAAACTGAACCAAGCATTCCATTAAGTATAGAAGATGCTCCATGGTTATGTCTGAAGCGATCATAAGGAAGGACATACGCCAAGAAGTTCATGCTCATATTGTGTACCTCTAGTTCATGTCTGGCCGGTCGGCTGCATATTGTGAACCTAAATGCCATGAGACATGATAGCTCATTTTGTGAAGGATATTTTATGATGTTTGCAATTTTACAAGTTTAATAAATGTATTGAGTGTTAGTCCCGGTTTGTGGCTTGACCGGGACTATATATAGGGGGGCCTTTAGTCCTGGTTTTGTAGTCTCGGTTTTTAATATTAATAAATGTCTTGAGTGTTAGTCCCGTTTTGTGGCTGGACCGAGACTAAAGGGGGCCTTTAGTACCGATTCATAGAACGACTTTCCAGAACTATGAAGAAGTTGTCCCGATTCTTACTTACCATTAAGATCTTATCTCCAAACGCGTGTGGTCACATATTAGGGAGTGCCTCTATGACCAATTTGTTGGAGATGCCGGAGGACTGGGCTCCGGCAGCATATCCCTCAAACTGGCCGTAGTGGTGTCCCTGCTCTCGCACACCATCTTGCAGCTTGTAACTTCTCTAACTAGATCAATACTCCTGGGAGCTAATTAATTTCAAATATTAGGGAGTGCCTCTATGACCAGTTTCTTGGAGATGCCAGAGGACTGGGATCCGACGGCATATCCCTCAAACTGGTCGTAGTGGTGTCCCTGCTCTCGAAAACCATATTGGAGATGCCTCAATCTGGCTGGAGGACTGGACTCACAAGGATGCCTATTTATAGTACAAGCAGCTCGGCATAGTGTCGACACTCACGACATAATGTCGACACTCACCCCTATTATTAGTGCCGACTCGTGTTTTGTCCCGGTTGGTGTCTCCAACCGGGACTAAAGGTTCATCTTTAGTCCCGGTTGGTGACACCATTTGGGACAAGGTATAAGCCGCACGACATAATGTCGACACTCACCCCTATCATTAGTGTTGTCTGACCCAGCCTGCCGAAATCCCTCCAACCGGTACTAAAGATGAACCTATCATGTTCGAGGTTTCATGGCTTTCGGTCCAAATGATCAAGCCATTTTCCATTTTCCGAGCGCAAAAAACGGGTCGTTTTGTCAAGTAACAACCAAAATGCTGTTTCAGAATGCTACCATCCCATTTTTCTAAAATACTAGACCACCTTACATGGACTATCTCCCAACCGGGACATCTCAAAACTTTTTGTCCATCCCGGGTAAAAAGGACAAATGTCTGCCGAATAGGTAGGAAGTGGGTCCGGTTTGTACTACGGGTACGTGATCTAACGCCCGTGATTTTTTGAAAAAATCATTTTTAGACTCGCAATATGTGGTTTCTTCAGAGATCCAATGCAAGTTCTAACGATCCTCATTCCCTATCTTCATGCACGCCGGTTCGACCATAGTTAGAAATTCAAAAAAATTCAAAACGGGCATAAGAAATTCAAAAAAAATCAGAACAATGTAAATCCTTCACATGGTGTCATATTATGTGACATGGTTGCAAGGAAAAATACCAGACTTGGTATATTGATCATGTCTCAAAAAAGCCTTCACAAAATGACCTATCATGTTCGAGGTTTCATGGCTTTCGGTCCAAATGACCGATGTTATGTGCTGAATCACGTCATAGTTTGTGATGCTGTGCCTATATTATACATGCATGTGGACATTGGTATGGAAAACAACGTTGCAGGAGGAAGTTTTCCTTTTCGTCGCACGGAAAAGCCATTTTCCATTTTCCGAGCGCAAAAAAAGGGTCGTTTTGTGAAGTAACCACCAAAATGCTGTTTCAGAATGCTACTGTCCCATTTTTCTAAAATACTAGACCACCTTACATGGACCATCTCCCAACCGGGATATCTCAAAAGTTTTTGTCCATCCCGGGTAAAAAGGACAAATGTCTGCCTAGGAAGTGGGTCCGGTTTGTACTAAAGGTACATGATCTAAAGCCCGTGATTTTTTGAAAAAATCATTTTTAGACTCACAATATGTGGTTTCTTTAGAGATCCAATGCAAGTTCTAACGATGATCGTCCCCTATCTTCATGCACGCCGGTTCGACCATAGTTAGAAATTCAAAAAATTCAAAACGGGCATAAGAAATTCAAAAAAAGTCTGAACAATGTAAATCCTTCGCGTGGTGTCATATTATGTGACATCGTTACAAGGAAAATTACCAGACTTGGTATATTGGTCATGTCTCGAAGAAACCTTCACAAAATGACATATCATGTTCGAGGTTTCATGGCTTTTTGGTCCAAATGACCGATATTATGTGCTGAATCATGGCATAGTTTGTGATGTTGTGCTCATATTATGCATGCATGTGGACATTGGTATGGAGAACAATGTTGCAGGAGGAAGTTTTCCTTTTCGTCGCACGAAAAAGCCATTTTTCGAGCGCAAAAAACGGGTCGTTTTATGAAGTAACCACCAAAATGCTATTTCAGAATGCTGTCGTCCCATTTTTTTAAAATACTAGACCACCTTACACGGACTATATCCCAACCGAGACATCTCAAACCTTTTCGTCCATCCCGGATAAAAAGAACAAATGTGTGCCGAATCGGTAGGAAATGGGTCCGGTTTGTACTACAGGTACATGATCTAACGCCCGTGATTTTTAAAAAAAATCATTTTTAGACTCGCAATATGTGGTTTCTTCAAATATCCAATGCAAGTTCTAACGATGCTCGTTCCCTATCTTCATGCACGCCGGTTCGACCATAGTTAGAAATTCAAAAAAATTCAAAACGGGCATAAGAAATTCAAAAAAAATCAGAACAATGTAAATCCTTCACATGGTGTCATATTATGTGACATAATTGCAAGTAAATATACCAGACTTGGTATATTGATCATGTCTCGGAAAAACCTTCACAAAATGACCTATCATGTTCGAGGTTTCATAGCTTTCGGTCCATATGACCGATGTTATGTGCTGAATCGCGACATAGTTTGTGATGTTGTGCCCATATTCTGCATACATGTGGACATTTGTATGGAGAACAATGTTGCAGGAGGAAGTTTTCCTTTTCGTCGCACGGAAAAGCCATTTTTCATTTTCCGAGCGCAAAAAATGGGTCGTTTTGTGAAGTAACCACCAAAATGCTATTTCAGAATGCTACCGTCCCATTTTTCTAAAATACTCGACCACCTTACATCGACTATCTCCCAACCGGGACATCCTAAACCCTAAACCCTAAACCCTAAACCCAAGTTTCTTCCCGCCATTTTTCTTTCCACCATTTCTTCCCGCAGTTTTCTTCCCGCCATTTCTTCCCGCCATTTTTCTTCCCGCCATTTCTTCCCACAGTTTTTTCCCGCCATTTCTTCCCACAGTTTTCTTCCCGCCATTTCTCACTACATAAATCTAGGATTGGCCTCCATTGTCATTGCACATCTCTAGACTCATATCTGCAACCCCATCACTCTTTCCCATGGCTTCCACCATACGACTAACCCCCAGGGAGGCGGAGGCGCTTTGCGCCTCGAACTACCCCTTCCCGCCGGGCTACTACGTCCCCATCGGCTGGATGCTGAGCGCCGGAGGCGTGCCGGTTTCTCCTATCCCTCTAGGTGTGGGGCGCTGGATGCCCATAACGAACCACTACTACTTCGAGCTCACGCCGGAGCAGCGGAGGAACCCCAACTTGCATCCCGACTATTTTCCCGACTTGGGAAGCCTTCTTCTGGGATCGGTGTGAGAGGGCGATCGCCGGGCATGAGGAGGACGGCCCACCTCCTCCGAACTTCAACGAGGCCGGCCGTCGGTTGTGGTGGTGCGGCCGGACTCTCCAGAGCGTCATGGCCTATGACACGGACACCGACTCTAACCCCCGTCTGCGCTACCCTCAAGTCCAGCCCACTTGTACTCAGCCTTCAAGGTTCAACTACGGCGACCCCGACGACGACAGCGACGACGGCCGCAACGAGTACGACGACTATAGTGGCGAGTATTACATGTGTAGGCAGGAGCATGACTGAATCACTCCAACATTGCAAAACAAGTTCGGCCAATTGTGACTTAATCTGGCCATGTATCTTAATTTTTAGTTCTTCTATGTATCTTAATCTTTAGTCGTGCTTTATGTAACTTAGTATTAATTGCGTTATGTACTTTAATTCCAGTTCTATCGTAATAAAATTTTCTTCCCGCCCATTATTTGTCGTCCTTTTCTTCTCGCCCATTAATATATAAAAAATATAAGTTTATTCATTTTTAATTTTAAATGGTTCATAGTTTAAATGGTTACATTAATTATTTTTAAAAACAGTAAATGGTTTTGAATTAGTTATTCAAATCCAAGCACTTTTTATGTTTAACGTTTTATAAATTCCAAATTAATATTCAAAAAATATAAGTTAATTTATTTTTAATTTTAAATGGTTCATAGTTTAAATGGTTTAATTAATTATTTTTAAAAACAGAAAAAGGTTTTGAATTAGTTATTCAAATCCAAACACTTTTTATGTTTAAAGTTTTTCTAAATTCCAAATTAATATTCAAAAAATATAAGTTAATTCATTTTTAATTTTAAATGGTTATATTAATTATTTTTAAAAATAGAAAATGGTTTTGAATTAGTTATTCAAATCCAAACACTTTTTATGTTTGAAGTTTTTCTAAATTCCAAATTAATATTCAAACAATATAAGTTAATTCATTTTTAATTTTAAATGGTTCATAGTTCAAATGGTTACATTCACTATTTTTAAAAATAGAAAATGGTTTTGAATTAGTTATTCAAATCCAAACACTTTTTATGTTTAAAGTTTTTCTAAATTCCAAATTAATATTCAAAAAATATAAGTTAATTCATTTTTAATTTTAAATGGTTCATAGTTTAAATGATTACATTAATTATTTTAAAAAAATAAAATGGTTTTGAATTAGTTATTCAAATCCAAACACTTTTTATGTTTAAAGTTTTTCTAAATCCAAATTAATATATAAAAAATATAAGTTAATTCATTTTTTATTTTAAATGGTTTATAGTTTAAAATGTTACATTCATTATTTTTAAAAACAAAAAATGTTTTGAATTAGTTATTCAAATTCAAACACTTTCTATGTTTAAAGTTTTTCCCAAATTAATTATCATTTAAAAACATTACAAATTTAAACCGCAAAATAAAAAATAAGACGGAAACAGAGAGCAAATTCGTGAAAAATTTGAAAACAAGGTCATACGTCCCGGTTGGAACCACCAACCGTGACTAATGGCCCCCTGCGCGCACCGCTTGGGCTCAACCCAAAATATGAAAAAAAAGTGGAGCATACGTTCCGGTTGGTGCCACCAACCGGGACATATGACCCTTTAGTCCCGGTTGGAGCCACCAACCGGGACAAAAGGCCCTTCCTTTATAACTTGCGTGCATGTTCTTCTTCTTCCCCATCTCATTCATCGACTCGCGCACAGGAACCCCCAACGACGCCGGCAGGCTACACGAGCTCGCCGCCGTCTACGCGTCTCGGCCGCCACACCACCACCTCCGTCCGCGCGCGCCCCGGCCGCCTCCATCCGCGCAAGCATAGGGATCGAGCACGTGCCACCGTTGTTGCGCCTCCGTTGCCGCGTCGTTGTTGCCACGCAAGCAGAGGCCACCACCGCACGGCCGTTGCCGCCAACGCGCCCGGCCCGGTCGTCACTACCACCAAGGTGCACCGCCGCCCCCTCCTTTCTCTCTGCTCCCCTTGGCAGCGCGTCGGCATATGCATATGCATGCAGTACGTATTGGTTAATTAGGTTAATTTGCTATAGGTTAATTGGGTTAATTAGCTATATGTTAATTAGCTATAGGTTAATTAGCTATCGGTTAATTAACTTCTGTGCTTCATCACCGCGCGCACAGGAGACGCCGCCCCACGACATTGGCAGGCTGCCCGAGCTCCGCCTTGCTGACCCTGCCACGAGCTCCGCCTCGTTGCCCTCTATCTCCCCGCAAAAGGAATCAAAGAGGGGCGTCTGCAATCGTCGCCATCGACGCCATCTTCCTCGTCATCGACGACCGCCGCCGTCAACATCGCCTTCGATCTAGACCTCGCGCGGCCTCCCCGAGCCCTTCGTCCGATCCGCGGTGAGCTGCTGGTCCCCTAGGACCTCTCCCTCGACCCCCTCTCCCTCCATAGTCGTTGCTCGCCGTCAACCCGTGCGTTCTGCCACCGTGCGCCGCCGTTATCCTTGATCCGGCGACCAAAACATAGCGGTGCTGCCACCAGTAGGCTTGCCTTGCTCGCCTCGTTCGAGTAGGCTAGATCTCGTCGCTCCACGCGCCCTCCTTTGTTGTCGTCGGTGACCATCCAACGGTGGACGTCGTGATGACGTCAGGACGAGATGACGTCACGCTGGCATTGTACTGACGTGTCCATGGACCCCGCTGACTTTTGACCGCCCGTGTGGCATGCCGATGTGTCTTCGGCCCCACTGGTCAGTCACTGTGGGTAGCCCCAGACCCAGTGAAAAACTACCCCCCTGCGCTGATGTACAGTGACGCAGTAACTGTTTTAAAATGGTTTAATATTTCCAGAAATTGATATAAACTTGTACATTCAATAACTAATGATTTATAAGTCAGAAAAATACAAATAATATATAAAAATGTTCAGAAAATTAAGAGCTACTCCCTCCGTTCCTTGATATAAGGTGTATAATTTTCTGTAAAAGATTCCAGAATATAAGGTGTATGATGGGATTGTGGGATTTTTTTAACACAATTTAGGAGTCAATTTGATTAGGAAAGATAAGATACAGATATTTCCCTATTTTTGCTCTATTCTCACATCGATCACCTACCTGTATTGATGTCTACAAGTATAAAATTTTTCCATTTTAGCCTATACGCTAATATTCGTGCAAAAAAACTATACACCTTATATTAAGGAACGGAGGGTTAAACAATCATCATATATTGGCAAGCAACTTAAAAACCCTAGCTTAGGTAAAGAAACATCAACACCCCTTATGTACATGTGGGTTCGCCTGTGTGTCCTCGCCAGGGCATCCCAAACCCTTTTAAATCGATGTTGCACCTAGGATTAGTGTAGGATCTCTAAATCTGACATGTCATACATATTGATTGCGTATTGTATTATGCCATGTATTGATTTCCGTCTTTCTTTCCGGTATTGGTTCTTCGCGATAGGATCCAAGCCCGAGGGTTTCTCCGAATTAGGGTTTCTAATATTGTAAATTCATTTTTATTTTAGTGTATGTATATATTAGGGTTTCTCTGAATTGGGGTTTATATCTCTCAACACCCTACCTAACATTCTCCCTTAGCCGCTTTGACTTATTTGTTTTTCCACCTATGCAGAAAATATGGACCCACACGACAGAGACGAAGAAAAGGAAGAGTTGATCCAAGGTGTGATCCACGGGGAAGAAAATTTAGATGTATCGACGTTTCTGAACAACTTCGGTGAGGGTGATCCTCTTTTTTCCGGAAGAGACGACTTGTTTGAGGTTGAAGGTGATGCCTTCCGCGAGGGAGAAGGCGATGCCTTGTGTGATCTAGAAGACGACCGCTCCGGCGAGGTGCATGTAATATAATTAATTCATTAATTAATCATCTGATGTCTATATAGAAATAGTAACGACGATCTTTCTTCTTTTAGCCCTCTAGATCGAACAAATCTATTGAAAAGAGCGGACGAGGCCTAACCAAAAAGTTGGAAGACCATGAGAGGTTCAGGATCGAAGATATTGGTGAAGATGGCAAACCGACGACTCCCGTTGTTGTCGCAAACAAATTTGTGGCACAATGCGGAGTAATCGCTAGGGACTTCGTCCCGATCACCATTCGAAATTGGAATAGGACTGCTGATGCGGAAGAAGAGGGAACATGTTTATATGTCCCTAACATGGCTAAAGATTTACTGTGGAAGAGGCTCATGCTTAATTTCAAACTACCGAAGATAGAGCTGGATCCAAATGAAGGGTTTCGCGGCATAGTAAATAAAAATTTTCTACGGATGCGAACAGAGGGAAAGCCAAGATCTAATCTAGGAGATGCAAACAACGAGAGAGATTGGATTAGATCTTCATACCCTTGAAGATTCGCACAGCGGAACGTTCGTCGGAACGTGGGTGATGTAGTCGTACTCGCTTCTCCTCCTCGCGATCCGATCCGATCTAGCACCACAAGTGGCGGTGCCTCCGTGAGATGCACACGTGCAGCACCTCTACGTCTCCTCCTTCCTCGGACCAGCAAGTATGGTGGAGGTACGGATTGGATCTACAACACGACGACGTGGTGTATATGGTGGAGAATTTCTGCAGCAGGGCTTCGCCTACAAACAGTCGGGAGGGAGAGAGGAGGGTAGCAGGGCGGCTAGCGTTGGAGGGGAAGGTGTGGGGGGTGGTGCGCCCCCAGACCTCTTTATATAGAGGGGTGGGGCGGCAACCCTAGCCCCCTCCCCCAAGCCAAGGCCAGCGGCCAAGGAGGAGGAGTGGGGGGCAAGGAAACCCCCCCCCCCTTCTAGAAACTCTATCTAGAGTTTAAACTCTCTTGGCCGGCTGGGCCCTATGGGGCCTTGTGCTCCTGGCCCAATGCGGCTAGGACACTCCCTCATAGGCCCATGCCCCCTCCTGGAAGGTGGGGCCACGTTGGTCCCCTTACGGAAGGTTCTAGAAGCTTCCGGTACAATACCGATTAACCTGGAACAATTCCGAACTCCAAAAACTGCACTACCTTATATGAATCTTATTCTCCGGACCACTCCGGAACCTCTCGTGATGTCCCGGATCCCATCCGAGACTCCGAACAAAAACTCATGAACCAATTATCCAATCTATCCTAGCGTCGAGACACGTTAAGTGTGTGACCCTGCGGGTTCGAGAATATGCAGACATGATCTTCTATCAATAATCAACAGCGGGGTCTGGACACCCATATTGACTCCCACACATTCATCGATGATCATATCGGATGAACCACGATGCCAGGATTCAATCAATCCCATATATATATTCCCTTCATCTCGCGATATTTTACTTGCCCGAGATTTGATCGTCGGTACCGTCATACCTAGTTCAATCTCGTTCACAGCAAGTACTTTACTCGTTCTGTAATCCGATATCACTTTGTGATTAACTCCTTAACCACATGCTTGCAAGCGGTGTTGATATCGATTACCGAGTGGGCCCGAAGTATATCTCTCCGACTTGGGAGGGACAAATTCCATCTCGATACATACAACCCAACAAATATTTTCCGATCACCTGAGAGACACCTTTATGATCACCCTCTCATAGGATGACGTTTGATGACCTCAAAGCTTTCTTCCGATACCAGGGAGTTGCATTATCTCATGGTCTAAGGAATACAATATTTGACATAGGAAAAGCTTCGCAAAGACGAACACGATGACACGATCTAATTGTTCTGCTTTGTTTGGGTCTATCCACCATATCATTCTCCCAATGATATGATCTCATTATCAATTGACAACTCATGTCTATGGTTAGGAAACCTTAACCATCATTGATCAATGAGCTAGTCCATAGAGGCGTACTAGGGACACGGTGTTGTTTACAAACCACACAAGTATTAAAGTTTCCTCTTAATACAATTCTAGCATGGAACATAAACTTTATCATGAACAAGAATTATAATAATAATATCTTTATTATTGCCTCTAGGGCATAATTCCAACAGTCTCCCACTTGCACTAGAGTCAATAATCTAGTTTACATCTGGCAACAATCTCACACCCATGGCACTGAGGTGTTGATCATGTTTTACACGTGGAAGAGGTTTAGTCAATGGATCTGCGACATTCAGATCTGTATGTACTTTGCTAATCTTCAGATCTCCATCTGATATATAATCTCGGATTATATGAAACTTGCGGTTGATATGCTTGGTCTTTGGATGATATCTTGGTTCCTTAGCGAGTGCTATGGCACCAGTGTTGTCACACAATATCTCCAGTCGGTCCAATGCACTTGGAACCACTCCAAGCTCAGTGATGAAGTTCCTGATCCAAACTCCTTCACTTGACGCTTCTGCAGCAGCCATGTATTCCGCTTCTACTGTAGATCCCGCGATCACGCTTTGCTTGCAGCTTCTCCAGCTCACAGCTCCTCCATTCAAAATATAAACGTATCCTGTCTGAGATTTAGAATCATCCTTGTCGGTGTCGAAACTAGCGTCGACGTAACCTTTTACGACGAGCTGTTCATCACCCCATAGACTAAGAACATTTCTTTAGTCCTATTTAGGTACTTTAGGATGTTCTTCACGGCTGTCCAGTGTTCCACTCCTGGATCACTTTGATATCTGCTCGTCAAACTAAGAGCATTGGACACATCCGGTCTTGTACACAGCATGGCATACATGATAGAACCTATGGCCGAGGCATAAGGAACTTTGCTCATAGCTTCTCTATCATTTACCGTAGCTGGACACTGAGCCTTGCTCAATATCTTACCTGACAACATAGGCACTGAACCTTTCTTTGCATTATCCATTCTGAACCTTTTCAGAACTTTGTCTAGGTATGTACTCTGGCTTAAAGCTATCAGGCGTCTTTGTCTATCTCTATAGATCTTGATGCCCAATATATAAGCAGCTTCACCTAGGTCTTTCATTGAAAAACACTTGTTCAAATAACTCTTCACATCGTTAAGCATGTTGATGTCATTTCCAATAATCAATATGTCATCCACATATAGTACCAGAAATGTCACCGAGCTCCCACTCACTTTCTTGTAGATGCAAGCTTCGTAGCAATTTGGAACAAATCCAAAGCTCTTGATCACTTGATCAAAATGAAGGTTCCAACTCCGAGATGCTTGCTTCAGTCCATAAATGGAACGCTGAAGTTTGCATACTTTATCAGCATCCTTAGGATCGACAAAACCTTCGGGTTGCATCATATACAACTCTTCATCAATGTTGCCATTGAGGAAAGCAGTCTTGACATCCATATGCCATATTTCATAATCATGAAACGCAGCAATTGCTAATAAAATCCGAATGGACTTAAACATCGGAGAGAAAGTCTCATCGTAGTCAACACCTTGAACTTGTCGAAAACCTTTCGCAACAAGCCGTGCTTTATAGACGGTAACATTACCATCCGCGTCCGTTTTCTTCTTGAAGATCCATTTGCACTCAACGGCCTTTCGGTCGCTAGGAGGGTCCACCAAAGTCCATACTTGGTTTTCGCTCATGGATCCCAATTCGGATTTCATGGCTTCTAGCCATTTCTCAGAGTCTGGGCTCATCATCGCTTCCTCATAGTTCGTAGTTTCACTGTCTTCAACTAACAAGACAGTCAAGACAGGGTTGCCGTACCACTTAGGAGGGGCACGCGACCTTGTCGACCTGCGACGTTCAGTAGCAGCATCGTCCGAAGCTTCATGATCCTTGTCATTAGCTTCCTCTATTGTTGGTGCAGGCGGCACTGGAACAATTTCAGGTGCTGCGCTACCCTCCAATTCAAGAGAAGGTTCAATAACCTCGTCTAGCTCTACTTTCCTCCCACTCACTTCTTTCGAGAGAAACTCCTTCTCAAGAAAGGAACCGTTCTTTGCGACAAACACTTTGCCTTCGGTTCTGTGATAGAAGGTATACCCAATAGTTTACTTAGGGTATCCTATGAAGACGCATTTCTCCGCTTTGGGTTCGATCTTGTCCGGCATCAACTTCTTGATGTAAGCATCGCATCCCCAAACTTTAAGAAACGACAACTTAGGTTTAGCACCAAACCACAGTTCATACGGTGTCGTCTCAACGGATTTAGATGGTGCCCTATTTAAAGTGAATGCAGCGGTTTCTAATGCATAACCCCAAAATGATAACGGTAAATCAGTAAGAGGCATCATTGATCGGACCATATCTAATAGGGTTCGATTCCGGCGTTCAGACACACCATTGCGCTGTGGTGTTCCGGGTGGCGTGAGTTTTGAAACAATTCCGCTTGCTTTAAGATGCGTGAGAAAATCATAACTCAAATATTCGCCCCCACGATCGGATCGTAGAAACTTAATCTTTCTATTACGATGGTTCTCCACTTCATTCTGAAATTCCTTAAACTTTTCAAATGTTTCAGATTTATGTTTCATTAAATAGATATACCCATATCTACTTAAGTCATCGGTAAAAGTGAGAAAATAGCGATATCCACCGCGCGTCGAAACACTCATCGGTCCGCATACATCGGTATGTATGATTTCCAACAAGTCCGTTGCTCGCTCCATCATACCGGAGAACGGGGTTTTGATCATCTTGCCCATGAGGCATGGTTCGCATGTGTCAAATGATTCAAAATCAAGAGACTCCAAAAGTCCATCAGAATGAAGTTTCTTCATGCGCTTTACACCAATATGACCTAGACGACAGTGCCACAAATAAGTAGTATTATCACTATCTACTTTGCATCTCTTAGCCTCAATGTTATGGATGTGTGTTTCATCCCTTTCGAGATTTAGAAGAAATGAACCATTCACAATAGGTGCATGACCATAAAAGATGTTACTCATATAAATAGAACAACCATTATTCTCCGATTTAAATGAATAACCGTCTTGCAATACACAAGATCCAGAAATAATGTTCATGCTCAACGCAGGCACATAATAACATTTATTAAGGTTTAAAACTAATCCCGAAGGTAAAACTAAGGAGAGTGTGCCGACGACCATCACATCAACTCTTGATCCGTTGCCAACGCGCATCGTCACCTCATCCCTCGCAAGCCGCCATCTATTCCGTAGCTCCTGTCTCGAGTTACAAATATTAGCAACTGAACCAGTATCAAATACCCAGGCACTACAACGAGGGCTAGTAAGGAAAACATCAATAACATGTATATCAAATATACCTTTGATGGTGTCAGCCTTCTTGTCCGCTAAGTACTTCGGACAGTTGCGCTTCCAGTGACCCTTGTCCTTGCAATAGAAGCACTCAGTGTCCGGCTTAGGACCAGACTTGAGCTTCTTCTCAGCAGGGGCAGTGCGCTTGCCGCCGCCCTTCTTGAAGGGCTTCTTTGCACCCTTACCTTTCTTGAAGGTGGGGGGCTTGTTGACCATCAACACATGATTATCCTTTTTGATGTCCACCTCCGCAGCTTTCAGCTTTGCGAAGAGCTCGGTGATCGTATCAGTGGAACCAATCTGATTATGAGTCACTACAAAACTTTTGTAGCTGGGAGGGAGTGATTGCAGAACCCTGTCAATCTTGAGCTCCTCTGGAATCGTGCATTCCAGTTGCTCAAGGCGTTGAGTGTAGCCCGTCATCTTAATGGCGTGCTCACTAACGGAACTCCCTTCCTCCATCTTGCAGTTAAAGGACTTCTCAGAGATCTCATATCTCTCAGAACGGGCCTGAGTCTGAAATATGGTTTTCAGCTCTTCGAGAATCTCAAAGGGCCCGGGATAGTATTCAAAACGATTTTGAAGTTCCGGTTCCATAGCAAACAACATGGTGCTCTTAATCACACCATAATCATCTTTGCGTGACTGATAGACAGTTTTCTCATCAGCCGGCGCAGTTGCAGCAGGGGGGTCACCTAACGCTTTCCCAAGGACATAGTCCTTTTGACCGCCAGAGAGAATGATTCTTAGATTGCAGAACCAATTGGTGAAGTTAGACCCATTATTTTTAAGCTTTTCCTTCTCAGCAAAAACGTTGAAGTTGAAGTTGGACTTAGCCATTTGATCTACAATATTTGCAAGTACAAATTAGACTATGTTCATGATAACTAGTTCAACTTTTAATCAAATTACTAGATGAACTCCCACTAAATTCAACATCCCTCAAGTTGTTTAGTGAACACGATCCAAATTCACCACACCTAATCCGATCTTCACGAGAAGAGATGTGGTTTCAATGGTGGACAACGAAGTGTCGATCATATCATTCATATGACTCATGCTTAACCTTTCGGTTCATGTGTTCCGAGGCCATGTCTGTACATGCTAGGCACGTCAAGTTAGACCCAAGTATTTCCGCGTGTGCAAAACTGGCTTGCACCCGTTGTATGTGAGCGTAGAGTCTATAGCACCCGATCATCACGTGATGCTTGGACACGATGAACTTTCGCAACGGTGCATACTTGGGGAGAACATAGTTTTTTTATCTTGATCTTTAAGTAAGGAATCATCTTATAATGCTACCATCACGATCTAAGCATAATAAGATACATAAAAGGATAAACATCACATGCATATAACTTTATGTGACATGGTATAGCCAATCTTCGCGCAATGATCTCCATCTTGTGCGTGCCGGCATGATCTCCATCACTCCACCATGATTGCCTCCACCACGAATAGAAACTACAACTATTGCTAACTACTTAGCGATAAAGTGAAACTATTACATGGCGTATAAGAAGTTGACACACAGGTCATACACAATTATAAAGACAACCATATGGCTCCTGCCGGTTGTGTACTCATCGACATGCAAGTCGTGAAACATTACAAAACATGATCATCGCATACATTATACACATCACATCTTGGGCCATACCATATCACAGAAAACACTCCCTGCAAAAACAAGTTAGACGCCTCTACTTTGTTGTTGTATGTTTTACGTGGCTTATGTGAGTAGATGCTAAGAACGATTCTTACCTACGGAAAACCACAACGGTGATATTATGGTTGCCAAACTCCGGCGTTAATCCCATGACAACTATAGTGAGAGAAACTGACATCCACCAGCCGCATGTGTGGAACAAGCCACACGTCAAGTGCGGAGCCGGTCTCGCGAACGACGTCGCGTAAGGTTGGCCCTGACCGCTTCAATCTCACTATCCCGCGTCATAAGAAGAACACAAACAAGAGGCTTGCAACAGAAAACATCAACGCCCGCAACAACCATGTTGCGTTCTACTCGTGAAACACATCTACGCATAGATCTAGCTCTGATAACACTGAAGGGTTTCGCGGCATAGTAAATCAAAATTTTCTATGGATGCGAACAGAGGGAAAGCCAAGATCTAATCTAGGAGATGAAAACAACAAGATAGATTGGATTAGATCTTCATACCCTTGAAGATTCACACAGCGGAACATTCGTCGGAACGTGGGTGATGTAGTCGTACTCGCTTCTCCTCCTCGCGATCCGATCCGATCTAGCACCACAAGTGGCGGTGCCTCCGTGAGATGCACACGTGCAACACCTCGACGTCTCCTCCTTCCTCGGACCAGCAAGTATGGTGGAGAGACGGATTGGATCTACAACACGACGGCGTGGTGTATATGGTGGAGAATTTCTGCAGCAGGGCTTCGCCTACAAACAGTCGGGAGGGAGAGAGGAGGGCAGCAGGGCGGCTAGGGTTGGAGGGGAAGGTGTGGGGGGTGGGGCGCCCCCAGCACTCTTTATATAGAGGGGTGGGGCGGCAACCCTAGCCCCCTCCCCCAAGCCAAAGCCGGCGGCCAAGGAGGAGGAGTGGGGGACAAGGAAACCCCCCCTTCTAGAAGCTCTATCTAGAGTTTAAACTCTCTTGGCCGGCTGGGCCCTATGGGGCCTTGTGCCCCTAGAACAATGCGGCCAGGGCACTCCCTCATAGGCCCATGCCCCCTCCCGGAAGGTGGGGCCACGTTGGTCCCCTTCCGGAAGGTTCTAGAAGCTTCCGGTACAATACCGATTAATCCGGAACAATTCCGAACTCCAAAAACTGCACTGCCTTATATGAATCTTATTCTCCGGACCACTCCGGAACCTCTCGTGATGTCCCGGATCCCATCCGAGACTCCGAACAAAAACTCATAAACCAATTATCCAATCTATCCTAGCGTCGAGACACGTTAAGTGTGTGACCCTGCGGGTTCGAGAATATGCAGACATGATCTTCTATCAATAATCAACAGCGGGGTCTGGACACCCATATTGACTCCCACACATTCATCTATGATCATATCGGATGAACCATGATGCCAGGATTCAATCAGTCCCATATATATATATTCCCTTCGTCTCGCGATATTTTACTTGCCCGAGATTTGATCGTCGGTACCGTCATACCTAGTTCAATCTCGTTCACAACAAGTACTTTACTCGTTCCGTAATCCGATATCACTTTGTGATTAACTCCTTAACCACATGCTTGCAAGCGGTGTTGATATCGATTACCGAGTGGGCCCGAAGTATATCTCTCCGACTTGGGAGGGACAAATCCCATCTCGATACATACAACCCAACAAATACTTTCCGATCACCTGAGAGACACCTTTATGATCACCCTCTCATAGGATGACGTTTGATGACCTCAAAGCTTTCTTCCGATACCAGGGAGTTGTATTATCTCATGGTCTAAGGAATACAATATTTGACATAAGAAAAAGCTTCGCAAAGACGAACACGATGACACGATCTAATTGCTTCGCTTAGTTTGGGTATGTCCACCATATCATTCTCCCAATGATATGATCTCATTATTAATCGACAACTCATGTCCATGGTTAGGAAACCTTAACCATCATTAATCAATGAGCTAGTCCATAGAGGCATACTAGGGACACAGTGTTGTTCACAAACCACACAAGTATTAAAGTTTCTGCTTAATACAATTCTAGCATGAAATATAAACATTATCATGAACAAGAATTATAATAATAACATCTTTATTATTGCCTCTAGGGCATAATTCCAACACCAAATGCGGAGGATCCAGTTGAGGACGCCTTAGAACATGCGAAAGCCATGGAGATGAAGGTCAGGGAGTGGGCTATGAAGAAGATGGCCCAGTGTTTCACCAACTGGAAGAAAAGATTGCACCTTGACTATGTCGTGAAAGAGAAGACTCTGGATTTCGAGAAGATTCAATATCAGAAGTTAAAACCATTCTGGGCTGAGTTTGTGAATTACAAGACATCAAAGCTAACAAAATATCTGCAACGAATAAGTTGAATGCTGCTAACCAGAAGTATCACCATACTATGGGGCAAGGTGGCTACAGGGCTGGCATTCCTAAGTGGAAGAAGCTTGAGGATGAACTGCGTGCTAAAAAGATCATCCCAGAGACGATTGGATCGAACATGCAAAGAATTGGTTTTACGGTCATGGGGGCACGTTGGAATCGAAAGGGAAATGTATATATAACATACGACATAAAGAAGACCCCTTGCCAAACGATAAGATGAGAAACGCAGTAAAGGCTGTTAAAGAAGGGGACTTCATTCCCGATAGAGAGAATGATGAGCTCACACTCGCCCTTGGAAATAAGGAACATGATGGATGAACACGAGGCACAATAGGCTCCCAACCATGGAGGACTAGGTTTCCCAAAGAGAGGAAGAAATATCCTAATAGAAGCCGTAAGAGGAGAAAGGACAAGGCGGAAGTTGAAGCAGATATTCAGAAAGAGAGAATGCGTATAATTGAAGAACGAATAAAGAAACAACAAGATCAAATTAATGCACATAGCCATCAAGGTACTACCGGCCCATCTCAGCAGCACATGGTGGTAGAACCTGCATTCGATGCTACCAGCCTATCGAATAATCGAAAAAGTAGTGTGGCTTCCACCGAGGTCCCAGGTGATGACAATGACGATGACGATGGTGCATCGACGATGGCTCGTGTTGGCTACCCAGTGGATGATATCACACAGATGACACACTGCGAGCTACATGTCAAAGTTGTGAACATATCAATGAAGGTGGTGGTCGTCTAGGCCTTACCAATTGGACCCACACCAACTTACCATTGTCGTCCAGTTCCACAGGGCTACGCTGTTGTCGGGGTGGATGAAATCATGTCCACCTTTCAAGGTTTGAAGCTTGACTACCCTGCAGGTGAAGGGGATGTGACTGAACTGGGAGAAGCAACAAATATCACCACTCTATGGCCAAAGGAATGTATCGTGCTTTAAAATCACACGCTAAGGCCATATTCGCCGCCACCTCACCCGTCTCCAGCGCGGTCGTCGCCGCCGCGGCAGCCGTCTTCGTCACCTCACTCGGCTCCATCGCATCACCCGTCTCCGTCGCCTCACCAATCTCCGGCGCAGACATCGCTGCGATAGCCATCACCGGCGCCTCAGAAAAAAAACGTAAGCGTACCACCGCTACTCGGCGGAGTGGTAAGCGATCACCGACACGTAAACATGAGCCTCTTCCCAAGAGAGCTTATGACTGTACTAAAGAGGAGACTACGGCGATCGTTGAGGCGGAAACGATAGCGTTTTTCTCTAAGCTGAGGCGGCCGAAAGAGCCAGAGTTCCCCAGCACCAAAGAAGAAAAAGCCCGAGTGTTCAAAATGCTAAAGGCCCTTCACCAACCCGAGCCAAAGCTGTCATCAGACTATGAGCGCTCTATTCTCAAGTCATATGCGGCACAACAACTGTCGAAGAGCAGTACTAATGCAAGCAGGAAATCTGTTGCCCAGCTCGGAGAACAAGCAAAACAATCTTGTGCCCCTCTCAAGGTGATTTCCCATACCAATGTGGGGTCGACCAAATATGCGACAGAAGAGCAGTATGATCTAGATGTAGTGGCACAATACGGAGAAGCTGTCGCTGCTCAAGGTATGAGTAGTGCCCACTACTTATCCCAGTTATAGTACTTCCCCGTGGGTGAAGTAGCATACAAATACCAGTATGGCAAACCTCTCGTCAAACCTGAGGAGGTAAATAATCTTCCAAAAAAATGCGAAGATTGCATAACTGGTACATGCATGCCACAAAGGCCGGGGTTAACTGGATAATGCTGAGGGTTATAAAAAAACATTATGGGAAAGAAATAGATGACATGATATCCATTGAATTTGTTGAACTATTTCAATTATTCAATCAAGACGCCTTGGACAAATCGATCATCAGTGCCTATTGTCTGTAAGTACTAATTCTGTATTTAATTTAGTCTCTAGCTATCTCACCTCGTTTATTGCATGTATATAATCATACTATAATATGCAGAATGAAGATTCTCAAATGCAGCAGAGGAAAAATCTATGACATTGGATTCATTGACCCATATTAGGTTCATCAAGCTAATCTCAAAACAAACCCCCAGGATACAGAGGATAATATTGTACACGTGTTAAGGTTTCAAGAAACCAGAAGGGAAATACTATTTCCTTACAACTTCGAGTGAGTGTTATTGTCTTGTATACACTTTCTATTTCGCTTACTCAACGTTAAGTATATAATAGATTAGTTATGCATGCGCAGCTTTCATTATAATCTGTTAATCATTTAACCTGACAAAGGGCGTGTACTAGTCATGGACTAGAAACATAAACCCCTTGAGACGTGGAAGGACATGCATATGATTCTCCAGCGGTAATTCTAATCATTATGACACTATATCGGCTACGTTCGTGAATTTTATGATATCAAGTAATTAATAACTTCTTTTATTCGTTTTCTTCGCCGGACAGCGCTTGGAAACAGTTCACCAAGAAGGCTAGGGGTGTTTGGAAAGAGGAGCTTACATTTAAACCACTAGATGTAAGCACACAGCTATATCCGCGCATCTCTTTGATTCTAATTTTGATACCGTTATTATCATGCTTGATTATTATTTTGATTAAACTATGTTCTCGTAAAATGCCTGACGCAGGGACTAGGGAACAATTTATGTGGATACTATGTTTGCAAGTTCATCCGTCAGACGTGCTGTGAAAAGGGGAGAAATTTAAAGCAACTTAATGTACGTAAACAATTTCTATAGTTTTTAATTACCATCAAATTGTGTTTAGTTTCATTCATATAGATTGACTCCTTTTTTAAATCGGATCGAACGTCTACGGGATGGTCTTCTGCCAAAGGATCGCGTACGAGCAATTCAGGAGAAATTGGCGGGATTCTTGGATGCAGAAGTCCTAGACCCAAAAGAAGAATACTATTCGAGTGTGTATATCCAATAGAGATTGTACAAAGAGCTTATTTTGTATGTAGTGCATGAACTCCGTGTATCGAATGTAATATGTTCGACACTTGGATCTATATTTTCATGATGATCTTGTGTAATATAATGGTTCCTTCATTGATGAGTACAAAACACTAAATAAAAAAATAAAATAACATAAATGAATTATCTGCCGCGACACAAAAAGTGGTCAAAATGTTGCCTCGGCAAAAAAAAAGGTTGCCAAAATGCCAAATCTCTGCCACGGCAAAGGATTATTTGTCCCAGTTCGTGTTACGAACCGGGACGGTTGCTCCTCCCTCCTTGCACGGAGCAGCGGTCACGTGTACGCTGCTTTGTCCCGGTTGGTGGGCAACCGGGACTAAAGGTTGGGGCTTTAGTCCCGATTGCCCTGTCCGGGTTGGGAAACCGGGACTAAAGACCTTACCAACCGGGACATATGGACCATTCTGCACTAGCGTAATAAACATAAAGATATCATTGAAATATGTAAACGGGTAAAGAGAATGAAACCGGAACGAGAATAATGTATGGCGCGTGTTCTTGGAGCCGCATGTGTGGCGGCGGTCACTCGGGCCTGTAATATCTTGTTGCGTTCCCGTGCGTGGCCTCTGTTTAATCTACAGGATAACTGCATTATCGGGCTATGTACGTACCTACCTCTGACATACAACTGAAGCCAGAACGAGCTAGCTAGAGAGATATCGATGGCGGCCGACGGCGGGATCAGCAGGGGTGAGAGGTGGAGCCTGGCCGGCACGGCGGCGCTTGTCACCGGCGGCAGCAAAGGGATCGGGTACGCATGCACGCATATACGATCGGGATGTTGTATGCAGGCCTAGGCACGCTTATTAGTATAGTATACTTATAGGGATGTTGTATGCAGGCACGCGATCGTGGAGGAGCTGGCGGGGTTCGGGGCGAGGGTGCACACATGCTCCCGGAACGCGGCGCAGCTGGAGGAGTGCCGCCGGCGGTGGGAAGAGTTGAAGCTTCCGGTCACCGTGTCCGTCTGCGATGTCTCCGTGCGCGCCGAGAGGGAGATGCTCATGGAAACGGTGTACCAAACTTTCGACGGCAAGCTCGACATACTGGTGAGCGAGCTTAGGCTGCAGCCACGCTAATTGGTTTTAAGAATTTGTTGCTCCGTGGGTACCATGTTCGTCTGAACCACTTCTTGGTGCAGGTGAACAATGCGGGGCAAATGCCGTTGAAGCCGGCCGTGGAGTGCACGGGGGACGAGTACGCCCAACTGCTGAGCACTAATCTGGAGTCGTGCTTCCACCTGAGCCAGCTCGCGCACCCCCTCCTCCTCGGTGCCTCCATCGCCGGAGGAGGCAGCATCGTCAACATATCCTCCATTTCAGGCTCAATTGCCTACCCAGGGGTCGCACTCTACGCCATCTCAAAAGGTGCACACTTGATTCGATCATCTAGACGGGGAGAAATCAAAGCCCATTTGGAATTTGTGTGTATCATCGATCCCTAACCAAAACATAGCCCTTGGCAATGGCACGCAGGAGGAATGAACCAGCTTACGAGAAGCCTTGCTACAGAGTGGGCCCCTAACAACATTCGTGTGAATGCCATCGCCCCGGGCTTTATCACCACTGATATGACAAGAAAGGTATGTACCAACACCACATGTGCTAATGTCATGTTATAATTTCTTAATTAGCCAGCATTCAAAATCAACAAAAAAAGTTATTATCCGATCCGCACATAAACCGTAAACTCATTAGCAAATTAATACCGTGGGTAAAAATACAAATGTGACTGCATTATTGTTTGAAATAATAATAATAATAATAATAAATACTTGTATTGGTATTATTTGGTGTAGGGATAACGAGTTATTATTGTGAACAAAACAGATAGATCAAATTATACTAGAGCAAGAGTACTCGAAGACACCAATGCGGCGGAGTGGCGAACCAGCGGAGATTGCATCAGCGGTCACGTTTCTTTGTATGCCGGCGGCCTCCTTTGTCACCGGCCAGGTCATATTCGTCGACGGCGGTCGTACCATTAGTGGTTAAGGGCACATACGACTTGCTGATTTCAGACCTTTTCTCAGCCGAGAGCAAGGTAGGGAGATTGCTCGTATGATACAGAGAGCCAATAAAAGTTTTTTTTCTTGTTTTATTAGTTAGGGTATGATCTCTGTTGGAGGGAAGAATAATAGATTTCTCTCCCTTGCACCAGATGCCATCTTTTCATCAAACTTAAATTTGTTAATTAATCTGTAATCATGGCGATATACTATGGACCGTAACTGGTAACTCCTCCTCCCGAACCCCTCCTCCTTCCGCACCCGCACGGCGGCGCCGCGCCACGCCGGGCGGCCTCCCATCCCTGCCGTCGAGCCCTCCCTCCCGTGTCCTCTTCTCCCCGTCGCCGCCGCCCGGATCGTCGCCAGTCAAAGACCTAGGGGCGTGGCGGCGGCGTCCGTCTCGGCTGGTTTGGCGGTGGTGTTGCGGCGAGCGGCGGCCGGTGATCCTTGGCCCAGATGGCGGCAGGCGGCGGCGGGGATCTGGGCCTAGCCGCGATCAGTCCCGTCCATTGGCCTCGGCGCCGGCGCCCATGCGTCCCAAGTCTTGTCCGTGACACTAGGGCGCTTGGGGCATCTGCCCCCGGCATGGTGGTGGTGGCCTCCTTCTCCGTCGGAATGGTCGGCCGGGTTGTCTTGCCGTCTTGCGGCAGATCCTGCTATTTTCCGGCGGGTGGCGTGAGGGCTGCTGGCTCGGTTTCAATAAAGAAGGTGGTCCTGGATCCCTCTTAAGCCAAGACGATGATCTGCAGGATGTTGGTCTCCATTGATCTGGTTTCTGTGTCGTGTTCTGGAAGGCTTCGCCGGCGAACTCCATAAGTGTTATCATGCTGTGAGTTTGCTGAAATGATTAAATTCGGTGTTCGCACCCATGTTTTACTCTGACCGTTTGGTTTCAGAAGGTGTGTTTCGAAGCTCTATTGGCTGTTATTATCATGGGGCATGTTCTCGTTCCATGGTGCCGACGGAGAAAGTCATGGAGACCGAGAACTGAGGACAGACAATGGTGGTTCGAGTCTGGGTGGTGATGATGAATTGGCTAGGTGACTTGTGAATTGGAGCAGTGGCATCCAAGTGGGGGTGACTGCTCATGAGAGGTTCATGGTCCTACCTCTCAGGGTGAAAACCCAGGGTCTGGCCTTACTTGGTTGTGCCTGACAATGGCCTTGTTGAAGGTTTTGTTTTGAGAGCGTGAACTTTCTTCACGGTGAAAATCTAGATCTTTGATCGGGCGATAACGGTGTTTGTGCATTGTTTCCTTCTTGGAGGCGTTATTTTTGGAGAAGCTGGATTTCTAGTGCTGTCTTAGTGGTGGTAGTACTGCTGTTTCAATGAATGAGTCACTGTAGCGGGAATTTTATTCTTCTTTCTTTTTTGGCTGTGTGCATCCGTGTGGCCGCTAGGGCAATGCGTCATTGCAGAGGCTGGATGTAATTGGTATCCTCTAATATTAACATATGCTCCTAAAAAAACCTGTAATCATGGCATATGGCGGTACATGCGGGCATTAATCCGATGTGATGACTGACTCTTTTTTTTCGAGATGGAGACGTTGACCTTGTCTCTACATCGACAAATGCATACATCCCTCTTTATTGCTTTATTCAGAAGTTTTTCAAAAAATTACTTCATGTGCCGCACATGGTTGATATATGTATATCAACCATCCAAACAAAAGAGATAACATAAAACAGAGTATGCATCAATATGTTAACCGAAGATCAAAACACTAGTTGCAGTGGCTATAAAAGTTCGGAGAAAACGTATCCAAATGGATTCACCAAGTATCCAAAACCTGTCGCTTGTACATTGATTGTAGATAAAACAACATATGGATCGAATGGATGGTGACACGTGTATGATTTATCGGGTTTCCCTAACTCATTACCCTATAGGCATTGCAGATATGGCCCATAAGGCCCATACAGAATAAGAAGTCCAGTAAGCATCCGACGGAAGGAAGACTAACTTGGCGTTCAAGATAAAAGTACGAACCGACATAGTTCTAGTATTGGAATCACAGCTTGTAACCTATCCGTATACGGCTCAATAACCCATCCACTCATATAAAGGCTAGGAGGAGCCGACGGAGAGGCACCTTAGATTTTCCAGCAATCTGCAGTCCGCCGTGAGCTAGATCGTAACTAGAGAAACAACGACTTTGTAATCATATTCTCCACACTAATCAGACGATGTTGACTCCCTGTTTTGTTTGATCAGCCGATGAAATCACTAGCGCTCTCTTTTCCATGAATCCCTAAATCCATAACAATGGCATTGTCGAGGTTACCCCTCGTCAGTTGGCACCATCTATGGGAAACCTGAGCACTGGAGCCATGAATTCGGCGTCTCCCTCTTCACCAAGCAACAATCTGAAAATTTAGGTCGGTGAGATCTGCTACGATCTCGTCGATCCACGTCCACCCACCCCTCTCCCGACCTTCATCGACTTCGACTAGGAGACCAATCTGATGATCGGGTTCATCCACTTCCGTGTGGGGGGACCAAAGATCTATTCCTTTCGCCCCCGATCTACTCGTGTCCATCAGTCATTACTGCAGCGCCCATGGCTACACCTGCATCTTCTGTCAGTCAACTGGAAAAACCGAACCTTAGCCGACGAACGTCAAAGAAAGCCACGAAAACTCCATGGATCTAGGGGATTTGGCCGATCTATACGAGGGTCTCTCCTTCGGGGCAGATTCTTAATCAATGTCGTCACGCAGCCCAAGCCCATCGAGCGTCGCTCTCGACGAATCTGAAAAACGTGTTGACTCCGGAATCAGGAAGATGAATCATACCGAGAACAGGACCCGTGGGATTTCAGTGGCTTCCAAGACAGTGTCTCCTACGGATATGACAGTGATGAGATCGGCTTAGATATGACGCGGCACCAAGTGTGCGTGATCATTATAGAGGAGAGACCTTCAACACCTCGAGACTCCAACGGTATCTCAATCCTTGATCCCAATGATATTCTATCGGATAACGATGCAGGACATCGCGAGAACAGGGAGGAACCCCCATAAAATAACTGTATCGTGCAAGGAAGGGAAGGAGCACACAACGGTGAGAGGCTAACACTTCTCCTGCCACCCAAAACATCGCAAAAGGCGAAAGACGTTGTTTCTGGTGCAATACCGACGAAGGAAGATTCTATGTGCGAAGATTTGATGGCCTATTAGTATCTTCTCCACCATAAAAGAAGGGATCTACTCTGGATGCAGTGGCAACTCGAAGAAAGGAATAGGCTAGCCGATGAATAGTCTTCATCGGGAAAAACTAAGTTCCACCCATGGTTCGGGCAGCGTCACTAGGGGACCACAACCAAGGAGAAGCACCTCGCGGATGCAGCGCATATCTGAGCCGAAAGACGCGAGATGGCCTGAGATCTGGACCTGTCATTCATATCGGTGGATTCAACGGGTAACATCAAGGCAAAAATAGCACAAGCATCCCTCGTCGCTGCCCAAACCTACCTCTTCATAAATTAGCTAGCAGAAGACAATCTGCGGGCAGACATCCATCGCTCCGCTCCTCATGGGCCTCGGCATGGTAGGAGCGTCCCTCACACAAGGAGAACAAGGAGTTGTCCAGCAACCTGACAAATCACCACGTTGTCGCAGCAGCCGTCGGCATACGAGGAAAACCTAAAGGTCTAGCTCGCCACATCATGTGTGTTTCACGCAATCCTCATGTGGGGACAATGCCAGAAACGAGATTACACAACATAGGGTTGATAGATCGAGGGAAGAGCATAGCAGCCGATGATATTCCGATGCTGAAAGCAAGGATGAGTGCGGACCATGCGGGGCCAGTTGTTTTACCAGTCGGGTTCGCAAATATTGGGTACCCAAGGATTTAAAACTCCCCCATGATCGCAAGAAGTACTATGGTCTCCAGGAGTCTCATACGTCGTAAACACATCTATAATTTTTGATGGCTTTATGCTAATATTATGCTTTTGACACTTGTTTTCATATAATTTTCTTGATTTATTTGGACTAACCTACTAATAGTTGCAAAAGTGCACAATGTTCTTGTTTTACACTTTGATATGTAGGAATTACCAAGAATACAAGAGGAAACCTTGTTGGAGTCAAATCGGGATTTTCTAGAAATCTGTTCCAGAACCTTTTTCAAAGATGGTCACGTTACGGGTCGAAGACGGCGTCAAACGGAAAACTCCCCAACTACAAAGTTGTTGGAAATTTCGTGCGGAATGTTCTAGACATAAAGTTTAACTGATTCCGAGTTTGAACGGCCGAGATAAGCCCGATTCACTGCAACCCTAGATTGGGTGACGAAAATCCGAGAATCTATATAAAGGGAGGAAACCTAACTTGTGTGAGACTCCTCCACACACGAATTGCAGCGGCAAAAAGACACGTTTTTGCCTCCCCCATGGATCCCATCTCAATGGGGGAGGGATCCCAAGAAGCCATGAAGTAAGGGGGCTAAGCGGCGGCGCTCCCCATGATGCCGGCGACAGGGAAGGAGCTCCCCGCGTCGCCGCCGGAGCCGCCGCCCTGCACATCTCGCTGCCCCTTCATCATATTCACCGTCATCTCCATCACCAACTCCTTGTATATAGTGGTTCATCCTCCCACACACCTCTATACCCTCCTATGTAAACATGGTGTTCGATGCTATAAGTTATAATCCTATGATCTATGTCATGTTTGTGTAGTTTAATTGTCTTTTAATTGCTTGGTTGAATGTATTTGGTTTATTAGAGTTGTATGTTGATATGGTACAGTCTTTTGGTGTCCATTATATTTATGCGCGCATGGATTAAATATCATAAGGTTTATAGTATGTGTAAGAGAAAGGGGAAAGTTCTGCCGGAGTGACAGAAACCCGAGGACGCGAACCAGAACGTTGCACGTTTGGGAGTAGGAGGACCATTAACTTAAGGCTATGGTTGGGAAAACCTTAATGCATTGTTAGTATTTGTGGATGCTTTCTAACAATCCAATTATATAGTACTTGTAATTCCAAATAGTAAAGTGCATGTATATTTAGCCTCCCCATATAGAAAACTGCATCGAAGACAATGAATCTGATTTATTCGCTAATTAAACTTGGACAAAGCCACCACAACTACCACCACTTTTACACACTCATGGTACTGTTAGTTTATGGTTACTTAGTATATTTTATTGCTGCATCACTAACAATTACTTTCTTGTATTTATTATCTTGCAAAGCTATCTCTCATACACATATTGTTGCTCTAGTTTTATTTCCTAGATAATACAAACGTTTAGTATGCGTAGAGTTGTATCAGCGATTGATAGAACTTGAGAGAACATTTTATCCTACATTTAGCTTCTCGTTGGGTTCGACATTCTTACTTATCGAAAAGTATACACACGATTCCCTATAGTTGTGGGATATCAAAACCTTTTCTGGCGCCGTTGCCGGGGAGCAATAGCGTGTGGGTGAGTATTCTTGTGTGCAATTATTTGCTTTATCCTTAAGTAGTTTTTACATCCAGTTTTAAGTTGTTCTATATCTTAGTATGGACAGGGAATGCGAATTACAAAAAAAAATAGTTGTACTTGTTACCTAAAAACGTTTTCAAAAAGGAAAGTGATTGGAAAGATGAGTAATGGTTAAGTGGGGGTCGACCTTGAACACTTGTGTTCATGCCTATTAAACCAAAACAAATCTTTCCATGAAAGATTTTCAGTTAAAAACTTGTACATATTATGTATATTGTATATATTGTACATATTCCCCTGTAACATAAAAGTAAAGCGATATCTGTAGTTTCTAGTTACTTGGAAGTTGATAGTTTTGCTTTGCTATCCAGAAGCAGATTTTCTATGATTCACCGTATAAATTTTTTAAAATCTATGCTTATTATATTTATTTCATTAGATTATCTTTTCCTAATTTGAGTTACGTAGCTATCTCAAAAAAATCGATCTTCATCGACTGTTCAGTTTAGACAGATTTTTGTGTTTCACTGTAAAAAATAAATCTCAGAGTAGTATTTTGATCTGAAATTTTTTGTGAATAAACCCAAGATTATGATCTGTCTTTAGTTAGTTTTGAGTTTTTTGATTTGAGCTACCTAACTATCTCGTTGAGTGTCATCTTTACAGACTGTTCAGTTTTGACAGATTTCTTAGTTTATTCAATATTGTACTTGATGTTATTAGTTTCATTAGTTTTTTGACGGACAACGGAAATCATGAATACCTTAGTATATACAGTGGCTAATGCTGAGTAAATATTATGAAACTTGTCAATGCTTGAACATTAGTGGATTTTATTTAAGGGATTTTTATTTTCGTGTCCCTGGTTCGTTAGCTGTACTCACTTTTCCCTAACCGCGTAGTTTTTCCTTACTTTTGTCCAGCTCCTTGTCCAAAACTCTCACATCGGTCTAAAGCTCGCTCTCCGTTGGGTCCCGTTTGTGGACCTATATGCTGACAAGTGGGCCCGTATTCAGGTGGGTCCCGTAGTGGACCCTCGCCGTTACGTGCTGACAAGTAGGACCCCCTGTTACGTGATGAAAGGTGGGGCCATGTTCAGTTGGGTCCCGTAGTAGGACCCTCCATGGCGTGGGGGCGGCTTGTTAGGAACGTGTTTTTGGGGATGTGGTGTGGGACCATGTGGGGCGGGTATGGTAGACGTGCGCCCCGTCGCCTAAATTGGAATTTTTTTTGTTATTATTATGATTGGCCTTTTTAAGAGCGTCTTTTCCCCTTTATGTCGCTAACAGTTGTTATTTTTGCCCCAAAAGGTAGTGAATCTAGAGCAGCTTCTCTGTTTATTCATGGTTTCTTTTGGCCCTAGTATTTTCCCAATCTGGCAGCAAATCTAATCAGCACCATAAATATGTAGATGAACAGAGCAGATGTAGATAAAGAAGCTAATAAAGGATTATATAGTACGATACTTAAACCAGATTCGACAATTAGGCTGCTCACCAGCGCTTCCCGCCAAACCCGCATAGAAACGATTCAAAGGTGCCCACCAGGCACTTGCGTGCGGGTGGAAAACGAAGTAATATCATTACACGATAGTCCTCGATGGAACCCACAAAACATATATATACAACAGCGACTCAAAGAGTCAAGAATGCAGATATACAGTACAAAGATCCAAATCACCTTGAAAATGATACAGCGTCCGACTACGGACAAGATGCAAATGGGGCTAAGAGCCCTGAAGAATAACCAATGGCGTTCATAACCCTGCCCAGGCCAAGCCGGAAGGGTAACCCTGCTAACGACGTCGATCTCAAACCTTCTAAAACAAAAGGGGTGCCGACAAAGGGCAAAGGAAAAAGGAGAGCGGTCAGTACTGAGGCCAGTACACGGCGAGTCTAGAATTCGGCGGTCCTCGCCTACATAGGTATGGTGAACTGAAGCGGCATCGCTGTTGGAGATATGCCCTAGAGGCAATAATAAATGTAGTTATTATTATATCTTTGTGTTTATGATAAATGTTTACATTCATGCTATAATAGTATTAACAAGGAAACATTAATACTTGTGTGATTTGTAAACTTAAAATGAAGTCCCTAGTAAATCCTCTTTATAATACTAGCTTGTTGGTTAATAGATGATTGTGGTTTCTCTATCATGAACATTGAGATGTTATTAACAACAAGATCATATCGTTAGGAGAATGATATGATGGACATACTCCTATAGATAAGCGTAGCATAAAGATCAAGTCATTTTAATAGTTCAATTGCTATATGCTTTCTGATACATAGTAACCTAATTCCTTCGACCATGAGATCATGCATATCACCTTTACCGGATGGATTCTTTGATGACATCAAACACCACACTGTAACTGGGTGGCTATAAAGGTGGCATTGAGTGTTCGGAAAGTATTGGTTGAAACACATGGATCAAGAGTGGGATTTGTCCATCCATATGACGGATAGATATACTCTGGGCCCTCTCGGTGAAATGTCATCCAATTAGCTTGCAAGCATGTGACTGGCTCACAAGGGATCACATATCACGGGAACGAGAAAAGAGTACTTATCAGTAACGAGGTTGAACTAGGTATGCAGAGATACCGACGATCATAACCTCGGATAAGTAAACTGTCGTGAGACAAAGGGAAATTGGTATCGTATGTAAGTGGTTCATTCGATCGCAAAGTAATCGTAGAAATATGTGGGAGCCATATGAATTTCCATATTCCTCTATTGGTTATTGATCAGAGAAGTGTCTCAATCATGTCCGCATAATTCACGAACCGTAGGGAGACACACTTAAGGATTCGACGTTGTTTGAGTAGTTATGGAATGATGAGAAAGAGTCCGAATGTTGTTCGGAGTCTCGAATGGGATTCGGGATATCACGAGGAGATCCGGAATGGTCCGGAGAATAAGATTCATAAAAGGAAAGTCTCGTTTCGAAGTTGGAGAATGATTCCGGTGTTTTCATCGGGAATGTTCTAGAAGGTTCCGGAATGTCCGGCACTCCGGAGGGGAAGGGTACATGAATGTGTTATATCAAGTTGGTATGATTTCATCATGTACTAAGTGTCATCTCTGAACAAAATAGAGGATTAAATCAAATCCTTGTTTGAAAAGTCAAACGCCAAGTTTGAAAGTCAAACGGCTATTTTTGGGAAGTGGAAAAGGAGGAGGAAACCGAGTTGGGGAGGAGTCCCTCCTCCCCACCGCCGGCGCACCACCAACCGAGTTGGGGAGGGACTCCCCTCCCCTTGGCCTCCCCCTCCACCTATAAAAAGAGGGGCAGGGCTCCCCTCCTAGACACACAAGTTCCTACCTCTAAACCCTAGTAACAAGCCGCCGCCGCCTCCATAGCCGCCGCCGGCCCTAGGGCACTCGCCGCCGTCGCCTAGGTGAAACCCTAGCCGCCGGCCTAGCCCCCTCCTTGGCGTGTCTAAACCCTAGATCGTCGAGGGACTCTCTCATACTCCACCATACTCGCTCCGGCTTAAGGCGAAGCCCTGCGAGATTTCCCCTCTACTTCCGGTACCACGCCGTTGTGCTGTCGGAATCGCGAGGAGAGTGCTACAACCTCCGCTGCCTACTGGAACAAGGGAGAGGAAGGTCTTCGCCGAGTACCGAACGTGTGAACGACTGCGGGAGCGCTGCCGGAACGCAGCGCCGGAAGGATCGTCTACGCGATCTTGAGATCGGGAAGAGTACGACTACATCACCCACGAGAATCCGCTCTCGTTAAACACTTTGGAATCTTCGAGGGTGAGTTATTCTATCGACTCGTTGCTACAATCTAGTAGATAGATCTTGTCTTGTTTGTTTGTATGCGGTAGAAAATTTTTGTTTTCCATGCTACAAAACCCTACAGTGGTATCAGAGCCGTGTCTATATGTAGATCTGTTGCACGAGTAGAACATAATGGTCATTGTGGGCGTTGATGCTTTTATTGTCGATTGCTTTTTGTGTACTTTGCATCTTGTGGGATGTTGGGATGAAGCGGCCCGGGCTAACCTTACATGACATCGTTCATGAGACTTGCTCCACGCTTGACATGCAACTTGTATTGCATAAGTGGCTTTGCGGGTGCCTGTTTCTCCTAGCATAGTTAAGATCCAATTTGCAACGGGTGATTAACAATACTAGTATCAATGTTGTGGTTCATGTTCGTAAGTTAGAACGACACTTATTGAAAGCCCCAAACCACGTAAAACATGCAAAGAAAGTAGAGGCGTCTAACTTTGTTTTGCAGGGGTGTGCTGTGATGTGATATGGCCATGATTGTGATTATATTTGATGTATGCAATGTTCCTTATTGTAAGTTGGCAACCGGCAGGAGCCATATGGTTGTCTTTAATTTATGTTAAGACCCGCGTGTCTATTCAAAGTAGTTGTAATAGTTGAAGCCGGTGGACGACAACCATGGAGAAGCGTCATTGACCTTGATGCAATGCCGGTGATGATGGAGATCATGTTCGTGCTAGAAGATGGAGATCGGAAGCACAAAGAAGAAAGGTCATATCATATCACATATTATGAATTGCATGTGATGTTAATCCTTTATGCATCTTGTATTGCTTAGTAGACGACGGTAGCATTATAAGATGATCCCTCATGCACATGAATTTTAAGTCATAAAGTGTTCACCCTTAGTTAGCACCGTTGCTAAAGCTTGTTGTTTCGAAGCACCACGTGATGATCGGGTGTGTTAGATTCTGCAAGTGTATACAACGTGAGCAAGCCAGATTTTCTCATGCGGAAACTAAGGTTTGATCTTGACGAGCCTAGCATGTACAGACATGGTCTCGGAACACGGATCACCGAAAGGTAAAGCATGAATCATATAGTAGATATGATGAACATGTCGATTGTTCGCCATTGAAACTATATCAACTCTCGTGATGATCGGTGTTGATGTGGTGGATTTGGTTCGTGTGATCACTAAAACAATGTGAGGGATATTGTTTTGAGTGGGAGTTCACCTAAATTAATTTTATTATTAATTTGAACTCAATTTGTCATAAACTTAGTCTAAACTATTGCAAATATGTTGTAGATCAATGGCAGCCCCTACCATCAATTTTAATGCGTTCCTAGAGGAAGAAAAGTTGAAAAACAATGGAAGCAACTTCGCGGATTGGTTCCGCAATTTGAGGATTGTCCTCACAGCTGGTAATTTGACCTATGTGCTGGATGCACCGCTGGGTGACCCACCTGCAGCTGATGCTGCCGATGAAGTAAAGAATGTTTACCTCACTCGGAAGACTCAGTACTCCACAGTTCAGTGTGCTATCTTGTATGGTTTAGAATCGAAGCTTCAGAAAAGGTTTGAGAATTCAGACCCATATGATATTGTCGAGGATTTCAAATTGATCTTTGAGACTCATGCGGCAATTGAAAGCTATGAGGCTTCTGAAAAGTTCTTTAACTGCAAGATGGAAGAGGGCAGCTCCGTCAGTGAGCATGTGCTTAAGATGTCTGGGCACGCAAAACACTTCAAAGCTTGGGTATAGTGATTCCTAATGCTTTGGGGATTTACCGTGTCCTCCAATCACTACCACCAAGTTACAAGAACTTTGTGATGAACTACAACATGCAGAACATGAACAAGACGTTGCCAGAACTCTTTGCCATGTTGAAGTCTGCAGAAGTGGAGATCAAGAAAGAGCACCAAGTGTTGTTGGTCAATAAGACCACCAAATTCAAGAAAGGCAAGTCTAAGCAAAAGGGACACTTCAAGAAGGGTGGTAAGAAAGTTACCACGCCGACGAAGAAGACCAAGGCTAGACCTAAGCCTGATACTGAGTGCTTTTACTGCAAGGGAGAAGGTCACTGGAAGCGGAATTGCCCAAAGTACTTGGCGGATTTGAAGAACGGCAACATCAAGAAGAAAGGTATATCTGATATACATGTTATTGATGTGTATCTCACTAGTACTCGTAGTAGTGCCTGGGTATTTGATACTGGTTCGGTTGCTCATATTTGTAACTCGAAACAGGTGCTGCAGAATAAACGGAAGCTAGCGAAGAACGAGGTGACGATGCGCGTGGGAAACGGATCAAAGGTTGATGTGATCGCGGTCGGCACGCTACCCCTTCATCTACCATCGGGATTAGTTTTATACTTAAATAATTGTTATTTGGTGCCTGCGTTAAGCATGAACATTATATCGGGATCTTGTTTATTGCGAGACGGTTACTTGTTTAAGTCCGAGAATAATGGTTGTTCGATTTATATGAGTAATATGTTTTATGCACATGCACCTTTGATAGATGGTCTATTCTTATTGAATCTTGATAGTGGAAATACACATATTAATAACATTGAGGCTAAACGTTTGAAATCGAGCGATAACTCGACCTATATGTGGCACTGTCGTCTTGGTCACATCGGAGTGAAGCGTATGAAGAAACTCCATTCCGATGGACTTCTTGAATCACTTGATTTCGAATCACTTGATAGATGCGAAGCATGTCTGATGGGTAAAATGACTAAGACTCCATTTTCTGGTATGATGGAGCGAGCTACGGACTTATTGGAAATCATACATACCGATGTGTGTGGTCCAATGAGTGTAGCATCGCGCGGTGGTTATCGTTATGTTCTTACCTTCACGGATGACTTGAGTAGATATGGGTATATCTATGTCATGAAACATAAGTCCGAAATTTTCGAGAAGTTTAAGGAATTTCAAAGTGAAGTTGAGAATCAACATAACAAGAAGATTAAATTTCTACGTTCTGATCGTGGAGGTGAATATCTAAGTTACGAGTTTGGCGAGCATTTGAAGAAATGCGGAATACTTTCACAGTTGACACCGCCGGGAACACCACATCGTAATGGTGTGTCCGAACGTCGTAATCGAACTCTCTTAGATATGGTTCGTTCTATGATGTCACTTACAGATTTACCGCTATCATTTTGGGGTTATGCATTAGAAACAGCCGTATTCACTTTAAATAGGGCACCATCTAAATCCGTTGAAACGACACCGTATAAATTATGGTTTGGGAAGAAACCTAGATTGTCGTTCCTTAAAGTTTGGGGTTGCGAAGCCTATGTAAAGAAGTTACAGCCGGACAAGCTTGAACCCAAAGCGGAAAAATGCGTCTTCATAGGATACCCGAAGGAAACTATTGGGTATACCTTCTATCACAGATCCGAAGGCAAAATCTTCGTTGCCAAGAATGGATCCTTTCTAGAGAAGGAATTTCTCTCGAAAGAAGTGACTGGAAGGAAAGTAGAACTCGACGAGGTTGTCGAACCTTCTCTCGAAATTGCGAGTAGCGCAGCACCGGAAGAAGTTCCTGTGGTGCCTGCACCGATTAGAGAGGAAGCTAATGATGATGATCATGAAACTTCGGTTGAAGTTGCTACAGAGCCTCGCAGGTCAACGAGAACTCGTACCACTCCAGATTGGTATGATCCTGGTATGAGTGTCATGTTGGTGGACAACACCGATGACCCTAAGACATATGAGGAAGCAATGATGAGCCTAGATTCCAATAAATGGCAAGAAGCCATGAAATCCGAGATTGGATCCATGTACGAAAACCAAGTATGGACTTTGGTGGTGTAACACCCTCAGAATCGGCCCTATGCAAGTTTTAGCGAAATCCGCCAAACCCGCATAGAATCGATTCAAAGGTGCCCACCAGGCACTTTCGTGCGGGTGGAAAACAAAGTAATAACATTGCACAATAGTCCTCGATGGGACCCACAGAACAGATATATACAACAGCGACTCCCTGAGTCAAGAATACAGATATAATATACAAAGATCCAAATCACCTTGAAAACGATACAGCGTCCAGCTACGGACAAGATGCAAATGGGGCTAAGAGCCCTGAAGAATAACCAATGGCATCCATAACCCTGCCCAGGCCAAGCCGGAAGGGTAACCCTGCTAACGGCGTCGATCTCAAAACCTGCTTAAACAAAAGGGGTGCCGACCAAGGGCGAAGGAAAAAGAAGGAGCGTCAGTACTGAGGCCAGTACACGGCGAGGCTAGAATTCGGCGGTCCTCGCCTACATAGGTATGGTGGACTGAAGCGGCAGCGGCGCAGCATGCACTAAACAACCTATAGAGACTCGATACAACTGGCGACTATCAGAGAGGGGTAAGAGAGACCTATTCGGATCCAACCTGATACTAACACCAAACAAACCCTCCCTGGTGTGTCCCCCTCGATACCAAACGAGGAAGTCAACCGAGGAAATCACACAGTTGGCAGTTTTATTTATTCAGTTATCGTTGCAGCAATTACTAGTCAGATTTGCATAATCATCCTGATAAAATAAGCAGTGGGCACTTTTAGTTAATCATTCCGTTGTAGTTGCGGCACTTACTAGTCAGATACAGATAGCGTGAGATAACCCAAAACCCAGCAGTTGTTGGTACTTTTATTCAGCCATTCCGTTGTAGTTGCAATACTTACTAGTCAGGTACAATGGTCGCAAGCGACACTCCAAACAAGCAATTGTGGGCAGTATTAATTAGCCATGCCATTATAGTGAAGCTGATTACTAGTCATTATAAAGTCAAATTTATAGCAATAAACTTTAGTTATGCTTGTCTATGGTCGAGATACTGTGCTCCAAGTCGTCCATAACCGCGGACACGGCTTTCAGAAGTTTTAACCCGGCCGGGGTGCACAAATAGCAACACACACACGATCAACTCGGAAAAACCAATCAAAACCCAACGAGGCCTTCACGACAAAGCAATCACAGGATTCAGAAATATTTCAGGGGGCCACCCCTTGGAGTACACCGCAACGAAGTAAGCAAGCTCCGAGCCGGACTCAAGGTTTGCGACAATGGCTGTAAACGACAGCAAATCCCGAAACGGGGACTGTCGATAACCGCGAAAACATCCCTTTTCCAAAACATACAGCGTGCTCCTCACACAATCGTAAATAAAGCAGTAAACATGGCATAGGTACATGATAGTAAATAAAACCCCAAACTAGTTGTGCCCCCAAGAAATAATACGGAATCAAGCTCTGGCTCAGGGGGGCCCATACTCCCCATATGGGATAGCGCGATAAATCAAGGAACAGGTATCAAGTACTCGGGGTCCTACGGGACACAAGTGGGCGTTCGGAAACCAAATGTTAATCTATCACCCACCGATGCCTCTGCTTACTTCAATTTTAGTTGTTAAACAGGAATTAAAGTGAACAATAAGTAAAACTATGATCATCTCCAACATCAACATGCGGCAATACATCAAAACTGTGGCACTGAACGTCACGCAACAGCACTTGAGCAAGCGACTACGACGCGCAAGTCCAACTATCTACCAAACAACGGTAATAGGATGTGTCCAAGGCAATATAAGGCTGCAAGGAGATCACGGGACGAAAACTAGAGCATCGCAACACAGATAGCAAAGATCACAGGAGGGAAATAAATACTATAAAAGTAAGATGGGTAGAAAGGGGGAAGATGCTCGCCTGAAAACATTGTCGAAGGTTCAACCGAAGATCGGGGCGAAGCTCACTCAACTCAACGCCTTATCCGCGAAGAACCAAAACACTAGAATAAACACCGGATGCAATATTTAATACTACGGCAAAGATCGGCATGATGCATGTTTGATGCATGACATGGCAAAGATGCGGTGCAATTAGGTCAATATGTACGGAACTGGGGTCCCGACAATTAGATATATGGTTCTAGTTGTTTTATCTTACCCGCAAATTAAATGTTTTTAGCAAGTCAACAGATGGCACCGGTTCGCTACACATTTTTAAATGAGGCCAATATAGGCTAGATTTGCCCGCATATGGGCCCCATATTTAATTATTAGGTGACTCGCATAAGGTCCCCAACCCACATGATGTATGCATGCAAGACAATTATTATGCGACAAGTTGTATTATGTTATAAATAGGGTTTCGGGAAGGGGTTCACACATTAGAGGGTCTCGACGAACTTGGGGGTTCCGGGGTTCGGGGTCGGTCTTAGGGTCCAGGGTTCGACGGAAACGTTCTCGGACTCCGGGATCGTTCTCGGATAACTGAGGTAGATCTTGTCGCATCCGGGGTCTTCGGGTCATGTTGTCGGCCTTGTCGTCTCACGCGGAGATCTTGGCGTTCCGGGAGGAAGTACTTGGTTTGGCGTCGGGGCATCGGACTCGCCCTGGTTGCTGTCGTTCTTGTCGTTCCATGTAGGATACCTTCGGTTTCGGGGCTCGGACTCCGGGGTTCGACGTTCCGCTCCAGGGACGGTCTTGATGTCGATGGAGTACTTGAATAGGTGACGCCGAGTTCAATAGGGCCCCTCGGGATAATCTTCGAACCTCGATGGTCTTCCAGTGGCGCCCTTCTCGGCTCAACTTGACGTCGGTCCACGGAGGTTTTGCGGTTTTGCTGTCTCCACACCCAACAGCCTAGTACCAACTTGGTACTACACAGAGACGTGCACGGTTGGAGGCAGAGAACTCGCTGCGGTGGGCTCGGAGGTCGCCGGCGGGAGGGGCGGCGCAGGCGAGGCGGACGGGAGCAGGGAGCGTGGGGGCGGGCGAGGAGAGGACCGGCGGCGAGTGGGTCCACGGCTCGGGAACGCGTGGCCGATCGCGGAGGCGGGAGCCGGAGACGGGCGGCTGCTCGGGGCAGGCTCGACGGAGGCGCTTGAGGGCGGCCGGCGCACGCTGGGGCGGAGGCGGAGCGGCAGGGGTGACGACCGGCGACGGCCGCGACAGGAGGAGGGGCGAGGCCGGCGAGCTGCTGCTGCCTAGGGCGGTGGCCGGCGCGAGGACGGCGGAGGGTGGAGGGGAACGGGCGGCGAGGGGACGAGCTTGACTGGGACGGCGGGGAGCTCGTGGGGCGCGGAGATGGGTCGTCGGCGGCGCTCAGGCGAGCGGGGCGGGAGCGCGGCGAGCGGAGCGGGAGGGGCCGGCGGTTGAGCAGGGCGACGCCGAAGCAGGGAGGGAGCGGTGGAGGCGCCGGCTCGGGGAACGCGGGGATGCGGGGAGCGGCGAGGAGGGCTGCGCGGCGGGGCGGAGGCTGACGGCTAGGCGGCGTGCGGGGTCGCCGTGCGGCGGGGGGGGGGGGGGGGGGGGGGGGGGGGGGGGGGGGGGGGGGGGGGGGGGGGGGGGGGGGGGGGGGGGGGGGGGGGGGGGGGGGGGGGGGGGGGGGGGGGTCGGGCGAGCTCGGCTCGGGCGGAGCGGGCTCGACGCGCGGCTGCTGGAGGAGGCGCGGTGGCGGCTGAGGCCGGAGGAGGGCGGTGCTGAGCGGGAAGGAGCGAGGCGGGGCGAAGGTGAGCGGCGGGAGCCGGCGCCGGGGCGAGGGAGGAGGCTGGCGGGGTCGCGCGCGTCGGGGGCGTGGTCGGGAAGGGGAGCCGGAGGCCGGGGCCGGCGGGCGCGCGCGGGAGGCGGCCGGGGCTGCACAGCGCGTGGAGGGAGGAGAGCGGCAGGTGAGCGCGGGGAGGGAGGAGAGCGGGCGTGGGAGGCTGGGGAAGAGGAACAGGGCACGGGCGATGGTGGGGTCCGCGGGCCAGGGGGCTGTCGGTCGGGTCAGGGGTGGGGCCTGCAGGCGCGTGTTGTGCGTGTGTGCGTCGTGTGCTGTGTGTGTGTCCAGGGGGGGCTGGGGAGTGGGAAAGAGAGGAGAGAGAGGGGGGAGTGGCTGGGCCAAGTGGCAGCATCTGACTGGGTGGGGGGAGAGGAGAGGTGAGGTGGCGCGACGGGGTTGGCCGGGGTGAGGTGGCCAAAGGGGTGTGGGTAGATTATCTGGTAGCCTTAGGATTAATAGGGTGGGCCGATTATATTTTCTGGGGTGGTCGTTCGGGTCATTCGGCCCGTTCGACTGCCCACTAAAATAATTCAAACTTTTATTTAATTTGCAATGAACTTTTGCAAATAGTTTTTTAGACAAACAAAGTATCCGGCACCACGGGGTTTTGTGTTTGAACAAAGTCGGGGCGTTTAGAAAACAAAACTGGGTTTTTCCGAAATAGTTTTATGCAAACAATGCATGATGATGACGATGCAATGCACAAATTCAACGCGATTTTCTAGTAGTGGTTTTGCGGGATGCCACAATTCGACACCACTAACAAGGGATCTCGCCCTCGAGATCCGCCTCATGGTTCCGGAAGGAAGGTCGGCGATCTGAATCTTCTCGCTTCATGTAGATCCTCGCGACACCACTAACAAGAGGTCGTTGTCCGTGATCGTCGAGGGAACACTCCGGGAACAAAAGGTCAAAGGTAGAGGCATCAACAAATAAAGCCACCCCTAACTTCCGTGGATGGAGTAAAATTGCTGGACCCACTGATTCGACGTACAAGAGTGAATGATAAGGGTAGTGGTATGGTAGCTACTCCATCCCGCACTCAAACCATTACTCTGCACACGAATAGGCGGATTATGCAACCAACTCTCGAAATCAGACTGAAGATCTCGACAAGCGAGGTTCGGAAACAACGGAGGGATGCAGACTCGGCATCGGATCTGGCGTAGATGATGTCGTCGCGTCGGCAAATACCAGAAGGCACAAACAAGGACTAAAGAATGGTAACACCGTAGACGGATTCCTCAAGCAGCATGAACACCGGATGGTAGAACACCGTTATCAAAGAAGGAAGCGAAACCCTGAAGGTACGACGGAACCCAACCACGAGAATTCCTGGACTCGAAGAAAGGGACGAGAGCGGATTCAAAACACGTAGAGGTAAGAGGAGAACAGCAAAAGGGTAAGGAGTAAAATCAGACCTAATCAGAACTATCCAACCGATTTTGCAGAAATATTTTTGACACTCTACTTCGGCCGTTAGCTAGGTTATCCTACAGGCTGGACTTGTGGGGTATCGCAACTGCTGAGCTCTGATACCACTCTGTAACACCCTCAGAATCGGCCCTATGCAAGTTTTAGCGAAATCCGCCAAACCCGCATAGAATCGATTCAAAGGTGCCCACCAGGCACTTTCGTGCGGGTGGAAAACAAAGTAATAACATTGCACAACAGTCCTCGATGGGACCCACAGAACAGATATATACAACAACGACTCCCTGAGTCAAGAATACAGATATAATATACAAAGATCCAAATCACCTTGAAAACGATACAGCGTCCAGCTACGGACAAGATGCAAATGGGGCTAAGAGCCCTGAAGAATAACCAATGGCGTCCATAACCCTGCCCAGGCCAAGCCGGAAGGGTAACCCTTCTAACGGCGTCGATCTCAAAACCTGCTTAAACAAAAGGGGTGTCGACCAAGGGCGAAGGAAAAAGAAGGAGCGTCAGTACTGAGGCCAGTACACGGCGAGGCTAGAATTCGGCGGTCCTCGCCTACATAGGTATGGTGGACTGAAGCGGCAGCGGCGCAGCATGCACTAAACAACCTATAGAGACTCGATACAACTGGCGACTATCAGAGAGGGGTAAGAGAGACCTATTCGGATCCAACCTGATACTAACACCAAAAAACCCTCCCTGTGGTTTCCCCCTCGATACCAAACGAGGAAGTCAACCGAGGAAATCACACAGTTGGCAGTTTTATTTATTCAGTTATCGTTGCAGCAATTACTAGTCAGATTTGCATAATCATCCTGATAAAATAAGCAGTGGGCACTTTTAGTTAATCATTCCGTTGTAGTTGCGGCACTTACTAGTCAGATACAGATAGCGTGAGATAACCCAAAACCCAGTAGTTGTTGGTACTTTTATTCAGCCATTCCGTTGTAGTTGCAATACTTACTAGTCAGGTACAATGGTCGCAAGCGACACTCCAAACAAGCAATTGTGGGCAGTATTAATTAGCCATGCCATTATAGTGAAGCTGATTACTAGTCATTATAAAGTCAAATTTATAGCAATAAACTTTAGTTATGCTTGTCTATGGTCGAGATACTGTGCTTCAAGTCGTCCATAACCGCGGACACGGCTTTCAGAAAGTTTTAACCCAGCCGGGGTGCACAAATAGCAACACACACACGATCAACCTCGGAAAAACCAAATCAAAACCCAACGAGGCCTTCACGACAAAGCAATCACAGGATTCAGAAATATTTCAGGGGGCCACCCCTTGGAGTACACCCGCAACGAAGTAAGCAAGCTCCGAGACGGACTCAAGGTTTGCGACAATGGCTGTAAACGACAGCAAATCCCGAAACGGGGACTGTCGATACCGCGAAAACATTCCGCTTCCAAAACAGTACAGCGTGCTCCTCACACAATCGTAAATAAAGCAGTAAAGCATGGCATAGGTACAGGATAGTAAATAAAACCCCAAACTAGTTGTGGCCCCAAGAAATAATACGGAATCAAGCTCTGGCTCAGGGGGGCCCATACTCCCCATATGTGGATAGCGCGATAAATCAAGGAACAGGTATCAAGTACTCGGGGTCCTACGGGACACAAGTGGGCGTTCGGAAACCAAATGTTATCTATCACCCACCGATGCCTCTGCTTACTTCAATTTTAGTTGTTAAACAGGAATTAAAGTGAACAATAAGTAAAACTATGATCATCTCCAACATCAACATGCGGCAATACATCAACAACTGTGGCACTGAACGTCACGCAACAGCACTTGAGCAAGCGACTACGACGCGCAAGTCCAACTATCTACCAAACAACATGTAATAGGATGTGTCCAAGGCAATATAAGGCTGCAAGGGAGATCACGGGTACGAAAACTAGAGCATCACAACACAGATAGCAATAGATCAACAGGAGGGAAATAAATACTATAAAAGTAAGATGGGTAGAAAGGGGGAAGATGCTCGCCTGAAAACATTGTCGAAGGTTCAACCGAAGATCGGGGCGAAGCTCACATCAACTCAACGGCCTTATCCGCGAAGAACCAAAACACTAGAATAAACACCGGATGCAATATTTAATACTACGGCAAAAGATCGGCATGATGCATGTATGATGCATGACATGCTAAAGATGCGGTGCAATTAGGTCAATATTAAGCGGAACTGGGGTCCCGACAATTAGATATATGGTTCTAGTTGTTTATCTACCCCGCAAATTAAATGTTGTTTAGCAAGTCAACAGATGGCACCGGTTCGCTACACATGTTTAAATGAGGCCAATATAAGGCTAGATTTGCCCGCATATGGGCCCCATATTTAATTATTAGGTGACTCGGCATAAGGCCCCCAACCCACATGAATGTATGCATGCAAGACAATTATTATGCGACAAGTTGTATTATGTTATAAAATAGGGTTTCGGGAAGGGGTTCACACATTAGAGGGTCTCGACGAACTTGGGGGTTCCGGGGTTCGGGGTCGGTCTCAGGGTCCAGGGTTCGACGGAAACGTTCTCGGACTCCGGGATCGTTCTCGGATAACTGAGGTAGATCTTGTCGCATCCGGGGTCTTCGGGTCATGTTGTCGGCCTTGTCGTCTCACGCGGAGATCTTGGCGTTCCGGGAGGAAGTACTTGGTTTGGCGTCGGGGCATCGGACTCTCCCTGGTTGCTGTCGTTCTTGTCGTTCCATGTAGGATACCTTCGGTTTCGGGGCTCGGACTCCGGGGTTCGACGTTCCGCTCCAGGGACGGTCTTGATGTCGATGGAGTACTTGAATAGGTGACGCCGAGTTCAATAGGGCCCCTCGGGATAATCTTCGAACCTCGATGGTCTTCCAGTGACGCCCTTCTCGGCTCAACTTGACGTCGGTCCACGGAGGTTTTGCGGTTTTGCCGTCTCCACACCCAACAGCCTAGTACCAACTTGGTACTACACAGAGACGTGCACGGTTGGAGGCAGAGAACTCGCTGCGGTGGGCTCGGAGGTCGCCGACGGGAGGGGCGGCGCAGGCGAGGCGGACGCGAGCAGGGAGCGTGGAGGCGGGCGAGGAGAGGACCGGCGGCGAGGGGGGCCGCGGCTCGGGAACGCGTGGCCGAGCGCGGAGGCGGGAGCCGGAGACGGGCGGCTGCTCGGGGCGGGCTCGACGGAGGCGCTTGAGGGCGGCCGGCGCACGCTGGGGCGGAGGCGGAGCGGCAGGGGTGACGACCGGCGACGGCCGCGGCAGGAGGAGGGGCGAGGCCGGCGAGCTGCTGCTGCCTGGGGCGGTGGCCGGCGCGAGGACGGCGGAGGGTGGAGGGGAACGGGCGGCGAGGGGACGAGCTTGACGGGGACGGCGGGGAGCTCGCGGGGCGCGGAGATGGGTCGCCGGCGGCGCTCAGGCGAGCGGGGCGGGAGCGCGGCGAGCGGAGCGGGAGGGGGCGGCGGTTGAGCAGGGCGACGCCGCAGCAGGGAGGAGGAGCGGTGGAGGCGCCGGGCTCGGGGAACGCGGGGATGCGGGGAGCGGCGAGGAGGGCTCTGCGCGGCGGGGCGGAGGCTGACGGCGGAGGCGGCGTGCGGGGGTCGCCGGTGACAGCGGGGGGGGGGGGGGTCGGGCGAGCTCGGCTCGGGCGGAGCGGGCTCGACCGCGGCTGCTGGAGGAGGCGCGGCGGCGGCTGAGGCCGGAAGAGGGCGGTGCTGAGCGGGGAGGAGCGAGGCGGGGCGAAGGTGAGCGGCGGGAGCCGGCGCCGGGGCGAGGGAGGAGGCTGGCGGGGTCGCGCGCGTCGGGGGCGTGGTCGGGAAGGGGAGCCGGAGGCCGGGGCCGACGGGCGCGCGCGGGAGGCGGCCGGGGCTGCGCAGCGCGTGGAGGGAGGAGAGCGGCAGGTGAGCGCGGAGAGGGAGGAGAGCGGGCGTGGGAGGCTGGGGAAGAGGAACAGGGCACGGGCGGTGGTGGGGTCCGCGGGCTAGGGGGCTGTCGGTCGGGTCAGGGGTGGGGCCTGCAGGCGCGTGGTGTGCGTGTGTGCGTCGTGTGCTGTGTGTGTGTCCAGGGGGGCTGCTGGGAGTGGGAAGAGAGAGGAGAGAGAGGGGGAGTGGCTGGGCCAAGTGGCAGCATCTGACTGGGTGGGGGGAGAGGAGAGGTGAGGTGGCGCGACGGGGTTGGCCGGGGTGAGGTGGCCAAAGGGGTGTGGGTAGATTATCTGGTAGCCTTAGGATTAATAGGGTGGGCCGATTATATTTTCTGGGGTGGTCGTTCGGGTCATTCGGCCCGTTCGACTGCCCCACTAAAATAATTCAAACTTTTATTTAATTTGCAATGAACTTTTGCAAATAGTTTTTAGACAAACAAAGTATCCGGCAGCACCCGGGGTTTTGTGTTTGAACAAAGTCGGGGCATTTAGAAAACAAAACTGGGTTTTTCCGAAATAGTTTTATGCAAACAATGCATGATGATGACGATGCAATGCACAAATTCAACGCGATTTTCTAGTAGTGGTTTTGCGGGATGCCACAGGTGGACTTACCGGATGGCCGGAAGGTTGTCGAGAACAAATGGATTTTCAAGAAGAAAACAGATGCTGATGGTAATGTTACTGTCTATAAAGCTCGACTTGTCGCAAAGGGGTTTCGACAAATTCAAGGAGTTGACTACAATGAGACTTTCTCACCAGTAGCGAAGCTAAAGTCTGTGAGGATTATGTTAGCAATCGCTGCATATTATGATTATGAGATATGGCAGATGGATGTCAAAACAGCATTCCTCAATGGAGACATTGATGAAGAGTTGTATATGATGCAACCCAAAGGTTTTGTCGATCCTAAAGATGCTAACAAGGTATGCAAACTTCAACGTTCCATTTATGGATTGAAGCAAGCATCCCGAAGTTGGAATCAACGTTTTGATAAGGTGATCAAAAGTTTTGGTTTTATACAAACTTATGGAGAAGCTTATATTTACAAGAAAGTGAGTGGGAGCTCTGTAGCATTCTTAATACTATATGTAGATGACATATTGTTGATTGGGAATGATGTAGACCTTCTTAATAGTGTCAAGGAATATTTGAATAATAGTTTTTCAATGAAGGATCTTGGCGAAGCATCTTACATATTAGGCATAAAGATTTATAGAGATAGATCAAGACGCCAAATATCATTGTCACAAAGTACATATTTGGACAAAGTTCTAAAGAGGTTTGGAATGGAAGATAGCAAGAAAGGGTTCTTGCCCATGTTGCCCAATACGACCTTGAGTAAAACTCAAAGTCCGACATCGGCAGAAGATAGAGAAAGGATGAGTAAGACTCCCTATGCCTCAGCCATAGGATCTCTAATGTATGCCATGCTATGTACTAGACCCGACATTGCATATGCTGTTAGTTTAACTAGCAGATATCAAAGTGATCCAGGAGTGGATCATTGGACAGCGGTCAAAAACATCCTTAAGTACTTGAGAAGAACTAAGGATGTGGTTCTTTCTTATGGAGGTGATGAACAGCTCGTTGTTAATGGTTACACCGATGCTAGTTGGAACACCGATCCGGATGATTCTAAATCACAATCTGGATACGTATTTATTTTGAATGGTGCAGCAGTTAGCTGGAGGAGTGCAAAGCAAAGTGTTGTGGCGAGATCTTCAACTGAATCGGAATACATGGCTGCTTCGGAGGCTTCACAAGAAGCGATATGGATGAAAGAGTTCATTACAGAGCTGGGTGTGGTTCCTAGTGCGCTGGACCCAATGTCTATCTACTGTGATAACATGGGCGCCATATCCAATGCGCAAGAACCAAGGTCACACAAGAAGCTGAAGCACATCAAGCTACGTTTTCACGCTATTCGAGAACATATCCAAGATGGGGATATAAAGATTTGCAAAGTACACACAGATCTGAATGTGGCGGATCCGTTGACTAAACCTCTCCCGAGGGCAAAACATGACCAGCACCAAACTGCCATGGGTGTTCGGTATATTACCATGTAATCTAGATTAGATGACTCTAGTGCAAGTGGGAGACTGTTGGAGATATGCCCTAGAGGCAATAATAAATGTAGTTATTATTATATCTTTGTGTTTATGATAAATGTTTACATTCATGCTATAATAGTATTAACAAGGAAACATTAATACTTGTGTGATTTGTAAACTTAAAATGAAGTCCCTAGTAAAGCCTCTTTATAATACTAGCTTGTTGGTTAATAGATGATAGTGGTTTCTCTATCATGAACATTGACATGTTATTAACAACAAGATCATATCGTTAGGAGAATGATATGATGGACATACTCCTATAGATAAGCGTAGCATAAATATCAAGTCATTTTAATAGTTCAATTGCTATATGCTTTCTGATACATAGTAACCTAATTCCTTCGACCATGAGATCATGCATATCACCTTTACCGGATGGATGCTTTGATGACATAAAACACCACACCGTAACTGGGTGGCTATAAAGGTGGCATTGAGTGTTCGGAAAGTATTGGTTGAAACACATGGATCAAGAGTGGGATTTGTCCATCCATATGACGGATAGATATACTCTGGACCCTCTCGGTGAAATGTCATCCAATTATCTTGCAAGCATGTGACTGGCTCACAAGGGATCACATATCACGGGAACGAGAAAAGAGTACTTATCAGTAACGAGGTTGAACTAGGTATGCAGAGATACCGACGATCATAACCTCGGATAAGTAAACTATCGTGAGACAAAGGGAAATTGGTATCGTATGTAAGTGGTTCATTTGATCGCAAAGTAATCCTAGAAATATGTGGGAGCCATATGAATTTCCATATTCCTCTATTGGTTATTGATCAGAGAAGTGTCTCAATCATGTCCGCATAATTCACGAACCGTAGGGAGACACACTTAAGGATTCAACGTTGTTTGAGTAGTTATGGAATGATGAGAAAGAGTCCGAATGTTGTTCGGAGTCTCGAATAGGATTCGGGATATCACGAGGAGATACGGAATGGTCCGGAGAATAAGATTCATATAAGGAAAGTCCCGTTTCGGAGTTGGAGAATGATTCCGGTGTTTTCATCGGGAATGTTCTAGAAGGTTCCGGAATGTCCGGCACTCCGGAGGGGAAGGGTACATGAATGTGTTATATCAAGTTGGTATGATTACATCATGTACTAAGTGTCATCGCTGAACAAAATAGAGGATTAAATCAAATCCTTGTTTGAAAAGTCAAACGCCAAGTTTGAAAGTCAAACGGCTATTTTTGGTAAGTGGAAAAGGAGGAGGAAACCGAGTTGGGGAGGAGTCCCTCCTCCCCACCATCGGCGCACCACCAAGACGAGTTGGGGAGGGACTCCCCTCCCCTTGGCCGGCCCCCTCCACCTATAAAAAGAGGGGCAGGCCTCCCCTCCTAGACACACAAGTTCCTACCTCTAAACCCTAGTACCAAGCCGCGCCGCCTCCATAGCCACCGCCGGCCCTAGGTCACTCGCCGCTGCCGCCGCCTAGGTGAAACCCTAGCCGCCGGCCTAGCCCCCTCCTCGGCGTGTCTAAACCCTAGATCGTCGAGGGACTCTCTCATACTCCACCATACTCACTCCGGCTTAAGGCGAAGCCCTGCGAGATCTCCCCTCTACTTCCGGTACCACGCCGTTGTGCTGCCGGAATCGCGAGGAGAGTGTTACAACCTCCGCTGCCTGCTGGAACAAGGGAGAGTAAGGTCTTTGTCGAGTACCGGACGTGTGACCGACTGCGGGAGCGCTGCCGGAACGCAGCGCCGGAAGGATCGTCTACGCGATCTTGAGATCGGGAAGAGTACGACTACATCACCACGAGAATCCTCTCTCGTTAAACACTTTGGAATCTTCGAGGGTGAGTTATTCTATCGACTCGTTGCTACAATCTTGTAGATAGATCTTGGCTTGTTTGTTTGTATGCGGTAGAATTTTTTTGTTTTCCATGCTACGAAACCCTACAAGCGCAACATGCACTAAACAACCTATAGAGACTCAATATAACTGTCGGCTATCAGAGAGGGATAAGAAAGACCTATTCGGAACCAACCTAATACTACCACCAAACATACCCATCCTGGTATTTCCCCCTCGAGACCAAACGAGGAAGTCAACCGAGGAACTCACACAGTTGGCAGTTTTATTGATTCCGTTATCGTTGCAGCAATCACTAGTCAGGTATAGGTAGTCATCCTGATATAATAAGCGGTGGGCACTTTTAGTTAACCATTCCGTTGTAGTTGCGACACTTACTAGTCAGATACAATTAGCATGAGATATCCCAAACCCAGTAGTTGTTAGTACTTTTATTTAGCCATTCCGTTGTAGTGAAGCAGATTACTAGTCATATCGGATACAAGTCAAATTATAACAGTAAACTTTAGTTATAGTTGTCTATGATCGAGAACTGTGCTCCAAGTCGTCCATAACCGCGGACACGGCTTCTCGAAAAGATTTAACCCTGCAGGGGTGCACCAAAGTTCCCACACGCACCTACACCCTTGTTGTCAGATCAGGTAGGTACAAGATCACAAAACATACACCCAACGGTATGTCGACGGGGTTTCGGACATGACGTTTACCAGACCCGAAGCAAGCACATGGGGGCCACCCCACTAAGCTACCCGCAACGAAGTCGGCCGGATCTGAGACGGACCCAGAGGTTTGTGACAATGGCTGTAAACGACTGGGAACCCGAAAGTGTGACTGGGCTTGTCGATACCGCGAAAACATTCCACATTGGTTCCAAAACAGTACAGGTGGTCCACGCGCAATCGTAAATAAAGCAGTAAAGCGTGGCATAAGTACAGGATAGTAATAAAGTCCCAAACTACTTTGTGGCCCCCGGTACAGTACTTTGAAATCAGGTACTAATCGATGGGGGTGCCCACACACCCCACCTGTGGTTAGCGCGCTCGATCTCGGAACATGTGTCAAGAACTCGGGGTCCTACGGGACACCAGTGAGCGGTTAAAAACCAAATATTGTCTATTACCCACCGGTGCCTCTGCATTATTTACCTACTTTCAATTTTAGTTATTAAACGGTAATTAAATCCATGATCATCTTTAACATTAAGCATATGGCAGCCTTCCAACATCCGTGGTACTGGACGACACACAATAGCACTTGAGCAAGCGACTACGACGCGCAAGTCCAACTATCTACCAAACAACAGGTAATAAGATGTGTCCAAGGCAATATAAGGCTCCAAGGGATATCACGGGTACGAAAACTAGAGCATCGCAACACAGGTAGCAATAGATCAACAGGAGGGAATAAAGACAAAAAATATAAAATAGGTAGAAAGGGGGAGAATGCTCGCCTGAAAACATTGCCAAAGTTTCATAACCGAAGAACTTTTCGAAGCTCACAACATCTCATCGTCCTATCCGCGAAGAAGCAAAACACTAAAAGGAACAAGCGATGCAACAATTACAACTAATGCGTAAGAATTAGCATGATCATGATATGATGCATGACATGGAAAGTTAATGATGCAAACTATGTCGAAAAGGTATTAGGGGCATAGCACATTGATGATATAGTATTCATGAGGCATTATTAATAAGAAACAATTAGTTCCCAATTTTATTTATCATGTTTTTCATGCATAAACAGTACTGATTATAAAACTGCTCTTAATGCATTATGCAAATGATAACATGTATATCATGGTTGGAGAGGTCTCATCGCGCTGATCGATTTGGATATATCATTTGTTAAATTCGGAGTTACGGAATTAAAGTTATGCATTTATTAAGAAATAGACATTTGTTAATATTTAATAATTCGAAAATTTTAAATTGCTCAAATGATATTATAAATAGAATATTCAGATTCCTCACATTTTTCTGGTTCAAAAACATATATTATTCAAATTATTTGGAATTACGAATTTAAATTATTATTAAAGTTAAAATTATTAAAAAGGGGTCAAATTCAAAGGTATGACTAGTTTGAATCAGGTTTGAACAGATTTACAAATATGGTTAAATTAATATTTGAAGCACATTCATATTTCACTTTATCAGTTTGTTCAAATTCAAATCAGTTTAAAAGTTATGAATTATTTTATATATAATCATATTCTAGATTTTTTTTATGAAGATCACATAACCTTTGCTCACTCAGGTCAGCTTTACACACAGCGACAGACAGGAGGGGTCGGGTACTGGGGGTTGAGGCATGACAAAGCCGAGGGGCCTTTTAGAAAATTTACATGGTCCGGTGTTTGACTGAATCCTAACTGAACTCTGATCCGTCGAAACCAGCTAGCTGACGCGAGTTTTGGAGGTCGAAGTCGAGCGATCCTTTGCGTTTTTGGAGATGGTGTCAAAACGAAAGACGGAGGATAAACCTAGTTCTACAACTTTTGTGTTTGAAGATTTACGAAAAGAGCTCTAAAACTAGCAGGTATGGGGCGTTTAAATGGGTAATTCTCACTGTCGAGACTGACAGATGAACTCACCCACACAGAACAGCGGCGATAGGAAGAAGGCGCCACTTCAGAGGAGGATGGCGAGCGCATTACCAGACGGTTTTGATCGAGTGATGGCTCGTTGGACAGAGGGAAACATGGACTACAGATGGGCACCAAAATCGGAGAGAGAGAGAGGCACCACGGCGTCGGCTGGAACGACACGAACAGAGGTGGCAGAAGGTGGCAACTGCAGGCACGGTTCACTGTCGAAACTGACGGGGCGCATGGTTGCTGCTGCTACGATCTTTGCTCGTGCGCGCGGCTGAGAAACGCCGGCGATGGGGCGGGCTTCTGGTCGGCGGAGATGATGCTAGAGGGAGGGAATGGAGAGGGGAACTCACCACGAAGCCGGTGGCGTACTCGGTTGGTTCGGTGGAGGCCGGGATCGACAGCGAAGTTGAGGTACGGTGTCGGCACAGGTGCTCCCTCTCGTACTCGACAGGAACGGAGAAGGCGGGTGGCTCCGGGCTTCTCCGGCTCCACTTCTTGCTCCCAGCACCTCGCGAAGCTTCGGTGACCCAATTCCCGGCCTTCTATTTACCAGGGAATGCGGAGACGACGACCGGGACATTGAGTTCAGAAAAACTAAAGGGGAAAAGGGGAGACACAGAGGGAAGAAGGGGCACTGGCGGCACCAGGAAGGAGAGGAAGGCGTTGGCCTAGGGTTTTCTTGGTGTGGCTGCGGGGAGTAGATAAGGAGGCGGCGGGGGATGATCACGTGCTGCTCGTGCGTGCTGACGAGGAAAACGGCGCAGGACGGGCACCTTCTCTGCTCCGTCACAAGCAGAGAGAGGGAAGGGCGACGCTAGGACGACGGTGAACAGGAGGGGAGCGTGTAAGGGTATCGGGCCGGAAGGGGCGATGGGCCGACCAAGAGGGGAGAAAGGGAGCTGAGGTTGGCTAAAAGCTGAGCTGGGCTGGCTTCCCCCTCTCTCTCTCCATTATACTTTCCTGTTTCATTTTTCACATTTGTTTGTTTGTTTTATTCTTTTACAATTTCAAACCAGCTTATAAATTTCAAAACCTTTTGAACTTTTCCTGAGATTTGAATAGAGAGCTTGACTATGAGAAGAGGCAAGAGATAAAAAGAGATGGAGGAGAAGGAGATGCCCACATACATAGTTTATGAATGTGCCAATTGGGGCATTTTACAAGAATATGAAGATTTGGGTTTTTGCAAATTGGATAAAATCATTTGTAGAATTAGTGAACCTTCACATGGATCCAAAGCTTGTACAAAACAAAATAGAGGGATATGAAAAGAGGGAAAGGGAGGTGATAGCAATAACACACGAGGAAGATAGAAAATGCAAACGCAATGCAAGGCAACATATCACATGCAACATTTTAAAAAAATGATCCATGCAATGTGGCATGATGACCATGAGGATGATGTCATGATGATGCAACAAATAAAAAGAATAAGGTAGTGTTGATCGGTATTTCTTATGTAGCATTCCAATGTTAGACAATTGGGATGCTACAGTTCGACAATTAGGCTGCTCACCAGCAGCAGCCTACAAGTTCAACACATACAACAAAACAAAATAAGCTACTTTATAGCAGCAGCATCAACACAAGATCAGTGGCCCCTCATGGCCTCCGCTAGGAGGGCCTCCGCCTCCTCCCTGTGGCGCTTCCTCCACTTCTTGTTGCCTCGTCCCTTGACCTTGGGCTCCTTGGGCTTGATCGGGGGCATGTGATCCTCCTCGATGGCCACCTTCTGGAGGTTGCGAAGGTGAAAAGCGAGCGCCTTGTGCTGGGCTCTGAAGGCGTTGGAGTTCTTTGACGGGCCGCAGGTCTTCACGTTCTCGGCATGCATCACGAGGGAGTTTAAGTCGGTGGCGAGGCTCCTGGTGTAGAAGGGGCACCTGTAGACGTCACCGGCGAAGAAGCCGTTGAACTGGCCGGACTTCAGCTTCCTCAGCACCTGATGAGTCTTGGTGTCCATGGACTCGTCGTCGCTGCAGACGTCGCTGCTATCCACCCATTACAAAAAGCAGTAGCGTGCAATAAGGACATGATTGAGATACCATGATTATCGGGATTTATTACTTGCATAAATTATCCGATTGAGATACCCTGATTATTACCCAATCCCCAAATCTCAAACCAAATCGAATACTGATCCCAACTACATATCGGTGCTAGTACTGGTCCCAACTACAGATCGGTGCTAGTACTGATCCCAACTACAGATCGGTGCTAGTACTGATCCCAACTAGGGGCATTCATCCAAATACGAGATCTAACACAGGAGGATTAGCTACTGTAAAAATACCTAGCATCCACCGATTGAAAATACAAATATACGAGCCCTAATAACACACGATCTAGCATCCAACGATGGGAATGGGGGAAGAACAAAGGAAGGGGAGAAAACCCTAGTTACCTCCGACCATGGGTCGGCTAAGCTAGTGTCGAAGGGGTTCTCCGGCCTGATGTAATCGTTGCCCCATAGGGGTCCCAACCGTGCGGGATCTGCAGGATAATGGCAGGGCCTATACGGGGACGGGGCCTCCTCGCCGGCGGCTACGGCGGAAGCAGGGACGGGGGGTTTGGACAGGGATGGCGGCTGCCTTCAATGCCTCGACGGAGACCTATACTGGGACGGGGGCCTCCTTGTCGGCCACCTTGGAGGCGACAATGGCCACCGCGCCGTTCTTCTCCATTGTCGGCGTGGTTGGGGTTTTCTTCGGGGTTTGTAGAAGGTGATGGGAAAGTGGAGATGGTTGCGTGAGTAAGTGAGCGAGTGAGTGATGAGTGAGAGTGAGGAGGCCTCTATAAAGGTGAAGGGAGGAGATGTTTCGTTGCACCACCGTGCACTGCGTAACCGCGTGTGCCACTGCACCATGCACGGCCACATGCGTCCTCTACCGCCTCGTGCACCGCGACACGCGTACCGTGCGTCATGTTCCCCCCTCTGTTCTAACCTTGGCCACTTAGTTGTGCTCAGTTATACCCTCGAGTGTAGCACTGACAGTTTGGTTGTACTCAGTTTTTCCCTCTAGTACTAACACTTTCCTGAGCAATATACTCACTTTTACCCTCAGGTGGCTGGTCAACAGGAGACACCGAATGGATTTTAGCTAGCTAACTGAGTCATTTTATGCACAACAAATTCAAAAAGATCAAAACATAGTAGCATCTACCCAGGGAGTCTTATTATGTGACCTGCCACCATAACAAATTCAAAAAGATCAAGTTTTAACCTAAATCACCACTTCACAAATCACCTACCATCTATGAAGGTTGATGGCTTTCTACTCAAGCCTCTCCCCAAAACATAATTTGTCTGAATGAGGCAATAATTGTCAAACTAATATATATTTGAATTGAAAATAGTTTTATGTATGCCAATATGTATTTTATTGTATAAAAGAAGCATTTTCCAGTTTTTAAATATCTTTTTGTTTTCTATTTGAACCCCTTTGTCATTTTTGCCCTTGGTTTTAAAGTTCTACTCAGTTTTGCCCTCAGTTTTTAAGTTCTACTCAGTTTTACCCTCCCTCTTAGTGACAAACTCTCACACATATGCTCATCTTGGCTGCTACACTCTGATTGGCCGAGGCAGTTGTCACGCGGATCGTACACACCAATCGTTGATCCTCTGATTGATCCTCTGTGATCTAGTAGACAGGATAACCCTTGTATCTATCGGGGGGAACCCTCTATCCATGCAAAATAACGAGTTTGCCACCGATGCTTTAACTCCATAAACAAATGATTTTGAATATAGTTTGAAGGGAAAGTGTTCAAAGGTGTATAATTTTTGCATTATATTTCACTCCATGTCCTAAGTGCGATTTCAAAGTGTTCAAAGGTGTATAATTTTTACCATATGCAAGTTTATGCATTATATCCCTACATTCTATGAAAATGATAATCTCTCAAGATTTTCTTAGCACATCATTATCACGTATTAAGTGCGATTTCACAGTGTTAAAAGGTTTATAATTTTTGTATACGCAAGTTTAGGGATCACTTTGCACACTATAAAAATGGTAAACACCCTTTTCCTTTACATTAAGAGTTGTATAATTTTTCAATTTGAAAGTGTTCAAGAGTAGTGTCCATTATAAACGCTCTTTTACATTAAGAATTGTATATTTTTTTAATTTGAAAGTGTTTAAGAGTAGTGTCAATTATGAACACTCTTTTACATTAAGAGTTGTATATTTTTTAATTTGAAAGTGTTCAAGAGTAGTGTCAATTATAAACACTCTTTTACATTACGAGTTGTATGATTTTTTCAATTTGAAAGTGTTCAAGAGTTGTGTCAATTATAAACAGTCTTTTACATTAAGAGTTGTATGATTTTTTTAATTTGAAAGTGTTCAAGAGTAGTGTCAATTATAAACACTCTTTTACATTAAGAGTTGTATGATTTTTCTCATTTGAAAGTGTTCAAGAGTAGTGTCAATTATAAACACTCTTTTACATTAAGTGTTGTATGATTTTTTCAATTTGAAAGTGTTCAAGAGTTGTGTCAATTATAAACACTCTTTTACATTAAGAGTTGTATGATTTTATAATTTGAAAGTGTTCAAGAGTAGTGTCAATTATAAACACTCTTTTACATTAAGAGTTGTATGATTTTTTTAATTTGAAAGTTTTCAAGAGTAGTGTCAATTATAAACACTCCGTTACATTAAGAGTTGTATGATATTTTAAATTTGAAAGTGTTCAAGAGTTGTGTCAGTTATAAACACTCTTTTACATTAAGAGTTGTATGATTTTTTTAATATGGAAGTGTTCAAGAGTTGTGTCAATTATAAACACTCTTTTACCTTAAGAGTTGTATAATTTTTTTAAATTTGAAAGTGTTCAAGAGTTGTGTCAATTATAAACAATCTTTTACATTAAGAGTTGTATAATTTTTTATAATTTGAAAGTGTTCAAGAGTTAGTTGAAACCACCGCTGGGAAGTAAAATCCAGAGATATATTGTTCACAACCACGAATTACACCAGCACTGGATCAATCCTATTCGAAAAGCAAGGCAGTTAGTTGAGCACCAGCGATTCGCGTTCAAATACTTCCAATAATCAACCCACAAAAGGGAAATGATGCTTACCCAGATGGAATCCATGCGTTATATCCGTGTGATTCCACCCAATCTTCTCCGTGCTCGACGGGGATGGATGGTGCACCATCCAACGTTGCATAATGTTCCACGAAAGGGGTAGATCTAGCAGAGGCATGAGTAGAGCCGGAGGTGGAGTGGGCTCCATGGCTAGGGGGAGGGCCGGCTCTTGGGCCGAGGAAGACATAAGGTAGGAGGGCACGACGGTGTGGCAGCGGAGCGGCAGTGTGGGAGCTGTTCCAGGCTAGGGGGAAGTGAATGCTTTGGGTGAGCGAGAATGGCCGGTCCGATGTGTCTCCATGCGGCTCCACTCTTCACCACGTATGCAAGACCCGTCCCAACGCGGCCCCACCCTTCACCACGTATGCAGGACCCGTCCCAACGCGTCCGCACCGGTCGAGGCCTTATAACGTAATGCTCAACGCCCGACCCGCCCCAACGCGGTCCCACCAGTCAGCATGTAACGGTCAAGCCTTTGACCTGATGGCATCCCTCCATTTGAGCGCCCGCGAGGGTTTCTTAACATGGCGAGGGGAAAAGTGAGGAAAAGTTAAGCGCCTAGGGAAAAGTGAGTACAACTAACGTACCAAGGACACAAAAATATAAATCCCTTTATTTAATGAGTAATAACCCTACTAATGAGTTTTGTGAAGTTTTATGTGGATGTAGCTTATAAGTTCTAATCAATATGGTAATATGAGATAAACAATAAGACGCAAGAGCTCAAGCTTGGGGATGTTTAGGTGCATCCCAAAAACATATTCAAGAAGATACAATCATCTAAGCTTGGGGATGCCCGAGTTATCCCCCTATTCATCAACTAACATGAGGTTGTCTCCTTCATACTCTATATTATCCATCCACATGATATGTATTGTGTTAACTTGTATTATAGTTTCTTTTGTATGTCTTGGTTTTATCTTCTTTAGTTTTATTAGGCTCTTTATTTCGTTCTTATTGCTTCTTTACTTTCACTTATAATTTGAAAACCACAAAAATAGTTTCTTTTGTTTTGCTTCTTTGTTTGGTTCTCTATTGCCTAGCTGAAAGACGTTAAAGAAAAGCACTCTTGGGAGATAACCCAATTTTTTATTTCAATAAGTTTTTATTTTTTGAGTCTTTGTCAACACCCAGATTTTTAATCCCAGATGCCTGTCATGTCATACATCGCAATCCCAGGATTCCCATTTTTGCGAGACATAACAGATTGGTACCATAGTTCATCATCCATTACAAACCATAATAAAGGTCTTACAAATAAACGATCTAATGATCCAGTCTTAATACAATCAACACGGCGGAATAATATAATAATGGTAGCATGGGCGAAGCTCCATCTTCATGGTCACAGGAAATGCTGACGATGGGAGATGATCCTAGTTGTTGTAACCTTCCTGCGGTCCATCATCCTAGTAGTCCTCCTCATAGTCTAGCCATAGGAATAGCCAGGGACAAAGCCATGAGTAATCTTTAAGTACTCGCAAAATATCACTAATAATTAAAGTGGTTTCAAGTAGGAATCCTAATCTCTAGGTTGTTTTACAAAAAAGCCAGGTTTACCTTAACTAAGTTTAGAAGCAAAGAAAACTAGTTTAATATTTTATAACACCTAAGTGGGAACTTAGTTTTCATGCTCACAACCCTGTTGTGGTCAAGTCAAAGTCATGATTCATTTCACAAGTCATTTTAAAAACATCTGACGACAGAACAGTATGGCCACTCCAACTGTCCATAACAGCGGACGCGGCTATTCGAATAGTTTGACACTCTGCATAGGTGGTACACTTTCACCACAATATTCGATACATCCGTCAGGAACAATCCTGAATTCACCATACTCAATATGTGTATAATCAATCCTAACCTTTCAATTACACACCCTAGTATAGGTACCTCTCCTATGAGTTTGGCCTCCCAACCATGACCATCTGTCATCTTGGGAACTGCACAGGTGGTCAATCATCACGAGTAGCCTCAGCTCAAACCTCGGCCGCAAGGCAACCCATACTAAGGTATATAAACTTCCAGTCAAGCCCTAACCAATTTCGGGTATTGTGGTTGTACGATAAAATTGGAATGGTATCGCATCTAGACACAACCATTAGTTTTGTAAAAGGGATAAGGCTCATGCCTCAACATTTTCATCATCAAAAATCATCTGGTGCTCATAGCACATGTCAAAACATCTCATTAGAATGACTCATCATTTTTCATAATCCTTTTCACCAAGTGTTCCCATCTAAAGTGATCAAGTTTTAAGCTTAGCACTAGCCACTAAAGTTGGGGGTAAACACTAATGATGGGTGGTAATCAAGTGTGACTTATCTAAGTTCAATCTCATGCCTCAGGATGACATCAAGTTATACCTAACTTAGGTCAAGTTTTATGATCTTTATGCTACCTTTAATATCTTTCCAAAATCTACAAGTCACTAAGTAAGCACAAATAGACAGCTTTGATAAAGAAATAAAAGAGTAAAGCTTACAACTAAAACTGGGATTTAGCATACTCAAGATGGTCTAATTAAAGCATGCCTAATGCATTGCATAGGTTATCTAGCTTCCACAGTTGCAAGTGTTAGCTTGCAAAGTTAACTTGTATTGTGAAGCTTGCCTTGTGCAGTGCATTGGTTGAAGTTCTCCTCTGCTTCTTCCTCGTAGTAGTCTCCTTCCTCTTCGTATCCTTGCTCGGTACTAGCGTCTATAAATAAATACGAAATACACAATCACCAAACAATACTTAACTACCTCTATTCAGCACACAAAGGTTCACACTAGATGATCTAGCATCATCACAATCATCACAAGAATTAAGGCAATAGTTTTATTTATTTCCTCTCAGAAAAGTAATTTCTACTCATTGAAAAGCTACTTAAGATTTAATATTCTCCAATTAAAACATGGGATCATGTTGACACATGTTATCACCACATATTTTAATACTTGCGAATGTGATTTAAAGTGGTGTCACAATTTAATAATGTTTAACTCTTGATGATCCCAAATCCTAGTTTTACTTGCAAGCTTAGTATTTTATTTCTTTATCAAACCTTTCTATTAGTGTTTACTTAGTGAATTGTAAATTTTAGAAAGATTATTAAAGGTATCATAAAGAGCATAAAACTTGGCCTAAGTTAGATAAATCTTGATGTCATCCTCAGGCATGAGATTGAACTTAGATAAGTCACACTTCATTATCACCCCTCATTAGTGTTTAGCCCCCCACTTGTAGTTGCCAGTGCTAAGCATAAAACTTGATCACTTTAGATGGGAATACTTGGTGAAAATGATTAGTAAAACCTTAGAATGATGAGTCATTCTAATGAAATGTTTTGACATGTGTTCTTGAACACCATATGATTTTGATGATGAAAATGTTGAGGCATGAGTCTTAGCCCTTTATAAAACTGATGGTTGTCTGGATGTGATACCATTCCAATTTTATCGTAAAACCACAATACCCGAAATTGGGTAGGGCTTGACCGGAAGTTTATATAACTTAGTATGGGTTCCCTTGCGGCCTGATACGTCGGAAACATATCTATAATTTTCGAGGCTCCATGATTGTTTAGTATCTACTTTGCTTTTCTTTGTCCACACTTTAAGGTGTTTTTATATCTTTTCTAGAACTAACCTATTAACAAGTTGCCACAGTGCTAGTTGCCTATTTTCTTCTTTTTTTGGTTCCAGAAAGGCAGAAAAACAATATTCTCGGAATTGGATGGGACAAAAGCCGAAGTCAATATTTTACCGTGGGGGACACGAAGCCAGAAGACGAGACGAAGAAGCAAACCAGGGAGGCCAGACCCTCCCCTAGGCGCGGGTGGGCCCAAACCGCGCCTGGGTAGGGTGTGGGGGCCCTGGCCGCCTCCCAGCCTCGCCTCTTCGCCTATAAGAAGCCCCCGATGCAGAAACCCTAGGCACCCGATCAAAACTCCACAAAACCTTCTGTAGCCGCTTCCACCGTTGTCCCTAGATCGGGGGGATCTGAAGTTCGTCCCGGCACCCTACCAGAGGGGAAATCATGTTGGATGCCTTCTCTCCGGTATGAAGCGTGAGTAGTTCCACCTTGGACTATGGGTCCATGTAGTAGCTAGATGGTTGTATCTCCTCCTTGTGCTTTCATGTATAGATCTTGTGAGCTCTGTTCATGATCAAGATCTAATCTATTTGTAATCATGCATGTTGTGTTTGTAGGGATTCGATGGATATTGAGATTATTATGTCAGATTGATTAATGGTTTTGTCTATTTGATACTATCATGTCTGTGTTGTTTGTGATCTTGAATGCTCTCCGTTGTTAGTAGCTATCTTGGCTGAGTAGTTGCTAGTGACTCCAAGAGGGGGTATTTATGCTCAATAGTGGGTTCATGCCTCTAGTTTCCAAGGGAAGTGACAGAAATATCTTCGGTTGTAGATGTGCTGTTGCTATTAGAGAGAAAACAACGCTCTCTTGTTCATGGAACAAGTGGATTGTTTACCTTACACACTTTTCTTAAAGTAGTTGTTTGTTGCTTGCAACTTAATACTGGAGGGGGTTTGGATGATAACCCGAAGGTGGAATTCTAGTCATAGATGCAGTTGGATGGTGTTCTATGTATATTGTTGTATTTCCCAATCGAAACTCATAGGATATTTTTGTCTGGTATTGCATTGTTATGCCTTGCTCAGTTCCTATCAATTGCCCTGCTGTAATTTGTTTACCCTTCATGCCATGTTGTTTATCTAAGGAGAGCACCTCTAGTGAACTATGGGCGCCGGTCCAATCTTTACCATTGATACATCTTCCACTGTTACGTGTTTACTTGCTCCAGACCACCATTACCTTCCACACCATACGTTTAATCCTTTGTTATAGCAAACCAGTGAGCTTTACAACCTCACTGATTCGTTGGGGCAAAGTCTTGAGTTTGTGTTGTGCAGGTCTCCGCGTTGCTTGCAACACCTGTGTGATGTTTCCTTCCTCCTACTGGTTCGATAACTGTCGTTGGATTATCGACAAGTACGCCATAGGGGGTCCTAGTGGCGTTGGTAAGAAGGGGTGTGAGACGTTAGATGTTCCAGGAGTGGTGAGCACAAGTTTACCCAGGTTCAGATCCTACTCCTGCTAGCAACCCAGTAATATATCGGCGTAAGCCGGATGTTACAAGGATTACAAGAGAGGTTCGCCTGTGCGAGTTGGTTGTGGTTGTCTATTGAGTTGTGTTATGCCCTAAAGGCTCCCGTAGGGCTGGTTTATATAGTCACCGGGGCCTAGGGTTACAGGGAGAGACATACCCGGCTGCGTTATAGAGTCGGTAACTACATACAGCTTGGACTACAAGTAATACTACAGGCCTAAGTCGGTAACTCTTCTGGGCCTTGTCGTAGCCGAAACTGGCTCCTATCTTTCTCTGACTGGGCCGCTCGTGAAGCAAATCTATAACCCGTTGGTGGGACACCCTGGTCAGCGAGTCCCGTGGGTATACCCGGAAAGTATATCCCCAACAGTAGCCCCCGGAATTCTCCAAGATCTGAAGTCGGATAAATCGTCTAGCTTGATGTTTTCTTCGTCTTGAGAATCTTGAAGGGTTCCCGAAAAACTTCTTTCATTGATGTAGGATTCCGAGTCAGTTGAGTCGGATATATTCTGCTCTAACCTTGATTTTTCTGTTGCTTGATTTGAAACATAAGCCGGATTTAACAGAGGTGTGCTGACTAAAAAATTTATAGGTCAGGTCCCATCACTGATAGGATTTCCATCATCACGACCGTTGGTGGGTCCGTTCCTTATGAAACGGAACGCCGTTTCAATGCCTGCGCAAAAATCGAGGGGGTGGAAGAGTCGCGAGGAAGCTAACTCCCCCTCTCCTATACGCGTGGCGATAATCATGCATCTCACCGCACGAATCTTGGCGCAGAGGCAAATAAGAGGAGAGAAAACCCTTCTTCTCAGATTCACTTCTCCATCGATTCACTCATTGCTTCCTCGTACTCCTCGAGCTCTCCGCACCAGTTCCCATCTGCCCTTTGTTTGAGAAAAAATATCTCCTCCCCCCACCAGCCCATCTTCCTTCAAGAACTATGTCATCTGCCTCATCCTCTGGAATGGTGGCGGCGGGTTCGTCGGCGGCGGACGAGAAAAAGATGCGGGGTCTGTGGATCCCCAGCGCCATGGACACTGTGGAACTCCAAGTCATGGAGGATGAGGGGTTCATCGCTGCCGGCACGTGGCGGAGCTCTGCTGGACACGCCATCCCCGCGCCGAAGGACGGCGAGAGGGTGCTGTTCAGCACTCACGTCGATCGCGGCCTCAGTCTACCACCGTCGGACTTCTTCATCGATGTCCTCAACTACTACGGTGTGCATCTCCGCAATCTTCCTCCCAACTCTCTGCTTGAGCTTTAGTGCTCACGTAGCTCTGTGTGAGGCATTTCTTGGCATTAGTCCAAGTCTCACCCTTTTCCGGTACTATTATGGTACCCGGAAGAATACCATCAGTGCCGGTGTGCCTTATGTCACCGACACTCTTAGCTTAGTACTCAGGAGGAATCAAATATATCCTAGGATTAATGCTAGTGAGTCCGTTAAACGTTGGGCCGGAACTTTCTTTTATCATAAGGATATTCCGGCTCCGGGTAAGGCGGAAGGTTTTTCGGCATTCGCCAATGGTGCCGCTCCCCACCAGGATTCATGGGATGCGGAGGCACCAGAGCTGTCGAATATTTTGATCCTTGCCAAGAGGCGGATCGAATTTCTGATGAAGCATGAGGGGCTTCGTGGATCCGACTTGATCCACTGCTGGCTGGAGCGCCGGATTCAGCCTCTCCAGCACCACGGATACCGCCTCATGCACCGGTGACAAAAAGGACAGCATGAAGGTTTGCCCGAACTGGCTTTCGCCGAAGGAATACAAGACCCTCATGCAATATTTGGTCATGGAAAGAGTGGAACAAAAAGTTCCGGAAGTTTCCATGAAGATGTATACATCCAGTCGTCCTCTGACTCAGGTAAATATTTCGACTCTGCTTTCACGTTTCGTCGTTTTCTTTGGTTCTTTCTCCGACTCTATTTTCATTGATGCTTTTCCGATTCTGTTAGCTCGAGAAACTCTCCGAGTCCCAGCTAGCTTCACTAGAGGGCTATGCTTCAGACGACCCGGAGGCGACAGAGGATGATGAGGTGCAAGAAGTTGCCGCCTCCGCCTCCAAGAAGCGTAAGGAGAAGGAAGTTGTCGCTGCTGGTAGCCAAGTGCTGCCAGTAGTTAAAAAGTAAGTATCTCACCTTTCGTTTTTCAGTAGTCTTGTACCTTTGTTATCTTTCTAGAGCACACCTAATATTTAGGATTTCTGTGTTCCAGAGTTAAATCATCGTTGAAGAGCAAGATCAAGCCGGAAAGCAATCCATGCAAGCAATTGTGTCAGCTGAAGCTTGTTGTTTCTCCAGCTGTGCCACCATCGACCCTATCCACTGCGCCATCAGCGCAGGGAGCTTCTGCATCCCCTGACGCTGGTAAAACCTTGAAAGCCCTGTCAACTGACAAGGGTGAACCCAAAAATGGTAATGATCCCATGGTAATGACCACATGTACTGTGACTAAAGTGGTCGACTCAGCTGTTCCTCGCCTCAAGAGGAAGGAAAAAGAAGAGATCCTCAAACTGGTCAGTCCAGTCTTGGGAAACAAATCTTGACCCCAGAAGCACCGAGTCAAGAGGAGGAGGACGTCAAGCTGGTCAGCCTCCTGGACCAGATTTTGGTCCGGGACACTAAAGTCGCATCTGGCGAACTTCCAGCGATGGATGTTCCGTCCCTCACCCTTACCGAGAAGGTGTTTCACAAAACCAAGCTTGGATTCGAAAAATTGCACCTGGAACACATTGTAAGTTTTTGATTCTTATTTGCATTTATCATCATATCCTCTAGCCCCAAGCATAAAGTCAGATAAATATCATTGGCTCCGGGTTGATGCTTTTAGGTTGCAAAAGAACGATGTAGTGTAGCTCCCAAGGCCTCGTGCTGTAATTTTACTTAGTTAAATTTGCAGCCCGAGTCTTAGTAGCCGTCTGAGGGTATTTCGTCTCTAAGCTTACAGAAAATTGCATCTTCCAACCAAGAATTGCTCAATAATATTTCTAACAAGCGCAAAGAAATCAAAGCTTTGCGCTTTGAAAATTCAAAGTTAAAAGTTGAAAAATATGAAGCAGAACGTAAACTTTTCCGGCTTCCTCTTTGTCAATTAAATGTTTTTGTCATAGTCGGATTTTGCGTTATTCGACTGATATTTTTGTCTTTGTAGAATTGTTGTGTCAATCCAGCAAGATGGTGGAGCAGGCCGAAAACTTCAAGGTCTTGGAGGCAGAGAACACTGAACTCCGGGCTAAGCTTGAGACCCTGACTGTGGAGTCAGAGAAATCCATAGATGCAGTCTTGGAATCAAGCAACCACGAGACCATGAGGCTCTAGAGGCTCCTAGCCCTCTAAGATAAAGAACTTGCTGATCTCAAGAAGGAGTTTGATATCCAGAAAGATCTTGCCCAGGCCTCTGCAAGTGAACTAGACAGCCTCCGCAAGGAGCATGCTATATGGAATCACTTTGTGCTTGGTAAGATTTCCGAATCTTTTTTCTTTATGTTGTTTTATTTTTTGACTTTTGTTTTAGTCTGAATTTTGAATTTTTGGTTCTTTCCCAGCCCCCCTGAATCTTTCCGACTCGTCCACTTCCGAACCTCGCCTCGAATGCATCAAGCTTGTCGGAGATGTCTTGTTCGACTTCCACAAAACTCTAGAAGAGGCTGGCGAAGCCGTCAAGATTTCCGATTTGCACAAAATTTTAGTGCACGAGGGGAGGGACAAAGTGAAGGAGATTCCGAAGATGATTGTGGACTGGAAGATCTCCTATGCTCGGATTGCTGCGCAAACAGCTCTGACCATGGTGATGACCCACCATAGAGAAATGGAAATCTACCACGTCAGCAAGGGCATTCCCGAGGAGAATGATGAGGGTAAACTGCAGGATATCAAGGCCATCCAAGAATGTTGTGCAGGTTATGCTTGTCGGTTGGCAGAGATGACCAACTATACGACGTCATTCTTCGAATCCGTCGCCGCACCCCCCTTCCTCAAGAGCCAAAGATCAGTAATGCTTCCGAGTCTGAGGACGAGGGCGACACTGCTGATGACTCCTGTATTCCACCTGCTTCATCACCATCGCCTGCAGCATAAACATTTGCTATACGTTATCTGAAACTTATGGCAATGTAATGATGGCTATAATATTTTATTTTGTGTTGGTCTATAAAAACTGATTCTTTTACTATCTTAGCACTTTTTGCATATATATTTTTATACTTTGTGCTTAAAAAAATTTGAAGCACTCTTTTTTTATATATGCCTATACTTATCGGTTTATCTGGCTCTCTGCCTCGTCCCTTTCATGGGTCGGCCAAACTTTAGAACGGAAACTTTGCCAAGCAACGGAGCGCAATTGCTAAACCAGTTCAAACTCAGAAACAAAGCCGGCCTCCAGTACTAACAACTCATTACTAGGAAAATACCCGCGTCTAAGAAATCAGATAAAGAATCAAAGTATAGGTGATAATTTAAACTTTGTACCCTAAGGTAACATTTTTTAGATTGTTCAAAAATCATAACCAGAACAAACATGAGCATAAAGTACTTTCAAGTATTCTGGGATTTTTGAAAAAATTACATGCTCTTTTGGAAATTAGATGGCAAAAACATCTAAAAAATAACAATATGAGGGAACCAATACTTTATTTCACTTTGAACATGTACATATATGATTACAAGGAAATGTAACTAAGAATAGAAGGGACGTAGCTGTGCAATATTCCATGGACGGTCTATTTCATCCGGGTCTGTGCTGCCACCAGCTCTCTTCCTTTTCCGAGTATCAGGTCTTTCCTTGACTGGTCTCATGTAGGTTAAATAATATGACCCATTATGCAGAACTCTACTAACCATAAAAGTTCCTTCCCAAATTATGGAAAGTTTGTTCTTTATCTTTTGCACAAGTCAGAGAACTAAATCACCTTTTCTGAAAGAACGGTTTTGCACTCTCTGACTATGATACTTGTGTAACTTCTGCTGATAGGCTGTAGATCTCTGTTCAGCAACGACACGTACTTCTTCGATTATATCGAGATCATATTGCCAAGAAACTTCTGCATCTTCTTTGATATACGCTTTGACTCGTGGAGCTTGATTGATCAGATCACTTGGAAGAACTGCTTCTGCACCGTAAACCAAGAAGAGAGGAGTATAGCCGGTTGATCTGTTAGGAGTTGTACGTAAGCTCCAAATCACAAACGGTAATTCTTCCGCCCAAGCCCCCACGGCCCGACGAAGTGGTGCCTCGAGGCGAGGTCGGATTCCTTGTAGAATAAGGCCATTAGTTCTTTAGACTTGTCCATTGGCTTGTGAATGTGCGACTAATGCAATATCGAGTCGGATTCCTTGTTCTTCACAGAATTCAGAAAGTTCTCCCATAAAAAATTTCTCCCGTTGTCAGTAATTATACTGTGCATATACCCAAATCTGATGATTACGTCCTTGACGAATCTTCTAGCTGTGGCTGCATCGCAACTTGTTACGGGTTTAGTCTCAATCCATTTTGTGAATTTGTCCACCATCACTTGCAGGTGAGTGAATCCACATTTTGCCATGCGAAACGGCCCTACCATATCAAGCCCCCATACCGTGAACGGCCATATAATAGGGATTGTTCGCATCTGCTCAGTCGAAATGTGTGCCTGATGAGCGTACTTTTGGTAGCCCTTGCATGTTTTGACCAGTTTATCGGCGTCTGTGTTAGCTGTAAGCCAAAAGAATCCGTGTCGAAAAGCTTTTGCCGCTTATAGAGCTCACCATTAATTATAGTGTATGCTTTTGCTCGTCGGACAATCTGTCGGCTCAAAACTTTGTCTTCGGGAAGTTTTCCGTCTATCAGGAAATCCAGATAGGATTTTGTCCAGCTTGGAATTACTGCCAGAACTGCTATTAAAGTGAGTCGGATTTCGTCGGATAGTCCTCATCGGCTCCGACTATGGAGGGGACCCTTAAATGCTCTAGAAAATCTCCATCCGGTACTTTTTTCCGCGCATATGTTTCCTCATTTTCTTCTCGAGGGATGTGTTGAACCTCAAAACCCTCGAGCGATTTAGATAATTCATCCACAACAGCTTTATATGCTGACATGTGCTTGTTTGTGTTGTAGATGTCGGATACTTGCTGAGCAACTAAATCCGAGCCTCCGTAACACATGAGTCTTGATATGCCAATGTTTTTGGCCATGCGTATTCCATGTAGCAGTGCTTCATATTCGGCAATATTATTGGTTGTCGTGAAGTATATTTGCAACACATAGAACAACTTATCTCCTTGGGTTGATTTGAGCACCACGCCAGCCCCCGAGCCTCATCATGATTTTGATCTGTCAAAGTGAAGGGTCCAAACTTATCTCCTGTATTTTCTGCCGTTTCTGTCAAATCAACAACAAAGTCAGCAAGAATTTGGGACTTGATCGCTGTACGTGGTTTGTACTCAATGTCGAAAGCTGCATGCTCTATTCCCCACTTTGCGACACGTCCTGTAGCGTCGCGGTTGTTGACTATATCTCGCAAAGGAGCTGTGCTCACTACTGTTATCTTGTGCTCTTGAAAATAGTAGCGTAGCTTTCTGGATGCAAAGAACACTCCATAATCTAGCTTTTGATGATGTGAATATCGTTGTTTTGATTTTGTGAGGACCTCACTTAGATAATAAGTTGGAAGCCGCACCTTATGCTCGTGGCCCTCTTCCTCACGCTCAACTACTATTACCACGCTTATGACCTTGTTGGTGGCTGCGATGTATAGTAACATAGGTTCCTGAGGTTCTGGCGCTGCGAGAACTGGTGGATTTGAAAGCAAATCTTTCAAACTTTGCAGTGCAGTTTCAGCTTCTGGGGTCTAGACAAATTTGTCTGTTTTCTTCAAGAGTTTAAATAGAGGTGCGGCTCTTTCACCAATCCGGCTGACAAACCGACTCACTGCTGCAATGCAATCAGTGAGACGTTGTACGTCCTTCAGGCGAGTCGTCCTGGTAATGTTTAAGATAACCTTGATTTTGTCCCGGTTCACCTCGATGCCTCGTTCAGAGACGATGAAACCTAACAATTTTCCGGCTAGAATTCCAAAGGAACACTTCTTCGGATTTAGCATCATGTTGAATTTTCGTAGACTAGCAAACATTTCATCCAAGTCGGAAATTAAAGTTTCCCTCTTTTTGGACATAACTGCTATGTCATCTATGTATACGTGGACGTTGCGTCCGATTTGGTCGTTGAGACAATGTTGCATGGTACATTAGTATGTTGCTCCTGCGTTCTTTAAGCCAAAAGGCATAGTTTTGTTGCAGAAGGTTCCGAAAGAAGTGACGAAATACGTCTTAATTTGATCTGACTTTTTCATTGATATTTGGGATATCCAGAATATGTGTCGAGAAAACAGAGTAATTTCGACCCTGCTGTTGAGTAGATAACTTGATCGATTCTTGGCAAAGGAAACGGATCTTTTGGGCATGCCTTGTTCAAAGCGGTATAATCAACACATATCCTTAAATCAATGGTGTCCTTTTTAGGGACGAGTACAGGATTTTCCACCCAATCTGTATGGATGACCTCTGTTATGAAATCCTCTAGCTCTAAGCGGGCTAATTTCTTGGCTATTGCTTTGCGCTTTTCATCACCAAACCGTCGTAAGGACAGTTTGACGGGTTTAGCGTCTGGGTACACATTAAGAGAGTGCTCGGAAAGTTCCCTAGGTACTCCGGTCATGTTAGATGGCTGGCATGCGAAGATATCACTATTAGCTTTGAGGAACTCGACGAGCGTGCTTTCCTATGCGTGGCCTAAGCCTACCCCTATGTTCGTCATCTTGGAGGGATCGTCTTCCTTCAGCGACGTCTTCTTCGTCTCTTCTGACGCCTTGAACTGCAAACTTGGCTTCAGCACCTCGTTCTTCGTAGAGGGCATCTCGGACGGATTAATGATCTTCTTGTTCTTGTGGTACTCCTGGGCATGCAGCACGGCTTCGGCGAAGGCTGCAGATCCTTCGTCGCACTGTCGCGCCTTCCTCGGATTTCCTCGTACGGTGATTATGCCCTTTGGACTTGGAAGTTTAATCATATTGTAGATATAACAGGGACGGGACATGAACCCCAGTAAGCCGGACGCCCGAAGATGGCGTGGTAAGCACTTTTGAACGGTACCACCTCGAAGGAGAGTGGCTTGGTCCGGTAATTTTCTCGGGTTCTTAATGTCGCGTCCGGAGTAATCTCACCCATAGAATTTGCCTGTCTCCCTGGTACAATGCCATGGAAAGTTACACTGCTGTAACTCAACTGGCTCTCGTGTAGCTTCATGCGGTGGAGTGTCTCGACGTAGAGAATGTTGATACTGCTCCCACCGTCATGAGTGTTTTTGAGAATTCATAGCCATCAATAAGAGGATTGACGATCAGAGGATACTTGCCCCAACGATGTGTTTTCCTCGGGTGATCTGAACGATCAAAGGTGATAGTCACTTCTGACCAATGCAGGAATTGGGGGACAGCCGAAACCGTGGCATTGAGCTCACGGATAACCGCCTTTTTGTCCTTTGCTGGTTGGGATCCAAGGAAGCAGACGTATCCGTCTTTCTTAGTCGGAAAAGTCTTCTTTCCATCCAACTTGGATTCTTCCGTAGCTTCCGCCTCTTCCATGTCGGAATCTTCCTTGGGATCCTTTCCTTTCTCGGAGTTTTTCTTTCCTTTTTGTTGCTTGGCTCTGTAGCCAGCGGATTCGTCTTTCTTGATGTCATCATTGAAACGACACTCGGCATTTGTATGGTAGATCCTCCGTTACTATCCAAGTGGTGGACACAGGGATTATTGGCAATGTCGGCCCAGGTGTAGGTTCTTCCGGGTTACTGGTCTCCTCTGCCCTGGATTCGGGAAGTTCCTCGGCCTCTACCACGGCCGCCTTCGCGCCCTCCTCGTCCTCCAGATCCGAACGTTGCATTGACAACTGCGTTGTTCGGAGCCGACTTTTCGTCCGAGGTGTTCTTGCGCTTTTGAGTTTGCTTTGGCTATTTGGCCACATTGGGATTGGCCAGAATATTTAGAAGCCCTTCTGAATCATCATTGGCGTCAGCATACTTTCTTGCTGTCTCTATCATTTCTCCCAAATCTGTGACGTGGTCACGCTTCAGCCTGTGACATAAAAGTCCGACTGGAAGTCCTGCAATAAAAGCTTCTATCGCAGTTTGCTCATTTAACCCTTCGCAGGAGTTCTTCATATCGATCTATCGTCCGAGGTAATCCCAGCAAGTTTCTCCGGGTCTTTGGGTGCAACGCTGCAAGTCTCTAACTGTGCAGGGCCTCCTGTATGTTCCCTCGAAGTTTGAAAAGAACGCACTTTGCATATCATACCAGTTGTGAATTGAATTCTATGGCAGTTCACTGAGCCATGATCGAACCGTCTTTCTCAACATTAGTGGGAGATGTTGGACTGCAACCAGGCTGTTTCCTCCTTTGGCGATGCAGCAAGCCTGGAAAAAATCTTGGAGCCAAGTATCTGGCCGAGCTGTGCCATCATAGGGTTGAATGTGTTTGGCGATGCCAAAGTCAACCGAAAATTTTGTCTGACGTATACGTGGACCAAAGCACTTGGGTCCCACATACACATATTCTTCCTCGTACCTCCACGCTTGTATGCTTTATTCGATGCAATGGCGAGCGTCGTTTGGCGCGAGTGATCTGCGCCTTGGAGGCTCACGGCTTCTGCGCGGTGGAGTCGGATTTCTGCTTCTTCTCTCACCATTGCCACCTCTGCCCTTGCGGCTTCCGTGGCTATGACGTGATCCCTCATGGTCGCTTCTAGGAGGCGATGGTGGCCCTAGTGGATTATTCACGGCTGGGTTTCTTGGTGGTGGTGGTGGAGCCTCATTATGCTGACTCTGATGCCTGTTTCTTCAGGCATCGTCCTTACTAGATTCAGGACGATCCGGATCATCTCTTCGTCCGGCGTTGCCAGCCGGACGGCTCAGTGGTGGCATCCTTAACCGATCTTGCTCCTCTTGCTAGCGGTGTGTTTTCGGGTCTTCTCTATAGCGATTATTTTGCCAATGATGGTCCTGATGAGGAACCATTGCCATGATGGCGTCTTCGAACGCATCCGGAATAACTCTTGTCTAGTCACGCGCTGGCCGGCGAGAGTGGCTGTTGGAGTCGGTCCTGGAATTATCTTCTTCTCCACGGGGACGGTAGCATTGAGCCGGATCCCTGCGGTGCCTTACGTCAGCGCTTTGGTCAGCACCAGTGTGGCAAAACTCGGATTTTGAAGCCAGCTTGCCACTGAATGACACGGCCGTCTTCTGCTGCTTTAATCCTTTATCCAGCAACGCGATGCACCGCTGGACCTGCTGTGGAGACATATTGTTAGAAAGGATGGCTCGAGCTGCAGCATCATTTTCCACCGGCATGCTGTAGAGTTGGATCTTCTCTCCATATTTTCCATTGAATAGATCTTTGTGGATATCCGAATTCTTGTTTGCAAGAAATGGACCTCCCCTTGTTTTGTTTGGATGTCGCTTGAAATGTGACTGATATCTGGCAGGATCACTGTCTAACTGCTGTCTTATCTCAACGAGGCGCGCGACCTCTTCAAGTAGAAACAAGCGATGCTTTTCTAGGTCCTCAACCCTTCTCTCTAGCGCCTCCGGCGTAAGATCCGAAGCCGTTGGGATTGGAATTGTGAGAGCATCTCCGTATATTTCGCGTGTGCCCTTGATGACAACGTGTCCATCCACATGAGGGTCGATTGGGGTGGGATTAATCGGATCTCCGTCCTGATTCTCCATCTTGATCTCTTCATCAACTTTTTCTTCGTTGGTTTCCTCGATGTCCGGCTCTGCCGGAGTCGGATTCTTGTTCTTCTTCTTTGACCGCCCAGTATCTTTGACGTGCATACCAGTGGCAAAGACGGCTTTTGGTCCGGTACCGGGGGATAAAATTCCGTCGGTTCTTTCCGTCATGGTTGGCTTATAGACCTCGGAGGAATCTCCGGTGTTCATGTCATCCTGCGAGGTGTAGCTTTCATCCATGCTATCATATGGACTAGGAGGAGTTTCCGGCTCACCTGGCGTTTGTCTGGAGACATGATGCTGCTCGTACTCTATATCTCCTTATCGAAGTCTTGAAGTTCCCGCGATGTGATTGACTCCATTGGGGAGCCAGGTAAGTCAGCGTTTTCTTTGATTGCGTCTAGGACCGAGTCGCTACCAGCCCCAGCATCGACAGAGTCAGTTCCAGTGCTTGTTTGGTACACGAAACACTGCTTCTTCTTGTTCATGTTCTTGAAGTAGTGGCACAGCTAGGTTTCCGCCTCCTCCATCTCAAAGTTCTCCATGATGTCGGGGATTTCTTCGTAATCGATGTAGGGGCGCTTCATCATCTCTTTCATCCTATGCTTCAAGGGTAGTTTTTCTGCTTTGACGTCCGGTATGGCGGAGCCGTAGAGGATATATTCTTAATACGTGTATCCAATCTCATCTGGGAGATCGGATCCGGATTATACTTCCACCTCTTCTTCCACTATAGGAGTGGGCTGGGTGGGTTCGATCTCCCGGACCTTGAACTCTTCCGCCTCTGCAGACAAAGTAGATCCAGATTATACTTCCGCCATGGTCATCACCTCAAGGGTGGGTTGGGAGGGTTCAGCGAAACCGAGATAAATATCGATCTTGCCAATTGACATGATTGTGTAGGTCGTCACGGGCCTGGAAGCCGGAATCCAAGTCTCATCTAGGAGGATGAGAGGGACATTACTGGTGTAGACCACACGACCCATGGCGATTGTTTTGCCGATTCCTGCACGTGCAGATTCTGCCTAGAACGATGCTCCAAAGGTCACCTGCCTCACGGTGGGCGCCAACTATTGTCGGATTGTCGACAAGTACGCCATAGGGGGTCCTAGTGGCGTTGGAAAGAAGGGATGTGAGACGTCGGATGTTCCAGGAGCGGTGAGCACAAGTTTACCCAGGTTCAGATCCTACTCCTGCTAGCAACACAGTAATATATCAGCGTAAGCCGGATGTTACAACGGATTACAAGAGAGGTTCGCCTGTGCGAGTTGGTTGTGGTTGTCTATCGAGTTGTGTATGCCCTAAAGGCTCCCATAGGGCCGGTTTATATAGTCACTAGGGCCTAGGGTTACAGGGAGAGACATACCCGGCTACGTTACATAGTCGGTAACTACATACAACTTGGACTACAAGTAATACTACAGGCCTAAGTCGGTAACTCTTGTGGGCCTTGTCGTAGCCAGAACTGGCTCCTCTTCTTTCTCTGACTGGGCCGCCCGTGAAGGAAAGCTCTAACCCGTTGGTGCGCCACCCTTGTCAGTGAGTCCTGTGGTTATACCCGGAAAGTATATCCCCAACAATAACCTCGGTTTCTTACTGAGGGAAAACTTGCTGTTTTGCTACTTCACACCTTGCTCTAGGGGTTCCCAATGAAGAGCTCCTATATCAACTCAGCGCTGCATCAAGCTTTTCTGGCGTCGTTGCCGAGGAGGCTAAGGATGTCTTCACAAGGAGAGTCCTCAACTTCCTTTCTCTTTACTTTGTTTTTAGTTTGCTTGGTTTTATTTGCCTCTTTTCAAAAGCTCAAAAAAATTTAGTTTAGTTTGGTTTGCTTTCTTTATTCAAAAACACAAAAAAATTAGTCCCTGCTCTAGTTGCTGGTCTATTCTTGCCTTGCTTGGTAATGCTTTCTATTAGTGGTTGGTTTCTTTGAAACTAGTTCTTATTGGCAAGGTGGGTTCACGGAAGAACAAAAGTATTATTATAAGGAACACCGTTTGTCACAAAAAGGGAAACACTTATGGGAATAAATTGGTAAGTTGAATTCTATTGCTAGAGATGTGTGCTCTACTTATAATGCTACTTATTGCTTTGATAAAGCTTGTTGCTGTAGGAAGTATAAACACCTCCCTTTTCAATGTGAGTATAATGATAATGTTACCATATCCTCTTATGTTAAAAGAAATTATGACTTTGATGATATGGAACAAATTGAAGAATTTATTGCCTTCAAGGGTGCATTTGAACTTTCCAGTTTTCTTGAAAATACTGATGATGCACCTTATGAATCTGAGGTTTATTAGATACTTAAATTTTCTTTGATAATTACAAGGAACAAAATAGCTATATTCTTGAATATTTTAATAGATGCTTTCCACAAATGGAAGAGACTAATGCCTTGCAGGAGCCTATGAAAGAAGAAATTATTGAAACTGGAATCTCATTAGATGAAAAAGAGGAGAGTGATGAACAAAAGGAGGAAGAATGGATTATCTACCCATGTCTACCTTATAATGAGAGTAACTCTTTATCCCTTACATTATTTGATTTCCCCCATGCTTACAAAAGGAGGATGAATGTTATGTTCCCGTGGATCCTTTTGAAATATCTATTTTGGATAAAACCTGTGAAGATTTTAATCCCACTATTTTTGAGCTTGATAGAAATTATATGTTTATAGCTCATGAAAATCATGCTTTATGTGATAGCTGTATTGTTGAGTTTATTCATGATGCTACTGAAAATTATTATGAGAGAGGAAAATATGGTTGTAGAAGTTTTCATGGTACTGAAACACCTCTCTATGTGCTAAAAGTTTTTAAGTTACTCTTATTTCATCTTCCTATGCTTGTCACTTTGTTCTTTGTGAATTTATTTTTGTACAAGATTCCGATGCATAGGAAGTGGGTTAGACTTAAATGTGTTTTGAATTTGCTTCTTGATGCTCTCTTTTACTTCAATTCATATTTCTTATGAGAGCATCTTCTCAAACTATTGCGCTTAACTTAAAGGCGTTAAAGAAAAGTACTTGTTGGGAGATAAGCCAAGAGTTTCCTTGAGTATTGGAAGTTATTAATTCAGTAATGACATCTCCTTATCCTTTTTGTTTGCTTTTTGTGCCAAGAGTGACCTCTAATGAGAGGGAAGTAAGATTTGGGGAGTTGCTATCCCAAAACAGATTTCTGTCCTCCACCATAAAAATTCGTGAGGAGTCTCTGTAACTCGGATTGAGATGAAAATTTATGAATAAATCCCCCAGTATGTTAGATAACTTTCGTTAGTTCAACACTTTTTTATTTGAGCAACAGAATATGTTAAAAAAAAATCGGTTTCTACCTGCTGGTCTGTTTTGACATTTTTCTGCCATTATTTGCATTTGCTTCTTATTGATTCCTTTTTGAGTCCTCTTCAGGTTAATTGAGATTTTTAAGGGGTTGATACAGTAGCCTGTGTTTTTAGTGAAAACTTTTGATGTTCCAAAGCTTTACCTAAGGGTCTATTATATTTTGAATACACTAATGTTGCTAATGAAGATTGTGTGAAGTTTTGTATGAAGAAAAAAAATTCAGGTGTAGAGAGAGAATGATGTAATGAGATGAAGAATGGAAAAAATATAAAGCTTGGGGATGCCACCCCGGTGTCACCCCAAGAAATATCTAAGAGGTATAAGCGTCAAAGCTTGGGGATGCCCAACGCATCCCCTTCTTCATCAAATAAAAGCTCAGGTCTGTCTAGACACTTTGTTTTTATTGTTTCATGCACAGTTGTGTTGTTCTTGGAGCATCTTAGTTTTCGTTTAGTTTTCTTAGTTGTTTAGTTTGCTTGAATAAAGTAGTTTGGACCCCCATTCTCGCTCTGTTGTTTCAAATAAGTTGCTCAGTGTTGGAAAGGAGTAGAAAGTTCTTGCTTGTGAAGTGCAAGAGGAGCTTGCATTGACCGTGACTTAGACTTTAGCATGACATGCTAGGTGTTTTTTTGAACTTATGCTTAGTGATTATTGCTGTAGAATGTCATGTTCCAATCAATTGGGATTGCTTAGTGTGCCTTGAAGAAATTATGCGTTGTTTTAGCATGCAAAAGCATAGTATTGTGGTATTCTCCTTTGATGCTTTGTTTGGGTTCTGACTTCGCACATGCTCACACCATGTTATGAATATGAACAAGTCACCATAGCCTCTATGATCATTTAGTCCTTGACTTGTAGTACCATTCTAGGCTTTGATTAGTAATGTTTTGTTGCTCTTCATGATTATGGCCATTTTTGCTCTCTTAGTTGGTTGCTCCCAGTCGTTTGCTAGCCTCCACTTGTATGAGTATGTTCTACTCATGCTTCCAACTCCCAAGAAACCAAGTTATTCCAAAGTGTACAATATAAATTCCTATGCATGGTGTGTTACACCATTCCAAGTATATTCTTGTCTTCAGGTATCTTCCAATTAAAAATTATTTTGTTATGTGAAAACTTAATGATTAAAGCCCTCACAAACTTGATGCAACACTTTATATTCTTTGCCCCTAATAAAATTGAACCATTGTGTCATCTATGTTGTATATGCTTGCACTTATACGTTGGAATTAGCAGAACTGTGCTGTCACGGGGAACGTTTTCAACATTGCACTTATACTTTGTACTCAATTGATATCATGCTCTTTTGTTTATGGATGTCACCGATGTGAAACAAAGAGGGAACTTGTAAGTCCATGGAGTATGTATTTTGTGTTAGAGAAACGCCTGGGCCGCTTGCCTAAGCCATGCCTAATCATGGTGGAAACTTGCAGCATCACCATAGTGAGCTATCTATGAAGCATCCTCAATAAAGATCTATACACATAGTAAATAAAAAGATCGTTGAGATGATCATTGTCTGCTTGCCTTATCATTTTGGTTATGGAATAGCTGCTGTACCATGTGCAAGGGGTACCCCGTTAGCGGTTCTCTATGATATGCATATACTTACAATCACAAGAACTTGCAGGTGACTGAAGTTGAGTAGCATGAGGTGTGGCCCTTGTATTCAAGGGACTTGAGATTGCCAACTTATACTTTGTCAAGCATATACTCCATATTTGTTCACTTTAACCTTAACCACTTCAAGATGCTTATGATAGGGGCAATGAGGGTTGAAAGCTAACAAGTACCATAATTTTTGGAAGCTCTTTTTGAAACTTGAAATCCCTGATTCCTTTATGAAAGGCTTTTCTTCCACCATTATTTGAGTCTCCACCTTCTACTTTTAGGCACCATTAAGAGAGAATAGATGTAATTCTGTGTGTAGTGTCCCAAAACTTATTGATTGATGCATATTGTGATATTACTTGTTCTTGTGCTACTTGTTTCTAGTCACCCTTGTGAACTTTGAAGGTGTCCTATGCATCTATTTGCTACTCTATGAGGGACAAGCTAAATGCCACTATGCCATGTTTTCTGTATGTGAAACAAACAAATGTTTCTCAATGCATGTTATTCATGATCTTTGTTTGTAGCCTTTCATGTTGCATGCATAGTTAAGCTTTCAATACTTGCAAATGATTTGATCTTGGTTTTGATGGTGCATGTCACCTCAAAAATTATTCTTTTTATCACTTACCTACTCGCGGATGAGCAGGAGTTAAGCTTGGGGATGCTTGATACGTCGGAAACATATCTATAATTTTTGATGCTCCATGCTTGTTTAGTATCTACTTTGTGTTGCTTTATCTACACTTTGAGGTGTTTTTATATCTTTTCTGGAACTAACCTATTAACAAGTTGCTACAGTGCCAGTTGAATGTTTTCTTTTGTTTTTGGTTCCAGAAAGGCAGAAAATCAATATTGTCGGAATTGGATGGGACAAAAGGCGAAGTAAATATTTTACCGTGGGGGACACGAAGCCAGAATACGAGACTAAGAAGCAAACCAAGAAGGCTAGACCCCCTAGGCGCGAGTGGGCCCACGCCGCACCTGGGTTGGGTGTGGGGGCCCTGGCCGCCTCCCCGCCTCGCCTCTTCGCCTATAAGAAGCCCTCGATGCAGAAACTCTAGGCACCTGATCAAAACTCCAAGAAACCTTCTGTAGCCGCCGCCACCGTCGTCCCTAGATTCGGGGGGGGGGTCTAAAGTTCTTCCCGGCACCCTGCCGGAGGGGAAATCATCCCGGAGGCCTTCTCTCTGGTATGAAGTGTGAGTAGTTCCACCTTGGACTATGGGTCCATGTAGTAGCTAGATGGTTGTATCTCCTCCTTGTGCTTTCATGTATAGATCTTGTGATCTCCGTTCATGATACGTCAGAAACGTATCTATAATTTTTGATGTTCCATGCTTGTTTTGTATCTACTTTGCTTTGCTTTGTCTACACTTTGAGGTGTTTTTATATCTTTTCTGGAAGTAACCTATTAACAAGATGCCATAGTGCCAGTTGTCGGTTTTCTTCTGTTTTTGGTTCTAGAAAGGCAGAAAATCATTATTCTCGGAATTGTACGGGACAAAAGCCAAAGTTATTATTTTTCCTGGAGCAACACGGAACCACGAAGCAGATACGGAGGGGGGCCACAGGGTGGCCAAACCCCCTAGGCGCGGGCAAGCCCTGGAGTCGCCTAGAGGGGGTGTGGGTCATGAGCTTTGTAATCAAGTAGATCTACCTTGCTACTCAAGTGCTTCAATAGATCCCTGGTCTCCCCATGTGTGTGAAAGTGACAGTGTGCACTCCATGGTGGCACTTAGGCTTGAGTCTACATAAATACTCTTTGTGCTTTAATAGATCTATGCTTTTCCCCACATGTGTGAAAGTGAAAGCATGCATATCGTGTGTGGAACTTTGGCTAGATTGAATATTTTTTATGAGTTATATTTGGAGTTGGATGTCTCTATGAAATTGGTGTTTGTTGGAACCATCTAGCTCTCAAGGTGACAGTGTGGGGTTATCTATATTGGGGAAGGCATACTTTGAGGAGTGTTGTTATAGCCCTACTGATGATTAGAGTGTCCAACCGGAGAGTAGTTAAGAGTAGTATCATGAAGAGAGGATATTTATATGAGAGAGTGTTCACTAGTGAAAGTATGATCCCTAGGCCTTGTTTCTAAGCATTGAAACACCGTTTGCTACTAGATGTGTTGCATGTTTGCTTGCTTCCATCTTTGTTCCGTTTGCCGGGGAGGTTTTGGGCTTTTACCTTTCCTACGCGCCATCAGCTCTTTTCTGGCACCGTTACCCCACGTCAACAACAAGTCAGAAGCTATTTTCTCGCACTGTTACCACTTGTACTTCACTATCTCTTCGCCGAACTAGTGCACCTATATTGGGTGTGTTGGGGACACAAGAGACTTCTTGTATCTTGATTGCAGGGTTGCTTGAGAGGGAATACCTTTGACCACTTCCTCCCTGAGTTCGATAAACCTTGGGTAATCCACTTAAGGGAAACTTGCTGCTGTTCTACAAACCTCTGCACTTGGAGGCCCAACAACTGCCTACAATAATAGAAGTGTGTAGACATCAAGCTCTTTTCTGGCGCCGTTGTCGAGGAGTTAAGGTAAAAGGTACTCACATCCTCCGGTGTGAGTGCTCGAAGTTATTTCCTTTATATTCTGTAATTTTGTATTTTTGTTTCTTGTTTTCACTAGTTAGGCTTAATGGAAAACAACAACAAAATTAGAGAGCTTTATAGAGTTTATCTTGAGTTAGGACATGAAGTGTTTGAAGAGAAAATTGAAAAACCTATGGAGTTTTATTTGCATGCTAATAGAAATTTTATTAGTATGAATTCTTTGGATACCATTATTGATAATTCTATGGAAAAGTCTAAGCTTGGTGCTAGTTTTGATGAAAATGATCTTTTTAGTCCCCCAGCTTTGGAAGATAGCTATTCTATTGCTTATGATGATACCAAACATCCAATTTATGATGATTACAATATTTTCAGTCCACCTACTATTGAGGAGGAAATTAATTATGATTATAATATGCCTCCTATATTTGATGATTATGGTGATGAGAATAATAGTGATAGCTATTTTGTTGAATTTTCTCCCACTACAATTAATAAGAATGACTATGCTTATGTGGAAAGTAATAATCATTTTATGCATGTGGCTCATGATAAGAATGTTTTATGTGATAGTTATATTGTTAATTTTGTTCATGTTTCTACTTAAATTTATTATGAGAGAGGGAAACATGGTTTTATGCATCTCAATAATATTAAGTTTCCCCTCTTTATGTTGAAAGTCTTGACGTTGTACTTGTTTTGCGTTCCTATGCTTGGTGCTTTGTGCTTTCATGAATTGTTTCTTTACAAAATTCCTATGCATAGAAAGTGGGTTAGACTTAAATGTGTTTTGAATTTTCTTCTTGATGCTAGCTTTTACTTCGATTCATATTTTTTATGTGAGCATCTTCTCAAACTATCAAGCCTAACTTAAAGTCATTAAAGAAAAGTACTTGTTGGGAGATAACCCAAGAGTTTAATTGAGTCTTGGAAGTTATTACTTCTGTAATGACCTCTCCTTATCCTTTTTGTTTTCTTTTTGTGCCAAGAATGACCTCTAATGAGAGGGAAGTATGATTTGGGAGTTGTTGTCCCGAAACAGATTTATTTCCTCCACCAAAAAAATTCGTGAGGAGTCTCTGTAACTTGGATTGAGCTGAAAATTGACGAATATATACCCCAGTATGTTAGCTAACTTTCGTTAGTTCAACACTTTTTGATTTGAGCAACAGAAAATGTCCTAAAAAATCGGTTTCTATCTGCTGGTCTATTTTGACATATTTCTACCATTATTTGCATTTGCTTCTTATTGATTCCTTTTTGAGTTCTCTTTAGCTAAATTTAGCTTTTTTAAGGAGTTACTACAGTAGCTTGTGTTTTTAGTGAAATGCCTTGATGTTCCAAAGCTTTGCCTGAGGTCTAATATCTTTTGAATACACTAATGTTGCTAATGAAGATTGTGCGAAGTTTTGTATGAAGGAAAAAATTTCAGGTGTAGAGAGAGAATGATGCAATGAGATGAAGAATGGACAAAAGCTAAAGCTTGGGGATGCCACCATGGTGTCACCCCAAGAAATATCCAAGAGGTACAAGCGTCAAACCTTGGGTATGCCCAAGGCACCCCCTTCTTCATCAATAAAAAGCTCGGGTCTTTCTAGACACTTCGTTTTTATTGTTTCATGCATAATTGTGTTGTTCTTGGAGCATCTTAGTTTTCGTTTTTGGTTTTTGTTTGTGTAGTTTGCTTGAATAAAGTTGGTTGGTTACACCACACTTCTTTTGGTGAGATACACACTCTGTTTTCATTGCCTAGAACACTCTAGTTTTCACTCTTATTGTTCTGTGAGTGTTCTCTTTTGCTAGCACTATGTTTAGCCTTAGTTTTCTTGAGCTTCCAGCTTACAACTTTTTAGTTCTTCTTTGTGGATTTGTGAGACAAGCTCACTGATCTTTATTGATTATTATCTTTGTGAGTTATTTCAAATAAGTTGTTTGGGGTTGTAAAAGAGTAGTAAGCGTCATGCTTAAGTGGTACAAAAGAGGAGCTTGCATTGACTGTGACTTAAGACTTTAGCATGACATGCTAGGTGTTGTTTTGACCTTATGCTTAGTTATTATTGTTGTAGCATGTCTTGTTCCAAACAATTGGGATTGCTTAATGTGCCTTGAAGAAATTATGCGTTGTTTTATCATGCAAAAGCATAGTATTGTGGTATTCTCCTTTGATGCTTTTCTTGGGTTGACTTGGCACATGCTCACACCATGTTATGACTATGAGAAGTCACCATTAGCCTCTATGATCATTTAGTCCTTGACTTGTAGTACCACTCTTTGCTTTGATTAGTAATGCTTTGTTGCACTGCATGATTATGGCCATTATTGCTCTCTTAGTGGTTGCTCCCAGTCTTTTGCTAGCCTCCATTTGTATGAGTAAGTTCTACTCATGCTTCCAACTCCCAAGAAACCAAGTTTTTCCAAAGTGTCCACTATAAACTCCTATGCATGGTGTGTTACACCATTCCAAGTATATTCTTGTTTTCAGCTATCTTCCAATTAAAAACTATTTTGTTATGTGAAAACTTAGTGATTAAATCCCTCACAAACTTGATGACACACTTTATATTCTTTGCCCCTAATAAACTTGAACCATTGTGACAACTTTGTTGTATATGCTTGCACTTATAAGTTGGAATTCGCAGAACCGTGCAGTCACGGGGAACGTTTTCAACATTGCACTTGTACTTTGTACTCAGTTGATATCATGCTCTTTTGTCTATGGATGTCACCGGTGTGAAATAAAGAGGGAACTTGTAAGTCCATGGAGTTTGTATTCTGTGTTAGAGAAACGCCCGGGCCGCTAGCCTAAGCCATGCCTAATCATGGTGGAAACTTGCAGCATCACCATAGTGAGATATCTATGAAGCATCCTCAATAAAAAGCTATGCATATGGCAAATAAAAAGATTGCTGACATGCTCATTGTATGCTTGCCTTGTAATTTTGGTTATGGGAAAGCTCCTGTACCATATGCAAGGGGTACCCCGTCGGCGGTTCTCAATGATATGCAAATACTTACAATGACAAGAACTTACCTGGACCCAAAGTTGAGTATGCATGAGGTGTGACCCTCGTATTCAAGGGAATTAAGATTTCCAACTTATACTTCGTCAAGCATATACTCCATCTTTGTTCACTTTAAACTTAATCACTTCAAGATGCAATGAGGGCTGAAAGATAACAAGTACCATAATTTTTGGAAGCTCTTTTTGAAACTTGTAATCCCTGCTTCCTTTACAAAAAAGGCCTTTATTCCACCACTATTGAGTCTCCACCTTCTAACTTTAGGCACCATTAAGAGAGCATAGTTGTCATTCTGTGTGCAGTGTTCCAAAGCTTATTAATTGATGCATATTGTGTTATTACTTGCTCTTGTGCTACTTGTTTCTAGTCACCCTTGTGAACTTTGCAGGTGTCCTATGCATTATATTGCTACTCTATGACGGACAAGCTGATTGCCACTATGCTATGTTTTCTGCATGTGAAACAAACAAACGTTTTTCAATGCATGTTATTCATGATATTTGTTTGTAGCTTGTCATGTTGCATGCATAGTTACTATGTCCTATTGTTAGAACTCCATCTTTCATGCACATGTTTAGAGTTCTTTGATCCCAGCTTTCAATGCTTGCAAATGGTTAGATCTTCATTGTGAGGGTGCATGTCACCTCAAAAATTATTCTTTTTATTTGTAACTAACCTATTAACAAGATGACAAAGTGCCAGTTGCCGGTTTTCCTCTGTTTTTGGTTCCGGAAAGGTAAAAAATCAATATTCTCGGAATTGGACGGGACTAAAGCCAAAGTTATTATTTTTCCCGGAGCAACACGGAACCACGAAGCAGAGCCCGAGGGGGGCCATAGGGTGGCCAAACCCCCTAGGCGCGGGCAAGCCCTGGAGGCGCCTGGAGGGGTTGTGGGCCCCCTTGACCCCCACCGACCATGATTCCCGCGCCTATAAGAATCCTCCGATGGAAAAACCCTAAAGAATCCAGAAGAAATCCACTAAAACCTCCGTAGCGCCGCCGCCACCGAAGGGGAGATTCGGGGGACAGAAAGTCTATGTTCCGGTACCCTGCCGGGACAGGGAAGTGCCCCCGGAGCCATCTCCATCGATCTCCATCGCAATCTTCATCACCATTGCTGATTCCCATGATGAGGAGGGAGTAGTTCTTCCTCGAGTCTAAGGGCTCTACCGGTAGCTATGTGTTCATCTCTCTCTATGCATGATCTTTTTGTGGTCATGAGCTTTGTAATCAAGTAGATCTATCTTGCTACTCAAGTGCTTCAAAAGATCTCTGCTCTCACCATGTGTGTGAAAGTGACAGCGTGCACGCCATGGTGGCACTTAGGTTTGAGTCTACATAAATACTCTTTGTGCTTTAATAGATCTATGCTTTTCCCCACGTGTGTGAAAGTGACAGCGTGCATACCGTGTGTGGCACTTTGGCTAGATTGAATATTTGTTATGAATTATATTTGGAGTTGGATGTCTATATGAAATTTTGGTGTTTGTTGGAACCATCTAGCGCTCAAGGTGACAGTGTGGGGTTATCTAGATTGGGGAAGGGGGACTTTGAGGAGTGTTGTTATAGCCCTACCGATGATTAGAGTGTCCAACCGGAGAGTAGTTAAGAGTAGTATCATGAAGAGAGGATATTTCTATGAGAGAGTGTTCACTAGTGAAATTATGATCCCTAGGCCTTATTTCTAAGCATTGAAAAACCGTTTGCTACTAGATCTGTTGCATGTTTGCTTGCTTCTATCGTTGTTCCATTTGCCCGGGGAGGTTTTGGGCTTTTACCTTTCCGCCGCGCCATCGGATATTTTCTGGCACCGTTACCCCACGTCAACAACAAGTTAGAAGCTATTTTCTGGCACCGTTACCACTTGTATTTCACTGTCTCTTTGCCGAACTAGTGCACCTCAACTGACAAGTGTATTAGGTGTGTTGGGGACACAAGAGACTTCTTGTATCTTGATTGTAGGATTGCTTGAGAGGGAATACCTTTGACCACTTCCTCCCTGAGTTCGATAAACCTTGGGTAATCCACTTAAGGGAAACTTGTTGTTCTACAAACCTCTGCACTTGGAGGCCAAACAACTGTCTACAAGAATAGAAGTACATAGACATCAGTTCATGATCAAGATCTAATCTATTTGTAATCATGCATGTTGTGTTTGCGGGGATCCGACGGATATTTATATTACTATGTCAGATTGATTAATGGTTTTGTCTATTTGATACTATCATGTATGTGTTGTTTGTGATATTGCATGCTCTCCGTTGTTAGTAGCTATCTTGGCCGAGTAGTTGCTAGTGACTCCAAGAGGGGGTATTTATGCTCGATAGTGGGTTCATGCCTCTAGTTTCCAAGGGAAGTGACAGAAATCTCTTCGGTTGTAGATGTGATGTTGCTACTAGGGAGAAAACAACGGTCTCTTGTTCATGCAACAAGTGGATTGTTTACCTTACACACTTTGCTTAAAGCAGTTGTCTATTGCTTGCAACTTAATACTGGAGGGGGTTCGGATGATAACCCGAAGGTGGACTTCTAGTCATAAATGCAGTTGGATGGCGGTCTATGTATATTGTTGTATTTCCCAATCGAATCTCATAGGATATTTTTGTCTGGTATTACATTGTTATGCCTTGCTTAGTTCCTGTCAATTGCCCTGTTGTAATTTGTTTACCCTTCATGCCATGTTGTTTATCTAAGGAGAGCACCTCTAGTGAACTATGGACCCCGGTCCAATCTTTACCATTGATACATATTCCACTATTACTTGTTTACTTGCTGCAAACCACCATTACCTTCCACACCATACGTTTAATCCTTTTTTACAGCAAACCGGTGACCTTGACAACCTCACTGATTCGTTGGGGCAAAGTCTTGAGTTTGTGCGGGTCTCCGCGTTGCTTGCAACACCTGTGTGACGTTTCCTTCCTCCTACATGTTCGATAACCTCGGTTTCTTACTGAGGGAAAACTTACTGTTGTGCTGCTTCACACCTTGCTCTTTAAGTTCCCAACGAAGCACTCCTACATCAACTCAGCGCTACATCACGACCAAGGTTTGAGCTGAGGCTACCTTGTGAAGATTGACCACCTATGCAGTTCCCAAGATGACAGATGGTCATGGTTGGGAGGCCAAACTCATAGGAGATGTGCCTATACTAGGGCGTGTAATTGAAATGTTAGGATTGATTATTCGCATACTGAGTATGGTGAATTCAGGATTGTTCCTGATGGATGTATCGAATATTGTGGTGAAAGTGTACCACCTCTGCAGAGTGTCAAACTGTTTGAATAGCCGCATTCGCGGTTATGGACAGTTAGAGTGGTCATACTGCTCCGTCGTCAGATGTTTTCAAAATAACTTGTGAAATGAATCAAGACTTTGATTTGACCACAACAGGGTTGTGATATGAAAACTCAAGTTCCCACTTAGGTGTTATAAAACGTTGAATTAAATTTCTTTGCTTCTGAACTCAGTTAAGGTAAATCTGGCTTTTTGCAAAACAACCTAGAACTTAGTATTCCTACTCAAAACCACTTCACTTGTTAGTCTTAGTTTGCGAGTACTTAAAGAGTACGCATGGCTTTGTCCCTGGATATTCCTGTGGCCATACTTTGAGGAGGACTATCAGGAGGATGGATCGCAAGAAGGTTACGACAACTAGGATCATCTCCCATCGTCAACATTGCCTATGACCTGGAAGATGGAGTCTCGCCCACGCTACCGTTATCATTACGTTATTCCGCTGCTATGATTGTATTAATACTGGATCATGTGATTCTTTATTTGTTGTAAGACCTTATGTATGGTTTGTAATGGATGATGTACCATGATATCCAATCTGTTATGTCTCACAAAAATGGTAATCCTGGGATTGCGATGTATGGCATAACAGGCATCTGGGATTAAAAATCCGTGTGTTGACAAGTTGGTATCAGAGCCATCCTGACCAAAGGAGACCCTAGTTTAGAATGGACGTTTGAATCAAAAACTTAGTTTCAAAATCAAGGAAGTGAGTATTTATTAAAACTTATTCTCATTCTTATCACTTAGATTCTTTCATGAAAAATCATGTTCCTCCAAAAATTCTTGCAAACGTACATAAAATTTGACACACTTGATCACTCTACTAACTTACTCATCCTACATTCTTATAGATGGACGTGAAGTATAGCAAGTTCTATCAGTTGGGAAATGGAGGAGATCTCATATTTGAGCGTGACTTGGACCATCTTTCAGAACTTCTGGAGCGCCCACACCCCGAGTTCTTCGGAGCCCAGCTCAACGATCAGGAAGGAGAGGAATTGCAATGGCTGATTTTTGCAAGTCTCCGTGGGAAGATTGAAGCCCCCACCTTAGAGGGAATTCAGTTCACCTTGAGAGAGAACAACTAGCTCGATGGACTTGCCAGGGCCATGCAGGAAGCTCTTGCCCGTCTGTGTGGGCAGAGTATCAATCAGATCAAGGGTACCCACTTTGAGTTCTGCCCAAGGCGTGATGTTATGGGACAGCCACTGGAGGCACCATATCACCCCGAGCTGAAGAATCAAGTGGAACACCTCAGCTTCATGATGTATGACCGGTAGAAGGAGTTGGACAACGCTCGTTCCTACGCCAACCACAACTCTTCCATCGCTGTCAAGAAGGATCAGACCATCGCCATGCTGGTGAAGGATTGCTAGTCTCGTCGCCGTCAGCTCGAAAAGAAGGAGCGCATCATTGCCCGTCTCTTCCACAGGATCACAGACTTGGAGGAGACCATCCAAGAGAGGGATATGCAGCTTGAGGAGAGGGAGAATGCAGGGGAGGATATCCGTGGAGACCCCTACTCCTATCTCAGTGATGATGATGACTTTTTGGAGGATCAAGTCATGGACTTCTTCACCGATGAGGATGACTTCGCCTTCATTGATGATGATGAGGATGATGAGGACACCGATTCCAAGGAGTAGTAGCACTTGAGCACTAGCGTTAGTGAGTTGTATACGGTCACACTGTATCGTAGCTTCACAGAATGGTTCTTAAAACCAGTTGTTTTCCTTGTTGTGGTGTGTGTTTGTATGGTGTGTTATGAATGAATGAAAAGCAAGTTGCTAGAAAAATCTGAGTCAAACTTAAAAAACTTTTCCAAAAACAAACCCCTAAACCTTAGAAATTTCCCTCTTGTCTCATGATCTATCTCAATATTCAGATGCCTCGCGGAGGAAGCACTTCGTCCCCGGACTCAATGTTGCAGATCTTGCAAATGTTGGTTTCTAACCGTGAAGCTGAAAGAGCCGAACGTCAAGCCAACTTAGCCACCCTTCAACAGATAGCTCAGATGGCCAACAACAATCAAGGCCATGGAAAGAAGGACGACCATGGATCAAAGCTCAAGAACTTTTAGAACACCAATACACCCATCTTTACCAAATATGAAGAGCCCCTAGATGTAGATGACTGGCTGCAGACCATGGAGAACAGCTTAGAAGTTGCAGGAGTGGAAGCCAATGAGAAGGTACTATTTGCCACCCACTATCTGGCTGGAGATGCAAGAGCATGGTGGAACAGTGTTCGCGCCATGAATGGAGGACAAATGATGACTTGGGATGAATTGAAAATCAAGTTTAGCAGAACCCATGTGACACCGGGTTTGATCAAGAGGATGAGAGATGAATTCAGGGAACTGAAGCAAGGAATGATGATAGTAGTTGAGTACCGTGACAAATTTTTGTCATTGTCTAGGTATGCACCGGATGAGATTGACACTGAAGCCAAGAAGAAGGAGAGTTTCTTAAATGGTCTGCATGATGAGATGCAGACGGTATTGGTCAACATCCCATTTGCTGACATTGAAGCCTTAGTGGATTCTGCCATTCAGATGGAAGGCAAGCTCAACCAAGCCAATGAGAACCGCAAGCGTAGAATGATGCATCAACCAGGAACCCACCATACCCCAAAGTATCGCCCCAACCCGTCTCCAGGATTTTCCCCAAGAAACAATAGACCCCCGATGAACCGTCCAACCTATCCCAAACATGGAGGAGGAAACCCAAGGCCCGAAGGAAACCACAACAACAATTCCGGCAACCCCAGCAATTTCAATCGTGCACCGCCAAAGTTCAAGAACAACAATGCCGCCACCAACACCAATACTTCCCCAAGAACTGGAAGCAATGATGCGCCTGTTGCAGCAAAGGACAAGTCCCAAGTGACTTGTTATGAATGTGGAACCAAGGGTCACTATTCCAATGACTGCCTCAATAAGATTGTAGCAGCTCCCAATGCGAATGCCCCAGCTCAGCAGCAACATAATAGTTCAAATGCCGAAGAAGCCCAAGAAGCACCAGATGTCGTGTTGGGTATGTTTTCTGTTAACTTAGTACTTGCAAGAGTGTTGTTTGATTCTGGAGCATTTCACTCATTTGTTAACGAAGAATTTGCATGCACTAGTAAGATTCAACCAACAAAATTGAAGCATGTTATAATAGTTCAAATACCTGGTTCAACCACCAAAGCTAGACAAATTTGCAAGGTCGTACCTATCTGAATTCATGGCATAGATTTTTATGCTAATCTAATAGTACTCAGAACTAAAGGTTTGGAAGTAGTACTAGGAATGGATTGGATGTTGAAACATAAGGGATTAATCGACTGTGCCAAGAAAGCCATAACCATGACCAGTACAACCGGAATATCAGTAGAGCATGTATCTGAAACCTTGCCCCGCCAATTGAAGTGCAACAAGAGTCTAGCCCAGCCAACCATTGACCAAGTTAGAGTAGTCTGTGAATACCCCAATGTATTTCCAGATGTTCTGCCCGGTATGCCCCCAGACCGGGATATCGAGTTTATCATTGAACTAATCCCTGGAACCGGACCCATAGCCCAGAGACCGTATAGTATGAACCCTTCGGAATTAGTGGAGCTGAAGAAGCAACTGGATGCTATGCTGGAGATAGGACTGATTCAACCGAGTGCTTCGCCATTGTAGCATCCCATTTGTCTAACAACTGTAATGCTACTTGGTTTAGTAATAAAATGGCTACTCCCTACATATAATTGTTGCATCATCATGTCATCATGGCACCTTGCATTTGAGCATCATACAAAAACCCTTGAGTTTTGCTTCTTATCTCATATGCATTATTATTTAAATTTGCCTCTTGATATTGTATTTGGTTCTTGATATATTGGTAAATGCCCAAGTTGAGTTGGGGGCATATCTTTTATTCCTTTCCACCACCTTTTTCTTTGTCACCACCTTACACTTCCACCATACCATAACCTATGAGCTTGTCATTTTTCTTTGGATTTTACTTCTAGCTCATGTGGGTTGGGTGGATCCCACTCAAATTCTTTTGCTTGGCCTTACTCCACTTTTGGGGATGCACATAAATAAATGCCATGAGATATTATTTTGTTTTCACAAGATTGAAACATGGCATTTAATGCTTATGCATGGCCCATGCAAGCTTGCACCAATCTCTTAGGGAGTGCATTAAATGTAATGCATGTCCCATGCAACCTTTGCCACCTTTGGCTCCCTTGTTTTTAGTTGCATATTTTAAGTGGATCACCTCCCTCTATATCTCTTTCCTCACCTCCCTCTCTTTTCACCTCCACCCATGCATGCTCCATTGCTTGCCTACATGCATTATGGATGCATTGCATGGCACATGCAATATGGGCACCATCTACCCCTTTACCTCTATTTTTTTTGTTTTGGTGTTGTTTGGGTTTTAACTAAAGGGGTGAGATCATTTGTTTGGTCAACCAAATAATCAAACTTAGCTAAACCCTACCCCCTCTCTCTAACCCCCTCTCTCATAATCTTCTCCCTAAACCTACCCCCCCCTAATCACCATACCCCCCATCTAACCCTAACCCGAGCCATACCCTCTCCTATCTAAACCCTAAGCCTCCCCCTCTCTCTCTCTCGGCCTCTTCCTCCCTCTCACCTAGCTGGCCCCACCATGCCACCTAGCTACCATCCCTAAGCAAACCCTAGCCGAGCCCTACCTCTCTTCCCTCCAACCCTAGCTCTAACCCGACGCCATCCACTCCCTCTACCTTTTCCTCTCTATGCCATATGGGACCCCCTGGCCGAGACTGCCCCTGCCCCCTTGCTCTCACGACGTCCCCACCTGGAAGCCCCTCCCCCTGCCCATGCCTGGCCCATGCCGATCACGTGAGGGAGGTGGCAAAAAGGTGGCCGACGCCACCTTCCCCTCCCCCACGCCATCCACACCTCCCCCATCCTTATCTCTCCCTCCCAACCCCCTGGCCGCTCCCAGATCTCCCCAGAGGCCCTGCCTCGCCTCCCCTCTTCGCCCTCTTTCTCCACCGCCACCATCCACCGACGCCGGCCACCGTCGGTCTTCCCCATTCGCCCCTCTCCCTAGCCGGTGGCGTGACGCCTGAGGTTGACGAGGAAGACCACGAGGACCCCTGCACCACCCCTGTACCCGCAAACGCGAAGGAGAAGGACCAGGCGCCCAGGAACGCCGACGCCCCGACGCTAACCCTAGCTCGCCCGGCCCCTGCCTCGTCGCCGATCTGCTGCGCCTCCACCCGATCCAACCACACCAACGGCCCCGCGGTGAGTCCCCGAACCCCATAGACATGCTCCTGGCCTTCGTCGTTTCCTGTCGGCGACGTGCGTTCCGTCGAGCACACCGCGTGCACCGGCGAGCGCGCACCGTCTGGCCGCTTGCGCCTCGCAGAGACTTTAACTAGCCGCGCCCTCCCTCCTGTCACCAAGCCACACACACCGCAGCGGTAGCCGCCACCGCTAGCGCGCCCGAGGTCACGGGTTCGAGCCCCCCGCAGCGCTCTGTCCGCTTTCGCGCGCGCGCCTGACGGCAGAGAGTTCAGAGAAGAGGAACAGGGTCCTGGTGGCCTTTTTCCCCAAAACCCCCCTCAAACCTTTTTTTCCTGAACCCGCACTCCTCGCTGCCCCACCTGTCTGTGCCTCGACCATTTTGCAAAAAGGCCCCCGACAAACGTCTCAATCAACCCGCGGTCCCTTAACCACCCTCCTGTCAGCCTCCGCCGCGTCCCCGCTGGCACGTGGGCTCGCGAACCACTGACCCCACTCGTCAACCTCGGTGGCTGGCAGCAGCCGCGGTATAAAAGGTTCTCGGTGCGCGTGTGGCCTGAGCCAGCTCTGGCCCCACCCGTCATTGGGCGTGGCTGGGTCTGTCTGAGTGACAATAGGTTTTCTGCATATCTGTTCAAATTTAAACTATTCAAATTAGTTTAAAAATTCAAATTTCAATTCTGTTTTAAAATAACTTTTACATTATAAATCCAAATTCAACAAATAATATATGAATTTGAATCAGGAAAATGTGAGGAATTCAAATATGCTATCTACAATTTCAATTGAGCACTTTATTTTCCAAGTTGAATATAATTACATAAAATGCCCCTCACCTTCTTAAATTAATAACTTTTGTTCTATAACTCCAAATTTAACAAATGATATGTCTAAAATGATTAGCTCGACGAGACCTTTCTGTTTATGCTATCCATGACTTAAATTGCAGCATGCATCATACAAATATAATGTAAACAGCAACTATTATGAGGATAAAATGTGGCCAAAACTCAATAAAATGTTTATTTCTTGTATTCTACACCTCACCTATGCCATGCTACCTTATTGCCATGCAACTTGTGCATCATTCATCATGGCATGATTGTTTGCTTGACGCATTTACTCCTATGCTTGTGCACTTTATTTATGCTGGCCCTTGTTTGTTTGGTTCTTCTTCGAATAGACGTTGAGTAGGGGATATATCAAGAAAACCAGGAGCACTACCCAGATCCGTCTCTCGCTTCAACTGAGCTGACAGGCAAGCACTACCACATGCTTGCATACATACAGTACCTATTGCCTCTATCTTACTCTTGCATCATTGAGTCGCGATTGCATTAAACTGAATCCCAAGTATTGCATAGCCTTTACTTTTAAACCCCACCAAGCTTGTTCCTCCATCCCATGAGCCACTACTACAGGAGTTGTTTGAGCCATGCGAGTCGTAGAACAGCATGTGTAGGGTATGTGAGTGTCTGATGGATAACGAGGTACCTAAACAACTTAACCTGAGTAGTAATGGGATAACTAATGAAAGTGGCACCGGTGGGCAATATCTGCTATTTGGTTTTTCCTGCTCACTTGTGTCCCGTAGGACCCCGAGTACTTGATTCTTGTTCCTTGATTATTCGCGCTATCCACATCCGGGAGGCTTATGGGACCCCCCTGAGCCAGAGCTTGATTCCGTCTTATTTCTTGGGGCCACAAACTAGTTTGAGGTTTTATTTACTATCCTGTACTTATGCCATGCTACTGCTTTATTTACGATTGTGCGAGGAGCACCTGTACTGTTTAGGAATTGTGACCCGTTTTCGCGGTATCGAAAAGCCCAGTCACACTTTCGGGTTCCCAGTCGTTTACAGTCGGCCCCACAAACCTTGAGTCCGTCTCGAAGTCAGCTAACTTCGTTGCGGGTATACTTAATGGGGTGGCCCCCTGAAATAATTCGGAATCTTGTGATTGCTTTGTCGTGAAGGCCTCGTTGGGGTTTGATTTGGTTTTTCCGAGGTTGATCGAGTGTGTGTTGCTATTTGTGCACCCCTGCAGGGTAAAACTTTCTGAAAGCCGTGTCTGCGGTTATGGACGACTTGGAGCACAGTTTCTTGACCATAGACAAGCATAACTAAATTACCGCTTTTAATTTGACTAAGTAACTGACTAGTAAATAGTGCAACACTCATGGAATGGATAATTAAAACTGCCAACGGATGGGGGTTGTTCGTCCGCTTCCTCGTCGGTAAGCGGGGAGAAGGATGGATCTGATGGTATTACTGTTATAACTGTTGTCATTAATTCACGGACATCCGTCTATCTTTGGTTAGGCGGATGGTTAGCGAGTATCTATAAACTGTTAGGGTTTATCTTTCGCTGCAATTGCGTCACCCCAGGTTGTGTCCCCTTTAGAGGCATAACGACTTGCTGAGTACCCCTAGGGTCTCACACGATAAATTATTGGTTCAGATGAACAGGTACACTCGCAGGATGGATACTGGGTGGAGGAGGCTGATGATGTGGGCAACGATCGTTCGGTGTAGAGATTCCGGGAACGGGGATCCGTGAGATCTGTGGGCGGGATGTGCTTATTTTTGGGCATCTTATGCCGATTTGCTTCTTATCCGTACTCGGATCTTGTTTGCCGCTTCCGCCTGAAACTCTGATGTGTGATGTATGAGGAAATATCCTAAATTATTATATCTATCTAGGTCATTTGAATCTTGCCGTATGGCGTTGCTATATTTCCTTTCTTTTAGATGGAATGGCTCTGATGTACTCTTGTATGGTGGCTTGCATACATACTCATTTGTGTATGTAGTTGATCCCTTCGCCTGCCGATTACGCCGCCCGTACTTATCCCGATGATTGGAAATGGTTGGGACGGCCGAAAGGTCTACCTGTGAGTGGCATTTGGGCCCCACCGTACTATTTCAACCATTTCCGCTCATCCAGGCTTGTATCTAGGAGCGTAATTCACCGAGGTAGTTACAGCCATGGAGATCACGTGTTTTATTTGTGGACAAGAAAGATGAAGGTAACTATTTGTGTACGGATTATCGGAAGCTGAATGATGTCACCGTCAAGAACAAGTACCCAATGCCGAAGATAGAAGACCTGTTTGACCAGTTGACCGGTGCCAAAGTGTTTTCTAAGATTGATATTAGAACTGGTTATCATCAACTCAAGATTCGCGTAGAGGATATTCCAAAGACTACGCCTTTACCACCAAATATGGATTATATGAGTACACTGTCATGTCTTTTGGATTAACCAATGCCCCCGCTTATTTCATGAACCTCATGAATAAGATTTTTATGGACTTCCTGGATAAGTTTGTCATTGTGTTCATCGATGACATTTTGATCTATTCCAAATCAGAAGAAGAACATGAGTTACACCTAAGGACCATCCTTGGAACCCTTAGGGAGCATGAGTTGTAGGACAAGTTTAGCAAATGTGAATTCTGGTTACAGGAAGTAGGATTCCTCAGACATATTGTATCAGCCGGAGGAATCCGTTGACCCTGCAAAGGTGAAGGATGTTGAAGAATGGCAAGTCCCAACCACTCAAACCCAAGTTCGTGCATTTCTTCGATTAGCGGGATATTACCGCAAGTTCGTAGAAGGATTCTCGAGCATCGCAAGACCCATGACCCAATTGTTGAAGAAAGATAAGAAGTTTGAATGTACAGAGAAATGTGAAGCGAGTTTTCAAGAACTCAAGAAGAGATTGATTTCAGCCCCAATCTTGATCATGCCGGATATCACGAAGCCCTTTGATGTGTATTGTGACGCATCAAAGATCGGTCTTGGATGTGTGTTGATGCAAGAAGGCAAAGTAATATCTTATCTATCCCGAAAACTTAAGCAGCATGAGAAGAACTATCCTACCCATGACCTTGAACTAGCAGCCGTAGTTCTAGCCCTGAAGACATGGAGGCATTACGTTATGGGAAACCGTTGTGAGATTTATTCGGATCACAAGAGCCTGAAGTATTTTTCACTCAAAAGGAGTTGAATATGAGACAAAGGAGATGGATAGAGCTAATCAAGGACTATCATCTGGACATTCACTATCACCCCGGTAAATCCAATGTGGTAGCAGATGCCCTTAGCAGATTGCTGTGTCACTTGAACTCCATTATTCTGAAGGAGCAACCAAGTTTGCACAAGGAGTTGGAAGATTTCAGGATGGAGATCGTAAGTGAGGGATTATTGGCTAGCATAGAACTTCAACCCATGTTGATCAGTCAGATTAAGGAGGCACAGAACGGAAATTCTAGTATCGACAGAATCAAACGTTGCATCGGTACAGGCAAAGTACCCGGATTCACCGAAGTCGAAGAAGGAGTTTTGTGGTACAAAGGACGTTGCTGTGTGCCAGCAGATTCGGAATTGAAGCAAGCTATTTTGAAAGAATCCCATGATACTATTTATTCTATCCACCCCCAGACGAACGAAGATGTATCAGGATCTGAAGGAGCAATTTTGGTGTCATAAGATGAAGAGAGAAATCGGAAGCTACATAGCCAAGTGTGATATTTGTCAGAGAGTTAAGGCGGGACATCAGAGACCCGCAGGACTGTTGCAACCATTGCAGATTCCGGAATGGAAATGGGGTTCTGTAGGAATGGATTTTATCACCGGTTTTCCTACTTCTAGTAGGGGAAATGACTCTATCTGGGTCATAGTTGATAGACTGTCCAAAGTCACCCATTTCTTACCGGTCAAGACCACCTATCAGAGTTCGAAGACAGCGGAGTTATATATCGCTAGAATCGTCAGTTTGCATGGAGTCCCCAAGAACATCATGTCGGATCGAGGAACTCATTTTACCTTGAGATTTTGGAAGAAAGTCCAAGAAGGATTAGGAACAAGACTAGATTTCAGCACAGCTTATCACCCTCATGCAAATGGACAAATGGAGCGAGTAAATCAAATACTCGAAGATATGCTGAGAGCCGGTGTGTTGGAATATGGATCTAAATGGGAATACTATCTGCCTTTCGCAGAATTTTCATACAACAACGGTTATCAAGCCAGTTAGCAAATGGCCCCATTTGAATTCATGTATGGAAGGAAGTGTCGTACCCCTTTGAATTGGTTGGAAGTAGGAGAGAGTCAGATTTTCGGACCCGACATCCTAAGAGAAGCAGAAGAGAAATTTCACAAGATCCGTGTGCACCTCAAGACCGCCCAATCCAGACCGAAGAGTTACGCCAAAAAGAGACGTCGAGACCTTGCTTTCAATATCGGAGATTTTGTATATCTATAAGTGTCACCTTTGAAGGGAATGCAACGTTTCCATCTCAAAGGAAAGTTAGCCCCCAGCTATATCGGACCATTCAAGATTCTGAATCGTTGAGGAGAAGTATCATATCAATTGGAACTACTGGAGGAGATGACAGCCATGCATAATGTGTTCCATATATCGTTACTTCGCAAATGCCTAGAAGTCCCGGAGAAGACTGAAGTTTTCAAAAACATTGATCACCGAACCATCAAGATCAACGATGACCTGACATATCCCGAAGTACCCATCCATATTTTGGAGGAAGCTTTCAGAACCACCAGGACCCGGAGTGTCAAGTTTCTCAAGATCCAGTGGAGCAACCACACTGAAGAAGAAGCTACCTGGGAACAAGAATACTACATTAGGACAGAGTTTCCAGATCTCTTTAAATCCTAGTTTTCTTTTTCTTCTTTCTCAAATCTCGGGACGAGATTTTGTTTAAGGAGGGAAGTTTTGTAACATCCCAAAAATATTGATCAAGGTTATCAAATTCGAATCACCAAAATTAGGGTTAACAAAAACTTTTGTTAATTAAAATCAATATGAATGCATGTGTGTATGTGATGATTGTATGAATGCATGAATGGACTTGTGTGCCTATTGTGAATAGCAAGGAATGGTTTCAATATTAAAACAACATCATATAAATCAAATCCAAGCAGAAACAAATCAAGATAAATTCAAAAACAAACAAAATGAGCTAATGGTCATTTTTGCCAATCTTGCTCACCAGGCCACTTTGAGTGTTTCTAGTCGAAGATTTCAAACAGAAACAATTTCATTTCTTTTCACCCCTTGCTAGACCAAGTAAAAGTAAACCCAATCCCACCTTGCAAACTCACAGAAACATTTGGAAACTTGATTCAAATGACAATTCAAAATTGAATCTATATCATATGTGAAGATCACCATTTCTCAAAACCCAACCAAACAAGTGCACCTTGACCATTCCAAGCAACCAGAGACTACTTAGTATGTGAATAGTACACCCACCAAGTTTCATCCAAAAATTCAAATTCAAATATCTTGCGGCCATTCCATCAAACACCTTGTAAACACAAATCAAATAAAACATCAAACACTAAAGTGAGCAGTGGTGTGCCTAACTTGTCTCCTCTCTAGCTCACAACACACTCTCAGTAGATGATCTAACTCATTTAACAAGCTCTAGCTCATTGTAAACTGGATAAGATAATCAATGGTGACCATTGCCGAGCCTAACTTGCCACCCCATTGTCGACAGCAAGCTAGGAGCCTCACCAATCCTAGCCACCGTGTCTGGGACGCAAGCCACCATCCACCGCCACCCCCTGTCTAGTGCCCAAGCCTTGACAGCCCCTGGACCACCTAGAACGAGTGCACCCAGCTTCTCCACAAGCATGCCGAGAGTGTGCCAGAGCGCCGCGCTCGACACGCGAGCACAGACCGTGCCCCGCCTTCGCCGCCCTCGTGCTTGATCACCACCGCCCCAGGAACCGCCCGGAGATGCTCGTTCATCGCCGCGCGACCAAGAGAACCCATGCGCCATTAAATTTCCCGTCGGACCCGCCCAAAGCGTCGCAGCGTTCCGACCAATTTGCACCACCCCATGCCTCGCCACCATGCCGTTGATCTTCGCCAGGAGACAGTGCACCGTCCCCTACCCCCAACCATGCTGTTAGCTCGTTGTGCAGACGACCACGAAGAGCTCCACCCGCACCCTTCGGTCCCCTCTTGGCACTATAAATACAGGCCTTCCCCGTTCAATTTGAACACACCATCTCACTCCACACCTCTCACTGATCACACCCACTCATCCCCGGAGCAAGGCGAGCACCAGGTGGCCAGAATTTTGCCGGAGTCTGCCACAGAGGAGGAGAAGAGGAGCCGTCGATTGGAGCCGCCCCAGGAGGAGCCATCGGTACCAGGAGGATCACCGTAGTCGACTTCGTCGTTTGCCCCCATCACCGACCATCGCCAGAGCCACGGTGATCCCCCACAGACCCCCAATGGCCGCGTTAGGGTTCATTCTCGTCGGTGCTGTCCGCGGAGACGACAAGCCCCAGCCATTAGATTAGATGTTAATCGCACGGTCCAGATTGCCCCGTACTCCTTCGCACCCCCTGTCTTGCTGACTGGTGGGGACAACCACTTAAACCCACCCGCGCGCGTGCTGTGCGCAGTGGGCCGACCCAGTTACACTCCCGCGCGACCCAGTAATTCAAACTTAAGTTTTTCCAATTTAGTTCAAAACCTAGTACTGCCTATTGATTCAAAATTCAATCTAGAGAGTTTCACTGAACCAAATTGCATGAAACTAATTTTTCTAGAAAGGTACTGAAATTATTAATCCAATCCCGTTGGTTTCAAATCATTTGGAGTTATAGATCACCTATAGTAAAAATAACAAGGCAGAGGCTTTTCTGCATTCAAACATTTTTTCAAAATTCAACGATAAAAGCTTTTGAGTTGATTCCAACTCTCAAAAATCACATTTAACAAGACCTTTCTGAATATATAAAAATATCTAGGTTTACTTGCAGAAATAATGGACAAGTAATAAAATAATGCCCTATAGGCATTTCTAGTCACTTTAATTAATTAAAATAAAAAGGTTAAACCTTATTAAATTGTGACACCACTTTAAATCACATTCCCAAGTACTGAAATATGTGGTGATGACATGTGTCAACATGATCCCATGTTTTAGTTGGAGAATATTAAATCTTAAGTAGTTTTTCAATGAGTAGAAATTACTTTTCTAAAATAAAAGAAATAAAACTATTGCCTTAATCTTTGTGATGTTTGTGATGTTGCTAGATCATCTAGTGAAAACCTTGGTGTAATAAATAGAATTAGTTAAGTATTTTTTGGTGATTGTGTACCCCATGTTTATTTATAGATGCTAGTATCGACCAAGGTTACGAAGAGGAAGGAGGATACTACGAGGAAGAAGCAGAGGAGAACTTCAACCACTGCACTGCACAAGGCAAGCTATCTAAGCAAGATACCCCTTGCATGTTACCAATCCAAGCTAACCCTTGCAACTATGAAAACTATATAATCTATGCAATGCATTAGGCATGCCTTGATTATACTACTTGATGATCCCAAATCCCAGTTTTACTTGCAAGCTTAGTATTTTATTTCTTTATCAAAGCTTTCCATTAGTGTTTACTTAGTGAATTGTAGTTTTTAGAAAGATTATTAAAGGTAGAATAAAGAGCATAAAACTTGGCCTAAGTTAGATAAATCTTGATGTCATCCTGAGGCATGAGATTGAACTTAGATAAGTCACACTTGATTATCACCCCTCGTTAGTGTTTAACCCCCCACTTGTAGTTGCTAGTGCTAAGCATAAAACTTGATCACTTTAGATGGGAATACTTGGTGAAAATGATTAGGAAAACCTTAGAATGATGAGTCATTCTAATGAAATATTTTGACATGTGTTCTTGAACACCAGATGATTTTGATGATGAAAATGTTGAGGCATGAGCCTTAGCCCTTTATAAAACTGATGTTTGTCTAGATGTGATACCATTCCAATTTTACCGTACAACCATAATACCCGAAATTGGGTAGGGATTGACCGGAAGTTTATATACCTTAGTATGGGTTCCCTTGCGGCCGAGGTTTGAGCTGAGGCTACCATGTGAATATTGACCACCTATGAAGTTCCCAAGATGACAGATGGTCATGGTTGGGAGGCCAAACTCATAGGAGAGGTGCCTATACTAGGGCGTGTAATTGAAAGGTTAGGATTGATTATCCGCATATACTGAGTATGGTGAATTTAGGATTGTTCCTGATGGATGTATTGAATATTGTGGTGAAAGTGTACCACCTATGTAGAGTGTCAAACTATTCGAATAGCCACGTCCGCGGTTATGGACAGTTGGAGTGGCCATACTATTCCGTCGTGAGATGTTTTCAAAATGACTTGTGAAATGAATCAGGACTTTTATTTGACCACAACAGGGTTTTGATATGAAAACTCAAGTTCCCACTTAGGTGTTATAAAACATTGAATTAGATTTCTTTGCTTCTGAAATCAGTTAAGGTAAATCTGGCTTTTTACAAAACAACCTAGAACTTAGTATTCCTACTCAAAACCACTTCACTTGTTAGTCTTAGTTTGCGAGTACTTAAAGATTACTCATGGCTTTGTCCCTGGCTATTCCCATGTCCAGACTATGAGGAGGACTATCAGGAGGATGGATCGCAAGAAGGTTACGACAACTAGGATCATCTCCCATCGTCAACATTGCCTATGACCTTGAAGATGGAGTCTCGCCCATGCTACCGTTATCATTACGTTATTCCGCTGCTATGATTGTATGAAGACTGGATCATGTGATCCTTTATTTGTTGTAAGACCTTATGTATGGTTTGTAATGGATGATGTACTGTGATATCCAATCTGTTATGTGATACGCCCAATTTGCATCACCATTCTATATCATAATTTACCTCTATTCATTGATGTTTATCTTATTATGAGGTATTACTTATGGATTTTTCATATGTTTATGCAAGTTGGATGATTCTTGGAGGATAGACTGCCGGAGTCTGGATTCTGATGGAAAAGAAGGCGTTTCGGTGCAATTTCGCAAAGATCAGAAAAATACCAGAAAAATATGGAAACATATTATTTCTCCAGAAGAATGAGGGAGCCAGAAGGAGGGACGAAGAAGGGCCTCGGGGGGCCACACCCTCCCTAGGCGCGGGCCCACCTGACCCCGCGCCTAGGGCAGGTGTGGCCCACCTGCCCGGCCTCCGACTCCGCCCCTTTGCCTATATCTTCCCTACAGAACCCTAAGCCTCGAGGGGCGACCGCAGATAGATTTCCGCCGCCTCTGTGGGGCGGAAAACACCGACAGAGAAAGATCTCTCCGGCAGACAGATTTCTGCCGGGGGAATTCCTTCCCGGAGAGGGGAGACCATCGCCATCAACACCATCATCAATATAGGCTTCATCGGGATCATCATCATCATCCACACCATCATCTCCACCAGCACCATCATCACCACTCCGTCCCACTGTAACAATTGTGTTGGATATTGCTTTAGTTCTTAGGGGAAACTTTCCCGGTGTTAATTACTATTGTAGTTGATGCTTGTGAGTGGAACCATTGGATTATTGTTTATGTTCAGATTGTTATCCATTATCATATCATCTTTGATCTTGATCCATATGATGTCTTGTGAGTAGTTCGTCTAGTTCTTGAGGACATGGGAGAAGTCATGTTGTTATTAGTGGATCTGTGTGGAGTTATTATTCAATGGTTTAGTATTTAAGTTGTCGTGCTATTCTTCTAGTGGTGTCATGTGAACGTCGACTACATGACACTTCACCATTTATGGGCCTAGGGGAATGAATTGTGTATTTGGCTACTAATTATGGGGTTGTCAGAGTGACAGAAACCCGAACCCCCGTTAGGACACCTTTGCACAAGGGAGCGTAGGATCTCAGAGTTTAAGGCTGTGGTTAGATTTACATCTTAATTACTTTCCTATAGTTACGGATGTTTGTAGGGGGTTTAATCACAATTATGCATTAGTCCAAGTACGGTCGGTACATTAGCACAGGTTCACCCACACAATACTTACAACACCAGAGAATAGTACTCAGCTATTTGAAGCGAAAGCACTTGACAGAATTATCATGTGTCCTCGAGAACATTTGGTCCTTATAAGTATTTCCACCGGCTTGTCCTTTGCTAAGAAAGGATTGGACCACTTGCTCCGTTTGTTCGTTACCTTTGTTACTTTCTCCTTGTTTTTTTATCTTGTTAGAAAACCACTAAAAATCCGTTTGCTAAGTATTCATAGGGATTTCCTGCTACATACCACTGTTCAGCACCTTATGCTCCTCGTTGGGATCGACACTCCTATTTATAGAAAATACTATGATACACCCCCCTATACTTGTGGGTCATCAAGACTATTTTCTGGCGTCGTTGTCGGGGAGTGAAGCACTATTGAAGAGTGGAACTGGTAAGGAAAACTTTTACTGTGAGTATTGCTTTTGTTACTTCTTGTTACTTTGTTTCCAATATGGATAACCCACTTGGTTTTCTATTTGAGAAAACTACTACCACTTCTAGGGTAGTAGATGAACCACCACCTGCTGAGATAGATCCTTTTAAGATACCTACAAGTATTGTTAATCGTGTTATGGATAATTATTATTTTGGGGATGGAACTGTCCATCCCGGTGATCAATTGCTTTTTATCCATGAATTATGCGGGTTGTTTAAGTGTGCAGGTATCACAACTGAATAGGTGAAGAAGAAGTTACTCTCCATATACTTGAAAGGGAGAGCTGAAGAATGGTATAAGCTGCTAAAGAATGGACAATTGAAAGTCTACAGGTATCACAATTCAAAGGGAGGTTTTCGTGGATTTCTTCTGGATCTTAGGGTTTCTGCATCGGGGGCTTCTTATAGGCGAAGGGGGAGGCCGAGGCGGTGTCCAAGGGCCCCACACCCCACCCAGGCGTGGGGTAGGGCCCACCCATGCCTAGGGTGGGTATGGCCCCCCTGGCCGGCCTCTCCGACTCCCCTCTGGACTTCTTGTTCCCCACGGAAAGTAATTGACTTCGACGTTTGTCCCGTCCAATTCCGAGAATATTTCTTTACTAACTTTTCTGAAACCAAAAACAGCAGAAAACAGTCATCTAGCATTGTTGCAACTTGTTAGTAGGTTAGTACCAAAAAACATGTAAAAAGCACCTCAAAGTGTAGACAAGCAAAGCAAAGTAGATACTAAACAAGCATGGAGCATAAAAATTATAGATACGTTTCCAACGTATCAACATCCCCAAGCTTAACTCCTTCTCGTCCTCGAGTAGGTAAGTGATAAAAGAATAATTTTTGAGGTGACATGCACCCTCACAATAAAGATCCAACCATTTGCAAGCATTGAAAGATGGTATCAAAGAACTCTAAACATGTGCATGAAAGATGGAGTTCTAACAATAGGACATAGTAACTATGCATGCAACATGACAAGCTATAAACAAAGATCATGAATAACATGCATTGAAAAACGTTTTTTGTTTCACATACAGAAAACATAGCATAGTGGTAATCAGCTTGTCCCTCGTAGAGTAGCAATATAGATGCATGGGACACCTTCAAAGTCCACAAGGGTGACTAGAAACAAATATCACAAGAACAAGTAATATCACAATATGCATCAATTAATAAGCTTTGGAACACTACACACAGAATGACAACTATGCTCTCTTAATGGTGCCTAAAGGTAGAAGGTGGAGACTCAATAATGGTGGAAGAAAGGTCTTTTTGTACAGGAAGCAGGGACTGCAAGTTTCGAAAAGAGCTTCCAAAAATTATGGTACTTGTTAGCTTTCAGCCCTCATTTCCCCTATCATAAGCATCTTGAAGTGGTTAAGGTTAAAGTGGCAAAGATGGAGTATATGCTTGACGAAGTATAAGTTGGCAATCTCAAGTTCCTTGAATACGAGGGCCACACCTCATGCATACTAAACGTTGGGTCCAGGTAAGTTCTTATCATTGTAAGTATTTGCATATCATTGAGAACCGCCAATGGGGTACCCCTTGCACATGGTACAGGAGCTTTCCCATAACCAAAATGACAAGTCAAGCAAACAATGAGCATCTCAGCAATCTTTTTGTTTACCATATGCATAGCTTTTTATTGAGGATGCTTCATAGATAGCTCATTATTGTGATGCTGCAAGTTTCCACCATGATTAGGCATGGCCTAGGCTAGCAGCCCAGACGTTTCTCTAACACAGGATACAAACTCCATGGACTTACAAGTTCCCTCTTTTTTTCACACCGGTGACATCCATAAACAAAAGAGCATGATATCAGCTGAGTACAAAGTATCGGTGCAATGTTGAAAATGTTCCCCGTGGCAGCACGGTTCTACTAATTCCAACGTATAAGTGCAAGCATATACAACATAGATGACACAATGGTTCAAGTTTATTAGGGGCAAAGAATATAAAGTGTGTCATCAAGTTTGTGAGGGATTTAATCACTAAGTTTTCACATAACAAAATAGTTTTTAATTGGAAGATAGCTAAAAACAAGAATATACTTTGGAATGGTGTAACACACCATGCATAGGAGTTTATAGTGGACACTTTGGAATAACTTGGTTTCTTGGAAGTTGGAAGCATGAGTAGAGCTTACTCACACAAGTGGAGGCTAGCAAAGGACTGAGAGCAACCAACTAAGAGAGCAATAATGGCCATAATCATGCAGAGCAACAAGTGTCGTGGTATTGCCGACGAGTACGCCATGGAGGGGTCCTCACAGTGCGTGTTTAGAGACGTGGGGTAAGGCGGACGGTTGACGGGTACGAGGTAACACATCTTACCCAGGTTTAGATCCCACGACGGTGGCGAAATCATACTCCTGCTATAAATCACTATAAGGGCAATACGTCGAGTTACAGAGATAGGTTCGCTATGAGAGGTTGTGTGTATTGATCTATGATCGTATGAGATTGTCTGCCCTAAAGGCTCCCATAGGCCCCACTTGTATAGTCGCCAGGTCCTAGGGTTACAAGGAAAAGTCCCAGCCGGACAGGTTACAAAGTCCGACACCGCCTATCACTAGTCTTGTGTATCTTGCACCCCAAGGCTCCGGGTACGCAGGTGACTCCATCGTAGCCTTCCTTCATCTGGCATGGGCCTCCCTTCTGGATCCACCTAACTGGGCCGCCCAGCAGGCCGTAGGCCATGCTACCGACTATGGGCTACCCGGGTTAGTCGGATAAGAGACATGCTATTAGGATACCCATATAGCATATCCCCAACAGTAGCCCCCGGAGAACTCCGAGATATTGCGCCGTCTTGCCTCTTCATGTGGAATGCTCCGTCTAGATGGATGTCGGCAAATTGTCAAGCAATATCTTGTAGTCCTCCCAAAGAACCCTGCAAGGTTTTATCCGTATTTGATTTGTAAACCAGAGAAATGCTGAATCTTCCATCGTACTCTTCCGTAGTCGGATTAAATCCGTCTATGCCGGAATCTTCGATGCGACGTCTCATCTACCCATGTCAGTTATGACGACGTAGGCTTAAGTCAGCGACGCCTCGTAACTCACACATGCAGAGAACGCAATCATATCCGATTTTCCCGCGCGAGCGATACGAACCGTTGGCGGCGGCGGTTGGAGACGTGGCGAAATTACCGCGCATGTTCACGAACACGTCGTCTACGCGGCAACCGTCTGATTAGCTGCACGAATCTTGACGCAGAGCATGATAAATATTAACCGTGGGACACTTGCCACTTTTTACCTCATTCTCTCGCGTCATCGTCTTCTTCCTCTAGCCGCATGCCTCCTCGAGCTCTCCGCGAGAAACCTCAAAAACCCTAGCCTCCCTCTGCATCAGTAGCCTCCTTCCACCACTCCATGGCCAGCAGCAGTTCTTCCCCATCGATGGCGGCGTCGGGCGAAGCCGGCGAGCTCCGTCGTCGTGCCCCCAGAGGGCGTGGTCATCCCCGCATCGACGATGATCGAGACCACCGACGGCGACCACAATCTGGCGGCACTGGAATCACTGGAAGAAGAGCCAGACTCGCACGAGGGCGACTGGCACGGCTCAGACATCACTAACCGCGACATCCAAGAGATGGTCGCCGAAGGCTACCTCCCCGCGACGGAGGGGCTCGCCTGTTGGGAGGCGCCGGCCGACGAGGTGACACCTTCTCCCCAAGTCGGAGAAAAGGTGTATCTCAAGGCTCAGCTGGTATGCGGAGTTTCCTCGCCCATCTCCCACTTCTTCTTGTCCGTCTTGAACCATTACAAGGTCCAACCCCACAACCTCTCCCCCAATAGCATCTTAGTGCTTAGCAACTTCGCGGCACTTTGTGAGGGTTACCTAGCGATAAGGCCTAGGTTAGACTTGTTCGTGTACTTCTTCACTGTCAAACGTGAAGCCGGACATAGTAGGGAGGAGCTTAGGAACTGTGGCACCATAAGCTTCAAGATTCGTCCTGGCCGGCGGTTCCCCGACATCGTCGGCCATGAGTCCTGCAAGAACTGGCAGCGGACGTACTTCTACGGCCCCGACATTCCTTTGGCGGGCCGAGAAGTGACGTACCCGGACTTCGTGCATGGAGTCGCCGCTGAAGTTTCCACATGGAGATCCCATGCCTCCCTTCCCTCTGACCTCGACGCTTCTCGCGCAATAAGGCGGATCGAATGGTTCGTAGAGACGGGTTTGACCGGCTTGGACCTAGCCATGTGCTGGTTCATCAGGCGAATCCAACCCATGCAGCACCGCGCGAAGTTCATGCACGAGTACACCAGTGATCGAAGGGATACCCTCCGGATCTCCGTGGATAACTTCTTGAGCGATTGTCTAGCTCCACCTTAAGGACATCGTCAAGGTGAAGGATAAGAAGCGTGGCTTCACCATCACCTACGACATGTTCGTAGACGGCAAGTGCCCAAAGGTAGGTATTTATTTTCCGTGTATGACATTGCTCCAGTTTTTCCGTCTTGCCAATACCATCTTATCTAACACGGTGATTTCTCACTTAACAGCTTAGCGATCTAGATGAGGGCAACCTGGCTGCCCAAATCTACAATCCAAAGATGAAGGAAGTCACGGTCGTGTCCGACGACGATGTCCCGTTGGCGCGAAAGCGGAAGAGCTCCACCTCTGACGCTGCCGACGGAGGCAAGAAGAAGAAGACGGAGGGTGGAGCCTCCAAGAAGACTACCGCCGCCCTAGAGGTGGAAAAGAGAAAACCCACCGGGATTTTTGCCAAAGCGCCCCCCTAGTGTAAGCCTCTCATTCTCCGACATTGTCTATTTATCTGTATTGTTCATGTACTTATGCACTTTGCACGTTTCAGGAAGAAAGCCACGACTAGCCTCAAGAAGTCCTCCAAAACTTTGGGGGCTTCTAGAAATATCAAGGACATGCTGCATCGCGACTCCTCCCCAGCCATCGCCCCTGCTACTCCTACCGTCAAGCCTTCCTCTGCTCCAACAAGCTCTCAAGTCCAGGAGGCACCAGGCCCTTCCGCCATGGAAGTGGATTCTGGCGCCTCTACCGAACTCGCTATTGTCGGTGAGCAGGCGACGCAGGAGAGCGCTGCTCTACAATTGGCTGAAGCTCCGGCTAAGGATGCCATCGGTAGCGGCAAGGCGGTGGTGGGAGCTAGTACCTCTGCCGAAGGCGGTGCCTCTACTCCCCAGAAACCTTTTGAGTTTCTGAAGATATTTTACCCGGCGCTCACGCCGAGTAACACAACTCTGGTTCCTGGAGGAGTACTGTCATCTCCGACGTGCAGTCTTGAGGAGCTACTCCGACAAGCAGATATCTTGCGAGGAAATAACATTTCCTTAGGCAATCTGCTAGCCGAGAGTGCTACAAACCTCAAGATTATTGCATTTGTAAGTTTTTACTTTGCCTTTTGCATTTCTTATGAGTATCCCACTGTAGCCCCCGAGGATGTAGACGGAAAACCATAGGTTTTGTATCTATATGCTCTAAGAGTGACTAAGTTAGAAAAAACTCTCACTGTAGCCCCCAAGCATTTAGATGGAACATACTATTCCGACTAGATGCTTTAAGAGTAGCATACACAGTGTTCATAATTTTTAATGCTGTAGCCCCCAAGCCTCTAGTTGTAACTGAATTAGTTCCGACTAGATGCTTAAAGAAAAGCTAAGCAGATTCCGAGTTAAAAACTTTATACTGTAGCCCCCAAGCTTCTAATTGAGAACTGAATTAGCTCCGACTAGATGCTTTAAAGAAAAGCTAAGCATATTGCTAAGTTAAAAACTCTCGTTGTAGCCCCCGAGCGTCTAGGTGGAAAATCTCCGACTAGATGCTCTAAGTAGACCAAACAACGGTTTAACTGTATACTTGTTTTCACAGAACGAGAATGCTCGGAGGGGCATGGCCAACGACAAGTACCAGAAGATACGCGCAGATCTTGAAGCCGAAAAGGGTAAAACTGCAATCTTGAAGGAACAGATCATCAAAAACAAGAGTCTGTTTTCTTTTTGCGCATTTACGTCTTATTTTTGTGCCCATAATCTCCGAGTACTCATTGTGTACTTTGTTTTCTCTGACTTGCAGAACATGTCGCCAAGGCCAAGGATATTGTCGAGCTGTCCAAGCACATCCAGCAGCTGGACAGCGAGAACAAAATCCTTAAGAAGGAGAGGGAAGAGATGCTGAAGATGCACGAGGATTCCATGAAGGCCCTGCAGGATTCCGCCTCCACTGAAATCAATCGCTTGAAGGAGGAGCTTGCGATCCTAAAGGATCAGAAGCAAGCTGCTGATGAGCAAAACCAACACCATGGCGAGGCGTTTAAGCTCCTCCAACAGGAGAAGGAATCTCTGGCGGACACCCTCTAGCAAGCCAAGGCCAGCATCTTCAGTAAGTTTCCTCCGCCTTATATTTCTATAGTCTGGATACTTAGAGTTTATTGAACTCATGCGCTCCTTGTCGGAATTTGCAGCTCCTATGGGTTTAACCCGCTCGCCTCCTTCGGACAAGGAATGCATGGTTCTTGCCGGAAACTTCATCAACACCGCCATCGCCCAAGCCAAAGAGATTGCCAAGCCCCTCCATATATACATCAAGGAATCAGACTCCGTGACGAAGTACTCGGAGATTCTACGCCGAGCCCCCGAGCGTGTCACGAGCTGGAAAGATTCATGTGCACAGGCTGGCGCAAGGATGGCGCTGTCAATGGTGAAGGCACACTACGAAGATGTCGACATCGATACGGTGACCTCTGGTATCCCCGACGTGGATGATGACGGCAAGGAGATTGATCACGAAGCCATCCTGCATCACTCGCTGGTTATGACACCAGGGTTGCCGAGTTAGTGGACGTTGACGTCTTCGTGCCCAGGAACACCATCGATAGCGTCAACCAAGATTCCTCCGAGTCTCGTCACAGCGCCGACGTTAAGGGTGATTCTCCTGCTGGTGATGATGTGGCCTCCAAGTCTCCTGCGCCCAAAGAATGAAAAACACTTTGTAATTTTGGTTTCACCTTTAGTGTGTGCAGGGGAAAAACTTGGTGATGTAATCTTAAGGCGGAAAACAATGATTGTTATGTCCTGCTACTTAAGAACTAATTCCCAGTATGTATGTATTTTTTAAGAAAGTGCTGGCTTATCCATTACTCTGGTTCTTATGCTTGACTTTTCGTGAGTCGGAAGACTCGTGGTCGGAACCATGCGCTTAGGTGATGATGCCCAATGGCACCGTCAATAACCTGAGCACAAAATCACCGACAATAAGTGTCAAAAGTCACTACTCCAGAATCCACATAAAAACGACAAAGAACATGTAGACCAGAAAACTTAAGCTAACGCCCGTAGGCGGAATTTTCACAAGTGCAATCGCAAGACTTGTGCATAAAGGTTTTACATGATCCAAAAATGAACAATAAAGGAGGTAAAAGACTTAGCAATATGAGTGAACCAAAGAGCTTTATTTCATTGATCATATAGGAGGTACACAATTAGATAAAAATGCTAAGTGTAGAAAGGACGTAAATGTGCTATGTTCCATGGCCGATCAAGCTCCGGGTAGTGATCAACCGGGTCACGTCGCTTACGCTTATGATCCTTGCTGGGTCTATCCTTCAGTTCACGATTGTCAACGAGGTAGTAAGACACATTGAGCAGCGCCTTGCTTATGATGAACGGTCCTTCCCATGGCGGGGATAATTTGTGCGACTTCTTCTGCTTAAGTCGGAGCACCAAATCCCCCTCTTTAAACGAGCGATGCCGAACGCGGCGACTATGGTAGTTGCGTAGCTTCTGCTGGTAGATGGTGGATCTTTGGCATGCCAAAACACGCTCCTCCTCGAGAAGGTCCACATCTAGGCGTCTGGATTCTTCAGCGTCATCTTCGTCGTAGGCGGCAACTCTTGGTGCATCGTGGAGGATGTCGGACGGTAAGATGGCTTCTGCTTTGTATACCATGAAGTAAGGGATGTAGCTGGTGGATCTGTTGGGTGTAGTTCGTAAACTCCACAGCACAGATGGAAATTCTTCCGCCCAGGTTCCAGCTGCTCTATGTAGCGGTGCCTCAAGACGTGGCTTGATTCCCTGCAGAATTAATACATTGGCTCGCTCAACCTGACCATTGGATTGTGGGTGTGCCACAGATGCAAGGTCAAGTCGGATGCCTTTGTCCCAGCAATAGGCCTCCACTTCTCCGAGTGACAAGTTTCTTCCGTTGTCGGTGATGATGCTATGTGGGAGACCAAATCTCACCACTAGATCCCGGACAAACCTGAGGGCAGTTGCACCATCAAACTTTCTAATGGGTTTAGCTTCTATCCATTTGGTGAATTTGTCAACTGCTACAAGTAGATGCGTAAATCCAAACGGTGCCGTCTGTAATGGCCCCACCATGTCTAGCCCCCAGACTGCAAACGACCAAGTTATTGGTATCGTTCGCAATTCTTCAACAGGAACATGTGGTTGTCGGGCATAATACTGGCATCCCGTGCATGTCTCAACCAGCTTGTCGGCGTCCGCCTTCGCGGTCAACCAGTAGAATCCTTGCCGGAAGGCTTTCGCGACCAATGATCGGGGAGCGACGTGATGCCCGCAATCTCCGAGATGGATCTCGCGCAGGATTTCCATACCTTCTAGCTAGGAAACACACTTTAAGTATACACCAGTAGTGCTTCTTTTATAGAGTTGCCCATTGATTATGGTATAACCCTTTGCTCGTCGTACTATTTGCCGTCTTTCGACTTCGTCGTCGGGCAAACTTTCGTGTTTGAGGTACTCCACGAACGGTTTTGTCCAAGCCGTAGGGATCTTTGTCACCATGTTGACGAAAGAGTCAGCTCTATCTGGGTTGTCGATGTCGGCGCCCTTCACAGATGGTGTGCGTAGATGCTCTAGGAAAACTCCTGGAGGAATTCGCTTGCGCCCTGATCCGAGCTTAGATAGCAGATCAGCCGCCTCGTTTTGCTCCCTAGGCACTATGGCATCCCGCAAAACCACTACTAGAAAATCGCGTTGTTTTTGTGCATTGCATCATCATGACCGCATGCTCATGTCATCATGCCACATTGCATTTGAGCATCGTCATCATCTTGCATTTGCTTGCATAAAATTATTTTCGGAAAAACCTAGTTTTGTTTTCTAAACGCCCCATCTTTATTCAAAACCAAAACCGGGTCTCCGGAATATTTTGTTTGACTAACTATGTTTTGCAAACGGTCCGTTTAACACAAATAAAATATTAAATTATTTTAGTGGGGGTAGTCGAACGGGTCGATTCGACCCGGACGACCACCCCCAGTACAAATCGGTCCACCTAAACCAGCCCCTCTAAATCCTAAGTTCACCCAACCTAATCTACCCACCCTTGCCTCCACCTCACCCTGGCCAATCACCATATGCCACCTCACCTTTTTTTTCTACCCCACCCAATAGCCTTGCGCCACCTGGACCCATTCCCTCTCCCACACCCACGCCACCCTCAGACAAACTCCACCCTGGCCATCCCGTGGGTCCCACCCCACCGATCCCCACGCCACCTGACCCCCCACCGACGCGCCCCGTCCGCCCTGTCCCCACCCCCGGGCCCCACCCTCCTCTCTCGTCCCTCAGCGCGCCCCTCTCCCTCACCCGCGTTCCCCCGTCCGCTCCCGACGCCGCGCCCCCTCCTCCATCTGCTCTCGCCGGCGAGCTCTCGCCCTCCGCTCCTCCTCCGTGACCTCCGCCCTCTCCCCTTTCTCTGCTCGCCGCCCGGCCCCGCCGGCGCCGCCCCTCCCTCCAACCTCCGCTCCACCGCCGGCCTTCCCCAACCTCCGCTCGCCCCTCCTCTCGCCCCGCCTCTGCGGCCCCCTCGCCACCTCCCCGTCGGCCCCGCGTCCCCCTCCCGCGGCGCGCCTCCTCCTCCTCCGCTCCGGCGCCGCCGCCCGTCCTCCTCCCCGAGCCCCGCCTCCGACCGCCTCCCGTCGCCCCCTCAAGCTCCCCGGCCCCGTCGCGTCCTGCCTCGCTCCCCGCCGCCCGAGCCGCGCCGCTGCGCCCGGCCGTCCGCCTCCAGCAGCAGCCGCCGGCCGCCCTCCCCCTCAACCGTCCGTCCCCGCCTCGAGCTCCCTCCGGCCGCGCGCCTCCCGCCCCGCTCTCCTCCCTTCCGCCGCGTCCTGCCTCGCTCGCCGCCTTCCCCACCGCCGCACCCCCAGTCGAAGCCGCCTCGCCCCCTCTCGGCCTCCAGCACCTTCCCCCAAGCAGGCCCCGGCGCGGCGCCACCCTCGGCCGCGACCCCGAGCACCTCTGTCGCCACCGTGGCTCCTCTCAGGCGCCACCGACCCCGAGCCTGCCCCGGCGCCTCTGCCTCGCCGTCGTTGGCCGTGAGCAGGCCCGACCCCGTCACCCTCCTCGAGCCGAGCCCCATGTCCTCCTGCCGCGACCCCGAGCTCGTCCTGCGCCGCCGCCGTGCGTGGCCGCGAGACCCCCTCCGCCGCGCGTTCAAGTCCGCCCCTCAACAAGAACGGCCACGTGTACAAGTGACCGCCAAGATCGACACCGAACCCAAGTGGCGCCCTAATCCAAGATCTTCGTCATGGACCCTGATGGTCGAGATTGGACTGAACCCTCGGACGGCAAGATCTCCCTCTCGGACCCGAAGGCGTCAAGACCCCGGTGTCGATCCCCAAGTTCGCCACCGACAATGGTCGGAACCCAAGCGCTCCGTCCCGGAATCTGGAGACCGAACCCGATAACCGCCAAGATCGTCGACACGGTTACGACATGAACTTCCGCTCGGCAACGCCAAGTGCTCCTTCCCGGACCCGAAGACCATCGGTCAAGTTCACCACCGACAAAAGACGGACTACAAGTTCTACTTCACGGATACCAAGCGACAAGATCTACTACCCCGATCCGAAGATCCTAACCCCGGAGTCCGAGAACGATCTCGTCGAGACCGATCCCGTCGAACCCCGAACCCCAGATCCGGACCCCGAGACCGACCCCGAACCCCGGAACCCCAAGTTCGTCGAGACCCCCTAATGTGTGCCCCTTTTACCGAGCCCCTATTTTATAAATGTCACCTATAAAACTTGTTGCATATTAAATTTGTCATACTCGCATGCATATTTGTGTGGTTTGGGGGCCTTATGCCGATTCACCTAATAATTAAATATGGGGCCCATATGCGGACAAATCTAGACTCATATTGGTCCCATTTAAATTTGTGTAGCGAACCGGTGCTATTATTTTGCCTTGTTAAGACAACATTTAATATGCGGGGTATCTAAACAACATGAACCGTTTAATTAATTGTCGGGACCCCCGGTTCCGCTTAATATGACCTAATCGCATCACACTCTTTCCATGCCATACATCATACATGCATCATGCCCGATCTTCTGCCGTAGTATTAAATATTGCATCCGGTGTTTATTCTAGTGTTTTGCTTCTTCGCGGATAAGGCCGTTAAGTTGATGTGAGCTTCGCCCCGATCTTTGGTTGAACCTTCGACAATGTTTTCAGGCGAGCATCTCCCCCTTTCTACCTATCTTACTTTATAGTATTTATTCCCTCCTGTTGATCTATTGCTATCTGTGTCGCGTTGCTCTAGTTTTCGTACCCGAGATATCCCTTGCAGCCTTATATTGCCTTGGACACATCCTATTACCTGTTGTTTGGTAGATAGTTGGACTTGCGCGTTGTAGTCGCTTGCTCAATTGCTGCTGCGTGTCGTCAAGTGCCACATTTGTTGGAGTAATGCAGCATGTTGATGTTGGAGATGATCATGGCTTTACTTATCGCTCACTTTAATTCCTGTTTAAACAACTAAAATTGAAGTAAGCAGAGGCATCGGTGGGTGATAGAAAATATTTGGTTTCCGAACGCCCACTTGTGTCCCGTAGGACCCCGAGTGCTTGATACCCGTTCCTTGATTTATCGCGCTATCCACATTCGGGAGGTATATGGGACCCCCCTGAGCCAGAGCTTGATTCAGTCTTATTTCTGGGGGCCACAAACTAGTTTGAGGTTTTATTTACTATCCTGTACTTATGCCATGCTTTACTGCTTTATTTAAATTGTGCGACAGATAGCACCTGTACTGTTTAGGATCGGGACACGATTCCGCGGTGTCGACAAGCCCAGTTTTGGGTTCCCAGTCATTCACAGCCGTATACCCAAACCTTGAGTCCATTTCGGAGTCAGCTAACTTCGTGGCGGGTAGCTTAATGGGGTGGCCCCCTGAAATATTTCTGAATCCTGTGATTGCTTTGTCGTGAAGGCCTCGTTGGGTTTTGATTTGGTTTTTCCGAGGTTGATCGAGTGTGTGTTGCTATTGGTGCACCCCGGCCGGGTAAAACTTTCTGAAAGCCGTGTCCGCGGTTATGGACGACTTGGAGCACAGTATCTCGATCATAGACAAGCATAACTAAAGTAGTGCTATAAATTTGACTTTATAATGACTAGTAATCAGCTTCACCATAATGGAATGGCTAACTAAAACTGCCCACAATTGCTTGTTTGGTTTGTCGCTTGCGACAACTGTATCTGACTAGTAAGTATTGCAACTACAACGGAATGGCTAAATAAAAGTATCAACAACTGCTGGGTTTTTGGGATATCTCATGCTATTTGTATCTGATTAGTAAGTGTCGCAACTACAACGGAATGGTTAATTAAAAGTGACCACTGCTTATTTTATCATAATGATTATCTACACCTGACTAGTAATTGCTGCAACGATAACTGAATAAATAAAACTGCCAACTGTGTGAGTTCCTCGGTTGACTTCCTCGATGGTCTCGAGGGGGAAACACCAGGATGGGTTTGTTTGGTGGTAGTATCAGGTTGGATCCAAATAGGTCTTTCTTACCCCTCTCTGATTGCCGCCAGTTATGTCGAGTCTCTATAGGTTGTTTAGTGCATGCTGTCGCTGCCGCTCAGTCCACCATACCTATGTAGGCGAGGACCGCCGAATTCTAGCCTCGCCGTGTACTGGCCTCAGTACTGACGTTCCTCTTTTTCCTTTGCCCTTTGTCGGCACCCCTTTTGTTTAAGCAGGTTTTGAGATCGACGTCGTTAGCAGGGTTACCCTTTCGGCTTGGCCTGGGCAGGGTTATGGACGCCATTGGTTATTCTTCAGGGCTCTTAGCCCCATTTGCATCTTGTCCATAGTCGGACGCTCTATCATTTTCAAGGTGATTTGGATCTTTGTATATTATATCTGTATTCTTGACTCTTTGAGTCGCTGTTGTATATATCTGTTCTGTGGGTCCCATCGAGGACTGTTGTGTAATGTTATTACTTCGTTTTCCACCGCACGAAAGTGCCTGGTGGGCACCTTTGAATCGTTTCTATGCGGGTTTGGCGGGTTTCGCTAAAACTTGCATAGGGTCGATTCCGAGGGTGTTACAGAGTGGTATCAGAGCTCAGCAGTTGCGATACCCCACAAGTCCAGCCTGTAGGATAACCTAGCTAACGGCCGAAGTAGAGTGTCAAAACTATTTTTGAAAAATCGGTTGGATAGTTCTGGATAGGTCTGATTTTACTCCTTACCTCTCTGCTATTCTCCTCTTACCTCTACGTGTTTTGAATCCGCTCTCTTCTCTTTCTTCGAGTCCAGGAATTCTCGAGGTTGGGTTCAGTCGTACCTTCAGGGTTTCGCTTCCTCCTTTGTTAATGGTGTTCTACCGTCCGATGTTCAAGCTGCCTGATGCATCCGTCTACGGTGTTACCATTCTTTATTCCTTGTTTGTGCCTTCCGGTGTTTTCCGATGCGACGATATCATTTACGCCAGATCCGATGCAGAGTCTGCATCACTCATTTGTTTCCGAACCTCGCTTGTCGAGATCTTTAGTCTAATTCCGAGAATGGTTGCACGCCTTTCCACTGATTGTGCGGAGTAATAGTTTGGGTGCGTGATGGATTGGCCCCCATGCCGACTACCCCTTCTATTCGCTTTTGTACATTGAAGTGGATGAGAATGCATCGGTTCCCTCTTTCTATCGAAGCTAGAGGTGGCTTTATTTGTGGATACCTCTACCTTCGCCCTTTTGTTCCCGGAGTGTTCTCTCGACGATCACGGACAACGACTTCTTGTTAGTGGTGTCGCGAGGATCTACACAAAGCGAGAAGAAGCAGATCGCCGGCCTTCCTTCCGGTACCATGAGGCGGATCTCGAGGGCGAGATCCATTGTTAGTGGTGTCGAATTGTGGCATCCCGCAAAACCACTACTAGAAAATCGCGTTGTTTTTGTGCATTGCATCATCATGACCGCATGCTCATGTCATCATGCCACATTGCATTTGAGCATCGTCATCATCTTGCATTTGCTTGCATAAAATTATTTTCGGAAAAACCTAGTTTTGTTTTCTAAACGCCCCATCTTTATTCAAAACCAAAACCGGGTCTCCGGAATATTTTGTTTGACTAACTATGTTTTGCAAACGGTCCGTTTAACACAAATAAAATATTAAATTATTTTAGTGGGGGCAGTCGAACGGGCCGATTCGACCCGGACGACCACCCCCAGTACAAATCGGTCCACCTAAACCAGCCCCTCTAAATCCTAAGTTCACCCAACCTAATCTACCCACCCTTGCCTCCACCTCACCCTGGCCAATCACCATATGCCACCTCACCTTTTTTTTCTACCCCACCCAATAGCCTTGCGCCACCTGGACCCATTCCCTCTCCCACACCCACGCCACCCTCAGACAAACTCCACCCTGGCCATCCCGTGGGTCCCACCCCACCGATCCCCACGCCACCTGACCCCCCACCGATGCGCCCCACCCTCCTCTCTCCTCCCTCAGCGCGCCCCTCTCCCTCACCCGCGTTCCCCCGTCCGCTCCCGACGCCGCGCCCCCTCCTCCATCTGCTCTCGCCGGCGAGCTCTCGCCCTCCGCTCCTCCTACCTGACCTCCGCCCCTCTCCCCTTTCTCTGCTCGCCGCCCGGCCCCGCCGGCGCCGCCCCTCCCTCCAACCTCCGCTCCACCGCCGGCCTTCCCCAACCTCCGCTCGCCCCTCCTCTCGCCCCGCCTCCGCGGCCCCCTCGCCACCTCCCCGTCGGCCCCGCGTCCCCCTCCCGTGGCGCGCCTCCTCCTCCTCCGCTTCGGCGCCGCCGCCCGTCCTCCTCCCTCGAGCCCCGCCTCCGACCGCCTCCCGTCGCCCCCTCAAGCTCCCCGCCCCGTCGCGTCCTGCCTCGCTCCCCGCCGCCCGAGCCGCGCCGCTGCGCCCGGCCGTCCGCCTCCAGCAGCAGCCGTCGGCCGCTCTCCCCCTCAACCGCCCGTCCCCGCCTCGAGCTCCCTCCGGCCGCGCGCCTCCTGCCCCGCTCTCCTCCCTTCCACCGCGTCCTACCTCGCTCGCCGCCTTCCCCACCGCCGCACCCCCAGTCGAAGCCGCCTCTCCCCCCCCTCGGCCTCCAGCACCTTTCCCCAAGCAGGCCCCGGCGCGGCGCCACCCTCGGCCGCGACCCCGAGCACCTCTGTCGCCACCGTGGCTCCTCTCAGGCGCCACCGACCCCGAGCCTGCCCCGGCACCTCTGCCTCGCCGTCGTTGGCCGTGAGCAGGCCCGACCCCGTCACCCTCCTCGAGCCGAGCCCCATGTCCTCCTGCCGCGGCCCCGAGCTCGTCCTGCGTCGCCGCCGTGCGTGGCCGCGAGACCCCCTCCGCCGCGCGTTCAAGACCGCCCCTCAACAAGAACGGCCACGTGTACAAGTGACCGCCAAGATCGACACCGAACCCAAGTGGTGCCCTAATCCAAGATCTTCGTCATGGACCCTGATGGTCGAGATTGGACCGAACCCTCGGACGCCAAGATCTCCCTCTCGGACCCGAAGGCGTCAAGACCCCGGTGTCGAGCCCCAAGTTCGCCACCAACAATGGTCGGAACCCAAGCGCTCCGTCCCGGAATCTGGAGACCGAACCCGATAACCGCCAAGATCGTCGACACGGTTACGACATGAACTTCCGCTCGGCAACGCCAAGTGCTCCTTCCCGGACCCGAAGACCATCGGTCAAGTTCACCACCGACAAAAGACGGACTACAAGTTCTACTTCACGGATACCAAGCGACAAGATCTACTACCCCGATCCGAAGATCCTAACCCCGGAGTCCGAGAACGATCTCGTCGAGACCGATCCCGTCGAACCCCGAACCCCAGATCTGGACCCCGAGACCGACCCCGAACCCCGGAACCCCAAGTTCGTCGAGACCCCCTAATGTGTGCCCCTTTTCCCGAGCCCCTATTTTATAAATGTCACCTATAAAACTTGTTGCATATTAAATTTGTCATACTCGCATGCATATTTGTGCGGTTTGGGGGCCTTATGCCGATTCACCTAATAATTAAATATGGGGCCCATATGCGGACAAATCTAGACTCATATTGGTCCCATTTAAATTTGTGTAGCGAACCGGTGCTATTATTTTGCCTTGTTAAGACAACATTTAATATGCGGGGTATCTAAACAACATGAACCGTTTAATTAATTGTCGGGACCCCCGGTTCCGCTTAATATGACCTAATCGCATCACACTCTTGCCATGCCATACATCATACATGCATCATGCCCGATCTTCTGCCGTAGTATTAAATATTGCATTCGGTGTTTATTCTAGTGTTTTGCTTCTTCGCGGATAAGGCCGTTAAGTTGATGTGAGCTTCGCCCCGATCTTCGGTTGAACCTTCGACAATGTTTTCAGGCGAGCATCTCCCCCTTTCTACCTATCTTACTTTATAGTATTTATTCCCTCCTGTTGATCTATTGCTATCTGTGTCGCGTTGCTCTAGTTTTCGTACCCGAGATATCCCTTGCAGCCTTATATTGCCTTGGACACATCCTATTACCTGTTGTTTGGTAGATAGTTGGACTTGCGCGTTGTAGTCGCTTGCTCAATTGCTGCTGCGTGTCGTCAAGTGCCACAGTTGTTGGAGTAATGCCGCATGTTGATGTTGGAGATGATCATGGCTTTACTTATCGCTCACTTTAATTCCTGTTTAAACAACTAAAATTGAAGTAAGCAGAGGCATCGGTGGGTGATATAAAATATTTGGTTTCCGAACGCCCACTTGTGTCCCGTAGGACCCCGAGTGCCTTATACCTGTCCTTGATTTATCGTGCTATCCACATCCGGGAGGTATATGGGACCCCCCTGAGCCAGAGCTTGATTCAGTCTTATTTCTGGGGGCCACAAACTAGTTTGAGGTTTTATTTACTATCCTGTACTTATGCCATGCTTTACTGCTTTATTTAAATTGTGCGACAGATAGCACCTGTATTGTTTAGGATCGGGACACGATTCCGCGGTGTCGACAAGCCCAGTTTTGGGTTCCCAGTCGTTCACAGCCGTATACCCAAACCTTTAGTCCGTTTCGGAGTCAGCTAACTTCGTGGCGGGTAGCTTAATGGGGTGGCCCCCTGAAATATTTCTGAATCCTGTGATTGCTTTGTCGTGAAGGCCTCGTTGGGTTTTGATTTGGTTTTTCCGAGGTTGATCGAGTGTGTGTTGCTATTGGTGCACCCCGGCCGGGTAAAACTTTCTGAAAGCCGTGTCCGCGGTTATGGACGACTTGGAGCACAGTATCTCGATCATAGACAAGCATAACTAAAGTAATGCTATAAATTTGACTTTATAATGACTAGTAATCAGCTTCACCATAATGGAATGGCTAACTAAAACTGCCCACAATTGCTTGTTTGGTTTGTCGCTTGCGACAACTGTATCTGACTAGTAAGTATTGCAACTACAACGGAATGGCTAAATAAAAGTATCAACAACTGCTGGGTTTTTGGGATATCTCATGCTATTTGTATCTGATTAGTAAGTGTCGCAACTACAACGGAATGGTTAATTAAAAGTGACCACTGCTTATTTTATCAGGATGATTATCTACACCTGACTAGTAATTGCTGCAACGATAACTGAATAAATAAAACTGCCAACTGTGTGAGTTCCTCGGTTGACTTCCTCGATGGTCTCGAGGGGGAAACGCCAGGATGGGTTTGTTTGGTGGTAGTATCAGGTTGGATCCGAATAGGTCTTTCTTACCCCTCTCTGATTGCTGCCAGTTATGTCGAGTCTCTATAGGTTGTTTAGTGCATGCTGCCGCTGCCGCTCAGTCCACCATACCTATGTAGGCGAGGACCGCCGAATTCTAGCCTCGCCGTGTACTGGCCTCAGTACTAACGCTCCTCTTTTTTCTTTGCCCTTTGTCGGCACCCCTTTTGTTTAAGCAGGTTTTGAGATCGACGTCGTTAGCAGGGTTACCCTTACGGCTTGGCCTGGGCAGGGTTATGGACGCCATTGGTTATTCTTCAGGGCTCTTAGCCCCATTTGCATCTTGTCCGTAGTCGGACGCTCTATCATTTTCAAGGTGATTTGGATCTTTGTATATTATATCTGTATTCTTGACTCTTTGAGTCGCTGTTGTATATATCTGTTCTGTGGGTCCCATCGAGGACTGTTGTGTAATGTTATTACTTCATTTTCCACCCGCACGAAAGTGCCTGGTGGGCACCTTTGAATCGTTTCTATGCGGGTTTGGCGGGTTTCGCTAAAACTTGCATAGGGTCGATTCCGAGGGTGTTACAGGCACATACTTGAATTCGTAGCCCAACAAACTCTTGGCTATCTCGTCCACTTTGTCTCGATATGCCGCCATCATAGGATTCCACGCATTCTAGGTGCCAGCCACCTGCTGGGCAACCAAGTCGGAATCACCACAGCAAACTATGTGCTTGATGCCAATATCTTTGGCTACACGTAGTCCGTGAATGAGTGTTTCATACTCCGCCATGTTGTTTGTAGCCTCGAAGTGGATCTGCAGAACGTAGTGTAGCTTGTCTCCTTTTGGTGACTGTAGCAGTACACAAGCCCCCGAGCCGTTGAGCAACTTTGATCCGTCAAAGTGCATCACCCAGTACTCTGGTTCTGGCAACGGAGTAGCATCTGGCATCTCCGTCCAATCTGCAATAAAATCCGCCAAGGCTTGTGACTTGATAGCGTCGCGTCTCTTGTAGGTGATCTCGAAGGCGGCAAGTTTAATGCCCCACTTCGCGACCCTTCTTGTAGCATCACTGTTATTGATAATGTCGGACAGTGGAGCCTTGATCACCACTTTGATTGGGTGCTCCTGAAAGTAATGCCTCAGCTTCCGAGAAGCGAGGAATACCCCATAAGCTATCTTTTGGTAGTGCGGGTAACGCTGCTTGGACTCCGTCAAGACCTCGCTTACGTATTAAACTGGTCGTTGAACTCTGTGCTCATAGCCTGGTTCCTTCCACTCTACGACGACGACGATGCTGATAACCCGGTTGGTTGCTGCCATGTAAATTAACAGGGGCTCACCAGGCTCAGGTGCTACAAGGATGGGCGCTGAGGAAAGAATCTCCTTGAGCTGCTTCAATGCTGCATCTGCTTCGTCTGTCCACATGAATTTGTCTGCCTTCTTCAGCAACTTGTACACCGGCAAAGCCTTTTCTCCAAGTCGGCTGACGAACCGACTAACTGCTGCAACACAACCTGTTAGTTGTTGAATGTCCTTTAGGCATGTCGGACGGTTTATGTTTAAGATGGCCTTGATTTTCTCCGGGTTGACCTCGATTCCGCGCTGGGAAACGATGAAGCCCAACAATTTGCCGGCTGGAACCCCGAAGACGCACTTCTTAGGGTTTAGCATCATGTTGTATTTCCGGAGATTATCAAAGGTTTCTTTTAAGTCGGAGATTAAGTCATTTGATTTTTTAGACATCACCGCGATATCGTCCACATAAGCGTGAACGTTCCGACCAATTTGGTCGTGAAGGCAACGTTGCATTGTCCGCTGGTACGTAGCACCTGCGTTTTTCAGCCCAAAGGGCATCGTGACATAGCAAAACGTGTCGTATGGGGTGGTGAACGAAGTGGCCAACTAGTCCGACTTCCTCATCTTGATATGGTGGTATCCTGAGTATGCATCGAGAAAACACAAAAGTTTCGCGCCAGCCGTCGAGTTAATGACTTGGTCAATGCGAGGCAAAGCAAACGGATCTTTGGGACATGCTTTGTTCAAGCCGGTGTAATCAATGCACATTCTTAATTCATTGGTTCCCTTTTTGGGGACAAGTACAGGATTAGCCACCCATCGGGTGTGAAGGACTTCTCAGATAAACCCAGCCTTAAGTAACCTAGCTATCTCTTTGCCGATGGCGCGTCTCTTCTCATCTCTGAAGCGTCGTAGAGGTTGTTTCACTGGTTTACATTTTGGATCTATGTTTAGGATGTGCTCGGCGAGTTCCCTAGGTACACCTTTCATGTCGGCAGGTTTCCAGGCAAAGATGTCCCTATTCTCACGGAGGAACTCGACGAGCACGCTTTCCTATTTGGGATCCAGGTTCGTCCCAATGGCGACGATCTTGGAGGCATCGCCTACCACAAGTTCCACCGGCTTGGTTTCGATGGCGGCCTTGAATGCAGGAGTGGAGTCGGAGATCTGCTTCTTCGACGCGGGCATCTCTGAGTCATTGACCTTGCTCTGGATCTCTTTGAATTCTTCGCTATAGAGGACAGCTTCTGCAACGGCTGCTTCATTTATCTTGCAGTCCCTTGCCTTGATAAAGCTACCGGATACAGTGATGACGTCGTTTGGTCCGGGTATCTTGAGTTTATTGTAGACGAAGCATGGCTTGGCCATGAACGTGTGGAATATGTCGCGGCCGAATATGACGTGGTACACGCTCTTGAAGGGGACCACCTCAAAGGTCATGCGCTCTTGGCAGTAATTATTAACGTTGCCAAAGGCTACCTGAAGTGTAATGCACCCAAGGGACCAAGCCTCTCGACCAGGAACTACGCCGTGGAAAACGGTGTTGGTCTGCCTTAGGTTTGCCTCCGTCAAGTTCATCTTCTGCAGTGTATCCAGGTACATGATGTTGATGCTTCTTCCACTATCCACCATGCACTTGGTGAACTCCACGCCGTCAATCAATGGGTTGATGACCATGGCGTACTGGTTCTCCATGGGCACAAGGTCTGGGTGGTCCGTCCTGTCCCAAGTTATTGGAACCTCCGACCAGCGCAGTTACTGGGGAACTGGGGGGGAGTGGCCATCAGGATCCTTAGAGAGGTCTTCTGTTGTCGGGCGGTGGGGGTGCCAAGGAAAGTGTGGTAGACTGGGGCCTTCTTTGCGAAGGGGTTCTTGCCCTTGTCGTCGCTCTTGGCGGCGTGCTTGGGGTCAACGTCCTCGTCCATGTCACTTGAATCCTTGGACTACTCATCCAACGTCTTCGTCCAACGTATTCTTTCCCTTTCCCTTGCCTCGCCATCTGTTCTTCTGACTTTGCTTGTAGCCAGACTCTTGGTCTTCCTTGAGGTCGTTGACGAACTTGCAGTGTCGATTGGTATGGGTGGCCTTGCTGTTGGCGTCGAGGTTTACGAGGCATGGCATATCGTGGTACTCCTTGTAGGTTTGGGGAACGCGGAGCGGCGCCGAGGTGGTTTCACTTCCTCGTTGCTGCCCGCGGCCCGCTCCCCTTCCTCAGCCATGTTGTCCGCCTTCTCCGCGTCCTGCAAAAGTCATAGCTACCATGTCGGTAGATTGCTTTTCTTATGGAGCGGTTTTCCGCTTTGTACCGCTGTTCCTCCGAGCTTGGTTTGGAACGGCCGTTGCCGGCAAAGAGCGACGAGCATCGTCGTCGGCAGCTGCGAACTCACTAGCTAACTGAATCATCTGATTCAAGTCAAGCTGATGATTGTCCTGCAAGCGCTTCAGCTTATGTCGGAGCAACGTGCCCCTTTCCAACCCATCGATGAAGGCGGCCATGGCGGTCTGGGCGTGCACTCCTGCGCGGGAATTCTTCATATCCAGCCAGCGGGAGAGGTAGGCGCGAGATGTCTCATCTTTTTCTTGCACGCACCACTGTAGATCGCCCACAGTGCAGGGACGCTTGTATGTACCCTCAAAGTTCTTGGTCAATGCTTCTTGCATATCCAGGAAGTTGTAGATAGATCTCTCCGGCAAGTCATCGATCCATTGATGGGCCGTGCCCGCCAACATTAACGGGAGGTACTTGACGGCGATGTTGGGGTTGCCTCCGTCAATCTCCACTGCGTTGCCGTAGTCCTGCAACCATGTGGCAGGCTTGGCGGTGCCGTCATAGGGCTTGATGAACTTATCAATCCGGAAACCTTTGGGGTAAGTTGCGGACCGTATTGCAGGTCCAAAGCAACGTGGTCCCAGGTATGGTCCTTCCCGGGCCTCGTGGATCTTATCGATCCGTGAACGTGCATCGTACGGCTCTGGGTTCTTCTTCTTGTTGTCAACAGGGGATGGGCTGCGTGAACGACGCGGGCCTCTTCCGCCATGGTGACTGCTTGGCGGCGATGGAGGCGGAGGTGGCGGTGGGTTAGCCTTCTTGCTGTTACCCTCCTGCGATGCCTCACGCCTGTCGCAGTTGCTTGTCGGACGTGGAGGGTCGTGGTGTGACCTGCTCTTATGTCCTTGGTGGCGCTCTTCATCATGACGGGTCTGTGCCGCGTTGTCGCGGATGACGATGCCGCACTGCTTTGGTGGGGGCATATCCGTACGATGGTGAGCCTTATAGTCTTCCTGTCGTCGGGGGGATCGGGGCGGTGGCGATGGGCGGCGAGGTCGGGCTTTTTCTCCGTGGTCGGAGGATATGGGGATAGTATCCTTCCTGTTGCGCGCATCCCTCCGTCTTCGTTCTGATGAACCCGTCCGTGAACCGACATCCTGAGGAGATCTGTCCCTTGGCTGTTTGTACTGGCTAGATCAGCAGAGCGCTGGGTCAGACTCAAGCCTCTGAGAGGTGGCCTTTTCCTGCTGCTTTACCGCCTTGGCCACTAGGTCATAGACCTGTTCTACTGCCTCAGGCGATCTATCCTGCTCCAGAAGGGTCTTGGCGACGGCGAGGTTAAGGAGTGGGGTGGGCATCACCTGCTTGCCTTCACTGTCAATGTATGGCTTGGCCTGTTCCGGCTTCGAGGGAGCCCATCCTAGGTTGCGCCGTACACCAGGATCGTTGATGATGCGAGCCGGAGCTTTCTTCGCCTTCTGCTGCTGTAGCAGAGTCTTGTACTCGGCTTCCATTGCTCTAGCTTTCTCTATGAACTTCTGCGCGTTGACCAAATCTCGATCTAGTTTAGCGCCTTGCTCCGCGATGGCTTGTGCCTTCTCCAGCAGCTGCTAGCGCTTCTCGTCAAGCTGAGTCATGTTCCGGATATGATCAACAGTTAGTGGCTCGACGAGGAGATTGTCGTACATCACTCTATCAGCTGGAGTAACATGGGTTGCTGCCGACGTGGATGCTGGAGGCGGCAAGTTTGCGGTGTTGTTGTTGCTCGGTCCGGTGCCGAGTTCCTGCGGCTGCTGCACTGGGTTAGGCGGAGGAGGCATGACCTTTGCGTGATCATCGTCAGCAGCAATAAGTGGCCCCTTCCCCTTTTCCAGCGCTGTAGGCGGAGCTTGCCCGGGTTGATCTTCATCCATCGTCGTCCCAATGGTGACGAACACCCCTCGAGACATGACGGTGTTGTTAGCTTGCTCGTCGCGCGAGTACTCCTCCTCCATCTCCTACATAGCGGAGTCTAGCTCTTCTGGACTGAAGTCTATCTCCTCTGAATCTGCACTGAAATCAGCATAAAGCGCGTCAATGACAGAGTCGGAGGGTGCCAGGACTTCCTCGATGACGGGCGGTGGAGGTGCAACGGCCTCGACGATGACTGGAGGTGGTGGTGCTGCTACGACGATGGCGGCGGGAGGCGGTGACAGCGGCTGCTGAACCGGAGGTTCTCCGTCTCTGAGCGCAAGCTCCATCTAGGCTGCCGCGTAAACCGCCGCATAACTGTTGACGATGCTCACCATCTCTTCGAGGGTAAGGCGTCTTGTTGCCTGCTGTCGTCTTAAAGAATGTCGGAGAAGTGTGTCGCGGTCCAGTCCTTCCACGAAGTGATACAAAGCGTTATCATTGGGGTAGTTGGCTAGATTGGCTCGTATGCGGAGCCACCTGGCCAGGTAGTCATGGGGGTTTTCACCCTCTCTCTGAATGCATCGCGCCAGATCGAAGATGGTAACCACACCGACGAACTTGGATCTCTGCTGTCCAGACGCACGGACGAAGCCGGCGGACTTGCAGTGATCTTCCACCTTTATAATCTGCACAAGGGCGGTTTGGGTGGGCCTTGAATTTTTCCGATCTTTGTTGGCAAACTCCGAAGAGAGATCCGACATCGATCCTTCCGCGAACGTATCCTGCCCATAGGCGGTCCGTGCGGGTCTTGATGCTTTCTGATCTTTGTCGGCAAACTCCAAACAGAGATCCGACATCGATCCTTCCGTGAACGTATCCTGCCCGTAGGCGGTCCGTGCGGGTCTTGTTGATCCTCCGACTCCCAGGGAACTAGTACCCGAGTCAGTTTCGCCGATGAAGAGGTGGATGTCTCCGATAGGAATGATCGAACACAGCGTAGGGTTCGTCTTCGCCGGGATCCAGAATTTGTCAGGGGGGACGATCGGAACGTTGCCGGAGAAGAGAACACGGCCGATGGCTATGGTTTCGCTAATTCCCGCGAAGATCTTGGTCCTCGCCCGCTGAAGAGCCTGAAGCGCCTCTTGCCCCACGGTGGGCGCCAACTGTCATGGTATTGCCGACGAGTACGCCATGGAGGGGTCCTCACGGTGCGTGTTTAGAGACGTGGGGTAAGGCGGACGGTTGACGGGTACGAGGTAACACAGCTTACCCAGGTTCAGATCCCACGACGGTGGCGGAATCCTACTCCTGCTATAAATCACTATAAGGGCAATACGCCGAGTTACAGAGATAGGTTCGTTGTGCGAGGTTGTGTGTATCGATCTATGATCGTATGAGATTGACTGCCCTAAAGGCTCCCACAGGCCCGACTTATATAGTCTCCAGGTGCTAGGGTTACAGGGAAAAGTCCTATCCAGACGGGTTACAGAGTCGTACACAGCCTATCACTAGTCTTGTGTATCTTGCACCCCAAGGCTCCGGGTATGCTGGTGACTCCACCGTATCCTTCCTTCATCCGGCATGGGCCTCCCTTCTGGATCCACCTAACTGGGCCGCCCAGCAGGCCGTAGGCCATGCTACCGACTATGGGCCACCCGGGTTAGTCGGATAAGAGACATGCTATTAGGATACCCATATAGCATATCCCCAACAACAAGTCAAGGACTAAATGATCATAGAGGCTATGGTGACTTGTTCATAGTCATAACATGATTTGAGCATGTGCCAAGTCAACCCAAACAAAGCATCAAAGGAGAATACCGCAATACTATGCTTTTGTATGCTAAAACAACGCATGATTCCTTCAAGGCACATTAACCAATCCCAATTTTTTGGAACAAGACATGATATAGCAATAATCACTAAGCATAAGGTGAAAACAGCACCTAGCATGTCATGCTAAAGTCCAAGTCACATTAAATGCAAGCTCCTCTTGTACTTCTATAAGCATGAAACTTTCTACTCTTTTCCAACACCAAACACTTATTTGAAACAACTCACAAAGATAAGAATCAATAAATATCAGTGAGCTTGTCTCACAAATCCACAAATAAGAACTAAAAAGTTCTAAGCTGAAAGCATAAGAAAACTAAGGCTAAACACAGTGCTAGCAAAAGTGAACACTCATAGAACAATAAGAGTGAAAACTAGAGTGTTCTAGGCAATAAAAACAGAGTGTTTGTCTCTCCAAAATAAGTGTGTTGGGATCAACCAACTTACTCAAGCAAACTAAGCAAAAAAACCAAAAAAAAACTAAGATGCTCCAAGAACAACACAATTGTGCATGAAACAATAAAAACGAAGTGTCTAGAAAGACCTTGAGATTTTTATTGATAAAGAAGGGGATTCCTTGGGCATCCCCAAGCTTTGACGCTTGTAACTCTTGGATTTTTCTTGGGTTGACACCGGGGTGGAATCCCCAAGCTTGAGATTTTGTCCATTCTTCATCTCATTACATCATTCTCTCTCTACACCTGATATTTTTTCCTTCATACAAAACTTCACACAATCTTCATTAGCAACATTAGTGTATTCAAAAGATAATAGACCTTTGGGTTTTAGTTTTAGAACAGAAAAACTTTCACTAAAAACACAAGATAATGTAGAAATTCCCTCAAAAAGTTCAATTTACCAAAAAGAACCCAAAAAGGAATCAATAAGAAGCAAATGCAAATAATGGCAGAAATCTGTCAAAACAGACCAACAGGTAGAAACTGATTTTTTTGAAGACCTTTTGTTGCTCAAATAAACAATTGTTGAACTAACGAAACTTATCTAACATATTGGGGGATTTATTTGCAAATTTTCAGCTTAATCTGACTTACAGAGACTCCTCACGAATTTTTATGGTGGAGGACAAAAATCTGTTTCGGGACAGCAACTCCCCAAATCTTACTTCCCTCACATTAGAGGTCATTCTTGGCACAAAAAGCAAATAAAAAGGATAGGGAGAGGCCATTACAGAAGTAATAACTTTCAAGACTCAAGAAAACTCTTGGGTTATCTCCCAACAAGTACTTTTCTTTAATGCCTTTAAGTTAGGCATGATAGTTTCAAAGATGCTCACATAGGAAATATGAATTTATTTAAAAGAGAGCATCAAGAAGCAAATTCAAAACACATTTAAGTCTAACCCACTTCCTGTGCATAGGAATCTTGTAAAGAAACAAGTCATTAAAGCACAAAGCAACAAGAATAGGAAAGCAAAACAAATGCAACTTCAAAATTTTCAACAAAAAGAGGGGAAACTTAATATTTTTGAGATGCATAAGACCATGTTTCCCTCTCTCATAATAACTTTCAGTAACATCATGCATAAAATTAACAATATACCTATGACATAAAACATTCTTATCATGATCCACATGCATAAAATAATTATTACTCTCCACATAAGCATAATCACTTTTATTAATTGTAGTGGGAGCAAATTCAACAAAATAGCTATCATTATTATTCTCATCACCATAATAATCAAATATAGGAGGCATATTGTAATCACAACTAATTTCCTCCTCAATAGTAGGTGGACTGAAAATATCATATTCATCATTGTAATCATCATATATTGGAGGTTTGGTATCATCATAAGCAATAGAATAGCTATCTTCCAAAGCTGGGGGACTAAAAAGATCATATTCATAAAAACTAGCTTCCCCAAGCTTAGACGTTTCCATACCATTAGTAACAATGGTGTTCAAAAAATTCATACTAATAACATTGCTATTAGCATGCAAATAAAGTTCCATAGGTTTTTTTATTTTCTCTTCAAACACTTCATGTCCTAACTCAAGATAGATACTATAAAGCTCTCTAATATTTTTGTTGTTTTCCATTAATCCTAACTAGTGAAAACAAGAAACAAAAAGACAAGATTGCAGAGTCTAAATGAAATAACTTCGAGAACTCACACCAGAGGATGTGAGTACCTTTTACCTTACCTCCCTGGCAACGACGCCAGAAAAGATCTTTGATGTCTACGGACTTCTATTCTTGTAGACAATTGTTGGGCCTCCAAGTGTGGAGATTTGTAGAACAGCAGCAAGTTTCCCTTAAGTGGATTACCAAAGGTTTATCGAACTTAGGGAGTAAGTGGTCAAAGGTATTCCCTCTCAAGCAACCTTGCAATCAAGATACAAGAAGTCTCTTGTGTCCCGAACACACCCAATATAGGTGCACTAGTTCGGCGAGGAGATAGTGAAATACAAGTGGTAACAGTGCCAAAAAATATCTTGACAGTGAGGTAAAGACTAAAGCAAGCAAACATGCAACAGATCTATTATCAAACAGTGTTTCAATGTTTAGAAACAAGGCCTAGGGATCATACTTTCACTAGTGAGCACTCTCTCATATAAATATCCTCTCTTCATGATACTACTCTTAACTACTCTCTGTTTGGACACTCTAATCCATGGTAGGGCCTTCCCCAATCTAGATAACCCCACACTGTCACCTTGAGCGCTAGATGGTTCCAACAAACACCACAATTTCATAGAGACATCCAACTCCAAATATAACTCATAACAAATATTCAATCTAGCCAAAGTGCCACACACGGTATGCCCGCTATCACTTTCACACACGTGGGGAAAAGCATATATCTATTAAAGCACAAAGCGTATTTATGTAGACTCAAACCTAAGTGCCACCATGGCATGCACGTTGTCAATTTCACACACATGGGGAGAGAAGAGATCTAATGAAGCACTTGAGTAGGAAGGTAGATCTACTTGATTACAAAGCTCATGACCACAAGATCATGCATAGAGAGAGAGATGAACACATAGCTACCGGTAGAGCCCTTAGCCTCGAGGAAGAACTACTCCCTCCTCATCATGGGAATCAGCAAAGGTGATGAATATGGCGATGGAGATCGATGGAGATGGCTCCGGGGGCACTTCCCCGTCCCGGCAGGGTGCCAGAACAGATACTTTCTGTCCCCCGAATCTCCCTTTCGGTGGCGGCGGCGCTATGGAGGTTTTCGTGGATTTCTTTTGGATCTTAGGGTTTCTGCATAGGGGGCTCCTTATAGGTGAAGGGGGAGTCCGAGGAGGTGTCCAGGGACCCCACACCCCTCCCAGGCGTGGGGTAGGGCCCACCCCCGCCTAGGGTGGGTCTGGCCCCCTGGTCGGCCTCTAAAAATAGATACTAAACAAAGCAAAGTAGATAAGCAAAGCAAAGTAGATACTAAACAATCATGGAGCATCAAAAATTATAGATACATTTCCAATGTATAAGGGGAGTTGATACGTCCAATTTGCATCACCATTCTATATCATAATTTGCCTCTATTCATTGGTATATTTCTTATTAAGAGGTGTTGCTTATATATTTTCATCTGTTTTTGCATGTTGGATGATTATTGGAGGATGAACTGCCGGAGTCAGGATTCTGATAGAAAAAGAGGTGTTTTGATGCAATTTCGCGAAGATCAGAAAATACTAGAAAACTACGGAAAATCCTATTTTCCCAGAAGACGAAGAATGCCAGAAGGAGAGGCGGAGATGTGCCAGAGGGGGGCCCACACCCCCCAGGCGCGGGCCACCCTTAGGCCGCGCTTACAGGGGGTGTGGCCCACCTCTGGCTCCACCCTCTCGCCTATATCTTCTTCTCGAAACCCTAATACACGGGGAGCAACCACAGAAAGATTTTGCCGCCTCTGCGGGGCGGAAAACACCGAGAGAGAAAGAGCTCTCTGGGAGATAAATTTCTGCCGGGGAAATTCCTTCCCGGAGACAGGAGATCATCGCCATCAACACCATAATTAAGGTAGACTTCATCGGGATCATCATCATTATCCACACCATCATTTCCACTAGCACCATCATCACCACTCCATCCCGTTGTAATAATTGTGTTGCATACTTGCATAGTTCTTAGGGGAAACTTTCCCGGTGTTGATTACTATTGTAGTTGATGCTTGTGAGTGGAACCATTGTATTATTGTTTATGTTCATATTGTTATCTATCACCATATCATCTTAGATCTTGATCCATATGATGTATCTTGAGTAGTTCATTTAGTTCTTGAGGACATGGGAGAAGTCTTGTTGTTAGTAGTGGATTTGTGTTGAGATATTATTCAATGGTTTAGTATTTAAGTTGTGGTGCTATTCTTCTAGTGGTGTCATGTGAACATCGACTACATGATACTTAACCATTTATGGTCCTAGGGGAATGCATTGTGTATTGGTCTACTAATTGTGGGGTTGCCGGAGTGACAGAAACCTAAACCCCCGTTAGGACACCATTGGACAAGGGAGTGTAGGATCTCAGAATTTAAGGTTGTGTTTAGGTTTATACCTTAATTGCTTTCTTGTAGTTGCGGATGCTTGCAAGGGGTTTAATCACAAGTATGTATTAGTCCAAGTAAGGTCGGTACAGTAGCACAGGTTCACCCACACAACACTTACAAAACCAAAGAAGAGTACTCAGCTATTTGAAGCGAAAGCACTTGATAGAATTCCTATGTGTCCTCGAGAACGCTTGGTCCTTATAGGTATTTTCACCGGCTTGTCCCTTTATAAGAAAGGATTGGGCCACTTGCTGCAATTGCTTGCTGCCTTTATTACTTGAACTTTATTTCCTTGCTTATTCAGAAAACCCCTAAAATCCGTTTGTTAAGTACTTATAGAGATTTCCCGCTCCATACCACTAGTCAACACCTTCTTCTCCTCGTTGGGATCGACACTTCTATTTATCAAAAGTACTATGATACACCCCCTATACTTGTGGGTCATCACAAAATCAAAGAAAATCAGAGAAAACCCTAGATCCTAAAAGTATAGAGCGTCGTTCCTCTCAATCCCTATGTGCATTGGCAAACCGAGGCATAGGGAAGAAGAACATAACCCCTTGCGGGACAAAGAAACGAAAAGGCCCCGTTTTCCCATAGTTTTTCCCTGAATTGAAACAGAGAAAAAAAGCCTCGAATCGAAACACAAAGAAAAGCCCTGAAAAGAAAATTGACTCCGGCCACCGCCGGCAAAAGGGCGCCGCCACCGGAGCCGCTTGGCAACGGCGCACCCACCCTCGGGTGGATGCGCGCGTCGGCAAGGGGGCCAGGGAGGCGCGGGCCGCTTCACCCTCAGCTTGCAGTGCGTTGGGTTTTGGGGTTGAGTGGGTACAGAAAGAGGGAGACATGAGAGAGTGGAGGGGAGGGGATCGATGCGTCCAAGTGCCGGCGGAGCCGCTCCTCGCCGGGGCCTAAGCGCCACCAGGTCACTGGAGACAACGCCGTCCCTGTGCACCCACCGCCAGAGAGCGAGCAGTCGTTGGGGAGGAGATGAATGAGGAGGCTAGGCTTAGGGTAGGGGGTCGCGTCCGTTTTATCCAAGTGAGTACCGTGGCAGGCCGTCGGATGAGAATGGATGGCCTCGATGGAGAGGTGCGCTGCTGGTGGGCCATGGGCCAGGCGCCGTCGTTGGGCCAGGTTGCATAGTGCGCGCATGCGCGCGGTACAGAAAGTACTGCTGCACGGCTGGCAAGGGCAAGGGGCGTGGGCCGATGCGGGCCAATATGGCCATTTTGGCGCCGCACGCTGCCTTTTGGGTCATTTTTTGCTGCACAGCGATGTACAGTTCTGTTTTCTTTTTTACAGAGGCTTTTAATGACTAGTTTTATTCAGTATTTTGATAGTTTTTTGCATAGTTTTCTCTATACAAAATTATCCAATGAAATTTTGTCTAGAAAATAATAAAGTAATAGTAAAGTTTCTGTAAAATTTAAAGTTAATGAATTTTTTAATTCATGTCTTCCGCTACAAATAGTAAAAGGGCTCTTTTAAAATTTAATAAAGACAAAAGATATTATTAAATTTTTGAGAGCAAGTTAAAGTGATATTCTGATCATGTTCATGTTATTTTTCTAACCAACGTTGTAAATAGCATGATTTTGATTAGTGTGTTATTTCAAAGTAATTAAAGTCATGTGCTTTTGAATCTATTTTCTGCCCAATGGTGATGTAGAATTATTTGCATAGACATTTGTATGTCTTAATTTTGACCAACGTTCTATTAATACATGCAATTGTTACTGTTCTCACTTCTTTATGGTTTTTAGGAGGGTATTACTTGATGAGTTGCACCAATAATGTCCCCACACTTAGAGGCGACAATTATTCCGAGTGGAGAACTAAGGTGGATTTGGCCTTCATATGTGTTGAGGTGGATTCGGTCCTTGAGACCAAGCCTCCTTCCAAGCCAACAGAGCTAGTCCGAGAGGCTGAAGATGATGATGCGGCATGGGAAAGAAAGAAAAGGGACTATGCTCCGCTAGAGCTATCCTACACATTAGAGAATAGAAAGTGGCAGAATGCCACAAAAAATGCATGGCATTTGTAAAGAACATGATCGAGCAAGCCATTGTTGGCTCCATCGTAGACTGTATTTCCGTTGCAGAGTACTTGAAAAAGATAAAGAGTCAGTTCACTGGCTCTTTAAAGACATATGAAACCTAGCTTCTGAAGCAGCTTGTGATAGAAAAGTACACCGGCGGTGGACATGGCATTTGTCAACACCCGGATTTTTAATCCCAGATGCCTATTATGCCATACATCGCAATCCCGGGATTACCATTTTTGCGAGACATAATAGATTTGGATACCATAGTACATCATCCATTACAAACCATACATAAGGTCTTACACAAATAAGGATCTCATGATCCAGTCTTAATACAATTCAAGCAGCGGAAATACGTAATAATAAAGGTAGCATAGGCGAAGCTCCATCTTCGGGGTCACAGGAAATGCTGACGATGGGAGATGATCCTAGTTGTCGTAACCTTCCTGCGGTCCTTCATCATGGTACTCCTCTTCATAGTCTAGCCACGGGAATAGCCAGGGACAAATCCATGAGTACTCTTTAAGTACTCGCAAACTAATGCTAACAAGTTAAGGGGGTTTTTGTAGTAGGATACTAAGCTCTAGGGTTGTTTTGCAAAAAGCAAAATTTACCTCTACTAAGTTCAAAAGCAAATAAAGCTAGTTGAAATGTTATAACACCTAAATGGGAACTTGAATTTCATATCACAACTCTGTTGTGGTCAAGTCAAAGTCTCAATTCATTTCACAAGTCATTTTGAAAACATCTGATGGGGAAACAGTATGGCCACTCCAATTGTCCATAACCACGGACGCGGCTATTCGAATAGTTTGACACTCTGCAGAGATTGTACACTTTCACCACAACATTCGATACATCCGTCAGGAACAAATCCTGAATTCACCATACTCAGTATGCGGATAATCAATCCTAACCTTTCAGTTACACGCCCTAGTATAAGCACCTCTCCTGTGAGTTTTGCCTCCCAACCATGACCAACTGTCATCTTGGGTACTGCACAGGTGGACAATCTTCACAAGGTAGCCTCAGCTCAGACCTTGGTCGTGAGGGAACCCATACTAAGGTATATAAGTTTCCAGTCAAGCCCTACCCAATTTTCAGGTATTGTGGTTGTACGGTAAAATTAGAATGGTATCGCATCTAGACAACCATCAGTTTTATAAAGGGCTAAGGCTCATGCCTCAACATTTTCATCATCAAAATCATCTGGTGTTCGGAAACACATGTCAAAACATCTCAGTAGAATGACTCGTCATTCTAAGGTTTTCATAACCATTTTCCACCAAGTACTCCCATCTAAAGTTGATCAAGTTTTATGCTTAGCACTAGAATCTACAAGTGGAGGTAAGTACTAAATGAGGGATGGTAAACAAGTGGGGTTTAACTAAGTTCAATCTCATGCCTTGGGATGACATCAAGATGATCTAGCTTAGGCCAAATTTAATGCTCTTTATGCAACCTTTAATTATCCTCCTAGAATCTACAAATCACTTAAGTAAACTCTAAGAAATAGCTTTGATAAAGGAATAAAGTAAAAAGCTTGCAAGTGAAACTAGGATTGGGTTATCAAGTGGGTATGATCACATATACTTAAGGCATATAGTTAGCATGGTAACAAGCATGTATTAGCGTGCATAAGTATCAGTATAAGCTTGCTAAGTTAATAGCTTGCAAGTATTGGCTTGCATAGGTCAACTTGGTTAGTAAGGCTTTACTTGTGCAAAGCAGTGGTTGAAGTTCTCCTCGGCTTGTTCCTCGTAGTATCCTCCTTCCTCCTCGTATCCTTGGTCGGTACTAGTGTCTATGAATAAATACAAGGTACACAATCACCAAACAATACTTAACTATTTTCAATCATCACACAAAGGGGTACTATAGATGATCTAGCATCATCACTAACATTACCAGATTAAATCCTTTGCCTTATTTATTTTATTTTTAGAAAAGTAATTTCTACTCATTGAAAAACTACTTAAGATTTAATATTATCCAAACCAAACATGGGATCATGTTGACACGTGTCATCACCACATATTTCAGTACATGGGAATGTGATTTAAAGTGGTGTCACAATTTAATAAGGTTTAACCTTTTTATTTTAAACCATTAAAGTGGCTAGAAATGCCTATACGGCATTCTTTTATTACTTGAACATTAATTATGCAAGTAAATCCATATGTTTTTATATATTCTGAAAGGTATGATCAAATGTGATTTTTGAGAGTTGGAATCAACTCAAAAGCTATTATGGTTGAAATTTGAAAAATGTTTGAATGCAGAAAAGCTTCTGAATTGTTATTTTTACCAAGGTTGATCTACAGATCCAAATGATTTCAATCCAACGGGCTTGGATTAAGCATTTCAGTACCTTTCTAATAAAATAGGTTTCGCGCAATTTGGTTCACTGAATCGATCTGGGTTGATTTTTGAAACTAGGTACAGAACTGAGTTTGAATTAAAATAGAAAAATCTAAATTCAAACGCTTGGGCTGCATGGGAGATGCTATGGGCCAGCCCAGTGTCACTTCACAGAGTGGGGCTCAGTTGACAGGGGGGTTCCACCCGTCAGTGGCTCATAAAACGCGAAGCGGTACGGGGCGATGTGGTGCGTTGGATTAGAAGTGAGATCAACGGCTGAGGGTCGTCGTCGACGATGAACAGGTCGCCGGCGATCTCAAACCCTAGCGGCTCAGTGGGGGTCGTGGGAGGCTCACCGGGGCTCAGGCGAGGGTCGGCGATGCGGGCGAACGACAAAGTCGACGACGGTGATCCTCCTAGTACCGGCAGCTCCTCCTGGGGCGGCTCCAATCGATGGCTCTTCTCCTCCTCTGCAGCGGTGAGCTCCGGCCAAATTCCGGCGATGCGCTGCTCGCCTTGCTCCGGGAAGAAGTGGGAAGTCTCAGTGAGAGGTGGGGAGTGAGGTGGTGTGAAGAAATCGAGCGGGGGAGGCCTCTATTTATAGTGGCGAGAGGGGACCGACGGGCGCGGGCTGAGCTCTTCGTGGTCGACGACACAGAGGGCTACTGGCATGGGCGACAGTAGGGGACGGTGCGGTGCTCCCAGGCAAAACTCAACGACGTGGTGGCGCGGTGTGGGGCGGTGCTGATCGGTCGGAATGCTTCGACGCTCTGAGCGGGTCCAACGGGGGTTTTGATGGCGCATAGTGCGCGTGTTCCGCGCGGCGGCGAACGAGTGTGTCTGCAGGGTTGCTGGGGTGGTGGTGATCACGCGTGCACGCGGCGAGGGCGGCGCGCGGTCTGTGGGCGTGTGTCGAGGGTGGCTCTCTGGCGCGCTCTCGGCATGCTCTCAGCGAATCTTGGCATGGCTTGGGCATGTGGTCCAGTGGCTGGCAGGGTTCGAGCGCTGGACAGGGGGTGGCGGTGGACGGTGGCCTGCGTCCTAGACATGGTGTTTAGGCTTGGTGCTTGCTCTAGCTAGATAGCCATGGTCGGCTGGCAAGGGTTCCTTCGGGTTGGCATGGCATGGTGCAAAGGGTAGGGGCTAGGGTTGGTCAAGGCACTGGTTGGCACTGGGGGAGACAGGTGTGATCAATGGTGAACAATGCTTAGCCAAATTACTGCTCAAAACAGTGAAGTTTGGCCAAATTGATTTGTTGTCTCCAAGTGTTTGATGAAATGGCCGCAAGAACTTGAGTTTTGAATTTTGAAAAGATTTTTGGTGGGTGTGCTAGGCATGTGTTGAGGATTCTGTGGATGCTTGGGTTTTGAAAATTGAGCTTGTTTGAGTGGCTTTTGAAAAAGTGGGATCTTCCCATATGAAATAGATTCAATTTTTAACTGGCATTTAAACTAAGCATTTGAATGTTTTTGGATGATCACAAAGTGGGCCCTGGTACCTTATTATGAGTACTATCAAGTGGTGCAAAGATCCATACAAGTAGGCATGGGAGGTAATTTGGCCAAAGTGACCATTCACTTAGTTTATTTGTTTTGACTTGTTTGTCTTTGGGAAAAGTGTGGGGATTGTTTAGATGATGTTTATTTCACCTAAGAATCATTTTACAAGCAAAGAAACACAAAACCATGGAAATTCGAAAGAATCCAAATTTTGAATACACACACATATGAATGCTTTCATACCTTTAGTTGGAAAAGTTTTTGTTAACCCTAATTTTGATGATTAGAGTTTGATGATCCAAGTTTAATATTTTTGGGATGTTACAAACCTTCCCCCCCCCCTTAAAAAAAATCTCGTCCTGAGATTTGAAAAAGGACGAAAAAGATTACCAAGGATTTGAAGAGATCGGGAAACTCCGTCTTGATGTGATCTTCGCGCTCCCAGGTAGCTTCCTCTTCTGTGTGGTTTCCCCACTGAATCTTGAGAAACTTGATGCTTCGGGTTCTGGTAGTTCTGAAAGCTTCTTCCAAAATACGGATGGGTACTTCGGGATAGGTCAGGTCATCGTTGATCTCTATGGTCCGGTGATCAATGTTCTTGAACACTTCAGTCTTCTCTAGAACTTCGAGGCACTTGCGAAGTAATGAGATATGGAACACATTATGCACGGCTGACATATCTTCGGGTAGTTCCAATTGATACGACACTTCTCCTCGACGGTTCAGAATCTTGAAGGGGCCGATATATTTGGGGGCTAACTTTCCTTTCAGTTGAAAACGATGCATTCCCTTCAATGGTGACACTTTCAGATACACAAAATCTCCGATGTTGAAAGCAATGTCTCGACGTCTCTTGTCGGCGTAACTCTTCTGTCTTGACTGAGCTGTCTTGAGATGCTCACGAATCTTGTGAACCTTTTCATCTGCTTCTCGTAGGATGTCGGGTCCGAAAATCTGACTCTCTCCTACTTCCGACCAGTTCAAAGGGGTGCGACACTTCCTTCCATACATGAATTCAAATGGGTCCATTGGCAAACTAGCTTGATAACCGTTGTTGTACGAAAATTCTGCAAACGGCAGACAGTCTTCCCATTTAGATCCATACTCTAACACACATTCTCTCAACATGTCTTCGAGTATTTGATTTACTCGCTCTATTTGTCCGTCGGTCTGAGGGTGATAAGTGGTGCTGAAATCTAGGCGGGTTCCTAAACCTTCTTGGACTTTCTTCCAGAATCTTGAGGTAAACTGAGTTCCTCGATCCGATACGATGTTCTTGGGGACTCCGTGCAAACTGAAGATTCTAGCGATGTATAACTCCGCTAGCTTCGAACTCTGATATGTGGTCTTGACTGGTAAGAAATGGGCGACTTTGAACAATCTTTCCACTATGACCCAGATAGAGTCATTTCCCCTACTAGAAGTAGGCAATCCGGTGATAAAGTCCATTCAAACGGAATCCCATTTCCATTTCGGACTCTGCAATGGTTGCAACAATCCAGTGGGTCTTTGATGTCCCGCCTTGACTCGCTGACATATATCACACTTGGCGATATATCTTCCGATTTCTCTCTTCATCTTATGCCACCAAAATTGCTCTTTGAAATCCTGGTACATCTTCGTTCCTCCGAATAAAGGGTATCATGAGATTCCTTCAGAATAACTTCTTTCAACTCAGAATCTGCTGGTACACAAAGGCGTACTTTGTACCACAGAACTCCTTCGTCTTCCGTGAATCCGGGTACTTTGCCTGTACCGATACGACGCTTGATTCCGTCGATACTAGCATTTCCTTTCTGCGCCTCCTTGATCTGGCTGATCAAAGTGGGTTAAAGTTCTATGCTAGCCAAAAATCCTTCACTCACTAATTCCATTTGGAAATCTTCCATCTCCTTGTGCAGACTTGGTTGCTCCTTCAAAATCATGGAGTTCAAGCGGCACGACAATCTGCTAAGGGCATCTGCTACCACGTTGGCTTTACCGGGGTGGTAGTGAATGTCCAGATCGTAATCCTTGATTAACTCAATCCATGTTCTCTGTCTCATATTGTAACACCCTCTAGAATCGACCCTATGCAAGTTTTAGCGAAACCCGCCAAACCCGCATAGAAACGATTCAAAGGTGCCCACCAGGCACTTTCGTGCGGGTGGAAAACGAAGTAATAACATTACACAACAGTCCTCGATGGGACCCACAGAACAGATATATATATAACAACGACTCAAAGAGTCAAGAATACAGATATGATATACAAAGATCCAAATCACCTTGAAAATGATAGAGCGTCCGACTACGGACAAGATGCAAATGGGGCTAAGAGCCCTGAAGAATAACCAATGGCGTCCATAACCCTGCCCAGGCCAAGCCAGAAGGGTAACCCTGCTAACGACGTCGATCTCAAAACCTGCTTAAACAAAAGGGGTGCCGACAAAGGGCAAAGGAAAAAGAGGAGCGTCAGTACTGAGGCCAGTACACGGCGAGGCTAGAATTCGGCGGTCCTCGCCTACATAGGTATGGTGGGCTGAAGCGGCAGCGGCAGCATTGCACTAAACAACCTATAGAGACTCGATACAACTGGCGGCAATCAGAGAGGGTTGAGAAAGACCTATTCGGAACCAGCCTGATACTACCACCAAACAAACCCATCCTGGTGTTTCCCCCTCGAGACCAAATGAGGAAGTCAACCGAGGAACTCACACAGTTGGCAGTTTTATTTCTTCCGTTATCGTTGCAGTAATTACTAGTCAAGTATAGATAATCATCCTGATAAAGTAAGCAGTGGGCAATTTTAGTTAACCATTCCGTTGTAGTTGCGGCACTTACTAGTCAGATACAAATAGCATGAGATATCCCAAAAACCCAGCAGTTGTTGGTACTTTTATTTATCCATTCCGTTGTAGTTGCAATATTTACTAGTCAGATACAATTGTCGCAAGCGACAAATCAAACAAGCAATTGTGGGCAGGTTTATTTAGCCATTCCGTTGTAGTTGAAGCTGATTACTAATCATATCAGATACAAGTCAATTTATAACAGTAAACTTTAGTTATAGTTGTCTATGATCGAGATACTGTGCTCCAAGTCGTCCATAACCGCGGACACGGCTTTCAGAAAGTTTTAACCCGGCCGGGGTGCACAAATAGCAACACACACACGATCGACCTCGGAAAAACCAAATCAAAACCCAACGAGGCTTTCACGACAGAGCAATCACAAGATTCAGAAATATTTCAGGGGGCCACCCCTTAAAGTAGACCCGCAACGAAGTTAGCTGACTTCGAGACGGACTTAAGGTTTGTGGGGCCGGCTGTAAACGACTGGGAACCCGAAAGTGTGACTGGGCTTGTCGATACCGCGAAAACGGGTCACAATTCCTAAACAGTACAGTGTGCTCCTCGCACAATCGTAAATACAGTAATAAAGCATGGCATAAGTACAGGATAATAAACAACACCTCAAACTAGTTTGTGGCCCCAAGAAATAAGACGGAATCAAGCTCTGGCTAAGGGGGGTCCCATAATTCCCCGTATGTGGATAGCGCGATAAATCAAGGAACATGTATCAAGTACTCGGGGTCCTACGGGACACAAGTGGGCGGTCAGAAACCAAATATTATCTATCACCCACCGATGCCTCTTCTTACTTACTTCAATTTTAGTTGTTAAACAGGAATTAAAGTGAACGATAAATAAAGCAGAGATCATCTCCAACATCAAACATATGGCAATACTCCAACAACTATGGTACATGGCGACACGCAACAGCACTTGAGCAAGCGACTACGACGCGCAAGTCCAACTATCTACCAAACAACAGGTAATAGGAGGTGGCCATGGCAATATAGGGCTGCAAGGAATATCACGGGTACGAAAACTAGAGCAACGCAACACAGATAGCAATAGATCAACAGGAGGGAATAAATACTATAAAAGTAAGATAGGTAGAAAGGGGGAGATGCTCGCCTGAAAACATTGTCGAAGGTTCAACCGAAGATCGGGTCGACACTCGCATCAACTCACGGCCTTATCCGCGAAGAAGCAAAACACTAGAATAAACACCGGATGCAATATTTAATACTACGGCAAAAGATCGGGCATGATGCATGTATGATGTATGGCATGGCAAAGGTGCAATGCAATTAGGTCAATATTAAGCGGAACCGGGGTCCCGACAATTAATTAAACGGTTCGAGTTATTTAACTACCCCGCAATTTAAATGTTGTCTTAACATGGCAAAGATGGCACCGGTTCGCTACACAAATTTAAATGAGGTCAATATAAGGCTAGATTTGCCCGCATATGGGCCCCATATTTAATTAGAGGTGAATCGGCATAAGGCCCCTAAACCACACAAATATGCATGCAAGTATGACAATTAATATGCAACAAGTTGTTATTTCATTTATAAAATAGGGCTCGAGAAAAAGGGATCACACATTAGGGGGGTCTCGACGAACTTGGGGTTCCGGGGTTCGGGGTTGGTCTCAGGGTTCGACAGGGGCTCAGGGTTCGACGGAACGTTCTCGGGCAACTGAGGTGGATCTTGGCGTTCCGGAAGCAGGACTTGGTTCGGCGTCGGGGCGTAGCGGGTCCGCCATGGTCGGTGCCGATCTTGTCGTTGCGCAGATCTTGTCGGGTCCTCGAGTCGGGTCGGTCTTGGCGTTCGGGGTGAAGTGCTTGTCGTTCTCGTGGCGATCTTTGCGTCCTTCCGGTTCGGGTCTTGGCGTCCGAGGGTAGATCTTGGCGTGTCGAAGGTTCGGTCTCCGGTTCCGGCGCCGTGAAGGAGTTCATGGCGTTCCATGTCCAGGGTTCGTGCGGCGATCTTGTTATCGTTGGAGAAAAATGTTTGATGCCAGGGCCTCCAGGAGGTCTTGGGTCGGGGGTCTCGGCAACGGTATTCGAGGGTGACTTGTTTGGTGCCGGCGGTTCATCGAATTCGTACGGGTCGTTGTCGAACTTGGTGATTCCTCGGGTTCAGTCGTCGCGGGGCGATTCCACTTATCCAACAACCACAACATAGCATCTAGCCGCCACCGGACAACACCAACCCGACCTGGGAGACGCTGGGATGGAACCAAAGCGGCCGGAGGAGGGCGTCCTGCAGCGGGTTCCACGCCGGGGAGTTCTTGGCTTGCACGGGCGGCCGGAGGCAGACGAGGGGAGGTCGCCGGGCGACTGCAGAGGTCTGGCAGCGGCCGGGGTGCCTCTCGGGAGTGGCGGCGCTCGGAGGATAACCGGCGGCGAGGCGAGCTCGCCGGCGCACGGGCGGCCGCGGGATCGGGACGGAGAAGGGCGGCGGATGGAGGGCCGCACGGGCGCCGGAGACGGCGGGAGGAGATGGGGGCCTAGCGGCGTGACGAGGGGCTCCTGGCGAGGACGCCGGCGGCGGTCGAGCGGGCCGGGGACGGGAGCAGCGAGGGAGCTCGCAGGCGACGCCGGTGCAAGGCGGTGAAGGCCCAGTCCAACGCGGGAGGGGTCGGGGTCGACGCGGGACGGACTGGGGCGGCCGGAGAGGCGACGGCGCTCGGGCGGCAGACGAGGTGGCGACCGGGGCTGGCCGGGCCGGAGGCGGGCCGGGTGCTGCCGAGGGACGCCGGGGAAGGCGCGGGCCGGAGGAGCGGCGAGCGGCTCGAGGAGGGGAGGTTGGCGGCTCGGGGCGGAGGCGCGGGTGGAGGGATGATCGGCGACGAGGGGGGAAACGCGGCGGCCGGCGCCGGGCGACGCGGAAGGGGCGGCGGGCGATGCGGTGGCCGGCGCCAGGAGGGGGCGGTGGAGGTGGCCAGGCGAGGGGTCTCGCGAGCGGAGAGGGAGGAGCAGGGCGGCGGCGCCGGGAGAGGGGAGCGGCCGCGGTGGCGAGCGCAGCGGGGAGGTGAGAGCGGGGAGACGCGGGTGAGGGAGAGGCCGGGGAAGAGAGAGAGAGGGCGGGGCCTATGGTGGGGTCACGTGGGTGGGGCCGGGGTTGGTGGGGTGTGTGGCTAGTGAGGGAGCGGCCAGGTTGGGTGGGGTTGGGCGCGTGCGTTGCTTGTGTGCGTTGTGTGCGTGTGTGTGGCCAGGGTGTGTACTGGGGGCAGGGTGAGTGAAGGGAGGGGTGAGGTGGCAGCTTCTTAGTGGTGGGGGGTTTGGGGAGGGTGAGGTGGCGACAAGTTATTGGGTGGGGTGAGGTGGCTGGAGGGGTGGGTAGATTAGGTTGGGTAGGTTTAGGAATTAGGCGGACCGATTTTCATTCTGGGGGTGGTCGTTCAGGTCGAATCGGCCCGTCCGACTGCCCCCACTAAAATAATTTAATATTTTATTTGATTAAAACAAAGCCTCTGCAAACCGATAGCAGACAAAACAAAATAATCCGGAGACCCGGTTTTGGTGTTTGAATAAAGATGGGGCGTTTTAGAAAACAAAAACAGGTTTTTCCGCAAATAGTTTTATGCAAGCAAATGCAAGATGATGACGATGCTCAAATAAGATGTGGCATGATGACATGAGCATGCGGTCATGATGATGCAATGCACAAAAACAACGCGATTTTCTAGTAGTGGTTTTGCGGGATGCCACACATATTCAGATCCTTCTGAGTGAATATATACTTCAGGCTCTTGTGATACGAATAAATCTCGCAACGATTTCCCATCAGGTAATGCCTCCATGTCTTCAGGGCTAAAACTACGGCTATGAGTTCGAGGTCATGGGTTGGGTAATTTTGCTCATGTTGTTTCAGTTGTCTAGATAGATAAGATATAACTTTGCCTTCTTGCATTAGCACACATCCGAGACCGATCTTGGATGCATCACAATACACGTCAAAGGGCTTTGTGATATCCGGCATGATTAAGATTGGGGCTGAAATCAATCTTCTCTTAATTTCTTCAAAACTCGCTTCACATTTGTCTGTCCATTCAAACTTCTTGTCCTTCTTTAGCAATTGGGTCATGGGTCTGGCAATACTCGAGAATCCTTCTACGAACTTGCGGTAGTATCCCGCCAATCCGAGAAATGCATGAACTTGGGTTTGAGTGGTTGGGCTTTGCCAATCTTCGACATCTTTCACCTTTGCAGGGTCAACAGCAATTCCTCCGGCTGACACAATGTGGCCGAGGAATCCTACCTCCTGTAACCAGAATTCACATTTGCTAAACTTGGTATACAACTGATGCTATCCAAGGGTTCCAAGAATGGTCCTTAGGTGTAGCTCATGTTCTTCTTCTGATTTGGAATAAATCAGTATGTCATCGATGAAAACAACGACAAACTTATCCAGGAAGTCCATAAAAATCTTATTCATGAGATTCATGAAATAAGTGGGGGCATTGGTTAATCCAAAAGACATGACGGTATACTTGTATAATCCATATCTGGTGGTAAAGGCAGTCTTTGGAATATCCTCTGCGCGAATTTTGAGTTGATGATAGCCAGTTCTAAGATCAATCTTAGAAAACACTTTGGCACCGATCAACTGACCAAACAAATATTCTATCTTGGGCAGTGGGTACTTGTTTTTGATAGTGACATCATTCAACTTCCGATAATCCGTACACAAACGGTTACCTCCATATTTCTTGTCCACAAACAAAACAGATGATCTCCATGGTGACGCACTTGGTTGAATCAGTCCAATTTCCAACATGGCATCCAGTTGCTTCTTCATTTCTTCTTGTTCAGACGGGTTCATACTATATGGTCTCTGGGCTATGGGTCATGTTCCGGGGATTAGTTCAATGATAAACTCGATATCCCGATCTGGGGGCATACCAGGCAAAACATTTGGAAATACATCGGGGTATTCACAGACTATCCGGACTTGGTCAATGGTAGGTTGGGCTATACTCTTGTTTCACTTGAATTGACGAGGTAAGGTTTCAGATATATGCTCGACTGATATTCTGGCTGTACTGGTCATGGTTATGGCTTTCTTGGCACAGTCAATCAATCCTTTATGTTTGGATATCCAATCCATTCCTAGTACTACTTCCAAAACTTTAGTTCCGAGTACTATCATATTAGTATAAAAATCTATGCCATGGATTCAGAAAGGGATGGCTTTGCAAATTTGCCTAGCTTTGATGGTTGAACCGGGGATTTGAACAATCATAACATGCTTCAGTTTGGTGGGTTGAATCTTACTAGTGCATGCAAATTCTTCGGTGACAAATGAATGCGATGCACCAGAATCAAACAACACTCTAGCAAGTACTGAATTAATAGAAAACATACCCAGCACGACGTCTGGCGCTTCCTGGGCTTCTTCAGCATGCATGAGAAAAAGACGGCCGTTGCGGTTGAGCGAGTTCCCTGGGGCAAACCTTCTTCCGGGCTGTACACGATGCTGCTGCTGAGCTGGGGCATTTGCATTAGGGGTTGCGGTATTCTTCTTGGGGCACTCATTGGAGTAGTGACCCTTATTTCCACAATCATAACAAGTCACTTGTGACTTGTCCTTTGCTGCAACAGGCACAACATTGCTTCCAGTCCTCGGGGCAGTGTTGGTGTTGGCGGCAGCATTGTTGTTGTTGAACTTGGGTGGTGCATGGTTGAAATTGCCAGAGTTGTCGGGGTTGTTGTGATTTCCTCCAGGCCTTGGGTTTCCACGGTTGGGATAGGTCGGACGGTTCATCGGGGATCTGTTGGTTCTCGGGGCTAATCCTGGAGATGGGTTAGGGCGGTACTTTGGGGTATGATGGGTTCCTGGATGATGCATCATGCGACGCTTGCGGTTCTCATTGGCTTGGTTGATCTTTCCTTCCATATGAATGGCAGAGTCGACAAGTGCTTCAATATCAGCAAAGGGGATATTGACCAACACCGTCTGCATCTCATCATGCAAACCATTCAGGAATCTCTCTTTCTTCTTGGCTTCAGTGTCGATCTCATTCGGGGCATACCTAGCTAATGACAAGAATTTGCCACAGTATTCCACTACGGTCATCCTTCCTTGCTTCAGTTCTCTGAACTCATCTCTCATTCTCTTTATCAAACCCGGTGGCACATGGGTTCTGCTGAACTTAACTTTGAATTCCTCCCAGGTCATCATCTGTCCTCCGGTCATTGCACGAACACTGTTCCACCATGCTCTTGCATATCCGGCTAGATAGTGGGTGGTGAATAGAACTTTCTCGTTAGCTTCCACTTCGGTGACTTACAGCTTGTTTTCCATGGTCTGCAGCCAATCATCCGCGTCTAAGGGCTCTTCCGACTTAGTGAAAACAGGTGGGTTGGTGTTCTGGAAATTCTTGAGCTTAGATCCATGGTTGTCCTGATTTCCTTGGCCTTGATTGTTGTGGCCAGCTGAGCTATCTGCTTAAGGGTGGCTAAGTTGGCTTGACGTTCTGCTCTTTCGGCTTCGCGGTAAGAAACCAACATTTGCAGGATCTGCAACATCGGGTCCGAGGATGAACCACTTCCTCCGCGAGGCATCTGAAGATTGAGATAGATTATGAGGAAAGAGGGGAATTTCTAAGGTTCAGGGACATTGAAGATTTTTTAAAGTTTGACACATATTTTCTAGCAACTTGATTTTCATTCATTCAGTCATAGCACATGATACAACACACACCACAACAAAGGTAAACAGATGGTTTTAAGAACCATTCTGGAGTCTACGATACAGTGGGACCTGAATAAAGCTCACTAACGCTAGTGCTCAGGTGCTACTACTCCTTGGAGTCGGTGTAGTCGTCATCCTCATTGTCATCGATGAAGGCGAAATCCTCCTCATCGGTGAAGAAGTCCATGGCCTGATCCTCCAGAAAATCATCATCATCGCTGAGATAGGAGTAGGGGTCTCCCTGAAGATATTCTCAGGCATTCTCCCTTTCCTCCAACTACATGTCTCTCTCGTGGATGGTCTCCTCCAAATCCGAGATACGGTGGCGAAGACGGGCAATGATGCGTTCCTTCTTGTCAAGCTAACGGCGATGAGACTTGCGATCCTTCGCTAGCATGGTGATGGTCTGATCCTTTGTCCTGATGATGGAGGACTTGTGGTTGGAGTAGTCACGGCAATTGTCCAATTCCTGCTGGTGATCATACATCATGAAGCTAAGGTGGTCCAACTGAGTCTTCAGCTCGTGGTGGTATGGGGCTTCCAGTGGCTATCCCATAGCATCACGCCTTGGGCAAAACTCAAAGCGGGTACCCTTGATCTGGTTGATACTCTGCCCACACAGACGGGCAAGAGCTTCCTGCATGGCCCTGGCAAGTCCATCAAGCCAGTTGTTCTCTCTTAAGGTGAACTGAATTCCCTCGGTAGTTGGAGGTTCGATCTTTCCTCGGAGACTTGCAACAACTAGCCATTGCCGATCTTATCCTTCCTGATCATTGAGCTGAGCTCCGAAGAACTTGGGGTGCGGACGCTCTAGAAGTTCCGAAATCTGGTCCAAATCCCACTCAAATATGAGGTCTCCTCCATTCCCGAACTGATAAAACTTGTTGTACTTCACGTCCATCTATAAGAATATAGGATGAGTAAGTTAGGAGAGTGATCAAGTGTGTCAAATTTTATGTATTTTGCAAGAGTTTTTGAGGAACGTGAATTTTTATGAAAGAATCAAGGTGATAAGAATGGGAATAAGTTTTTGTCAATATTTGCTTCCTTTGGTTTTGAAAACAAGTTTTTGATTCAAACGTCCAGTCTAACTAGGGTCTCCTATGGTCAGGATGGCTCTGATACCAACTTGTCAACATCTGGATTTTTAATCCCAGATGCCTATTATGCCATACATCGCAATCCCAGGATTACCATTTTTGCGAGACATAACAGATTTGGATACCACAGTACATGATCCATTACATTTTTGCGAGACATAAGTCGACGACGGTGATCCTAGTACCGGCAGCTCCTCCTGGGGCGGCTCCAATCGATGGCTCTTATCCTCCTCTGAAGCGGTGAGCTCCAGCCAAATTCCGGCGATGCGCTGCTCGCCTTGCTCCGGGAAGAAGTGGGAAGTCTCAGTGAGAGGTGGGGAGTGAGGTGGTGTGAAGAAATCGAGCGGGGGAGGCCTCTATTTATAGTGGCAAGAGGGGACCGACGGGCGCGGGCTGAGCTCTTCGTGGTCGACGACACAGAGGGCTACTGGCATGGGCGACAGTAGGGGACGGTGCGGTGCTCCCAGGCAAAACTCAACGACGTGGTGGCGCGGTGTGGGGCAGTGCTGATCGGTCGGAATGCTTCGACGCTCTGAGCGGGTCCAACGGGGGTTTTGATGGCGCATAGTGCGCGTGTTCCGCGCGGCGACGAACGAGTGTGTCTACGGGGTTGTTGGGCTGCTGGTGATCACGCGTGCACGCGGCGAGGGCGGCGCGCGGTCTGTGGGCGTGTGTCGAGGGTGGCGCTCTGGCGCGCTCTCGGCATGCTCTCATCGAAGCTTGGCATGGCTTGGGCATGTGGTCCAGTGGATGGAAGGGTTCGAGCGCTGGACAGGGGGTGGTGGTGGGCGGTGGACGGTGCCCTGCGTCCTAGACATGGTGTTTAGGCTTGGTGCTTGCTCTAGCAAGCTAGCCATGGTCGGCTGGCAAGGGTTCCTTCGGGTTGGCATGGCATGGTGCAAAGGGTAGGGGCTAGGGTTGGTCAAGGCACTGGTTGGCACTGGGGGAGACAGGTGTGATCAATGGTGAATAATGCTTAGCCAAATTACTGCTCAAAACAGTGAAGTTTGGCCAAATTGATTTGTTGTCTCCAAGTGTTTGATGAAATGGCCGCAAGAACTTGAGTTTTGAATTTTGAAAAGATTTTTGGTGGGTGTGCTAGGCATGTGTTGAGGATTCTGTGGATGCTTGGGTTTTGAAAATTGAGCTTGTTTGAGTGGTTTTTGAAAAAGTAGGATCTTCCCATATGAAATAGATTCAATTTTTAACTGTCATTTAAACTAAGCATTTGAATGTTTTTGGATGATCACAAAGTGGGCCTTGGTACCTTATTATGAGTACTATCAAGGGGTGCAAATATCCATACAAGTTTCTGTTAAGTTCTGAAAGTTAGGGATAGCCAAAGTAGGCATGGGAGTTAATTTGGCCAAAGTGACCATTCACTTAGTTTATTTGTTTTGACTTGTTTGTCTTTGGGAAAAGTGTGGGGATTGTTTAGATGATGTTTATTTCAACTAAGAATCATTTTACAAGCAAAGAAACACAAAACCATGGAAATTCAAAAGAATCCAAATTTTGAATACACATACATATGAATGCTTTCATACCTTTAGTTGGAAAAAAAATTGTTAACCCTAATTTTGATGATTAGAGTTTGATGATACAAGTTTAATATTTTGGGATATTACAGCATTAGGGAGCATATCCTCCAGATGAGCCACATGGCTGCCAAACTGAAGCCCATGGATGCTGATCTGGAGCTAAAGCCTGCTCTGCTTGTTCACTTGGTCATGGCATCACTGCCTTAACAGTTTGACAACTTCGATCTCAATTACAACATGGCCCCTGAAAAGTGGGACATAGAAAATACCATCATCATCTGTTCCCAAGAAGAGGAGAGGCTTAAAGCCCAGAATGGTGGTTCATTGAACCTAGTGAAGGACAACAAGAAAAGGACATTCACTCAAAGCAACCATGACTCCCCTTCTAAGAAACATGGTAAAGCTCCCATGTAATATTAGCCTCAGCATAGGCATGCCCTCCTAGTGAACAGAGATACTTGTCTTTACCGCGGCAAGAAAGGGCACTTTAAAAAATATTGCTTTGTTTTTCTAAAGGAGCTAATGGAAAGGAAAGGGATTCCATTTGACGAGGTCTATGAAAAGAAACAAAGGATGCGTTGAAGTCACAAATGGAGTCCAAGCAGACGTTGAGGCCGTTGATGATATCTCCTTGGAGCTTGCTGATGGATCAACAGTCTTGCTTACAGATGTTCTCTATGTTCCTCCTTTGCATAGAAATTTCATAAGTGTGCCGCGTTTGGACAAAGTAAACTATTATTGTCATTTTGGACATGGCCAGTGTGCCATTTATTATAATAAAGATTGTGTAGGTGTTTCTTTCCTTCACAATGAGCTTTATATATTATTCACTCGCAAAAAGTTAATCCTGTGTGTAAAATGAAAGAGCATGTTTCCTCGTCGGGTAAAGATCCAATGAAAAGAAAGAGAACTCAAGACTCGTCGAAATTATGGCACTGTCATTTAGGCCATATTTCGAGTGGGGAATATAAAGACTAGTTAAAAACGATATTCTTGCTCCATTAGAGTTCTCCGACATAGATCAATGCATCGATTGCATTAAAGGAAAGTATGTAAAGCAAATCAAAAAGGGTGCAAATCGAAGCGCCGAAAAACTAGAAATTATTCACACTAACATTGGTGGACCGTTTCCAGTAAAAAGTGTGGATGTCTATGACTCGTTCATAACATTCATAGATGATTACTCCCGCTATGGTTATATTTATCCAATTAAAGAAAGATCGGAAGCATTGTATAAATTTAGATATTCAAAGCTGAAGTTGAGAATCAACATAGCAAAACAATAAAGATAGTAAGGTCCGACCGTGGAGGGGAGTACTATGGTCTACACACCCCATATGGTCAAGTCCCTGGACCTTTTACAAGGTTCTTACATGAGACTGACATAGTGGCCCAGTAATCGATGCCGGGCGAGCCTCAGCAAAATGGAGTAGCTAAAAGGCTCAACCATACCCTTATGGGTATGGTGCGTAGCATGATGAGTTACTCAACATTCCCATTGGGATTGTGGATGGAGGCGTTAAAAACATCCATTCATATTCCCAACAGAGTACTAAGCAAGTCAGTGCCCAAAACACCGTATGAGCTATGGACAAGAAGAGTTCCCTCGCTATAACACCTAAGGGTGTGGGGGAGCCCTGCTGAGGCTAAAGTGTTCAATCCAAATATTGCAAAGCTTGACCCCAAAACAACCAGTTGCCATTTTATTGGCTATCTTGAAAAGTCAAAACATTATCGTTTCTACTGTCTAGACAGATACCCAAAGTTTGTAGAAACGAGACATGATGTGTTCTTAGAGGACGAAATGATGAGGTGGAGCAAGGTAGCTCGGAAAATTTATCTTGAGGAGAAGAGGGTGCATGCACCCAATCCGATGATTCAGGAAAATTCTTCTTGCTACCTGATGTTCCTGCATCGACAACCCAGAGGTTGTGGTGCAAGCACCTGTTGCGACTCCACCCATGACAACAATGAGTGAGGATCCAGAACCTGTCCGTCAGGATCCGACCGAACCCACTATTGAGCATGAAAGGGAACAACAATAGCCACCTCCAGAAGATACGCCAAATGTTGAGACATGTGATGAGCTAGCTCATGAGTCCCCTAGAATGTCTCAAAGAGTTAAAAAAGTTAGCGATTTCTAAAGATTATAAAGTTTATAAAACAGAAAGAGTTGGACTTGGGGAAGCTTTACATGTATTGGGAATAGAAATTCACCGAGATAAAACAAATGGGGTTCTAGGTCTGTCGCAAAAGGCATACCTAGAAAATATTCTAAAGAAATATAGTATGCATGCGTGCAATACCACACCTGCTCCTATAGTCAAGGGAGACAGTTTTGGAAATGACCCAAAAGTCAATATGAGATCGATCAAATGAAGCCAGTATCATATTCTTTGGCCGTTGGAAGCTTACAGTATGCACAAGTGTTCACTCTCTCTGACTTAGATTTTATCACCGGGGTACTCGGTAGATATCAAGAGAATCCAGGCATAGAGCACTAGAAAATGGTAAAGAAAGATTTGTGTTATGCGCAAGGCTCAAAAGACCTCATGCTAACATATAAAAGGTCTGATTCTCTAGAGATAAGAGGGTATTCAGATGCTGATTTTGCGGGAGACAAAGAGGACTGAAAGTCCACGACATGATACGTATTCACACTCGCGGGAGGGGCTATTTCATGGAGAATCTCCAAACAGTCAATAGTTGCATCATTCACGATGTATGTAGAATTTATAGCATGCTATGAGGCCACGGGGCAGGCGATATGGTTAAAGAAATTTATACCTGACTTGAATGTGGTAGATTGTATTAGCAAACCACTAAAGATGTACTGTGACAAGGAGCCCACAATATTTTATGCTCACAACAACAAGTTGAATACTGCTTCCAAACCAATGGAGATAAAATATTATATTGTGAAAGATAAGATCCAGGATCACACTATAAGACTTGATCATTTAAGGACAAATAAAATGCTTGCGGATCCGGTAACGAAAGGCTTACCATCCAATGTGTTCAAGGAGCACTTAGCCGGCATGGGTTTAACGGAAAGCCTATGATTCCTGGATCATAAGAGGCCCAAAAGTAAAGAGTTTCTTGTTTCAAAACAAGATATATATTGTAGCTGTCTGATTCTATCAACAATTGAGCTATGATGATAAAACATGCTCTATGTATCAAACAGTGATGAAATGAGTAAAGTATAAAGTAAAAAGTAAAGTTGACATCAAGGGGGAGACTGTTAGATTGATCTCACGGTCGCGGCCCAATGGACCGATCAACCCCTTTTGATTGCGCCCTGATCGGGGGCGCCCAACCCTCATATGGTTGGTGGGCCCCTATCAATGTTGCTATATAAAGAGGTGGGGGCGGATGCACACGGTACGAGGTTCACCCGTGTGCCTCCAACCCTACCGACACCCCCACCGATCTAGGGTTAGCGTCGGCTCGACGGGAAGCTCCACCATAGCCTAGTACACCTAAACACCTCGCCGTCGCCATCCCCATGGCCAACGCCTCGGGACCGTCCACCGCGAGAGAAGGTTTGGTCCTTCTCTCCCCTCTCTTTCACTATCAAGTTCTAGTACATAGTTTATCCTCTACCGAACCGATCTGGAGCTGTAAGATATAACACTAAAAGCCATGGGCCTGTGGCTAGACCTCCATGGCTCCGTAGGGTCCTTCCTTGCGAATAGTGTGTCATGAATTTGGTACAAGATTGGTCGATGATCTTTTTTAAAGGAAACTACAGCATGAACCAATTTCACTAATTTTTTAACCAAGATACAAAGAAAATGGCTACAAATGGAACAAACCACACAAACACAAGAAAGGTACGGGAGAAAAAACGAACAAAACCCCGGATACTAGATATGACCTAGACAGAACCAGCAAACCTTGAACTTAGCACCTAGCACCACAGAAAGAAAAGGGAGGATGGTTGTTGGCTCCGTCACAGGGCATACTATAGTCGATACAATGCAAAAGCCATCATATGCTTGCCCAATAGGCACTCTTAACCTTTGAGATCTAGGAGTGTCACAGATCGTTTAAGGGGATCACACCAGCGAGGTACATCGCAACAACAAAAGCCGGCGATGCTGACTCTTCTACAACACCTCCTCTTGGCCTGAAACTTGACATCCATCAACGAATGAGCAACCCTAAGCACAAAGTAACAAAACGATCACACAAAAAGGCACCAAAGCACCTCGAGAAACCGAGACCTCACCGCTAACATGGACATTAAGGCTTAACTGACATTCTTGTGAGGTCGACCATCGGGTGAGGTGGATCAAGGAACTTGGCTTGGCACATGCATCATTCAAAAGTGTGGACAATCAAGAAGAGCACTCGCTTCCTCTGCCATTCTTATCTCTTGGGGAACTAGAACTTGCACAACGTGAGGCTCTTCCGCAACCATGCTCCCCTCCAATAATTGTTGTTAGGAAAATAAAAGAGAGAACGCGATTTGGTCCTTAGTCTTCGCTAAGCATTTGAGTATTGCTAATGTTGTGAGAGTGAGTATTTGCACTACGTGATTCTAAACATTTTTTTATGAAATTGGAAAACCTTTTGTATTGTTTAATAATATCAATGATGTCACCTAAAGTGCATGATGTCATAAGCAATACAAATTTTAGATTATATTATTTCTAGAACAAGGCTAAGGACTTGTCATTCTCATTAGTTAAGAAGAGTAGAAATTGTCTAGTAAACTGATACTATATCCATTCCAAAAACAAGGCATACGATGTTTCTGAGAAATAAAACAGTGTTGAGTTTGACCAAGATTATTGAAAATGTATTAATATTTATGATGTTAAATCTATACCATTAGATACATTATGAGATATATATTTTCACATGTATCTGCACAGTCAATGGTGGGCCTAGGATTTACTGAGTGTGTACTCAAAATTACAAAAGGTACATTTTTTTCTTTTATAGTCTAAACTCTAGTTTTGGGATATGTAATTGATTATGTCATCACATAGTTTTAACTGCATGTTATATGGAAAAAATGACCAATATGAGAGGACAAAAATAGAAAATGGTAGCAAAGCTTACAAGGTACAAGATAGCTTGGGAGCTTGAAAACTACTGTAGTGATGATGTCCTCGTTCTTAACTTCTAATACACAGTCCAAAAATTCAGCACATACAAAAAACTAAGATCTTCTGAATTCGTACTAACTCTATATAAGAATTGAAGATGCTCGGAATATCTACTATGCCTTGATTGTGTATCGCAACAAAACAAACCACCTACTGCGAGTAACATTTTTTCGAAAAACAATGGCCACCTTCCTCAGCAGTGCTAACGAGGATTATGCCACATGTTTACTATTGTTAGACCGACGCGGAAAATGGCGGTGGCTATTAGAAATTATCAATATACTAGACGTGGTCCCACATCTAAGCGACGCATATCCTTTCCCCCTCTCGTTTCCTTCTTCCTCATCGGTTCACACAAGTGAGGATGGTGAAAAGCGCTCTGTTGGAGGGGCCGCGTCTAGGACAATAGGTGGTGCCCAGAGTAGCATGATGCAGCTATAGGAGATGAAAATCCTGGGGGTTGCATGGGAGTTGCGGCAGCAGAGACTACCTGTTGTTGGGGTAGGGAGCCATCATAGGTCGAGCCTAGCGGGACGATGGTGAGGTAGACGAGCGCGAGGAACATGGCTAGAGGTACGGTAGGCGGTGAGTGCAGAAAACACGGTTGGCAGTAGAGAGAGGGGCGTAGAGAAAACATGGCCAGTGGGGGACTTGTCCAAAGGGAGGGCACAGTCAGAAAAATAATGGTCACCATACTATCACAACCTTGTTCTAACGCCGACCTCTATCATCTTCATGGCTGTCGTGCGAGCCGCGAACGAGAACAAACTCAAAAACCTATCCCTCTGAACCGGAACCAACTCCGACATAATGCCCCCAAGACGGATCACCGACAACCTAGAAGTACCAAGAATTAGGATTTCCCATGGTGAATACAGGAAGAAAGGTTAAAACTTCACAACCACGACGTCGTTGGCATTTAATGATGCCCACAGGAGCCTCCGTTGTTGGCCTTAACCAAAGTCAAACCCAAACTTACGGCGGTGGAAGGATAAGTCAGCCATCCACCATAGTTTAAACAGCCTCGCCAACGGAGTCCAACTAGCCATGTCAGTCGGGGTCCATATTGCTAGATCCAAAGGCAAAGCATGGGCTTGATTGGATTTGCGAAATCAACCTGCGTGTCTTTGGGAGATGGTCGGTGGGTAGCCTAAACGCAAATCCCACACCGTAGGAAACAAGAAGCCACACCGACAGATGTGAAGTATATTGTCACAACCTCTATACCTAGTCCCCTCTGTAAGGCACTGAGGCACCGTCACCGCTACAACAACCACACACTTCACCGCCAAGAGGTTGCACTCGTTTTAACTAGCCCATACCAATAGGGGAATCAAATTTTGGAACCTACAGGGAACATCTGCCAAGAGGATCCTAGCTATGGCACGGTCTTAGAGCATCTCCATTGGTGGCTCCCAACCCAGCCCCCAACAGAGTTGGGGTGAAGGCCAAAATTTGGCACTCACCGGCAACCTCCAACCGGTGTCAGCAATTTGGGCCGCACACTAAACTGTCTGGCATCCCGTTGCCGCCCTCGGCAATCAGGGGCAGGGATGGAGCAGCGGATCTTGGTTCAAAACAGCATGGGGACGTCCCCCGGACGACGTGTCTTGCTATGTAAAGCAGACATGTTCATTGACTCACAAAGTCTCATTGATGGTAGTATTTTTTTTGGATTCGGCAATGGTGGAGGCTCGGTGTCTCTTTCGACATGCACCTCGGCAAAACTGGAGTTGGGCGGCGGCCGCTTGCTTATGCGGTTACAGGAAACCTAGGTATCGTTTTGTATTTCTCGATCTCTTGGATTTTATCCGCAAAGTTTTCAAGATAATCGGTTTATCTTGGTCTATCTTTTTTTTAGTTTGCATGTGTGCTGCTTATTGTAATTTGATTTTTTATTGATGAAATTGAAATATGTGGTTGGTCTATAAAAAACACTATTCTACATGCCCTAAAACCAGGTCTATCTGTCGCGTCTTAACAAAGATTGGAGAAAATCCAGGAGAGGATCGTTAGGGCGTGCGTGTGTTCCAAGAATCGGAGACGGACTCTTCGAATCGATCTACTTATACGGAACGAGTATTAAAAAGAGAGACACACGCTCGTACAAAATCAAACCAGTACGATTGCATCTACATCTGCATCATCATGCAAGTCTCCCGCAAGGCGAAGGTCGGCGACGCTGACGGCGGCGGCGCCGCTGGCCGCGACCGTCTGAGCCAGCTGCCTGACTGCCTTCTCCACATCATCCTGTCAGAGCTTAAGGCCCGGCAGGTCGTTCAGACGTGCGTGCTGTCGCGGCGGTGGCAGAAACTCTGGCTCACGTCCCTGTGCCTCGACGTCGACGGCAGCGAGTTTCCCCAACACGGCGCTGATCTGCCTCCGATCCCATGCCAACACGCCGCTCTGCACCCCGCCGCCTTCATGCACCCAGGAGGATCTGAATATTACGCGCCTCCGTACGAGTTCGAGGATTTCGTGGACTGCCTACTCGTCCACCGGAGCGCCGGCGGCAGGCCACCGCTGGACACCCTGCGGCTGAGTATCCCGCCATGGTGGACGTTCGCATCGCGGTTTCTCATCAGCGGCGTCTCCAACGAGACCAAGCACACCGCTTGGGTCCGTCGTGGCCTCAGGTGCTCCCCGGCGGCGCTCGACGTCAGCGCCTACGTGAAGCTTCCCGCTCTGTCCTCCCCTGGCACCGACCGTCTGAGGAAGCTGCGGCTGGACAGCGTGATCCTCCACCCTAACTTCGCGGAACATCTCAGCTCCGGGCTCCCCGTTCTGGAAGACCTGGAGATTAGCGGCACCAATCTGTCCGGGCTCTCGAGGATCGCCTCTGGCACGCTCAAGCACCTCGCCATCGACTCCGCATGCGAGATCACGGCGAATGAATGCGGGGGCCTCGCGTTCCGTGTCGCGGCCCCACGCCTAGTGTCTCTGCACCTGGCCGTCCGGTTCCGTCGCCTCGGCTTGTTCGGCGTCCTCGTCGAGGAGGCGCCTCGCCTTGTCCGAGCGTCCATCCGCCTAGTGGACAAGCCTGGGCTCCTGCTGGCGAAATCTCTGTGCGACCTCCTCGGCTCCGTGTCCCACGTCCGCACCTTGGACCTCTACGGATTCCATGACATGGTGGTTAAGTTTCTCTGCTCTTTAATTATAAATTTCAACTCGATTCCAAATTAATTAACTCTTTGCCTGTGCAACACAATGTAGACGCTAGTCCGGCAACCTCGAGTAGGTGGGTGGATGCTGCCCCAGAATTTTCTCCAGCCACATATGCATATGCCTTTTATTCAACATCCTCCTCCTCCTCCTCCTGGTCCTCCTCATCTGTGGTTTGGCGGCCACCCTCCTCAGAATTATCAGCAAGACGAGTATGGTCTATGGGGGACTGCGCACCAGCACCCAATGTTACAGGCAATACTCTATATGGGATTGCCGGTGTTCCACGGCCTCACATCCTTGGTCCTCGATGAGTGTGACACAGGCCAAGAGGTTCACACGCTCTGGCGTTTTCTCAATAAAGTTCCTCTGCTAGAGAAGCTCACTCTAAAAAATTGTCAGGTACACGCTGCTTAATTAGCTTTATTTGCTTGATTGATGTGAAACCATCACTGAAGTATCTAGTTACCTCGCTCGCTCCCTCCTAATTTGTTCTATTTTCTAATGTTTCTAGTTCAAGATGTTTCCAGACGTTCCAGAGATGATGGAGACTATCTTGAAAAAGGTCACTGTATCCTCTAATCTAAAGTCGGTCCACATTATCTACAGCGATAGAGATGGCCATCATCAGGGTGGAGGAGGCCTATACAACATGCCAATCAACGAGGCGTCATCCTCCGTGATAGAGTGGAACCTGCCCGCCACTACCACCATCCGAGTTACCAAACTGCCGAAAGATTAAACTTCATCCTGTTTTGTTTGGTTGATTATGAGATGCGACTGAATTTGAAGTCTTGCGCTTTCGTCGTCTTCACCTCCTTGTTATCATCACCTACATGGACATGATCATGGCTGACACATAGGGACGGTGACTGCGTCTCCTTCTAGTGCCTCTCTTCCCTCCCGCAGTCACAGCGGGAGTGGCGTGGACGCAAGTGACGACGCGGACACTGTTGACTGGAGTTTTTGATTTGATGTAGACGTTGTTCTTGATGTCGATGTCGAGTTAGCCGATCATGATGTAGCCGTGGTCGATGTCGTAGTCGTCGTAATGGTGTGGCCGCCATTGTCGGAGGCGCAAAAAAAATGCGCGTTTTTTTGTCGTCGTTGTTGACGAAGCTACAGTTGTGAACGTTTTGCACCTTGTAGAGGTACCGGCGGGGGCGTCTCTAGGACGCGGTCATAAGTGAGACCACCGGTTTTGCCAGGACCGAAGGAACCCACCAAGCACACACGGTTTTGCCAGAACCATATGCACGGTCGTAGGGGCGTCACAATTGTGATGCCGGTTTGTTGATGCAGTCGTCGGGGTCGTGGACGCGGCGATGCCATCGTCGTGCCTTGCAGTTATACTATCAGAGGGCGTCATAGTTGTATGTCCATCATGTGGACGAGTATAGCGGCGGCGACGATGTGTCGACAAAGATGTTGATGAAGACCACGTAGATGTAGACCTTGGCGATGATGTATCGGCGATGATGGAGTAGGCGTGTCGGCGATGATCGTCGCTCGAAGGCGTCCCTTGTGGCGACGATGATGTCGAAGCCTTGATGTCCGAGAAGTTGGCGAAGTCTGTTCAACACCGTCCTGGCGTGTGGGTGATGTTGATGTCACTTCCTCGTAGATGTGGACGACAAAGATCTTGGCTTATAGCTTGGCGTAGTCGTACAGCTCGATGTCGTTATTCGGTAATGTCCGGTGTAGATCGATGTGTGTGGCTTGGATCGGTGCATGTTGTTGGTGTAGCCCCGCAGTCCAGCCTGCGAATCCGTGGATGGAGTCGTCGGCGCGTGCACAGATCTCATCGGATACTGGAGCTGACTTAGAGCATCTTCACTCGTCTACCCAGGACGCCGATCCGGACGCCGAAATTCAGTCCGGACGCCGAAAATCGGCCCAGTCACGTATCCAGGGACCTGTTTTCGTCCGGATTTCGGCGTGTTCTGGTCCGGCCTACCCAGGCCGAACCCAGGTTCCCGGGTACGCCCTGGGGACGCCGGACGCCGCAAAAAAGGCGTGGGCCAGCTCTGTCGGCGAGACAGTCCCATTCTCACCCACTCCACTCGCCCAGACTGTTGCGAAGAGCTCTGTCGCCATGACTTCGCCGGCGGAACTCCCCCGCGCCAAGACATGCCCACGCCTCTAGCTACGCTCGGCGTAGTTGCCTCCCTCCTCCATGCCTTCTCCGCCGCCGCTTATGCCGACCTAGCCTCGCTGTAGCTCTGCTTCGCTCCGTGCTCCCACCACCACGCCCGCCAAGTGTTCGACATTTGGCCGGATTCGGCCATGGACTCTGACGGCGACGAGATATATTCCACTGACTCTGACGAGGACGAGATACTCGCCATAAATTCCGATGACGAGGAGTTGCTCGCCGTACTCCTGGAGGAGGAGAGCGCCGAGGTCGCCGAAGGTGAAGAGCACTTGCAGATCCTCTCATCGCTCGTCCAGTTGTACATGCAGATGGCGAAGCCGAAGCGCGGTGGTGTAGCATCCCAATTGTCTAACAATTGTAATGCTAGTTGGTCTAGTAATATAATGCTAATTCCTATATATATTTGTAGCATCATAATTATATCATGCTCATGTCATCATGCCACCTTGCATTTGAGCATCATATAAAACCCTTTTGTTTTGGTTCTTATCTCATATGCATTATTAATTGTATTTGGCTCTTGATATATTGTATTTGGTTATTGATATATTGTTTAATGCCCAAGTTGAGTTGGGGCATATCTTTTATTCCACTCCACCACCTTTCTTTGGCTTCATCTAAATTCCACCACCCTAGTCAGATATGAGCCATTGCTTTTCTTTTGCTATTTTGATTCTAGCTCATATGTGTTGGTGTGAATCCATTCTTTGTCTACATGTTCCATATATGAAGTATGTTGTTTTCACAATATCAATTATGTGGAGCCTCATGGCCACCTTTGCATGCCTTGTGAGTGGGACCCTTTTTCCTAGCTTCCATATGGATTATTATGGAATTATGCTCATGTTGGGATATTTTTGGGACTATTGAGCATCTAGTGGCACACACACTAGCATGTCCCATTTTTATTCAAATATGGTCATCTCCAACTATTCCACATGGGGCATCCTTTCACTTCTTCTAGTTTGGCTCATTCCATATTTTTTTGGAATGCATAGATATAAATGCTATGGATATTATGTTGTTTTCACAAGATGAAACCTAGCACTAATATTATGCATGGGCCATGCAACCATCTCCATATTTTTGCCTCCTTTGTTTAGTTGGTCTTTTGAGTGAATCATCTATCTCCCTCCTTTTGGCTTGGTCTTAGTTAATCTTGCTTAAACCCCATCGCCACCTTTTACCTCTTCCTCTTTGTGGGCTAGCTCTTGTTTGATCTTGTTTTGTTCTTGCTTGAGCTTGCCAAAAGGAAACCATCACCCAATCCTCTATCACCACCCTACCTCATCTCTCTCTCTCTCTCTCCTCTCTCTTTACCTTTCTGTCTAAACCACACCCCCATCTAACCTAACCCGAGCCTCTCTAGCTCTCATGCCCTCTCTCGGCCTCTCTCCCCTCTCTGCCCTGCAGGCCCCACCTGACCACCCTGGACCCACCTAGCTGCCACCACACCAAGCCCTAAACCGAGCCATACCCCCTCTCTCCAAACCCTAGCATTACCCGAGCCTTCCTCCTTCTCTTTTTGCATAAAGGTGACCCCCCCATGTGATCCTTCCTCTCTCCTATCTCCAACCCCAACCACCCAGTACTCCTCTCAGATCCCATCTGGGCGAAGCCAGGCCCCTCTCCTTCCTCCCCACCACATCCTGGCCATGGCCATGGGTTCTCTAAACCCTAGCTCCGACCTGCCTTGCTAGCCGACGATCCCGAGCGCGCCAAGCTGTACAAGGAATACGAGGAGCTTCGTCTGCTTCATCTACCTCACCCTGCACCGGCCAAGCCTCGCCGGAGTCCTCTGGAGCTCCCTGGACACGCCGCGGCCACCGGATCAGACGCTCGCGGGACCCCTGCCTCTGCTCCGACCCGATCCACCTCTCGCCCCATCAACCACACCGACGAGCTCCTGGTGAGCCTCTTAACCCCCTAGACATGTCCCCCTACCCTATCTTGTACCGTAGCGCCGCCGCGCTCCGTCGAGCAGCCTTCGTGCACCGCCGCGCGTCGCGCTCGGGCAGACAGCAGCAGCCGCGGCATCCGTCCGCCTCTGTTCCTCACCCTGCCCCGCGCGCTGTAGACCATCTCAGTGCAAGCTCTATGAACGAAAGCGGTAGCCCGGAGTCCCCTCGTCGTTTTTCGTTTTTGCGGCTTGGCGAGATCCGCCGCCGTTTGGTCGCCATCGTCGTCCAAACTCCGGCTGATCCTCTGTACTCTGCAGATCGGCGCGTAGCAGCAGTCCGACGACGCCGTTGCTTTCGCAGTAAAACCCCTGGCCTTTTTCCCGCCTCAACCCGCAGCCCTTCTGGCCCACCTGCCAGCTCCTGCGGAAGTTTTGCAGAGAGGCCCCTCGGTTTCTAGGAAAAACACCCCGCGCAGCCCTCGGACCGCCCACGTGTCGCAGCCCCGCTTGGTGACGCGCGCGCGTGGCCCCCCGCTGCCGGCCCCATCTGTCACCCTCTGAGGCTAGGCCAGCCCGCGGTGTAAAAGGGTTTGCCGCGCGCTGAGCTGCTGAGTCAGCGCTGGACCCACTGGTCATTGTCTGTGGCTAGTTCTGTGCGTGTAACAAAAGTTTCTGTTCTTTTTTGTTTTGATTTAAACTTTTTCAAATTAATTCAAATTCAAATTTAAATCTGTTTTAAATAACTTTTGAAATATAAATCCAAATAATACAAATAATATATGTTTTGAAATCAGAAAAATGTGATGATTTCAAATATGGCCTTCAAAATATATTTTGAACACATAAAATTTTGAGTTGATTAAAATTACAATAAAATGCCGTTTTCTTAATTAATTAATAACTTTTGATTTATAACTCCAAAATTTGACAAATGATATGTCTAAAATGATCATCTCGACGAGACCTTTCTGTTTATGCATTCCATGTTCTGATTTGCAGCATGCATCATATAAATATAAAGTATACAACAACTTATTGAAGTATAAAATATGTTTAAAACTCAATAAAATGCTTGTTTCCTGTATTCCACACCTCACCCATGCCATGCTACTTTATTGCCATGCAAATTGTGCATCATTCATCATGGCATGATTGTTTGCTTGTCGCATTTTATTCATATGCTTGCGCACTTTATTTATGTTGGCCCTTCTTTGTTTGGTTCTTCTTCGAATAGACGCTGAGCAGGGGATATATCAAGAAACCCAGGAGCACTACCCAGATCCTTCTCTCGCTTCAACTGAGCTGCCAGGCAGGCACTACCACATGCTTGCATACATATAGTATCTATTGCCTCTATCTTATTCTTGCATCATTGAGTCGCGATCGCATTAAACTGAATCCCAAGTATTTCATAGCCTTTACTTTTAAACCCCACCGAAGCTTGTTCCTCCATCCCATGAGCCATTACTACAGGAGTTGTTTGAGCCATGCGAGTCGTAGAACAACATGTGTAGGGTATGTGAGTGTCTGATAGATAACAAGGTACCTAAACAACTTAACCTGAGTAGTAATGGGATAACTAATGAAAGTGGCACCGGTGAGCAATATCTGCTATTTGGTTTTTCATGCTAACTTGTGTCCCGTAGGACCCCGAGTACTTGATTCCTGTTCCTTGAATATTTGCGCTATCCACATCCGGGAGGCTTATGGGACCCCCCCTGAGCCAGAGCTTGATTCATTCTTATTTCTTGGGGCCACAAAGTAGTTTGGGGCTTTATTACTATCCTGTACTTATGCCATGCTTTACTGCTTAATTTAAGATTGTGCGAGGAATGCACCTGTACTGTTTTGGAAGCGGAGTGTTTTCGTGGTATCGACAAGCCCAGTCACATTTTCGGGTTCCCAGTCGTTTACAGCCACCGACGCAAACCTTGAGTCCGTCTCGGAGTCGGCTATCTTCGTTGCGGGTAGCTTAATGGGGTGGCCCCCTGAAATATTTCTGAATCTTGTGATTGCTTTGTCGTGAATGCCTCGTTGGGTTTTGATTTGGTTTTTCCGAGGTTGATCGAGTGTGTGTTGCTATTTGTGCACCCCTGCAGGGTAAAACTTTCTGAAAGCCGTGTCCGCGGTTATGGACGACTTGGAGCATAGTTTCTCGATCATAGACAAGTATAACTAAAGTACCGCTTTTAATTTGACTAAGTAACTGACTAGTAAATAGTGCAACACTCATGGAATGGATAATAAAACTGCCAACGGATGGGGGGGTGTTCGTCCACTTCCTCGTTGGTAAGCGAGGAGGAGGATGGATCTGCTAATATTACTGTTATAACTGTTGGTATTAATTCACGGACATTCGTCTATCTATGGTTGGGCGGATGGTTAGCGAGTATCTATAGAATTGATAGGTATTGTCTTTTGCTGCAATTGCGTCACCCCAGGTTGTGTCCCCTTTAGAGGCATAAAGACTTGCTGAGTACCCCTAGGGTCTCACACGATAAATTATTTGATTCAGATGAACAGGTACACTCACAAGATGGATACTGGGTGGAGGAGACGGACGATGTGGACAACGATCATTCGGTGTAGAGATTCCGGGAACGGGGATCCGTGAGATCTGTGGACGGGATGTGTTTATTTATGGGGCATCTTATGCCGATTTGCTTCTTATCCGTACTCGGATCTTGTTTGTCGCATCCGCCTGATACTCTGATGTTTGATGTATGAGGAGATATCCTAAACTATTATATCTATCTAGGATATTTGGATCTTGTCGTATGGCGTTGCAATATTTCTATTTCTTTTAGATGGAATGGCTCTGAGGACTGTTGTATGGTGGCTTGCATACATACTCATTTGTGTATGTAGTTGATCCCTTCGCCTGCCGATTACGCCGCCCGTTCTTGTCCCGATGTTTGGAAATGGTTAGGACGGCCGAAAGGTCTACCTGTGAGTGGCATCTGGGCCCCACCGCACTATTTTAACCATTTCCGCTCATCCAGGCTTGTAACTAGGAGCGTAATTCACCGAGGTAGTTACAATTGGTATCAGAGCCATCCCGCCCTTCAGGGTCTCAGCCAAATGGTCGTTGTCAGTCTAGCAAATATTTTTGGTAGCTATGTATACTAGGGAAAAACAAAACGCGAGAGTAGGACTGCTTCTACTTTTCTTCTTACCCACCCACCCACCCTTTCTGGTAAGGAAGTGTAACGTTTTCAATCCTCCTCTTAAAAGTTCAAACTAGGATTCACGTGTTCTGGGTTTCCGTAGTACCATAGGTTGAGTGTGTGTGTGTGTGTAATTCCTTGTCTATCTGTTGCATCCAAGTTGTTATCACAATCGGCCTCTTGGTTATCAACTGTTGGTACATTCCATACCGACAGGCTTTTGCAAACCGACGCGATCTATCTGATTCGTTGTATACCGCCGCGATCTGTCTTACTCTTTGTTATCCGACGTTATCTTGTTTGGGGTGTTCGTTTCCGTAGTTACTAATCTTTAGGTTCATCTTGAGAAGAAGGTGTTGGGATATGTGTTCTACTTAATCATGTACGGGGTAATGATTTGAGTGCGGGATGGAGTCGCGACCATACCACTACTTTTATCATTCGCTCTTGTATATTGAATTGGTAGAGTCACTAATCTTGATTCATTAAGTGTTTTTGCGCATCTATTGGTATTTTAATGCCGAAATTTGCGGAATTTTTTTTTGATATATCTGTGTACCACACTCCTTTTCAGTCGTGTGCGATATGCTTAATATCTTCTAGGTGCTTTGAACTTTGCTGATATTTTAATATCATCTTAGTAAATTGTATCCTTTAATCTTGGTTAATTCCATCTTGGTACTATTTTGGATTATTATTATTCTCCATTATAGTACTGACTTGTGTTTTATATCAATCACAGGATGGCACCACCACGCCGTTCTGAGGAGGACATACCACCTGAACTGGGGGCCGCGTTGTCAAGCATCGCCAATGCCTTGGCAGCAATGCAGCAGAACCAGCAGCGTTTCGAAGAAAGTGTCAGGAGGAATGAGTTTGTTCTGCCACCTCCACCTCCCAAGCGAGGAGACATCAAAAGCTTCCTGAAGTTCAACCCACGCCAATTTGATGCGTCCGACCAACCACTTGATGCTGATGATTGGTTGCGTGAGATGTCAAGGCTACTGACGACTGCTGATTTTCCTGAGCAAGAATGGGTAAACTGTGCCACTCACCTTCTGAAGGGAGATGCAGCTCTCTGGTGGGAGAATTACCTGAAGGCAAACTGCACTGGTTTTCAGCCTACTTGGGGACAGTTCACTGGAGCCTTCAAAGAGCAGTACCTGTCAGAAATTGTCATGGAGAGGATGAAGGAAGTGTTTCTCAACCTCAAGTAGGGCAATGATAATGTCAATACCTACATCAGGAACTTCATGAACCTTTCTCGTTATGGTGGCGATGAGATCTCTGATGACAAGAAGAAGCAAAAGAGGTTCCGGCAAGGGCTCAATGCATCGATTAAATATGCAATCACACATGCAAGGCCGGCGTCTTTTCTGGAACTTCAGCATACAGCTCTGCAGGAAGAAGCAAGTAGGCAAGTGTTTGAGGAGTCAAAGAAACACAACCGTGATGCAGCAAGCTCTTCAGCTATGTCAACTCCTTCTAAGCGTCGTGTCTGGGTTCCTAACACCCCACCGTCGCTCCCGGCTCCACCAAGACCTTCAAGCTACGCGGCAAGGCCACCAAACTTCCTCACTGCTGCTCCCAGGGGCTACAACCACCACTACCCTGGAGCGCCTGGCGGAGTCCCTGGCTACGTTGCTCCATGTCCACCTGGTGCTTGTTTCACGTGTGAAGACACTGGGCATCAAAGCTGGAACTGCCCGATGAAAAACAAAGCTCTTCCTCCACCACCTCCAAGATCTGCGGCAAGCTCTCCTATGGTTCGTGCACCACCACCTCGGGCTCTCAACATCAACACCAAGCCCGGGTCTACTGTTGCTCGTGCCAACTGTGTCAACGCCGCTCAAGCTGAGCATGCACCTGGAGTTGTGATGGGTATGCTATCCGTTAACTCAGTCCCTGCACGAGTTTTGTTTGATTCTGGTGCATCGCATTCATTTGTTTCTCACAAGTTTGCAAATGAAAATGAGTTAGCGTTGGATCCTCTCCTTAAGCGGTTAATGGTCCTTTCTCCTGGAGCAAAGATGGCAGCTTCTAAAATCAGCCATGGCAATCAAATTGAGATTGGTGGCTCTTCGTTCTCGGCGTCCTTAATTGTTCTGGGCAATTCTGACATTGATGTCATCTTGGGCATGGATTGGTTGACAGCAAATGCAGCTGTGATTGATTGTGCTGAACGCTCGGTTTCTCTGAAGATTCCTGAAGGACTTATAGTCTATTCTCCAAGTCTGACTCCTGCTATCCAGCTTTTCTCTTTGGCAGCTCTGAATGATGATGCTATGGAAGCTATTCAGAGTGTTCCGGTGGTCTGTGAGTTCCCAGATGTCTTTCCTGAAGAGTTGCCGGGTATGCCTCCGGATCGTGAGGTTGAGTTTGTAATTGAGCTTGAACCTGGAACGGCTCCTATCTCCAAGCGGCCTTATAAAATGGGTCCTGCTGAGTTGGCTGAACTCAAACGTCAGCTTGATGAACAAGAGAAGTTGGGTTTCATTCAACACAGTACTTCTTCTTGGGGTAGCCCAACAATCTTTGTGAAGAAGCGGGACAGGACTGATAGACTTTGTGTTGACTATCGGGCTCTCAATGCTAAAACCATCAAGAATAAATATCCCCTTCCGCGGATTAATGATCTCTTCGATCAGCTAGCTGGAGCTGTGGTATTCTCTAAGCTTGACTTGAGAAGTGGTTATCATCAAATCAAGATTCGCAAGGAAGATGTTCCTAAAACAGCTTTCACCACCCGCTATGGCCTGTATGAGTACACGGTTATGTCCTTCGGTCTCACCAACGCACCTGCCACCTTCTCGAGGCTTATGAACTCGGTTTTCATGGAGTACCTCGATAAGTTCGTTGTGGTCTATCTGGATGACATCCTAGTCTATTCTAAGTCAAAGGAAGAACATGAAGAACACCTTCGGTGTGTCCTAAACAAGCTTCGTGAGAACCGCTTGTATGCAAAGTTCTCCAAATGTGAGTTTTGGCTGCCTCAAGTAACCTATCTTGGTCACGTCATCTCTGCCAAGGGCATTGCAGTCAACCCGGAAACTGTAAAGACAATTGTTGAATGGCTTCCTCCTGTTAATGTCAAAGAAGTGCGGAGTTTCCTTAGTTTGGCTAGTTATTGGCGTCGCTTCGTTCAGAACTTTTCGAAGATAGCGAAGCCTCTTACCGATCTCCTCAAGAAAGGCAAGAAATACCTTTGGACTCCTGCATGTCAAACAAGCTTTGAGACACTCAAAGAGAAGCTCACTTCCACACCAGTCTTGGTTCCTCCGGATACATCTAAGCCTTTCCAGATATTCTGTGACGCCTCTTTGCAAGGATTGGGTGCGGTCCTTATGCAAGAAAAACAAGTTGTTGCTTATGCCTCTCGACAGTTGAAGACGCATGAGATCAACTATCCTACACATGACCTCGAACTCGCAGCAGTTGTTTTTGCTTTGAAATTATGGAGGCATTACTTGCTGGGCAACCGTTGTGAAATCTTTTCTGATCACAAGAGTCTGAAGTATATCTTCACTCAGCCTGATCTCAACCTTCGGCAGAGGAGGTGTATTGAAGCAATCAATGACTTCGATTTGACCATCAACTACACTCTGAGCAAAGCTAATGTCATGGCCGATCCTCTCAGCCGCAAAGCTTATGTCAACAACCTCATGATGGAAGAACAACAGCCTCTCTTGTGCGAGGAATTCCGTCAGCTCAACCTTGAAATTGTGGAACAAGGGTATCTCCTGAACCTTCTGGCTACTCCTCTCTTGGAAGAAAAGGTTCGCTCCTTTCAGCTTGGTGATCCGCACACCAAAAAGATCATCTCCAGACTTCAGCTTCCGAAGTATGAGTCCTTCCACGTCGATGATCAAGGCACGCTTTTCTTTGAACACCGGATGTTTGTTCCGAACTACCCGGGTTTGAGAGAGAAAGTTCTCAAGGAGGCGCATGATTCTGTTCTTTCTATTCACCCTGGCAGCACAAAGATGTACATGGACTTGAAAACACAATATTGGTGGCCGGGTTTGAAACGATATTGTGCCAAGTATGTCTCGGAGTGTGATGTCTGCCGCAGAGTTAAAGCTGTCCATCAGAAACCTTCGGTCTTCTACAGCCATTGAAACCCCCGGAATGGAAATGGGAGAAAGTAGAGATGGACTTCATCACTGGTTTTCCAAGGTCGCAGAAGGGCAACAATGAAATCTTTGTTGTCATTGACAGGCTTTCTAAAGTGGCTCACTTCTTCCCCGTCAAGGAAACAATTTCTGGAATTCAGTTGGCTGAGCTCTATATCAACAGAATTGTCTCTCTGTATGGGGTTCCGCTTGAGATCAGTTCAGACCGTGGGAGCATCTTCACTTCTAAGTTCTGGGAAAGTTTCCAAAATGCTTTGGGAACAAAATTGAACTTCAGCACAGCTTACCACCCTCAGTCGCAAGGACAAGTTGAAAGGATCAATCAGATTCTGGAGGATATGCTTCGTGCTTGCGTCATCTCTTTTGGCATGAAGTTGGAAGAATGTCTTCCTTATGCTGAATTCTCTTACAACAACAGCTTCCAGAAAAGTCTAAAGATGGCACCATTTGAGGCTCTCTATGGCCGCAAATGCAGAACTCCGATTGGTTGGTCGGGTGCAGGAGAAAGAATATTGTTTGGCCCTGACATTGTAACTCAAGCGGAGGAGAAGGTGCTCATCATTCTTGAAAATCTGAAGATTGCTCAAAGTCGCCAGAAGAGCAATTATGACAGAAAGCACACGGACATGGAGTATGTCCCTGGTGATCTCGTTTACCTTCGTGTCACTCCCATGAGAGGCACGCACCGTTTTGGTATCAAAGGAAAGCTGGCTCCTAGATACATCGGTCCATTCAAAATTCGTGGAAGAAGAGGAGAAGTTGCTTATGCTCTTGAGCTCCCGGAAAAACTCAAGGTCCATCATGTTTTCCACATCTCTCAACTCAAGAAGTGCTTCAAGGATCCCGGCAGGACCGTGGACCATGAGCTTATCAATCTTCAAGAAGACCTGTCTTATCAAGAACACCCCACAAAAATCCTTGAAGTCGCAGAAAGAAGGACTCACAACAAGTCCATCAAGTTCTGCAAGGTGCAGTGGTCGCACCATTCGGTTGATGAAGCCACTTGGGAACGTGAAGATGAGCTCCGTGCCAAGTATCCTACCCTCTTTGTGTCTTCTTCTTCTTCCTAGAATCTCGGGGCGAGATTCCTGTTTAGTGGGGGAGAGTTGTAGCATCCCAATTGTCTAACAATTGTAATGCTACTTGGTCTAGTAATATAATGCTAATTCCTATATATATTTGTTGCATCATAATTATATCATGCTCATGTCATCATGCCACCTTGCATTTGAGCATCATATAAAACCCTTTTGTTTTGGTTCTTATCTCATATGCATTATTAATTGTATTTGCCTCTTGATATATTGTATTTGGTTATTGATATATTGTTTAATGCCCAAGTTGAGTTGGGGGCATATCTTTTATTCCACTCCACCACCTTTCTTTGGCTTCATCTAAATTCCACCACCCTAGTCAGATATGAGCCATTGCTTTTCTTTTTCTATTTTGATTCTAGCTCATATGTGTTGGTGTGGATCCATTCTTTGTCTACATGTTCCATATATGAAGTATGTTGTTTTCACAATATCAATTATGTGGAGCCTCATGGCCACCTTTGCATGCCTTGTGAGTGGGACCCTTTTCCTAGCTTCCATATGGATTATTATGGAATTATGCTCATGTTGGGATATTTTTGGGACTATTGAGCATCTAGTGGCACACACACACTAGCATGTCCCATTTTTATTCAAATATGGTCATCTCCAACTATTCCACATGGGGCATCCTTTCACTTCTTCTAGTTTGGCTCATACCATATTTTTTTGGAATGCATAGATATAAATGCTATGGATATTATGTTGTTTTCACAAGATGAAACCTAGCACTAATATTATGCATGGGCCATGCAACCATCTCCATATTTTTGCCTCCTTTGTTTAGTTGGTCTTTTGAGTGAATCATCTATCTCCCTCCTTTTGGCTTGGTCTTAGTTAATCTTGCTTAAACCCCATCACCACCTTTTACCTCTTCCTCTTTGTGGGCTAGCTCTTGTTTGATCTTGTTTTGTTCTTGCTTAAGCTTGCCAAAAGGAAACAATCACCCAATCCTCTATCACCACCCTACCTCATCTCTCTCTCTCCTCTCTCTTTACCTTTCTCTCTAAACCACACCCCCATCTAACCTAACCCGAGCCTCTCTAGCTCTCATGCCCTCTCTCGGCCTCTCTCCCCTCTCTGCCCTGCAGGCCCCACCTGACCACCCTGGAACCACCTAGCTGCCACCACACCAAGCCCTAAACCGAGCCATACCCCCTCTCTCCAAACCCTAGCATCTACCCGAGCCTTCCTCCTTCTCTTTTTGCATAAAGGTGACCCCCCCATGTGATCCTTCCTCTCTCCTATCTCCAACCCCAACCACCCAGTACTCCTCTCAGATCCCATCTAGGCGAAGCCAGGCCCCTCTCCTTCCTCCCCACCACATCCTGGCCATGGCCATGGGTTCTCTAAACCCTAGCTCCGGCCTGCCTTGCTAGCCGACGATCCCGAGCGCGCCAAGCTGTACAAGGAATACGAGGAGCTTCGTCTACTTCATCTACCTCACCTTGCACCGGCCAAGCCTCGCCGGAGTCCTCTGGAGCTCCCTGGACACGCCGCGGCCACCGGATCAGACGCTCGCGGGACCCGTGCCTCTGCTCCGACCCGATCCACCTCTCGCCCCATCAACCACACCGACGAGCTCCTGGTGAGCCTCTTAACCCCCTAGACATGTCCCCCTACCCTATCTTGTACCGTAGCGCCGCCGCGCTCCGTCGAGCAGCCTTCGTGCACCGCCGCGCGTCGCGCTCGGGCAGACAGCAGCAGTCGCGGCATCCGTCCGCCTCTGTTCCTCACCCTGCCCCGCGCGCTGTAGACCATCTCAGTGCAAGCTCTATGAACGAAAGCGGTAGCCCGGAGTCTCCTCGTCGTTTTTCGTTTTTGCGGCTTGGCGAGATCTGCCGCCGTTTGGTCGCTATCGTCGTCCAAACTCCGGCCGATCCTCTGTACTCTACAGATCGGCGTGCAGCAGCAGTCCGGCGACGCCGTCGCTTTCGCAGTAAAACCCCTGGCCTTTTTCCCGCCTCAACCCGCAGCCCTTCTGGCCCACCTGCCAGCTCCTGCGGAAGTTTTGCAGAGAGGCCCCTCGGTTTCTAGGAAAAACACCCCGCGCAGCCCTCGGACCGCCCACGTGTCGCAGCCCCGCTGGGTGACGCGCGCGCGTGGCCCCCCGCTGCCGGCCCCATCTGTCACCCTCTGAGGCTAGGCCAGCCCGCGGTGTAAAAGGGTTTGCCGCGCGCTGAGCTGCTGAGTCAGCGCTGGACCCACTGGTCATTGTCTGTGGCTAGTTCTGTGCGTGTAACAAAAGTTTCTGTTCTTTTCTGTTTTGATTTAAACTTTTTCAAATTAATTCAAATTTAAATCTGTTTTAAATAACTTTTGAAATATAAATCCAAATAATAAAAATAATATGTGTTTTGAAATCAGAAAAATGTGAGGATTTCAAATATGGCCTTCAAAATATATTTTGAACACATAAAATTTCGAGTTGATTAAAATTACAATAAAATGCCCTTTTCTTAATTAATTAATAACTTTTGATTTATAACTCCAATTTGACAAATGATATGTCTAAAATGATCATCTCGACGAGACCTTTCTGTTTATGCATTCCATGTTCTGATTTGCAGCATGCATCATATAAATATAAAGTATACAGCAATTTATTGAAGTATAAAATATGTTTAAAACTCAATAAAATGCTTGTTTCTTGTATTCCACACCTCACCCATGCCATGCTACTTTATTGCCATGCAAATTGTGCATCATTCATCATGGCATGATTGTTTGCTTGTCGCATTTTATTCATATGCTTGCGCACTTTATTTATGTTGGCCCTTCTTTGTTTGGTTCTTCTTCGAATAGACGCTGAGCAGGGGATATATCAAGAAACCCAGGAGCACTACCCAGATCCTTCTCTCGCTTCAACTGAGCTGCCAGGCAAGCACTACCACATGCTTGCATACATATAGTATCTATTGCCTCTATCTTATTCTTGCATCATTGAGTCGCGATCGCATTAAACTAAATCCCAAGTATTGCATAGCCTTTACTTTTAAACCCCACCGAAGCTTGTTCCTCCATCCCATGAGCCATTACTACAGGAGTTGTTTGAGCCATGCGAGTCGTAGAACAGCATGCGTAGGGTATGTGAGTGTCTGATAGATAACAAGGTACCTAAACAACTTAACCTGAGTAGTAATGGGATAACTAATGAAAGTGGCACCGGTGAGCAATATCTGCTATTTGGTTTTTCATGCTCACTTGTGTCCCGTAGGACCCCGAGTACTTGATTCCTGTTCCTTGAATATTCGCGCTATCCACATCCGGGAGGCTTATGGGACCCCCCTGAGCCAGAGCTTGATTCATTCTTATTTCTTGGGGCCACAAAGTAGTTTGGGGCTTTATTACTATCCTGTACTTATGCCATGCTTTACTGCTTAATTTAAGATTGTGCGAGGAATGCACCTGTACTGTTTTGGAAGCGGAGTGTTTTCGCGGTATCGACAAGCCCAGTCACATTTTCGGGTTCCCAGTCGTTTACAGCCACTGACGCAAACCTTGAGTCCGTCTCGGAGTCGGCTATCTTCGCTGCGGGTAGCTTAATGGGGTGGCCCCCTGAAATATTTCTGAATCTTGTGATTGCTTTGTCGTGAATGCCTCGTTGGGTTTTGATTTGGTTTTTCCGAGGTTGATCGAGTGTGTGTTGCTATTTGTGCACCCCTGCAGGGTAAAACTTTCTGAAAGCCGTGTCCGCGGTTATGGACGACTTGGAGCACAGTTTCTCGATCATAGACAAGTATAACTAAAGTACCGCTTTTAATTTGACTAAGTAACTGACTAGTAAATAGTGCAACACTCATGGAATGGATAATAAAACTGCCAACGGATGGGGGGGTGTTCGTCCGCTTCCTCGTTGGTAAGCGAGGAGGAGGATGGATCTGCTAATATTACTGTTATAACTGTTGGTATTAATTCACGGACATCCGTCTATCTATGGTTGGGCGGATGGTTAGCGAGTATCTATAGAATTGATAGGTATTGTCTTTTGCTGCAATTGCGTCACCCCAGGTTGTGTCCCCTTTAGAGGCATAAAGACTTGCTGAGTACCCCTAGGGTCTCACACGATAAATTATTTGATTCAGATGAACAGGTACACTCACAAGATGGATACTGGGTGGAGGAGACGGACGATGTGGACAACGATCATTCGGTGTAGAGATTCCGGGAACGGGGATCCGTGAGATCTGTGGACGGAATGTGTTTATTTATGGGGCATCTTATGCCGATTTGCTTCTTATCCGTACTCGGATCTTGTTTGTCGCTTCCGCCTGATACTCTGATGTTTGATGTATGAGGAGATATCCTAAACTATTATATCTATCTAGGACATTTGGATCTTGCCGTATGGCGTTGCAATATTTCTATTTCTTTTAGATGGAATGGCTCTGAGGACTGTTGTATGGTGGCTTGCATACATACTCATTTGTGTATGTAGTTGATCCCTTCGCCTGCCGATTACGCCGCCCGTTCTTGTCCCGATGTTTGGAAATGGTTAGGACGGCCGAAAGGTCTACCTGTGAGTGGCATTTGGGCCCCACCGTACTATTTTAACCATTTCCGCTCATCCAGGCTTGTAACTAGGAGCGTAATTCACCGAGGTAGTTACAGGTGGTTCGGCGCCAGGTCTCATGAAGTGCAATGCGAGACAGAGGATAGAGGGCTATTGCATGTTGTACGCCGACTACTTCGCCGACCAGCCACTCCATGGAGAGGACGTGTTTCGCCGCTGTTTCAGGATGAGCCGGAAGCTCTTTCTCAAGATCGTGCATGCCTTCCGGGAGTTCGACCCATATTTCCTTTGCAAGAAGGACTGCATCGGCTTGGTTGGATTTTCCTTGCTTCAGAAGTGCACCGTGGCAATGAGGTTGCTTGCATATGGAGCGCCGGCTGACAGTGCCGATGACTATCTCCACATCATCGAGTCCATCGCCCTTGATTGCTTGTACAGGTTCTGCAGAGCAGTGATTGCAATGTTCGGGGAAGAGTACTTTAGATCACTCACTACTAAAGACACTGCTCTGATCCTCGCAGTCAATGAAAATAGAGGATTTCCTGGTATGCTTGGAAGCATAGATTGCATGCATTGGGAGTGGAAGAACTGTCCATTTGAATGGCAAGGAATGTACAAAGGCCAGAAAGGAGGATGCACTGTGATACTTGAGGCAGTTGCAACACATGATCTTTGGATCTGGCACTCCTTCTTTGGCATGGCAGGATCGAACAACGATATCAACGTCCTCAACTCCTCAAATGTCTTTTCCAAGCTTGTTGAGGGCCATTCTCCCCTGTGGAATTTGAGATCAGAGGGCACCACTACAACAAGGGATACTATCTAGCAGATGACATCTATCCAAGATGTGGCCAACATTTGTGAAGACTATCTCAAGCCCAATGCTCCCCAAGCATTCTCACTTTGCCAAGGAACAAGAAGCTTGCAGGAAGGACGTGGAGCGGACATTTAGTGTGCTCCAGCAGAGGTTTGCAGTTTTCCGGTTCTCTGTTATGACCTGGTCAAAAGATCAGATGTGGGAAGTGATGAACTGTTGTGTGACCTTGCAAAACATGATCATTGAGGATGAAAGGAAGGATCCAATGAGTTTGCTCGAGGAGGACGAGCCATACTACAGACAAGGTCCTCTTGCCGAGCCTAATCATCAGGTGTCTCCAACATGGGCTGCATTCATCGCAATGCGTCAGGAGATCCGAGATCTGGCGATGCATCAACAGCTGCAGGACGGTCTTGTCGAGCACCTATGGATACGCAGGATCAACACGACGTAGATGCTGAGCATGAACTGGCTGAACTTGGCCGAAATATTTGTACTTTTATTGCAGGCCAAACTATGTTTACATTTTACGCCGAACTCTGTTTAAAATTTCGCCGAACTTTGGTCTTAAAGTGTTCTGTATTCATCGTATGACGAACTATACCGAAATTTAGACGAACTTAAGCCGAATTTGAGCCGAATTTAAGCGAAAATGGGCGACCTGAAAACTCGGCCTGGGTACGCGAGTGGAAAACTAAGCGTACCCAGTCCAAAAACTTGTGTCGTCCAGACAAAGTTTAGTCCGAATTTCGGACTGAATTCAGCCAATGAGTGAAGATGCTCTTAAATCATGTTCTGGTCGGGTGCATTACCGGAGGCAAAGTAGCAGCAGGCATTTGTGGACCATGACCTGACTCCCGGAAAGCATGCGATGCAGCACATGCATATGGTGTGGTCCTTCGGCTGGATCCTCACGTGGAGCTCCTGCCTTGGGCAATTGATTTTGTGAGTCACGTGTCCGCGTGGTGTGGAATTGCAGATTCGATCGAGCAGCGCCGGATGCCTGGCTGGATTGCAGCTAGATCGCAGTTCTGGACGGCCTCGATGCCTTCTCATCCCGGAGCTCTTCCTCGCGTGATCTGATGCCTTGCTTTTTCGCGATGGAGGTGTGTCGCAGTGCACGAGATTTCTGCACTGAATTTCGCCCTGTTTTTCACCGGAGGAGGATCGTGGATCTATTTTGTGGCTAAATTGAATCTAATCTATGGAATTGGGAATTCGAAAACTGAATCTAATCTAATCTAAAAAATCGATTCGATCTTTGATCGAAACCGGGTGCCACGCCCCCGAGGAGAAGAGATTGATCTTCCCGGGGCGGCGCGTGATGCGAAAGCGGTGAAAAGTCTAGGATCAACGCCGTTAGACCAAAATGTTATCCACCCCAAACACGTGATTTATCCATATCATAATATGTAACTTATCCATCCAATAACACATAAGGTATCCACCATATAAACATGTTGGATAGAAGCATTCTCGCATACGTATTGAACATGTTTAATTGGAACATAGCCTAGTTGTTAGGGTACTGAGATTTTATTGCCATCAATGCGTTAGCGTCGACGAGCGATGAAGTCTCGGTACCCTAAAACCCTTCTAGGCTTAGTCACACGTACGCCTCGTTAGCGACGACGGACGACGAAGTCGAGCCGCTAGACTAATGGTTGAACATCACGTTGTTTACTATGGCTTATTGTGGTGGATGGTTGGGGCATAAGACCCCATTTATTTATATTGTATGCAAAAAAGTTTAAATTTAGTTCCTTTAATGAAATTATGTTTGATATTTCACGCGGTGGCCTTTCGAGATTGAGTAGTCCGTCCACTACGAGAGTGGCGATGATCGATGAGACCGAGCCGTTAGAATAGCATTTTATATTCTGTCCGTGGGTAAATTTTTATAATGGTGGATAACTTATATGTTATTGGGTGAATAACTTACATGCTAAAGTCTGGATAACTCTCGTGTTACTTATGGGTAACTTATGTGTAAATAAAAAGATTACCCATCTATAACACGTGAATGTGGGTAAATTTTATAGTAGTGGATAACTTACATGTTATTGGGTGGATAACTTACATGCTGAAGCCCGGATAACTCGTGTGTTATGGGTGGATAACTTTTGTTCCAAAAACAAAAGTTGTCAGAACATACCAACATGGGATCTAGTTTTGAAGATTTCATCACGACTAGCCTAACGGTGAAAACGGATCTTAATTCGGACAAACTATTTGACCCAGAAAGAATTTTGAATTTTCGTTTTGAATTCAGCTGGCTAATCAATTTTTATCGTGTAGTCCTGGTTTACTAATTACATTTTATGTCTAAGCCCACGGTGGAGAACTCGCGTGAAGGAAATTGACAAGATCTCGTCCCGCGCGCTTGGCTGGTGTCGGAATATCCGCCTGATTTTGCAATTTATAGGCGGTCGCCAGGTAGTAAAGTCGAAGGAAAAAAGCCCCGCAGAAGAAAAGAAAGCAAAACATAAAGGAGACTAATCTATGCTAAACTAAAAATAGGCCCTTTCTTCGGATGCTGGTCTCCGGTGCGATTGAGGGGCCATAAGAATGGGAGGGGGTGGTGGCAGCGACGGGGGCTACTACTCGTCCATGTCCATGGCCAGGAGGAGTGAAGAATTTGCTGCTGACGGGCGAGACAAGGAGGACAACACCGTATCGGTCTGTATTTGGTGCGTGAATGTGCTGGCCCCGGCATGCAAACCATTTGCGGTGCCCATTGAGATATGGTTTTTGGCCATGTGAAAGAACATGTTGGGCCCCATGTGTGGTTTTGGTAATTAATGACAATCTTGATAGACTAATGTATGTATTAAGTTATACTTGTAGGATTTGTCCATTGGCATCGCTTGGAGCATGTGTTGGCTTCAAGGTCGATAAAATACAAAGAAGATATGTTGTGCAAGCTCAATATGCGAGGTCGATGATGAGGAATTAAGAAAGGCGTTCCATCTTGAGAAGGGCAAGACTGTCTACATCGAGCTCAAGTGGCATGCTCAAGACAAAGGTATAATCTTGATAGGTTTTCCCTTTTGGCGGTCTCATGTTGTTGGTGGGAGACCGGGTTTAGGATAGATAACCGTACTATCAAGAGGGGCTCTCGAATGAGTAATTCGGTCACATCGTTCGGAGAGAGCTCAAACCTTTGCATATTTGCATCATCATATTTGGTTGATTATTTGGTCTTACCCATGTAAGGATATAGAGCTTATGATAATCTCCATAACAAGCCCTTGTTCATCAAAATCGGATCTCTCTTTTATATCTTATTGCGATTTTGATCTATGCGGTTTTTCGGTTTCTCACCAAGTGAGGTATCTCACATTATTCTACTTGATACTTTCTCACTTGGTTTTTATAGGGTAGCCCATGCCGTCCTCTTTCCAACGCAATTGGAATCGGGTCGATCGGAGTTACCAAACAAAAGTTACACACGTTTGAATATTTGCCGGTCTTATTTAAAAAGAAAAGAAAAAACAGTTTTTCTGGGCTGTCTGGTACTACCGGTCCTAGTACCGGACACCCCAGTTTTGGCCCGTTCGTTCTCAGTTCTGTCCGGTAGTACCGGGCCGCCCATCCCCTAGCCCAGCTTGCTCCCTGCTCCAGCACAGCTCCCAGCCGCAAGCTCCCGCACGCGCTTCTTGCTCTCTGCCGCCTAGTATCGCTGGCGCGCGCAAGCCGCCGCTCGCGCTCGTGCTCTACCCGCTTGCACGCGACGCACTGCCGCCGTTCCTGCGCGCTGTGTGCTTCCACTGGGCCCGCAGATCCCGCTGCGGCCCGCCTTGCTGGCAGCCTCCGCTCCCCGCGTTGACTTTGGCCCTCGCATGCCTGCCGCTGCAGGACCCGCTCGCGTGCCCGCTTGCTTCCCCGCGCTGGCCCACTTGCTCGCGTGCTGCTTCTCAGCCGCGCACGCCAGGCCCTGCTGTGGCCCCGCGCGCTACTGCGCTAGCTGCCGCGCGTGCCTGCTGCCGCTCGAGCTGGCTGCGCTACTAGGCCCCGCCGCTGGCTATTTGTCCCTCAGCAGATCTGCTGCCTAGCTCGCTCGATGTGTGCATTTATGTTCTGGTGAAACCAGTACTACCGGACCGTTCAGAAAAACACCCCAACGGCCATATTTTGTCTAGCCCTATATAAGTCTTTTGTCCATTTTCTTTTAGGGTTGCTTCTTCCTCATCTATTAGGCTAAGCGTTGTCCACACTTGCTCTAGATCTTGAAGCTTGCCTAATCTTTTCCCTACAATGATTCTTGCCCATATTTGAGTGGAAGAGAGAGGATATCTAGATCCGCGTTTTGACCTAACCGATTCATCTCTTTGTGAGTGCATCTTTGGGGATCTAGATTTTGGGGGATTTTGTGTCTCTCTTTGATTCCTCCTCTATTATTCCCCCAATAGATTTAGTAGCTTTTTTGGAACTTGAGAGTGAGGAATTTGAGCACCTTTGTGGTGTTCTTGCCATTTGCATTCAGTGCATCGGTTTGAGTTCTCCTCGGAGGATTTGGTTTGTGTGACTCATTGGAGCTTGTCCTTCTTGGGTTCTTGGAACCCTAGACGGTTTTGTGGCCTTGGTGGCATTGTGGCATTTGTTGGGAGCCTCCAATTAAGTTGTGGAGAAGTGCCCCAACCTTGTGAGAGGTTCCGGTTGCCACCGACAAGTGCACCGATAGTGGAAGCATGGATCGATCCCGTTGGGGTGAGATTCACCGGAGAATAAGGGAGGCCTTTTGTGGCGTTGGTGGTTTCATACCACCCCCTCTCCAAACAAGACGTACTCCATGTTAGGAGGAACTCGGTAAAATATCGGTGTCCCCGCGTGCCTCGGTTATCTCTATACCCGAGCTCTTTACTTATGCACTTTACATTGTGATAGCCTTCATGCTTGAAGTAATATATATCTTGCTATCACTTTGTTGCTTGTATTGCTTAGCATAAGTTGTTGGTGCACATAGGTGAACCTTAGTTGTTCTAGGTTGTGCTTAACAAAGTAAACACTAGTTTTATTCCGCCTTGTTGAGCCACTCTAGGAAAAGTTTTAATCGCCTACTCACCCCCCCTCTAGGCGACATCTGTATCCTTTCACCATGTTGTTCGCGGCCACCGTTAGGATGGCCTGAAGAAGGTTGTCACAATAGCTATCCCCTCCCTAAGAGCATATCCACTTGGTTTCCCTAAAGACCCCCTAAAAATTTATGGGGTGCTAGAGTTTAAACTCGCGTCCAGCCCCCACTTCCCCAAATCTTTTTTCGTGAGGCCCATTTAATTATCCGATGCCCCTAGGCCAAACCCTACACATATGGGCAAGCGTGGGCGCAGGATGGAGCTAAAAATGACGCTAGCTAGCCCTAGCAGTATACACGGGCATGCTTTAGGCTAGGCCAGGCTTGGGCCTCACAAAGCCTTCCCACAAATCCCTGGCCTGAGCCCGTCCCGCTATTGTGCAAGTTTCTCCGGGCCGTTGGGCCGCGGTCCGGGCTTCCCCTTATTTGCGCATTTCTTTTAGCCCGAGCCTGGCCCGTGCGCCCACTAGGCCGCAAATCCCAAGCCCAGGCCTGACCCATGGGCCTTAAAAGCCCGACTTGTCGGGCGTCGGGCTTTTTTCGGTTCGGGTTGCCCATGCCTTGGTGTACCTGAGAGTGAGATAGGTGCCTCTGTCTTCCCGCCCTTTTCCCGGCTATATGTCGGGGACCCTCCCTCCCTTTCTCCCCCTCCCGCTATCGCCACGGAGAGGCCCAAACTCAATTTCTACGAGGTCGTGATGTTTGCCCACTATGACATCCTCGAGCTGCAGCTCGCGAGGCTTCTGACCAGCTTTGATCTTAGCTATGCTGGTGTTTTCGTGGCGATGCCCTTGCTTGGCGCCGAGTTGGCAATGAGATAGAGGAGCGCCGCCACGAGCTACCGGAGAAGAAGAGGGTGATGGACCAGTACGCGCCCGCGAGCGCATACTGGCCGAAGTGGTTCAAGAACGACCGGGATAAGGAGATCACACTGTGCTGAGCTCACCAGCGGCAGCTCCACCTATATATGTGCAACCCCAAAGTGTGGGAGTGCTTCTTAGCAGTGCGTGGGTGTACGATCTACACCACTATCGATGAGGCGCATCGGCAAGACGAGGTAGAGCGCCATGAACAATTCATGAGGAGGGTGGAGGCTGCCAGGATCATCGACCTTGATTCCGACACGGAGAAGGAGGAGGGCGATACGGAGTACATCACCGATGGCAAAGATAGCGACAGCGAAGGTGAAAACGCCATAGTTGATTAGTATGGCACAGAGTTGGTGATGCAGAATCACCCTTCATTTTTATCTATGTATGTGAATAGTTGAAACAAAATGAATACAGAAACGGAGATAGCATGACTGGGAACACTCCCCCTTAAATCGAGAAAATACGCCCCCCCCCATATGGGCTAAATATTGCTGCCACTGGAGCCCATATTGGGGGGGCAAGAGGAGAGCATCTCCAGTCGTCCCCACAATACGATTTGGGGGGCTGTGGATCCTAGTTGATCCCCCATACAAAAAATTGAACAACTTTGTTTATCAAATCAACAAGTTTGTATATCAAATCAACAAGTACAATGTGGAAAATAAATAATTCAACATACAAATTTATTATAAGTTCATGAAATTAAGAAAACAATTCAAAAAGTTCAATATAGCAAACGAAGACAAACAAATAAACAAACTAGATGGCTCCTTTGAGCCTCCAAAAATGCTTCAACAAATCATCTTGCAGTTGACTATGAGTATTCGTGTCTAGAAATTCTTGCTTCCTAGCAAGAAACGAAGAAAACACAGCTGGAACTTGGTGATCAATATCTATAAGTGGACCTTAGCAATAATACGGTTCAGTCTCAAACACTAGAGTCTCCCGCTCGTTCTCAATGATCATGTTGTGCAAGATTACACAAGCAGTCATGGCCTCCCACATCCGATCTTTCGACCAAGTAATGGAAGGGCACCTGATAATGGAAAATCGAGCTTGCAACACACCGAATACAGTCTCCACATCCTTCCTGCAAACCTCCTGTTGTGTGGCAACCAAGCTTTGTTTCCTCCAGACACAGGGTTTGAGATTGTCTTCACAAACGTTGACCATTTTGGGTAGATGTCATCTTCCAAGTAGTAGCCCTTGTCATACTGGTGGCCATTGATCTCGAACTGCACTATAGGAGCTCTGCCTTCAACAAGATTTGTGACCACATTTGAACACTACAACACGTTGATGTTATTGTGTGATCCTGCCATACGAAAAAAGCATGCCAAATCCACAGATCCTGATCTGCCACAGTCTCAAGCACCACAGTGTGTGATCCTTTGCGATCTCTATACATGCTTTGGTGCACAAATGGCAGTTCTTCCATGCCTATATAGTGCATATAGTTAATGCTTCCAAGATCCGGAAAACCCCTTGATGCATTTTGTTCCAAGATCCGGGATGGGTCTTCTGCATTGGGTGTTTTTAGGTAATTCTTCCCATACACTGCCATAATTGCCCTGGTTGGTACTAGCGTCTATAAATAAACACGGGGTACACAATCAACAAACAATACTTAACTAATTCTATTTATTACACCAAGGTTTTCACTAGATGATCTAGCATCATCACAAACATCACAAAGATTAAGGCAATAGTTTTATTTCTTTTATTTTAGAAAAGTAATTTCTACTCATTGAAAAACTACTTAAGATTTAATATTCTCCAAATAAAACATGGGATCATGTCGACACATGTCATCACCTCATATTTCAGTACTTGGGAATGTTATTTAAAGTGGTATCACAATTTAATAAGGTTTAACCTTTTTATTTTAATTAATTAAAGTGACTAGAAATGCCTATAGGGCATTCTTTTATTACTTGTCCATTATTTCTGCAAGTAAACCTAGATATTTTTATATATTCAGAAAGGTCTTGTTAAATGTGATTTTTGAGAGTTGGAATCAACTCAAAAGCTTTAATTGTGGAATTTTGAAAAATGTTTGAATGCAGAAAACCCTCTGCCTTGTTATTTTTACTATAGGTGATCTCTAATTCCAAATGATTTGAATCCAACGGGCTTGGATTAAGAATTTCAGTACCTTTCTAGTAAAATTAGTTTTATGCAATTTGGTTTAGTGAAACTCTCTGGATTGAATTTTGAATCAACATGCAGTACTAGGTTTTGAACTAAATTGGAAAAAAATTAGTTTGAATTACTGGGTCGCGCAGGAGTGTAACTGGGCCGGCCCACTGCCCACAGCGCGCGTGGGGGTGGGTTTAGGTGGCTGTCTCCACCAGTCAGCGAGACAGGGGGTGCGAAGGGGTACGGGGCAATCTGGACCGTGCGATTAACATCTAATCTAACGGCTGGGCTTGTCGTCTCCGTCGAGCAGCGCCGGCGAGACTGAACCCTAACACGGCCAGTGGGGGTCTGTGGGGGCTCACCGTGGTTCCGGCGATGGTCGGCGATGGGGGCAAACGACGAAGTCGATGACGGCGATCCTCCTGGTACTGATGGATCCTCATAGGGCGGCTCCAATCGACGGCTCCTCTTCTCCTCCTCCGCGGCAGACTCCGGCAAAATTCCGGCCACCTGGTGCTCGCCTTGCTCCGGAGATGAGTGGGTGTGATCAGTGAGAGGTGGGGAGTGAGATGGTGTGTTGAAATTGAACGGGGAAGGCCTCTATTTATAGTGCCAAGAGGGGACCAAAGGATGCGGGTGGAGCTCGCTGTGGTCGTCTGCACAGCGAGCTAACAACATTGCTGGGGGTAGGGGACGGTGCACTGTCTCCTAGAAGCTCAACGGCATGGTGGCGAGCCATGGGGCGGTGCAAATTGGTTGGAACGCTGCGACGCTCTGGGCGGGTCCAACGGGAAATTTAATGGCGCACGGGCTCTCCTGATCGCGCGGTGACGAACGGGCATGTCCGGGCGGTTCCTGGGGCGGTGGTTATCACGCACGAGGGCGGCGACGGCGGGGCGCGATCTGTGCTCGCTTGTCGAGCGCGGCGCTCTGGCGCACTCTCGGCATGCTTGCATAGATCTGGGCGCGCTCGTTCTAGGTGGTCCAGGGGCTGTCAAGGCTTGGGCACTAGACAGGGGGTGGCGGTGTACGGTGGCTTGCGTCCCAGACAAGGTGGCTAGGCTTGGTGAGGCTCCTAGCTTGCTGTCGACAATGGGGTGGCAAGTTAGGCTCGGCAATGGTCACCATTGATGATCTTGTCCAGTTTACAGTGAGCTAGAGCTTGTTAAATGAGTTAGATCATTTACTGAGAGTGTGTTGTGAGCTAGAGAGGAGACAAGTTAGGCACAACACTGCTCATTATAGTGTTTGATGTTTTATTTGATTTGTGTTTACAAGGTGTTTGATGAAATGGCCGCAAGAGATTTGAATTTGAATTTTTGGATGAAACTTGATGGGTGTACTAGTCACATACTAAGTAGTCTCTTGTTGCTTGGAATGGTCAAGATGCACTGGTTTGGTTGGGTTTTGAGAAATGGTAATCTTCACATATGATATAGATTTAATTTTGAATCAAGTTGCCAAATGTTTCTGTGAGTTTGCAAGCTGGGCATGGGTTCACTTTTACTTGGTCTAGCAAGGGGTGAAAAGAAATGGAATTATTTCTGTTTGAAATCTTGGACTAGAAACAATCAAAGTGGTCTAGTGAGCAAGATTGACAAAAATGACCATTAGCTCATTTTCTTTGTTTTTGAATTTCTTTTGATTTGTTTCTTCTTGGATTTGATTTAAATGATGTTGTTTTCATATTTATACCATTCCTTGCTATTCACAATAAGCACACAAGTCCATTCATGCATTCATACAATTATCACATACACACATGCATTCATATTGATTTTAATTAACAAAAGTTTTTGTTAACCCTAATTTTGGTGATTGGAATTTGATAACCTTAATCAATATTTTTGGGATGTTACAGTGGTCGTGCAGTCGAGGATTTTTTCTTTTCACCAAGCAGATCATTGTACGGTGGCATGCTTTGTAAAATCTTCGAAGAGTCATGGGAAAAATCGTCCAATAAAATTCGGACGGAAAATTTGATAGGATCGACAAACCTATCTCAAGAGAAATTAGTAGATAGATAGATAGACAAGTGTTAATAGCTAAACTATAATTTAACTTGTCAATAGTTTATTATAGTAGCAAACAAGATCATTTTTATGCTGATTATCTCAACCTTAGATGAAAATCCACGGTAGGTTTGAGCTAATAGCTCTCAAATCATTAATCCAACAATATATTTCTATTTGCACAAAAAGAAACTTCAACTCTATTTAGCGTTAAATTAATATTTTATCACGTGCTATTGTTAATACTAGTAAATAGTAAAACGTGAGGGAACCTCATCAACCATACTTACACATCTAAAATTGCCATAATTCTCAAAGAAACAAAATGAGAACAACATCTAGTGACCACGTACAATGTGCATTTCTATACAAACGGAGAAGCATCGGCATGTGGCTCCATATCTAGTTTAGCTTGTCACTGTAGAACAAAAGAAGAATTGAGCTATGATGCAGAGCTAAAGGCCTATAGCTATCGTGTCGCAGTTACCAAACAAAACCTGCAAAAATTATTATGCACATAATTAACGGATGGTTTTCATTGTTATTTCTTAATACAGACCGCAACAATGGTGCAAAAAATATAATTGGTTTTTGCATTAAGTAGATGTCTTTCCATTTAACTTACGGAAACTAAATTATCTTCCTTACAGTCAGCATGCATTTTTGAATACCACATGCATTTATTTTTGCAAGTAGGACCCTAGCATTTGAAAGAAACATGGAACAGTACAAAACACCTCAAGAAAAACAAAAAATACAACGAGATCCTTCAGAAGCCGTTCATCTTCAACCTATAGACCATGTTGACGGCGCGCCGCCGCTGCCGCTCTACCCCGAGTCGCCCTGATGTTGTTGGTTGCAGACGGGAAGTCGCCGAATGGGTTAAGAAGACCACAAAGTCATCTCAAAGATAAAGAAAAAGGATGAACTGATGATGAATCTCCTTAATGATCCAAAGATCCCCACAGCTAAAAAAAGCCCTTGAAGACCACACCATTTCCACAAGTTTCTCATTCTTGCCAATGACATAGGGCTAAAGCCAAGAAGACCGTATTGAAAGAGCCACCACTTGAGTGTTGTCCCACCAAAGTTCAACCGTGAAAATAGAAAAAACGAACCCCTCCTGCCGCGGGGGCCACAGAGGCGAGGTGGATCTAGACCCCCGGCGGGCCATGGACGCGAGGTGGATCTAGATCCCCGCCAGCAGGAGGGATCCGTTTTTCCTATTTATAGAGGCAAGGCAAATCAGCAGCGGCACTACAGGAGGCGACGAGCCTAGCCGCCCATGTGTGTGTGTGGGAGGAGGGGAACGGTTCGGTTCCGTGTCAAAAAGGAAAGTGTGTGGAATGCCACATGCATTAACATATGCTAGAAACAACAAGGTAATGTCTATGTAACATATGATAGGCGGGAAACAATAGAAATCATATGGTAGTAAATTCATTTATACCTCGAATTTCAAGAGCTGGAACTATCTTCCAAATACATTTTGGTGCAGGCCGTGGATTTCTAATTCCAACTACAAGTTACCTCTTGGTGAAATGTACTAACACACATATGAGAACTCAACACTACAGGACAAATGAATGCATACCTTGAGTGGAGCAGACTAACGGTTCTGCCCATGGAGGAAAGCATGACGATAGGCGCCATTATGGATTTGAGATTCCTACTTGTTTTTGTTATAACTTTCGTGCTAATTTGGATTGTCTTTTATAAATTCAGTTAATAATATCCTGACAATGAAAGACGGCAGCAATCTGCAATTAGTTTACCTGCATATTTTCTATTCCAATTACTCCGAATTTAGATCCTGACAAGAAACTTTAACCAAAAGGAATAGAACAGAAACTCTTACTTAACCATGATGGTTGAAAACTTTTATTTTGCGTCTGTTTAACCAATGTTGAAAAACAGGAAAGGTACAAATGTTCTCCAACTTAAAGGAACATGGTTCTCCCACCCTAACAGAACAATAAAACTTTGTACAATAATGTTCCAAATTTTCCTTCCAAATCAATGAGAAAAATGCCCATTCCCCATGGATAATAAGATACATTGACGCCATCATATTTGATTAAAATAGTTGGTGGAAGCGAACCATCACCACGTGACAGCGCCAAGCTTTCCTCTTTCTCCGTTTCATTCAGCTCCTGACATGGCTCCACGAAGCAGTTTGAGCATTACGACCATCAAAAATGACATTCACCTCCCTCCAGAATGCATCTTCAAGCTATCATTTCGAAAGAGAGAATAATGAAACGAGTGTTTTACTAAATTACTACCAATGCAGTCCTAAAAATTCAGCACGGACGAGAATTTGGTTTCGTTCGAGTTTTTAGCGCGGGGTTGATTTTTTTCCTGCCGCGTGGAATACTACCGTTCTCGCTTTAATATTAAATATACATCGGATCAAGCTTATGCATGAAAATTCCAATAGCACAAGAACTACCAAATACTTCATGGACATGATAATGATAACTTCAAAAGCTCCTTTGTCAATAACAGGATAATCTTATCTTATGACGAGTAGGGGCATCGAGGCAAAAAAATATGGACCTTCTGCAAGGTCAATCAAACTATTGAGCAAGTACCAATCGAGAATTGGGACAAACAAAGCACTTAGCCTCTAAAAAATACATGAACAAGAAAAGAAACAAGCAAAGCTATGACAGCCACAGTTCATGGTTGCGTACATCCGATGGATGTGCCCTCCGATGTTCGATCATGGAGGCGTTGGCCGCGATAGGTAAGTAACCCTTCCCGTCCAGGCTTTGCAACGAGAAGTTCGATCTTGGAGGGCATCAGCTTCTGCGACACCGGCAGACATGGGAACTGCGGTATGGGGTGCGGACTGATCAGATCGGCAAGCACATAAACGCAAAATAAATAAAAAACAATTTCAGTCTTAATGTTTACACCTCTTCCCTGCCGCCGGCACCACCACGGACAGGTCTTGGGCACGAGGCAGGCGGTGGCGGCGCCGGCTGGGCCAAAACAGTTTCTTGCGTGGGTCGGCTCCTCGGCTGTTTATTTTTTTCTCTGGTTCGCAGCTTCTCCGCGGTGAGTACACGGGGTCCCGACGCGCCGCCGCCGGCGCAGCCGACGCGGGGCTGCCGCGGTTGAGCGCGGCGCCGCCACGAGGGACGCGGGGCGGACGCGGTGTGCACGCGGGGTAGCCGCGCGAGGGACGCGGCGCCGCCACGGTGGGCACGCGGGGGCGGGTGAGGTGGAGAAGTGGGATTAGGGTTGGGGGGGGGGGCGGCGGCCGGGGGGGTTCTTATAACCCCGAGACGCGCGTTGCGCCGTTCGATCTAGGTTAGGCCGCGCAAACGGCCAGGATGAAGCGGCGCGGGCGGCTGCGGGGGCCGCTGGGCTGGGCAGGCCGCGCGAGCGGGCCGCAGTTGGGTGGCAGGCCCGTTGCTGGGCCGCGGCAAGCTGAGGCAGGGGGCGGGCGTCCCCTATCTGCCGCGCGGGCGCTGGCGAGCAGGCCAGGCGGCCGCTGGCGGGCAGACCGGCTGGGCCGCTCCAGGCCGCCCAGGGAAGGCCCGCAGGCCGGGTTTTTTTAAGCAGTTTTCTTCTGTCTTTTATTTTACAGAGTTGTTTTAAATGTTTTGCTTAGAGTTTTTTCAAGCAAATCTTGCATAGTTTTCTCTAGTCATCTTATTGCAAGTATATTTTGACTAGAGAATGATTTAAAGGCAGAATTTTTTCTGTAAAGTTCAAAGTATTATGAAAGTCATCATTAAGTTTCCGCTGCAAATGTATGTTTTAAATTGCAATGATGCAACAAAGTTGCTTAAATTTTGACATAAAGATGTGACAAAGTAATTAAAGATCATTGTGTCCCATGTTATTAATTGACCAACGTTGTTAATAAACATGATCATGATCCTTTTCATTGAGTATTAAAGGTGCATTTAAATTTATTTCTGCTCAACGGTGATGTAATTTTAAATAGCACAAAATGATTGCATGCTTAATTTATACCAACGTTGAATTAATGCATACAGTTGTTTTCCTTGGTGATCTCACACCTTTTGTGGTTTTCAGTAGGTCTCAACCTCATGTCTTGTTTGAAGGACATCCCGCTGCTGCGGGGGGACAACTACTCCGAATGGAGAAAAAAGGTCGATTTGGCGTTTGTATGCGCCGAAGTGGATTGGGTGGTTGACACCAAGCAACCAGTCAAGCTCGCTGACCCAGTCAGGGGAGATGCTGAGGAAAGTGCTGAGTTTGAGAAAATGAAGAGGGACCATGCTCCATTGGAGCTGGCCTACTCGATTGATAACCAGAAATGGGTGAACGCCAACAAGAAGTGTTTGGCCTTCGTAGAGAACATAATTGAGAACACAATAGTGGGCTCAATTGGAGAGTGTGCTACCGTGGGCGAATACCTCGCCAAGATAAAGAGACAGTAAACTGGATCTTCAAAGATGTATGCGACCCAGCTGTTAAATCAGCTGGTGACTGAAAAGTACACGGGGGGACCCCACGGAATAAGAGAGCACATCTTGAGGATGTCAAACATGGCAGCGAAGCTCAAGCCCATGGATGAGGACCTCGAGCTAAAGCCAGCACTCTTGGTGCACCTAGTGATGGCCTCACTTCCACAGCCTTTCGAAAATTTTGTAATAAACTATAATATGTCCCCTGAAAAGTGGGACATAGAAAAGACCATTGGGATGTGCTCCCAAGAGGAGGAAAGGCTGAAGGCCCTTCACGGCGGTTCCCTGAACTTCGTGAAGGACAATAGGAAGAGAGGCTTCACAAATGGCAACCATGGTGGCTCACCCTCCAAGCCACATGGCAAGGGTCCAATGCAGCACTAGTACCAGCATCACTAGTCCACCCCTGGGGAGAAAGACCAGTGCCATCACTGTAAAAAGCCTGGCCACTACAAGAAGGACTGCCCAGTTTGGCTGAAGTACATCATGGCCAAAAATGGTAAAGACATAGTTTCTTTTGTTAATGAATCTCTGTATGAAAAGTTTACTAGATCTACTTGGTGGATTGATTCTGGTGCAACTATTCATGTTGCCAACTCTTTACAGGGGTTCCATTCGACAAGGATCGCGCCAAAAAGAGAAAGACTCATTGAAGTGGCGAATGGAATAGAAGCAGAAGTGGAGGCCATTGGTGACGTCCCTCTGGAGCTGGCTGATGGCTCTTTCCTTTTGCTCAAAGATGTGCTTTTTGTTCCCTCGATACATAGAAATTTAATAAGTGTTTCATGTTTGGACAAAGATTCTTATGAATGTTATTTCGGAAATGGCAAGTGTGCCATTTGGTAGAAAGATATTTGTGTGGGTGTTGCTACCTTATATGATAAGTTATATTTATTATCCTTGCATGAGAAAGTATTTTCTGTGTGTGATGTGAATGAAAAGGTTTCTTTGTCGAACAAAGAACAAAAGAAAAGAAAGCGAACTCTTGACTCATCGAAACTATAGCACTGCAGACTAGGCCATATTTCGAGGGGAAGAATGGAAAGCCTCGTTAAAAATGACATTCTTCCTCCTTTAGAGTTCTCCGACATACAACAATGCATAGATTGCATTAAAGGAAAGTATGTCAAACAAATTAAAAAGGGTGCAAACCGAAGCATAGCTACACTAGAAATAATCCACACGGATATTTGTGGACCGTTTCCGGTGAAAAGTGTGGATGGCTATGATTCATTCATAACATTCACGGATGATCACTCCCGGTATGGTTATATTTATCCAATTAAAGAAAGATCTGAAGCATTGGATAAATTTAAAATTTTCAAAGCTGAAGTAGAAAATCAGCATGATAAAAGAATTAAAATAGTTCGGTCCGATCGTGGGGGGGAGTACTACGGTCGGCATACTCCATATGGTCAAGTACCAGGACCCTTTGCAAGGTTCCTGCAAGAAAATGGAATAGTCGCCCAGTATTCTATGTCTCGGCGAACCTCAGCAAAACGGAGTAGCTGAAAGGCGCAACCGTACTCTTATGGATATGGTGCGCAGCATGATGAGCTATTCCACCCTCCCATTAGGATTGTGGATGGAGGCGCTTAAAACCGCCATTCACATTCTCAACAGAGTACCAAGTAAGTCGGTGCCCAAAACACCGTATGAATTGTGGACAGGCAGAGTCCCCTCTCTGTACCACTTGAGGGTCTGGGGGAGCCCAGCTGAGGCAAAAGTTTTCAATCCAAACATTGCAAAGTTAGACCCCAGAACAGTATCTTGCCATTTTATTGATTATCCAGATAAGTCAAAAGGCTATCGTTTCTACTGTCCCGACAGATACACAAAGTTTGTAGAAACGAGACATGCAGTCTTCTTGGAGGACGAATTGGTGAGGGGGAGCACGGTAGCTAGGCAAATTGATCTTGAGGAGAAGAGGGTGCATGCACCTAATCCGATGATTCAGGAGCCATTTTTCTCGCTACATGTTGTGCCACCATCTACAACCCCTGAGGTTGTGGTGCCGGCACCTGTTGTGACTCCACACGTGACAACAATGGGCGAAAGTTCGGAACCTGTCCATCAGGAGCCACCTGAACCCACTGTTGCGCACGAAAGGGAGCCAGAACAGCCACCTAGTGTAAATGTGCCTGAACCCGAGGCAAGAAATGAGCAAGATTCCGATGAACTCAGATGGTCTAAAAGATAACGAAGACCAGCCATTTCCAAAGAAATCTACAAAGTTTAGAATGTAGTTCATATGGAGGGCGATCCTACCTCATATGAAGAAGCCATGAGTAGCCCTCACTCAGCCAAGTGGGTAGAGGCAATGGAAGATGAAATGAAATCGATGAGTTCCAACAATGTTTGGGACTTAGAGGAAATTCCCAAAGGAGCCAAAACAGTAGGATGCAAATGGGTCTACAAAACAAAGTATGACTCCAATGGGAATGTAGAAAAGTACAAAGCTAGACTCGTGGCAAAAGGCTTTACGCAAAGAGAAGGCGTAGATTACAATGAGACTTTTTCTCCGATCTCATGTAAGGACTCCTTCAGAATCATCATGGCACTAGTTGCACATTTTGATTTAGAGTTACATCACATCAAATGGATGTCAAGACGGCATTTCTAAATGGAGATTTAGAAGAAAATGTTTACATGAAACAACCCAAGGGTTTTTTCATGGAGGGGAAGGAACATATGGGATGCCGCCTAAAGAAATCCATTTATGGGTTAAAGCAAGCCTCTAGGCAGTGGTATTTAAAGTTTAATGATACCATTAAAAGATTTGGATTCAAAGAAAATGTTAAGGACAACTGCATTTATGCAAAGTTCAAAAGTGGGAAATATATTTTCCTAATTTTGTATGTCGATGACATTCTGCTTGCCAGCAGTGATGTTAGTCTACTACTAGAGACAAAAAAGTTCTTGTCATCAAACTTTGACATGAAAGACCTTGGTGAAGCCTCTTATGTTTTGGGCATAGAAATTCACCGAGACAGAAATAATGGAGTGTTAGGACTGTCACAGAAAGCGTATTGTGAAAAGATTCTAAAAAAATACAATATGCATGCGAGTAATTCAACGCCTGCTCCCATAGTCAAGGGCGATAGTTTTGGGAAATCCCAATGTCCAAAGAATCAATATGAGATCGATCAAATGAAGTCAGTACCATATGCTTCGGCTGTTGGAAGCTTACAGTATGCACAAGTGTGCACTCGCCCTGACTTAGCATTTATCACCGGGGTACTCGGTAGATATCAAGAGAATCCAGGCATAGAGCACTGGAAGATGGTAAAAAAAGCTTTGCGTTATGTGCAAGGCACAAAAGGCCTCATGCTTACATATAGAAGATCTGATTCCCTAGAGATAAAAGGGTATTCAGATGCAGATTTTGCGGGAGATAAAGACGACCGAAAGTCCACGATAGGGTATGTATTTACTCCCGCAGGAGGTACTATTTCGTGGAGAAGCGCCAAACAGTCGATAGTTGCATCATCTACGATGTATGCAGAATTTATAGCATGTTATGAGGCCATGGGACAGGCGTTATGGTTAAAGAAATTCTTACCCGACTTGAAAGTGGTTGACTGCATCAGCAGGCCACTACAAATGTACTGTGACAACGAGCCCGCAGTATTCTATGCTCACAACAACAAGTTGAGTAATGCACAAAGTCTATAGATATAAAGTATTATGTTGTGAAGGACAAAGTCCAGGATCAAACTATAAGACTCGAGCATATAAGGACAAAGGATATGCTTGCGGATCCGCTAACGAAAGGCTTACCACCCAATGTGTTCACGGAACACATAGCCGGCATGGGTTTAACAGGAAGCCTATGATTCCTAGACTAAAGAGGCCCAAAAGTAACAGGATTTGTTTCAGAACATGAAGGTATATAGTGGCTGTCTGATTCTATCGGCAATTGAGCTGAGACGATGAAACATGCTCTATGTATCATTCTGTGATGGAATAAGTAAAGAACAAGGTTAAAAGTAAAGTCGAGATCTAGGAGGAGAATGTTAGATAGATCTCAACGTGACTGGGCCCAACGGCCCAGCACGCCCCTAATTGTGCCCTGATCGGGGGCGCCCAACCTTATCTGGTTGGTGGGCCCCTGTCGCCAGCGCTATATAAAGAGGTGGGGAGCCGGCGGCACGACTCACGAGGTCAGACGTGCCCTAGCCGCCCCACTTACAAACCATACCCGATCTAGGCTAAGCGTTGCGCCGACGGGAAGATCCACCGCCGCCACACTCACCCCTTACCACCCATGGCCAACGACGGAGGTTCTAGCTCCGGCACCAGCTCGGGCATTCCCTCTGGCTCGTGTCTGTCGAGCCAGGGAGCAGGTAGAGCTCATCTCGGTTCTCTTTCTCCCACTCTCTCTCTCTCTGTTCTCGATCTATAAAGGTGATGTATAGTGCTACTGTTAGATCTAGACTAGAACCTTTGTAAAGGTGGCTTTAACACTGTGTTGTTTGTTTCTCCCCGAATCGCACTAGGCATGCATGAGCGGGATCTTAAATTTGGACACAACAAGCATATTCTGTTCCGTAACTTTAGCATCCAGTGGTTATTAGTTAAGATGAATTAGCTAGTTGTTGTTGTGAAGAGCAACAGGAAGAGCAGTGGCATGCGCGTAAATTCAGCAATTTTGAATTTTTCGAGATAAGAGAAAGTTTGTTAGTTAGTTATCCGTACATGTTTTTTTAATGCGTACGTGTTTTCTTTAGATGCATACATGGGTTGTTGGTCTTTACCGGATGGCAATTTTCTTGTAATATTAGTAAAGTCTGACACTGTGTGACACCACAGTTTTGCTTTTAATAGTAAAAGACATATCATATGTTCAATCATTCTGTTCATGTTTGTTCACAGTTTTCTCTTTGGTTTATTACCTTTTTTTTCAATTGTAGCCACCATGACTTTCCGGTTCCGTTTTCAGAAACGAAACCTTTACAGTCCCAAAACCAAGCCTGAAACAAAACTGATGGTCAGAAGTGGAAAATCCATACTTGAAACAAAACTTCGATGTTATATTTTAAATAGAAATATAGTTAAATGACACTTGAGCATACGGGCAAAATCTGTTATATATGGATTTGGACTTTGCTACCTAACGACCGTTCTAAAAATATTAGAACCTGGCGGATCGAACAACCATTGCTCCGTTCCGTACGCTTCGTGATCCAAAACAGGGGAGGTTTGAGCCGCCTCGTATGTACGTGGAGTGGAATAGGCACTAAAGGACAAACCTGATTATAGCTAGCTAAATTCAAATCCGAAAATTAAAAATGTATTGTAGGTTAAATTGTTAGTCCGATTTAAAATTCGTTTTTACTATTAGTCTAGTCGTGGCAAGATCTTCGAAACTAGATTACATGATGATATGTTTTGATAAAAAAATTGAATTCAAATGTTATCCACCCATAACACATGAGTTATTCGGGTTGTAGTATGTAAGAGTGAATCTAAACATCTTTTCAGTTTGAAGATGCATCGGTACAAACAGGTGCTGAATTATGAAACTGAACTTTTGAAAATTTACACAGCGCTGCCTCCGCGGTAAAATTAATCCGCGGTAAAATTAAACATGAACACGGTTAGATCAAACTTTGAATCGTCACGTGCAATCGATCATATATACATTGAATCATTCAAAAAGAAGTTGAAACCCTAAACCTAAACAAAACGCGACGCTGGGAATCCTCACCGGAGCCCGCGAGTTGCGTCGGTGACAAGGTCGGCGATCACTCGGAGTCGGGCGCGATGTTGACGATCTCATGCTTGACACAGCGTGTCGCAAGCTCCTTCTCCCTAGCCTGCTGCCTCCACTGCCACGATCGCCTCGTGCCGCTCCGCTACTTCGCATGTCAGCTCTGACCTCAGAGTAGTGGCCCTCTTTGCGTCGTCATATTATTACTAAATTGACATCATATTATTGCTACCAAAATTCTTGATATGTTGCATATTTTGGTTTTATAGTGGAGACACCATGAATATCGACCTTAATGTCGAACCAGGCCTAGAAAAAGAGGAGGAACATGCTGATGTTTCGCACACAGATGCTATTGTGCAAGTTATGAATGAAGATATTACACAATCAGAGATAGGAAATCACACATGGGGGTATAATCATCAAGTTATCCACCAACTTATACAGCAGTTATTCAGGCATATGAGTATAAGTTATCCAGCAGCTAACACAACAGTTATCTAGAAATATGAGTACAAGTTATCCACCAGCTAACGCTAGAGTTATCCATGCTTATAACGAAGTTACCCCGCAAATTATCACTAGACATATATCCAGCAGTGTTTTGTGTGACTAGCCAACTGCATTAAAAACTTGACAGTAGTAAAAAATTAGAAAGCACAATCATAGATAGAAAATCATATGTGGGTATAAAAATAAAATTATCCACCAGTTTACACAACAGTTATCCAGACATATGAGTACAAGTTATCAACAGCTAACACCGCAGTTATCCAGGAATATAAGTATAAGTTATCCACCCAGCTAACACTATAGTTATTCATGCTAATATGTAAAAGTTACACCACAAATTATTACTAGACATATATCCAACAGTTATCCAGACATATGAGTACAAGTTATCAGCAGCTAACACCGTAGTTATCCAGGAATATGAGTATAAGTTATCCATCCAATTAACACTATAGTTATCCATGCTAATATGTAAAAGTTACACCACAAATTATCACTAGACATATATCCAACAGTTTATACAATAGTTATTCAGACATATTCCTACAAGTTATCAGCAGCTAATAACGCATTTATCCAGGAATATGAGTATACATTATCCATCCAGCTAACACTATAGTTATCCATGCTAATATGTAGAAGTTACACCACAAATTATCACTATACATATATGTAACTGTATTGTGTGTTACTATATAAGTGCACTAAACACTTGACGGTAGAAATAAAATAAAAATCATAATCAAATATAAGAAATTACACGTGGAGTATGAAAATCAAGTTATCCAACATTTTATACATCAATTATCCAGGCATATGTATACAGTTATCCATCAGTTTATGCAGCTGTTATCCAGGCATATATATACAAGTTATCCATCAGTTTATACATCAGTTATCAAGACATATGTATACAAGTTATCCACCAGTTTAAACGGCAGCTATCCCACTAAAAATATTCCTTTTTATGAGACAGCTAAGCGTCAAACGAGTTTGAACTCTGATGGACTAGGATACCACTGGCCTTCTAAACATTCAATTCTACCACATGTTCGTTCTTCACAACGATGGAGCTTTTGGCCCGCATATTAACATGTTAAACAATAGCTTAGTCAATACTTTAGCGACCCGGTCTCATGAGGTCGCATGATGGAGAAAGATGCCAAGAGGGATAAGGGTCACATGATACGGTACACAACTTGTTCTACCTCATCGAATAAGAGTGTTTCCAGATCATATCTATTCTTCTCGGGTAGGTCTTGTCACCAAAAACCTTCCCCGATTGACAGAACGTCCCGCTACTGACACTTGAAAACTTTCAAGGATAGGCCAGATGCCCCATTCTAAAATAAAATTTCCGCATTATTATTAGGTAATTGTTTGCACACAGTTTGCCGTTTGGCACCAAACTTCATCATCTATTTAGTACCACTACCCAATTGTGGAGCAAGGAAAAAACTTTGGAGGGTGCGTACTATCCAAAAAAAATAGATGGTAATATGGTATGTTTCCCCAGATAGCATCCAAGGACTTCCCTCGCTCGCGCCATGTATGTTATGAATTGCCCTTAAGCAACACTTCTCATGTGAAGCATTGTAGCATGGTAAGTAACAATCATTTTTACTCCCTGAAACCGTGTGTAGGCAATATTATTGCAATGACTATATAGTAGCAGAGCAGACAAATCAGCTTTCGTAATGCGATCCCATTGATGTTCTCCAAAATGGACTGCTACTACTTTGTGTGTGATGCTCGAGTTCCATGCAAGTATTGGGGCAAAGGGCCCGATTCTATGCAGCCTGGAAGATTACTCCTTGGATAATACCCTCTTCTCTACACCTTTGCCGCAGATCGATCAGTTATATATGAATCGTATGTACGTGTCTTCATGATCTTATCAGGTACATAAGATCACTAGGCTATAGTTTCACCACCTACTATTACACTTATCCTTATGGTCTGCAATCACAAAATTAGCCAGGGTTATTTGAGCTTATCTCTAAACTTTCAGTTTTCTAAATTGCTTTTGACTGGTTATCAACTGCTGAACTATTCCCCATTTTTCAACAGAAGTTCGGGGTAAGCTAGGGCAGTAGAGCACAGCTGGCACGCTCTCTGGCTCCGCCCATGCCACTATCTGATGGCTAAACTAATGGTGTTCCATGGCTATGAAACATGTACGAGCAATAGTAGAATCAAAGGCCTGAAAACACGAAACATAACTAGACGCAAAAATCCTGTTTTAGGCAACCCACAGAGCACCCATGCAACTGTTGCTAGTATCTGAATGATATGTTCATATTAGCATAATCAGCAGACCAGTCACCAAAAATATAAGGGCTCGTGCAGAAGAAAGCTTTGTAAATGATCTCTGAAATTAGTTAGTATTCATCTAGTAGCAAACGGAAGCATAGGTATGGTTCTATTTTCTTCTACACGAATTCTGCCCACTAAGTACTAATCCTCTCTTTTTATTCAACTATAATTAGTACTAGTTCAGGGCCAGTGGAAAAGCTTCTACCCAAAGTCTGCCCACTAAGTACTAATCATCTCTTCTTGTTCAGCTACAACTAGCACCAGTTCATGTTCAACTGAAAATCTTCTAAAATTCCATTTTTATTAGATCTACCTACAGGATCACAGAACTAGCGCTAGTTTTACCGAACTCTAGGACAACCAGCACAACACCACTACTATATCTATCATTGATTTGCCCAAAATTAACAAGGCAGTTAAAAGAACAAGACCTACAGATGGAGAGCATGATCAGAGAACACAATTTGAGAGTCAATTTTTGTGAGGAATTGGGTCAAACAAGTGAGGGCACAAATGCATACACATTGGAAGGAAGATATCTGACTCACAGATGTATCAAATGCAGCCAATGGGATTGGGGGAGTAGTTCATAGTTCCCCAGGACATATTTCCTCCAAGGGAAGGGAGAAAGCTCGGGAGTTGAAACAGCAGTAGCAGCTGCAACAGGAGCTGAGTATGCAACAGCAATCCAAGGACGCATACCCAAACGGCTCATGCTCAGCCCTTTCGAGGCTTGCTTTACTCCTGGGGATTTCTTCCCACCGGATTCTTTGCTCCTCTTCTAGCAACGTGGCCAGTCACTGCCCGCCTCCGATTTCGCCGCTGCTCGAGGAAACCAGCGGTGGGGGACAAAGGCGCAGGAGCCCCGTCCGACGGTGACGCGGGTGTCCAATCCAGCGGAACCACGACCCCTCGGCCTGCCGGCGGCGGACTCAGAGCGCTACAGAAGTTCCGTGCGGTGGGGAGCAGCAGGCAGCGCAGGAGGTTGGCGTCGGTGGTGGGGTGGCCGGAATGCGACGACAAACCGTGGCGGCGGCGACCTGGCCTATCGCGGGGGAGATGGGGCACCGGACCAGCGGGAGAGAGAGCAGCGCCGAGGCCTGGCGGTCGCGTGGGAGGTGGGGCTGGCCGTCGATGTGATGTGTGTCGGTGGAGACATGGCCAGGAGGTACAGAAGGAACGGGTGGTCAAGTAACCGTTAGATCATCACCGGTCAGATCAGACGGCTGCCAACAGTCCGCCAAGTTTGGTTGTTTTCAGGACGCCCTGAAACTAGAAATTCCGATGGATTTTGCTAATCGGAGAGAAAATCAGCTGAGCCAACCCCCGCGTCGCCCTAACCCTAGGCCCCTAGGCAGCACGGGGGCAACAACGCTACTGCCCCTCCCCAACCTTCCTCTCCCCTTGCCGCTGCCCAGAGTCATGGCAGGGCAAAGCCCGTGCCTTTCTCGCTGGGCAGGCTCACCAATCCCCGACTGCGGAGGTGAAAGCTTCGTAAGACGGCGGCGGCGCAGTGCCACGATTTTCCTTGCGACGATCTCAGTGTCTCAATGCAGGTGGGAATCCATCCTGGAGGTTGTGCCCCCATGACCATGCCCTTTGGATCCCGATTAGCCCCATGGGCAGGTCTGTGGGTCTAGGTCGGCGGAGGTGGAGGTGGAGGTGGGCGGCATGGCGACGCCTGGCTGCGTGCTTGGCGTGGCACCGTGGTGGTTCTACCGACGGTGGGCTATGCGGGTGTGAGCCTCGGGCGGCGGGCCTGGTGGATCTGGAGACCGTGCGGTGCGGTGCCGACGTTCCGAGTTAAGGAGGTTCGGCCATGCTATTCTTCGAGTGCCACGACGTCGATCTACTTCAATTCTGCCTCCTTGATTGGGCCGCCTTCGAGTTATGGTGGTCCTCTTGGATATTTTTGCAGTTTGGTACAAGATGCTACTGGATATCGAGAGTGGAATTAGTGCAGTCGTGCGCACCCTTTTTGGGTGAGGTGCGAAGCCTCGTCTTCAAGTTGGTACCATGGGACATTCTTCATATAGATTTCCATGAAATTGATAGAGATGGAGGAAATCATGGTTGCTAGAATTGGAGGTTGGCTTTTGTAGAGAGAGGGTTTTGGTTGATGAAGACAATGCGGCACAGGTTCTCTGTGTGTCTCGGGTGTTTGGCGACTTATATCAGCATCTTTGGTAAGTGGAAGTGGCAATACAGGTGGACTGCTTTTGGTGGTGCTTCTTGGATACGGAGTGCATCCTGATGTCTTTAAACATCTTGTTGGTGTAGAGTCGGAGTGTAATTGGTATTTTCGGGATCTTAATATATTCCCTTTGTAAAAAAAAGGATTTTGTTTAAATAGTTTTCATAGACCCAGCCATTCATGGGATCCCATCCATGACTGTGTGGTGGCACTCGTTGGTGTCCGGACTAAGACTGATCTTGCACCAAACATGCATGTATAAGAGCGGCGAAGCGGCGAATTACTTTGTATGGAAAGCAGTTCAACCAAAGAGCAACGGTTGGATGAACGAAGGACATAAAGCGACCTGTGAATTTTCGCAAAGGAAGTTTGAAAATGACTCTTGCTTGGGTATCACCCCTAGACAGAGAAATTCAGCACTACCGGGTTTCGGGTTCATGCTCCGGGTGAAGACCGGGTAAAGATGAAAACCGTACTGGCTATGTATACGACAGCGACATACGTGATCGAGCGGGATTGTAATTGATCGGTTGCAAGGAGGGCATACGAGGAGGTCAGGGTCGATTGCGAGCGTACGTGACCGGGTGGAGTGTACGTGACCGCGCAGATCATGACGGCTGCCATCGCTGGGCAGAGAGCAGATCGCGCCGCACTCTCGCTCGCCGCCCTCGCGTAGTTCCTCCACCTCCCCTCGATCCTCCTCCATGACGGCGTCCGCACCTACATCCACCCGAACCTACATCCACGACCGTCCTGAGTGGTCACATGCACCTCGTGGCCGCCTCTGGTTCGACCTCTCCAAGGTGTCGCGCCGCACTCCGCCGGACAGCACGCTGGCACCGTAGTGGTACGCCATGGAGGATCGCAAGGGCGAGCGCGGCAACATGGAGGTGATGGTCACCGTGTGGTATGGCACCCAGGCCGACGAGGCATGGCATTCCAAGTCCGCGGGCGTCCAGGGCCACGAGCCCCTGGGCTCCATCAAGTCCAAGGTGTACGTCGCGACCAAGCTGTGTGTCCGTCATCGAGGGGCAGGACTTGCTTCCCATGGAGAAGGGGCTCATGGGGATGGGCCGCTACCGAGAGCTGTTCCAGCGTGCGCAGATTGGGAGCCATATGTTGCATAGAATGGGCAGCTGCAGTCAGAGGTGCTAGTGTTGGGCGTGGAGGTTGTGAAAGAGGAGCTGGGCGTGGTGCTAGTGCTGGACGTGGAGGACGATGGACAACACCATGGTGGATACGTAAGTCCAGATGGATGTAGGTGTGAAAGGCCGTGTGGAGGAAGAGCGAGGGGAGGTGGAGGAACTGCGCGAGGGCGGTGAGCGAGAGTGTGGCGGCGATATGCTCTCTTTCCAGCGATGGCGATCTGCTCTCTATTCCCTCTCTGTCCAACGATCTACTCTCTGTGCGGCGGCGATCTGCTCTCTGTCCAGCGATCTACGCTCCACCCGGTCACGTACGCTCGCAACCGATCCCGACCTCCTCGTGTGTCCTCCTCGCAAATGATCAATTATAATCCCGCCCGATCATGTATGCAGCCGTCATATACGTAGCCAGTAAGGTCTCCATCTCCACCTAGTTTCCACCCGGAGCATAAACCCGAACTCCGGTAAGGCTGAATTTCTCTGTCTAGGGAGATCAAAGCTCTTTGAAAATTTACATGAGACAATGTCAAGTCATTAAATATCTACGATGTACCTGATCAGAGCGAGCCCTTCACGTTCCATTCTACGTACAGTATTAGCCATGCATGCTTGTCGACCACGACTGTCCACGAGCCTGCGATCACAGTGAGTCTCTGTAGGTGACGGTGATGTATCTCCATACGATCCAAGCAAACCGACGGGGACAAGGGGGATGGCCTGCATCAGGCGCATGTTTTTCTCGTCTGAATTTAAGTGTGGAGGACGCCGCTCCAACGAGGTCTGTATTATATCTTTATATAAGAAAGAGAAGACACTTGAGTAGATAATTCCTGCACGCATTGTACTCTGTATATTTACACTTAGCCCCCTCCTCTATTGTGGCCCACCTTATATATCTATATATATATACATGTCTATGCATCCGATCTACATCGTGAGTTGCAGCCCTTTCTACATAGACACGCACGCATTCAGAAACAGACCGAGAGAGCGAGAGAGGGAGAGAGATGGCAGCCATCGGCGGGAGCAGAGAGAAGAGCAGGTGGAGTCTTGCCGGCGCAACGGCGATGGTCACCGGCGGGAACAAAGGGATCGGGTACGCACATACTTGTATACACCTGTTGTATATATCCATTCGTGTAAACTGCCTGCAAGCCTTCACAATTTTCCAACGAAAAAATAGCGCGCTATTTCGGCGCTATAGCGCCGCTATAGCATATTCAGGAGTCAGACGCTACATTGTGCATAAAATGCTCGCAAGGACGCTATTTACGTTTTAGCAGCGCTAAATGACACTAAACATTGCTATACGTTATATTGTTATAGCGGTGCTACAAAATCTTGAAATTATCTGGCCAATTCAGCCCGCACCACTTAACAAACCTAGCTAAACCAACTCCTAGCCCCACGTCGCATCCTATTCCCCACCACGCGATGGTGGTGGCGGCCGCTGGCTCCTCCATATCCTCCGCCTCCATTCGACACATCCCTGACCAAAAGGAGTGCAACTAGCAACACTACGACCAAGGACCTCCTACAGCAGCTGAAATCCTTAGTAAACAGACTATATCTATCAAAAAATTTATTGTTTTCTCAAACGCTATTTTGAAAAATAGCACGCTATTAGCGCGCTATAACTTGCGTAGCATCTGGAGAGAGGCGGCGCTAAAATAAATAGCGTGCTGTTTTTTTCCTTGCAATTTTCTGAATGTATTACGTCCACCAAACGATGGACAGGCATGCGATCGTGGAGGAACTCGTCGGGTTGGGAGCACGGGTGCACACGTGCTCCGAGAACGCGGCGGGGCTGGAGGAGTGCCGCTGGCGGTGGGAGGAGCTAAAGCTCCCGATGACCGTGTCCGTCTGTGACGTCTCCGTGCGAGCCGAGAGGGACAAGCTGATGGAGACGGTGAAGCAGACTTTCCACGGCAAGCTCGACATACTGGTAAACCTAGTTTAGACAGAGTCGATTCATCTTTATTACGTATTAAAACATCTTATATTTTGAAACGGAGAGAGTACTAATCTAGTGTTTTCCAAGAATCTAAGCAAAACCTTGGACGGGTTCGAACCGTATGTAGGTGAACAACGCAGGGCGGGTTCTTGAAAAGGCCGCCGTGGAATGGACGGCGGAGGAGTACTCGCATCTCATGGCGACCAACCTAGACTCGTGCTTCCACCTCAGCCAGCTCGCGCACCCTATGCTGCTCAACGCCTCCATCGCCGGAGGAGGCAGCATCGTCAACATATCCTCCGTTGCAAGCTCACTTGGATACCCAACCCTCGCTGTTTACTGCATCTCAAAAGGTAACTACGTCGTCTACATGTTTTTCTCTTACAATTTTTAAATACCAAAATGAAATTATAAATACTTTCGGCATGTATCATCCGCAATGGCCTAATTAAGACGCAAAAATGATAGTACTAATTCTTCTTCTCGACAACGCAGGAGGAATTAACCAGCTTACGAGGAGCCTTGCTACCGAATGGGCTCATGACAACATCCGTGTGAACGCCGTCGCCCCTGGCGGGATCAACACTGACATGTCAAAAAGTGTATGCACATGAAAGATAGACACCAAATTAAAGGCATCCAAGACATGCACAGCCTAAATACTTTACCTAGTTAATAACTTAGTAACTATTTATACCCCCTCCGGTTTATATTAATGATCTTAACTTTATCTATATTTGTATGTATCTACTAGTTAAGAATTTAGGTAGATGCATACAAATATAGACAAAGTTAAAGCTAATAAATGATCTTAACTTTATCTATATTTGTATGTATCTACTAGTTAAGAATTTAGATAGATTACAAATATAGACAAAGTTAAAGCCAATAATATAGACAGAATGGAATATATGTTGCTCCCTGCTTCAATTTTATCAAATAAAGAAGTTTTTTACCTAGTTATAATATTGCTATTTCGACCGACAAAATGTTGATGATGACAAGTGGTTGTTGTGGCAGGTGCTACCGGAGATCGTAGAGAATGAGTTGTCGAGGGCTCCGATGCATCGGCTAGGTCAGCCACAGGAGGTTGCGTCGGTGGTGTCCTTCCTATGCATGGCAGCAGCTTCATTCGTCACTGGCCAGGTCATCTACGTCGAGGGCGGTCGAACTATTTCTGGCTAGCATAGCACACTCGCTCGCTCTCCCCGCTACATAAAAATATAAAATTTCAGACATATTCCAAGTTGGACCTCAGAACCTTTGACCATCGATATTGTATTAATATGTAGTATTAAATAAGAAACTTGAAAATTATATGCAATTATTAGATCGACAAGTTACTCCGTTCCGAAATGGATATCCTAAAACTAGATCTTGTAAATTTGGATAAATCGGAGACATCCTTTCAGGACACAAAGATTTAGAATATATCCAAATCACTGGTGTATCTGCCCTGGCTGATCGTCCTAAACAAAATAAGTTCGGTTGGGTCTGGCTGTTATGCCCTTTCGATTCAGTCTTTCGCCTGACTTTATAAATAAAACAACTATCCACAACGAGTTATAAGGTTCAAAGCGACGAAACAAACTCTGTTGGAGTCACAACACAACACGGCCCAAAAAGAAGCCAAAGACATGCTCGCCAGGCGAGATGACACCAAAAAAGTAGAGCTAAGTTGGACTAGGGGGAAGCCGCTGAGCCGCCTCTAGGAAACGCCAACGAATCTTGTCCAGCCACATAGCTAAGCTGGACTGGTGGGCGCACGGGCCAGGCTCAGGCCAAAATAAATGCGCAAATAAGGGGAGGCCCGACCCGCGGCCCAATGGCTCGGAGACACTTGCACAACGGCGGGACGGGCTCGGGCCATGGATTTGCGCGGGAAGGCTTTGTGAAGCCCGGCCCGAGCCTGTCCTAGCCTGAAACATGCCCGGGTATACCGTCAAGGCTGGCCAGCGTTATTTTTAGCTCCATCTCGTGCCCTTGCTTCCCCATGTGTGTAGGGTTCGGCCTGGGGCACCAGATAACTAAATGGGCCTCGCGAAAAAAGATTTGGGAAAGTGGGGGCTGGTTGCGAGTTTAAACACCGGCACCCCCATAACTTTTTAGGGGTCTTTAGGGCCCCCAAGTGAAGATGCTCTTAGGGAGGGGACAACTATTGTGACAACCTTCTTCCGGCCATCTCAACGGTGGCCACGAATAACAAGGCCAAAAACCATATCTCAATCGGCACCGCAAATGGTACACATGCCGATACTAGCGCATTCGCACACCAAATACGGGCTGATTCGGTGTCGTCCTCCTTGTCCCGCTCGTCAGCAGGAAATTTCCGCTCTCTGAAGCCTATTAGGCTAATATAACCATCTATCCTAAAAAAGCTAGTATACCCATCAGTATTAATATAATTTTTGTGTTGCTCCTTGCGAAGGAGTAGCGAGAGGAAGATAGAGAAGAGTGATATGAAAGCAGCTTCGTCTTTTCAGTACTCTCTCAGTTTACAATTATCTCGCGTTCTGGATTTATTTAAAGTCAAACTCTGCAAAGTTTGACCAGGAATATAAGAAAAAATATAAATTAACATTTATAATTCCAAATGAATATAATATGAAAGTATAGTTCATGACAATTCTAGTATACTAGGTTTTGTATTATCGATATTGATATAATATATAGTCAAAGTTTGATTTTGACTAAACCTAGGGGACGAGGTAATTGTGAATGCCTGAATGGAGTCTGATCAACTGATGGTCAGAAATGGCAAATCTCTACCTGAAACAAAACTTCAGTTTTAAATTCAGAACATGGAAATATTGAATGATGTTTGAGCATATGGGCAAATCTCTATCATATATATATATATATATGGATTTTGCTCAAAAAGTTTTCATGGACCCAGCCATTCATGGGATCCCATCCCACATCCCATGATTGTGGTGCCACTAGCTAGTTCGTGTCCTGACTAAGACTGACTTGTGCACCAGCCATTCATGGGACCAACCAGGACTGTGCACGGACTTGTGCACCAGTAGTTCTATTCTACGTACAGTATTAGCCATGGTAGTCGACCAACCAGGACTGTGCACGGGATTTGCGATCAGTGAGTCTGTTGGTGACGGTGATGTATCTCCATACGATCCAGACAAACCGACGGGGACAAGTGGGAGATGGCCTGCATCAGGCGCATGTTTTTCTCGTCTGGATTTAAGTGTGGAGGAGGCTGCTCCAACGAGGCCTGTATTATCTTTACATAAGAGGAGGCACGCACGCATTCGGAAACAGAGCGAGAGAGAGAGATGGCAGCCGCCGGCGGAAGCGGAGAGAAGAGCAGGTGGAACCTCGCCGGCGCAACGGCGCTGGTCACCGGCGGGAACAAAGGGATCGGGTACGCACCTTCTTATATTCGTTCGTGTAAACTACTTGCTGCAAGCTCGTGTATTCAAAACAAGCCTCGCAATTTTCTGAATGTACGATGGACAGGCACGCGATCGTGGAGGAGCTGGTCGGGTTGGGAGCGCGGGTGCACACGTGCTCCGAGAACGCGGCGGGGCTGGAGGAGTGCCGGCGGCGGTGGGAGGAGCTGAAGCTCCCGGTGACCGTGTCCGTCTGCGACGTCTCCGTGCGAGCCCAGAGGGACAAGCTGATGGAGACAGTGAAGCAGACCTTCGATGGCAAGCTCGACATACTGGTAGGCATAGTTCATACGAGTCGATTCACTTTTTTGGGCAGATGGAGTTCTGACATGGGGATCGTGCAGGTAAACAACGCGGGGCAGGTTCTTGAAAAGGCGGCGGTGGAGTGGACGGCGGAGGAGTACTCGCATCTCATGGCGACCAATCTAGACTCGTGCTTCCACCTCAGCCAGCTCGCGCACCCTCTGCTGCTCAACGCCTCCATTGCAGGAGGAGGCAGCATCGTCAGCATCTCCTCCGTTGGAGGATCAGTTGGATACCCCACCCTCGCTGTCTACTGCATCTCAAAAGGTAACTGCATGTTCGCTTGGACGACGATCTTCTTCATAACCCAATTAAGTCCCAAACTTCACATATATAATGGCCTAATTAAGAAGCAAAGATGATACTACTAATTCTTCTTCTGGACAACGCAGGAGGAATTAACCAGCTTACGAGGAGCCTTGCTACCGAATGGGCTCAGGACAAGATCCGTGTGAACGCCGTCGCTCCTGGCGGGATCAACACTGACATGTCAAAAAGCGTACGCCCCGACCTCGCTCACATGAAAGACAGACGCCAAATTAAAGGCATCCAAGATATACACAACTATTTCAAGATAAATTTATCATATTTCAAGATATATATGCTGCTACCCCTGCTGCTTTAATTTTGTCAAATAAATAAGTTTTATAAATTGCTATTTCGACCACAAAACATTGATGATAACAAGTGGTTGTTGTGGGTCTCAGGTGCTGCCGGAGATCCTAGAGAACGAGTTGTTGAGGACTCCGATGCATCGGCTCGGTCAGCCACAAGAGGTTGCGTCGGTGGTGTCCTTCCTTTGCATGCCAGCGGCTTCATTCGTCACTGGCCAGGTCATCACCGTCGACGGCGGCCGAACTATTTCTGGCTAAAAGCGTATATAGCACGCTCACTCTCCCCGCTACATAAATAAAAAAAAAATCAGACACATTCCAGGTCGAACTTCAGAAACTTTGACCACCGATATTGTATTAAGTACGGAGTATTAAATACTAAGAAACTTGAAAATTTATATGCGGTTATTAGCTCGACAAGTTAATCCAGAATGTAAGTAGTACTCGGGTGGCTCACAGAATAGTATAGTACTCCCTCTGTTTTGAAAATGATATGATCCTATACTGGATCATGTAAATTTGGATAAATCGGAGACATCTTTCAAAGTTATGTACAGTATATCCAAATCATTGGTGTATCTGTCCCCTGGCTGATCGTCCCAAACAAATAAGTTAGCCTGAGTCTGGCTATTATGCCCTTAGCTCATCACTAGTTTGCGGACACAAATCTTAATCGTGCATTTGTTTTCTCTAGATCTATTCTGAATGACTGCATATGCTTCAAGCATCATTAATTAAAAATATAGACCGCGTACTATTAGGAACCTCTCGAGAAAAATGTAGATATTTACATGTAGAGAGTTCATATGCTTCACACATTACTGAGAAAATTGCTAGCTACGGATAAGCTAGCACACATGTCTTCGCCACAGCCAGCTGTCGTCACACTGCCGATGGGGTCAACGCTTCTCGCACGTCACTGTGTTCAAAAAAATTCTATCGTTCCCTACTCTCGCACGACCTTCACACATTCCTACTCCGACAGGGACTTGCACACCATAACAGAGGTAGTAAGAGCGACTCTAATAGAATCTAGTATAACTAGATTTGATGACGTCGCTCCAACACGTCTCACCCCCTGTTTCGACCCAAGGTCTTGTTCATGGATGAACCGTCTCGGTTTCCTCCCATGGCGGTCCTTGAGGGTCAAGCGTGTGGCCCTGCCTTCCTCTGGCTTCGTCTGCTTCTCCTCCACCTACCCCCAGAAACCCGCTTAAATTCTGTACTTCGCAGAGCTCCCCGCCGACGGCGAGACACCTTGATTTTGGATCTGGGGTTCAACGCCGGCTGACCCTGGCAATTTCCGGAAATGAAGACGGGGGTACTCGAAGGGAGTCACGGAGGTGGCGTGAGGGGGAGGTTTGGTGGCCTGAGTCCGTGACCATCCATGCGTCCGCGAGATGCCTTGGTTGCGGATTGGGGCCTTCGTCGAAGTCGTTCACAACGGAATCAGGCGGGAGATCGGCGGGATCGGGAGCAGAGTCGGGCTTCAACCTATGCATCGGCTTCAACCGAACGGAAACCAGTGTTGTTGGAGATGGCTTTATCGGCGAAGGTGGTCCAAAAAAAAGGGAGGACGAAGAGAGCATGATCCCCTCTCTCTCGGTTCGAGCAGGTCCACCGTCAGGAACTCCTGAGAAGGCTAGAGACTGTGCCAGTTGCGTCAGAGTTCTCGCAGAAGGAATGGTCTGCAGCACTTGCGCTCCTCGATCTCAATCTGCAAACATCGTTGTTCGCTGCGATTCTAGAAGCTTTGAAGTAGGACCAGATTCCTCGCTGCAATGTTTGCTTTGCAAGTGGAGCAGCAGGACAACTAGTCAGCAGGGGAAGAAGACAGCAGAAAGGGAGATTCAGGCTCTGGAAGGGGCCAGTAGTCAGAGAGAAAAAAAGGGGTGGTGGCTGAGAGTTGAGAGGAAAGTGTTGATGACTTTTTCTCCCAGCTCTGGATGCCTGGAATGCGCAAAAGCTCAAGAAGAAACAAGGAGTCTCATCTACTAGAGAAGGACGGGTTTCTGCTAATTTGGGTGGTCAGATGAACTATGTTGATGCTATCTGTTTGAGCTGTGGGGAGCCAGGTCACATGCAGATGGCATGTGATAGGAAACCTATTTTCTTCATTTGTAAGAGTTTTAGCCACTTGGTTAATAAATGCCCTTTCAGAAAGAGTCCTCACCAAGTTGCTAGGTATATTGGCAGTGGTGCCCCAGGTCTTGGTTTTTACCACATTGAGATTCCTGAAGTGGTTTCGACTCCAATTGCTTGTACAAAAAACTATGGAGTTGTGCTAATTGAAGAGGGGTCTCTGACAGCTACTGAGCTAGCTGAAGAGTTCTCAAAGATCTACAAGACAAACTGGTTGTGGCAGATTAGGGAGCTAGGGGCAGATAACACTCTTCTAGTTAAGTTCCCTCCTCATATTGTTGTTGAGCAGGTGATTGGCTATCCAAAGTTTGGGGTATCCAAGCCAGGTGTATGGGTCAAGGTTGAGGCATGGAATAATGACCCAGAGCCAATTGAATCTCTAAAGAAAGTTTGGATTATCATCACTGGTCTACATACAAAATGGTGTGAGTGGAATACCCTTGACCAAGCTGTCTCTGTCTGTGGGATTCTTGAGGATGTGGACTGGATCTCCATCTTCAAGGATAATGCTAAGGAGGTTAGGGCCCTAATTAAATGCAGGGATCCTTCCAAGCTGCCTCTTGGGAGACTTTTTTAGTTCAACAATCACCTATTCTAGCTGGGGTTTTCTCTGGATGTGACATATCCTATTCTAGATGATGAGGATGATCTACTCATGGATGAGTTAAATGAACAAAGAAAGGAGAATGAGGATGGAGCTACAGGTGGGAATGAGAGAGGGGCTTCCAAGGATAATGACAGTTTTAGGAATTCTGGTCCAAAACAATCCCAGCATAACAAGAATGGCTCTCAAACTGGAGGTGTTGGTTCTTCTAGTGTCAGGATGGTAGGTGTTTCCAGTGTTGCTACAAATGTTTTCAAGCTACTCTTGCAAAAAGGTTTTATCAGTGCTGAGAGTATTCGTTTGGAGCAACAGGAGATTACTTCTTAGAATGTGGCTTTAGAAGCTCATAGTTTCTGGGCTGCTGAGCAAGAGGAGAGGATGGTCTATGGTCAAGTTAATGAGGAAAATATCAGTGCTTAGATAGCGGCTTTACCTAATGACATTATGCCTGTTTTTCCTGGTTCTCAGTCTGGGGGAGAAGTGTTTGGGAACAACAACAAAAAGAAACAGAAGGTTTGGGGTCCTATCCAAGCTGTCAGGCAAAGTGCAAGGGTTGATAATTCCAAAAGCATTCTGGAAAAAGCTATGGATCTGAAGAAAGTTGCAAACCTGGATGCCCAAAAAACCATGAAAGGTATAATGAATTCAAACCCCTTTAATGTTCTATTTGTTCCTGATATTGAAGTAGTTTCTAAAGATATAGGTGTAGTTTTTTCCTTTAGATGATATAGTTGCTAGTAGGAGCATCTCTTCTAGTTCTTTGGATGATGATGAGGAATTGGAAGTTATGGATGATGGTTGGATATAAGTAGTTAATAGATCTCGGGTCAAGCACCCCAGGAAGAAAAAACAATGATTTGTGCTTTTTGGAATAGTAGGAGTATTTCTGCTCTCGGTAGACAAAAGTTTTTAGAGGATAATATGATTACATTGGTTTTCAGGAGACTAAGAAGGATAAGTTTAGTAATACCTTTTTAAGGAATCTTTTAGGGAATAGAAATTTTGCTTGGAACTTCATGCCTTCTATTGGGACTGCAGGAGAGATCCTAGTGGGAGTTAATTTATATCCGTTAGATATAATAGCTTGGGATATTAAGAATTTCTTTGTTAGTGTTGTTCTTGGGAATAAGGTCACTGATGTTATCTATATAATTACTACTATTTATGGTTCTGCTTATGAGGAAAAGAAGCAAGAGTTTATTTCTGAGCTTCATGAGCTTTTTCTCAACTGGGATGGTTTAGCCTTAATTGGGGGAATTTCAATCTTGTTAGAAATAAGAGTAATAGAAATGTAGACTTTAGATGGATAGATAAATTTAATGCTTGGGTTGAACTCTGGGTCTTGATGGAGAATGGTCTCTCTGGCAGAGCTTTTACTTAGGGGAACAATCAGGAGGATCTTATTATGAGTAGAATTGATAGAATTTTTTGCTCCACTAATTTTGATGCTAAGTTTCCTTTAGCTAGTGCTAGAGCCTTACCTAGAGTTGGTAGTGACCACACCCCCATTATTTAGGATTCGGGGGAGGGTCATGTGATTAGGCCTAAAAAATTTAGGTTTGAAAAGTGGTGGATTAGTAGGCCCGACTTTAAAGATATTGTGATCAAAGTTTGGTACCTTAGGGTGAACAACTCTAATATTCTAGATATTTGGCAGAATAAAGTTAGAGATTTAGAAAATTGGCCAAGGGCTAGAATATTAATATAGAGGCAGCTTTTAGAAGGGATAGGAAATCTCTAATGGAGGAGTATGATGCGCTGGATATTAAATCTAAATTGAACAAATCTAAATCTCTAGTGAACAACTCTAATACTCTATGCTCTCTTCCTTGGAGAAAGAGAGATTAGATGTTATTTTGGGAGAATTAAACTCCTTCTGGGTTCTAGAAGAAATTAAAGCTAGACAAAGGTCTAGAGACAGAAACATTTTAGAGGGTGATAGAAATATAACCTACTTCCATGTTGCTAACCAGCGAAGAAGGAAGAATTTGATTCATATTTTAGATGGTCCTAAGGGCCCTGTTACTGAGATTGATGACATGCTGAAAGTAGCTACTGATTATTACCAAAATCTTTTTAAAAAGGAAGACAGACCTGACATTCGTTTAAGTCATGATTTTTTTTAGCATAGATGAGACAATTAGTGTAGAAGAAAATTTGATTTTAAAAGCTCCCTTTTCCGAGGAAGAAATTAAATCTGTTTTCTTTAGTTCTTATGGGGAAGGAGATCCTGGCCCAGATGGCTTATCCTTCCTCTTCTATCAAACTTTTTGGGACATTATTAAAACTGATCTTCTCTGCATGTTTCAATCTTGGTTTGAAGATAGCTTGGATATTTACAGATTTAACTTTGCTATGATTACCCTCGTTCCTAAAGAAAATGATGCGAGGTCTATGAAAAAGTTTAGGCCTATTAGCTTGTTGAATTGTTCTTTTAAAATTTTCACTAAAGTTCTTAGTAACATACTAGCTAAGATGATTGATAGAATCGTCTCTATTAATCAATCAACCTTCATCAGAGGGAGATTTATTTTAGAAAGTGTAGTTAATGCTCATGAGGTGATTCATGAGGTCCATAGGAAGAAAAATAAAGGTCTAGTCTTCAAAATTGATTATGAGAAGGCCTATGATAGGGTTAACTTGGATTTACTCTTTGAAATTTTAGAACTAATAGGTTTTGATCCTTTTTTTCATTAGATTGGTTAGACAGATTTACCAAGCTGGGTCCATTGGAGTTAAAGTTAATGATGTATAAAGTGAATTTTTCCTTACTAGTAAAGGTCTCAGACAAGAAGATCCTATTTCCCCTCTTCTGTTTAACATCATGATTGATGTTTTTGCTAGAATGCTTTGTAGAGGTACCCGGTCAGGGGCTATTAGAGGTCTCTGCCCTGATTTTGTCCCTGGTGGGGTAGTTTGTCTGCAGTATGCAGACGATACTCTGCTTTTCTTAGAAAAAGATGAGTGGATAGCTGTTAATCTTAAATGGATCCTTACCTGTTTTGAACATATCTCTGGGATGAGAATCAACTATGCTAAGAGCGATATCATCCCAATTAATCTGGAGGTTGAGGAATTCCAGCATTTCATTGATATTTTTCAGTGTGTCTTAGGTAGCTTTCCAGTGAAATATTTAGGTATTCCTCTCCATTTTGATAAGCTTAGGAGGAAAGACCTGCAACCTTTGATTGAAAGCATTCTCCATAGAATTACTGGGTGGATAGGGAAGCTTCTTTCTTATGCTGCTAAGAGAGTCCTCATTCAAGCTTGTCTTTCTAGCATTCCTATTTACTTACTCTCCTTTTTCAAATTTCCTAAATGGGACTTAAAAATCTTAGATTCCCATCTAGCTAATTTCTTTTGGAACGATGAGGAGGGAAACTACAAAATTCATTTAGCTAACTGGGCCTTTGTTTGCATGAAAAAGAGTTTGGGGGTATGTGCATTCCGAATCTCAAAGATTTAAATTTGTGCTTACTAGGTTCCTGGGTTAAGAGATACATTCAGGGGGAAGGGACCCTTTGGTGAAAAGTTATTGATGCTAAATATCATACTGATCTCCTCATATTTTGTGTTGTAATGATATTCATCCCTCTAATTTCTGGAAAGGGGTTATGTGGGCTTCCAGGGCTGTGTCCTTAGGATATAGATGGAAAGTGGTAGGCAAATTAGATTTTGGGAGAATATTTGGTTTGGAAATTCCCCTCTAGCCACCCACTTTTGGGAATTATATCCGATCTCAAATCAACAAACTAGAACTATAGCTGATCTGTGGGATGGGTCCCAACTTAGATGTGATTTTAGAAGAATTTTTTCTCATGAGATGATGGTTCAATGGTTAGATCTTAGTAATATTGCAGCCACTATCTGTTTACAAGTTTCAGATGACCAACTTGTTTGGCAATATGAAACTTCTGGGGTGTATTCCTCTAAATCCATGTATGTTGTGACTAATTTTAGGGGGATTACTCCAGTTTTTGGCATGCAGTTTGATCTCGAAAATTCCTCCAGGATTCAGGTCTTCTTGTGACTCTTTTCTCATAACAAAATTATGACTAGAGATAATATGAGAGCTAGGGGGTCCCTAAACCTTTAGAATGCAATCTTTGCTCTGAGATTGAGTCTGTGAATCATATTTTCTTTGAATGCATTGTCTCTAAATTGTTGTGGGCTGATGTGTTTGAAGTCTTTGATATCACAGTAGATAGTTTTCTTTCAGTTGCTTCGAAATGGATTGCTAATAAGAGATATATGTACTTTAATGTTATGTCTTTGGCGATTCTTTGGAGTATTTGGAACAATAGAAATAGTTTAGTCTTTAATGCTTGTTCCTGGGTTAATATAAAACAGATATGGCGGCTCGTCCTTCTGTACCTTCGGAACTGGAAAGTTCCCTTCAAAGAGCTGAATGGAGGGAGTCTGGACGTGTTCATGAACAAGATGATCAACAACCTAAAAATGCCTCTAGGGCTCCCGGCGAATTGAAATGTACTGGCTTCGAATGGATCTCCACCTGGAAGTCCAGTGCCTCTTCCAACCACCCCGGGAGAGCAACGATGGAATATCTGAAGACGCAACCGGAAGAAGAAGACTCGGTGCACGTTGTCTTGGGGTGATTTGCTCTTCAGTGTTCCCTCCCCCTCCACTATGTGTTATGGGTTGTTTCGTGTTATCCTGGTCATATTGTAAGGGGTTTTGAAAAACCCTGGTTTAGCTGTTTTTTCTTTCAGTAACTGGACCTTCTAGCTTTTCGTGAGTGTGTGTTCTGTAGTTTTGAACTCGGGTGGTCTTATTTTTAATAAAAATGGGGCTAAGGGAGTGATCCTTTTCATCTTATTTTTTTTTACTAGATTTGGATTAACCTAGAAACTATTTAGTACTCCCTCAGATCCATATTAGTTGACTCCAATTTAGATGTATCTATCACAAAAACATGTCTAGATACATCCAAATTGAAGTCAACTAATATGGATCGAAGGGAGTATATAGATTTATCCAATTTTTGATAAATCCAAGTCAACTACTACAGGTCAGAGGGGATAAAAAGATTCTCAAATAATCAGCTTACCGTGTATCGGCGTTAGGTAATAAGGATCTCTCAAAATCGGCCCCCGCTCTCTTTTTTATGCAGCCACCCATAGAGAAAAAATTTCCCTCCCTTTTCTCCCACCCACTCTCTCGTCGAATCTCGCCGCCCTCCCTGTCTCGGCCTGAATGGCACCGGAAGACCATTCTGCACCCCTGCCGGAGTTTCTTGCTGTGGTGCCATGGAAGCGGTTATAAACTATCGACATGGTGCGGGCAACAGGGAAGGACGACAAGACAACCACGATGATAGAGAAGGTTGTGTCGTGTGTGTAAGTGTAGTGTGCGCTCATGCGTGCAGCTGTGCCGTGTCGTGCTGCTGCGTGTGTGCACGTGCGCGCGTGTGTTCCTGCTCATGTACAGTGCTAGTGTATGTGCTGCTGCTCCTCGGCGTGCGTGAGTGCGCTGCTCTTCTCGTCGCCGGCTGTTACGTCTGTGCGTGTCACTGTGTAAATAACGAGATAGGCTGACGGATTTTTTATACGCCGACTGTAAAATGTCGGGGCTGTCGAGGTAGCTTGACGGGTCGTCAACCCAGTTTTATCGTCGGTGTAGGATAAATAGGCCAACGGCAGCCATCGGCGTAAACGGGACAGTCGGCGTAGCGTATTAGGCTAACGGCAGAGCGACGGCGTCAAGTCTACGCCGACGCCGTAGGTTTCACACATCTTTGCCATCGGCGTAGCTATTTTTCTTTTTTGCCACATTAATCTTAGAAAAATCATAACTAAATCAATTAAATTCAGAAAAATACATATAATATATCAAAATTTGCAGAAAAATAAGATCTATCTATATAAACTCAAATATTACATATTTTTCAAAAAAATATAAAATACAAATACTTTCATATAACATATTTTTCATTTTCCGAGTGCAATAAACGGAGTGTTTTGTGAAGCAACCACAAATGAAAGTTTCAAAATGATACTACACTATTTTTCAAAAATAGTAGACCGTCTTGAATGGACAATTTTCCAACCTGGATATCTTAAACCTTTTTGTCCATCCCTTATAAAAAAGACAAATTCCTGCCGAATCGGTAGGAAATGAGTTAGGTTTGAACCACGGGTACATGATATGATGCTCATGATTTTTTGCAAAAATCATAATTAGGTTCACAATATGTTATTTCATCAGAGATCTAAATTTTAGTGAGGCTCAGCCCCGAGCTAAGAATCTTCATACCCCTCGATTTAGAAAGTTTGATGATAGTTTGAAATGGGCATAAAAAATTCAAAAACGATCAGAACAATACAAAATCTTTGCGTGGTATCATATTATGTGACATAGTTGCATGAAAAAAATACCAAACTTGGTATATTGATTGTATCTCGAAAAAACCTTCACAAAATGACCTATCTCAATCGAGGTTTTCTTGATTTTAGGTCAAATGACCAATGTTATTGCTAGAATCGCGGTATAGTTTGCGATAATATGCCCATATTGTGCACGCATGTGTATCATGGGATGACGAATAATGTTGCAGGAGAAAGTTTTCCTTTTTATCGCACTGAAAAGCCATTTTTTATTTTCCGAGTGCAAAAAATGGGTGTTTTGTGAAACAACCACCAAATGAAAGATTTCAAAATGATAATATCACATTTTTAAAAAATAATAGACCAATTTGAATGGAAAATTTCTCAACCAGGATAACTCAAACCTTTCCATCCACCCCTCGTGAAAAAGACAAATTCTTCCAAATCGATAGGAAGTGAGTTAGATTTGAACTATAGGTACATGATATGATGCTCATGATTTTTTGTAAAAATCATTTTTAGATTCATAATATGCTATTTATTTAGATATCTAATTCAAGGTTTCCTTTTTATCGCATCAAAAAGCCATTTTCTATTTTTTGAGTGCCAAAAACAGGATGTTTCATGAATTCTGACATAGTTTTGGTTGGTCTAATATTAAAAAGTTATGATATATAATTAAATAGATGATAGGGATGTCATATTTCGATTCCTCTCATTTTTTTGATCGATTTGGATATATTATTTGTCGAATTATGATTTACGGATTTGTAGATATGAATTATTCAATTTTAAATGAAAAAGGCAAAATAAATAAATAATTTTTTTTAATTCAAGATTATTATTACTTATTCATTGTTGTTTACTCAAATAATTGTATGAAATGTAAAAAAATAAAGACGTCTAACATTATAGTTCAATGGTTAATATGATTGATATGATAATATTCACAACAAGTTCTAATTTCTTTGTCGGAAGCTCATGTAGAAGGAATAGAGAAATTAAGCATGCTGGGACTAGAGTAGTGTTAGGATGGGTGACCGATTGGTAAGTTTGACTACTTCTATAATTTGACTTGAGACTAAGTGTACTTAGAATTAAAAATGTCTATGTGAGATTAACAAGTTAAACAATTTAAAAATAATAAAAAAAATTGGAAAAAATTTGAATTTTTTTCTTGAATAAACAAATTTAAAAAAATTGGAACTTTTTTTTGGAAAAATCTAGGCCGACGGCTTGCCGTCGGCGTAGCCAAACGACAGTTAGTTATCTAGGTGGGACCCATATGGTCTACACCAACAGCAATTATATACACCGACGGCTTTTCTATGCCGATAGAAAGAGGGGCTACTGACATGGTTATACCCTACGGATACACGATATTAGTATACCTGGTCTAGTCCAAGGAAGGCCCACAAGAACATACGCGGCCTGCGGAGACTTTCGGATGGCCCAAGCCCATGACACCTTCAGATCCTTAGAGAACAAGACTAGAGTAGATAGAATTTCAAAGGGGCTAACCCTAATCTATAACCGACCCGACCTGATGCCCGAGACCTGCCTATCTATATAAAGGCTAGGAGGGAACGACGAGGAGGCCACTTCAACTCACCGCATACACACCTCACGCCAGATTGCATCCGCGCATCCCTATAACTTTCATTTCTGCTGTAATCAAGAGTAGACAAGCAGGAGTAGGGTTTTCCCTCCGGGGGACTGAACCTGGGTAAACTTCGTGTCCCCGCGTTGCTTGTTTACTAACCGTTCTACGATCTCCAGCATCCCTATCTTCTCCAAAACCCAAGTCCATAACAATGGGCATTAACGAGATCGAACCTCGTTAATTGGTGCCATCTCTAGAAATCGGGGGCGCTGATTGTGCAATCGTGACGGTCCCAACCAAAGCGATCTACAATTCCTCAGCGACGGAGAGCCATCTCCTCTTCGGCGCTTTAGACTTCACCGCTCACTCGCCAGCCACCATGAGGGATTTCGAGCCCGTAGGCGACGGGCTCGAGATTCTGTTCGGGAGCTTCTGCTTCAAGGTGGGGCAGACCGGCACTCTCCGCCTCTCAGAGCGGGTGCCGCCACCATCCATCAGGCCCGCTTCATGGGCCCCGCACCCCAGCGTGTTACGCGTGTCGACTCTGATAGACGAGTCATACGACAGAAGTAGCTGCAACTCAGATCTGTCCGACCCTCTATCAGACAAAGGAACCTACGGTTCTGGATCTGAAAGCTGTGGCAGTAAAAGATAGATTATCAAAAACGTAAAGAAGAGAGAGAAAAACAACAAGATGTGTAAAAGGGACAATGAAAGAATAAAGAATACTTACCTTAGTAGGCTTGGCCACCTGTATGGAGCTTTAAATTGATTAAAAATAATGGTGATGTGCATAGTAAAAGATACGTCATGATGGATGAAGTGTTTATAATGCATACACGTTCTTACTTTTATTTATGTTGTGCGTAGGTACCTAAACTATAATGTTAACCTCGTTTGAGCACGAGTTGACAAAAAGAGCTCTTGAGAGCATTCCCCGTGTGAGTTTAAGACCGAACCGGTTCTAATACCTTTACCATACTTCGCATCTTTCATGTGGACAAATTGTTCTTTCCTATGGTTTTCTTGCAAGTATGTTGATGGTACTCTTTCTCCTTATGACAATCGTGTTTCTTTGCTATGAAATATTGATGTTTTATGTGTTGCAACAAAATTGTTGAATAATTTTTATTTTTTCGATGTTTTGTGTGCAACCATAATGCCATTATAAGCATGTATTATCATGAGAGATTCCTAGTATCTTGCATTTTTGTTGCAACAAACATAAGGAACATTTTCTTTTTGTTATGGTTTGTTTGCAAGAATATTGTTTTTCTTTCGCTTGTGATACTCATATTTCCATGATCTTTGATTTTGATGATTTGTGTGTGGCACCCAACACATTGAACAATTTCTCTCTCCAATGGTTGGATTGCACACATAATGATGTTGTTTTGGATATTCTTCCTCACGTGTTTTTGCCAAATTCTCCTATTCTTGCATCAAAGATGTTGATCAAAATTCTAGTCCAGTGCTTTGAATGTCATACTAAGATGTTATATGGAGTTTTTTAGTTCCCACATTTGGATGATGTTCAAACGATTTCCATATATATTTAACTTGCATATGCATTCCATTTGCTATACTTGTATTGTGATAATAGTGTTGTGAACGAGAAAGGACATGCCAATGACATGCTCCGCTATCATGCATGAAAATATTTTGCTTGGTCTTCGTGGTGTGAAGGTACAAATGTTGGAGATATGCCCTAGAGGCAATAATAAATGTAGTTATTATTATATCTTTGTGTTTATGATAAATGTTTACATTCATGCTATAATAGTATTAACAAGGAAACATTAATACTTGTGTGATTTGTAAACTTAATTTGAAGTCCCTAGTATAGCCTCTATACTTCACTAGCTTGTTGGTTGATAAATGATTGTGGTTTCCCTATCATGAACATTGAGATGTTATCAACAACAAGATCATATCGTTAGGAGAATGATATGGTGGACATACTCCTATAGATAAGCGTAGCATAAAGATCAAGTCATTTCAATAGTTCAATTGCTATATGCTTTCTGATACATAGTAACCTAATTCCTTCGACCATGAGATCATGCATATCACCTTTACCGGATGGATGCTTTGATGACATCAAACACCACACCGTAACTGGGTGGTTATAAAGGTGGCATTGAGTGTTCGGAAAGTATTGGTTGAGACACATGGATCAAGAGTGGGATTTGTCCATCCATATGACGGATAGATATACTCTGGGCCCTCTCGGTGGAATGTCATCCAATTAGCTTGCAAGCATGTGACTGGGTCACAAGGGATCACATATCACGGGAACGAGAAAAGAGTACTTATCAGTAACGAGGTTGAACTAGGTATGCAGAGATACCGACGATCATAACCTCGGATAAGTAACATATCGTGAGACAAAGGGAAATTGGTATCGTATGTAAGTGGTTCATTCGATCGCAAAGTAATCGTAGAAGTATGTGGGAGCCATATGAATTTCCAGATTCCTCTATTGGTTATTGTTCGGAGAAGTGTCTCGATCATGTCCGCATAATTCACGAACCGTAGGGAGACACACTTAAGGATTCGACGTTGTTTTGAGTAGTTATGGTATTATGAGAAAGAGACCGAATGTTGTTCGGAGTCTCGGATGGGATCCGGGATATCACGAGGTGATCCGGAATGGTCCGGAGAATAAGATTCATATAAGGAAAGACCCGTTTCGGAGTTCGGGAATGATTCCGGTGTTTTCATCGGGAATGTTCTAGAAGGTTCCGGATTGTCCGGCACTCCGGGGGGGAAGGGGTACATGAATGTGTCATTACATATTGGAATGATTGCATCATGTACTAAGTGTTCTTGCTGTCCCAAATAAAGGATTAAATTGAATCCTAAAACAGAAAAGTCAAATGTCCAGTTTGAAAGTCAAACGGCTAAAACAAGAAACTGTGGGAAACAAGCAAGAGGAGGCCAAAACCGAGTTGGGGAGGGAGACCCTCATCTAACCGGCGGCGCCCCACTAGGCCGAGTTGGGGAGGGACTCCCCTCCCTCCCCTGGCGCGCCAGCCCCCTCCCACCTATAAAAGGAGGGGCAGGGCCTCCTCCTCTAGACACACAAGTTTCTACCTCTAATCTCCGGTTTAGAGCCGTTCTGGTTTAGAGCTTCTAATTGCTTTAGCCTATGGTTTAGAGCCTTCTAATTGGTGTGTCTAATCTCTAGACCACTAATAGTACTCTCTCATACTCCACCATACTCGCTCCGGCTTAAGGCGTAGCCCTGCGGGATCTCCCCTCTACTTCCGGTACCACGCCGTTGTGCTCCCGGAATCGCGAGGAGAGTGCTACAACCTCCGCTGCCTGCTGGAACAAGGGAGAGGAAGGTCTTCGTCGAGTACCGAACGTGTGACCGACTGCGGGAGCGCTGCCGAAACGTGGCGCCGGAAGGATCGTCTACACGATCTTGAGATCGGAAAGAGTACGACTACATCACCCACGAGAATCCGCTCTCGTTAAACACTTTGGAATCTTCGAGGGTAAGTTATTTCATCGACTCGTTGCTACAATCTAGTAGATAGATCTTGGCTTGTTTGTTTGTATGCGATAGAAATTTTTTGTTTTCCATGCTACGAAACCCTACAGTGGTATCAGAGCCATGTCTATATGTAGATCTGTTGCACGAGTAGAACACAATGGTCATTGTGGGCGTTGATGCTTTTATTGTCGATTGCTTCTTGTGTACTTTGCATCTTGCGGTATGTTGGGATGAAGCGGCCCGGGCTAACCTTACATGACATCGTTCATGAGACTTGCTCCACGCTTGACATGCAACTTGTATTGCATAAGTGGCTTTGCGGGTGCCTGTTTCTCCTAGCATAGTTAAGATCCAATTTACAACGGATGATTAACAATACTAGTATCAATGTTGTGGTTCTTGTTCGTAAGTTAGAACGACACTTATTGAAAGCCCCAAACCACGTAAAATATGCAAAGAAAGTAGAGGCGTCTAACTTTGTTTTGCAGGGGTGTGCAGTGATGTGATATGGCCATGATTGTGATTATATTTAATGTATGCAATGTTCCTTATTGTAAGTCGGCAACCGGCAGGAGCCATATGGTTGTCTTTAATTTATGTTAAGACCCGCGTGTCTATTCAAAGTAGTTGTAATAGTTGAAGCCGGTGGACGACAACCATGGAAAGGCGTCATTGACCTTGATGCAATGCCGGTGATGATGGAGATCATGTTCGTGCTTGAAGATGGAGATCGGAAGCACAAAGAAGAAAGGCCATATCATATCACATATATATTGAATTGCATGTGATGTTAATCCTTTATGCATCTTGTATTGCTTAGTAGACGACGGTAGCATTATAAGATGATCCCTCATGCACATGAATTTCAAGTCATAAAGTGTTCACCCTTAGTCAGCACCGTTGCTAAAGCTTGTTGTTTCGAAGCACCACGTGATGATCGGGTGTGTTAGATTCCGCAAGTGTATACAACGTGAGCAAGCCAGATTTGCTCATGCGGAAACTAAGGTTTGATCTTGACGAGCCTAGCATGTACAGACATGGTCTCGGAACACGGATCACCGAAAGGTAAATCATGAATCATATAGTAGATATGATGAACATGACGATTGTTCGCCATTGAAACTATATCAACTCTCGTGATGATCGGTGTTGATGTAGTGGATTTGGTTCGTGTGATCACTAAAACAATGTGAGGGATATTGTTTTGAGTGGGAGTTCACCTAGTTTAATTACATTAATTAATTTGAACTCAATTTGTCATAAACTTAGTCTAAACTATTGCAAATATGTTGTAGATCAATGGCAGCCCCTACCATCAATTTTAATGCGTTCCTAGAGAAAGAAAAGTTGAAAAACAATGGAAGCAACTTCGCGGATTGGTTCCGAAATTTGAGGATTGTCCTCACAGCTGGTAATTTGACCTATGTGCTGGATGCACCGCTGGGTGACCCACCTGCAGCTGATGCTCCCGATGAAGTAAAGAATGTTTACCTCGCTCGGAAGAATCAGTACTCCATAGTTCAGTGTGCTATCTTGTATGGTTTGGAATCGGAGCTTCAGAAAAGGTTTGAGGATTCAGACCCATATGATATTGTCGAGGATCTCAAATTGATTTTTGAGACTCATGCGGCAATTGAAAGCTATGAGGCTTCTGAAAAGTTCTTTAACTGCAAGATGGAAGAGGGCAGCTCCGTCAGTGAGAATGTGCTTAAGATGTCTGGGCACGCGAACAAACTTCAAAGCTTGGGTATAGTGATTCCTAATGCTTTGGGGATTTATCGTGTCCTCTAATCACTACCACCAAGTTACAAGAACTTTGTGATGAACTACAACATGCAGAATATGAATAAGACGTTGCCAGAACTCTTTGCCATGTTGAAATCTGCAGAAGTGGAGATCAAGAAAGAGCACCAAGTGTTGTTGGTCAATAAGACCACCAAATTCAAGAAAGGCAAGTCTAAGCAAAAGGGACACTTCAAGAAGGGTGGTAAGAAAGTTACTACGCCGACGAAGAAGACCAAGGCTGGACCTAAGCCTGATACTGAGTGCTTTTACTGCAAGGGAGAAGGTCACTGGAAGCGGAATTGCCCAAAGTACTTGGCGGATTTGAAGAACGGCAACATCAAGAAGAAAGGTATATCTGATATACATGTTATTGATGTGTATCTCACTAGTACTCGTAGTAGTGCCTGGGTATTTGATACTGGTTCGGTTGCTCATATTTGTAACTCGAAACAGGTGTTGCAGAATAAACAGAAGCTAGCGAAGAACGAGGTGACGATGCGCGTGGGAAATGGATCAAAGGTTGATGTGATCGCGGTCGGCACGCTACCCCTTCATCTACCATCGGGATTAGTTTTATACTTAAATAATTGTTATTTGGTGCCTGCGTTGAGCATGAACATTATATCAAGATCTTGTTTATTGCGAGACGGTTACTTGTTTAAGTCTAAGAATAATGGTTGTTCGATTTATATGAGTAATATGTTTTATGCACATGCACCTTTGATAGATGGTCTATTCTTATTGAATCTCGATAGTGGAAATACACATATCAACAACATTGAGGCTAAACGTTTGAAATCAAGCGATAATTCGACCTATATGTGGCACTGTCGTCTTGGTCACATTGGAGTGAAGCGTATGAAGAAACTCCATTCCGATGGACTTCTTGAATCACTTGATTTTGAATCACTTGAAAGATGCGAAGCATGTCTGATGGGAAAAATGACTAAGACTCCATTTTCTGGTATGATGGAGCGAGCTACGGACTTATTGGAAATCATACATACCGATGTGTGTGGTCCAATGAGTGTAGCATCGCGCGGTGGTTATCGTTATGTTCTTACCTTCACGGATGACTTGAGTAGATATGGGTATATCTATTTCATGAAACATAAGTCCGAAACTTTCGAGAAGTTTAAGGAGTTTCAAAGTGAGGTAGAGAATCAACGTAACAAGAAGATTAAATTTCTACGTTCTGATCGTGGAGGTGAATATCTAAGTTACGAGTTTGGCGAGCATTTGAATAAATGCGGAATACTTTCACAATTGACACCGCCGGGAACACCACAACGTAATGGTGTGTCCGAACGTCGTAATCGAACTCTCTTAGATATGGTTCGTTCGATGATGTCACTTACAGATTTACCGCTATCATTTTGGGGTTATGCATTAGAAACAGCCGCATTCACTTTAAATAGGGCACCATCTAAATCCGTTGAAACGACACCGTATGAATTATGGTTTGTGAAGAAACCTAAATTGTCGTTCCTAAAAGTTTGGGGATGCGAAGCCTATGTAAAGAAGTTACAGCCGGACAAGCTTGAACCCAAAGCGGAAAAATGTGTCTTCATAGGATACCCGAAGGAAACTATTGGGTATACCTTCTATCATAGATCCGAAGGCAAAATCTTCGTTGCCAAGAATGGATCCTTTCTAGAGAAGGAATTTCTCTCGAAAGAAGTGACTGGAAGGAAAGTAGAACTCGACGAGGTTGTCGAACCTTCTCTCGAAATTGCGAGTAGCGCAGCACCGGAAGAAGTTCCTGTGGTGCCTGCACCAATAAGAGAGGAAGCTAATGATGGTGATCATGAAACTTCGGTTGAAGTTACTACGGAGCCTCGGAGGTCAACGAGAACTCGTACCACTCCAGATTGGTATGATTCCGTTATGAATGTCATGTTGGTGGACAGCACCGATGACCCCAAGACATATGAGGAAGCGATGATGAGCCCAGATTCCAATAAATGGCAAGAAGCCATGAAATCCGAGATTGGATCCATGTACGAAAACCAAGTATGGACTTTGGTGGACTTACCGGATGGCCGGAAGGCTGTCGAGAACAAATGGATTTTCAAGAAGAAAACAGATGTTGATGGTAATGTTACTGTCTATAAAGCTCGACTTGTCGCAAAAGGGTTTCGATAAATTCAAGGTGTTGACTACGATGAGACTTTCTCACCAGTAGCGAAGCTAAAGTCTGTGAGGATTATGTTAGCAATCGCTGCATATTATGATTATGAGATATGACAGATGGATGTCAAAACAACATTCCTCAATGGAGACATTGATGAAGAGTTGTATATGATGCAACCCAAAGGTTTTGTCGATCCTAAAGATGCTAACAAGGTATGCAAACTTCAACGGTCCATCTATGGATTGAAGCAAGCATCCCGAAGTTGGAATCAACGTTTTGATAAGGTAATCAAAAGTTTTGGTTTTATACAAACTTATGGAGAAGCTTGTATTTACAAGAAAGTGAGTGGGAGCTCTGTAGCATTCTTAATACTATATGTGGATGACATATTGTTGATTGGGAATGATGTAGACCTTCTTAATAGTGTCAAAGAATATTTGAATAATAGTTTTTCAATGAAGGATCTTGGCGAAGCAGCTTACATATTAGGCATAAAGATTTATAGAGATAGATCGAAACGCCAAATATCATTTTCACAGAGTACATATTTGGACAAAGTTCTAAAGAGGTTTGGAATGGAAGAAAGCAAGAAAGGGTTCTTGCCCATGTTGCCCAATACGACCTTGAGTAAAACTCAAAGTCCGACATCGGCAGAAGATAGAGAAAGGATGAGTAAGACTCCCTATGCCTCAGCCATAGGATCTCTAATGTATGCCATGCTATGTACTAGACCCGACATTGCATATGCTGTTAGTTTAAGGAAAAAGTCCATTTCATACCATAAACTCATAGAGGTTTGGCAGTTTAAACCCTGAAGTCAAAATCCCTGTCGTTTGTACCCTGAATTATCCAATCCTGGTCTAAATTAAACCTTGAACCTGTTTGACTAAGTTGATCAACGCCACGTAGGCAGATTTTTACAAGAAAGCCCCTAGATAATTACTTATTCCAATCTCGTGGTCCCTGGCTCTCTCATACTGTTTTTTACTTCTTTCTCTCGCCCTCGTCCGCAGCCTCCTGGAGCAGACACACAACATGTTCTCGGCGTACGTGAGACGTGCCAATAAGCTGATCAACAAAAAGTCTTGCACCGCCACAGTATTTGCTAGCGGTTAGTCTGTACCGCGGTAGTGCTGCTTGTTGACTTAAGCCTCTGAATCGATTTCTAAAGCACCAGCAAGCACGCGCGTATAATCATCTGAGAGAAAGCAACAACTAATTTACTAGTATGAGTGCCTAACCAAATGTTAATTCAATAGCAGCCACAACACGCTCTTGCTTCGGCAACCGTTGCCGAGCGCTGTCGCCGAAAGAAGAAGCTGCCTAGAAGTTCCACCAACGCCACATGATCTGCTGGTTCTCTGCTGCCCAGTCGGAGGCTCGAGGAGAGCTACCAGTGACCTGACGCTGTGGTGGCGCGGCGCTGGATCTTGATAGAGGCGCATCGGCAAGGTTCAGCTTGAATGGGGGTTTCCGGGGCGGGGGTGTGAGCGGGCGGGGCCGGCAGAGAGCAGCCGCAGCTGCTTCCGTCTGTGTCTCCGGCCATCCCGCCGTGGCCATGGGCTGGGATAGAAACAGAGTACAAGCGAAGGTGGAAGAAACATTGGGGAAAATGTTTTGAGAAGTAGGGCCCATGTGTCTGTGAGAGTAGTCTGAAATCCTGGTCTGGATTGTGGTTTTCCCGGTGCGCCAAACAGGTTCAAGGTTCAATTTAGACCGGGATTCGATAATTCAGGGTCTGAATGGCAGGGATTTCGACTTCAGGGTTTAAACTGCTGAACCTCTACGAGTTTAGGGTTTGAAATGGACTTTTTCCTTAGTTTAACTAGCAGATATCAAAGTGATCCAGGAGTGGATCATTGGACAGCGGTCAAAAACATCCTTAAGTACTTGAGAAGAACTAAGGATATGGTTCTTTCTTACGGAGGTGATGAACAGCTCGTTGTTAATGGTTACACCGATGCTAGTTGGAACACTGATCCGGATGATTCTAAATCACAATCCGGATACGTATTTATTTTGAATGGTGCAGCAGTTAGCTGGAGGAGTGCAAAGCAAAGCGTTGTGGCGAGATCTTCCACTGAATCGGAATACATGGCTGCTTCGGAGGCTTCACAAGAAGCGATATGGATGAAAGATTTCATTACAGAGCTGGGTGTGGTTCCTAGTGCGCTGGACCCAATGTCTATCTACTGTGATAACATGGGCGCCATAGCCAATGCGCAAGAACCAAGGTCACACAAGAAGCTGAAGCACATCAAGCTACGTTTTCACGCTATTCGAGAACATATCCAGGATGGGGATATAAAGATTTGCAAAGTACACACAGATCTGAATGTGGCGGATCCGTTGACTAAACCTCTCCCGAGGGCAAAACATGACCAACACCAAACTGCCATGGGTGTTCGGTATATTACCATGTAATCTAGATTAGATGACTCTAGTGCAAGTGGGAGACTGTTGGAGATATGCCCTAGAGGCAATAATAAATGTAGTTATTATTATATCTTTGTGTTTATGATAAATGTTTACATTCATGCTATAATAGTATTAACAAGGAAACATTAATACTTGTGTGATTTGTAAACTTAATTTGAAGTCCCTAGTATAGCCTCTATACTTCACTAGCTTGTTGGTTGATAAATGATTGTGGTTTCCCTATCATGAACATTGAGATGTTATCAACAACAAGATCATATCGTTAGGAGAATGATATGGTGGACGTACTCCTATAGATAAGCGTAGCATAAAGATCAAGTCATTTCAATAGTTCAGTTGCTATATGCTTTCTGATACATAGTAACCTAATTCCTTCGCCATGAGATCATGCATATCACCTTTACCGGATGGATGCTTTGATGACATCAAACACCACACCGTAACTGGGTGGTTATAAAGGTGGCATTGAGTGTTCGGAAAGTATTGGTTGAGACACATGGATCAAAAGTGGGATTTGTCCATCCATATGACGGATAGATATACTCTGGGCCCTCTCGGTGGAATGTCATCCAATTAGCTTGCAAGCATGTGACTGGGTCACAAGGGATCACATATCACGGGAACGAGAAAAGAGTACTTATCAGTAACGAGGTTGAACTAGGTATGCAGAGATACCGACGATCATAACCTCGGATAAGTAACATATCGTGAGACAAAGGGAAATTGGTATCGTATGTAAGTGGTTCATTCGATCGCAAAGTAATCGTAGAAGTATGTGGGAGCCATATGAATTTCCAGATTCCTCTATTGGTTATTGTTCGGAGAAGTGTCTCGATCATGTCCGCATAATTCACGAACCGTAGGGAGACACACTTAAGGATTCGGCGTTGTTTTGAGTAGTTATGGTATTATGAGAAAGAGACCGAATGTTGTTCGGAGTCTAGGATGGGACCCGGGATATCACGAGGTGATCCGGAATGGTCCGGAGAATAAGATTCATATAAGGAAAGACCCGTTTCGGAGTTCGGGAATGATTCCGGTGTTTTCATCGGGAATGTTCTAGAAGGTTCCGGATTGTCCAGCACTCCGGGGGGGGGGGGGGGGAAGGGGTACATGAATGTGTCATTACATATTGGAATGATTGCATCATGTACTAAGTGTTCTTGCTGTCCCAAATAAATGATTAAATTGAATCCTAAAACAGAAAAGTCAAATGTCCAGTTTGAAAGTCAAACGGCTAAAACAAGAAACTGTGGGAAACAAGCAAGAGGAGGCCAAAACCGAGTTGGGGAGGGAGACCCTCCTCCAACCGGCGGCGCCCCACTAGGCCGAGTTGGGGAGGGACTCCCCTCCCTCCCCTGGCGCGCCAGCCCCCTCCCACCTATAAAAGGAGGGGCAGTGCCTCCTCCTCTAGACACACAAGTTTCTACCTCTAATCTCCGGTTTAGAGCCGTTCTGGTTTAGAGCTTCTAATTGCTTTAGCCTATGGTTTAGAGCCTTCTAATTGGTTTGTCTAATCTCTAGACCACTAATAGTACTCTCTCATACTCCACCATACTCACTCCGGCTTAAGGCGAAGCCCTGCGGGATCTCCCCTCTACTTCCGGTACCACGCCGTTGTGCTGCCGGAATCGCGAGGAGAGTGCTACAACCTCCGCTGCCTGCTGGAACAAGGGAGAGGAAGGTCTTCGTCGAGTACCAAACGTGTGACCGACTGCGGGAGCGCTGCCGGAACGTGGCGCCGGAAGGATCGTCTACACGATCTTGAGATCGGAAAGAGTACGACTACATCACCCACGAGAATCCGCTCTCGTTAAACACTTTGGAATCTTCGAGGGTAAGTTATTTCATCGACTCGTTGCTACAATCTAGTAGATAGATCTTGGCTTGTTTGTTTGTATGCGATAGAAATTTTTTGTTTTCCATGCTACGAAACCCTACAACAAATGCATACACGACAACATCTACCAACCAGGAGTTGACAAGAAGAAATGTAGAGGGTTACCTATGGATGCACTTATACAAGCTATCTCTACTTCTTAAGGTGACTTTGTTATACTTGAGGACTCATGCTAAAATTTTCATGAATTGGCTACTCTTTGAGTGTTGCTTCGCTTTTGTTGTGAGCTTTGTAGGCTTCATGGAAAGTGAAGGAACATTGAAGTGTTTTTAAATCAATCTTCTCGAGAACGACTATATAGTGAACCCTGGGATCAAGAAGGTCTCTCGAGTTCCTCTACATGGTGATGAGTGTATAGAGTCGAGGACGACTCTTTTTGAAGGGGGAGCTGATGTAGCCCTATCTATGGTCGTTACCACATCAAGGTCTCCAACATATGCCAAGTCGTCATGGACTCCAAAAGTGAATCCTATCCTCTGTGACAACCCACTTCCTACCCTATTAAATGGTATGCTAATTCATACTCCGTCCTATGACCATGATAGGCTCACACTGACAAGTACGGAGACAAGGGAGGAAGCCCATGGACTCAAGGCCGACAAGACGGTGGCCTGGAAGAGGAGAAAGAAGAAGCATAGCCAAACCGACGAAGATTTCAACACCTCCAGATTCTATGCCAAACCAAACCAGCGACTGTCGGATCAAACCGGTGCACCACCGAAACCGCCTTCAGCACGCCATTCCGATGAAGACCGGAATAATACGGCAACCGCCGAAACTTCCGGCGCCAAATCCGGTGCCGCCGGACTTACCGCGAAAACGCCCGTCTGTGTATGGATCTGGGTTTGATGCTCTGAAATATACCCTTTACCTACCCTTTTGCCTATTTTATCCCAAAACTACCTCTTGTTTAGTGACTGACCTATATATAGAGCCATCATCCCTTCATGTATCCCTGAGACATAGATGATAGACTAGGAACCCCTAAGATGGATCACTTCAGTTACGTCTCCTTCCCTTCATGAGGGAACCCTATCATCAGACACCTCTATGGATTGTGCCTTTGAGCATCCGTCTTAACTTTGAGTTGGTAAAGTTATCAAGATCCTCTCAATGGTGTTCTTCCCTCTCCGCTATGGATTTGATGGAAGGACGGTGACCGATCTTTCCTTACGAGGATTCTATCCGACCGGTGGCCACCGGAGGGAGCAATATGTCTTGTATCGTGTTTGTGTTTGCGTGTGTTCATCGTGTTTTTCGTAAGGTGTGTGTTCGTTTCCGCTACCTTCTTCCTTTCCTTCGCTTTTCCCATCGATTTAACCACGAGATCCGTAAAGATCGGGTCACCCTTGAGTTGAGGTTAACCCCTATCATTTTGCCTAGGTGTTATGTACTTTTTATTTGTTTTGGTCACTTGTCCTATGGGTGCGGTAGATATGTCGAGTTCCTATCATGAGGCAGACAGACTCATTTTTTGGTCGACATTGTTTCCTGGCTATGGCACTTTTTGGAATAATGAATAATATACGACTAGTGTGCATCAAGTGATGCAGTAACCCAGGGGCTTTCGCCCTTTTGGAAAAAATCGACGACTCCGATTTTGAATAGACTATGTGAGTCTGTGTTGTACTTGGTATTTCAAAATTTGGTTTTGTTATAACTGTAGTTATGTTTCCGCCTCATAAACATATATACAATACTCCTTCATACGCGATTTAGCTAGGAGGGAATACCCATGTTTGAATAAAGTTTCTAATGATATACTACTATGTTTTATGTCAAATTAGTGTTGATATTTGAGCTGAAACCAATCGAGCTGTATAGGAGTTAGATTCCAATCGTTGATCAAGCGCTCATTAAAAAAGAAGAAAAGGTCCAGTAGATAGCGAGGATACAAAAACTATCATGCATGGCTGGCTTGTAAGTTGTAACTACCACTCCCTCCAATCAATGAGAGGGGACACTAGAAATTAACAAGTGAGATTAGGAGACATACTCTAATAATCCTACTTGGATTTTTCCTAAAAAAAATACATGTGAGATTAGAGCACAAATTCAACAAGAGGACTAACAAAAGGAAATGATTTAGAGGGTGAGGTAAGCGAAGCAAAAACACTGACGCGAGCGAGCGAGCTAACGTAGTACGTTGGTTGCTGCTCCGTGTCCAATCAGAGGCTTCGTTTGACCATCTCCACGTTCGTTCGGCCACGAACCTGCTAGCTTATATGTAGACGCGAACCATGGCTTGTATATTGAGCTAGCCATTTGTTCCAACAGAAGCAAAAGCATCTTTCTTACTCAATCAATCATGCGTTGCGACGATGGCAAGTCCAAGTCGAAAGGCCGGCTGCACGCGGTGAACATCGCCGGCCGCATCGCCGCCATGGGTCTTGCGGTGGCTTCGGCGGCTCTCATGGCGACGGCGAGCCAGTGCACCATCGTCCTCCCCAACGGCGGCCCCGCGCACACCGTCACCTACAGCGACTTCAGCCCCTTCGTGTACGTTGTTCGAGAATTGATACACTTTTATCTTACAGAGAGTCATCAGAGTTGTCCTTGACCAGCTAGCCATGCGTGGCGTGAATGATTCGTGCAGGTACCTGGTTGTGGCTAACGCCATAGCGGCGGTGATGGTGGGTGTGGCCATCTTCCTGAGCGTGTGGAAGAAGGGCCGCGGCAAGTGCTCCAGGGTGCTCCTGCCGCTCCTCGACATCGCCGCGCCGGCGCTGCTCTACTCGTCCACCGGCGCCGCGTTCGCGACCAGCGAGTACCTGTCCTACTGCTCGTCCTACGGCCGGCGCGTCAGCGTCTGCGACGGCACCCTGGGAGGAGGCACCAGGAGCTTCTGCAGCCAGGTGCGCATGGCCATGTACATCTCGCTGGCCGCCGCCGGAGCCGCCTCCGCCGCCCAGCTGGTGAAGTGCTTGGCGCTGTCCACGGCGTCCTGCGACGACGACTCATCCAGCTCCTCCTCTGGCTCCGACGACGGTTGCGCGCACGGGTGCAAGCACTAGCTAGCTAGGTTTCTTTCACCTTATTTTGCAAATCCATTACGTACAAAATATAATTGTTACTACTACTACTACTAGTTGACTGCTTCGATTGTTTCCATCGAATTGTGCAGCTGTTATTTGGCCAGTATATTTGTATCTAAGTTACCGTTGGGAGGTTGTAACGAAATTATTCTGCTTATAATAGAGGCGCTCATATTTACACATGCATGTATGCTCCCGGGACAAATTTTGTGAGACGATGCACAGTTGTTTTAGTATATAGGTTCATTCCAAACATGAGTGAACCTACACACTAAAACAATGCTAGATACATTTTCTTCACAAACCTAAAACATTTTATATTTTAAAACGGAGGGAGTACACATCAACGGTTGTCAGAGATGGGACATATATTCTCGTTAAAATCACACGGCCGGCATATATTCTCTCAGTAGATTTGCCATATACTACTCGTATGAATAATAAGCTATGTAGTACAAGGACATAACAAATACGTGTAGTGCGAGCTTCAGTCTCTATCACAAGTTGTGTATGTACGTATCCATATCCCTGACTGGAAGCAAAAATCCAAGATATAGTGTATTATGACTTATATATACCCAGGCATACATACCGCATGGTAATTTTTAAGGATCTCTACAGCTACTACTACTATTACCATGTGGACTCTCGTTAATTATATTAACCGGTCTGCATTTGTAACCAAGGAATTTGCATGCCCGGTGTCAAGCCTGTCTGGCATGGAGATTTAACTGAAAGACATTCGGTGGACACATGTGCTTGGCGTCATTGAAGCATATCCATGCATTTTATCGATGGACTTAAGAAAACTCGTGCTAGTCGAACAGACTAATAATATAGCAGACCATGATTTACATACCAATAGAGCGCTTTGCTACTTCCGGCTGAGTGGTTCTGAGTTCTAACATTCAATGAAGTTCAGTCTATGTTACCTATTTAACAGACAGTCCTTGGTTAATTATGTCGTGTGGTTCTGTACTAAACACAAGCTGGTAACCTCCGATACCTTGTTCATCTAGGCACTTGGTGCCTTACATGCTGAGTGGTTCTCAAATTAAACGAAGTTTCAACGAAATTTCAGAAATTTCCGTCGTATCTGTATACACTAGAAAAACTGACTTTCAGTCAAATTATCTAAGCAATTATAGTAGTACATACGGATTCAAACAAGTCTGAGTCATGTGGTTGGATTGGATTTCAATTAAATTTAAGTAAAAGGTTTTGGTCCTTTTACCAAGATGCATGAAAACAAAATCACTTAACTTCACTGAAATCTAATGATATTTTCTGTGGGCGAAGTATACCTGAAACAGGATATCCAAAACATCTAACACACACATAACTAACTCTGCATTTGTGGTCTTCTTCCGTAAATAAACCCTCTCTACCAAAGCATTACCCAAGTAGTACACCATCTGTTATAAAATATAAGTGACTTGAATTGAATTTGAGATTCTCAATCCACTTATTTCAGGACAGAGGGACTAGTAGAGTAGCATGTTACGCACTTCAGCTGGACAGACATCCGTGTTGGATCAATACTATACTACACCAGTTAACCAGAACATGAATGTGTGTGCTGGTCGATGACCTTACGACTAGTCCCAACTCCCAACTAACTTCTGTTAGAAGTCGATCACAAGCGTTGGCTGCTGCCAATATGGCCAGTATGTTGCCATTGCATGGTGGGATAGAAGTGAGCAACATCTACTCCCAGTCACAATTAAACTATTCTATACAACTTCAATCAGCAAGATTACGGAATCGAGCAAGAGGGCTACAAAATTCAAGCAAGTAGACCTACCACCAATTTTGTATGTTTGAACCTGCCTAACAATGGCTACCTAACCGGCTCACGACCAAAATTTATCGTCAAAAACAATTTAATTAGCCTCGTCGTCGTGTCATCGTCTTGAGATGAGAACGCATGCTAATTATTCGCATCAGATTTTAAACAAGCAATTTGATGGTGCGATTTAGTCGTGGTACACAAAGGAATGCCATTAACTAGTGGTTTTGCTTGGTGAGGATGGCTGCTAAATCACCCCCAGACAAGGGACTGTACTTAGGGATTATATATCCGAGTCAACGTCGACTATCCTTACCTCACTCCATATCATTGCTCAACTTGAGAGGTCCGTATAAAATTTGCTCGTGAGAGTGATGGATCGATAGCGCCATATATAGGTTGATTGCCCTGAACTCGTTCCCAAAAAATGTGTTAACTAGTCTAATTTTCTAGCTGCCTCCGTTTTATATGGTTGATAGAGAAGACCAGAAAAGGCTAAGAGCAAATAAGTCACACACAACACGGAAGGAAAACTAATCGCAACTATTTAGAAAGAAGACATTAAATCTTTCGTTGTGGCAGCGTGTCTGAAATCCTAACCGCGACAGCTGCTTTAAGGTCATGCACGATGAAAAAGGGAGCGTATCTCATTTGGTTAGGGAAGTAGATGTACAGCCTAGCCACTCAGGTTTAAGTCTTCATGGATGCAGATTTGGATTCGTATTATTTTAAAAACAAATTCGTTGTAGAGGCTTCCTCTACCGTATTTCTTTCAAAAAAAAGGCCATATACAATGCACGGTGCTCAGTAGAGTTCTTACAATAACAAATATTTTTATCTTAAACACTGCCTATTTTTATAGAATAAGTGCCTAGTTAAGTCATTATCGAAAAAAGTACCTAGTTAAGTATATTGAGAGGAGCATGATCATGCATGGAGATGGTACCAAGCTTATGAGGATTGAAGATGACTCTGCAAGTAGAGATTTCAGAACTTTGAAGCTAATATAATACTACATGGAGAACTAGACAATATATATATTCAAGTTAATTTCGTCCTGAGCTTTGATATGGTGCTACATCATCTTATTTTATGGGTCAGACCCATGTATTTTTAGACCATAATTAGAGGGTTTTTAGAGGCTGTATTGAGAAAGGAAAGTCCACCTAGGGCTGTTTTCGGCTGGCCCAACACGGTTGGACGAGAATCCACCTCCCTTCCTCCATTAGAGATTGGATTTAGTTTAGTTTGAGATTTAGCCATATTGCCACTCTTCGCCTTAGGCATGAGTGTCTCAGTGACTTCCTCTACTATGCACTTACAGAATCCCACCTTTACCAATAAACTTTTATCTATACTTTTATTATATTCGCAATATCTTAATTGCAATTTTAGCTCTTACTTATTTTTCGGTTGTAGGCGGGGATTAAAGACCTTCGTGATCATCCCGATTGAGCTATAGCAAGATCAGTAACCTTTAGGAGATTGGTTTACCGATTGCGCTGGCATAACATTGTTGCACATTGTAGTCAGATTGTCAAGGACCATCCTACACCAAATCGATTTATCACATATTATCAAAAGATCGGGCCCTTTACCCTATCACTACATTGGTGAAATTATCAAATATCTCGTGGAATACTCCCCCCTTTCAAAATATAAGATGTTTAACCTTTTCCGAAACACATGTACCTAGACGTCTTTTATTGTGCATGTTCTCTCATTTTGCTCTGAATCAACACACTAAAAAAATTCAAGGTACATGCATTTAAAAGAAAGTTAAAACATCTTTTAATTTGGAACAGATGGAGTGGTCATGTGAAAATCTGAACTTGCATGGTCAAAACCAGGTAGTTTGTGATTTGCTGCGCGTATTCAGACCGAATTCCGTTAGTATACTACTATTCTTTAATCAGGTCAGAAGGTGTGAAGGATGTTGAAACTTCAACGGCACCAAAGGGGAGAAAGCTGTGGGTTTGGTTACAGTGGGCAACATCCAATGGTCTGTTTCTTATGTATGCCTTTTCATGCATGTTTTTTCTGCATAGAAATATCTGAAGTCCACTGCATCAGCTGTTATAGAACAGTTCAATACCAGAGGGGACCTTGACTGTTCATTTCGACAGCGATTACTAAACGTACGTATCAAGATCATCATCTTGCTCGATCGATCGTTGTACAACTTGAAATAAAGATATCATTTAGGAATTATTTGTTGACGTTGTCTCTCAATTAGCAATTGTTAAATGGACATCTCTGTGACTTGAAAATTACACCACACAAATTTAAATGGATAAAGGATGTCAATGCACATACGAAGTTACACGTCGGCATTGTCTCTAGTACACAGCCAGTACGTGTTCATGTTTGGAGGAGTTAAGCTCATGCGAAAACGTGTCTGTTCATCTTGACGCTGATTAACTACCATCTTCGTTTTAAGGCTTAAGGCATGTCACTTCTTTCATGACTTGACTTTTAAAAAAAATTATATGCCTTAAGTCTTGAAATGGAGGGAGTATTTTTTTTTCTTTCAAGTCAACGGTTGAACAACTTGAAGTAAATAAATCATTTATTTACGACCAAGTAAATAAATTAACTTGAACAACCTGATGTGCCGTGGCCCCAGCGTTGGTGCGACCTTTTCCTTTTCTTTGGCCTCGGCCGCGTTGGTTGTATGTCTGACTTTGTACTTGGATTGTGCTTTATTTATAAAGCGGGGCGTGAGCCTGATTCGAGAGTAAATAAATCATTTATGATTCCACCTTTGTTCATAAATTGTTGAACTAAGCAACCGAGAAAGACACAAATTGCACAAAAAAATAGGTTTTCAACTTTGAAGCTCATGGTGGGTGGCACACGGAAAGATTAGGCATCCGTGGAGTGCGTTGCTCACCAATGGACCTCTTCTCTTGATACAGGTCGATTGCATTCTGTAAATCTATTCATAACGTAGTATTACTACGTACCAGCATAAACTGTATACTATGTACTACATGTCATTTGAATGTTTCCGTGGAGTGCACACTTGGGATTCTCCTATCCAATTTTTAACGGCAACTGATAAAATGGTTGCTTGCTCGAACAATATACATTCGTACCCAAGTAGTGCTTTTACAGCCAATTTTGAGTTTGTGGACTGCTGGGTTTCATCGTCTTCTTCACAATCTTGAATTCTTGATCTCAGCCTCTGCGTAAATTCTGTGGCAATTGCCGAGATGGAAGGTGCGAAGGCGGTGAGCCTCGCCCTCCGCATCGTCGCCGTCGCGCTGGCTGTGGCTGCCGCCGTCGTGATGGGCACCGCGAGCGAGATGATCTTCGACTCAGGCATGGGCCGCGTCGTCTCCTACAAAGACTACAGCGCCCTGGTGTAAGTTCTCTGAAAGATATACGTTGTATGTAGCACTTGATTTGCGTGGTGATATGTATACGACGTCCGGTCGCAGGTACTTGGTGGTGGGCAGCGTCATCTCGGCCGTCTGCGCGGCGCTGGCCCTCTACCTGTTCGTCCAAGGGGGCAGCTCTGGCGCCGGCTCGTTGGCCGTCCCGCTCCTCGACGCCGCCGCCCAGGCCATCCTGTTCTCGGCGTCCGGCGCGGCGCTCGCCACGCGCGGCTGCTTCGCCGGCGGGGCGGACGCGTTGCGCGGGAGGACAGGCACCGCGGCGGCACTCGGCGTGTGCGCGGCCGCGGCCGTCTCCGTCGCTGCGCTCACCAGGGACCCGCCGAGCGGCGGCTGATTCTCTGTCGACTTCTGCGCCTCATGTCCTACCTGCCCTGCAAGCGCAGGTGTTTTTAACAGAGGAACTTTTTGTGACAGAGGATACGATTCTACGGTGTTTTTAACTTACGGTGCGGTGTTTTATCCCTTTTTTTTGTGACGATTGATGCGGCCAGAATTTCAACTAGCTAGGTTTCTAGGATGAACTTCTTTTGAGCTTGTTTGGTTCCCATAATTTGAGACTGAAATCAGGAAATTTATTTGTGATTTTTAAAAATTAACCTGTTTAGCTGCTATGAAATTTGTTACGAAATTCATTTGCAAATTCCATGGTTTTCATTCCATGCTCAACCTTAATTATTTTTTATATCCTATCATTTATGTGGAATTGCCAAATAAAATGATATGATCAAATTTCATTTCATTTCTATCAAATGAAATGAGATGATGAAAGCCAAACGAGCTCGTTGTAATTGAGACAACACATCGAATTGGTGGTGGTTCATCTTCATCCACACCTTCGCCTTGTCCTCATGGACTAGACGTGTTGGCCTTTACTAATATCTAAGTCTAAGCATTAGTCCAAGGAAAACTCGTTGAACAATCAAAAGCATGTATGATCTTGTCTCGAAGCTGGGAGTGAGGAATGCTCAGAACCACGGTGAATGAAGTTAAACCTGGCGAACAAGAGAGAGAATGTTTGTTGACATGTTAGTTTTAAAAGAAACAAAAACATAAAATAAGAAGTTAAAACATAAAGTTAAGGAGGAAGCCCACGGACCAATGTTTAGGACCTCCTTATACACAACTAACAAGCTCTTATCGGGAGCATCAAAACAAACTCGATGATTTGGTCCCCTACCATCTATCCATATAAAAGAGGGGAGCCTGCCAGCGATATTTTGACCATGTTCATGATTTTCTACGCTTGCTCCTCCACATCCCTAAAACCCTGCCGTTCTAGAGAGGCACAGAGGCACAATAGAGACGGGAAGAGCGAGCTATACTCCACTTGTCAGTGGCAGAGCCAGAATATTTTAATTGGGTACATGGACACTAAACAATTTTTTCCATAAAACTTTTGAAATTTTGAACGCATTTTATCAATAGGATAATCCTATACTCTCAAATAAAATTGGAAAAAATAAAAAATTGACAAGAACTAGGAACCAGTCGCAATACAATCATTGTTTACCTGTGGTCTGCATGCACACCGCCGTGCCTGCGGTCGCTTCTAGGACGTGAGAACAAGGCGAACACGTGTAGCAACAACCCGACTCGTGCATCCGAAATGAGGCCATGAGGCAGGAGCTATCGTTTATCTTTTGACAATTAGTTTCTGATCATGGCCTAAATTAAATTTTGTTAGCACCATGGCCTGAATTAAGTGCCTATGGCCAACCCAGGAATTGTATGGCCCGGTGGAAGACAAAAACGACCCATTGGCCCATATGGCAAAGGAATGACATGGCAGGACGCTGTAGAGGACTGCTGGTTTCAGTTTTCTCCCAGTTCTATATGCAAATAGACTACCATATATATGTGTATATGGACAATATACTAAACTATCTTTTGTGAAATTTATTGGGTTGCATTGCATAACCTTGAATTAGTCTACCCCCTATCGGTGCTAGGGCAGTGGAGGAACTAATCAAGCCCGCATCGATGGTATCATTGTGCCTCGTTATGAACTTCTATCCATATTTAAAGTTGATTAGATGTTCTAGTTACTGCTATGCATGATCTTGTGCCATACATGATGTTAGGCCTAACAGCTACATGCAGGGCCAGCTCTGGCCTAGGGCAAGAGGGGCGACCGAACTAGGGGCCCAGACCCATTACACAAGTACTCCTAACATTCACGTACAAAAATGCCTTGTATTTCTGCTTGTGTAATAGGTAGAAGTAGAAAGAAAGAAAAAGGCCTACGCAGGCCCATCTACCTAGTGCGCACCGCTGTATGGAGGCCCACAATCGCTACGTTAGCTTGTCATGTATATTCCCACAATCGCATCTAAAGAGTAGTATTCCCTCAAAAAAAATCTATAGAGTAGTAGGAACAGGCACGCATATAGGCATAAGGCCCTTCAACAGAGACACGGCCGACCAATGATACTACAGACTAGAACAAGAAATTAGGGAGGCTGGTCCATATGTAATTGTGAGATCAACAACCCAATTAGTCTTGTTGGATTTACCTTTTTTCTGTTCTCAATCTCAATTTGTTGATTGATTTATCTTCTTTACAACATTTGCAGCCTATCTGTCTGTTACCGCGCGTAGGTTTGCTAGTTTGCTTTATTTATAAAGCGGGGCGCGAGCCTGATTCAAGAGGTTTGCTAGTTTGGTACTTGAAAAAGATACTCAGATTTTGTCATTGCAGGTGTTCTCTCTAAATTTCTTGTAAACATGTTTCCTAAAAAAGTATTTATCGGTTGCGACAAAAAAATAAGACGAAAAGAGAAGACACTACTATTGTTGACTTTGCAACCCAAAATGAAACAGAAGTCAAGACATTCTCATGACTATTGGAAGCTTGGAGCTTGTTAGCAAGCTATTTATTTATTTATTTATTTTTCTTTGTAAATTATATGTTGCTGGTTCAGGATAGAAGCAAGACAATTATCACATATGATGTTGTATGAAATCCACTTATTTTTCTCTACTGGGACCATTATTGAAGCTCGCCCTGAGGCCTCTAAAAACCCAGAGCCGGCCTTGGCTACATGAAAATAATCATAGAAGAAAGTGATGCCCGGGTGGTCATCAAGCTTTACGAAGAAGATCGCAGATTTCAGCCTTTCTCCAGGAGATCAGGGAGTTCAGCATGTTTTTTTTGAAGTTTTATCCTCAGTTATATTTGTTGAGGTGGTAATGAGGCGGCTCATTTATATGCTAGGCAAGCTAGTGCAGACGGGAATGGGTGTCAATGCCAGATTTATTTTGGAGTAGAGGAGTGCTCTCCCAAACATACATTGAGTTGTCATTTTTCCCATTTCCTTTTTGAGTCAAAACCATTTCATGGTGTTCTTTGCAATCCAATTTTGAGTTGAATTTATATTTCTTAATCTTAGTTGAGAGCTGTAGTTGGCCTTGAGTGACAACAGGAAAAAGATGCTGGTTACACAAAGAATTGTGCTTTTGTCACTTTAACAAGTCACTTGGTATATGATAGAGTACCCGTTTTCTGCTAACTCTTAGAGATATCGATTGGCAGCAAAAAGAAGCTTCTCTGTGGTGATCATGCTAAAAAGCTCACATTATGCTTAAAAAAAGTTTATCAGTGTGAGCCAAGGTGGCCTAGGTGAGAATCGCTAGTTGCATCAACTTCAAGAGCATACAAGATGTCTAAGATCCCTTAAAATGATTGTCTTAAAGCGAACGACTACATTACAGTCAGAACAAGTTCCACAAAGGGGAAGCTCGACTCCAGTGTCTTGCAGACGGCTCAAGTTGACAAAATATTCCGTCGGCATAGCTGCCTGCATATATGTATATAGAAGATGTCCCGGCATTACTGATAGCCATTCGATCTAAGTTGTGCGGTGGATTCAGCACAACAATGTAGTTCCTTCCCCTCCTCAAGGGTCTACCCTTTCCCCTTCACTGAATCAAGTAACCAACAAGGATCCTCACTCTTCCTCCACCTTAACTTTCTCCATGTCCAGCTACGAACAAGGCAGTGACCAGTCCAGCGATCTCCAAAACTTGCAGGGAAACTCGGTTCCCATTCGGCTCTCCTGATCTCTTTTTCTTCTTCCTATATCTACTCATGTCGCTAACTTCAATCGCACTTCCTAGATGTGCAGATACATGAAGGCTTGTCCCACATCCCATCACTATAAAAGGCATCGATCTATGTAGAAGCGTGAAGGAATTGTTTGCTTCGATGGTTCTCCTGAGTCTTGCTACACTCAATAAAATTGTAGAGATTTTATTCTACTTCAATCTTTAAATTACATATGAATTCAACCTTGCGAAAGCCACACGCATGCAAGTTCGCAGAACACCAAGTTTTGATGTGTGCGATAAGGGTAATTGACGATTTTCTACGAATTAATTTCCTATACTTTACATTTTATTTTTCTTGATTTGTTTTGACGACATCTATCCCTCCTCACTCCAATGTTATAAGTTTTGCTTAGCTAGAAATATTATAGCTAACTACGAATACTTGAAAAAGCATCATGGCGTTACCTTCTACCAGTATACAGTTACCACCTACATATAAGGGAATACATTATCCGGCAAACCCCTCTCAAATCCCCCTGTAGCTGGATGCATCAGATCATTCACCCCTTGGTTACAGCAAGCATAACATTTGCCTGAAAAAGCATTGAACTCAGAAGATTGCATTACACAATTGCATTTATTCTTAGATATTTCATTGAGGTAAGACTTAATACCATTTTCATCTGATTCCAAAGGGCAACAGAAATAATACGCTTCCCCAAATATCTCCTTCACTTCAGCAAAATATGTTCTCGATTCCCAATCATCTGAACTAGGAAGCTTCACCTCCACGGTGAAATTGTAGTGGTGGAAAATCTTGAAATAACATTCAACGTTAAAGCATTGATGGCAAAGTTTCTTGAAACGGTACTTAAGTTCCTAAAACAAAGGCAACAACAACTTTGTTAGTAACTTACATGGCTGTAAAAGGATACTTCCTTGCAATTAAGATAATTAAAATACACAATATAATACAGACCCTGAGTTTATCATTTCTTCCAATGTATTCATTGAAAGCCACCATCACCTCTTCACTCGTCCATTTGTTTGCATTTTCAACAATATCTTCGTCAGATACTTCGGACCTGTATTAACAAGAAATTTAGAATTTGCCATTTCCTGATCAAATACGAAGCAGAATATGATGAAGTTTACAACTATAGTCTACACAGGTTAAGAACCACACACTGCATCAGAGGAGTAAATCAACTAAATTATATGTCTGGTACAAAGTTGCAATTTGCAAACAACGTTTTAAGGATGGTATAATCTTGTAGATACTGCCTGGCTAGAAATGTGTGTCTGGTGTAGAGCATGGTCCCTCTTTATCTTGGAAAAAAAATGGTGATGAGAACACTATGGTGTAGAGGAAACAAGAAGTCAGAAGCTCATAAAATATTATTCATATTCTGCAAAATAAGAAATATAAAGGAATATTTTTAGATTTCCTTTTTTCTCGAACACACCATCTAAATGCACATGGAATTGTATAAGAAGAACACTATGAAGAGTACAAAACATGACCCTGATTTTACAAAATGGTAACACATAGAGAAAGAAATGGAAGGTATTGTCAAGCAATGCAGAGGATAGTAACACAATGAGAAGAAACAGAGAGTAGATGATTGGAAACTTTACGTTGGTTCATCTCTTGAAGATTCCACCATAGTATGCTGAGCCTCAGAACAAACTAGCGAAGACTTCTGCCACCTTAAGTATTCTCGTTTAGCCCACTCGGCAAATCCGGAATATTCAGTGACATGCTCAACAGCTGAGTTTTTATCACAAGAAGCAGCTTGAGTGGTACTACGAGGAGCAAAATCTTTGTTAAGCAATTTCTCTTTGTACTCTCTGTGTTTACGCCACTCCTCATCCCTAAAGGAAAGCATGACCATATGGTTAAAGGCAAGCAACAAATCAGAGGCTAAAGGCAATATAAAGCAAAGGGTTATGCCATGCACACTGAAAAATTGTTAAATAATGTTAAGCTAGTGAAGATCTCTCTCTAAAGCAAAAGAAAGCACCATTACTGCAAATAAATATTAATATGTTATGAGCTAGATCAAGATTCTGCACTTGATGGGCTATTTCTAATTGGCTGTGTGGTAATAGATGGAATAAACTAGAATGTCAACAGTTTATAATGGCACCATGTTCTGCTTTTTTTTTGTATATTTGATCCATCTATATACAGGTCAAAATTTACAGCTTTTATGCTTATTGCTATATTAATGCATTTTTTGTAATAAATTACAAACAACAAAATACACCACCATATTAACAGCAGCCAAAACATACGTACGAATCAAATTCCGAATCATCATTGGGCTTCTCCGCAAGAACTTCTGACTCTGTCTCACTGCCGGCAGTGTCACATTCCTTGGACCTAGAGCAAAAATATGAGAACAATCACTATTTATTCTAAAGCTAACCAATTTTTTTGATAAACATGATCTTATTCAGAATTTTTCATGAAGTTGATGAATTAAACATATTTGAATGATATGCACATGAAAGAATACAGTGGCGGAAATCCACTTCGGCTCATAGGTTTAGATGAACCCATTGTCTCTGAATACACATTTCAAAAGGTCGAAATTTCTGAAAATAATTCTCGTGTGTACGTCATGACATTCTATGTTCGCACACAAAATTTCTGCGCAAAAGAAATTTTTTGGTGGCCTCTGTAAAAACAACAACTTTTTATGCTCCAACACCGCGTATACTTGGACGGAGGGAGGATTTCTTCTATGGGAGGGGCGGTGCAAATGACAGACAAAAAGATACTCCCTCCGTTCTAAAATAGATGTCTCAGATTTTAAAATTTAGATGAATCTAGACACGTAGATTCATCCAAATTTTGACAAATCTGAGACATCTATTTTAGAACGGATGTAGTGTCTAAATTTTACAAATCTGAGATATATCTATTTTAGGACTGAGGGAGTACATTATAAGATGCTCATGGACAATGTCCGAAATAACCAAGGGAAGTTAATTACACTGGCTTATTCTGTGATGGTTCTTGTTCTTGTCTGCCACGGGACTTTCTGAGGCGGGTTGAATATAGAGCACTTTGCCGAACATGAATTGTAGTTCCAGTTGGACTGCAAGTACTGAATAGGTAAATATATCATAATATAGTAAGTATTTAGGAACGGGTGTATAGTAAATGAGAGCCAGAAGACAGACTGAGGAGATAGGTACGTCGAAACAACAAAAGAAGGGGCCGGCCGGAGATAACGGGTGGCTACCTCGGATTGGGTCCATGGCTGCTGGAAGAAGAAGCAGGTGGCTTTGTTTGGTCCTCCATGGCGCGTCGACGATGACGGCGGCGGCGGGTGCGCTCCATCGATCACCGGCGGGGACCTGAGTCGACGAGACCTAATCTATCGTAGCTAGGCGGGTGTCGATCGAATCGGCCGGCGCAGGATTGAGGCCAACACGGAGACACGCATTCGGCGCAGGATTGAACCCAACCACCGATTCCAAAGCCGGCCGGGTCCAGAGTTCAACACGGAGACGCACTCGGTCGGACTGGAGGAGTCTTCCTTCAGAATTCCTCTTCAGCTTCAGCTGAAATTGCGCCTTCGACCTGCAACTCTTTTTTTTTAATATGATGTCAGTTCTCGCGTATTAAGAGGAATATAAGTTAGCAATAGAAAGGGAAAATTGGGTCTATACCATTAAAAGATCCACTCTTTAGGTCTATACCATCAAAAGCTCTTTCTTTAGACATATACCATCGAAAGATTGCTCTGTTATTAGTTTTGCCAGTCCGTCTGCTTCTGTTAGAAACTTTATTTTTTTTTGCCAATTAATTGATTTACCTTTTCCCTTTTTACCCATGTGCCTATCTAACTTAAGTTCGAAGATTCCTAGCTCTGTTCTTCGGAGAGTTCAGACACGAACTGAACCCAGCGGCCCGACCACCGCAGCGCTCCCCGGCGGTGCCGACCACCACGTCCACCATCGCGGCGGAGGATCTCCTCGAAGGCAGGCCTTCATCCCGCCTGAATCCCGCTCCCGTAGTCATGGAACGGAGGGGCCCTGCCAATCTCCTGAAGCCCTAGCACGAGGGCTCTGTGAGCTCGCCGGCGTGGCCGGCCGCCGCCGTCGCACTTCGACCGTCCGCGGCACGACCGTGAGGGACGTGCTCCTCCAGACGCCCTCAAGGCCTAGCCTCCCCGTGCTCCTTCACTTACTCGTTCTTGACCCCTAATGTAGGTTCTTGCTCCTGGCTTGGATGGATCGTCCTGACGTTCAAGCTAGGTAATCTTGTATGACCATGTATAAATTCTTCAAATCCTTTATCTGTAGGATCTGCGAATAGAGATTCCATGTGTTTGTAGCTTATTTTTGTTCTCTGTTCCATGTGTTTGTTGCTTCTACAGAACTGAACAAAAAAAAAGCATGTCGATTAGAGATTCTTGTCTGTACTTCACAGTTGCTGCCAAACTGTTTCTATTCATTTGCTGATATATTGTGTTATATCCTGTCGATATGGTGCTAAACTGTTTCCGTTCATTTGCTGAATGCATGCTTAAATTTGATCAGCCGAGGTGGTGTTGTCCAATGGTTTCTTGAAGGGTACGCTGGTCACAGCTAACGGAGACTTAACAGAAGTGGTGAGAACCAAAAGAGCTGCAACCTTTTGATGGTATATGCCTAAAGAATGAACTTTTGATGGTATAGACCGAAAGCGTGGTTCTTTTAATGGTAGAGACCCAATTTTCCCCAATAGAAATGGAATTTATAGGAAAGAATTAAAAGTCATGGTTATTTGTCACTATGGACGATCCCCCAGCCCGACTCCCGACTCCCGACTCCCTCCTCGTCGCCCCCGCGTGGCGACAGGGGGGAACCCTAGATCTCGGGCGCCGCCGCCACCTCCCCCTCCCCCTCCCTCCCCTTCCCTCGCCGCCGCCAGGAGGGCGCGGCTGGGCGAAGCCCGGCCGGCGCCGGCGCCGGCGGGGCCTCCTCGTCTCCTTCACTGGGGTTGCTTGCGCGGGGTGGACCTCTGGGCTTGGACGTGGCTCTAGTGCTGGGAGCTTCGGCGACGGCGCGGGGCTTGCCCTGCTGTGGGTCGCGGCGGACGGTGCAAGGCAAGGGGATGACATACCATGCTTCGGTGTCGCTGACGACGGCGGCCTAGGCGGTCGGCTGTGGGAGGTCGTAGGCAGGGGTGGCGCTGTCCTCCCGGCCTCTGCCTCCGGATGGTGATGGCAGGAGCATGTCGAGCCCGATCTCGACCGTTTCCTGTCGGATCTGTTGCAGCCGACAGCGGGATGGCTTCTGGGTTCGTCCGGGCATGGTGGTGGTGGCCTTTCTCCCCCGTCGCAGTTGGTCGGCCGGTCGAATAAAGGTGGTTCACCTTCCTGTGTGGAGATGATCACCTTCCTGAGGATGGTTCTTGATTTGGCCGGAGTGGGGAGTTCCGGAAGGCTCTGCCGGCGAATGTACCAGCACTTCTATGCCTGCAGTTCGCTGGATCGGATGGTATTCGGTCGTGTGCACCCAAGTTTTAATCCGACCGTTTGGTTCAGGAGGGAGCGCCGTGAAGCTTTGTCCTTTGTTGCCACCAGGCGACTGTCGATCCATGGTGAAGTCAGAGGTGGAGAATTCATGAAGGCCAGGTTTGGAGATCTATCTATGGAGGTTTGAGTCACCGTACATTTGAGAGACTTGCTTGGTGTTCTGGGCTAAACAGCAGCCGTATGTAAGTGGGGGCGGAAACACAAGTGAATTTCAGAATCTTACCTTTCAGGGCGAAAACCCAAGGTCTGGCCTTAGCTGGTTGTGCCTGGCAATGGCCTTGTTGAAGGCATTGTTTTGAGAGGGAGGATTATCTTCAGGGTGAAAATTTAGATCTTTGATCGGGCGACGACGGCGCTTGTGCACTGTTCCCTTCTTGGAGGCGTCGCTTTTGAAGAGCCTGGAGTTCAGGTGTTGTATTGGTGGTGGTTGTACTGTTGCTGCTAGGACCGGAACATCATAGCAGGTCTTTTTTTCTTAGTTTTCTTTATCTTTTGTTGGCTGTGTGCATTCGTAATGCCATTAGGGTATTGTGTTGTTGCAGAGGCCGGGTGTAATTGGTATCTCTTGATATTAATATATGCTCCTTTCCAAAAAAAAATGGACGATCCCCCAAGATTCCCTACCGCTTCTAGCTTGAAACGATCCCTCGATAGCTCCGAGAGACTGAGATACACCTTGGGGAGACAGTGTGGCGCACGGAGAATAAGATGGTAAGGGGTGAGAGAGAAAAGGAAATATGAGACTAACAGGTGGGGCCCCTTTACTTAGACGCGTTCAGTCAAACGGCACGAAATTTTGATGCCATGTCAAACTTACAGGTGGGTTCCGCTGTTAGTTTCCTATCAATTCATGATCAAACACAAATCATGTTGGGGATATGCTATATGGGTATCCTCATAGCATGTCCTTTATCCGGATAACCCGGGTGGCCCATAGTTGGTAGCATGGCCTATGCCCTGCTGGGCGGCCCAGTTAGATGGATCCAGAAGGGAGGCCCATGCCGGATAAAGGAAGGCTGCGGAGGAGTCACCGACGTACCCGGAGATTTGGAGTGCAAGACACGCTAGACTGATTGTAGGCAGTGTAGGACTCTATAACCTGTCCGGCTAGGACTTTTCCCTGTAACACTAGGACCTGACGACTATATAAGTCGGGCCTATGGGAGCCTTTAGGGCACGATAACTTAGACTTTCTAATCACCTCGCACAGCGAACCAATCCCTGTAACTCGGCGTATTGCCATTATAGAGATTTATAGAAGGAGTAGGATTCCGCCACCGTCGTGGGATCTGAACCTGGGTAAGCTGTGTTACCTCGTACCCGTCAACCGTCCGCCTTCCCCCACGTCTCTAAACACGCACTGTGAGGACCCCTCCATGGCGTACTCGTCGGCCCAATACCACGACAGTTGGCTCCCACCGTGGGGGCGTGAGGCGCTTCAGGCTCTTCAGCGGGCGAGGACCAAGATCTTCGCGGGAATCGGCGAAACCGTAGCCATCGGTCGTGTTCTCTTATCCGGCAACATTTCGATCGTCCCTCCCAACGAATTCTGGATCCCGGCGAAGACGAACCCTACTCGATGCTCGATCGTCCCCATCGGAGACATCCACCTCTTCATTGGCGAAACCGACTCGGGCACTAGTTCCCTGGAAGTCGGAGGAGCATCAAGACCCGCACAGACCGCCTACAGGAAGGACACGTTCGCGGAAGGATCGATGTCGGATCTCTCTTCGGAGTTTGCCGGCAAAGATCGTAAAAATTCAAGACCCACACGGACCGCCTACGGGCAGGATACGTTCGCGGAAGGATCGATGTCGGATTCTCTCTTCGGAGTTTGCCGGCAAAGATCGCAAAAATTCAAGGCCCACCCAAACCGCCCTTGTGCAGGATATAACGGTGGAAGATCACTGCAAGTCCGCCAACTTCGCCCGTGCGTCTGGACAGCAGAGATCCAAGTTCGTCGGCATGGTTACCATCTTCGATCTGGCGGGTTGCGTTCAGAGAGAGGGCAAAAACCCCAGCGATTACCTTGCCAGGTGGCTCCGTATACGGGCCGATCTGGCGCATTACCCCAATGATGATGCCATGTATCACTTTGTGGAAGGACTGGACCAGGGTACGCTTCTCTGGCATTCTCTAAGGTGGCAGCAGGCTTCAGGATGCCTCACTTTCGAAAGCATGGTGAACACCGTCAACAACTACGCGGAGGCTGAAGAGGTATCTCAGGCAGCTCCTGCGCTCAGTGATGGAGCGCCACCGATTCAGCCACCGCCACCTCCGGCCGCCATCGCCGCAGTAGCACCACCACCTCCAGTCATCGTCGCACCTGTTGCACCTCCACCCCTCGTCATCGAGGAAGCCCCGGCACCCTCCGACTCTATGATTGACGCTCTCTACACCGACTTCAGTGCAGACTCGAAGGAGATAGATTTCAGCCCGGAGGAACTAGACACTTCCATGCAGGAGATGGAGGAGGAGTACACGCGCGACGAGCAGGCCAACAACATCGTCACATCCCGAGAGGTGTTCGTCACCTTTGGGACGGCGATGGAAGAAGATCAACCCGGACGAGCTCTGCCTACAGCTCTGGACAAAGGGAAGGGACCACCTGTTGCTGCTGATAATGATCGCGCAAAGGTCATGCCCCCTCCACCTAACCTAGGGCAACAACCGCAGGAACTCGGCACTGGACCGAGCAACAACAACACCGCAAACCCGCCGCCTCCGGCATCTACGTCTGCTGCTTCCCAAGTTACTCCAGCTGATAGAGTGATGTACGACAATCTCCTCCTCGAGCCATTGACCATAGCTCATATTCGGAACGTGGCCTAGTTTGACGAGAAGCGCCATCAGCTGCTGGAGGAAGCATAGGCCATCGTGGAGCAAGGCGCAAACCTAGATCGAGATCTGGCCAACACGCAGGTGATGCTCACTCCTCTCCTCAACCTCGCCGTCGCCAAGACCCTTCTGGAGCAGGATAGATCACCTGAAGCGGTGGACCAGGTCTATGACCTAGTGTCCAAGGTGGTGAAACAGCAGGAAAAAGCCACCTCTCAGAGGCTTGAGTCTGACCCAGCGTTTTTCCAGTCTAGCCAGCATAAGCCGCCAAGGGACAGATCTCCTCTTGATGTCGGGTCTCAGACTGGTTCGTCAGAACGAAGACGGAGGGATGCGCGCAACAGGAAGGATGCTATCCCCATATCCTCCAACCATGGAGGTAAGGCCCAACCTCGTCACCCATCGCCACCGCCCTGCTCACCTCGACATCGCGAAGACACCAAGGCTCACCGTCATATGGATATGCCCCGCCAAGGCAGAGCGGCATCGTCATCCGCGACAACACAGAGCAGACCCGTCATGACGGAGAGCGCAACCAGGGACACAAGAGCATGTCACGCCATGACCCTCCGTGTCCGACAAGCAACCGCGACAAGCGTGAGGCGTCGCAGGAGGGTAACAGCAAGAAGGCTAACCCACCGCCACCTCCGCCTTCGTCGCCACCTAGCAGCCACCATGGCGAAGGAGGCCTGCGTCGTTCACGTAGCCCATCCCCTGTTGGCAAGAAGGAAAGAAGCCCGGAGCCATACGGCGCATGTTCGTGTATAGAGAAGATCCACGAGGCCTGGGAAGGACCATACCTGGGACCACGTTGCTTTGGACCTATGATACGGTCCGCAACTTGTTGGGGATATGCTATATGGGTATCCTTATAGCATGTCTCTTATCCGGCTAACCCGGGTGGCCGATAGATGGTAGCATGGCCTATGGCCTGCTAGGTGGCCCAGTTAGATGGATCCAGAAGGGAGGCCCATGCCGGATAAAGGAAGGCTACAATGGAGTCACCAACATACTCGGAGCCTTGAAGTACAAGATACACAAGACTAGTAATAGACAGTGTAGGACTCTGTAACCTATCCGGCTAGGACTTTTCCCTGTAACCCTAGGACCTAGCGACTATATAAGTCGGGCCTATGGGAGCCTTTAGGGCACAACTTCATACAGCCTCGCACAGCGAACCTATCTCTGTAACTCGGCGTATTGCCCTTATAGTGATTTATAGCAGGAGTAGGATTCCGCCACTGTTGTGGGATATGAACCTGGGTAAGCTGTGTTACCTCGTACCCGTCAACCGTACGCCTTAACCCACGTCTCTAAACACGCACTGTGAGGACCCCTCCATGGCGTACTCGTCGGCAATACCACGACAGTTGGCGCCCACCGTGGGGCAAGAGGCGCTTCAGGATCTTCAGCGGGCGAGGACCAAGATCTTCGCGGGAATCGGCGAAACCGTAGCCATCGGTCGCGTTCTCTTCTCCGGCAACATTCCGATCGTCCCTCCTGACGAGTTCTGGATCCCGGCGAAGACGAACCCTACGCGGTGTTCGATCGTTCCTATCGGAGACATCCACCTCTTCATTGGCGAAACCGACTCGGGCACTAGTTCCCTGGGAGTCGGAGGAGCATCAAGACCCGCACGGACCGCCTACGGGCTGGATACGCTCGCGGAAGGATCGATGCCGGATCTTTCTTCGGAGTTTGCCGACAAAGATCGGAAAGCACCAAGGCCCGCACGGACCGCCTAGGGGCAGGATACGTTTGCAGAAGGATCAATGTCGGATCTCTCCTCGGAGTTTGCCGGCAAAGATTAGAAAAATTCAAGGCCCACCCAAACCGCCCCTGTGCAGGATATAAAGGTGGAAGATCACTGCAAATCCGCTGGCTTCGTCCGTGCGTCTGGACAGCAGAGATCCAAGTTCGTCGGCGTGGTTACCATCTTCGATCTGGCGCGCTGCGTTCAGAGAGAGGGCAAAAACCCCCGCGATTACCTGGCCAGGTGGCTCCGTATACGAGCCGATCTAGCCCACTACCCCAATGAGGATGCTATGTATCACTTTGTGGAAGGACTGGACCATGGCACGCTTCTCCGACATTCTCTAAGACGGTAGCAGGCGTTAGGACGCCTTACCTTTGAAGGCATGGTGAACACCGTCAACAACTACGCGGAGGCCGAAGCGGCAGCTCAGACAGCGCTTGAGCTCATTGACGGAGCCCCTCTGATTCAGCCACCGCCACCACCGCCTCCGGCCACCATCGTCGCAGCAGCACCACCACCTCCAGTCATCGTCGAGGCCGTTGCACCTCCACCACCCGTCATCGAGGAAGTCCTGGCACCCTCCGACTCTGTCATTAACGCGCTTTATGATGATTTCAGTGCAGATTCAGAGGAGATAGACTTCGGTCCAGAAGAGTTAGACTCCGCTATGCAGGAGATGGAAGAGGAGTACTCGCGCGACGAGCAAGCCAACAACACCGTCACATCCCGAGGGGTGTTCGTCACCATTGGGAAGACGATGGATGAAGATTAAACCGGACAAGATCCGCCTACAGCGCTGGACAAGGGGAAGGGGCCACTTATTGCTGCTGACATTGATCGCGCAAAGGTCATGCCTCCTCCGCCTAACCCAGTGCAGCAGCCGCAGGAACTCAGCACCAGCCCGAGCAACAATAACACCGCAAACTTGCCGCCTCCAGCATCTACGTCGGCAGCAGCCCATGTTACTCCAGCTGATAGAGTGATGTACGGCAATCTCCTTGTCGAGCCACTAACCGTTGCTCATATCCGGAACATGACCCAGCTTGACGAGAAGCGCCAACAGTTGTTGGAGGAAGCACAGGCCATCGTGGAGCAAGGCGCTAAACTAGATCGAGATCTGGTCAACGCGCAGAAGTCCATAGAGAAAGCTAGAGCAGTGGAGGCCGAGTACAAGACTTTGCTACAGCAGCAGAAGGCTAAGAAAGCTCCAGCTCGCGTCATCAACGATCCTGGTGTATGGCGCCACCTAGGATGGGCTCCCTCGAAGCCAGCACAGGCCAAGCAATACATTGACAGTGAAGGAAAGCAGGTGATGCCCACCCCAATCCTTAACCTCGCCGTCGCTAAGACCCTTCTGGAGCAGGATAGATCGCCCGAGGCAGTAGAACAGGTCTATGACCTAGTGGCCAAGGCGGTGAAGCAGCAGGAAAAGGCCACCACTCAGAGGCTTGAGTCTGACCCAGCGCTCTGCCGATCTAGCCAGTACAAGCCGCCAAGGGACAGATCTCCTCTTGATGTCGGGTCCCATACGGGTTCATCAGAACGAAGACAGAGGGATGCACGCAACAGGAAGGATGCTATCCCTGTATCCTTCGACCACGGAGAAAAGGCCCGACCTCGTCGCCCATCGCCACCGCCCGATCCCCCCGACGTCATGAAGACTACAAAACTCACCATCGTGCGGATATGCCCCCACCAAAGCAGTGCAGCATCGTCATCCGCAACAACATGGATCAGTCCCGTCATGACGAAGAGAGCAACCAAGGACACAAGAGCAGGTCATGCCATGACCCTCCACGTCCGACAAGCAACTGTGACAGGCGTGAGGCGTCGCAGGAGGGTAACAGCAAGAAAGCTAACCCACCGCCCACTCCACCTCCGTCACCACCAAGCAGTCACCATGGCGGAAGAGGCCCGCGTCGTTCACGCGGCCCATCCCCTGTTGACAAAAAGAAGAACCCGGAGTCGTACGATGCACGTTCGCGGATCAACAAGATCCACGAGTCCCGGGAAGGACCATACCTGGGACCACGTTTGTTTTGGACCTGCAATAAGGTCCGCAACTTACCCCAAAGGTTTCCGGATTGACAAGACCATCAAGCCCTATGACGGCACCGCCAAGCCAGCCACATGGTTGCAGGACTACGACAACGCGGTGGAGATTGCCGGAGGCAACCCCAACATCGCCGTCAAGTACCTCCCGTTAATGTTGGCGGGCACGACCCATCAATGGATCGACGACTTGCCGGAGAAATCTATCTACAACTGGCTGGACATGCAAGAAGCATTCACCAAGAACTTTGAGGGTACATACAAGCGTCACTGCACTATGGGCGATCTACAGCGGTGCGTTCAAGAAAAAGACGAGACATCTCGCGCCTACCTCTCCCGATGGCTGGATATGAAGAATTCCTACGCAGGAGTGCACGCTCAGACCGCCATGGCCGCCTTCATCGATGGGTTGGAAAGGGGCACGCTGCTCCGACATAAGCTGAAGCGCTTGCAGGATAATCACCAGCTTGACTTGAATCAGATGATTCAGTTGGCTAGTGAGTTCGCAGCTGCCGACGACGATGCTCGTGGCTCCTTGCCGGCAATGGCCGTTCCAACTCAAGCTCGGAGGAACAACAGTACAAAGCGGAAAACCGCTCCAGAAGAAAAGCAATCTACCGACATGGTCGCTATGACTTTTGCAGGACGAGGAGAAGGCGGACAACATGGCCGAGGAAGGGGAGCTGGTCGTGGGCAGCAACGAGGAAGTGAAACCACCTCGGCGCCGCTCCGCATTCCCCAAACCTACGAAGAGTACCGCGATATGCCGTGCCTCGTACACCTCGATGCCAACGGCAAGGCCACCCATACCAATCGACACTGCAAGTTCGTAAACAACCTCAAGGAAGACTCGGAGTCCGGCTACAAGCGAAGTTGGAAGAACAGACCGCGAGGCAAGGGCAAAGGGAATAAGAAGGAGGAGGAGTCCAAGGATTCACGTGAGATGGACGAAGACGTTGACCCCAAGCACGCCGCCAAGAGAAACGACAAGGGCAAGAACCCCTTCGCAAAGAAGGCTCCAGTCTACCACAATTTCCTTGGCACCCCCACCGTCCGACAACAGAAGACCTCTCTGAGGATCCTGATGGCCACTCTCCCCCCAGTCCTCCAGTATCTGCGCTGGTCGGAGGTTCCAATAACTTGGGACAGGACGGACCACCCAGACCTTGTGGCCACGGAGAACCAGTACGCCATGGTCATCAACCCCTTGATTGACGGCGTGGAGTTCACCAAGTATATGGTGGATAGTGGAAGCAGCATCAACATCATGTACCTGGATACACTGCATAATATGAACTTGACGGAGGCAAACCTAAGGCGGACCAACACCATCTTCCACGGCGTAGTTCCTGGTCGGGAGGCTCGGTCCCTTGGGTGCATTACACTTCAGGTTGCCTTTGGCGATGTTAACAATTACCGCCAAGAGCGCATGACCTTCGAGGTGGTCCCCTTCAAGAGCGTGTACCACGTCATATTCGGCCGCGACATATTCCACACGTTCATGGCCAAGCCATGCTTCGTCTACAACAAACTCAAGACACCCGGACCAAACGGTGTCATCACTGTATCCGGAAGCTTTACCAAGGCAAGGGACTGCGAGATCAATGAAGCAGCCGTTGCAGAAGCTGTCCTCTACAGCGAAGAATTCAAGGAGATCCAGAGCAAGGTCAATGACTCAGAGATGCCCGCGTCGAAGAAGCAGATCTCCGACTCCGCTCCTGCATTCAAGGCCTCCATCGAGACCAAGCCGGTGGAACTTGTGGTAGGCGATGCCTCCAAGACCGTCGACATTGGGACGAACCTGGATCCCAAATAGGAAAGCGCGCTCGTCGAGTTCCTCCGTGAGAATAGGGATATCTTTGCCTGGCAACCTACCGACATGAAAGGTGTACCTAGGGAACTTGCCGAGCACAGCTTAAACATTGATCCAAAATGCAAACTAGTGAAAAAACCTCTATGACGCTTTGGAGATGAGAAGAGACGCGCCATTGGCAAAGAGATAGCTAGGTTACTTAAGGCTAGATTTATCCGACAAGTCCTTCACACCCAATGGGTGGCCAATCCTGTACTTGTCCCCAAAAAGGGAACCAATGAATTAAGAATGTGCATTGATTACACCGGCTTGAACAAAGCATGTCCCAAAGGTCCATTTGCTTTGCCTCGCATTGACCAAGTCATTGACTCAACGGCTGGCTCGGAGCTTTTGTGTTTTCTCGATGCATACTCAGGATACCACCAGATCAAGATGAGGAAGTCGGACCAATTGGCCACTTCGTTCACTACCCCATACGACAAGTTTTGCTATGTCATGATGCCCTTTGGGCTGAAAAATGCAGGTGCTACCTACCAACGGACAATGCAACGTTGCCTTCACGACCAAATTGGTTGGAACGTTCACACCTATGTGGACAACATCGCGGTGATGTCTAAAAAGTCAAACGACTTAATCTACGACTTAAAATTAACCTTTGATAATCTCCGGAAATACAACATGATGCTCAAACCTAAGAAGTGCGTCTTCGGGGTTCCAGCCGGCAAATTGTTGGGCTTCATCGTTTCCTGCTGGGCGGCCAGTTAGATGGATCCAGAAGGGAGGCCCATGCTGGATAAAGGAAGGCTACGGTGGAGTCACCAACGTACCCGGAGCCTTGGAGTACAAGATACACAAGACTAGTAATAGACAATGTAGGACTCTGTAACCTGTCCGGCTAGGACTTTTCCCTATAACCCTAGGACCTAGCGACTATATAAGTCGGGCCTATGGGAGCCTTTAGGGCACAACTTCATAGAACCTCGCACAGCGAACCTATCTCTGTAACTCGGCTATTGCCCTTATAGTGATTTATAGCAGGAGTAGGTTTCCGCCACCGTTGTGGGATCTGAACCTGGGTAAGCTGTGTTACCTCGTACCCGTCAACCGTCTGCCTTACCCCACGTCTCTAAACACGCATTGTGAGGACCCCTCCATGGCGTACTCGTCGGCAATACCACGACACAACTTACCCCAAAGGTTTCCGGATTGACAAGACCATCAAGCCCTATGACGGCACTGCCAAGCCAGCTACATGGTTGCAGGACTACGGAAACGCGGCGGAGATTGCCGGAGGTAAACCCAACATCGCCGTCAAGCACCTCCCATTGATGTTGGCGGGCATAGCCCGTCAATGGATTGATGACTTGCCGGAAAGGTCCACCTGCAATTGGTTGGACATGCAAGAAGCGTTCACCAAGAACTTCGAGGGTATGTACAAACATCCCTGCACTGTTGGTGATCTACAGCGGTGCGTGCAAGAGAAAGACGAGACATCTCGCGCCTACCTCTCCCGCTGGCTAGATATGAAGAATTCCTGCGCAGGAGTGCACGCTCAGATCGCCATGGCCGCCTTCATCGATGGGTTGGAAAGGGGCACGTTGCTCCGACATAAGTTGAAGCGCTTGCAGGACGATCACCAGCTAGACTTGAACCAGATGATTCAGTTGGCAGTGAGTTCGCAGCTGCCGACGACGATGCTCGCGGCTCTCTGTAGGCAACGACCGTTCCAACTCAAGCTCGGAGGAACATCAGCACAAAGCGGAAAATCGCACCATAAGAAAAGCAAACTCTCGACATGGTCGCTATGACTTTCGCAGGCCGAGGTGATGGCAGACAACGTGGCCAAGGACGGGGAGCTGGTCGTGGGCAGCAGCGAGGAAGTGAAACTACCTTGGCAACGCTCCACGTTCCCCATACCTACAAGGAATACCACGATATGCCGTGCCTCGTACACCTCGATGCCAACAGCAAGGCCACCCACACCAATCGCCACTGCAAGTTCATCAACGACCTCAAGGAGGACCCGGAGTCCGGCTACAAGCAAAGTCGGAAGAACAGACCACGAGGAAAGGGCAAGGGGAAGAAGAAGGAGGAGGAATCCAAGGATTCAAGTGACATGGACAAGGATGTTGACCCCAAGCACGCCGCCAAGAGTGACGGCAAGGGCAAGAACCCCTTCGAGAAGAAGGCGACAGTTTTCCATACTTTCCTTGGCACACCCACCATCCGACAACAGAAGACCTCCATGAGGATACTGATGGCTACTCTCCCCCCGGTTCCCCAGTACCCGCGCTGGTCGGAGATTCCAATTACTTGGGACAGGAAGGATCACCCAGACCTCATCCTACGGAGAACCAATATGCCATGGTCATCAACCCCCTGATTGATGGCAATGAGTTCACCAAATGTATGGTGGATAGTGGAAGCAGCATCAACATCATGTACCTGGATACACTGCAGAAGATGAGGTTGACGGAGGCAAACCTAAGGTGGACCAACACCATCTTCCACGACGTAGTTCCTGGCTAGGAGGCTCAGTCCCTTGGGTGCATCACACTTCAGGTCGCTTTTGGTGATGTTAATAATTACCGCCAAGAACGCATGACCTTTGAGGTGGTCCCCTTCAAGAGCGTGTACCACATCGTATTCGGCCGCGGCATATTCCACACCTTCATGGCCAAGCCATGCTTCGTCTACAAAAAACTCAAGATACACGGACCAAACGGTGTCATCACCGTATCCGAAAGCTTTACCAAAGCAAGGGACTACGATATTGGAGAAGCAGCCTACGCGGAAGCTGTCCTCTACAGCGAAGAATTCAAGGAGATCCATAGCAAGGTCGATGCCTCGGAGATGCCCACGTCAAAGAAACAGATTTCTGACTCTGCTCCAACATTCAAGGCCGCAATCGAGACCAAGCCGGTGGAACTTGTGGTAGGCGATGCCTCCAAGACCACCGCCATTGGGACGAACCTGGATCTAAAATAGGAAAGCACGCTCATTGAGTTCCTCCTTGAGAATAGGGACATCTTTGCCTGGCAACCTGCCGGCATGAAAGGTGTACCTAGGGAACTTGCCGAGCACAGCTTGAACATTGATCCAAAATGCAAACCAGTGAAGCAACCTCTACGACACTTTGGAGATGAGAAGAGAAGTGCCATAGGCAAAGAGATAGGTAGGTTACTCAAAGCTAGTTTTATCCGAGAAGTCCTTCACACCCAATGGGTGGCCAATCCTGTACTTGTCCCCAAAAAGGGAACCAAAGAATTAAGAATGTGCGTTGATTACACCGGCTTGAACAAAGCATGTCCCAAAGATCCGTTCGCTTTGCCTCGCATTGACCAAGTCATTGACTCGCCGGCTGGCTCGGAGCTTTTGTGTTTTCTCAATGCATACTCAGGATACCACCAGATCAAGATGAGGAAGTCGGACCAATTGGCCACTTCGTTCACTACACCCTACGGCACGTTTTGCTATGTCATGATGCCCTTTGGGCTGAAAAACGTTGGTGCTACCTACCAGCAGACAATGCAACGTTGCCTACATGATCAAATTGGTCGAAACGTTCACGCCTATGTGGACGATATAGCGGTGATGTATAAAAAATCAAACGATTTAATCTCTGACTTAAAAGAAACCTTTGATAATCTCCGGAAATACAACATGATGCTTAACCCTAAGAAGTGCGTCTTCGGGGTTCCAGGCGGTAAATTGTTGGGCTTCATCGTTTCCCAGCGTGGAATCAAGGTCAACCCGAGAAAATCAAGGCCATCTTAAACATAAACCGTCCGACATGTCTAAAAGACATACAACGACTAAAAGGTTGTGTTGCATAAGTTAGTCGGTTCGTCAGCCGTCTTGGAGAGAAGGCTCTGCCTCTGTACAAGTTGCTGAAGAAGGATGGACGAAGCAGATGCAACATTGAAGAATCTCAAGGAGATTCTTTCCTCAATGCCTATCCTTCCAGCACCCGAGTCTGGTGAGCCCATGATAATTTACATGGCGGCCACCAACCGGGATATCAGCATCGTCGTCGTGGTAGAGCGGAAGGAACCAGGCTATGAGCATGGAGTTCAACGACCAGTTTACTATGTAAGCGAGGTCTTGACGGAGTCCAAGCAACATTACCCGCACTACCAAAAGATAGTTTATGGAGTATTCCTTGCGTCTCGGAAGCTAAGGCACTATTTCCAGGAGCATCCCATCACAGTGGTGAGCAAGACTCCACTGTCCGACATTATCAACAACAGCGACGCTACATGAAGGGTCGTGAAGTGGGGCAATGAACTTGCCGCCTTCGAGATCACCTACAAGAGACGCGATGCTATCAAGTCACAAGCCTTGGCGGATTTTATCGTAGATTGGACGGAGATGCTAGATGCTACCCCATTGCCGGAGCCAGAATACTGGGTGATGCACTTTGACGGATCAAAGTTGCTCAACGGCTCGGGGGCTGGTGTACTGCTACAGTCAGCAACTGGGGACAAGCTACACTACGTTCTGCAGATCCACTTCGAGGCTACGAACAACATGGCGGAGTATGAAGAACTCATTCACGGATTACGCGTAGCCAAGGATATTGGCATCAAGTGCATAGTTTGCTGTGGAGATTCTGACTTGGTTGCCCGGCAGGTGGCTGGCACCTGGAATGCGCGGAACCCTATGATGGCGGCATATCGAGACTAAGTGGACGAGATAGCCGAGAGTTCTTGGGTTACGAGGTCAAGTATGTACCTAGGGGGCAAAACGAGGCGGCTGATCTGCTGTCTAAGCTTGGATCAGGGCACAAGCAAATTCCGCCTGGAGTTTTCCTAGAGCATCTACGGGCACCATCCATGAAGGGAGCAGACATCGACAACCCGGACAGAGTAGACTCTTTCATCCACATGGTGGCAAAGGTCCCTCCGGCATGGACAAAACAGTTCATGGAATATCTCGAACACGGAAGTTTGCCCAACGACAAAGTCGAAAGACGACAAATAGTACGTCAAGCAAAGGGCTATACCATAATCAATGGACAGCTCTACAAAAGAAGCACTACTGGTGTATACCTTAAGTGTGTTTCCCAGCAAGAAGGTATTGAAATCCTACGCGAAATCCATCTTGGAGATTGCGGGCATCACGTCGCTCCCCGATCTTTGGTCGCGAAAGCCTTCCGGCAAGGATTCTACGGGCTGACCGCGAAAGCAGAAACCGACAAGCTGGTGGAGACGTGCATGGGATGCCAGTATTATGCCCGACAACCACATGTTCCAGCTGAAGAATTGCGAACAATACCAATTACTTGGCCGTTTGCAGTCTGGGGGCTAGACATGGTGGGACCGTTACAAACGGCACCATGTGGATTTACGCATCTACTAGTAGCAGTTGATAAATTCACTAAATGGATAGAAGCTAAACCCATTAGAAAGCTCGATGGGGCAACTGCCCTTAGGTTTCTCCGGGATCTAGTGGTGAGATTTGGTCTACCACATAGCATAATCACCGACAACGGCAACAACTTGTCACTCGGAGAAGTGGAGGCTTATTGTTGGGACAAAGGCATCCGACTTGACCTTGCATCTGTGGCACACCCACAGTCCAATGGTCAGGTTGAGCGAGCCAATGGACTAATTATGCAGGGAATCAAGCCACGTCTTGAGGCACCGCCACATAGAGCAGTTGGAGCCTGGGCAGAGGAATTGCCATCTGTGTTGTGGAGTTTACAAACTACACCCAACAGATCCACCGGCTACACCCCTTACTTGATGGTATATGGAGCAGAAGCCATCCTTCCTTCCGACATCCTTCACGATGCACAAGAGTTGCCGCCTACGACGAAGATGACGCTGAAGAATCCAGACGCCTAGATGTGGACCTTCTCGAGGAGGAGCGCGTTTTGGCATGCCAAAGATCCGCCATCTACCAGCAGAAGCTACGCAGCTACCATAGTCACCGCGTCCGGCATCGCTCGTTTAAAGAGGGGGATTTGGTGCTCCGACTTAAGCAGAAGAAGTCACACAGATTATCCCCGCCATGGGAAGGACCGTTCATCATAAGCAAGGCGCTTCTCAATGGGTCTTACTACCTTGTTGACAATCGTGAACTGAAGGATAGATCCAACGCGGATCATAAGCGTAAGCGACGTGACCCGGATGATGACTACCCGGAGCTTGATCGGCCATGGAACATAGCATAACTACGTCCTTTCTACACTTAGCATTTTGTATCTATTGTATACCTCTTATATGATCAATTAAATAAAGCTCTCTGGTTCACTCATATTTTTGAGTCTTTTACCTCCTTTAGTATTCATTTTTGGATCGTATAAAATCTTTATGCACAAGCTTTGCAATTGCACTTGTGAAAATTCCGCCTGCAAGCGTTAGCTTAAGTTTTCTGGTCTACACGTTGTTTGTCGTTTCTATGTGGATTCTGGAGTAGTGACTTTTGGCACTTACTGTCGGAGATTTTGTGCTTAGGTTTTTTACGGTGCCATTGGGCATCATCACTTGAGCGCATAGTTCCGACAACGAGTCTTCCAACTCATGAAAAGTCAAGCATAAAAACATAAGTAATAGATAAGACAACACTTGCTTAAAAAAATATATACATGCTGGAACAAATTCTTGAGTAGTAGGAAAATAACAACCATTGTTTTCCGCCTTAAGTTACACACATAGTTTCTCCGCATACACATTACAGAGGAAACAAATATTACAAATTGTTTTTCATTCCTCTGGAGCATGCGACTTGAAAGCAGCATCGTCGGCAGCAGGAGAGTCACCTTCCTCGAAGTCCACAGTGTTGAGGGACTCGGAGGAGCTTTGGTTGCCGCCATCGATGGTTTTCATGGGCACAAATACATTAATGTCGACCAACTCGGCGACTCTGGTGTCATAACCCGCGAGCGACACCAAGATAGATTCGTGGTTTATCTTTTGGCCTTCGTCATCTACGTCGGGGATACCGGAGGTCACCGTATCGATGTCGGCATTTCGTAATGTGCCTTGTCCATGGACAATGCCGTCCTTACACCGGCCCGTGCACACGAAGCTTTCCAGCTTGAGATACGCTCGGGGGCTCGGCACAGGATCTCCGAGAACTTCGCCATAGAGTCCACTGCCTTGATGTTAATCTGGAGGGGCTTGGCTATCTCTTTGGTATGCTTGATGGCGGTGTTGATAAAGTTGCTGGCAAGGACCATGCATTCCTTTGTGGAGGAGGCGATCGGGTTAAACCCATAGGAGCTGCGAATTTCCGACGAAGGAGCGCATGAGTTCAAAAATTCAGAGTATTCAGCTTACAGAAATCCAAGATGGATAATCACTGACTGAAGATGCTAAGCTCAGCTTGCTGGAGAGTCTCGGCCATGGAGTCCCTCTCTTGTCGGAGGATCCTGTACTCATCCAGATGGCGCTGATTTCGCTCATCGGCGACTTTCTTTTGCTCTTTCAGGATTGCGATTTCCTCCTTCAAGTGGTTCATCTCCTCACTAGCGGAATCTTGCATGGCTTTCATGAAATCCTCGTGCATCTTCAGCATCTCCTCTCTCTCCTTCTTAAGGATCCTGTTTTCGCTATCCAGCTGCTGAATATGCTTGGATTGATCAACAATATCCTTAGCCTTGGAAATGGCTTCTACAAGTCGGAGAAAGAACAATACATAGTGAGTACTCGGAGAATGTTGGCACAAGACCAAGACGGAATACGAAAAAGAAAGGAAAAAATAGACGCTTTCTCTTGGTGATTTGTTCCTTCAAGAAGGCAGTTTTACCCTTTTCAGCTTCCAAGTCCGCGCGCATCTTCTGGTACTTGTTATTGGCGACACCCCTCCGAGCATTCTAATTCTGTCGAAGAAGAAAGTTAAATGTTGTTTGGTCTACTTGGAGCATCTAGCCGGATAATTTCCACCTAGAATCTCGGGGCTACATCGAGGGTTTTAACCTTGCAATATTCTTAGTCTTTCTTTAAGCATCTAGTCGGAACTAATTCAGTTTTCGATTAGAAGCTTGGGGGGTATAGTATAAAGTTTTTAACTTAGTCATATGCTTAGCTTCTCTTTAAAGCATCTAGTCCGAACTAATTCAGTTACAACTAGAAGCTTGGGGCTAAAGTATTGAAATTTATAAACACTACATATGCCACTCTGAAAGCATCTAGTTGGAATAATTCATTCAAACTATATGCTTGGGGCTACAGTGAGAAGTTTTCTAGCTTAGTCACTCTTAGATGATTTAGATGCAAAGACCTATGGTTTTTCGTCTAAATTCTCGGGGGCTACAGTGGGATAGTCATATGAAATGCAAAAGGCAAGTAAAACTTACAAGCGCAATGATCTTGAGGTTTGTAGCACTCTCAGCAAGCAACTTGCCAAAGGACAAACTGTTTCCTTGCAAGATTTCTGCTTGCTGGAGAAGCTCCTCGAGACCGCATGTTGGAGATGTCGGCGCCGAACCAGGAACCAGAGCAGTGCTACCCGGCGCAAGTACCGATAGACTATCTTCGGGAACTCTATGATCTTCTTGGGTGCGGAGGTGCTGCCTTTGGCAGAGGTACCACCTGCCACAACCGCCTTACCGCTACCGATGGCATCCTTAGCCGGATCTTCAGCCATTTGGTTTGCGGCACTTTCATGCGTCTCCTGTTCACCGACAACAGCAATCTCGGTGGAGGCACCTGAGTCTACTTCCATGGCGGAAGGGCCAGATGCTTCTTTGGCTTGAGAGCTTGTCGGAGAAGACACAAGCTTGACGATGGGAGTGACAGGGGCGATGGCGGGAGATGCGTGTGAAGACACGTCATGTTGCGACATATCCTTAATATTTTTAGAAGCCCCCAAAGTTTTGGAGGTATTCTTCAGACTAGTAGTGGCTTTCTTCCTGAAACGTAAAAAATGTATAAGTGCAGGAATAAGACAAACAATGAACAATGTCGGAGAGGAAGAAGCTTACACAAGAGGGGGTGCTTTGGCAAAGGGGATCCCGGTAACCTTTCTTTTCTCCGCCTCCAGGGCGGCGGTAGTCTTCTTGGAGGCTCCACCCTCCGTCTTCTTCTTCTTGCCTCCGTCAGCAGTGTCAGAGGTGGAGCTCTTCCGCTTTCACGCAAACGAGACCTCGTCGTCGGACACGACGGTGACTTCCTTCATCTTTGGATCATAGATTTGGGGAGCCATGATATCCTCATCTATGTCGCTGAGCTGTTAAGTGAAAATCCACCGTGTTAGATGAGAAGGTAATGGCTAGACAGAAGAACTGGAGTATATGTCATACACGGAAAATAAACAGGTACCTTTGGGCATTTGCTCTCTACGAACATGTCGTAGGTGATGGTGAAGCCACGCTTCCTATCCTTCACCTTGACGATGTCCTTGAGGCGGAGCTTGACGTAGTCGCTCGAGAAGTTGTCCTCGGAGATGCGGAGGCTATCCTTCCTCTCCTTGGTATACTCGTGCATCAACTTCAAGCGGTGATGCAGAGGCTGGATCCGCCTGATGAACTAGCACATGGCCAGGTCCAATCCGGTTAGACCCGTCTCTACAAACCACTCTATCCGCCTTATAGCGCGGGAAGCATCGATGTCAGAGGGAAGGGAGGCCTGGGATCTCCATGTCGAGGCTTCGGCTGCAGTTCCATCAACAAAGTTCGGGTACATCACTTCTTGGCCAGCCAGAGGAATTCTGGGCCATAGAAGTACGTCTGTTGCCAGTTCTTACAGGACTCGTGGCCAACAATGTCGGGGAAGCGCCGGCCAGGCCGGATCTTAAAACTAATGGTGCCACAATTCTTAAGCTCGTCCTTGCCGGCTCCGTCTTCGCGCTTGACGGTGAAAAAGTATATAAAGAGATCTAGCCTAGGCCTAATCCCTAAGTACCCCTCACAAAGCGCCGCGCAGTTGCTAAGCGCGAGGATGCTATTGGGGGAGAGGTTCTGAGGCTGTACTCGGTAATGGTTGAAGACAGCTAGGAAGAAGTTGGAGATGGGCAGGGAGACGCCGTGTACCAGTTGTGCTTTGAGGTACACCTTTTCTCCGGCGTCGGGAGAAGGTGTGACCTCGCCGGCCGGTGCCGCCCGCCAGGAGAGCCCCTCCGTCGCAGGAAGGTAGCCCTCGATGATCAACTCTTTGTATCGCGGTCCGTAATATCCGAACAGCGCCAGTCGCCCTTGTGGGAGTCGTACTCCTCTTCTAGAAGCTCCATCACTGCTGAGTTATGGTCACCGCCGGTGGCTTCTACCACCGCGGATCTGGGAATCACCAGACCCTCTGGAGGCACGAATACGGAGCTCGCCGGCTTCGCCGCGGCATTGCCTGATGCTGACGTGGAGGGGGCGGAACTGCTACTAGACATGGAGGGATTGCGGTGGTGACTGGGGAAGGTCGTGGGGCTAGGGTTTTTCGCACTGTGCGCGGAGAGCTCTAGGAGGCGCTCACTGAAGGAAGAAGATGATGCAGAGGGGAATGGGGTGAAAAGTAAAATTTCATCGTTGTTATAATTTATAACTTCCGGCATCAATATTCATGCGGAATGATCGAACGGTTGATGCATGGACGACGTGTGCGGAAATTTTGCCACGTTGCCAACTGCCGCCGCCAACGGTTCGTTTCGCTCGCGCGGGAAAATCGTACATGATTTCGTTTTCTGCATGTGTAAGTTATGAGGCGTTGCTGACCTATGTCTATGTCACCCTAGCTGTCACTAGTAGGTGAACCATCACATCGGAAGATTCCGGCATAGATGGATCCAATCCGGCTACGGAAGAGTACGATAAAAGATTTAGCAATTCTCCGACTTATAAGTTGAAGACGGAGAAAACCTTGCAGGGTTCTTTGGGAGGACTACACGATGTTGCTTGACGATTTGCCGACATCCATCTAGACGGAGCCTTCAAAGTGAAGAGGCAAGATGGTGCAAGATCTCAGAGTTCTCCGGGGCTACTGTTGGGGATATGCTATATGGGTATCCTCATAGCATGTCCTCTATCCGAATAACCCGGGTGGCCCACAGTTGGTAACATGGACTATGGCCTGCTGGACGGCCCAGTTAGATGGATCCAGAAAGGAGGCCCATGCCAGATAAAGGAAGGCTACGGAGGAGTCACCGACGTACCCGGAGCCTTGGAGTGCAAGACACGCTAGACTGATTGTAGGCAGTGTAGGACTCTATAACCTGTCCGGCTAGGACTTTTCCCTGTAATCCTAGGACCTGACGACTATATAAGTCGGGCCTATGAGAGACTTTAGGGCACGATAACTTAGACTTTATAATCACCTCGCACAGCGAACCAATCCATGTAACTCGGCGTATTGCCATTATAGTGATTTATAGCAGGAGTAGGATTTCGCCACCGTCATGGGATCTGAACCTGGATAAGCTGTGTTACCTCGTACCCGTCAACCGTCCGCCTTCCCCCACGTCTCTAAACACGCACTGTGAGGACCCCTCCATGGCGTACTCGTCGTCAATACCACGACAGATTAGTCCATTTTGCAAAAAATGGTGCCGATGTAGTAGTTCGCGATCAATCTTATCTGTCGGGTATTTCTTGTGTAGCTAGAAATTGTGATGTCCTAGGGGTTATGGAGGGAACACTCATAATATCTAGATGATACAAAGAGAGAAATTGGATCAAATTGGGGTGAGCGAAAACAGTTTAGGTGAGGTAGACAACAAGGAGGATGGGGATTTAGAGTTTCATCTATTTTCAACATAATTTATCTTATAGCGATTGTTATCCTTTATAACCATAGGATGAGACACACACACGAGGGACCACCTACATCGTCCAGCTCATAGGTCAAGACGTCATTGTAGGAGCTTTCTTTCACTGACACTGGGCCCATAGAGCTCGCCAGCTCAGCTTGGCGATTGCCTGTCCATCATCGATGATGAGGGTGTGACTGTATTCCCCATTTTGAGCAGCTTCCTCTTCACATAGCACAACATCCGAATAAAGATTCTTCAATACATACTAATCCTTCTGGAGAGAACCGTACGTACCCCTCGCGTCGCTCCCCAGGGCGACGCCAGGGCGTCCCGTGCGCCGCCGCCATAGCCCCCCGCCGCCTGCCTCTTTCACCGTCGTGCCGGCGGCCCCCAGCCTCCGAAGGAGGTTTGGGGTGGTGGTTGCCGGATGTTTCCGCCGGATCTACTGGGGCAATGATCGTCGACGCACTGACGTGCAGTGGCTAGGGTGGTATCCCTGGTCAGGGTGGTGGCGACTATCCTCTCTCGGCAACGCCATGGACGACAACGGAGGTGGGACTGGACTTGGTGGCCATGGACGAAACCCTAGATTAAAATGTGTCTCCTGTGTCGTCCCCCAATTCCTATTTGATGCATGGTTGGGCCGAATCCGGTGGAGGGTCGATCCTGCTCTGCCGCTGCCTTTCTTGATGTTGGCCTAGCCCACGGGCTGCTGCTAGGGGTCAGAGCGGCGGATCTTGCAGGTCACCGGAGGGTGGCGTGGGGTCTGCCGGCTAGGCATGAATAAAGGTGGTGGTCCTCAGATCTCTCGCACATCAATATGAAGATCTACTTGATGTGTGCCTTCATGGATCTGTCTGGAGTGTCTACTTCTAGAAGGCTCTGCCGGCGAACTCCCATGGGTGCATCATGTCTGGAGATTGCTGGATCAGAAGGAATTCAGTCGTGCGCACCTGTGTTTTTGGCTGGCCGTTTGGTTTTAGATGGAGCATGGCAAAGCTCTGCTACCTGTTACCATCATGTGTCATGTGTTTGACAATCCATGGTGAAGTCAGATATGGAGAATTTCATGAGGACAGGAACATAAGGGCTCGCTATGGTGGATGTGTCTTAGTGGTGTTGAGGATCTGGCTTGGTGATCTGTGACTTGCAGGAGCGGCTGTTAGAGGGGGTGACGACACATGAGATGTTCACAGTCTTTACTTGCAGGGTAAAAACCCAAGGTCTGGTCTTCATTGGTTGTGCCTGGCAAAGGCCTTGCAGAAGCCATTGTTTTGTGAGCGAAGACTTCCTCCAGAGTGAAAACCTAGGATCTTTGATCGGGCACGACAACGCTTGAGCACCGTTTCCTTCTTGGAGGCGTCGTTTTTGGAGGGGTTGAACTCTGGTGTTGTTTTGGTGGTGTTAGTGTCGATGCTGCTATGGATCTGATCGCTTTAGCAGGACTTTTCTTTTTTGTAGTTTCTTTTTCTTTTTTTGGCTGTGTGCATTCGTAATGCCAATAGGATAATGCGTTGTTGCATAGGATGGGTGTAATTGGTATCTTGCGATATTAATATATGATCCTTTCAAAAAAATAGTAATCCTTCCAGGTAGTCAGTGTTTTGGCATGTGTGCACAATGAACCAGGATCTAATGAATAACTGCATTACCTTGCCACACCAAGCGATGTTCGACTATTTCCGTAGGAGTAGGCATCGAAGTTTGTAAGTCTAGTGATTATGGTAACTCACTGAAGACTGGAGCATAGCTGGCGTTGAATGGCTTCAGTTGAGATACATGGAAAACCGGATGTACTTGAGCCGTAACAGGGAGATCAAGTCGGTAGACCACTTCACCGATTCGTTCCAAAACCTTATATGGCCCAAAGTACTTGTAGGACAACTTAGGATAGGGTTGGTTTACCACATATTGTTGAGCATAGGGCTGTAACATCAGTAGTACCTGCTCCCCCACCTGACGCTCAGTTCTGTGTGATCAGCGTAGTGTTTCTGATGAAGCTGAACTCACAGAAGCTGGGCATCCAACAGTTTCATTTGATCTTGATAGTCCAGAGTAGCCTCGCGTGCAGCAGAATTCTTAGCGACAGTCAAATTGCGCATGCCGCCAAAATTTGTCTCAGTTTTTGTATAGAGTCTTGAATGGAGAGCACCCAAGAGATTAATGGAAATTGGAGTTATACCATAATTCAGCCAGACTTATCCAGTTCTTCCAATGCCTTGGATTGTCTTGAACTACACAGCATAAATAGTGCTCCAAACACTGATTGACACGCTCACTTTGTCCATTAGTTTGTGGATGATAGGCCATGCTATAGTGCAGCTTAGTCCCCATTGCACGGAATACCTCTCTCTAGATATGACTTGTGAAAATTTTGTCTCTATCCGAGATAATAGTGATATGAACCCCATGCAATTTGACCACTGAATCAATAAAGACATTGGATACAGAAACAACAGTCAAAGGATGGTGCAAGGGAAGGAAATGTGCATACTTTGTGAGACGATCCACTACCACCAAAATATAATTGGCCCCATCAGACAAGGGCAAACCTTCAATAAAGTCCATCGTCACTTCATGCCATGGTAACAGTGGAGGAGGGAGAGGTTACAACAACCCTGTTGGCTTATGATGCGAATGTTTAGCCAGTTGACACACATCACAATGCTTGACATAATTCTCCACTGCTAGTTTTAACCCATGCCAATAGTATAGTTGTTTGATTCGTTGGTAGGATGCTTGTACTCCTAAGTGATCCCCTATTGCACTATCATGTAGGGATGCAATTAACTTTGTTTGCAAAGCTGCGTTCTCATCAATGAACAATCTACCTTCATACTTAATAACTCCATGTTCTAGGGAATAGCCCTTGTCATTTGGTGACTGGATTGTCAGTTCCTGGAACAATGTTGTAGCATGAGAATCTGTTGTGTAAGAATTTACTACCTCCTAGAGCCAAACAGGTTTTGGAGAGGAGGCTGGAACTTGTATAGTTAGTAAATGGCCAACTCTAGATAGAGCATCAACTGCCCCATTATATGTGCTTTTCCTGTACTTGATCACAAATTGTAATCCCACTAGCTTAGACATAGCCTTTATTTGTAATTCAGTGGTTAACAACTGATCATTAAGGTTGCTAAGACTCTGATGATTAGTTAAATTAGTAAATGGGTATCTTTGTAAATATGTTTTCCACTTGTCCACTGCCATAATGACAGCCAACATTCCTTCTCATATATTGATAGTTTATGATCCATCACTCCCAATTCTTTGCTCATGTATGCAACTAGATGTCCTTGTTGCACGAAGACTGCACCCACCCCTGTGTCACAGGCATCTATCTCCACTGTGAAGGGTAGTTGAACATTTGATAGTGCCAGCTTAGGAGTAGATAGCATGACTTCTTTAAATTTCTGAAATGCTATAGTAGCCTCCTGTATCCAAGTAAAATCCTTCTTAGTCCACAATTGATTCAAGGGTTTTGTTATAAAGCCATAATTCTGCACAAACTTTCTGTAATAGCCTGTCAGACCAAGGAAATCTCTTAGTTCAGTTATTGTGGTAGGTAATGGCTAGTGTTCCACTGCATCTGTCTTCTCTAGGTCAGTAGACACCCCAGCATCAGAAATGATGTGTCTTAGATACTAAATATTGTTCTTCCCGAAGCTGCATTTGCTCAATTTCGCATATAGCTAAGCATCTCTGAGTTTGTGCAATACCAATCGCATGTGCTCCAAATGATCTGACTAGGATTGGTTGTACACTAAAATATCATCAAGAAAGACAATCACAATTTTTGGCAAGTAGGGAGCAAAGATTGAATTCGTAACACACTATAAGGTCGATAGTGCGTTTGTCAATCCAAAAGGCATGACACGGAAGTGAAAATGTCCGTGGTGTGTTTACAATGTCGTTTTGGGATCAACCTCAGGGCTGCACCCGATCTGATGGTACCCAACATGCAAATCCAGCTTCGAAAAGAAACGAGTACACGTAAATTCATGCAGGAGCTCATCCACGATGGGTAAAGGAAACTTTTTTGGATAGTCAAAGTAATCAGTCAATGGTAATCAATGTAAAACCTCTAGGAACTGATACGCCTAATTTGCATCACCATTCTATATCATAATGTACCTCTATTCATTGATATATGTCTTATTATGAGGTATTAGTTATGGCTTTTCATCCGTTTATGCATGTTGGATGATTCTTGGAGGATGAACTGCCGGAGTCTGGATTCTGATGGAAAAGAAGGCGTTTCGGTGCAATTTCGTGAAGATCAGAAAAATACCAGAAAAATATGGGAAAATATTATTTTTCCAGAAGACGGAGTAAGCCAGAAGGAGGAGCAAAGAGGGGCCGCAGGGGGCCCACACCCCCTAGGCGCGGGTCCCCCCTGGGCCGCGCCTAGGGAAGGTGTGGCCCACCTTTCCGGCTCCCGACTCCACCCCTTCGCCTATATCTTCCCTACGGAATCCTAAGACTAGGGGAGCGACCACAGATAGATTTCCGCCGCCTCTGGGGGCGGAAAACACCGAGAGAGAAAGATCTCTCTGCCAGACAGATTTCTGCCGGGGGAATTCCTTCCCAGAGAGGGGAGACCGTCGCCATCAACGCCATTATCAAGCTAGGCTTCATCGGGATCATCATCATTATCACCCACACCATCATCTCCACCAGCACCATCATCACCACTCCATCCCGCTGTAAAAATTGTGTTGGATATTTCTTTAGTTCATTAGTGGAAACCTTCCCGGTGTTAATTACTATTCTAGTTGATGCTTGTGAATGGAACCATTGGATTATTGTTTATGTTCAGATTGTTATCCATTACCATATCATATTTGATCTTGATCCATATTGATGGGGATGTGCCTACCGGGGTATACCCAGCAGGACGTTTCCGACTAGCCCAAGACTTGGCGAGTGGGCCTGCAAGATGGCGACTGGATTGAAGCCCAGCGAGGAACCGAGCGACTGGAATCTGAAGGCCCAGGCGAGTAGATAGGACCAGTCGGATTAGGTTAAACGAGTGCCGAAGCTTTAACCGAATCGGTTGAGATATGTAAACCCTAGGGGAGGTGAGCCTATATAAACCTCCATGTAGGGCGAGAAGAGACACGTTCCATCATACACCCAAGCGACTCGCCGCCTAGCCGCCGAGTTCGCCCATTGTACCACCTTCATAATACAATCTAGCAGGAGTAGGTCTTTACCCTCCGGGGGCCCGAACCTGGGTAAAACCCTGTGTCTTTGCCCTCATCTCGCACCGCAGATGGTTGGCCGCCCTTTCCCCTTGTTCTACTACTCGCTGCCGATTGCAGCATCTGCCGTGACCATTCCCACGACAGTGGCGCCCACCGTGGGGCCTGGCCGGTCTGGCCGGTGTTCTGCGGCGAGATCCAATCTGCCCATCAACGAGACGGTCGCCACCGGCCGCATGATAGCGATCAGCGAGATGCTCCAAATCTTGCCGAGCAGCTACGTCCCGGCGGCGCGACCCGTCACGCACAGCGTGATCCTGCCGGTCGGCACGATCAGCCTCTTTGTCGGCCTCACCGACGTCATCGCCTCGGAGGATTCGGCTCGCATCCGCGAGTCGCCGCCACGCGATCGGCTCTCCGAGAGCCAGATCCGCACGATCCATCGCATCGCATCCGAGTACAATTCGGCCCACATCGACGTAGCCGAAAACTCAGCAGCCGCGGAAGACGCGGCCCTCAACGACGACGCCGACTCGGCGACCCCGGCGTCACTCGCCGGGTCCATCAGCGCGGCTTCACCCGCGGGCTCCATCACCCAGGTCTCCAACATGGGAGACTTCGAGGACCCCTCCATCCTCAGGATCTTCGAATTTGACTCCGGGTCGGAGAATTCCGCCGACCTCCGCGACGGAACCGGTCGCCACGCCGCGACCTACATGGCGACCGGCACTGATCCGCCAGAGGATCCATTCTCCACCCCAATCCCTCCTAACGCCACGGCAATGGAGGTCGAGGAACTCCGCCTGAAACTGGCGGAGGCGGTGCGCAAGGAACAAGCCGAGCGCGAAAAATTTCGCCTCGAGCAGGTGACGGCGCAGGAACTATCGCGCTACCACCAGCAGCGGATCAGGTCGCGCCTGAACCCCACCGTTCAGGGGCGCGCCCTGAACTTCGACGACGAAAACGATCCGGCCCGCGTGGCCGAGCGCGCGATCTGCGAGAACGCGCCACCAGGAGGAAGCGCCCGACCCCCGCCAGGATCAACGGCGATGGGCGCCCCACCTCCACCCAACCGCACACCTCCCAGGGACCAGCCGCGGATAGTAGTCTCCTCACGGGAGAGAGACGCAAACGGCCTCCCACTGTTCTCCACCCCGATGGACAACCTCGTGGCGGGCCGAGCAGCAGCCGACAACATCACGGCCACGGGCGACGGCGCCCTACAGATCCAGTACGTCAGGGCCCTGCTCGCAAAGGCCGTCGAGCAGCAAAACGCAGGCGCCGAATCGAAGGGTCGAGTATACTCGCGTTCGTCGGGAAGCAGAGCGGCCTCAAGCGGCCGCCCAGCGGTGGCAAACACCCTCAACTGCCCGCCACCAGAGCCACTGCAGCTCCAACACCGACCCGCGAACGCGGCACTCTCCACCAACGACCCCAGGCCAGCGACCAACTTCGTCGCCACCAACGGGCAACCCATCGACGCCCGCACCCACATCATCAACAACCAAAGCTGGCGCGCACGCCAGCCCGACGACCTGCGACACACCCTAACCAATCGCCGCGACGGCGAACCCATGGGGTCGCTAAGTCGACTCGGCCCCAAGTGCTTCGGACCAATGATCCGAGGCGAGAAGTACCCGCCGAACTTCAAGGCGCCGAAGGAGATAGAAAAGTACGACCCCTCGTACGACCCCGCCGTTTGGCTCGATACATACCTCATGGCGATGGGGATCGCGGGCCACACCGACCTGCTAGCCGCCCGTTACCTCCCCCTGATGATGGAGGGGACGTGCAGGCAGTGGATCAACACCCTCCCTCAGGACAGTATCGACTCCTGGGAGGAGATGCGCGACGCCTTCGTCAGGCACTTCGAGTGCTCCTACACCCGCGCCACCACCATCGAGGACCTGGAGCGATGCGTCCAGGGACCCCGCGAGTCGACCCGCAACTGGGTCCAACGGTGGCAAGAACTCTGGTACAATGCGGTCGGCATCCACCCGAACACCGCGATCCACTGCTTCAAGACCTCGTGCCGCTACGAGCCCCTGGTCGCCAAGCTCAAGCGACACTCTCGCACACTCGACAACATCCCCGACCTCCTCGAGATCGCCAAACGGTACGCGGAGGAAGATCCAAACCAGGAAACTGACGACGAGTCAGGAGGACAACGCCGCACGAGCGGCAACGACAGCGGACGACGGTCCGACCTACGCTATAGCAACACTCTCCTCACCGGCAAGCGCCACAGTGACGGGCGAGTCGACTTCGTCGCCAACGCAGGGCACGCGCAACGCGAGCCCAAGAGCTTCCGCCGCGATGGAGGACAACGCCGCGACGACGGCAGCTACAAGGCCAAGCCAAGGTTCGACCCCGCTGCCCTCCTTAACCAACCATGTGCGTTTCATAGCAGGAAAGGGAAGCCCGCAACGCACACCACCGCCGACTGCCACACCCTCAGGGAGATCGAGAAGGCACGGCGAGCACGGGAGGACCCCGACAACGACCAGCCAAACGGCGGAAAATTCGGCAAAGTGGCCGGCTCGCTCCATACCTTCGCGGGCTTCAACACGAAGCGCGAGAAGAAGGTCATCGCCCGTGTCGTCGCCGTCAACGCGGTGGCCCAGATGTACGTTCCCCAGTTCCTCAACTGGTCATAGCAGCCCATCACCTGAAGCCGCCAAGACCACTCGCCACGCATCGAGTACCCAGGACGAGTCACCCTGGTGGTCAAGCCTAAGGTCGGCGACTACTGGCTCCCCAAGACATTGATGGACGGCGGCAACTCCATCAACATCCTGTACCTCGACGCCTTCAGGCGGCTGCGGCTCCCGCAGTCGATGATTGAGACGACTCACACCACGTTCCACGGCATCGTCCCCGGTCGGAAGGCGTACCCGATCGGCAAGGTCACGCTGCCAGTCACCTTCGGCACACCAGCAAACTTTCGCACCGAGCGGATCGTCTTCGAGCTCGTGCCCTTCGACAGCCCCTACCATTGCGTCCTGGGGCCCCAGGCGTTCGCCAAATTCATGGCAGCGCCCCACTACGCGATGAAGCTCCCCGGGCCGTGCGGCGTCATCACCATCAACGGCGACCCCGACATGGCCGCCGAGTGCGAGGCCAAAGGAGCCGAGCTCGCTGACGCTGTCATCGCGGCGGAGACCAACCACGCCGATGAGCTCGCCAAGTATTTGAGCGGGGTCAACAACGACGACCCCACCATTCTCAAGAAGCCCAGCTCGGAGGGCGCAAACACCTCAACCTTCGAGGCCACGACGCACACCCGCACCGTCGAGCTGGTCCCAGGCGACTCCAGCCAGACGGTGACGATCGGGACGGGCCTGAGCCCAGCATAGGAAGGCGCGCTCATCGAGTTCCTCCGTGAGAACAGGGACATCTTTGCATGGAAGCCCTCTGACATGCCCGGTGTCCCTAGGGAACTCGCTGAGCACAAGCTAAACGCCGACCCCAAAGTGTAACCCGTAAAACAGTCGCTGCGGCCCTTCAATGAAGAGCGCCGCCGAGCAATCGCCGAGGAGGTGCAGCGTCTACTCGCTGCAGGCTTCATCCGGCCAATTAAATACACCAAGTGGCTGGAAAACCCAGTCCTGGTCGAGAAAAAGAACGGGACCTGTGTAGCATCCCATTTGTCTAACAACTGTAATGCTACTTGGTCTAGTAATATAATGGCTACTTCATACATATAATTGTTGTATCATCATGATTTCATGCTCATGTCATCATGCCACCTTGCATTTGAGCATCATATAAAACCCTTTTTGTTTTGGTTTTTCTCTCATATGCATTGTTAATTGTATTTGCCTCTTGATATTGTATTTGGTTCTTGATATATTGTTTAAATGCCCAAGTTGAGTTGGGGGCATATATTTTATTGACTCCACCACCCTTTCTTTTCACCACTTTATAATTCCACCATTCCATTATCCATGAGCTTGTATTTTATTCTCTTTGGTATTTAACCTAGCTCATGGGAGATAGGATGGATCCAAATCTATAAATTCTTTTGCTTGACCTTTATTCCACTTCTTGGGAATGCATAAGAATAATGCCATGCTATTATTTTTGTTTTCACAAGAATTTAACCAAGGCATTTATTAATTTGCATGGGCCATGCAAGAGTACCATCACCTTTAGCCATTTGTTTTTCTCTTGGTTTAAATGGGTTTTCTCCTTATGGGACCATATCCATTAATCACCTCATCCATGCATGATCATTTGAGGTTATATCTTATGGCCATCTCTATCCCTCACACCACCTCTTCTCTCATCTCTCTACCCCCTCATCTTGAACTTGTGTTGGATCATGTTAACACCTCACCACCTTTCACCTCACCCTCTCTTTTCTTGTCTAGTTCTTGCTTGCTTTTTGCTTGATCTTGCTTGAGCTTGACAAAACAATAAACCTCACCCCTCATCTCTCTCTTCCCTCTCTCTTTACCTTTCTCTCTAACACCCCACCCCATCTAACCCTAACCCGAGGCCCTCTAGCTAACCCTAGTTCCACCCTCTCTCTCTCGGCCTTCCTCCTCTCTCTGCCCTGCAGGCCCCACCTGACCACCTGGACCCACCTAGCTGCCTCTCTCCAAGCCCTAACCTGAGCTACACCCCCCTCTCTCAAAACCCTAGCCCCTACGTAACCCGAGCCACCTCCTTCTCTTTTGCATAAAGGAGACCCCCCATGTGCCTCTCCTCTCTCCCCTTATCACCTCAACCACCCCAACTCGCCACCACCTCTGATCCATCCAGGAGGCTCCCAGGACCTCCTCTTCCTCCCCTCTTCCTCCCCAAGCTTGCAAGCTCGCCACCATGCCCTAAACCCTAGACGTGGCCACCTCTCCCTCTAGACGATCTGGAGCGCGCCAAGCCGTCCAAGGAACGCCAAGGGCTTCGTCTGCTTCCTCTACCTCGTCTGGAACAGCTGGGAGCTACAGGACCTCGCCGGAGCAGCCTAGCGCCGCCGTGCCCCGCCTCAGGCCGAGCTCCACGTCCGCAAGCCCGCCGCCAGATCCCCGCAACCTCAGCGCCAACGACCGCGCCGGCGACCCCACGGTGAGCCCCTTGACCTCCCAGACATGCCCCCCTTCCCTCTCGTGCACCGTAGCGCCGCCACCGTCCGTCAAACACCCCGCGCGCACGCACGGCCGCTCGCCGCGCGCAGACAGACAACAGCAGCAGCTGCAGCAGTTACTGTCCGCCCTGTTCCTCGCCCTGCCCCGCGCGCTGCAGCCCTCCTCCGTGCTAGCTCCCTGAATGAATGTTGTAGCCCGATGTCCCCGCTCCGTTTTTCGTTTCTGCGGCTCGGCGAGATTCGCCACCGTTTGGTCGCCATCGACGACCAAACTCCGGCCGATCTTCTGTACTCTGTAGATCGGCGCGCAGCAGCAGTCCGGCGACGCAGTCGCTTTCGCAGTAAGGCCCCTCCCCTTTTTCCCGCCTAAACCCGCAGTCCAGCGTGGCCCGCTAGTCAGCCTCCCAGTTAGTTTTGCAGAAACCCCCCCAGCTTTCACCGCCTCAACCCGCACTCCCCTGGATCGCCCACGTGTCGCCCACCGGCTGGTCGCGCGTGTGCGTGGCCCTGCTCTGCCCCTGGCCCACTTGTCTGCGACTGTGGCTAGGTGAGCCCGCGGTGACAAAACCCTTTTTCTGCGCGCTGCGCCCCACCTGCTGCTGAGTCAGCGCAAGGCCCACCTGTCTGTGTCTAGGGCTAGGTTTGCCTGAGTGAGAAAAGGATTTCTGTTATCTGTTTCAAATTCAAACTTTTTCAAATTAATTCAAATTCAAATTTCAATATGTTTAAATCTAAACTAATTCATAACTTTCAAATGGTTTGGAATTTGAATTCAAACTTTATATGAAAAATGTTTTATTTTTGAATGTCAATTCAAATCTTTAGTCAAATATTTTCAAAACTAATTCAAACTAGTCAAACCTTTGACTTTGACTCCATTTGACCAATTTTGACTTAAAAATAAATTTAAATTCATAAATCCAAATAATACAAATGATATATGTTTTCAAATTAGAAAAATGTGAGGAATTCAAATATGCCATCCAAAATATATTTTGGACACTTTAATTTTCAAGTTGACAAAAATTACAATAAAATGCCCTTTTCTTAATTAATTAATAACTTTTGATTTATAACTCCAAATTTGACAAATGATATGTCTAAAATGATTAGCTCGACGAGACCTTTCTGTTTATGCATTCCATGTTATGTTTTGCAGCATGCATCATATAAATATAAAGTATACAGCAACTTATTTGAGGATAAAATGTGGCCAAAACTCAATAAAATGTTTATTTCTTGTATTCTACACCTCACCCATGCCATGCTACATTATTGCCATGCAACTTGTGCATCATTCATCATGGAATGATTGTTTGCTTGTCGCATTTTATTCATATGCTTGTGCACTGTATTTATGTCGGCCCTTGTTTGTTTGGATCTTCTTCGAATAGACGCTGAGCAGGGGATATATCAAGAAACCCAGGAGCACTACCCAGATCCTTCTCTCGCTTCAACTGAGCCGCCAGGCAAGCACTACCACATGCTTGCATACATATAGTACCTATTGCCTCTATCTTATTCTTGCATCATTGAGTCGCGATTGCATTAAACTGAATCCCAAGTATTGCATAACCTTTACTTTTAAACCCCACCGAAGCTTGTTCCTCCATCCCATGAGCCATTACTACAGGAGTTGTTTGAGCCATGCGAGTCGTAGAACAGCATGTGTAGGGTATGTGAGTGTCTGATGGATAACGAGGTACCTAAACAACTTAACCTGAGTAGTATGGGATAACTAATGAAAGCGGCACCGGTGAGCAATATCCGCTATTTGGTTTTTCATGCTCACTTGTGTCCCGTAGGACCCCGAGTACTTGATTCCTGTTCCTTGAATATTCACGCTATCCACATCCGGGAGGCTTATGGGACCCCCCTGAGCCAGAGCTTGATTCATTCTTATTTCTTGGGGCCACAAACTAGTTTGAGGTTTTATTTACTATCCTGTACTTATGCCATGCTTACTGCTTTATTTAAAATTGTGCGAGGTACTGCACCTGTACTGTTTAGGTCAGCGGAGTGTTTTCGCGGTATCGACAAGCCCAGTCACATTTTCGGGTTCCCAGTCGTTTACAGCCACTGGCGCAAACCTTGAGTCCGTCTCGGAGTCGGCTAACTTCGTCGCGGGTGTACTCAATGGGGTGGCCCCCTGAAATATTTCTGAATCCTGTGATTGCTTTGTCGTGAAGGCCTCGTTGGGTTTTGATTTGGTTTTTCCGAGGTTGATCGAGTGTGTGTTGCTATTTGTGCACCCCTGCAGGGTAAAACTTTCTGAAAGCCGTGTCCGCGGTTATGGACGACTTGGAGCACAGTTTCTCGATCATAGACAAGCATAACTAAAGTACCGCTTTTAATTTGACTAAGTAACTGACTAGTAAATAGTGCAACACTCATGGAATGGATAATAAAACTGCCAACGGATGGGGGTTGTTTGTCCGCTTCTTCGTTGGTAAGCGAGGAGGAGGATGGATCTGTTGATATTACTGTTATAACTGTTGTCATTAATTCACGGACATCCGTCTATCTTTGGTTAGGCGGATGGTTAGCGAGTATCTATAGAATTGTTAGGGTTTATCTTTTGCTGCAATTGCGTCACCCCAGGTTGTGTCCCCTTTAGAGGCATAAAGACTTGCTGAGTACCCCTAGGGTCTCACACGATAAATTATTTGATTCAGATGAACAGGTACACGCACAAGATGGATACTGGGTGGAGGAGGCGGACGATGTGGGCAACGATCGTTCGGTGTAGAGATTCCGGGAACGGGGATCCGTGAGATCTATGGGCGGGATGTGTTTATTTATGGGGCATCTTATGCCGATTTGCTTCTTATCCGTACTCGGATCTTGTTTGCCGCTTCCGCCTGATACTCTGATGTTTGATGTATGAGGAGATATCCTAAACTATTATATCTATCTAGGACATTTGAATCTTGCCGTATGGCGTTGCTATATTTCCTTTCTTTTTAGATGGAATGGCTCTGATGTACTGTTGTATGGTGGCTTGCATACATACTCATTTGTGTATGTAGTTGATCCCTTCGCCTGCCGATTACGCCGCCCGTTCTTGTCCCGATGTTTGGAAATGGTTGGGACGGCCGAAAGGTCTACCTGTGAGTGGAATTTGGGCCCCACCGTACTATTTCAACCATTTCCGCTCATCCAGGCTTGTAACTAGGAGCGAGAGTAGGACTGCTTCCACTTTTCTTCTTACCCACCCACCCACCCTTTTCTGGTAAGGAAGTGTAACGTTTTCAATCATCGTCTTAAAAGTTCAAACTAGGATTCACGTGTTCTGGGTTTCCGTAGTACCATAGGTTGTGTGTGTGTGTGTAATTCCTTGTCTATCTGTTGCATCCAACATGTTATCTTTATCGGCCTTTTGGTTATCAACTGTTGGTACATTCCATACCGACAGGCTTTTGCAAACCGACGCGATCTATCTGATTCATTGTATACCGCCGCGATCTGTCTTACTCTTTGTTATCCGACGTTATCTTGTTTGGGGTGTTTGTTTCCGTAGTTACTAATCTTTAGGTTCATCGTGAGAAGAAGGGGTTAGGATATGTGTTCTACTTATTCATGTGCGGAGTAATGCTTTGAGTGCGGGATGGAGTCGCGACCATACCACTACTCTTATCATTCGCTTTTGTATATTGAATTGGTAGAGTCACTAATCTTGATTCGTTAAGTGATTTTGCGCATCTATTGGTATTTTAATGCCGAAATTTGCGGAAAATTTTCTTTGATATATCTGTGTACCACACTCCTTTTCAGTCGTGTGCGATATGCTTAATATCTTCTAGGTGCTTTGAACTTTGTTGATATTTTAATATCATCTTAGTAAATTGTATCCTTTAATCTTGGTTAATTCCATCTTGGTACTATTTTGGATTATTATTATTATCCATTATAGTATTGACTTGTGTTTTATATCAATAACATGATGGCGCCACCACGCCGTTCTGATGAGGACATACCACCTGAACTGGGGTCCGCGTTGTCAAACATCGCCAATGCCTTGGCAGCAATGCAGCAGAACCAGCAACGTTTTGAAGAAAGTGTTCGGAGGAATGAGTTTGCTCCGCTACCTCCACCTCCCAAGCGAGGAGACATCAAAAGCTTCCTAAAGTTCAACCCACGCCAATTTGATGTGTCCGATCAACCACTTGATGCTGATGATTGGTTGCGTGAGATGTCAAGGCTACTGGAGACTGCTGATGTTCCTGAGAAAGAATGGGTAAAATGTGCTACTCACCTTCTGAAGGGAGATGCGGCTCTCTGGTGGGAGAATTACCTGAAGGCAAACTGCATTGGTTTTCAGCCTACTTGGGAACAGTTCACTGGAGCGTTCAAAGAGCAGTATCTGTCAGAAATTGTCATGGAGAGGATGAAGGAAGTGTTTCTCAACCTCAAGCAGGGAAATGACAATGTCAATACCTACATCAGGAACTTCATGAACCTTTCTCGTTATGGTGGCGATGAGATCTCTGATGGCAAGAGGAAGCAAAAGAGGTTCCGGCAAGGGCTCAATGCATCGATTAAATATGCAATCACACATGCAAGGCCGGCGTCTTTTCTGGAACTTCAGCATACAGCTCTGCAGGAAGAAGCAAGTAAGCAAGTGTTTGAGGAGTCAAAGAAACACAACCGCGAGGCAGCAAGCTCTTCAGCTATGTTAACTCCTTCTAAGCGTCGTGTCTGGGTTCCTAACACCCCACCGTCGCTCCCGGCTCCACCAAGACCTTCAAGCTTCGCGGCAAGGCCACCAAACTTCCTCACTGCTGCTTCGCGCCTGGCGGAGTCCCTGGCTACGTTGCTCCACGTCCACCTGGTGCTTGTTACACGTGTGGAGACTCTGGGCATCAAAACTGGAACTGTCCGATGAAAAACAAAGCTCTTCCTCCACCACCTCCAAGATCTGCGGCAAGCTCTCCTTTGGTTCGTGCACCACCACCTCGGGCTCTCAACATCAACACCAAGCCCGGGTCTACTGTTGCTCGTGCCAACTGTGTCAACGCCGCTCAAGCTGAGCATGCACCTGGAGTTGTGATGGGTATGCTTCCCGTTAACTCAGTCCCTGCACGAGTTTTGTTTGATTCTGGTGCATCGCATTCTTTTGTTTCTAACAAGTTTGCAAATGAGAATGGGTTAGCGTTGGATCCTCTCCTTAAGCGGTTAATGGTCCTTTCTCCTGGAGCAAAGATGGCAGCTTCTAAAATCAGCCATGGCAATCAAATTGAGATCGGTGGCTCTTCGTTCTCGGCGTCCTTAATTGTTCTGGGCAATTCTGACATTGATGTCATCTTGGGCATGGATTGGTTGACAACAAATGCAGCTGTGATTGATTGTGCTGAACGCTCGGTTTCTCTGAAGATTCTCGAAGGCCATATAGTCTATTCTCCAAGTCTGACTCCTGCTATCCAGCTTTTCTCTTTGGCGGCTCTGAATGATGATGCTATGGAAGCTATTCAGAGTGTTCCAGTGGTCTGTGAGTTCCCAGATGTTTTTCCTGAAGAGTTGCCGGGTATGCCTCCGGATCGTGAGGTTGAGTTTGTAATTGAGCTTGAACCTGGAACGGCTCCTATCTCCAAGCGGCCTTATAAAATGGGTCCTGCTGAGTTGGCTGAACTCAAACGTCAACTTGATGAACAAGAGAAGTTGGGTTTCATTCAACACAGTACCTCTTCTTGGGGTAGCCCAACAATCTTTGTGAAGAAGCGAGACAGGACTGATAGACTTTGTGTTGACTATCGGGCTATCAATGCTAAAACCATCAAGAATAAATATCCTCTTCCGCGGATTAATGATCTCTTCGATCAGCTAGCTGGAGCTGTGGTGTTCTCTAAGCTTGACTTGAGAAGTGGTTATCACCAAATCAAAATTCGCAAGGAAGATGTTCCTAAAACAGCTTTCACCACCCGCTATGGCCTGTATGAGTACACGGTCATGTCTTTCGGTCTCACCAACGCACCTGCCACCTTCTCGAGGCTCATGAACTTGGTTTTCATGGAGTATCTTGATCAGTTCGTTGTGGTCTATCTGGATGACATCGTAGTCTATTCTAAGTCAAAGGAAGAAAATGAAGAACACCTTCGGTGTGTCCTAAACAAGCTTCGTGAGAACCGCTTGTATGCAAAGTTCTCCAAGTGTGAGTTTTGGCTGCCTCAAGTAACCTATCTTGGTCACGTCATCTCTGCTAAGGGCATTGCAGTCAACCCGGAAACGGTAAAGACAATTGTTGAATGGCTTCCTCCTGTTAATGTCAAAGAAGTGCGGAGTTTCCTTGGTTTGGCTAGTTATTTCCGCCGCTTCGTTCAGAACTTTTCGAAGATAGCGAAGCCTCTTACCGATCTCCTCAAGAAAGGAAAGAAATACCTTTGGACTCCTGCATGTCAAGCAAGCTTTGAGACACTCAAAGAGAAGCTCACTTCCACGCCAGTCTTGGTTCCTCCGGACACATCTAAGCCTTTCCAGATATTCTGTGACGCCTCTTTGCAAGGATTGGGTGCGGTCCTTATGCAAGAAAAACAAGTTGTTGCTTATGCCTCTCGACAGTTGAAGACGCATGAGATCAACTATCCTACACATGACCTCGAGCTCGCAGCAGTTGTCTTTGCTTTGAAACTATGGAGGCATTACTTGCTGGGCAACCGTTGTGAAATCTTTTCTGATCACAAGAGTTTGAAGTATATCTTCACTCAGCCTGATCTCAACCTTCGGCAGAGGAGATGGATTGAAGCAATCAATGATTTTGATTTGACCATCAACTACACTCCGGGCAAAGCTAATGTCATGGCCGATGCTCTCAGCCGCAAAGCTTATGTCAACAACCTCATGATGGAAGAACAACAGCCTCTCTTGTGCGAGGAATTCCGTCAGCTCAACCTTGAAATGGTGGAACAAGGGCATCTCCTGAACCTTCTGGCTACTCCTCTCTTGGAAGAAAAGGTTCGCTCTCGTCAGCTTGGTGATCCGCACACCAAAAAGATCATCTCCAAACTTCAGCTTCCGAAGTATGAGTCCTTCCACGTTGATGATCAAGGCACGCTTTTCTTTGAACACCGGATGTTTGTTCCGAACTACCCGGGTTTGAGAGAGCAAGTTCTCAAGGAGGCGCATGAATCTGTTCTTTCTATCCACCCTGGCAGCACAAAGATGTACATGGACTTGAAAACACAATATTGGTGGCCGGGATTGAAACGATATTGTGCCAAGTACATCTCGGAGTGTGATGTCTGCCGCAGAGTGAAAGCTGTCCATCAGAAACCTTTCGGTCTTCTACAGCCATTGAAACCCCCGGAATGGAAATGGGAGAAAGTAGAGATGGACTTCAACACTGGGTTTCCAAGGTCGCAGAAGGGCAACAATGCAATCTTTGTTGTCATTGACAGGCTTTCTAAAGTGGCTCACTTCTTCCCCGTCAAGGAAACAATTTCTGGAATTCAGTTGGCTGAGCTCTATATCAACAGAATTGTCTCTCTGTATGGGGTTCCGCTTGAGACCAGTTCAGACCATGGAAGCATCTTCACTTCCAAGTTCTGGGAAAGTTTCCAAAATGCTTTGGGAACAAAATTGAACTTCAGCACAGCTTACCACCCTCAGTCGCAAGGACAAGTTGAAAGGATCAATCAGATTCTGGAGGATATGCTTCGTGCTTGCGTCATCTCTTTTGGCATGAAGTGGGAAGAATGTCTTCCTTATGCTGAATTCTCTTACAACAACAGCTTCCAGAAAAGTCTAAAGATGGCACCATTTGAGGCTCTCTATGGCCGCAAATGCAGAACTCCGATTGGTTGGTCGGGTGCAGGAGAAAGAATATGGTTTGGCCCTGACATTGTAACTCAAGCGGAGGAGAAGGTGCACATCATTCTTGAAAATCTGAAGATTGCTCAAAGTCGCCAGAAGAGCAATTATGACAGAAAGCACACAAACATGGTGTATGTCCCTGGTGATCTCGTTTACCTTCGTGTCACTCCCATGAAAGGCACGCACCGTTTTGGTATCAAAGGAACGCTGGCTCCTAGATACATCGGTCCTTTCAAAATTCGTGGAAGAAGAGGAGAAGTTGCTTATGCTCTTGAGCTCCCGGAAAAACTCAAGGTCCATGATGTTTTCCACATCTCTCAACTCAAGTAGTGCTTCAAGGATCCCGGCAGGACGGTGGATCATGAGCTAATCAATCTCCAAGAAGACCTGTCTTATCAAGAACACCCCACAAAAATCCTTGAGATCGCAGAAAGAAGGACTCGCAACAAGTCCATCAAGTTCTGCAAGGTGCAGTGGTCGCACCATTCTGTTGATGAAGCCACTTGGGAGCGTGAAGATGAGCTCCGTGCCAACTATCCTACCCTCTTTGAATCTTCTTCTTCTTCCTAGAATCTCGGGGCGAGATTCCTGTTTAGTGGGGGAGAGTTGTAGCATCCCATTTGTCTAACAACTGTAATGCTACTTGGTCTAGTAATATAATGGCTACTTCATACATATAATTGTTGTATCATCATGATTTCATGCTCATGTCATCATGCCACCTTGCATTTGAGCATCATATAAAACCCTTTTTGTTTTGTTTTTTCTCTCATATGCATTGTTAATTGTATTTGCCTCTTGATATTGTATTTGGTTCTTGATATATTGTTTAAATGCCCAAGTTGAGTTGGGGGCATATATTTTATTGACTCCACCACCCTTTCTTTTCACCACTTTATAATTCCACCATTCCATTATCCATGAGCTTGTATTTTATTCTCTTTGGTATTTAACCTAGCTCATGGGAGATAGGATGGATCCAAATCTATAAATTCTTTTGCTTGGCCTTTATTCCACTTCTTGGGAATGCATAAGAATAATGCCATGCTATTATTTTTGTTTTCACAAGAATTTAACCAAGGCATTTATTAATTTGCATGGGCCATGAAAGAGTACCATCACCTTTAGCCATTTGTTTTTCTCTTGGTTTAAATGGGTTTTCTCCTTATGGGACCATATCCATCCATCACCTCATCCATGCATAATCATTTGAGGTTATATCTTATGGCCATCTCTATCCCTCACACCACCTCTTCTCTCACCTCTCTACCCCCTCATCTTGAACTTGTGTTGGATCATGTTAACACCTCACCACCTTTCACCTCACCCTCTCTTTTCTTGTCTAGTTCTTGCTTGCTTTTTGCTTGATCTTGCTTGAGCTTGACAAAACAATAAACCTCACCCCTCATCTCTCTCTTCCCTCTCTCTTTACCTTTCTCTCTAACACCCCACCCCATCTAACCCTAACCCGAGGCCCTCTAGCTAACCCTAGTTCCACCCTCTCTCTCTCGGCCTTCCTCCTCTCTCTGCCCTGCAGGCCCCACCTGACCACCTGGACCCACCTAGCTGCCTTTCTCCAAGCCCTAACCCGAGCTACACCCCCCTCTCTCAAAACCCTAGCCCCTACCTAACCCGAGCCACCTCCTTCTCTTTTGCATAAAGGAGACCCCCCCATGTGCCTCTCCTCTCTCCCCCTTATCACCTCAACCACCCCAACTCGCCACCACCTCAGATCCATCCAGGAGGCTCCCAGGACATCCTCTTCCTCCCCTCTTCCTCCCCAAGCTTGCAAGCTCGCCACCATGCCCTAAACCCTAGACGTGGCCACCTCTCCCTCTAGACGATCTGGAGCGCGCCAAGCCGTCCAAGGAACGCCAAGGGCTTCGTCTGCTTCCTCTACCTCGTATGGAACAGCTGGGAGCTGCAGGACCTCGCCGGAGCAGCCTAGCGCCGCCGTGCCCCGTCTCAGGCTGAGCTCAACGTCCGCGAGCCCGCCGCCAGATCCCCGCAACCTCAGCGCCAACGACCGCGCCGGCGACCCCACGGTGAGCCCCTTGACCTCCCAGACATGCCCCCCTTCCCTCTCGTGCACCGTAGCGCCGCCACCGTCCGTCGAACACCCCGCGCGCACGCACGGCCGCTCACCGCGCGCAGACAGACAACAGCAGCAGCTGCAGCAGTTTCTGTCCGCCCTGTTCCTCGCCCTGCCCCGCGCGCTGCAGCCCTCCTCCGTGCTAGCTCCCTGAATGAATGTTGTAGCCCGATGTCCCCGCTCCGTTTTTCGTTTCTGCGGCTCGGCGAGATTCGCCACCTTTTGGTCGCCATCGACGACCAAACTCCGGCCGATCTTCTGTACTCTGCAGATCGGCGCGCAGCAGCAGTCCGGCGACGCAGTCGCTTTCGCAGTAAGGCCCCTCCCCTTTTTCCCGCCTAAACCCGCAGTCCAGCGTGGCCCGCTAGTCAGCCTCCCAGTTAGTTTTGCAGAACCCCCCCAGCTTTCACCGCCTCAACCCGCACTCCCCTAGATCGCCCACGTGTCGCCCACCGGCTGGCCGCGCGCGTGCGTGGCCCTGCTCTGCCCCTGGCCCACTTGTCTGCGACTGTGGCTAGGTGAGCCCGCAGTGACAAAACCCTTTTTCTGCGCGCTGCACCCCACCTGCTGCTGAGTCAGCGCAAGGCCCACCTGTCTGTGTCTAGGGCTAGGTTTGCCTGAGTGAGAAAAGGATTTCTGTTATCTGTTTCAAATTCAAACTTTTTCAAATTAATTCAAATTCAAATTTCAATCTGTTTAAATCTAAACTAATTCATAACTTTCAAATGGTTTGGAATTTGAATTCAAACTTTATATGAAAAATGTTTTGTTTTTGAATGTCAAGTCAAATATTTTCAAAACTAATTCAAACTAGTCAAACCTTTGACTTTGACTCCATTTGACCAATTTTGACTTAAAAATAAATTTAAATTCATAAATCCAAATAATACAAATGATATATGTTTTCAAATCAGAAAAACGTGAGGAATTCAAATATGCCATCCAAAATATATTTTGGACACTTTAATTTTCAAGTTGACAAAAATTACAATAAAATGCCCTTTTCTTAATTAATTAATAACTTTTGATTTATAACTCCAAATTTGACAAATGATATGTCTAAAATGATTAGCTCGACGAGACCTTTCTGTTTATGCATTCCATGTTATGTTTTGCAGCATGCATCATATAAATATAAAGTACTAGTTGAATGCCCGTGCGTTGCCACGGGAAAACAAAACATGAAAATTGTTGATTTCATTTTGTTGAGGCACAAAGCACATTGATTTTTTGAATACCCCATGCATTTTGCCCCCCCTTTCCTGCCCCTCCAACGATGTACATGTGTTATTTTTGTTCTTACTTCTTCACTTCATCATGTGTCTACTTCTCTAGCACATGGTCATCTCCCATCATTTTAGTAATCTTTGGAGAAGACAACTATCAACAATCTCATTCTGTAAATGCATCAATAATAAGAATTATTTTGTTGATCCTGAATCTAAATCGATTCTAAAAAGTGCAGGATTCTTAAATGCAAAGCAGAAAAATATGCATTGATACCAATTTTAATAAAACATTATTTATTTTGTTCCTCCCGTTAGGAGCCCATTTGAATGCATGTGCATTGTTGCGCCCTCAACTTTCTATTCTATATTGCTATATATCATGCTTTGTAGCCGCCTCACTCCAACAATATGTCACTTGGAGTGTGAGTCGGTCTTTTCGCAGTAGTCGTTCCCATGCATTAGAATTTGGACCGTTGAGCGATAACATGATACACATGAAAATGGAACAGGGCCTCGGTCGACTGCCTCCTCGAAAGAAAAAACAGGCCTTGATTATTTCCTCACTTGCAATCCAGACTAACCTTATTTACTTGTAGATTCCTCTGGTACCCCTATATATACAAAGCTCACCTTGCCATCATTCCTCCCCGTGCCGATTCAACATAGTGCTTGCCATGCAGAAACAACAATAAAGATATGTTTATTGCACATGATATCATTGGTGTGCAAACTTGAACCTATATTTCACATTAACCCTTGCATCGGTCTATACTTTTGAAGAATGCCTGCCGTATGATATCTTGAAAAATTAAAATAATGCATGCCTTATGACATCTTGAAAAATTAGAAACAACATGGTAGATGAACCTACACATTCCTGACCGTTTATCCCTTCATGTATTGTTTCTTTACACGCTTTTGTGGTCTAGTAAATGATTGATTACAGTTTAAGCCTTGCTTAAATAGGGACAATTTAAGAGCCTAGTTCGGGAATAGCAAAAGCATCCTTTTCTATTTTGTTTGCAACAAAATCTGCATCAACGCTTGCAGTGAGTTTCTCAAATATGTATGGTACATAGTGTTCTAGTTAGATGTGATATGCAGACAAATTTCATTTAAAAAACAAAGATATTACATGCATGTTGTTCTAACCACAAACTTCATCAATTGTTACTGATATTTTTCTGTTGAAAGTCCACTGTGAATACCAAATCATAAATTAAACAATGAAAACTCACCAATGTTGAGATTAGATTACTCAATTTTCAATTTTCCTTGAATATATCTTATATCAGAAACATTTCATGAACCTACATTTTCCATAGATACCATAGTAAAGCAACCAACCAAAATATCAGGTACTTGCACTCTCGACCTATCTAATATTCAGTATCTTTGCACCCTATAAATATGCATGCTTTCTTACAATGGATGCCTATATTTCATCGTATGGACTATAGAAATTTAGAATCGAGTTGTACTAATAGCCAATGCTGGAACCAAATCAATCAAGTAGATTACATACCTTGGTAAACATCTCTTGATCTGATATGGACTTTTTCATGCTAACTGAAACACCATTAGAAATCATTTGAAGGAATAATACGTTAGCTGGTATATCAGACAGGGGAATGATGACCGACTGAAAACTGTTTTATGTGTGCATTGTACATAAACAATCAATAAAGGGTCAAAGATAAAGAAAGAAAGGATGAAAAAAGTAGTAAGTTGTGCTACCTTGTCCTTTCTTTTGACATAGTACAATTGCGGGTAACAACACCCAATTGAGATACCCTGTCCTCAAAATCCACCACACGGTCGCCCATGTTGCTGCAATGGTACCTCGACCACCTATTCCAGACGTGTTGGACCGATCAGGTTGGCGCAGACTAAATCCACCAGTAAAAAAGACGTGGTGGATAAGGTGAAGGAGGCTGCTGCAACTATGCAATAGCTCTGCCATCCACATGGAGAAATCAAACCATGCATACCACGTGATTTGAGGCACTAACCTCAAAATGTTGGACAAAATAACTATATTCTTGACTAACCACTTTCTCAAAATCATGCGATACATAATTGGTGGCTATACATCTTGGCTCTCGAAGATATTACTTTTAGTTTAAGACATCAGTTAAGCGAACAATAATTTATTTCTAAGACATCAGTTAAACCTATAAGCATTCTCTTTCTACATCACATTCTATGCCACCAAGGAATCAAGATATAAAAAAAATTACTTCATTTTAATAACTGTCCAGCATCTGTGTATATCTCTACGTATTGGAATAAATATATGCATACCAAATTCTACCAGCAAGTTGAACGTGAGAAATAGGCATGTAAAAGAAAAAAGGCTACCTTTTTATCGTAAAAGGAGAGATAAAAGGCTATCTCACACCACAAGCAAATTAACGCAGCTTGCTCGGGTTGTCTATCTTCAGAAAGTGTTCATTGTCGAGTCTTCCAGAACAATTTTTGCACAAGCAACATGAACAAGAATTTAGTAAGTGTACATTATTCAGTGCCAAAAATACATATACTGAGCCATAATAATGAAATCAACGAAGCTTACCTGAAGTAGATGGTCCGCTAAAATCTCAATTTTGTGCTCTTTTTATAGAATTCAGAAATACGCACAATTTTTCTAAGAAACAGTCACAACGAAACAAAAGGAGTAAGATTTAATCACATTCGTATCCTTGAATGATCTGTCTGATATGGATCATCTCCTTTCCCATAATCAACCTGGACAAAAATTCAGGAAGTGTTCATTGTTCAGTGCCAAAAAAATAAAGAAATAAACGAAGCTTACTTGAAGTGATGATCCGCTAAATAAACCTCAAATGTGCGCTCTTTTACAGAATTTCAGAAATACCCACAAATTCCCTAAGGAACAGTCGCAACAGAACAAAAGAAATAAAGATTGAATCACGTTCTTAACCGTGAAGGTATCTGATCTGTCTGATATAGATCCATCTCCTTCCCCATCCTTCTCACGGTCAATCTCGCCTAATCCATTCACAAAGCATACAATTGTTCATCAGGGATTTGAAAAGAATACAAGCACAAAAGTCCCACTTAGCACTTACATCAGGGATTTGAATGCATCAGACTCCCTCAATCTAAAGGTCTAGCCAGACCATGATAGAGGGATCTGACGCTGGGACGAGCATGACGGAGGCAAGGGCGGTGTGAATCTCAGGGGGGCGTCCGTCATTGCCACTTCGAGGATGGCCAGGTATGATCAAGGAGACCAGTGGCCAGGTATGGTCAGCAGCAGCCTCCCGCCGATGATGAGAGATGCGTGCCTGGCATAGGTCTTCAAGGTGGACACGCGATTCTGGCCGTCCATATTCAGAGTCGTGTCCACATCCCCCCATGGTCGGTGAGAGGCGAACTCGTTCCCTTTTGGTTTCACGGTGGCGCAACTGGGAGACAGGAAAACGGTTGAGGTCAACGCTAGTTGTGTTGAGGGAAGAGGAAGAGGAGATGCGGCGCGTGACGGCGGAGTGCATGGCAAGAAGAGGAACGGAGGCGCCGGACGGAGGCGGGATGGTGGGTCGGGGCAACACCGGCAGAGAGGTTCGTGGTGATTGCTTACGGCTGCAGTGGATGGACCAGGTTAGCCAAGTGATAACGTAATTAATTGGACGGGATTGGCGGAGACTAATTAACGAGACATGATTAGCGGGAACGGCAAAAACCGTACGGGCGCTGGAAGTCGGACGAAGCCTTCGACGTATTAGTCGACAACGGAACACAACTTCTTTTTTAGGTAGTAGAGATACAGCAACTTATTTGAGGATAAAATGTGGCCAAAACTCAATAAAATGTTTATTTCTTATATTCTACACCTTACCCATGCCATGCTACATTATTGCCATGCAACTTGTGCATCATTCATCATGGCATGATTGTTTGCTTGTCGCATTTTATTCATATGCTTGTGCATTGTATTTATGTCGGCCCTTGTTTGTTTGGATCTTCTTCGAATAGACGCTGAGCAGGGGAAATATCAAGAAACCCAGGAGCACTACCCAGATCCTTCTCTCGCTTCAACTGAGCTGCCAGGCAAGCACTACCACATGCTTGCATACATATAGTACCTATTGCTTCTATCTTATTCTTGCATCACTAAGTCGCGATTGCATTAAACTGAATCCCAAGTATTGCATAACCTTTACTTTTAAACCCCACCGAAGCTTGTTCCTCCATCCCATGAGCCATTACTACAGGAGTTGTTTGAGCCATGCGAGTCGTAGAACATCATGTGTAGGGTATGTGAGTGTCTGATGGATAACGAGGCACCTAAACAACTTAACCTGAGTAGTATGGGATAACTAATGAAAGCGGCACCGGTGAGCAATATCTGCTATTTGGTTTTACATGCTCACTTGTGTCCCGTAGGACCCCGAGTACTTGATTCCTGTTCCTTGAATATTCGCGCTATCCACATCCGGGAGGCTTATGGGACCCCCCCTGAGCCAGAGCTTGATTCATTCTTATTTCTTGGGGCCACAAACTAGTTTGAGGTTTTATTTACTATCCTGTACTTATGTCATGCTTACTGCTTTATTTAAAATTGTGCGAGGTACTGCACCTGTACTGTTTAGGTTAGCGGAGTGTTTTCGCGGTATCGACAAGCCCAGTCACATTTTCGGGTTCCCAGTCGTTTACAGCCACTGGCGCAAACCTTGAGTCCGTCTCGGAGTCGGCTAACTTCGTCGCGGGTGTACTCAATGGGGTGGCCCCCTGAAATATTTCTGAATCCTGTGATTGCTTTGTCGTGAAGGCCTCGTTGGGTTTTGATTTGGTTTTTCCGAGGTTGATCGAGTGTGTGTTGCTATTTGTGCACCCCTGCAGGGTAAAACTTTCTGAAAACCGTGTCCGCGGTTATGGACGACTTGGAGCACAGTTTCTCGATCATAGACAAGCATAACTAAAGTACCGCTTTTAATTTGACTAAGTAACTGACTAGTAAATAGTGCAACACTCATGGAATGGATAATAAAACTGCCAACGGATGGGGGTTGTTCGTCCGCTTCTTCGTTGGTAAGCGAGGAGGAGGATGGATCTGTTGATATTACTGTTATAACTGTTGTCATTAATTCACGGACATCCGTCTATCTTTGGTTAGGCGGATGGTTAGCGAGTATCTATAGAATTGTTAGGGTTTATCTTTTGCTGCAATTGCGTCACCCCAGGTTGTGTCCCCTTTAGAGGCATAAAGACTTGCTGAGTACCCCTAGGGTCTCACACGATAAATTATTTGATTCAGATGAACAGGTACACGCACAAGATGGATACTGGGTGGAGGAGGCGGACGATGTGGGCAACGATCGTTCGGTGTAGAGATTCCGGGAACGGGGATCTGTGAGATCTGTGGGCGGGATGTGTTTATTTATGGGGCATCTTATGCCGATTTGCTTCTTATCCGTACTCGGATCTTGTTTGCCGCTTCCGCCTGATACTCTGATGTTTGATGTATGAGGAGATATCCTAAACTATTATATCTATCTAGGACATTTGAATCTTGCCATATGGCGTTGCTATATTTCCTTTCTTTTTAGATGGAATGGCTCTGATGTACTGTTGTATGGTGGCTTGCATACATACTCATTTGTGTATGTAGTTGATCCCTTCGCCTGCCGATTACGCCGCTCGTTCTTGTCCCGATGTTTGGAAATGGTTGGGACGGCCGAAAGGTCTACCTGTGAGTGGCATTTGGGCCCCACCGTACTATTTCAACCATTTCCGCTCATCCAGGCTTGTAACTAGGAGCGTAATTCACCGAGGTAGTTACAACCTGGAGGATGTGTATCGACTACACGAACTTGAACAGCGCCTGCCCAAAGGAGCAGTTCGTCCTTCCGCGGATCGACCAGATAATCGATTCAACCGCGGGCTCGGAGTCGCTCTGTTTTCTCGACGCCTACTCCGGGTACAACCAGATCAAAATGGTCGTCGAGGACGAGGAGAAGACGGCGTTCATCACGCTATTCGGAGCCTTCTGCTACACCGCCATGACCTTCGGCCTCAAGAACGCCGGGGCGACCTACCAGCGGTGCTTGCAAGAATGCCTCGCGAGCCAAATTGGCCGCAACATCCACGTCTACATCGACGACGTGGTCGTAAAGTCCGCTCGCCAGGGCGACCTACTCGCCGACCTGTCGGAAACATTCGCCAACTTGCGAAAATACAAGATAAAGCTCAACCCAGGCAAATGCACCTTTGGTGTACCAGCAGGACAACTACTGGGGTACGTCGTCTCCAAACAAGGGATCGAGGCGAACCCCACGAAGATTGACACGATCGCCCGGCTCGGCAAACCCGAGTGCCTGTGCGACGTCCAAAAACTGGTCGGGCGAGTAGCGGCTCTCAGTCGCTTCATCCCCCGCCTGGGCGAAAAGGCGATGCCCCTATACCGCCTGATGCGCAAGAACCCCACCTTCCAGTGGGACAAGGAGGCGGACGACGCGCTCCGCGATCTCAAAAAGGTGCTACTCGCCGCACCGCTACTCGCCGCCCCCGCCGACAAAGAACCCATGCTGGTTTACGTCGCGGCTTCCGAGCGCGTCGTCAGCGCCGTGATGGTCGTCGAGCGACCAGAGGAAGGAAAGGAGCGCCCAGTACAGCGACCGGTGTACTACATCAGCGAGGTCCTCACCGAGTCGCGCCAGCGGTACCAAAAGCTGGTATACGCGATGTTCAGAGCTCAGCGGCGCCTGCCGCACTACTTCCAGGAGCACCCGATCACGGTCGTATCCTCAGCACCACTGCAGGACATCATCCGCAACCGCGAGGCGACCGGGCGGGTCGCCAAGTGGGCCATCGAGATCGGCGTCCACAACATCAAATACGAGCCACGAAAAGCGATCAAGTCGCAGGCCCTAGCGGACTTCATCGCCGACTGGGAAGAGGCCCAGCAGCCAGGGAAGCTGGCAGACATCCATTACTGGAGCCTGCACTTCGACGGCTCCAAGAACGCGGACGGCGCCGGCGCAAGGATCGTGCTAACTTCACCAAAGGGCGACAAGCTCCGCTACATCCTCTGCCTCGACTTCACACCTTGCACCAACAACATGGCCGAATACGAGGCCTTACTCCATGGCATGCGAGCTGCCAAGGAGATGAATGTCAACCGCCTACGCTGCTACGGCGATTCCGACCTCTTCGCAGGGCAAGTCGCTGGCACCTGCGATGCCGTCTCTCCCACCATGGCGGCGTACTGCCAAGCAGTGGACAAGTTGGGCGGACACTTCACAGGCTACTCCGTCGAGTGGATCGACAGGCGGAAGAACGAGGAGGCCGACGCACTCTCTCGCATCGGGTTGGCTCGACTCGCACCACCCGCCGGCGTCTTCCTCGACACAATCACCAAGCCGTCAGTCTCTCCCTCGAGGGAGATCGACATCGGAGTCCCGCTCCAACCCGAGGCAGCCCTGGTCGCACTCGTCACCGAGCCAGACGACTGGACCAAGCCCTATATTGCCTACCTCGAGGCCGGCACCCTGCCGGCAGACGAGACGGAGGCTCGGATGATCGCCCGCCGATGCAAGGCCTACACCATCATCGACGGCGAGCTCCACAAGCGCAGCGTCACCGGTGTGTTCCAACGCTGCGTCCAACCCGTCGAAGGACGCAAGATTCTTCATGATATCCACTCCGGCGACTGTTGCCACCATGCCGGCGCCCGCTCTCTGGTCGCCAAGGCTATGCGACATGGCTTCTACTAGCCCACTGCACACGCCGATGCCATCGACATTGTCCAGCGGTGCGCCGGGTGCCAGAAGTACGCCAACCAGACGCACGTGCCGAGCTCAGCGCTCAAAACAATCCCCATCACCTGGCCATTCGCTGTGTGGGGCATGGACATGGTAGGCCCCTTCAAGAAGGCTCCTTCCGGCTACACCCACCTCCTGGTCGCGGTCGACAAATTCACAAAGTGGGTGGAAGCCAAGCCAGTTCGGAAATGCGACGGGAAGACCGCCACCAAATTCCTACGCGAGCTCATATATCGCTACGGGTTCCCAAATAGCATCATCACGGACAACGGCACTAACTTCGCCAAAGGAGCCATGGCCGAATTCTGCGAAGAGCACCACATCCGGCTCGACCTCGCGTCAGTCGCCCACCCGGAATCCAACGGCCAGGCGGAACGGACCAACCAAATCATCCTCCATGGCCTGAAGCCGCGACTCCAAGTACCACACGAGCGCACCGCCGGGTGTTGGGTCGAGGAGTTGCCCTCTGTCATTTGGGGGATCCGCACCTCGGTCGACAGGATTCACCCCCTTCTTCATGGTCTATGGCGCCGTGGCAGTCATGCCCACCGACCTCGAGCACGACTCGCCGCGGGTCGTCCACTACACGGAGGCGGCGAACGAGCTTGCCCGCCAAGACGGAGTCGATCAACTCGACGAGGCACGTGACCTCGCTCGGTCACGCACCGCCATCTACCAGCAGGGACTCCGCCGCTACCACAGCCGGCGGGTGAAAACTCGCACCTTCCAAGAGGGCGACCTGGTGTTACGCCTCATCCAGGACAAGAAGGGCATGCACAAGCTCTCCCCTCCGTAGGAAGGGCCATTCTCCATCGGGCGAGTACTCGGCAACGACGCCTACTACCTCATCGACGCCCGCGGGGACAGCGAACTCGACGTCAAGCGACCATGGAATGTAAACCTCGTACGGAAGTTCTACCCCTAGAACCCCACATATGTACTCTCCAGTCGCTATGAAATAAAAATAAACGGTTACCGCAAATTGCGCCTACTCTCCATGTCTTATGCCACTCGCACTCGTAATAACAGCATTACGCTAACCGCAGAAGTCAACCTTTGGTACAGCGATCGGCACGGCTAAGTAGTGCGGTGCCAGAGCACTGAGTCACCTCAGGTCTTGCATCGTCCATGAAAAACGCCTACCCGGAGCCCCATTGGAGTCGCCTAGCCCGACTGGTTCTACGAGCCAAGACAACTGCCTTCGCTTCTTACAGCGACCATGGTCCTCCGCATCCTTGACATAGCGACTCGAACGGCTAAGTACCACGCTCGGGGACTGCAGACCAGTTCATCGCGAGCGGTCCGGGAAAACGCCAAGTAGGAGAGCATGCCCAGGACTCGCCACGCGACTGACCCCACGGGCCAGGCAGGAGTGACGCGCTCAAACTAACGCGCTAAGTCCTCACCCACCCTCGAGTCGCGCCTGGAACAACCAAGTACCACGCTCGGGGACTCGGCCACCCGACCTCGTTCGCGCAAGGGAAAACGGCGAAGTACAGAGCGCTCAAGGGAGTCGCCTAGCGACTGGCTCTTCGAGTCCGGGCGAGTTGACCACAGTAACAAAACACAAAAACAACAAACACATAATACACGAGGTAAACCCCACAAAAGGGCGGACGCGCTCGGGGACTCGTTCAAACATCAATCACAAACACATGACAAATACCAAAATAGACACGATGTCTCCTTCGATAGCATGCTGCATTGTCTCATATTACAAAATATGCCCGTATGGCAGACCTGCTGCTAACGCCATAGGGCAAACTATCCTATTCTGCAGGCTTATACGACGACTCGATAACACCCCGGCGATTGCGGATGAACGGAGTGTACGGGTTCGACGGATACATCGTCAGTTCACCCGCCATCGCCGTGCGGAAGGGTTTCTCGACCTTTAAATCACGATGCGACGGCTCGGGGTTGCTAGGCGCGACGACCGTCTCCTGGTACGGAAGGAGGTCGCCCATTGCCCAGACACGCTCCGAGTACGTGGCGGCTCGGTCTTGCAACTTGAGGACCTCGGAAAGCTCCACCGCGCCAGTCGACGATGGGTAGCCACTCGTCACATCGTCGATGTCGAAGTCCTCGGGGAAGTGGGCAAGTCCAAGACTAAGTGCCGTCACCGCTCCGCGCCGAAACGCCGAGCGCGTCATGAACTCAACGACCGCGGGCGCCTTCTCCAAATACTTCCACACCTCAACGAGGTCACTGGGAATCACTTCCGTGGGCGATATCTCTTGGAGATAGGCTCGGATGCACGTCGCCGACAACGTCGCCGAGTCGACAAGCGTGGCTACACACTGCCGCGCATCGAACGAGCTTGCTTCTTCCGCACTGTCGATGATGCGAACTGCGAGTAGAAGACAATAATGAATACGACGAACACCACAAAAGGCACACCTACTAGCAGAGGCAGATGTACTTACCAATCAACGGGGGGCGAGATCCGTGATGAAGCATTGAAGCGAAGTATGGTCGTCCTGAAGCCCAGCAACAAGGGCGTCCGACACTTTGCGATCCTCTTCGGCGGCTGCAATGGAGGCCTTGGCTCCCCCATCAGCCGAGCTTGCTTTTTCCTTCGCCTCCCGCAGCTCCCGCTCGAGGTTGGCGATCCGCTGTTCAGCCGAACTCAAAGCCGATTGCGCCGCCGCCAATTCACCCGCGGGGACAAGTCCCTGGCGAGCTTCCTCTGCCTTCGCGGCAACCGCCTGAAGCCCTTTGTTCGCCTCCTAGACGATGGCCAGCTCCTTCTCCGGGCGGTGCTTCGCTGCCAATTGGTCAGCCGATTCAAGCTGCAGACCCTGCACATCACCAAAAAGGTTAATCAAAGCAAAATTCCTAAGTGACCACCCGCTGAAATTCAGCGAGTGCGCACTCGGGGACTGGCAATCAAGAAATTTCTAAGTGCCCACCCGCTGAAATTCAGCGAGTGAGCACTCGGGGACTGGCACTCAAGAAATTCCTAAGTGCCCACCCGCTGAAATTCAGCGAGTGCGCACTCGGGGACTGGCAATCAAAAAATCTCAAGTACCCACCCGCTGAAATTCAGCGAGTGCGCACTCGGGGACTGGATGCGAAAAATAAAAATAAGACACTAAAAGAATCAGGACGCTGCAAAGCGCCGACCTGATCCTCGGGGACTGGACATACCTGGATAGCTGCGCCAAGCATGCCATGGAGTTGTATCGCGTCCACGGATGCGAGGAGAGCCGGCGTATGACCACGACGCTGGTCGACTTCCGCATCGGCGTTCCTAGGATCCTGGCTCGAAGGCGAAGTTCCACTCGCCGCGGCCGCTTTGGCCATGAAGCGCGGGAAGGTGGTGATGGAAGAACACTCCCCAAAGGAGGCCGGCTCGGTCCTTACGGGCAAGGGAGCGCCCTCCTTCGTGGACGCGGCCGCCTCCGTTATGGGTCCATCCGGTGCGACCGCCGTGTCGTCATAAATCATGACAACATCGTCACCCTTGGCCTTCTTGCCGCCATCCGCAGGGGCGGTGACTTCGTCCGCCTTCCTCTTGCGGGAGGGATCCCCTTCGCTGACGACGGGTGGCCCATCCTCTTCACTCCGGTCCTGTACATCAATCGTGTAAGCAAAGATAATTCAAGCGGTTATGGAAGACAAAGGAGGGTGAGGGTACTCACTTGGCTACTGGAATAAAGCGTAGCCCCATGCGGAGGCTGGCTGGTCTCTCCAGTTCAGGGCCCAGTTGGCGACTGAGCCCCATTTCTAGGACGTCCCGCACCCAAGACACGGATGGCTTCTTCGTCGTTGAGGCTGCAGCCGGAGCCTCTGGGATATATTCGGCAGGGGCTTCCCTGCGAGGCGAAGCCGCTGCAGCCGGAGCACCCCCCAGCCCAGAGACTGGGGCGAATGGCGGAGGCATTGAAGCCAGCAGCACCTCGACGGTGGCCGTGTCCAGCACGGCTGTCGTCGGCGGCGCCTCGTCCTTGGCCGGGCTGGGGGCATCGGAACTGCTCGCTGAGTGCGGCGGCAAGGCCGGCCTCGTCGGCTTCGGTTTCCTCTTCAGAGAAGCCTTCGTCTCCTTCTCCTTCTTCTTCTTCTTCTTCGACGGAGTCGCTTGTCGGCGCGAGGTGGTCTCCGGAAGTTCTTCGTCGTCATCGTGATGCTCGAGGCTTTTACTTGCCTCAAGCTCACGCTGTCGCTGCCCGCGGATCTTGCGAACCAGCGGGGAGATCTCCTCCTCGGACTCGTCGTCTTCATCGATCTCGTCGCTCCCGGAATCGCCTTTGGCGGGAGGCGATTCGCCCATGTCCTGGACGGACGAGCTCGAATTCTCGTCGTCCGAGGGAGGGAGCCACCCTTCCACCACTTGAAACAACTGCAAAGAATGCAAGATGAAATTAGAGTTACCGCGATTGCAAAAAACCGCGACTGCGAATGAGGCGAGGTGATTACCATTGGGGTTGTACGCTTTGCGGTGTAAGGTGCGACTCCGGCTTGTGCGTCCAGGTACACTGCCTGGGTGATCTTCTTCAGTGCTGGGATGTAGTCCTCCAGCTTCCACTCGGCGAGGCAGGCCTTCGTCGAGTCTTCCCGGCCCGTGTACTGGTACATATAATGGTCGCGTCGAGCCAGAGGGACGAGCCGCCGCCCGAGCTAGCAGTTGTATAGGTTGATCGTCTGGAGGCCTTTCTTCTTCAGGCTGCGGATGGTCTGGAGCATCTCGTCAATGACCATCCGCTGGTCGTTGGGGAGCTTGCCGACTTGGAGACGGCGCGGCTCGGACCGGTTGGCGAAGTACCGCGGAATCGCCGTCTTGCCCTCCGGGGTCGCCTCGGCAACATAGAACCATGACTTCTTCCAGTCGCTTGCCGCCTTCGCGGGCAGCATCAGGTCGAAAAATGAAGCCTTCGACTTCAGCTGGAAGGTTAGGCCACCTGCGGAAAGCATTGGGCCGCCCGCCTCCTCGCGGCTGATCTGTCCGTGGAACAGATCTTGCCATAGAGGGAAGTAGGGCCGGCAGCCCAAGTAGCATTCGCAGAACGCCACAAAGATGGCGAGCTGCTCGATGTTGTGGGGACCCAGATCCGATGGCTGGATCCCGTAGTAGGCGCAGAAGCGCCAGAAGAATAGGGACGTGGGGAACCCTAGCCCCCGTTCAAGATGGCTGGTGAAGCAGATGAATTCCCTTTCTCGCAGATTCGGGGCCGTCTCTCCGGCCGCAGGGATGCGCCAGCAGCTAGCTTGCAAGATCCCGGCCTCCTCGAAGGAAGCCAGTTGCGCCCTCGTGCACTTAGATCTACCCCAAGGCTCGGTGGAGAGGGCCATGGCGGAAAGATTTGTTGGGGGTCAGGGGATTTCTGGTCGGCTGGGTCGCGATGCGACGGGAGGCGAAAATGCGCGCAGTCGGAGGAAATGGTGATAAGGTGGTTCTCCGATCGCCTGCCATTCCCCTTATATAGCGGATGTTACCCGCCAAATCAGGGAACCGTTACCACGCGATGATTACGCCAAAAGTTACCGTTGGATTACCCCAACGGCTAGTTTGACCACGTTTGACGGTCCAACTTCAGCCACTCGACTCGCCGACCCACTCACTATGACAGTGTTTCGCCGACTCGACTCGCCAAAGCTGCGACCTGGATGACTGGTTTCCTCCTTTATACAGGAGCCCGCCGACGATTCAACTGGATGTCTACTCTGAAGCCGTGTACTCCGACTGCCAGCAGCCACCTACGCCTAATCAATGACGGCCTCGGGGACTACTGATGGGGATGTGCCTACCGGGGTATACCCAGCAGGACGTTTTCGACTGGCCCAAGACTTGGTGAGTAGGCCTGCAAGACGGCGACTGGATTGAAGCCCAGCGAGGAACCGAGCGACTGGAAGCTGAAGGCCCAGGCGAGTAGATAGGCCCGGTCGGATTAGGTTAAACGAGTGCCGAAGCTTTAACCGAATCGGTTGAGATATGTAAACCCTAGGGGAGGTGAGCCTATATAAACCTCCCTGTAGGGCGAGAAGAGACATGTTCCATCATACACCCAAGCGACTCGCCGCCTAGCCGCCGAGTTCGCCCATTGTACCACCTTCATAATACAATCTAGCAGGAGTAGGTCTTTACCCTCCGGGGGGCCGAACCTGGGTAAAACCCTGTGTCTTTGCCCTCATCTCGCACCGCAGATGGTTGGCCGCCCTTGCCCCTTGTTCTACTACTCGCTGCCGATTGCAGCATCTGCCGTGACCATTCCCACGACACATATGATGTCTTGTGAGCAGTTCATTGTGTTCTTGAGGACATGGGAGAAGTCATGTTGTTAGTAGTAAATCTGTGTTGAGTTATTATTCAATGGTTTAGTATTTAAGTTATGGTGCTATTCTTCTAGTGGTGTCATGTGAACGTCGACTACATGATACTTCACCATTTATGGGCCTAGGGGAATGCATTGTGTATTTGGCTACTAATTGTGGGGTTGCCGAAATGACAGAAACCTGAACCCCCGTTAGGACACCTTTGTACAAGGGAGTGTAGGATCTCAGATTTTAAGGCTATGGTTAGATTTATATCTTAATTACTTTCCTGTAGTTACAGATGTTTGTAGGGGGTTTAATCACAAGTATATATTAGTCCAAGTAAGGTCGGTATGTTAGCATGATATGCCCAATTTGCATCACCTTTCTATATCATAATTTACCTCTATTCATTGATATATGTCTTATTATGAGGTATTACTTATGGCTTTTCATCTGTTTATGCATGTTGGATGATTCTTGGAGGATGAACTGCCGGAGTCTGGATTCTGATGGAAAATAAGGCGTTTCGGTGCAATTTCGCGAAGATCAGGAAAATACCATAAATATATGGAAACATATTATTTTACCAGAAGATGAAGGGAGCCAGAAGGAGGAGCAAAGAGGGGCCGCAGGGGGGAACACCCCCCCCTAGGCGCGCCTAGGGCTGGTGTGGCCCACCTGCCTGGCCTCCAACTCCACCCCTTCACCTATATCTTCCCTACGGAACCCTAAGCCTCGGGGAGCAACCACATATAGATTTCCGCCGCCTCAGGGGGCGAAAACACCGAGAGAGAAAGATCTCTCCTGCAGACAGATTTCTGCTGGGGAAATTCCTTCCCGGAGAGGGGAGACAGTCGCCATCAACACCATCATCAAGCTAGGCTTCATTGGGATCATCATCCACACCATCATCTCCACCAGACCATCATCACCACTCCGTCCTGTTGTAACAATTGTGTTAGATATTGCTTTAGTTCTTAGGGGAAACTTTCCCGGTGTTAATTACTATTGTAGTTGATGCTTGTGAGTGGAACCATTGGATTATTGTTTATGTTCAGATTGTTATCCATTACCATATCATCTTTGATCTTGATCCATATGATGTCTTGTGAGTAGTTCATTGTGTTCTTGAGGACATGGGAGAAGTCATGTTGTTAGTAGTGAATCTGTGAGGAGTTATTATTCAATGATTTAGTATTTAAGTTGTGGTGCTACTCTTCTAGTGGTGCCATGTGAACGTCCACTACATGATACTTCACCATTTATGGGCCTAGGGGAGTGCATTGTGTATTTGGCTACTAATTGTGCAGTTGCTAGAGTGACAGAAACCTAAACCCCCGTTAGGACACCTTTGCACAAGGGAGCGTAGGATCTCAGAGTTTAAGGTTGTGGTTAGATTTATATCTTAATTACTTTCATGTAGTTACGGATGTTTGCAGGGGGTTTAATCACAAGTATGTATTAGTCCAATTAAGGTCGGTATGTTAGCACAGGTTCACCCACACAACACTTACAACACCAGAGAAGAGTACTCAACTATTTGAAGCGAAAGCACTTGACAGAATTCCCATGTGTCCTCGAGAACGTTTGGTCCTTATAAGTATTTCCACCGGCTTGTCCTTTGCTAAGAAAGGATTGGGCCACTTGCTCTGTTTGTTCGTTACCTTTGTTACTTGCTCTTTGTTTTATTGTCTTGTTAGAAAACCACTAAAAATCCGTTTGCTAAGTATTCACAGGGATTTCCGGCTCCATACCACTGTTCAACACCTTGTGCTCCTCGTTGGGATCGACACTCCTATTTATCGAAAGTACTGCGATACACCCCCTATACTTGTGGGTCATCAAGACTATTTTCTGGTGCCGTTGCCAGGGAGTGAAGCGCTATTGAAGAATGGAACTGGTAAAGTAAACTTTTACTGCGAGTATTGCTTTTGTTAATGCTTGTTACTTTGTTTCCAATATGGATAACCCACTTGGTTTTCTGTTTGGGAGAACTACTACCACTGAAAGGGTAGTAGAGGAACCACCACCTGTTGAGATAGATCCTTTTAAGATACCTACAAGTATTGTTGACCATGTTATGGATAATTATTATTTTGGGGATGGAACTGTCCATCCCGGTGATCACTTGCTTTTTATCCATGAATTATGTGGGTTGTTTAAGTGTGTAGGTATCACAACTGAACAGGTGAAGGAGAAGCTACTCTCCATATCCTTGAAAGGGAGAGCTGAAGAATGGTATAAGCTGCTGAAGAATGGACAATCCATGGAATGGGAGGAGATGGAATCTCTCTTTTACTCTAAATTTTATCCTCCCAGTGAAATTCATAAAGATAGAAATCTTATATATAACTTTTGGCCTCTTGATGGAGAGAGTACAGCTCAAGCTTGGGGGAGATTGAAGTTACTAATCCTTAAATGTCCTATTCATGAACTCCCTAACAATATTATTCTCAATAACTTTTATGCTAGGCTTTCTCTTCATGATAAAGATTTACTAGATGCTTCTTGTGCTGGATCATTCACACGTATGAAGGAAGAAGCTAAATGGGATTTACTAGACCGTATTCAAGAGAATACTGAAGTTTGGGAGAATGACAAAGGAAGAAAGTTAGGTATAAACTATGATTATGAATGCATTAAATCTTTTATGGGAACTGATGACTTTCGTGATATTAGCAATGAGTTTGGTCTTGATTCCCAAAGTATTGCCAACTGTATTAAGGCCTTTGCCTCTTACATAGAAATTTCTAAGAAGAAGTGGAATAGGTACCATGCTCCTTATAAAGATGTTGTTAGCCATGTTTCTGTTAGAGGTACTCAAGTTTGTACTACTAATCATATTGTGCCTGAACCTCATGTTGAGATAATGCCTTTCGCAGCTAAGGTAGGAGTATTCTATGATTATTAGTGCAAATAACAAAGGTATAATGAAAACTGTGGATCCTAGTAAGCAATTGAATATTGAACCTGTGGTAGCTATTGTGAAAGACACTGTCACTAGAAATATAGCGGATGAGCATATTGTCTTTTGTGAAGACGCTTCTAACATTATTTCTCATCCTAGTAAGACTAGAAAAGCTAGTGTTCCTGTGCTTTCTGTTAAAATTGGTGATCATTGCTACTATGGTTTATGTGATATTGGTGCTAGTTCTAGTGCTATTCCTTATGAGATTTACAGGGAAAGTATGCATGATATTGGTCCTTGTGAGCTTGAGGACATTGATGCGGTTATTCACCTTGCTAATAAGGAAACCATTTGCCCCATTGGTATTGTAAGAGATGTGGAGGTTCTTTGTGGTAAGATTAAATATCATGCTGATTTTCTAGTGCTTAATTCAGAAGCTATCAAAACTCGTCCTATCATTTTTGGTACACCTTTCTTAAATACTTGTGGAGCTATTATTGATTGTAAGAAGGAAAAAGTTTTAACTAAGTTTGATGGAGATTCTTATGAGTTTAACTTTTCCAAATTTTCTAAAGCTCCTTATGCAAATAGCTTGCCTAATAAAGATTTCAGGATGGAACAACTTGCTTCTATTGATCCAGTCTATGACCTTGGACCTATTTTTGATGACTGTAAGTATGCTCATTCTAATGATAAAGTTGTTTCCAGTGAGAGTTATATTATCAACTTTATTCAAAGTGCTACTGAAAGTTATTTTGAGAGAGGGAAACATGGTTTTATGCATCTCAATGATGTTAAGTTTCCCCGTTTATGTTGAAAGCTTTGAAGTTGCATCTCTTTTGTCTTCCTATGCTAGTGGCTTTTTTTCAACAATTCGTTTTGTCATGATACCCCCATGCATAGGAAGTGGATTAGACTCAAGTGTGTTTGTTATTTTCTTCTTGATGCTCTCTTTCAGTTCAGATATATATATCCTATGTGAGCATCCTTGAAAGTTTCAAGCCTAACTTAAAGGCATTAAATAAAAGTACTTGTTGGGAGATAACCCAAGAGTTTTGTCGAGTCTTAGAAGTTATTACCTCAGTAATAACCGCTCCTTATCATTTTTGTTTTGGTTTTTGTGTTAAGTTCAACTACTTTTGTGAAGTAGAGGAGTTGTGAAAAGTGGCTGTCCTGGGACAGATTTTTGTGCTGTATTGTAAAAATTTGTGAGGGAGCTCAGTACTTCGTATGGAGCTTCCTTTTTATGAGCTTGTTCTCCAGGTTGTTACCCAACTTTCATTAGTTCTCCACTTTTTGATTTGAGCAACAGAAGGTTCTCGAAAAATTCAATCTTTACCTGCTGGTCTGTTTTGACAGATTTCTGCTTCACTTGCATTTGCCTCTTATAGAAGCTTTTGTTTTGTAGGGTTTTCAGTTGAAGTGTGTACCAAAGGTTTATTATTTTTGCTTACACTAATGTTTTCATTGAGTTTGTGCAAGGGTTTAGTATGAAGGTAATTATCAGGAGAAGGAGAAAAGGAATCTGCAGAGTTTGTCTTTGAATAGGTAAAAGTGGTGAAAACAGAAGGTTAGTGAAACCCCAATATTTTTATATTTTTAATGTTTTTAGTACATAAGGGAAGTTACGAGACGAAATAGAGGAGGAACCGGAGGCCTGGGTGGCCAAAACCACCCCAGGTGCGGGCCCAACCACTAGTAGAAAAAGAGCCATTCGTCCACCTCAGTTGAAAGGATACGGATGTCTCCTAGAGGGGGGGGGGGGTGAATAGGCGATTAAAACTTTTCCTAGAGTGGCTCAACAAAGGCGGAATAAAACTAGTGTTTACTTTGTTTAGAACAACCTAGAACAACTAAGGTTCACCTATGTGCACCAACAACTTATGCTAAGCAATACAAACAACAAAGTGACAGCAAGATATATATTACTTCAAGCACGAAGGCTATCACAATGTAAAGTGCATAAGTAAAGAGCTCGGGTATAGAGATAACCGAGGCAGGCGGGGTCACCGATATTTTACCAAGTTCCTCCCAACATGGAGTACGTCTCGTTTGGAGAGGGGGTGGTATCAAACCACCAACGCCACAAAAGGCCTCCCTTATTCTCCGGTGAATCTCACCCCAGCTGGATCGATCCACGCTTCCACTATCGGTGCACTTGTCGGTGGCAACCGGAACCTCACACAAGGTTGGGGTACTTCTCCACAACTTAATTGGAGGCTCACAACAAATGCCACAAAAGGCCTCAACAAATGCCACCAAGGCCACAATGCCACCAAGGCCACAAAACCGTCTAGGGTTCCAAGAACCCAAGAGGGACAAGCTCCAATGAGCAACTCAAACCAAATCCTCCGAGGAGAATTCAAATCGATGCACCAAATGTAAATGGCAAGAACACCACAAAGATGCTCAAATCCCTCACTCTCAAGTTCCAACATAAGCTACTAAAGCTATTGGGGGAACAAGAGAGGAGGAATCAAAGAGAGACACAAAATCCCCCAAAATCTAGATCCCCAAAGATACACTCACAAAGAGATGAATCGCTTAGGTCAAAACGTAGATCTAGATCACCTCCAACAACCCCTCAAATATATGCAAGAATCAATGGAGGGGAGTGTAGAAATCAAGCTCAAGGAGTAAGGCAAATGGGGGCAAAGCTTAGAAAAAAGGAAGAATAAGAAGTAACCCTAAACGATAATGGACAAAAGACTTACATAGGGCTAGATAAAATATGGCCGTTGGGGTGTTTTTCTGAACGGTCCAGTAGTAACGGGGTATGGTACTACCGGACCCAAACAACAAACGCGAGGAAAATGGAAGGCAGTAGCAGTGCCGTGTGCAGCGCGGGAAACAGGGCGAGGTGGGTCCAAGCAGTAGCAGCTAGCAGCGCAGCGGTAGTAGCAGCTAGCAGCGCATGCGGCAGCAGCAGCAGCAGCGGGCCCAGTAGCTGGCGCAAGCAGCGCACGCGGGCACGCACGAGGAGCCAGCGGCGGCTGCACGTGGGGCCTGCAGCAGCAGCGCAGCACAGCGGCTGCAGCTAGCAGCTAGCGCGCCAGCGGCTGCGGAGAGGCAAACGCGCGGGGCCAGGGCGCGCGCAGCGAGGCGTGGATCGATGCGGGCATGCGCGCGCGAGGCGAGACATCACGAGTGGCGCGCGGCAAATCAACACGCGGGGGCACGTGATGCGGGGCCGGGCACATGAGAAATGGAGCGGCGACACGCGGGACAGAAAGAAGCAAGGCTGGAGCTAGAGCTAGATCTGGATCTGGGAAAAATATCTGGGTCGGCCGGTAGTACCGGCCAACCCGGGTGGTACTACCGGGCCGGACGGTAGTACCGGATATAGGTACCTAGTGAGGCAGAAAGAAAACGGGCCGCACTCAGGGGCGGGCGGTATACCGGCCCGCCCGGGCGGTATTATCGCTCGGCCCAGAAAACAGATTTACACGTAAATATTCAAACGGCAATAACTTTTGACTGGAAGCTCCGATTGATCCGATTCCAATTGCATTGGATAGAGGACGACAAGGGTTTTCCATTAAAAATGGAAATATTGATTATCACCAAGTGAGAGTGTATCAATTAATATAATGTGAGATACCTCACTTGGTGAGAAACCGAAAAGCCGCATAAATCAAAATCGCAACAAGATACATATGGGTGATCCGATTTTGATGAACAAGAGCTTGTTATGGAGATTACCACAAGCTCTATATCCTCACATGGATAAGACCAAATAACAACCAAATACGATGATGCAAGTATACAAAGGTTTGAGCTCTCTCCGAACGATGTGACCGAATTACACATACGAGAGCCCCTCTTGATAGTACGGTTATCTATCCTAAACCCGTCCTCACACACACAACGTGAGACCGGCAAAAGGGAAAACCTATCAAGATTATACCTTTGCCTTGATAATTACACTTGAGCTCGATGTAGACGATCTTGCCTGTCTCAAGATGGAACGCCTTTCTTGATTCTTCATCATCGATCCATGATCACCGAGGATGGCAAGTCTCAAACATGAGATCTTCTATAGATGGCGCATTTTGAGCTTGCACATCACATATTATTCACATTTCATCGACCTTGAAGCCAACACATGCTCCAAGCGATGCTAATGGACAAATCCTACAAGTACAACTTAATACACACATTAGTCCATAAAGATTGTCATTAATTACCAAAACCACACATGGGGGCCTCACATGTTCTTTCATCAGTTCGGAGCATTACTCCCGGTTATGGTTGGACCAAGACTAATGTGAGCATTTGTCCCGGTTCCAATGGCTAGAACGCTAGCAATCTTTAGTCCCAGGTTAAACGGGACCTTTAGTCGCGGTTCATATCACCAACCGGGACTAAAAGGGGTGCCCCCGGTGCCAACCCCTTTAGTCTCGGTTCGTATCACCAACCGGGATAAAGGTATGACCTTTAGTCCCGGCTCGTATTACCAACCCGGACTAAAGAAAGTGGGCAAAAAAATTCTCAAGTTCTGCCGTGGCAGTAAAACAGGCACAAATCCTTCTGGAGATCGTCTTTTCTAGATTCAAAATCATGCCGAAAAATTATAAAAAATTCTAAAAATAAAATCCTTCGAACTTTAGTTATATTAAGTGATTTAGTTGTTACGAAAATTAACAAATATAAATTTCGACATAATTTACAAAAAAATGTTATGCAAAATTCAAATGGCCATAACTTTTGCATACGATGTAAAAAAAGTACAACCTATCAAAACACGCAGAAAAAAATTAGCTCTTTGATTTCAACATCCTTAGGACATTTTGGATTCTTAAAATTCGAAAAGAAAAAAAATATTTTAGAAATTAAATTATTTTAGTATTTTTTATGTCATATTTGAATTCCTCACATTTTTGAAATAATAATGGATATATTATTTGTCGAATTTTGATTTACAGATTTGAAGATATTATTTATGTCATATTAAATGAATAAATGGCAAAAATGCATAAAATATGAATTTAATTAGTTTTTACTTTAATTATAATAAAATATTATTATTACTTATTTATTGTTGTTTACTAAAAATAATTGTTCTTAATTTCAAAAAATACAAATGTGTCACATATTGTTATGAGTTAATAGGAATGATATACTAGTCTTGACAACAAGGTATAAGGGTCCTTTGCGCGGGGTGGGAGAGGTGGAATGGAGAAGTTAAGCATGCTGGGGGTGAAGTAGTGCTAGGATGGGTGATCGGCCGGGAAGTTTGATTGTAAGTATGATTTGAACTAAGATTAAGTATAATTAGTGTTAAAAATAAGAGATGTGGGAGATCAGCGAGTCAAACAATCGAAAAGTTTAAGAAAAAAATCAAAAAAATTGGAAAAAAAAACTTTAGTCCAAGTTCGTATTACAAACCGGGACTAAAGGTCCCGCGCGCTTGACGCTGCCCCGGCCAAACCGGGACTAAAGGGATAGGCCTTTTGTCCCGATTACGTAGTCCCGATTGGGAAACCGGGACTAAAGGCCTCTACAAACCGGGACAGATGGCACGTCTTCCACTAGTGAGCGTGGCCATGCCTGGAGGGGGTGTGCCACCCCCGCACTCCGTCTCCGCCTCGTTTTCATGTCAGTATCTTCCTTATGCATTGAAACTTCGTATTATATAACCCCCTAGATTCCACGAGGTCCGTGCATCGTGTTCTCGTCGTGTTTTCGTTTCGATCTGTTTCTGTCAGGAAATCTTCTCGAGTTTAGAGCGCCATGGCCTCCGCCGACGACAAAGGCAAGAAGCCCGAGGAATAAGAACCTCAAGTCCCAAAGGAGGAGGAGATTTTGGTAGGGTATGAAGGTGACATGGAGGAGGACAAGCATCCGGACACCCGCGCTACCGTCGCAAGCATTGGTTTGGTGGCACAACCTACCAAGCTTAGGAGGAAAGCACGGATGTCTACAGGAGGGAGAACTCCACGTCATATTCCCGCTCCACGCACACTTCCTCCTAGTACCCCTTGTTCTAACCGTGCAGGGAAGAAACACTCTAATTTGGAAGATTGGAAAAAGAATAACAAGGACTGGGATCTTCGGTCCGAGTTGATCATGAGCTGCATTGAGCATAATTCGTACTCTGACCTTCGATATGGAGGACTCGAAGAAACTTATTGAAGAGCTTATCAAGAGAACACCACCACCACCAAAGGAGTAATTCGTCATCAGGTTTGCCATCCCCTTGGCTTGTTCCAAGCTTGGGGAGTGCCGCGGTATCACCACCATTATCTTTCATCTTTTACCTTTTTAGTGGATTCATATCTGTGGTAGATAAGTTATCTTATAGTTTGGTTTGCATGTGTAAGTATCTCTCCTTTAGTTGATCATCTATGTATCCCTTGGCGAGAGTGCCTTTATTGAATATTAAAGAGAAGTCTCATCTTTTACTTTTTGCACGTCTTATTTTAGTTTGCAATCTCTGTTATATGATGGATCTTGTTGATCAGTATTGGCACCACTTTGGGAGCATCAAGTAACTCTAAATTGGTTTTGGCAAACCAAGTTCTGGTCAGTAGCAACAATTTTTTAGGTTTGAAATAAAAAGAGAAAGAAAGAGCTTACAGGTATTTGGTATCATTTGTTTTCTTTCTTGTTGGCTCAAAAGCTTAGTATTCTTTATTTAAGATCTTTTGTGTCTTCAAGGAAGATTGCATGTTTGACTTTATTACTTGTATGTTTGCTTGTTTCTTTCAACTTTCTTTCTTGCTACCCAGCCTTGCTAGCCAAAAACCTGTTTTGAGAAGGCATACTTCTCATGTTTCTAAACCTCTTTGAACCAAAAAAACCTTCGCCATTTGTGTCCACCATATCTACCTAGTAACTATTTCTATTCCAAGCAAATTCTCAAGCTTCATCTACCTTATGAATTAAAAATTATTTTGTTATGTGAAAACTAGTTAGTAAAGCTCTCATGAACTTGATGGCACACCTTATTTTCTTGCCCCTAATAGACTTGAACCAATGTGGACATCTAAGTTGTATATGCTTGCATCTATACGTTGGAATTAGCAGAACCCTGTTGTCACGGGTAACGTTTTCAACATAGCACTTGTGACATGGTTATACCCCGCTGGTACATTATCTCAGCATACCTGGTCCAGCCCAAGGAAGGCCCACGGCAAATATACGCCGGCCCATGAAGACTTTCGGGTGGCCCAGGCCCATGACGCCTTCGGATCCTTGGAGAGCAAGACTAGAGTAGATAGGAAATTAAAAGGGGTAAAACCCTAGAACTTGTAACCGACTAGGTCTATGCCCGGGACCTGCCTAAGTCTATATAAAGGCCAGGAGGGCACGACCTATATCTCTTGACTCATACTTTCGCATACACACCTCCACGCCAGATTGCATCTGCGCACCCCTGTAATCACCGGTTCCGCCGTAATCAAGAGCAGACAAGCAGGAGTAGGGTTTTCCCTCCGGGGGCCTGAACCTGGGTAAACCTCGTGTCCTGTATTGCTTGTTTGGTAACCGTTCCGCGATCTCCAGCATCCCCATCTTCTCCAAAACCCAAGTCCATAGCAATGGGCATTGACGAAATCAAACCTCGTCAATTGGCGCCGTCTGTGGGAACTGGGGACGCTGATTGTGCGATCGTGACGATCCCAACCCGAACGATCTACAACTCTGCGGCGATGGAGAGTCACCTCCTCTTCGGAGCTTTCTACTTCACCGCCCACTCGCCGGCCACCATGAAGGACTTCGAGCCCGTAGGCGACGGACTCGAAATCCTGTTCGGGAGCTTCTGCTTTCAGGTGGGGCAAACTGGCACCCTCCGCCTCCCCGAGCGGGTGCCCCTACCATCAATCAGGCCCGCTTCATGGACCCCACACCCCGTGCTACGCACATCGTCATCAACAGATGAATCCTACGACAACAGCAGCTGCAACTCCGACATGTGCAACCCGCAGTCGGATGAAGGGACCTACGGTTCCGGATCCGAAAGCTGCGGCAGCAGCGGACCAATCTACGAGCGCTAACAATGCACCATAGTCATCCAGAGCGACGTGGATCAGCAGGCGCCCAACCCGCCGCCCAACCCGACACCTAACCCGCCAGATCGAAACGGCGGAAACAGAAGAAGCCAGTCCCCCCTACCCGAAGGGGACAACAACGGCCATGTCATCCGCCTTAGCAAAGAAGGATGGGCCCAGGCACGCGCCGCCGTGGCGGGCGACATAATCCTGCATGCAGACTCCTCACGAGATCTGCTGATGGCCTACCATCTGCTCCTGATTGAGGAGCACAAGAAGCAGGTCAAGATGTAGGAGGTGCTTGACAAACGCAAGCAAGCAGCCTCAGAGTCCAGCGCGCGACGAGCTACGCTCTCCGCCATGGTCATCGGCTCCAGCACGAACGGTAACCAAGGCAACAAGCACCGCTCTCGGATGGAGAACATGGATCCTAAGGAGCGCCGTGAGGTGACCCGAACCCTCCACGCATCTTTCATGGAGATGGACGCCGACGGCAACGTTATCCCGAAAACGCCGCAGGCTGCGATCATGGCAGCCACCGCGTACCTAGCGTCGCACCCTCCTCCGGAGGGAGACCCGAAAAGAGCCATGCACAAGTCCGCACTTACCGGACTCGGACTCGTCGGAGCCGCGCTCCACCAGGAAGCTCCTACGGAGCCGAAGAAGAAAGCTCCGGTCAGGTTCGACCGCAGCCCCACCCCGTCATCTGAAGAAGAGGACCATGACCTCCCTCGAAGGAACAAGAGTTCGCGCCACCGCAACCGCGATTACGACGCCAGGGACGGTATCACACAGCGCAAAATCGACAAAGCGCGAGCCAAGCGCGCATGCTCGTCTGAATCTGAGATGGACGAAGACGAAGGAGAACTCTGCGGAGCCCGATGCTTCAGCAGATCTGTTCGATGAACAAAGATGCCGCGAAATTTCAAGCTTCCTTCGGATACTCCGAAGTTAGACGGCACACAAGACCCAAAGGTGTGGCTCAGCGACCACCTGTCATTCGTCAAATTGCACGGCGGAAACAAGGAAACCGCCATGCAATGCCTTCAGCTGCAGCTGACAGGCGCAGCCCGGATCAGGCTTAGCAGCCTATCTTCAAGGTCCATCCGAAGCTGGGAGGAGCTAGCTTACAGCTTCATCCAAAACTTCAAAGGCACCAGCCAGAGGCCCGCCTCAATCGAGGAGTTGCGGGCCTACACTCAACAAACGGGCGAATCCATTCGCTCGTACATACTACGCTAGTCCAACACCAAGAACTCCGCAGCACACATCTCCGAAGAGAGGGCCATCGATGCCTTCAAGGACGGCGTCAAGCGCCAAGACTTCAAGGAGGAGCTTGGGCGCGTCAAGCCCAAGACACTCTACCACCTCATGGACATCGCCAATAGGTGGGCTAACGGCGAAGATTCCGTCCACGGGGCGCACTCGGAGGAAGAGGACGATTACGGCCGACGACGAGAGCGCCGTAGCAAGAGAAGATCGCGCGTCTACGTCGATCACGATGGACCCGACATGGTCGCGGCCGGCTACGCCGACCGCCGCAATGACGCCAACCGCAACAGCGGAGGATACCGTGGAGGAAACTTCCGCGATGGAGGGCGCCCAGCACAGTCGTGGCAGCGCCGCGATCGTGACAGCGGACCCTCAGCATATGAAAAACTTTCGGGTCCATGCACCATCCACTTCTACATCGACAAGCAGGACGGCAAGAATAAGTCAAGCCACATGCTCAAGGATTGCCGCGAGATCCAGAAGCTCAGCGAAAGCATGGTCCAGATGAGGCAGCAAGCTCCACTTCCTGGATTCGGGAACTCACCCGCGCCAGGTGAGATAGCACATGGATCTCCCCCACCGCCACCTGTAGGAGGCCCGAACCAACCAGCCGCACCAGCACAAAACAACACTGGGAAGAGGCCAAAGTGCGGCTCAACACCGAGCCAACACTCATATAAAGTGATAAAACAAGCAACGTGAAGAAGAGAATTGGGGGAAAGATGGTGCAATTGGACACCGTACAGAAAAAGCAGTCCACGAAGGAAGTCGTGGACTGGGAAGGAAAACCCGTGAATGACAAAGGCGAGGAACATAACCCAAAACCCAGCGGGGGATGGGGGATTACCTCATTGCCTGGGAGTTTGACGACCTCCCTATCCCGCGGGATCGGGCCCCTCTCGCGAAGCTTGCGGAGATCACTCTCCCGCGTCTCCGATCGCCGCCAGCCACCATCGGTGACACGGGTAGTGGCGACATTCTTCTTCCCTCCAGCAGCACTAGTACCAACCGCAGATGAAGCCTTCTTCGACTTCCCCATCGCGGTACGGCGACGCCGGCGGCGAGAGCGCATGATGGAAGATGGAAATGTGAAGGGATATTCTAGCGCGCAGCAAGAACTCTCAGAGAACAAGGAAGCAGTGAAAATGAGAATAGATGCGGTGAAAACAAACTGAAGTTTTACCCAATGATTATAAAGACGAAGACGATGCACGACAGCCGTCCATCGAGAAGACGTAACGCCAACGGTAGGATCTGGCCATACACGTGTCAGCATCACAACGAACCGTCGCTAACACGCCATCCACTACGCATAGAAATCGAGGCGACGCCGTAATTATCTCCACGCCGCGTGTGACCGGTCAATTCAAGGTCAGACAGTGGGACCCATGTTCGTCCAGTCAAGTCATCTCTGGCGCAGCAGGCGCTTGAGGTCATCGATCGTCAGCACTGACGTCATCAAAAGCTACACTAGCACTAGATACAATTTCTTCGGCTTCAAAGATAAGAGTACTCACTCGAATCTACGATTCAACTAATTACTCGGGGGCTACTCCTATCAGGAGCGCTGGCCGCACACCCGAAAGAGGAACAACATGTTTCAGCATCGAACTATTTCTTCGAGTCCTACGTCGAGTCTACGACTCCACTACGGACTCGGGGGCTACTCCCATAGGGAGGGCGGATTTAAGCATCCGAAAATTTTTGTGTCCCACGGACCCGATACTGAACAACGGCTGAACTAAAAGTCTCCGCTCGAGTCTACGACACGAACAGACACTCGGGGGCTACTCCATAGGGAGCGCTGGTCGCGCACCCTATGAATTCTTCGACTGCGATCCTTTGGATCAGTATACAAAAAAACTTTTCGGCAACTCTTCCCTAATTAACGCAAAGTGAGCAATGTCCTCCTTGGCCACCTGAAACACCTCCGCGGTGATAAACATTCGGATGCTGTGTCTACGACACAAAGATAAGACCTACAGATATCATCTGATGGCCTGTCAACGCACATGACTGCGCTCTGCTAGTAAAAATCCATGCCAACAGGCGCGATGAAAAATCCCGACGGACGCGTTGGGTACATCAATTAAATTCACTGGAATTCCACTCCTGTAAGTCCTCCGCGGCCTGAGTCGAATTACGCCAGCATATGTTCCAGGTTCGAGTTGATGGACTCGATCCTGAATAAGATCGTGTTGTTTCGTCCTAAGACAGTTAACTGACCCTGATCCGTCGGGTGAGTCAGGCACATGCATCAACAATACCTACACCTGAACTATTGAAATACATAGTCACACCCGAAGGATTGAAGAGTCCTCAGCCGAATCTACGATTCGACTAATCACTCGGGGGCTACTGACATGGTTATACCCCGCTGGTACATGATCTCAGCATACCTGGTCTAGCCCAAGGAAGGCCCATGACAAATATACGCCGGCCCATGAAGACTTTCGGGTGGCCCAGGCCGATGACGCCTTCGGATCCTTGGAGAGCAATACTAGAATAGATAGGAAATTCGAAGGGGTAAAACCCTAGAACTTGTAACCGACTAGGTCTATGCCCGGGACCTGCCTAATTCTATATAAAAGCCAGGAGGGCACGACCTAGATCTCTTGACTCATAATTTCGCATACACACCTCCACGCCAGATTGCATCTGCGCACCCCTGTAATCACCGGTTCCGCCGTAATCAAGAGCAGACAAGCAGGAGTAGGGTTTTCCCTCTGGGGGCCTGAACCTGGGTAAACCTCGTGTCCCGTATTGCTTGTTTTCTAACCGTTCCGCGATCTCCAGCATCCCCATATTCTCCAAAACCCAAGTCCATAACAATGGGCATTGACAAAATAAAACCTCGTCAACTTGTATTCTATACATCGTTGATATTGTGCTCTTTTGTCTATGGATGTTAACGGTGTGAACTAAGGGGAACTTGTGAGTCCATGGAGTTTGTACTTTGTGTTAGAGAAACGCCTGGGCCGCTAGCCTAAGCCATGTCTAATCATGGTTGAAACTTGCAGCACCACCATAGTGAGCATTCTGTGAATCATCCTCACTAAAAAACTATACACATAGTAAATAAAAAGATTGCTGAGATGCTCACTGTCTGCTTGCCTTGTCATTTTGGTTATGGGAAAGCTCATGTACCATGTGCAAGGGGTACCCCGTTGGCGGTTCTCAATGATATGTAAGTACTTACAATGACAAGAACTTGCCTGGGCCCAAAGTTGATGTAGCATGAGGAGTGGCTCTCATATTCAAGGGACATGAGATTGCCAACTTATATTTCATCAAGCATATACTCCATCTTTGTTCACTTTAACCTTAATCATCTCAAGATGCTTATGATAGGGGCAATGAGGGCTCAAAGCTAGTAAGTACCATAATATTTTGGAAGCTCTTTATGACTTGTAATCCCTGCTTCCCTCTATGAAGAGACCTTTCTCCCACTTCTAAGTTGAGTCAGTAAACCTATCTCCTCTCTATCTCAAGCAAGCATTTGAGTTGTTGTGTTGCAAGAATTCATATGGTGATTTATTCAATCATGTTCTTTAACTTCCTTGTTTGCACAAAACTCTTATCTATTGAGTATTACTTTGAAAGCCTTCACTTGTGAAAAACCTTTTTGAGCAAAGAGTACTCCTGTTTTGAAACTTCTACAAAAAGGTTTTTGTGAAACTGTTTGCCAGGTGTTCTCTGACCAAGAACAAGTTTGCCAATTCCAATTATGATTTATCTTTATGCATCTCTATTGTGACTGATGTACTTGGTTGCAAGCTAAGTTATATAATGGTGAGTTGCTTTCTTCTATGAGTTGTGCAATGGTAAGTGAAGGGTTTCGCGGCATAGTAAATCAAAATTTTCTACGGATGCGAACAGAGGGAAAGCCAAGATCTAATCTAGGAGATGCAAACAACGAGAGAGATTGGATTAGATCTTCATACCCTTGAAGATTCGCACAGCGGAACGTTCGTCGGAACGTGGGTGATGTAGTCGTACTCGCTTCTCCTCCTCGCGATCCGATCCGATCTAGCACCACAAGTGGCGGTGCCTCCGTGAGATGCACACGTGAAGCACCTCGACGTATCCTCCTTCCTCGGACCAGCAAGTATGGTGGAGAGACGGATTGGATCTACAACACGACGGCATGGTGTATATGGTGGAGAATTTCTGCAGCAGGGCTTCGCCTTACAAGCAGTCGGGAGGGAGAGAGGAGGGCAGCAGGGCGTCTAGGGTTGGAGGGGAAGTGTGTGTGTGGGGGGGTGGTGCTCCCCAAGCTCTCTTTATATAGAGGGGTGGGGCGGCAACCCTATCCCCCTCCCCAAGCCAAACCGGCGGCCCCAAAGGAGAAAGAGTGGGGGGCAAGGAAACCCCCCCTTCTAGAAGCTCTATCTAGGGTTTAAACCCTCTTTGGACGGCTGGGCCCTATGGGGCCTTGTGACCCTGGCCCAATGCGGCCAGGGCACTCCCTCATAGGCCCATGCCCCCTCCCGGAAGGTCTGGCCACGTTGGTCCCCTTCCGGAAGGTTCTAGAAGCTTCCGGTACAATACCGATTAACCCGGAACAATTCCGAACTCCAAAAACTGCACTGCCTTATATGAATCTTATTCTCCGGACCACTCCGGAACCTCTCGTGATGTCCCGGATCCCATCCGAGAATCCGAACAAAAACTCATAAACCAATTATCCAATCTATCCTAGCGTCGAGACACGTTAAGTGTGTGACCCTGCGGGTTCGAGAATATGCAGACATGATCTTCTATCAATAATCAACAGCGGGGTCTGGAAACCCATATTGACTCCCACACATTCATCGATGATCATATCGGATGAACCACGATGCAGGATTCAATCAATCCCATATATATTCCCTTCGTCTCGCGATATTTTACTTGCCCGAGATTCGATCGTCGGTACCGTCATACCTAGTTCAATCTCGTTCACAGCAAGTACTTTACTCGTTCCGTAATCCGATATCACTTTGTGATTAACTCCTTAACCACATGCTTGCAAGCGGTGTTGATATCGATTACCGAGTGGGCCCGAAGTATATCTCTCGACTTGGGAGGGACAAATCCCATCTCGATACATACAACCCAACAGATACTTTCCGATCACCTGAGAGACACCTTTATGATCACCCTTTCATAGGATGACGTTTTATGACCTCAAAGCTTTTTTCCGATACCAGGGAGTTGTATTATCTCATGGTCTAAGGAATACAATATTTGACATAAGAAAAGCTTCGCAAAGACGAACACGATGACACGATCTAATTGCTTCGCTTAGTTTGGGTCTGTCCACCATATCATTCTCCCAATGATATGATCTCATTATTAATTGACAACTCATGTCCATGGTTAGGAAACCTTAACCATCATTAATCAATGAGCTAGTCCTTAGAGGCGTACTAGGGACACGGTGTTGTTCACAAACCACACAAGTATTAAAGTTTCCGCTTAATACAATTCTAGCATGGAATATAAACATTATCATGAACAAGAATTATAATAATAACATCTTTATTATTGCCTCTAGGGCATAATTCCAACAGTCTCCCACTTGCACTAGAGTCAATAATCTAGTTTACATTTGGCAACAATCTCACACCCATGGCACTGAGGTGCTGATCATGTTTTACACGTGGAAGAGGTTTAGTCAATGGATCTGCGACATTCAGATCTGTATGTACTTTGCTAATCTTCAGATATCCATCTGCTATATAATCTCGGATTATATGAAATTTGCGGTTGATATGCTTGGTCTTTGGATGATATCTTGGTTCCTTATCGAGTGCTATGGCACCAGTGTTGTCACACAATATCTCCAGTGGGTCCAATGCACTTGGAACCACGCCAAGCTCAGTGATGAAGTTCCTGATCCAAACTCCTTCACTTGATGCTTCTGCAGCAGCCATGTATTCCGCTTCTACTGTAGATCCCGCGATCACGCTTTGCTTGCAGCTTCTCCAGCTCACAGCTCCTCCATTCAAAATATACACGTATCCTGTCTGAGATTTAGAATCATCCTTGTCGGTGTCGAAACTAGCATCGACGTAACCTTTTACGACGAGCTGTTCATCACCCCCATAGACTAAGAACATTTCTTTAGTCCTATTTAGGTACTTTAGGATGTTCTTCACGGCTATCCAGTGTTCCACTCCTGGATCACTTTGATATCTGCTCGTTAAACTAAGAGCATTGGACACATCCGGTCTAGTACACAACATGGCATACATGATGGAACCTATGGCCGAGGCATAAGGCACTTTGCTCATAGCTTCCCTATCATTTACCGTAGCTGTACACTGAGCCTTGCTCAATATATTACCTGACAACATAGGCACTGAACCTTTCTTTGCCTTATCCATTCTAAACCTTTTCAGAACTTTGTCTAGGTATGTACTCTGGCTTAAAGCTATCAGGCGTCTTTGTCTATCTCTATAGATTTTGATGCCCAATATATAAGCAGCTTCACCTAGGTCTTTCATTAAAAAACACTTGTTCAAATAACTCTTCACATCATTAAGCATGTTGATGTCATTTCCAATAATCAATATGTCATCCACATATAGTACCAGAAACATCACCGAGCTCCCACTCACTTTCTTGTAGATGCAAGCTTCATAGCAATTTGGAACAAATCCAAAGCTCTTGATCACTTGATCAAAACGAAGGTTCCAACTCCGAGATGCTTGCTTCAGTCCATAAATGGAACGCTGAAGTTTGCATACTTTATGAGAATCCTTAGGATCGACAAAACCTTCGGGTTGCATCATATACAACTCTTCATCAATGTTGCCATTGAGGAAAGCAGTCTTGACATCCATCTGCCATATTTCATAATCATGAAACGCAGCAATTGCTAATAAAATCCGAATGGACTTAAACATCGCTACGGGAGAGAAAGTCTCATCGTAGTCAACACCTTGAACTTGTCGAAAACCTTTCGCAACAAGTCGTGCTTTATAGACTGTAACATTACCATCCGCGTCAGTTTTCTTCTTGAAGATCCATTTGCACTCAACAGCCTTTCGGACGCTAGGAGGGTCCGCCAAAGTCCATACTTGGTTTTCGCTCATGGATCCCAATTCGGATTTCATGGCTTCTAGCCATTTCTCAGAGTCTGGGCTCATCATCGCTTCCTCATAGTTCGTAGGTTCACTGTCTTCTACCAACTAGACAGTCAAGACAGGGTTGCCGTACCACTCAAGAGGGGCACGCGACCTTGTCGACCTACGACGTTCAGTAGCAACATCGTCCGAAGCTTCATGATCCTTGTCATTAGCTTCCTCTATCGTTGGTGCAGGCGGCACTGGAACAATTTCAGGTGCTGCGCTACTCTCCAATTCAAGAGAAGGTTCAATAACCTCGTCTAGCTCTACTTTCCTCCCACTCACTTCTTTCGAGAGAAACTCCTTCTCAAGAAAGGAACCATTCTTTGCGACAAACACTTTGCCTTCGGTTCTGTGATAGAAGGTATACCCAATAGTTTCCTTAGGGTATCCTATGAAGACGCATTTATCCGCTTTGGGTTCGAGCTTGTCCGGCATCAACTTCTTGACGTAAGCTTCGCATCCCCAAACTTTGAGAAACGACAACTTAGGTTTAGCACCAAACCACAGTTCATACGGTGTCGTCTCAACGGATTTAGATGGTGCCCTATTTAAAGTGAATGCAGCGGTTTCTAATGCAGAACCCCAAAATGATAACGGCAAATCAGTAAGAGACATCATCGATCGGACCATATCTAATAGGGTTCGATTCTGGCGTTCAGACACACCATTGCGCTGTGGTGTTCCGGGTGGCGTGAGTTGCGAAACGATTCCGCTTGCTTTAAGATGCGTGAGAAAATCATAACTCAAATATTCACCTCCACGATCAGATCGTAGAAATTTAATCTTTCTGTTACGATGGTTCTCCACTTCATTCTGAAATTCTTTGAACTTTTCAAATGTTTCAGATTTATGTTTCATTAAATAGATATACCCATATCTACTTAAGTCATCGGTAAAAGTGAGAAAATAGCGATATCCACCGCGCGTCGAAACACTCATCGGTCCGCATACATCGGTATGTATGATTTCCAACAAGTCCATTGCTCGCTCCATCATACCGGAGAACGGGGTTTTGATCATCTTGCCCATGAGGCACGGTTCGCATGTGTCAAATGATTCAAAATCAAGAGACTCCAAAAGTCCATCAGAATGGAGTTTCTTCATGCGCTTTACACCAATATGACCTAGACGACAGTGCCACAAATAAGTAGTATTATCACTATCTACTTTGCATCTCTTAGCCTCAATGTTATGGATGTGTGTTTCATCCCTTTCGAGATTTAGAAGAAATAAACCATTCACAATAGGTGCATGACCATAAAAGATGTTACTCATATAAATAGAACAACCATTATTCTCCGATTTAAATGAATAACCGTCTTGCAATAAACACGATCCAGAAATAATGTTCATGCTCAACGCAGGCACATAATAACATTTATTGAGGTTTAAAACTAATCCCGAAGGTAAAACTAAGGAGAGCGTGCCTGTAACACCCTCAGAACCGGACCTATGCAAGTTTTAGCGAAAACCCGCCAAGCCCGCATAGAAACGATTCAGAGGTGCCCACCAGGCACTTTCGTGTGGGTGGAAAACGAAGTAATACCATTACACAATAGTCCTTGATGAGACCCACAGAACAGATATATATAACAGCGACTCAAAGAGTCAAGAATACAGATATAATGTACAAATATTCAAATCACCTTGAAACGATAGAGCGTCCAGCTACGGACAAGAAGCAAATGGGGCTAAGAGCCCTGAAGAATAACCAATGGCGTCCATAACCCTGCCCAGGCCAAGCCGGAAGGGTAACCCTGCTAACGACGTCCTTCTCAAAACCTGCTTAAACAAAAGGGGTGCCGACAAAGGGCAAAGGAAAAAGAGGAGCGTCAGTACTGAGGCCAGTACACGGCGAGACTAGAATTCGGCGGTCCTCGCCTACATAGGTATGATGGACTGAGCGGCAGCAGCAGCATGCACTGAGCAACCTATAGAGACTCGATACAACTGGCGGCTATCAGAGAGGGGTAAGAAAGACCTATTCGGTACCAACCGGATGCTACCACCAAGCAAACCCATCCTGGTGTTTCCCCCTCGAGACCAAACGAGGAAGTCAACCGAGGAACTCACACAGTTGGCAGTTTTATTTATTCAGTTATCGTTGCAGTAATTACTAGTCAAGTATAGATAATCATCCTGATGAAATAAGCAGTGGGCAGTTTTATTTAACCATTCCGTTATAGTTGCGACACTTACTAGTCAAATACAATTAGCATGAGATAGCCTAAAACCCAGCAGTTGTTGGTACTTTTATTTAGCCATTCCGTTGTAGTTGCAATACTTACTAGTCAGGTACAATGGTCGCAAGCGACAACTCAAACAAGCAATTGTTGGCAGGTTTATCTAGCCATTCCATTATAGTGAACCTGATTACTAGTCATTATAAAGTCAAATTTATAGCACTACTTTAGTTATGCTTGTCTATGATCGAGATATTGTGCTCCAAGTCGTCCATAACCGCGGACACGGCTTTCAGAAAGTTTTACCCGGCCGGGGTGCACAAATAGCAACACACACTCGATCAACCTCGGAAAAACCAAATCAAAACCCAACGAGGCCTTCACGACAAAGCAATCACAGGATTCAGAAATATTTCAGGGGGCCACCCCTTGGAGTACACCCGCAACGAAGTTAGCTGACTCCGAGACGGACCCGAGGTTTGGGTGGACGGCTGTGAACGACTGGGAACCCAAAACTGGGCTTGTCGACACCGCGGAATCGTGTCCCGATCCTAAACAGTACAGTGTGCTCCTCGCACAATCGTAAATAAAGCGGTAGCATGGCATAAGTACAGGATAGTAAATAAAACCTCAAACTAGTTTGTGGCCCCAAGAAAAAAGAATGAATCATGCTCTGGCTCAGGGGGGGTCCCATAATCCTCCCGGATGTGGATAGCGCGATAAATCAAGGAACAGGTATCAAGTACTCGGGGTCCTACGGGACACAAGTGGGCGGTCGGAAACCAAATATTATCTATCACCCACCGATGTCTCTGCTTACTTACTTCAATTTTAGTTGTTAAACAGTAATTAAAGTGAACGATAAGTAAAGCCATGATCATCTCCAACATCAACATGCGGCAATACACCAACAACTGTGGTACTTGACGACACGCAACAGCACTTGAGCAAGCGACTACGACGCGCAGGTCCAACTAACTACCACACAACAGGTAATAGGAGGTGTCCAAGGCAATATAAGGCTGCAAGGGATATCACGGGTACGAAAGCTAGAGCATCGCAACACAGATAGCAATAGATCAACAGGAGGGAAATAAATACTATAAAAGTAAGATAGGTAGAAAGGGGGAGATGCTCGCCTGAGAAACATTGTCGAAGGTTCATCCGGAGATCGGGACGACACTCGCATCAACTCAACGGCCTTATCCGCGAAGAAGCAAAACGCTAGAATAAACACCGGATGCAATATTTAATACAACGGCAGAAGATCGGGCATGATGCAGGTATGATGCATGGCATGGTGAAGGTGCAATGCAATTAGGTCATATTAAGCGGAACCGGGGTCCCGACAATTAATTAGGTGGTTCAAGTTGTTTAGGTACCCCGCAATTAAATGTTGTCTTAACAAGGCAAGATTATATCATTGGTTCGCTACACCAAGTTAAATGGGACCAATATGAGACTAGATTTGCCCGCATATGGGCCCCATACTTAATTATATGGTGAATCGGCATAAGGCCCCCAACCACACGACAATATGCATGCGAGATGAATGATTTAATATGCGACAAGTTTATTATATTATAAAATAGGGTTTCGGGAAGGGGTTCACACATTAGAGTTCGACGATCTTGGGGTTCCGGGGGGTTCGGGGTTCGGTCTCAGGGTTCGACGGGGAACGGCTCGACGGGATCGGGATCGGTGTGGGAAGGGGTCTTGTCGCAACCGGGAAGCAGGACTTGGTTCGGCGTCGGAGGCGCATCGGGGTCTTTCGGGTTGGTGTCGTTCTTATCGTCGCGAAGGTCTTGTCGGGTCCGCGCTTCGGATTCCGTGAGGCGATCTTGACGCTCCGTGTCGAAGTCCTTGAGGTTTTCTCCTTATTCACCTGTGGCGAACTTGGAAACGGCGTCAGGGTCCTCGGCATCAGACCCGGGAAGAAGTACTTGGCGACATACTTCCCTGTTGCTGTTCTTTTCGACGGGTTCGGGGCTTGGATCCAGGCCTTGGCGTCCATGAAGGGGACCTTGGTGCTCCTTGTAGAAGATCTTGTTCGGTCCGCTGTCGTTGGCGTTGTGGTACTTTTTGGGGCACCGATCCGGTAAAACACCGAGAGCTGGGATTCAAGTGGATCTCCTGCAGCAGGGCCAAACAAACATGCTCGTCTGACGGACAAGGAGACGATCTTGGGGCCTGCACGGCTAGGGGGGGAGCTCACGCGCGCGGCCCAGACAAAGGGGACCAGGACGCCGGCGACACGAGGAAGCAGAGAGAGGCAGCGCCCGCGGGAGAGGCGGAAGGCGCACGACACGCGTCGGCGAGTCAAAGGTAGGGCCGGTGGAGGAGGCGGGGCGCTGCCGGAGGCGGGGACGCGGCGCCACAAGCGGTGGGGAGGCGAGCGGGTTGAGGTCGGAGAAGACGAGGCCGGGACACGCGCGCGATGGAGCTTGGCGACGGGGGGGACGGCGAGGCGCGGTGGCCGGAGAGGGCGACGGCGCAGTGGAGACCGACGCGGCAGCGAGGCGAGGGGGTCGGCCCGCGGGGAGGCGCACGGGGAGCCGGAACGGGGTAGGCGGAGCGACGGCCGTCTGGGGGCGAGCTCGAGCCGGCGTGGCTCGAGGCAGAGGGTGGAGAAGGGAAGGGGGAACGCCGGCGGCGGTGGAGGCGCATCTGGGTGGGGGCCGGGGTGGAGGAGCTCTTGGCGGCGGCTGACGGTGGCGGTGGAGGCGGCCAGGCGAGGGGACGCGGTGAGGGGCGACGGCGGCGCTGCCACGCGCCAGAGGGCAGAGGACGGCGGGGGTGCGTCGGGCTTGCGGGAGGAGGACGGCGCGGGGGTTGGGGAGAGGATCGGGGCGAGCGGGGAGGGAGGAGAGAGGAGAAGGAGGTGGGCCAGGGGAAGTGGGTCAGCGTGGGGCCAGGTGGGGAGGGGGTGGACCGGGTCCAAGGGCTGGGGGAGGTTTGACCAGGAGAGGAGGAAGGGAGGGAGTGGGGCTGGTGCGGGCCCAGGTGGTCAGAGGGAGAGGGTAGGGAAGTGGTGGGTGAGAGAGGGAGTTGGGGGGAAAGGTGGCAGCGGGTTGGGGTGATGTGGCGGTTGAGGATTGGTTAGAGGGGAGGGAGAGGGTGAGGTGGCAACCAGGGATTGGTCCGGGTGAGGTGGAGGAGGGGTGGGTAGAATAGGACTGGTAGTTTTAGGATTTTGGGTGGACCGATTTAATTTCGGGGGTGGTCGACTGGGTCGGGTCGGCCCGTTCGACTGCCCCACTAAAAAAATAATTAATATTTTATTTGTTTTAAACGGACCGTTTGCAAACCGATAGCAGACAAAACAAAATAATCCGGAGACCCGGGTTTTGCGTTTGAATAAAGACGGGGCGTTTAGAAAACAAATTAGGTTTTCCCGAAATAGTTTTATGCAAGCAAATGCAAGATGATGACGATGCTCAAATGCAATGTGGCATGATGACATGAGCATGCGGCCATGATGATGCAATGCACAAAAACAACGCTATTTTCTAGTAGTGGTTTTGCGGGATGCCACAATTCGACACCACTAACAATGGATCTCGCCCTCGAGATCCGCCTCATGGTACCGGAAGGAAAGGTCGGCGATCTGCGTCTTCTCGCTTCATGTAGATCCTCGCGACACCACTAACGAGGGTTCCTTCTTCATCTGGAAATTGGCGACACCACCAACCAAGGGTCGTTGTTCCTGATCGTCGAGAGAACACTCCGGAGAAACAAGGACGAAGGTAGAGGTATCAAACGATAATGCCACCTCTAACTTCCATTAGAAGAGGAAAAGTTACATTGATCCACCAGTTCGATGTTCAGAGCGAACAGTAAGAGTCGGGTAGGGTGATCAATCCATCCCGTACCCAAACTATCAACTCTATACATGAATAGGAAAATCAGGCAACTCAACTCTCGAGATTTTAGAATGAAGATCTTCATAAGCGGTATCCGGAGCAAAGGAATGATGCCAGCTCTGCATTGGATCTGATGTAGATGAGGTCATCACATCGGAAAACACCGGAAGATACAACAGGAATCATATGAAAGACACAATGATTAGGTTCCGCGATGGTTCCATTGGCATGAACAACACATGCTCAAGGTATACTCCAACTTCACCAATGCTCGTCCTTCTCATATGTTTTTCAACGACACGGATATCCAGCAAGGAACACATATAGATAAAGAGCTCAAGAACAAAAGATTGGATGAAGGGCACAACAGACCAGTTGCAGATTTGATGATCGTAGCACCTCCGTTACAAAAGGAAGAAAGCGAAACCCTGAAGTCACGACGGAAACCCAACCACGAGAAATCCTGGACTCGAAGAAAGATAAGCGAGTAGATTCAAAACACGCAGAGGTAAGAGGAGAATAGCAGAGGGGTAAGGAATAAAATCAGACCTAATCAGAACTATCCAACCGATTTTGCAAAAATAGTTTTGACACTCTACTTCGGCCGTTAGCTAGGTTATCCTACAGGCTGGACTTGTGGGGTATCGCAACTGCTGAGCTCTGATACCACTCTGTAACACCCTCAGAATCGGACCTATGCAAGTTTTAGCGAAAACCCGCCAAGCCCGCATAGAAACGATTCAAAGGTGCCCACCAGGCACTTTCGTGCGGGTGGAAAACGAAGTAATACCATTACACAACAGTCCTCGATGGGACCCACAGAACAGATATATATAACAGCGACTCAAAGAGTCAAGAATACAGATATAATGTACAAATATTCAAATCACCTTGAAACGATAGAGCGTCCAGCTACGGACAAGAAGCAAATGGGGCTAAGAGCCCTGAAGAATAACCAATGGCGTCCATAACCCTGCCCAGGCCAAGCCGGAAGGGTAACCCTGCTAACGACGTCGTTCTCAAAACCTGCTTAAACAAAAGGGGTGCCGACAAAGGGCAAAGGAAAAAGAGGAGCGTCAGTACTGAGGCCAGTACACGGCGAGACTAGAATTCGGCGGTCCTCACCTACATAGGTATGGTGGACTGAGCGGCAGCGACAGCATGCACTGAGCAACCTATAGAGACTCGATACAACTGGCGGCTATCAGAGAGGGGTAAGAAAGACATATTCGGTACCAACCGGATGCTACCACCAAGCAAACCCATCCTGGTGTTTCCCCCTCGAGACCAAACGAGGAAGTCAACCGAGGAACTCACACAGTTGGCAGTTTTATTTATTCAGTTATCGTTGCAGTAATTACTAGTCAAGTATAGATAATCATCCCGATGAAATAAGCAGTGGGCAGTTTTATTTAACCATTCCGTTATAGTTGCGACACTTACTAGTCAAATACAATTAGCATGAGATAGCCCAAAACCCAGCAGTTGTTGGTACTTTTATTTAGCCATTCCGTTGTAGTTGCAATACTTACTAGTCAGGTACAATGGTCGCAAGCGACAACTCAAACAAGCAATTGTTGGCAGGTTTATCTAGCCATTCCATTATAGTGAAGCTGATTACTAGTCATTATAAAGTCAAATTTATAGCACTACTTTAGTTATGCTTCTCTATGATCGAGATACTGTGCTCCAAGTCGTCCATAACCACGGACACGGCTTTCAGAAAGTTTTACCCGGCCGGGGTGCACAAATAGCAACACACACTCGATCAACCTCGGAAAAACCAAATCAAAACCCAACGAGGCCTTCACGACAAAGCAATCACAGGATTCAGAAATATTTCAGGGGGCCACCCCTTGGAGTACACCCGCAACGAAGTTAGCTGACTCCGAGACGGACCCGAGGTTTGGGTGGACGGCTGTGAACGACTGGGAACCCAAAACTGGGCTTGTCGACACCGCGGAATCGTGTCCCGATCCTAAACAGTACAGTGTGCTCCTCGCACAATCGTAAATAAAGCGGTAGCATGGCATAAGTACAGGATAGTAAATAAAACCTCAAACTAGTTTGTGGCCCCAAGAAAAAAGAATGAATCATGCTCTGGCTCAGGGGGGGTCCCATAATCCTCCCGGATATGGATAGCGCGATAAATCAAGGAACAGGTATCAAGTACTCGGGGTCCTACGGGACACAAGTGGGCGGTCGGAAACCAAATATTATCTATCACCCACCGATGTCTCTGCTTACTTACTTCAATTTTAGTTGTTAAACAGTAATTAAAGTGAAGGATAAGTAAAGCCATGATCATCTCCAACATCAACATGTGGCAATACACCAACAACTGTGGTACTTGACGACACGCAACAGCACTTGAGCAAGCGACTACGACGCGCAGGTCCAACTAACTACCACACAACAGGTAATAGGAGGTGTCCAAGGCAATATAAGGCTGCAAGGGATATCACGGGTACGAAAGCTAGAGCATCGCAACACAGATAGCAATAGATCAACAGGAGGGAAATAAATACTATAAAAGTAAGATAGGTAGAAAGGGGGAGATGCTCGCCTGAGAAACATTGTCGAAGGTTCATCCGGAGATCGGGACGACACTCGCATCAACTCAACGGCCTTATCCGCGAAGAAGCAAAACGCTAGAATAAACACCGGATGCAATATTTAATACAACGGAAGAAGATCGGGCATGATGCAGGTATGATGCATGGCATGGTGAAGGTGCAATGCAATTAGGTCATATTAAGCGGAACCGGGGTCCCGACAATTAATTAGGTGGTTCAAGTTGTTTAGGTACCCCGCAATTAAATGTTGTCTTAACAAGGCAAGATTATATCATCGGTTCGCTACACCAAGTTAAATGGGACCAATATGAGACTAGATTTGCCCGCATATGGGCCCCATACTTAATTATATGGTGAATCGGCATAAGGACCCCAACCACACGACAATATGCATGCGAGATGAATGATTTAATATGCGACAAGTTTATTATATTATAAAATAGGGTTTCGGGAAGGGGTTCACACATTAGAGTTCGGCGATCTTGGGGTTCCGGGGGGTTCGGGGTTCGGTCTCAGGGTTCGACGGGGAACGGCTCGACGGGATCGGGATCGGTGCGGGAAGGGGTCTTGTCGCAACCGGGAAGCAGGACTTGGTTCGGCGTCGGGGGCGCATCGGGTTCTTTTGGGTTGGTGTCGTTCTTATCGTCGCGAAGGTCTTGTCGGGTCCGCGCTTCGGATTCCGTGAGGCGATCTTGACGCTCCGTGTCGAAGTCCTTGAGGTTTTCTCCTTATTCACCTGTGGCGAACTTGGAAACGGCGTCAGGGTCCTCGGCATCAGACCTGGGAAGAAGTACTTGGCGACATACTTCCCTGTTGCTGTTCTTTTCGACGGGATCGGGGCTTGGATCCAGGCCTTGGCGTCCATGAAGGGGACCTTGGAGCTCCGTGTAGAAGATCTTGTTCGGTCCGCTGTCGTTGGCGTTGTGATACTTTTTGGGGCACCGATCCGGTAAAACACCGAGAGCTGGGATTCAAATGGATCTCCTGCAGCAGGGCCAAACAAACATGCTCGTCTGACGGACAAGGAGACGATCTTGGGGCCTGCACGGCTAGGGGGGGGAGCTCGCACGCGCGGCCCAGACAAAGGGGACCAGGACGCCGGCGACACGAGGAAGCAGAGAGAGGCAGCGCCCGTGGGAGAGGCGAAAGACGCACGACACGCGTCGGCGAGGCAAAGGTAGGGCCGGTGGAGGAGGCGGGGCGCTGCCGGAGGCGGGGACGCGGCGCCGCAAGCGGTGGGGAGGCGAGCGGGTTGAGGTCGGAGAAGACGAGGCTGGGGCACGCACGCGATGCAACTTGGCGACGGGGGGGGGGACGGCGAGGCGCGGCGGCCGGAGAGGGCGACGGCGCGGTGGAGACCGACGCAGCAGCGAGGCGAGGGGGTCGGCCTGCGGGGAGGCGCACGGGAGCCGGAGCGGGGTAGGCGGAGCGGCGGCCGTCTGGGGGCGAGCTCGAGCCGGCGTGGCTCGAGGCAGAGGGTGGAGAAGGGGAGGGGGAACGCCGGCGGCGGTGGAGGCGCCTCTGGGTGGGGGCCGGGGCGGAGGAGCTCTTGGCGGCGGCTGACGGTGGCGGTGGAGGCGGCCAGGCGAGGGGACGCGGTGAGGGGCGACGGCGGCGCTGCCACGCGCCAGAGGGCAGAGGACGGCGGGGGTGCGTCGGGCTTGCGGGAGGAGGACGACGCGGGGGTTGGGGAGAGGATCGGGGCGAGCGGGGAGGGAGGAGAGAGGAGAAGGAGGTGGGCCAGGGGAAGTGGGGTCGGCATGGGGCCAGGTGGGGAGGGGGTGGACCGGGTCCAAGGGCTGGGGGAGGTTTGACCAGGGGAGGAGGAAGGGAGGGAGTGGGGCTGGTGCGGGCCCAGGTGGTCAGAGGGAGAGGGTAGGGAAGTGGTGGGTGAGAGAGGGAGTTGGGGGGAAAGGTGGCAGCGGGTTGGGGTGATGTGGCGGTTGAGGATTGGTTAGAGGGGAGGGAGAGGGTGAGGTGGCAGCCAGGGATTGGTCCGGGTGAGGTGGAGGAGGGGTGGGTAGAATAGGACTGGTAGTTTTAGGATTTTGGGTGGACCGATTTAATTCCGGGGGTGGTCGACTGGGTCGGGTCGGCCCGTTCGACTGCCCCACTAAAAAAATAATTAAATATTTTATTTGTTTTAAACGGACCGTTTGCAAACCGATAGCAGACAAAACAAAATAATCCGGATACCCGGGTTTTGCGTTTGAATAAAGACGGGGCGTTTAGAAAACAAATTAGGTTTTCCCGAAATAGTTTTATGCAAGCAAATGCAAGATGATGACGATGCTCAAATGCAATGTGGCATGATGACATGAGCATGCGGCCATGATGATGCAATGCACAAAAACAACGCGATTTTCTAGTAGTGGTTTTGCGGGATGCCACAGTGCCGACGGCCATCACATCAACTCTTGATCCGTTGCCAACGTGCATCGTCACCTCATCCCTCGCAAGCCGCCGTCTATTCCGTAGCTCCTGTTTCGAGTTACAAATATTAGCAACTGAAATGGTATCAAATACCCAGGCACTACAACGAGGGCTAGTAAGGAAAACATCAATAACATGTATATCAAATATACCTTTGATGGTGCCCGCCTTCTTGTCCGCTAAGTACTTCAGACAGTTGCGCTTCCAGTGACCCTTGTCCTTGCAATAGAAGCACTCAGTGTCCGGCTTAGGACCAGACTTGAGCTTCTTGTCAGCAGGGGCAACGCGCTTGCCGCCGCCTTTCTTGAAGGGCTTCTTTGCACCCTTACCTTTCTTGAAGGGCTTCTTTGCACCCTTACCTTTCTTGAAGGTGGGGGGCTTGTTGACCATCAACACATGATTATTCTTTTTGATGTCCACCTCCGCTACTTTCATCTTAGCGAAGAGCTCAGTGATCATATCAGTGGAACCAATCTGATTGTGAGCAGCTACAAAACTTTTGTAGCTACGAGGGAGTGACTGCAGAACTCTGTCAATCTTGAGCTCCTCTGGAATCTTGCAGTCCAGTTGCTCAAGGCGTTGAGTGTAGCCCGACATCTTAATGGCGTGCTCACTAACGGAACTCCCTTCCTCCATCTTGTAGTTAAAGAATTTCTTAGAGATCTCATATCTCTCAGAACGGGCTTGAGTCTGAAACATGTTTTTCAGCTCCTCGAGTATCTCAAAGGGCCCGGCGAACTGCTCAAAACGATTTTGAAGATCCGATTCCATAGCATACAACATGGCGATCTTAATCAAATCATAATCATCCTTGCGCGACTGATAAACAGCTTTCTCATCAGCCGGCGCATCTATAGCAGGGGCGTCACCTAGCGCTTTCTCAATGACATAGTCCTTTTGTCCGCCAGCGAGAATGATTCTCAGAATGCGGAACCAGTTGGTGAAGTTAGACCCATTGTTTCTAAGCTTTTCTATCTCAGCAAAAACGTTGAAGTTGAAGTTGGACTTAGCCATGTGATCTACAGTATTTGCAAGTACAATTTTAGACTATGTTCGTGATAAATAGTTCAACTTAATAAAATTACTAGATGAACTCCCACTAAATTCAACATCCCTCAAGTTGTTTAGTGAACATGATCCAAATTCACCACACCTAATCCGATCATCACGAGAAGAGATGTGGTTTCAATGGTGGACAACGAAGTGTCGATCATATCATTCATATGACTCATGCTTAACCTTTCGGTTCTTGTGTTCCGAGGCCATGTCTGTACATGCTAGGCTCGTCAAGTTAGACCCGAGTATTTCCGCGTGTGCAAAACTGGCTTGCACCCGTTGTATGTGAGCGTAGAGTCTATAGCACCCGATCATCACGTGATGCTTGGACACGACGAACTTTCGCAACGGTGCATACTTGGGGAGAACACAATTTTTATCTTGATCTTTAATTGAGGAATCATCTTATAATGCTACCGTCGCGATCTAAGCATAATAAGATACATAAAAGGATAAACATCACATGCATATAACTTTATGTGACATGCTATAGCCAATCTTCGCGCAATGATATCCATCTTGTGCGTTCCGGCATGATCTCCATCACTCCACCATGATTGCCTCCACCACGAATAGCAACTACAACTATTGCTAACTACTTAGTGATAAAGTGAAACTATTACATGGCGCATAAGATGTTGACACTCATGTCATACACAATTATAAAGACAACCATATGGCTCCTGCCGGTTGTGTACTCATCGACATGCAAGTCGTGAAACATTACAAAACATGATCATCGCATACATTATACACATCACATCTTGGGCCATACCATATCACAGAAAACACTCCCTGCAAAAACAAGTTAGACGCCTCTACTTTGTTGTTGCATGTTTTACGTGGCTTATGGGAGTAGATGCTAAGAACGATTCTTACCTACGGAAAGCCACAACGGTGATATTATGGTTGCCAAACTCCGGTGTTAATCCCATGACAACTATAGTGAGAGAAACTGACATCCACCAGCCGCATGTGTGGAACAAACCACACGTCAAGTGCGGAGCCGGTCTCGCGAACGACGTCGTGTAAGGTTGGCCTGGACCGCTTCAATCTCACTATCCCGCGTCATAAGAAGAACACAAACAATAGGCTTGCAACAGAAAACATCAACGCCCGCCACAACCATGTTGCGTTCTACTCGTGAAACACATCTACGCATAGATCTAGCTCTGATACCACTGAAGTGTTTCACGGCATAGTAAATCAAAAATTTCTACGGATGCGAACAGAGGGAAAGCCAAGAACTAATCTAGGAGATGCAAACAACGAGAGAGATTGGATTAGATCTCCATACCCTTGAAGATTCGCACAGCGGAACGTTCATCGTAACGTGGGTGATGTAGTCGTACTCGCTTCTCCTCCTCGCGATCCGATCCGATCTAGCACCACAAGTGGCGGTGCCTCCATGAGATGCACACGTGCAGCACCTCGACGTCTCCTCCTTCCTCGGACCAGCAAGTATGGTGGAGAGACGGATTGGATCTACAACACGACGGCGTGGTGTATATGGTGGAGAATTTCTGCAGCAGGGCTTCGCCTTACAAGCAGTCGGGAGGGAGAGAGGAGGGCAGCAGGGCGGCTAGGGTTGGAGGGGAAGGTGTGGGAGGGGTGGTGCACTCCCAGCCGTATTTATATAGAGGGGTGGGGCAGCAACCCTAGGCCCCTCCCCAAGCCAAACCGGTGGCCCCAAAGGAGGAAGAGTGGGGGGCAAGGAAACACCCCCCCCTTCTAGAAGCTCTATCTAGGGTTTAAACCCTCTTTGGCCGGCTGGGCCCTGTGGGGCCTTGTGACCCTGGCCCAATGCGGCCAGGGCACTCCCTCATAGGCCCATGCCCCCTCCCGGAAGGTGTGGCCACGTTGGTCCCCTTCCGGAAGGTTCTAGAAGCTTCCGGTACAATACCGATTAACCCGGAACAATTCCGAACTCCAAAAACTGCACTGCCTTATATGAATCTTATTCTCCGGACCACTCCGGAACCTCTCGTGATGTCCCGGATCCCATCCGAGAATCCGAACAAAAACTCATAAACCAATTATCCAATCTATCCTAGCGTCGAGACACGTTAAGTGTGTGACCCTGCGGGTTCGAGAATATGCAGACATGATCTTCTATCAATAATCAACAGCGGGGTCTGGAAACCCATATTGACTCCCACACATTCATCGATGATCATATCGGATGAACCACGATGCCAGGATTCAATCAATCCCATATATATATTCCCTTCGTCTCGCGATATTTTACTTGCCCGAGATTCGATCGTCGGTACCGTCATACCTAGTTCAATCTCGTTCACAGCAAGTACTTTACTCGTTCCGTAATCCGATATCACTTTGTGATTAACTCCTTAACCACATGCTTGCAAGCGGTGTTGATATCGATTACCGAGTGGGCCCGAAGTATATCTCTCGACTTGGGAGGGACAAATCCCATCTCGATACATACAACCCAACAGATACTTTCCGATCACCTGAGAGACACCTTTATGATCACCCTTTCATAGGATGACGTTTTATGACCTCAAAGCTTTTTTCCGATACCAGGGAGTTGTATTATCTCATGGTCTAAGGAATACAATATTTGACATAAGAAAAGCTTCGCAAAGACGAACACGATGACACGATCTAATTGCTTCGCTTAGTTTGGGTCTGTCCACCATATCATTCTCCCAATGATATGATCTCATTATTAATTGACAACTCATGTCCATGGTTAGGAAACCTTAACCATCATTAATCAATGAGCTAGTCCTTAGAGGCGTACTAGGGACACGGTGTTGTTCACAAACCACACAAGTATTAAAGTTTCCGCTTAATACAATTCTAGCATGGAATATAAACATTATCATGAACAAGAATTATAATAATAACATCTTTATTATTGCCTCTAGGGCATAATTCCAATAGTAAGTGTGATGCTTCTTGTTCGTATTATTTTATCGACACTTCACTCCATAAACCTGTGGACATGTTTACTGTGCTTAGTTTTCCCTTGGGGACAAGAGAAGTCTAAGCTTGGGGGAGTTGATACGCCCAATTTACATCACCATTCTATATCATAATTTACCTCTATTCATTGATATTTATCTTATTATGAGGTATTACTTATGGCTTTTCATTTTTTTATGCATGTTGGATGATTCTTAGAGGATGAACTGCCGAAGTCTGGATTTTCGAGAAGGCGTTTCGGTGCAATTTCACGGAGATCAGAAAAATACCAGAAAAATATAGAAACATATTATTTTACCAGAAGATAAAGGGAGCCAGAAGGAGGATCGAAAAGGGGCCGCAGGGGGCCCACACCCCCCTAGGCGTGGGCCCACCTGAGGCTGCACCTAGGGCAGGTGTGGCCCACCTGCCTGGCCTCTGACTCCGCCCCTTTGCCTATATCTTCCCTACGGAACCCTAAGCCTCGGGGAGCAACCATAGATAGATTTCCTCCGCCTCTGGAGGCGGAAAACACTGAGAGAGAAAGATCTCTCCGATAGACAAATTTCTGCCGGGGAAATTCCTTCCCGGAGAGGGGAGACCGTCGCCATCAACACCATCATCAAGCTACGCTTCATCGGGATCATCATCATCATCCACACCATCATCTCCACCAGCACCATCATCACCACTCCGTCCCGATGTAACAATTGTGTTGGATATTGCTTTAGTTCTTAGGGGAAACTTTCCCGGTGTTAATTACTATTGTAGTTGATGCTTTTGAGTGGAACCATTGGATTATTGTTTATGTTCAGATTGTTATCCATTGCCATATCATCTTTGATCTTGATCCATATGATATCTTGTGAGTAGTTCATTGTGTTCTTGAAGACATGGGTGAAGTCATGTTGTTAGTAGTGAATCTGTGATGAGTTATTATTCAATTGTTTAGTATTTAAGTTGTGGTGCTACTCTTCTAGTGGTGTCATGTGAACGTCGACTACATGATACTTCACCATTTATGGGCATAGGGGAGTGCATTGAGTATTTGGCTACTAATTGTGGGGTTGTCGGAGTGGCAGAAACCTGAACCCCCGTTAGGACACCTTTGCACAAGGGAGCGTAGTGTTGGGCCACGCAGAGATAAAACAAAACTTTTTTCCTCTAACGTGGTGATCCCAAGATCTAGTTGAGGTAGAAGGCCACGAGGTTTACCACTAGACACACAGTTGCGGACTACTGATGTAGCGCGTCAGTTGATGCAGTGCAGTCCTTTGCGATCCGATCGTCCTGGTGCTGATCGTACAACACCTCTGCTGGTATCCACATGTACAAGGAGGAGCACCGGCGGCGAACTTCTAGATTCGTTACGACGGCAGGACTGATGTGGAGCTAGGGTCTCCAACACATGGAATGACCTAACCGATCAACGATTAACCCTTCTGGGTTTTTGTGCTCCACTATATATAGGGAGTGAACATGGGCTCCACTCTCGTGGCCCATTCACTAAAGCCCATATAATATCAGTCTCTGTCAGTCCGACTCACTGACTCAGTCCAAACCCGGCTTGGGTCCAACCCAATCAGATTTCTGGTTCAGATCCAATCCGAACTTGCTCCCGCTCTTAAGTGTGTGACCCCGCAGGCTCATGGATACTTGGACACGATTAGAGTCCGACTCTCAATCGATCAGTCGGTAGCAGATCCTAGCAGAACGTGCCGACTCCCAAGTACCCAAGAGTCATGATGACTTACCTTTCCAATGCGACTTACGTCCGAGTCCCTTTTGCCTCACGATATGCCTTGTCAGAATATAGGCGAATATTTGTCATCCCTTAAATAGTCTGACTTTCTTCTCAATCCGAGATAAGTGATTCACCCGACTAACTCTTAGTCGATCGCCTCGGTTAACACTTAACCAAGTCGTGCATGGCCATGCTTTCCGAATCATATCTCACGAGAGGGCCCAGAGAATATCTCTCTGAGTGGAGGGGCAAAATCCCATCTTGGTTATTCACATCACGCAGCTTGATTCTCAGTCGACCCGAACTCTGCCTTTATAACTGCCCAGTTACAGATCAGCGTTTAACAGAACCTAAGTCGGTGATCCTCAACTCGGATTGTGCAACAACCTCAGGTCTAAGGATTACATTGATTGAGATATACAAATGACAACTTGTTCGTTGTACCTCAATTTTGGTCAATCCGACTTGCTAAACTATTTAGCCGAATCTGTATAAGTCGGAATAGCATCACCATGCCCATGACAAGTGGAACCGAGTCATCAAGCCGACTTTCACATTGGTCTAAGTTGTGTGTCCAGCACAACCTCGATGACCAAGGATATTTAGTACAAACAACATGAATACATAGTTCCACAACTGAATCACATATTCAATGATACACATCAGATGGTTATACAAGGACAACTTAATATCTTTATGAATACAATGGGAAATCTCATCATACATAATTGCCACTAGGGCATATTCCCAACAGTCTCCCACTTGCACTAGAGTTAATCTTCTGACATCACATGTCTACGCATCTAATGCCCATGGCTCTCAGGTGCGCTTCATGCTTCGGCTGTGATAACGGCTTTGTCAATGGATCCGCAATATTTGCATCCTTGTGTACCTTGCATAATTTGATATCACCCTGATCCAAAAACTGGCGAATCAGGTGGTACCGCATGAGTATGTGCTTGTTCTTCTGGTATTGTCTAGGTTCCTTGGCTTGTGCAATAGCACCATTGTTGTCATAATACACGTCTAACAGATTGGATGAGTCCTGAACCACACCAAGATCCATGAGGAAATTCCTCATCCAAACAGCCTCCTTTGCTGCCTCCGAGGTGGCAATATACTCAGCCTCTGTTGTATATGCAGACACAGTCTTTTGCTTGAAACTCTTCCAGCTCACAGCACCTCCGTTTATAATAAACACGTATCCGGATTGCGGACGAGAATCATCAGAGTCGGTAAGATAACTCGCATCCGTGTAACCCTTTACACCGAGTTCATCTTCACCACCATAAACCAAGAACATATCCTTAGTCCTTCTCAAGTACTTTAGGATATTTTTAGCCGCTGCCCAGTGGATTTCTCCAGGATCAGCCTGGTATCTGCTCACAACACTTAGAGCATAGGAAACATCCGGCCTAGTACAAATCATGGTGTACATGATGGATCCGACTGCAGAAGCATACAGAATCGCACTCATCCGACTTCGCTCATCATTACGATCCGGGACTAAAGGTCCTTCGTGCCCCCGCTACAAAAACGGTCATGTGGTGGCCTCTAGTCCTAGGTTGTAACAAACCGGAACAAGAGATAGGGACCTTTAGTCCTAATTTCACAGTCCCGGGTGCAAAACCGGGACTAAAGGCCTTATAAACCGGGACTATATGCTCTTTTTCCACTAGTGGCAGTTCCAGCCAAAGCATCCAAGGAAAACTGGCAACATGCCACATGTGCTTCATTTTCTTCCAGAAGTTCCAAAGCTTGCACTGCATCATCTAACAATACCTCCCCAAAATCTCCCACCTTGATCATTAGCAACTGACCAGAGCGTTTGCACTGATGATCCTTGGTGTACTTGTCGCTGCACTTCAAGCATAGACTGTTGGCCCGTCTGAAATCCCTTAGTTCACGATTGAAATCATCGTTGCCATGCTTGTGTGTCCAATCAGTACGCACTGCTGTTGTTGCTATCAGCGGCTATAAGGTGGGATGCTTAGTGGGTGCAGTTGGACGAGCACGTGGCCGGTCATGTTCGGTTTCCCCTTCCTGAATACGAGCCAGAGAGGCAGCGCCGGTGATGCTCGTCGGACCCTGAAGTCGCACCGCTAGCCTGATATCCTCTCGAATCCCAAAGACAAACTGAATGACAAACCATCTTGCAGAAAGAGATTCGTCCAGAGATATCAGATGGTACATGCATTCCGCAAAGGCTAAGCGATATTCAACTACAGTGCCAGTCTATTTCAATTGCAGCAGGCAAGTCATCTGATCATCAAATTCATCTTGGCCAAATTCCTTTACTACAGCCTGCATAAAATCATTCCAAAAGAGCAGTCTATGCTGGCGTTTGTATGCCTGAAACCAGAGCGCAGCATGCCCATCGAGATGTAGAGTGGCAGAACTGGCCCAATAATGTTCTGGAGATCTGTACACATGGAAATAGGTGAGGCAGAGATCCACCCAGAAAGAGGCTTATCACCTGAGAAGCAAGGAAAATCATGTCGGCGCGGACGCATAACATGATCCCTATTGGTATGGTCCTGCGTCCTTGGGTGAGGAAGGCGCTGTGACGTACTACCTCTATTTGGAATTATAAGTCCCGCGCGGATAACTAGATTGCCAATTTGAATAATAATATATATATATTATAGTATAAAAATTATATCATTAGAAAATATAATCTCTAAGGTATCTAATGGTATAATTTTTATAATATATAAGTTATATTTTGTTGGTCAAATTAACAACCTAGGTATGCGCGTAGGACCTATAATCCCGAACAAAGGGAGTATCCCATAGTCGGTTGAGTCTGGTCGAGCAGCGGTGGGCCGTTGTTGACGAGGCATGCTGCCCCCGGGCCCTTGTTTGCCTGAGGGATGTCCACTTGTGGTTGCGCGGGTAGCTTGTCCAGATTAGTGACGTGGCGCTTAACGCCATAGAGATCCTCCCCGAAATCATCCAGTTATTGCCAAAATCCTTGCACGTCGACGGTGACGGTCTTTAGATCCGCCGCCATGGCGCCGACACTCTTGGTCAATTCCGCCACGGATTTCTGCAACTCCTCCATCTTATCGAGTACGAAATTCGTCGGTGCCAATGGTTGTGTCGATCGAGACGGTGCCGTCCACTAGTGGAGAAGGGCCTCTAGTCCCGGTCCGTAATAGCCTCTCCCGGTTGTAAAACCGGGACTGCCAAGCAGGACTAGATGCACAGACATTAGTCCTGTCTGTGTCACTATCCGGGACAAATGGTCCTCCATGTGTCCGTCGCAGCGCGCGCGGGGTGCACCCCGATTAGTCCTGGTTTGTGTTACGGAGCATTTTGGGCACTTTCTCTACCGCGACAGATAATTCATTTTGTATTCTTTTATTTATTTCTTTTTTATTTTAAAATAGTTTTTGAATATTTCTACGCTAGCACATCATACACGTTTGTGCATATATAAGATAACTTGTCTTACAAGATCGAGCATACAAATATATATAATTTTTATAATTATATGGAGATCACAATTACCGAGACTAGAGCCCGTCTATTCGATTACACGGTCGGGGATCATCAGTAGCGCCTATTCACACTAAATTTTCTGGCATCGTTTACCATCTGTTTCAACAAAAATCTCGCCAGTTCATCTGCAACTCCTAGTACGCGTCGCTCTGGTAGGAGCTGATTCCGCATGCCCTCGAACTATATAAAAAAGGAAATCAATATGAATATCAATTATGATAACAAAAATTGACGGTAATAAAATGATGTTGTGAATGTATTGCTTACGTCGACTCTATAATATTTGTGCTCAGTGGTAAACATGCGAATAAACTCGCAAACGTAGTATCCACATAGATTCATCCCCTATGGCTGTCTTGCACACTTTACGAGAATAGAATTTAATCAAAATAATAATCTAGCATCATAATTCTATTGACACTAGAAGTAAAGAGATGCGCAAACATATCACGTACTACTTATCAAGACTGGAGTAAATATCAGCTTCTTACTAAACTAACCCTTAACCTCATAACATGTTCCAAACCCTGTCCGAAAAAAAAATGAATGAATGAATTATTCATTAGCTGATATCTCAAGAAATCAATGAAAGAGACCGATATAGGGTGGAAATTATCTCTTGAGCATGTAATGCATGTTGTGGAGCTCTTCCAGGTATTTCTTTAATGGGTCCATGACTTCAACTATTTTCTTATAAATTTGAATGTCTAGCAGAATCCAGTGGAAACTGCACATGTTTATATATACATCAGTAACTCATCAGCTACACTTACCACCGAGTAAGCAAAAGTGAATATGTATAATAGAGTAAGACCTTCATTTTGAAATTGTAAGGAAACAGTATGTGGTCACAGAAAATTTTAGCCTTTTCGGGTTCCAACGGTTCGCCCAGTGCTGATATCGCCGTAATTGTATAATTTATGCGCACATCTAACTTTTTGGCTGGGCCTCGTTTGGAATTTTTGCTCGATGTGGAGGCCTAAATATTCATGAATATAATATATATATATAACTCGGTATATACAGTTCCTCCCGAACATCATATATCTAGTGATCACTGGACATCATATATATATACCTCGCCGGCTTCATTAAGGGTCCATCGGCTTCTCCATCATCGGAGCCGACGGCTTCTCCCTCTCTTCGGTCGACCTCCTATCCCTCACTAGATGGGTTCAAATACCTCGAGGGAGATTCGGGCAGTTAAGCGTGGTAGATTATATTCTCGAGAAGCTCTTCTTGTGCTCGTATCTCTACGGATTGGATTAGTTGGATCCATAGTTTCTGCAAAATGCGAGATGCACACACTATTATTTCAAAATGCACACAATATTTTTATTTTCAAAAAAAATACTATTTTTGCACGCAAATATTGGTACACATATATTTGCAACTAAAAATGCACAACTTATATTTGCAACTAAAAAAATATTTCTACATATCTATTTTTCTATTTCCTATTTTATACACTAAAATACACAACTAAAATATATTTGCAACTAAAAATGCAATAATAAAATGTTATTTCTATTAAAATTTCAACTAAAATACACCTACTTTCATCTTTAATTTCAACTAAAATACCTAATTGCAACTCGCGGTGGCGGTGGCGCGGAGGGGCGCAGTGGCGGCCGACGCCATGGGAGAGGCGCAGGAAGGGGCGCGGGGAGGGGCACGCGCTATGGCGGCCGTCGCGAAGGGGCACTGGTGCGGTGCCGGTGGGTGGCGGCCAGCGACGGAAAATTTCGGCAGCCTAGCGGCGCTGTCGTGGTCGTCTGTCCTCCAAGTCCCGGTCGGTGAATTCGACCGGGGGAGGCGGTCACGTATATATACCCCCCCTCCCGCGCGGGACTAAAGGGGGTCATTAGTCCTGGCTGGTGCAACGCACGGGGACTAAGGGGGGAGGGAGGGCACCAACGCGCGTTGCCTACCCTCTTTAGTCCCGGCTGGTGAGCTGGGCCAGAAAGAAAGGCTCAAAATTGCATGGATTGTGCAGTTTTTTTATTTTTAAATAACATTTGAATTTATTTTTTAAAACATTTGAATTGTACAGTTTTTGCATACTTATGAATTTGAGAAAACTTTCAACATGAAAATTGCTTGAATTTGAATAAATAATCCAAATCCATTTTTTTATAAAATAATTATTCTAACTAGTCAAACCATTAACCATTTTCCATTTTTAATTAAAAATGCATTAACTATTATATTTTGCATATTTTTGAATCTCACTAAACTTTTAACATAAAAAGTGCTTGAATTTTAATAAGTAATACACATCAATTTTATATTTATAAAATAAGTATTCTAACTTGTCAAACTATTAACCGTTTGTTTTCCCGCCTTTCCCTCTAACCGGGGCGTTTAGTCTTGGTTGGAGCCACTAACCGGTACTAAAGAGATTTCTCGCCATTTCCCACCGCTTCCCGTCATGTTTTCCTGCCCTTTCCCTCTAATCGGGGATTTTAGTCCCAGTTGAAGCAACTAACCGGGACTAAAGATATTTCCCGCCATTTTCCACCGCTTCCCGCCATGTTTTCCCGCACTTTCCCTCTATATCTAGGCCGACGACTCCATGGGTATCCACACATCCATACCTTCCTCTCTCACAACAATGGACATCGCATATTGGGCCATTCTGAACCTCAAGGAGACCCAGGCGTTGTGCGCCTCCAGCTACCCATGCCCGCCGGGATACCAGCAACCCACCGGCTGAATGTTGAGCGCTGGAGGGTTTCATGTCCCTCCTATGCCTCAAGGTTCCGCCCGCCAGGCAACCATCACGAACCATTTATACCACGAGCTCACGCCGGAACAACGGATGGACCCCCATTGGGATCCCGACAAATACGACACCTGGAAAGACTTCTTCGCTAACCGGCAGGAAAGGGAGCTCGCCAGGTACGAGGGTGATGGCCCTCCCCCGATGAACCACAACGAAGCCACTCGCCGCCTATGGTGGGTGAACCGGACTATCGTCGGCGTGATGCGCTACATCGTGGAGGGAGATCATCCTCGCCTGCGGTGCCCGCACCCGCCATAGAGCCATAAGAAGGGTGGCGGTGGTGAAGACCGCGGGCGTAGCGGCGTCGTCATCCGGGAGCCCCCTTCCTCATGCGTCGTGAATCCAAGGCCGGAGTGGTAGGTGCCCCAGGAATATGCTATGGCTGGGCTGGGGATCCATCCGTGTGCGCCTAGCAACAACGATAATGACGAAGACAAATACAACCGTGAAGCTGTGTACTATAGGGCTAGATATGACCATGACTAAAGGAGGGGCCTTTAGTCTCGATTCCATAGTCTCGGTTTTCAAATATTAATAAATGTCTTAAATGTTAGTTCCGATTTTTGGTTGGACCGGGACTAAAGGCCTTCCAATTCCGTAGTCATCAGGGCATGCATGTACCTTCTGCACGTCTAATCCTAGAGGGGAAACAAGGTTTTTTGCTTCGTACGTACTGGCGGGCATTCTTTCGTGGAAGCATCTTCTTTATTAGTACCAGCAAATTTTCAAATCCCGAGTCAGTCACACTGATCTCTGCCTTTCACTTCAGCAATTTAAGTGTGCTACCCATCTTCTTCTGGCCATCTTTACAAGTTGGGTACAATAATTTGTTGTGGTCATGTAACATCTACTCGAACTGCAACCTCTTCTTTTCTGTGTCGCGGTCTCGCTTTGCATGACAAATGACCCGACCAAGATCATCAGCGGGCTCATCTGTTTCCCGTTCTTTACCTCATTCTTCTTCATTGTCTTCCATTGCAGTATAAATGTATTTAGGGAACATAGATCGATAGTTGTCATCATCGTTCTCTTATTCATCGTCGTCTTCCATCATAACCCCTCTTTCTCCATACTTGATCCAAACATTATAGTCGGACTGAAGCAGGTGGCTCCGAATGACTCTTATGGAAGTGTGAGCCTGCTTATTCCGACATTCAACACATGGACAACACATAAAACCATCACGCCGCTTATTCGCCTCAGTCACAAGGCAAAAAGAACGCATGCCTTCTCTGTAAGCGCCAGAGCATCGGTCACCGTATATCCATGGATGGCTCATCTGTTGGAATTATGCCCTAGAGGCAATAATAAAGATGTTATTATTATAATTCTTGTTCATGATAAAGTTTATATTCCATGCTAGAATTGTATTAAGCGGAAACATTAATACTTGTGTGGTTTGTGAACAACACCGTGTCCCTGGTACGCCTCTAAGGACTAGCTCATTGATCAATGATGGTTAAGGTTTCCTAACCATAGATATGAGTTGTCAATTGATAATGAGATCATATCATTGGGAGAATGATATGATGGACATACCCAAACTAAGCGAAGCAATTAGATCGTTTCATCGTGTTCATCTTTGCGAAGCTTTACCTATGTCAAATATTGTATTCCTTAGACCATGAGATAATGCAACTCCCTGGTACCAGAAGAAAGCTTTGAGGTCATCAAACGTCATCCTATGAGAGGGTGATCATAAAGGTGTCTCTCAGGTGATCGGAAAGTATCTGTTGGGTTGTATGTATCGAGATGCAATTTGTCCCTCCCAAGTCGGAGAGATATACTTCGGGCCCACTCGGTAATCGATATCAACACCGCTTGCAAGCATGTGGTTAAGGAGTTAATCACAAAGTGATATCGGATTACGGAACGAGTAAAGTACTTGCTGTGAACGAGATTGAACTAGGTATGACGGTACCGACGATCAAATCTCGGGCAAGTAAAATATCGCGAGACGAAGGGAATATATATATGGGATTGATTGAATCCTGGCATCGTGGTTCATCCGATATGATCATCGATGAATGTGTGGGAGTCAATATGGGTGCCCAGACCCCGCTGTTGATTATTGATAGAAGATCATGTCTGCATATTCTCGAACCCGCAGGGTCACACACTTAACGTATCTTGACGCTAGGATAGATTGGATAATTGGTTTATGAAATTTTTTCGGAGTCTTGGATGGGATCCGGGATATCACGAGAGGTTCCGGAATGGTCCGGAGAATAAGATTCATGTAAGGCAGTGCAGTTTTTGGAGTTCGGAATTGTTCCGGGTTAATCGGTATTGTACCGGAAGCTTCTAGAACCTTCCGGAAGGGGACCAACGTGGCCCCACCTTCCGGGAGGGGGCATGTGCCTATGGGGGAGTGTCCTGGCCGCATTGGGACAGGGGCACAAGGCCCCATAGGGCCCAGCCGATTCTAGAGAGATTTGACTCGTTTAAATCTCGGGATAGAATTTCTAGATAAGGGAGAGTTTAAATCGTTTGAATTAGAGATAGGATTTCTAGATAAGGGAGAGTTTAAATTGTTTAAACTAGAGATAGGCTTGGAGGAGGGGCAAGGGCTGGCCGCCCCCCTCTATATATAGAGGGGTGGTGCGCCCCCTCCCCCCACACACCTCCCTCCAAGCCCTAGTAGCCCTGCTGCCTTCCTCTCTCCCTCCCGACTGTTTGTAGGCGAAGCCCTGCAGCAGAAATTCTCCAACATATACACCACGCCGTCGTGTTGTAGATCCAATCTATCTCTCCACCATACTCGCTGGTCCGAAGGAGGAGACGTCGAGGTGCTGCACGTGTGCATCTCACGGAGGCACCGCCACTTGTGGTGCTAGATCGGATCGGATCGCGAGGAGGAGAAGCGAGTACGACTACATCACCCACATTCCGACGAACGTTCCGCTGTGCGAATCTTCAAGGGTATGAAGATCTAATCCAATCTCTCTCGTTGATTGCATCTCCTAGATTAGATCTTGGCTTTCCCTTTGTTCGCATCCGTAGAAAATTTTGATTTACTATGCCGCGAACCCCTTCAGTGGTATCAGAGCTAGATCTATGCGTAGATGTGTTTCACGAGTAGAACGCAACATGGTTGTTGCGGGCGTTGATGTTTTCTGTTGCAAGCCTCTTGTTTGTGTTCTTCTTATGACGCGGGATAGTGAGATTGAAGCGGTCCAGGCCAACCTTACGCGACGTCGTTCGCGAGACCGGCTCCGCACTTGACGTGTGGCTTGTACCACACATGCGGCTGGTGGATGTCAGTTTCTCTCACTATAGTTGTCATGGGATTACCACCGGAGTTTGGCAACCATAATATCACCGTTGTGGTTTTCCGTAGGTAAGAATCGTTCTTGGCATCTACTCCCATAAGCCACGTAAAACATGCAACAACAAAGTAGAGGCGTCTAACTTGTTTTTGCAGGGAGTGTTTTCTGTGATATGGTATGGCCCAAGATGTGATGTGTATATTGTATGCGATGATCATGTTTTGTAATGTTTCACGACTTGCATGTCGATGAGTACACAACCGGCAGGAGCCATATGGTTGTCTTTATAATTGTGTATGACCTGCGAGTCAACTTCTTATACGCCATGTAATAGCTTTACTTTATCGCTAAGTAGTTAGCAATAGTTGTAGTTGCTATTCGTGGTGGAGGCAATCATGGTGGAGTGATGGAGATCATGCCGGAACGCACAAGATGGAGATCATTGCGCGAGGATTGGCTATACCATGTCACATAAAGTTATATGCATGTGATGTTTATCCCTTTATGTATCTTATTATGCTTAGATCGCGACGGTAGCATTATAAGATGATTCCTCACTTAAAGATCAAGATAAAAACTGTGTTCTCCCCAAGTATGCACCGTTGCGAAAGTTCGTCGTGTCCAAGCATCACGTGATGATCGGGTGCTATAGACTCTACGCTCACGTACAACGGGTGCAAGCCAGTTTTGCACACGCAGAAATACTTGGGTCTAGCTTGACGAGCCTAGCATGTACAGACATGGCCTCGGAACACAAGAACCGAAAGGTTAAGCATGATTCATATGAATGATATGATCGACACTTTGTTGTCCACCATTGAAACCACTTCTCTTCTCGTGATGATCGGATTAGGTGTGGTGAATTTGGATCGTGTTCACTAAACAACTTGAGGGATGTTGAATTTAGTGGGAGTTCATCTAGTAATTTGATTAAGTTGAACTATTTATCATGAACATAGTCTAAATTGTACTTGCAAATACTGTAGATCCAATGGACAAGTCCAACTTCAACTTCAACGTTTTTGCTGAGAAAGAAAAGCTTAGAAACAATGGGTCTAACTTCACCAATTGGTTCCGCAATCTAAGAATCATTCTGTCTGGCGGACAAAAGGACTATGTCCTTGGTAAAGCGTTAGGTGACCCCCCTGCTGCAACTGCGCCGGCTGATGAGAAAACTGTCTATCAGTCGCGCAAAGATGATTATGGTGTGATTAAGAGCACCATGTTGTTTGCTATGGAACCGGAGCTTCAAAATCGTTTTGAAGAGTATCCCGGGCCCTTCGAGATTCTCGAGGAGCTGAAAACCATGTTTCAGACTCAAGCCCGTTCTGAGAGATATGAGATCTCTGAGAAGTTATTTAACTGCAAGATGGAGGAAGGGAGTTCTGTTAGTGAGCACGCCATAAAGATGTCGGGCTACACTCAACGCCTTGAGAAACTGGAATGCACGATTCCAGAGGAGCTCAAGATTGACAGGGTTCTGCAATCACTCCCTCCCAGCTACAAAAGTTTTGTAGTGACTCATAATCAGATTGGTTCCACTGAAACGATCACCGAGCTCTTCGCAAAGCTGAAGGCTGCGGAAGTGGACATCAAGAAGGATAATCATGTGTTGATGGTCAACAAGCCCTCCTTTAAGAAAGGTAAGGGAGCAAAGAAGCCCTTCAAGAAGGGCGGCGGCAAGCGCAATGCCCCTGCTAAGAAGAAGCTCAGGTCTGGTCCTAAGCCGGACACTGAGTGCTTCTATTGCAAGGACAGGGGTCACTGGAAGCGCAACTGTCTGAAGTACTTAGCGGACAAGAAGGCTGGCACCATCAAAGGTATATTTGATATACATGTTATTGATGTTTTCCTTACTAGCCCTCGTTGTAGTGCCTGGGTATTTGATACCGGTTCAGTTGCTAATATTTGTAACTCGAAACAGGAGCTACGGAATAGACGGCGGCTTGCGAGGCATGAGGTGACGATGCGCGTTGGCAACGGATCAAGAGTTGATGTGATGGCCGTCGGCACGCTCTCCTTAGTTTTACCTTCGGGATTAGTTTTAAACCTTAATAAATGTTATTATGTGCCTGCGTTGAGCATGAACATTATTTCCGGATCATGTTTATTGCAAGACGGTTATTCATTTAAATCGGAGAATAATGGTTGTTCTATTTATATGAGTAACATCTTTTATGGTCATGCACCTCTTGTGAATGGTTTATTTCTTCTAAATCTCGAGAGGGATGAAACACACATCCATAACATTGAGGCTAAGAGATGCAAAGTAGATAGTGATAATACTACTTATTTGTGGCACTGTCGTCTAGGTCATATTGGTGTAAAGCGCATGAAGAAACTCCATTCTGATGGACTTTTGGAGTCTCTTGATTTTGAATCATTTGACACATGCGAACCATGCCTCATGGGCAAGATAATCAAAACCCCGTTCTCCGGTATGATGGAGCAAGCAACGGACTTGTTGGAAATCATACATACCGATGTATGCGGACCGATGAGTGTTTCGACGCGCGGTGGATGTCGCTATTTCCTCACTTTTACCGATGACTTAAGTAGATATGGGTATATCTATTTAATGAAACATAAATCTGAAACATTTGAAAAGTTCAAGGAATTTCAGAATGAAGTGGAGAACCATCGTAACAGAAAGATTAAGTTTCTACGATCCGATCGTGGGGGCGAATATTTGAATTATGATTTTCTCACGCATCTTAAAGCAAGTGGAATCGTTTCACAACTCACGCCACCCGGAACACCACAGCGCAATGGTGTGTCTGAACGCCGGAATCGAACCCTATTAGATATGGTCCGATCAATGATGTCTCTTACTGATTTGCCGTTATCATTTTGGGGTTATGCATTAGAAACCGCTGCATTCACTTTAAATAGGGCTCCATCTAAATCCGTTGAGATGACACCGTATGAACTGTGGTTTGGTGCTAAACCTAAGTTGTCGTTTCTTAAAGTTTGGGGATGCGAAGCTTACGTCAAGAAGTTGATGCCGGACAAGCTCGAACCCAAAGCGGAGAAATGCGTCTTCATAGGATACCCTAAGGAAACTATTGGGTATACCTTCTATCACAGAACCGAAGGCAAAGTGTTTGTCGCAAAGAACGGTTCCTTTCTTGAGAAGGAGTTTCTCTCGAAAGAAGTGAGTGGGAGGAAAGTAGAGCTAGACGAGGTTATTGAACCTTCTCTTGAATTGGAGAGTAGCGCAGCACCTGAAATTGTTCCAGTGCCGCCTGCACCAACAATAGAGGAAGCTAATGACAAGGATCATGAAGCTTCGGACGATGCTGCTACTGAACGTCGCAGGTCGACAAGGTCGCGTGCCCCTCCTGAGTGGTACGGCAACCCTGTCTTGACTGTCTTGTTGGTAGAAGACAGTGAACCTACGAACTATGAGGAAGCGATGATGAGCTCAGACTCTGAGAAATGGCTGGAAGCCATGAAATCCGAATTGGGATCCATGAGCGAAAACCAAGTATGGACTTTGGTGGATCCTCCTAGCGACCGAAAGGCCATTGAGTGCAAATGGATATTCAAGAAGAAAACGGACGCGGATGGTAATGTTACCGTCTATAAAGCACGGCTTGTCGCAAAAGGTTTTCGACAAGTTCAAGGTGTTGACTACGATGAGACTTTCTCTCCCGTAGTGATGTTTAAGTCCATTCGGATTTTATTAGCAATTGCTGCGTTTCATGATTATGAAATATGGCAGATGGATGTCAAGACTGCTTTCCTCAATGGCAACATTGATGAAGAGTTGTATATGATGCAACCCGAAGGTTTTGTCGATCCTAAGGATGCTGATAAAGTATGCAAACTTCAGCGTTCCATTTATGGACTGAAACAAGCATCTCGGAGTTGGAACCTTCGTTTTGATCAAGTGATCAAGAGCTTTGGATTTGTTCCAAATTGCTACGAGGCTTGCATCTACAAGAAAGTGAGTGGGAGCTCGGTGATGTTTCTGGTACTATATGTGGATGACATATTGATTATCGGAAATGACATCAACATGCTTAACGATGTGAAGAGTTATTTGAACAAGTGTTTTTCAATGAAAGACCTAGGTGAAGCTGCTTATATATTGGGCATCAAAATCTATAGAGATAGACAAAGACGCCTGATAGCTTTAAGCCAAAGTACATACCTAGACAAAGTTCTGAAAAGGTTCAGAATGGATAAGGCAAAGAAAGGTTCAGTGCCTATGTTGTCAGGTAAGATATTGAGCAAGGCTCAGTGTCCAGCTACGGTAAATGATAGGGAAGCTATGAGCAAAGTGCCTTATGCCTCGGCCATAGGTTCCATCATGTATGCCATGTTGTGTACTAGACCGGATGTGCCCAATGCTCTTAGTTTGACGAGCAGATATCAAAGTGATCCAGGAGTGGAACACTGGACAGCCGTGAAGAACATCTTAAAGTACCTAAATAGAACTAAAGAAATGTTCTTAGTCTATGGGGGTGATGAACAGCTTGTCGTAAAAGGTTACGTCGATGCTAGTTTCGACACCGACAAGGATGATTCTAAATCTCAGACAGGATACGTTTATATTTTGAATGGAGGAGCTGTGAGCTGGAGAAGCTGCAAGCAAAGCGTGATCGCGGGATCTACAGTAGAAGTGGAATACATGGCTGCTGCAGAAGCGTCAAGTGAAGGAGTTTGGATCAGAAACTTCATCACTGAGCTTGGCGTGGTTCCAAGTGCATTGGACCCACTGGAGATATTGTGTGACAACACTGGCGCCATAGCACTTGCTAAGGAACCAAGATATCATCCAAAGACCAAGCATATCAACCGCAAGTTTCATATAATCCGAGATTATATAGCAGATGGAGATCTGAAGATTAGCAAAGTACATACGGATCTGAATGTCGCAGATCCATTGACTAAACCTCTTCCACGTGTAAAACATGATCAACACCTCAGTGCCATGGGTGTGAGATTTTTGCCAGATGTAAACTAGATTATTGACTCTAGTGCAAGTGGGAGACTGTTGGAATTATGCCCTAGAGGCAATAATAAAGATGTTATTATTATAATTCTTGTTCATGATAAAGTTTATATTCCATGCTAGAATTGTATTAAGCGGAAACATTAATACTTGTGTGGTTTGTGAACAACACCGTGTCCCTGGTACGCCTCTAAGGACTAGCTCATTGATCAATGATGGTTAAGGTTTCCTAACCATAGACATGAGTTGTCAATTGATAATGAGATCATATCATTGGGAGAATGATATGATGGACAGACCCAAACTAAGCGAAGCAATTAGATCGTTTCATCGTGTTCATCTTTGCGAAGCTTTACCTATGTCAAATATTGTATTCCTTAGACCATGAGATAATGCAACTCCCTGGTACCGGAAGAAAGCTTTGAGGTCATCAAACGTCATCCTATGAGAGGGTGATCATAAAGGTGTCTCTCAGGTGATCGGAAAGTATCTGTTGGGTTGTATGTATCGAGATGGAATTTGTCCCTCCCAAGTCGAAGAGATATACTTCGGGCCCACTCGGTAATCGATATCAACACCGCTTGCAAGCATGTGGTTAAGGAGTTAATCACAAAGTGATATCGGATTATGGAACGAGTAAAGTACTTGCTGTGAACGAGATTGAACTAGGTATGACGGTACCGACGATCGAATCTCGGGCAAGTAAAATATCGCGAGACGAAGGGAATATATATATGGGATTGATTGAATCCTGGCATCGTGGTTCATCCGATATGATCATCGATGAATGTGTGGGAGTCAATATGGGTGCCCAGACCCCGCTGTTGATTATTGATAGAAGATCATGTCTGCATATTCTCGAACCCGCAGGGTCACACACTTAACGTATCTCGACGCTAGGATAGATTGGATAATTGGTTTATGAATTTTTGTTCGGAGTCTCGGATGGGATCCGTGATATCACGAGAGGTTCCGGAATGGTCCGGAGAATAAGATTCATATAAGGCAGTGCAGTTTTTGGAGTTCGGATTTGTTCCGGGTTAATCGGTATTGTACCGGAAGCTTCTAGAACCTTCCGGAAGGGGACCAACGTGGCCCCACCTTCCGGGAGGGGGCATGGGCCTATGAGGGAGTGTCCTGGCCGCATTGGGCCAGGGGCACAAGGCCCCATAGGGCCCAGCCGATTCTAGAGAGATTTGACTCGTTTAAATCTCGGGATAGAATTTCTAGATAAGGGAGAGTTTAAATCGTTTAAACTAGAGATAAGATTTCTAGATAAGGGAGAGTTTAAATTATTTAAACTAGAGATAGGCTTGGAGGAGGGGCAAGGGCTGGCCGCCCCCTCTATATATAGAGGGGTGGCCCCCTCCCCCCACACACCTCCCTCCAAGCCCTAGTAGCCCTGCTGCCTTCCTTTCTCCCTCCCGACTGTTTGTAGGCGAAGCCCTGCAGCAGAAATTCTCCACCATATACACCAAGCCGTCGTGTTGTAGATCCAATCTATCTCTCCACCATACTCGCTGGTCCGAGGAAGGAGGAGACGTCGAGGTGCTGCACGTGTGCATCTCACGGAGGCACCGCCACTTGTGGTGCTAGATCGGATCGGATCGCGAGGAGGAGAAGCGAGTACGACTACATCACCCACGTTCCGACGAACGTTCCGCTGTGCGAATCTTCAAGGGTATGAAGATCTAATCCAATCTCTCTCGTTGATTGCATCTCCTAGATTAGATCTTGGCTTTCCCTCTGTTCGCATCCGTAGAAAATTTTGATTTACTATGCCGTGAACCCCTTCATCATCTGCATCATACAACTATATATCAAACACAATCACGTTGCTAAAATTAGTACCGTGTGTTCTAAACTAGAAAATAGTTACTAACCTTTTAGGACAATTGGAAATAAAGATGAGAAAACTTAAGTGTGGCTCGGGCAACTCATATCATGTTTGTCTTGTATGAACTCAAGTCGCATCGCTCTAACAGGCATTTCACCGAACACCTGTAGTGCATATGAAAAAAAAACTAGCACAAAACTATATCGCCTCCCACCAGAAAAAACGAGAGTGAGGAGAGGGGCTATGCCATATATATAGGACCAACCAATTGTCCCGGTTTTAGATACAAACCGGGACCAATAGGGTGCCCGCAGTGTGCAGCAGGCCGCAGAACCATTAGTCCCGGTTTGTATCTCAAACCGAGACCAATGGTTCCAATCGGCCCGAGACTAATGTTGTTGTACGCCGTGGGCGGCTCCGGGCCGTTGGGTCCGAACCATTAGTCCCGCCCCAGCCACAGCCGGAACTAATGGCTCGGACGAAAGGCCCGTTTTCTACTAGTGGTCGCGACTCTCCTCTGAATTGGCCCCAACCCTGATTAGGATTTTGCGCTGCGTCGTCGAAGCAACATGACCCCTTGCTCTGTGGGATTTTACGGGTTCGACCTCAAGATTACAGAGCAAGAGAGAAGCGAGATGTGGCTTTTAATACCAGATTGTGATGTCCCAAGGGTTGTGGAGGGAACAACCACAAGATCTAGCTGATACAGAGAGAGAAATTGGAGCGAATTGGGGTGAGAGAAAGCAATTTAGGTGAGATAGACAGCAACGATGATGGGATTCAGAGTTTCATCTATTTTCAACATAATTTTTCTTACATAGATTGTTACCCTTTATAAACACAGGGTGCGACACACACACGAGGGACCACCTACACCATCCAGCTCACAGGTCGACGCGACATTGCAGGAGCTTTCTTTCACTAACACTGGGCCCATAGAGTTCGCCAGCTCAGCCTAGTGATTGCCTATCCATCATCGGTGACAAGGATGTGACAGAAATATAATCCCTCCAGTCTAAACCTATAAGCCGTACAATTTTCATCCTACGTCAAAGTTTTCTAATGTGTATCTTGTAGCTAATAACAATGTTTCAAATCTTCAGGAAGAAATTTCTAAGTACCCTTGCTAGCATGCTTATTAAGTTATTCTATACTGTTGAGATACCGTGCTAAGAGCATCTCCACTAGCATTCTCAGAACGCCGATCCGGACGCTGAAATTATGTCCGGACGCGAAATTCGGCCCAGTCGCGTTTCCAGGAACCTCTTTTCGTCCGGATTTGGCCAAACTTTGGTCCGGCCTTCCCAGACCATTCCTAGGATCCCGGAACGCCCTGAGAACGTTGGACGAAACGAAAACGGGCGTAGGACAGCTCTGTCAGCGAGAGAAGGCCGAACTCCCGCCTTTTCTTGCTCCCCTCCCTCCTTTCTTTCCTATTCCCCTCCCACTCCCGCCACTTCGCCGAGCTCCCCCCCCCACTCCCGCCAATCCGCCCGCCATGCTGCCCAAGGCTTTCGTCAAACCCAGATCCAAACTCGGCGAGGGAACGGGGAAGAAGAAGGCGAGGAAACCGAGAGCGCCGGCGGCGAAGCCGAAGGGCGTGTCTAGCGCCGAGTGGCTGGCCACTATGCATAAGAGGAAGATCTCGTCGGACGAACGGAGGGAGAGAAAGGAGAGGGTGAAGCTCAGGCAAGAACAAAAGCACGCCGACGAGCAGGCGGCCATGAGGGCGAATCAGGCGAAGCAAGCGTCGCACGTGGCGATGATGGCGAAGAAGGTCGTTTCGGCGCCGTATCCCCCACCGGGGAAGCCAGGGAAGCATCGGCTCGCCGGCCGGATTCTCGTCCATCTCGCCGGCGGGCTTCCAGGAGAGCCAGGAGAACGCTCGGAGAGGTACTCCACGTCCCCCGAGTTCGACGGCGGGTTCAACCCGAACGTGGTCTTCCCCTGCCCCACGCCTCGCCTGCCGGCCTTCAACGTCGACATCAACATCCCCTACTCCACTTATCCGGCGTATGCAGGTCCTTCAACGGTGATGCGCCGCGGCCCGCTCCCGTTGGGCGGAAGCTCCTCAACCTATGGAGAGGTCGACGCCCACAACCTGTTCGGCGGAATGTCGGCCGACATGTCGACCGAGACATACATGCAGGACATGATCGCCCAAGGCTCGGCGACCGCTGTCAACGCCTCCTTCTTCACTCAAGAACAGTCTCGGGCCGATGCTGAGTCCGACATTGAGTCTCAGGATTTCGCCGACCTCGACGCCGAGGAGACGTAGGCCGAGGACGCCGAGGTTGATGCCGTGCTTTCGACGAAGGGCAAGAAGAAGCCGGGCACATCAGCGTCGAAGGAACGGATCAAGTGGACGGTGCCCAAGGACCTTTGTCTCGCCGAAGCCTGAAAACGGTGAGTATGGATCCCATCACCGGTGCCAACCAAAACTCCGACAACCATTGGAAGCGTGTGAAGCTAGCATTCGACGAGAGTAGCCTTTGCGACCCGAAATACAGCAAAATTCATATGGAGCGAGGGGAAAAGGCCATGACCAACCATTGTGGGCTCATCCAACATGCGTGTAGCAAGTGGCACAACTGTGTGGAGGAAGTCAAACGCACACAAGCCAGTGGTGAAAACATGGACAACAAGGTATTTCATGAACATTTGCCGAAGTTATGGCAATCTCAAGCATATCCTGACACACTTTGTCTTACATTTTGCAGCTCCTTCGTGCACTCGCTTTGTACCGAGACGACATGAAGGTGGAGTTCAAGTTTCATTATGTGTTCACCGAGATCGAGCACTGTGAAAAATGGCGGGACACTCGCCTGAGCCTCGCCAAGACCAAGGACGGCGTGTACAACCCGGAGGCCCCTCCCCTGCTGCCGGCGAAGGAAGGTCGAAGATCAGCCAGAAGAAGGTGAAGATGCTCAAAGCCACCGGGCCTCCCGCCGAGCGCCTTCAGGCTTCTATCGAGAAGTGCATCGCTGACACGAGGGCACATGCCGAAAAGAGGGCCGAGAAGAGCGACGAGAGGTGGGCGCAGCTGCTCCAGAACCAAGGGCGAAAGATGGACCTCCTCAAGGCCAACTACGCCGCGAAGAAGAGGAACACGGATCTCCAATTCCTCCCGGGCGGCGAGGACACGTCGGCGATGAGTTCGCCGGTCAAGGCTTGGTACGTGGCACGCCGCAATGCCATTCTCCAGGAGGACGACAACGAGATCACGCCTGCCCCTGCGCCGAACGCCACTGCTACGCCGAGCTCCCCTTCCATCTCCTCCAACCAGTTGGCGTCCGCCGGCGAGCCGCTCGACCCCGCCGCATCGACCACACCGGAGGAGCCCATCCTCATCGATGACTGATGGGCGAGCCTTTTTACCTGGTTCTGTAATAATTTGTCGTCAGACTTGTTGGGCGTAATTCTGTCGAACACCTTTTGGCCAAGCTCTCGCCGGCTGGAACGATAAAAATTTGAATATTATGCCCTTCTCTCTTCGCCTGGGAACACGGCCTGGGAACGCTAACGGGAAACTCGGCGTTCCCAGGCCGAAATCTAGTTTCGTCCGGCCAAAAAAAATCTGGATTTCGGCCTCGGAACGCTCAACGAAACGCTCAACGAGTGAGGATGCTCTAAGGAACCAAGAAGAAGATGTGAAACATAGTTTACTCAAGTTACATGTCAAATTAATTCACTTCGATTCTTTAATTTATCTGAAACTATAGAGACGGTAGCTTGCTGCTATGCTCGTAGGTTTGTATGGCCGCACTTGTCAAGGTCGAGACGAGGAAAGAAGTGAACAGACGGCCACCATGTCGAATCTTTATAAGTAGGATAAGCACCCCATGTGGCATGTTAAGGTGCCACCATAATATTAAGTAGTAATATTTTGCTAGTAACAAAAGTTGGCCCACAAGCTAAGCTACCCATGGGTCCATTCTGAACAACTATATGAACAGTAACAATGCTCATTTGCATCTTCTGCATTTACTTTCTGTGCCACGAGATAACATGGTTTGTGGCTTGGTGGAGGATTGCTGAAAATCCTCATGATCTATTACATATGGTTCTCAAATCCAAATACTTCCATGACTCATCGATTTGGCGGCCAAACCCAAATGCTCTAAAATCATCATTTTGGGCCTCTGTCCTCAAAGTTCTACCCATTCCTAAAACTCATTGTTTCTATCAGATTAATCAGGGCTGCATTTCAGTTTGGAGTACCCCTCGGTGTCAAGGCTGGTCCATAATCTATGAAAATCTCATCATTCATGACACAAATTTTACCTACCCTGACAATGTAAAAGATCTCTGGCTTCCGGATCAGCACGCCTGGAATTGTCACCTCATTGATGCTCTTTTCCAGCAGCCTCTAGCTTCGACCATTAAGCAAACACCTATTATTGATCCTTCAGGAAAAAACACATCCTATGCTGGAAACTTACTCCTACACGTAAATGCACGACAAAAAAGTGCCTACAGGTAAATGCACGACAAAATGTACCGACCCCAGCACAGGTACATCCTTCTACCATACAACTTCTCAAACTGATATGGAAGAATAAGCAGATCACGCCTGCCTAGAGTCGATGTTGATTCCTTAGACGAGCAATACCCACAAAAGCACGCGCGCATGTAAGAATTCTGCTCATATCAGCACGCTATGTTCCAGGTGTGGATTGGAAGAAAATGACATTCATCTGTTTTTTACCTGTCCATTTGCTCGTGCGGCTTGGTTCACTTATCCCTGGTTCATTCGCTCCAAACAGATTGTCAATAACTGCACTGTCCCTCTCACAGATCTTACTAAATCTTGTGGCCATGAACCATCCTCACGTGTCACTTGAAAACATCCTAACTCTTATGTGGTGCCTTTGGAAATCTAGAAACGACAATCTTTTTTGCAGAAAACCAGGGACCCCTCACCTGCAGGTACACTATGCGGCGCGAGCAATTCAGCAGAGAGCATTGAAATGGTAGATACATATGCGGTCTCTCATTTGCAGGCACAGAAGTCGTACCCGACGATCGAGCAGCGCATGGAGACACCATCAAGAATGATAGGTGGATCACTGGTGCAAAATTTTACTCAGATGTTTCGTGGAAGACTAAGACATGCACAGGGATCGGCATTCTTTGCCAAATATCGGGAGACCAAACCAGCACAAACGTCCAAACAATTCCTGCCATCTCCCCTTCAAACAGAGGCTTCTGCTCTTCTTCTTGCAGCAACAATTCCAAAGCTTCTTCAGCTACAACAGGTCACGTTTCTTACAGACAATAGCTCATTGGCCAGAGCTGCTGCATCAAGAATTTCGTCTATCCCCCAGGTCCAATGGGAAATTCGGCGACACATAGCCAAGCACATTCAGGTTACACAAGACATTCGGCCGGCGATTTACCATATATCCACGGATCTTAACGGAGCTGCTCACAACTGCACACAATAGGCAGTCAGACAGGATCTGGCTCATCCTATCTTCAGCTGTACAAGTTCAACTCATGGAAATATGCTCTGTCCGATATCAGTAGCTCTTCTGGATTTAAACTCACAGGGCTTTGTAATTCACGCTGTATTCTGTTCATGAGTTGAATGAAAAGTTTGGCGCCTCCCCTTGTTAAAAAAAAGATAAGATGGTTCTTCCTACAAATATCCATGACTACTTACTGCAACAAAATACATCATATGTCAAGTGGCAGCTACAAGCTGAGCTGGTAATCTTTTCTTTTGCTCAAAAAAGAAGGTGTCCTTGGATTTCTCTTTCCATTACCACAGAAACACTACTCTTTAGTCTTTATATAGATAAACCCCACTAAGAGCAATTAGCTATTTGTTGCTACTACATGCTTCCACGTCACCTAAATTAGTGATAGCCATTCGATCTAAGCTGTGTGATGCGGTGGATTCAGTCCCTTCCCTCACTGTATCAAGTAACCACCAAGGATCCTCACTCTTCCCTCGCCTTTACTTTCTCCATGTCCAGCTACGAACAAGGCAGCGACCAGTCCAGCGATCTCCAGAATTTGCAGCGGCCAGTCCAAGGATCCTCACTCTTCCCATTCGGCTCCCCTAATCTCCTATTTTTCCCTATATCTACTCATGTCGCTACCTTCAAGCGCATTTCCTAGATCTGCAGATAAATAAAGACATGTTCCACACCCCATCAACAACCACTACAAAGACGTCGATGTATATACAAGTATTCAATAGGCTGCCCACAAACTGCTCGAGAGAAAAAGTCTTGCTACATCCAATAAAAAGGTAGAGATTTTATTCGACTTTAATATTTTAACTTACAAATGATTTCAACCTTGCAAAAAGCCATGTGCGTGCAACTTACAAATAACCACCTACATATAAGGGAATACAGTATGGCAGACCCCTCTCAAATCCACCTGTAGCTGGATGCCTCAGATCACCCACCCCTTGGTTATGGCAAGCATAACATTGACCTGAAAAAAAATTAAACTCAGAAGATTGATCGCACAGTTGTATAGTTATTCCTAGATTCTTCGTTGAGATAAGGGTTAATACCATTTTCAAGTGATTCCAGTGGGCAACAGAAATAAAACTTTTCCCCAAACATCTCCTTCACTTCAGCAAAGTATGTTCTCGATATCCAATCATCTGAACCAGGAAGCTTCGTCTTCACGTCGAAATTGAAGTGGTGGAAAATCTTGAAATAAAATTCTACGTTGAAGCATTGATGGCAAAGTTTCTCAAAGCAGTGATCAAGTTTCTAAAACAAAGACAACAACAACATTATTAGTGTCTTGCATGGATGTAAACGGATACTTCCCTGAAATTAAAATACAGACCTTGAGTTCATCATTTCTTCCAATGTATTCATTGAAAGCCACCATCACCTCTTCACTCATCCATTTATTTCCATTTTGAATAATATCTTTGTCAGATACTTCGCACCTGTATTTACAAGAAATTTAGAATTTTCCATTTCCTGATCAAATACAGAGCAGGGTATGATGATGAAGTTTTCAACAATAGTCTACACATGTTAAGAACCAAACAGTGCACCAGAGGTGTAAATCAACAAATATATATTTGCAAACACTAATATGTAGTTCTAAGAGCATCACTGCCAATTTATGGGTTGCGAGCGAAAAACGGCGCATATCAGGACCCCTAAACAGCGCGGCCCGTAAGAAATTGTTTAATGGTTCGGCCGAAAAACGCCTCTCGACCTCTACTAGTGGGGGTTCGCGGCCCGATCCGTAGGGCAACCCTCACTCGCGTGCGGGAGGAAATTTCAGTTCCCACCCGCCTTCTTCCCTTCCCCATTCCACGCAGCTGCCGCCGCCGGCACCAGATTCTCCGCCGCCGCCGCCGCCGCCGCCCGAGGCCAAAATTGGCAAGCTCCCCTGCGCGCCCCGGCAGCCCTGACTTCCCTGCGCCACCACCCACCATTCCTCCACCGGAATCCGCTGCCGAGCCATCGGAATCGGAGATGAACTCTGACACGGAGGTCGATCTCTCCGACTGGTCGTCTTCGGACGATTCCGACCTCGACGAGCTGCTCCAGGACGACGACTTGGAGATCACGGCCCTCCTCCTTTCCGCCAAGGACCTCGACGACTGCCGGAGGCTGCTGGATCGGCGGCGTGGGTCAGTGCCGGCCAATTTAGCATAGATTCTAAGGCGCTAAACCCTAACTGTGATTGCACAAAATGGTAATGCATAGAGAAAAAAATGCAGATAGTGTGAATCAATGGAGAGGATTGTAACACAATAAGAAGAAACAGAGATCAGATGATTGGAAACTTTACCTTGGTTTATCTCTTGAAGATGCCACCATAGCATGCCGAGCATCTAAACGAGCAAGCAAAGACTCGGTCTGCGTTATGTATGCTCTTCTAGCCCATTCGGCATCTCCAGAATACGCAGTGACTTTTTTTCTCTCGAAATAGGGATATAAGCCCCTACCTTCAGAATATCCAGTGACATGCTCAACATCTGAGCTTTTATCACAAGAGGCAGCTAAAGTGGTACTGTGAGAAGAAAAATCCTTATCAAACATTCTCTCTTTGTACTCTTCGAGTTTACGCCGCTCCTCCTCCCTAAAGGAAAGCATGTCTATATGGTTAAAAGCAGGCAACAAATCAGAGCCTAAAGGCAATATAAAGCAAATGGTTATGCTATGCGGACTGAAAATATGTTAAATAGCAATGAGCTACTCCCTCCATTTCAAAATATAAGATGTTTTAGGTTTGTGAAGAAAATGAATCTAGACTTTTTTTAGTGTGTAGATTCATCCCAAAGTTGAGTGAACCTACATACTAAAACAAGTCTAGATTCATCTCCTTCACAAACCTAAAACATCTTATATTTTGAAACGGAGGGAGTAGATCAGTATTCTTTGCTTGATGGGCTTATATCAAAACAAGGCACAATTACTTCAAATGGAGAGTAACACATGTTCGGGTTATTTCCTGCTGTCGTTATGATCTAGATCAATATTCTGTGCTTGATGGGCTTATATCGTTGCCAAAATGTAGTGCATATATGATTTCTCATAAGTCAAACAATGTAAAATTTGACCAAGTGTGTAGAAAAAAGTAGCAACACCTAAAATACCAAATCGATACTATTAGATTTATTATGATGTATATTTTTATGTGGTACACATTTTGTATTGTAGATATAGATAAATTTCTCAATAAATTTGGTCAAAGTTGATGACGTCTGACTTTTTTAAGAACTTATATGCACTATATTATGGCAAGGAGGGAGTAATAGCAATTGGTCAATAAACTAGAATGTTGACAGTTCAATGGCATGATGTTCTGCTTCTTTTTTCTTTTCTTTTTTGCATATTTGATTGATGTATATATACAGGTAAAAATTTACAGCTTTGATGCTTCTTGCTATATTAATGCATTTTAGTAACAAATCATGAACAACAGATACACCACCATATTAACAGGAGAAAAATCATACATACAAATCAAAATCTGATTCATCTTCAGACTCCTCCACAACAACTTCTGACTCAGTCTCACTGCTGGCAGTGTCACATTCCTTGGACCTAAAGCCACAAATATGAGAACAATTGGTGTTTATTGTAAAAACTACTCCCTGCTTTCCAGAATTCTTGTCGTGGTTTTAGTTCAATCCGTTCTAGAATTCTTGTCGTGGTTTTTAGTTCAAACCACGACAATAATTATGGAACGGAGGGACTACCATTTATCCGATATCCATAATCTTCTTCAGTAATTTTCATGAAGCTGATGAATCCAACGTATTTGAATGATATGCAGAACGCTCATTACAAATAAGTAAACGATGATATCATACCTAAGACTCAATTCAGGTTTAGGAGGTGCCTCATTTAGCGCTAGTGCCTTGAGTTCAGGTGGATCCGCTGTAGGACCCTCACTGCCACTCGCCATGCCAACCTTCTCCTCAACCCTGATCAGAACATTGTTGGTCGGTGGAATTATGGGAAATAATTACCAGCTTCTTTAAAAGAAAGTAGCATTGCATATAAAACTACTCCCTCCATCGCAGTATAGATTGAGCAGAAAAAAATCTAATCAAACATTTACAGCTCTCCCTCCAGTGCCGCAGGATTAAATATCACCACACGGGCGAGGAGCAAAACCGGGAAATATCATGCGCTTGTTGAACAGCAAAGTATTGAATGTGTGAAATTATCTGATTCATGTATTACATGTAAATTTTATTTCGTTGTTTCATACTGCCACATCTGCAAATTTAAAACTTGCCAGAACTTTTGGGGGTTATATACAACAAGCGCCCATAATCATCATTTAAAGAGAAGAACCAACAGCCGTCAAAGGAAGACAAAAGATAAGAAGCAATGTACAATGGTCATACATACCTGTGAGTTGAGTCAGGTGTAGGGGGTGATTGATCCAGTGTCAATGCTTCCAACTCCATGCTGCTCACCTCTCCGGCATGCTGCTCAACCCTGACAAAAACAAGCATGGTAATTTGGCCTTTAGTCACTGATTATTATGATGGGAGGGTACTGCAACAATAACCAGGGCATTCTATTTTGTCAATGAGAAGGACTGAAAGCTTGTGTGAATAATTAAAAAAAAAACTACTCCCTCCGATCCATATTAGTTGAATCGAATTTGTCTAGATACATAATATTTCAGTGTTAGATACATCCATATCCATATTTAGATAAATCTAAGTCAACTAATATTGTCAGAGGGAGTAGTAAATGTTGTGAACTGGCGATGGTAATAGGCACAACCGCACAATTGCGAAAACTGCATGCAATGGAAAAGGAAAAAAGACCTTGTAGATCTCCTGGATCGCCTGGGGCGATCTGAGTAGAGAAAACTGTGGCGAACCCTAGCTCCTACGGGTGCGGGTGACCTGCAAAGGTTGTAATAAGATCTGTAGTTAGGTTGTACTACTAAGAGCATTAATTGTCTCTTGTCTAATGCCCAAATTGAGCGTTTCTAGAAAGAGCTGAGACTGATAATCATTGTCACTAGACAGGAACAGACCATGGCCAGACATCCTTGCAAATGTGCGGCTTTGGTTTTGGTTTTGGTCACTAGATATGCGAGGGTAAGATTATGATGAACGCAAAGGGTCGCCGCTACCTTGGATCGGGACCATGGCTGCTGCTGCTGCTGGAAGAAGATGGTGTCTGCTGGTCCATGGCGCGTGGATGACGGTGTCGGCGGCGGGTACGCTCCATCATCGATCAACGTACGCGATCTGTTTTATTCGATTTCAATGCTAGCTACTAGGTGCCGATCCATGGGCAAGGAGACTTGTAAACGGGAACCCACGTAGCAACCGATTCCAAAGCTGAGTCGAGTCCAACACGGAGACGCACGTCGGACTCGACTAGCCCAGCTTAAAAACTTGTAAATAACGAGACTTGGGATCGAACGTGGACGTGGACCACCAGTGCAGAACGGCCCATTGGTTTCGGTTGGTAAGGAGGTTTAGTTCCGGTTACCCAATTGGGACGGGGCAATCGGGACTAAAGCCTCAACCTTTAGTCCTGGTTGCCTCACCAACCGAGACAAAAAGATCATACACGTGGCCGCTGCTCCGTGCGAGGGGGAGGAGCAACCGTCCCGGTTCATAATTCGAACCGGGACAAATAAGCTTCTGCCACGGCAGAGATTTGACACATTTCTCTGCCGTAGCAGAGAAGTCATTTTGACAACTTTTGTTGCCATGGCAGCATTTTGGCCACTTTTTGTGCCGCGGTAGAGAATTCATTTATGTTGTTTTATTGTTTATTTAGTATTGTTTATTGTTTATTTAGTGGCGCCATACATAGAAACGACCAGGGGGGACCCTACCATCGCCGCCGGGCCGCCCCCCTTCCGCTCCTCCCGCCTCGCCGTCACCGGGACGCGCTGGCGGCAAAGCCGCTCGGCGTCGGTGGCGGCGGGGCTCCTCTTCTCCCCTGGTTCGCCAGATCTAGGCGCGGGCCAAGATCGACAACCGGCGGCGGCGCGCGTGCGTGAGGCGCGGCGGCGTCCGGCTAGGTGGCGCGGCTCGGCGCGGTGGCGTCACCATGTTGTGGCGAGGAGGGCTACGTGGAGCGGTGGTTTCGCGCTCGGGGCTGGCGGCTGCTGGACCGAGGCGGCGAGGGCCGTGGGCGGCGTTGACCGGGATCTGGGGGAAGCGGCGGACATGGTGCTGCAGGATGAAGGCAATGGCGCGCCCTTAGTGGCGGTGCAAAGCCTACGTTCTTATCGGCACCGATGGTCGGCCTGCTCGATCCGTTCTCCGGAAACCGGCCGGCGGTGTGGGGAGCGCTGTGTCGGATCTATTTAAAGAGGTGGTCCTTTGGTTTTTTTCGCACGAAGACGAAGATCTGCTTGATGTCTGCCCTCGTTGATCTGGTCTGGAGAGGCGGGTTCCGGAAGGCTCCGCCGGCGATCTCCCATGGGCGTATCATACCTGGAGATTGCTGGATCGGAAGGTATTCGGTCGTGCGCACCTTGTTCTTCTGGCCGTTTGGTTTCAGCGGGAGCGTTGCGAAGCTCTGTTGTTTGTTCCCACCAAGTGCCATTCTTAGAGCCATGGTGAAGTCAGATGCGGAGAATGCCAGGAAAGCGGAAATATGAGGGTAGCGATGGTGATTTTTGTTCTTGTGGCGATGGAGAACTGGCTGCGTGATCTGGGACTTGTTGCAGCAACTGTTGGTGCGGGAAGACAACACATGAGGAGTTCCCTGTCTTACCTTGCAGGGAGAAAATCCAAGGTCTGGCCTTAACTGGTTGTGCCTGGCAATGACCTTGTTGAAGGTATTGTTTTGTGAACGAGAACTTTTTCTAGGGTGAAAACCTATGATCTTTGATCGGGCAACGACAGCGCTTGGGCACTGTTTTGTAACATCCCAAAAATACTAAGCTTGGATCATCAAGCATTAGTCACCAACATTTAGGGTTAACAAAAACTTTTCTAAATAAAATTATGAATGCATGCATATGAGTATGCATGGATTTTGAAATTCTTTGGAACCACCTTGTTTGATTGTTTCATTGCTTGTAAAATGTTTCTTAGCTGAAATAAACATCATCTAAAACATTTCCCACACTTTTCCAAAAGACAAGTAAATCAAAACACATATATTAAAGGAATGGTCACTTTGACCAATTTAACTCCCATGCCTACTTTGGCTGTCTCAATCTTTCAGAACCTAACAGAAACTTTTCTGAATCTTTGCACCCCTTGAATGTACTCCTAACAAAGTATCAAGGCCCACCTTGTGATCATCCAGAAACTTTCAAATGCATAGTTTAAATGACAATTCAGAATTGAATCTTTATCATATGGGAAGAACCCACTTTTTCAAAAACCACTCAAACAAGCTCAACTTTTAAAACCCAAGCATCAGCAGACTCACCAGCACCAACCTAGCAAACCCACCAAAAATCTTTTCAAAATTCAAAACTTGAATTCATGCGGCCATTTCATTAAACAGGTTGCAGATACAAATCAAACAAACATCAAACACTATAGTGTGCAGTAAAATTGGCCTAACTTCTTCCCTATTTAGCTCACAACCAGCTCAGTAGATCATCTAGGAAGATTAACCAAGCACTAGCACCACTGTGAGCTTGCCATTGCCATCAATGGTGAACAGCCGAGCACCCCCATGTCACCCCCATGTCGACAGCAAGCTAGGAGGAGACACAAGCCTAGCCAGCATGTCTGGGAGGCAGCCCACCGTCCACCGCCACTCCCTGTCCACCGCTCGAACCTTGCCAACCACTGGACCACACGCACGGACCGCGCCCAGACCGCCAGCGACCATGCCGAGCGTGCGTTAGAGCACCACCCTCGAACAAAGCCCACAGACCGCGCGCCGCCCTCGCCACGTGCATACACAATCCCCACCGACCCAGGAGACCGCCAGACATGCCCGTTCGCCGCCCCGTGAAGTACAGCCACCGCTCGCCGTCGAAGACGCCGCCTCTGCCGCGCAGAGCGTCGCATGTTCCAGACCAAACCGCACCGCCCCACGCCTCGAAACCATGTCGTTGAGCATCGCTAGGGAACACCGCACCGTCCCCTACCATCGCCCATGCCAATAGCCGCCTGTAACATCGCCCCCGACGAGCTCACCTTGCACCCTGTCGGTCCCCTCGCTCGACTATAAATAGAGGCCACCCCCGCTCGATTTTTTCACACCATCTCACTCCCCTCTCGTCACTGATCGTGCCACACCGTTCCCAGAGCAAGGCAAGCACCACCTCGCCGGAATTTCACCGGAGCCCGCCGCCTCTGGAGAAGAAGGGAGCCATTAATTTCGTCCACCCTAGGAGCTGCCGCGACCACCCCTGAGTTCGCCATCGTCGACTTCGTCGTTCGCCCGCCTCGCCGACCCTCGCCAGCACCCCGGTGAGCCCCTAGCAACCCTCACTGGCCGCGCTAGGTTTCTTTCTCGCCGGCGTTGTCTCGCGTCGACGATGACTCCCAGCGGTTGGATTAGAATCAGATCGAACGACCCACGTTGCCCCGTACCGCTTCGCCCTCCCTGTCTCACTGGCAAGTGGGGACACCCACTTAAGCAGCCCGCGGGAGCACTGCGCTTAGCAGGCCGGCCCAGTAACTTTTCCCGCGCAGCCAAGTGATTTGAATTCAATCTTTTTCTTTTTAATTCAAACACACTTCTGTATCCATTTTCAAAAATCAATCCAGATTGATTCAGTGCACCAAATTGAATGAAACCAATTTTGTTGGAAAGGTATGTGAATGCTGAATCCAAGCCCGTTGGATTCAACTCATTTGGATCTATAGATCTTCCTTAGTAAAAATAACAAAGCAGAAGCTTTTCTGCATTCAAACATTTTTCAAATTTAAACCATAATAGCTTTTGAGTTGATTCCAACTCTCAAAAATCACATTTAACCATACCTTTCAGAATATATAAAAATATATAGGTTTACTTGCAGAAATAATGTTCAAGCAATAAAAGAATGCCACATAAGCATTTCTAGTCACTTTATTTAATTAAAAAAAAAAGGGTAAAACCTTATTAAATTGTGACACCACTTTAAATCACATTTCCATGGACTAAAATATGTGGTGATGACATGTGTCAACATGATCCCATGTTTGGTTTGGAGAATATTAAATCTTAAGTAGTTTTTCAATGAGTAGAAATTACTTTTCTAAAAATAAAAGGAATTAAACCAAGCTTTAATCTTGTAATGTTAGTGATGATGCTAGATCATCTATAGGACCCTTTTGTGTGATGATTGCAAGTAGTTAAGTATTGTTTGGTGATTTTGTACATCGTATTTATTTATAGACGCTAGTACCGACTATGGATACGAGGAGGAAGGACGATACTACGAAGAGGAAGCCGAGGATAACTTCAATCACTGCTCTGCACAAGGCAAGCTAACACTTGCAATTTAGCAAGCCTAATACTACTAGTTAATGTGCAAGCTAACCCTTGCAAGATATTCTACTGATGCAAACAAACCCTTACTTGTTACCATGCCAACTATATGTCTTAAGCATATGTGATCATACCCACTGGATAACCCAATCCTAGTTTTATTTGCAAGCTTTATACTTTATTTCTTTATCAAAGCTACTTCCTCAAAAAGTACTCAAGTGACTTGTAGATTCTTAGGAGATATTTGAAGGTTGCATAAAGAGCATAAAATTTGGCCTAAGCTAGATAATATTGATGTCATCCTGAGGCATGAGATTGAACTTAGTTGAAACTCCACTAGTTTACCACCCCTCATTAGTGCTCACCCCCACTTGTAGATGCTAGTGCTAAGCATAAAACTTGATCAACTTTAGATGGGATTACGTGGTGAAAATGGTTATGAAAACCTTAGAATGATGGATCATTTTACTAAGATGGTTTGACATGTGTTTCCGAACACCAGATGATTATGGTGATAAAAATGTTGAGGCATGAGCCTTATCCCCTGTTATAAAACTGATGGTTATCTGGATGCGATACCATTCCAATTTTATCGTACAACCACAATACCTGAAGATTGGGTAGGGCTTGACTGGAAACTTATATACCTTAGTATTAGCTCCCTCACGGCCAAGGTCTGAGCTGAGGCTACCTTGTGAAGATTGTCCACCTGTGGAGTACCCAAGATGACAGTTGGTCATGGTTGGGAGGCCAAACTCACAGGAGAGGTGCTTATACTAGGGCGTGTAATTGAAAGGTTAGGATTGATTATCCGCATACTTAGTATGGTGAATTCAGGATTTGTTACTGACGGATGTATCGAATGTTGTGGTGAAAGTGTACAATCTCTGCAGAGTGTCAAACTATTCGAATAGCCGCGTCCGCGGTTATGGACAGTTGGAGTGGCCATACTGTTCCCCCGTCAGACTTTTCAAAATGACTTGTGAAATGAATTGAGACTTTGACTTGACCACAACAGAGTTGTGACATGAGTTACAAGATCCCACTTAGGAGTTATAAAATTGTGACTAGCTTTAGAACTTAGTAGAGATAAATATGGCTTTTGCAAAACAACCCTAGAGCCTAGTGTCCTATTATCCAAAAAAAACCTTTACCTGTTAGTATTAGTTTGCGAGTACTTAAAGAGTACTCATGGCTTTGTCCCTGGCTATTCCCATGGCCAGACTATGAAGAGGAGTACCTGGAAGACGGACCCCAGGAAGGTTATGACAACTAGGATCATCTCCCATCGTCAGTATTGCCTGTGACCCGAAGATGGAGCTTCGCCTACGCTACCGTTATTATTACGTATTCCGCTGCTTGATGTTGTATTAAGAACTGGATCATGAGATCCCTATTTGTGTAAGAACTTATGTACGGTTGTAATGGATGATGTACTATGGTATCCAATTCTGTCATGTCTCGCAAAAATGGTAATCCTGGGATTGCGATGTATGGCATAACAGGCATCTAGGATTGAAAAATCCGGGTGTGGACAAGTTGGTATCAGAGCCATCCTGACCATAGGAGACCCTAGTTAGACTGGACGTTTGAACCAAAAACTTAGTTTCAAAACCAAAGAAAACAAATATTTACAAAAAATTATTCTCATTCTTATCTCTTTGATTCGTTCATAAAAATTCATGTTCCTCAAAAACTCTTGCAAAATACATAAAATTTTGACACACTTGATCACTCTGCTAACCTACTCATCCTCTATTTTTATAGATGGACGTGAAGTACAGAAAGTTTTACCAACTGGGGAATGGATGAGACCTTATCTTTGAGAGGGATTTGGATCAGCTTTCGGAACTTCTGGAGCATCCGCACCCCGAGTTCTTCAGAGCTCCGCTCAATGATCAAGGAGGAGAAGACCTGCAGTGGCTAATTGTTGCAAGTCTCCGAGGAAAGATTGAACCTCCCACTGCGGAGGGAATTCAGTTTACCTTGAGGGAAAACAACTGGCTCGATGGACTTGCCAGGGCCATGCAGGAAGCTCTTTCCCGTCTGTGTGGGCAGAGCATCAATCAGATCAAGGGTACTCGCTTTGAGTTTTGCCCAACGCGTGATGCAAATGGACAACCACTGGAAGCCCCATACCACCCCGAGCTGAAGACTCAATTGGACCACCTTAGCTTCATGATGTACGATCGTCAGCAGGAATTGGACAACTGCCGTGACTACTCCAACCACAAGTCTGACATCATCAAGACAAAGGATCAGACCATCGCCATGCTAGCAAAGTATCGCAAGTCTCGTCGCCGTTATCTCGACAAGAAGGAGCGCATCATTGCCCGTCTTCGCCACCGCATCTCATCTTTGGAGGAGACCATCCACGAGAGAGATGTGCAGTTGGAGGAAAGGGAGAATGCCGGAGAGGATCTTCGTGGAGACCCTTACTCCTATCTCAGCGATGACGATGACTTTCTGGAGGATCAGGCTATAGATTTCTTCACCGATGAGGACGATTTCGCCTTCATCGATGATGATGAGGATGATGAAGCCACAGATTCCAAGGAGTAGTAGCACTTGAGCACTAGCGTAGTGAGTAGTATTCGGTCCCACTGTATCGTAGTTCTCAGAATGGTTCTTAAAACCATCTCTTTTTCTTTGTTGTGGTGTGTGTTGTATTGGGTGCTATGAATGAATGAATGAAAAAGCAAGTTGCTAGAAAAATCCGAGTCAAACTTTAAAAACTTTTCAAAGAACCGAAACCTTAGAAATTTCCCTCTTTTCTCATGATCTATCTCAATCTTCAGATGCCACGTGGAGGAAGTGGTTCAGCCCTGGACCCGATGTTGCAGATTCTGCAAATGTTGACTTCTGACCGTGAAGCTGAAAGAGCGGAACGTCAAGCCAACCTAGCCACCATGCAGAAATTAGCCCAACTTGCCCACAACAACCAAGGACATGGAAATCAGGACAACCATGGATCTAAGCTCAAGAATTTCCAGAACACCAACCCACCTGTTTTCACTAAGTCTGAAGAGCCCCTAGACGCCGATGATTGGCTGCAAACCATGGAAAATAACCTAGAAGTCGCTGGAGTGGAAGCCAACGAGAAAGTTCTGTTTGCCACCCATTATCTAGACGGAGATGCCAGGGCATGGTGGAACAGTGTTCGTGCAATGACCGGAGGCCAGATGACGACCTGAGAGGAATTAAAGGTCAAGTTTAGCAGAACTCATGTGCCACCGGGTTTGATCAAGAGAATGAGAGACGAGTTCAGAGAGCTGAAGCAAGGAAGGATGACTGTAGTGGAATACCGTGACAAATTTTTGTCATTAGCTAGGTATGCCCCGGACGAGATAGACACGGAAGCCAAGAAGAAAGAAAGATTCCTGAATGGTCTGCATGACGAGATGCAGACAGTGTTAGTCAATATCCCCTTTGCGGATATTGAAGCCCTTGTCGACTCTGCTATCCAAATGGAAGGAAAGATCAACCAAGCCAATGAGAACCGCAAGCGTCTCATGATGCATCAGCCAGGAACCCATCAGACCCCAAATTATCGCCCCAACCCATCTCCAGGATTTGCCCTAAGAACCAACAGACCCCCGATGAACCGTCCGACCTATCACAACCGTGGAAACCCTAGACCCGGAGTAAATCACAACAACCCCGGCAACTCTAGAAATTTCAACCGTGCCCCACCCAAGTTCAACAAAAACAATGCTATCGCCAACACCAACCCTGCCCCTAGGACTGGAAGTAATGCTGTGCCTGTCGCAGCCAAGGACAAGTCGCAAGTGACTTGTTATGACTGTGGAAATAAAGGCCACTATTCCAACGAGTGCCCCAACAAGAAGAATGCTACAGCCCCCAATGCCAATGCCCCAGCTCAGCAGCAGCATCGTGTTCAGCTAGGAAGAAGGTTTGCCCTAGGGAATTCACTCAACCGCAATGGCCGTCTTTTTCTCATGCATGCTGAAGAAGCTCAGGAAGCGCCAGACGTCGTGCTGGGTATGTTTTCTGTTAATTCAGTACTTGCACGAGTGTTGTTTGACTCTGGTGCATCGCATTCATTCGTCACTGAAGAATTTGCATGCACTAGTAAAATTCAACCAAACAAACTTAAGCATGTCATGATTGTTCAAATTCCCGGATCAACCACCAAGGCTAGGCAAATTTGCAAAGCCGTCCCTATCCGAATCCATGGCATAGATTTTTATGCAAATCTGATAGTACTCGGAACTAAAGGTTTGGAAGTAGTACTAGGAATGGATTGGATGTCCAAACATAAAGGATTGATTGACTGTGCCAAGAAAGCCATCACTATGACCAGTACCGCCGGAATATCAGTCGAGCATATATCTGAAACCTTACCTCGCCAATTCAAGTGTAACAAGAGTATAGCCCAACCTACCATTGACCAAGTCCGGATAGTCTGTGAATACCCCGATGTATTTCCAGATGTTTTGCCCGGTATGCCTCCAGACCGGGATATCGAGTTTATCATTGAACTAATCCCCGGAACAGGACCCATAGCCCAGAGACCCTATAGTATGAACCCGTCAGAGCTCGCAGAATTGAAGAAGCAACTAGATTCCATGTTGGAAATTGGATTGATTCAACCAAGTGCGTCACCTTGGAGATCACCTGTCTTGTTTGTGGACAAGAAGGATGGAGGTAATCGTTTGTGTATGGATTATCGGAAGTTGAATGATGTCACCATCAAGAACAAGTACCCCTTGCCTAAAATAGAAGATTTGTTTGATCAGTTGACCGGTGCCAAAGTATTTTCTAAGATTGATCTTAGAACTGCCTATCATCAACGCAAAATTCGTGCAGAGGATATTCCAAAGACCGCCTTTACCACCAGATATGGATTGTACGAGTATACAGTCATGTCTTTCGGATTAACCAACGCCCCCGCTTATTTCATGAACCTCATGAATAATATTTTTATGGACTTCCTGGATAAGTTTGTCGTTGTTTTCATTGATGACATTCTGATTTATTCCAAATCAGAAGAAGAACATGAGCTACACCTAAGGACCATTCTTGGAACCCTTAGAGAGCATCAGTTGTATGCCAAGTTTAGCAAATGTGAATTCTGGTTACAGGAGGTAGGATTCCTCGGTCACATTGTATCAGCCGGATGAATTGCCGTTGACCCTGCCAAAGTGAAAGATGTAGAACATTGGCAAGCCCCAACCACTCAAACCCAAGTTCGTGCATTTCTCGGATTGGCGGGATATTACCGCAAATTTGTAGAAGGATTCTCGATTATCGCCCGACCCATGACCCAATTGCTAAAGAAGGACAAGAAGTTTGAATGGATAGACAAATGTGAAGCGAGTTTTCAAGAACTCAAGAGGAGATTGATATCAGCCCCAATCTTAATCATGCCGGATATCACGAAGCCCTTCGATGTGTATTGTGACGCATCCAAGATTGGTCTCGGATGTGTGCTAATGCAAGAAGGCAAAGTTATATCTTATCTATCCCGACAATTGAAGCAACATGAGCAAAATTACCCAACCCATGACCTCGAACTCGCAGCCGTAGTTCTAGCCCTGAAAACATGGAGACATTACCTAGTGGGAAATCGTTGTGAGATTTATTCGGATCACAAGAGCCTAAAGTATATATTCACTCAGAAGGAGTTGAATATGAGGCAGAGAAGATGGATTGAGCTAATCAAGGATTACGATCTGGACATTCACTATCACCCTGGTAAAGCCAACGTAGTAGCCGATGCCCTTAGCAGATTGCCGTGCCGCTTGAACTCCATGATTTTGAAGGAGCAACCAAGTTTGCACAAAGAGATGGAAGCTTTTCGAGTGGAATTAGTAAGTGAAGGATTTTTGGCTAGCATAGAACTCCAGCCCACTTTGATCAGTCAGATCAAAGAGGCACAGAAGGGAAATGCCAGTATGAACGAAATCAAGCGTCGTATCGGTACAGGAAAAGTACCTGGATTCACCGAAGACGAAGAAGGAGTTCTGTGGTACAAAGGACGCCTTTGTGTACCAGCAGATTCTGAGTTGAAAGAAGTTATTTTGAAGGAGGCTCGTGATACTCTTTATTCTATCCATCCCGGAGGAACTAAGATGTATCAAGATTTAAAAGAGCAATTTTGGTGGCATAAGATGAAGAGAGAAATCGGAAGCTATATCGCCAAGTGTGATATATGTCAGCGAGTCAAGGCAGGACATCAAAGACCCGCTGGATTGTTGCAACCTTTGCAGATTCCGGAATGGAAATGGGATTCTGTAGGAATGGACTTTATCACTGGACTGCCTACTTCAAGTAGGGGAAATGACTCTATCTGGGTCATAGTGGACAGATTGTCCAAAGTCGCCCATTTCTTGCCCGTCAAAACCACATATCAGAGTTCGAAGCTAGCAGAGTTGTACATCGCTAGAATCGTTAGTTTGCACGGAGTCCCTAAGAACATTGTATCAGATCGAGGAACGCAGTTTACCTCAAGATTCTGGAAGAAAGTTCAAGAAGGTTTAGGAACCCGCCTAGATTTCAGCACCGCGTATCACCCTCAGACCGATGGACAAACGAAGCGAGTAAATCAAATACTCGAAGATATGCTGAGAGCATGTGTGTTAGAATATGGATCCAAGTGGGAAGACTGTCTGTCGTGTGCAGAATTTTCCTATAACAACAGTTACCAAGCCATTTTGCAAATGGCCCCATTTGAGTTCATGTACGGAAAGAAGTGTCGTACCCCTTTGAACTGGTCGGAAGTAGGAGAGAGTCAGATTTTCGGACGCGACATCCTACGAGAAGCAGAAGAGAAGGTTCACAAGATTCGTGAGCACCTCAAGACCGCCCAATCCCGACAGAAGAGTTATGCCGACAAGAGACGTAGAGACCTCGCCTTCAACATAGGAGATTTTGTTTATCTGAAAGTGTCGCCATTGAAGGGAATGCAGCGTTTCTAACTCAAAGGAAAGTTAGCCCCCAGATATATCGGACCTTTCAAAATTCAGAACCGTCGAGGAGAAGTATCATATCAATTGGAGATACCTGAAGAGATGTCAGCAGTACACAATGTGTTCCATATCTCGTTACTTCGCAAGTGTCTCGAAGTCCCCGAGAAGACCGAAGTGTTCAAGAATATCGACCATCGGACCATAAAGATAAACGATGACCTGACCTATCCCGAAGTACCCACCTGTATTTTGGAAGAATCCTTTCGAACTACCCGAACCCGAAGCATCAAGTTTCTCAAGATTCAGTGGAGCAACCACACAAAAGAGGAAGCTACCTTGGAGCGCGAAGATCACATCAGGACGGAGTTTCCCGATCTCTTCAAATCCTAGGTAATATTTTCGTCCTTTTTCAAATCTCGGGACAAGATTTTGTTTAAGGGGGGAAGGTTTGTAATATCCCAAAAATACTAAGCTTGGATCATCAAGCATTAGTCACCAACATTTAGGGTTAACAAAAACTTTTCTAAATAAAATTATGAATGCATGCATATGAGTATGCATGGATTTTGAAATTCTTTGGAACCACCTTGTTTGATTGTTTCATTGCTTGTAAAATGTTTCTTAGGTGAAATAAACATCATCTAAAACATTTCCCACACTTTTCCTAAAGACAAGTAAATCAAAACACATATATTAAAGGAATGGTCACTTTGACCAATTTAACTCCCATGCCTACTTTGGCTGTCTCAAACTTTCAGAACCTAACAGAAACTTTTCTGGATCTTTGCACCCCTTGAATGTACTCCTAACAAAGTATCAAGGCCCACCTTGTGATCATCCAGAAACTTTCAAATGCATAGTTTAAATGACAATTCAAAATTGAATCTTTATCATATGGGAAGAACCCACTTTTTCAAAAACCACTCAAACAAGCTCAACTTTCAAAACCCAAGCATCTGCAGACTCACCAGCACCAACCTAGCAAACCCACCAAAAATCTTTTCAAAATTCAAAACTTGAATTCATGCGGCCATTTCATCAAACAGGTTGCAGATACAAATCAAACAAACATCAAACACTATAGTGTGCAGTAAAATTGGCCTAACTTCTTCCCTATTTAGCTCACAACCAGCTCCGTAGATCATCTAGGAAGATTAACCAAGCACTAGCACCACTGTGAGCTTGCCATTGCCATCAATGGTGAACAGCCGAGCACACCCATGTCACCCCCATGTCGACAGCAAGCTAGGAGGAGACACAAGCCTAGCCAGCATGTCTGGGAGGCAGCCCACCGTCCACCGCCACTCCCTGTCCACCGCTCGAACCTTGCCAACCACTGGACCACACGCACGGACCGCGCCCAGACCGCCAGCGACCATGCCGAGCGTGCGTCAGAGCACCACCCTCGACCAAAGCCCACAGACCGCGCGCCGCCCTCGCCGCGTGCATACACAATCCCCACCGACCCAGGAGACCGCCAGACATCCCCGTTCGCCGCCCCATGACGTACAGCCACCACTCGCCGTCGAAGACGCCGCCTCTGTCGCGCAGAGCGTCGCATGTTCCAGACCAAACCGCACCGCCCCACGCCTCGAAACCATGTCGTTGAGCATCGCCAGGGAACACCGCACCGTCCCCTACCATCGCCCATGCCAATAGCCGCCTGTAACATCGCCCCCGACGAGCTCACCTTGCACCCTGTCGGTCCCCTCGTTCGACTATAAATAGAGGCCACCCCCGCTCGATTTTTTCACACCATCTCACTCCCCTCTCGTCACTGATCGTGCCACACCGTTCCCAGAGCAAGGCAAGCACCACCTCGCCGGAATTTCACCGGAGCCCGCCGCCTCTGGAGAAGAAGGGAGCCATTAATTTCATCCACCCCAGGAGCTGCCGCGACCACCCCTGAGTTCGCCATCGTCGACTTCGTCGTTCACCCGCCTCGCCGACCCTCGCCAGCACCCCGGTGAGCCCCCAGCAACCCTCACTGGCCGCGCTAGGTTTCTTTCTCGCCGGCGTTGTCTCGCGTCGACGATGACTCCCAGCGGTTGGATTAGAATCAGATCGAACGATCCACGTTTCCCCGTACCATTTCGCCCTCCCTGTCTCACTGGCAAGTGGGGACACCCACTTAAGCAGCCCGCGGGAGCACTGCGCTTAGCAGGCCGGCCCAGTAACTTTTCCCGCGCAGCCAAGTGATTTGAATTCAATCTTTTTCTTTTTAATTCAAACACACTTCTATACCCATTTTCAAAAATCAATCCAGATCGATTCAGTGCACCAAATTGAATGAAACCAATTTTGTTGGAAAGGTATGTGAATGCTGAATCCAAGCCCGTTGGATTCAAGTCATTTGGATCTATAGATCTTCCTTAGTAAAAATAACAAAGCAGAAGCTTTTCTGCATTCAAACATTTTTCAAATTTAAACCATAATAGATTTTGAGTTGATTCCAACTCTCCAAAATCACATTTAACCATACCTTTCAGAATATATAAAAATATATAGGTTTACTTGCAGAAATAATGTTCAAGCAATAAAAGAATGCCACATAAGCATTTCTAGTCACTTTATTTAATTAAAATAAAAGGGTAAAACCTTATTAAATTGTGACACCACTTTAAATCACATTCCCATGGACTAAAATATGTGGTGATGACATGTGTCAACATGATCCCATGTTTGGTTTGGAGAATATTAAATCTTAAGTAGTTTTTCAATGAGTAGAAATTACTTTTAATGTTGTAATGTTAGTGATGATGCTAGATCATATATATAGGACCCTTTTGTGTGATGATTGCAAGTAGTTAAGTATTGTTTGGTGATTGTGTACATCGTATTTATTTATAGACGCTACTACCGACCAAGGATACGAGGAGGAAGGACGATACTACGAAGAGGAAGCCGAGGATAACTTCAACCACTACTCTGCACAAGGCAAGCTAACACTTGCAATTTAGCAAGCCTAATACTACTAGTTAATGTGCAAGCTAACCCTTGGAAGATATTCTACTGATGCAAACAAACCCTTACTTGTTACCATGCCAACTATATGTCTTAAGCATATGTGATCATACCCACTTGATAACCCAACCCTAGTTTTATTTGCAAGCTTTCTACTTTATTTCTTTATCAAAGCTACTTCCTCAGAGAGTACTCAAGTGACTTGTAGATTCTAAGGAGATATTTGAAGGTTGCATAAAGAGCATAAAATTTGGCCTAAGCTAGATAATATTGATGTCATCCTGAGGCATGAGATTGAACTTAGTTGAAACTCCACTAGTTTACCACCCCTCATTAGTGCTCACCCCCACTTGTTAATGCTAGTGCTAAGCATAAAACTTGATCAACTTTAGATGGGATTACGTCGTGAAAATGGTTATGAAAACCTTAGAATGATGGATCATTCTACTAAGATGTTTTGACATGTGTTTCTGAACACCAGATGATTATGGTGATAAAAATGTTGAGGCATGAGCCTTAGCCCCTGTTATAAAACTGATGGTTGTCTGGATGCGATACCATTCCAATTTTATCGTACAACCACAATACCTGAAGATTGGGTAGGGCTTGACTGGAAACTTATATACCTTAGTATTAGCTCCCTCACGGCCAAGGTCTGAGCTGAGGCTACCTTGTGAAGATTGTCCACCTGTGCAGTACCCAAGATGACAGTTGGTCATGGTTGGGAGGCCAAACTCACAGGAGAGGTGCTTATACTAGGGCGTGTAATTGAAAGGTTAGGATTGATTATCCGCATACTTAGTATGGTGAATTCAGGATTTGTTCCTGGCGGATGTATCGAATGTTGTGGTGAAAGTGTACAATCTCTGCAGAGTGTCAAACTATTCGAATAGCCGCGTCCGCGGTTATGGACAGTTGGAGTGGCCATACTGTTCCCCCGTCAGACTTTTCAAAATGACTTGTGAAATGAATTGAGACTTTGACTTGACCACAACAGAGTTGTGACATGAATTACAAGATCCCACTTAGGATTTATAAAATTGTGACTAGGTTTAGAACTTAGTAGAGATAAATCTGGCTTTTGCAAAACAACCCTAGAGCCTAGTGTCCTATTATCGAAAAAAAACCCCTTTACCTGTTAGTATTAGTTTGCGAGTACTTAAAGAGTACTCATGGCTTTGTCCCTGGATATTCCTATGGACAGACTATGAAGAGGAGTACCTGGAAGACGGACCCCAGGAAGGTTATGACAACTAGGATCATCTCCCATCGTCAGCATTGCCTGTGACCCGAAGATGGAGCTTCGCCTACGCTACCGTTATTATTACGTATTCCGCTGCTTGATGTTGTATTAAGAACTGGATCATGAGATCCCTATTTGTGTAAGAACTTATGTACGATTGTAATGGATGATGTACTATGGTATCCAATTCTGTTATGTCTCGCAAAAATGGTAATCCTAGGATTGTGATGTATGGCATAACAGGCATCTAGGATTGAAAAATCCGGGTGTTGACATGTTTCCTTATTGAAGGCGTTGTTATTGGAGTGGAGGACTAATGGTGTTTTTCTGATGGTGTCAGTGTCGTTGCTTTGAGGATTAGTTCTTTGTAGCGGGACTTTTCTTTTTTATAATTCTTCTTTCTTTTTTTCTTGGCTGTGTGCATCCGTAGAGCTACTAGGGAATGCGTTGTTGCAGAGGCTGGGTATAATTGGTATCCGTGTGATATTAATATATACTCTTTTCTATTTTTTTTTGTTTATTTAGTGTTTTGCACTCGTCAATGAAGGAACCATTATATTACACAAGATCATCATGACAATATTATATTCGATACACAGATCGAGTTCATGCACTACATACAAAAGTTGCTCTTTGTACAATCCATATTGTCTATACACAGCCGAATAGTATTCCCCTTTTGGGTTTAGGACTTCTGCATCCAAGAATCCCGCTAATTCTTCCTGAATTGCTCGTACGTGATCCTTTGGCAGAAGACCGTCCCGTAGACGTTCGATCTGATTTAAAAAAGGAGTCAGCCTATATGAATGAAACTAAACACAATTTGATTGTAATTAAAAACTATAGAAATTGTTTACGTACGTGGAGTTGCTCTAAATTTCTGTCCTTCTCATCGCACGTCTGCCGGATGAACTCGCAAACATAGTATCCACATAGATTGTTACCTGGTCCCTGCGTCAGACATTTTACGAGAACATAGTTCAATCAAAATAATAATCAAGCATGATAATAACTGTATCAAAACTAGAATCAAAGAAATGAGCGGATATAGCTAGTGGTGCTTATATCTAGTGCTTGAAATGTAAGCTCCGCTTTCCAAACACCCCCAGCCTTGTTGGTGAACCGTTTCCAAGCGCTGCCCGGCGAAGAAAACGAATAAAATAAGTTATTAATTACTTGATATCATAAAATTCACGAACTTTGCCGATATAGTTTCGTAATGATTAGAATTACCGCTGGAGAAGCATCTGCATGTCCTTCCACTGCTCAAGGGGTTTATGTTTCGAGTCCATGACTAGTACACGCCCTTTGTCAAGTTGAATGATTAACAGAATATAGTGGAAGCTACGAATGCATAACTAATCAATTATATACTTAACATCGAGTAAGCGAAATAGAAAGTGTATACAAGACAATAACACTCACTCGGAGTTATAAGGAAAAAGTATTTCCCTTTTGGTTTCTTGAAACCTTAACGCGTGTACTATATTATCCTCCGTATCCTAGGGGCTTGTTTTGAGATTAGCTTCATGAACCCAATATGGGTCAATGAAGCCAATGTCATAGATTTATCCTCTGCTGCATTCGAGAATTTTCATTCTGCATGTTACAGTATGATTATATACATGCAATAAACAAGGTGAGATAGCTGGAGACTAAATTAATTACATAATTAGGCACTGATGATCGATTTGTCCAAGGCGTCTTGATTGAATAATTGAAATAGTTCATCAAATTCAATGGATATCATGTCATCCTTTTCTTTCCCATGATGCTTTTTTGTAACCCTCAGCACTATCCTGTTAGCCCCGGCCTTTGTGGCATGCATGTACCAGTTATGCAATCTTCACATTTTTGTTGGAAGATTATTTACCTCCTCAAGTTTGACGAGAGGTTTGTCGTGCTGGTATTTGTATGCTACTTCACTCACGGGGAAGTACTCTAACTGGGATAAGTACTGGGCAATACTCATACCTTGAGCAGCATGTGACTTGAGAATAGAACGATCATAGTCTGATGACAGCTTTGGCTCGGGTTGATGAAGAGTCTTTAGCATTTTCAACACTTTGCATTTTTCTTCTTTGGTGCTGGGGAACTCTGGCTCTTTCGGCCGCCTCAGCTTAGCGAAAAATGCTGTCGTTTCCGCATCAACGATCGCCGTAGTCTCCTCTTCAGTACAGTCATAAGATCTCTTGGGAGGAACCTTTGGTACTTTTGGAAGAGGCTCTTGTTTATGTTTCGGCGATCGCTTACCACGACGCAGAGTAGCGGTACGCTTACGCTTTTTATCCTAAGGCGCCGGCGATGGCTCCCGCGGTGATGGCCGCGCCGAAGATTGGTGAGGCGATGGAGCCGGGTGAGGCGACGAAGACGGCTGCCGCGGCGGCGACGACCTCGCTGGAGACGGGTGAGGCGGCGACGAAGATGGCCTTGGCGTGTGATTTCGAAGCACGATACATTCCTTTGGCCATAGAATGGTGACGTTTGTTGCGTCTCCCAGTACAGTCACATCCCCTTCACCTGCAGGGTAGTGAAGATCCAAAACTTCAAAGGTGGGCATGATTTCATCCACCCCGATAACAGCGTAGCCCTCTGGAACCGAACAACAGTGGTAAGTTGGTGTGGGTCCAATTGTAAGGCATAGCCGACCGCCACCTTCATTGATATGTTCACAACTTTGACATGTAGCTCGCAGTGTGTCATCTCTGTGATATCATCCACTGGGTAGCCAACAGGAGCCATCGTTAGTGCACCATCGTCATCGCCATTGTCATCACCCGGGACCTCGGTGGAAGCCACACTACTTTTTTGATTATTCGATAGGCCGGTAGCATCGAATGCAGTGTGCTGCTGAGATGGGACGGTAGTAATTTGCTCTTTAAGTGCGTTAATTTCATCTTGTTGTTGCTTTATTCGTTCTTCAATTATACGCATTCGCTCTTTCTGAATATCTGTTTCAACTTCCGCCCTGTCCTTTCTCCTCTGACGGCTTCTATCAGGATATTTCTTCCTCTCTTCGGGATACCCAGTCCTCCATGGTTTGGAGCCGCTTGTGCCTCATTATCGTCCATCATGTTCCTTATTTCCAAGGGCGAGTGTGAGCTCATCATTCTCTCTATCGGGAATGAAGTCCCCATCTTTAACAGCCTTTACTGATTTTCTCATATTCTCGATTGGCAAGGGGTCTTCTTTATGTCGTATGTTATATATACACTTCCCTTCCGAGTCCAACGCCCCCATGCCCGTAAAACCAATTCCTTGCACGTTCTACCCAATCGTTTGTCTCTGAGGTGATATTTTTAGCACGCAGTTCATTCTCAAGTTTCTCCCACTTAGGAATGCCAGCCCTGTAGCCACCTTGCCCCATAGTATGGTGATACTTCTTGTTAGCAGCATTCAGCTTATTCGTTGCAGACATTTTCTTAGCTTTTTCTGATGTCTTGTATTTCACAAACTAAGCCCAGAATGGTTTTATCTTCTCAAACTGAATATTCTTGAAATCGGGAGTCTTCTCTTTCATGACATAATCAAGGTGCAATCTTTTCTTCCAGTTGGTGAAACACTGTGCCATCTTCTTCAAAGCCCACTCCCTGACCTTAGCCTCCATGGCTCTCCCATGTTCTAAGGCGTCCTCCACTAGATCCTCCGCATTTGGATCCAGCTCTATCTTCGGTAGTTTGAAATTAACCATGAGCCTCTTCCACAGTAAATATTTGGCGTTGTTAGGGACAAATAAACATGTTCCCTCTTATTCCGCATCAGAAGGCCTATTCCAATTTCGAATGGTGATTGGGATTAAGTCCCTAACGATTACTCCGCATTGTGCCACAAATTTTTTTGCGACAACTTCGGGAACCGTCGGTTTGCCGTCTTCAGCGACATCTTCGATCCTGAACCTCTCATGGTCTCCCAACTTTTTGGTTGGGCCTCGGCTGCTCTTTTTAGTAGATTTCTTCGATCCGGAGGATTAAAAGAAGAAAGATCGTCGTTACTATTTCTATATAGATAGCAGATGATGAATTAATGAATTAATTATATTACATGCACCTCACCAGAGCGGTCGTCTTCTCGATTACACAAGGCATCGCCTTCTCCCTCGTGGAAGGCAACACCTTCAACCTCAAACAATACATATACATATACATATACAAATACAAAATATGATAATATATAAAAAATAAGATAATATACAAATACATATACTACTTAAATCATCTAACATTATTTACAACTAAATCATCTAACAACTAAATAATCATCTACACATACACCTAAAATAATCATCAACTAAATCATCTACATCATCTAAATACACCTAAATCATCTACATCATCTAAATACACCTAAATCATCTAACAACTAAATCATCTAACAAATAAATCATCTAACAACTAATACACCTAAAATAATCATCACATAAATCAACTAAAAAAACTAAAAGGGGAGCCTCGGGTACGTGCGGTACCGGCGGCGGCGGTGGGCGCGGGCGGCACTGTGGCGGTCGGGGAGGAGAGGGAGAGGTGGCATGGTGGCGCGGCGCTGGTACCGAGGCGGCGGCGCTGGTACATGGAGGACGGAGGCGGCGCTGGCCGTTATGGAGGACGGAGGCGGCGCGCGGCAATGGACGGAGATGAAGGGTGGAGGCGGCGGTGCTGACGGCGACGGCGGGCGCGCAAGGATGGGGCAGCCTACCGGCGTCCGGGGGATCAGGGCGGCGGCGTCTCTGTGCGGCGCGTCGGGTTGCAGAGAATGTAGAAGGGGAAGAAGAAGAAGAAGAAGAAGAAGAAGAAGAAGAGGCGCGCGCAGTTATAAAGGAAGGACCTTTAGTCCCGGTTGGTGGCTCCAACCGGGACTAAAGGGTCATGCGTCCCGGTTGGTGGCTCCAACCGGGACGTATACTCCAATTTTTTCAGCAGACCAGGGGGCGCGCGCAGGGGGTCTTTAGTCCTGGTTGGTGGCTCCAATCGGTACATATGACCCTGTTTTCAAATTTTTTCAGTAATTTTCTCTCTGTTCCCGCCTTATTTTTTATTTTGGGGTTTAAATTTGTAATGTTTTTAAATGATAATTACTTCGCAATTTAGAAAAACTTAAAACATAAAAAGTGTTTGAATTTGAATAACTAATTCAAAACCATTTTCTGTTTTTAAAAATAATTAATGTAACCATTTAAACTATGAACCATTTAAAATTAAAAATGAATTAACTTATATTTTTTGAATATTAATTTGGAATTTAGAAAAAACTTTAAACATAAAAAGTGTGTGCATTTGAATAAATAATTCAAAACCATTTTCTATTTTTAAAAAATAATTAATGTAACCATTTAAAATTTAAAATGAATTAACTTATATTTTTTGAATATTAATTTGGCATTTAGAAACATAAAAAGTGTTTGGATTTAAATAAATAATTCAAAACCATTTTCTGTTTTAAAAAATAATTAATGTAACCATTTAAAATATAAACCATTTACAATTAAAAATGAATTAACTTATAATTTTTTAATATTAATTTGGAATTTAGAAAAACTTTAAACATAAAAAGTGTTTGCATTTGAATAAATAATTCAAAACCATTTTCTGTTTTTAAAAAATAATTAATGTAACCATTTAAAATTAAAAATGAATTAACTTATATTTTTTGAATATTAATTTGGAATTTAGAAAAACTTTAAACATAAAAATTGTTTGGATTTGAATAAATAATTCAAAACCATTTTCTGTTTTAAAAAATAATTAATGTAACCTTTTAAAATATGAACCATTTACAATTAAAAATGAATTAACTTATATATTTTTTAATATTAATTTGGAATTTAGAAAAACTTTAAACATAAAAAGTGTTTGCATTTGAATAAATAATGGAAAAGGGCTTTTCCATGCGACAAAAAGGAAAACTTCCTCCTGCAACATTGTTCTCCATACCAATGTCCACATGCATGCATAATATTGGCACAGCATCACAAACTATGCCGTGATTCAGCATATAACATCGATCATTTGGACTGAAAGCCATGAAACCTCGAACATGATAGGTCATTTTGTGAAGGTTTTTTCGAGACATGATCAATATACCAAGTCTGGTATTTTTCCTTTCAACTATGTCACATAATATGACACAACGCGAAGGATTTTCATTGTTCGGATTTTTTTTGAATTTATTATGCCCGTTTTGAATTTTCTCAATTTCTAACTATGGTCGAACCGGCGTGCATGAAGATAGGGGACGAGCATCGTTAGAACTTGCATTAGATCTCTGAAGAAACCACATATTGCGAGTCTAAAAATGATTTTTTCAAAAAATCACGGGCGATAGATCATGTACCTGTAGTATAAACCGGACCCACTTCCTCCCGATTCGGCAGACATTTGTCCTTTTTACCCGGGATGGATGAAAAGGTTTGAGATGTTCCGGTTGGGAGATAGTTCATGTAAGATGGTCTAGTATTTTAGGAAAATGGGACACTAGCGTTCTGAAACAGCATTTTTGTGGTTACTTCACAAAACGACCCGTTTTTTGCGCTCGGAAAGTGGAAAAGGGATTTTCCGTGCGACAAAAAGGAAAACTTCCTCCTGCAACATTGTTCTCCATACCAATTTCCACATGCATGCATAATATGGGCACAACATCACAAACTATGCCGTGATTCAGCACATAACGTCGGTCATTTGGACAGAAAGCCATGAAACCTCGAACATGATAGGTCATTTTGTGAAGGTTTTTTCGAGACATGATCAATATACAAAGTTTGGTATTTTTCCTTTCAACTATGTCACATAATATGACACCATGCGAAGGATTTTCATTGTTCCGATTTTTTGAATTTATTATGCCCGTTTTGAATTTTCTGAATTTCTAACTATGGTCGAACCGGCGTGCATGAAGAGAGGGGACGAGCATCGTTAGAACTTGCATTGGATCTCTGAAGAAACCACATATTGCGAGTCTAAAAATGATTTTTTTTCAAAAAATCACGGGCGATAGATCATGTACCTGTAGTACAAACCGGACCCACTTCCTACCGATTCGGCAGACATTTGTCCTTTTTACCCGGGATGGACGAAAAGGTTTGAGATGTCTCGGTTGGGAGATAGTCCATGTAAGGTGTTCTAGTATTTTAGGAAAATGGGGCGGTAGCATTCTGAAACAGCATTTTGGTGGTTACTTCACAAAACGACCCGTTTTTTGCGCTCGAAAAATGGAAAAGAGCTTTTCCGTGGGACAAAAAGGAAAACTTCCTCCTGCAACATTGTTCTACATACCAATTTCCACATGCATGCATAATATGGGCACAGCATCACAAACTATGTCGTGATTCAGCACATAACATCGGTCATTTGGACCGAAAGCCATGAAACCTCGAACATGATAGGTCATTTTGTGAAGGTTTTTTCGAGACATGATCAATATACCAAGTCTGGTATTTTTCCTTTCAACTATGTCACATAAGATGACACCACGCGAAGGATTTTCATTGTTCGGATTATCAATATACTAAAGGTTCATCTTTAGTCCCGGTTGGAGGGATTTCGGCAGGCTAGGCCAGGCAGCACTAATGATAGGGATGAGTGTCGACATTATGTCGTGCGGCGTGTACCTTGTCCCGGATGGTGCCACCAACCGGGACTAAAGATGAACCTTTAGTCCCGGTTGGAGACACCAACCGGGACAAAACACGAGTCAGCACTAATAATAGGGGTGAGTGTCGACATTATTTCGTAAGTGTCGACACTATGCCGAGCTGCTTGTACTATAAATAGGCATCCTTTTGAGTCCAGTCCTCCAGCAAGTTTGAGGCATCTCCAAGATGGTTTTTGAGAGCAGGGACACCACTACGGCCAGTTTCAGGGAGATGCCGACGGAGCCCAGTCCTCCGGCATCTCCGAGAAACTGGTCATAGAGGCACTCCCTAATATGTGAAATTAGTTAGCTCCCAGGCGTATTGATTTAGTTAGAGAAGTTACAAGCTGCAAGATGGTTTTCGAGAGCAGGGACACCACTACGGCCAGTTTCAGGGAGATGCCGCCGGATCCCAGTCCTCCGGCATCTCCGAGAAACTGGTCATAGAGGCACTCCCTAATATGTGAAATTAGTTAGCTCCCAGGTGTATTGATCTAGTTAGAGAAGTTACAAGATGCAAGATGGTTTTCGAGAGAAGGGACACCACTACGACCAGTTTCAGGGAGATGCCGCCGGATCACAGTCCTCCGGCATCTCCAAGAAAATGGTCATAGAGGCACTCCCTAATATGTGACCGCGTGCGTTTGGAGATCAGATATTAATGGTAAGTACGAATCGGGACAACTTGTTCATAGTCCCAGTCCAGCCACAAAACGGGAATAACACTCAAGACCTTTATTAATATTAAAAACTGAGACTACAAAACCGGGACTAAAGGCCCCCCTATATATAGTCCCGGTCAAGCCACAAACCGCGAAAGATATCCTTCGGTGAAGCCACAAACCGCGAAAGACATGAACTAGAGTTACATAATATGAGCATGAACTTCTTGGCATATGTCCTTCCTTATGATCGCTTCAGACGTAACCATGGAGCATCTTCTTTACTTAATGGAATGCTTGGGTTAGTTTTCACTGTGAAGGGCGGAATTTCATCAAACTTATTATAATCTTCTGACATGTCTGTCTTGTCCTCGATTCCCACGATGTTTCTTTTCCCTGAAAGAACTATGTGACGCTTTGGCTCATCATATGATGTATTCGTTTGCATATTTTTTCTTTTTTTCGGTTTGGAGGACATGTCCTTCACATAGAAAACTTGAGACACATCATTGGCTAGGACGAATGGTTCATCTCTATAACCAAGATTGTTGAGATCCACTATTGTCATTCCGTACAACTGGTCTATCTTTACCCCTTCCCCATTTAGGTTGACCCATTTGCAGCGAAACAAAGGGACCTTAAAAGAGACTCCATAGCCTAGTTCCCATATCTCCTCTATGTAACCATAGTATGCGTCCTTTTGTCCATTCTCGTCTATTGCATCAAAGAGGACACCACTATTTTGGTTGGTGCTCTTTTTATCTTGGGAGATCGTGTAGAATGTATTCCATTTATTTCGTACCCTTGGAAATTCAATATAGTAGAAGATGCTGACGCGGCCAACAAGTATAGCTGATCTCCAACAGTGGTGTCATTCAAGAGATGTGTCCACATCTAACCACCGAAAGACTTCATGTGTTCATCTGTAATCCATGATTCAGGCTTCCCCGGGTTTTTGGAGCATACAATATTCTTGTGTTCCTCGATATACGGAGCTGCCAAGGTGGAATTATGTAGAACTGTGTAGTGTGCTTTAGTGAAAGAATTCCCGTCCCTACATATCATTGCTTTCTTTCCCAGCGTGCCTTTTCCACTTAGTCTTCCCTCATGCCGCGAGTCAGAAACACCAATCGGCTTAAGGTCAGGAATAAAGTCAACACAAAACTCAATGACCTCCTCTGTTCCATATCCCTTGGAGATGCTTCCTTCTGGTCTAGCACGTTTATGAACATATTTCTTTAATAATTCCATGAACCTCTCAAAGGGGAACATATTGTGCAGAAATACCGGACAGATAATGACAATCTCTTCCAGTAGGTGAACCAGGAGATGCGTCATAATATTGAGAAGGATGGTGGGAACACCAACTCAAAACTAACAAGACATTGTACCACATCCTTCTGTAACCTTGACAGAATATCTGGATTGATTACCTTCTGAGATATTGCATTGAGGAAGGCACACACCTTCACAATGGGTACTCGAACATTTTCCGGTAGAAGCCCCCTCAATGCAATCGGAAGCAACTGCGTCATAATCACGTGACAGTCATGAGACTTCAGGTTTTGGAACTTTTTCTCTGCCATATTTATTGTCCCCTTTATATTAGATGAGAAGCCAGACGGCACCTTGATACTGTAAAGGACTGCAAAAAATATTTCCTTCTCTGCTTTGGTAAGAGCATAGCTGGCACGACTTAAGTGACGCCCTTTATCCGTCTTGTTCTGTGTATGCATGTTCTTTGGGTCTTTCATAATTTGTTGGTCCTCCCGTGCTTCTGGAGTATCTTTTGTCTTCCCATACACGCCTAGGAATCCTAGCAGGTTCACGCAAAGATTCTTCGTCACGTGCATCACGTTGATTGAAGAGCGGACACACAGGACTTTCCAATATGGCAGCTCCCAAAATATAGATTTCTTCTTCCACATGGGTGTGTGTCCTATAGCGACGTCGTTCGGAACTGATTGACCGCTGGGACCCTTTCCAAAGATTACTTCTATGTCCTTGACCATACCAAATACATCATCACCAGCAGGGAGTTCAGGCTTCTTCCGGTGATCTGCCTCACCTTTGAAATGCTTGCCTTTCTTTCTTACGGGATGATTGGTCGGAAGAAATCGTCGATTCGCCAGGTACACAACATTCTTTCATTTATGCAAATATGTACCTCTAGTCTTATCTAAACAGTGTGTGCATGCCTTATATCCCTTGTTTGTCTGTCCTGAAAGGTTACTAAGAGCAGGCCAATCATTGATGGTTACGCATAGCAACCCTCGTAGATCAAATGGCTCCTGTTTGTTCTCATCCCACGCACATACACCTGGTTTTCCCCACAACTATAAGAGTTCTTCAACTAATGGCCTAAGGTACACATCAATGTCATTGCCCGGTTGCTTCGGGCCTTGGATGAGCACTGGCATCATAATGAACTTATGCTTCATGCACAACCAAGGAGGCAGGTTGTAGATACATAGAGTCACGGGCCAGGTGCTGTGACTGCAGCTATGCTCCCCAAAAGGATTCATGCCATCCGTACTTAGACCAAACCATAAGTTCCTTGCGTCACCTGCAAAGTCTGGGAAGTCTCTCTCGATTTTTCTCCACTGTGACCCATCAGCAGGGTGTCTCAACTTCCCGTATTTCTTACGGTCTTCTTTGTGCCATCGCAACAACCTGGCATGCTCTTTGTTTCTGAACATGCGTTTCAACCTTGGTATTATAGGAGCATACCACATAACCTTAGCAGGAACCCTCTTCCGGAGGGGCTCTCCCTCAATATCACCGGGGTCATCACGTCTGATTTTATACCGCAATGCATTGCATACCGGGCATTTATCTAAATTCTCATACTCCTTACCGCGGTAGAGGATGCAGTCATTAATGCATGCATGTATCTTTGGCACATCTAATCCTAGAGGACAGAGAGTCTTCTTTGCTTCGTAGGTACTCTCGGGAAGTTCGTTATGTTTTGGAAACTTCGGCTTCATTATTTTCAGCATCTTTTCAAATGAGGAGTCAGTTAGACCACACTCTGCCTTCCATCGCAACAATTCTAGTGTGGTACCGAGCTTTGTGCTGCCATCACAATTTGAGTACAACAATTTCTTGTGATCTTCTAACATGCCCTCTAACTTCAACTTCTCATTTTCTGTTTCACAGTCTCGCTTTGCATCAGAAATGACCCTACCAAGTTCATCAGCCGGCTCATCTGATGCCCGTTCTTCACCTCCTTCCTCTCCATTGTCTTCCATTGCAGTATCACTGTATTCAGGAAACATATGATGATAGTTGTTATCATCATCTTCTTCTTCACCATCTTCCATCATAACCCCTCTTTCCCCGTGCTTGGTCCAGCAATTATAGTTGGGCATGAAACCTTTCATAATCAGGTGACCGCGAATGATTTTCGAGGAAGAGTACTCCTTGTTGTTCCGACATTGAACACATGGACAACGTATAAAACCATTATCTTTGTTTGCCGTAGCCACATAGATAAATTTATCCATGCCTTTCATATACCCGGCTACGCGCCGGTCATCGTACATCCATTCCCGACCGTTCATCTGCATCATATAAGTAAGTTTATCAAAAAACAGGACATCATAAATAGTGAAATGACCAATTCACATCGACACATGCATTGTATCAATGACAGAGAAAAGATAAGATTGCTAACCTCGATTGAGGAAAATAAAGAGGAGAAAGCTCAAGTGCGTCTCGGATACCTTCTATATATTTGTTCTATGAGAAATTGAACAGGATCATTCACTCAAACATTTCATAAAACACCTTGAATGCATGCATAGGGGAAAAAAACTAGCACACCCCTCTCACCTTCCACCAAGAAAAAACAGAGTGGAGGCAGAGGGCTGGGGCGTTGCATTTATAGAGGGCGGGAGCATACGTCCCGGTTTGTAACACAAACCGGTATTAAAGGTGTGTGCCACGCCACGTGGCTGACGCCCAAACTTTAGTCCCGGTTTGTGTTACAAACCGGGACGCATGACCCCTTACCAACCGGGATGCATGCCTCCCGGGCCCGTGCCCGCTCGAACCGGGACGTGTGCCAGCATTAGTCCCGGTTCGTGGCGCAACCGGGACTAATGCTCTTAGGGGGCGCGAACGGATGGCCTGTTTTCTACTAGTGGACCTCGCCTCGATCGTCTGGATTCGTCTGGATCCTATGACATATATACAATTATTAGGAGCGTCTCATCGACCTGAATAAAACGGAGCCCGGCGGCGATCAACGGAGCACGGCCTCCGCCGTCGTCCACACGCCATGGAGGACCAAACACCATCTTCTTCCAGAAGCCATGGCCCAAATCCAAGGTAACAACACCTCTCTTCCCTTAGAATTCATCACCTTCGTCGAAGTGTCAAGCAATCTTCATGGTTAGGATCCGCATAAATTTTGTCGATATCCTACCGACAAACGCCACCACGAAGTGACACAGCGTCCCCGCACCCTGCACGAAGCTTTCATCATGCTTGTCGCAGAGAACCGCTGCGCCATGCCGCCGATACCCGCCTCCATCAACGCGGTGGATGAAACACTGCCCCACTATCTGATCCCTCCATGCATCTCGAGCTCCAAAATGATGCCTCTCAAGATGGTGAACGACACTAAAAGTTTCGTCATCGTCTGATCTGGGAATAACCCAGATCTAGGGTTTCCCACAAAACCTTAGGAATGAGGTGTGATTCACAGCAACAACGTCTTCAACAAGGTAACGACATCCTAGGACGCCACCATCGTCGGCTTCGACCGCATCGGAGCCCGCCTCTCACCGGCCAACCGCCTCACTCACCTCTAACTCGCACGCCGCAGCCAGGGGCCGAGTCGTAGGATAGGGAGGCCACCACTGCACCAACCGCCTTCGACCTCCCTGGAGAAGGAGGCCGCCAACCGTCGCTCCGTGACGCCCGGCTGCGCTCCGACCAAGGGCAAGGAGGCGAGGGAGGCCCCGTCACCATTGGTTCTAGCCAGGTATTGCCTAACCGCACCGTCTGGCAGTGGTGAGGATAAAGGGAAAGGGGGAGGGGCTGGGCGGCGGCAATCTAGGGTTTCCCCTCTGCCGCCAAGAAGGGACAACGCGAGGGGCTTCTTCTATTGAAACAACTAAAAATATGTCCCATAGTATTCAGCCAAGAGGTCCATCTGTGATAAAAAATGGAATTATAGTTTTGATACGTTTTCTTTGGAGACATCCACAATAGTAATTCGGACTATTCTTCTTACCAACTATCCGTTTCTGAGTCGATTCTTCATGTCTAGCTTTTGATGCTTCGAATGAGAAAGCCCTTTCTGGTCGTGTTGTATAGCCTGCAAGGATATCTCATACTTTTCGTCTTTTCATTTCATCACCGGGATTCCTCGAGGGCTGTGAATATAATCCTCCAATACTTTTAGACAAGACAATGCTGTTAGTACAACCTAACTTCAGATCTTCAACCCTTTGCAGGTCACTGGAACCCGAACGAGCTCGTCTTCGCCAGAGTTTTCTCTACTCAGATCGCCCCAGGCGATCCAAGAGATCTACAAGGTTTTCCCCTTTCAATTACGGTTGCCGAAATCATATTTTTTTGTTGTTAAAGGAAACAGTTGCTGAAATTATGCCTATTACCATCACCAGTTTGCAATGTATTAGTTTTTTGTTATTCACACTAGCCTTCGGTCCTTATATAGAATGCCCTGGTTATTATTGCAGTACCTCCCATCATAATAATCAGTGACTAATGAGCATATTACCTTGCTTGTTCTGGTCAGCATTGAGGAGCATGTCAGAGCGGAGACCAGGAGGGAGTTTGAAGCATTGTCACTTGATCAATCACCTCCTACACCTGACTTAAGTCACATGTATGGCCATTATATGTTGCTTCTTCTCCTTTGTTTTTCTTTGATGGCTGTTAGTTCTTCTCTTTAAATGGCAGTCACTAGACCACATGCACACACGCTTTCTTTTCCCTTTTCTTTTTAGCATATATATTTCCGACAAATAGGAATCTATTTCCAACAATTGGAAATTTTAATGAATTTTCTTCCGAAAATTCTAGCACTTCCTAGATTTATAAACCTATCTTGTAACTATTTGATTATATTTCAGCTAATACAGACATATGTTTTGCAACGGTACTACATTGGCATGCGTGTTGCTCATTAGAACCAATGGCATACTATTTATTGATTTAGTTTGCTTTCTGTTGATCTCTAGGTTTATCTTTCTTTTGTCACTAGTTACAAGTTTTAAATTTACAGATGTAGAATTATCACACGAAGAAATAAATTTTATTTGTAATACATGAATCAAAATTATCATTCAGTAGTGAGCATAAACGTGCTTGTTTCCATCAGGGTTGATAAGCATGACAGTGAGGTGAGCAACAGGGAGTTGGAAGCACCGACGATGCATCAATCACCTCCGACACGTGACTCAACTCCTAGGTACCACAATGGTCTCTGCTAGCTCCCTGAAAAAAACTTCAGCAAGAATCCCTGGTTATTATTGCAATACCTCAATCATAATAGTCGCTGGCTAATAAGCATATTGGTTTGCTTGTCTTGGTAAGCATTGAGGAGTATGCCAGTGAAGTGAGAGAACTGAAACTCGCGCGGTCACCTCCTACACTTGATTCAACTCACAGGTACCACATTGGCCTCTTTTTGCACAGCTATGTAGAATCATGGATTGGTTGATTTTGCTTTTTATTGATGTCAGTTTTATCTTGCTGCTTATTAGTACTACTGAGAAGCATCAAAGCAATAAAATATATATGTAGCATTCTTTCATATGTTCTGAATATCATTCAAACATGTATATTAATTGTGAACTTCGAAAATTAGTAGGATTATTTATACCAAATAAGTGGTAGCTTTTGTTGCTCTAGGTTGACGGTATGTGCTTATGACACTACGAATAGCGAGAGTGGATCTAAAATTGTTGAGGAGAAGCACAAAAGTAAATCAGTTCCTTGGTACGTATGATTATTCTGCTTCTGTTCATCTCGTGTTTTATTTTTTAAGTTGTAGTTTATAATGCATTAATGTTGCCAAAAGTCTCAAAAGACTTAGTTTTACTTGTATATACATGGATTAAATAATGGAAAAAATCAGCAGGACAACATGTCATTAGCGTGGTGTTGACCTAGGTTCACAATGAGATAAGTATTGAAGATAGCCATATGTCATGGCTGCAGGAGACCGCATAGGTAGAATAAGTGACAAAATATTTGGAGGAAATAGATTTGTTATTTTTTGTTTGATTCAAACATAGATGCATAACATCTTATATGGTGGATTCTAAGGCTGTTAACCTTTCTTAATACAAATAACCATACTAGATGTTTCTTTATACTACATTGCACCCGCCTCTCCTCCTTTACCGCTCAGTATCGCTACCCATCCTGCTGAGCACATAGAAGAAAAGTATTGCCATAGAAGATATCCAAGTGTGTGAGCCCCTATGATCCTTCCTGCTTTTTTGCAGTTTAAATAGAAAACTTTCCCTTTTAGGTTCAAAATACTTCCTTGCTCTTGTATAGGAGCTGAGATTTTTTTCCCAAATCTTCTTGACATGTTCCTTCCTTGCATCTGGTCCCAATTCAAGATCCTTAATGCATCCTATCCTGCAAGTAAACAAACCAAACAGTAGTACATTACAAAGGGACAATCCGGTTGATTTTGTGTTGATAGTTCCTTTGATTTACTTGTATAGATGGAAGGGGGTCCTCATTAGGGTACCCTTGTAGGGGTTCGTAGCATGGAAAACAAAAAATTTCTACCGCATGCAAACAAACAAGCTAAGATCTATCTACTAGATTGTAGCAACGAGTCGATAGAGAAACTCACCCTCGAAGATTCCAAAGCGGTTAACGAGATCGGATTCTCGTGGGTGATGTAGTCGTACTCTTGCCGATCTCAAGATCGTGTAGACGATCCTTCCGGCGCTGCGTTCCGGCAGCGCTTCCGCAGTTGGTCACACGTTCGGTACTCAATGAAGACCTTCCTATCCCTTGTTCCAGCAGGTAGCCGAGGTTATAGCACTCTCCTCGTGATTCTGGTAGCACGACGGCGTGGTACCGGAAGTAGAGGAGAGATCTCGCAGGGCTTCGCCTTAAGCCGGAGCGAGTATGGTGGACTATGAGAGAGGCCTTGGCGATCTAGGGTTTAGAAAGCACCAAGGGAGGAGGCTAGCCGACGTCTAGGGTTAGGGTTCACCCCAACTCGGCGAGTTGGTGGTGCCCTAGGCGGCGGCGGCAGCAGCAGGGGTGGTGGCGCCGGCGGCTTAGGGTTAGGGTTTCGGGGTGTGAGAGGTGTAGGCTAGAGGGGTAGCCCTGCCAATCCTTTTATAGGTGGGAGGGAGCGGCCAAGGAGGAGGGAGTCCTCCCCCAAGTCGGCCTCCTTGGCCGGCGGTGGAGGGAGGAGGACTTCCTCCCCAAGTAGGTTTCCTACTCTCCTTCCACCAACCAAACTTGTCGTTTGACTTTTTCAAATTGGCGTTTGACTTTTCAAACTAGGATTTGACTTATCCCTTTATTTTGCTCAGCCATGATACCTAGTACATGATGCAACCATTCCACATTGTCATGAAACATTCATGTACCCTTCCCCTCCGGAGTGCCGGACCTTCCGGAACCTTCTAGAACATTCCCGATGAAAACACCGGAATCATTCCACAACTCCGAAACAGGACTTTCCTTATATGAATCCTATTCTCCGGACCATTCCGGATCTCCTCGTGATATCCCGGATCCCATCCGAGACTCCGAACAACATTCAGTCTCTTACTCATCATACCATAACTACTCAACAACATCTAATCCTTAAGTGTGTCTCCCTACGGTTCGTGAATTATGCGGACATGATCGAGACACTTCTCAGAACAATAACCAATAGAGGAATCTGGAAATTCATATAGCTCCCACATATTTCTACGATTACTTTGCGATCGAATGAACCACTTACATACGATACCAATTTCCCTTTGTCTCACGATAGTTTACTTATCCGAGGTTTTGATCGTCGGTATCTCTGCATACCTAGTTCAACCTCGTTACTGATAAGTACTCTTTTCTCGTTCCCGTGGTATGTGATCCCTTGTGAGCCATTCACATGCTTGCAAGCTAATTGGATGACATTCCACCGAGAGGGCCCAGAGTATATCTATCCGTCATATGGATGGACAAATCCCATTCTTGATCCATGTGTCTCAGCCCATACTTTCCGAACACTCAATGCCACCTTTATAGCCACCCAGTTACGGTGTGGTGTTTGATGTCATCAAAGCATCCTTCTGGTGATGGTGATAAGCATGATCTCATGGTCGAAGGAATTAGGTTACTATGTATCAGAAAGCTTATAGCAATTGAACTATTAAAATAACTTGATCTTTATGCTACGCTTATCTATAGGAGTATGTCCTTCATACCATTCTCCTAATGATATGATCTTGTTGTTAATAACATCTCATTGTTCATGATAGGGAAACCACAATCATCTATTAACTAACAAGCTAGTATTATGAAGAGGCTTTACTAGGAACTCTTATTTAGTTTACAAATCACAGAAGTATTAATGTTTCCTTATTAATACTGTTATAGCATGAATGTAAAAATTTATCATAAACACAAAGATATTATAATAACTACATTTATTATTGCCTCTAGGGCATATCTCCAACTGTCTCCCACTAGCACTAGAGTCAACTAATCTAGATTACATGGTAATATACCGAACACCCATGGCAGTTTGGTGTTGGTCATGTTTTGCCCTTGGGAGATGTTTAGTCAACGGATCCGCCACATTCAGATCTGTGTGTACTTTGCAAATCTTTATGTCACCATCTTGGACATGTTCTCGGATAGCGTGAAAACGTAGCTTGATGTGCTTCAGCTTCTTGTGTGACCTTGGTTCTTGCTCATTGGCTACGGCGCCCATGTTATCACAGTAGATAGACATTGGGTCCAGCGCACTTGGAACCACACCGAGCTCTATAATGAACTCCTTCATCCATATCGCTTATTGTGAAGCCTCCGAAGCAGCTATGTATTCCGATTCAGTTGAAGATCTCGCCACAACGCTTTGCTTTGCACTCCTCCAGCTAACTGCTGCACCATTCAAAGTAAATATGTATCTAGATTGAGATTTAGAATCATCCGGATCGGTGTTCCAACTAGCATCGGTGTAACCATTAACAACGAGCTGTTCATCACCTCCATAAGAAAGAACCATATCCTTAGTTCTTCTCAAGTACTTAAGGATGTTTTTGACCGCTGTCCAATGATCCACTCCTGGATCACTTTGATATTTGCTAGTCAAACTAACAGCATATGCAATGTCGGGTCTATTACATAGCATGGCATACATTAGAGATCCTATGGCTGAGGCATAGGGAGTCTTACTCATCCTTTGTCTATTTTCTGCTGTTGCTGGACTTTGAGTTTTACTCAACGTCGTATTGGGCAACATGGGCAAGAACCCTTTCTTGCTATCTTCCATTCCAAACCTCTTTAGAACTTTGTCCAAATATGTACTTTGTGACAATGATATTTGGCGTCTCGATCTATCTCTATAAATCTTTATGCCTAATATGTAAGCTGCTTCGCCAAGATCTTTCATTGAAAAACTATTATTCAAATATTCCTTGACACTATTAAGAAGGTCTACATCATTCCCAATCAACAATATGTCATCTACCTATAGTATTAAGAATGCTACAGAGGTCCCACTCACTTTCTTGTAAATACAAGCTTCTCCATAAGTTTGTATAAAACCAAAACTTTTGATTACCTTATCAAAACGTTGATTCCAACTTCGGGATGCTTGCTTCAACCCATATATGGACCGTTGAAGTTTGCACACCTAGTTAGCATCTTTAGGATCGACAAAACCTTTGGGTTGCATCATATACAACTCTTCATCAATGTCTCGATTGAGGAACGCTGTTTTGACATCCATCTGCCATATCTCATAATCATAATATGCAGCGATTGCTAACATAATCCTCACAGACTTTAGCTTTGCTACTGGTGAGAAAGTCTCATCGTAGTCAACTCCTTGAATTTGTCGAAACCCTTTTGCGACAAGTCGAGATTTATAGACAGTAACATTACCATCATCATCTGTTTTCTTCTTGAAAATCCATTTGTTCTCGACAGCCTTCCGGCCATCCGGTAAGTCCACCAAAGTCCATACATGGTTTTCGTACATGGATCCAATTTCGGATTTCATGGACTCTTGCCATTTATTGGAATCTGGGCTCATCATCGCTTCCTCATATGTCGCAGGGTCATCGGTGTTGTCCACCAACATGACACTCATAACAGGATCATACCAATCAGGAGTGGTACGAGTTCTTGTTGACCTGCGAGGTTCTATAGCAACTTCAACGAAAGTTTCATGATCATCATCATTAGCTTCCTCTCTTATTGGTGTAGGCGCCACAGGAACTTCTTCCGGTGCTGCGCTACTCGCAAGTTCGAGAGAAGGTTCAACAACCTCGTCGAGTTTTACTTTCCTTCCAGTCACTTCTTTCGAGAGAAATTCTTTCTCTAGAAAGGATCCATTCTTGGCAATGAAGATTTTGCCTTCGGATCTATGATAAAGGTATACCCAATAGTTTCCTTCGGGTATCCTATGAAGACGCATTTTTCTTCTTGGGTTCAAGCTTGTCCGGCTGTAAGTTCTTTACATAGGCTTCGCAACCTCAAACTTTAAGGAAAGACAATTTAGGTTTCTTCCCAAACCATAATTCATACGGTGTCGTTTCAACGGATTTAGATGGTGCCCTATTTAAAGTGAATGCGGCTGTTTCTAATGCATAACCCCAAAACGATAGCGGTAAATCTGTAAGTGACATCATAGAACAAACCATATCTAAGAGAGTTCGATTATGACGTTCGTACACACCATTACGCTGTGGTGTTCCCGACAGTGTCAATTGTGAAAGTATTCCACATTTCTTAAAATGCTCGCCAAACTCGTAACTTAGATATTCACCTCCACGATCAGAACGTAGAAATTTAATCTTCTTGTTACGTTGATTCTCTACCTCACTTTAAAATTCCTTAAACTTCTCGAAAGTTTCGGACTTATGTTTCATGAAATAGATATACCCATATCTACTCAAGTCATCCGTGAAGGTAAGAACATAACGATAACCACCGTGCGATGCTACACTCATTGGACCACACACATCGGTATGTATGATTTCCAATAAGTCCGTAGCTCGCTCCATCATAACAGAAAATGGAGTCTTAGTCATTTTACCCATCAGACATGCTTCGCATCTTTCAAGTGATTCGAAATCAAGTGATTCAAGAAGTCCATCGGAATGGAGTTTCTTCATACGCTTCACTCCAATGTGACCAAGACGATAGTGTCACATATAGGTCGAGTTATCGCTCAATTTCAAACGTTTAGCTTCAATATTATTAATATGTGTATTTCCACTATCGAGATTCAATAAGAATAGACCATCTATCAAAGGTGCATGTGCATAAAACATATTACTCATATAAATCGAACAACCATTATTCTCGGACTTAAACAAGTAACCGTCTCGCAACAAACATGATCCAGATATAATGTTCATGCTCAACGCAGGCACCAAATAACAATTATTTAAGTATAAAACTAATCCCGATGGTAGATGAAGAGGTAGCGTGCCGACCGCGATCACATCAACCTTTGATCCATTTACTACGCGCATCGTCACCTCGTTCTTCGCTAGCTTCCGTTTATTCTGCAGTACCTGTTTCGAGTTACAAATATGAGCAACCGAACCAGTATCAAATACCCAGGCACTACTACGAGTACTAGTGAGATACACATCAATAACATGTATATCGGATATACCTTTCTTCTTGACATTGTCGTTCTTCAAATCCGCCAAGTACTTTGGGCAATTCCGCTTCCAGTGACCTTCTCCCTTGTAGTAAAAGCATTCAGTATCAGGCTTAGGTCCAGCCTTGGTCTTCTTCGCTGGTGCGGCAACTTTCTTACTGCCCTTCTTGAAGTTTCCCTTTTGCTTAGACTTGCCTTTCTTGAATTTGGTGGTCTTATTGACCATCAACACTTGGTGCTCTTTCTTTATCTCCACTTCTGCAGATTTTAACATGGAGAAGAGTTCTGGCAACTGCTTGTTCATGCTTTGCATATTGTAGTTCATCACAAAGTTCTTGTAACTTGGTGGCAGTGATTGGAGGCACGGTAAATCCCCAAAGCATTAGGAATCACTATACCCAAGCTTTGGAGTTTGTTTGCGTGCCCAAACATCTTAAGCACATGCTCACTGACGGAGCTGCCCTTTTCCATCTTGTAGTTAAAGAACTTTTCAGAAGCCTCATAACTCTCAACTGCCGCGTGAGTCTCAAATATCAATTTGAGTTCGCGGACAATATCATGTGGGTCATGGTCCTCAAACCTTTCCTAAAGCTCCGATTCCAAACCATACAAGATAGCACACTGAACTGTGGAGTACTGATTCTTCCGAGCGAGGTAAACATTCTTTACTTCATTGGTAGCATCAGCTGCAGGCGGGTCACCCAGCGGTGCATCCAGCACATAGGTCAAATTACCAGCATTGAGGACAATCCTCAAATTGCGGAACCAATCCGCAAAGTTGTTTCCATTGTTTTTCAACTTTTCTTTCTCTAGGAATGCATTAAAATTGATGGTAGGGGCCGCCATTGATCTACAACATATTTGCAATAGTTTAGACTAAGTTTATGACAAATTGAGTTCTAATTAATAGTTAAATTAATCTAGGTGAACTCCCACTCAAAACAATATCCCTCACATTGTTTTAGTGATCACACGAACCAAATCCACCACATCAAAACCGATCATCACGAGAGTTGATGTAGCTTCAATGGCGAACAATCGACATGTTCATCATATCTACTATATGATTCATGCTTTACCTTTCGGTGATCCGTGTTCCGAGACCATGTATGTACATGCTAGGCTCGTCAAGATCAAACCTTAGCTTCTGCATGAGCAAATCTGGCTTGCTCACGTTGTATACACTTGCAGAATCTAACATACCCGATCATCACATGGTGCTTCGAAACAACAAGCTTTCGCAATGGTGCTTACTAAGGATGAACACTTTAAAACTTGAAATTAATGTGCATGAGGGATCATCTTATAATGCTACCGTCGTTAACTAAGCAATACAAGATGCATAAAGGATTAACATCACATGCAATTCATAATATGTGATATGATATGGCCTTTCTTGTTGTGCTCCCGATCTCCATCTTCAAGCACGAACATGATCTCCATCATCACCGGTATGGCGTCAAGGTCAATGGCGCCGCTTCATGGTTGTCATCCACCAGCTTCAACTATTACAACTACTTTGAATAGACACGCGGGTCTTAACAGAAATTAAAGACAACCATATGGATCCTGCCGGTTGCCAACTTACAATAAGGATCATTGCATACATCAAATATAATCACAATCATAGCCATATCACATCACAGCACACCCCTGTAAAACAAAGTTAGACGCCTCTAATTTCTTTGCATATTTTACGTGGTTTGGGGCTTTCAATAAGTGTCGATCTAACTTACGAACAAGAACCACAACGTTGATGTTTGAACTATCAAGTGCCCGTTGTAAATTGGATCTATACTATAATGGGAGAGACAGACACCCGCAAAGCCACTTATGCAATAGAAGTTGCATGTTTAGCGTGGAGCAAGTCTCATGAACGATGTCATGTAAGGTTAGCCTGGGCCGCTTCATCCCATCATACCGCAAGATGCAAAGTACACAAGAAGCAATTGATAATAAAAGCACCACCGCCCATAATGACCATTGTGTTCTACTCGTGCAACATATCTACATATAGACCTGGCTCTGATACCACTGTAGGGGTTCGTAGCATGGAAAACAAAAATTTTCTACCGCATGCAAACAAACAAGCCAAGATCTATCTACTAGATTGTAGCAACGAGTCGATAGAGAAACTCACCCTCGAAGATTCCAAAGCGGTTAACGAGATCGGATTCTCGTGGGTGATGTAGTCGTACTCTTGCTGATCTCAAGATCGTGTAGACGATCCTTCCGGCGCTGTGTTCCGGCAGCGCTTCTGCAGTCGGTCACACGTTCGGTACTCGATGAAGACCTTCCTCTCCCTTGTTCTAGCAGGCAGTGGAGGTTGTAGCATTCTCCTCGCGATTTCGGCAGCACGACGGCGTGGTACCGGAAGTAGAGGGGGATCTCGCAGGGCTTCGCCTTAAGCCGGAGCGAGTATGGTGGAGTATGAGAGAGGCCTTGGCGATCTAGGGTTTAGAGAGCACCAAAGGAGGAGGCTAGTCGGCGTCTAGGGTTAGGGTTCACCCCAACTCGGCGAGTTGGTGGTGCCCTAGGCGGCGGCAGTAGCCGGGGTGGTGGCGCCAGTGGCTTAGGGTTAGGGTTTCGGGGTGTGAAAGGTGTAGGCTAGAGGGGCAGCCCTGCCCCTCCTTTTATAGGTGGGAGGGCGCGGCCAAGGGGGAGGGAGTCCTCCCCCAAGTCGGCCTCCTTGGCCGGCGGTGGAGGGAGGAGGACTTCCTCCCCAAGTAGGTTTCCTACTCTCCCTCCACCAAGCAAACTTGTCGTTTGACTTTTTCAAATTGGCGTTTGACTTTTCAAACTAAGATTTGATTTATCCATTTATTTTGCTCAGCCATGATACCTAGTACATGATGCAACCATTCCACATTGTCATGACACATTCATGTACCCTTCCCCTCTGGAGTGCCGGACCTTCCGGAACCTTCTAGAACATTCCCGATGAAAACACCGAAATCATTCCCCAACTCCGAAACAGGACTTTCCTTATATGAATCTTATTCTACGGACCATTCCGGATCTCCTCGTGATATCCCGGATCCCATCCGAGACTCCGAACAACATTCAGTCTCTTACTCATCATACCATAACTACTCAACAACATCGAATCCTTAAGTGTGTCTCCCTATGGTTCGTGAATTATGCGTACATGATCGAGACACTTCTCCGAACAATAACCAATAGAGGAATCTAGAAATTCATATGGCTCCCACATATTTCTACGATTACTTTGCGATTGAATGAACCACTTACATATGATACCAATTTCCCTTTGTCTCACGATAGTTTACTTATCCGAGGTTTTGATCGTCGGTATCTCTGCATACCTAGTTCAACCTCGTTACTGATAAGTACTCTTTTCTTGTTCCCGTGGTATGTGATCCCTTGTGAGCCAGTCACATGCTTGCAAGCTAATTGGATGACATTCCACCGAGAGGGCCCAGAGTATATCTATCCGTTATATGGATGGACAAATCCCATTCTTGATCCATGTGTCTCAACCCATACTTTCCGAGAACTCAATGCCACCTTTATAGCCACCCAGTTACGGTGTGGTGTTTGATCTCATCAAAGCATCCTTCTGGTGATGGTGATAAGCATGATCTCATGGTCGAAGGAATTAGGTTACTATGTATCAGAAAGCTTATAGAAATTGAACTATTAAAATGACTTGATATTTATGCTACGCTTATCTATAGGAGTATGTCCTCCATACCATTCTCCTAATTATATGATCTTGTTGTTAATAATATCTCAATGTTCATGATAGGGAAACCACAATCATCTATTAACTAACAAGGTAGTATTATGAAGAGGCTTTACTAGGGACTCTTATTTAGTTTACAAATCACACAAGTATTAATGTTTCCTTGTTAATACTGTTATAGCATGAATGTAAACATTTATCATAAACACAAAGATATAATAATAACTACATTTATTATTGCCTCTAGGGCATATCTCCAACAACCCTTTACCCTCTTTAATTAGTTCAAAAAATTAACTAACCTTTTCAAAATAATGATGTCATCACAAAAGTTAATTCATTTTATATATTGAACTAAAGAGGGTAGAGGGCACCCTATTGTTGACCCACTCCCATCACTATTTACTTTCTCACAAACTAAACTGTGGTGTCATGACAATTTATGTGAAGCGTGCGGTACATGATTAGAGACTCATGATGCATGTCATATAAATTTTGACTTGGTGTACCTCAGCGAACAACATGTATATATATGGAGCTCAATGTTGTTTTACAACTTTTCAGTATGAATACCATAACTTCTGCCATACTCTACCTCTTGGGCTCAGTGATGTGTGTGTGGATTGTTACTTTGCATTTGTGATCCATTGGGTGTTTTTCTGATTCAGGGCACAAGGACATTTATTCATCGACATCGTGGAGGCTTTGATTGCCCATGAACATGGCTACAGCGACCCAGCCCAGCATAAACTGGATGCTGAAGCATATTGGGCAGCAGGAGAGAAAATTGAAGCTCCTAAAGTCTCGGAGTCCCTTGCGTCTGTAACAGCAAAACTAGCACAGTATGTTCTACTATATGATTATCATATAATTGTTGAATCATGCGGCAATTTTAACCTATTTGTTATAGGGGCGAAGGATCTACAGAACAAATCATTGCGAATGGTATGAAGTGGATGGCCGAGGAAGTCATGTTGGCTTTTGAGAAGTACATAGAAGGAAAGAAGCACTTCAAAGTAAGCGATTTTCTACTATTTTGTCCATTTCAATCTAGTGAGATTTTCTATTTATAGGGTGTTGTTTCAGGACGTGTTATATTGCTTTGACGAGATTCAACACCAGTGCTCCAGTGTGGAGAGCTACAACCATATATTTCATCACTTCAACTTTACTATGAAGACGAAAAAGATTTCAGACGACCAGTGGTCATCAAAACTTTTTTTTGCTGAATTGAAAGAGCTATATGAAAGAAAGTACTATTCATGTTACGAACTAAGTTCATATGATGATGGTATATGCCTTTTTTGCCTTCTCTTTCGTTCTAATTAACCATGAATCGTGTTAAGCTTGTTTGCTACAAAATTATCGTTTTTGATCTCCTAAATTGTATACTTTTTTTAGGTCACTCCTACGCGTGCAAGAATCAAGGAATGGATGCACTACAACACCCTATTTTGGGCCTCGGATATGAGGGTGGCCATCCTGCTATGGGACCCCCCTTCGTTTATCTTGAGGATGATGATTACTTTGATTGTGTGATGCCTACGTAAGTATGTCGGGGGAGATTTGACCTCCAATGCGTGAAAGTAAGAAGTCTTGTGTGCCGGACCTTAGCTACGGAGCTAATGATTTGCCCAAGAATATTGCATTTAACTACCACAAATGAGCCTAGGGTTTCAAAAATTACTACAATTCGGGAATTTTGCAGAAAACTACCAATTCAGCGCCTAGCAGTTGCAAAAAGAACTATCACTTTCGTGTAACCCTTGACTTAGGTTCAATTAACAATGTTTCCGACGGGGCAGGCCCACCTGGTAGCGATGACGCGGTAGTGCGGGATGGCTCTCCGACGCAGCAGCATAAGGATAGGTGGCCGATGCAGCAGCTTCGCCAAATGTGGAAGGAGGGAGACGAAGACACACCGACTTCCTGGTCAATGGCTCGTGGGGTTATGTTCCCTCTGTTCCCCACCGATGGGTGGGACCCTCTACTACGCCATTAACGGTCAGACACGACCATGTCGGAAAGTCATCCCGCACTGCCATGCCATCACTGCTAGGTAGGCCCGTCCTATCGGAAACATTGCCAACTAAGTCTAAGACAAGGGTTACACAAAGATGGTAGTTTTTGACAATTTTTACGCGATGAACTGGTAGTTTTCTGCAAAATTCCTGAATTGTGGTAGTTTTTTAAAACCCTAGCCTCAATTATGGTAGATAAATGCAATGTTCTCAATTTGTCTTGGTGTTCTGAACTGGTTTGAGATACACACTTGTGTATGAATATCTCCTAAACTTTATTTATGGGTCTTTTAAACTTTAGAGTGGTATGTGTGGGTTCGGGTTGCACTAAGTAACTGTTTGGGATCCCTTGCCCAACACTACAAGCCATCCAAATAGCAAAACACAAGCAACCTTCATGTGAACTGACCTGAGAGGAAGGGGGGCTTGATGAGCATTTAGAAAAAGGAATAAAGTTTGCTTCCAAATATGCAACTAATCCAAAGCTCGCATCCACAGTTGTGTCATTCTCATTGCATTCTTCACACCTTGTACTTATGTAGAGTTTCAAGGTCAAGGAAATAAAAGAAAATAAGAAAAGAAAGATTAGATCATGACTTAATCATGTATTGTTCTTATCCTAGCCCTTATCCATTTGGATAGATCTCAAGGGCACATGAAGAGGTGACCAAATAATTTATTCCAAGGGCACATGCATGTTGAAGAGATGACCAAATAATTTACTTCCATGTTACTCACAATGTTGCTATTACTAGCTTACATCATCTCCATCGACACTCCCCAAATTGTAGCCGAAAGCATAGCCGGCACATCGGTATGGGGAGTGTCGGCAGTTGTTTTCTAAATAGTGGGAGAGCCGTCCGACAATGACGTGTGCAAAACCACCGACCCCTATACAGAATTTGGACAAAATACAATATATTGCATAGTTTCAATTGATCAAACCATATTACATACTTTTAAACTAAAACAGTTTCACACAACAATACAAAACAAACAAATAGAATTATTCGTGCAAGACAAATGTAGCAACCAAACATGTCAATGGATCGGGTGGTATTTCCTTTGAAACCCCATAAATGCTGCACTAGATCACTTTGGAGATCAACATGCAGCAAACTTAGCTGTCAGAACCTCATCTAGTTGAGCTATAGGTCCTTGATGATCATGTGGATGGTCATCAATCACTGATTCTGCCTGCTCACTCCGATGGTCATTGATGTCTACGCACTTCTATTCTAGTAAATAGTTGTTGGGCCTCCAAGTGCAGAGGTTTGTAGAACAGCAGCAAGTTTCCCTTAAGTGGATCACCCAAGGTTTATCGAACTCAGGGAGGAAGTGGTCAAAGGTATTCCCTCTCAAGCAACCATGCAATCAAGATACAAGAAGTCTCTTGTGTCTCCAACACACCCAATATAGGTGCACTAGTTCAGCGAAGAGATAGTGAAATACAAGTGGTAGCTGTGCCAGAAAATAGCTTGACCGTGAGGAAAAGACTAAAGCAAGCAAACATGCAACGGATCTAGAAGGAAACGATGTTTCAATGTTTAGAAACAAGGCATGGGGATCATACTTTCACTAGTGAACACTCTCTCATATAAATATTCTCTCTTCATGATACTACTCTTAACTACTCTCCGGTTGGACACTCTAATCATCGGTAGGGCTATAACAATACTCCTCAAATTCCGCCTTCCCCAATCTAGATAACCCCACACTGTCACCTTGAGCGCTAGATGGTTCCAACAAACACCACAATTTCATAGAGACATCCAACTCCAAATATAACTCATAACAAATATTCAATCTAGCAAAAGTGCCACACACGGTATGCACGTTGTCACTTTCACACACGTGGGGAAAAGCATAGATCTATTAAAGCACAAAGAGTATTTATGTAGACTCAAACCTAAGTGCCACCATGGCGTGCACGCTGTCACTTTCACACACATGGGGAGAGCAGAGATCTATTGAAGCACTTGAGTAGCAAGGTAGATCTACTTGATTACAAAGCTCATGACCACAACAAGATCATGCATAGAGAGAGATGAACACATAGCTACTGGTAGAGCCCTTAGCCTCGAGGAAGAACTACTCCCTCCTCATCATGGGAATCAGCAACGGTGATGGAGATGGCGATGGAGATCGATGGAGATGGCTTCGGGGGCACTTCCCCGTCCCGGCAGGGTGCCGGAATAGAGACTTTCTGTCCCCCGAATCTCCCTTTCGGTGGCGGCGTCGCTACAGAGGTTTTCATGGATTTCTTCTGGATTGGCTAGGGTTTTCTCATCGGGGGGGCTATTATAGGCGCAAGAATCAAGGTCGGTGGGGGTCTAGGGGGCCCACACCCCCTCCAGGCGCCCCCAAGGCTTGCCTCCGCCTAGGGCGGTTTGACCACCCTGTGGCCCCCCTCCGGCTCTGCTTCGTGGTTCCGTGTTGCTCCGGGAAAAATAATAACTTTGGCTTTTGTCCCGTCCAATTCCGAGAATATTGATTTTCTGCCTTTCTGGAACCAAAAACAAAAGAAAACAGGCAACGGGCACTGTGGCAACTTTTTAATAGGTTAGTTCCAGAAAAGATATAAAAACACCTCAAAGAAAGACAAAGCAAAGCAAAGTAGATACTAAACAAGCATGGAACATCAAAAATTATAGATACGTTTCCGACGTATCAAGCATCCCCAAGCTTAACTCCTGCTCGTCCTCGAGTAGGTAAGTGATAAAAAAGAATAATTTTTGAGGTGACATGGACCATAAAAACCAAGATCAAACCAATTGCAAGCATTGAATCTGGGATCAAAGAACTCTAAACATGTGCATGAAAGATGGATTTCTAACAATAGGACATAGTAACTATGCATGCAACATGAAAGGCTACAAACAAAGATCATGAATAACATGCATTGAAAAACGTTTGTTTGTTTCACATACAGAAAACATGGCATAGTGGCATTCAGATTGTCCCTCATGGAGTAGCAAATAGATGCATAGGACACCTTCAAAGTTCACAAGGATGACTAGAAACAAATAGCACAAGAACAAGTAATATCACAATATGCATCTATTAATAAGCTTTAGAACATTGCACACAGAATGACAACTATGCTCTCTTAATGGTGCCTAAAGGTAGAAGGTGGAGACTCAATAATGGTGGGACAAATGCTTTTTTATAAAGGAAGTAGGGATTACAAGTTTCAAAAGGAGCTTCCAAAAATTATGGTACTTGTTAGCTATCATCCCTCATTGCCCCTATCATAAGCATCTTCGAAAGTACAAAGGAAGTCGCCTAGAGGGGGGGTGAATAGGCTTTTTTAAATTATTACGGCTTAGGCTCAAGTAAATGCGGAATAAAACTAACGTTTAATTTATTGAGCACAAAACCTAGCCACTAAGTTCACCTAGGTGCACCAACAACCTATGCTAAGCAATACAAGAAACAAGGTGATAGCAAGGTATAAATACTTCAAGCATGATGGCTATCACAATGTAAAGTCATAAGTAAAGGGCTCGGTTGAGAGATAACCGATGGACGTGGAGACGAAGATTTGTTTCCCGAAGTTCACTTTGAAAGAAGCTATGTCTCTGTTGGAGAGGTGCGATGGCGCAATGCTCTCCGAACGCCACAAATGGCTCACCTCGAGGTGTGGTGGCTCGATGCTCACCCAACGCCACACAAGACCTCACCCCGGATGTGGAAGCACGCAACTCACCAACGCCACAAAAGGCTCACCCTATTCTCCCGAGTTCGCACCACAAAAGGCGGGCACTCGCTCCACTATGGGACGCCTGAGCGCGGTCACCGAACCCGTACAAGATTGGGGCTAACTCCACAACTAAATTGGAGGCTCCCAACAACAAATCCACAACAGGCTACAATGCCACAAAAGGCCAACAACGCCACAAAAGGCTACAAGACCACAAAAGGTCAACAATCCAACCACACAAACCGTCTAGGGTTCCAAGGAACCCAAGAGAAACAAGCTCACAAGCTTGAACTCGCCGAATCTCCGAGGAGAACTCAAACCTATGCACCAAATGCAAGGGAAAGTCCTTCTCTCCCAAATTCCAACAAAGCTACAAAATCTATTGGGGGAATAAGGGAGGAAGAACACAAGAGGAGAACACAAAACTCTCAAAGATCTAGATCCCAATGATTCCTTCACAAAGAAGGGATTTAGCTTGGGGGGGATTGTAGATCTAGATCTCCTCTCTCAAATCCCTCGAAAAGATGCAAGAATCATAGGAAGGGAAAGGGGAGAGGGAAAGCTTATTCAAGGTTACCAATGGAGGAGAGAGAGAAAGCCAAGAACCAAGAAAAGAGCTAGTGCCCACGAAGGGGAAGAGGAGCCCCTTTTAAAGGGCTCCCAGATCTGCTCGTTATGGGCATTCGCGACTCCTGGCCGGAACTTCCAGTGGGAGGTCGGAAGTTCCGGTGGCACATAGCCAACGGTCAAAAACCGCAGAGCGAGAAACTGAAAAGGCGAATCCTGGTCGGAACTTCTGTCGGTTCACCGGAACTTCTGGTGGGAGCGAAACTTCCGGTTGAAGTTCCGTAAAATAGACACAATGAAAACAGAAGGTTACTGAATGTGAGCAGAACAAGAGCCGGAAATTCAACCGGAACTTTTGGCCTGAGCGAAACTTCCGGTCCCTGGCCGGAACTTCCGGTGGGAGCGGAACTTCCGGTGGAAATTCCGACTGAAGTTTCGTCAAATAGCACATCCAAAACAAAAGGTTACTGAGTGTGAGCGGAAGAAGATCCGGAACTTCTACCGGAACTTTCGGCGACAAAAATGCCCTAGCGGAACTTCCGATGGCAAGCCGGAACTTCCGGTCAAGGAAATTCCAGAAACCAGAAAACCAGAAACGCAATAACTTTTGCATCCGAACTCCAAACGGGATGAAATCAATTTTGTTGGAAAGATAACAACGAATCGAAATATTGGGTATCACCTTGGGAGAAAATACTATGAATATATATGTGAAGTATCCCCCAAGGTGTGGAGCCGAAAAAATCGCAAGATCAAAAACCGCAATAAGATATGCAAGTGAAATCCTTAGATGATGAACTAGAGCTTGTTATGATGATGACCACAAGCTCTAGATCCTCTCATGGAAAAGAACCAAATAACAACCAAGAAAGATGATGCTATGAATGCAAAGGTTTGATCTCTCTCCGAATGATGCAAACGAGACACCCGCTTGAGAGCCCCTCTTGATAGAACGGCTATCTATCCTAAACCCGGTCTCCCAACTAACAACACGAGACCGGCAAAAGAGAAGCCCTATCAAGAACATACCTTTGCCTTGAGCATCCCACTTGAACTTTATGTAGACCATCTTGTTCTTATATAGTGGGAAGACCTTTCTTGGATGCTCTTGCTTGATGAAGATGAAGACTTGCAAATTGCTCATCCATACTCCATGGGGAAACATCTTCTTTGAACTTGTCTTCATCATTCCATGAGCACGAGGATGGCAAGCTTCAAGCATGAGATCTTCTAGAGATGGCACATCTTGAGCTCGCCCTTCTTCATCCCTACTTGAGGTTGATCCATCTTGATGCAACTCTTTGCACATGTCTTGATCAACCTTCAAGCTCCTTCTTTCTTCATGATTCCAATGGCCACAAAGCCCTTGGACATTTCTTCATCTTCCAACCTTGAGACCAACACATGGCCCAAGCGATGCCAATGGACAAACCTACAAGTGAAACTCAATTTACACATTAGTCCATAGAGATTTTCATTAATTACAAAAACCACACATGGGGGCATACATGCCCTTTCAATCTTGAAGTGGTTAAGGTTAAAGTGGCAAAGCTTGAGTATATTCTCGACAAAGTATAAGTTGGCAATCTCAAGTCCCTTGAATATGAGGGTTACACCTCATGGATACTCAACTTAGGGCCCGGGCAAGTTCTTGTCACTATAAGTATTTGTATATCATTGAGAACCGCCAACGGGGTACCCCTTGCACATGGTATAGGAGCTTTCTCATAACCAAAATGACAAGGCAAGCAGACAATGAGCATCTCAGCAATCTATTTATTTACCATATGCATAGCTTTTTATTGAGGATGCTTCATAGATATCTCACTATAGTGATGCTGCAAGTTTCCAGCATGATTATGCATGGCTTAGGCTAGCGGCCCAGGCGTTTCTCTAACACAGAATACAAACTCCATGGACTTACAAGTTCCCACTTTATTTCACACCGGTAACATCCATAGACAAAAGAGCATGATATCAACGGAGTACAAAAGTACAAGTGCAATGTTGAAAACGTTCCCCGTGACAGCACGGTTCTGCTAATTCCAACTTATAAGTGCAAGCATATACAACAAAGTTGTCACAATGGTTCAAGTTTATTAGGGGCAAAGAATAAAGTGTGCAATCAAGTTCGTGAGGGCTTTAATCACTAAGTTTTCACATAACAAAATAGTTTTTAATTGGAAGATAGCTGAAAACAAGAATATACTTGGAATGGTGCAACACACCATGCATAGGAATTTATAGTGGACACTTTGGAATAACTTGGTTTCTTGGGAGTTGGAGGCATGAGTGAACTTACTCATACAAGTGGAGGCTAGCAAAAGACTAGGAGCAACCAACTAAGAGAGCATAATGGTCATAATCATGCAGTGCAACAAAGCATTACTAATCAAAGCATAGAGTGGTACTACAAGCCAAGGACTAAATGATCATAGAGGCTAATGGTGACTTGTCATAGTCATAACATGGTGTGAGCATGTGCCAAGTCAACCCAAGCAAAGCATCAAAGGATAATACCACAATACTATGCTTTTGTATGCTAAAACAACACATGATTCCTTCAAGGCACATTAAGCTATCCTAATTGTTTGGAACAAGGCATGCTACAACAATAATTACTAAGCATAAGGTCAAAACAACACCTAGCATGTCATGATAAAGTCTAAGTCACAGTCAAAGCAATCTCCTCTTGTACTACTATAAGCATGAAACTTTCTACTCTTTTCCAACACCAAACAACTTATTGAAACAACTCACAAAGATAATAATCAATAAAGATCAGTGAGCTTGTCTCACAAATCCACAAAGAAGAACTAAAAAGTTCTAAGCTGAAAGCACGGGAAAACTAAGTCTGAACGCAGTGCTAGCAAAAGTGAACACTCATAAAACAATAAGAGTGGAAACTAGAGTGTTCTAAGCAATGGAAACATAGTGTGTCTCTCTCCAAAATAAGTGTGGTGTAACCAACCAACTTACTCAAGAAAACTAAGCAAACGAAAACCAAAAACAAAAACTAAGACGCTCCAAGAACAACACAACAATGAATGAAACAATAAAAACGAAGTGTCTAGAAAGACCTGAGATTTTTATTGATGAAGAAGGGGATGCCCAAGGCATCCCCAAGCTTTGACGCTTGTACCTCTTGAATATTTCTTGGGGTGACACGGGGTGGCATCCCCAAGCTTGATATTTTGTCCATTCTTCATCTCATTACATCATTCTTTTTCTACGCCTACAAATTTTCTTTTATACAAAACTTCACACAATTTTTATTAGAAACATTAGTATATTCAAAAGATAATATACCTTTAGGCAAAGTTTTGTAACAACAAGACTTTTCACTAAAAACACATGCTACTGTAGCAAATACTTCAAAAAGCTCAATTCCCCTAAAGAGAACTCAAAAAGGAATCAATAAGAAGCAAATCCAAATAATGGCAGAAATTTGTCAAAACAGACAAGCGGGTAGAAACCGATTTTTTCGAAGACCTTCTGTTGCTTAAATCAAAAAGTGTTGAACTAACGAAAGTTATCTAACATACTTGGATATTCATTTGTAAATTTTCAGCTTAATCCGAGTTACAGAGACTCCTCACGAATTTTTATGGTGGAGGACAGAAATCTGTTTCGGGACAGCAACTCCCCAAATATTACTTCCCTCTCATTAGAGGTCATTCTTGGCACAAAAAGCAAACAAAAAGGATAAGGAGAGGTCATTACTGAAGTAATAACTTACAAGACTTAAGAAAACTCTTGGGTTATCTACCAACAAGTACTTTTCTTTAACGCCTTTAAGTTAGGCACAGAAAGTTTGAGAAGATGCTCTCATAAGAATTATGAATTGAAGTCAAAGAGAGCATCAAGAAGCAAATTCAAAACACCTTTAAGTATAACCCACTTTCTTTGCATAGGAATCTTGTAAAGAAACAAGTCTTGAAAGCACAAAGCAACAAGCATAGGAAAGCAAAAGAAGTGCAACTTCAAAATTTTCAACATAAAGAGGGGAAACTTAATATTTTTGAGATGCATAAAAACCATGTTTCCTTCTCTCATAATAACTTTCAGTAGCATCATGCATAAAATTAACAATATAACTATCACATAAAACATTCTTATCATGAGCCACATGCATAAAATGATCATTACTCTCCACATAAGCATAGTCATTCTTATTAATTGTAGTGGGAGCAAATTCAACAAAATAGCTATCATTGTTATTCTCATCACCATAGTCATCAAATATAGGAGGCATATTGTAATCACAATAAATTTTCTCCTCAATAGTAGGTGGACTGAAAATATCACATTCATCATTGTAATCATTATATATTGGAGGTATAGTATCATCATAATCAATAGAATAGATATCTTCCCAAGTGTGTTCATTTGTAAACATATCATCATTGGAAGGAACATGGATAGCACTAATAGCACAACAATTATTAATATCATCATTTTTAGAATTGGTACCAAAGATATTTTCCATATCAAAAGTAGTGTGCTTTTCCCTATCATGATCACTACTATAGGTAACAGGCATAGGAACATCATCTAGTTCAGACTCATCAGCAAAAACTATGATATGAGCAACATGATTAGAGGAAGATACCATTTCCTCTCTCATTTTACACCTCTTCTTCTTCTTATCCTCTTTAGGAGGGAGAGGCTTGAAAGGAAGCTTCTCCACATACCCTATCTTATTGTTAGAGACAATAGAAGAAACTTTGTAGGATTCCTCCTTTTCATTAATAAGATCAAAACTCATATTAGTCCTGTCATATTTCGGTAAAATATCATCTTTTATAAGATTTTGTATGTAAGTATTCGCGTGGCAATTATCAGCACAATAAAGATGACACCCATGCATGACACAATTCTTACCAAAATCACTCATGTCTACCAAAGAAGTTTTTCTTGATAACTCTTCAGACCCCAAAAACAATGTAAGTTCATCATGTTGATTATCAGTGATCATGTTATCACAATACAAACTTGCAGGATTATTATGTCCAGAGCATTGAAAATTGAAATGACCCACTTCAAAGCAAAGTTCACAAATAAAAGGATAGAGGGCACAAACTTTTTTACCAAGATCATCTAGAGCCTTATACCACTTTCTAGTTTTTTTCATTCCAGTGGGTGATACAATATTCTTCTTCTATTTGATTCTTCTCACAAGGTCTATGCATACCACAAAAATTAACATTCTTATAAGAAATAGTACTTTCAGAAGTTTGAGCATATTTATTGCAATCATTAATAACATATTCATTTTCCATGCAAGTGTCTTTAAAAGGTTCATGATACATGTCCCATTTTTATTGAGGAGAATTAATATGGGAAGCAAAGTCTCTATAGAATCTAAAAAGAATTTGAGGATCAAGACCATATTTATCACTAAGCTCTTGAAAATCAGCAGTTTCAGCGAAAGACTTAATGCAATCATACTCATAGTTTATACCTGGTTCTTTACCTTTGTCGTTATCCCAATATTCAGTATTGCTTTGAATTGTTTCAAAAAGATCCCACTTAGCTTTGACCTTCTTACTTGTGAAGGATCCCTCTGAACAGGTATCTAGGTAGTCCTTGTAATGTCGTGAAAGCCTTGCATAAAAAAATTATTGATAACAACATTACTGGGGAGCTGATGAATGCGAAATTTGAGCATTAGTGACTTCAATCTCCCCCAAGCTTGGGAAATACTTTCTCCCTCATGAGGATGAAAATTATAAATATATTTCCTATCTTTATGAATTTCATGAGGAGGATAAAATTTAAAATAAAAGAGAGATTCAAGTTCCTTCCACTCCAAATGATGAGGATCATCTAGTAGCTCATACCACTCCCTTGCTTTTCCCCTAAGTGAGAAAGGGAATAGATTCCTCTTAGCTTGGTCCATTGAAATACCTGCACACTTGAACAACTCGCATAATTCATGTATAAAGACTAAATGATCACTAGGATGGACAGTTCCATCTCCAAAATAGCGGTTATTCATAACACATTCAACAATTTAAATAGGTATTTTAAAAGGGACACTTTCAGTATGTGGATTTAAAATATCACAAGTATCATTAGAATTACCACATATGGGAGATAAAGTATCATCAGAGAAAATTTTCTTCCCTAAATCTGGGGAACTAAAAAGATCTTTCTCATAAAAACTAGCTTCCCCAAGCTTAGAAGTTTCCATACCATTAGTAACAATGGTGTTCAAAAAATTCATACTAATAACATTGCTATTAGCATGCAAAGAAAGTTCCATAGGTTTTTTAATTTTCTTTTCAAGCCACTCAAATTCTAACTTAGGAAAAAGACTAAAAAGCTCTCTAATTTTTTTGTTGTTTTCCGTTAAGCCTAACTAGTGAAAACAAGAAACAAAAAGACAAAACTGCAGAATCTAAAGGAAATAACTTCGAGCACTCACACTGGAGGATGTGAGTACCTTTTAACTTACCTCCCTGGCAACGGCGCCAGAAAAGAGCTATTGCCGTGGGGTAAGGTGTGTGAGTGCTTTTTACCTTTCCTCCCCGACAACGGCTCCTGAAAAGAGCTTGATGTCTATGCACTTCTATTCTCGTAGACAGTTGTTGGGCCTCCAAGTGCAGAGATTTGTAGAACAACAGCAAGTTTCCCTTAAGTGGATCACCAAAGGTTTAACGAACTCAGGGAGGAAGTGGTCAAAGGTATTCCCTCTCAAGCAACCCTACAATCAAGATACAAGAAGTCTCTTGTGTCCCCAACACACCCAATATAGGTGCACTAGTTCGGCGAAGAGATAGTGAAATACAAGTGGTAACGGTGCCAAAAAATAGCTTGACGGTGAGGCAAAGACTAAAGCAAGCAAACATGCAACAAATCTAGAAGCAAACGGTTTTTCAATGTTTAGAAACAAGGCCTAGGGATCATACTTTCACTAGTGAACACTCTCTCATATAAATATTCTCTCTTCATGATACTACTCTTAACTACTCTCCGGTTGGACACTCTAATCATCGGTAGGGCTATAACAATACTCCTTAAAGTCTACCTTCCCCAATCTAGATAACCCCACACTGTCACCTTGAGCACTAGATGGTTCCAACAAACACCACAATTTCATAGAGACATCCAACTCCAAATATAACTCATAACAAATATTCAATCTAGCCAAAGTGCCACACACGGTATGCACGCTATCACTTTCACACACGTGGGGAAATCATAGATCTATTAAAGCACAAAGAGTATTTATGTAGACTCAAACCTAAGTGCCACCTTGGCGTGCATGCTGTCACTTTCACACACATGGGGAGAGCAGAGATCTATTGAAGCACTTGAGTAGCAAGGTAGATCTACTTGATTACAAAGCTCATGACTACAACAAGTTCATGCATAGAGAGAGAGATGAACACATAGCTACCGGTAGAGCCCTTAGCCTCGAGGAAGAACTACTCCCTCCTCATCATGGGAATCAGCAACGGTGATGGAGATGGCGATGGAGATGGCTCCGGGGGCACTTCCCTGTCCCGGCAGGGTGCCGAAACAGAGACTTTCTGTCCCCCGAATCTCCCTTTCGGTGGCGGCGGTGCTACGGAGGTTTTCGTGGATTTCTTATGGATTGGCTAGGGTTTTCTCATCGGGGGGCTCTTATAGGCGCAGGAGTCAAGGTCGGTGGGGGTCCATGGGGACCACACCCCCTCCAGGCGCCCCCAAGGCTTGCCCGCGCCTAGGGGGGTTTGGCCACCCTGTGTCCCCCCTACGGCTCTGCTTCGTGGTTCCGTGTTGCTCCGGGAAAATAATAACTTTGGATTTTGTCCCGTCCAATTTCGAGAATATTGATTTTCTACCTTTCTAGAACCAAAAACAGAAGAAAACAGGCAACAGGCACTGTGGCAACTTGTTAATAGGTTAGTTTCAGAAAAGATATAAAAACACCTCAAAGAAAGACAAAGCAAAGCAAAGTAGATACTAAAAAAGTATGAAATATCAAAAATTATATATACGCTTCCGACGTATCAGTCATGTTGTGCATAATCACACAACAGTTCATAATCTCCCACATCCGAGACTCTGACCATATGAGAGCAGGGTACCAAACAATAGCAAAATGCTGCTGGACCACACCAAAAGCCTACTAGCAAACAAAGCCTTATTCTCCTTATCAAGATCGGTAATTGTCTTCACAAATATATGAATGGTAGATACCATCGGCTAGGTAGTACCTTTTGTTGTATGCGCTATCATGGATCTCATAGTTGATGGTCGTAGATTGACCCTCCACTAGCCTAGCAAACACCGGAGAGCGTTGTAACACGTTGATATTATTGTGAGTTTCCGTCATGCCATCCCAAGATCATGATCCGCTACTGCTTCAAGTAAGGCAGTGCATTCTCTAGTATGGCCTTTGTGCAGGCCTTGTCAAGCAAATGGACAATTCTTCCAACCGCATGAAATCGATTCTACCAAGCATCATAAGAAACTAGCAATGGAGACGAAGTTGAGGGAGACGGGAGAGAGGGGGAGTCTAGGAACGGAGGGCGCCAGCGTGATTGCGCACCTGCCTGTTTCCCTCCCGCTTGACCACAAAGGAGGACCCACCATGACCGGAGAGCACCGAGTTGGACTACGATTCAATGCGTGGCACGCATGCAGAACCAAGAGCTGGCTCGCAATATCTCAAAAAAAAAAAACTGGCTCACACGAGCGGTGATCCGGCAAGCGGCAAGTGCGCTCAGGAGACGCGCAGCTCACCAGGCTTAATAAACCTATTCTCTAGGTCGACGGAATGTGCTTATGACAGTATGAATATTGAGACAGACTCTAAAATTGTTGAGGAGAAGCAAAAAGGAAATCAGTTCCTTGGTACGTACGATTATTTTGCTTTTGTTCATCTTGTGTTTTATTTTGTAAGTTGTAGTTTGTAATGCATTAATGTTGGCAGAAGTCTCAAAGCACTTAATTTTACTTGTATATACATGGATTGAATAATGGAAAGGGCAACATGTCATTAGTGTATATATCTCTTCTTATTATATTACTTCTTAGAAGCCTCAAAGCAATAAAATATATACATAGCATTCTTTCATCGGTTCTGCATATCATTCAAACATGTATATTAATTGTGAACTTCAAAAATTAGTTGAAGAGGATTATTTATACCAAATAAGTGATAGCTTTTATTGCTCTAGGTCGACATAATTTTCTATGACACTATAAATAGTAAGATTGGCTCTAAAATTGCTGAGGAGAAGCACAAAAGCAAATCAGTTCCTTGTTACGTATGATTAATTATTTTGCTTCTGTTTATCTCGTGTTTTAGTTATTAGGTTGTAGTTTGTAATGCATTAATGTAGCTAGAAGTCTCAGAGCACTTAATTTTACTTTTATATACATGGATCAAATAATGAAAAAAAGCAGCAGGACAACATATCATTAGTGTAGTGTAGCGTGCTGTTGACCTAGATTCACAATGAGATAACTACTGTATTGAAGATAGCCAGACGCCATGGCTACGGGAGACTGCATAAGCATAGAATAGGTGACAAAATATTTGGACGAAATATATTTGTTCTTTTTTGTTTTCTTTAAACATAGATGTTTCTTTATGATGTGGGCATAAAATCTTATGTGGTGGGCGCTAAGGCTGTTAACCTCTCTTAATACAAATAGCCTTACTAGATGTTTCTTTATGCTGCGTTGCACCCGCCTCTCCTCCTTTACTGCACAGTATCGCTACCCATCCCGCTGAGCACATAGAAGTGAAGTCGTGCCATAGAAGAGATCAAGTGTGTCAGCCCCTGTCATCCTTCCTACTTTTTTGCAGTTTAAATAGAAAATTTCCTCTTTTAGGTTCAGAATACTGCCTTGCTCTTGTATAGGAGCTAAGATTTTTTTCCCAGCTCTGCTTGACATGTTCCTTCCATTCATCTTATCCCAATTCAAGATCCTTGATGCAGCCTGCAAGTAAACAAACCAAACAGTAGTACATTACAAAGGGATAATCCGGATGATTTTGTGTTGATAGTTTCTTTGATTTACTTGTATAGATGGAAGTGGGTCATCATTAGGGTACCCTTTACCCTCTTTAGTTCAAAAAAATGAACTAACCTTTTCAAAACGATGATGTCATAACAAAAGTTAATTTATTTTATATTAAACTAAAGAGGGTAGAGGGCACCCTATTGTTGACCCACTCCCATCACTATTTACTTGTCTCACAAACTAAACTGTGGTGCCATGCCAATTTATGTGAAGCGTGCGTAGGTGATCAGAAACTCATGATGCATGTCATATAAATTTTGACTTGTTGTACATCAGTGAACAATGTGTATATATATATATGGAGCTCAATGTTGTTTTACAACTTTTTAGTATGTATACCATAACTTCTGCCATACTCTACCTCTTGGGCTCAGTGATGTGTGTGTGGATTGTTACTTTTCAATTTGTGATCCTTTGGGTGTTGGTCTGATTCAGGGTACAAGGATATTTATTCATCGACATCGTGGAGGCTTTGATTGCCCATGAACATGGCTACAGCGACCCATCCCAGCATAAACTGGATGCTGAAGCATATTGGGAAGCAGGAGAGAAAATTGAAGCTCCTGAAGTCTCGGAGTCCCTTGCGTCTGTAACAGCAAAACTAGCACAATATGTTATACTATATGATTATCATATAATTGTTGAAGCATGCAGCAATTTTAAGCAATTTTAACCTATTTGTTGTAGGGGCAAAGCATCTACATAACAAATCATTGAGAATGGTATGAAATGGATGGCCAAGGAAGTCATGTTGGCTTTTGAGAAGTACATAGAAGGAAAGAAGAACTTCAAAGTAAGCGATTTTCTACTTTTTTGTCCATTTCAATCTAGAGAAAGCTTTTATATTTATAGGGTGTTGTTTCAGGACGTGTTGTATTGCTTTGAGGAGATTTAACACCAGTGCTCCAGTGTGGATAGCTACTACCATATATTTTATCACTTCAACTTTACTATGAAGACAAAAAAGATTTCAGATGACCAGTGGTCATCAAAACTTTTTTTCGCTGAATTGAAAGAGCTATATGGAAGAAAGTACTATTCATGTTACGAACTAAGTTCATATGATGATGGTATATGCCTTTTTGCCTTCTCTTTCGTTCTACTTAACCATGAATCATGTTAAGCTTGTTTGCTGCAAAATTATCGTTTTTGATCTCCTAAATTGTATACTTTTTAGGTCACTGCTAAGCGTGCAAGAATCAAGGAATGGATGCACTACATCACCCTGTTTTGGGGCTCGGATATGAGGGTGGCCATGCTGCCATGGGACCCCCCCTTCGTTTATCTTAAGGATGATGATTACTTTGATTGTGTGATGCCGGCGTAAGTATGTCGGGGGAGACTTGACCTCCAATGCGTGAAAGTAAGAAGTCTTGTGTGCCAGACCTTAGCTACGGAGCTAATGATTTGTCCGAGAATATTGCATTTAACTACCACAATTGAGCCGAGGGTTTCAAAAACTACTACAATTCGGGACTTTTGCAAAAAAAACTACCAATTCAGCGCCTAATAGTTGCAAAAAAACTATCACTTTCGTGTAACCCTTGACTTAGGTTCAGTTAACAACGTTTCCGATGGGGCAAGCCCACCTAGCAACGATGACGCGGCAGTGCGGGATGGCTCTCCGACGCAGCAGCATAAGGATAGGGCCAACGCAGCAGCTTCGCCAGATGTGGAAGGAGGGAGACAACGACACACCAACCGCCTGGTCAACGACTCGGTGGGGTTAAGTTACCTCTGTTCCCCACCAACGGGTGGGACCCTCTACTACGTTGTTAACGGTCACACACGACCGTGTCGGAAAGTCATCCCGCACTGCCATGTCATTGCTGCCAGGTGAGCCCTTCCTATCGGAAACATCGTCAACTAAGCCTAAGACAAGGGTTACACAAAGGTGGTAGTTGTTGGCAATTGTTAGGCGATGAACTGGTAGTTTTCTGCAAAAGTCTCGAATTGTGGTAGTTTTTTAAAAACCCTATCCTTGGTTATGGTAGATAAATGAAATTTTCTCGATTTGTCTTGGTGTTCTGAACTGGTTTGAGATACACACTTGTGTATGAATATCTCCTAAACTTTATTTATTGGTCTTCTTAAACTTTAGGGCTTGTTTGATTCAAAGTAATTGTGTAAGAATTTTGTAGGATTTAGAACCTTAGAAATTTTTCCTATAACTGATGTTTGATTCAAAGGATTGCAATCCTTAGGAAATCCTTCAAAGGATTCCTTTGCACTCTATTTTGGAGGAAAAATTCCATCCACTCCAACCTTTTTGTACAATTTCTTTGATTTTCATGTGCAATCAAACACTACTTGATCCAAAATCCTATAGGTACCTAATCCTATAGGATTCAAGTGGGCATGCCACTCCAATCCTATGGTTTTCCTATTCCTATGTTTTGTGAATCCTATGAATCAAACAAGCCCTTAGTGTGGTATGTGTGGGTTCAGGTTACACCAAGCAACTATTTGAGATCCCTTGCCGAACGCTACAAGCCATCCAAATAGCAAAACACAAGCAACCATCACATGACCTGACCTAGGAGGAAGGGGCATTATGAGAATTTAGAAAAAGGAATAAAGTTTGCTTCCAAAAATACAACTAATCCAAAGCTCACATCCACAGTTGTGTCGCTCTCATTGCATTATTCACACCTTGCACTTATGTAGAGTTTCAAGGTCAAGGAAATAAAATAAAATACGAAAAAAAAGATTAGATCATTACTTAATCATGTAGTGTTCTTATCCTAGCCCTTATCCATTTGGATAGATCTTAAGGGCACATGAAGAGGTGACCAAATAATTTATTCCAAGGGCACATGCATGCTGAAGAGATGACCAAATAATTTACTTCCATGTTACTCACAATGTTGCCATTCCTAGCTTACATCATCTCCATCGGCACTCCCCAAACTATAGCCGACTGCATAGGCGACACATCGGTATGGGGAGTGCCGGCAGTTGTTGTCTAAATAGTGGGAGATCCGTCCGATAACGACGTGTGCAAAACCACCGGCCCCTATACAGAATTTGGACAAAATACAATATATTGCATAGTTTCAATTAATCAAACCATATTACATACTTTTAAACTAAAACGTTTCACACAACAATTCAAAACAAACAAATAGAATTATTCATACAAGACAAATATAGCAACCAAACATGTCGGTGGATCGAGTGGTATTTCCTTTGAAACCCCATAAATGCTCCACTAGATCACTTTGGAGCTCAACATGCAGCAAACTTAGCTGTCGAAACCTCATCTAGTTGAGCTAGAGGTCCTTGATGATCATATGGTTGGTCATCAATCACTGATTCTGCCTGCTCACTCCCGATGGTCATGTTGTGCATAATCACACAACAGTTCATAATCTCCCACATCCGAGACTGGCCATCTGAGAGCAGGGTACCGAACAATAGCAAAATGTTGCTGGACCACACCAAAAGCCTGCTAGCAAACAAAGCCTTCTTCTCCTTATCAAGATCGGTAATTGTCTTCACAAATATAGACCAAGAAGGGTAGATACCATCGGCTAGGTAGTACCTTTTGTTGTATGCGCGACCATGGATCTCATAGTTGATGGCCGTAGATTGACCCTCCTCTATCCTAGCAAACACCGGAGAGCGTTGTAACACGTTGATATCATTGTGAGTTCCCGCCATGCCATCCAGAGATCATGATCTGCCACCGCTTCAAGTTGATAGTGCACTCTCTAGTATGTCCTTTCTGCAGGCCTTGTCAAGCAAATGGATAATTCTTCCAACCGCATACAATCGATTCTACCAAGCATCATAAAAAATTCTCTAGCTATATTTTGTGACAGAATCCGATTTGTATCTTCTGTCTTTGGTTCTCTCAAATAAACTAGACCAAATAGTTCCACGACTGCCTAGCGAAACCTAAAGATGCTCTCAGAGCATGTGCTCTCAGCCATACAGAGATAATCGTCTTGCGTATCTGGTGGAGAACCATACGCAAGACAACATAGGGTTGCTATGTATTTCTGAACCGACGAGAATCCCCACATTCTGGTGCAGTATTTCTTGCATATGAAATATTCATCGTACTCTCGGATGTTGAACACAATCTTCATGAACAACTCCTTGTTCATTCTAAATCGGCGGCGGGAATATTTCGGCATATGTGTTGCGTCGTCCTTAAGATAGTTAGTGTCAAGCAATACTGCATGTACAAGACGATGTCGCTCCTTTTTCTTGGCTTTTCCCACCCGCAAACCACTGCATCGAGGAGCGGCATGGAGATGCTGGCAGATACGAAGAAGAGAGCCCAATATTAGCATCTATTTCTCTTGGTGAGCAGCGACATCATCCTCCTCTTTCATCTAGAGCTCCATCATCATCTCATCATTGTTGTCCATTGAGGCAAAACGCCGAACACCTAGGAGGCAAGGCGAGCAAACAGCGATGACGACCACGCTTCTGTCGAGGAGGGTACATACCAGAGTCCTGCGGTGGTGGCGACAAAGGGCCGCTATAGCCATCGGTCCGTGCGACAGAAGGATCGTTGGCGGCGAAAGTACACGGTGAAGAAGCTGCAACCGGTGGGGGTATGGGGAAGTTATTCAGGAGAACACGAGATTGGGGGACACCAGTGGAGTCGTCGAGGCTATGGAGAACCTGCGAGGGAGGCGGGTGAGAGGCAAGCACATGGAGGCGGTAGCATCAACGGCGATGGCAATGCGGCTCGGGGTAGGAGGCGAGCAGAGATGGGCTAAGCCAAAAGGGGTGGGGAATAAGTGTGTTTGGATGGCAAGAGGGCTCCACGGCAAAATTCGACATGGCTTGGACTGTCGGCGCTCCCAAGACTTCCCTTGTAGGAAGGGTCAGAGTGGACGTGTCGGCTACTGTATTAGGCTTCAAAATATGCTGATGATGTTTCGGCGCACCGATAGAAACCTATTTTCGCCACTAAGTCCATAGGCCTATTGGGAGTTTTTTGGGGGTCGCCGATGGATCTCTTACTCAAAGTGTGTATTAACACATACTGGTACTAAACTATAATTAGTTCGGTCCCTCCAAATTGCACCTTATTAGAGCATCTCCACCTGCGTTCTCAAGAGAGCGTTCCCAGGCCCATTTTTTCATCCATACGGCGAAATTTTTCCCAGCCGCGTTCCCTGAATGCCGAATAGCGTCGGATATGGACCAAATTTTGTCCAGCGTTTCCAGGCCGAACCCGGAGCGCTGGGAACCTCCTAGGAACGTCGGACATGGAGGAATCGTTAAAAAAACTCCCGCCCGTGGCCCCGCTCCGTCAGCGTGTGACGAGGGTTCGAGCCGTCGGTGCCCATTGTTACGAGATCGTGGGACGGCTAACAAAAGAGTAATGCGGGACACGAGATTTACCTAGGTTCGGGTCCATGGAGGGAAACCTTACTCCTTCTTATCTGTTCTTGATTGATGGCGAAACTGAGCGTTATAGGGTGCGCACATGAGATCTAGCGGGTGAGTATGCTAGGATTATGGATTCTCCTCCTAGTTGTATCCTCCTAGCCTTTATATGGAAAGGCCAGGTCTCGGGTAGGTTGAGTCGGTTATAGATTAGGTTTTTCCCCTTTAAATTTCTATCTAAAGCTAGCAGTGTTCTTCAAGGAGTCGCATCCTTCATGGGACTTGGCCACCTGAATCCTTTCTGGGCTTCGTCATCAGGAGCAGATAATTGCATGGGCTTCTGCTGGGCCGGACTAGATAGACTAACATTGGGCACCCATAGGACATACCCATGTCAGTAGCCCCCAAGTGTTTAGTCAAATCCTAGATTCAACTGGAGACTCTGAAGTCCTCGAGCACCTTCATCCAAACAAATTTTCGGGTCATAGTGTTTAGTTCATAGGGATAGTTGATATGCATGCCTGACTCACCCGACAGATCATGGTTAGTTAACTACCTTTGGACAAAACAAGGTTATCTACTTCAAACTCGAGTCCTCGAAATCGAATCCAGAAAATTGCTGGTGTAATTTGACTCATGCTGCAGAGGTCTTACAGGAGTCGAATTCTAGTGCTTATAGTATGTATCCAACGCATCCGTAGAGATTTTTCATCGTGCCTGTTGACACGGAATATTACTGAAAGAGCACATTCGGGTGCGTTACCAGGCCATCAGACCATGTCTATAGGTCTTATCTTTATGTCTGTGAACATGTATGTAGGTCTTATCTTTACATCACAGACACAACATCCGAATAAGGCAGCGACCATTCCACCGATCTCCAGAATTTGCAGGGCCAGTCCAAGGATCCTTCTTTTTGAACAGGAGAGCCCCTGAAGGGGCAGGAAGCCTTCATTAAATTACGACGGTGGAGCTACACATTTTCGCGCAGAACCCTAAAAAATATGAAACCGAGCTGCCAGGATCTGCCGTCGATGCGCCCAGAAACCGAGCTCCTCCCTCAGAGCTCCTGCCCGAGATGAGGGAGGAAAGCCGTAGAAGATGCATCTGTAGCAAATCCAAAGATAGGGTCGCCTAGGGAGAGACCAGGCCGCGGTGCCGCCAGTGTACTCCCCCTCGCCACCAAGGCCGGCCAGGAGCCACTTCAGGTCACCACGCACTGCCGGATGGCAACCTTCCCCCTCGCCGCCACGGCCGGCCGAGAAGAATCACTTCCAGCAGAACCAGGTCTTCACCAGGCAACCAACGTTGAATTTATTCCAGGAGGCGGTGTTTCTCCACTCCACTTCCCCCTCCGGCCATCGGAGTTGAAGGAGAAGAAGGAGGAACCCTAGGGCTGGCTAGATCCCAACGCCAAGATCTTCCCATCCGCTCCATCTACTGGGCACAGCGCCCGCAACCGGCATATCGCCAAACCTACCCCTAAACCAATCTACTCCGGCGCTCCCCCTTCTCCAACTCCGGCCGGCAGAGCCAGTGGAGAGGAGTCGGGGGAGGCCCAGCACGAGGGCGTCGACTCTCAAGGGGAGGAGGGGTGGAGAAAGGGAGAGGTTAGAGCGAGACCCTCAGTCCAAGGATCCTCACTCTTCCCATTCGGCTCTCTAATCTCCTATTTTTTCCTATATCTACTCACGTTGCTACCTTCAAGCCATTTCGTAGATTTGTAGATAAATAAAGACATGTTCCACATCCCATCAACAACCACTACAAAGACGTTGATATATGTACAAGCATTCAATAGGCTGCCCACAAACTGCTCGAGAGAAAAAGTCTTGCTACATCCAATAAAAAGGTAGAGATTTTATTCGACTTTAATCTTTTAACTTACAAATGATTTCAACCTTGCAAAAATCCATGTGCGTGCAACTTACAAATAACCACCTACATATAAGGGAATACAGTATCTGGAAAACCCCTCTCATATCCACCTGTAGCTGGATGCCTCAGATCATCCACCCCTTGGTTATGGCAAGCATAACATTGACCTGAAAAAAATTGAACTCAGAAGATTGATCACACAGTTGTATAGTTATTCGTAGATTCTTCGTTGAGATAAGGGTTAATACCATTTTCACGTGATTCCAGTGGGCAACAGAAATAAAACTTTTCCCCAAACATCTCCTTCACTTCAGCAAAGTATGTTCTCGATATCCAATCTTCTGAACCAGGAAGCTTCGTCTTCACGTCGAAATTGAAGTGGTGGAAAATCTTGAAATAAAATTCTACGTTGAAGCATTGATGGCAAAGTTTCTCAAAGCAGTGATCAAGTTTCTAAAACAAAGACAACAACAACAACATTATTAGTGTCTTACATGGCTGTAAACGGATACTTCCCTGCAATTAAAATACAGACCTTGAGTTCATCATTTCTTCCAATGTATTCATTGAAAGCCACCATCACCTCTTCACTCATCCATTTATTTCCATTTTCAATAATATCTTCATCAGATACTTCGCACCTGTATTTACAAGCACTTTAGAATTTTCCATTTCCTGATCAAATACAAAGCAGGGTATGATGATGAAGTTCTCAACAATAGTCTACACATGTTAAGAACCAAACAGTGCACCAAAGGAGTAAATCAACAAAAATATATGTGTGGTGAAAAGTTGCAAACACTAATATGTAGTTCTAAGGCGCTAAACCCTAACCGTGATTGCATAAAATGGTAATGCGTAGAGAAAAAATGCAGATAGTGTGAAGCAATGGAGAGGATTGTAACACAATGAGAAGAAACAGAGAGCAGATGATTGGAAACTTTACCTTGGTTTATCTCTTGAAGATGCCGCCATAGTACGCCGAGCATCTAAAAAAGCAAGCAAAGAATCGGTCTGCGTTATGTATGCTCGTCTAGCCCATTCGGCATCTCCGGAATACTCAGTGACTTTTTTTTTCTCGAAATGGGGATGTAAGCCCCAGCCTCCGGAATATTCAGTGAAATGCTCAACAGCTGAGCTTTTATCACAAGAAGCAGCTAAAGTGGTACTCTGAGCAGCAAAATCCTCATTAAACATTCTCTCTTTGTACTCTTCGAGTTTACGCCGCTCCTCCTCCCTAAAGAAAAGCATGTCTATATGGTTAAAAGCAGGCAACAAATCAGAGCCTAAAGGAAATATAAAGCAAAGGGTTATGCTATGCGGACTGAAAATATGTTAAATAACATTGAGCTAGATCAATATTCTTTGCTTGATGGGCTTATATCAAAACAAGGCACAATTACTTCAAATGGATAGTAACAGATGTTCGGTTTATTTCCTGCTGCTGTTATGAGCTAGATCAATATTCTGTGCTTGATGGGCTTATGTCCTTGCCAAAATGTAGTGCATATATGATTTCTCATAAGTCAAACAATGTAAAATTTTACCAAGTGTGTAGAAAAAAGTAGCAACACCTAAAATACCAAATCAATACTATTAGATTTATTATGATGTATATTTTTATGTGGTACACATTTTGTATTGTAGATATAGATAAATTTCTCAAAGTTGATGAGTTCGACTTTTTAAAAACTTATATGCACTCTATTATGGCAAGGAGGGAGTAATAGCAATTGGTCAATAAACTAGAATGTCGACAGTTCAATGGCATGGTATTCTGCTTCTTTTTTCTTTTATTTTTTGCATATTTGATTGATTCATATATACAGGTAAAAATTTACAGCTTTTGATGCTTCTTGCTATATTAATGCATTTGAGTAACAAATTATGAACAACAAAAACACCACCATATTAACAGCAGAAAAATCATACATACAAATCAAAATCTGATTCATCTTCAGACTCCTCCTCCACAACAACTTCTGACTCGGTCTCGCTGCTGGCAGTGTCACATTCCTTGGACCTAAAGCCACAAATATGAGAACAATTGGTGTTTATTGTAAAAACTACTCCCTGCGTTCCAGAATTTTTGTCATGGTTTTAGTTCAATCCGTTACAGAATTCTTGTTGTGGTATTAGTTCAAACCACGACAAGAATTATGGAACAGAGGGACTACCATTTATTCGATATCCATAATCTTCTTCTGTAATTTTCATGAAGCCGATGAATCCAACGTATTTGAATGATATGCAGAACGCTGATTACAAATAAGTAAACAATGATATCATACCTAAGACTTGATTCAGGTTTAGGAGGCGCCTCATTTAACGCTAGTGCCTTGAGTTCAGGTAGATCGGCTGTAGGACCCTCACTGCCACTCCCCATGCCAACCTTCTCCTCAACCCTGATCAGAACATTGTTTGGTCGGTGGAATTATTGGAAATAATTACCAGCTTCTTTGAAAGAAAGTAGCATTGCATATAAAATTACTCCCTCCATCGCAGTATAGATTGAGCAGAAAAAAATCTAATCAAACATTTACAACTCTCCCACTCCCTCTCCCTCCAGCGCCGCAGGATTAAATATCACCACATGGGCGAGGAGCAAAACCGGGAAATATCATGCGCTTGTTGAGCAGTAAAGAATTGAATGTGTGAAATTATCTGATTCATGTATTACAGGTACATACCTCAAAAAAAAATGTATTACAGGTAAAATTTATTTCGTTGTTTCTTACTGCCACATCAAAAAATTTAAAAACTTGCCAGAACTTTTGGGGGTTACATACAACAAGCGCCCATCATCATTTAAAGAGAAGAAGCAAGAGCCGTCAAAGGAAGACAAAAGAGAAGAAGCAATGTAGAATGGTCATATACATACCTGTGAGTTGAGACAGGCGTAGGAGGTGATTGATCCAGTGTCAATGCTTCAAACTCCCTGCTGCTCACCTCTCCGGCATGCTCCTCAACCCTGAAAAAAACAAAGCATGGTAATATGGTCTTTAGTCACTGATTATGATGATGGTAAACACTTCAATAATAGCCAGGGCATTCTATTTTGTCAACGAGAAGGGCTGAAAGCATGTCTGAATAATTAAAAAAACTACTAGTAATATGTTATGAACTGGCGATGGTAATAGGCACAATTACGGAGTAACTGCGATGGAAAAGGAAAAACCTTGTAGTAGATCTCTTGGATCGCCTGGGGCGATCTGAGTAGAGAAAACTGTGGCGAACACGAGGTGCTGCGGGTGCGGGTGACCTACTAACAAGCATTGTCTTGTCCCATGCCCATATTGAGCGTTTCTAGAAAGAGCTGAGACTGATAATCATCGTCAGAAGTGTCAAGGAACAGACCATTGCGAGACATCCTTGCAAACATGCGGTTTTGGCCATTACTCGATATGCGATGGAAAGATTATGATGACTGCAAATCACATCCCTTTTTTAAACACACGTGCAGTCTAATTAATCTACAGAAACACGTGCCGTAGTCTGTAGTGTTATTATCCAAAGAAAGAGAAAATTACTCTGGAGAGTATAGTAGTAGCAGTATTTCTAATTAAAAACTGCAATTTCTTTTCTGAAGTTGGCTGAATAGGTACCGCCGAGGAGGGGTCTGTCGTCGAAAGCAGAAACAAGGGGCCGGAGAGAAAGGGTCGCCGCTACCTTGGATCGGGGCCATGGCGGCTGCTGCTTCTGGTGGTGGTGGAAGAAGATGGTGTCTGCTGGTCCATGGCGCGTGGACGACGGCGGCGGCGGGTACGCTCCATCATCGATCAACGTACGGGATCTGTTTTGTTCGATTTCAATCCTAGGTACTAGGTATCCATGGGCAAGGAGACTTGCAATCGATTCCAATTTCCAAAGGCGAGTCCAGTCCAACACGGAGACGCACGTCGGACTCGACTAGCCCAGCTAGAAAAACTAACGTGGACGTGGACCTCGCCTCGATCGTGCGCGCGCCGATTCGTCTGGATCCGCACCTACTACGACAGATACATACACACTTATTATTAGGAGCGTCTCATCGACTTGAATAAAACGGAGCCCGCCGGCGATCGACGGAGCACGCCCTCCGCCGTCGTCCACGCGCCACCATGGAGGACCAAACACCATCTTCTTCAGCAGCCATAATCCAAGGTATATAACAACCCCTTTCTCCCTTTTTTTTTTCTTGTTTCGACGATACAATCTCATGTCCTGTGTAGTCCCTCGTCGCATCATCTTGTTTGCGTATCAGACTATTTACTTTTCTCCTCTCGCGTTGGGGAGCGAGACATGCTGTCTTGTTACTTGCATTGTCACATCAAAGCGAGTCGCATATTATTATAGCGTTTGCTCAAGTACAATCCCCTCCTCAAACACAGCAAAATTGAGTTATTCTAAAAAAGAGTTAAGTTAAACAGGCTGGCTCATATCCAAATCATGTATGGGTATACAATATTAGAGCATCTCCACTCATCCCCAATATGACGTTCAGCGAATGGCCTTATGGAGGGGCGCCGACGCCAGTTCAAGAAATGGGAGGCGCCGGCTCCCAGCCGCAGCCCCCAAACACGCTCCCCAAATAGATTGATAAATTCAAATATAACAAATTGTCAATCCCATAGTTTTGGGCCCTACAAACCAGTGTTGTCGCAGCATGGCGGTGAAGCTGCCTAGAGGATCGAACTCATGGAGGCCCCGCACCAGAGAGAGGTTGACGGAGAGGGCGAGGACACGCTGCTTTGACTCCCCACACGCCAGGAATGACTGAGGTGTTGCCGACAACACCATCCCCACCATCATCGCGACCCTTTGCGCCATGGCTGCTTCCGCCGCCTACGCTTCCATAGTCTTTCGATGCCTCGCCATAAGCTCCCTCTGCTGGCGGCTGGTGTTCTCCAGCTTGCGGCGCTGGAGGTCGAAAGCACATTCGGTGTTGGTCATCCCCTCCGGCCGCTCCTTCTCCCCCCCCCCCCCCCCCCCCTCTTCGGTGCAGCTTCCCCACTAGCCTACCTGCATGCTGGGTTCGGCCTAGGGGTGCCGGATGAAATGGACCGGTGCGCCAAATCCAAAACTAAATTGGGGAGCAAGGCTGGACGGGAGTTTTCCACCGGCGCCCCTATAACCGGTTTTGAAGGGCTATAAGGGGACGAGTGGAGATGCTCTTACACAGAACCACGAGCAATCGTTCACCTAAGCTCACCTCCGACCCGCTCATCGCCAACCACTAGCCCTTCCCGCTAGTTGCCAGCCACGTGTCATCGCAGCTCTGGTGGTTATGGATCAACTCGGGCTGCCTCTACCTTGTGATTACTATCAGATCAGTCTCTACCTTCGGTTCTCACGGGCTTCTACCAAGGCTGCGCATGTGGACGTCGATGGACAAACAAATAGCCGGACTGTCTTGCAACGCCCCAGTCATGCGTGCATCCCCCGCCAGTGTACCAATGCTTGTACATATTTCGTACACACTCGTGTGCATACACGGTACACGGTCGTATAGCTTTAATTGGGTCATATGGGTTTTTACATGGCTACGCACAAATTTACAATTTTACCGGACAACCACCTTGCCTCAGCTCTAACTCGCACACTGCAGCCAAGGGCCAAATCGCAGGATAGGGAGGCCGCAACCGCATCAACCGCCTTCGATATGCCTCGAGAAGAGGTCGCCAACCGTCACGCCGTGTTGCCCTGTTGCGCCACATCCCATCCCTATTGCTGATCTGCTCCAACCAAGGGCAAGGAGGCAAGGGAGGCCCGTTGCCACCGGTTCCGACCCGGTTTTACCTAGCCACACCCTCTGACAGTGGTGAGGATGAAGGGGAAAGGGGGAGGGGTCCTGGGCGGCGGCAATCTAGGGTTTACCCTTGGCCGCCAAGAAGGGACAACACGAGAGGCTTCTTCTATTAAAGAAACTATAAATCTGTTCCATAATATAGAACGGTTTAGCAAATTAGTTTATTAGTTTGCCAAAACGTTCTACATTACGGAACGGAGGTAATATTATTCAGCCAAGAGGTCCATCAGTGCTAAAAATTGGAATTGTATTTTTGATATGTTTTCAAAAGTATAGATTGGGAGGATATCTCGTACTTTTGATATGTTTTTTTGGAGACATCCACAATAGTAATTCAGACGGTTCATTCTTACCAAGGCAATGCTGTATGGGATATCTCGTACACTAAATCCATTTTTCGGGGAGGATATCTCGTACTTTTCTTCTTTTCATCACCGGGATTCCTCAAGGGCTGCGAATAGAATCTTCCGATACTTTTAGACAAAACAATGTTGTTTGTACAACCTAACTCCAGATCTTCAACCCTTTGCAGTTCACTGGAACCTGAACGAGCTCGTCTTCGCCAGAGTTTTCTCTACTCAGATCGCCCCAGGCGATCCAAGAGATCTACAAGGTTTTCCCCTTTCAATTACATTACCATCACCAGTTTACAACGTATTTTTATTAATATTATTCACACTAGCCTTCTGTCCTTATATAGAATGCCCCGGTTATTATTGCAGTAGCTCCCATCATATTAATCAGTGACTAATGGGCATATTACCTTGCTTGTTCTGGTCAGGATTGAGGAGCATGTTAGAGAGGATACCATGAGGGAGTTTGAAGCATTGGCACTTGATCAATCACCTCCTACACCTGACTTAAATCACAGGTATGGCCATTATATGTTGCTTCTTCTCCTTTGTTTTTCTTTGATAGCTGTTAGTTCTTCTCTTTAAATGATGGGCACTTGTTGTATGCAACCCCCACGGGTCAAAGCTTGATGTGCTTCCCGTTGAAATGAAGCACGGATGTTTAGGGTAAGATGGTTAAGCTCCCTTTAATCACATGATTATAAATCACATACGAACTTCATGTAAGATAAAATGAGCAATAACATAAGTTTATAAACAGAAGCTATAACTCATGGTCACGGACACCATGGTTACTCACATGAACAATAACTAAATTTATGAATTTTACAACTAATAAATAGAGATCATAGATGCACAATGTATGTTACCAGCAGCAAAAGAGACATGATTGAGCATGGTAAACGAACACTAATTTACATAATAATTCAAAGCCATGGAAAGGATTGCCGCATGAATGGAGGAGCTTGTTGTTGCTGACATGCGAGACTGCTGTTTAACATTGAGCTGCGACACAAACTCCGTGATGCATTGGCGGACCTAACAGCTCCCTAAGCCAGGGCACGTGCCCAGGCTTCTGGCTGGCCGGCAAGCCTAATTTGATAACAATTTGATCAAAAAATAGTGTTATTAACCTTAAAGTACATCTTTTGCCCAGGCTTCGAACAATTCTTGGGTCTGCCACTGCCGTGATGATAATCACCTCACGCATGTGCCATAAAGCAGTCCGGAAATCCCTCCAGGCCAAGAGCATTGACCTGAACCTCCTTTTCCCATACCTCAATGGCATGGGGTCTGCCCTTGTGTTTGCTACGTTGCATCACAGCAATCACTAGACCACATGCACATACACGATTCTTTCCCCTTTTCTTTTATCATATACGAAAGTCACAAAATTGGAAAATTTGTGAATTTTCTATCGAAAATTCCAGCACTTCCTAGGTTTATAAACCTATCTTGGAACTATTTGAGTATATTTTAGCTAATACACACATACGTTTTGTGCAACGGTACTACGTTGGCATGCACGTTACTCATTAGAAGTTTAGAACCATGGCATATTGTTTATTTAGGCATGCTATTTATTGATATATTTTGCTTTTGTTAATATCCAGGCTTGCCTTGCTTTTTTGTCACTAGCTACAAATTTTAATTTTGCAGATGTAGCATTATGTCACGAAGAAATAAAAAATTTACCTGTAATACATGAATCAGTGAGCATAACCGTACTTGTTTCCATCAGGGTTGAGAAGCATGGTAGTGAGGTGTGGAACAGGGAGTTGGAAGCACCGACGATGCATCACCGACACGTGACTCAACTCCTAGGTACTACAGTGGGCTCTGCTAGCTCTCTGAAAAAAACTTCAGCAAGAATAATCTCTGGTTATTATTGCAATACCTCCATCATAATAGTCGCTGGCTAATAAGCATATTGGTTTGCTTGTCTTGGTAAGCATTGAGGAGTATGCTAGTGAAGTGAGAGCATTGAAACTCGCGCAGTCACCTCCTACACTTGATTCAACTCATAGGTACCACATTGGCCCCTTTTTGCACAGCTATGTAGAATCATGGATTGATTGATTTTGCTTTTTATTGATCTCAGTGTTTATCTTGCTGCTTATTAGTACTACTTAGAAGCCTCAAAGCAATAAAATATATATGTAGCATTCTTTCATCTGTTCTGCATATCATTCAAACATGTATATTAATTGTGAACTTCGAAAATTAGTTGAAGAGGATTATTTATACCAAATAAGTGGTAGTTTTTGTTGCTCTAGGTCGACGGAATGTGCTTATGGCACTGCGAATAGTGAGACCGGCTCTGAAATTGTTGAGGAGAAGCACAAAAGTAAATCAGTTCCTTGGTACGTATGATTATTTTGCTTTTGTTCATCTCGTGTTTTATTTTTTAAGTTGTAGTTTGTAATGCATTAATGTTGCCAGAAGTCTAGAAGCACTTAGTTTTACTTATATATACATGGAATAAATAATGAAAAAAAGCAGCAGGGCAACATGGCATTAGTGTGGTGTAGCGTGCTGTTGACCTAGATTCACAATGAGATAACTACTGTATTAAAGATAGCCAGACGCCATGGCTGCGGGAGACTGCATAAACATAGAATATGTGACAAAATACTTGGAGGAAATAGATTTGTTCTTTTTTGTTTGCTTCAAACATAGATGTTTCTTTATGTTGTGAGCATAACATCTTATGTGGTGGGCGGTAAGGCCGTTAACCTATCTTAATACAAATAGTCTTACTAGATGTTTCTTTATGCTGCATTGCACCCGCATCTCCTCCTTTACTGTATAGTATTGCTACCTATCCTGTGATCCTATGCTGAGCACATAGAAGTGAAGTCGTGGCATAGAAGAGATCAAGTGTGGTGATCCTCCCTGCTTTTTTGCAGTTTAAACAGAAAATTTTCCCTTTTAGGTTCAGAATACTGCCTTGCGCTTGTATAGGAGCTGAGTTTTTTTTCTAGCTCTGTTTGACATGTTCCTTCCATGCATCTTATCCCAATTCAAGATCCTTGATGCATCCTAGCCTGCAATTAAACAAACCAAACAGTAGTACATTATAAAAGGGACAATCCAGTTGATTTTGTGTTGATAGTTTCTTTGATTTACTTGTATAGATGGAAGTGGATCATCATTAGGGTCCCCTTTACCCTCTTTAGTTCAAAAAAAGGAACTAACCTTTTCAAAACGACGATGTCATCACAAAAGTTAATTTATTTTATATTAAACTAAACAGGGTAGAGGGCACCACTTACCCTTTAGTAAGTGATGTAACAACTAGTCCCTAGTCTGTAGGATCAGAGCCTCTACGTGCGGCAGTAGCGACACACACGAACTCTCTCTCCCTCTCTGATATTTGTACTCTGTAACTGAACACAATAGTCAATCAATCTATCGAGAACTATTCCATTGTTCTGATCCCCTTACCCTCTTTACTTGTATAGAGGGCACCCTATTGTTGACCCACTCCCATCACTATTTACTTGTCTCACAAACTAAACTGTGGTGCCATGCCAATTTATGTGAAGCGAGTGCGTATGTGATCAGAAACTCATGATGCATGTCATATAAATTTCGACTTGTTGTACCTCAGTGAACAGTGTGTGTATATATATGGAGCTCAATACTGTTTTACAACTTTTCAATATGTATACCATAACTTCTGTCATACTCTACCTCTTGGGTTCAGCGATGTGTGTGTGGATTGTTACTTTGTATTTTTGTGATCCTTTGGGTGTTGGTCTGATTCAGGGCACAAGGACATTTATTCATCGACATCGTGGAGGCTTTGATTGCCCATGAACATGGCTATAGCGACCCAGCCCAGCATAAACTGGATGCTGAAGCATATTGGGCAGCAGGAGAGAAAATTGAAGCTCCTGAAGTCTCGGAGTCCCTTGCGTCTGTAACAGCAACACTAGCACAATATGTTCTACTATATGATTATCATATAATTGTTGAAGAATGCAGCAATTTTAACCTATTTGTTGTAGGGGACAAGCATCTACAGAACAAATCATTGAGAATGGTATGAAATGGATGGGCAAGGAAGTCATGTTGGCTTTTGAGAAGTACATAGAAGGAAAGAAGCACTTCAAAGTAAGCGATTTTCTACTGTTTTGTCCATTTCAATCTAGAGAAAGCTTTTCTATTTATAGGGTGTTGTTTTAGGACGTGTTGTATTGCTTTGAGGAGATTCAACACCAGTTCTCTAGTGTGGAGAGCTACAACCATATATTTCATCACTTCAACTTTACTGTGAAGACGAAAAAGATTTCAGACGACCAGTGGTCATCAAAACTTTTTTTCGCTGAACTAAAGAGCTATATGGAAGAAAGTACTACTCATGTTATGAACTAAGTTCATATGATGATGGTATATGCATTTTTTGCTTTCTCTTTCGTTCTAATTAACCATGAATCATGTTAAGTTTGTTTGCTGCAAAACTATCGTTTTTTATCTCCTGGATCGTATACTTTTTTTAGGTCACTGCTATGCGTGCAAGAATCAAGGAATGGATGCGTTGCAGCACCCTATTTTGGGGCTCGGATATGAGGGTGGCCATGCTTCTATGGGACCCCCCTTCGTTTATCTTGAGGATGATGATTACTTTGACTGTGTGATGCCGGCGTAAATATGTCAGGGGAGACTTGACCTCCAATGTGTGAAAGTAAGAAGTCTTGTGTGCCGGACCTTAGCTACGAAGCTAATGATTTGCCCGAGAATATTGCATTTAACTACCACAATTGAGCCTAGGGTTTCAAAAACTACTACAATTCGGGACTTTTGTAGAAAACTACCAATTCAGTGCCTAACAGTTGCAAAAAACACTATCACTTTTGTGTAACCCTTGACTTAGGTTCAATTAACAACGTTTCCGTCGGGCAGGCTCACCTGGAAGCGATGATGCGACAGTGCGGGATGGCTCTCCGACGCGAGTTAATTGGATAAAACTACCACAATTGGGGCTATCGAGATGGTTCAGTACCACTTTCGGTAATTTTGGCATGTCAGTACCAATTCTGAGGTACAAGCGTTGCAAATCAGACTAATTCACGACTAAGAGCACTTTGACACGTTTTTTGACGGCTCGAACCCAGCTGTAAGTGCTTAGTTGGCTCCACGGGTCTAGGAGAAGCTGGGGTGGAAGTGGGGCCCACCTGTCAGACATATCTTATGTCATTTTTTATCTTCTTCCTCCTATTTTACTATTTACTGCCAGTGGGTCCCACCCGTTAGCCTCACTAATATCTTATGGTAGATAAATGAAATTTTCTCGATTTGTCTTGGTGTTCTGAACTGGTTTGAGATACACACTTGTGTATGGATATCTCCTAAACTTTATTTATAGGTCTTCTTAAACTTTAGGGCTTGTTTGATTGAAAGGAATTGTGTAAGATTTTTGTAGGATTTAGTGACATGGATATAACCTACGGGTGCCTCACATTGGTATACCCAGTCCAACCCGGTGAAGGCCTACGTGAAGACTTCCTGCCCAAGGAGACTCTAGGTGGCCCAAGCCCAATAGAAGTTCGACTCCTTGGAGGACACAACTAGGAGTAGATAGAATATTCAAGGGTGAAACCCTAACTTGTAACCGACTCGACCTACCCCCGGGACCTGTCCTATTTATATAAAGGCCAGGAGGGCACGACGAGAAGGATCTCTCCCAACTCATACACACACCAAACGCCAGATTGCATCTGCGCACTCCTGTAACCTTCGGTTCCGCCGTAATCAAGAACAGACAAGCAGGAGTAGGGTTTTCCTCCGGGGGCCTGAACCTGGGTAAACCTCGTGTCCCCTTGTTGTGTGTCTGTTAACTGTCTCGCGATATCCAGCATCCCCATCTTCTCCAAAACCCAAGTTCATAACAATGGGCATTGACGAGTCGAACCCTCGTCAATTGGCGATGTTTGTGGGAACGGGGGGCGCTGATCGTGCGGTCATGACGGTTCCATCCGAAATGATCTACAATTCCTCGACGACGGAGAATCATATCCTCTTTGGAGCTTTCGACTTCACCACCCACTCACAGGCCACCCGCAAAGATTTCGAGTCCATAGGCGACGAATTCAAGATGTTGTTCGGAAGCTTATGCTTCCAGGTGGGCAAGACTTGCACCCTACGCCTCCCAGAGCGGGTGCCACTTCTATCAATCAGGTCTGCCTCATGGGTCCACCTAACAACACCCCACGCACGTCATTGCTGATGGGCGATTCGGATGACAGCAGCAGCTGTAGCTCCAATCTCTGCGACCCTCCTACGGAGGAAGGAACCTACAGTTCCGGATCTGAGAGCTGCGGGAGCAATGATCTCTCCCCGCACTACCACTGGCTCCTGATCGAGCAGCACAATCGACAGGTCAAGCATCAAGCCAAGATCGACAAGCGTAAGCGAGCGGTCGATGAATCGAGCATGCGGCGAGCTGCGCTCTCTGCTGGCGGCACTACCTCGAAGGGCTACGATGGTGGCAAATACCGCTCTTGCCTAGAGCGCATGGACCCTGTAGCATGACGCGTGGCCACCAAGGCACTCGACATGTCCTTCATGATGGACTCGCAGGGCTACATCATGCCCAAGACTCCGCAAGCCGCGGTCATGGCGGCTACCACCTACCTCGCATCCAACCCGCCACCGGTGGGAGACCCAAGGAACACGATCCACAAGTCTGTGCTTGCATGCCTCGGACTCGTCGGAGCTGCGTTCTAGGACGAAACACCCGCGGAGCCAAAGAAGAAATCCGCGGTAAAGTTCACTCAAAGCCACACGCCCTCATTCGAGGAGGAAGAGCATGACCTGCCACGACACCGCCGCAGCCCACGGTGCAGGAGCAACAACTATGATGCTCGTAGCGAGCTCACACAGCGCAAGATCGACAAATCACGCGCCAAGCGCGCGTGCTCAACTGAGTCCGAAGATGACAATAGGGAGTTGTGTGGCATCAGGTGCTTCGGCAGGGTCGTCCGGCAATCACGAATGCCGAAGAACTTCAAGCTCCCTTCGGACAATCCGAAATTTGACGGTGCACAGGAGCCGAAAACTTGGCTTAACGACCACTTGTCATCGGTCAAGCTCCACGGCGGGACCAAACGCACATCCATGCAGTGCCTCTAGCTGCAGCTGACAGGCGCAGCCAGGGCCTGGCTCAGCAGCCTCCCCTCCAGCTCCATCCGCAGCTGGGAAGAGCTGGCATACAGCTTCATCCGCAACTTCAAGGGCACCAGCAAGAGACCAGCCTCAATCAAAGAGCTACGGGCCTGCTGCCAGCAGTCCAACGAGTCCATCTAATCGTACATACTGTGCTGGTCCATCATCAAAAACTCCACCACAAACATCTCCGAGGAGAGGGCAATTGACTCCTTCAACGACGGTGTCAGGAGCCGTGAATTCAAGGAGGAGCTCAGGCGCGTCAAGCCCAAAACCATCGATCACCTGATGGACATCGCCAAATCACTGGGCCGATGGCGAAGATGCCATCAATCGAGCATGTTCGGATGATGAAGATGACTTTGGCCGCAGGCGTGATCGTCGTGGAAAGAGAAGACCACACATTTAGGATGACTGTGAAGAAATCGACATGGTTGCGGCTGGCTACGCCGATCGTTGCGATGATGGCAACCGCAACAGCGGGTACCGTGGTGGCAACTACCGGGATAGCGGAAGGCCCACCCAAACATGGCAGTGCCGCAACCGCGATGACGAGCCATCCACATTCAAAAAGTTTTCAGGTCCCTACACCATCCACTTCTACATCGACAAACATGATGGAAAGAGGAATGCCAGACACATGCTCAAGGATTGCAGGGAGTTCCAAAAACTCCACGAGGGCTTCGCCCAGATGTGACGCCAAGCGGTGAACCCAAGATCCGCACCCTCTTCAGGAGGCGTAGCCCATGGGGCTCCACCACCACCCGGAGGACCCGCGCAACCTGCGGCTGCGCCAGCGCAGAATAACGGGGCAGACGCATACCCACCACCGTTGGGATCTATGATGATCCAGAAGGGATGGCCGACCAACAGGGTGCAGAAGAAGATCACCCGCCAAGTCAACTTGGTCGTGACCTCTCCACCGGCCATACCTGAGTACCTTAGTGGCTCGGAGTCCTGCATCACGTTCGACCGTTCAGATCACCCGTGATAGATACCTCGCCCAGGTCACTCTACCCTGGTGCTCGAGGCCTAGATCGAAGGGTTCAAGATGAGCCACGTCTTCATGGATGGCGGCAGCGGCATCAACCTGATGTTCTCTAGCACACTAGCAGCTATGCGGATCCTGCTATGTAGCCTAGAGGCGTCGTACACGATGTTCCACGGCATCGTCCCAGGGAAGGGCATATACCCCTTGGGCAAAATATGGCTCGACGTCAACTTTGGCAAGCCCGACAACTTCAAGCGTGAGCGGCTGGAGTTCGAAGTGGTGGACTGGCCCTCACAATACCACGTCATCCTTGGGCGTGTAACATTCACAAGATTCCTGGCAGTACCGCCCTACGCGTACCTTCTTCTAAAGATGCCGAGACCCAGGAAGCTTCACCAAGTCTGATAGCTGCGACAGGGACTTCAACAAAATCGCCGAGTCTTTCGGCATGCAGGAGGAGCTCACGAGGCTAAAGGAGGTCACAGACAATGGGGCGCCCCCAGTCACCAGGAAAAACACACCTGACATGTCGTTCGACTCCACAGTCAACACTAAAAAAGTGCAGGTCCACCCGACGGACGCCTCCAAGATGGCGTTGATCACCAACGACCTGAGCCCCACACAGGAAAGCACGCTCTTTGAATTCTTCCGTGAGCATTGGGAAATTTTTGCCTGGTGTCTGCGGACATGCCAGGAGTTCCCAGGGAATTCGCCGAGCATGCACTCAATGTGTTTCCATATGCGAAGCCAGTTAAGTAGTCTATGCATCGATTGTCCGAGCCAAGATCCAAAGCCGTTGGTATCAAAGTCAACAAACTCCTCGATTCCAACTTCATCAGGGAGATTTTAGAAAGCGAGTGGCTAGCCAACCCTGTGCTAGTCCCTAAGAAGGACACGGACATCCTGCGGATGTGTCTGGACTTCATGTTGCTTAACAAACACTGCCCTAAGGACCACTTTCCTCTGCCACAAATCGATCAAATCATCGACTCCACTGTAGGATGCAAGAGACTCTCGTTCCTCGACACCTACTCGGGCTACAACCAAATTCAGCTGAAGGCCAAAGATCAGGAGAAAACAGCATTCATCATGCTGTTCGGGGTGTTCTGCTACAACACTATGCCCTTCGGGCTGAAGAATGCGGGCGCCACATATCAAAAATGCATGCAGGCCTGCCTGAAGAGCTAGATCGGTCGCAATGTACAGGTCTATGTCGACGACATAGTCATCAAGACCAAGGAGGCCAGAACTCTCATCGACGATCTCTGCGAGACGTTCGATAACCTTGATCACTACAAGATCAAGCTGAACCCAGACAAGTGTGCCTTCGGCGTCCCATCCGGCCAATTACTTGGGTACTTCATCTCCCAACGTGGCATTGAGGCCAACCAGAAGAAAATCAGGGCTATACTAGCCATGGAGAATCCCAAGAACCTCAAAGGAGTCCAGCAACTGGATGGACGAATCGTAGCTCTTAGTAGGTTCATCAACCGCATGGGAGAGAAGGCTCTCCCTTTCTATCAACTGCTACGCAAAGATGACAAATTTGAGTGGACGGCTGAGGCCGACGAAGCATTCGAAGACCTCAAGTGCCTGCTCTCCACATCCCCTATACTGGTAACGCCAAAGGAGAGGGAGCTTTTGCTGCTATACATCGCAGCCACAAACCAAGTGGTCAGCACATCCCTCGTGGTCGAGCGACCCGAAGACGGCAAGATCACGAGGTACAACGCCCAGTATACTACCTCAGCGAGGTACTAACCCCGACAAAGCAAATGTATCCCCATTACCAAAAGCTCGCCTACGGCGTATTCATGTCGACACGCCGATTGAGCCATTACTTCCAGGAGCACCAGATCATGGTTGTCAATGACGCACCACTCTCGAACATCCTGAATAACCCCGAAGCTACAGGGTGAGTAGCCTTGTGGGGCATCGAGCTATCTCCTCGAGACATCATCTACGAGCAGCGCTCCGCCATCAAGTCCCAAGTGCTTCCTGACTTCCTCGTCCACTAGATGGATCTCTAGCTGCTGGACACTCCGAACATGTCGCAGTCCTGGACAATGCACTTTGACGGCTCTAAGCGTGAGGCTGGAGTAGGAGCCACGTAATACTGACATCCCCTCAAGGGAACAAGATGAAATACGTCCTTCGGATGAAGTTTCGTGCATCCAACAACGAGGCCGAATACGAGGCACTCATGCATGGCATGAGGATGGCCATGGTGTTCGGTGCCACGTGCCTCATCATCTATGGTGACTCCAATCTCGTCGTCTAGCAGACGATGAACAAGTGCAACGCTCACAACGCCAACATGATCGCATATCGTGCGCTCTACAACTCACTTGAAGGGGACTTCGATGGATGTGAACTCTACCACGTTGGCAGGGAAAGCAACAAAGAGGCAGACAAGCTCGCCAACATCAGATCCACCTGCTCCCTAGTGCCACCAGGTGTGTTCCTCGAACAAATCTGTGTGCCCTCCATCAAACAAAAATTCCCGAAGGACACATCCGAAGTCGGAGGACACTAGGGGGTTGCGCCACCCGAGGGACCCGAAGGACCCGAAAATCTCGACACGGAGGTCGAACTGGTGAGCTTTATACAGGTCATGGCGATTAAGCAAACGTGGACCTAACCGTACCTCCGCTACCTGATAAGCAAGCAGCTGCCTCAGGACCCGACAGACGCCCGACGCATAACTCGCCGATCAAAGGCCTTCACAATCATAAATTGCGAGTTATACAAACACAGCATCTTGGGTTTGCTCCAGTGGTGTTTCACCAACAGCGACGGAAAGAGCATCCTCCTCGACATCCATGAGGGTATCTGCGGGAACCACGTAGGCAGCCGCGCCCTCGTCGCCAAGGCTCTATGAGCTTGCTTCTACTAGCCAACCACAATTAGCGACGCCAAGGAGATCATCCAGAGGTGCAACGCCTGTCAGAGGTACGCAGACAAGCCACACGCACCCGGATCGGAGCTGTGGCCCATACCATTGGCTTGGCCCTTCGCCCAGTGGGGACTCGACATGATCGGCAAGCTGCCAATGTCCTCACTAGGAGGGCACGTCTTCCTCCTGGTGGCAGTCGACAAATTCTCGAAGTGGATCGAAGCTATGCCCGTCACTAACCAGTCTGGCGCTGCCACCGTCAAGTTCTTTGAATCCATTGTCTACAGGTTCGTAGTGCCCCACAACATCATCACCGATAAAGGATCGAACTTCACCTCAAAGGAGTTCCGAGGATTCTGTGAAGAACTCGGGATCAACATTACATACGCCTCTATGGCGCATCCGCAGACCAATGGGTAGGTCGAAAAGGCCAACGGTCTCATCGGAAACGGCATAAAGAAGCGGCTGCTATGCCGACTCAAAAGGCTTGCGGGACCCTGGGCAGACGAGCTGCCCTCCGTTCTATGGAGCCTGCGCACAACGCCAAACAACTCAACTGGCTACATGCCCTTATTCATGGTGCACGGAGCTGAAGCCATCTTGCCTATTGAGGTACGCTACAAGGCCCCGCATGTCATTTCCTACAGCGAGGCCGAATCATGGGCCGCACTCGAAGACACCATCGATACGCTGGACGAAGCTCGTGACGTCACCGCGGCTCACTCAGCGATGTACCAGCAAAGTCTCCACAACTACCACAGCCGTCGACTACGCCCAAGGTCTTTTGTCGAAGGAGACCTCGTTCCACGACTCAAGCATGAAGGGCATCTAAAGCTCGAGTCACCCTAGGAAGGACCCTACGTCATCACTGAAGTAATACCAGGTGGTTCCTAACGCCTAAAGCAGGTCGGGTTAGGAGTCGAATACTCCAACCCCTAGAACGTCGCAAAACTGCGACGCTTCTACCCTTAGTTGTCTTTTACTTTCAATAAGGCTATTCAGCCAAACACAGTACCTCCTACATTACGATGAATAAAAGCTAAGTTCCTTGGCCCAAAATTTTCTCTCTTACATTTTTTTATCGCTAAAATACACTCGGTGGCTGCGCCTCACCATACGACTTCGTCGATAGACAACAACGCATATATCCTGAGTAGCTCACCACGTCAGGCTAACGAAAAGGACATGCATAGTCTATAATCAAACAATGCACTACGTGCCAATACATACAACTTTACAAGGTCATTAAAAGCCCACTCGAAAATATATAGACTTTACATTGTTTCATTTTATACTTTACAGGACTCAACCACGCTGGAGCAGGACGTTTGTCCGCTCCTCAAACACATCTATAATCTCTTCAGCATATTGCGTCATCGCTGCGTAGTGCGGACGCATATCCCATGCCATACCACCCGAAGGAAGAGGTGTCCCAGCTGCTATCTCTGCAAGGTTGACACCATGATGATGCAGTCAAACAAGCGACAGGGCTGCCTTCACACCCGCTACCAGCTGATGGCGCACCAGCTCCTTCACGTGGCTTGTATCGCGAAATTTTCTAAGCAAGCCCAAGAAGTTGGAGGGTGTAGAGTCCAGAGGGAACATCGTGGCCCATATTGCCATGAGTGATGACCTTGCTCGCTTTAGCACCTGATGGACTTGGTGGACGCGATCTTGCACCATTGCGGGGACAATCGCCTAATCATGGTCCATCCAGAAGAAGCCGCTGACCTCTAACTCCTGTCGTGTTAGGCAATTCATCCGAATTCCAACACGCTCTTTCTCTTCCTTGGAAGAAGATTCACAAATTCATAAAAATAGCAGGTTAAGATAACACAAACACACTGGTGAAATCGAAGGGAAAAAGGCTCAGGGTAACTTACCCTAGGGTTGCTCGCCAACTTGGTGTAATTCTTCAAGGAGGAACTCTTCCCTTGCAGTGGCCCGTTCGGCCTTGGATTTCCAAACATCCGCGTGACCACGGATACTGAGAACATCCTTCTCCAGGCTTCGAATGCGATCACACGGAAATGGAAACTGCAACGCCTCACTCGGTGGTGGACGAGCACCAAACACAGGAGAAGGCGTAATCACTGGATCCGCACTCGAAGGACCCTAAGGGTGCACAAGCAAACATCAAAATCACGACACTTGATAACAGTCAAAAGATGCATTCATATTTACACGAATAAAGCCACTATGTGGCAGAGTAACATTTGTTCATCCCAAAAGCATTACATGCGTAGAAGAGAAAGAAACTAAACTAGTCAAGCTACATGGCAGAAGACCTAGGCGGCAGCATCCAGAGCAATTTCGGATCCAGACTGTTTAGCCTTGGCCACTCACTGCTGCTCCAGCGAGTACGTGGCCAGGAGATCAATCAGCTTGGGGCCAAAATGCTTGCAGCGGGAGGCGAAGGAAGCAAACGCTACCTCGCTACCATCCACCGCTATCAGCATCCTGGATGTGATATGTTGAAGATCCAGTTGCGCGCCAGACGCCGCCACCATTATCAGCCCCATAGCAGCACCAACCCCTTTCTGCACCCGCTTATACTTTGTAGGAGCATCACCCGCCAGAGCTTCTGTGAGGGAGTCGACGTCGTCAAGGGCAACGCCCTTCGGGTTAATCTCCTTGTAGAAGCAAGCGAGGACATCCTTGGCCTTGTCCAGCGAGTCCACAGCAGAGGTGCAGCGATCTTCGATTGCCGCAACAGCGTCTGCCAGGGGATCCCCATGCTCCAGGATGCTACGATCAAATGTAACACCAGAAGCATCTGCAAAGAAACAACAAAATTTTCGGATGAGACAAAAGGAGTCGCACCTGAAGCATAGAACACTCTAAAGAAGAACAAGGTGGCCTACCGAATATCACTTTGGCAGCATCCATAAGATTTTTAGCCATGGCTTTCTCCCGCGACACCGCGGCAGTCGCGAGCTGCTACTCACAGTCTTAAGCCTCTTTCTATTGGCGCTAGAGGGCCTCTACAACATCCTTTACTTTGGTCTCCGCCTGGCCGAGACTCTTCTGGAGCATTTAGCTTGCGGAGAGCTTCATTGTTTTCATCTGAAATATGCGATAACAAGGAATCAAAACATATGAATAGACCTCGAAAACAAGAAGAAACTTACGAACCTTGGAGCTGATTAAGGTCACCTTCCAGAGCAAGATTCTACTAGACTAGGCGATTGGCGCCACGAACAAAGGGCTACAAGAGAAGCAACACATCTGATGGATAAAAGGCTCTGGAGCTCACCCACGCAAAAGACAAAAGTACTTACGTGGTCAGTTGAAGACTCCGAAGGTTTTGCTTGTATCTTCTGAGCAATAATTGCACGAGCCCCATGCCGCATGGAGTTCGAGTTATCATCGTCGGAGTTGGCCACCATCATAGGGAACGACGAAACAGGCTGTGGCATCCCGCAAAACCACTACTAGAAAATCGCGTTGAATTTGTGCATTGCATCGTCATCATCATATGTTGTTTGTCAAAACTATTTTCGCAAAGCCGTTTTGTTTTCTAAACGCCCCACCTTTGTTCTAATGCAAACCCCGGGTCTCCGGATTATTTTTGTTTTGTCGCTATCGGGTTACAAACGGTCCGATTAAATTAAATAAATTTTGAGTTATTTTAGCGGGGGCAGTCGAACGGGCCGTTTCGACCCGAACGACCACCCCCAGATTTTACAAACGGTCCAACCTGCCGCCCCATCTAAATCCTACATTTACCTAATATTCTACCCACCACACCTGGCCACATCACTCCCACCAATCCCACCAGGCCACCTCACCCTCTTCCTCTCCTTCCCCCACTCCCTAACCGCCACGTGGCCAGCCCCCTCTCTCTCCCCCCTCACCTCTCTCTCTCAGCTTCCACCAAACCCCCCCAGCTGTCCCCACACGCACACAACACAGCGCACACGCTGCACCCACGCGGCAACCCCCCCTCTCCCTGCCGCGTGGCCCCGCCCCAACCCACTCACACTCACGCACTCACACCTGCCGTGCGGGACCCACTCCCGTCCCCCACCCGCCGGTCCAACCCGCCCCCACACCGGGCCCCACCCACGCGTCTCAGCCCCCACGCGCGCGGTGCCTCTCTCCTCCCTCGTTTCCTCTCTTCTTCCTCATCCTCACGCGCGAGCTACCTCTGCCCCGCCGCCTAGCTCCACCGCCACCGCCCCCTCGTCGCCGGCCGCGGCCAAGCCGCCTGCTCCTTGCCGTGCACCGTCCGCCGCTCCCCTGGCCGCCTCCGGCCCCCACAGCCACCGCCTCCGAGCGCCCCCGCACCGCTCCGCCCCACCGTCCTGCCCCCTTCCCACCTTTCCTCTCCGGCGGCCCTCCAGCGCGCGTCGCCGCGCGGCCCGCCTCCGCTCCCGGCTCCGCCTACCTCCGCCTACCCCCGCACTCCGCCACCGCAGGGTCCTCCCCACCGCCGTCCGCTCTTAGCCCCGCGTCCATCCGCCCGAGCGCCAGGCTTCCCCGCCGCCCGCGAGCCGTGGCCGGCCAGGCCGCGCCGCCCCGCACCTCCTCCCTCCGCGCCGCGCCAGGAGCCCGCGCCGCCTCTGCACCCCGCTCAGGCGCGCCGCCCCAAGCCGCCCGCGCCGCCAGTGCCCCGAGCCCGCTGCCGCAACCGGCCAACCCGCCCTCTGCCGACCTCGCCATCGCCCCGCGCCGCCGCCTATGCTCCCCGAGCCCCTCGCCTCCCTTCCGCGCGCGGCAGATGGCACCGCCTGGACCCACCTCTCCGCGGGACCCACACCGACGACGCCTTGGCTTGCCTCCAACCGTGCACGTTCGGTGTAGTGCCAAGTTGGTACTAATCTGTAGGGTAAGGAGACGGCAAAACCGCAAATCTTCCGGGGGCCAACGCCAAGATGGAGCCAAAAAGGGCGACACTAGAAACCATCGAGGTTCGAAGGTTATCTCGAAGGGCCCTATCGAACTCGGTGTCAGCTATTCAAGTACTCCATCGACCTCAAGACCGTCCCTGAAGCGGAACGACGAACCCCGGACGCCAAGTCCGACACCGACAACTAAGACCGTGGAATCGACAGGATCGACCTCACCGACGCCATGATCTCCCTCACGGAATCCGAAGCGCGGACCCGCCAAGACCCTCGCAACGGCAAGATCGACCCCGTGGGAACCGGCAAGTTCTTCTCGACGACAAGATCATCGACATAGAACCCGAAGGACACATGGGCGAGTCCGATGCGCCTCGACTCCACGCCAAGTGATTCACCCCGACACCGAGACCCCGACGCGACAAGTGCTTCAGCCCGAACGATAGGACCGACAGCATGGCCGACCATCGCGAATGCGACAAGATCTACCCCGATGACCTCGAACGATACCGTCGAACCCTGAACCCCGGAACCCCAAGAACGTCGAGAACCCTAATGTGTGACCCTTTTCCTCGAACCCTATTTTATAACATATCCACTTGTTGCATATTTACTTGTCATCTCGCATGCATATCATTGGTTTGGGGGCCTTATGCCGATTCACCTAATAATTAAATATGGGGCCCATATGCGGGCAAATCTAGTCTCATATCGGCCTCATTTAAACTTGTGTAGCGAACCGGTATCTTATCTTGCCTTGTTTAAACAACATTTAATATGCGGGGTATCTAAATAACTTGAACCATTTAACTAATTGTCGGGACCCCGGTTCCGCTTAATCTTGACCTAATTTCATCGCATCTTTGCCATGCCATGCATCATACATGCATCATGCCGATCTTCTGCCGTTGTATTAAGTATTGCATCCGGTGTTTCTTCTAGTGTTTTGGTTCTTCGCGGATAAGGCCGATGAGTTGATGTGAGCTTCGCCCCGATCTTCGGTTGAACCCTTCGACAATGTTTTCAGGCGAGCATCTCCCCCTTTCTACCTATCTAACTTTTATAGTCTTTATTCCCTCCTGTTGATCTATTGCTATCTGTGTTGCGATGCTCTAGTTTTCGTACCCGTGATATCCCTTGCAGCCGTATATTGCCTTGGACACATCCTATTACCTGTTGTTTGGTAGATAGTTGGACTTGCGCGTCGTAGTTGCTTGCTCAAGTGCTGATGTGTGTCGTCATATGCCACAGTTGCTGATGTATTGCCGCATGTTGATGTTGGAAATGACTCTAGTTTTATTTATCATCACTTTAATTTCTGTTTAACAACTAAAATTGAAATAAGCAGAGGCATCGGTGGGTGATAGATAATATTTGGTTTCCGAACGCCCACTTGTGTCCCGTAAGGCCCCGAGTACTTGATACCTGTTCCTTGATTTATCGCGCTATCCACATCCGGGAGGTATATGGGACCCCCTTAGCCAGAGCTTGATTCCGTCTTATTTCTTGGGGCCACAAACTAGTTTGAGGTTTTATTTACGATCCTGTACTTATGCCATGCTACTGCTTTAATTACGATTGTGCGACAGATAGCACCTGTACTGTTTAGGTAAGCGGGATGTTTTCGCGGTATCGACAGTCCCCGATTGGGGACCTGCTGTCGTTTACAGCCATCGACGCAAACCTTGAGTCCGTCTCGGAGCTTGCTTACTCCGTTGCGGGTATACTCCAAGGGGTGGCCCCCTGAAATATTTCTGAATCCGGTGATTGCTTTGTCGTGAAAGCCTCGTTGGGTTTTGATTTGGTTTTTCCGAGGTTGATCGAGTGTGTGTTGCTATTGGTGCACCCCGGCCGGGTAAAACTTTCTGAAAGCCGTGTCCGCGGATATGGACGACTTGGAGCACAGTATCTCGATCATAGACAAGCATAACTAAAGTTTACTGCTCTAAATTTGACTTATAATGACTAGTAATCAGCTCCACTACAACAGAATGGCTAATTAATACTGCCCACAATTGCTTGTTTGGTTGTCGCTTGCGACAATTGTATCTGACTAGTAAGTATTGCAACTACAACGAAATGGCTGAATAAAAGTACCAACAACTGCTGGGTTTTGGGTTCATCTCATGCTATCTGTACCTGATTAGTAATTGCTGCAACTATAACGGAATGGTTAACTAAAAGTGCCCACTGTTTACTTTATCAGGATGATTATCTAAACCTGACTAGTAATTGTTGCAACGATAACTGAATAAATAAAACTGCCAACGGTGTGAGTTCCTCGGTTGACTTCCTCGTTGGTCTCGAGGGGGAAACACCAGGATGGGTTTTGTTTGGTGTTAGCTTCAGGTTGGGTCCGGATAGGTCATTCTTACGCCTCTCTGATAACCGCCAGTTGAATCGGGTCTCTATAGGTTGTTTAGTGCATGCTGCCGCTGCCGCTCAGTCCACCATACCTATGTAGGCGAGGACCGCCGAATTCTAGCCTCGCCGTGTACTGGCCTCAGTACTGACGCTCCTTCTTTTTCCTTTGCCCGTTGTCGGCACCCCTTTTGTTTAAGCAGGTTTGAGATCGACGCCGTTAGCAGGGTTACCCTTCCGGCTTGGCCTGGGCAGGGTTATGGACGCCATTGGTTATTCTTCAGGGCTCTTAGCCCCATTTGCATCTTGTCCGTAGTCGGACGCTCGATCATTTCAAGGTGATTTGGATCTTTGTACCGAATATCTGTATTCTTGACTCCTGGAGTCGCTGTTATATATATCTGTTCTGTGGGTCCCATCGAGGACTGTTGTGTAATGTTATTACTTCGTTTTCCACCCGCACGAAAGTGCCTGGTGGGCACCTTTGAATCGTTTCTATGCGGGTTTGGCGAAATTTTGCTCAAACTTGCATAGGTCCGATTCTGAGGGCGTTACAGAGTGGTATCAGAGCTCAGCAGTTGCGATACCCCACAAGTCTAGCCTGTAGGATAACCTAGCTAACGGCCGAAGTAGAAGTGTCAAAACTATTTTGCAAAATCGGTTGGATAGTTCTGACTAGGTCTGGTTTTACTCCTTACCCCTCTGCTGTTCTCCTCTTACCTCTACGTGTTTTGAATCCGCTCTCTTCTCTTTCTTTGAGTCCAGGAATTCTCGTGATTGGGTTTTCGTCGTACCTTCAGGGTTTCGCTTCCTCCTCTGATAACGGTGACCTATCATCCGGTGTTCAAGCTGCCTGAGGAATCCGTCTGCTGTGGTATCATTCTTTTGTTCCTTGTTTGAGCTTCCCGGTGTTTTCCGACGCGACGACATCATCTACGCCAGATCCGATGCAGAGTCTGCATCCCTCCGTTGTTCCGAACCTCGCTTGTCGAGATCTTCAGTCTAATTCCGAGAGTTGGTTGCATAATCCGCCTATTCGTGTGCAGAGTAATGGTTTGAGTGCGGGATGGAGTAGCTACCATACCACTACTCTTATCATTCGCTCTTGTACATCGAATCAGTGGATCCAGCAGTTTTACTCCGTCCACGGAAGTTATGGGTGGCTTATTTGTTGATACCTCTACCTTCGGCCTTTTTGTCCCGGAGTGTTCTCTCGACGATCACGGACAACGACCTCTTGTTAGTGGTGTCGCGAGGATCTACACGGAGCGCGAAGGATCAGATCGCCGACTTTCCTTCCGGTACCATGAGGCGGATCTCGAGGGCGAGATCCATTGTTAGTGGTGTCGAATTGTGGCATCCCGCAAAACCACTACTAGAAAATCGCGTTGAATTTGTGCATTGCATCGTCATCATCATATGTTGTTTGTCAAAACTATTTTCGCAAAGCCGTTTTGTTTTCTAAACGCCCCACCTTTGTTCTAATGCAAACCCCGGGTCTCCGGATTATTTTTGTTTTGTCGCTATCGGGTTACAAACGGTCCGATTAAATTAAATAAATTTTGAGTTATTTTAGCGGGGGCAGTAGAACGGGCCATTTCGACCCGAACGACCACCCCCAGATTTTACAAACGGTCCAACCTGCCGCCCCATCTAAATCCTACATTTACCTAATATTCTACCCACCACACCTGGCCACATCACTCCCACCAATCCCACCAGGCCACCTCACCCTCTTCCTCTCCTTCCCCCACTCCCTAACCGCCACGTGGCCAGCCCCCTCTCTCTCCCCCCTCACCTCTCTCTCTCAGCTTCCACCAAACCCCCCCAGCTGTCCCCACACGCACACAACACAGCGCACACGCTGCACCCACGCGGCAACCCCCCCTCTCCCTGCCGCGTGGCCCCGCCCCAACCCACTCACACTCACGCACTCACACCTGCCGCGCGGGACCCACTCCCGTCCCCCACCCGCCGGTCCAACCCGCCCCCACACCGGGCCCCACCCACGCGTCTCAGCCCCCACGCGCGCGGTGCCTCTCTCCTCCCTCGTTTCCTCTCTTCTTCCTCATCCTCACGCGCGAGCTACCTCTGCCCTGCCGCCTAGCTCCACCGCCACCGCCCCCTCGTCGCCGGCCGCGGCCAAGCCGCCTGCTCCTTGCCGCGCGCCGTCCGCCGCTCCCCTGGCCGCCTCCGGCCCCCACAGCCACCGCCTCCGAGCGCCCCCGCACCGCTCCGCCCCACCGTCCTGCCCCCTTCCCACCTTTCCTCTCCGGCGGCCCTCCAGCGCGCGTCGCCGTGCGGCCCGCCTCCGCTCCCGGCTCCGCCTACCTCCGCCTACCCCCGCACTCCGCCACCGCAGGGTCCTCCCCACCGCCGTCCGCTCTCAGCCCCGCGTCCATCCGCCCGAGCCCCAGGCTTCCCCGCCGCCCGCGAGCCGTGGCCGGCCAGGCCGCGCCGCCCCGCACCTCCTCCCTCCGCGCCGCGCCAGGAGCCCGCGCCGCCTCTGCACCCCGCTCAGGCGCGCCGCCCCAAGCCGCCCGCGCCGCCAGTGCCCCGAGCCCGCCGCCGCAACCGGCCAACCCGCCCTCTGCCGACCTCGCCATCGCCCCGCGCCGCCGCCTATGCTCCCCGAGCCCCTCGCCTCCCTTCCGCGCGCGGCAGATGGCACCGCCTGGACCCACCTCTCCGCGGGACCCACACCGACGACGCCTTGGCTTGCCTCCAACCGTGCACGTTCGGTGTAGTGCCAAGTTGGTACTAATCTGTAGGGTAAGGAGACGGCAAAACCGCAAATCTTCCGGGGGCCAACGCCAAGATGGAGCCAAAAAGGGCGACACTAGAAACCATCGAGGTTCGAAGGTTATCTCGAAGGGCCCTATCGAACTCGGTGTCAGCTATTCAAGTACTCCATCGACCTCAAGACCGTCCCTAAAGCGGAACGACGAACCCCGGATGCCAAGTCCGACACCGACAACTAACACCGTGGAATCGACAGGATCGACCTCACCGACGCCATGATCTCCCTCACGGAATCCGAAGCGCGGACCCGCCAAGACCCTCGCAACGGCAAGATCGACCCCGTGGGACCCGGCAAGTTCTTCTCGACGACAAGATCATCGACATAGAACCCGAAGGACACATGGGCGAGTCCGATGCGCCCCGACTCCACGCCAAGTGATTCACCCCGACACCGAGACCCCGACGCGACAAGTGCTTCAGCCCGAACGATAGGACCGACAGCATGGCCGACCATCGCGAATGCGACAAGATCTACCCCGATGACCTCGAACGATACCGTCGAACCCTGAACCCCGGAACCCCAAGAACGTCGAGAACCCTAATGTGTGACCCTTTTCCTCGAACCCTATTTTATAACATATCCACTTGTTGCATATTTACTTGTCATCTCGCATGCATATCATTGGTTTGGGGGCCTTATGCCGATTCACCTAATAATTAAATATGGGGCCCATATGCGGGCAAATCTAGTCTCATATCGGCCTCATTTAAACTTGTGTAGCGAACCGGTATCTTATCTTGCCTTGTTTAAACAACATTTAATATGCGGGGTATCTAAATAACTTGAACCATTTAACTAATTGTCGGGACCCCGGTTCCGCTTAATCTTGACCTAATTTCATCGCATCTTTGCCATGCCATGCATCATACATGCATCATGCCGATCTTCTGCCGTTGTATTAAGTATTGCATCCGGTGTTTCTTCTAGTGTTTTGGTTCTTCGCGGATAAGGCCGATGAGTTGATGTGAGCTTCGCCCCGATCTTCGGTTGAACCCTTCGACAATGTTTTCAGGCGAGCATCTCCCCCTTTCTACCTATCTAACTTTTATAGTCTTTATTCCCTCCTGTTGATCTATTGCTATCTGTGTTGCGATGCTCTAGTTTTCGTACCCGTGATATCCCTTGCAGCCGTATATTGCCTTGGACACATCCTATTACCTGTTGTTTGGCAGATAGTTGGACTTGCGCGTCGTAGTTGCTTGCTCAAGTGCTGATGTGTGTCGTCATATGCCACAGTTGCTGATGTATTGCCGCATGTTGATGTTGGAAATGACTCTAGTTTTATTTATCATCACTTTAATTTCTGTTTAACAACTAAAATTGAAATAAGCAGAGGCATCGGTGGGTGATAGATAATATTTGGTTTCCGAACGCCCACTTGTGTCCCGTAAGGCCCCGAGTACTTGATACCTGTTCCTTGATTTATCGCGCTATCCACATCCGGGAGGTATATGGGACCCCCCTTAGCCAGAGCTTGATTCCGTCTTATTTCTTGGGGCCACAAACTAGTTTGAGGTTTTATTTACGATCCTGTACTTATGCCATGCTACTGCTTTAATTACGATTGTGCGACAGATAGCACCTGTACTGTTTAGGTAAGCGGGATGTTTTCGCGGTATCGACAGTCCCCGATTGGGGACCTGCTGTCGTTTACAGCCATCGACGCAAACCTTGAGTCCGTCTCGGAGCTTGCTTACTCCGTTGCGGGTATACTCCAAGGGGTGGCCCCCTGAAATATTTCTGAATCCGGTGATTGCTTTGTCGTGAAAGCCTCGTTGGGTTTTGATTTGGTTTTTCCGAGGTTGATCGAGTGTGTGTTGCTATTGGTGCACCCCGGCCGGGTAAAACTTTCTGAAAGCCGTGTCCACGGATATGGACGACTTGGAGCACAGTATCTCGATCATAGACAAGCATAACTAAAGTTTACTGCTCTAAATTTGACTTATAATGACTAGTAATCAGCTCCACTACAACGGAATGGCTAATTAATACTGCCCACAATTGCTTGTTTGGTTGTCGCTTGCGACAATTGTATCTGACTAGTAAGTATTGCAACTACAACGAAATGGCTGAATAAAAGTACCAACAACTGCTAGGTTTTGGGTTCATCTCATGCTATCTGTACCTGATTAGTAATTGCTGCAACTATAACGGAATGGTTAACTAAAAGTGCCCACTGTTTACTTTATCAGGATGATTATCTAAACCTGACTAGTAATTGTTGCAACGATAACTGAATAAATAAAACTGCCAACGGTGTGAGTTCCTCGGTTGACTTCCTCGTTGGTCTCGAGGGGGAAACACCAGGATGGGTTTTGTTTGGTGTTAGCTTCAGGTTGGGTCCGGATAGGTCATTCTTACCCCTCTCTGATAACCGCCAGTTGAATCGGGTCTCTATAGGTTGTTTAGTGCATGCTGCCGCTGCCGCTCAGTCCACCATACCTATGTAGGCGAGGACCGCCGAATTCTAGCCTCGCCGTGTACTGGCCTCAGTACTGACGCTCCTTCTTTTTCCTTTGCCCGTTGTCGGCACCCCTTTTGTTTAAGCAGGTTTGAGATCGACGCCGTTAGCAGGGTTACCCTTCCGGCTTGGCCTGGGCAGGGTTATGGACGCCATTGGTTATTCTTCAGGGCTCTTAGCCCCATTTGCATCTTGTCCGTAGTCGGACGCTCGATCATTTCAAGGTGATTTGGATCTTTGTACCGAATATCTGTATTCTTGACTCCTGGAGTCGCTGTTATATATATATCTGTTCTGTGGGTCCCATCGAGGACTGTTGTGTAATGTTATTACTTCGTTTTCCACCCGCACGAAAGTGCCTGGTGGGCACCTTTGAATCGTTTCTATGCGGGTTTGGCGAAATTTTGCTCAAACTTGCATAGGTCCGATTCTGAGGGCGTTACACAGGCTTCGACTCCCCATACATATCTTTGGGCTCCTCCTGAAGGGACTCTTCCGAAGGATTCCTGCTAGCATATACGAGGAACCAAATCAACAACACTCTAATACTTAGAATATCAACAACAAAAGAAGATACTATCAGAATAACTTACGATGGGATGTCTGATAAGTTGAAGACATGAGCCTTCTTCTTCTTCTTCTTCTTCTTCTTCTTGGCCGGCGGCTGAGGATCCATGGCCCGAGGAGTCACGGCCGCAACGGGGGAGGTCGCACCCTCATCCCCGCCATGATGCTCAAGGAAGGAGGGACCCTTCGGTGTTGGCAGCATCGCCCCATCCGAATTCTCGCTCCGGGACCTCTTTCGAAATAGCCCTTCAGTCTGCTCGGGGGCTTCGGTGGTTGGCGACTAAGCAGGGGAGACCTCGGATTCAGACTCCACGTCCCCACCATCTGGTGTAGCCTCGAACTTTTCAGGCAGAGGCGGCATCATGCATGCTACCTTATAGCCCTTCAAGTTGAAGACAAAAGGCAAAATGAGTTAAGTAACAATAATAATCAACAAGAAGTTGAAAAAGCATTACATGCAATTACAAGTTTCACCGGAGGAACCGCTTTCTTGGCATTAAAGGGGGGGAGTCATAGACTTCCCTTGAAGATCCTCTTCGGCCTTGTGCTTCAGCAGAGGCCTAAGCACCCTGTCGAGGTCAGCCGAAGACATATCCTCCGACAAAAACCTCGTTGGGTCATTGGCACCAGCATACAAAAACATCGGATGCGCCCTCTCTTGGAGCGACTGCACCCGACGCTCGAAGAAGGTGCGAATAATATCAACACCATTGACCTCTTTGCCTGGAGTCAACTGAAGGGCCTCCACCCGCTTATAGAGATTCTCCACCTCATCGGATTAACCCTCCATGATGTTGTTTGACCATGAGCGCTTTCGGATGATATTATGGGTGGAGTCGAAAGGAGCGAGCCCGTCCAGCTGGCCGTCCAGCTTGACGTCGCGGATTTAGAACCACTTATTCCGCCACTGCTGGATGGACTCGCAAAGATAGAAGAAAAAACTGGACAGTGGGGCGGATGGAAATCCCGCACCCACCTAGTGGATAGACACCACCGCTGCCAGATTGCCTCTTCACAGAGTAAAGTCTCCGGAAGAGGCCGAAGTGAGGCTCGATACTGGGCCAGCACTCACAAAGAGTGATAAAGCAGGCGATGTGGAGAAGATAATTAGGCGACAAATGATGAAGTTGAAGCCCATAGAGAAAAATAAGCCCACAAAGAAATGCATGGGTGGGCAATGAAGAACATAACCTGAAACCCTTCGAGTGGGTGCGGGATTACCTCCTGATTAGGAAGGATGGTGTCACCCTTGTTCTTGGAGATCAGGCCGGACTCGCGAAGATTGCGCAAATCCACCTCCCTCATCTCAGTGCGCCGCCATACTCCATTAGTGGTGCGGCTTGCAGTGGTGACCTTCTTGGCGGCGCTCGAGCCCGCTGCAGCAGAGGAGCCCTTCTTCGGCTTGCCCCTCTTGGAGTGACGAGCGCGACGGTGTGAGCAGAGGAAAGATGAAGGGAACACACGGAGGATGTCTAGTGTGCAGCAAAAGCACAAGCTTTGGAAATGGCAGCAGCGGTGAAAGATGAACGCAAATGGCGAAGGGGTAAAACTACTCTGCTTTTCCCACGGTATAAAAGGACGAGGACGACGAGGCGGAGATGTTGATGCAGAATCCCTAATGCGTGCCCTCTATCTCACCATACACGTGTCAACAGCCGCATGAATCGTCGCGAACACGCCACCCACTATGCATGGGAATCGACGAGACGCCATAATTTTCCCCCATGTTACGGGTGACTAGTCAAATTCAAGTCATAAGGTGGGACCCACGGTCGTCCCGTCGCATCGTCTCTGCTGCCGCAAAAGGTTGAGCTCATCAAGCATCAGCAATGACATCATCAACGCAATGCAAGCATCGGTTCAAAACTTTCGACTGACCAAAAAGTACTTACTCAAGTCTGCGACTCAACCAACTACTCGCGGGCTACTCCTATCAGGAGCGCTGAGCGTGCACCTGAGAAAATACAATGGTAACAATGCCTCAAAGAAATCTTCGAGTCCTACATCGAGTCTGCGACTCCACTACGGACTCGGGGGCTACTCCCATAGGGAGTGTTGGTCATGCATTCAAAAAAATACGTCCTTTGGATATACATTTGAACATCCGCAAACGCATGAATTAAAGTCTTCGCTCGAGTCTACGACTCGAACAAACACTCGGGGGCTACTCCCATAGGGAGCGCTGGTCGCGCACCCTATGAACTATTCGAATGAGATACTCCGGATCAAGTACGATAAAAATCTTGTTGGCAACTTTGCTTGAATTAACGATAAGTGAGAATTAGTCTCCTTGGTCACCCGAAACACCTCTGCAGTGATAAACCTTCGAATGATGTGTCTATGACGCAAAGATAAGCCCTACAAATATCATCTGATGGCCTGGTAACGCACCAGACTGCGCTCTGCTAGTAACATACCGTGACAATAGGCACGATGAAAAATACTGACGGACGTGTTGGGTATCTAACCCAAAACACTGGAATTCGACTCCTATAAGATCTCAACGGCCTGAGTCGAATTACAATAGCATTGTTCTGGATTCAAGTTCGGGGACTCGAGTCTGAAGAAGATCGTGTTATTTTTTCCAATGATAGTTAACTGATCCTGATCCGTCGGGTGAGTCAGGCACACATATCAACAATCCCTATGAACTAACATATTTATCCAAAAGACAGACTTGGATGAGAAGCACTCGAAAGATTATAGAGTCTACAGTTGAATCTACGATTCGACTGAACACTCGGGGGCTACTGACATGGATATACCCTACGGGTGCCTCACATTGGTATACCCGGTCCAGCCTGGTGAAGGCCCATGTGAAGACTTGCTGCCCAAGGAGACTCCAAGTGGCCCAAGCCCAATAGAAGTTCGACTCCTTGGAGGACATGGCTAGGAGTAGATAGAATATTCAAGGGTGAAACCCTAACTTGTAACCTTACTCGACCTACCCCCAAGACCTGGTGTATTTATATAAAGTACAGGAGGGCACAGCGAGAAGGATCTCTCCCAACTCAAACACACACCTCACGCCAGATTGCATCTGCGCACCCCTATAACCTTCGGTTTTGCCGTAATCAAGAACATACAAGCAGGAGTAGGGTTTTCCCTCCGGGAGCCTGAACCTGGGGAAACCTCGTGTCCCCTTGCTGCTTGTCTGTTAACCGTCTCGCGATCTCCAGCATCCCAATCTTCTTCAAAACCCAAGTCCATAACAATGGGCATTGACCAGTTGAACCCTTGTCATTTAGAACCTTCAAATTTTTTCCTATAACTGTTGTTTGATTCAAAGAATTGCAATCCTTAGGAAATCCTTCAAAGGATTCCTTTGCACTCTATTTTGGAGGAAAAATGCCATCCACTCCAACCTATTTGTACAATTCCTTTGATTTTCCTGTGCAATCAAACACTACTTGATCCAAAATCCTATAGGTACCTAATCCTATAGGATTCAAGTGGGCATGCAACTTCAATCCTATGGTTTTCATATCCCTGTATTTTGTGAATCCTCTGAATCAAACAAGCCCTAGTGTGGTATGTGTGGGTTCAGGTTGAACCAAGCAACTGTTTGAGATTCCTTGCCCAACTCTATAATCCATCCAAATAGCAAAACACAAGCAACTGTCACGTGACCTGACCTGGGAGGAAGGGGGCATGATGAGCATTTAGAAAAAGGAATAAAGTTTGCTTCCAAAAATGCAACTAATCCAAAGCTCGCATCCACAGTTGTGTCACTCTCATTGCATTCTTCACACCTTGTACTTATGTAGAGTTTCAAGGTCAAGGAAATAAGAAAATAAAGATGAGATCATGACTTAATCATGTAGTGTTCTTATCCTAGCCCTTATCCATTTGGATAGATCTCAAGGGCACATGAAGAGGTGACCAAATAATTTATTCCAAGGGCACATGCATGTTGAAGAGATGACCAAATAATTTACTTCCATGTTACTCACAATGTTGCCATTCCTAGATTACAGCATCTCCATCGGCACTCCCCAAATTGTAGCCGACAGCATAGCCGGCACATCGGTATGGGGAGTGCCAGCAGTTGTTGTCTAAATAGTGGGAGAGCCGTCCCACAATGACGTGTGCAAAACCACCGGCCCCTATACAGAATTTGGACAAAATACAATATATTGCATAGTTTCAATTAATCAGACCATCTTACATACTTTTAAACTAAAACAGTTTCACACAACAATTCAAAACATACAAATAGAATTATTCATACAAGACAAATGTAGCAACCAAACATGTTAATGGATCGGGCGGTATTTCCTTTGGAACCCCATAAATGCTCCACTAGGTCACTTTGGAGCTCAACATGCAGAAAACTTAGTTGTCGGAACCTCATCTAGTTGAGCTAGAGGTCCTTGATGATCATATGGCTGGTCATCAATCATTGATTCTGCCCGCTCACTCCCAATTGTCATGTTGTGCATAATCACACAATAGTTCATAATCTCCCACATCTGAGACTCTGACCATCTGAGAGCAGGGTACCGAACAATAGCAAAATGCTGCTGGACCACAAAGTCTGCTAGCAAACAAAGCCTTCTTCTCCTTATCAAGATCGGTAATTATATTCACAAATATAGACCAAGAAGGGTAGATACCATTGGCTAGGTAGTACCTTTTGTTGTATGTGTGACCATGGATCTCATAGTTGATGTTCGTAGATTGACCCTCCGCTAGCCTAGCAAACACCGGAGAGCGTTGTAACACGTTGATATCATTGTGAGTTCCTGCCATGCCATCCAGAGATCATTATCTGCCACTGATTCAAGTATACCAGTGCACTCTCTAGTATGGACTTTGTGCAGGCCTTGTCAACCAAATGGACAATTCTTCCAACCACATACAATCAATTTTACCAAGCATCATAAGAAATTCTCTAGTTGTATTTTGTGCCAGAATCTGATTTGTATCTTCTGCCTTTGGTTCTCTCAAATAAAGTAGCCCAAATAGTTCCACGACTGCCTAGCAAAACCTAAAGATGCTCTTAGAGCATGTGCTCTCATCCATACCGAGATAATCATCTTGCATATCTATAATATTTGATCTTCCATGCTTGTTTAGTATCTACTTTTTTTTGATTTTCCTACACTTTGAGGTGTTTTTATATGTTTTCTGGAACTAACCTATTAACAAGTTGTCGGAGTGCCACTTGCATGTTTTCTTCTGTTTTTGGTTCCAGAAAGGCAGAAAATCAATATTCTCGGAATTGGACGGGAAAAAAACTAAAGTCAATATTTTACAGTGGGCAACAAGAAGCCAGAATACGAGACGGAGGAGGCTCACCAAGGGGCCACACCCCCTGGCAGCGCGGCCTAGGGCTAGGCACACCTGGGGGGTGCAGCCGCCCTGGTGGCCCCCTGCCTCGCCTCTTCTCCTATAAAGTCCCCCCGATGCTAAAACCCTAAACACCCGATCAATATTCCACGAAACCTTCTATAGCCGCTGCCACCATCGTCCCTAGATCGGGGGGATCTGAAGTTCTTCTCGGCACCCTGCCGAAGGGGAGATCATCCCGGAGGCCTTCTTCTTCATCATGCCAGCCTCCGATATGAAGCGTGAGTAGTTCCACCTTGGACTACGGGTCCATGTAGTAGCTAGATGGTTGTATCTCCTCCTTGTGCTTTCATGTATAGATCTTGTGAGCTCCGTTCATGATCAAGATCTAATCTATTTGTAACCATGCATGTTGTGTTTGCGGGGATCCGATAGATATTCAGATTACTATGTCAGATTGATTAATGGTTTTGTCTTATTGATTCTATCATGTCTGTGTTATTTGTGATCTTGCATGCTCTCCGTTGTTAGTAGCTATCTTGGCCAAGTAGTTGCTAGTGACTCCAAGAGGGGGTATTTATGCTCGATAGTGGGTTCATGCCTCTACTTATCAAGGGAAGTGATATAAATCTCTACGGTAGTAGATGTGCTGTTTCCACTAGGGAGAAAACAACGGTCTCTTGTTCATGGAACAAGTGGATTGTTTACCTTACACACTTTGCTTAACGCAGTTGTCTGTTGCTTGCAACTTAATACTGGAGGGGGTTCGGATGATAACCTGAAGGTGGACTCTGTAACACCCTCAGAATCGGACCTATGCAAGTTTGAGCAAAATTCGCCAAACCCGCATAGAAACGATTCAAAGGTGCCCACCAGGCACTTTCGTGCGGGTGGAAAACGAAGTAATAACATTACACAACAGTCCTCGATGGGACCCACAGAACAGATATATATAACGGCGACTCCATGAGTCCAGAATACAAATATAATATATAAAGATCCAAATCACCTTGAAACTGATGTAGCGTCCGACTACGGACAAGATGCAAATGGGGCTAAGAGCCCTGAAGAATAACCAATGGCGTCCATAACCCTGCCCAGGCCAAGCCGGAAGGGTAACCCTGCTAACGACGTCGATCTCAAAACCTGCTTAAACAAAAGGGGTGCCGACAAAGGGCAAAGGAAAAAGAGGAGCGTCAGTACTGAGGCCAGTACACGGCGAGGCTAGAATTCGGCGGTCCTCGCCTAAAAAAGTATGGTGGACTGAAGCGGCAGCGGCAGCATGCTCTAAACAACCTATAGAGACTCGATACAACTGGCGGCAATCAGAGAGGGGTAAGAAAGACCTATTCGGATCCGACCTGAAGCTAACACCAAACAAACCCATCCTGGTTTTTCCTCCTCGAGACCAAACGAGGAAGTCAACCGAGGAACTCACACCGTTGGTAGTTTTATTTATTCAGTTATAGTTGCGGCACTTTACTAGTCAGGTTTAGATAATCGTCCTGATAAAGTAAGCAGTGGGCACTTTTAGTTAACCATTTCGTGATAGTTGCAGCACTTACTAGTCAGATACAATTAGCATGAGATAAACCCAAAACCCAGCAGTTGTTGGTAATTTTATTCAGCCATTTCGTTGTAGTTGCAATACTTACTAGTCAAGTACAATGGTCGCAAGCGACACTCCAAACAAGCAATTGTGGGCAGTATTAATTAGCCATTCCGTTATAGTGAAGCTGATTACTAGTCATTATAAAGTCAAATTTATAGCAGTAAACTTTAGTTATGCTTGTCTATGATCGAGATACTGTGCTCCAAGTCGTCCATATCCGCGGACACGGCTTTCAGAAAGTTTTACCCGGCCGGGGTGCACCAATAGCAACACACGCTCGATCAACCTCGGAAAAACCAAATCAAACCCAACGAGGCTTTCACGACTGAACAATCACAGGATTCAGAATTATTTCAGGGGGCCACCCCTTAAGTAGATCCCGCAACGAAGCCAGCTGACTCCGAGACGGGCTCAAGGTTTGGGTATACGGCTGTGAACGACTGGGAACCCGAAAGTGTGGCTGGGCTTGTCGACACCGCGGAATCGTGTCCCGATCCTAAACAGTTCAGTGTGCTCCTCGCACAATTTAAATACAGAAAGTAGCATGGCATAAGTACAGGATCGTAAATAAAACCTCAAACTAGTTTGTGGCCCCAAGAAAATAAGACTGAATCAAGCTCTGGCTCAGGGGGGTCCCATATACCTCCCGGATGTGGACAGCGCGATAAATCGAGGAACAGGTATCAAGTACTCGGGGTCTTACGGACACAAGTGGGCGTTCGGAAACCAAATATTATCTATTCACCACCGATGCATCTGCTTATTTCAATTTTAGTGTTAAACAGAAATTAAAGTGAACGATAAGTAAAACTAGAATCATCTCCAACAGCAACATGCGGCAATACATCAACAACTGTGGCACTGGACGAAACACAACAGCACTTGAGCAAGCGACTACGACGCGCAAGTCCAACTATCTACCAAACAACAGGTAATAGGATGTGTCCAAGGCAATATAGGGCTGCACGGTATATCACGGGTACGGAAACTAAAGCATCGCAACACAGATAGCAATAGATCAACAGGAGGGAAGTAAATACTATAAAAGTAAGATAGGTAGAAAGGGGGAGATGCTCGCCTGAAAACATTGCCGAAGGTTTTCCCCGAAGATCGGGACGACACTCGCATCAACTCAACGGCCTTATCCGCGAAGAAGCAAAGCACTAGAAGAAACACCGGATGCAATTTTTAATACAACGGCAGAAGATCGGCATGATGCATGTATGACGTATGGCATGGCGAAGGTGCAATGCAATTAGGTCATGTTAAGCGGAACCGGGGTCCCGACATTTAATTAAATGGTTCAAGTTATTTAGAACCCCCGCAATTTAAATGTTGTTATAACTAGGCAAGATAAGATACCGGTTCGCTACACAAGTTTAAATGAGACCGATATGAGACTATATTTGCCCGCATATGGGCCCCATATTTAATTATTAGGTGAATCGGCATAAGGCCCCCAAACCAATGATATGCATGCGAGATGACAAATAAGTATGCAACAAGTTGTATGATGTTATAAAATAGGGTTTACGGGAAGGGGTTCACACATTAGGGTTCGGCGATCTTGTTAGGGTTCGACGAACTTGGGATTCCGGGGTTCCGGGGTTCGACAGGGTCCGGGGTCGGTCTTAGGGTCCAGGGTTCGACGGAAACGTTCTCGACGGAAGCGTTCTTGGATTACTGGGGTCGATCTTGTTGCATCCGGGAAGCCGAACTTGGTTAGGTGCCGGGGCGCGTTGGATTCGTTCTGGTCGGTACCGTTCTTGTCGCATTCGCAGTCTTCAGGTCCGGGGTGAAGTACTCGGCGCCCTTTTGTTCCATGTCGACGGTCTTGGCGTTCGGGTTCGGACTTGGGACCCGGGAAGGCGCTCTTGATGTCCGTGTCGAAGGCCTTCGGGTACCACAATTTCTCGGTGTGGTTTTCCTCTGGTCGATGAAGATCTTGACGAGAGCTCTTCGGGGTTTCCGGTTCCGGGAAGCCGATCTCAGGGCTTCGGCTTCGAGAAGATCTTGTGGTTGCCATGTCCATCTCCGATACAACGTACCATCAACAAGACGGCACGGGGCAGAGGCGCCGGAGGCCAGACAAACAAATGAGGCATGACCCAAGTGGACACCGGATCGAACACCTTACTGGCAGGACACGCATGGGGTTCGTCTAGGTGGGGCCAGGCCGACGCAGCAGGAGGGTCGTTGCCAGGCGGGCCACGCGGGGCTGGACGCGGCAGAGGAGGCGGTGAAGGGGAGGGGTCCGGCGGCGAGGTTGGTGGAGCGGACGCCGACGAGGCGCGGGGGCGCTCAGGCGAGCGGAGGCGCTGGCGACGGCGGCTCGAGCTTGGCCGGCGCGGACTGACGGCAGAGGCGGCGCGGGCGAGCCGACGACGGCGGCGGACGGGCGCGCGGCGCCGGCGGGCGCAGCGCTGAGAGGGAAGGAGGGCGGCGCTCGGACGAGGAGAGGAGAAGAGGGAGGACGCGGGCCGGAGGAGCGGGTGAGCTCGAGGGGAGGCACGGCGGCGAGCCCGAACGGCGGGGAGGGCGCGTCCGAGGCAGGTCGGCGAGGTCGGAGCTGGCGGGGAGCTCCGCGGTGGCCGGAGGCGGAGAAAGGGAAGGAGAGGGGATGGAGGCGAGGCAAGGGTGCACGGGCGTTGTCGGGAGGGCGCCGGAGAGCGGGGCACCGAGGGAGAGGGGCGGCGACGGTGGGGAGCGAGCAGAGGAGAGGAGATTGCGGGGGAGGTTGGGGACGAGAGCGTCGGGGGCGTGCGGTGGGCCAGAGGGGTGGGATGTGGGTTGACCAGAGGAGAAGAGGTGGGGCAAGGTGGGACCGGGGCAGGGGCGGGCCAGGCTGGCAGTGAGTGGGGCGTGCTGAGCGTGTGTGAGAGAGGGGTGAGTTGAGAGGGCTGTGGGTCGGTTGAGTGGGTGGGGTGAGAGAGAGGAGCCAAGTGGCGGGCTAGGAGTGGTTAGGGAAGAGGGGAGAGATGAGGTGGCGTCCAGGGATTGGTTGGGATGATGTGGAGGAGGGTTGGGTAGACTAGGTCTGGGTAGGAATAGGTTTTCGGGCGAACCGATTTGATTTCTGGGGTGGTCGTTCGGGTCGATACGGCCCGTTCGACTGCCCCACTAAAATAAATTAAATAATTTTAATATTTTAAACGGGGCTTTTGCAAACCAATAGCAGACAAACAAAATTAATCCGGAGACCGGGTTTTGCGTTTGAACAAAGACGGGGCGTTTAGAAAACAAAACCAGACTTTTCAAAAATAGTTTTATGCGAACAGATGCAAGATGATGATGATGCTCAAATGCAGTGCGGCATGATGACATGAGCATGCGGTCATGATGATGCAATGCACAAAAACAACGCGATTTTCTAGTAGTGGTTTTAGCGGGATGCCACAATTCGACACCACTAACAATGGATCTCGCCCTCGAGATCCGCCTCATGGTACCGGAAGGAAGGTCGGCGTTCTCCGTCTTCTCGCTTCGTGTAGATCCTCGCGACACCACTAACGAGGGTTCATTGTCCGTGATCGTCGAGGGAACACTCCGGAAACAAAAAGATCGAAGGCAGAGGTATCAACAAATAAAGCAACCTCTAACTTCGTTGGAAAGAGGGAACCGATGCATTCTCATTCAACTTCAATGTACAAAAGCGAATAGAAGGGGTAGTCGGCATGGGGGCCAATCCATCACGCACCCAAACAATTACTCCGCACAATCAGTAGAAAAGAGTGCAACCATTCTAGGAAATAGACTGAAGATCTCGACAAGCGAGGTTCTGAACAAAGGAGGGATGCAGACTCTGCATCAGATCTGGCGTAGATGATGTCGTCGCGTCTGGAAACACCGGAAGGCACCAACAAGGATCAAAGAATGGTACCGCAGCAGATGGATTCCTCAGGCAGCTTGAACACCGGATGATAGATCACCGTTAGCAGAGGAGGAAGCGAAACCCTAAAGGTACGACGGAAACCCAACCACGAGAATTCCTGGACTCGAAGAAAGAGAAGAGAGCGGATTCAAAACACGTCGGGATAAGAGGAGAATAGCAGAGGGGTAAGAAGTAAAATCAGACCTAGCCAGAACTATCCAACCGATTTTGCAAAATAGTTTTGACACTCTACTTCGGCCGTTAGCTAGGTTATCCTACAGGCTAGACTTGTGGGGTATCGCAACTGCTGGGCTCTGATACCACTCTGTAACACCCTCAGAATCGGACCTATGCAAGTTTGAGCAAAATTCGCCAAACCCGCATAGAAACGATTCAAAGGTGCCCACCAGGCACTTTCGTGCGGGTGGAAAACGAAGTAATAACATTACACAACAGTCCTCGATGGGACCCACAGAACAGATATATATAACGGCGACTCCATGAGTCCAGAATACAAATATAATATATAAAGATCCAAATCACCTTGAAACTGATGTAGCGTCCGACTACGGACAAGATGCAAATGGGGCTAAGAGCCCTGAAGAATAACCAATGGCGTCCATAACCCTGCCCAGGCCAAGCCGGAAGGGTAACCCTGCTAACGACGTCGATCTCAAAACCTGCTTAAACAAAAGGGGTGCCGACAAAGGGCAAAGGAAAAAGAGGAGCGTCAGTACTGAGGCCAGTACACGGCGAGGCTAGAATTCGGCGGTCCTCGCCTACATAGGTATGGTGGACTGAAGCGGCAGCGGCAGCATGCTCTAAACAACCTATAGAGACTCGATACAACTGGCGGCAATCAGAGAGGGGTAAGAAAGACCTATTCGGATCCGACCTGAAGCTAACACCAAACAAACCCATCCTGGTTTTTCCCCCTCGAGACCAAACGAGGAAGTCAACCGAGGAACTCAGACCGTTGGTAGTTTTATTTATTCAGTTATAGTTGCGGCACTTTACTAGTCAGGTTTAGATAATCGTCCTGATAAAGTAAGCAGTGGGCACTTTTAGTTAACCATTTCGTGATAGTTGCAGCACTTACTAGTCAGATACAATTAGCATGAGATAAACCCAAAACCCAGCAGTTGTTGGTAATTTTATTCAGCCATTTCGTTGTAGTTGCAATACTTACTAGTCAAGTACAATGGTCGCAAGCGACACTCCAAACAAGCAATTGTGGGCAGTATTAATTAGCCATTCCGTTATAGTGAAGCTGATTACTAGTCATTATAAAGTCAAATTTATAGCAGTAAACTTTAGTTATGCTTGTCTATGATCGAGATACTGTGCTCCAAGTCGTCCATATCCGCGGACACGGCTTTCAGAAAGTTTTACCCGGCCGGGGTGCACCAATAGCAACACACGCTCGATCAACCTCGGAAAAACCAAATCAAAACCCAACGAGGCTTTCACGACTGAACAATCACAGGATTCAGAATTATTTCAGGGGGCCACCCCTTAAGTAGATCCCGCAACGAAGCCAGCTGACTCCGAGACGGGCTCAAGGTTTGGGTATACGGCTGTGAACGACTGGGAACCCGAAAGTGTGGCTGGGCTTGTCGACACCGTGGAATCGTGTCCCGATCCTAAACAGTTCAGTGTGCTCCTCGCACAATTTAAATACAGAAAGTAGCATGGCATAAGTACAGGATCGTAAATAAAACCTCAAACTAGTTTGTGGCCCCAAGAAAATAAGACTGAATCAAGCTCTGGCTCAGGGGGGTCCCATATACCTCCCGGATGTGGACAGCGCGATAAATCGAGGAACAGGTATCAAGTACTCGGGGTCTTACGGGACACAAGTGGGCGTTCGGAAACCAAATATTATCTATCACCCACCGATGCCTCTGCTTATTTCAATTTTAGTTGTTAAACAGAAATTAAAGTGAACGATAAGTAAAACTAGAATCATCTCCAACAGCAACATGCGGCAATACATCAACAACTGTGGCACTGGACGAAACACAACAGCACTTGAGCAAGCGACTACGACGCGCAAGTCCAACTATCTACCAAACAACAGGTAATAGGATGTGTCCAAGGCAATATAGGGCTGCACGGTATATCACGGGTACGGAAACTAAAGCATCGCAACACAGATAGCAATAGATCAACAGGAGGGAAGTAAATACTATAAAAGTAAGATAGGTAGAAAGGGGGAGATGCTCGCCTGAAAACATTGCCGAAGGTTTTCCCCGAAGATCGGGACGACACTCGCATCAACTCAACGGCCTTATCCGCGAAGAAGCAAAGCACTAGAAGAAACACCGAATGCAATTTTTAATACAACGGCAGAAGATCGGCATGATGCATGTATGACGTATGGCATGGCGAAGGTGCAATGCAATTAGGTCATGTTAAGCGGAATCGGGGTCCCGACATTTAATTAAATGGTTCAAGTTATTTAGAACCCCCGCAATCTAAATGTTGTTATAACTAGGCAAGATAAGATACCGGTTCGCTACACAAGTTTAAATGAGACCGATATGAGACTATATTTGCCCGCATATGGGCCCCATATTTAATTATTAGGTGAATCGGCATAAGGCCCCCAAACCAATGATATGCATGCGAGATGACAAATAAGTATGCAACAAGTTGTATGATGTTATAAAATAGGGTTTACGGGAAGGGGTTCACACATTAGGGTTCGGCGATCTTGTTAGGGTTCGACGAACTTGGGATTCCGGGGTTCCGGGGTTCGACAGGGTCCGGGGTCGGTCTCAGGGTCCAGGGTTCGACGGAAACGTTCTCGACGGAAGCGTTCTTGGATTACTGGGGTCGATCTTGTTGCATCCGGGAAGCCGAACTTGGTTAGGTGCCGGGGCGCGTTGGATTCGTTCTGGTCGGTACCGTTCTTGTCGCATTCGCGGTCTTCAGGTCCGGGGTGAAGTACTCGGCGCCCTTTTGTTCCATGTCGACGGTCTTGGCGTTCGGGTTCGGACTTGGGACCCGGGAAGGCGCTCTTAATGTCCGTGTTGAAGGCCTTCGGGTGCCACAATTTCTCGGCGTGGTTTTCCTCAGGTCGATGAAGATCTTGACGAGAGCTCTTCGGGGTTTCCGGTTCCGGGAAGCCGATCTCAGGGCTTCGGCTTCGAGAAGATCTTGTGGTTGCCATGTCCATCTCCGATACAACGTACCATCAACAAGACGGCACGGGGCAGAGGCGCCGGAGGCCAGACAAACAAATGAGGCATGACCCAAGTGGACACCGGATTGAACACCTTACTGGCAGGACACGCATGGGGTTCGTCTAGGTGGGGCCAGGCCGACGCAGCAGGAGGGTCGTTGCCAGGCGGGCCACGCGGAGCTGGACGCGGCAGAGGAGGCGGTGAAGGGGAGGGGTCCGGCGGCGAGGTTGGTGGAGCGGACGCCGACGAGGCGCGGGGGCGCTCAGGCGAGCGGAGGGCTGGCGACGGCGGCTCGAGCTTGGCCGGCGCGGACTGACGGCGGAGGCGGCGCGGGCGAGCCGACGACGGCGGCGGACGGGCGCGCGGCGCCGGCGGGCACAGTGCTAAGAGGGAAGGAGGGCGGCGCTCGGCCGAGGAGAGGAGAAGAGGGAGGACGCGGGCCGGAGGAGCGGGTGAGCTCGAGGGGAGGCACGGCGGCGAGCCCGAACGGCGGGGAGGGCGCGTCCGAGGCAGGTCGGCGAGGTCGGAGCCGGCGGGGAGCTCCGCGGTGGCCGGAGGCGGAGAGAGGGAAGGAGAGGTGATGGAGGCGAGGCAAGGGTGCGCGGGCGCGTTGTCGGGAGCGCCGGAGAGCGGGGCACCGAGGGAGAGGGGCGGCGACGGTGGGGAGCGAGCAGGAGAGGAGATTGCGGGGGAGGTTGGGGACGAGAGCGTCGGGGGCGTGCGGTGGGCCAGAGGGGTGGGATGTGGGTTGACCAGAGGAGAAGAGGTGGGGCAAGGTGGGACCGGGGCAGGGGCGGGCCAGGCTGGCAGTGAGTGGGGCGTGCTGAGCGTGTGTGAGAGAGAGGGGTGAGTTGAGAGGGCTGTGGGTCGGTTGAGTGGGTGGGGTGAGAGGAGGAGGCCAAGTGGCAGGCTAGGAGTGGTTAGGGAAGAGGGGAGAGATGAGGTGGCGTCCAGGGATTGGTTGGGATGATGTGGAGGAGGGTTGGGTAGACTAGGTCTGGGTAGGAATAGGTTTTCGGGCGAACCGATTTGATTTCTGGGGTGGTCGTTCGGGTCGATACGGCCCGTTCGACTGCCCCACTAAAATAAATTAAATAATTTTAATATTTTAAACGGGGCTTTTGCAAACCAATAGCAGACAAACAAAATTAATCCGGAGACCGGGTTTTGCGTTTGAACAAAGACGGGGCGTTTAGAAAACAAAACCAGACTTTTCAAAAATAGTTTTATGCGAACAGATGCAAGATGATGATGATGCTCAAATGCAGTGCGGCATGATGACATGAGCATGCGGTCATGATGATGCAATGCACAAAAACAACGCGATTTTCTAGTAGTGGTTTTAGCGGGATGCCACAGACTCCTAGTCATAGATGCAGTTGGATGGCGGCTATGTATATTGTTTTATTGCCCAATCGAATCTCATAGGATCTTTTGTCTAGTATTGCATTGTTATGCCTTGATCAGTCCTGTCAATTGCCCTGCTCTAATTTGTTTACCCTGCATGCCATGTTTGTTTATCTAAGGAGAGCACCTCTAGTGAACTATGGACCCCGGTCCAATCTTTACCATTGACATGATACATCTTCCACTGTTACTTGTTTACTTGCTGCAAGCCATCACCACCTTCCACACCATATAGTTAATCCTTTGTTACAGCAACTGGTGAGATTGACAACCTCATTGTTCGTTGGGGCAAAGTCTTGAGTTTGTGTTGTGCAGGTTTCCATGTTGATTGCAACACCTTTGAGACGTTTCCTTCCTCCTACTGGTTCGATAACCTTAGTTTCTTACTAAGGGAAGACTTGCTGTTGTGCTGCATCATACCTTGCTCTTGGGTTTTACCGACGAAGCGCTCCACATCAACAAGGAGCCATCAACAAGTTTTCTGGCATCGTTGTCGGGGAGGCTAAGGACATCTTAACAAGGGGAGTCCTCGTCAACGTTTCTCTTTACTTTGTTTTTAGTTTGCTTAGTTTCTTTTGTTTGGTTTTGTTTGCTTCTTTTTATCAAAAATTCAAAAAAAATAGTTTAGTTTGGTTTACTTTCTCTTATCAAAAACACAAAAAAATTAGTTCCTGCTCTAGTTGTTGGTCTGTCTTTGCCTTGCTTGGTCATGCTTCTATCAATGGATGGTTTCTTTGAAACTAGTTCTTATTGGCAATGTGGTTTCATGAAAGAAGAAAAGTATTATTATAAGGAACACCATTTGTCACAAAAAGGGAAACACTTATGGGAACAAATTCATAAATTGAATACTATTGCTAGAGAGGTGTGCTCTACTTATAAAGTTACTTATTGCTTTGATAAATCTTGTTGATGTAGGAGGTATAAACATCTGCCTTTTCTATGTGAGTATAATGATAGTGTTACCATATATTCTTATGTTAAAGGAAATTATGACTTTTATGATGTGGAACAAATTGAAGAATTCATTGCTTTCAAGGGAGCGTTAAGGCTGTTAACCTCTCTTAATACAAATAGCCTTACTAGATGTTTCTGTATGCTGCGTTGCACCCACCTCTCCTCCTTTACTGCATAGTATCGCTACCCATCCTGCTGAGCACATAGAAGTGAAAAATCATCTTTTGAAGGTCGTGTTCATGGACTATGATTCTAGATGCACCCCTTTGTTTTGAGAGTCGCCCACCCATCCACGGCTCCTCTCCTCCTACTCTCTGACGACCTCGTTGGCCGGTGGGGATGGGGGAGAGGAGGTTGTGCCCTCCTCAGTAGTTGTAGGTCTCCTAGTAGTGGCCTTGTGTCGGTAGTTGGCCTCGTGCCTGTAGTTTGGAGCAAGGTGAAGGATCCATGCGACTAGATCTGGATCCAGATAGGGTTCGCCCTCCTCCTCTTGTTGTGTTCTCTGGCCTACCTTTGGTGGCGAGAGGAGATCAGAGTAGTTGGCGGCGAAGTGGACCATCGTCTCTGCCAATAATATTTGTCGTGTTTGTCCCCTCCTTCTGGTGGTGTGGTGTTGATCTGTAGGAAGCTCCGGCCGGCTGTGGCGGCGAGCAAAGCGGCTCCTGCAGGACACCTTCTGCTCCTCGAGGTGGGGATGTGTTGGCTACTTCATCGACTCACCGTAGACTCCTCGGTGGGGAAATGGAGGAGATGCCTTGCCGGCTGAAGATCCAGAGAACTGGCATCGGTGGCTTCATTATCTTCATCTGATGTGATGACCTCTTCTGTTGCTGGAGCTCAGAAGACCCCTACGAATCTCCTCCATTTTGCAGCTCGGGTGGTTTGTCGGCATCATCGGCTTCGCTGGACAGTTTCCGATGCCCCCACCTTCAACCTCCGGCTGGAGCCCCTTTTACCTTGTCTGTCCATGGCGACGACGCTGCTGGCGATGGTGGCAATAGCATCGCCGGCAAGGTCGGAATTTGCGCAAGGACTCGATGGCTTTTACCATTTCTTTCTAGGGTTCTTTATGTAAATTGGCAGGACATGGTTGTAATTTGTTTTCTTCTGGGTCCTTTATGCAGCATTGTATCAATTTTGATAATATAATGCGAGTTGTGGGACCTTCGGGTCCCTTCCCTTTCTTCAAAAAAAAGAGCACATAGAAGTGAAGTCGTGCCATAGAAGAGATCAAGTGTGTCATCCCCTGTGATCCTCCCTGCTTTTTTTGCAGTTTAAACAGAAAATTTTCCCTTTAAGGTTCAGAATACTGCCTTGCGCTTGTATAGGAGCTGAGATTTTTTTCCAGCTATGCTTGACATGTTCCTTCCATGCGTCTTATCCCAATTCAAGATCCTTGCAGCCTGCGAGTAAACAAACCAAACAGTAGTACATTACAAAGTGACAATCCGATTGATTTTGTGTTGATAGTTTCTTTGATTTACTTGTATAGATGGAAGTGGGTCATCATTAGGGTACCCTTTTGTTGGAGATATGCCCTAGAGGCAATAATAAAAGTGGTTATTATTATATCTTTGTGTTTATGATAAATTTTTACATTCATGCTGTAACAGTATTAACCGAAAACATTAATACTTGTGTGATTTGTAAACTAAATTAGAGTCCCTAGTAAAGCCTCTATGTAATACTAGCTTGTTGGTTAATATATGATCGTAGTTTCCCGAAGATGAGCATTGAGATGTTGTTGACAACAAGATCATATCATTAGGAGAATGGTATGATGGACATACTCCTATAGATAAGTGTAGCATTAAGATAGAGTCATTTCAATAGTTCATTTGCTATAAGCTTTCTGATACATAGTAACCTAATTCCTTCGACCATGAGATCATTCTAATCACCATCACCGGAAGGATGCTTTGATGACATTAAACACCACACCATAACTGGGTGGCTATAAAGGTGGCATTGAGTGTTCGGAAAGTATGTGTTGAGGCACATGGATCAAGAGTGGGATTTGTCCATCCATATGACGGATAGATATACTCTGCGCCCTCTTGGTGGAATGTCATCCAATTGGCTTGCAAGCATGTGACTGGCTCACGAGGGATCACATATCACGGGAACGAGAAAAGAGTACTTATCGGTAACGAGGTTGAACTAGGTATGCAGAGATACCGACGATCAAAACCTCGGATAAGTAAACTATCGCGAGACAAAGGTAAAATGGTATCGTATGTAAGTGGTTCATTCGATCGCAAATTAATCAAAGAAATATGTGGGAGCCATATGAATTTCCGGATTCCTCTATTGGTTATTGATCGGAGAAGTGTCTCGGTCATGTCCGCATAATTCACGAACCGTAGGGAGACACACTTAAGGATTTGATGTTGTTTAGTAGATATGAAATGTTAGTAGGGATACCGAATGTTGTTCGGAGTCTCGGATGGAATCCATGATATCACGAGGAGATCCGGAATGGTCCGGAGAATAAGATTCATATAAGGAAAGTCCGATTCCGGAGTTCGGGAAAGATTCCGATGTTTTCATCAGAGAGGTTCTAGAAGGGTCTAGAAGGTTCACCAGACCGGAAGGGGAATGGACCATGAATGTGTCATGGATAAGTGGAATGATTGGATCATATCCTAGGTCACTTGGTTTGGGCATTTGCAAGAGAGAATTAAAGCTCTAAATTGAAAGTCAAACTGGAACAATGGTTTCCTAGTGGAAGAAGGAAAGAGTCCTTCTCTCAATCCAACTTGGGTTTGGGTTTGGATTCAAACCCACCCCTCCCAAGGCAGCCCCCTCTCTCATAAATAGAGGGGGATGGCTGCCCCAAATGCCCTAGCCCTCCCCACACCCATGCGCCGCCGCACGCCTCCGTCGTCGCGCCGCCGCCTCGTCGTCGCCGCCCTAGCCGCCGTCGACACCTCCTCCTCCTCCTCCCGGTCTTCTAAACCCTAGATCACCGGGAAACCCTAGATCCACCATAACTCGCACTGTCTTAGGCGAAGCCCTGCGGGATCTTCCCCTCTACTTCCGTTACCACGCCGTCATGCTACCGGAATCGCGCGGGGAGAACTACAACATCCGCTGCCTGCTGGAACAAGGGAGAGGAAGGTCTTCATCAAGTAACAAACGTGTGACCGACTGCGGAAGCGCTGCCAAAACGCAGCGCCGGAAGGATCGTCTACGCGATCTTGAGATCGGCAAGTGTACAACTACATCACCCACGAGAATCTGCTCTCATTAACCGCTTTCGAATCTTCGAGGGTGAGTGCTTCTATCGACTCGTTGCTACAATCTAGTAGATAGATCTTGGCTTGTTTGTGTGCATGCGGTGGAAATTTTTTGTTTTCCATGCTACGAACCCCTTTAGTGGTATCAGAGCCGTGTCTATATGTAGATCTGTTGCACGAGTAGAACACAATGGTCATTGTGGGCGGTGGTGCTTTTATTATCAATTGCTTTTTATGTACTTTGCATCTCGTCGTATGATGGGATGAAGCGGCCCGGGATAACCTTACATGACATCATTCATGAGACTTGCTCCACGATCAACATGCAACTTGTATTGCATAAGTGGCTTTGCGGGTGTCTGTCTCTCCCATCATAGTATAGATTCAATTTACAACGGGCACTTGATAGTTCAAACATCAACGTTGTGGTTCTTGTTCGTAAGTTAGAACGACACTTATTGAAAGCCCCAAACCACGTAAAATATGCAAAGAAAATTAGAGGTGTCTAACTTTGTTTTGTAGGGGTGTGTTGTGATGTGATATGGCCATGATTGTGATTATATATGATGTATGCAATGTTCCTTATTGTAAGTCGGCAACCGGTAGGAGCCATATGGTTGTATTTTAATTCCGTTAATACATGCGTGTCTATTCAAAGTAGTTGTAATAGTTGATGCTGGTGGACGACAACCATGAAGCGGCGCCATTGACCTTGACGCCATACCGGTGATGATGGAGATCATGTTCATGCTTGAAGATGGAGATCGGAAGCACAAGAAGAAAGGCCATATCATATCACATATTATGAATTGCATGTGAATCCTTTATGCATCTTGTATTGCTTAGTTCACGACGGTAGCATTATAACATGATCCCTCAAGCACAAAAAATTTCAAGTTATAAAGTGTTCATCCTTAGTAAGCACCGTTGCTAAAGCTCGTTGTTTCGAAGCACCACGTGATGATTGGGTGTGTTAGATTCTGCGAGTGTATACAACGTGGGCAAGCCAGAATTGCTCATGCGGAAGCTAAGGTTTGATCTTGACGAGCCTAGCATGTACAGACATGGTCTCGGAACACGGATCACCGAAAGGTAAAGCATGAGTCATATAGCAGATATGATGAACATGTTGATTGTTCGCCATTGAAGCTACATCAACTCTCGTGATGATCGGTTTTGATGTGGTGGATTTGGTTCGTGTGATCACTAAAGCAATGTGAGGGATATTGTTTTGAGTGGGAGTTCACCTAGATTAATTTAACTATTAATTAGAACTCAATTTGTCATAAACTTAGTCTAAACTATTGGAAATATGTTGTAGATCAATGGCGACCCCTGCCATCAATTTTAATGCGTTCCTAGAGAAAGAAAAGTTGAAAAACAATGTAAGCAACTTCGTGGATTGGTTCCGCAATTTGAGGATCGTCCTCAATGCTGGTAATTTGACCTATGTGCTGGATGCACCGCTGGGTGACCCACCTGCAGCTGATGCTACCGATGAGGTAAAGAATGTTTTCCTCGCTCGGAAGAATCAGTACTCCACAGTTCAGTGTGCTATCTTGTATGGTTTGGAATCGGAGCTTCAGAAAAGGTTTGAGAGCCATGACCCACATGATATTGTCCGTGAACTCAAAATGATATTTGAGGCTCATGCGACAGTTGAGAGTTATGAGGCTTCTGAAAAGTTCTTTAACTGCAAGATGGAAGAGGGCAGCTCCATCAGTGAGCACGTGCTTAAGATGTCTGAGCACGCAAGAAAGCTTCAAAGATTAGGTATAGTGGTTCCTAAATGCTTTGGGGATTCATCGTGTCCTCCGATCACTACCACCAAGTTACAAGAACTTTGTGATGAACTACAATATGCAAAACATGGACAAGTCGTTGCCCGAACTCTTCTCCATGTTAAAGTCTGCGAAAGTGGAGATCAAGAAAGAGCACCAAGTGTTGATGGTCAATAAGACCACCAAATTCAAGAAGCAAGGCAAGTCTAAGAAAAAGGGAAACTTCAAGAAGGGCGGTAAGAAAGTGACCGCGCCAGCGAAGAAGACCAAGGTTGGGCCTAAGCCTAATACTGAGTGCTTTTATTGCAAGGGAGAAGATCATTGGAAGCGGAATTGCCCTAAGTACTTGGCAGATTTGAAGAACGGCAACATCAAGAAGAAAGGTATATCCGATATACATGTTATTGATGTGTATCTCACTAGTACTCGTAGTAGTGCCTGGGTATTTGATACTGGTTCGATTGCTCATATTTGTAACTCGAAACAGGTGCTGCAGAATAGACGGAAGATAGCGAAGAACAAGGTGACGATGCGCGTTGGAACTGGATCAAAGGTTGATGTGATCGCGGTCGGCACGCTACCTCTTCATCTACCATCAGGATTAGTTTTATAATTAAATAATTGTTATTTGGTGCCTGCGTTGAGCATGAACATTATATCTGGATCATGTTTATTACGAGACGGTTACTTGTTTAAGTCCGAGAATAATGGTTGTTCGATTTATATGAGTAATATGTTTTATGCACATGCACCTTTGATAGATGGTCTATTCTTATTGAATCTCGATTGTGGAAATACACACATTAATAACATTGAAGCTAAACGTTTGAAATTGAGCGATAACTCGAACTATATGTGGCACTGTCATCTTGGTCACATTGGAGTGAAGCGTATGAAGAAACTCCATTCCGATGGACTTCTTGAATCACTTGATTTCGAATCACTTGAAAGATGCGAAGCATGTCTGATGGGTAAAATGACTAAGACTCCATTTTCTGGTATGATGGAGTGAGCTACGGACTTATTGGAAATCATACATACCGATGTGTGTGGCCCAATGAGTGTAGCATCGCGCGGTGGTTATCGTTATGTTCTTACCTTCACGGATGATTTGAGTAGATATGGGTATATCTATTTCATGAAACATAAGTCCGAAACTTTTGAGAAGTTTAAGGAATTCAAAGTGAGGTAGAGAATCAACGTAACAAGAAGATTAAATTTCTACGATCGGATCGTGGAGGTGAATATCTAAGTTACGAGTTTGGCGAGCATTTGAAGAAATGCGGAATACTTTCACAATTGACACCGCCGGGAACACCACAACGTAATGGTGTGTCCGAACGTCGTAATCGAACTCTCTTAGATATGGTCCGTTCTATGATGTCACTTATAGATTTACCGCTATCGTTTTGGGGTTATGCATTAGAAACAGCGGCATTCACTTTAAATAGGGCACCATCTAAATCCGTTGAAACGACACCGCATAAATTATGGTTTGGGAAGAAACCTAAATTGTCGTTCCTTAAAGTTTGGGGTTGCGAAGCTTATGTAAAGAAGTTACAGCTCGACAAGCTTGAACCCAAAGCAGAAAAATGCGTCTTCATAGGATACCTGAAGGAAACTATTGGGTATACCTTCTATCATAGATCCGAAGGCAAAATCTTCGTTGCCAAGAATGGATCCTTTCTAGAGAAGGAGTTTCTCTCGAAAGAAGTGACTGGAAGGAAAGTAGAACTCGACGAGGTTACTGAACCTTCTCTCGAACTTGCGAGTAGCGCAACACTAGAAGTAGTTCCTGTGGCACCTACACCAATAAGAGAGGAAGCTAATGATGTTGATCATGAAACTTCGGTTGAAGTTACTACGGAACCTCGCAGATTAACGAGAACTCGTCCCACTCCTGATTGGTATGATCCCGTTATGAGTGTCATGTTGGTGGACAACACCGATGACCCTGCGACATATGAGGAAGCGATGATGAGCCCAGATTCCAATAAATGGCAAGAAGCCATGAAATCCGAGATTGGATCCATGTATGAAAACCAAGTATGGACTTTGGTGGACTTACCAGATAGCCGAAAGGCTGTCGAGAACAAATGGATCTTCAAGAAGAAAACAGATGATGATGGTAATGTAACTATCTATAAAGCTAGACTTGTCGCAAAAGGGTTTTGACAAATTCAAGAAGTTGACTACCATGATACTTTCTCAACAGTAGCGAAGCTAAAGTCTGTGAGGATTATGTTAGCAATCGCTGAATATTATGATTATGAGATATGGCAGATGGATGTCAAAACGGCGTTCCTCAATGGAGACATTGATGAATAGTTGTAATTGATGCAACCCAAAGGTTTTGTCGATCCTAAAGATGCTAACAAGGTATGCAAACTTCAATGGTCCATATATGGATTGAAGCAAGCGTCCTGAAGTTGGAATCAATGTTTTGATAAGGTAATCAAAAGCTTTGGTTTTATACAAACTTATGGAGAAGCTTGTATTTACAAGAAAGTGAGTGGGAGCTCTGTAGCATTCTTAATACTATACGTAGATGACATATTGTTGATTGGGAATGATGTAGACCTTCTCAATAGTGTCAAGGATTATTTGAATGATAGTTTTTCAATGAAAGATCTTGGCGAAGCAGCTTACATATTAGGCATAAAGATTTATAGAGATAAATCGAGACGCCTAATATCATTGTCACAGAGTACATATTTGGACAAAGTTCTAAAGAGGTTTGGAATGGAAGAGAGCAAGAACGGGTTCTTGCCCATGTTGCCCAATACGACCTTGAGTAAAACTCAAAGTCCTGCAACAGCAGAAGATAGAGAAAGGATGAGTAAGACTCCCTATGCCTCAGCCATAGGATCTCTTATGTATGTCATGCTATGTACTAGACCCGACATTGCATATGATATTAGTTTGACTAGCAGATATCAAAGTGATCCAGGAGTGGATCATTGGACAGCGGTCAAAAACATCCTTAAGTACTTGAGAAGAACTAAGGATTTGGTTCTTTCTTATGGAGGTGATGAACAACTCGTTGTTAATGGTTACACCGATGCTAGTTGGGACACCGATCCGTATGATTCTAAATCTCAATCTGGATACATATTTACTTTGAATGGTGCAGCGGTTAGCTGGAGGAGTGCAAAGCAAAGCGTTGTGGCGAGATCCTCAACTGAATCGGAATACATAGCTGCTTCGGAGGCTTCACAAGAGGCTATATGGATGAAGGAGTTCATTACGGAGCTCGGTGTGGTTCCAAGTGCGCTGGACCCAATGTCTATCTACTGTGATAACATGGGCACCATAGCCAATGCGCAAGAACCAAGGTCACACAAGAAGCTGAAGCACATCAAGATACGTTTTAACGCTATTCGAGAGCATGTCCAAGATGGTGACATAAAGATTTACAAAGTACACACAGATCTGAATGTGGCGGATCCGTTGACTAAACCTCTCCCGACGGCAAAACATGACCAGCACCAAACCGCCATGGGTGTTCGGTATATTACCATGTAATCTAGATTAGTAGACTCTAGTGCAACTGGGAGACTGTTGGAGATATGCCCTAGAGGCAATAATAAAAGTGGTTATTATTATATCTTTGTGTTTATGATAAATGTTTACATTCATGCTATAACAGTATTAGCCGGAAACATTAATACTTGTGTGATTTGTAAACTAAATTAGAGTCCCTAGTAAAGCCTCTATGTAATACTAGATTGTTGGTTAATAGATGATCGTAGTTTCCCGATCATGAGCATTGAGATGTTGTTGACAACAAGATCATATCATTAGGATAATGGTATGATGGACATACTCCTATAGATAAGCATAGCATTAAGATCAAGTCATTTCAATAGTTCATTTTCTATAAGCTTTTTGATACATAGTAACCTAATTCCTTCGACCATGAGATCATGCTAATCACCATCACCGGAAGGATGCTTTGATGACATCAAACACCACACCATAACTGGGTGGCTATAAAGGTGGCATTGAGTGTTCGGAAAGTATGTGTTGAGGAACATGGATCAAGAGTGGGATTTGTCCATCCATATGACGGATAGATATACTCTGGGCCCTCTCGGTGGAATGTCATCCAATTGGCTTGCAAGCATGTGACTGGCTCACAAGGGATCACATATCACGGGAACGAGAAAAGAGTACTTATCGGTAACGAGGTTGAACTAGGTATGCAGAGATACCGACGATCAAAACCTCGGATAAGTAAACTATCGCAAGACAAAGGGAAATTGGTATCATATGTAAGTGGTTCATTCGATCACAAAGTAATCGTAGAAATATGTGGGAGCCATATGAATTTCCAGATTCCTCTATTGGTTATTGATCGGAGAAGTGTCTCGGTCATGTCCGCATAATTCATGAACCGTAGGGAGACACACTTAAGGATTCGATGTTTTTAGTAGATATGGAATGTTAGTAGGGATGCCGAATGTTGTTCGGACTCGGATGGGATCCGGGATATCACGAGGAGATCCGGAATGGTCCGGATAATAAGATTCATATAAGAAAAGTCCGATTCCGGAGTTCGGGAAAGATTCCAATGTTTTCATCGGAGAGGTTCTAGAAGGGTCTATAAGGTTCACCGGACCGGAAGGGGAATGGACCATGAATGTGTCATGGATAAGTGGAATGATTGGATCATATCCTAGGTCACTTGGTTTGGGCATTTGCAAGAGAGAATTAAAGCTCTAAATTGAAAGTCAAACAGAAAGTTTGAAAAGTCAAACTGGAACAATGATTTCCTAGTGGAAGAAGGAAAGAGTCCTTCTCTCAATCCAACTTGGGTTTGGGTTTGGGTTTGGATTCAAACCCACCCCTCCCAAGGCTGCCCCCCTCTCATAAATAGAGGGGGAGGGCTGCCCTAAATGCCCTAGCCCTCCCCACACCTGTGCGCCGCCGCACGCCTCCGCCGCCGCGCCGCCGCCGACGCCTCCTCCTCCTCCTCCTGGTCTTCTAAACCCTAGATCACCGGGAAACCCTAGATCCACCATAACTCGCACCGGCTTAGGCGAAGACCTGCGGGATCTTCCCTCTACTTCCGTCATCACGCTGTCGTGCTGCCGGAATCGTGAGGGGAGAACTACAACCTCCGCTGCCTGCTGGAACAAGGGAGAGGAAGGTCTTCATCGAGTACCGAACGTGTGACCGACTGCGGAAGCGCTGCCGAAACGCAATGCTGGAAGGATCGTCTACGCGAACTTGAGATCGGCAAGTGTACGACTACATCACCCACGAGAATCTGTTCTCGTTAACTGCATTGGAATCTTCGAGGGTGAGTGCTTCTATCGACTCGTTGCTACAATCTAGTAGATAGATCTTGGCTTGTTTGTGTGCATGCGGTAGAAATTTTTTGTTTTCCATGCTACGAACCCCTTCACCTTTACCCTCTTTAATTAGTTCAAAAAAATGAACTAACCTTATCAAAACGATGATTTCATCACAAAAGTTAATTCATTTTATATTGAACTAAAGAGGGTAGAGGGCACCCTATTGTTGACCCACTCCCATCACTATTTACTTGTCTCACAAACTAAACTGTGGTGCCATGACAATTTATGTGAAACGTGTCGTACGTGATCGAAACTCATGATGCATGTCATATAAATTTTGACTTGTTGTACCTCAGTGAACAATGTATATATATATGGAGCTCAATGTTGTTTTACAACTTTTCAGTATGTATACCGTCCATAACTTCTGCCATACTCTACCTCTTGGACATCAATGATGTGTGTGGATTGTTACTTTGCAGTTTGTGGTCCTTTGGGTGTTGGTATAATTCAGGGCACAAGGACATTTATTCATCGACATCGTGGAGGCTTTGATTGCCCATGGACATGGCTACAGTGACCCAGCCCAGCATAAACTGGATGATGAAGCATATTGGGCAGCAGGAGAGAAAATTGAAGCTCCTGAAGTAAGAAGTCTTGTGTGCCGGACCTTAGATAAGGAGCTAATGATTTGCCCGAGAATATCGCATTTAACTACCACAATTGAGCCTAGGGTTTCTAAAACTACTACAATTCGGGAATTTTGCAGAAAACTACCAATTCAGCGCCTAACAGTTGCAAAAAAACTATCACTTTCGTGTAACCCTTGACTTAGGTTCAGTTAACAACGTTTCCTACAGGGCAGGCCTACCTGGAAGCGATGACGCGGCAGTGCGGGATGGCTCTCTGATGCAGCATCATAAGGATAGGCGGCCAACACAGCAGCTTCGCCGAATGTGGTAGGAGGGAGACGACGACACACCGACCGCCTGGTCAACGGCTCGGTGGGGTTAAGTTCCCTCTGTTCCCCACCAACAGGTAGGACCCGCTACTACGCCGTTAACGGTCACACACGACCGTGTCAGAAAGTCGTCCCGCACTGCCATGTCATTGCTGCCAGGTGGGCCCGTCCTATCAGAAACGTTGTCAACTAAGCCTAAGACAAGGGTTACACAAAGGTGGTAGTTGTTGGCAATTGTTAGGCGATGAACTGGTAGTTTTCTACAAAAGTCTCGAATTGTGGTAGTTTTTTAAAAACCCTAGCCTCGGTTATGGTAGATAAATGAAATTTTCTCGATTTGTCTTGGTGTTCTAAACTGGCTTGAGATACACACTTGTGTATGAATATCTCCTAAACTTTATTTATGGGCCTTCTTAAACTTTAGGGCTTGTTCGATTCAAAGGAATTGTGTAAGAATTTTGTAGGATTTAGAACCTTAGAAAATTTTCATTGTTTGATTCAAAGGATTGCAATCCTTCAAAGGATTCCTTTGCACTCTATTTTGGAGAAAAAATTCCATCCACTTCAACCTCTTTGTACAATTTATTTCATTTTCATGTGCAATAAAACACTACTTGATCCAAAATCCTATAGGTACCTAATCCTATAGGATTCAAGTGGGCATGTCACTCCAATTCTATGGTTTTCTTATTCCTATGTTTTGTAAATCCTACGAATCAAACAAGCCCTTAGTGTGGTATGTGTGGGTTCAGGTTACACCAAGCAACTGTTTAAGATCCCTTGCCCAACGCTATAAGCCATCCAAATAGCAAAACACAAGCAATCGTCACGTGACCTGACCTGGGAGGAAGGGGTGCATGATGAGCATTTAGAAAAAGGAATAAAGTTTGCTTCCAAAAATGCAACTAATCCAAAGCTCGCATCCACAGTTGTGTCTCTCTCATTGCATTCTTCACACCTTGCACTTATGTAGAGTTTCAAGGTCAAGGAAATAAAAGAAAATAAGAAAAGAAAGATTAGATCATGAATTAATCATGTAGTGTTCTTATCCTAGCTCTTATCCATTTGGATAGATCTCAAGGACACATGAAGAGGTGACCAAATAATTTATTCCAAGGTCACATGCATGCTGAAGAGATGACCAAATAATTTACTTCCATGTTACTCACAATGTTGCCATTCCTAGCTTACATCATCTCCATCGGCACTCCCCAAATTGTAGCTGACAGCATAGCCGACACATCGGTATGGGGAGCACCGGCAGTTGTTGTCTAAATAGTGGGAGAGTCGTCCGACAACGACGTGTGCAAAACCACCGGACCCTATACAGAATTTGGACAAAATACAATATATTGCATAGTTTCAATTAATCAAACCATATTACATACTTTTAAACTAAAACAGTTTCACACAACAATTCAAAACAAACAAATAGAATTATTCATACAAGACAAATGTAGCAACCAAACATGTCGATGGATCGGGTGGTATTTCCTTTGAAACCCCATAAATTCTCCACTAGATCACTTTGGAGCTCAACATGCAGCAAACTTAGAAGTCAGAACCTCATCTAGTTGAGCTAGAGGTCCTTCATGATCATATGGCTGGTCATCAATCACTGATTCTGCCCGCTCACTCCCGATGGTCATGTTGTGCATAATCACATATCAGTTCATAATCTCCCACATCCGAGACTCTGACCATCTGAGAGCAGGGTACCGAACAATAGAAAAATGTTGTTGGACCACACCAAAAGCCTGCTAGCAAACAAAGCCTTCTTGTCCTTATCAAGATCGGTAATTGTCTTCACAAATATAGACCAAGAAGGGTAGATACCATCGGCTAGGTAGTACCTTTTGTTGTATGCGCGACCATGGATCTTATAGTTGATGGCCGTAGATTGACCCTCCTCTATCCTAGCAAACACCGGAGAGCGTTGTAAGACGTTGATATCATTGTGAGTTCCCGCCATGCCATCCAGAGATCATGATCTGTCACTGCTTCAAGTATGACATTGCACTCTCTAGTATGTCCTTTGTGCAGGCCTTGTCAAGCAAATAGACAATTCTTCCAACCGCATACAATCGATTCTACCAAGCATCATAAGAAATTCTCTAGCTGTATTTTGTGACAGAATCCAATTTGTATCTTCTGCTTTTGGTTCTCTCAAATAAACTAGACCGAATAGTTCCACGACTGCCTAACAAAACCTAAAGACGCTCTCAGGGCATGTGCTCTCAGCCATACGGAGATAAACGTCTTGCGTATCTGGTGGAGAACCATACGCAAGACAACATAGGGTTGCCATGCATTTCGGAACCGACGAGAATCCCCACAGTCTGGTGCGGTATTTCTTGCATATGAAATAGTCATCGTACTCTCGGACGTTGAACACAATCTTCATGAACAACGCCTTGTTCATCCTAAATCGGCGGCGAGAATCTTTCGGCATATGTGTTGCGTCGTCCTTGAGATAGTTAGTGTCAAGAAATAGTGCACCTACAAGACGATGTCGCTCCTTGTTCTTGGCTTTTCCCACCCACAAACCACTGCGCCGAGGAGCGGCATGGAGATGCTGGCGGATACGAAGAAGAGAGCCCAAGATTAGCATCTATTTCTCTTGGTGAGCAGCGACATCATCCTCCTCTTTCATCTAGAGCTCCATCATCATCTCATCATTGTTGTCCATTGAGGCAAAACGCCGAACACCTAGGAGGCAAGGCGAGCAAACAGCGATGACGACCGCGCTTTTGTCGAGGAGGGTTTTAGCATCCCAGTTGTCTAACACCTGTAATGCTACTTGTTCTAGTAATAAAAGGACCACTCCCAACATATAATTGTTGCATCATCACCATGTCATGCTCATGTCATCATGCCACCTTGCATTTGAGCATCATATAAAACCCTTTCTTGTTTGGTTCTTATCTCATGTGCATGATTAATTGTAGTTGCCTCTTGATATTGTATTTGGTTCTTATTATATTGTTAAATGCCAAGTTGAGTTGGGGCATATCTCTTTTAAACTCCACCACCTTTCTTTCACCACCTTATATTCCACCATCCAATTAATATGAGCTTGGCATTTTATTTGAGTTATCTCTAGCTCATGTTGGTTGGTTGGATTCCACCCATAATCTTTTGCTTGGCCTTTGCCCACCTTTTGGGAATGCAAGGAATAATGCCACATGAATTAATGTTGTTTTCACAATATAACTACATGGCAAATATTTTTTGCATGGGCCATGCAAGTGCCACCTTTTCTTGGCTTTGGAATGTTTTGGCTTTGCTTGCATGGATCATCTCTCCTTTGTTTTAAATCTTGTTTTGGCTTGTAGTTTTCTTCACCATATTTTCTACCTCTCTAACCTCCTATAGCTAAAACCTCATCACCTTTCTCCATGCATACACATGTGCTCATGTGTGAGCATAAGTCTAAACCCCATCTTTCTCCCTACCTCTTTTCTCTTGATCTTGCTTGTTCTTTGTATGGAGCATGCATGATTCAAAATCTTTAGCTCTATCTTTCCCTCTTGGCTTGATCTTGGCAAAAGCAACACCAAACCTATCTCTCTTCTCTCTGCTCTCCTTTCTTCTCCACCCTCTCTAAACCACCCCATCACACCTCTTTAATCTTGTGTTGGTTCTTGTTAACCATCACACTTCCCTCTAATCTAACCAAAACCCTCCCTATATCTCACCCCCCTTCTTAGCTAAACCCTAAATCCTACCCCATGCCACCTCCCCATCCTAGCTAAACAAAACCTAGACTACACCTCCCCTAAACAAACCCTAAGTACCCCTCCTCTTCTCTCTACTCCCTAGCATGGACACACCATACCATGCCCCCAGCTCTCCCCCCCTCTCTCTACCTGCTGGGCCCACCTGGCCGCCCTACCCCACCTAGATACCGTCCACCACAAACCCTAGCCCGAGCCGGCCACTCCCCCTCTCCCTTTTCCCCCTCTTATCTCTCTGCCAGCTGCCCCACACCGAGCTCTCGACCTGGCCAGTTGCAGCCCCCACCTGCCAGCCTCCTCTCCCTAGCTAGACCTGCCCAGCCCGTGCCTGCCCTGCCCTGGCCCCATGCCATGCACGTGAGGAGGAAAAAGGTGGCACCGAGGCCACCTTCCCCTCCCCCACGCAAGCCACACCGCCCGTCCTTATCTACCCCAGCCCCCCCTCTCTCTGCTCTCTAGATCTGGCCGAGGCGCCTGGCTCTCCTCTCCTCCCTCTCCAACACGCCCCAGCTCCCTCTCGCCGCCCACCGCAAGCACCACGTCTACCCCCTGCCCCTCGTCGATCCGGCTCGCTAGCACATCGTGGTGGAGCTCGAGGACACTGGGAGCACCCTCCTGCTTCACCTGGACCGCGTCGACGAGGAGGAGAAGGCCTGCACGCTGCTGTACGCCGGGACGCCCACCGGAAACCCTAGCTCGCTGGGCCTCTGCTTCACCGACGACCTGCTGCTCGCCGACCCGATCCAACTCCACCAACAACCTCTAGGTGAGCCCCGGTACCCCCTAGACACGGTCCGCTTCGCCGCCGTCGCCGGTGCTCGCCGGGCAATTCGTCGAACGGCCTCTGTGCGCCGGCGTCGTGCTCGTTTCTGCTCGCTCCCAGTCGCGGACACCCTATCTAGCACGCGCCCTCCTCACCGTCAACTACTCCAGCCTACCGCAGCGGCTCAGGCCCTCTGCGCGAGCCAGCGATCGCGAGATCGATCCCCCACCGCGCCGCGCGCGTCGCGCGAGCGACTGTCGCGCGCCCCGTCAGGTTCAGAGGAAGAAGTACAGTACGCGCATGGTCGTTTTGCACTTACACCCCTCACTTTTTGTCGCGCCAACCCGCGGTCCAGCCGGCCCACCGTCAGTGTCCGCTGCCGTTTTATAAAAAGAGTCCTCTGGTTTGGTTTAATCAACCCGCGGTCCCTCACTCTCTCAGACGCTGGCGTGTGGGTCAGTAAGCACCTGGCCCCACATGTCTGCGACCCGGGCTAGAGTAGGCTGGGTATAAAACTTTCCAGAGTCTGTTTAAAATTCAAATTTTGTTTAAAATATTTCAAATTCAAATCTAATTCAGTTATAAATAACTTTTCCATTATAATTCCAAATAACACAAATGATATATGTATGGAGATCAGAAAAATGCCAGGATTTCAAATATGACATTCAAATTGCCTTTTGCACATTTAAAATCCCAAGTTTATTTAAATTACACCAATTGCCACTAGAACTTAAATAATTAATAACTTTTGTTTTATAATTCCAAATTTAGCAAATGATATGTCTAAAATGATCAGCTCGACGAGACCTTTCTGTTTATGCTATCCATGACTTCAATTGCAGCATGCATCATATAAAAATATAGGTTGCAGCAAATGTTATGACAACAAAATGTGAACCAAAACTCCATTAAAATGTTGTTACTTGTCTTCCACACCTCACCATGCCATGCTACCTTATTGCCATGTAAATTGTGCATCATTCATCATGGCATGATTGTTTGCTTGACGCATCTTATTCATATGCTTGTGCTCTATATTCATGTTGGCCTTGTTTGTTTGGTTTTTCTCGGATAGACACTGAGCAGGGGTTATATCAAGAGAACCAGGAGCACTACCCAGATCCGTCCCTCGCTTCAACTAAGTTGTCAGGCAAGCACTTCCACATGCTTGCATACATACAGTACCTATTGCCTCTATCTTAATCTTGCATCAGTGGGTCGCGATTGCATTAAATTGAATCCCAAGTATGCATAGCCTTTACTTTTAAACCCCACCAAGCTTGTTCCTCCATCCCATGAGCCCATTACTATAGGGGTTGTTTGAGCCATGCGAGTCGTAGAACAGCATGTGTAGGGTATGTGAGAGTCTGTTGGATAACGAGGTACCTAAACAACTTAACCTGAGTAGTAGTGGGATAACTAAAGAAAGTGGCACCGGTGAGCAACATCTGCTATTTGGTTTTTCCTGCTCACTTGTGTCCCGGAAGACCCCGAGTACTTGATTCATGTTCCTTGATTTATCGCGCTATCCACATCCGGGAGGTATATGGGACCCCCCTGAGCCAGAGCTTGATTCAGTCTTATTCCTTGGGGCCACAAACTAGTTTGAGGTTTTATTTACGATCATGTACTTATGCCATGCTACTTATGTATTTACGATTGTGCGAGGAGCACATTGTACTGTTTAGGATCGGGACACGATTCCGCGGTGTCGACAAGCCCAGTTTTGGGTTCCCAGTCGTTCACAGCCGTCCACCCAAACCTTGAGTCCGTCTCGGAGCTTGCTTACTTCGTTGCGGGTAGACTCCAAGGGGTGGCCCCCTGAAATATTTCTGAATCCTGTGATTGTTCAGTCGTGAAATCCTCGTTGGGTTTTGATTTGGTTTTTCCGAGGTTGATCGAGCGTGTGTTGCTATTGGTGCACCCCGGCCGGGTAAAACTTTCTGAAAGCCATGTCCGCGGATATGGACGACTTGGAGCACAGTTTCTCGATCATAGACAAGCATAACTAAAGTACCGCTTTAATCTGACTAAGTAACTTGACTAGTAAATAGTGCAACACTCATGGAATGGTTAATAAAATTGCCAACGGATGGGGGGTTATTCGTCCGCTTCCTTGTTGGTAAGCAGGGAGGAGGATGGATCCGATGAGATTACCATTATAACTGGTGTTCTTAATTCACGGACATCCGTCTATCATTGGTTAGGCGGATGGTTAGCGTTTATCTGTAGAACTGCTAGGGTTTATCTTTCGCTGCAATTGCGTCACCCCAGGTTGTGTCCCCTTTAGAGGCATTAAGACTTGTTGAGTACCCTTAGGGTCTCACACGATAAATTATTGGTTCAGATGGACAGGTACCTTCACAGGACGGATACTGGGTGGAAGAAGCCGAAGATGTGGGCAACGATCGTTCGGTGTAGAGATTCCGGGAACGGGGATCCGTGAGACCTGTAGTTGGGATGTGCTTATTTCTATGGAATCTTATGCCGATTTGCTTCTTATCCGTACTCGGATTTTGTTTGCCGCTTCCGCATGATACTCTGATGTGTGTTGTATGAGGAAGTATCCTAAAATATAGATCTATCTAGGTCATTTGAATCTTGCCGTATGGCGTTGCTATATTTCCTTTCTTTCTAGATGGTATGGCTCTAATGTACTCTTGTATGGTGGCTTGCATACATACCCACTTGTGTATGTAGTTGATCCCTTCGCCTGCCGATTACGCCGCCCGTACAGGTCCCGTTGAGAGGGTAGTGGTTGAGACGTCTGAAAGGACTACCAGTGAGTGGCTTTTGGGGCCCCACCGTACTATTTCAACCACTACCACTCATCCAGGCTTGTATCTAGGAGCGTAATTCACCGAGGTAGTTACAATTGGTATCAGAGCCATCCCGACCTTCAGGGTTTCAGCCAAACGGTCGTTGTCAGTCTAGCAAATATTTTGGTAGTTATGTATATTAGGGAAAAACAAAACGCGAGAGTAGGACTTCTTCCACTTTTCTTCTTACCCTCCCACCCACCCTTTTCTGGTAAGGAAGTGCAACGTTTTCAATCCTCTTCTCAAAATTCAAACTAGGATTCACGTGTTCTGGGTTTCCGTAGTACCATAGGTTGTGTGTGTGTAATCCCTTGTCTATCTGTTGCATCCAAGTTGTTATCTTATCTACCTTTGGTTATCAACTGTTGGTACATTCCATACCGACAGGCTTTTGTAAACCGACGCAATCTGCCTTCCTCTTTGTTTCCGACGCTATCTTGTTGGGGTGTTCGTTTCCATAGTTACCAATCTTTAGGTTCAACATGAGAAGAAGGGGTTAGGATATGTGTTCCACTTGTTCATGTGCGGAGTAATGATTTGAGTGCGGGATGGAGTCGCGACCATACCACTACTCTTATCATTCGCTTTGGTATATTGAATCGGTAGAGTCACTAATCTTGATTCGTTAAGTAATTTTGCGCATCTATTGGTATTGTAATGCCGAAATTTGTGGAAAAAATTTTATTTGAGATATTTGTGTACCACACTCCTTTTCAGTCGTGTGCGATATGCTTAATATCTTTTAGGTGCTATGAACTTTGTTGATATTTTAATATCATCTCAGTAAATTGTATCCTTTAATCTTTGTTAATTCCATCTTGGTACTATTTTGGATTATTATCATTCTCCATTATAGTACTGACTTGAGTTTTATATCAATGACAGGATGGCTCCACCACGCCGTACCGAAGAGGACATACCTCCGGAACTGGGCTCAGCGCTGTCAAACATCGCTAATGCTTTGGCGGCAATGCAAGAGAACCAGCAGCGCTTTGAGGAGAGCGTCAGGAGAAACGAGTTTGCTCCACTTCCTCCACCTCCCAAGCGTGGAGACATCAAGAGCTTCCTCAAGTTCAACCCTCGTCAGTTTGATGTTTCTGACCGACCTCTGGACGCGGATGATTGGCTGCGTGAGATCTCAAGGTTGCTCGAGACTGCTGATGTTCCGGAGCAGGAGTAGGTCAAGTGTGCTACTCACCTTCTCAAGGGAGATGCAGCTCTTTGGTGGGAGAACTACTTGAAGGCAAGCTGCACTGGTTTCCAGCCTACTTGGGAGAGGTTCACTGCAGCTTTCAAAGAGCAGTTTCTCTCAGAGATTGTAATGGAAAGGATGAAGGAGGCTTTCCTCAACCTGAAGCAGGGAAATGATAACGTCAACACCTATATCAGGAACTTCATGAATCTCTCTCGTTATGGTGGTGATGAGGTATCTGATGACAAAAAGAAACAGAAAAGGTTCAGGCAAGGGCTCAATGCGTCGATCAAGTATGCGATCACACATGCAAGGCCGGCAACTTTCCTGGAACTCCAACACACAGCTCTGCAAGAGGAGGCAAGCAGGCAAATGTTTGAGGAGTCCAAGAAACACAACATGGATGCATCAAGCTCTGCAGTTATGGCAGCTCCTTCTAAGCGGCGTGTCTGGGTTCCTAACACCCCACCGTCGCTCCCGGCTCCACCAAGACCTGCAAGTTTCGCGTCAAGGCCACCAAACTTCACCACTGCGGCTCCCAGGGGCTACAACCACCACTACCCTGGAGCGCCTGGCGGAGTCCCTGGCTACTCTGCTCCACGTCCAGCTAGTGCCTGCTTCACGTGTGGAGATCCTGGACATCTCAGCTGGAACTGTCCAATGAAGAACAAAGCTCTCCCTCCACCCCCGCCAAGATCTGCAACAAGCTCTCCTTCGGTTCGTGCACCACCACCTCGGGCTCTCAACATCAACACCAAGCCCGGGTCTGCGGTTGTTCCTGCCAACTGCGTCAACGCCTCTCAAGCTGAGCTCGCACCTGGAGTTGTGATGGGTATGCTTTCCGTTAACTCAGTCCCTGCATGAGTTCTCTTTGATTCTGGTGCATCGCATTCTTTTGTGTCTCACAAGTTTGCAAATGAGAATGAGTTAGTCATGGTTCCTCTCCAAAAGCGGTTAATGGTTCTTTCTCCTGGGGCAAACATGAGGGCTGTTCATATCAGCCATGGCAATAAAGTTGAGATTGGTGGCTCTTCATTCTTGGCTTCTTTAATTGTTCTGGGCGATTCTAATATTGATGTCATCTTGGGCATGGATTGGTTGACAGCAAATGCAGCTGTGATTGATTGTGCTGAACGCTCAGTGTCTCTGAAGATTCCTGAAGGCCATATAGTCTTTTCTCCAAGTCTGACTCCTGATGTCCAGCTCTTTTCCTTGGCGGCTCTGAATAATGATGCTATGGAAGCTATTCAGAGTATACCAGTGGTCTGTGAGTTGATGTCTTTCCTGAAGAGTTGCCGGGTATGCCTCCGGATCGCGAGGTTGAATTCGTGATTGAGCTTGAACCTGGAACGGCTCCTATCTCCAAGCGGCCATATAAAATGGGTCCTTCTGAGTTGGCTGAACTCAAACGACAACTTGATGAACAAGAGAAGTTGGGTTTCATTCAACACAGCACCTCTTCTTGGGGTAGCCCAACAATCTTTGTGAAGAAGCGTGACAGAACCGATAGACTCTGTGTTGACTACCGGGCTCTCAACGCTAAAACCATCAAGAATAAATATCCTCTCCCACGGATAAATGATCTTTTTGATCAACTAGCAGGAGCTGTGGTGTTCTCTAAGCTGGACTTGAGAAGTGGTTATCACCAAATCAAGATTCGCAAAGAAGATGTGCCCAAAACAGCTTTCACCACCCGCCATGGCCTGTATGAGTACACGGTCATGTCTTTCGGTCTCACCAACGCACCTGCTACCTTCTCGAGGCTGATGAATTCCGTTTTCATGGAGTACCTTGATAAGTTTGTCGTGGTCTATCTGGATGACATTCTGGTCTATTCCAAGTCTAAGGAAGAGCATGAAGAACACCTGCGGTGTGTCCTAAACAAGCTTCGTGAGAACCGCTTGTATGCAAAGTTCTCAAAGTGTGAGTTTTGGCTGCTTGAAGTAACATACCTGGGTCATGTTATCTCTGCCAAGGGCATTGCAGTCAACCCGGAAACCGTGAAGACAATAGTTGAATGGCTTCCTCCTGCTAATGTCAAGGAAGTGCGGAGTTTTCTGGGTTTGGCTAGCTATTGCCGTCGTTTCGTTCAGAACTTCTCGAAGATAGCAAAGCCTCTTACCAATCTCCTCAAGAAAGGCAAGAAGTACCTGTGGACTCCTGCATGTCAAGAAAGTTTTGAGACACTCAAAGAGAAGCTCACTACCACACCAGTCTTGGTTCCTCCAGATACATCTAAGCCTTTCCAGATATTCTGTGACGCCTCTTTGCAAGGATTGGGTGCGGTCCTTATGCAAGAGAAACAGGTGGTTTCTTATGCCTCTCGTCAGTTGAAGACGCATGAAATCAACTATCCCACACATGACCTCGAGCTAGCAGCAGTTGTCTTTGCTTTGAAGCTATGGAGGCACTACTTGCTTGGTAACCGTTGTGAGATCTTTTCGGACCACAAGAGTTTGAAGTATATCTTCACTCAGCCTGATCTCAACCTTCGGCAGAGGAGATGGATTGAAGCAATCAATGAATTTGATGTGACCATCAACTACACTCCAGGCAAAGCAAACGTCATGGCAGATGCGCTTAGCCGTAAAGCTTATGTCAACAACCTCATGGTGGAAGAGCAACAACCTCTCTTGTGCGAGGAATTCCGTCAGCTCAACCTGGAAATTGTGGAACAAGGGCATCTCCTGAACCTTCTAGCTACTCCTCTCTTGGAAGAACAGATTCGCTCTCGTCAGCTTGGTGATCCGCACACCAAAAAGCTCATCTCTAAGCTTGACCTTCCGAAGTATGAGTCCTTCCACGTTGATGATCAAGGCACGCTCTTCTTTGAACACCGGATGTTTGTTCCGAACTACCCGGGTCTGAGAGACCAAGTTCTTAAGGAGGCGCATGATTCGGTTCTTTCTATCCATCCTGGCAGCACAAAGATGTACATGGACTTGAAAACACAATACTGGTGGCCTGGGTTGAAACGGTATTGTGCCGAGTATGTCTCAGAATGTGATGTCTGTCGCAGAGTGAAGGCTGTCCATCAGAAACCATTTGGTCTTTTACAGCCATTGAAACCTCCGGAATGGAAATGGGAGAAAGTAGAGATGGACTTCATCACTGGCTTTCCAAGGTCGCAGAAGGGCAAAAATGCAATTTTTGTTGTCATCGACAGGCTTTCTAAAGTGGCTCATTTCTTCCCAGTCAAAGAAACAATTTCTGGAATTCAGTTGGCTGAGCTCTATATCAACAGAATTGTCTCTCTGTATGGGGTTCCACTTGAAATCAGTTCAGACTGTGGGAGCATCTTCACCTCAAAGTTCTGGGAGAGTTTCCAAAAAGCTTTGGGAACAAAGTTGAACTTCAGCACTGCTTACCACCCTCAGTCGCAAGGACAAGTGGAGAGGATCAATCAGATTCTGGAGGATATGCTTAGAGCTTGCGTCATCTCGTTTGGCATGAAGTGGGAGGAATGCCTTCCATATGCTGAATTCTCCTACAACAACAGCTTCCAGAAGAGTCTGAAGATGGCACCATTCGAGGCTCTCTATGGTCGCAAGTGCAGAACTCCGATTGGTTGGTCGGGTGCAGGAGAAAGAATCTGGTTTGGCCCTGACATTGTAACTCAAGCAGAGGAGAAGGTGCATATCATTCTGGAGAACCTGAAGATTGCTCAGAGTCGTCAGAAGAGCAACTATGACAGGAAACACACAGATATGGTGTATGCCCCTGGTGATCTCGTGTATCTACGTGTCACTCCCATGAGAGGAACACACCGCTTCGGTATCAAAGGAAAGTTGGCTCCTAGGTACATCGGTCCTTTCAAGGTTCGTGGTAGAAGAGGAGAAGTTGCTTATGCACTTGAGCTTCCGGAAAAACTCAAAGTCCATGATGTTTTCCACATCTCTCAGCTCAAGAAGTGCTTCAAAGATCCCGGCAGGACCGTGGATCATGAGCTAATCGATCTCCAAGAAGACTTGTCTTATCAAGAACACCCCACCAAAATCCTTGAGACCGCAGAACGAAGGACTCGCAACAAGTCCATCAAGTTCTGCAAGGTGCAGTGGTCACACCATTCCGTTGATGAATCCACATGGGAGCGTGAAGATGAACTCCGTGCCAACCATCCTTCTCTCTTTGCGTCTTCTTCTTCTTCCTAGAATCTCGGGGCGAGATTCCTGTTTAGTGGGGGAGAGTTGTAGCATCCCAGTTGTCTAACACCTGTAATGCTACTTGTTCTAGTAATAAAAGGACCACTCCCAACATATAATTGTTGCATCATCACCATGTCATGCTCATGTCATCATGCCACCTTGCATTTGAGCATCATATAAAACCCTTTCTTGTTTGGTTCTTATCTCATGTGCATGATTAATTGTAGTTGCCTCTTGATATTGTATTTGGTTCTTATTATATTGTTAAATGCCAAGTTGAGTTGGGGCATATCTCTTTTAAACTCCACCACCTTTCTTTCACCACCTTATATTCCACCATCCAATTAATATGAGCTTGGCATTTTATTTGAGTTATCTCTAGCTCATGTTGGTTGGTTGGATTCCACCCATAATCTTTTGCTTGGCCTTTGCCCACCTTTTGGGAATGCAAGGAATAATGCCACATGAATTAATGTTGTTTTCACAATATAACTACATGGCAAATATTGTTTGCATGGGCCATGCAAGTGCCACCTTTTCTTGGCTTTGGAATGTTTTGGCTTTGCTTGCATGGATCATCTCTCCTTTGTTTTAAATCTTGTTTTGGCTTGTAGTTTTCTTCACCATATTTTCTACCTCTCTACCCTCCTATAGCTAAAACCTCATCACCTTTCTCCATGCATACACATGTGCTCATGTGTGAGCATAAGTCTAAACCCCATCTTTCTCCCTACCTCTTTTCTCTTGATCTTGCTTGTTCTTTGTATGGAGCATGCATGATTCAAAATCTTTAGCTCTATCTTTCCCTCTTGGCTTGATCTTGGCAAAAGCAACACCAAACCTATCTCTCTTCTCTCTGCTCTCCTTTCTTCTCCACCCTCTCTAAACCACCCCATCACACCTCTTTAATCTTGTGTTGGTTCTTGTTAACCATCACACTTCCCTCTAATCTAACCAAAACCCTCCCTCTATCTCACCCCCCTTCTTAGCTAAACCCTAAAGCCTACCCCATGCCACCTCCCCATCCTAGCTAAACAAAACCTAGACTACACCTCCCCTAAACAAACCCTAAGTACCCCTCCTCTTCTCTCTACTCCCTAGCATGGACACACCATACCATGCCCCCAGCTCTCCCCCCCTCTCTCTACCTGCTGGGCCCACCTGGCCGCCCTACCCCACCTAGCTACCGTCCACCACAAACCCTAGCCCGAGCCGGCCACTCCCCCTCTCCCTTTTCCCCTCTTATCTCTCTGCCAGCTGCCCCACACCGAGCTCTCGACCTGGCCAGTTGCAGCCCCCACCTGCCAGCCTCCTCTCCCTAGCTAGACCTGCCCAGCCCGTGCCTGCCCTGCCCTGGCCCCATGCCATGCACGTGAGGAGGAAAAAGGTGGCACCGAGGCCACCTTCCCCTCCCCCACGCAAGCCACACCGCCCGTCCTTATCTACCCCAGCCCCCCTCTCTTTGCTCTCTAGATCTGGCCGAGGCGCCTGGCTCTCCTCTCCTCCCTCTCCAACACGCCCCAGCTCCCTCTCGCCGCCCACCGCAAGCACCACGTCTACCCCCTGCCCCTCGTCGATCCGGCTCGCTAGCACATCGTGGTGGAGCTCGAGGACACTGGGAGCACCCTCCTGCTTCACCTGGACCGCGTCGACGAGGAGGAGAAGGCCTGCACGCTGCTGTACGCCGGGACGCCCACCGGAAACCCTAGCTCGCTGGGCCTCTGCTTCGCCGATGACCTGCTGCTCGCCGACCCGATCCAACTCCACCAACAACCTCTAGGTGAGCCCCGGTACCCCCTAGACACGGTCCGCTTCGCCGCCGTCGCCGGTGCTCGCCGGGCAATTCGTCGAACGGCCTCTGTGCGCCGGCGTCGTGCTCGTTTCTGCTCGCTCCCAGTCGCGGACACCCTATCTAGCACGCGCCCTCCTCACCGTCAACTACTCCAGCCTACCGCAGCGGCTCAGGCCCTCTGCGCGAGCCAGCGATCGCGAGATCGATCCCCCACCGCGCCGCGCGCGTCGCGCGAGCGACTGTCGCGCGCCCCGTCAGGTTCAGAGGAAGAAGTACAGTATGCGCATGGTCGTTTTGCACTTACACCCCTCACTTTTTGTCGCGCCAACCCGCGGTCCAGCCGGCCCACCGTCAGTGTCCGCTGCCGTTTTATAAAAAGAGTCCTCTGGTTTGGTTTAATCAACCCGCGGTCCCTCACTCTCTCAGACGCTGGCGTGTGGGTCAGTAAGCACCTGGCCCCACATGTCTGCGACCCGGGCTAGAGTAGGCTGGGTATAAAACTTTCCAGAGTCCGTTTAAAATTCAAATTTTGTTTAAAATATTTCAAATTCAAACCTAATTCAGTTATAAATAACTTTTCCATTATAATTCCAAATAACACAAATGATATATGTATGGAGATCAGAAAAATGCCAGGATTTCAAATATGACATTCAAATTGCCTTTTGCACATTTAAAATCCCAAGTTTATTTAAATTACACCAATTGCCACTAGAACTTAAATAATTAATAACTTTTGTTTTATAATTCCAAATTTAGCAAATGATATGTCTAAAATGATCAGCTCGACGAGACCTTTCTGTTTATGCTATCCATGACTTCAATTGCAGCATGAATCATATAAAAATATAGGTTGCAGCAAATTTTATGACAACAAAATGTGAACCAAAACTCCATTAAAATGTTGTTACTTGTCTTCCACACCTCACCATGCCATGGTACCTTATTGCCATGTAAATTGTGCATCATTCATCATGGCATGATTGTTTGCTTGACGCATCTTATTCATATGCTTGTGCTCTATATTCATGTTGGCCTTGTTTGTTTGGTTTTTCTCGGATAGACACTGAGCAGGGGTTATATCAAGAGAACCAGGAGCACTACCCAGATCCGTCCCTCGCTTCAACTGAGTTGTCAGGCAAGCACTTCCACATGCTTGCATACATACGGTACCTATTGCCTCTATCTTAATCTTGCATCATTGGGTCGCGATTGCATTAAATTGAATCCCAAGTATGCATAGCCTTTACTTTTAAACCCCACCAAGCTTGTTCCTCCATCCCATGAGCCCATTACTATAGGGGTTGTTTGAGCCATGCGAGTCGTAGAACAGCATGTGTAGGGTATGTGAGAGTCTGTTGGATAACGAGGTACCTAAACAACTTAACCTGAGTAGTAGTGGGATAACTAAAGAAAGTGGCACCGGTGAGCAACATCTGCTATTTGGTTTTTCCTGCTCACTTGTGTCCCGTAAGACCCCGAGTACTTGATTCCTGTTCCTTGATTTATCGCGCTATCCACATCCGGGAGGTATATGGGACCCCCCTGAGCCAGAGCTTGATTCAGTCTTATTCCTTGGGGCCACAAACTAGTTTGAGGTTTTATTTACGATCCTGTACTTATGCCATGCTACTTATGTATTTACGATTGTGCGAGGAGCACACTGTACTGTTTAGGATCGGGACACGATTCCGCGGTGTCGACAAGCCCAGTTTTGGGTTCCCAGTCGTTCACAGCCGTCCACCCAAACCTTGAGTCCGTCTCGGAGCTTGCTTACTTCGTTGCGGGTAGACTCCAAGGGGTGGCCCCCTGAAATATTTCTGAATCCTGTGATTGTTCAGTCGTGAAAGCCTCGTTGGGTTTTGATTTGGTTTTTCCGAGGTTGATCGAGCGTGTGTTGCTATTGGTGCACCCCGGCCGGGTAAAACTTTCTGAAAGCCGTGTCCGCGGATATGGACGACTTGGAGCACAGTTTCTCGATCATAGACAAGCATAACTAAAGTACCGCTTTAATCTGACTAAGTAACTTGACTAGTAAATAGTGCAACACTCATGGAATGGTTAATAAAATTGCCAACGGATGGGGGGTTGTTCGTCCGCTTCCTTGTTGGTAAGCAGGGAGGAGGATGGATCCGATGAGATTACCATTATAACTGCTGTTCTTAATTCACGGACATCCGTCTATCATTGGTTAGGCGGATGGTTAGCGTTTATCTGTAGAACTGCTAGGGTTTATCTTTCGCTGCAATTGCGTCACCCCAGGTTGTGTCCCCTTTAGAGGCATTAAGACTTGCTGAGTACCCTTAGGGTCTCACACGATAAATTATTGGTTCAGATGGACAGGTACCTTCACAGGACGGATACTGGGTGGAAGAAGCCGAAGATGTGGGCAACGATCGTTCGGTGTAGAGATTCCGGGAACGGGGATCTGTGAGACCTGTAGTTGGGATGTGCTTATTTCTATGGCATCTTATGCCGATTTGCTTATTATCCGTACTCGGATTTTGTTTGCCGCTTCCGCATGATACTCTGATGTGTGTTGTATGAGGAAGTATCCTAAAATATAGATCTATCTAGGTCATTTGAATCTTGCCGTATGGCGTTGCTATATTTCCTTTCTTTCTAGATGGTATGGCTCTGATGTACTCTTGTATGGTGGCTTGCATACATACCCACTTGTGTATGTAGTTGATCCCTTCGCCTGCCGATTACGCCGCCCGTACAGGTCCCGTTGAGAGGGTAGTGGTTGGGACGTCTGAAAGGACTACCAGTGAGTGGCTTTTGGGGCCCCACCGTACTATTTCAACCACTACCACTCATCCAGGCTTGTATCTAGGAGCGTAATTCACCGAGGTAGTTACAAGGGGGCATACTAGAGTCCTGCGGTGGTGGCGACAAAGGGCCGCTATAGCCATCGGTCCGTGCGACAGAAGGATCGCTGGCGGCGGAAGTACACGGTGAAGAAGATGCGGCCGGTGGGGGTACGGGTAAGTGATTCAAGAGAACATGAGATTGGGGGCCACCATTGGAGTCGTCGAGGATATGGAGAACCTAGGAGGGAGGCGGGTGGGAGGCAAGCACATGGAGGCGGTAGCATCCGCGGCAATGGCAATGCGGCCCGGGGGTAGGAGGCGAGCCGAGATGGGCTGAGCCAAAAGGGGGGGGAATAAGCGTGTTTGGATGGCAAGAGGGCTCCACGGCAAAATTCGACATGGCTTGGACTGTCGGCTCTCCCAAGACTGCCCTTGTAGGAAGGGTCAGAGTGGACGTGTTGGCTACTGTATTAGGCTTCAAAATATGCTGATGATGTTTCACCGCACCGATAGAAACCTATTTTCGCCACTGAGTTTTTTGGGGGTCGCCGATGGAGCTCTTACTCAAAGTGTGTAGTAACACGTACTGTACTAAACTCTAATTACTTCAGTCCCTCCAAATCGCACCTTATTAGAGTATCTCCACCCGCGTACTCAAGAGGGCGTTCCCAGGCCCATTTTTTCATCCATATGGCGAAAAATTTTCCAGCAACGTTCCCTGAACGCCGAATAGCGCCGGATATGGCCCAAATTTCGTCCAGCGTTCCCAGGCCGAACCTGGGGCGCTGGGAACCGCCTGGGAACGTCGGACGCAGAGGAATCGCTAAAAAAACTCTCGCCCGTGGCCCCGCTCTGTCAACGTGTGACGAGGGTTCGACCCGTTGGTTCCCATTGTTATGAGCTTTGGTTTTGGAGAATATGGGAACGCTGGAGATCGTGGGACGGCTAACAAAAAAGTAATGCGGGACACGAGATTTACCCAGGTTCGGGCCTCCAGAGGGAAACCTTAATCCTTCTTGTCTGTTCTTGATTGATGGCGAAACTGAGGGTTATAGGGGTGCGCATATAAGATCTGGCGGGTGAGTATGCTAGGCTTATGGATTGTCCTCCTCGTTGTATCCTCCTAGCCTTTATATGGGGAGGCCAGGTCTCGGATAGGTTGAGTCGTTTACAGATTATGTTTTTTTCCTTTAAATTTCTATCTAAGCTAGCAATGTTCTTTAAGGAACCGCATCCTTCATGGGCCTGTGCCACCCGCATCCTTCCTGAGCTTCGTCATCAGGAGCAGATAATTGCATGGGCTTCTGCTAGGCCGGACTGGATAGACTAAAATTGGGCACCCATAGGGCATACCCATTTCAGTAGCCCCGAGTGTTTAGTCAAATCGTAGATTTCACTGGAGACTCTAAAGTCCTCAAGCGCCTTCGTCCAAACAAATTTTCGGGTCATAGTGTTTAGTTCATAGGGATAGTTGATATACGTGCTTGACTCATCCTACGGATCAAGGTCAGTTAACAACCTTTGGAAAAAACAACGTTATCTACTTCAAACTCTAGTCCTTGGACTCGAATCCAAAATATTGCTGGTGTAATTCGACTCAAGCCGCAGAGGTCTTACAGGAGTCGAATTCTAGCGCTTATAGTATGTATCCAACGCGTCCGTCGAGATTTTTCATCGTGTCAGTTGACACGGAATATTACTGACAGAACGCATTCGGGTGCGTTACCAAACCATCAGACCATGTCTATAGGTCTTATCTTCATCCAAACAAGGCAGCGACCAGTCCAGCGATCTCCAGAATTTGCAGGACCAGTCCAAGGATCCTCACTCTTTCCATTCGGCTCTCTAATCTCCTATTTTTCCCGATGCTACCTTCAAGCGCATTTCGTAGATTTGACACCCCGTCAACAACCACTACAAAGACGTCGCGTCGATATATGTACAAGCATTCAATAGGCCGCCCACAAACTGCTCGAGAGAAAAAGTCTTACATCCAATAAAAAGGTAGAGATTTTATTCGACTTTAATCTTTTAACTTACAAATGATTTCAAACTTGCAAAAATCCATGTGCGTGCAACTTACAAATAACCACCTACATATAAGGGAATACAATATCTAGAAAACCCCTCTCATATCCACCTGTAGCTGGATGCCTCAGATCATCCACCCCTTGGTTATGGCAAGCATAACATTGACCTGGAAAAAAATTGAACTCAGAAGATTGATCACACAGTTGTATAGTTATTCGTAGATTCTTCGTTGAGATAAGGGTTAATACCATTTTCACGTAATTCCAGTGGGCAACAGAAATAAAACTTTTCCCCAAACATCTCCTTCACTTCAGCAAAGTATGTTCTCGATATCCAATCATCTGAACCAGGAAGCTTCGTCTTCACGTCGAAATTGAAGTGGTGGAAAATCTTGAAATAAAATTCTACGTTGAAGCATTGATGGCAAAGTTTCTCGAAGCAGTGATCAAGTTTCTAAATCAAAGACAACAACAACAACAACAACAACAACATTATTAGTGTCTTGCATGGCTGTAAACGGATACTTCCCTGCAATTAAAATACAGACCTTGAGTTCATCATTTCTTCCAATGTATTCATTGAAAGCCACCATCACCTCTTCACTCATCCATTTATTTCCATTTTCAGTAATATCTTCATCAGATACTTCGCACCTGTATTTACAAGCACTTTAGAATTTTCCATTTCCTGATCAAATACAAAGCAGGGTATGATGATGAAGTTCTCAACAATAGTCTACGCATGTTAAGAACCAAACAGTGCACCAAAGGAGTAAATCAACAAAAATATATGTGTGGTGCAAAGTTGCAAACACTAATATGTAGTTCTAAGGCGCTAAACCCTAACCGTGATTGCATAAAATGGTAATGCGTAGAGAAAAAATGCAGATAGTGTGAAGCAATGGAGAGGATTGTAACACAATGAGAAGAAACAGAGAGCAGATGATTGGAAACTTTACCTTGGTTTATCTCTTGAAGATGCCGCCATAGTACGCCGAGCATCTAAAAAAGCAAGCAAAGACTCGGTCTGCGTTATGTATGCTCGTCTAGCCCATTCGGCATCTCCGGAATACTCAGTGACTTTTTTTTTCTCGAAATGGGGATGTAAGCCCGAGCCTCCGGAATATTCAGTGACATGCTCAACAGCTGAGCTTTTATCACAAGAAGCAGCTAAAGTGGTACTCTGAGCAGCAAAATCCTCATTAAACATTCTCTCTTTGTACTCTTCGAGTTTACGCCGCTCCTCCTCCCTAAAGGAAAGCATGTCTATATGGTTAAAAGCAGGCAATAAATCAGAGCCTAAAGGAAATATAAAGCAAAGGGTTATGCTATGCGGACTGAAAATATGTTAAATAGCATTGAGCTAGATCAATATTCTTTGCTTGATGGGCTTATATCAAAACAAGGCACAATTACTTCAAATGGATAGTAACACATGTTCGGTTTATTTCCTGCTGCTGTTATGAGCTAGATCAATATTCTGTGCTTGATGGGCTTATGTCCTTGCCAAAATGTAGTGCATATATGATTTCTCATAAGTCAAACAATGTAAAATTTGACCAAGTGTGTAGAAAAAAGTAGCAACACCTAAAATACCAAATCAATACTATTAGATTTATTATGATGTATATTTTTATGTGGTACACATTTTGTATTGTAGATATAGATAAATTTCTCAATAAACTTGGTCAAAGTTGATGAGTTCGACTTTTTAAAAACTTATATGCACTCTATTATGGCAAGGAGGGAGTAATAGCAATTGGTCAATAAACTAGAATGCCAACAGTTCAATGGCATGGTATTCTGCTTCTTTTTTCTTTTCTTTTTTGCATATTTGATTGATTCATATATACAGGTAAAAATTTACAGCTTTTGATGCTTCTTGCTATATTAATGCATTTGAGTAACAAATTATGAACAACAAAAACACCACCATATTAACAGCAGAAAAATCATACATACAAATCAAAATCTGATTCATCTTCAGACTCCTCCACAACAACTTCTGACTCGGTCTCGCTGCTGGCAGTGTCACATTCCTTGGACCTAAAGCCACAAATATGAGAACAATTGGTGTTTATTGTAAAAACTACTCCCTGTGTTCCAGAATTCTTGTCATGGTTTTAGTTCAATCCGTTCCAGAATTCTTGTCGTGGTATTAGTTCAAACCACGACAAGAATTATGGAACAGAGGGACTACCATTTATTCGATATCCATAATCTTCTTCAGTAATTTTCATGAAGCCGATGAATCCAACGTATTTGAATGATATGCAGAACGCTGATTACAAATAACTAAACAATGATATCATACCTAAGACTCAATTCAGGTTTAGGAGGTGCCTCATTTAGCGCTAGTGCCTTGAGTTCAGGTGGATCCGCTGTAGGACCCTCACTGCCACTCGCCATGCCAACCTTCTCCTCAACCCTGATCAGAACATTGTTGGTCAGTGGAATTATGGAAAATAATTACCAGCTTCTTTAAAAGAAAGTAGCATTGCATATAAAATTACTCCCTACATAAAATTACTCCCTCCATCGCAGTATAGATTGAGCAGAAAAAATCTAATCAAACATTTACAACTCTCCCACTCCCTCTCCCTCCAGCGCCGCGGGATTAAATATCACCACACCGGCAAGGAGCAAAACCGGAAAAGCAGAGCGTTAGAAAGGGCTGTGCCACCCAATACGGGATTTGTTCATCCAAAATTTACTCCACGTATACTTGGACGGAGGGAGTGTTTCTTCTATGAGAAGTGCAGTGCAAATAATAGTCAAACTAGATACATTATCAAATGCCCACTGAGAAAGACAAACAATATCGGATATAAAAAAGGAAACCTACAGTAGCTTATTCTGCGATGGTTCTTGATCTTGTCTGCCACGGGACTGCCTGGGGCGGCCTGAGTATAGAGCACTTTGCCGAACACGAGTTACAGCTCCAGCTGGCCTGCAAGTATTGAATATGTGAAAATCATCTCTCTAAAGCAAAAGAGACCTCGATTACCATAACTGAACAGCAACGGCCATTGTGACCACTCATGCGCTTGTTGAACAGCAAAGTATTGAACGTGTGAAATTATCTGATTCATGTATTACAGGTAAAATTTATTTTGTTGTGTCATACTGCTACATATGCAAATTTAAAACTTGTAAATGGTGACACAAGCAAGATAAACCTGGAGATTAACAGAAAAAGCTCAAAAAACGTGCATGCCAATGTAGTACTGTTGCAAAACTTATGTGTATTAGCTAAAAAGTATTCAAATAGTTCCAAGATAGGTTTCTAAACCTTGGCATAACACTGATATTGTCGATAAAACGTGCCAGAACTTTTGGGGGTTACATACAACAAGCGCCCATCATCATTTAAAGAGAAGAACCAACAGCTGTGAAAGGAAAACAAAAGAGAAGAAGCAATATATAATGGTCATACCTGTGAGTTGAGACACGTGTAGGTGATTGATCCAGCGTCAATGCTTCAAACTCCCTGCTGCTCACCTCTCCGACATGCTCCTCAACCCTGACCAAAACAAGCACGGCAATATGCTCATTAGCCACTGATTATTATGATCGATCGGAGGTACTGCAATAATAATGTGAGCTCTTTATTTTGTCTACGAAAAAGGACCCAGGGCTAGTGTTAATATTAAAAAACTAGTATGCTGTGAACTGGCCATGGTAATAGGCACAATTGCTGTACCTATAAACTTACAGTATTTTGTCTGTTGTAGTTTTCTTGGATCGCATGGGGCGACCTGAGTAGAGAACACTCTGGCGAACACGAGCTCCTTTGGGTGCAGGTGACCTGCAAAGCTTGAATGATCTGGAGTTAGGTTGTACTAGCACCATTGCCTTGTCCAATGCCTATGTTGAGACATTTTAGAAAGAGCGAGATAGATAATCATCTTCCATAGAAAGGAAGGGTCGATATGTGAGGAAAGAATATGATGAATGCAAATCACATTTTTTTGGAACTACCGCACCACGCACATGTGCAAACTAATTAATCTGCCACAACACATGCCATACTTTGGTCCAGTGTAATAATAGTTAAACTAACACAATCCCTAAGCTGGCTTTACATTGCGCTTGTGATCGAAGTTCCCCCTTTTTTAATAGCAATAGACAGCTGCTTGTGAAGAGGGCAAGGGGCAAAATCTCACGAAGTCACAAGGGTAGAGGACGAGTATAGGCGACCGGCCCGGCGTCTATAGAGAGGGTATTCAGGTTGAAACTCCGGAGGTTCTCTCTGGTGGCGATTCCTCCTGGCTTGCTCCTCGATGTGTTGAGTGTGAGAAGCAGGAATTTCAGGGTTTCCCGTAGCAAGGGCAGCGGGAGGAGAGAGCGATCCTGGTGTGATTTGGGATTTCCCAAGATCCCCCTTCTGATGCTTACAGGGTCCTTGATCTATCTGGAGAGGGACACCCAGCTTCTTGGGCTTATTGGCTTTCTTCATGGCTCGCCTATCTTGCTTCTCGTGGGGGTTAGTAGGAGCAGGAGTTCCAGGGTGGCCATGGCTTCCCGTAGCGAGGGTACCGGAAGGGGAGATTTGGCAAACTTGGGGATCCTCCTTCTGCAGCTCACTGGGTCCCTGCTCTAGCTCGAGAGAGATGGCCTCCTGACGGAGCTCCCGCTTTTGCCTCCACCTCGCTCTCTTCATCGCTTTCTTCCTCGCTCTCTTCATCGCTCCCCTAGTTTGCTCCTGGAGAGGTTCAGTAGGAGCAGGAGTGTGAGGGTGGGGATCGCCGGGGCTATCCATGGCGAGGGCAAGGGCAGCCGGCGGCGAGAGGAAACCCTAGTCCCAGCTAGTGTGGTTTGGGGAATTTTGGGTGTCACGGGTGGCCTGTGTGAGTGAGAGGGATTTCTTCCCTTTCTTTTCGATCGTGTTCAGCTCAGCTGTTGTCACCTATCAACTCGTTCCGCAGTTTGCCGTGGTTTTAGCACATAACACCACTTCTTTGACATGTTTTGCACAAAACCACAACCACCCTAATTTCTTTTTCACAAAACACCAATGTTCGGCCATAAGTGTTGCACAAAACACATAATATGTGGTTAACATGTTTTGATCTCTAATTAGAGAACTGGGCCCACTGCCACGTCTCTGTCTTCCTCATCTCCGGGCGAATGTGGCCGTCTCCTAGCGTGTCGTCGTCTTCTAACGTGGTTATCCCCATCCGTCTGGTCCACTCAGGCAACCCGTGTCGTTGTGCGTTGTTAATCCCGCTTGCTCCTTGCACTTGTCGCCCTCCCTACTCAAAACCATCATGAGCCTCAGCGCGTCGCACGCCCGACCACTCCGAGGCTAGCCCCCGCCACGTTACGTTACCACACACACACTGGAACTCTCAGCGATGGTTCCAGTTAACTAATTGGCTATCAAGGATGTTAATGGCGAGAAATGTGTTATGTGCAACACTTACGGCAAACATTGGTGTTTTGTGCAAAGAAAAGCTATGGTTGTGGTTTCGTGCAAAACATGTTCCAACAAGTAGTGTTATGTGCTAAAACCTTCAATTTGCCTCATCAATGGAATGTCGTACCGAGAATGTCTGGAGGACGCACACCGGTACAGTTTCGCATTCGGAGACTCTGAGCCGTCCAAAATAATAATACTTACTCATGTCTGTCTGTCCCTGTACAACCTTTCCGATTTCTAACTTTCAAAACTATAACTTGGTTTGCTTTTCTGCTTCCTATCTGACCTATCAATCAAAGAAATGTTCTAGTTCCGCGATACGAGCTTGACTGTCGCTCTGAGAGCGTAGATTTTTTGGTTGGAGGTCCATTTATCAAAGGCTCCCTTCCCTACTGTTCATACAACAAATGAAGGAGGTTAGAAAGATGGCACATCGATCTTCTCTACACCCTGTTCGTGCTTGCTCCGGAACGAAGAAAATCCACCTTCCTTGGAAAACGAATTCCTAAGTATCAAAGGAGACTTGGGTGGCGCAGCCCTTCATTCTGCGACTCGGGTTAAAATTCTCGCGTCTCTCAGAAGGCATTTTAGATAAAGTTGGGATCATTAATATGGACCGGAGAAAGTATCTAAATTCGAAGTATTTAGACACATTCGAATTATTAATGTAAATCCATGATATCAGACACAAGGAGTAGTAGAAAACTAGTCGGATACTGAAATAGTAGTACTCCATCGGTCTCAAAATATATCGAAAATTTATTTAAATTTTGAATGTGTGTATATATCTCTTCGATCCAAATACTTAATTGACTCAAGTTCTCTAGATATAGATGTATCTAACACTAAAATCTAGATACATCCATATGTAGACAAATCTTCAATTGTATCCGTATGTAGACAAATCTTCAATTGTATCGGAGGTAGCACTAAATTTATAAATCTGAGACGGAGGTAGCACTAAATTTACAAATCTGAGACGGAGGTAGACACTAAATTGTATCGGAGTATATAAATCTGAGACGGAGAAAGTAGTAGAGAAACTAAAGGAGGGGTCTGTCGTCGAAAGCAGAAAAGAGAGGAAGGGTCGCCGCTACCTTGGATCGGGGCCATGGCTGCTGCTGCTGCTGCTGGTGGAAGAAGATGGTGTCTGCTGGTCCATGGCGCGTGGACGACGGTGTCGGCGGCGGGTACGCTCCATCACCGATCAAAGGACGGGATCTGTTTTATTCGATTTCAATGCTACTAGGTGTCGACCCATACATATTATATATAGTATATATATAGGAGTATATATATAGACGAATCGGCGCAAAAATCTAGGCAACTAGGTAGTAGACTTGTAAACGGAACGCAACAACCGATTCCAGTCCAACACGGAGACGCTCGTCTCGGACTCGGACTCGACTAGCACAGCAAGCTAAAAAAAACTTGTATTTGGCCTCTCAATCAAAAAGCAAGCAGCCTTCCAATGTATTCTCAGGGCAGCGGCTTAAAATCGCCGGCACCCAACATCTACTACTTCTCCACGAAATCAGTCTGGCTAAAAAATGTCCATGATTACAGTTAAACAAAAATGTCCATGATTATCTCCACGAGAAATCAGCTGGCTAAACAAAAATGACTTGCGTTCTCATGCCTAGCAATTGCAAGGTACTATCCATTTTCTCCTACACTTGTCGCTGGAAACTGGAGGAGTGTCTTCAGAATCCCCCTTCAGCTTCAGCAGAAATTGTGCCTTCAACCTGCAACTCTCTCTTTTATTACTATGATATATATATATATATATATATATATATATATATATATAGAAAAGGCATTCTTTTTATTCGAAAAAGGGGGAAGACCCTATACAAGGAATGCACAAGTGGGTAGTGATTGCTATTCAAGCAACATATTTTCAAGTTCAAAATTTAGACATGGTGATGGGATGTTATTTGTACAAACAAATGGTCATAATAAACATATCTACTTCTGAATCCAAGGTTATAGATTCAGCCAAGCGTGGATATCACAGGTCTTTGGTGAAGTTTGATCCTAATGGATCAGAGTTTCATGCAAGATTTTGAATTTGATCGGGTATTGTGCCATCATATGCCGGGCTGTCTGCATCATAGATGCAGAGAGAACCAGAAGCAATTAACAAACCTCTTCCACTATATATGGAAGAAGGTGTTCAACATAGTAATAGCATCAAGGAGTTGACACATATGCAATGAACAAATATATCAAATAGTGGGAAACAAACAAACCTGGACTTGAAGATTTTTGTCCTTAAATCCTGACGTGGTAGATCCCTCTCAAAGAATCTGTAGAGACCTTCCCTATACCTCCAAATCCAAATGTCTCCCCCTCGCTGTTCTGAGTTATTGAATGAACCAGAGACTGAGGAGTGCCATGAACGGCATCGGGCAATGGCAATTTCCCACCACCAACCATAATAACAGCATGAGATACTGGCAATCCAGACTTCGGATGGATGTAAGGGTGTTTCTTGTCATACTGATACACCTCTCCTGGCTGCAGATAAAAATAGTTCCGCGATAGACGGAAATGGCATGGCATTATATGCCCTTTCATCAGGTAAGCCATGATGGTTCGTATGTCATTCGCCTCGAGCAGGTCCTCGAGCAGCTCATAAGATGAGATCTTAAAAATGCGATCCTACAGGAATATGCAATAGTTAGGTATACATGTAATGAGAAGAAAAAATGTAGAAACATGACACAAACTACTGGCAAAGAAACAACATTCAATCCTTACTCATGAGATTACAAATCCACTAAGCACTGCCATTGAACAGTAAACATATATACTCGTTGACTAACAATTCCAATGTACTAATTCCTCTTTAATAATAATATTATAGTATCAAACTACCGACCATACTTCTCTACTTCACTCTTAACAACTTCCTTTGACAATGCAGATGTACTCCCTCAAAAAATGTGACTGCTCACTACAACCATGACTTGATTCTGGTAGTGTTGGATTTCAGGAGGATGCAACCTGAAATACAAAATCTACCCTTTTCACCATGTCACCTGCCAAGACCGGAGAATATCTCCTACGCTACAACATTCTTGATCTTCCACCATGATTACAAACACAAGGAAATGCTAGATAATTACTGTTGTCCTAACCGAGACAAAAAATAATCCAATAGGTTCTAGGATAGCCTGGTTATATGCAAGTGTAAATCCCAAAATTTCAGGAACACTATAGGCCTAGTTTTCAGATTGTTGTGGACGCTAGTAAGATGGTTGCAGCTGGCCGGACGGCAAGAAGACCAGGATGTTTGTATTGGAGCAGGAGATGGCAAGAGTCCTTCAGGAAAGTACAGGATTAGGAAAGAAGAGTCCAATTGTATTAGGAAAGGTCTAGGTCTAATCGTATTAGGAGAGGTCAATGGCCTAAACATCTATTATATAAGGATGGCATGTATCCACGTTTGAGACGAGCAATACACAATCAATCTAATCTCTCTCTGGTTATTCTCTCTTCTCAACCTATGTCTAACCAAACCCTAGCAGCCACGCCGTCTGGCTATCTTCTGCACGGTAGTTATCTCGTTGTGGATCCAAGTCCACAACATTTGGTATCAGAGCCAACCACCATGGCTTTCGATGCCGACTCTTTCATGAAAGATTTCAAGGCCTCCCTTCAAACCATCTTTGACGAATTCAAGACGCGTGTGCTAGAGATTGCCGTGGAGAAAGAAAGCAGGATGACAGAAGCTTCTGTGGCACAAGCAGCGGCAGAGGCGCTTGAAGAAGAAGCGCCAGAGGAAGAAGCAGTAGCAACGCAGATGCAGATCAGCGCTGCAGTGACAGTGGGCGCAACCAAGGGAATCATGGCCGAGCAACCAGGCGCAGCAGCGCAACTAGTGGTGGCGGTACTACAACCAGGGGTAATAATAACAGAGGCACAAATAGAAGTACTAGTGACACCAACCCTAATAGGAGAACTGCCTACTTCGTCAGATCTAGCAGCGGCAACACAACCTAAAGCAGCACCTGTGGTGGCATCGGGTACAATGGAAGTGACGCTTGATGTGCCAAGACATGGAGCCGTGGGGGCAACAAGACCATGGTTGCCAGCTTGCAGTTTGAGGACAAGCTGCTTGTCCGGGAGGAGCTGGAATCACAATATCACATTGATGTGGGGATATGGAGGACTTCAACCCTGGCCGCCACCCTTCAGCTTGAGGACAAGCTGCTTGTCCGGGAGGGGTGTAGTGTTGTGGACGCTAGTAAGATGGTTGCGGCTGGCCGGACGGCAAGAAGACCAGGATGTTTGTATTGGAGCAGGAGATGGCAAGAGTCCTTCAGGAAAGTACAGGATTAGGAAAGAAGAGTCCAATTGTATTAGGAAAGGTCTAGGTCTAATCGTATTAGGAGAGGTCAATGGCCTAAACATCTATTATATAAGGATGGCATGTATCCACGTTTGAGACGAGCAATACACAATCAATCTAATCTCTCTCTGGTTATTCTCTCTTCTCAACCTATGTCTAACCAAACCCTAGCAGCCACGCCGTCTGGCTATCTTCTGCACGGTAGTTATCTCGTTGTGGATCCAAGTCCACAACACAGATGGTAGTCATACTGTTACACAACTGAATAAGAATTAGATATTAAGCAAATCTCACCTCAGACTCAACTCCGTTACTGCCTTTCACGCCATGTTCTATTAAGATGTCCAGGTGAGTTGTAAGTCTTTTATTTCCTTTTAATTTGATATCGTCCTCCTCGCTTACCTTTCTACCAACCTTCTTATGGTATTGATCTTTAAAATCTTTGGTAGACAACTTCCAGTTGAAGTCTTGAGGTGGCTCCAAACTTGCATGCTGATGCTTGTTTATTGACTCAACTGTGCCTGCACATGTTTGAACTGTGCAAGAATCTATGTGTAAACAAGAACAGGGTTAAAATATGAAAAAAAAAACTTGAAATAACTGTATGATATCAGTGATATTATCATGTACCACAATCGCCCTTCTGGTCGCGAACATGAGACAGAATAAACTTAGTGTTGTGTGGCCTTCCCACCCATGTAATTTCTTGACCGATCTGCAAAAGATTGGCATACCTGTATTATTCAAATTACTGGGTCCCCTTAAAGTCCAGAAGATATTTAATTAACTACATAAAAATAATATTCTGATCAGTGATTGTCCCTCCAAAAGGGAAAAATGGGGCCTTTGTGGGGATTTTGGTTATAAGGAATATAGTTAAGTTGATTCATCTTAATTATTCACCGTCAGAGAAGTTGAACCACTGTCAGTTGACACAAATATTGCATAATACTTGCAATAAACACACATTAACAAGGGACAAATCTCCAAAAATAGTGGTACGAGAGCATAAAAGATAGTTCTCTAGCTTCAATGTGTTCTTTACATCCAAATTGCAAGATCATATCACCATTTTATTTATGATGATTTGTACAACCAGAGTAGAAGTGCAAAAGCTTAGGTCTTCCATGTGGCACGTAATACACAAAGTTTTGCACTCTGTCTACCATTATAAAAGTACATGAAATGTTCTAGAAACCACACAAAATGCAAAACATCCGACCATTTAGCAAATAAGTTAGTTAGCGCTGTTTGGTTGGGCTTATAGAATAGATTGATTGACCTCAATTGCGGGTTTCGTGTTATCTCGTATAACTAGAAAAATTACAAGATAAACTAGGAAAAAATCAATAGTAATCCCCAATCATAATGGCCTGATTGTAGCACTATCTCAGGCTCTGAATATGGTCAAGTACAACCGAATATAGTTAGGATATTCGGGTACCTAACATCCCCCTGCAGTCGCAATGGGAGATTCTTGGATGCCGAGACTGGATCGGAAGTCCAAGTACAGTGGTGATGGCAAGCCTTTGGTGAAGATGTCCGCGAATTGCCGAGACGAAGGCACATTATGAATAAGGAAACAATCAAAATTTACATTTTTCAAAAAATTTAATAGTATAGATCTATACTTTCGTATACCATGATAACATTAAGTACCTATGGGTTAACCATATAACTATGTAAGACTCAATCTATTTTCAATACACAATATATAATATAAATATGCAGTGCTAGTTGGCAGGAAATGATAGTCTGAAGTAATGACTAAATAAGCCTAGGTTAGACATAAAGATGGAAACTTACCTTGCACAGATTCTCTTTTTCAAATGCAGACTTATCAATACAACTGTCTTCGTCATTCATTTCCAGCTTCTTTACGGCCTCACGGAATAATTTTCCATCTAATTTTTTAATTACATCCCGCTCCCGGGCATCAGCAATTAATTTACTCCAAGTACCCTCAATAGACAGCAAATCAGTAGATCTCCCCACTATCCAACACAGATGCCTAACAATAAAAATGTTAGTACATGGAGAACAATCTCATATTTACTATAATTATTTTAGATGTGTACATACCGTGAACATGTAAGCGCCACATTCATACTGGTATCCTTAACAAGCTGGAGGTCAGTATAATCTTGAACAAGTGTTGATAGAATCGTCAAATCGAACCAATCTAGCTGCAAGCTATCAACGGACTTCACTTCCAACTTAATGTTATCATTCCGCAATTTATGCTTTGATGTCAATTGGCTTCTTACAGCATTTGCATCATTGATTGACAAGCATATAACACCAATGTTGATCCCAACAGAAACATTGATATCTACAAGACAACAAAAAAGTTAAACTCATGGCACTGAACATTATTTTATTAGCTATTGTAATAAAGTTCTTTGTAATTCCAAAAATTTACTTAACCAATCATCTAATGATGTATAGCTAGCTAAAATTCTAAATACCAACCGACACAAGGCTTGCCTACACAAATACAATCAATTAGTTCGGTTCCAAGTAAATCCTTGGATCATTCTAGGGTGACTAAGTATTCCAAAAAATAATAAAATAATGATCGTGATTCATTCCCTGTCTGAGTCGAGGTAAATGTTCTTCTTTTATACTTGGAGATGTATAACTTGGCTCCTAATTAAGAACTGATCTTATATTTTCTAACTATGTATTGGCTTCTTAGAACTAATCTTATATTTTCTAACAAAGACAACATTATCCCTTTTTTGGCAAACTTATATTCTAACTAGATAACTATGGCATAAAGATGGTCGTAGGATTACGTATTGGTGACCTAGCTAGGCCAATGAAAATGGTCTAGGGCAGGCATGGAGGTGATGCATAAGGTTATGAGTGTACAAGCTGGGGAGATGGCTCGCTAACTGGCTATATTTTTTATATAAATTTTAGTGATGGTATATCTCTATACATGCCAGTCACCATAAAATCTATACCAAGACAATAAAAATTAGTTAAGGCTAGACACTAAATCATAATCACATGAATACTCGTTTTCTAATACCTGACATATATGATCATTAAAAGATAAAGTTACTCCTAGAAAGGATAAAAATATGTACCTGCATAAAGACTTTCAAGAAGCGCCATAATAGCAGCAGACTGGGCACTATTTTTGCTTTCAACATGTCCTGGATTATTCATAACAGGAATTTCCAGAAAAGCATATTGAGGATACCTTGTCTTTCTGAACTTCATGTTGTATTCAGGTGACTCAACATGTTCACTATTCACAATTCTTCTACCATAAACAAATTTATTTGGAAATTGACTAACTAAAGGATCCATCGTGTGCTGTTCCTTGAGCATACATATTTTAGAGGACAACAATAGAAACCTTTGAAACAAGCTTCTACCATATCCAGCTTCTTGGCAAAGCTAACAACAACCAAATAAAGGTCTATTAGTTGCAAAAACATAAAGCAGATTTATTCGAAAACAAATTGGTGATAGAATGATCGAAATATACATGTAAGGAACATTAAATGAAACTAGATTCACTTAGCCAAAAGCTAATCATGGATGTTATATGCAAACCTTTCACCCGTGCATGTCATCAAAAAACTATGTTCAGATTTAGTTCAATTTGTCAAACTTCATTTGATCAGCCAATAAATTCATATCGAATTGGCATTCAGTGCATTAACATATTCTACTAGTATATACTAAATCCACAATAGATCGTATTGACATGATACATACCTTGCTTTTGATTGCTGGTTGTTGACGCTTATGATCACCTAGCAGAACAGCATGCACCAGTGGAAGGTTCAGAGGAATAAGTAATTCGCTTTCATTTATTAACCCTGCATGACCAACTATCATGACCTGGAATGGTTTCATCTTCACCCCATGCATTTGGGATGCATAATCGGGGGTGGAAATTATGAAACGTGAGTGAATAATGCAGAATTGATCCACTTCCTCTCTACTGTCCAGCTGAGGCAATTTCAAGGAGGCCACCAGAATATCTATCAATTTTAGACAGTCTATCTTCGCCGCATTCAACTTTTTTTCAGTGCCATCGTCAATGATATCAAAAGAAATACCAAAAGGATCAAAAGCTGCTTGGACAGTTTCATCGGCTAATCCATGGCTGTGCAGCTGATGATCAAGCTGGCATAGGGTATCCAGCAACTTGTTTGCATTGCTAGCATCACAATCAGGTAAGCAGATTATTGAAAGCTTCTTTACCATTTCCAAACAGCCTTTAAGAAGCCCCACAATATTGTCAAATCTCTCCAGAAATGATTTCAAAGAGAAATGAAGTAATGTGCACTTATCAGGCCGTGGGCAGCATCCATAACAAAACCCAATCAAGTCCAGTAGCCGGCGCACTTCTTTCATCCAACTTTTCCACACTATCAAGCAGCAATAAAGTTCATGTGATCTTTTTTCTAAAGAAGCTTTCCCAAAAGTTTTATTGTTTTCTAAATCACTACTACTGTTCAGAACAAGAACATCACCAAAATTTGAAGGTTCGTCAAGATTCTTTAAGAAATCCCAAATAGCAGCTGCTGTGGGAAGGCATATCAATACTCTATCTCCTCGGTTCACTAGCGATTTGGTTATATGACAAATCAGTGGATCGTGTCCACTCCCTGGAGGAGTCCAGATGATTTTAGCTTGTCTTTGGTGATTACAAATAACCGTCGAGACTATCGATGCCCTGGTCTGAAGATCTTCTGGTGTATCTTTTGCCAAACTACCAAATTTATCACAATTTCCACACTTTTTGTTGATCTGCAAATGAAGCAATAATGTGAATAGCATAATAAGACATATCCTATAAAATCTAGACATTTTCTAACTAAGCTTATACTTGAAAGTGCAGGGAACAAAAAGTTATAATTTCAGCATACAACTTTCTGAACTCCTTCCAAAAAATACAACTTTCTGAAAAAAAAAACTTACCGCTGTTATTGTTAGAATTAGATAACAAAGGATGAGATTTAAAAGAAAGTTACGTACAACCATTGCACGTAAAATATTCCGACATCCGACACCCCTATCTACACATATGTCCTTCTATCAATGTGTCTGAGACAACTACAAATACATGAGACACAAACAGCTAAGACACGAAACATCACGTATACCCAATTCCAAATCAGGACACTTGCATGAACAAAAAGACAAGCTCATGGACAAGTATAAGCCGTGGCTTGCTAACATAGGATTTGAACTCAACTGTGCCACGTGCTTTAAATCCTAATAAGGTTCTTGCTTCTTATCCAAACGAAATAATAAAGTCAATCATAATATATTTAGCAAAGCCTAATAATGTATTCTCTGCATGTAAATGTTGGCTACAGCCATTTATTTTTTTAATTACTAAACAGTGATGGTGTATGACATCTAAAATAAATAATTGGCATGGGTCAATGACTAACTGACGGTCAATGCCAGGTATATTTCTGCATATGTAGTTGTATTTCACTACAAGAATTTCTGTAGTCGCAAAAATGTGCCTAATGGTCGAATAATTCTCAAAGATCACATAATTGGTGCACAGAAAAAAAAATTGTGGAAGCACATAATATATATATCTGCCCAAACACATGGGTCAAAAACCAAGGTTTACGCATGAATAATCAATTCTTACTATGAAATATTGATGCTTTGTGCAAAAGAGAAAGATGAAGATTTGCATAAATGTCTATGATTTCTTATGAATGGAAACGAACCACAATTTCACCAGAATTTCTTTGTCCTAAACAGGGGTTTGTACTCAAAGTCTACTAATATTTTCTCAAGACATTTTTCTGCTACAATCATTTTCTTTACGATGCTTATCTAAAACTCTCTTGAATTGAATAGTGCAGGGGAAATAAATATGAAGGAAAACAATATCAAATAATTACCCACAATAGATTTTAAAAAACACATAAATATACAAGCTATAACAATTCTTGGAAGTTGTCCCAAAAAACCTTGCTAGTCAATCTGAAAAGACCAACTTACCGTCTTTTCCAGAGCTAGAATTGCTTCGATGGCATCATTTTTCCTATCATCAAATGATAGAGCATTGGATATCTTCATCTTGGTGCTCATATTAGTCAAGAAAGTAACACATTTTAATTTTTCAGGAGGAATCTTATTCTTTGACGACAACAGTACCTTGAAACTTCTTTGATAATATGTATCTTGCCCAACATCCATAGCCATTCCAAGGCAACAAGATTGTACAGTAAAGTTTGGGGCCAGAGGAGACTCACAGCTAAGCAAAAATATATCCAAATCATGCGCAATATGACAGCATTCATCAGCATTTGATCTTGCTTTCTTAAGATCAATATCCAGAAAAAGAGCAGACACGCCTATTTCTTGTGCAGAAGAAACATAGAGAATCTGAGTTTTCCTAATATCAAGAACTGCTTCTTTCAATGTTGCTCTAACTTCTTCTATTAGGTGTTCTGAATGTATGTCAAAGAACTGTTGTGCGGATTCGAATTTAAGAGGTATAGGCTTAACCTGAATTAGATGAAAAATATCATGTCAATGTGGTGTTTATTTTTTGTTTATGTAATTGCACTAAAATGTCATCCATATACAAAAAACCTATAGAATAGAGAAGAAATAACCTTTTTTTCATTAAGGTCATCATTCATGATATCCTTAATAGTCCAAGACTGAATAGCATCAAAGAGAAATGGCATCATCTTGTGTGCTAATTTTCCCCGAGAACTCCCAGAAATAGCATGCTCGCCCTGATTCATTTGCTACATAGGAAAAAACTTGTAAGCTGAGGCAGCACTAGGATATATCTTACACCATACTAGTCAATTTTATATACTAAAGCACATGGCAGCCATACAAAGACAAATATGCAAGAAAACCACAGAAATATGAAACATCTTGCTGCTAATCTTGTGCAACTCACTTTATTAGTGGATAATAATCATTCAATCTTTCATAATTGCACCAGCGGAATGTAATTAATGTAGCCAGCAACTTAAGTGTTTTAAGCATGTTAGTGTATTCTAAATTGTTAGTATTCTGTAACTATTCGCCAATAGCAAACCATGTACGTTAAACATTTACACCTAATATAAGTTAACATGAAAATAGGTATCCTTATATCTAAAAATATATATTTTTATTTGTATATGCATACTAACCCTGAATATTCTTCAAGTATACTGAAGTACATAAAATATACGCTCTTGAAGAATATTATATATATAAATATATTTTCAATAAGGTTTTGAAGATACTACAAGAGCAAGAAATTAATAACATTGTGAAATTTAATCTAAAGTTAAAAAAATTGTCAAAACTTCCACACACGTGCAGGAAATCAGAAGAAAAAAAGGGACAAAATTATATGCATATAATATAATGCTGGTCACTTGTGTTACCTATGAGCATCACATGAGTCTGACTTGACTTCCATCATTGGACAAATTTTAGATCATTACTCAGAAGGGGATTCTCATATCCAATGCAAACAGTCTGAACATTAGTGATTAAATTCTTTTTTCTCAGTTTGATTTTAAGTTGTACTATCCCTTACTGTATTTTCTTATTGACCCAGTTAAAATCTATCTGAAGCAAAACCAAGTAGATACCTACACTACTATTGATAGAAATACAATGACATTACACACAAGGGTTGCTATGTTGTTTAGTATTGGTTATACTTCTGACATGTTTAGTTCAACCGCAATTGAGAGCTTTTCACATAAGAACAATAGCCATCTTTGTGTTATAAAATATAAATTATCTCCTACATACCTAGAAGAGTTGGGCTTCTCAACCAGTATATCTAAACAAACATCGACATGAAAGATCTGCAAAACAAAAATGACCATTAGATAATAATACCAGATAGTTATCTGAAAATTCACTACAAAAGGCTCTCATAGTAAAATTTATCTGAAGTAAAACCAAGTAAATAGCTACGCTACTACTGTTGACAGAAATAGAATAACATAACACACAAGGAATGCTAACAAAACATTATTGGTTGTACTTATGACATGCAAATATTTCCGTGTTGTTTAGTATTGTCTGTACTTCTTACATGCTTATTTCAACAAAAATGAGAGCTTTTCACAAAGAACAATTAGGTAGCTTATTTGTATTAGTAGAAGGTAAATTATCTCCTACATACCTGGAGCCCTGGAGGAGTTGGGCTTCTCAACCAGTATATCTAAACAAACATGGACAGGAAAGAGATATGCAAAACACAAAATGACCATTAGATAATAATACCACATAGTTATCTGAAAATGGACTACAAAAGGCTCTCATAGGATGGAACAGAAATTGCCTCTCTACAAAGGCATATAGCACTTTTTGTATAAGAAGTTGAGCATGCATAAAAAAGGATAAAAAATAGTACACAGTATAATTCGGACAACTGTAATTTGTATGTGGAAACAACACAGAGAAAAGGACACTGACATGTGAAGCTTCTTGGTGTTCCATGTTGTTTAGTATTGGTTATATTTCTGACATTCTTATTTCAACCACAATTGAGAGCTTTTCACACAAAAAATGAGCCAGCTCCGTATTATGGAAGGTAAATTATCTCTACATACCTAGAGCTCCGTATTAAATTGAAGATATCACAATCACCAGAAAATAATAACTATTGTGGAATTTAATCTAAGTTAAAAAACATCGTTGAATTTTTCAGACACATGCAGAAAGTTGGAAGCAATAAAGGGTCATAATTATATGCATATAATGTAATGCTGGTCACCTAAAAATATTTCGTGTTGCCTATGAGCATCACATGAGTCTGGCTTCCATCATCGGACAAAACGTAGATTAAGCAGAAGGGATTCCCATATCCAAATAGTCCAAACATTAAAAATATTTGTTTTCTCAGTTTAATGTTAAGTTGTAGTATCCCTTACTGTATTTTCTCAAAAGAAACACCCAGCTACGTTTTGTTTTTTATTAGAAAGAAATATGTCTCATTTAAAATATATCTGAAGAAAACCCAAGTAGATAGCTATGCTACTATTGATATAAATACAATGACATAACACACAAGGAGGGATAATAAATCATTAGAGTGAAGATTGTAGAGCTCAATAAACAAGTTTAGAGATAATAGATTCTTTGCAACAACTACTTACAAAAGAGAGTGACAGTTAGAAATTTATAAATTATCAGCATAATATTAGCAGATGGGGAATAATGTGACATTATCATCGTTCACCATTAATCGTCTTAGAATGTTGATTATAACCTGTTGGTGGCATTGCTGAATGAGCGATCCCAAGGATGGAACATACCTGGAGGACTTGGGCTTCTCAACCAGTATATCTAAACCTCCTTGGATGGTTGTAAAGCCTTGGATAACAAGATCTGCAAAACAAAATGACCATTAACTCAAAATAATACAATATCTTAAAATGGACTAGAAAATGTAATTAAAAATATCATCAGCTAGCAAAAGAACCATAACACACTGATACCAAGTTGAACTGCATGAAGTACAAAACGAAATAGTAACAATCACAAGGTAATTTGACAGGGCTTCAGTTTATCAAAAAGGGACACTTTTTCTGAATAATACTACACAAGAAGCAGTGGTCGATCGTGAAGAGGGTACCTTAGTTGGGAGGGGTCGGTTGGCGTAGCAAGAGCAGCAGCGACTAAGAGGCGTGATTTGGATGGAAGCACTTCCTCGAAGAACAGCACCGGCGGCTCTGGATAATAATACCAGATAGTTATCTGAAAAATGCACTACAAAAGGCTCTCATAGTAAAATTTATCTGAAGCAAAACCAAGTAATATAGCTACGCTACTGCTGTTGACAGAACTAGAATGTCATAACACACAAGGAATGCTAATAAAACATTATTGGTTGTACTTCTTACATGCTTATTTCAACCAAAAATGAGAGCTTTTCACAAAGAACAATCAGGTAGCTTCTTTGTATTAGTAGAAGGTAAATTATCTCCTACATACCTGGAGCCCTGGAGGAGTTGGGCTTCTCAACCAGTATATCTTTTTTTTTTGAAGGAAGGAAGGAAGGAAGGAGATCTGCAAAACACAAAATGACCATTAGATAGTAATACCAGATGGTTATCTGAAAATGGACTACAAATAAAGGGGTCTCATGGTAAAATTTATCTGAAGCAAAAACTAAGTAAATGGCTCCGCTACTACTGATAGTAGAAATAGAATGGCATGTAAAACACAAGGAATGCTAATTAATAAATCATTACATTGTAAACGGTGAACTCAGATAACATATTCCCTGCAACACAACTACTTGCAAAAGAGAATAACAGTTAGAAATTCATAGAGAATAGAGCGGCCCGATGCAGAACCGAAGCAGTGATCGATCGTGAAGAGGGCAGTACCTTGAGTTGGCAAGACTGGCTTGGCGTAGGAAGACCAGCGACGGAGGGCCCCCGCTTGGATCGTTGCAGTTGCACTGCCTCGGAGAACAGCACCGGCGGCCCTGGAACGTGGAAAAATATTTGGGGGAGACGCAATCAAAACTCTATGGAGCGGCAGCAGTGGGAGAAGCAGGGGACGCAGTGACCGAGAAGAGGTGTACCTTGAGTTTGTCGGAGTTGCTCGGGGTAGCAAGAGCAGCGACGAAAAGGTGGGGCGCCGCTTCGATCCTACCTTGTCTCGGAAAAGCAGCACCGGCGGCTCTGCGTCTGCGACGTGGAAAAACCCCGTCGGCCGGCGAGGAGCTTGAAAGGTGGGAGATTTTTGGCCGGAAAGCCTAGTCCTCTCCGCTGCCACAGTAGACCCTTGTTTTCTCTTTTCAATTGCACTTTTCTGCCTCTCCCTCCTCCAGGGACACCGGCTCGGAGAACAGCACCGTACCGGCGGCTCTGTAGCTGGAACGTAGGAAAATATTTGGGTAGGGAGACGCATTAAGCAGCTGGGAGCGGCAGCAGATGGAGGAGCGACGGCGCCGGCGGCGACGCAGTGATCGAAAAGAGCATACCTTGAGTTGGTGGTCGGACTTGGTCGGCGACGCCGCTTCGATCCTAGGCTAGCTTGTCTCCGAGAAGCAGCACCGCGTCGAGGGCTCCGCGACGTGGTAAAACAACCACCGCTGCAGAGTGCAGACGCAGCGCCTTGCGTTGCTTGGTGTAGGAAGGGCAAAGACGGGCGGCTTCGATCGCCGTCTCCGGAGACACCACCGCCGGCGAGGAGCCTGAAAGGGGAAAAATTTCTGGCCGGAGCGCCTAGACCTCTCCGCTGCTACAGTACATCCCCTTCTTTTTCTCTTTTCAATTTCCCTCTCCCTCCTCTTCTCTCTCTCTCCTGTGTGGTCTTGCAGAGGAAGAAAAATGAAAGCTTTTTGCACAGACAGAGGGACGCAGACTGGGCTGGAAATCACGTGAGGGCGGCGAGGGGAGGGGGGCAATGTGGTTCCGGTTCCGCAGCAAGAGCGATGCGACCGCGGTCAAGCTGTAGGACGGACGCGACTGGGTACCTCAACTGGCACGCAGGCAGGCAGGCAGGCCGTAGCTCAAAGTAGCTGTGTTGTAGACTTACTGAAAAGTAGATAGATGGAGAAAAGAAACAGGGAAATATACACATCCATCCATCAGATCGGCTATGGACTGACTCTACTCATGGACGTGTATACTGGAGTATATTGATTGACTCATGGACGGAAATGATAGATCGATCGATCGATCGAGCAGTTCCATTAATTAACATGGTACTGCCTCCATTTTGGTTAATAAGTCAAATACCTAATTTAAGAAAGTAGTTTAACCATAAATTTGATCAACAATATATGAATTATATGTCACAAAAATTTACCATTGGAAGCGTATTTTGAATATGAATCTAATGGTGAATTTTTTTTGTTAAATATAATTTATATTTTGGTGATCAAATTTATGGTTAAACTATTTTCTCAAAGTATGTACCACTAGTGAAGTATTATGGGACTAGGTTCCAATTAATGGTAAGCTACTCCCGCATACTACGTCATGGTGATCTTGCTCACTAGTAAAAAACAGGACTTCGGTTCGGTCTCAATTCTAGTTCTAGTCCTGATTTGTTACGAGTCAGAACTAGTGCGAGTGTGTGAGCACTAGTCCGGTTCGTGCCGGCTCAAACGGCTACGAGCCCGGGGAATACCTAGTCACAGGTCATGCCGGACCTCTAGTCCCAGTTCGTGATATGGCCCGGGATTACTGGTCTCGCGCCAGCCAGGTATATGGATGGGAGCATTTAGTCCCGGTTAGTACTACAAACCGGGACTAGAGGAGAATCACTAGTCCCGGTTCGTAATACCAACCGGGACTGCTTATTTCTCTATATAATTCAGCTTCTTCCATGCCCCGAGCCCATGGCCATTTTCCCTCCAAGCAAGCCGACTCCATGCCCATTTTTCTACAAGATTTAGTGGCAACCCCTAAAATCCAAGGTTTTAAAAGGTTAGCAACTTCATCCTTTCTTCTATCATTGTTAGTTTAGCTCAATACTTTAGAAGTAGAGAGGGATTTCATGCTTTAGAAGTAGTAGAGGGAATTTTAATTTTAGGCAATTTTTTATTAGTCAAAAGTTACTGAAAATTGAAATGTGTAATTTGAGAGTTTCAAAGCTCAGAATGGAATGACGTTTTCACTGCTAGATCAATAATAAAAAAAAACTCCACATTTTTCATGTTAACTGTTTTGTCCAATTCAAAATTTGGTGCATGCAAAATTTTCAAACTTCAGATTTTATGCTCTAGAAGCTCACATTATAACTTGTATTAATGCAGATGGTCCGGTAATAGATATACGGTACTGACTGACGCTCTGGCGAGTTCATTAATGGTGTGCATGAATTCCTCCGTATGGCTGATACGAATAAGAGGAATGGTTTTGTATTCTGTCCATGTAGTGTCTATAAGAATCAGAATGATAACTCTAACTCAAAAACCCTTCACAACCACATATTGAAGTATGGTTTCATGTCCATCTATAATTGTTGGACCAAGCATAAAGAGAGAGGGGTTATAATGAAAGACAGTGAAGAAGAGGATGATGACACCTATCATGAGTTCCCTGAATATGGTGATACTTCCATGGGGGAAGCTGAAGGGGAGGCTGAAGAAGAGGCACATGATGAGCCCGCTGTTGATCTTGGTCAGACCATTGCTGATGCATAGAGAGACTGCAAAAAATGAAAAGGAGAGAGAGAACTTCGATCACATGTTAGAGGATCACAAAAAGTCGTTATACCCTGATACGTCCAAAACATATCTACTTTCCCGAACACTTTTGCTATTGTTTCTCCTCTAAACTTGTGTGATTTGTATACAACTAATACGGACTGACGCTGTTTTCAACAGAATTACCTTGGTGTCTTGTTTTTGTGCAAAAAATCAACTATCAGGAAAAATCACGAAAAATATGCCAAAAATTATATTTCACCAGAAGATCCATGGAGCCAGAAGACGAGACGGAAGGGGCCTGGGGGCACACACCTGCCAGGCGCAGGCCCACCTCTAGCCGCGCCTAGGGGGTGCAGCCACCCCAGGCACCCCCTCGTCCTCCCTCTTCGCCTATAAGTTGCCTCTCGACCTAAAAACTGAGGGGGGTCGATAGTTTTTCAGAAAGAGTTCCGCTCTGCCGCCGCCACAAGAAACCAAGATTCGGATGTAGAAACTCCATTCTGGCACCTTGCCGGGACGGGGAATTTGGAGAGGATCATCGCCATCGTCATTACCAACGCATCTCCATCAACCACCGATGTTTACCTCATCCATGAGTGAGTAATCCCCCGTTGTAGGCTTGGGTATGATAGGGATTGGATGAGTTCTATCATGTAATCGAATAAGATTTGTTAGGGCATAGTGCCTAGTATCTCTATTAGTGCTATTTGACTTTGTTGCTTAATGCTTGTCACTAGGGCCCGAGTGCCATGATCTCAGATTTGAACTTATTATTGAATCATTATGAAAGTATTGTTTGTGATCTTCTACAAGTTGTATACACATATCATTGTCCAGATCCAAAGGCCCCGAGGTGACAATAATTGGGACAACCGGAGGGGGTGGCTGTGGTGTGAGGATCACATGTGTTCATGGAGTGTTAATGCTTTGCTCCGGTGCTCTATTAAAAGGAGCATCTTAATTGCCAGTAGTTCCCTAGAGGCCCCGCTGCCACGGGCTGGCTGGACAGAAGATGTTGTGCAAGTTCTCATTACGAGCATGTATGACTATATATGGAGCACATGCCTAGGATTGTTTAGTACTTGGATGCTTATTAATATTTATCTGCAATGCCCTAGATCTTGAAGTTACATGTTTAGACTCGTTCATACAACGCCCGTCCATCCATTCCTATGCCTACCGCACTCGAATCTCACTGTTTACTGTTACCGTTACTATTTCTCCTGCTTTACTGCTGCTGTTGCTACTACCAAACTGTTGCTACTGATAAACTTCCGTGAGCAAGAACTATTTCCAGGTGAAGCTGAATTGACAACTCAGTTATTAAGGCTTGCAAGTATTCTTTGGCTCCCCTTGTGTCGAATCAATAAATTGGGTAATACTACCCGCGAAGACTATTGCGATCCCCTATATTTGTGGGTCATCAAGACTATTTTCTAGCGCCATTGCCGGGGAGCATAGCTTTATTTGTAAGTTCACTTGGATCTATTATTGTTCACTGCTACTCCTTTTATCATGGGGAAGTCTCGTCATGAAAAGTTCCCTATTTTACCATCCACTACAAGAAGAGGTATAGTCCTAAACACCTCTGTTGCCCTTGATTCACTGTCTGTTATAAGTAAGCTTGTTACACCACCACCACATACTCATGCTACACACACTGCTACTACCGCTGAATCTGAAACTGCTTTTGATGCTCATGATGTTACTTCTACTGTGCTTGATGCGAGTGGTTCATTAGGTCCTTTCCTAGATGCTACTATGGCTAGTCTAGGAAATACCGAAACTCCTAGTGAAGACACTGTTACACCTGTTAGCTCACCTGAGTCTAGTGAGAGTTATGATATTAATGATGGTTACATTGAGTTCACTGATGAATTTGTTAAAGAGTGCCGAAACACATATGGTACTAGTTCTATTAAGAGTTTCCTTGCTAGACGTACTATTATGCCTAAACTGTCCTCTGATCCTAAGTTTGCCACCTCTCCCATAGATATTAAAGATAAAGATTATGATTTCTCTCTTGATTTATCCTATTTGGACATTGTTGACAAAGAACCTTTCTGTGGGACTAAAAATGAGAGTGCGGTGGCTCATATGAATGACCTTTCTACTATGAGTGCTTTATTCTCTGATGATTTTAAGATGCGCAAATACTTTGTTACTAATATCTTCCCTTTTTCACTAAAAGGAGAATCTAGGGCTTGGTTTAATAGATTACCTCCTGGTTCCATTGATAGCCCTGATTTCTTGATTGCTTCTTTCTTCCAGAAATATTTTCCTCCCAGTGCTAGACATGCTGCTTTGCAGATACTTTTTGATTTTAAACAGGGAGAAGAAGAGAAATTGCCTGAGTCACAGACAAGGTTCTGTGCCTTGATTCATGCACATCCTGGATGTCCATTGCCTAAGAATGAGCTTCTTGATATTTATTTTAATGGACTAACTGATAATTCTAGGACATACCTAGATAGCTTTGCTGATTGTGTTTTCAGGAAAAGAACTCCTATAGATGCAGAAGAATTAATGGCTAAGATAAGCAAGAATTATGATGATTGGACTTCAACTCAGCTAAATACACCTGGGTCTATTACTCCTCAACCAGTTATGCCTGAAACAGTTCCAACACCAACACCAAATAAGAGGGGAGTTATTGCATTAAATGATGAAGTGGTGAAGGAAGGTAAGAAATGTCTAAAGGAGAAAGGTATTAGAGCTGAAGATGTGAAGAATCTACCTCCTATAGAAGAATTATGTAAGCCAATTCCCCACTCATCCACTATTGAGGTACACTCTCTCCAACACTTTGATGAAGGTGATATTCCTTATGGTAAGCCTCCTGATCAATATTTAGAGGAACTTGACATTTTTATTGTTAAGCAAGGTAATTTTAATAAACAAGTTGAGAATCATTTATTGGAAAACTCTAGAGCTATCCATGAGTAGAAAGATATTGCAGAAAGAACTTCTAATGATATTAAAATTCTTTGTAAACACTTTCAAATGGTTCAAACCCAACTTGATCAACTTGCTAAGGTACAAAATGATATGCTAGTCAATGCTTCAGGAGATAAACATGCTTATGGAATTGGAACTAGGAGTGGTATAGCTACTCAAGATCATTTATAACCTGAAGGACACCCTAACAGAATTGAGAAGGACTCTCAACAAGGTGAGAGTAGTGGTAGTCCTCGTAAGAGAAAGAAAAAGAAACATAAGATAGTTGAGGAACCACTTGAACCTGTTGTAGATACTAATAGTATATTTGTCTCTGATGCTGAAACTCAGAGTGGTAATGATAAAAATGATGCTCCTGATAAGGAGGAAGTTGAGGAAGAACCTGAGAAGCACACTAAGAACACTAGGTACACAAAGGAAGATTTTATTGCTAATAAGCATGGTAAAGAGAGAGAACCTTGGGTGCAGAAACCTATGCCTTTTATAGGTAAGAAACACAAGTCAAAGGAGGAAGAACACTACAACAAGTTTTATGAGTGGATGAAACCTTTATTTTTGCAAATTCCTTTGACTGATGCTATTAAATTGCCTCCTTATTCAAAGTATATGAAGGATATTGTCTCTAATAAAAGGAAGATTCCTAATGAGGAGATTTATACTTTGCTTGCTAATTACTCCTTCAATGGTAGGGTTCCAAAGAAACTTGGTGATCCAGGTATACCAACTATTCCTTGCTCTATTAAGAATAATTATGTTAGAACTCCTTTATGTGATTTGGGAGCTGGAGTTAGTGTTATGCCTTTTTATCTCTACAAAGGACTTTAGCTAGAAAAGTTGATACCAATTGATATATCTTTGCAAATGGCTGATAAGTCAACTACTATTCCTGTTGGTATATGTTGAAGGGAATATGCCCGAGAGGCAATAATAAAGTGGTTATTATCGTATTTCTTATTTATGATAAATGTTTATTTTACATGCTATAATTGTATTAATACGGAAACGTTAATACATGTGTGTTTAATAAACAAAAAGGAAGTTCCTAGTTATGCCTCTCTTATAAACTAGCTCGTTGATTAACATGATGATCAAAGTTTCCTGATCATGGACATTGGATGTTGTTAATAACGAGGTCACAACATTAGTGTAATGATGTGATGAACATTCATCTGAAGTATAGCATTACGATCAAAGTCATTGAGTTTATATTGCTATAACAACTTACGAAGTGATCCTAATCCTTAGACCATGAGATCATGTCAATCACTAACACCGGAAGAGTTTCTCGATGACATCAAACGTCACACTGTAACTAGGTGATTATAAAGATGGCTTCAGAACTACTAAAGTGTTATGTTGAGACCCATGAATCGAGAGTGGAATTTGTTCATCCCGATGACAGATAGATATCCCTCTCAGTGATATCACATTGATTAGCTTGCAAGCAAGTGATTTGATCACTAGAATGTTATATCACGGGAACGAGAAAAGAGTGCATGTCGGTAACGAGATCAAACTAGGTATGGAGATACCGATGATCGAATCTCGGACATGTAATATATCGTGAAACAAAGGGATGAATATACTAGCGTAAAAGGTTCACACGATCACAGAAGTCATCGTTGAATGTGTGGGAGTCAGTACGGATCTCCAGGTCCCGCTGCTGATTATTGATCGGAGAGGGGTATCGATCATGTCTGCATTATTCGCGAACCATAGGGTGACACACTTAAGGGATACCGACACCATTCGGAGCAAATGATATGCTAGAGAAAGAAAAAGGAAAGCGTAGGAATTTATTTCACTAGACACCGAAACTGTTTCGGTTGAAATTGCTGAAACTGGTTCTGCATGTGAAATTGAAATGTTGTAAGGGGTTTTATGTGAATGCTTGTTAATTAAATTAATTAACAAAATTCTGAATAAGTAAATAAAAGAGTTTATTTAAATGAGAGCTTGCATTAAATTTGGTGGAAATTTAATGCATGTGAGTGGATTTTTGAGTGGAGGCTTTTTAATGGGAGTGGAGGCTTTTCATTTTGAGTGGGAGCTCCACCCACATGAATGTGGAAGAGGTGGGGGCAGCCCCCATGGCTGGGTACCATGCCCCTTGGGTGCCCCCCTCTCCCCTATAAAAGGCTCCCCTCTCCTCCTCTCAAATCACACCTCCTCGCGAAGGATCTCTCTCCCCCCTTTAGAATTTCCCCATGGTCTCGGATCAGCGAGATACATGTTCCCGGTGCCTTTTTCTGGAAGGATTTGTTGCTTCTGCTGCTTCGCTGGAGCGAGGGCGCGGAGGTTGTCGGGGTACCCGTACGTGTGTGCGATCACGGATGCACCCCTGCTTTGAGGTGCTGGACTTGATCGTGCTGGACCGGCTGGACCAGATGGACTTCATCACGATCTTGAGATCCGCAAGCGTTTGTCTACATCATCCACGAGTACAACCTCGTTAACGCTATTCGGTCTTTGAGGGTATGTATTCTATGGATGTATATCCACCCGTTGCTTGTATCTAGTAGATAGATCTTGGTACATAGATGTTCCCATCGTAGGAAAAATTTTGTTATCTATGCTGCGAACCCTACAGTGGTATCAGAGCCGGATCTATGCGTAGATGCTTTGCACGGGTAGTACACATATGAGTATGTGGGCGATGATGATCATTTTATTGCTTCTTAGTTGTACTTTTGATATTGGTGGCATAGTGGGATGAAGCGGCTCGGACAAACTTTACATGTCCTCGCACATGAGACCTGTTCCACGCTTGACATGCAACTAGTTTTGCATAAGTGGCTAGCGGGTGTCTGTCTCTCCTACTATAGTCAATATCTAATTTGCAACGATTTGTCAACAATTTAGTTATCCTCGTTATGGTTCATGTTCGTAGGTAAGAACGGTTCTATCTTCGAAAGCCCTAAGCCACGTAAAACTTGCAATGGACAAATTAGAGGCGTCTAGTTTAGATTGTTGCTGGGCTAGTGTTATGATATGGTGATGTTGTAAGTAGAAGTATGAGATGATACTCTTACAACACACATAGCGTGTAAGTTCCATAGACCTTGGCCTTACACATAAAGGTATGATAGAGATCATACCACGGTGCACATGATGGAGATCATATGCGGGAACCATATCATTTCACTTATTAACATGAGATGTTTGATTGCATCTTATATTGCTATTTTAGCATTTTATTAGCATAATAAGATGATCCCTCATTTAAATATCAACATAAGAATGTGTTCTTCCTTAAGTATGCACCGACAATGTTTCGTCGCTTCAAGGCATCACGTGATGATCGGGTGTACTTGAATCCACGAGCATATCTCGGGTGTAAGACAGTTACACACGCGAATACCAAGGTTCTTACTTGGCGAGCCTAGCATGTACAGACATGGCCTCGGAAACACGGACCAAAAGGTTAAGCATGAGTCATATAGTAGATATGATGCCCATTTGATGCTCGCCTTTGAAGCTACACCAACTCACGTGATGATCGGACTTGGTGTAGTGGATTTGGTTCATGTAATCACCAAAAAGGCACGAGGGATGTCGTTTTTGAGTGGGAGTTCATTTCTAATTTGGATTAGTAGAACTCAATTTATCATAAATTAAATCAAAGTGAATTTGCATAATTTGTTGTAGTCATTGGCATTCGTTCACCACCTTATGCATAGTTGTAATTGAGATAATAGAACTATAGAATTCTGGATATATACTTTACGAACTGGTATCGTATTGTGTTGAGTGTCAATCTAAAGTTTAAAGTCCTATTGCAAACTTTCAGCAAAATTCTATTTACTCCGTGAAATTTAATAATTGGTATTAAATCGAGAGTAACAATTCCAGTGTTAGTATCTTAAGTATCATGTTTGCCTCCATGATTCTTGATTGTTTTAATATCAAGTTTACCTAGGAGCTGAAAGAATTGTTTCAGAAACCATCATGTGTGGCAGATATAACGATATCTGAAACAATGTTTTGGTTGCAATATGATAGAGTATTATATGTGTTCTCATATAGGATGAGAATTTACAAAGGTTGGAGATGCTAGACATCCTAATCATCCAAAAGGGTTTTGGAAAGCAAAATTATACTCACGATTCTCCTTATAAGCTACATTAGCTTGATCATGAAAGTCGTCATGATAAGGATGAATAGAATATGTATGTAAAATGTTTACTACACTAAAAGATTACTAAAGAATGGATTTTAAAAGAATACCGATCATTTTGATGATGGTGATCTACTTCAAAGTGCAAGTCCAAAGGTATTATTATTTGAATATACACGCTTTGGACTATGTGTCATGTTTATGGCGCCACTTTTGATGTTGATAGATTCTTTTAAAAAGGAAAAGTAAATGCTGAAAGAGAATCTATAAAATATATTTGGCAGAAAAGAAAAGATTGGAAATATCCAATTTAGGTATATAGATGATATACAGGTTATGGTTTTATTTTTTGCTTGTTAAATAATGTGGTTCTTGGGTATTGGATACCGAATTGGTTGGTATGAAATTTCATACGGAACGACGCAATTCATGAACCACAATGGCCTAAGTAACTAGCAAGAGAATATGTGATGATGTTCATCGAAAACAAACAAACCGTTGTTTGTATTTCTCGTTGACATCAAAGCTTGACTTCAAGATTTGTTTTAATAATTGTTATTTAAATCAGGTATTATGAGAACAAAGGTTGTTCAAATAATTACCATATTCCATATTATATGGATGATTTACAAATCTAATTGGAGATATCACATCCATAAAACCTAATGCTAAAATGTCGCAAGACAAATGATTGAAAGATCACTTACGAATTGACATCGCCGTTTAAATTATATTGGAAAGAAAACATGAAGAATCTCCATATTCATGGATTTTTGGAGTCTTTGATTTGATCAAGTGACGCTTGTGAGACTTTCCTCGGGATAATTAAAAACTTCGTTCAAAGGCCAAAGAAGAACGAACGACTAAAATATTGGAATTTATACATATCGATGTATGTAGTCCATTATTTATAGTCGTAAGCGATGGGTTTCAACTTCATATACTTTCTCCGGAAATTTGAGTGAATGTTCACTTAATGAGAATGAAGTATGAAATATTTGAAAATGTTTCAAAGACTTTCAAGATGAAGTGCAAAATCATTGTAACAAGAAAATAAATGGTTTATGATTTTATCATAAGGGATTTATTTGAGTTACAAGTGTAACAAGAAAATAAATGAATTATGATTTTATCATAAAGGGATTTATTTGAGTTGCAAGTTTAGCAAAACACCTAGATTTACATCTCCCGAAACACCATAGGAGTATGGAGTGTTTGAGATTTGTAATGAAACCTTGTTTGACATGGTTGGATAAAAGGTGTTATTTATAAAACTGCCATTATGTTTTTAAAAGATTAAAAGCTTTAGAGACTTCCGCTTTTACACTGAAAAGAGCTCCATCTTGATCCGTTGAAATGACACCATATGAGTTATGGTTTGGGGTAAAACCCAAGTTGTCATTTCTTAAATTTTGGTATGCTAAACATAAGTAAGATGTTTACAACCAAAGTAGGATGAGCATGTCTTTATAGGTTATTTCGAATAACAATTGGTTATTCCTCCATAACACCAAGGACAAAAGGGTTTGTCGCTTGAAACGTGAAGTTTCTTGGAAAAAGGAATTTTTTCGTAAAAGTTAAGTGGGAGGACAATAGAACTTTGATAAGGTTAACGAACCTTAGCTAAATGTGCTGAGTTGCGCAGCATCGGAAATCGTTTCGGAGGCTGCCATAATGCTCATAGCTTATGTGCCTCAAAGGTTGCGGTCACGGAGGTCTAAAGTTCCTATTGAACCAAGAAGGTCGGATAAACAATCAAATGATTGAGATTTGAGAGTAAATCATTATTGTTTGACAATGATGAACCGACTACATGCAAAGAAGTGATGATGGGCCCTGACTCCATCAAATGGCTTGAAGCCATAAAATCTGTGATAGTTCCATACACGAGAAATCAAGTTTTGAACTTGGAAGACCCTCTGGAAAGGTGTAAAAACCTATTGGTCGTATTTGGATCTATAAAGAAACAGACATGGATGTTTTACATCTATGAAATAGTCGACATATCGGTAAAGTATTTTACGACAATGTTCAAGGAGTTGACTATGACAAGATTTGATCTTTCATAGCGATATTTAGTCTGGACGGATTAAAGTAGCAACCACTACATATAATTTGGTATATGGTAGATGAATAAACAAAACAAAGTTCTTTTAATAGAATGGTTACCTAGGACGTGTACATGACACGATCCAAAGGGTTTTGTTAATTCAAAGGATGCTAAAAGGGGCATGCAAACTTCAATGGTTGAAGTAAGCATCGCGGAGTTGGAATCTTCACCATGATGAAAAATGAGTTTTTCATCAGGAGACGATGAAGATGCTTGCATTTGCAAGAAATTAAGTGGGAGCGTTGAGACACATTTCTAATACATTATGTGGATGACATCTTGTTGATTAGAAATGATGTATCTTTTATTGACAATGGTTAAGAATTTCATTTTCGATGAAAGACTTAGGCAAAACCTGAATATTTAGCATGAATGTCTATAGTGGATAGACTGTGATGCTAATATGGTTGTGCCAAACGTACATATATGAGATATTGAAGAAGTTCAATATAGAAACAATAAGAAACAGTTCTTGTCGCATGGAAAAGAATTAAATCAAGATTCAAGTGTATCGACACTTGATAAGTGAAACAAGATTCAAGTGCTTTGACACTTGATGAGTGAAATCACGAGAATGTTTTGATCAATCATACCATGATATGTACACATCCAGATATGTCCTATGCTCTAAGTGTTATGAGCATATACCAGAATGAATCATAAAATGATCATTGGACTATAGTAAGGATATTCTTATGATCTTTTGGAAGAACTAAGAATATATTTGTGTAGAGGTGACAAAAAAATTACAAATAGTTCATTGTAAAGCGTTACATTGATACTAGTTTTGTCACAAGATACAAATTAAGTTTATCTCAATTTAAACTATGAGTGGCACAATGAAATGGAAAGAAAGTTTCCATGATGGATTTGGATGAAATCCATAGTTAAGACATTGTGACGAATAATACAACAAAAGGGCTAAGTATATGACTGCTATAGTAGCAGCAAAGGAGGGAATTTGTGTCAAGTAGTTAGTTATCAAACTAAGGTGCGGTTCGCAACGGGATAACACTAAAGATATATTGTATGACAATAGTATCGACGTGTTTTAAACCCCAAGGAACTAAAGGTCTCACCGAAAGACCAAATTTATACAATGCCAACTCATTGGAGAATGAGTGATGCGTGAAGACGCAAAGACATGCAAATACACACGGACCTGAAAGCGTCAGATCCGTAGATTATGTTAACCACTTGCAGTTGCGTATTTGGAACACCAGAAATCCATAGGTGTTCAATACACAAAGTTTTCAAACTAGATTATTGTCTCTAGTGCAAGTGGGAGACTGAAGGGAATATGCCCGAGAGGCAATAATAAAGTGGTTATTATCGTATTCCTTATTTATGATAAATGTTTATTTTACATGCTATAATTGTATTAATACGGAAACGTTAATAATGTGTGTTTAATAAACAAAAAGGAAGTTCCTAGTTATGCCTCTCTTATAACTAGCTCGTTGATTAACATGATGATCAAAGTTTCCTGATCATGGACATTGGATGTTGTTAATAATGAGGTCACAACATTAGTGTAATGATGTGATGAACATTCATCCGAAGTATAGCATTACGATCAAAGTCATTGAGTTTATATTGCTATAACAACTTACGAAGTGATCCTAATCCTTAGACCATGAGACCATGTCAATCACTAACACCGGAAGAGTTTCTCGATGACATCAAACGTCACACCATAACTGGGTGATTATAAAGATGGCTTCAGAACTACTAAAGTGTTATGTTGAGACCCATGGATCGAGAGTGGAATTTGTTCATCCCGATGACGGATAGATATGCTCTGGGCCCTCTCAGTGATATCACATTGATTAGCTTGCAAGCAAGTGATTTGATCACTAGAATGTTATATCACGGGAACGAGAAAAGAGTGCATGTTGGTAACGAGATCAAACTAGGTATGGAGATACCGATGATCGAATCTCGGACATGTAATATATCATGAAACAAAGGGATTAAGATACTAGCGTAAAAAGTTCACACGATCAGAGAAGTCATCGTTGAATGTGTGGGAGTTAGTACGGATCTCCAGGTCCCGCTGCTAATTATTGATCGGAGAGGGGTATCGATCATGTCTGCATTATTCGTGAACCGTAGGGTGACACACTTAAGGTATACCGACACCATTCGGAGCAAATTATATGCCAGAGAAAGAAAATGGAAAGCGCAGGAATTTATTTCACTAGACACCGAAACTGTTTCGGTTGAAATTGCTGAAACTGGTTCTACATGTGAAATTGAAATGTTGTAAGGGGTTTTATATGAATGTTTGTTAATTAAAGTAATTAACAAAATTCTGAATAAATAAATAAAGAGTTTTATTTAAATGAGAGCTTGCATTAAATTTGGTGGAAATTTAATGCACGTGAGTGGATTTTTGAGTGGAGGCTTTTTAATGGGAGTGGAGGCTTTTCATTTTGAGTGGGAGCTCCACCCACATGAATGTGGAAGAGGTGGGGGCAGCCCCCATGGCTGGGAGCCATGCCCCTTGGGTGCCCCCTCTCCCCTATAAAAAGCCCCCCTCTCCTCCTCTCAAATCACACCTCCTTGCGAAGGATCTCTCTCCCCCCTTTAGAATTTCCCCATGGTCTCGGATCAGCGAGATACATTTTCCCGGTGGCTTTTTCTGGAAGGATTTGTTGCTTCCGCTACTTCGCTGGAGCGAGGGCGCGGAGGTTGTTGGGGTACCCGTACGTGTGTGCGATCACGGATGCACCACTGCTTTGAGGTGCTGGACTTGATCGTGCTGGACCGGCTGGACCAGATGGACTTCATCACGATCTTGAGATCGGCAAGCGTTCGTCTACATCATCCACGAGTACAACCTCGTTAACGCTATTCGGTCTTCGAGGGTATGTATTCTATGGATGTATATCCACCCGTTGCTTGTATCTAGTAGATGGATCTTGGTACATAGATGTTCCCATCGTAGGAAAAATTTTGTTTTCTATGCTGCGAACCCTACATATGTGAGGATGTTCCTGTTCAAGTGGCTCATAATTGCTTGGTTTTGACTGATTTTATGGTGCTTGAAATGCCTGAAGATGATAATATATCCATTATTCTTTGGGGACCTTTTCTTAATACTGCAGGTGTTGTCATTAATTGTAATCAAGAAAAAGTAACATTCAATATTGATGACAAAGAGCATACTGTTTATTTCCCCAAGAAGGTTGTTAGAAGCTATTGCATGAATTCCATTGAAAATATTGAGAGCATCAAGGTTGGAGAAATATATTGTCCCATTTCACAAGAAAATTTTGAAACTATTATGATTGGGACCATTGCTATCAAGTATGAGGTAACATAATCACCTTGTGGATTGCAAAGTTTTGTTTCATATAAGATTGTTTTGGTAACAAGACTTGATAAACTTTGTTAACAAAAGGATTTTAATTAACAAGATAATGTTTCCACTGTGGTTATACTTGCTTTATTTTATTTTTCTCCTTCCTAGTCTTTGCTTTTCTTTTGCTAGCTTTGGTTTTGCTAGTTGTTTGCTTGTTAGTTTGTCTTAGAGCTCCTGTAGTTTGTCTTTTGGTTTGTTTTTGCTTCTTCTGAAAAAACTGTTTATGCGAGAAAATCAATTTTCATACCCTGAAAATTGGCCAATAATAAAGTTTCCCGAAAAATTTCAGAAAATTCAAAATAATTTTTTCCTCGAAAAAAGGGGCAGAGGGACACCTGAAGTGACCCAGGGGCCACCCCAGGCCACCACACCCATGGTAGGAGCGACCTACCTGTGGGTGGCGCCTAGGGAGGGTCTGGCCCACCTAGGCCCCTTTAAGGTGCCCCCTCACAACCATCTTATTTCTCTCTCCCGAAAAACATCGGAAAACTTGATCAAGCTCGAGTTCTTGATGTTTTTGCTCGCGATTTTTGATCTCCTTGCTCAGCCCATCTTTGCTGCTGATTTTTTGAGATATTGCTCATTGGTATGTGCCTCCTCCACTTGTCCAATTAGATTTGTGATTGGTAGATTGTATCTTGAGTATTTTGCTGCTATAGGTGACAGGTTGTTTGAGCTTGCATGCTTGTTCTATGCTTAGAAACTTTATTTTGATTCATGTGTAGCCCTCTAGCAAGTTCCTATAGTAGTTGCTCATCATTTATCAACTTAGAAATCACTTGGTTTGATGCTTGTCTAAAAGTTCAGAAAAGAGAGGTCATGGACCACCACACATTTGGTGAAATATTTGAGGGTGATGCACCTAGAAGGGCAAGGCTTCCAAGATCATCCACCAGTGTCAGGCCCTCATACAATGAGGATCTCATCACTCCGCGATTTGGTGACGAGGGAGATGAGGGGGATGCACATCCCTCCGCCTTTCCTTGCCAAACCTTCTTGCGGGATGCTGGGATTCTTGATGATTTTATCACCTTGGTTCGAAGGGCTGGTCTAACAAGTCTTATGCAGGATGAGAGCGTGCAATATGCTATGCTCACTAAAACATTTGTGGAGAGCTTCTCCTTCACTAACAGCTTGTTCCATCCAGATGTTTCTTTCAAAGTTTATGGCAGGTCTTACCATATGACATTGAAGAAATTTTGTGAAGCTCTAGGACTTGGTACAGCTGGGTCAGCAAAAAAGATTCAAGCTCAACCCGCTGATTTGTTAGAGCTCTACCGCGAAATAACTAACGATGATAACCGTAGAGCTCAACGGGGAAAGCTAAGAAACATTCAGCTTCCAGCCATCATGCACTTTACTTATTATCACGCCACTAGTGTTCTTGGTAGGGAGAACACCAGTAATATTTTCAGTTATCATTTGGCTTTCTTAGCTGTTGCGCTCAACAATGAAACCAAGTATAATCTTGGTTCTCTCATTACTCGTCGCTTAACAGCTAAGGGACCCATTTATGGGGGAATTATTGCTACGTGTGTTGCTGCTGCCTTGGACATTGCTGTTGATCCAAATGATACAGTATTGGCTACTGAGAGACTTGATCTTGCTGCCATGAAGGCGCATCACTTTGTCACCACTAGCTCTACCCTTGAGAACTTGGTTTATAGAATGTCGTTTATTGACAGGGAAGAGAGAGAGAGAGATCCCTTTCCCCCAGACCACTTTGTTCAGTATTTCTCAGGGACCTTTGTCACGCTCCAAGGAGGATATGGATGAGATGATGCGCTCTCTTGCCTTCCATGGGCACTATCAGGAGGAAGCGCCCTCTTACGACCCCGCGGTACACACAGGGGAGTCCTCGAGCTCGTACCAGGACGAGGGAGCCTCCTCGTCATACTACGGAGGTGCATCTACTTGGGCACCATGGGATTGAGCCCTACATAGGCCAAAAGCCTAAGCTTGGGTGAGGTATACCGACATCATACTCATATATATATATATATCATGTTCGGTCGGTTCTTTGTATATCCATTATTTCGCTTTCTTTTTGGTTCTTGTTGCTTCTTTCTCAAAAACACAAATATACCAGAAATATTTTCGTTGTTCCTCTTTCTTTGTTTCTTCTTGTTTGGCTTGCCTTAAAAGAAAAAAATCCAAAAAGATTTTTCTTTGCTTAGTTTGTTTTTGCTTTGTTGTTTTTGCTTTATTGGCTTGTTTCTAAAAAAATCGAAAACACCAAAAATATTTGTTGTTCTTCTTTGGTTTTGTGAGTTCTTTGGAGGGTTCACTCGTCCTCGGGGAATTTTGGTTTCATGTTAGTATTCAAGTCACATAAGTGAAGGGCAATAATGAAGATTAAGACAACTCGATGTGTGGTAAGAGGCTAGTAACAAACTCTATTTGTTTCATTGTTGTACATATACTCATCATTGTGAGCATGCTTAGCATGTTTATGTAAGGTGTATGTCATTATGGATGGTTAGTAGTTCTTGCTTGTCTATGATTAGCTCCAGCTTGCTAATAGTTTGTAGCATGTCATATGAATGTTTGCTTGCATTGTTTTATTCATATTTTGATATGATATTGTGGTATCCTCCTTTGACTGTTCATGTGAATCGACTTGGCACATGCTCACGCATGCATATGACTAATCAATAGTCAGTAAGCCTCAATGATTTATTTTGCCTCAGATTTCTTGTATCACTTTCATGCCATAATTAGCCTTTTTTGTTGCAAGCATGATTATGACAGTTATTGCTCTCTTGTTTGTCGCTCCCTCTCTTTTGCTAGCCTTCACTTGCACTGAGTATGAGCTCTACCTGTGCTTCCAACTCCCCAAAACCAATATTGCCAGCTGTGTCCACCATATCTACCTATTAGCATCGTTTGCTATTTCAGTGCATATTCAATATGCCTTGTTTTCTTCCAAATAAAATGTTTGTCTATTTTGAGAAAGTTAGTTAGTAAAGCTCTCACGAACTTAATGGCACACTTAATTCCTTGCACTTAATAATCTTGAACCATTGTAACTTGTCCATGAAAGTTATATGCTTGCAAATTATATGTTGGGAGTCAGCAGAACCGTGTTGTCACGGGGAACGCTTTCAACACTTTTTGGATATCCTATCCAGTTGATACTTTGCTCTTTTGTTTACGAATGTCGACGATGTGAAATAAAAGGGGAGCTTGTGAGTTCATGGAGTCTATACATTGTGTTAGAGAAATGCATGGGCCGCTAACCTAAGCCATGCCTAATCATGGTGGAAACTTGTAGCATCACCATAATGATCATTCTATGAAGCATCCTCAATAAAAAGCTATGCACATAGTAAATAAAAAGATCGCTGAGATGCTCATTGTCTGCTTGCCTTGTCATTTTGATCACGGGATAGCTCCTGTATCATGTGCAAGGGGTACCCCGTTGGCGGTTCTCTATGATATGCATGTATTTACAATGACAAGAACTTACATGTAACCAAAGTTGAGTAGCATGCGGAGCGGCCCTCGTACTCAAGGGACTTGGGATTTCCAGTTTATGGTCTGTCAAGCATATAATTCAGAGTGGACCTCACTTTCACCTTAACCACATGAAGATGCCTATGATATGGGAAATGAGAGGTCAAAGCTAATGAGTACCTTCCTTTTAGCATTGGGAAGCCTTTCAAACTTTTCAAAAACCATTTTCACTTCCTTATTGAGTCACCACTTATTCTATGAGCACCTTCTTGAGAGCATAGCTATCATTCTTGTGTTTGTCTCAAAACTTGGTTAATTATGTCACGACTTTGATGCTTGTATCTCTGATATATTTACTTATAGTCTTCACTTGAACTTCAGAGGTGCCTTGGCATTTATATTATGCTCTACAAACAAAGGCAAGCGATATACCACTCTATCATACCTTACTATGAGCATTGCAATGTTGCTTATGTTTATGTTTCATGCTACTTATTATTATTGAGTTGGTTTCTCTTCATAGCTTGCAATGACTATTGAGTAGACTTAGTTGCATACTTATTATTATGAATGGTTTAAGCATCTACTCTTGTGCTGAGAATATATATCATATGAAGCAAATGTGTTCGTGAAAGTTCTTTTATCGCACTCGGTTTTCAACTGAATTGCTTGAGGACAAGCAATAAGCTAAGCTTGGGGGGAGTTGATACGTCCAAAACGTATCTACTTTCCCGAACACTTTTGCTATTGTTTATCCTCTAAACTTGTGTGATTTGGATACAGATAACACAGACTGCGCTATTTTCAGCAGAATTACCTTGGTGTCTTGTTTTTCTGCAGAAAATCAACTATCAGGAAAAATCCCGGAAAATATGCCAAAAATTATATTTCACCAAAAGATCCATGGAGCCAAAAGACGAGATGGAGAAGGGGCCTGGGGGACCCACACCCATGCTAGGCGCGGGCCCACCTCTGGCCATGCCTAGGGGGGTGCAGCCACCCCAGGCACCCCCTCGGCCTCCCTCTTCGCCTATAAGTTGCCTCTCGACCTAAAAACCGAGGGGGGTTTGATAGTTTTCCAGAAAGAGTTCCGCTCCGCAGCCGCCACTAGAAACCAAGATTCGGATCTAGAAACTCCGTTCTGGCACCTTGCCGGGACGGGGAATTTGGAGAGGATCATCGCCATCGTCATCACCAACGCATATCCATCAACCACCGATGTTTCGTCATCCATGAGTGAGTAATCCTCCGCTGTAGGCTTGGGGATGGTAGGGATTGGATGAGTTCTATCATGTAATCGAATAAGATCCGTTAGGGCATAGTGCCTACTGTCTCTATTAGTGCTATTTGACTTTGTTGCAACTTGTTGTGCTTAATGCTTGTCACTAGGGCCCGAGTGCCATGATCTCAGATCTGAACTTATTATTGAATCATTATGATAGTATTGTTTGTGATCTTATCTGCAAGTTGTGTACACATATTATTGTCTGGATCCAAAGTCCCCAAAGTGACAATAATTGGGACAACCGGAGGGGATGGCTGTGGTGTGAGGATCACATGTGTTCATAGAGTGTTAATGTTTTGCTCCGGTGCTCTATTAAAAGGAGCACCTTAATTGCCAGTAGTTCCCTAGAGGCCCCGCTGCCACGGGTTGGTGATACGCCCAATTTGCATCACCCTTCTATATCATAATTTACCTCTATTCATTGATATTTGTCTTATTATGATGTATTACTTATGGCTTTTCATATGTTTATGCATGTTGGATGATTCCTGGAGGATGGACTGCCGGAGTCTGGATTCTGATGGAAAATAAGGCATTTAGGTGCAATTTCACAAAGATCAAAAAATACCAGAAAAATATGGAAACATATTATTTTACCAGAAGACGAAGGAAGCCAGGAGGAGGGACACAGAAGGGCCTAAGGGAGCCCACACCCCCTAGGCGCGGGCCCACCTGACCCCGTGCCTAGGGCAGGTGTGGCCCACCTGCCCGACCTCCTACTCTGCCCCTTCGCCTATATCTTCCCTACGGAACCCTAACACCAGGGGAGCAACCATAGATAGATTTCCGCCGTCTCTGGGGGCGGAAAACACCAAGAGAGAAAGATCTCTGCGGCAGACAAATTTCTGTCGGAGGAATTCCTTCCCGGAGAGGGGAGACCATCGCCATTAACACCATCGTCAAGCTTGGCTTCATCGGGATCATCATCATCCATACCATCATCTCCACCAGCACCATCATCACCACTCCATCCCGCTGTAACAATTGTGTTGGATATTGCTTTAGTTCTTAGGGGAAACTTTCCCGGTGTTGATTACTATTGTAGTTGATGCTTGTGAGTGGAACCATTGGATTATTGTTTATGTTCAGATTGTTATCCACTATCATATCATCTTTGATCTTGATCCATATGATGTCTTGTGAGTAGTTCATTTAGTTCTTGAGGACATGGGAGAAGTCATGTTGTTAGTAGTGAATCTGTGAACGTCGACTACATGACACTTCACCATTTATGGGCGTAGGGGGATGCATTGTGTATTTGGCTACTAATTGTGGGGTTGCCGGAGTGACAGAAACCTGAACCCCCGTTAGGACACCTTTGCACAAGGGAGCGTAGGATCTCAAAGTTTAAGGCTGTGGTTAGATTTATATCTTAATTACTTTCCTGTAGTTATGGATGTTTGCAGGGGGTTCAATCACAAGTATGTATTAGTCCTAGGAAGGGCGGTATGTTAGCATAGGTTTACCCACACAACACTTACAACACCAGTGAAGAGTACTCAACTATTTGAAGCAAAATCACTTGACAGAATTCCCATGTGTCCTCGAGAACGTTTGGTCCTTATAAGTATTTCCACCGGCTGGTCCTTTGCTAAGAAAGGATTGGGCCACTTGCTTCGTTTGTTCGTTACCTTTATTACTTGCTCCTTGTTTTGTTGCTTTGTCAGAAAACCACTAAAATTCCGTTTGCTAAGTATTCACAGGGATTTCCTGCTCCATACCACTGTTCAGCACCTTCTGCTCCTCGTTGGGATCGATACTCCTATTTATCAAAAGTACTACGATACACCCCCTATACTTGCCGGGGAGTGAAGCACTATTGAAGAGTGGAACTGGTATGGGAAACTTTTACTGTGAGTATTGCTTTTGTTACTGCTTGTTACTTTGTTTCCAATATGAATAACCCACTTGGTTTTCTGTTTGGTAAAACTACTACCACTGCTAGGGTAGTATATGAACCACCTCATGTTGAGTTAGATCCTTTTAAGATACCCACAAGTATTGTTAATCGTGTTATGGATAATTATTATTTTGGGGATGGAACTGTCCATCCTGGTGATCACTTGCTTTTTATCCATGAATTATGCGGGTTGTTTAAGTGTGCAGGTATCACAACTGAACAGGTGAAGAAGAAGTTACTCTCCATATCCTTGAAAGGGAGAGCTGAAGAATGGTATAAGCTGCTGAAGAATGGACAATTCATGGAATGGGAGGAGATGGCATCTCTCTTTTACTCTAAATTTTATCCTCCCAATTAAATTCATAAGGATAGAAATCTTATATATAACTTTTGGCCTCTTGATGGAGAGAGTACAGCTCAAGCTTGGGGGAGATTGAAGTTACTAATGCTTAAATGTCCTATTCATGAACTCCCTAGCAATATTATTCTTAATAATTTTTATGTTAGGATTTCTCTTCATGATAAAGATTTACTAGTTGCTTCTTATGTTGGATCATTCACACGTATGAAAGAAGAAGCTAAATGCGATCTCTTAGACCATATTCAAGAGAACACTGAAGCTTGGGAGAATGACAAAGGAAGAAAGTCAGGTATAAACTATGATTATGAATGCATTAAATATTTTATGGGAACTGATAACTTCCGTGATATTAGCAATGATTTTGGTCTTGATTCCTAAAGTATTGCCAACTATTTTAAGGCCTTTGCCTCTTACATAGAAATTCCCAAGAAGAAGTGGAATAAGTACCATGCTCCGTATAAAGATGTTGGTAATCATGTTCCAGTTAGAAGTACTCAAGTTTGTACTACTAATCATATTGTGCATGAACCTCATGTTGAGAAAATGCCTTTCCCAGCTAAGGTAAAGGAGTATTCTATGATTATTAGTGCAAATAACAAGAGTACAATGAAAACCGTGGAGCCTGGTAAGCAATTGAATGTTGAACCTGCGGTAGCTATTGTGAAAGACACTATCACTAGAAATATAGAGGATGGGCACATTGTCTTCTATGAAGACACTTCTAATATCATCTCTCATCCTAGTAAGGCTAGAAAAGCTATTGTTCGTGTGCTTTCTGTCAAAATTGGTAATCATTGCTACTATGGTTTATGTGATATTGGTGTTAGTTCTAGTGCTATTCCTTATGAGCTTACAGGGAAATTATGCATGAGATTGGTCCTTGTGAGCTTGAGGACATTGATGTGGTTATTCACCTTGCTAACAAGGAGACCATTTGACCCATTGGCATTGTAAGAGATGTGGAGGTTCTCTGTGGTAATATTAAGTATCCTGCTGATTTTCTAGTGCTTAATTCAGCAGCTAGCAAAACTTGTCCTATAATTTTTGGTAGACCTTTCTTGAACACTTGTGGAGCTATTATTGATTGTAAGAAGGAAAAAGTTTTAACTCAGTTTGATGGAGATTCTTATGAGTTTAACTTTTCCAAATTTGCTAAAGCTCCTTGTGAAAATAGCTTGCCTAATAAAGATTTCAGGATGGAACAACTTGCTTCTATTGATACAGTCTATGACCTTGGACCTCTTTTTGATGACTATAAGTATGCTTATTCTGATGATAAAGTTGTTTCTAGTGACAGTTATATTGTCAAATTTATTCAAAGTGCTACTGAAAGTTATTTTGAGAGAGGGAAACATGGTTTTATGCATCTCAATGATGTTAAGTTTCCCCGTTTTATGTTGAAAGCTTTAAAGTTGCATATGTTTTGTCTTCCTATGCTAGTGGCTTTTTGTTTAAGAAATTCATTTTCTCATGATACTCCCATGCATAGGAAGTGGGTTAGACTCAAGTGTGTTGGTTATTTGCTTCTTGATGCTCTCTTTCACTTCAAATATATATATCCTATATGAGCATCTTTGGAAGTTTTAAGCCTAACTTAAAGGCATTAAAGAGAAGTACTTGTTGGGAGATAACCCAAGAGTTTTGTCAAGTCTTGGAAGTTATTACCTCTGTAATAACCGCTCCTTATCCTTCTTGTTTTGGTTTTTGTGTCAAGTTCAACTACTTTTGTGAAGTAGAGAAGTTGTGAAAAGTGGTTGTCCCGGGACATATTTTTGTGTTGTATTGTAAAAATTCGTGAGGGAGCTCAGTACGTCAGATGGAGCAGTATTTTTCTGTGCTTCTTCTCCAAGTTGTTACCCAACTTTCATCAGTTCTGCACTTTTTGATTTGAGCAACAGAAGGTCTTCGAAAAAAATAATCTTTACCTACTGGTCTGTTTTGACAGATTTCTGCCATCATTTGCATTTTCCTCTTACCGAAGCTTTTGTTTTGATGGGTTTTCAGTTGAAGTGTGTACCAAAGGTTTATTGTTTTTGCTTGCACTAATGTTGTCATTGAGTTTGTGCAAGGGTTTTGTATGAAGGAAATTATCAGGGGAAAGAGAAAAGGAGTCTGCAGATTTCGTCTTTAAATAGGTAAAAGTGGTGAAAACAAAAGGTTCGTGAAACTCCAATCTTTTTATATTTTTGATGTTTTTAATACATAAGGGAAGTTACGAGACGAAACTTAAGAGGAAACCGGAGCCCGGGGTGGACAAACCCACCCCAGGCGTGGGCCCAGCATGGCCGCGCTTGAGGGGGGTATCTCCCCCTTGAACTCCGTATCCGCCTTGTTTCCGTGTCAAAACCTTCCTTATGCATTGAAACTTCGTAATATATAACCCCCCCCCCCCGGATCCCCCGAGGTTCGTGCATCGTGTTCTCGTCGTGTTTTCGTTTCAATCTGTTTCTGTCAGGAAATCTTCTCAAGTTTAGAGCACCATGGCCTCCACCAACGACAAAGGCAAGAAGCCCGAGGAAGAAAAACCTCAAGTCCCCAAGGAGGAGGAAATTCCGGTAGGATATGAAGGTGACATGGAGGAGGACAAGCATCCGGACACCCGCGCTACCGTCGCAAGCATTGGTTTGGTGGTACAACCTACCCAGCTTTGGAGGACAACACATATGTCTACATGAGGAAGAACTCCGCGTCATATCCTCGCTCCACGCACACTTCCTCCTAGCACCATTGTTTTAACCGTGCAGGTAAGAAACACTCTAATTTGGAAGAATGGATAAAGAATAACAAGGACTGGGATCCTTGGTCCGAGTTGATTATGGGCTGCATTGAGCATAATTCGGAGTTAATTCGTACTCTGATCTTTGATATGGAGGATTTCAAGAAACTTATTGAGGATCTTATCAAGAGAACACCACCACCACCACCAAAGGAGTAATTTGTCATCAGGTTTGGCATCCCCTTGGCTTGTTCCAAGCTTGGAGGAGTGTCGCGGTATCACCACCGTTATCTTTTATATTTTACCTTTTTAGTGCATTCATATCTGTGGTAGAGAGGTTATCTTATAGTTTGGTTTGCATGTGGAAGTATCTCTCCTTTAGTTGATTATCTATGTATCCCTTGGTGTGAGTTCCTTTACTGGAATATTAATGAGACGTTTCATCTTAAACTTTTTGCACTTCTTATTTTAGTTTGCAATCTCTATTATATGATGGATCTTGTTGATCAGTATTGGAACCACTTTGGGATCATCAAGTGGATCTAAATTGGTTTTGGCAAACCGAGTTCTGGTCAGTAGAATTACTATGAAAGAGAAAAAGAAAAAAAGAAAAAAAGCTTACAGGTATTTTGTATCATTTATTTTCTTTCTTGATAGCTCATAAGCTTAGTATTCTTTATTTACGATCCTTTTGTGTCTTCAAGGAAGCTTGCATGTTTGGCTTTATTACTTGTATGTTTGCTTGTTTCTTTCAACTCTCTTGCTTGCTACCTAGCCTTGATAGCCAAAAACCTGTTTTGAGAAGGGACTTCTCTTGTTTCCAAAATCCTTTGAACCAAAACTTTTACCACTTGTGTCCACCATATCTTCCTAGTAGCTTTTGCTATTCCAAGCAAATTCTCAAGCTTCATCTACCTTTCGAATTAAAAAGTATTTTGTTATGAGAAAACTAGTTAGTAAAGCTCTCACGAACTTGATGGCACATCTTATTTACTTGCCCCTAATAGACTTGAACCATTGTGAACATCGAAGTTGTATATGCTTGCATCTATATGTTGGAATTAGCAGAACCGTGTTGTCACGGGGAACATTTTCAACATTGCACTTGTACTCTGTACACAATTGATATCGTGCTCTTTTGTCTATGGATGTCAACGGTGTGAAATAAAGAGGGAACTTGTAAGTCCATGGAGTTTGTATCCTATATTAGAGAAACGCCTAGGCCGCTAGCCTAAGCCATGCTAAATCATGGTGGAAACTTGCAGCATCACCATAGTGAGTCATCTATGAAGCATCCTCAATAAAAAGCTATGCATATGGTAAATAAAAAGATTGTTGAGATGCTCATTGTCTGCTTGCCTTGTCATTTTGGTTATGGGAAAGCTCATGTACCATGTCCAAGGGGTACCCCGTTGGCGATTCTCAATGATATGCAAATACTTACAATGACAAGAACTTACCTGGGCCCAAAGTTGAGTAGCATGAGGAGTGGCCCTCGTATTCAAGGGACATGAGATTGCCAACTTATATTTCGTCAAGCATATACCCCATCCTTGTTCACTTTAACCTTAATCATCTCAAGATGCTTATGATAGAGGCAATGAGGTCTCAAAGCTAGTAAGTACCATAATATTTTGGAAGCTCTTTATGACTTGTAATCCCTGCTACCCTCTATAAAGGGACCTTTCTCCTAGTTACCAGTTGAGTCAGTAAACCTACTTCCTCTCTATCTCCAGCAAGCTTTTGAGTTGTTGTGTTGCGAGCATTCATATGGTGATTTATTCAATCATGTTCTTTATCTTCCTTGTTTGCACAAAACTCTTATCTATTGAGTATTACTTTGAAAGCCTTCACTTGTGAAAAACCTTTTTGAGCAAAGAGTGCTCCTGTTTTGAAACTTCTACAAAAAGCTTTTGTGAAACTGTTTGCCAGATGTACTCTGACCAAGAACAAGTTTCCCAATTCCAATTATGATTTATCTTTATGCATCTCTATTGTAACTCTTGTACTTGGTTGCAAGCTAAGTTATATAATGGTGAGTTGCTTTCTTCTATGAGTTGTGCAATGGTAAGTGTGATGTTTCTTATTCGTATTCTTTTATCGACACTTCACTCCATAAACCTATGGACATGTTTACTAAGCTCAGTATTTGCTTGGGGATAAGCGAAGTCTAAGCTTGGGGGAGTTGATACGCCCAATTTGCATCACCCTTCTATATCATAATTTACCTCTATTCATTGCTATTTGTCTTATTATTAGGTATTACTTATGTATTTTGATATATTTATGCATGTTGGATGATTCCTGGAGGATGGACTATGGAAGTTTGGATTCTGATGGAAAATAAGGCGTTTCGGTGCAATTTCGCAAAGATCAGAAAAATACCAGAAAAATATGGAAACATATTATTTTACCAGAAGACGAAGGAAGCCAGAAGGGGGGACGGAGAAGGGCCTCAGGGGCCCCACACCCCCTATGCGCGGGCCCACCTGACCCCACGCCTAGGGCAGGTGTGGGCCACCTGCCCGACCTTCGACTCCGCCCCTTTGCCTATATCTTCCCTACGGAACCCTAACACCAGGGGAGCGACCACAGATAGATTTCCGCTGCCTCTGGGGGGCGGAAAACACCTAGAGAGAAAGATATCTCCGTCAGACAGATTTCTACCGGGGGAATTCCTTCTCGGAGATGGGAGACCGTCGCCATTAACACCATCGTCAAGCTAGGCTTCATCGGGATCATCATCATCCATACCATCATCTCCACTAGAACCATCATCACCACTCCATCCCGCTGTAACAATTGTGTTGGATATTGCTTTAGTTCTTAGGGGAAACTTTCCCGGTGTTGATTACTATTGTAGTTGATGCTTGTGAGTGGAACCATTGGATTATTGTTTATGTTCAGATTGTTATCCATTATCATATCATCTTTGATCTTGATCCATATGATGTCTTGTGAGTAGTTCGTTTAGTTCTTGAGGACATGGGAGAAGTCATGTTGTTATTAGTGAATCTGTGAACGTCGACTACATGACACTTCACCATTTATGGGCCTAGGGGGATGCATTGTGTATTTGGCTACTAATTGTGGGGTTGCCGGAGTGACAGAAACCTGAACCCCCGTTAGGACACCTTTGCACAAGGGAGCGTAGGATCTCAAAGTTTAAGGCTGTGGTTAGATTTATATCTTAATTACTTTCCTGTAGTTACAGATGTTTGCAGGGGATTTAATCACAAGTATGTATTAGTCCAAGGAAGGGAGGTATGTTAGCACAGGTTCACTCTCACAACACTTACAACACCAGCGAAGAGTACTCAGCTATTTGATCCTTATAAGTATTTCCACCGGCTTGTCCTTTGCTAAGAAAGGATTCGGCCACTTGCTTCGTTTGTTCGTTACCTTTGTTACTTGCTCCTTGTTTTGTTGCTTTGTCAGAAAACCACTAAAAATCTGTTTATTAAGTATTCACAGGGATTTCCTGCTCCATACCACTGTTCAACACCTTCTGCTCCTCGTTGGGATCAACACTCCTATTTATCAAAAGTACTACGATACACCCCCTATACTTGTGGGTCATCAGCTGGCGGGACAGAAGATGTTGTGCAAGTTCTTATTGCGAGCACGTATGACTATATATGGATCACATGCCTAGGTTTGTTTAGTAATTGGATGCTAATTATTATTTATCTGCAATTCCCTAGATCTTGAAGTTACATGTTTAGACTCGTTCATGCAATGCATGTCCATCCATACCTATGTCTACCGCACTCAAATCCCATTGTTTATTGTTACTGTTACTATTGCTCCTGCTTTATTGCTACTGTTGCTACTATCAAACTGTTGCTACTGATAAACTTTTGTGAGCAAGAACTATTTCCAGGTGCAGCTGAATTGACAACTCAGTTGTTAAGGCTTGCAAGTATTCTTTGGCTTCCCTTGTGTCGAATCAATAAATTGGATAATACTACCCGCGAAGACTGTTGCGATCCCCTATACTTGTGGGTCATCATACCCAAATTGCGAAAATGATCTGAAAAGGCTGGGTAGCACACTGGAATTGATGTGATGGAAGATAGAGTGTGGTCTATCTGACTTCGGATTTGAAAAATTGCTGAAAATGATGAAGAATATGCTTTCAAAGGATAATGTATTGCCCTCTAGTATGTATGAAGCAAAGAAGGTTGTCTGCCCTCTAGGTTTAGAGGTTCAGAAGATAGATGCATGCCCTAATGACTGCATCCTCTACCATGGTGAGGAGTACGAGAATTTGGATACATGCCTGGTACGCACTGTATTACGGTATAAGATCAGACAAGCGGACCCTGGTGATATTGAGGGCGAGCCCCCGAAAGAGGGCTCCTGCCAAGGTGATGTGGTATGCTCCTATAACACAATTGAAATGTTTGTTCAGAAACAAAGAGCATGCCAAGTTGTTGCTATGGCACAAAAAGGAACGTAAGTCAGACACGCACACAAGCTCAACATGGAGGAGGTGGAAGTCCTGGACGAGAATGGTCTCCTAGCTAGTGTCACCAGACTACGTCTCCCCCATGGGTGGAACATCTCCGGCGCCGGCTACGCCATTTACCATGTCCCGGAAGGTGATGCCCTCTGTGCCTACATCGACGAGAGCTGGTGGTCGCAGACGCCAGCGCAGCAGGAGGACCCAGGCTAGGTGTTGGGCGACCCCACACTCTGGCTCGCTCCTTCCAACAGGAACGAGAGGTGGAGCTAGATCACTTATTTGGCCCCTACGCCGGCCTCTTTAATCATGTTGGGCGGCGCACGTGATGGCACGGACATGACATCAACAAGACGCTACGCTAGCATGGCTACCACCCCTCCTCCGCGTCATCTTCCTGTAGCATCCCAATTGTCTAACAATTGCAATGCTACTAGCCTAGTCTATATAAGGGCTACTTCCTACATATAATTGCTGCATCATCACTATATCATGCCACCTTGCATTTGAGCATCATATAAAACCCTTTTGATTTAGTTCTCCTCTCATATGCATTGTAAATTGTATTTGCCTCTTGATATTGTATTTGGTTCTTGATATATTGTTTAAATGCCCAAGTTGAGTTGGGGGCATATCTTTTATTGACTCCACCACCTTCTTGTCATCACCCCATCATTCCACCCTTCCAACTAAATATGAGCTTTGCACTTTATTGGGTTTTACCTCTATCTCATGTGGGTTGGGATGGATCCAAATTCTATTTCCACAGGCTCTCATATTAGCATCATGTTGTTTTCACATTATTGATATGTGGAGCCACCTTTGCATGCATTATGAGTAGTGCTCCTTTTCCTAGCTTTCATGTGGATTATTATGGATTTATGCTCATGTTGGGACATTTTTGGGACTATTAAACATCTAGTGGAATATACACACTAGCATGTCCCATTCTTATTCAAATATGGTCATCTCCATCTACTCCACATGGGACATCCTTTTAATTCTTTTAGCTTGGCTTTATTCCATATTTTGGAATGCATATGTATAAATGCATGGATATTTATTTTGTTTTCACAAGATAAAACCTAGCATTAATGTTTATGCATGGGCCATGCAATCATCACCCCTTTCCACTCTTTGGTTTTTACTTGGATTTTTGGGTGCTTTATCTCTTTTGATCTCTCTCTTCTCTCTCAACCTTTCCACCTTGTTGGTGTACCCTTGCCAGGTGGCACTCAAGCCTCTCTCACATCTCCATATCTACATCACACCTTACTCCTCTTTTCCACACCACCAAAGCCCTCCTTTTATCTAGGATTGATTTTAAGCATGTGATAAAAACCTAAAATTCTAAGCTCTAACCCTACCTCACCTCTCTCACCTCACCCTCTCCTCTCACCAAGCCGAGGAGTCCCCCCTCTCCCTGCCAGCAAGCCCCACCTAGCTACCCATCTACCTCACCCCAACCCTAGAGCCCCAACCCGAGCCACCCCATCCCTCTAACCCTAGCTCACCCGAGCCTTCCCTCCCTTTTCCTCCCTCTCTGCCTCGCCCTAGCTGCCCAGCCCGAGCCTCACCCGCCTGGCCCACCTGCAGCCACTCCCCATGCCTACCTGACCCGGACCGAGCCTGCCTAGCACGTGAAGGAGAAGGAAAAAGGTGGCCGACGCCACCTTTCCCCTCCACCACGCCATCTACCCACGCCCTCCGTTCCTATCTTCTCCCACCTCTCTGCTTCGCCCAAATCCATCCCCAGAACTCCCCAGGGCCTTGCCCTCTCCTCCCCTTCCTCTCCACCACCGGCCACCCTCTCTCGCCGGCCACCGTCGGCCTCCACCATCTCCCGTCGATCCAGGAGGCGTAGGCGAGCAGGAGGTTGTCGACGATGGCTGGAGGAGCACCCCGCGTCGCCTCGTACACGGAGCCGAGAAGGAGACCGCCCCCGCAGGCGCTGCACGCCGAGATGCCCGCCAAACCCTAACTCCGGTCCGCCAGCTTCGTCGCCGATCCCCTGCGTCCCAAGCCGTTCCGCCACCATCGACCCACTCTCGGTGAGCGCCTGACCCTCCCAGACACCTCCGCTAGCCGATCTGCTGCCTGCTCGCGTTGTGCGTTTCGTCGAGCGTTCTCGGCACGGTGAGCTCACGTCGTCGAGGACCGTCCTCTCAACGCGAGAACCTTACCTAGCCGCGCCACAGCAACCTACCAACAACCCCTTCGAGCCGCAGCGGTAACCGCCGCCGCGCGCGCGCCCCAGGTCGCGAGTTCGAGCCCTGCTGCGCCGTGTCGCCGTTCTCTGTCAGTTTCGTCAGAAACCGCGAGAAGAGAAACAGTAGCCATGTGCACTTTGCGATTACCCCCCACCTTTTTGTTTCCTTAGCCCGCGCTCCTAGAGGTCCCACCTACCAGCCTCCTCCTCCTTTTTGCAAAAACCTCCCCGCTGTTTCGAACAACCAACCCGCGCTCCCTCTCTGTGCCGCGTGGCAAGCCCCCTCTCGCCCACTGGCGTGTGGGTCAGCGGAGCCTCGGACCCCACCAGTCATCCTCTGTGGCTAGGTTGTCCCTCGGTGAGAAAAACCCCGCGTGGACCACGTCGACCAACCTGTTGCTGAGTCAGCGCCTGGCCCACTCGTCAGCGGCTGTGGCTAGATCTCTCTGAGTATAAAAAGTATCTGTTGATTTTCTGTTTGATCAAATATTTTCAGAAATGTTTTATATGATTTTAAATCGAGAAATTAAATAACTTTTCATCGACTATTCCAAATAATGCAAATAATATATGTTTTGAAATCAGAAAAATGTGAGGAATTCAAATCTGCCATCCAAAATAATATTTGACTAATTTAAATTTTCGAAATTGTTAAATTGTAATAAAATGCCCTTTTCCTTAATTAATTAATAACTTTTGATTTATAACTCCAAATTTGACAAATAATATGTCTAAAATGATTAGCTCGACGAGACCTTTATTTTTATGCATTCCATGTTCTGAATTGCAGCATGCATCATATAAATATAAAGTATACAGCAACTTATTTGAGTATAAAATATGACTAAAACTCCATAAAATGTTTATTTCTTGTATTCTACACCTCACCCACGCCATGCTACTTTATTGCCATGCAAACTGTGCATCATTCATCATGGCATGATTGTTTGCTTGTCGCATTTTATTCATATGCTTGTGCACTTTATTTATGTTGGCCCTTGTTTGTTTGGTTCTTCTTCGAATAGACACTGAGCAGATGATATATCAAGAAACCCAGGAGCACTACCCAGATCCTTCTCTCGCTTCAACTGAGCTGTCAGGCAAGCACTACCACATGCTTGCATACATATAGTACCTAATGCATCTATCTTATTCTTGCATCATTGAGTCGCGATTGCATTAAACTGAATCCCAAGTATTGCATAGCCTTTACTTTTAAACCCCACCGAAGCTTGTTCCTCCATCCCATGAGCCATTACTACAGGAGTTGTTTGAGCCATGCGGGTCGTAGAACAGCATGTGTAGGGTATGTGAGTGTCTGATGGATAACGAGGTACCTAAACAACTTAACCTGAGTAGTATGGGATAACTAATGAAAGTGGCACCGGTGAGCAATATCTGCTATTTGGTTTTTCATGCTCACTTGTGTCCCGTAGTACCCCGAGTACTTGATTCCTGTTCCTTGAATATTCGCGCTATCCACATCCGGGAGGATTATGGGACCCCCCTGAGCCAGAGCTTGATTCATTCTTATTTCTTGGGGCCACAAACTAGTTTGAGGTTTTATTTACTATCCTGTACTTATGCCATGCTTTATTGCTTTATTTAAATTGTGCGATGTACTGCACCTGTACTGTTTAGGATCGGGACATGATTTCGCGGTATCGACAAGCCCAGTCACAATTTCGGGTTCCCAGTCGTTTACAACCGTCCACCCAAACCTTGAGTCCGTTTCGGAGTCAGCTAACTTCGTTGCGGGTAGCTTAATGGGGTGGCCCCCTGAAATATTTCTGAATCTGGTGATTGCTTTGTCGTGAAAGCCTCGTTGGGTTTTGATTTGGTTTTTCCGAGGTTGATCGAGTGTGTGTTGCTATTTGTGCACCCCTGCAGGGTAAAACTTTCTGAAAGCCGTGTCCGCGGTTATGGACGACTTGGAGCACAGTTTCTTGATCATAGACAAGCATAACTAAAGTACCGCTTTTAAATTTGACTAAGTAACTGACTAGTAAATAGTGCAACACTCATGGAATGGATAATAAAACTGCCAACGGATGGGGGGGTGTTCGTCCGCTTCCTCGTTGGTAAGCGAGGAGGAGGATGGATCTGTTAATATTACCGTTATAACTGTTGTTCTTAATTCACGGACATCCGACTATCTTTGGTTAGGCGGATGGTTAGCGAGTATCTATAGAATTGCTAGGTATTAACTTTTGCTGCAATTGCGTCACCCCAGGTTGTGTCCCCTTTAGAGGCATAAAGACTTGCTGAGTACCCCTAGGGTCTCACACGATAAATTATTTGATTCATATGAACAGGTACACTCACAAGATGGACACTGGGTGGAGGAGACGAATGATGTGGGCAACGATCATTCGGTGTAGAGATTCCGGGAACGGGGATCCGTGAGATCTGTGGGCGGGATGTGTTTATTTATGGGGCATCTTATGCCGATTTGCTTCTTATCCGTACTCGGATCTTGTTTGCCGCTTCCGCCTGATACTCTGATGTTTGATGTATGAGGAGATATCCTAAACTATTATATCTATCTAGGATATTTGGATCTTGCCGTATGGCGTTGCAATATTTCTATTTCTTTTAGATGGAATGGCTCTGATGTACTGTTGTATGGTGGCTTGCATACATACTCATTTGTGTATGTAGTTGATCCCTTCGCCTGCCGATTACGCCGCCCGTTCTTGTCCCGATGTTTGGAAATGGTTGGGACGGCCGAAAGGTCTACCTGTGAGTGGCATTTGGGCCCCACCGTACTATTTCAACCATTTCCGCTCATCCAGGCTTGTAACTAGGAGCGTAATTTACCGAGGTAGTTACAATTGGTATCAGAGCCATCCCGCCCTTCAGGGTCTCAGCCAAATGGTCGTTGTCAGTCTAGCAAATATTTTTGGTAGCTATGTATACTAGGGAAAAACAAAATCTGAGAGTAGGACTGCTTCCACTTTTCTTCTTACCCACCCACCACCCTTTTCTGGTAAGGAAGTGTAACATTTTCAATCCTCTTCTTAAAATTCAAACTAGGATTCACGTGTTCTGGGTTTCCGTTGTACCATAGAAAGTGTGTGTGTGTGTGTGTAATTCCTTGTCTATCTGTTGCATCCAACATGTTATCTTTATCTGACTTTGGTTAGCAACTGTTGGTACATTCCATACTGACAGGCTTTTGAATACCGGCGCGATCTATCTGACTCCTTGTTAACCGGTGCCATCTTCTTAAGGGTGTCCTTCCTTCTAGCAACTCCACATTCTGTGAAACTATCAGTTGCTAATTGCTACCTGATAAGTGTTTTTGCGCATCTATTGGTATTTTAATGCCGAAAAATGCGGAAAAATTTTCTTTGATACATCTGTTCTTCCACACTCCTTTTCAGTCGTGTGTGAAACATTATCTATCTCCCTTTTATCAGCATGTCCATGCTAACTCATTCTTTTGTCACCGGCGCTTAATCCTAGAGTTTCATTTCATCTCCAATTCTCTTGGGCTAATTACATAACATGTGTCGATCCGATGCTGGTGATTGTAATTTGGCTCTCGGCATAGCTATATGACACTTATCATGAGTGGAATATGGAAAATGCTATCAACTCTATCCTCCAAATGGTGACGGTCATCTCCTATGATTTTGAGTACACCGTGATCATATCTATGCATATTCAAGCATCTTTGGCAATCCGGAGTTTCTCAAAGTACTACGGCGGTCTATCATCTGACCATCATGCTGCACATCCTTTTGAACCCCATATCTGCACAATTCTCCTGGATACGAGGGAATTGCATCTTTTCGTCTCTGATAGCTTTGCTTAAGGTATGAGCTATCATCGGTTCTTATCCAAGATCTCTTTATCTTTGTAACCGGTGATCCGATCGACAATGTGAACCAGGTGACATCTCTTTTTCTTCCGAAGGACTAGATAATCTATTCTTCCAGTGCATCTTCTTCAACACGAACCCGTGCTCTTAATATTGATCTTTCAAAGAGCGTTGAGCTCAGAAAGTGTTTCGAGCATTTGTTCGTTCTCCCGACTCTTGAACTTGGTATTCTGGGAATATCTTGTTAATGGTGGTATATGTTGATAATATGCTTGCCTATTCGATATCTATGGAAGGACATGGAAGATCATCTGTGTCCCTTTCTCTCGAGCTTCGTGAGCACTGCCTGTGTGCAAAGTCTCAAAGTGAGAATTCTGACTTTTTGAAGTCACATATCTCGACCACGTCCTTCTGCTAAATACATTACTTCAACTCTGGAATCAGCAAGTCCATTGTTAATTCCACCCTCCATCTTCAACCAATCTGGAGTTGTGCCTTGTTGGCAAGTTAACATCGTCGTTCCGCTGAAGATTTCCTCAAGGCTGCTAAATCTCTCTCAATCATTTCAAGAACAACATGGAGTTCTTTCACCTCAATCTCGTTAAGTAATCTCTTGAAACCCTCTCGCTCTATCGTCTATGCTCAATCCACCGGAGGCCATGAAGATCTTCCAGATCTTGTATTCCTTTGGTTCAAGTGGTGCTATCTTTTTCTATATCTGTGAAATTTTGCAGTTGTCTCCGTGATCTTCCTTTATATCTTTCCGGTGGCTTGGTACTTCCGACATGACGACAACATCATCATCTTTGTCTATCTATGAATCCGGCGAATTGTTTGCATCTATCCTTGTTTTCTAACGGAGTTCTATGAGTTTTTGCCAACACCTTCAGTCTGTTTCGGTAGTTGGGTTGCATGATTTTCTTATTCATGTGCGGAGTAATGCTTTGAGTGCGGGATGGAGTAGCTACCATACCACTACTCTTATCATTCGCTCTTGTACATTGAATTGTTGAATTAATGTGATTTCACTCATTCCACGGAAGTTAGAAGTGGCCTTTATCCCTTGATACTTTTACTTCCGTCCTTGTTTTTCCGGAGTGCTCTTTCGAAGAAAGTAATCAATAATCGCTTGTTGGTGATCTCATCCTTTCTACACGGAGCAAAATCCTCAATTATCTGGTGGAAACATACGCAAACCTTTTTCTATCCTCGTCTTTCTACCGATGCTCGATATCCCCAAACAAGATTAAAGGAAACTATCTCTCTCTTTGTTTCATCAATTCTTTTTCTGTGGTAAAGCCAATTATGGTTGATGCCATCAGCCGCAAATCTATTGCGTTAGCCTCAAGGCTAAAGAAAGAAATAAGTATCTCTACAATAAACTCCAGATCCTCCATATTCTTTGCTTCTCGGGATTCCACCATGATCTGGCTTCACATCCATCTCTGGAAGTTATATCTGCGCACCTAAATTGCGTGATCCTTGGTTCTTACAGGCGCAACAAGAATCTAATCCGACGATGTCTAACTAAATCTTTCTGTTGATATCAAGGGACTCTATTGTTTGAAGGCAATATTGTTTCCGAACTTCATTTCTCAAATCCGAGAGAAGATACGATGCTGTTGTCATAGTGGTTCAAAACCTCTCCAATCTAGCTCTTTTTCTTCCGGCAAGATAAAGATTCATCCTCTCTCGTATCAGTAAATCTTTAATCCTAATGGTGTGTCTTTCTTTATCCATGATGCATCATCTTGTCCTTTCTTTCACCAGTGGATCTTTTTCTTTTATCATGTTCTTGGGAAAACCGGAGCTATGCCCATCCTATCCTTCTTGTCTCACGACAATCCTTCAATTCTTCTAACCTGTTGTTTCTCAAGCAAAACGCAACACTCGCAACAAGTCTAGCAAGTTTTGCAAGGTGTAGTGGTCGCACCATTCCGTTGTTCATCAACTTGGGAACGTGAGGGTCACCTTCGTTCGAACACCCGCCTCTACTTGTGTTGTTTTCTTTTTCCTAGGAATCTCGGGGCGAGATTCTTGTTTAGTGGGGGAGAGTTGTAGCATCCCAATTGTCTAACAATTGCAATGCTACTAGCCTAGTCTATATAAGGGCTACTTCCTACATATAATTGTAGGGGTTCGTAGCATGGAAAACAAAAATTTTCTATCGCATACAAACAAACAAGCCAAGATCTATCTACTAGATTGTAGCAACGAGTCGATGGTATAACTTACCCTCGAAGATTCCAAAGCGTTTAACGAGAGCGGATTCTCGTGGGTGATGTAGTCGTACTCTTTCCGATCTCAAGATCGTGTAGACGATCCTTCCGGCGCCACGTTCCGGCAGCGCTCCCGCAGTCGGTCACACGTTCGGTACTCGACAAAGACCTTCCTCTCCCTTGTTCCAGCAGGCAGCGGAGGTTGTAGCACTCTCCTCGCGATTCCGGCAGCACAACGGCGTGGTACCGGAAGTAGAGGGGAAATCCCGCAGGGCTTCGCCTTAAGCCGGTGCGAGTATGGTGGAGCTTATGAGAGAGGCTATTAGTGGTCTAGTAATTAGACACACCAATTAGAAGGCTCTAAACCAATTAGAAGGCTCTAAACCGCTGGCTAAAGCAATTAGAAGCTCTAATCCAAAACGGCTCTAAACCGGAGATCTAGAGGTGAAAGTTGTGTGTCTAGGAGGGGAGCCCTGCCCCTCCTTATATAGGTGGGAGGGGGCTGGCGCCAAGGGGAGGAGAGTCCCTCCCCAAGTCGGCTTGGTGGTGCGCCGGCCAAGGGAGGAACCCTCCTCCAATTCGGCCTCCACCAATCCTCCTTCTCCTCTTTCCGAAAACTGGCAGTTTGACTTTTCAAACTTGCCGTTTGACTTTTCAAACTAGGATTTGATTTAATCCCTTATTTGGAACAGCGATGACACTAAATACATGATGCAATCATTCCAACATGCAATGACACATTCATGTACCCCTTCCCCTCCGGAGTGCCGGACATTCCGGAACCTTCTAGAATGTTCCCGATGAAAACACCGGAATCATTCCCGAACTCCGAAACGGGACTTTCCTTATATGAATCTTATTCTCCGGACCATTCCGGATCACCTCGTGATATCCCGGATCCCATCCGAGACTCCGAACAACATTCGGTCTCTTTCTCATAACACCATAACTACTCAAACAACGTCGAATCCTTAAGTGTGTCTCCCTACGGTTCGTGAATTATGCGGACATGATCGAGACACTTCTCCGAACAATAACCAATAGAGGAATCTGGAAATTCATATGGCTCCCACATATTTCTACGATTACTTTGCGATCGAATGAACCACTTACATACGATACCAATTTCCCTTTGTCTCACGATATGTTACTTATCCGAGGTTATGATCGTCGGTATCTCTGCATACCTAGTTCAACCTCGTTACTGACAAGTACTCTTTTCTCGTTCCCGTGATATGTGATCCCTTGTGACCAAGTCACATGCTTGCAAGCTAATTGGATGACATTCCACCGAGAGGGCCCAGAGTATATCTATCCGTCATGTGGATGGACAAATCCCACTCTTGATCCATGTGTCTCAACCAATACTTTCTGAACACTCAACGCCACCTTTATAACCACCCAGTTACGGTGTGGTGTTTTGATGTCATCAAAGCATCCATCCGGTAAAGGTGATATGCATGATCTCATGGTCGAAGGAATTAGGTTACTATGTATCAGAAAGCATATAGCAATTGAACTATTGAAATGACTTGATCTTTATGCTACGCTTATCTATAGGAGTATGTCCACCATATCATTCTCCCAACGATATGATCTTGTTGTTGACAACATCTCAATGTTCATGATAGGGAAACCACAATCATCTATCAACCAACAAGCTAGTGAAGTATAGAGGCTATACTAGGGACTTCTAATTAAGTTTACAAATCACACAAGTATCAATGTTTCCTTGTTAATACTATTATAGCATGAATGTAAACATTTATCATAAACACGAAGATATAATAATAACCACATTTATTATTGCCTCTAGGGCATATCTCCAACAGTCTCCCACTTGCACTAGAGTCATCTAATCTAGATTACATGGTAATATACCGAACACCCATGGCAGTTTGGTGTTGGTCATGTTTTGCCCTCGGGAGAGGTTTAGTCAACGGATCCGCCACATTCAGATCTGTGTGTACTTTGCAAATCTTTATATCCCATCCTGGATATGTTCTCGAATAGCGTGAAAACGCAGCTTGATATGCTTCAGCTTCTTGTGTGACCTTGGTTCTTGCGCATTGGCTATGGCACCCATGTTATCACAGTAGATAGACATTGGGTCCAGCGCACTAGGAACCACACCCAGCTCTGTAATGAACTCTTTCATCCATATCGCTTCTTGTGAAGCCTCCGAAGCAGCCATGTATTCCGATTCAGTTGAAGATCTCGCCACAACGCTTTGCTTTGCACTCCTCCAGCTAATTGCTGCACCATTCAAAATAAATACGTATCCGGATTGCGATTTAGAATCATCCGGATCAGTGTTCCAACTAGCATCGGTGTAACCATTAACAACGAGCTGTTCATCACCTCCATAAGAAAGAACCATATCCTTAGTTCTTCTCAAGTACTTAAGGATGTTTTTGACCGCTGTCCAATGATCCACTCCTGGATCACTTTGATATCTGCTAGTTAAACTAACAGCATATGCAATGTCGGGTCTAGTACATAGCATGGCATACATTAGAGATCCTATGGCTGAGGCATAGGGAATCTTACTCATCCTTTCTCTATCTTCTGCCGATGTCGGACTTTGAGTTTTACTCAAGGTCGTATTGGGCAACATGGGCAAGAACCCTTTCTTGCTTTCTTCCATTCCAAACCTCTTTAGAACTTTGTCCAAATATGTACTTTGTGACAATGATATTTGGCGTTTCGATCTATCTCTATAAATCTTTATGCCTAATATGTAAGCTGCTTCGCCAAGATCCTTCATTGAAAAACTATTATTCAAATATTCCTTGACACTATTAAGAAGGTCTACATCATTCCCAATCAACAATATGTCATCCACATATAGTATTAAGAACTCTACAGAGCTCCCACTCACTTTCTTGTAAATACAAGCTTCTCCATAAGTTTGTATAAAACCAAAACTTTTGATTACCTTATCAAAACGTTGATTCCAACTTCGGGATGCTTGCTTCAATCCATAGATGGATCGTTGAAGTTTGCATACCTTGTTAGCATCTTTAGGATCGACAAAACCTTTGGGTTGCATCATATACAACTCTTCATCAATGTCTCCATTGAGGAATGCTGTTTTGACATCCATCTGCCATATCTCATAATCATAATATGCAGCGACTGCTAACATAATCCTCACAGACTTTAGCTTCGCTACCGGTGAGAAAGTCTCATCGTAGTCAACTCCTTGAATTTGTCGAAACCCTTTTGCGACAAGTCGAGCTTTATAGACAGTAACATTACCATCAGCATCTGTTTTCTTCTTGAAAATCCATTTGTTCTCGACAGCCTTTCGGCCATCTGGTAAGTCCACCAAAGTCCATACTTGGTTTTCGTACATGGATCCAATCTCGGATTTCATGGCTTCTTGCCATTTATTGGAATCTGGGCTCATCATTGCTTCCTCATATGTCTCGGGGTCATCGGTGTTGTCCACCACCATGACATTCATAACGGAATCATACCATTCGGGAGTGGTACGAGTTCTCGTCGACCTCCGAGGCTCTGTAGCAACTTCAACCGAAGTTTCATGATCACCATCATTAGCTTCCTCTCTTATTGGTGCAGGCACCACAGGAACTTCTTCCGGTGCTGCGCTACTCGCAATTTCGAGAGAAGGTTCGACAACCTCGTCAAGTTCTACTTTCCTTCCAGTCAATTCTTTCGAGAGAAATTCCTTCTCTAGAAAGGATCCATTCTTGGCAATGAAGATTTTGCCTTCGGATCTATGATAGAAGGTATACCCAATAGTTTCCTTCGGGTATCCTATGAAGACGCACTTTTCCGCTTTGGGTTCAAGCTTGTCCGGCTGTAACTTCTTTACATAGGCTTCGCATCCCCAAATTTTAAAGAACGACAATTTAGGTTTCTTCCCAAACCATAATTCATACGGTGTCGTTTCAACGGATTTAGATGGTGCCCTATTTAAAGTGAATGCGGCTGTTTCTAATGCATAACCCCAAAATGATAGCGGTAAATCTGTAAGTGACATCATAGAACGAACCATATCTAAGAGAGTTCGATTACGACGTTCAGACACACCATTACGCTGTGGTGTTCCCGGCGGTGTCAATTGTGAAAGTATTCCGCATTTCTTCAAATGCTCGCCAAACTCGTAACTTAGATATTCACCTCCACGATCAGAACGTAGAAATTTAATCTTCTTGTTACGTTGATTCTCTACCTCACTTTGAAACTCCTTAAACTTCTCGAAAGTTTCGGACTTATGTTTCATAAAATAGATATACCCATATCTACTCAAGTCATCCGTGAAGGTAAGAACATAACGATAACCACTGCGCGATGCTACACTCATTGGACCACACACATCGGTATGTATGATTTCCAATAAGTCTGTAGCTCGCTCCATCATACCAGAAAATGGAGTCTTAGTCATTTTTCCCATCAGACATGCTTCGCATCTTTCAAGTGATTCAAAATCAAGTGATTCAAGAAGTCCATCGGAATGGAGTTTCTTCATACGTTTCACTCCGATGTGACCAAGACGACAGTGCCATATATAGGTTGAATTATCGCTTGATTTCAATCGTTTAGCCTCAATGTTGTTGATATGTGTATTTCTACTATCGAGATTCAATAAGAATAGACCATCTATCAAAGGTGCATGTGCATAAAACATATTACTCATATAAATAGAACAACCATTATTCTCGGATTTAAACAAGTAACCGTCTCGCAATAAACAAGATCCCGATATAATGTTCATGCTCAACGCAGGCACCAAATAACAATTATTTAAGTATAAAACTAATCCCGATGGTAGATGAAGGGGTAGCGTGCCGACCGCGATCACATCAACCTTTGATCCGTTTCCCACGCGCATCGTCACCTCGTTCTTCGCTAGTTTTCGTTTATTCTGCAGCACCTGTTTCGAGTTACAAATATGAGCAACCGAACCAGTATCAAATACCCAGGCACTACTACGAGTACTAGTGAGATACACATCAATAACATGTATATCAGATATACCTTTCTTCTTGATGTTGCCGTTCTTCAAATCCGCCAAGTACTTTGGGCAATTCCGCTTCCAGTGACCTTCTCCCTTGCAGTAAAAGCACTCAGTATCAGGCTTAGGTCCAGCCCTGGTCTTCTTCGTCGGCATGGTAGCTTTCTTACCACCCTTCTTGAAGTGTCCCTTTTGCTTAGACTTGCCTTTCTTGAATTTGGTGGTCTTATTGACCAACAACACTTGGTGCTCTTTCTACTTCTGCAGATTTCAACATGGCAAAGAGTTCTGGCAACGTCTTGTTCATGTTCTGCATGTTGCAGTTCATCACAAAGTTCTTGTAACTTGGTGGTAGTGATTGGAGGACACGGTAAATCCCCAAAGCATTAGGAATCACTATACCCAAGCTTTGAAGTTTGTTTGCGTGCCCTGACATCTTAAGCACATGCTCACTGACGGAGCTGCCTTCTTCCATCTTGCAGTTAAAGAACTTTTCAGAAGCTTCATAGCTTTCAATTGCCGCATGAGTCTCAAAAATCAATTTGAGATCCTCGACAATATCATATGGGTCTGAATCCTCAAACCTTTTCTGAAGCTCCGATTCTAAACCATACAAGATAGCACACTGAACTATGGAGTACTGATTCTTCCGAGCGAGGTAAACATTCTTTACTTCATCGGGAGCATCAGCTGCAGGTGGGTCACCCAGCGGTGCATCCAGCACATAGGTCAAATTACCAGCTGTGAGGACAATCCTCAAATTGCGGAACCAATCCGCGAAGTTGCTTCCATTGTTTTTCAACTTTTCTTTCTCTAGGAACGCATTAAAATTGATGGTAGGGGCTGCCATTGATCTACAACATATTTGCAATAGTTTAGACTAAGTTTATGATAAATTGAGTTCAAATTAGTTAATGTAATTAAACTAGGTGAACTCCCACTCAAAACAACATCCCTCACATTGTTTTAGTGATCACACGAACCAAATCCACTACATCAACACCGATCATCACGAGAGTTGATATAGTTTCAATGGCGAACAATCGTCATGTTCATCATATCTACTATATGATTCATGCTTTACCTTTCGGTGATCCGTGTTCCGAGACCATGTCTGTACATGCTAGGCTCGTCAAGATCAAACCTTAGTTTCCGCATGAGCAAATCTGGCTTGCTCACGTTGTATACACTTGCGGAATCTAACACACCCGATCATCACGTGGTGCTTCGAAACAACAAGCTTTAGCAACGGTGCTGACTAAGGGTGAACACTTTATGATTTGAAATTCATGTGCATGAGGGATCATCTTATAATGCTACCGTTGTCTACTAAGCAATACAAGATGCATAAAGGATTAATATCATATGCAATTCAATATATATGTGATATGATATGGCCTTTCTTCTTTGTGCTTTGATCTCCATCTTCAAGCACGAACATGATCTCCATCATCACCGGCATTGCATCAAGGTCAATGACGCCTCTCCATGGTTGTCGTCCACCGGCTTCAACTATTACAACTACTTTGAATAGACACGCGGGTCTTAACATAAATTAAAGACAACCATATGGCTCCTGCCGGTTGCCGACTTACAATAAGGAACATTGCATACATCAAATATAATCACAATCATGGCCATATCACATCACTGCACACCCCTGCAAAACAAAGTTAGACGCCTCTACTTTCTTTGCATATTTTACGTGGTTTGGGGCTTTCAATAAGTGTCGTTCTAACTTACGAACAAGAACCACAACGTTGACACAAGTATTGTTAATCACCCGTTGTGTATTGGATCTTTACTATGCTAGGAGAAACAGGCACCCGCAAAGCCACTTATGCAATACAAGTTGCATGTCAAGCGTGGAGCAAGTCTCATGAACGATGTCATGTAAGGTTAGCCCGGGCCGCTTCATCCCAACATACCGCAAGATGCAAAGTACACAATAAGCAATCGACAATAAAAGCATCAACACCCACAATGACCATTGTGTTCTACTCGTGCAACAGATCTACATATAGACACGGCTCTGATACCACTGTAGGGGTTCGTAGCATGGAAAACAAAAATTTTCTATCGCATACAAACAAACAAGCCAAGATCTATCTACTAGATTGTAGCAACGAGTCGATGGTATAACTTACCCTCGAAGATTCCAAAGCGTTTAACGAGAGCGGATTCTCGTGGGTGATGTAGTCGTACTCTTTCCGATCTCAAGATCGTGTAGACGATCCTTCCGGCGCCACGTTCCGGCAGCGCTCCCGCAGTCGGTCACACGTTCGGTACTCGACAAAGACCTTCCTCTCCCTTGTTCCAGCAGGCAGCGGAGGTTGTAGCACTCTCCTCGCGATTCCGGCAGCACAACGGCGTGGTACCGGAAGTAGAGGGGAAATCCCGCAGGGCTTCGCCTTAAGCCGGTGCGAGTATGGTGGAGCTTATGAGAGAGGCTATTAGTGGTCTAGTAATTAGACACACCAATTAGAAGGCTCTAAACCAATTAGAAGGCTCTAAACCGCTGGCTAAAGCAATTAGAAGCTCTAATCCAAACGGCTCTAAACCGGAGATCTAGAGGTGAAAGTTGTGTGTCTAGGAGGGGAGCCCTGCCCCTCCTTATATAGGTGGGAGGGGGCTGGCGCCAAGGGGAGGAGAGTCCCTCCCCAAGTCGGCTTGGTGGTGCGCCGGCCAAGGGAGGAACCCTCCTCCAATTCGGCCTCCACCAATCCTCCTTCTCCTCTTTCCGAAAACTGGCAGTTTGACTTTTCAAACTTGCCGTTTGACTTTTCAAACTAGGATTTGATTTAATCCCTTATTTGGAACAGCGATGACACTAAATACATGATGCAATCATTCCAACATGCAATGACACATTCATGTACCCCTTCCCCTCCGGAGTGCCGGACATTCCGGAACCTTCTAGAATGTTCCCGATGAAAACACCGGAATCATTCCCGAACTCCGAAACGGGACTTTCCTTATATGAATCTTATTCTCCGGACCATTCCGGATCACCTCGTGATATCCCGGATCCCATCCGAGACTCCGAACAACATTCGGTCTCTTTCTCATAACACCATAACTACTCAAACAACGTCGAATCCTTAAGTGTGTCTCCCTACGGTTCGTGAATTATGCGGACATGATCGAGACACTTCTCCGAACAATAACCAATAGAGGAATCTGGAAATTCATATGGCTCCCACATATTTCTACGATTACTTTGCGATCGAATGAACCACTTACATACGATACCAATTTCCCTTTGTCTCACGATATGTTACTTATCCGAGGTTATGATCGTCGGTATCTCTGCATACCTAGTTCAACCTCGTTACTGACAAGTACTCTTTTCTCGTTCCCGTGATATGTGATCCCTTGTGACCAAGTCACATGCTTGCAAGCTAATTGGATGACATTCCACCGAGAGGGCCCAGAGTATATCTATCCGTCATGTGGATGGACAAATCCCACTCTTGATCCATGTGTCTCAACCAATACTTTCTGAACACTCAACGCCACCTTTATAACCACCCAGTTACGGTGTGGTGTTTGATGTCATCAAAGCATCCATCCGGTAAAGGTGATATGCATGATCTCATGGTCGAAGGAATTAGGTTACTATGTATCAGAAAGCATATAGCAATTGAACTATTGAAATGACTTGATCTTTATGCTACGCTTATCTATAGGAGTATGTCCACCATATCATTCTCCCAACGATATGATCTTGTTGTTGACAACATCTCAATGTTCATGATAGGGAAACCACAATCATCTATCAACCAACAAGCTAGTGAAGTATAGAGGCTATACTAGGGACTTCTAATTAAGTTTACAAATCACACAAGTATCAATGTTTCCTTGTTAATACTATTATAGCATGAATGTAAACATTTATCATAAACACGAAGATATAATAATAACCACATTTATTATTGCCTCTAGGGCATATCTCCAACAATAATTGCTGCATCATCACTATATCATGCGCATGTCATCATGCCACCTTGCATTTGAGCATCATATAAAACCCTTTTGATTTAGTTCTCCTCTCATATGCATTATAAATTGTATTTGCCTCTTGATATTGTATTTGGTTCTTGATATATTGTTTAAATGCCCAAGTTGAGTTGGGGGCATATCTTTTATTGACTCCACCACCTTCTTGTCATCACCCCATCATTCCACCCTTCCAACTAAATATGAGCTTTGCACTTTATTGGGTTTTACCTCTAGCTCATGTGGGTTGGGATGGATCCAAATTCTATTCCACAGGCTCTCATATTAGCATCATGTTGTTTTCACATTATTGATATGTGGAGCCACCTTTGCATGCATTATGAGTAGTGCTCCTTTTCCTAGCTTTCATGTGGATTATTATGGATTTATGCTCATGTTGGGACATTTTTGGGACTATTAAACATCTAGTGGAATATACACACTAGCATGTCCCATTCTTATTCAAATATGGTCATCTCCATCTACTCCACATGGGGCATCCTTTTAATTCTTTTAGCTTGGCTTTATTCCATATTTTGGAATGCATATGTATAAATGCATGGATATTTATTTTGTTTTCACAAGATAAAACCTAGCATTAATGTTTATGCATGGTAGAGGTCCCACCTACCAGCCTCCTCCTCCTTTTTGCAAAAACCTCCCCGCTGTTTCGAACAACCAACCCGCGCTCCCTCTCTGTGCCGCGTGGCAAGCCCCCTCTCGCCCACTGGCGTGTGGGTCAGCGGAGCCTCGGACCCCACCAGTCATCCTCTGTGGCTAGGTTGTCCCTCGGTGAGAAAAACCCCGCGTGGACCACGTCGACCAACCTGTTGCTGAGTCAGCGCCTGGCCCACTCGTCAGCGGCTGTGGCTAGATCTCTCTGAGTATAAAAAGTATCTGTTGATTTTCTGTTTGATCAAATATTTTCAGAAATGTTTTATATGATTTTAAATCCAGAAATTAAATAACTTTTCATCGACTATTCCAAATAATGCAAATAATATATGTTTTGAAATCAGAAAAATGTGAGGAATTCAAATCTTCCATCCAAAATAATATTTGACTAATTTAAATTTTCGAAATTGTTAAATTGTAATAAAATGCCCTTTTCCTTAATTAATTAATAACTTTTGATTTATAACTCCAAATTTGACAAATAATATGTCTAAAATGATTAGCTCGACGGGACCTTTCTGTTTATGCATTCCATGTTCTGAATTGCAGCATGCATCATATAAATATAAACTATACAACAACTTATTTGAGTATAAAATATGACTAAAACTCCATAAAATGTTTATTTCTTGTATTCTACACCTCACCCATGCCATGCTACTTTATTGCCATGCAAACTGTGCATCATTCATCATGGCATGATTGTTTGCTTGTCGCATTTTATTCATATGCTTGTGCACTTTATTTATGTTGGCCCTTGTTTGTTTGGTTCTTCTTCGAATAGACGTTGAGCAGGTGATATATCAAGAAACCCAGGAGCACTACCCAGATCCTTCTCTCGCTTCAACTGAGCTGCCAGGCAAGCACTACCACATGCTTGCATACATATAGTACCTAATGCATCTATCTTATTCTTGCATCATTGAGTCGCGATTGCATTAAACTGAATCCCAAGTATTGCATAGCCTTTACTTTTAAACCCCACCGAAGCTTGTTCCTCCATCCCATGAGCCATTACTACAGGAGTTATTTGAGCCATGCGGGTCGTAGAACAGCATGTGTAGGGTATGTGAGTGTCTGATGGATAACGAGGTACCTAAACAACTTAACCTGAGTAGTATGGGATAACTAATGAAAGTGGCACCGGTGAGCAATATCTGCTATTTGGTTTTTCATGCTCACTTGTGTCCCGTAGGACCCCGAGTACTTGATTCCTGTTCCTTGAATATTCGCGCTATCCACATCCGGGAGGATTATGGGACCCCCCTGAGCCAGAGCTTGATTCATTCTTATTTCTTGGGGGCACAAACTAGTTTGAGGTTTTATTTACTATCCTGTACTTATGCCATGCTTTATTGCTTTATTTAAATTGTGCGATGTACTGCACCTGTACTGTTTAGGATCGGGACACGATTTCGCGGTATCGACAAGCCCAGTCACAATTTCGGGTTCTCAGTCGTTTACAGCCGTCCACCCAAACCTTGAGTCCGTTTCGGAGTCAGCTAACTTCGTTGCGGGTAGCTTAATGGGGTGGCCCCCTGAAATATTTCTGAATCTGGTGATTGCTTTGTCGTGAAAGCCTCGTTGGGTTTTGATTTGGTTTTTCCGAGGTTGATCGAGTGTGTGTTGCTATTTGTGCACCCATGCAGGGTAAAACTTTCTGAAAGCCGTGTCCGCGGTTATGGACGACTTGGAGCACAGTTTCTTGATCATAGACAAGCATAACTAAAGTACCGCTTTTAAATTTGACTAAGTAACTGACTAGTAAATAGTGCAACACTCATGGAATGGATAATAAAACTGCCAACGGATGGGGGGGTGTTCGTCCGCTTCCTCATTGGTAAGCGAGGAGGAGGATGGATCTGTTAATATTACCGTTATAACTGTTGTTCTTAATTCACGGACATCCGACTATCTTTGGTTAGGCGGATGGTTAGCGAGTATCTATAGAATTGCTAGGTATTAACTTTTGCTGCAATTGCGTCACCCCAGGTTGTGTCCCCTTTAGAGGCATAAAGACTTGCTGAGTACCCCTAGGGTCTCACACGATAAATTATTTGATTCATCTGAACAGGTACACTCACAAGATGGACACTGGGTGGAGGAGACGGACGATGTGGGCAACGATCATTCGGTGTAGAGATTCCGGAAACGGGGATCCGTGAGATCTGTGGGCGGGATGTGTTTATTTATGGGGCATCTTATGCCGATTTGCTTCTTATCCGTACTCGGATCTTGTTTGCCGCTTCCTCCTGATACTCTGATGTTTGATGTATGAGGAGATATCCTAAACTATTATATCTATCTAGGATATTGGGATATTGCCGTATGGCGTTGCAATATTTCTATTTCTTTTAGATGGAATGGCTCTGATGTACTGTTGTATGGTGGCTTGCATACATACTCATTTGTGTATGTAGTTGATCCCTTCGCCTGCCGATTACGCCGCCCGTTCTTGTCCCGATGTTTGGAAATGGTTGGGACGGCCGAAAGGTCTACCTGTGAGTGGCATTTGGGCCCCACCGTACTATTTCAACCATTTCCGCTCATCCAGGCTTGTAACTAGGAGCGTAATTTACCGAGGTAGTTACACTTCCCCATGCCCCAGTGTACAGCTCGTCGTCGACATCGTCACAGGCTACGCCGTGCACACCGCCCCGCTGCACAGCCGACATCATCATCCACGAACCAGGTTTGTTGGTGACATCTTCAGCGCCACTCCTTTGTCCCAAGAAGGATCTGTAACCACCACACTGCCGGCATCACCTAGGTAGGTTGAAGGATAAGGAGGCGGCATGGCCACCATCCCCAAAGAAGTGGTGGTAGGTGGAGTTATAGATCTAGGCCAGCTCCAAGACCTCGTTGACGCACTGGGATAGGGTAAGCTACTGGAGGCCTCGTACTACACCAACTTGACAGGCACTGGCGCGTTCATGCAATGGTGGTCCGCCGAGGACAGCGGCAACGTCATCGACATCGTCGATGCATCGGACAACCTGCAACTGCTTCATGGACTAGTGCTGGACCCGAAGCCCTAGCCAACATACAACAGCTAGCGTTGAGGAAGCGTGGGGCAATGACAACGACGAGGACGGTGGCGGTGGTGATAGCAGCCTGGATTTTAGCGCCTTCGACGGTGCCCAGTTTGAATGTTTTTAGTTTAAGTTATATAAAATATGTCAGAATACAAATGAATCAACATTTTATCTATTTGTATGTTTTATTTTTTATTTCGTATTCTGATTTGAGGGTCGATGTTTGATGTTTGGTGCGAGATGGTCGTTCATTAATTTAGACTAGCACCACCGGTCACCCCAATAGTTTTATGCCCGTCAGAGACAATTTGAGTTGTGTGGGTGGAGATCGTGTGCAGGAGTAGGACCGTAGCAGTAGCTAGCTTCTAGTACTCCCTCTATCCCAATTTATAAGACTTACGCGTATACCTAGGTCGTCTGCATGAGCTATATAATATGATATATATAATATAAAAATTATATCATTAGAAAATATAACATTTGAAGTTTCTAATAATATAGTTTTTATCTTATGTACATCATGCTAAATTGGTTAATTTGTCAACCTAAAAATACGCGTAAGTCTTATAAACCGAGACGGAGGGAGTAGGTCTCACGCAGGGTAAGCGAAAGATCTTACTAAAAGCACTCTGAATGCACGTTTTTCTAAGAGCAACATGCGTGAGCGTGTATTTACTATGTTCACTGAACTAATACTACTGCGTGTTGTGACAATCCTGCTAGTGGCAACACACCAAATAGTTAGGATCGACAGTATATTCCGCAGATATACAATCTGGTTGAGAGTTCAGAGTTCTGGGAGAGAGAGAGAGATACAAGAGAAGACAGCTAAGCTGTTACAATGATCATCGATAATTTCCCTTCCTGCCCATCGACGCATTACATGGGCGATGTCTCCTCACCTCTTGGGCTTGACAAGTCTGGACCTAGCTACGCTTGGGACTCATTAGCATCTTGGCAGCCCATTGTACTGTTCGTGGTCGTCACATTCCCCCTCCTTGAGTTACTGCATGTCCCCACGCAGTCGCATTTGGGTAATATTGCATCAGTCGATTCTTGTTCTCCCATGTAGTCCAAAAATCCAGAAGCCCAGACCATTGCACCTGCACTAATGTCACCAAATTTTTACTAGCAACAATTTGTTTAGTGTCAAGTACCTGTAGTGGAGTTGGCTGCCCTTCCAATGAGACACATTGAGAAGGCAAATCAGGTTGAGCCAGTGTATTTGCCCGCAATGCTTTCTTGAGCAAAGAAACATGAACCACAGGGTGAAATGTGACTGCCCTGAGGCAATTCCAGCTTGTAAGATATAGCACCAACTTTCTGCAAAACCTTGTATGGCCCAAAGAATTTGTAACTGAGCTTTTGATTAGTTCTCCTGGCCACTGACATTTGTACATAAGGCTGGAGCTTCATATAAACCTGATCACCAACAGCAAACTGCCTTTCCACTCTCTTCTTGTCCTCTTGGCTTTTCATCCTTTGTTGAGCTCGCAACAAATTTTGTTGAATGACCTTCTGCATTTCCTCTTTATCATCTAACCAAGTAGTCAAATCAGGAACTGTATCAGTAGGTATGTCTTGGATACCAAAATGTTTAGGTTTGTATCCATACAGAACCTCAAATGGTGTTTTACCCAAGGCTAAATGATATGTTATGTTATACCAAAATTCTGCTAAGGAAAGCCATTTAGACCATTTACTAGGGCAAGAATGAGTCATACACCTGAGATAGGTCTCCATACACTGATTCAATCTCTCAGTTTGGCCATCTATTTGAGGATGATAACTAGAACTCATATTCAGAGTTGTATCGGTTAATTTGAACAGTTGTTGCCAAAAGGTGCTGGTGAACACTCTATCTCTATATGATATAAGCACTGAAGGCAACCCATGGAGTTTGTACACAGAATCTACATATAACTGAGCAATAGAAGCAGCATTATATGGATGGGCCAAGGGAATAAAATGGCCATACTTAGTGAACTTATCAATGATGACCAAAATGGTATCATACTTAGCTGATTGGGGTAACCCTTCCACAAAGTCCAAACTAACAATCTCCCAAGCTTTCTAAGGAATGGGCCAAGGTTGCAACAAGCCTGGTGTACCCACATGCTCAGGTTTAGCTTGCTAGCAGACTGTACAATGAGAAACATAGTCTTTGATATCCTTCTTCATATTGGACCAATAAAACAGAGCTCTAATCTTATTATAAGTTGTAGTAAATCCACTATGTCCCCCTACTCCACTGTCATGCAATGCTAAAGAACTGCTTTGCATGTGTATGAGAGTCCAACCAGATTCTGCCTTTGTACTTAATGACACCTCATGCAAAGAATAACCCTGTCCATCTGGACTATGGATGCTCAGCTGAGCCAATAACTCCTTAGCTATTGGGTCCAAAAGATAGCCTTCCATTATTATATCAAGCCACCTTGGTTTGGTAGTGGACATAGACAATAATTCCGGCTATGGTGGACATCTAGATAATGCATCTGCTGCAACATTAGCAGTACCCAACTTGTATTTCACTTGATATTGCAGCCCCAACAGTTTATAAAAGGCTTTGTGCTGTATAGAATTAGTGAGCTGCTGACCTTCCAAATGAATCAAGCTTTTATGATCAGTGTAAATAGTGAATTGCTGATGTTGGAGTAATTTCGCCGCCGATTCGCCGCCGGATCTGCCCCCACACGATCCCTGGAACAAAAGTTTTGGAGTAATTTCTTCAAACTCGTCCCCAGTCGAAAGGCTCGTGATACCAATTGTGACAAATCCTGCTAGTGAAAACACACCAAATAGCTAGGATCGACAGTATATTCCACGGATACATAATCTGGTCGAGAGTTCAGAGTTTTGGGAGAGAGAGAGAGAGATACAAGAGAAGACAGCTAAGCTGGTACAATGATCATCGATAATTTCCCTTCCTGCTTGTCGCCACATTACATGGGCGATATCTCCTCACCTCTTGGGCTTGACAAGTTTGGACCTAACTGGGCTTGGGCCTCATTAGCATCTTGGCAGCCCATTGTACTGTTCGTGGTTGTCACACGTGTGTATACTTTTACATAGCTCGCTCTGATTCTCTAATTTACCTCTGTGGTTTTGGCCATGCTGGGACGAACTCGATATCTCACGGTCTCATCAACCAAAAACTCTCCAATGTCGCGTCCACATCCAGTAGCCGACCGGCAACACTGGTTGTGTAGCACTATGGCTACGCCGCTATACAGTACACACGTATTGGGAGGAGCTGCCCACATCGGCGCGCCCACTATTCCCATCCCCAATACCGTTTTGTAGGATTTGCGAATAGAAATTCAAAGGTTCACGCACACCCAAATACGAAATTAAACAAGTTCCGGCAACCACCAAGTTGACATCAAAGTTGGCTACCAAAATAACATAGGCCCGCCTGGACATCATCGGCCCCTCCATCACCTCTGGGTCCTCATCACTCACTGAGGGCGCTAGCTTGGGTGTTGGCGTAGGTGTCGCTGATGCCGGTGTTGGTGCAGGTGTTGCTGACGGCGTCACCGTGGCTGGTGCATGTCTCACCATCATCAAGTCGCCGATGCAGCCATCATTTCCTTGGCAATCACAATACATCTTGTGCTATTCCCTTGCCAACAGATCCATAGTCGGCATATCCACCGTCAAGATATTCGTATCCTCCTTCATCTTTGCCAATGCAAACTGCAACGTCTCAATCATCGCCTTGAGCATGCCAGCTTGGGCTTCCATCTTGGCGGCTTCAACCTTGTCTTTCTCAAGCTCCAACTTGGCATCTTGCTTCCCCAACATAGCCTTCCATATTGCATTGCTCCTATCACCCCTCTTTTTGTTGTTGGAGGAGGAGTCCATCATCCTTTCAATGGATGCATCTATGCCGACCAATGAGGAGGCACCATTCCTCTTGGCATTTGACTTCTTGTTGCCAATTGGGTGGTCGGACAAGGAAGCCGAGGAGGGGGGCAGTGCATCTTCACCAACGCCTTTGCCATCGCTGAAGTCGAGGCAGATGTTGTCCCACTTCTTGCAAACTTTGAGTAGCCTAAATAAATAAATGAAGGCGAAGTCCTTGTTCTTGTCATAGGCCTTGTGCAACTTGAGGGCGTTGAACAACGTGAAAATATAGCATAGATCAATCAAAAAATAAAGTGTGTCCAAACATATGCACAAGATGAGTTAGCAACTTACTTAGTCGGCCATGGTCTTGCCACTCTGTTTCTTCCAAATGACGGTCTCAAAATGGCCATGGAATTTGTTGCAAGCCTTTTTGATCATGTTCCACATATGAGACAAGCCCACCTGGGTGAAAATCACGTGGATCGTCGCATATTCACCAAGTTGCTTCCTTTCATTGAATTAATCAAAGATCATCTTGTAGTTCTTGCAGGCGGTTTGGTTGGCGCCGGTAATGGGGTCAAGGCTCACCGCCTTCCATGCATATACAAGGAATTAGTCCTCCAACAACTTCCACTTCTGGCCACGGCTCCCATCCATCTTCCTTCTTTGTGGTGGCACCGATCCCGAGACCAACAACATTGCTCTCCACCGCTTCATCCTCCTCCTCATCATTGGCGTAGGGATGGGCTCGGATTGGTAGGCGCCTCGCCCTTGCCACATACAGCTCAAGACTTCGGCGCCCATAGCTTGTACACGTATACAAATGGTCAAACACATGGACGACGTTGCACGCCACACAAATACACATTCACAATTGTCAAACACATGATACATTGGTGGTCTCGTACCTCGTCGTGCTCGTAGTGCTCGCCGGTCATTTGCTTGAAGGTGTTGGAGGCTTCGCTGGCGTTTCTGGTGTCGAAGCTGAACAGGTTGCGGGGAACGCATGTGTCGTCAGTCATGTGGTTGGGAGGGACTGGTTCCCGGCGCGAGGCAGGCAGTCGCCTTCAGAGTTGCCAAGGCTGAGGCCGGGCAACGCCGCTACTAAAGGCCTTCTCCGCAGATGCCGCCTCGGACGCATGCCAGTTCCTCTTGTGTTCCAACATCGTGTACTTCAGTACTTGCACCTGGTGACCTCTGCTTCACACTCTGGCTCAGACATGGTGGGCGGCTTCTCCTTCAACATCGGCTAGAAGCGGCTTCACCGTCCATGTCTTCTTCTTCTTCTTCTTGGGTGCTATGCGGCGGCGCGTGAGGGGAGGGTCGGCGAGCTCTATGAAGCAGGCGAGAACAAGAGCGATGAGCAAGCAACTAGAGCGGCGGGGCGGGAGAATGGATTGGAGCATGCCAATGTGGAGCAAAAATGGGGAAATTGAAAATAAAAATAGAGGAAAATGAGATCAGATAGGTAGGGTTTTGGCATGTGGGGCTGCCGGGGGTCCGCGGGCGAAATCTGACATGAGTGGAGAGCCGGCGCTCCCAACCGGGCATTTGTGCCTAGGGGCTAGCGTGGATGCGCGGCCGGCATGAGCGAGGTTTTGGGTCGGTGCCAAGTTGGCCTTTGCGAGGCGCTATGTGGGACGCCGGTGGAAATGGTTTAATTCGTGCTAATCTTATGGTAACAAGGACACTTTACAAAATTAGTATAAACGTAGGATCTTGTTTTGTTGCCTTGAACTAAACATAGTTCGAATCAGTGGGGAAAGATGCATCCTACATGTAACCGCCTAGGCGCCGGCATTAACTAATTATTAAGTACGAATGCAATAGAAATCAAGGAAATAGCTTCCGGACGATATATAATCTTTAGATGTTAGTATTTTTTTACCATATAGATTGTTATAATTATATAATTTAACTATAACCAGAACATGCACGGTTTTTCCGGTCCTCTTTCCTTATTTGTGCTGTGCTCAGTTTCTCTCTCTGTGCCCAAAAAGGACCTGCATGCAGACTCTATTCTGGGAGGGGCACATGCGGAAATTCTCAGCTGTCTCTCTCACTCTCTCTCGCTTTCTCTCTCCTAGGCAAAAGCTCCAGCCACTTGATCAACACTTTTTTTGCGACCAGCCACTTGACCAACACTTCTCACCAACTCCAGAATGTATGCCACCCCCTTCTGTTTATAAATTTGATTTTAATTAAAGGAATTATCTACACTCGAATTTTAAAAGGAATTGTTTATCATGATTTGATTTTTTTTTTAAAAAAATCAAAACAGCAGTAGAAGAATAGGTGGTTTGTCCTTTTTTCAAAAAAAAAATCAAAACAGCAGTAGAAGAATAGGTGGTTTGTCCTTTTTTCAAAATTTTGACTGAATTCGAATCTATAGGCTGTGGTGCATATAATGGATGGAAGGAATACAAACAATAACTACTTAATCCCAAATTCTATTTCTTGCGTGGGCACGCCCTGGTCTTACGCGGTGCTCACGCCTTGTGCGTGTCCGATCGTGATCCAGCGGCTCAGACGAAACGGCGCAACGTCCAAAACAAAGTCGGCACATCTCCGTCCCGACTGATCAACCTGGTGTGACGAGCGCATCCCCTTTCCCCTCTCGTTTCTCCCCCTTGTCCTCCATCAATCAAATCTCCCTCGTCGGCGACGTGCAGCCTGCCAAGAGACAGATCTAGGCGGCGAGGCTGGTGTACTGGGTCGTGGGAGAAGCGGTGGAGGAGTTTCTATGGGAGGGGCGTACGGATCGACACATCTAAGGGCGACGGCCGTGGTGAGATGGGTGGGCGGACAAGCAGGGGTTGCTCGGAGCCTGCATCGACGTGTCCGGGGTTTGAGGGAGTGGCCGTGGTGAGAGGGGACGGCGGAGGACCATCTTTAGCGGGCTTCTCGTCGATCTCAGCGCAGATTTTGACCTGGTGAGTGCTGCACGATCCATCACAATCTTGCTTGTTCCCTGTCGATTTTGCTCGGTGTTTGACCATGGCGGCGCTGACGTTTTGCTTGGCGTATTTGCCACATATTTTTTGGCTATGGTAGAGCTGCTAGGTTTAGGGATTTTATACAGTAGTGCTGTTTTTTGCTTTGATTTTGTATTTTATAGATTGTGACATTGCTAGGCGTGGTTCCCTGACTTCCCTGTTAGGTGATAACTGTAGTGCTGCTAGGATCGAAGGATTCCCTAGTACCGCTGTTATTTCAGCAATGATTTTCACAACTTATAGGTTGTACACTTAAAATGCACGTCATTCAACTGCATGTCTAATTTGAAGAATAATTTGCCTTTTGTTACATACAATGCAAAGGGTAATTATAATGTAGTGTTAGCTCTGTTTTTTACATAAATGTGTGGCATACCATAGTATGCATGTTTGTTCTGTGATCAGTATGTTTACAGTAGGTTCTGTGAATTTTTTGGTTCAACAGTTCATGTACTCCCTCCGTCGAGAAATAAGTGACCTAGATTTGTCTAGATTCGTATGTTCTAGACGCGTTTTAGTGTATAGATACATGCGAATCTAGATAAAACAAAGTCACTTTTTTTTGGACAGGGGGAATATCTTATATTCATTTTTTGCAAGGTACCATGCAGATGAATGTATTTGTATATATCTAGAGGATGAAGCATTCGACTTGTGCTGGTAATTGCACCAAAGGGGGTGTACTTTTTTGGGCTTTTTTTTTGCTGGAATTCAACCCACACAAAGTAGGATGTAATATTATTAGATTTTTACACGCTAGCATGGTAGTTTCTTTATCTTCTCTAATATAGGATGTAAATTTTTTAATTCATTGCTGAATTTCTTACATGCCAGTATGTTACATCTCCTTAGTTTTTATCTTCGGTTCGACTTGTGCTAGTAATTTCAGCATTGGGATGTACTTTTTTGGGCTTTTTGCTGGATTTCGACCTACAAAATAGTAGGATGTAACATTTGTTATTTTTTTCATGCTAGCATGATAGTATGTTTTAAATCCTCTAATATAGGATGTAAATTTCTTAATTCATTGCTGAATTTCTTACATGCCAGTATGTTAGCATGTCCTTGGTGTTTTTCATCTAACAGTATGTTTTTCCCATAAGAAAATACATATAGGATGTAACAAAACCATATAATCATTAGTATTACATGTATTATTCTATAAGTACTGTATTTTTACACATAGAAATTTCCGATCAATTTTTATGCAGAGGGCGGTTACTGAATAATCATAAGATGTAAAATCTGGACAATAAATACATCCTATATACTCAAAACTGTGACATTGTCATTCTACTCGTTTGGACAATAATATTTTTCTTCTTAGAAGGTACGAGTGTGGTTACTTCGTGCTAAAGTTTTTCGAATCATGGAACATGAGGAGTTAAGCTATACTTGAAGAAATGAATGTACCGTGAGGAGAACCAGACAAGTGGCTGGAACTTCTGTTCGACATGATCTATTTTCCATGTTATGACAAAGGTACACTATGGTTTGCATACAGATAACATTTTTCTTCTAGGCCACGTTCAAGTTTGAGAAGTAGCAAGTTTGGTACATTTTCCTGTAAACAATATTTTTGGATGGAATTACTACTTATGTTTGTGTTTCCCTATTGCATGCAGTAGCAATTTCAAGTAACAGCTTCTTCTGTTGTGTTACCTACCCCCTAAATACTGAACACTCTCAACGTGCTTAGCATATCTATTGTAGTGCATCTTGGCACCCCCCCTCCCCTCTTTTCAAAGATCATTCCCGGGTAAGTTTCTAGATGTTAGTCTTGTTGCTAGTTGTAGATTGAACTTCATCTGCACCCCCCGAATCATCACTTGACAATGTTCGGCCTGTTTCAAATCATGGTTCAGCGGAGGCCATGCGTCACCCACAGAATCATGTCGCCATGCACAGTTGCATCCTCTAGGACTGAAGCATTTAGGTCAAGGCCACCAAGAGGGTAGTTTCTGTCCATATCTGCAAGCAAATACAACAATTTCTTCTCATTCTTTCATACAACCTACAAATGATGTGCAAATGTAACTACATAGTGCAGAAGAAAGTACAGTCTCTACCTAGGAAAAAATTTAATCAACAATTAGTTGTTTGTGTGCCTCCAAACTTAGAGCAGGTATGACCCTCACTATATTTTCCAGTAAGACAAGCAACATCTAACCGTTCCTTTTGTTATTTTTATTACAGGTCACACGACACCATGTAATTAAAGCATGTATTTCAGTGTCCGAAAAGGAAAAGCTTTTCGGTCTACAATTCTACTGACCATAAAACTAAAATGGAGAACATGAAAAACTCAGATGCTATCGTATATGGACAGGAAGGGAAGTATATGGATATAGGGAGAAGAACACTGGCCGAATCTAGCTAGTGAGTGTGGGAGTTTAGCGGCAGAGTAACGGTCTTTATATAGATGCCATGAGGCTGAGAGCTGGAGGGTTAGCTCACGGCTAACAATTTGTTCAATCATATAAATTACATGCTCCGCACTGCTTATGCCTTTCCTAGGATCTTACTTTTTTTACATTTGAAGAAACATGTGATATGTCGTCTGTTGAGAAGGGGTGATCCTGATGGTTAACTCACCAAATTATGAACAAATTATACATCTTACAAATACTTTGCATGGGTTGTAATTGAAAAATTATATGCTAGATCCGGATGTTTCATATGAGAAAAAATATACCTCTTGTTCAGGTTCTTCTGGCTCTGTCCTGCCTTGCTCTGTTCTTGTGACATAGGGTTTGGAAGCATGCAGATCTATTATGTGTCTCCAGATTTAGTTGCATGTAGTTTTTGGTGCTAGCAAGAGAGCACCCATGGAGTTTTCTACCACCGGCAACTAACTGGAGAGAGAGAGAGAAAAGGACAGATAGAGTTCTGCCTGGGACGGGAAATGGATCAGTTTTATGTCTGCACCTGGATTCGTGGGTTTGGGTTGGTCGCGCTAAATACAACACCGAGCGGGAAAGGACACAGGATCACACCTTCTATTTTAGGAAAGTTTTGATAACCGGGCACTGTGTATCCACGTCCCTACTTAATTACCTTGGCAATCGTATTATATAGAAAAAAATATGCACCTCACCAAGAACCATGACAAAATCTCAGTGTAAGTAGTACTGTAGCTAGTAGCTTTAGAGGACGAGAGGGGCGTGCCCGTGCTTCCGTCGACTCGTGACCAGCTGACGTACGCTTATGGGTGTTTGTGACGGTGTATGTATGGTAATATATAAACAAGCGAGCCTCTCTTTGCGCGATATCCTCGATGGCTCTCCTCTCAAGTTCGTCAGGCCTCACGTGATACCTTCCCCTGCAGGCGCCGTGTATATGGCCGGGCAAGTTCTATCGGTCTTGGAGAATTTTTGGTAAGTATATTTAGTTAATTTGAACACCAATTGCAGTATTGCTGGAATACCAATTCTTTGAAACAATCCTCTTAAAACTTATTCGTGTGGAAATTATAGAACCTAATTTTTATTGTAGTTTCCTGTTATTTTGCCATAACCCTCAAGGGCATATAATTAAAGAGGTACTAGGGGAGATAGACTTGTAGTAAAAGAAGGCCAAAATAGAGCATCTCTAGTTAATCGCGAATATCGGGCTAAAATTGGATAACTCCGAGCTGTTATCCAGTTATGGCCGATATCGGTCTCAAACAGATCCCGAAAAAAGTGGCGGACCTTGCAGGAAATCTTTCGAGAGGCGAAGCTGCAAAATGTCATGTAATTTTTTTTGGAACGACAAATCAAATGATAGCAACAAGCTAGGATTTGTAGCATTTTCAAGAACTTATATTGAGATTGATCGTGTCAACAAAATATAATTATAAGATCAATATATGCCAAAACAAAAGAAGCCATATACTATTTAACAATGGATTTTCACTTATCATAGATGCTCGTGCGTTAATCACTACAAATCGGCTTTTCTTCTCGCGCTGGTGAAATGCTGAAGAATATCCTCAAAGTTGTACTTCTCTGTAATTTCTCTCTCTATATTTACTAGCAAGTTGTTGGCAAGAAATTCATCCTTCCGTGGTTCGTAGACTCGGCTGTTTCATCATGGACTCTAAAAGCACAAGATTGTGATGTGAGCGACTTAACAACTACAAATTCTAGCAACTTTTGTTGTTATGTCATGTCATGTTTTCAAAAACATTTTCATGCTTTTGTATAATTGTTCTAAAATATGCATGTCACATGGCATTTTAAATTACCACTTCACGACCGTTTTTACTTGTTGATAAATGTTTTTTGCAAATTAATGCATAAGTCTCATGGCATTTTTATCACTAACCATTGCATGAAAGTTTTAGTTGTGTATCAATATTTTTTTGACAAATTTTATGCATAAATCCCATGGCATTTTCACTATCCAAATAAATTCAAAGCCAAACACATGGCAAGGTTCAAATTCAACAAATCATCAGAATAGTTCAAAATAGAGCATCTCTAGTTAATCGCGTATATCGGGCTAAAATTGGATAACTCCGAGCTGTTATCCAGTTATGGCCGATATCGGTCTCAAACAGGTCCCGAAAAAAGTGGCGGACTTTGCAGTAAATCTTTTGAGAGGCGGAGCTGCAAAATGTCATGTAATTTTTTTTGGAACGACAAATCAAATGATAGCAACAAGCTAGGATTTGTAGCATTTTCAAGAACTTATATTGAGATTGATCGTGTCAACAAAATATAATTATAAGATCAATATATGCCAAAACAAAAGAAGCCATATACTACTTAACCATGGATTTTCACTCATCATAGACGCGTGTGTTAATCACTACAAAGCAGCTTTTCTTCTCGTGCTGGTGAAATGCTGAAGAATATCCTCAAAGTTGTACTTCTCTGTAATTTCTCTCTCTATGTTTACTAACAAGTTGTTGGCAAGAAATTCATCCTCCTTTGGTTTTTAGACTCGGTTGTTTCATCATGGCCTCTAAAAGCACAAGATTGTGATGTGAGCGACTTAACATCTACAAATTCTAGCAACTTCTGTTGTTATGTCATGTCAGGTTTTCAAAAACATTTTCATGCTTTTGTATAATTGTTCTAAAATATGCATGTCACATGGAATTTTAAATTACCACTTCACGACGGTTTTTACTTGTTGATAAATGTTTTTTGCAAATTAATGCATAAGTCTCATGGCATTTTTATCACTAACCATTGCATGAAAGTTTTAGTTGTGTATCAATATTTTTTTTGACAAATTTTATGCATAAATCCCATGGAATTTTCACTATCCAAATAAATTCAAAGCCAAACACATGGCAGGATTCAAATTCAACAAATCATCAGAATAGTTCAAACTCAACTAGTTAGCACCATGGAGAGCCTAGTGATGCTCAACAAGGTTCTGCTGCAGCTGTTCATGCACCTCATTGTTCTCAATACGCGCATGGACTTGAAGAAATGCTTGGATCCTGTTGGCATCATGTGCAGGTTAAACCTGATCACCATTGAAGATGTATCAGAAGTTCTCGGACATGTCGCTCTCATCTTCAATGATCATGTTATGCAAGATGATGTAACACTTCATTATTTGCCAAAGCACCTTCAGCTTCCAATACTCGGCAGGGCCTTTGATTATGCCAAATCTCTTCTGAAGCACACCAAAAGCACACTCCACATCCTTCCTCACAGACTCTTGAACCTTTGCAAAGTGAGCCTTCTTGGGATTGTTGATGAGAGTTCTTTGAATTGTCTTCACAAAGGTGGCCCATGGAGGATAGATGCCATATGCAAGATAGTAACCCATGGTGTACTCATGGTTGTTGACTTCATAGCTAACACAAGGAGCATCACCTGCAACAAGCCTAGAGAAAAGTGGTGATCTAGAAAGCACATTGAGGTCATTGTGAGACCTAGGCAATCCAAAAAAGGCATGCCAAATCCATAGATCCTTCGATGCCACCGCATCTAGGATGATTGTTGGATCGTTGCAATGTCCCTTGTACTGAACTTTCCATCCAGCTGGACAATTCTTTCATGTCCAATGCATGCAATCTATTGAGCCAAGCATCCCCGGCCATCCTCTTTCTTGGCTCTCACCCAAGAGCCTCTCGGTGTCATCCTCATTGGGTGCCCTCAAATACTCATCTCCAAAGAACTCAATCATACCCATTGTGAACCTCCGGACAGCCTCCAAGATGGTATCTTCGCTAATACGAACATAGTCGTCAATGCCATCCGCAGAACACCCATATGCAAGCACTCGAATAGCTGCAAGACACATCATTAACGGGCTTGCGCTAATCTCACCGGATGCACCCCTCCGAAGCTTGAACCAATCATCATGCTTCTCCACCGCTTTGGCAATGGTGAGAAAGAGGCTCTCGTGTATACGGAAACATCGGCGAAAGTACTTCTCCAGATAGGTGGCATTGGGGTTGAAATAGTCGCGCATGATCTTGGCATGGCCCTCGACTCTATCCCGGTTGATGTATGCGCGACCGAACTACGATCCTAGCCTCGGCCACCAAACTTCATCATTCAAAATGATGGCCATGGCCATCTCGACGTCACCGTCGTCCTCCTCCTCTTCCTCCGACGATGAATCGTCCAAGATATACTCCCTCAACCTCTTCATCTACATGATGATGGCGCTAGTCATATTTGAAAACCTCACCTTTCTATTCGGTCGAACACCTCATGGGCGAAGGAGGTGATGAGGTTGGCCGGGCGGTCGTCGGGTAGGGTAGAGGAGGCGTCGAGGGCGACGGTGCCTGCCTTCTGCAGCCTTCCTAGCCTCGGGCGGCTTGAATTTGCCGCGAATCGATAGTGACGGAGCCCGATTTGCTCCAAATCGGGGCGGCGACCGGGGAAAACGAGCTCGCCCCATCGATTCCGGCGACAGCGAGAGGCGACGAGCGAGGGGAGAGGTAGGCCAGAGGGCGGCCGGAGGGACCATGGTGGGGGCGGCGGGGTATGGGGGTCACCGGCGGCGGTGCGGCGAGTCGGGAGGTGGAAGGTTTTCTCAGAAGTGGCATCGGAGGAGTAAATTTAGGAGTCGGACGCCACTTTTACTCTTCCGATGAGTAAAAATTTACTTTTCTAACCGTTTTAGAGATCGATCGGTTAGGTGTGGCATCTACCAAATTTTACTCCTCTAACCGATTTTAGGGATCGGTTAGAGATGTCCTTATACCCCAGGAAGTCAACCATTGAATACCAGCTAGGCAGGCAGCAGCCTTGGCATGGAGGGCATCATGCACATACTGCAATGATCCAGCACCTGCACTCACGGAAGCACCATCAGAGTTCCACACAATAAAACGCCAATCCGTCATTGCGATATCTATCCGAACAGAAACTGCACCAATGTTTAGCTTAAGCTCATCCCCTACCGGAGCTGCCTGGTCAGGCTTTGACTGTTTTACTCGTTCATTTACAAGAAATGTTCAAAGTCCCCCACAGTCTCATTTATCAGACAGACGGATCAGGTTCATTTCAGTTGCCCTTCTCACCAGCAACCATTTTGCTCTTATCCTTCCATCTCCACCAAAGCCCTTGTAAGGTGGAGGATGTGAGTAATAGCACCTCTTGGATCACTGCACTCAGTTAATTCTTTACGTCCCGCACGTACATGTTCCTTGATTACCAGAGAACCTTCTCTCAATGCGAAGATAACCACCCCGAACATATCCTTCTCCCCCGGTACCGAACTTGGCGCTGAAACATTCTGATGATCCCCGTGTTAGAGTATATAGTCTCTCTTACTCACCAACAACAACAACAACAACAAAAGAACTTTCAACTTACTCACCGCGCTACTTCTCTACAAAGAAAATCAAGCTTCCAACACTGAAGCTACTTTTTTTTTGTTGCCTGGAGTGGCCATTGCCGGCGCTAACTGCTCAGTGTGGCCACTGTAGAAGAGCCAACTGCAGCGTGCTGCTGGGCAGAGACATTTATTTGAAAAATAGACATGTACAAATTTAGTACTGCTTCTGAAGTGCAAACTTCTCAACATATTTTACAACGAGCAGTATTAGCCAGGCAATTAACATCCATGATTTCGATGATAGATATATCATCCGAAAATTTAGGCAATAAACATGCAACATGTCATCCCCATGAAAAAAATGTACTACAAGGATTCAATGAGCCCTGATGCCTGATGTCCTATGTTTTCACAAAACCAGTGTTACAAACCATCTCTCTAGGTCCTGCTTTTCAAACTGTCATTTGGTATAGGCCCCGGACAGACCTCCAGCCAACATGTCATCTCCACAAAAAAATGTACAAGGATTCAATGAACCCTGATGCCTGATCTCCTATGTTTTCACAAAACAAGAGTGTTACAAACGATCTCTCTCGCCTCTCGGTCCTGCTTTTCAAACTTTCATTTGGTATAGGCCCCGGACAGACCTCCAGCCAACCTTGCCAAAACCAGCATCGCCAAACAGCTTCCCAGCGCTGTTCTGAAAGTTCAGATGAACGTCTTTTTCATGTTCTAGATCCCCGCTTTGCAGCTCAGTCTCCGTGGCTGTGTCGGTAGCACCTGAACCAATCATCATTACGACATGCGAAGCTGGCAGATAATATAAAGGGCTTAGGTATGGCTTCTTTTCATCATAGTGGTAAATTTCTCCAGGCTTCAGGGAGAAGTAGTTTCGGGATATTCGGAAATACCCCGATAAAACAGTCCCTCTTCGTATCGCAAGGATAGCGTCATCCATTCCTTTGTTCTCCCTGATGTCAAGTCTGGAATACGACTTAATCTTGAAACTTCTTTCCTGGAGAGTTTCGTCCTGCATGAGTAGATATAAATACAGAGTTAAATTATATACATACGATGCTCATACTCCAAAGATATCAGTAGTGGACAATGTAGCTGGCCAATCCTGTACACCCACTAAACAATGCACATCGATTCTCTTCCACAATCAGGTATTTGTTTTGTGCTCTGCCACTCAAAATAGCAAGTACTTGTCACACCCCGCCCCTTTGCTGATATGTTTGTCGACGTGAGGCTTGATCAATTGCCTGAATTCCGGAACAGAGAGAAGCAAAGAGAGGAGAATGAGCAGAGTTTGGATTCTATTCCATTCTTCAGACTTGATCGATGCCTTCTCCGGTGACCTCTTGTGCCGTATATCTTCTGCCGTGAGCATTGACTAGCTGGGCCAAGCCCATGTACAGCCACCCCCAGCCTAAGGGCCAGTTCTTTTGCCAGCTTAAAAAATAAGCTGCCCCCTCTCCGGCTTCTCTTATAAGCCACATGGCTTATTAGTCGAAGCTTCTCAATTAGTTATGAGATAATTAGTTTGGAATCCCCAACCGATAAGTTGAACGGCTTATGAGAGAAGCTGGGGAAGGGGCAACTTATTTTTTAAGCTGCCAAAAGAACTGGGCCTAAGCCCAGTCCCCGGTGTACACAGGGTGTTATACTACCGCCCTGGCAAAATGTTGCTTGTCCCCAAGCAACGGCTTGCCCATGTCGCAGTCTCAACATGACGCAGCTCGCACTTTTACAATGTACTCTTTGAAAAAAAAGCAACCCTATCTGTATCTCTTGTCTTAGCTACAGTAATCTCAACTGATATGCAGAGTGTACGCCAGGATCCTAAGGCCTACACTGAAATATGTTTGCCGAAATGGCCCGCGGACAGAAATCCTGACACTTGTGTATACACTGGAGTACCACCGGTAGATTCCCAGCTTGAGATTGTAAATGTGTAGCTTCTTCTGTTAACTGCATATCTGCACGTATTCCCGGACCAATGACAACATGTGTATGTACTTTCAGCTCTACAGCGTGTACACACTCATAGTTTCCAATTGTCCAAGGTACTGGATTCACAAATTTCTTGATGCATTTGCAATGTTCTGACTCCCGCTGCTCCCAGTTTGCTTCACGAGTAGGGAAGGTCTTTTTCATCTTCCACACAAGCTGTATTAGAATCCTATGGACATCCTTCTTGAGCTCGGCACCTTTGTCGAAGACAAGCTGGAGTACTTTGAGACATAATCCTCAAAATCCTAGTATATCTAGTGCCAACCAGTGAATGACATAACCCAGGCTATAGCCAGCCTGCTCCACCCGAAGTATTTCACTGAAGTTCAGAGGTTTTGTACATTGATCGACCCAAGCTTTTGTCCCTTCCCTGGCAGCTAATAGCAAGCACATCACAGTATCATGTGTATCTTTCGCTGATAAGCAAACCAAGTCCAGCAGAATATTATATGGAGGTGTCTTCTTCTGTAAATATTGACCAAACTGAGCAGATATTGGTATGAATACATCCCTCTTACAGATAGCAACCATACCTGGATCCCATTGTCTAATGCTATGACCAGCAACTACATACGGATGGATAGAGATCTCATTACTGCTTCCAGTGTGCCCCACTGCGCCTAGAAGCTTGTATGCAAGTATGTATAGTTGGGCGTTCTCAACATATACGTGCTCTCCAGGGTCCCATGGCAAGGTTAAAGGTACACCACCAGTACCAGATTCAAACAAGAGCACTGGCTGACTGAGAGCACTTCCCATCACACAAGAGTCAAAGAGTTGCAAAATTTCCATTAAATGCACATCAAGTATATCAGGAGAAATTCCAGTGTCCCGCTGGTGTGTAGCAGAATAAGTTACCTTCCAAACAGATGTGTCACAGAGTATAAGGTGCAGCACTCTAGGATCATCAGGTACGGAGAGAGGGTCCCTCGAAGCACCATACAACTGGTGTTCAGATTTTTCAATTGTGTTTCCAGGGATAACTCCATGAGACTGCAATGGCGACGACATCTCTAACACCCAACATTCTACCGATGCAGTAACTATGCCAGGATCAAAGGTGTTCCGATTATATGCAGACACTGCCTCAGACCTTGACACATCCTCGAGAAGCAGTGTATCAAACAACTTATCTGTCGCATTACTGATTTGTTCCAGAAAAAAAAAAATGAGCTTCCAACACAGGTGAGCACATCATGTGAGCACTCCTTGGCCAATGGCTCAACTATATGAGCTAAGTCGCCCAAACTCGCATCACACCACAGGAGCCTCTGCATATATGTGCCTTCATGCTCAGACTCATATGGCGGCTCCTCATTGCACATTGCATCATTTATATTTGATGCCATTAGTATTCCATCTGTAGACTCCACAACCAGCTCTAGGAACAGTGATAAACCTCCAATAATAGTTAAAACGTCATCCTCAAACTCCATTTGATGTGGTTCAGGGAACACCGCCTCTGCAAGTTCTACACAAGGCTCGAGGAACAAGGGTGCACCTCCAACATGGGTTAGAACCTCTTCGTAACTAGCAGCAGTTGGCTTTGTCATCTGAGTTACATTCCCTAATGTGTCCACCGCCACCTACGACTGTGCAATCTGTAATTTGAGGCGCTCTGTAATCTGATCAAGCGCGAGTTCCGTCGGCACAACTTTGTCCATCACCTCCCTGGGGCTCACATTCAAGCACCTGGTGGTGGTTATTGCAGGCAAGATGTCCTCACTTGCATGAACATTAAAGCTTGGATGAACAGTACCCATATTTGGCGCCAATGGTGGGACATCTGTAACACCAAAGTGTGATTCAACATTGTCCATGAACTCAGACCAATTACCAACAACTTTACGCAACCTGTATGCCTCCTACCAAACTTTGGCCTTGCCCTCCATGTGCATTGTAGCAACAATAACCCTCAGACACTTATTTATATTGAACCGATTGAAGTACTCAAGACACCGAGCTCGCCAGAGGCGCGGATTCATGCCATCAAAGTGAGGGAATGAGTCGTGGCTCGACTGCCCTGTGTTGACAGCACGAGCATCATCAACCAAACTTTCTTGTGGGTTAGTGATGGCATGAGTCGAACAGCCTGTAGGCGTGTTCATGCCAGTCCCGTTTGCACCTTGCAGCCCATTGTTCCCAGCATCGCTCCAGATCGTAGCAGGAAGATGCTTTGTGCCACTGGTTGGGAACGTGACCATGGCATGGTTGCCACAGCCGTTCACCGCGGAGCAAATTTTCAAACACCTGGTAGGCGTGGTGGTATTGAAGGCCGCGTTTGTGCACATCGCACCAGAAGCAACTACCTGATACGCCGAGAGGTTCAAGGATGAGGAAGAGTTGGTCGTTGGCTTCTCCCGTACGCGACCCGGCACGAACAACGACAAGGTTGAGCTAGCAAACGACGCCGTGCTAGCTGCCTTCCCTTCCTTCTCCTTAAGCCCCAATCGCCCCGCACAAGAGGCCAGCAGCGCCCGTGTCTCATCGAGGCTCTCCATGGTTGCCTCTAGTGTCGCCTCCATGGGTGATCTCGCTCTCGCCACCTCCGTCGCCGCCGAAGAACCAAATCGAATTGGGGAAATCTGAGTGGATTTTTTTGTGTGTGAAAATTTGTTACACCCCGCCCCTTTGCCGATATGATTGTCGACGTGAGGCTTGATCGATTGCGTGAATTCCGGAACAGAGGGAAGCAAAGAGAGGAGAGCGAGCAGAGTTTGGATTCTATTCCATTCTCCAGACTTGATCGATGGCTTCTCCGGTGACCTCTCGTGCCGTATACTAGCTGGGCCAAGCCCATGTACAGCCACCCCCAGCCTAAGCCCAGTCCCCGATGTACACAGGGTGTTACAGTACTTTGCAGTACCATTTTGCCCTGCCTAAACCCTGAACCCACTTATTTTGACTGCCATTCCCATAGGCAACAATACTTTATAATCACTTAGTTTTTGAGCATGATTCTTCGCAAGTAGACTAGTTGATATTATCACCTTTTTTTTTTCAAAGTTTCTTTTTTACAGAATTTGACAGTGGAAAAGCCAGTGCAAAACTTTGACATAAATTGGTTGTCAAGAAATGACATCTTTGCTTGTTGTGCTATAACGCCATAGAATCATGCAAGATGGGGCAGAGTATGGGTTGGCTATTGACTGAAATGTGCCAACTAAACTAACACACTTTATCGAAAAAACTAAATTAACACACATGCTGAGACATTTGTGATATCATTTGGCTTATGACATAACCCAGCATTACAAACTATATTTTACCGATCGCTATATTTGGGGTTCGTATATCTATAAATATAACAATTATGTAGTCGCTGGTGGCATTTAACTCAAAGTTCCCATTTACTACGATGCATAAACTTTATTTTAAAACTTTGCATAAATATAATTTCAGAAGCAATACTCAGACTCTCCACCTTCGTAACTTTGTAGGGAATACTGGAAGTCAGATCTTACCCTATCAAACAGTAAATCACATGATAAAACGAGTAAGGCACAGAAGATCACGTTAGACTGAAGAGGGATGTGGCCTATGGCGCCAGTCACTTTGAGAATTTCTTGAACAGTCTCAAGGCGGTAGCAACCCTTTTGAGCTATGTCCACCTCTTCTCCGATGTCCTTATCAGTGGTCTTCTTGAATTCTACACTGAACTTATCAGCGGATAAAATCCAGTGAAAATCTTTTGGTGGCTTAAGTTCTGCGTACTGGAATTTCTTTAAAGACTGTACTATCACCAAAGAAGAGTGAAGCGTATAAGTATCTGTATGGAACAAAGGTAAAATTATCCAACCGAATAATGTCTTCCTGTGGAATAAAAAACAATCAAGAAAGACAACACATGCATACCAGTACTTTTCTGATCTCTCATATCACCTAAAATATTTTTGGTGTTACAAGGCCTACCCCGCCAAGTGCTTTCAGTAGTCACCTACAACAATGGGAATTGAGTAGTCTGTAGATCAGTAATGCACAATATCTTTATCAGTGATTCATTATATAAGATAAAGAGAATGTGAAATGCTAATTAGCTGTCACAACTTAATATAAACAACAACCCCAGATAGCATACTATTACTAATTTCTCAGTTCATACTACGCAAACCCACAGGCAAGGTATTAAAAGGCTTTTCGGTTTGCGTGATAAGCATAGCTACAGTTAGAGCTTTATCATCTGAATATGCAATTAAATGATACCCGATGGTTGCAACTAGAGTTTCTATTCAAAATGCAAAATTAGTTTTATCTACAAAATCCAAAAAAGAGCCAAAAAGGAATTCAAGTGAATATGACTAAAAATAATGGTCAAATCAAAGAGGTGTGCTTCGGTCCCCCCCCCCCCCCCTCCCCCTCTAAACTTAAGTTTCATGGGCCATTTTATTTCTTTGACCCGTCGAAACCCATATCGAGGCCACGTATATCTCCGTATATGTGTATGTCATATTTAATTTTTTTTATGTTGCTGTTATATAACTTACGATTTTCGCTTCTGCAGGCACATGAGTATTTGTGTACGGGGAGTATACGTCTAATAGGACCATATGGACTTCGGGTGGATTCGTACGGTCCTGAAAACAATTGGTATGAGTTTTTGTTTGTCAAAGTTTAAAAAGAAGGAGGGAGGGGGGGGGGGGGGGGGGGGTAACCGAAGCAAAAGTGTCAAATCAATTGATGTTCCCTAGCACTTCAAATTGAATACATGACAACATTGCGGTTAGAGGATTTACCGTTTGAGAGGCAGGATTATTAGTAAAAGTAACTTTCTTTCCTGAAGCTTCCTTGACCGAAAATAAAGATCTATCCAACTGTATTAGACAGTCCCGAGCTGCAGCATCATCAATCAGTTCTTTGAAAACTCCATCATGATTTTTCTTTCTCTGAAAAAGAGTCAACCTGCAATGTCTGCCAGAAAAATAGATGTAACCAAGTACTAGGCAATAGTAGATTTATAGAAAAATCAACTTTTATTACAATCCTAAGCACCAACCTCGCTTTGGTGAGGGTTCTGGTGATATCCTGGTCCTCAGCAAACGTTCCATGATCTTCTGAAAGGGCTGACATAATTATGATATCATACATCTCTTGTTGCAAAGTATTAGCACAGTTCACGTGCAAATTAATTCTATCAAGACTAGCATGCCTATTGAGCAACCGAATGTTCACTTCATCTGTACGGCTACTATAAAGGCACACAACTGCAACATCGAGTTTTCTCTCAATATCTTCCCAACCTGATTGGTGACAACATAACATTCAGTCAAAAAAAGTCTTTGCACTACAAATTGACTACAAAACATATAATTGGGAGAATTGGTGACTATGTGAAGAACATACATCCGTATAGTGCGTCCAACATGTCAACAATGGCATCTTCCTCAACTGAGTCAATCGAATCATTGTAATAAGACTCACCGACATCATAGAAGAGATCATTTTGATGTGGAATTTGATGTTGTTCACCATCTGAAAGAGTTCCATCAAACAATTACTTGTTTTTTAACGGGAAATAAACTGCCGGATCTGTTAGCTCATCCACTGGAAAACCCAGCTGTGATAGCCTTTTGAAAATACTACTGGAATATCCATCCTTTTCGGCTACCTACTTATTTCATAAAACAAAGCATGATTAGATTAGCTGGGATAAATTATTGGAATAAGTAGATAGCAAACAACATAGAAAGAAAATGTACCTTATTTGCTAATGGTTTTATGTTATTATCACCCAACATCCAAACATGTTGGATTGAAAGCCTCAAGGGGACAATCAGATCACAATCTCTAATGTCAGAGGCATCATTCAAAATTAATAGATCAATTTGGCATGTGTTCAGTTTATGCAGGCGGAAAGCGGAACTGATGGTGCTAATGACCACTTGGCATTTCTCAATGCAGTAATTTTCAACTTCAGTTCGGTCAGCAAACTTTTTTGGTAGTATGATTGAGCGTCTCAGATTTTCCACAGCTTTTGAGCATTCCAATCTAACACTATTTAGGTCTTCAGCAACCAAACAGCCTCCAGAAGTAGAGTGTCCCGTGGTTACAAAACCGAAAGCCAAAAGAACAGTCTTTTCATCTTCTATTCCAAGGCATGCCAGTTCTAATTTTTCTAAATTGCCGAGCAATTCCAAAATATCACTGATTTTTTTTCCGTCAAAAACATATCTGAGAACCTATCTTTTAATGTGACCAAACAATGTCGCAAGTAAGTCACAAGAGTGCAAAATTTATCCCTGAAGATTTCAAATCTGAAAATTGGCAGATTAGTTTCACTACATCGAATCCATTCATGATCACATCTTTTGGGACAGAACACCTCCAAGTTAAGAAGAGCGAGCATTTCATGTACCGATTGTTTGAAAATCTGGATGCAACATAATAGATCCTGAGACCTATCAAGCAGACAAACTTGACGAGCTTTTGTGTTGAGTTCTCTATCATCTAAGTTATTTTTTTTGAAAAATCACCGGGGGGAGAGGATCCCCACCTGAATATATTACTTCAAAAACCAGCAACAGGTTTCACAAGCATTGTGACAGGAGGTAGTCACGCCACAAGCCGGCGTGACTTTTTTGAGCCTCATCCCTACAACGATGAGACCACACAGTCAGTGGCGGAGCTAGCCCAACTAGGTAGCCTGAGCAAACTACAAAGCGTTCTGGCCTATAATTCTTTGCCCACTAATTTTTTTGATTAACTAGTATGCAACTTTAATAACTATAAGTATTCTGACTAGAGCCCGGGCAACTGCCCGGCCTTGCCGGCCTGAAGCTCCGCCACTGCACACAGTGATGTCGTCCACAGTTTTAGAAATAGTTACATAAGAGGGTTGATCAATATGTCTGAAGATCATGCTATTTCTGGCATCCTAGATTTTCCAAAGGATGATGAGAGCGATAGACGGCCAAATAGAGGAGTCAAGCCCAGCAGGCGTTGGAGTGGTCCATAAATCGGAGAAGTCCTGGAAGGTCGGCTGAATGTTGAGTGTATTCCATACCTCCAATGCGCGGGGGCAAACGAAGAAGAGGTGGTCTCGACTTTCCAAGGTGTGGTCGCATCTAGGACAAGTTGCGGAGACAATGATAGTCTTCTTGTACAAATTCTCCTGTGTGTTAAGTCTATTCAGGGAGAGGAGCCAGCCGAAGATCTTCACCTTTTGGGGGACGAAGGACAACCACACTTTGGCCAGGTGGGGGTGATGAAGCTGTGTCGAGAGGGCGGCATAAGCACCCTTGGTGGAGAAGCTGGAGCCGTCGAGCAGTGTCCGGTGATCGGCCGTGTATGAAAGCTGGACCCCCTACAACAAGACACGAAGAGACAAGAGCTCGCTAGTAGCGGCTGAGGTCAGCCTGTTACGAAGGTCAGATTCAATCTCGCCCTGCAGAACCGTAGAAACTAAAATATGAGGTTTAGTATGGTGTGCGAAGATGGCAGGGAATGCAGTAACTAAGGGCTCATGGAGGAGCCATCTGTCAAACCAAAAGAAAGTATAGTGTCCGTTTCCTACTGTGCATTGAGAAACGAGTCGTAGCGTATCAAGGTTTTTCTTGATTATTTTGGCAAGGTACGTTGTGTTTGAGGAGTGGTGTATGGGGTAGGGCGAGTGGTAAAGAAGCCAGTCACGCCAAGGTAGGTTTGATGCATGCATGAATTTGTAAGCGAATTTCAGCAGAAGGCAAGTATTCTGGATTTCCAAATTCTTAACACCTAGACCACCAGCATTTTTTGGAGTACAAACCTTATCCCACGCGACAAGACACTGCGCACCTGTGCAAGTTTCCTCTTGGGCGCAGAAAAACGCTCTATTTTTCCTATTTAGTTTCTCTATGTTTTCTTTTGAGAGAGGAAAAGACGACATAAGATAAGTGGGTAGACAGTCTAGAACGGCTAAGAGAAGAGCAAGCTGTCCTCCTTTGTTTAGGAGGGAGGCGCTCCATCCGGCAAGGTGGGTATTACTTCTGCTTAGGGCATGTGTGAAGGCGGAGGAGGGAAGTTTCTGGTGGGACAGGGGGAGCCCAAGGTAGACCTGAGGGAAGTGGGAGATAGAGGTACCTAAGGCGGAGGCCATGGATTCCGCGCCGGAGTCGGAAACGTTCAAGGGGATGAAAGTCGTCTTATGGAAGTTTATGCCCAAGCCAGTGGCAGTAGCGAAATCATCCAGAATAGTACGAAGATGCTTGGTCGCGGCTGTGGTTCCGCGACCGAGGATCAAAGTGTCGTCGACGTATTGGAGGACCGGGCAGGGGAGTGTGTGAACGATAGGGTGGGAAAGGATCCCGAAGGAGCAAGCATGCGAGATGAGTTTTGGAAGGACATCTCCAACAGTGTTAAAAAGGAAGGGGGATAGGGGATCTCCCTGGCGCAGGCCATTCTTGCAATTGATCCAAGGTCCAGGGATGCTGTTTAGGAGGACGGCGGTTTTCCCAGTAGTTAGGATGTCTGAAATCCATCGGAATTTGGGTGGGAAGCCCCGATGCACGAGGATGATAAGGAGGGAGTCCCATTTGACAGAATCGAAGGCTTTTTTAAAGTCTAGTTTGATGACTATCGTGGGGGATTTGGATTTATGGCAGCTGAAAGGGCATGTATGCCCCCATGTGTGGTTTTGGTAATTAATGACAATCTCTATGGACTAATGTGTAAATTGAGTTTCACTTGTAGGTTTGTCCATTGGCATCGCTTGGGCCATGTGTTGGTCTCAAGGTTGGAAGATGAAGAAATGTCCAAGGGCTTTGTGCCCATTGGAATCATGAAGAAAGAAGGATCTTGAAGGTCGATCAAGGCATGTGCAAAGAGTTGCATCAAGATGGATCAACCTCAAGTAAGGATGAAGCAGGACGAGCTCAAGATGCGCCATCTCTAGAATATCTCATGCTTGAAGCTTGCCATCCTCGTGCTCATGGAATGATGAAGACAAGTTCAAAGAAGAGGTTTCCCTATGGAGTATGGGGGAGCATTTTGCAAGTCTTCATCAAGCAAGAGCGAGCAAGAGCAAACAAGAAAGGTGTTCCCACTATAGAAGAACAAGACGGTCTACATCAAGTTCAAGTGGGACGCTCAAGGCAAAGGTATGTTGATAGGGCTTCTCTTTTGCCGGTCTCGTGTTGTTAGTTGGGAGACCGGGTTTAGGATAGATAGCCGTACTATCAAGATGGGCTCTCAAGCGGGTGTCTCGTTTGCATCGTTCGAAGAGAGCTCAAACCTTTGCATTCATATCATCATCTTTCTTGGTTATTATTTGGTTCTTGTCCATGAGAGGATCTAGAGCTTGTGGTCACCATCATAACAAGCTCTAGCTCATCATCTAAGGATTTCACTTGCATATCTTATTGCGGTTTTTGATCTTGCGAGTTTTCCGGCTCCACACCTTGGGGGATAGATCACATATATATTCATGATATTTTCTCCCAAGGTGATACCCAATATTTCGATTCGTTGGATTCATGCATATCTTTTGTTGGATTCTATTCGTCGTTATCTTTCCAACAAAATTGGTTTCATCCCGTTTGGAGTTCGGATGCAAAAGTTATTGCGTTTCTGGTTTTCTGGTTTCTGGAATTTCCCTGACCGGAAGTTCCGGCTTCCCACCGGAAGTTCCGCTAAGGCATCTTTGCCGCCGAAAGTTCCGGTGGAAGTTCCGGGTCTTCTTACGCTCACGCTCAGTAACCTTCTGTTTTGAAGCGTTCTATTTGCCGGAACTTTGTCAGAACTTGCATCGGAATTTCACCGGAACTTCCGGTCTGTTTTGACCGGAACTTCCGGTTGCGCTTCTGGAGCGGGCGTCAACGGTCTGATGACCGTTGGAGCCAGGCTGGGCGTAACTTCCGCCCAGAGCCGGAAGTTCCGGCCATTGATTCGTTTTTTTTCAGTTTCTCGCTCCGCAGTTTTCGTCCGATGGCTGGGTGCCACCGGAAGTTCCGGCCAGGTGTCGCGAATGCCCATAACGGGCAGATCTGGGAGCCCTTTAAAAGGGGCTCCTCTTCCCCTTCGTGGGCACTAGCTTTTCTTCTTGGTTCTTGGCTTTCTCTCTCTCCTCCATTGTCAACCTTGAAGAAGCTTTCCCTCTCCCTTTCCCCTCCTATGATTCTTGCATCTTTTTGAGGGATTTGAGAGAGGAGATCTAGATCTACAATCCCCCCAAGTCAAATCCCTTCTTTGTGAAGGAATCATTGGGATCTAGATCTTGGAGAGTTTTGTGTTCTCCTCTTGTGTTCTTCCTCCCTTATTCCCCCAATAGCTTTTGTAGCTTTGTTGGAATTTGGGAGAGAAGGACTTGCCCTTGCATTTGGTGCATAGGTTTGAGTTCTACTCTTGTGTTCTTCCTCCCTTATTCCCCAATAGATTTTGTAGCTTTGTTGGAATTTGGGGGAGAAGGACTTGCCCTTGCATTTGGTGCATAGGTTTGAGTTCTCCTCGGAGATTCGGCGAGTTCAAGCTTGTGAGCTTGTTTCTCTTGGGTTCCTTGGAACCCTACACGGTTGTGTGGTTGGATTGTTGACCTTTTGTGGTCTTGTTGACCTTTTGTGGTCTTGTAGCCTTTTGTGGCGTTGTTGGCCTTTTGTGGCATTGTTGGCCTGTTGTGGCTTTGTTGTTGGGAGCCTCCAATTGAGTTGTGGAGTTAGCCCCAATCTTGTACGGGTTCGGTGACCGCCCTCAAGCGTCCCATAGTGGAGCAAGTGCCCGCCTTTTGTGGTGCGCACTTGGGAGAATAGGATGAGCCTTTTGTGGCGTCGGTGAGTTGTGTGCTTCCACATCCGGGGTGAGGCCTTGTGTGGCGTTGGGTGAGCATCGAGCCACCACACCTCGAGGTGAGCCAGTTGTGGCGTTCGGAGAGCATTGCGCCATCGCACCTCTCCAACGGAGACGTAGCTTCTTTGGAAGTGAACTTCGGGAAACAAATCTTCGTCTCCGCGTCCATCGGTTATCTCTCAACCGAACCCTTTACTTATGCCTTTACATTGTGATAGCCATCGTGCTTGAAGTATTTATAACTTGCTATCACCTTGTTGCTTGTATTGCTTAGCATAGGTTGTTGGTGCACCTAGGTGAACTTAGTGGCTAGGTTTTGTGCTCAATAAATTAAACGTTAGTTTTATTCCGCATTTACTTGAGCCTAAACCGTAATAATTTTAAAAGCCTATTCACCCCCCTCTAGGCGACTTCCTTTGTTCTTTCAGCAGCAGTTTAAAAGGTCAGCAGCGTAAACAAAGTTATCGGAGATGCAACGCCCCGAGATGAAGCCTGATTGATCTTGACCTACGAGGAGAGGCATAAGGGGTTTGAGTCTGTTAGTGAGAACTTTAGCGATGCCTTTCATGGGACAGTTCTGGAGGGATATGGGGCGAAAGGCGTCAGCCGTGCGGGCGGATTCGTTTTTGGGTAGGAGGATAATGTAAGCGCGATTGATGGAGCCAGTGTCGGTTTGATGTTCAAAGAAATCGTCAAAGAGGGAGCGTATGGATGCTTTAACTGTGTTCCACATATTTTCCTGTATAATCCAGGACCAAAGTCGTCGGGCCTAGGGCTAGCGGAGAGGTTCATGTCATGGAAGGCATCAAAGATTTCTTGGTCAGAAAAGGGGGCGTCTAGGTGTCTGAGCTGGGGTGTAGGGTTGGGGTAGAGTGTGTGAAGGGGAAAATTCCAAGAAGTAGGGGGTGTAGTTCCTAGGAGGCGAGTGTAGAAATCAGTGAAGATGGTCATTTTTTGGTCGTGGGAAAAAAATACGGTCCCATTAGAGATCAGAACAGAAATTTTGTTACGACGCCTGCGATTAGAAGCACATGCGTGGAAATATCTAGTATTTTCGTCCGCTTCAAGCGCAGCCCGGATTTTACCTCGTTGCTTCCATGAATCGACTTTGGATTTAATAGTTCGTTGTAGGATGCAGATGATAACTTTCCTGAGTTTAATTTTAGGTGAAGAGAGATTTTTTATCTCTTCAATACGGTCGATAATATTGATGACAATTTTACAGTCAGATTCTTGGAAGTTCAGAGGGAGTAGAGATTTGCGCCAAGTTTTAAGGGCAAGGCGTGTTTTTTTATGGCGGCAACCAGAGTTGACGCGCCGTTCGAAAGCTGGCGGGCCGAGGCCCAGGCGTTTGAAATCAGCGGTCTACAGGCTGGGTGTGAGGCTCAAGCGTTTTCAAAACAGAAAATGGCGGGGCGAGGAACGGAGGAGGATATGGAGACGATGAGAGGGACGTGATCAAAGATAAACCTTGTGATGGAGGATACTAAAGTGTTGGGGAAGGTCGCGTCCCAAGTTAGGTTGATAAAGACGCGATCAATTCTTTCAAGGGTCGGAGCCGCACGGTTGCTAGACCAAGTGAACCGACGGTCAAGGAGGGGAAGCTCGATGAGTGACAGTTGATCAATGTAGTTTGTTTAACGCTTCCGTTTCTCTCAAAATATTGTTATTTTTGTCAGATGGGTATCGGAGAAGGTTGAAGTCTCCTAAAATAATCCAAGGGGTTGTTAACGGGTCAGGAGCGATAGAGGCTAGATCTTGTAGGAAAGTTTCCTTAAGCTCGTGATCGGTAGGCGCGTAGACATTGGTCACTAGAATGGGGGAAGGGTGAGCGAGGCAGGTGACTGTGAAAGAGAGAGTGAATTTAGTAGCCGAGGATGAGGAGAGGGTGAAGTGAGTATTAGAGAAGGCATTGAGGATTCCTCCCGCGGACCCGTTAGCAGGTTTATAGTCAAAAGAGCCCAAGGATCGAGGGAGGAAGGATCTGGTTTAAAGATGTCAATATTGTCGAGTTTGGTTTCTTGAAGGAAGCAAGCCGAAGGGTTTAGAGAAACTAGCTCAGAGAGAACGTCGGCACATTTTGTAGTTTGCCTAGATATTAACCATACTTCAACTTACTAGCACCAGGTCCATCAAAGTAGTCGTTATTACAACCCGAGTAAGGAAAGCAAATACCCGTTGGGGCCCCATGCGGCTGGATAAAGTACTGGTAAGCGCTATAAAAGGAAGTAGTTTGGTTAGGCAAACAAAGACCACCATCGATTAAGCTCAAGCCTAAGGAACTGGAACGTCGAGACGCCCCCTCGTGCATAGCCGCGCCAATGATGAGGGCCAGAGAACTGGACATCGATGCGGCATCAGGTAAGGCAGGCTTCATGGTGCACCCTCAGTCACCTCGTCCTCGGCGTCCGCGTCCGCGACGGATGAAGCCTCAGCATCGTCCGCACCATAGGCACGAGCGACACCTGATATTTGGATCCTTCAATGTCCAAGAACCTCGATGAATATCATTTAACTGATATTTGGATCCTTCAAGAACCGATAGCAATGAGATGATATCATTTTCTGTAGGAAGAGTCTTCATAGATTGTCGACTCAAAATGTGAAGTACCTTACTGATTACGAGTGTCTTTCCAGATCCTGGGGGACCAAACACAAGCTTAACAATCTTGCATTCTTTGCACTGGACTGCTTCAGCAACCGAGCTTACAATATTTTTCTTCTGTTCACTCAGATTGTTAGAGACAAATTATTTCAAACCGACTGGCTTAGGGCAGTGAGTGCAATTAGTGTACCACCTAAGCATGACACGATAAAGCCTAAGCCACGGTCAAAACAAGCTCCTTTTTTACCACCTAAACATGAAGTTTTCTACTTTTTTCAACATCAATCGACTTATTTGAAACAACTCACAAAGATAATAATCAACAAATATCTGTGAGCTTGTCTCACAAATCCACAAAGAAGAACTCAAAATTTCTAAGCTGAAAGCATAAAAAAACTAAGGCTAAACACAGTGCTAGCAAAAAGAGAACACTCACAAGACAATAATAATGAAAACTAGAGTGTTTTAGGCAATGAAAACAGAGTATGTCTCTCTCCAAAAGAAGTGTGTTGGGATCCAACCAACTTATTGCAGCAAACCAAGCAAAAAAAACTAAAATAAAAACAAAGACGCTCCAAGAACAACACAACAGTGCATGAAGCAATAAAAATAAAGTGTCTAGAAAGAAAACCTGAGATTTTTATTGATAAAGAAGGGGATGCCTTGGGCATCCCCGAGATTTGACGCTTGTACCTTTTGAATATTTCTTGGGGTGATACGGGTGGCATCCCCAAGCTTGATCTTTTGTCCATTCTTCATCTCATCACATCATTCTTTCCCTACACCTGAAAATTTTCCTTCATACAAAACTTCACACAATCTTCATTAGCAACATTAGTGCATTCAAGATAATAAACCTTTGGGTTTAGTTTCAACACAGCAAAACTTTCATTAAAAACACAAGATACTGTAGCAATTCCTTTAAAAATCTCAAGTGGTCAAGAAGAACTCAAAAAGAAACCGATAAAAAGGCAAATGCAAATCATGGCAGAAATCAGTCAAAATAGACTAGCAGGTAAAAACCGATTTTTTCGAAGACCTTCTGAAAGTACCGACTTGATACGACTAGAGGGGGTGAATAGGCGCCTAACCAATTTTAATTTGTTTCTCACTTTTAGGCTCAACGAGAAAGGAAGTTATCTATAGATGCAACTAAGTGAACAACCTAAATGCAAGAAAACAAACACCAACAACAAAAACAGTAAATAGCAAGGAGTAAAGGAGGGGAACGAAGTAACCGGAGAGGGGACACGGAGATTAATTCCCGTAGTTCACTCCCAAGGATCTACGTCTACATTGGAGAGGTGTCGGGGCCACACAAGGTCACCCGAGCGCCACAAAGACCTCACCTTCTTCTCCGGTGAGCTCCCCCACAAAGGAGGCCTCACAATCCACTAACCGGTGACCTTGAAGGCGCCAACCTAAACCTTTACACCAAGGTTGATGGGGAGGCTCCATAACTCAATTGGAGGCCCTCAACGACACCTCGAAGCTTTACAACGCACGCCTTATCTCCGAGGATCCCCTACACCGTCTAGGGTTCCAAGAAACCCAAGAGCAACAAGATCCACAAAGGATGGGTGGGGGAAATCAAATCTTCTTTGGTGGAAGTGTAGATCTAGGTCACCTCCCTCACCTCTCAAAAAATCAAGTCATTTGAGTGGCTAGAGAGAGATATCTAGTGAGGTGAAGCTCAAGCATTAATGGAGGAGAGAGAAAAAATCGAGAGAGAGTGGGAGGAAGAAGAGGGGTGCCTTAAATAGGCCCCCTCGCGCTGAACCGTTACAGCCCCCGCGACCTCACCGAAAGTTCCGGTGAGAGGCCGGAAGTTCCGCCCAGCCTGGCTCCAACGGTCATCAGACCGTTGACGCCCGCTCCAGAAGCGCAACCAGAAGTTCCGGTCAAAACAGACCGGAAGTTCTGGTGAACTTCCGATGCAAGTTCCGACCAAGTTCCGGCAAATAGAACGCTTGAAAACAGAAGGTTACTGAGCCTCCACCGGAACTTGGAGCGGAACAAGGGGCAGAACTACTGGGTCGCGAACCGAGTCTGGCCGGAAGTTCCGGCGTCTAGGCGGAAGTTTCGCTCAGGATCTTTTGGCAGGACAAGTTCCGATGCAAGTTCCGGCCCAAGTTCCGGCAAATAGAACACTTCATACAGAAGGTTACTGATTCACCATCGGAACTTGGGGAGGAACTAGCGTCGGAACAAAGCGTAAAACAGCCTGCAGGAAAGAATCTGAGCGGAACTTCCGGCCTAGGCCGGAAGTTCCGGTGAGACACAAAAAGGCTCCAACAGAACAGGAAAACGCTCTCTCACGGGATAATGGGATGGCTGTGGCGGTGCATATAGGTTTGTGCAAGAACAAGTGATTTCCCACAGCCTTCCAAAATGGACCCCCTCTTAATAGTACGGTGACCTAAAAACAACAACCAGAGAGAAACTAGGAGAAGACTAAAAGGCCACCATCTTCATGAGATCCCAAGAGAGCATCCATCACAATAGAAGGAGACATCAACGACGTTTCCCCTGAAACTCAAGAGCACAATTAAAAACACAGTTGGGATTATCATTAACACCAAAAACATCATGGGAAGATATAGTCCTTTCAATCTCCCCCTTTTTGGTGTTAGATGACAATCCCAAAGATTTGCATAGAATCAAAGCAATCTTTGCAATGGACGGGACAATCTCCCCCTATATGTGTGCAAGGTAGAGAGAAGAGCTCTAAGGACAAGACTAGCACACATACACGGAGGCTCCCCCTACCAATTGCAAAGATAGCACAAGTGCAAGGTATAAGAAAGGATAGAGATCATACCAGAACCAACCAAATGTGGTGGAGACAAAAGGAGTAATAATAACAATAAGAGCAATGAGGCTCCACCACCATATGCAACAGCTCATAAGATGACAACAAGATACCACACTCACGACATTGTATACCACAAAGATACCACATATTGTCAAACATAACATACCGCATGGTCCACAAGCACACATAAGTTCACGGACATAAAACCACAAGCACACAAATAAACTAGAGAGTTCGCGAGCAAGAAAAGATCAAAGGCAAGAACAGGCTCGCGACTCAACCCATGCAAATCCCGTAGACAACCTAATAGACATCTTTCTCCCCCTTTGGCATCGAGACACCAAAAAGGAAGAAGAGATCAATCTACTCGTCCCAGCCATGAGAGGGGGGAGGAGGAGAAGACTCAGGGACCCCACTCAGGCGGACCAGTGACCTCCTCCTCAGACTCATCCTCAGACCAGTGGCAGTTGTCGCGAATCCAATCATCCTTGGGAACAGTGACAGAGCTAGAGATCGGAGAGCTAGGAATGTTGAGAGCGGTCATGATGGCCTTCTGGCGCTGAACATTGTGACGCTGATCGACATAGGCCTGATACTCACGGTCCTGCAGAAAGTAGAAAGTTTTCTTCCCTTTCCCAAGCAGCTTCTTTGCCCAAGACGGCTGCCTCTGGAGAGAAGGACCACCAGCACTAGAGCCACCAGGAGTAGAGGAGGGACCACCAGCAACATCTTTAGCCTTCTTGAGGGCAGCTTCCTTTTCTTCTTGAGAGCGAGGATTTTGGTGCTTCATCACACGTAGCTTCTTCTCCTCATGAATGGTGATGTTGTCTTGAGGAAAGGAGGTGCCAGTCGTCTCAAGCCACTTGTGATTGATGAGAGTCTGTATGTAGGGAGCATAGATACAGGAGCGCTTTTCAATGAGAGCCGCCCACATCTCTGAGTAGATGAAGTGCATAATATCCATTGACCTGTCAGTGTCCCGACGAAGATAAGTTTGATGCATGAGGTCAACCTGATAGCCATGAAACTGATCAAAGTTGCCAGCCTTGGGAGAGGTGGTGTTCAAGTACACCATGCGCATGATGTAAAAAACTAGTAGCAGATGATTCACAAATCCAACAATTCCCCACCCTTCAATGTAGAGAGGCTCCAGGACCTCAGGATCAGCAGCTTCAGGACCATGAACACGCCAACCATTTGCCCCGCGGCCAGGCTGAATGGGATAGCCAAGAAGCTCAGTAAACTCAGAGCAAGTGGCGGTAAGAAACACGTCCTTGGTCATCCACTTCATCACACCTTCAGTAGAGGACTGCATGTGAATAAACAGAGTTGAGTAAAACTGAGCAATAGTAGTCACATCAAAGTTCTGACGGTGCTCCATGAGGGGAACCAGCCCAAACTTCTGGCAAATATCAAGAGCCTCGCCAAAGTAAACTTGCTTCTCTTCCATGTGAGCCACATTGATGTACTTTTGAGGAGCAATCACGAACTTCTTCTTCGATGCATAAATTTCTTCATATATCTGTTCTTGACGGCAGGTGTGGAAGTGAGGGTCCAAGCAAAGACGATCACGAGGCACGAGGTAGGGATCTGTAGCCCTGAATGCAGAGTAAGCTTTCTGAGACCACTTGGAAATCTTGGCTTTGGTCATGTCTGGCCCAGCAGAAGTGGCCTTCTGAGCAAGAGCAGGCCTTTTCCCTGCAGCAGCAGCAGCACGATGAGAAGCATCAGCCTTCTGACGAGTAGTCTGAGTGGTCGGACGCACAACCTCAGCATCTTCTTCATCAATATCAGGAGGAATGTCAGAGGATGGTCGGTGGGCACGCTTGCCTTGGCGGGTATCTCCTTGTCCTGAGAGGAAAGCAGAAGAGTAGGGAGGTAAGGTGGGGTAAGTGCACAAGTTTGGAAGAGGAAACAAACGAGATAGATTGGAAAAATACAATCAGGAAAACAAATTGCATTGTTGTCGGAACTTCCACTGAATTGCCGGAACTTCCGGTGAAAATAGTACACCGGAAGTTCCGGTCGTGGCTCACCGGAAGTTCCGATGAGACCACGAACTGACGGTTCCAAACAGCAGTTCACTAGATCTAGATCCAAAAGCCACAAGTGCAAAGATTTTCAAGAATGTATTGGACCAATCTACTCTAGCATGATACCCTAGGCCTACCAAGATCTTCCAACAAGTTCTAGCCAAAGAACTAGCCTAGTGTGGCATCCCGCAAAAACCACTACTAGAAAATCGCGTTGTTTTTGTGCATTGCATCATCATGACCGCATGCTCATGTCATCATGCCACATTGCATTTGAGCATCGTCATCATCTTGCATTTGCTTGCATAAAACTAATTTCGGAAAAACCTGTTTGTGTTTTCTAAACGCCCCGTCTTTGTTCAAACGCAAAACCCGGGTCACCGGATTATTTTGTTTTGTTTGCTATCGGGTTGCAAAAGTCTGTTTGAAACAAATAAAATATTTAATTATTTTTGTGGGGGCAGTCGAACGGGCCGAATCGACCCAGTCGACCACCCCCAGTATTAAAAATGGTCCATCTAAACCATCCCCCCTATAAATCCTATTTACACCCAGACCTAATCTACCCTCCAACCACCGGCCGCCACCTCACCCTCTCCCCAAACTCCTACCCACCCTGCCACCTCACCAATCCACCCCTTCCCTCCCCTCTCTTTCTCACCCAGCCATCCACACACCCCTCTCTCTCCCTCTCTCTTACACCCCGGTCCCACCGTCCCTGGCCCCACCCGCAGCTACTCCCTCTCTCCCCCTGGTCAAACCTCCCCAACCCCACTCACACCACACACCGGTCCCACCCCTGGCCCCGCAGACCCCCGACCCCACCCTGGCCCCGCAGACCCCGGCCCCACTCCCTCTCTCCCCTCCCCCTCGCGTCGCTCGCACGCGAGCCCGACCCCCACACGCGCCTCCTCTCTCTCACACCGAATTCCCACCTGCCAGCCCCGGTCAACCCCCTCCCACCGACACCCCCGGCCCCACCAGCTCCTCCTGGCCCACCCCCAACCCCGCGTTCTCTCCCTCCCCACCGACGTTGCCGCCCCGCCTCCCCTCTGCCCTCTTCCTTCCCTCGTTGTCCTCCACCTCCGGCCTCCACCGCCGTTCCCCAACCCCCCTCGGTCACCGCCTTCTCCGCCTCGAGCCCTGCTGCCCTGGGTCCACCTCCGTGCGCCCTCCCCGTCGTCGCCTCCGTCTGCCGGCCTCCTCGCCCGGCCGCGGCGCCCCGCCTCCTCTTCGCGTCGGGTCGCCGGCCTCCTCCCGCCGCCGCGTGGCCCAAGCGCCGACGCTCGCACCCCTCCCCGTCCTCCGCGCGCCTCCCGAAACCCCCTCGCCGGATGCCGTCCGAGCCACCGCCGCAAGCCCGCCGCCGGCCCCCTCGAGCTTCTCTCCGCCAGCAGCCTCCGCCGCCTCTGCGCGAGCTCTCCTCGGCGCCCCTTCCGCTCCGGCCTCCCTCCTACGTTCGGCCCCGACGCTTTGCTCGCCCGCACCTCTCCTCCTCTCCCCACCTTCCTCGCCACCGCTCCCTCCGTCTCGGGTCGCTCCCCTCTGGCCCTCCCCTGCAGGAGCTCTGCTCGGGCGTCCTCCCCGTCCCCAGCTGCCAGTCGTCTTCCCCGGCGCCGCCCTCCTCGCCGAGCTTGGCCACCTCGACGTCGCTGTTCCCTGCTCGCGAGCGCCGCCTTTGGTCTGTCCGCAAGCGCGACCCGATCCTCTCCCTCTGGCGCCCCTGCAAGCTGTCGCGACCGCCGTCCTCTAGCCTCTCCCTGACGAAGCCGTCTTCCACAACGTCGCCATCCACCGCCACCCTGCCCGCCTCCGCTTCGCCGGCCTTCGAGCTCGTCGCCAGGAACCACACGGCACGCAGCCGTCCTCGCCAGTACATATCGAGAGCCACATGTTTTGCTGTGTGAGTACTTGTCGCCGCTCCCTGCAAGGTGTTTGGGATAACACCCGAACAGGACACGGCCTCCTCGCACCAACCCTACGTGCCTGCTTCGTCTCGCCATGCCCTACCTCGGCGTGTTCGTGTCATATCCCCGACAGAAGGCTATTGCAAGCCTCTCGAAGTTGTCAAGAACGTCACCGACCACCAGAAGCCGGATTCCAAGGCCTTCAACACGGAACGTCGAGTTCTCCTTCCCGGATTCAAGACCGATCCAGCGGCACGTCAAGTACTTTCCTCGAACGCCAAGACCAGCTACCGTAGGTCGCGGGCCCATAGAATCCCCGGACAACGAGCTCTTCTACCCGGACCCGAAGACCATATGTGCGACAAGTACTCCTTCTCGGACGCGATGCTCGAGAACACGGACGGTACGGACATCGACGCGGAACGCCAAGTTCTTCATCCCGGACGCCAAGACCGACCTGATGCGCGGGCCCGACAAGATCGACACCAACCAGGGGAAAGTCCGATGCGCCCGCGGCACCAAACCAAGTCCTGCTACCCGGATGCGACAAGATCTGCCCCGTTGTTCGAGAATGTTTCTGTCGAGACCGACCCCGTCGCACCCTGAACCCTGAGACCAACCCCGAACCCCGGAACCCCAAGTTCGTCGAGACCCCCTAATGTGTGAACCCCTTCCCGAAACCCTATTTTATAATATAATACAACCTGTCGCATATTAATCATTCATCTTGCATGCATATTTGTGTGGTTTGGGGGCCTTATGCCGATTCACCTCTAATTAAATATGGGGCCCATATGCGGGCAAATCCAGTCTCATATCGGCCTCATTTAAAATTGTGTAGCGAACCGGTGATATATTTTGCCTTGTTAAAACAACATTTAAAATGCGGGGTATCTAAATAACTTGAACCGTTTAATTAATTGTCGGGACCCCGGTTCCGCTTAATATGACCTAATTGCATCGCACCTTCGCCATGTCATACATCATACATGCATCATGGCTGATCTTTCGCCGTAGTATTAAATATTACATCCGGTGTTTATTCTAGTGTTTTGGTTCTTCGCGGATAAGGCCGATGAGTTGATGCGAGTGTCGACCCGATCTTCGGTGGAACCTTCGACAATGTTTTCAGGCGAGCATCTCCCCCTTTCTACCTATCTTACTTTTATAGTATTTATTCCCTCCTGTTGATCTATTGCTATCTGTGTCGCGTTGCTCTAGTTTTCGTACCGTAATATCCCTTGCAGCCTTATATTGCCTTGGACACACCCTATTACCTGTTGTTTGGTAGATAGTTGGACCTGCGCGTTGTAGTCGCTTGCTCAAGTGCTGTTGCGTGCCGTCAAGTTCCACAGTTGTTGGAGTATTGCCGCCTGTTTGATGTTGGAGATGATCATGGCTTTATTTATCGTTCACTTTAATTCCTGTTTAACAACTAAAATTGAAGTAAGTAAGCAGAGGCATCGGTGGGTGATATATAATATTTGGTTTCCGACCGCCCACTTGTGTCCCGTAGGACCCCGAGTACTTGATACCTGTTCCTTGATTTATCGCGCTATCCACATCCGGGAGGATTATGGGACCCCCCTGAGCCAGAGCTTGATTCATTCTTATTTCTTGGGGCCACAAACTAGTTTGAGGTTCTATTTACTATCCTGTACTTATGCCATGCTACTACTGTATTTACGATGGTGCGAGGAGCACACTGTACTGTTTAGGATCGGGACACGTTTTCGCGGTGTCGACAAGCCCAGTTTTGGGTTCCCAGTCGTTCACAGCCGTCCACCCAAACCTCGGGTCCGTCTCGGAGTCAGCTAACTTCATTGCGGGTGTACTCCAAGGGGTGGCCCCCTGAAATATTTCTGAATCCTGTGATTGCTTTGTCGTGAAGGCCTCGTTGGGTTTTGATTTGGTTTTTCCGAGGTTGATCGAGTGTGTGTTGCTATTTGTGCACCCCGGCCGGGTAAAACTTTCTGAAAGCCGTGTCCGCGGTTATGGACGACTTGGAGCACAGTATCTCGATCATAGATAACTATAATTAAAGTAGTGCTATAAATTTGACTTTATAATGACTAGTAATCAGCTTCACTATAATGGAATGGCTAAATAAAACTGCCCACAATTGCTTGTTTGGTTTCTCGCTTGCGACAATTGTATCTGACTAGTAAGTATTGCAACTACAACGAAATGGCTAAATAAAAGTACCAACAACTGCTGGGTTATGGGTTATCTCATGCTAATTGTATCTGACTAGTAAGTGTTGCAACTACAACGGAATGGTTAACTAAAACGGCCCACTGCTTATTTTTATCAGGATGATTATCTATACTTGACTAGTAATTACTGCAACGATAACTGAATAAATAAAACTGCCAACGGCGTGAGTTCCTCGGTTGACTTCCTCGTTTGGTCTCGAGGGGGAAACGCCAGGATGGGTTCGTTTGGTGGTAGTATCAGGTTGGATCCGAATAGGTCTTTCTTACCCCTCCCTGATAGCCGCCAGTTATATCGAGTCTCTATAGGTTGTTCAGTGCATGCTGCCGCTGCCGCTTCAGTCCACCATACCTGTGTAGGCGAGGACCGCCGAATTCTAGCCTCGCCGTGTACTGGCCTCAGTACTGACGCTCCTCTTTTTCCTTTGCCCTTTGTCGGCACCCCTTTTGTTTAAGCAGGTTTTGAGATCGACGTCGTTAGCAGGGATACCCTTCCGGCTTGGCCTGGGCAGGGTTATGGACGCCATTGGTTATTCTTCAGGGCTCTTAGCCCCATTTGCATCTTGTCCGTAGTCGGACGCTGTATCTTTTCAAGGTGATTTGGATCTTTGTACCGTATATCTGTATTCTTGACTCATGGAGTTGTGTTGTATATATATATCTGTTCTGTGGGTCCCATCGAGGACTGTTGTGTAATGTTATTACTTCGTTTTCCACCCGCACGCAAGTGCCTGGTGGGCACCTTTGAATCATTTCTATGCGGGTTTGGCGGGTTTTCGCTAAAACTTGCATAGGGCCGATTCTGAGGGTGTTACACCTAGACATGGTGTGCCCTAACTCAAGCCATGGTGAGAGCAAGATCTCCATTAATGGAGGGAGTTGAGGGCAAATACCGGAGTCCATGGCAGGAGATCGAGGTGGGGAAGGATCCCACGGAGCAGATCTGCGGAGGAGTGGATGGAGACGAAGGGGCCGGAGCACCTTCGTGGAGAGGTCCTGCTCGGCGGCTGCTCCAAATAGAAGACGGGTCTTGGGGGAAAAAGGAAGAAGATCCCGTTTTCCCCCAGGGCCCACCTTATATAGGACGGGGAGCACCACCGGAAGTTCCGGGTTAGACTGACCGGAAGTTCCGCTGATGCCAGGAAGACCATCTCAGGTTTGGAAGATAACAAGGAAGAACTTGTGCAGGGAATAGAGAGGGCTTAAGGTAAGGAAAGGCTTAGGATAGAGAGCTCAAACTGTGTAGAACCAAAACCAACAAAAACCAAGAAAAACAAAAAGGTCAAAGACACAAATAAAAACGAGTCGGTGGCCGAGGCCACCTTATATAAGAGTAAATGGCTTGACACCACGAAGATATATCTTGGGTTCATTACCAACACTCATCATGAAGCTCAAATGGTCTCCTTTAGAGACTATAGAGTATGAAAACTTTAATGTGTGCATAATAGGGATAGTGTTTGTTCATAAGAGGAACTACACTCCCCCTAAATCCATGCCTACATCCAAACAAGATACACATTGAGACGCAGGTAGGTGTGCAAGTTACTCAAGCAACATTGCTTGAATAAATGATATTTAGCTGATGCCTTAACTCCCGGAACCTTGCTTCATCAAGAGGCTTCGTGAAAAGATCCGCAAGATTTGCCTTGGTGGGAACATACTCCAAAGAAATGTCTCCTCTAGCAACATGGTCCCGAATGAAATGATGACGAATCTCAATGTGCTTGGTCCAGTTGTGTTCCACGGGATTGTGAGCAATAGCAATTGCACTCTCATTTCCACAAAGAAGAGGCACCTTGTCAAAAGATAGTCCAAGATCCTTCAAGGTTTGCTTCATCCATAGCAATTGAGCACAACAATTTGCGGCAGAGATGTACTCAGCTTCGGCAGTGGACATAGACACACAGTTTTGCTTCTTCGAGGACCAACAAACCAAAGATCTTCCGAGAAACTGACAAGCTCCGGAGGTTGACTTTCTTCCCACTTTGTCGCCAGCCTAGTCCGAGTCCGTGTAACCAATGAGATCAAAGCTGGATCCCTTGGGGTACCACAACCCAAAGTTTGGGGTATGAACTAAATATCGAAAGATTATCTTGACCGCCACCATGTGACTTTCCTTTGGTGCGGCTTGGAATCTTGCACACATACCCACACTCAACATAATATCCGGTCGGGATGCACAAAGATAGAGCAAAGAACCAATCATAGATCAATAGAGTTTTTGATCCACCTCCTTACCCTTGGGATCGAGATCAAGATTAACCTTAGTTGGCATGGGAGTCTTGGCACCTTTGACTTGATCAAACTTGAACTTCTTGAGCATGTCCTGGATGTACTTGGCTTGGTTGATGAAAGTCCCTTTCCTCAATTGCTTGACTTCAAACCCAAGGAAAAACTTCAACTCCCCCATCATGGACATCTCGAAGCGATCGGTCATGAGCTTGGCAAAATCCTCATTACAAGTTTTGTTAATAGACCCAAAGATAATATCATCAACATAGATTTGGAATACGAACAAGTGGCCTCCAACTTTCTTAGTAAAAAGAGTGGGATCAATGAGGCCCACTTCGAAGCCACGGTCTAACAAGAGCTCCCTAAGGCAATCATACCACGCACGTGGGGCTTGCTTGAGGCCATAGAGTGCCTTATTGAGCTTGTAGACATGGTTCGGAAAAAGTGGATCCTCAAAACTCGGAGGTTGCTTGACGTATACCAACTCTTTCAAAGGACCATTAAGAAAAACACTCTTAACATCCATTTGATGCAACTTAAAGTTATGATGGGTAGCGAAGGCAAGAAGCATACGAATGGATTCAAGGCGAGCAACAGGGGCGTAAGTCTCACCGTAGTCGATGCCCTCAACTTGTGAGTATCCTTGGGCAACTAACCTGGCCTTGTTGCGCACGACAATTCCATTCGCATCGCACTTGTTCTTGAAGACCCACTTGGTTCCAATGATGTTTTGACAGTCTTTGGGACGCTCAACCAATGTCCAAACATTGTTCCTCTTGAAGTTGTGAAGTTCCTCGTTCATAGCATCAAGCCAATCATCATCTTCAAGGGCTTCGAAGACTTTCTGTGGTTCCACAAGAGAGATAAACGCATGGTGAGAGCTAAAGGAAGCTAGTTGCCTCCTAGTAGTGGAACCTTTATTGAAATCTCCATACACATTATCAAGGATATGGCCATCTCAAACAAGCTTGGCGAGACGATAGGCTTGACGGCGGGCTTGTGCTTCAACTCGAGATTCTTGAGCTACCACTTGGTCATTGCCACCACTTGAGCCGCCGCCTTGACTATAAGCACGAACACGAGGGTCATCTTCAATTTCCACTTCGGGGGAGTCATCACTTGGAGAGGATCCTTGAGGGTCATTGACTTGCTCTTGATATCGACGAGCTTGACCTTGGGGAGAGCCGTGACCTTGAGGAAGAGCCCCATCTAGGGGAGGTTGATGAAGAGCTTGTTCTTTGGAGCTTGGAGAGTCATGAGCATGGGAAGCTTCGGAAGAGCTTGAGGGAGCTTGTGCCAAGAAAGTAGGTCCTTGAGGGGCAAGATGATCTTGTGAAAGTGAGGGATCCACTTGATTAGAGCTTGGTCCTTCTCCTTCGTCCATAAGGGTATCCTCAATGGGGAGGTGGAAGCCCACACCCATTCTTCCTATGGCCTTGGGAGGAATTTCATCACTTGGATCACAAACACCATCTTGCCTAACAAGTGACTCATGATTTTCATCAAACTTCACGTTGCTCGTTTCTTTAACTCTTCCATTGGCTTTGTTGTAGACTCTATAAGCATGGGACTGATTTGAGTACCCAACGAAAATCCCTTCTTGAGCCTTGGATTCAAACTTGGACAACCGAACTCCTTTCTTGAGAATGTAGCACTTGCAACCAAACACCCAAAAGTAGCTAACATTAGGCTTTTTCCCGGTGAGAAGTTCATAGGGGGTCTTGTTCTTTTTCTTGCGTAGATAAAGCCGGTTGGTTGCATGGCAAGCGGTGGAGATGGCCTCGGCCCAAAAGTTGTATGGAGACTTGATCTCAGCTAGCATAGACTGAGCCGCATCCATCAATGTGTGATTCTTCCTTTCAGCAACTTTGTTGAGGGGTGTAGGGAGTGGAGTATTGATGCTTGATTCCTTCATCACTGAGAAACTCATCCAAGGTATAGTTTTTGAACTTGGTGGCATTGTCACTTCGAATTGAGAGAATAGTTGCATTTTGCTTCCGTTGAACCTCATTAGCAAAGTCAATGACGGTTTTTTGAGTCTCACTCTTGTACTTGAAAAAGAACACCCAAGTGTGTCTTGAGAAATCATCCACAATAACCAAGCAATACTTCTTGCCTCCAAGGCTATCATGAGAGGGAGGACCAAAGAGATCCATATGCAAGAGCTCCAAACACCTCTCGGTAGTGATATGATTGAGTGCTTTGTGAGGAGTTTCATGCATCTTCCCTTCAATACAAGCCCTGCAAACACGATCTTTGGCAAAAGAAACATCGTTAATTCCAAGGATGTGGCCCTCGGAGTGAAGTCTTTGCAAAGTCCTCATGTTAACATGGGCTAGGCGGCGATGCCACAACCAGCCCTTGTCGGCTTTAGCATAGAGACATAGAGCATGAGGAGTAGTGGTCCCTGAAAAGTCCACCACATACAAGTCATGTTCTACATATCCTACAAAAGCCACCTTGAGAGACTTGCTCCACATGAGGACCACAGTATGAGAATTAAAGAAAGAAGAAAGACCCATAAGAGCAAGAGCACGAACTGGGAGTAAGTTGTAACCAAGAGTTTTGATAAGCATGAAGTCAACCAAGGATACATTCGGGGTTACCACCACTTTGCCAAAACCCAAAACCTGAGAGCTTGTTTTGTCACCGCAGGAGACCATGGTGTTGGCAATATTGGGCCTCAATTCGGTCATGATAGACTTGCTTCCGGTCATATGACTCGTGGCACCACTATCAAGCACCCATTTTGATCCGCCGGAAGCATAGTCCTACAAGAAAATCAAGCCTTGGTTTTAGTTACCCATTTTGCAATGGGTCCCCTTTTGTTAGTGACAAGAACCTTTGGCACCCAAATGGCCCAATGATAATCATGTGTGTAAGATGTTCCCACTTATCTAGCATATACATGACCATCATAAGATTTGCAAAGAATATAAGAGGGATTGTTCTTTCCGGCAAAGTTGTCACTTTGCAAGAGGGTTAGGCCGTTTGGTACTCCTTGGGCCATGCCCTTGTTCTTTTTCTTCTTGTTGTTCTTATTCTTCTTCTTAGACTTGGCAAGTTTATCCTTCAACACCTTGACTTCCTCTATGAGATGCTCATGCTTGCAACAAGGGTTAGGAGAGCTAGACAAGTCTATAATTTGCACAGCGGAAGACTTAGAAAGATCACAAGTTAATTAAGTTTGAAGCTGTTCATGAGCTTCAAAAAGATTTGAGAATTTACTCTCCAAGGCTTTGTGTTCCTCTTTGAGTTTCTCAAGATCCTTTTGAGTCCTATCATGACCACCCACAAACTCAGCATTTTCTTTCTTAAGAACCTTAATCAAAGCAAGAGCATGGTCACGTTCTTTAATTATAGAGCTCAAAGTGTTGTTATGATCATCTACAAGCTTAGACACATTTTCTTCAAGATTAATTCTCATATTTTGTTCATCCTCAAGACTTTGAGTGAGAGAGGCAATTTCATCGGCGGCATCTCTTTCATTTTTACTTAGCAAGTCAAGAAGTTCTTCCTTTTCATCTAAGGCATCTCTAGCATTGTCAAGTTATGCAAGTAAGGACGCAAAGCATTTTTTAGTTTCTTCATCTAAGGTAGCAACAAATTCACACATGTCAATCATCTCTTTCTTCACCTCTAGACCAACAAGATCAAGAGAGGAAGGCTCACTAGAGATAGGTTGAGGAGTGGATTTCGGTGATACCTCGGTGGCCTTGGCCATGAAGCACTTTTGGTTGGAGGAGATGACATTTTCATTTGGCGAGTCGAAGATGGATAGACGTGGAGTTGAGGTAGTGCAATAGAAGCAACCCCCACAATCTCTCCACCATGAACTTCATCATCATCATCTTCATCCGTGCCCGAAAGATATTCTTCATGGACCACAATTGCTCGTTCCTTGTTAGTGGCGTTCTTGACGGCGTAGTTCTTGTTCAAGGGATGAGGAGGTCTTGACTTGATCTTGCGAATGAGACGACCACCATTGTCTTCACGGTTCTCAAAGGTACACTTGGCCACGAAGTGACTCTTGTCGTTGCAATTGTAGCATGACCTTGCTTTGGGAGACTTGTTGGGTGAGTTGAATCTTGAGTTGTCCCTTGATCTTGACTTGAATCCGGACTTGTTCCAAAAGGCCCTTGAAGCGAGAGCAAGATGTTCGTTGAAGGCACATTTGAGTGTTGGAATTATTCCCTAGAGGCAATAATAAAGATGTTATTATTATAATTCTTGTTCATGATAAAGTTTATATTCCATGCTAGAATTGTATTAAGCGGAAACTTTAATACTTGTGTGGTTTGTGAACAACACCGTGTCCCTAGTACGCCTCTATGGACTAGCTCATTGATCAATGATGGTTAAGGTTTCCTAATCATAGACATGAGTTGTCAATCGATAATGAGATCATATCATTGGGAGAATGATATGGTGGACAGACCCAAACTAAGCGAAGCAATTAGATCGTTTCATCGTGTTCATCTTTGCGAAGATTTTCCTATGTCAAATATTGTATTCCTTAGACCATGAGATAATGCAACTCCCTGGTACCGGAAGAAAGCTTTGAGGTCATCAAACGTCATCCTATGAGAGGGTGATCATAAAGGTGTCTCTCAGGTGATCGGAAAGTATCTGTTGGGTTGTATGTATCGAGATGGGATTTGTCCCTCCCAAGTCGGAGAGATATACTTCGGGCCCACTCGATAATCGATATCAACACCGCTTGCAAGCATGTGGTTAAGGAGTTAATCACAAAGTGATATCGGATTACGGAACGAGTAAAGTACTTGCTGTGAACGAGATTGAACTAGGTATGACGGTACCGACGATCGAATCTCGGGCAAGTAAAATATCGCGAGACGAAGGGAATATATATATGGGATTGATTGAATCCTGGCATCGTGGTTCATCCGATATGATCATCGATGAATGTGTGGGAGTCAATATGGGTGCCCAGACCCCGCTGTTGATTATTGATAGAAGATCATGTCTGCATATTCTCGAACCCGCAGGGTCACACACTTAACGTATCTTGACGCTAGGATAGATTGGATAATTGGTTTATGAATTTTTTGTTCGGAGTCTCGGATGGGATCCGGGATATCACGAGAGGTTCCGAAATGGTCCGGAGAATAAGATTCATATAAGGCAGTGCAGTTTTTGGAGTTCGGAATTGTTCCGGGTTAATCAGTATTGTACCGGAAGCTTCTAGAACCTTCCAGAAAGGGACCAACGTGGCCCCACCTTCTGGGAGGGGGCATGGGACTATGGGGGAGTGTCCTGGCCGCATTGGGCCAGGGGCACAAGGCCCCATAGGGCCCAGCCGATTCTAGAGAGATTTGACTCGTTTAAATCTCGGCATAGAATTTCTAGATAAGGGAGAGTTTAAATCGTTTAAACTAGAGATAGGATTTCTAGATAAGGGAGAGTTTAAATTGTTTAAACTAGAGATAGGCTTGGAGGAGGGGCAAGGGCTGGCCGCCCCCCCCCCCTCTATATATAGAGGGGTGGTGCGCCCCCTCCCCCCCCACACACACACACCTTCCTCCAAGCCCTAGCAGCCTTGCTACCTTCCTCTCCCCCTCCCGACTGTTTGTAGGCGAAGCCCTGCTGCAGAAATTCTCCACCATATACACCACTCCGTCGTGTTGTAGATCCAATCTATCTCTCCACCATACTTGCTGGTCCGAGGAAGGAGGAGACGTCGGGGTGCTGCACGTGTGCATCTCACGGAGGCACCGCCACTTGTGGTGCTAGATCGGATCGGATCGCGAGGATTAGAAGCGAGTACGACTACATCACCCACGTTCCGACGAACGTTCCACTGTGCGAATCTTCAAGGGTATGAAGATCTAATCCAATCTCTCTCGTTGATTGCATCTCCTAGATTAGATCTTGGCTTTCCTTCTGTTCGCATTCGTAGAAAATTTTGATTTACTATGTCGCGAAACCCTTCATTGAGATCCTCTTGAGACCACTCACTTGATGTATCATCATCATCAACTTCAATAGCCTTGGCCTTCAAAGCAAGGTTCACTTTTGTTGACCCAATGGCTCTAGCTCGAGCGGACTCCGCATTCTTCCTCGCAATAGTCATGGCAATTATTTCACTCAAGACTTCTTGGGATGTCATTAAGTGAAAGTTGGTTCTTACCTTGATAGAGTTGAGCTTTTGTTCTTCAAATGGGAGAAGAGCTTGAATGAACTTCCTCTTCATAAACTTGTCATCAACATAGTGAGCCCCACGGTCCCTCATAGTGGAACAAAGGACCTTAAGGCACCTATACATGTCTTCAGGGGTCTCATCATCTTGCATTGCGAAACCATCGCACTCGTTGTTGATCTCATCAAACTTGGAGCTTTGGATGCTAGCATTCCCAACAAAGAGCTCGGTGAGTTGATCCCAAGCTTCCTTGGAAGTGTCAAATTGGCGAATGTGAGCAAAATCCTTTGGAGTCAAGGCCTTTTGAATCATTCCCAAAGCTATGGCATTGAGTTGCTTGTCCACCACTTCACCTCGTGTCAACTTCTTTGGGTCATATGGAGAGAATCCATCCTCCACAATCCTCATTAACTCAATGGATGAGCTGGAAATATGTGAGCGCATTAGATATTGCCAATTGGCGAAATTAGAAGTATCTAGCATGGGTGGTGCTCCTTGAGGTATAATGTGTGGCATGGGGATGGGTGGATCCGGAGTGTACTTCGGCGGTGGGGGTACCGCCTAGTAGTCCTTTCCTCCATTTTCCTCTTTGGAAGTTGGGTTCTCGGGCTCCTCGATGTTCTCACTTGGAACCTTGGTAGAGGTTTGAGCAACAAAACCAAGTCCCAAGTGAGTGGTGGCAGCCGCGGGAGTTACCCCGGGGGCGGACACCGTAACGGTGGGAGGAACCTCGTTGGGTTGGGGTGTGTCAATAGCAACCATGGGGTTTGGCTTGAAAGACTGCAAGAGAGTCATCATTTCCTCGAACTTGGACATCATGGATGACTCCAATTGCTTGAGGTCATCCATAGTGGCCAAGTTCTTGGATTTTTCGGTTTCACTACCCCCTTCGTCGGCCATAGTCTCTTAGGCGGTAAAGCCCGAAATAAGAGCCTGCGCTCTGATACCAATTGAAAGTACCGACTTGATACGACTAGAGGGGGGTGAATAGGCGTCTACCCAATTTTAATTTGTTTCTCACTTTTAGGCTCAACGAGAAAGGAAGTTATCTAGATATGCAACTAAGTGAACAACCTAAATGCAAGAAAACAAACACCAACAACAAAAACAGTAAATAGCAAGGAGTAAAGGAGGGGAACAAAGTAACCGGAGAGGGGACACGGAGATGTAATTCCCATAGTTCACTCCCAAGGAGCGACGTCTATGTTGGAGAGGTGTCGGGGCCACACAAGGTCACCCGAGCGCCACAAAGGCCTCACCTTCTTCTCCGATGAGCTCCCCCACAAAGGAGGCCTCACAATCCACTAACCGGTGACCTTGAAGGCGCCAACCGAAACCTTTACACCAAGGTTGAGGGGGAGGCTCCACAACTCAATTGGAGGCCCTCAACGACACCTCGAAGCTTTACAACGCACGCCTTAGCTCCGATGATGCCCTACACCGTCTAGGGTTCCAAGAAACCCAAGAGCAACAAGATCCACAAAGGATGGGTGGGGGAAATCAAATCTTCTTTGGTGGAAGTGTAGATCTAGGTCACCTCCCTCACCTCTCAAAAAATCAAGTCATTTGAGTTGCTAGAGAGAGAGATCTAGTGAGGTGAAGCTCAAGCATTAATGGAGGAGAGAGAAAAATTCGAGAGAGAGTGGGAGGAAGAAGAGGGGTGCCTTAAATAGGCCCCCTCGCGCTGAACCGTTACAGCCCCTGCGACCTCACCGGAAGTTCCGGTGAGAGGCCAGAAGTTCCGCCCAGCCTGGCTCCAACGGTCATCAGACCGTTGACGCCCGCTCCAGAAGCGCAACCGGAAGTTCCGGTCAAAACAGACCAGAAGTTCCGGTGAACTTCCGATGCAAGTTCTGACCAAGTTCCGGCAAATAGAACGCTTCAAAACAGAAGGTTACTGAGCTGCCACCGGAACTTGGAGCGGAACAAGGGGCATAACTACTGGGTCGCGAACCGAGTCTGGCCGGAAGTTTCGGCGTCTGGGCGGAAGTTCCGCTCAGGATCTTTTGGCAGGACAAGTTCCGATGCAAGTTCCGGCCCAAGTTCCGGCAAATAGAACACTTCATACAGAAGTTTATTGATTCACCATCGGAACTTGGGGCGGAACTAGCGTCGGAACAAAGCGTAGAACAACCCGCAGGAAAGAATCTTAGCGGAACTTTCGTGCTAGGCCGGAAGTTTCGGTGAGACACAAAAAGGCTCCAAAAGAACAGGAAAACGCTCTCTCACAGGATAATGGGATGGCTATGGCGGTGCATATAGGTTTGTGCAAGAACAAGTGATTTTCCACAGCCTTCCAAAATGGACCCCCTCTTAATAGTACGGTGACCTAAAAACAACAACCGGAGAGAAACTAGGAGAAGACTAAAAGGCCACCGTCTTCATGAGATCCCAAGAGAGCATCCATCACAATATAAGGAGACATCAACGACGTTTCCCCTGAAAGTCAAGAGCACAATTAAAAACACAGTTGGGATTATCATTAACACCAAAAACATCATGGGAAGATATAGTCATTTCACCTTCTGTTGCTCAAATAGAAAAGTGTTGAACTAACGAAAGTTAGATAACAAGCTGGGGCATTTACTCATAAAATTACAGCTCAATCCGACATACAGGGATTTTTCACGAATTTTTACAGTAAAGCACAAAAATCTGTTTTGGGACAACAACTTCATATCTTACTTCTCTCTCAATAGAGGTTATTCTTGGTACAAAAACCACAAAAAAGGATAAGGAGAGGTTATTATAAAGAAAATAACTTCCAAGACTCAAAAAAAGAAAAACCTACTGAAATTTGGGTTATCTCCCAATAGTACTTTTCTTTAATGCATTTAAGTTAGGCATGATAATTTCGATGATACTCACATAAGAAATATAAATTGAAGTAAAAGAGATCATCAAGAAGCAAATTCAAAACACATTTAAGTCTAACCCACTTCCTATACATAAGAATCTTGTACGCAAATAAATTCACAAAGAACAAAGTGACAAGCATAGGAAGATAGAACAATAGTAACTTCAAAATTTTCAACATAAAGAGGGGAAACTTAATATTATTGAGATGCATAAGACCATGTTTCCCTCTCTCATAATAACTTTCAGTAGCATCATAAATAAAATTAATAATATAACTATCAAATAAAACATTCTTATCATGAGCCACATGCATATAATAATTATTACTCTCCACATAAGCATAGTTCATCCTCCAAGAATCATCCAACATGCAAAAACAGATGAAAAGACATAAGTAATACTTCTTAATATGAAATATATCAATGAATAGAGGAAAATTATGATATAGAATGGTGATGCAAAATGGACGTATCATCCTCCGCCTCCTCCATGTCGTCGACGTCGACGAGATCCCACGCGACCGCCATCTCAGCGGCCAGAGCCATGCACTCCTCCTCCGACGCCAAGTCGGCGGCGTGGCGAAGCTCGCGGATGGCGGACTTGGCGGCCTCCTTGGCCACCTCCTCCAGCGTGATCATAGCCGCCTCGTGGCGGATCTCGCAAAGAGCCGTTGATGCGGCCTCCATGGCCACCGCCTTCACCGCCTTCTTGGCGGCGACGTGGTGTACGTTGGTCACCGCCCATTGGGCGGCCAATGTTGTCGCCGCCTCCACCACCTGCTACAGCGCACACTCGGTGATCTCGCCTTCCTTCTCGAAGGCCAGCACCTGCGCCTCGCCCATGCGTCGGGCCAGCACTGTGGCCTTGAGGTGGACCTCGTCGACCTCCACGTCTGGGTAGCGGGCGTGACACATCTCCTAGATCTTGGACCATGTGGCGATCTTGCGGTTGGGGAACTAAATATCATATTCATCATTGTAATCATCACATATTGGAGGTATAGTATCATCAAAGTAAATTTTCTCCTCTAAAGCTGGGGAACTAAAAAGATCATTTTCATAAAAACTAGCTTTTCCAAGCTTAGACGTTTCTATAGCATTAGCAATAATGGTGTTCAAAGAATTTATACTAATAACATTGCTACTAGCATGCAAAGAAAGTTCCATAGGTTTTTTTAATTTTCTCTTCAAACACTTCATGTCCTAACTCAAGATAAATATTATAAAGATCTCTAATTTTGTTGTTGTTTTCCATTAAGACCAACTAGTGAAAAAAAGAAACAAAAATATAAAATTGCTGAATCTAAAGCAAATAACTTCGAGCACTCACGCACCAAGAGGATGTGAGTACCTTTTACCTTACCTTCCCGGCAACGGCGTCATAAAAGAGCTTGATGTCTACACACTTCTATTCTTGTAGACAGTTGTTGGGTCTCCAAGTGCAAAGGTTTGTAGAACAACAACAAGTTTCCCTTAAGTGGATTATCCAAGGTTTACCGAACTCAGGGAGAAAGTGATCAAATGTATCCCTCTCAAGCAACCCTGCAATCAAGATACAAGAAGTCTCTTGTGTCTCCAACACACTCAATACACTTGTCAGGTATATAGGTGCACTAGTTCGGCGAAGAGATAGTAAAATACAAGTAGTATGGATGATTATAAGTGGTAACAGTGCTAGAAAAGACTTTGATGGCGTGGAAGAGACTAAAGACAATCTGAAATAAAGATGGAAGCAAGCAAACATGTAACAGATCTAGTTGTAAACGATGTTTCAATGCTTAGAAACAAGACCTAGGGATCATACTTTCACTAGTGAACACTCTCATATAAATATCTTCTCTTCATGATACTACTCTGAATTATTCTCCGGTTGGACAACTCTAATCCACGATAGGGCTACAAAAGCACTCCTTAAAGTTTGCAGTCCCCATCTAGATAACCCCACACTATCACCTTGAGCGCTAGATGGTTCTTTCAAACACCACAATTTCATAGAGACATCCAACTCCAAATATAATTCATGACAAGTATTTCTATAATTTTTAGCCTAAGTGCCACACGGTGTGCACGCTGTCCCTTTCACAGACGTGGGGATAGCCGAAGATCTATTAAAGCACTTGAGTAGCAGAGTAGATCTACTTGATTATAAAGCACATTTCACAATATGATCACACATAGAGAGAGAGATGAACACATAGCTACCGGTAGAGCCCTTAGCCTCGAGAAAAAACTACTTCCTCCTCATCATGGGAATTAGAAACGGCGATAGAGATGCTGGTGGAGATCGATAGAGATGGATCCGGGGGCAATTCCCCGTCCCGACAGGGTGCCGGAACAGAGACTTCTGTCCCCCGAATCTCCCCTTCAGTGGCGGCGACGTTGTGGAATTTTTCGTGGATGTATGCCGATGCGATTAGGGTTTCTGCATCGAGGGATTTATATAGGCGGAAGGGCAAGGTCGGTGGAGGGCCAGATGGCCCACACCATGTGGTGGCGCCACCATGGGCTACCCGCGCCACCATAGGGTGTGGCTGCCCTGGTGTCCCCTTCGTCTCTGCTTCGCGTTTTCGTATTGCTCCGGGAAAAATAGGCAGATTGGCTTTTGTCCCATCCAATTTCGAGAATATTCATTTTTTAGCTTTTCTGAAACCAAAAACAGCAGAAAACAGTCAACTAGTACTGCGGCATCTTGTCAATAGGTTAGTTTCAGAAAGTGTATAAAAATATCTCAAAGTATAGACAAAATATAAGACAAATAATATAAAACAAGCATGAAACATAAAAAATTATAGATACGTTTACAACGTATCAGTATTACGGTCGGTGATTTCGGCGACCCACGCCTACCACGACCGCTGCCGCACACCACGGTAGACCGGCGTCGGCGGCACCGGCAAGTCAAGGGTGCCGGCGGAGAAGTGAAGTCAAGGGTACCGCTAAAACGTTTTGTGCTTCGGTTGGGTCCGGTTAGAGAAGTGAAACGGCATCTTTTTACTCCAAAGGCGAGTCGAGTTCAACACGGAGATGCTCGTCGGACTCGACTAGCCCAGCTAAAGAAAAACTTGTAAATAATGAGACTTGCGATCGAACGTTGCTCTGGAAACGGTGGTTGGGGTTTCCGTTTAGAAGTCGAACCCGGCGGCCGCCGCGTCTGTCGACGTGGACATCGCCTCGATCGTGCGCGCGCCGGCCGATTCGTCTGGATCGGAACCTACGACAGAGTGTCTCATCGACTTGAATAAAACAGAGCCCTCCGCCGTCGTCCACGCGCCAGCATGGAGCACCAAACACCATCTTCTTCCAGCAGCCATGGTCCAAGGTATAACAACCCCTTTCTCCCTTTTTTTTTTCTTGTTTCGACGATACAATCTCCTGTCCTGTGTAGTCCCTCGTCGCATCATCTTGTTTGGGTATCATGCTACTTTAGTTTTCTTCCCTCGCGTCGGGAATCGAGACAGGTTGTCTTGTTATACTTGCATTGTCACATCAAAGCGAGTCGCATATTATTATAGCGTTTGCTCAAGTACAAACCCTCCTCAAACACAGGCAATGGATTTTAATTGGGGTCGTACCACGATAACTCTCCAAAATCCCCCAGGTCCCTGCTGACACACGTCCTTAAAAAGCTTCTTAATCTTATTTTTGCTACAAATACATCCGCTTTTGCTATAAATAGTTTCGTTTTTGCTACACGTAGCATAAAACGGTTTGTTTCTAAAAATGAACAAATAGACTGGACCTTGCCGGAGAGTTCGCCGGAGACCTTGCCGGTGACCTTGTAGCAAAAAAAACATTCTAAACTAGCAAAACTAGCATCGCCGGAGACTCGCCGGAAAAAGACGTCGCCGGAGACATCGTAGCAAAAAAGTTACGCTATTGTAGCAAAACCACAAAATGGTTGTAGCAAATAAATGTTTCTATTGTAGCAAACTCGACCTCGTCGGAGACCTCGTCGGAGATTTTCTAGCGAAACCATAAGACGATTATAGCAACAAAAAAACTGCCGCCGTAGAAAACCCGACGTTCCCCGAAAACCTCGCCGAAGATTTCGTTAAAAAACTATGCTAGCGTAGCAAAATCGTCTTCCCCAAAGATTTTGTAGCAAAAGAATTACGCTATTATAGCAAAACCATAGAACAATTATAGCAGAAAATATGTTGTATTGTAGCATGTCGTAGCATTTTCTCGACTGTGTTTAATAGGTATATAAAAGAAATCGTCATAGCATTCCACCAACACCAAAGTAGCAAAAAGAATATAAATGTGTAGCGTAACAATTTTAGCAAATGGCTAAAAAGGGATAGCCTATCAGCGCAACCTCATTGGTGCATCTCCATGGCGACCTCGTTGGTGCATCTTCCATGGTGGCTCGCCGGCCGGAAGCGACGGCCTCATGACTCTCCGAGAGACACGGCGCTGGAAGGTGGGGAAGGGGGCAGGAAGATGCACGAGCTGGTCCATGGCGGCCGACAGCGGTAGGCGAGGCGGCCAGGAGCAGAGGACGCAGCTGCGGAGGCGTGCGGTGGCCGGCAGCGGAGGGCGAGGCGGCCAACAGCAGAGGACGTAGCTGCGGAGGCGCGCGGCAGCCGGCAGCAGAGGGCGGAGCAGCGGAGGCACGTGGCGGCCGGCAGCAGAAGGCAGAGCGGCGGAAAGCGAGATGCGTGTGCGAATACTAAAAGAGAAAAGAGGAAGAGAAAATAACAACAGAAGGAGAAGGATAAGGTGGGGCCAGCAGACGCGTGATCCGGAGGATGCAAAACTGCAATCCCTGGGGGAGGGGATCATTTTCCTTTTAATTAAGTTAATTATAAAAATAAATTGAGTTATTCTAAAAAAAATTAAGTTGACTGGCCTGGCTCATATCCAAATCTTGTATGGGTATATAATATTAGACATTGCCGCAAATAGATTTAAATTTCAAACATAACCGAGAAAGTTGCGGTGTACCTTGGCTTTCTAGGAAGCTGGCCGCTTGCACCGGAGACGAGGTTGACGGAGAGGGCGAGGACACGCTGCTTTGGCTACCCCACGCGCCAGGAATGAACTGGTCAGCCTGAGGTTTTGCCGACAACACCATCCCCGCCATCATCGTGACCCTCTGCGTCATGGCCGCCTACGCCTACATAGTCTTTCGTTGCCTCGCCTTTAGCTCTCTCTGCTGGCGGCTGGTGTTCTCCACCTTGCGGCGCTGGAGGTCAAAAGCCCACTTGGTCTGCGTCCCCACTAGCCTACCCGGCCTGGGGGCGCCGGATGAAACGGACCGTGCGCTGCGCCAGCGCCAAAACTAAGTTGGGGAGCACGGCTGGACGGGTGTTTTGCGTCGGGGCCCCTATAACCGGTTTGGGAGAGCTATAAGGGGACGGGTGGAGATTATTCTCTTACACAGGACCACGAGCAACGTTCACCTATAGCCCTCCAACTAGTTCACCTGCGACCCGCTCACCGCCGACCCGCTCACCGCCAACCAATAGCCCTTCCCGTTAGTTGCCAGCCACGTGTCATCGCAGCTCCGGTGGTTATGGATAAACTCTGGCTGCCTCTACCTTGTGATTACTATCAGATCAGTCTCAACCTTCGGTTCTCACGGGCTTCTCCCAAAGCTGCGCATGTGGATGTAGTTGTCGCCTGCCTCCTAATCCCGGCATTGTAGCCAGACATGTCCGCTATATTTTTTTTGGCATTCATATTCTCATGGTCGGACAAATAGCCGGACTGTCTTGCAACGCTCCAGTCATGCGTGCATCCCCCGCCAGTGTGCCAATGCTTGTACATATTTCGTACACACTCAATGTGAAATACGCGGTACATGGTCGTATAGCTTTAATTGGGGCATATGGGTTTTTACATGGCTACGCACAAATTTATAATTTTGCTGGACAATCGCCTCGCCTCAGCTCTAACTCGCACGCTGCAGCCAGGGGCCGAATCGCAAGATAGAGAGGCCACAACCACACCAACCGCCTTCGATATGCCTTGAGAAGAGGTCTCCAACCGTCGTGCCGTGATGCCCGGCTACGCCACATCCTAGCCTTCTTTTGCCAACCTGCTCCAACCAAGGGCAAGGAGGCGAGGGAGGCCCGTCACCGCCGGTTCCGGCCAGGTTTTGCCTAGCCGCACCCTCTACGGTGGTAGGGTTTCCCCTCGGCCGCCAAGAAGGGACAACATGAGGGGCTTCTTCTACTAAAAATAAACTATAAATCTGTTCAATAATATAGAAAGGTTTAGCAAACTAATTTATTAGTTTTCCAAAACGTTCTACATTATGGAATGGAGGTAATATTATTCAGCCAAGAGGTCCATCAGTGCTAAAAATCGGAATTATACTTTTGATATGTTTTCTTTGGAGACATCCACAATAGTAATTCGGACGGTTCATTCTTACCAAGACAATGATGTTAGTACAATACTTTTACACAAGACAATGATGTTAGTACAATCTAACTCCAGATCTTTAACCCTTTGCAGGTCACTGGAACCTGAACGACCTCGTCTTCGCCAGAGTTTCCTCTACTCAAATCGCCCCAAGCGATCCAACAGATCAACAAGGTTTTCCCCTTTCAATTACAGTTGCCGAAATTGTGCATATTACCATCACCAGTTTGCAGCGTATTAGTTTTTATTATCCACAATAGCATTCTGTCCTTATATAGAATGCCCTGGTTATTATTGCAATACCTCCTATCATAATAATCAGTGACTAATGAGCATACATTACCTTGCTTGTTCTGGTCAGCATTCAGGAGCATGTCAGAGAGGAGACCAGGAGGGAGTTTGAAGCATTGACACTTGATCAATCACCTCCTACACCTGACTTAAGTCACAGGTATGGCAATTATATGTTGCTTCTTCTCCTTTGTTTTTATTTTATGGCTGTTAGTCCTTCTCTTTAAATGATCGGCGCTTGTTGTATGTAACCCCCACGGCTTCTATGCATGTGTTATCCACAATGCTTGATGTTCTTCCTATTTGAATGAAACACGAATAATTAGGGTAAGATGGTTAACCTCTCTTTAATCACATGATTATAAAATCACATACAAATTTCATGTGATGATAAAATGGTCAATAACACAGGTTTATAAACAGCACCAAAAACTTAGAGCTATAATCTATACATACTCATGGTCACAGCCACCATGGTTACTCACATGAACAATTAATAAATGTATGAATTTTTATTTTTACAAATAATAAATAGAGATCATAGATACACAGTGTCTATTACCAGCAGCAAAGAGACATGATTGAGCATGGTAAATGAACACTAATTTACATAATAATTCAAAGCCATGGAAAAGATTGAACTAACCAGGACATCCCCATGAATGGAGGAGCTTGCTGCTGCCGACATGCGATGCTGCTGCTTAACATTGAGCTATAACACAAACTCTGTGATGATAATCACATCACGCCTGCGCCTTAAAGAAGTCCAGAAATCCCTCAAGGCCAAGAGCATTGACCTAAAATAACCTCCTTCTCTCATACCTTAATGACATGTGGTCTACCCTTGTGCTTGCTACATTGCATCACAGCAATCACTAGACCACATATGCACATACGAGTTTCTTTCCCCTTTTCTTTTATCATATAGGAAAGTCACAAAATTGTAATTTTTTATGAATTTTCTACCGAAATTCCAGCACTTCCTTGGTTATAAACCTATCTTGGAACTATTTGAGTATATTTTAGCTAATACACAATCGTTTTGCAACGACACTACATTGGCATGTGTGTTACTCATTAGAACCATGGCATACTATTTACTGAGGCATGCTATTCATTGATTTATTTTTCTTTTGTTAATTTCCAGGCTTGTCTTGCTTTTTTCACTAGTTAAAAATTTTAATTTTTTAGATGCAGCATTATGACACAAAGAAATAAAATTTTACCTATAATAATACATGAATCAGTGAGCATAACCGTGCTTGTTTCCATCAGGGTTGAGAAGCATGACAGTGGGGTGAGCAAAAGGGAATTGGAAGAACCGACAATGCATCAATCACCTCCGACACGTGACTCAACTCCTAGGTACTACAGTGGGCTCTGCTAGCTCCCTAAAAAAAACTTCAGCAAGAATATCTGGTTATTATTGCAATACCTCCATCGTAATAGTCGCTGGCTAATAAGCATATTGGTTTGCTTGTCTTGGTAAGCATTAAGGAGTATGCCAGTGAAGTGAGAGCACTAAAACTCGCTCGGTCACCTCCTACACTTGACTCAACTCACAGGTACTACATTGGCCTCTTTTTGCACAGCTCCGTAGAATCACGGATTAACATTTGTTGATTGATTTTGCTATTTATTGATCTCAATCAATGTTTATCTTGCTGCTTATATTAGTACTACTTAGAAGCCTCAAAGCAATAAAATATATATGTAGCATCCTTTCATCTGTTTTGCATATCATTCAAACATGTATATTAATTGTGAAACTTCGAAAATTAGTTAAAGAGGATTATTTATACCAAATAAGTGGTAGCTTTTGTTGTTCTAGGTCGACGGAATGTGCTTATGACACTACGAATAGTGAGACTGGCTCTGAAATTATTGAGGAGAAGCACAAAAGTAATTCAGTTCCTTGGTACGTATGATTATTTTGCTTCTATACATCTCGTGTTTTATTTATTAGGTTGTAGTTTGTAATGCATTAATGTTGCTACAAGTCTCAGAGCACTTAATTTTACTTGTATATACATGGATCAAATAATGGAAAAAAGCAGCAGGGCAACATGTCATTAGCGTGGTGTTGACCTAGATTCACAATGAGATAAGTATTGAAGATAGCCATATGCCATGGCTGCGGGAGACTGCATAGGCATAGAATAGGTGAGAAAATATTTGGAGGAAATAGATTTGTTATTTTTTGTTTGATTCAAACATAGATACATAACATCTTATATGGTGGATTATAAGGCTGTTAACCTTTCTTAATACAAATAATCATACTAGATGTTTCTTTATACTGCGTTGCACCCGCCTCTCCTCCTTTACCGCACAGTATCGCTACCCATCCTGCTGAGCACATAGAAGCGAAGTATTGCCATAGAAGAGATCCAAGTGTGTCAAGCCCTGTGATCCTCCCTGCTTTTTTGCAGTTTAAATAGAAAAATTTCCCTTTTAGGTTTAGAATACTGCCTTGCTCTTGTATAGGAGCTGAGATTTTTTCCCCAGCTATGCTTGACATGTTCCTTCCATGCATCTTATCCCAATTCAAGATCCTTGATGCATCCTAGCCTGCAAGTAAACAAACCAAACAGTACGATCCAGTTGATTTTGTGTTGATAGTTTCTTTGATTTACCTGTATAGATGGAAGTGGGTCATCATTAGGTTACCCTTTACCCTCTTTAATTAGTTCAAAAAAATGAACTAACCTTTTCAAAACGATGATATCATCACAAAAGTTAATTCATTTTATATTAAACTAAAGAGGGTAGATGGCACCCTATTGTTGACCCACTCCTATCACTATTTACTTGTCTCACAAACTAAACTGTGGTGTCATGCCAATTTGTGTGAAGCGTGCGTACGTGATCAGAAACTCATGATTCATGTCATGTAAATTTTGACTTGTACCTCAGTGATCAGTTTGTATATATATGGATCTCAATGTTGTTTTACAACTTTTCAGTGTGTATACCATAACTTCTGTCATACTCTACCTCCTGGGCTCAGTGATGTGTGTGTGGATTGTTACTTTGCATTTTGTGATCCTTTGGGTGTTGGTCTGAATCAGGGCACAAGGACATTTATTCATCGACATCGTGGAGGCTTTGATTGCCCATGAACATGGCTACAGCGACCCAGCCCAGCATAAACTGGATGCTGAAGCATATTGGGCAGCAGGAGAGAAAATTGAAGCTCCTGAAGTCTCGGAGTCCCTTGCATCTATAACAGCAAAACTAGCACAGTATGTTCTACTATATGATTATCATATAATTGTTGAAGCATGCAACAATTTTAACCTATTTGTTTTAGGGGCGAAGCATCTACAGAACAAATCATTGAGAATGGTATGAAGTGGATGGCCGAGGAAGTCATGTTGGCTTTTGAGAAGTACATAGAAGGAAAGAAGCACTTCAAAGTACGTGATGTTCTACTATTTTGTCTATTTTAATAGAAGAGCGGTCTTTTTTATTTATAGGGTGTTGTTTCAGGACATGTTGTATTGCTTTGAGGAGATTCAACACCAGTGCTTCAGTGTGGAGAGCTACAACCATATTTTTCATCACTTCAACTTCACTGTGAAGACGAAAAAGGTGTCAGACGACCAGTGGTCATCGAAACTTTTTTTCGCTGAATTGAAAGAGCTCTATGGAAGAAAGTACTATTCATGTTATGAACTAAGTTCATATGATGATGGTATATGCTTTTTTTCCTTCTCTTTCGTTCTAACTAACCATGAATCGTGTTAAGTTTGTTTGCTGCAAAACTATCGTTTTTTATCTCCTGAATCGTGTACTTTTTGTTTAGGTCACTGCTACGCGTGCAAGAATCAAGGGATGGATGCGCTACAACACCCTATTTTGGGGCTCGGATATGAGGGTGGCCATCCTGCTATGGGACCCCCCTACGTTTATCTTGAGGATGATGATTACTTTGATTGTGTGATGCCGGCGTAAGTATGTCGGGGGAGATTTGACCTCCAATGCGTGAAAGTAAGAAGTCTAGCGTGCCAGATCTGTCTTGGTGTTCTTAACTGGTTTGAGATACATACTAACACTGTTTGTGTATGAATATCTCCAATGCTTATTTTGTGGCTCTTCTTTAACTTTATGGGTTTGGGTTGGACCAAGGTTGTACCCTCCGTCCATCATGGGTGTCAATTATGCCGGCAAGCAAATGTTCGAGGTCCCTTGCTCAACGTTACAAGCCATCCAAGTAGCAAAACACAAGCAACCGTCACCTGACCTGAGAGGAAGGGGCATGCATGATGAGCATTTAGAAAAAGGAAGAAAAGTTTGCTTCCAAAAATGCAAGGGACCCTAAGCTCGCATTCGTAGTTGTGTGGATCACATTGCATTCTTCACGCCTTGTACTTTTGTAGAGTTCTAAAGTGGATCACATGGCTTATGGTTTCGAATGAAGGGAGCATATTTATATATTTATGGCGAAAATCAAATGATATATATCCGTCCTATAATTTTGTATGATTTGCGAGACCTGAACATTTGACAGTTTATATATAGTAAAAAAATTAGTGTTGCCCGAATGAAGTGTGGTTGGGTTTTCGACGGAGTGCCTAGTATATCCGTTTTTAGACCATTGCACTAATTTGCTAATGGTTTAACATTGCACAACTTGGATTGGTAGGAGAGCTAGTAGCTCAGTTCACGGGTACTCTAGTTATCTACTACCTCTGTTTTGAAAATAAAAGATGTTTTAACTGTATGAAATAAATGTATTTAGACTTTTTTTTTTGGTATATACAGGTTCACTTTAGGTTTTAAGTAAATCTACACACTAAAAAAAGTCTATATTTTTTTTTACAAAACTAAAAAATCTTATATTTTAAAACGGAGAGAGTATTTGCGCCCGCACCTGTCTCTAGTTACCTATGGCCTACGGGCGTGCGCGCGCGCTTGCATCCCCTGCTCGGTTCTCTAATCCTGTATCTCCGTACGTGCTGGACTGGACTCGGTTTCGGAATTGATAAGGTTTCCGTTCACAAGTCGAAGCCTCTCCGTGCAGCCACCGCGCCTATACCTGTGCCCGTCTCCGATCTTGAGCAGATTCGTGTCCCTTTAATTTCCTCCCTCCCTACACACGTACGTACGTGTCTACATATATATATAATCGGAATTGAATTGTTGTGGCTTCGATACACACGTACGTCTCGCCGACTTCATTAACACACCCGCCCTCGTCGAGCTCCACATCCACTCGCCATGGATCATACAGTAGCTTCTTCCAGCAGCCATGACCCCAGTCCAAGGTGATCAGCTAGCACCCCTCCTCTCTCCCTTTGTTCTCTTGCTTCTTATTCCAGTGATACCATCTCCTAGTTGTAGTTATTCATGCCCCAGAATTTCTTTTTTTTCTTTGTCGATACAATAATATCTCATGGTATAGCTTAGTAGGGCTTGTGAATATAATCCTACTTTAAAATGTTGGCAGGGGAGAGTGGGCATTATCTGAATACGGGAAAGACTAGGGCAGAACACCATGTTTCTTAATATATATTTTTTATCGATGGGGAACCAAAAATAGGGTTTATAAAAATATTAAACAAATAGTTTATTTGTAAACCTCTAGGAAAATGTCCTCTCCTTTGTTTTGTTGGAGTTTTTTCTGGACAGTTTCCTTTTGGCCAGCATAACCCTTTGTATTTCTTAAGACGAAAACAAAGGAGAGGATTGATTTTTTTTTTGCAGTGTCCACTACTTTTGATGTCAGATTTTGTCTTTTTTGTGCAGCCCAAAATACAGGTTGGTAGAGTAAATTATTGTCTATATCTACAGTTTTGCTCGGAATTTTTTAAAACTTCAAAATGCAATTTTTGAATTGTTCAAAAAGCGGGCTCCATGTCGCTGGTGACACAAACGTCCGCAATCCAGTCTTGAAGTGTATACATGACTTCCAGAAAAGGGGGTCAGTGACACCTTGAGATACTATTACAAATGGATAGTCAGTGGAATACAAAACCAGTTTAGGAATGATTTTCTTTTAATTATTATTAAACTTGAACGAGCAAAGTATGGCATGTGAACCGACAGATTAATTATCTAGCCCATGTATGTGGGGTTAAGGAAAGGGATTTGATTTGCACCCATGTTATTCTTTTCTCGCATATCAAGTACTACTTCTGATTATCGGTTTCGATCTTCCTAAAAAGGCTAACCATATGCATTGGACCATACAGTGCTATTAATGCACATAACTTCAGATCTTTCAACCTTTGCAGGTCAACCACACCTGCAGGAGCTCGTGTTCGCCAGAGTGTTCTCTACTCCGATCGACCCTGGCGATCCAGGAGATCTATATCAGACAAACTACCGTAAGTATGTCTCTTTCTGCTGTTTTTTTGTCCATTGCAGTCGGCGCATCTCCAGTCCGCAGCTTATCAGTTATTTCTTATTCACGCTGGCGTTCGGTCCTTCTTGTAGACGAAATAGAATGCCATGATTCTTGTTGCAGTACCACCCATCCTAATTAGTAATCAGTGACTAATGAGCATATTACATATAGCTAATTAGTATCTCTAAATACGATAATAATTTATGCCCATACTTTCATGGACTAACATCTCTGATCAGGATTGAGCAGAATGTTGTCAAGGTGAGCGGCGCTGAAGGTCCTACAGTTACTGCTCTGCCGTAAGTGTGCCTCTAGCTGCTTATTACCTTTTGTGTTCTGGATACCCTGTATGTGTGCTTAATTAGTTCCATCAAAATGAACATTCATCAATGAGCATTTTGTCGTACTTGGTTCGGTCAGGGTTAAGAAGTGTGCCGACGAGGTGAGCAGACGGGAGTTGAAAGCTCAGACAATGCATCAATCACCTCCGACACTTGTCTCAACTCCTAGGTACTGCATTGGCCTCTCTATATATATAGCTCCCTAAGAAAACTTCAGTTAGATTGCCTGTTTATTATTGCAGTACCTCCATTGCAACATTTGCTGACTAATAAACATGTCGGTTTGCTATGTCTTGGTCAGCATTGAGGAGTATGCCAGTGAGGTGAGAGCACTAAAACTCCGTCAGTCACCTCCTACACTTGAAACAACTCACAGGTACTATCTTTCTGGCATTCTTTCATGTGTTCTGCATATCATTCAATCATGTACATTCCTCATCAACTTCACAAAAAATAGTTTAACAAGGTTAATTGTGTATATAAAATAAAGGTAACTTTAGAATAGTGACTGGTTTTGTGAATATCTGTTGTTCTAGGTCCAAGGAATGTGCTCACGACAGTACCAACAGCGAGACCGGCTCTGAAACTGTCGTGGAGAAGCCCGAAGGTGAATGGGTTCCTTGGTACGTATGCTGATTTTGCTTTTGTTCATCTCATGTATTGTTTATTAGTTTGGGTGTTGATCGTTTGGGGGTGTTGGTCTTATTCAGGGTATACAGACCGTCACGTTTTGACTTCGTGGAGGCTACCATTGCTCATGCACATGGCTACAGCAACCCGGTCCAGCATAAACTGGATGCTCAAGCATTTTGGGCATCGCGAAAGAAATTTGTACCTCATGAAGCACCAGAGTCCCTTGCCTCTTCCACAGAAAATCTAGCGCAGTATGTTCCTATATGATTTTTCATACTAGTATACTATAATTGTTGAAGCATGCAACAGTTTTAACCTATTTAATTTGTTGCAGGGGCAAAGCATCTGCAGACAAGATAGTTGAGAATGGTAAGAAGTGGATGGGCGAGGAAGTTATGTCGGCTTTTAAGAAATACATCGAAAGAAAGAAGCAATTCAAAGTAAGTGATTTTCTACTATTCTATCCGTTTTAATCGAGTGCATGTTTCTTTATTTATAAGATGCTGTTTCAGGACGTGTTGTATTGCCTTGGTGAGATTCAACACCAATGCTTTAACGTGGAGAGCAACGACCATACCTTTCATCACTTCAATTTCACCGTGAAGACGAAAAAGATTTCAGACGCCGATTGGTCATTGACACCTTATTTTGCTGAAGTGAAAGAGATCCATGGAAGAAAATACTATTCATGCTTCAAACTAAATTCGTATGATGATGGTATATGCCTCTCCTTCCTTCCCTTTTGTTCCAATTAACTACGTATCGATTTAAATTTGTTTTCTACAAAATTAACCTTTTGATCTTCTGAGTTGTATATTTTTTTAGGCCATTGCTACGCGTGCAAGAATCAAGGGATGGATGCGCTGCAGCACCCTATTTTGGGGCTCGGATATGAGGGTGGCCATGCTGCTATGGGAACTCCCTTTGTTTATCCTAATGATGATGATTACTTTGATTGTGTGATGCCGGTGTAAGTATGTCAGGGAAGATTTGTCTTGGTGTTCACAGCTAATAGTGTTGCGTACGTCTATCTCCTAAACTAGTTTATGGTTTTCCTAAATTTTAGCATGGTATCTGGGTTTGGGTAGCGATGGCAGTTTGGAACATAGGAGTGAGTCGTTTTAGCACCCGCTCTCCATGGAGGGGACTTTTTCCAAATCTTCGAAAAATTCAAGTTTGGAGCTTCAAAAAAAAATAAAAAAAAATAGCAGGCTGTAGTCAATGATTTGTTCTACCAGTATGTAAAAAAACTTCAATACGAAATACCAAATATTCTATCCTAGGAAAAAATGACAAAAATGCAGATCTAGGAGTGTGAACAGTGCAACTTTTGAATCATCCAAAATTTGTCCAATTTGTCTTGTTTCTTGAGCTACATTAAAATTTTGCACTCCCGTAGTGTACACAGTTTACTACATCCATGTATTTATTCTGATTTTTTTGAAACTTTAAAATCAAGTTTTCAATTTTTTTAAAATAAAGTCCTCCATGGAGCCCAGGTGCCAAAGCCATTTTCTGCCTTTAGGGTACGCTCTTTTTGGTCCAGTACAAACAAATGAACTAAATTTCTTAAAAAGTTAGGATTCATAAAAATTTAGTTTGTTTTTTCTTATAATAAAGAGTGTAGAGGGTACCCTCTTCCATCCTTAGGTTTGGGTGCACCAAGGATGTTCCGTCCGTCCATTATGCTTGGCCATGACGCGAGCAAGCAACTGTTGGAGATGCCTTGCCCAACGCTGCAAGCCATCCAAGTTGCAAAACACAAGCGACCGTCACCTGACTGGACCTGAGAGGAGGGAGCATGATGAAGCATTTAGAGAAGGGGAGAAAGTTTGCTTTCTATAAAATGCAACTCATCACACGTTATGATGGAATGCAGGAAATTTCAGGCCTAGAATCCAAACTATTCACTCATCCAAATTTCAGGCCTAGAATCCAAACTATAAAATGCAACTCATCACTATTCCTTTAAAACTTGTACTTCTGGAGGGTTCCAAGGTCAATCCCTCTGGGAAAGTAAAAGAAGAAGAAAATAGTGAGTAGATCATGACCTAATCATGCAGTGTTTTTACCCTGATCCCTGACCCAGCTGCATAGATCCCAAGGGCACATGCTGAAGATAATTTACTACTTATGTACATCCATGTTACAGTGTCGTTCCTAGCTTACCCAAGTTTGCAGTTGTACTGTGCTATAATTAGTATTTCAGTCCCTCCAAATCACACCATCATAATTGCTATGCCCCATTCACAATGTTGAGAGAGAGAGAGAGAGAGAGAGAGAGAGAGAGAGCTTAAATCACTGAAATATGAGGTAACACGCGTGTGGTTTTTACTGAGCTACAGATCACCACATTCCAAGTGAAAGCCAAACAAGCAAGAGTTCCTGATCCACAATCCAATACAAAGTGTAAAGCGTCCGTAGGAAGATCATTATGCGAGTTTCTCTGGCTTTGACTCCAAGTCTGGAGCTACGCATACACACGGACTGACAGGCCTGAACGCCGTGACACACACAGCAACACACGAACTGTTCAGACTACTAGGAGAGCGAGAGCCATGCATGCAGGCCAAGGGGTCCCTGTGTTTGCTGCTCGGCCAGTCGCCCACATGGGGAGGATCCATAAACTGTTGCAAGATTGTACCTTGTGTGCCCCCCCTCCAATTAATTAATCCCCATTCCATTTTCACCACTTGGTAGTATGATCTTTCGCCTAACTTTTTGCTCCACGGTACAGGGTTGGAGTAACACCAAGTAGTAGAGAGGAGTAATAATATTTCGAACTCGACGGTACTTCATCCGACCCGACTTGGATTTGTGAAAATTTGGATAAATCTGGACACTATTAAGTATATAGGTTCATCCAAATTTTAACAAATTGAAGTTAAATAATATAGGTCGGAGAGAGTAGTACAAATTAAAGACGGTCTCCTATTCCACATCTCATATCTTCATGGCATTTTATGGGCAGTGATGGTACCACTACTGGTTTCTTGTTTCAAGTTGTACAACAACTGTGGGAGAAGATAATGTCGAGAGGACCGAGCACGGTGGTATCCAAAGTACTTGTCATATGAACTTGATTAGCAATTTCCTGCTCATTCTCGGTGTCGCGGCCACCCGTACTTCTTCTGGGATGTTCCTCTCCCAACAAAAGTATGCCGCCGAGATTTTGGATCGCGCTGGCATGACAGCGTGCACATCTTCATCGACACCCATCGATACCGTGCCCAAGCTCGCCTCCTCTGCTGACTCTCTCGTCGTCGACCCTACGGAGTACCGCAGCCTCGCCGGAGCTCTGTAGTATATGACATTCACACGTCCAGATATCGCTTACGCCGTAAAGCAAATCTGCCTCCACAAGCACGATCCGCGAGAACAACACCTCGCGTTGATCAATCACGTCAAGGGCACCCTCGACCATGGTCTCCAGGTCATGTCATTCGCCGCTGATTTCTTGATCACGTACACGGATGCGGACTGGGCAGGCTGTCCCGACACGCGGTGTTCTACCTCAGGCTACTGCGTCTTTCTTGTCGATAACTTGGTGCATTGGTCCTCCAAACGCCAACACACCGTCTCCCGCTCCAGTGTTGAAGCGGAATACCGTGTCGTCGCCAATGTCGTTGCCGAGTCTACTTGGCTCTGCCAACTCTTGGAGGAGCTTCACCGACCTCTCCCTCGGGCTACCGTCGTGTTTTGTGACAATGTTAGCGCTGTCTACATGTCTACAAACCCGGTTCAGGATCAGTGCACCAAGCACATCTTCACTTCGTTCGAGATCGAGTAGCACTTGGTCAGAGCATCCCCACTCGTTGGGCGTTCCCAGGCCGAAATCCGGACATATTTTGGTCTGGATGAAACTAGTTTTCGGAGTTCCCAGGCGAGTTCCCGCGTTTGGCTAAAATTTAACAAATTTCGGCAAACTTTGGGCGAATATAAACGGTTTTGGGCGAATATGGTCGATAGGACGAACTTTGGGCAAATATGGACGAACTTTGGGCGAATAAGGCGAATACGGGTGAACTTTGGACGAATATGGTCAATATGGACGAACTTTGCGCGAACTTTGGGCGAATATGAGCGAATATGGACGAATATAAGCGGTCTTGGCCGAATATGGTCCAACTTTGGACGAATATGGTCTATATGGACGAACTTTGGGCGAATATGGCGATATGGACGAACTTTAGGCGAATATGGGCGAACTTTGGGCGAATATGAGCGATATGGACGAACTTTGGGCGAATATGGCGATATGGACGAACTTTGGATGAATATGGACGAATATGGACGAACTTTGGGCGAATATAGGCGAACTTTGGGCGAACTTTGGATGAATATGGGCGAATGTATGCTAACTGGGCGGATCCACTCGCCGAATTCGTTTCGTCTGGCGTTCCCAGGGCATACCCGGGATCCTGGAAATGGCCTGGAAAGCCCGGACCAAAGTTGGCCCAAATCCGGACGAAAACAGGTTTCTGTGAACGCGACTGGGCGAAATTTCGGCGTCCAGACCTATTTTCGGTGTCCGAATCGGCATCCTGGGTAGCCGAGTGAAGATTCTCTCAAGTGCATGTTCTTCGCGTACCTTGTTCGCGCCAATTTGCTGATATCTTCACCAAGGGACTAGCATCGCCATTGTTTTTGGATTTTTGGTCCAGTCTCAACGTTCGTCTGTCTCCCGCTGCAACTGCGGGGAGTGTTAGGCAACCGAATATCCCTATAATATCGGTGCAATTAACCAACCTTTAAATCATATCTTGTGCCTCCCGTTTATAGGAGATTGAGGCTATTATGGTTTAGATTGTAATCTTGTATTTGTCTATATACTAGTTGAATGCCCCGTGCGTTGCTACGGCCTCGAGTTTATTTCGCTCCTACATCCACACCTATGCGTGAAATTGTTGGACATGTTATTCTGTAACTCATCGGCTTTAAAGACAGATTCTGACGGTGTGGGAAAAACATGAAATGTTCATATATGTATCGCACAGAAAAATCGTCATCACTTAATGTACATCAAAGTTCCAAAACTTTCTCAAATAGGAATAACATTCTTTGTACATAAAACTAATTATCCCGTACAAGCTATTATGTGCACACATACATAAAAATAAAAAAATATATATACTCCCTCTGTTTTAAAATATAAGATGTTTTAACTTTGTGAATCAAATGTATCTAGACTTCTTTTAGCATGTAGGTTTACTCAGGTTTAAAGTAAATCTACAAATTAAAAAAAGTCTAGATATATTTTTTTCACAAACATAAAATATCTTATATTTTGAAACGGAGGGAGTATATTATAGTCTTGCACTATGGAGGGGAATTGTAACGCTAGGTGGTGAGCTGCGTCTTGTAGTTAGCTTTGCGGGCATTCTTCACTTCTGAGTCCATGTCCAGTAGGTTTGGTGCCCCTTAATTATCACAGCCGCATAAAAAGAGGATATTCTTCACTAACTATAGGAAGCATATTGCAGCAACACGAGAAATCTGCTTGCTCTTCTTTTCTTCTATTCTTCTACATATTTTCAGTTTGTCTAATCGCTAATACTGTAAAATAGAACTCTAGCAATGAACTACAAGATTAAGGATAGCTAATACATAATGTTCCATCAAGAGAAAAATAATCAGCATAGTTAATATTTGTAGAGCGTACATGACCAAGGCAGTATATTCAACACCAGTCCAGCCTTCAAAAGATGAACATGGTCAAACAAAAGGCTTGCCTACAGTTATGAAAACATTTAAGATGTAGACTATTATTCTTCTGTTGAATTCATTGAGTTCCTTACTGAATAAAAATATGATTTTATCTCATCTATATGGCATGGGAATATTCAAGGAAGCTACAAATTTTTATCTTAGTGCATTGATTTTATTCTTGTCGCAAAGGAGGGAAGGAAAAATGAATCACATATGTGTAAACAATCGGAATCCTAATTCAAAGTATATTCAGTTTATTTCAGTGAGTAGGATACTTTCATATAAAAAAGAGTAACATGTTAACCATGTGAATTAACATGTAGCATATGAAGGGTTACCACATCAAATATTCCTGATGAGCAACATTTTCCCTTAAGGAAGATCTTGCATTTAATAATCATGTAGTCTCTCTTGCCCCCAAGATCTGGTTGGACTGCAGGGGCATGGCACCAAGAAGATATTTCACCGGTGTGGTACAAGTATTCGATTTTTTTGATAGATAAGTTTGATAACACACTTACTTTTGCACTTTGATATAAGTTACATTGTTCATCTTCTTGGGGCCCCAATATTTACCACAATATGATGGATTGTTTTTTCACATTTCTAAACATTTTATCAAGCAACTAACAATATGATTCACTCTCTATTTACCATGCCCCAAAATCTACATTGGTTCTTTTATCAAGATCATAACAAAGCGGAACTCCATAAGAAGGATCTTTTTTTTTCTTTTGGATATGAGAGGAAATCTAGCAACACATGTCGCACTATCTTATTTATTTAGAATTTGGATTTATAAACAGTTTATGCTAGCATGGTATATACATCTATTATTTTTGTTTTCTCAGGGTTGTCCTGCCAAGAAATTAGAAGAGACCACATATGAGAGTACTAATCATTTTATGTAAACTTAATCTCATCAGACTACATAAATTTATCAACAATATAATACCTAACAAGTGACACATTCTGAATTCGGTAAAAAATGCTACATGCTAAAGAAATCCATAATCACTGGAGATAAAACCTTCATTTAAATCTAAATGATAGAAATCATCCGCATCAACAAAATAAATCAGCTGAAATTCAAAGAGAATTACCTACTCATGCAGCTGATAGAATGCTTGGATTTTTGAAAATAACCACATGAATCTGAACCTCTAAAATTTAAAATATGAAATAAATCACTGATATTAAAACATAAAAGAAAGTAAATAATAAATACAATTTTAAACGAGAGTGCAAAAAAGTGGATCGGTCTTTGAGTAGACAATGCAGGGGAAGTCCTTGATACATCTGCACGGCGAAATATTTTTTTACTACACCAGCACTTCAAACATGACACTGGCCCGTGTCATTCTGCACCGTTATACATAGCTCTCTACTATGGATAAATATTCCAACAAGTTGTGATTGGAACAAAGAACCATAAATCAAACAATCTTGTGGGATAAAAAAGGGCATACCATTCTAATTTGTTTAAATATAAGAGCATCCCTAGCAGATACGGCAAACCTCAAACCCCAAATCCGCGTATCCAGAGCATCCAAACACGAATTTGGGGTTCGAACAGCACGCACGCAGTTCAGATACACCATATGAAACTGCAAATTAAAAAACACGCGCGCACAACGAAAAAACAGTTCGATCGAAGAGTTCATGCTTGCATTGGTCCTAAATTCGACTATACATCAAAAGCAACTACAATATCCGCCCTGGGAAACTCAGCGGAGCCCTATGCCATGGCGGCGGCGCGTCAGCTCCTCACTCCTTGTCGTTGACGAGGTTGACGAAGATGTGCCTCCATTCGGCGGGCTTGTCCGCGTCCTGCTGGCTGGAGCGCGTGACGAGGCCGAGGACGATGTCGAGCTCGCGCCCCGGCGCGAGGCCCGCGTTGACGCCGAGGTGCGGGAGGAGGAGCTTGAACTGCTCATCGTCGAGGTAGTCGCCCGGGGCGAAGTGAGGGAGGCGTGGCGGCTCCGGCTCGGCGTCCTCCGTCTTCACCACCAACGTCGTCGGAAGAGGAGGCGGCGCCGAGGACGACGAGGGCGCGGAAGAGGAGGCGGCGGGACGGTACCGCTCCGACTCGCGCTTGGCGAAGGCGGGCGGCGCGGCGACGCCGTACTTGCGGTAGCGGTAGCTACCGCGGATGTGCGCCGCGTCCGACTTCACCTTCTCTACCTCTGTCTTCTCCCCGGCGGGAGGAGTAGTGGAGCTCCCACCGCGCTCGGTGGAGCATCCGTCACGACCCACCTCGCCGCCCCCGCCCCCGCGCCCTGCCACCATCGTCGCCGGCGGGAGGTGGGGACGCTCGATCTACACTCTACCTCGTTGATTGCTCGCCGGAGGGGCGGCGATTTGACGTCGGCGGGAGGCGGAGGAGCAGATGGGGTTTGGCCCCCATCCGCCTCGCCGACGGCTATATATGCGGGTGTTTTTGCGATTTTGGCTGTGGCCTGGATACATTTTCTGGGCCAGGCCACCGATGCGTGGTCTGGTCTGGCCAAAAAACGGCCGAAACCCCCATATCAGCCACCGTCGTGTTTGTAGGCCGATATGGGGGATCTGCTAGAGATGCTCTAAATGACCAACTTGATGAAAAACTATGCAATCCTATGAGCAAGGTATCTTTCATATATTGTAGTCTATAAATACATTAAATTTCACAAGTCATTATATTATTCAAAAATCTACTGAATAGTTACCTGATCATGTTGGCCACACCAAATATAAAATATAACAAAAAATAGACTTGTCATACTTCTATACAAGGCTAAACAGACCCAAATGTATGCAGAATATATATGGTACATGTTCCTATCTTGGGTTGTACACCATGTATTTGCATGTGTGGATTGGAGAGAACTATTGCTCTTTATTCGTCAGCAACAAAAAACATACCAAGAGTCCCAAACAACATGTACATCGTGGCCAATTGAGAAGATAGCATTCATCCATTCATATATTAGGCACGATGACGATGGGGAGTGAGGGTGGGCACACAAAAAACCTTGGTACAGAGTGGTCAGGACTCAGGATTTGAAATCTTCCTCTGCTGATCTTGTCTCGTGATAATGACCGCATACCTGAATAACGATATACACAAGTCATAAACATAATTAACTAATCGTACCCCTGATCTAGCTGAATCCGACCTCACTGACCACATACCTTTTTTTCCGAGGTAATGACCACATACCTGAAGAACAAAAGACAAATCATAAACATAATTAACTAACCCCGGGAGCTCCTTCCCTTTGAAAAGAATACACTGTTCTAGCTGAAGCTGACATCACTGTTTGTCTCATGAACTAAGCTGCACAAAGAAAGAACAACGATAAATTTTGCAAGTACAAACCGATATCCTTGTAGATGCTAGCAGCACCCGCAGGCGTCAATATTTCCGCTGCGTGTGCAGGTCACTGCGGTGCCCATTGAGAAATCCATGTCAATGGAGACGGAAGAGAGCTAGGCGGGAAGCACGAGGTGAGGGAAAGCGCCACCGCTGCCGATGCCGGCAGCGTCGACTCCGGCAAGCGTGTGGTGCGTCCACCGCATGCAGCGCGCGCATAACCGGTGACCTCCTCTTCCTTCCCAACCTCTCTTCTTCCCTATTGATTACCCAGCCACCTGTCCATCATTACTGGCCATCAGATCTCAGATGTGAGAACAGACGGGGGAGGCGGAGGGAGAGACGGAGGCGGAGGCGGCACCATGGCAAGACCAGGAAGATCGAGACGGCGGCGGGGAAAATTTAATGCTAGAAAAGAGGGCAGCACGGAAGTGATTTTCATATTGGCCAGTAGCAAGTATTGATGACGTGATTAGCGGGTTGGATTTTTTGACGTGATTAGCGGGTTGGATTTTTGTATGCATTTATGATAATGAGGAGGGCAGGAGGCTTTTTGGGGAGGTGTTTGACGCTAAAAACTACGGGGATAGCGGACGGCTAAGATTCTTCGGATGTTTGGTGGGTGTTGTTTAGAACAGTTCAACGGTTGTGATGTGTTGAATGTTTGATCCCAAAGTGAGCCACCAAGTAAAGATACGAGATAACAGGGAAGACACCGATTATGACCTATCCCACCCAATTCTATCTTTCTACAGCCAACATTTGCCCCACGGTACAGGTTGGAGTAACAGCAAGTAGGGAGGAGTAATAATATTTCAAACTTGATGATACAAATTGGGTACAGTCTCCTATTTCACTTCTCACATCTTTATGGGCAGTGATGGTACCACTACTGTTTCCTTGTTTCAAGTACTACAACTGTGGAAGAAGATAATGCCGGAGTACCGAGCAGGGTGGTATCCAAAGTAAGTACTTATCATATGCACTTGATCAGCAATCTCCTGCTCACTTCAGTGCGTGATCATCTAAAGCATCGCACATGATGAATCGATGATTCAGAATAAATTTGCATGCACTTGGAATTCACTTCAGTGAACTAAGAACATCTAGCAGATACTGCATATTGGCCGCCGTAAAATTTTGTGCCGATCTGCGGTATCGAGGCTTAGCCTTTTCAGATACTATAAAATGCCGAATACTGTTAAAAGAATTGTTGTACTCCGTATCTCGCATCGAGGCTCATCCGTCTCGTATATATTTGGTCCCCACTTCCAAATATATTTGGTCCCCAATTCGATCCCGCATGCATTTTCCCTTCCTCCCCGTCTAGAAACCATCGCTTTCGTCTGCCCACGTTTCTGATTCCGGCCACATCCGCTGTAGAAAAATATATCGCCGTCGCCAACCTCCGTGTCCACTCCTCATCTTGCCATGGCCGGCCAATCGAGGCCCGATTTGGGCGCACGCGGTCACGCCGGGAGCTCCGGCCTGCGAGCTTGCCCGGCGCTACCGTCGAAGGAGGAGGAACGCAAGCGCCTATCCGAGCAGGGACACGGCCATGGCGCCCTTAGGGCACACCCACACAACCCTGTCGCAGACGATGGCAAGGAGCTCTTGATGGTCAAAATCTGCGCTTTCCCGCCGGTCGTCCACGAGAAGGCTACCGACGACGAGCATGAGGAGCTCTTGGTGAACGAGACCAAGTTCAACTCCTTGTGCACCGCGCTCATGAACATCGTGCAGCGCCGGAAGCGCCACCGCCTCGCTCGTAGGACGGAGAAGCGCAATCTTTGCCGTGTCAGTCGCCTCTCCCTCCGCAAGCACCTTGCGCGGCTCGAGGCCCTCGAAGCCGACTACCCCGACGAATACTTCACCAACGACGACTACGATGACGACGCCAACAACACCGAGGAGTAAGCGCGCACCGCCGCCGCCGTAGCTGATCCGGTGAGTAGGTACTGGCGGTGGAGCTACGTAGATGCTAGGTGAAGTCTAGATGCATGGCGCTGCATCATTTTTTGCTAAACTTATGTAGACCTCGACGATCAAAACCTTCCCTATGTATGAATCTGGTGCAAATGTGTAATGTTTTTTAAATATACAGTTTGGATTAGTGTATCTGTTCTGCGTAGCGTTTTTCATACTGCAATCCAGGTTTCCAATCTACCGTATCCGCGTTTTATAGTATGTATCTGCTAGAGATGCTCTAATAAAGTGCATGCAGTAGGTATCCAATGCAATTAGGAAATTGGGATGATAATTGGAACTTTGTCATCACTTGTACTGTATTTCTTTTTTATAATTATTAGTACTTGGTCTTGGTCTAACTAGATCAGTTGAAACCTTGGACCTATCCGGGTTTGGAGCAGGCATAACCTGTATTTTATTCGCACCCACTAGCATGCATCAAACCACATCCCATCTTTTACACAGGAGATGCAATCTACATCTTGATATAATAAGTTCTTAATTATCGGCAAGTACAACCGTTAGGTGAGCACTAGCAGTTGAGCGTGAATAATGTAGGAGAATGGTGCAAAACAAGGGTAGTATTTAAGAGAAGATTCCCATCAAACGATTGTTTTCCCTCCTTTCAAAGGTTACGTTTCAGAAGAGACGGGAGGAGAAGAAGAATACAAGATGGATGAGAGAGCTGTACCTCTGAATATTAATTATTGCAAGAAGCCATGGATAAGCTACATTTCATATCCGATAGTGGATGGGTGCTCTTCATGACATGACTGGCTGCCAAATAACCCAGGGATTTGTGATGGTATAAGGTTTGTGACTGTATGAGAAGACTGATTATGGTGCCATTTTGTTTAGATGTAGAGGGTAACTGGAGTTGAAGTAGCACTCGCTTCAACACACATTAGTTGACTTCACTTTGTTTAGACACAGATGTATCTGACTAGATACTTAACTAGTAGATACATATGAATCTATACAAATAAAGGCAACTAATATGAGTCGGAGTAAGTAGTATTTCCTGCAAATTAACCCTAACCACTGCTCCGGCATAGTAGCATTGACTTGACAAGATGTGACATCCGGACCATTGGAGCTTTTCTTGAATGGGAGGACTTTGAGGAGGAAGGTTCTCTCATCTGTCGTGTGTTCTTTACTCCACCCTTGTCACACAACTGTGCTCCATTAGGTCTTCTCCGATCAGAAAAATGAAAAATTACCAATTCTTATAGGATGTTCCCAAAATAATTCTAGCGTTTCGAACGGGATAAAATAAACTTGAATTTTGCTCATCTCTGTCAGTAGGCCATTTTCTTACAGACTTCAGTAAAAAAATTGTTGGCAGTAGAATTTTCATAGGTAAATGATCTTATTACTCCTTTTTCTTTGCTAGCAACCCTACAGTTTAATGAAGTTTGGGAATATTTGCAGTTATGCAGAGTGTTTCTGCGGTCAGATCATGGGACCGTCTACTCATACTATCATTTGTCAATGGAGTACAGAAAACTAGAATACCTTTATATTGGGATCCCAGTATCCCACGCGGATTTTCTGCGGCAGGTACATATGCTGCTACTACTTCCTCTAGTATATTTTGACCAGCTAAATTGACTTGTCCGGAAATAAGTGACTCGTATTTTTCTAAATTTATGCGTATCTATACATATTTTAATATATAGATACATGTAAATTTAGAACAAATCTAAGTCAATTATTTTTGGACGAAAAGGGTATATTTTTAGGCCAATTTTCAAACTAGATGTTGGGAGTAAGGCCGCTTGTTTCTCCAAATTTCAATTGGTGACTGCCGAAAACATAAAAACTGGTAAATTCTATAGCCTCAATACCAAAAATATTAGAGTGTTCAATTGTCCAAAGAAAAATAGAATCTGACAATATCTGTGAGGAGTAGCTTTTTTTGTATTAAAGGAAGTTATAATGGTCTTCCAATTAAAAACCAGGCCTTCTTCATGACCAATGTTTTTCAACATAAAAATAAATCACCATGACCAACACACTTCCAAATTACCAATTTATATCTGGAAAAGCGCAAATTGACCCAGCGTGTCCTAGAATAAGATTTGGCTGTCCTCTTCACCCGGGGATCTTATCCTGCACAGGACACAAACAAACAATTATTATTATTTGAAAGGACAAATCTTTTGCCTCTGAGCAAAAAAAAAAATAGAAGAATTAACACCATTTTCGCCAACCTCCAACAAATCCATTGACTGTTGCTAGCAGCCTAATTCAACAGCAAAACATGTTCATAAAAACCAGAGCTACCAACAATTAAAAACCTACTCCACTTAGCAGACAACACAGCAATTGCCTTCAAACCCTGACACCACAGACGATCCGGCCACCACCTCTTCTTCCAGCGCGTGGTGCGGGGGCTGTTTGATCACACCATTTCCTGCCCTCGATATTCTAAATCCAGGCCCCTCCACGCCACCTAACTGTCACCTTAACTGGACTAGCCCCCCTCTCCCTCTCCCTCTCCCTCTTTTGCGCAACTGTTCATTGCTGGATTTCTTCCTCCTCTGAAACATCATTTTTACCTGATCTTGGAAAGAACCCCCTTGTGAGGCTTTCCCTTCCCAGTGTGGTGTGAAGCACTTTCTGGTGTATAGCTTATAGCTTGCTTGTGTGCTGTTCTTGAGTGGAATAAAGCTAGAGCATGCATGTGGCTCTGGATAGGTAGGATTCTTCCTTCTTCCACAGCCATGTGCTGCATGCAGCTTTGAGCTTTGGCAATTGCTGCTAGCTAGCTACAACCCCAGCTTTTAGACATCAAGATCCAAGAAAGATCGGGACCAAAAGTCTTGAGCTGCATTGTAGTGAGAGGGCTGTCCCCTTGGCTCACTCTTCCTTCCTCATATCTGTCCTTACTCTGCCACTGGATCAGGACCAAGAGCAGAATACCCTGCTTCCCAGGGAGAAAAGGAATCAGGGACATGCTCAGGCAGTAGCAGATTCTCCTCAAGATACCAAAGTAATTTCTGCTGTACTACTCACCTCTCTTGTGTTCTTTTTGTCCATTTTGTTACCAACACACTCTTCTCTCTTGTTCTGCAGAAGCTGCTTGGGAGAAGAGATTTAGGTCCAGGAGGAGCTCTAGGCGCAGCGCTAATAAGGTATTGGAGAAATTATGTACTACTGTTCTTCCGATTCCTTTGAAGTACACATATTGATGTCTTCCTACTACCCCGCATAAGGCCAATCATTGCAAAAGTGTTTGGAATATATTCCCTCTGCTCTTGTCATTCTTTGCTTGCATTGAGTTGTTTCGGATCCCTTCACACGCATAGGCTGATTCTTTGGTTCCTTTCCTCTCTGGATATGATTATATGAAGCAGACGAAGCTTCTCTGAGGAAGGAAGGACGAGCTCTTGGTTTCTTTGCATGGAGAAGGACGCCATGGGGGGCCATGTGATGCTGCCGCTGGAGAGCCTGAGCTTGGATCTCCCCAACGGTGGGATCGTACTTGGCCATGACAAGGACATCTCAACTCTGCAAGGTTCAGACAAGCAACTCCTTCCCTCGTGTTCATGTCACGGTTCACTGAAACAGAAAAAATCGGGAGGTAAATTCTTTTTGGCCTGGCGTTGTTTCAGATGAGATTTCGGGTATGAGATCAAGGCAGGGACATCTCAACCGGAGAAGGCGGGAGGCGCTGGACAAGCTCATAGACCTGAAAGGTACTGCCTTTGATTCTAGATGATGGCACTTGGTGTTTCTTGAGAGTCCAAGGAGCTGAGTTTGGCTCAAATTCAGGAAGCATCAGGGTGTTCTGCCGGGTCCGGCCGTCAATCTCAACCAGCAACCTCAAGACCAAATCACCAGTAACTATTGAACAGGAGAAGATCGCAGTTCGAGCAGTGGGTGGCAAGAAGGATTTCAGTGTAGATAGGGTGTTTGACCAGGAGTCAACGCAGGGTAGCTTCTTCATCTTGCTTCACTGCCTTTCCACTGCTCATCTTATTAAAATATATAACTCACTTCGATCATGTGTTCATGGTGCAGATGATGTCTTCCATGAGGTTAAGCCAATCCTCAGATCTGCACTTGACGGGCACAATGTCTGCATCCTTGCTTTTGGCCAGACTGGGACAGGAAAGACATACACAATGGTCAGTTGGTGCCTGCTCTAGTCATGTTTCAACTGAACTGAAGACATTATATGTGTACCATCTTACCTTTCCTTGCAAAAATCCCATGCAGGAAGGAACTAATGATAACCTCGGCGTCGTGCCTCGAGCGATTGAAGAACTGTTTTCTCATGCTTCTCAAGATAGCTCATCAACATATTCTTTCTCGATAAGCATGCTTGAGGTCTACATGGGAAGTCTCAGGGACTTGTTGGCACCGAAGCAGCATCTCTCCAGGTCCACAGAATGCCATACAACATGGTAAAGACAGATCAATTGACCTGTAAATTATTTAGTAAGACCATCGATTCTGAAAGTGCAATGTTTGTATGTTTTTTGAGTTTTTCAGTAATCTCAGCATTCTAGCAACTAAAAGCGGCGCCGTTGAGGTTGAAGGGCTCACCGATGTTGCGATGCCGGACATAAAGAAAGCCAACCAATGGTACTGCAGAGGGCGACGATCCCGATCGACGTCCTGGACAAATGTCAACAATGTTTCGAGCCGATCACACTGGTGGGTTGATGAGCTGTTCCAGCCAGAGCGTTTCAGTTTCTACAGTATGGTAACTTGGACAGTGCCCAATTTTATGTGCCTTAGCTGTGTCTGTGTGTAGCTTGACAAGAATTACCATAAGGAGATCTGGAGGTGTCACTGAAGAAGTCAGCAAGCTTTGGCTCGTCGATCTTGGTGGCAGTGAGCGGCTGCTGAAGACTGGTGCATCTGGGTTGACAATGGATGAGGGCAAGGCCATTAACCTCTCTCTATCGGCCCTTGGAGATGTCATTGCTGCACTAAGGCGAAAGAAAAGTCATGTTCCTTACAGGTAAACTGACCTTCCTCTTTAACTAGTCAGATTGATCCTAACATTACAAGTTACCTCAGAAGTGCTTATGCTTACCTTTTTTTTTTCAAACTCTGCAGAAACAGCAAGCTCACCCAGATTCTCAGTGATTCTCTTGGTAAGGGAATTTCCCATTCCAATATGAAGCATCAAAGGTACAAAATGTAATATAAACCTATATGTTTCTTTTGATTTGTTCAAAACAGGTGATGGTTCCAAAGTTCTGATGGTAGTGCACATCAGTCCTTCTAAAGATGATGTCGGTGAGACAATCTGTTCGCTGGGCTTTGCAAAAAGAGCCAGGTTGATAGAATCCTGCAGAGAGATTTCAGAGGTAAGAAAACTGAATAAAAAACTGTGATCACCTTGATCAAAATTCCCACTTTACATGCAAAGGTGTTCCTTTCCTTGATGTAGGACCTCAAAATGCTAAAGCAGAAGCGGCTCTTGGAGCTTGACAAGGAAATATGCGACGCCGAGCAAGAGCTCCAGGATCTCAACAAAAAAATAAGGAGCGCCGAGGTCTCACTTGAAGAGAGGAAGAAGGTTTCTCCATCGATCTGTCATGCTCTCAGCGACGAGAAAGGGTCACCGAGAAGCACTCTGGTGGTAGGGAACATCGATGCTGCAGACAGCCCTCAGGCAAACGAAAAGGCCAAAAGCAGGGTGTCTCATGGCTCGGTTCCTCACTTCATGTCCCCAACCGAGTGCAGCCGGCAAAGGCACGGCGTAGCAAGCCATTCTGTCAGTAAACCAAGGCTGACAAAATCAGTAAACAGATATCCAGCTGAGCTCAGTGGGAGCCAATCGTTCAGCCACTCCAGCTGCAAGAACGCCTCGAAGGCTAGATCAGCGGTATTCTCATCCGGTTTGTCTAAGTTGAAGTACTTGTCAGTCAAATCAGATCAGATCAACATCAGCAGTAACAGCATCGATTCGACGGCAGCGTCAGTTCCTCGACGAAGGGAAAGTTTTGTTTCCAGGCCGGTGCAGAGAGTCCCACTACATCAGCACAAGAGAAGGATGTCGTGCTTAATCTGAACTCACATAAGTACATATTGAAAAGCTCTGATTTTAACTTGTTGTTCAGTGGTGAAATGTTTTGGAAAGATGTTTGGGGGTTTTTACAGCGCTTTGATAGTTTTTTTTTATGGTCGCGCTTTGATAGTTTGTTTGTGTTAACTTCGTAGAGCTGTGATTTTGTAACTACAGGAGGGCCCTTCCTTTGCTGTTTTTGGTTTGGATTGGAAGGGCCGAAAGATTTGAGAGATGAGGTAAATGGAATTATAATTGGATTTGACCAACTCTTAGATTTCTCTGTGGATTTGTAATTTTGAAAAGGAAAGAAAAAGTGCACCATCACTAATGCAGTATTCTGATAGAGGCTTTGAAAACAGAAAGGTTTGTTTCAAGATATACAAGTTTTTTTGCAAGACTGCGTGAATGATCCTAGGGTCTGCATTTCCTACCCATGCCGGAACTGAATAATGAGACATTGGTTGATTTACCAAAGAACCGAGATGATGAATTAGCAGTACTTATCCTGGAACTTAGCTCAGCCTCAATTTACTACAAAGTCTTCGATGTCACTACCCTTTCCCTGAAACTGCATACCTTAGTTAGTAACTGTGAGATGTATTCTATGAGTGCTGTAAAAAAAAGAATATTCCATCAGTAAAAGATGTGATATTGTCCCTTTTGCTTCCTATACACAAGACAAGTACATTCAACTGGCCAGTGGGTATGGTAGCTGCAGCATCTCAGATACAATCTAACACAACCTAATTGGCCAAAAATTAGAAACTATTGGATGGACCTCCTAGGCTGCTACTGCTAGTAGAGAAATACTGAAAATAGTATGTGGGACTTGGGGCTAAACTGCACACAGGGGTTCCTCCTTCTTTTATTTCTTACAATATTATATGGGCCTCCGAACCCTTCAAAAGAGCAACACACACCTTGAAGTAGTACACCCTGAACCTGATGCAATTATCATGCATGTTGAGAGTTAAAATACCAAAAAGAAAGAGGGTCTAATCAGAATCAGTTCCTAAACCTTTTAATACTTTTTGTTGTTGAAATATATGAGCTTGGGCTTTCGGAACAGGACACCACTGGAAGTATGCAGAGTAAGCGTATCCGCTGGCACCTGGCATACAGATACAGGCTGCCAGAGACCAAACAAGAGTGATGTTCTATCCAATCAAGTTGACTAATCAGTTCAGTAATAGTACTAGTAATTCTGAACTCATGGTCTGAAAATAAAGCATCAAGTTTGACTAATAACTACTTCCTCCGTGTCAAAATATAAGATGTTTTAGCTTTGTGAAGCAAATGTATCTAGACTTGTTTTAGTATGTAGGTTCACTCAACTTTGGAGTGAATCTATATACTAAAAAAAAGTCTAGATTTATTTTTTTCACAAACCTAAAACATCTTATATTTTGAAATGGAGGGAGTAGCAGATTGCCCCGTGTTAGATACGTGTCCCTATCTGCAATGCAAATTGAGTAGTAGTACTATGTGTCTGTTCTTTAATCTGCTTCCACTTGGTTGTGTTTATTAGCAGTAACAGCCAAGTAGCAGGGTTTCAGTCAGTCGCCAAGCAGCACACCTGTCTGTGAAGGATGGATCCAGAATCCAGGCGACGGAACCTGCGCAGATCAGGAATGGAAAGAATCTCAGTAGTACAGATAACCCCAGATTCGGATCATTCTCGGGAGAGAGAGAGAGAAAAAAAAACAAGCCAGTTTCAGATCGAAGAGGAAGAATCGCGAGTTGGGAGTACGTGTGCTGTTTGTTTATTATGCGGCCATCAGCCTCCCCACCCGCCTCCGGCGATCGGCGCCGGCGAGGGGGACGCTGAGCGCGTGGGGCCCAACCGGCAGGAGCTGGAAGCCTGGAACCTTCGGGCCATACGAGATGGACCCAAACGGGACGCTGACCGGTGGGCCCAAAAGAACAGCAGACGCTGCCGTCCAGCAGACGGGCAGCTCCCAAGTGTCCTACAGCGAGGGGACAAACAGATCCCACTCCTGGATCCCCTCGCGCCACCGTCACTTCAAGCTGAAAAATACCACGAAACCAGCCAAAAAAAAGAAATTTCCAAAAATCTTGCGTGAATCCAGTGAGTCCCAACCGCCAACCGTAGAGGACGAGGAGTTCCTCCGCCGCACGTGGCGACCGCCGATAAAAAGTCAGTCGCCAACGAATTTCCTTTCCCCGGATCCTCTGACCTGCCCTGCCCCGAATCCTCTCACGCCGTCGTTTTCCCCCCCGACTTTTTCCTCCGACTCCCAGCTGCTTGCCCTTGCCTTGCCTTAGGCGCGAAGGCGCCGGCCGCCCGTCTCCTGCCGTGGAAGCGAAACCTACCGGTGTCGATTCCCAGTGGGGTTGCCGTGGAAGCCAAGCGATCTGCTTTCTTTCTTTCTTTCTTTCTTGCGAGGATGGTGGGTCTGGGGGCGATGGGGCTCGGCGAGCCGCCGGCGGACTACGGCTCGATCGCCGCCGTGGGGCTCTTCGTGGCGCTCATGTGCGCCTGCATCGTCGTCGGCCACCTCCTCGAGGAGCACCGGTGGATGAACGAGTCCACCACCGCGCTCTTGATTGTCAGTCCCTGCTCCCTACTATATATATGCAGCAGCAGTAGTTGCTTGGTGATTTTATTGTTGTGCTGATGATCGATCTGGATTTTGCAGGGGCTCGGCACCGGCACGGTCATCCTGCTGGCGTCAAGCGGGAAGCACTCGCGCATACTGGTCTTCAGCGAGGACCTCTTCTTCATCTACCTGCTGCCGCCAATCATTTTCAATGCAGGGTATGCAAATTATTTTGTGTTGCGGTGCTTTTTCTATATGACTCATTAGTGGGGAATCTTTCTCCGACTGAAATTGTAATGAATCAACATGTCCAGTTGTGGACTTGTGGTCCATGCTGGCCGGCTGTGGTAACTGATTACCAATGTTATTAGGAGGGTTCGATGCATGCCATATTATCACTTTCTTTGTGTTTGCCTTAAATTGATTCTGTTGATGAAGGTTGTGGAAATTGTCTGATGCATAGATTCTGGAGTATACTCTCTAATAATAATAGAATGTGAACAGTCCCTTTTTTAGAGCAACAAGGGTGATTGTGACACAATTCCAGGAGCACATGGTACTGAATTTGCAGGAGCCAAGTGTTGCGTGACTCACAATTCCTTTTTCTTTTTTTTGGCCCCACCCCTGATCAGGTTCCAAGTGAAGAAGAAACAGTTCTTCCGCAACTTCATGACCATTACATTGTTTGCTGTAGTTGGGACCCTCATCTCCTTCAGCATAATATCCCTCGGTAGGTTACCTCCCTCTTTTAAGTTTTGCTCAGCATGTTGATTGGTGTTCACCTGTATCACCGGTGCAAAATCTGTCACAGGTGCTCTGGGGATAATATCAAGGCTCAACATAGGTGCCCTTGAGCTTGGAGACTACCTCGGTCAGTTCTTTAACCTGGAGTATAAATTTTTTCCATTAACCTAAGTGTACAAGAATTTCCATAGCCTGCTTGTAGTTCTTGCTTTTTTGACTCTTCCTGCGTGTTCACTTTTTCAGCACTCGGGGCAATATTCTCGGCAACGGACTCTGTGTGCACCTTGCAGGTGTTAAGCCAAGATGAGACACCCTTCCTGTACAGTTTGGTCTTTGGTGAAGGTGTTGTCAACGATGCAACATCAGTTGTGTTGTTCAATGCAATCCAGAACTTTGATCTTGGAGATCTCAGTAGCCTCAAATTCTTACAGTTTATTGGGAATTTCCTTTATCTCTTCGGCGCCAGCACCTTCCTTGGAGTAGCTGTAAGTTCTGTCATGTTACCACCTTCAGCTTTGTCAACATGTCAAGTTCTGTTCTCTTACTGAATCTGTGTCATGAATGCAGACTGGACTTCTCAGTGCTTATGTCATCAAGAAACTCTACTTTGGCAGGTTGGTGCTCTTGACACATTAAATTGTGTGCTTCATATCTGTTTACCAATCACAATACAGACTTTAACTTTCTAATCCACATTCATGACTTGTTGTCCTCTATAATTTGGCACTATTTCTAGGCACTCTACTGATCGTGAAGTTGCTATTATGATGCTCATGGCTTATTTATCTTACATGCTGGCTGAAGTAAGCACCCTCTGCGCTATTAACATCACAAAGATACTACATAATTCAACACTATCATCTAGCGCTGATTGATATTGACTGCTTGCTTTGTGTGGCAGTTGCTTGATTTGAGTGGTATTCTCACAGTTTTCTTCTGTGGTATTCTAATGTCGCACTATACCTGGCACAATGTAACAGAAAGTTCCAGAGTCACAACCAAGTAAGTATCTGCATGGTTTCTATCAGGATACATGTGACTCCATCATTCCACATCTGAACTTTCGTGATGCTTATGTGATTGTATTGCACAACAGGCATGCCTTCGCCACATTGTCATTCATCTCTGAGACTTTTCTCTTTCTCTACGTTGGCATGGATGCATTGGATATAGAAAAGTGGAAGATTGTTAGCGAAACATATAGGTATGTTTTCTATCTACGTTTGATAACGTATATGTAGTTCAAATCAAAATATGGTTATGTTTTGTAACACATTTTCTATTCTATGCAGCCCAATGAAATCAATCGCCTTGAGCTCCATTATTTTGGCATTGGTGCTTATTGCAAGAGCTGCTTTTGTGTTCCCACTATCCTATCTGTCCAATTTGACCAAGAAAACTCCGGGCGAGAAGATCTCTATTAGGCAGCAAGTGAGTTTCTATTTGGCAACATCTTAGTGTATTATGTCCTCTTACAAGAATGCTCTTGTGACTTACATGATGTGGGTCTTTCAGGTTATTATTTGGTGGGCGGGTCTAATGAGAGGTGCTGTGTCCATTGCATTGGCCTACAATAAGGTAGAGTCTTGTGTCTGATGCATTCCATGTGTGCTTTAGGTTTTAAATGCATGATCAAGTTTCTAGTATCGGTGCTTTTATCATAATTAAGTGTATGCTAATTTAAACACCCCACTCTATTAGAACTTTGTCATTAGGAACAGATTAAATTGAGTTGAATAGGTATCCAGACCAAATTTTTGAAAAAACATATCAATGTGAGTGTGCAATCCGCATGTCAAACTTTGTTTAATTGCCCTTCCACATGGTACATTTCTACCTTTATCATTGGTGAACAAATTCACGAAAAATCGTAGAATGTACTTCTGGAAATTTTGAATATGTACCGCTTGACTGCATCTAGAAGCCTGGAATGTCCATTAGTTGTTTGAGCTGGGTTTTTTACATGAAACATATGTAGTTGTGTTTCGCGAACTTGTATGTTTGAAGCAATCGGTGAACTAAAAATGAAATATCTTTGCCATGCAATTTCTGTTGACGGGTGTCTGTAAAATAGTATTACCTGCATTAGGTCATTTATCAATAACCCAAAGCATATTATACAAGTACAGCCCAGATTCTGTTATGCTAGTGAAGTCGACGTATTTAGTTGTGACATATGACTTACATATATATATATTATTTGTTTCACCATTTCTATAAGTACCTATTTCAAAATACTACAAAAAAAAGTTCTGCGAAATTTTGAGAACATGTGGCTAACAGAAATAATAAGCATATGATATATCTTCATGTCTGCACGTATATTGAAAAGGCTGGATTTTCATTTTTTTCGCTTATGTATATTCCTGTTGTCTGGCATTCATTCATGCTTTGTCTAACAAGCCATTTTATCATTCGCAGTTTGCAAAATCAGGTCACACCCAGCTTCCTAGCAATGCTATCATGATCACCAGTACAATCACTATTGTTCTTTTCAGCACAATTGTAAGTTTCCTTCCGAACAATGGCATGCATCCTTCCAATCATGGCAACAGAGATAATTTCACTACTAAGAACAAACACATTATATGAAAGCAAACCTGCAAGCAATTATACGCAACTAAGTTTTCATATGATCTAATTTCTTACTTTCATCAGGTCTTTGGGCTACTGACTAAGCCACTGATCAGACTCATGATTCCGACGAGGCACCTCACCAGGGAAGTGAGCACCCTTTCTGAACCATCCAGCCCAAAGTCTTTCCTTGAACAGGTGACTGTAGATGGGCCTGAGGCCGATGTCGAGAACGCCGTGGGCATACGCCGCCCGACGAGCCTCCGGATGCTCCTGGCGAGCCCAACACGGTCAGTCCACCACTATTGGCGCAAGTTTGACAACGCCTTCATGCGTCCGGTGTTTGGAGGTCGCGGATTCGTCCCATTCGTCCCTGGGTCACCCACGGAAAGCAGTGTTCCACTGCTAGCCCCTGGAAGTGAAAACTAAGAGGACTGCACATAATAGGAAAGGGAGGGGATCTGACAGGAACTGAAGATTTGTAAATTAGCTGGTGTGGGTGTAATTGCTGTAAACCTGAGGTGGAAGTGTCCTTGGTAGTTGCTGATGTAGGCTAATTACCTAACCTGTTTATGGTTATTATGTATATCGCACTGGTCCCTGCACATTATACGGTGGCATCCCGCAGGATGAATGCCCTCTCTGATTTAGCAGCAAAAGGAATCAGGCACAGTTTTGTCCGCAGTTTTTATTTGTTTTGGAGTGAACATTATGGATGAGTTTCAGTTTTTTTAATCACTGGTTGTTCTTTTTTTGAGCCAAGTGGTAATGTGATGTATAATGTGCAAGATCGTGAGAAAGAACTGAAGTTTAGCCTAGCTAAGGCTTTTATTTTTTTTTCTCTAAACAGGACACCATTTGGTGCAAGATCATGAGAATTCTCATTAACCGATTGCTGCAGCAGCTGCGCATCTGTCTCGATCATAACTTGTGGCATCCCCCGTTCCCTTTGCCCACATCATAGCATGTATGCATGCTTCGGCTTCAGCTTGCAGTGGATCCTGCAGATGGCTTAGTTTTCCAGCTCCTGAACCGACCACGTCACCATCAGCATCCCTGATAAGAGCAAGTACAATAAGATGACATCAGCAAACTATAAGAGATAAAATACTATATTTTGGTTGAGTTGGAGGAGAGAGAAGAGGAGAGCGAAGAAGAGCTGACGGTAAGTTAAGAGCCAGCTACAACACGTGCTCCTAGACACTTTGTAGAAGTGACATGTGGGCCATGTACTAATAAACTAGTATATGTTTGTAGTTAGCTATTATACTTGTTGGCTATAGTGATGTCTATAGATGACTTGGCAGTGGCTTATAGCCAACAGTGGGCTATACTATTAAACTTGCTCTAATGAAACCACAACCCCTAGAATAGTCTTGTCGGTTAAAACATCCATCAATGTTAATTTTTTGGCCCGTCACCTTCCGGGGGTTGCCATTGGTGCACCGGCTTTGTTTGATGCTTGTCCTCCTTCACAAATACTCTCTTCGTTTTTAAAATATAAGATGTTTTAACTTTGTGAAGAAAATATATCTAGACTATTTTTAGTATGTAGGTTCATAGAGATTCACTTCGAACCTACACACGAAAAGTAGTCTAGATATATTTCCTTCACAAAGCTAAAACATCTTATATTATAAAAGGGAGAAAGTAAATCCTTAAACTTGCTCTAATGAAACCCCCAACCCCTAGAATAGTCTTGTCGGTTAAAACATCCATCAATGTTAATTTTTTGGCCCGTCACCTTCCGGGGGTTGCCATTGGTGCATCGGCTTTATTTTTTTTTCTCTAAACAGGACACCATTTGGTGCAAGATCATGAGAATTCTCATTAACCGATTGCTGCAGCAGCTGCGCATCTGTCTCGATCATAACTTGTGGCATCCCCCGTTCCCTTTGCCCACATCATAGCATGTATGCATGCTTCGGCTTCAGCTTGCAGTGGATCCTGCAGATGGCTTAGTTTTCCAGCTCCTGAACCGACCATGTCACCCTCAGCATCCCTGATAAGAGCAAGTACAATAAGATGACATCAGCAAACTATAAGAGATAAAATACTATATTTTGGTTGAGTTGGAGGAGAGAGAAGAGGAGAGCGAAGAAGAGCTGACGGTAAGTTAAGAGCCAGCTACAACACGTGCTCCTAGGCACTTTGTAGAAGTGACATGTGGGCCATGTACTAATAAACTAGTATATGTTTGTAGTTAGCTATTATACTTGTTGGCTATAGTGATGGCTATAGATGACTTGGCAGTGGCTTATAGCCAACAGTGGGCTATACTATTAAACTTGCTCTAATGAAACCCCAACCCCTAGAATAGTCTTGTCGGTTAAAACATCCATCAATGTTAATTTTTTGGCCCGTCACCTTTCGGGGGTTGCCATTGGTGCACCGGCTTTGTTTGATGCTTGTCCTCCTTCACAAATACTCTCTTCGTTTTTAAAATATAAGATGTTTTAACTTTGTGAAGAAAATATATCTAGACTATTTTTAGTATGTAGGTTCATAGAGATTCACTTCGAACCTACACACGAAAAGTAGTCTAGATATATTTCCTTCACAAAGCTAAAACATCTTATATTATAAAAGGGAGAAAGTAAATCCTTAAACTTGCTCTAATGAAACCCCAACCCCTAGAATAGTCTTGTCGGTTAAAACATCCATCAATGTTAATTTTTTGGCCCGTCACCTTCCGGGGGTTGCCATTGGTGCACCGGCTTTATTTTTTTTTCTCTAAACAGGACACCATTTGGTGCAAGATCATGAGAATTCTCATTAACCGATTGCTGCAGCAGCTGCGCATCTGTCTCGATCATAACTTGTGGCATCCCCCGTTCCCTTTGCCCACATCATAGCATGTATGCATGCTTCGGCTTCAGCTTGCAGTGGATCCTGCAGATGGCTTAGTTTTCCAGCTCCTGAACCGACCACGTCACCCTCAGCATCCCTGATAAGAGCAAGTACAATAAGATGACATCAGCAAACTATAAGAGATAAAATACTATATTTTGGTTGAGTTGGAGGAGAGAGAAGAGGAGAGCGAAGAAGAGCTGACGGTAAGTTAAGAGCCAGCTACAACACGTGCTCCTAGGCACTTTGTAGAAGTGACATGTGGGCCATGTACTAATAAACTAGTATATGTTTGTAGTTAGCTATTATACTTGTTGGCTATAGTGATGGCTATAGATGACTTGGCAGTGGCTTATAGCCAACAGTGGGCTATACTATTAAACTTGCTCTAATGAAACCCCAACTCCTAGAATAGTCTTGTCGGTTAAAACATCCATCAATGTTAATTTTTTGGCCCGTCACCTTCCGGGGATTGCCATTGGTGCACCGGCTTTGTTTGATGCTTGTCCTCCTTCACAAATACTCTCTTCGTTTTTAAAATATAAGATGTTTTAACTTTGTGAAGAAAATATATCTAGACTATTTTTAGTATGTAGGTTCATAGAGATTCACTTCGAACCTACACACGAAAAGTAGTCTAGATATATTTCCTTCACAAAGCTAAAACATCTTATATTATAAAAGGGAGAAAGTAAATCCTTAAACAGTTAAACTCCCTTGCCGAATTGCGAATCTGGCACGCGATAGCGTCTAGCTTGATACCATGACCCTCTGCATTCACCTTATTCCGCGTCAACCACCAGTTCCAAAGTAAGAATATCCCCGATAGTTTACTCTCTTCATGGGCAGATAATAAGCAATCGGTTAGGTCCTTTGGTGATGAGCTATTTACTTGCTTCAAACGTATATCCTCAAGACCTAGATCGTCCATAGATGTTTAACCAGTTTGCATTTTAGAAATGGGTCGGAACAGGTGTGAGTGAGCCGTGGGCTGGTAGAGTCTAGTTGTCAATGGGTCTTGCGGGTTCAACAGAGCGTTGTTATAAGCTCCGACGTGCGTGAGTTGTAAGCAGCTTTGATGAATTGAATAGAAACATTCTGGAACATCTCTTCCCTTCAGTATCTTCATCCGACTCTCTCTCTCTCTCTCTCTCTCTCTCTCTCTCTCTCTCTCTGTTGTCGCAGTCTCCAAACCCTAAGTGAGGTTCACCTTACATAGGGATTGCAATTGGCACTTGTACCGACAACAAAATGGATGTTGCGAAATCGATTTTCAATAGCAAAATTCTCTAAGACATTTTAAACCAAAACATATTAACAAGGAAAAACAGGATACGAATTGAGAGGCTTTACTCTGCTTCTTCTTTGCAAAAATAGTGAAGGCATGTTGAGTGTGAGAGCATTCAGGAGCATGACATGCTATCTGTATGTAGAAAAAGTTTGATTAGCTAGATGGAAGTTTTAATTTTTATTACCTTGTGTTGTTTCTATCATAATCTTTTAGTTCGATTATATTGCAATTCTGATTGTCTCAGACACATTTCAATTTCTCTCCTTTAACATTTGAAGTCTGCTGTTTGAACCATCAAGCACACGTGAAATAGACCAAAACGATCTATTCACAATTTATTTGATTGCATGTAGCATAGCGCGGGCTTTCTGCTAGTAGTAGATATATAGAGACAGACATAGATAGACAAAAAAAACGTTACAGTAGACGAGAGGGCGATTTTCTGAAGCTCCTAGCCTCTCCACCTTCGCCTCCGGTGATTCGCTGGTTCCCTCCTCCTCCGCCGGCTGCTGCGGCGGAGGGAGGGTGGGGGAAACCCAGATCCCGTTGTGTACATAAGGTTGGGTCAGGTATCTTGCCAACCGGCGGCGCTGTGTAATGCGGCTCAGATCACTGTGGAGCTTCGTTGGGAGACGCTAAGAGAAAGGTATGATGAATACAGCAGCAAGTTTTTCCCTCAGTAAGAACCAAGGTTATCGAATCAGTAGGAGGAAGGAAACGACTCAAAGGTATTGCTAGTGATACGTCGGAAACGTATCTATAATTTTTGATGCTCCATGCTTGTTTAGTATCTACTTTGCTTTGCTTTGTCTACACTTTGAGGTGTTTTTATATCTTTTCTGGAACTAACCTATTAACAAGTTGCCACAGTGCCAGTTGCCTGTTTTCTTTTGTTTTTGGTTCTAAAAGGCAGAAAATCTATATTCTCGGAATTGCACGGAACAAAAGCCAAAGTCAATATTTTACCGTGAGGGACACGAATTCAGAAGATGAGACGGAGACGCGAACCAGGGCGGCCAAATCCTCTAGGCGCGGCTAGGGGTGGGCCCGCGTCTAGGGAGGGTGTAGTCCCCCCTGGTCGCCTCCCGGCCTCGCCTCTTCGCCTATAAGAAGATCCCGATGCAGAAACCTTAAGCACCCGATCAATATTCTATGAAACCTTCTATAGCCGCCGCCACCGTCATCCCTAGATCGGGAGGGATCTGAAGTTCTTCTCGGCACCCTGCCGGAGGGGAGATCATCCCGGAGGCCTTCTCTCCGGTATGATGCGTGAGTAGTTCCACCTTGGACTATGGGTTCATGTAGTAGCTAGATGGTTGTATCTCCTCCTTTGTGCTTTCATGTATAGATCTTGTGAGCTCCGATCATGATCAAGATCTAATCTATTTGTAATCATGCATGTTGTGTTTGCGGGGATCCAATGAATATTGAGATTATTATGTCAGATTGATTAATGGTTTTGTATTTATGATTCTATCATGTATGTGTTGTTTGTGATCTTGCATGCTCTCCGTTGTTAGTAGCTATCTTGGCCAAGTAGTTGCTAGTGACTCCAAGAGGGGGTATTTATGCTCGATAGTGGGTTCATGTCTCTAGTTTCCAAGGGAAGTGACAGAAATCTCTTCGGTTGTAGATGTGTTGTTGCCACTAGGGAGAAAACAACGGTCTCTTGTTCATGGAACAAGTGGATTGTTTACCTTACACACTTTGCTTAAAGCAGTTGTCTGTTGCTTGCAACTTAGTGCTGGAGGGGGTTCGGATGACAACCTGAAGGTGGACTTCTAGTCATAGATGCGGTTAGATGGCGATCTATGTATATTGTTGTATTGCCCAATCGAATCTCGTACGATCTTTTTGTCTGGCAATGCATTGTTATGCCTTGCTCAGTTCCTGTCAATTGCTCTGCTGTAATTTTTTTACCCTTCATGCCATGTTGTTTATCAAGGAGAGCACCTCTAGTAAACTATGGACCCCGGTCCAATCTTTACCATTGATACATCATCCACTGTTACATGTTTACTTGCTTCAAACCATTACCTTCCACACCATACGTTTAATCTTTTGTTACATCAAACCAGAGCTTGACAACCTCACTGTTTCATTGGGGCAAAGTCTTGAGTTTGTGTTGTGTAGGTCTCCGCGTTGCTTGCAACACCTATGTGACGTTTCCTTCCTCCTACCGGTTCGATAACCTCGGTTTCTTACTGAGGGAAAACTTTCTGATGTGCTGCCTCACACCTTGCTCTTGGGGTTCCCAACAGGCTTCACGTTAGCCATCAAGCTCTTTCTGGCGTTGTTGCCGGGGAGGCTAAGGACGTCTTCACAAGGGGAGTCCTCCACTTTCTCTTTACTTTGTTTTTAGTATGCTTAGTTTATTTTTCTTGGTTTTGTTTGCCTCTTTTCAAAAAACCCAAAAAAAATAGTCTAGTTTGGTTTGCTTTTTTTATTCAAAAACACAAAAAAATAGTTCCTACTCCAATTGCCACCTTGCTCGAGATCACCATGTTGTTCCCTAAGTTCGCCCTGAAAGATCTTGCGATAGGTAGTGGCTCCATAATTGGGAAAGATAATATTGAAGAATTCTTTAATCATGTTAGAAAATATGAGGATATTGAGGATAAATCTATAGCAGAGCTTGCTCCTAATTATGAGATTGCTGCAACTTCTTTAGTTCATATGTTGGAGGCTAGGTTTATTAGCCTTAACCCTTTCATACAATTCTTTTTCCTAAAACTAAAATAAGAAAAGAATGTTGAAAAGAGAGAATTCATCCTTAAAACTTTATTAAAAGAATTCCATGATGTTGTTAGGGAAGCCAAAAAGGTCTTTGAGCGTTTCAATATGCTAAGATCAAGTGTAGATGTTGTGGGTATTTCAGATAAAACTAAGCCTAGAGAAGAATTTAAGATACCCATATCCTTTAAGCTTGTTGGGATGCATGAAGCTTTTGAAAAGAATTTTAATTGGATTGCTCCTGAAAAACTTTTTGATGAAAGTAGTAGACCAAAGAGAGATGAGAAGGGATCCTCCAAAACTCATTTGGATGAGATACCTTTCATAGTTGAAGATTTTGCAGTATTGATGTTAATGCTTTCTCATTTGAAAATACTTGATTCTTCTTGCTTCTTGTGCCTAACTTAAAAGCGTTAAAGAAAAGTACTTGTTGGGAGATAACCCAAAAGTTTCCTTGAGTCTTTGAAGTTATTACTTCAGTAATTACCTCTCCTTGTCCTTTTTGTTTGCTTTTTATGCCAAGAATGACCTCTAATGGGAGGGAAGTAAGATTTGGGGAGTTGTTGTCCCGAAACAGATTTCTGTCCTCCACCATAAAAATTCATGACGAGTCTCTGTAACTCGGATTGATCTCAAAATTTACTAATAAATCTCACAGTATGTTAGCTAACTTTCGTTAGTTCAACACTTTTTTATTTGAGCAACATAAGATTTTCGAAAAAATCGGTTTCTACCTACTGGTCTATTTTGCAGATTTCTGCCATTATTTGCATTTGCTTCTTATTGATTCCTTTTTGAGTTCTCTTTTTGGGAATTAAGCTTTTTGAAGGATTTGCTACAGTAGATTGTGTTTTTAGTGGAAAAAATTGTTGTTCCAAAGCTTTGCCAGAGGTCTAATATCTTTTAAATAAACTAATGTTGCTAATGAAGATTGTGTGAAATTTTGTATGAAGGAAAAATTTCAGGTGTGGAGAGAGAATGATGTAATGAGATGAAGAATGGACAAAATCTCAAGCTTGGGGATTCCACCATGGTGTCACCCAAGAAATATCCAAGAGGTACAAGCGTCAAAGCTTGGGGATGCCCAAGGAATCCCCTTCTTCATCAATAAAAAGCTCAGGTCTGTCTAGACACTTCGTTTTTTTATTGTTTCATGCACTGTTGTGTTATTCTTGGAGCGTCTTAGTTTTCGTTTGACTTTCTTAGGTTGTTTAGTTTGATTGAATAAAGTAGTTTGGACCCCCCGTTCTCGTTGTGTTGTTTTGCAAATAAGTTGCTTGGTGTTGGAAAGGAGTAGGAAGTTCCTTCTTGAAAGTGCAAGAGGAGCTTGCATTGATTGTGAATTAGACTTTAGTATGACATGATATGTGTTGTTTTAACCTTATGCTTAGTGATTATTGTTGTAGCATGTCTTGTTCCAAACAATTGGGATTGCTTAGTGTGCCTTGAAGAAATTATACGTTGTTTTAGCATGCAAAAGCATAGTATTGTGGTATTCTCCTTTGATGCTTTGTTTGGGTTGACTTGGCACATGCTGACACTATGTTATGACTATGACAAGACACCATATCCTCTATGATCATTTAGTCCTTGACTTGTAGTACCACTCTATGCTTTGATTAGTAATGCCTTGTTGCTCTGCATGATTATGGCCATTATGCTCTCTTAGTTGGTTGCTCCCAGTCTTTTGCTAGCCTCCACTTGTATGAGTAAACTCTACTCATGCTTCCAACTCCCAATAAACTAAGTTATTCCAAAGTGTGCACTATAAACTCCTATGCATGGTGTGTTACACCATTCCAAGTATATTCTTGTTTTCAGCTATCTTCCAATTAAAAAGTACTTTTGTTATGTGAAAACTTAGTGATTAAAGCCCTCACAAACTTGATGGCACATTTTATATTCTTTGCCCCTAATAAACTTGAACCATTGTGTCGTCTATGTTGTATATGCTTGCACTTATACGTTGGAATTAGCAGAACCATGCTGTCATGGGGAACGTTTTCAAAGTTGCACTTATACTTTGTACTCAGTTGATATCATGCTCTTTTGTCTATGGATGTCACCGGTGTGAAATAAAGAGGGAGGTTGTAAGTCCATGGAGTTTGTATTTTGTGTTAGAGAAACGTCTGGGTCGCTAGCCTAAGCCATGCCTAATCATGGTGGAAACTTGCAGCATCACGATAGTGAGCTATCTATGAAGCATCCTCAATAAAAAACTATGCATATAGTAAATAAAAAGATCGCTGAAATGCTCATTGTATGCTTGCCTCGTCATTTTGGTTATGGGAAAGCTCCTATACCATGTGCAAGGGGTACCTCGTTGGCGGTTCTCTATGATATGCTGATACGTCCAAAACGTATCTACTTTTCCGAACACTTTTGTTATTGTTTCTCCTCTAAACTTGTGTGATTTGGATACAACTAACACGGACTGACGTTGTTTTCAGCAGAATTACCTTGGTGTCTAGTTTTTGTGCAGAAAATTAACTATCAGGAAAATATGCCAAAAATTATATTTCACCAGAAGATCCACGGAGCCAGAAGACGAGACGGAGAAGGGGCCTAGGGGGCCCATACCCCTGCCAGGTGTGGTCCCACCTCTGGCCACGCCTAGGGGGTGCAGGCACCCCCTCGTCCTCTCTCTGTGCCTATAAGTTGCCTCTCGACCTAAAAACCGAGGGGGGTTCGATAGTTTTCCAGAAAGAGTTCCGCTCCACCGCTGTCACCAGAAACTCTATTCTGGCACCCTGCCGGGACGGGGCATTTGGAGAGGATCATCGCCATCGTCATCACCAACGCATCTCCATTAACCATCCATGTTTCCATCATCCATGAGTGAGTAATCCCCCGCTGTAGGCTTGGGGATGGTAGGGATTGGATGAGTTTTATCATGTAATCGAATAAGATTGTTAGGGCATAGTGCCTAGTATCTCTATTAGTGTTATTTGACTTTGTTGCAACTTATTGTGCTTAATGCTTGTCACTAGGGCCCAAGTGCCATGATCTCAGATCTAAACTTATTATTCAATCATTATGATAGTATTGTTTGTGATCTTATCTGCAAGTTGTGTACACATATCATTGTCCGAATCCAAAGGCCCCAAAGTGACAATAATTGGGACAACCGGAGGGGATGACTGTGGTGTGAGGATCACATGTGTTCACGGAGTGTTAATGCTTTGCTCCGGTGCTCTATTAAAAGGAGCACCTTAATTGCCAGTAGTTCCCTAGAGGCCCCGCTGCCACGGACTGGCTGGATAGAAGATGTTGTGCAAGGTCTTATTGCGAGCACGTATGACTATATTTGGAGCACATGCCTAGGATTGTTTAGTACTTGGATGCTTGTTATTATTTATCTACAATGCCCTAGATCTTGAAGTTATATGTTTAGACTCATCCATGCAACGCCCGTCCATCCATCCCTATGCCTACCGCACTCGAATCCCATTGTTACCGTTACTGTTACTATTGCTCTTATTTCACTGTTGCTCTTGCTTTACTGTTGCTACTACAAACTGTTGCTACTGATAAACTTCTGTGAGCAAGAACTATTTCCAGGTGCAGCTAAATTGACAACTCAATTGTTAAGGCTTGCAAGTATTCTTTGGCTCCCCTTGTGTCGAATCAATAAATTGGGTAATACTACCCGCGAAGACTGTTGCGATCCCCTACACTTGTGGGTCATCAAGACTATTTTCTGGCGCCATTGCCCGGGAACATAGCTTTATTTGTAAGTTCACTTGGATATATTATTGTTCACTGCTACTCCTTTCATCATGGGGAAGTCTCGTGATGGAAATTTACCTATTTTACCATCCACTACAAGAAGAGGTAAAGTCCTAAACACCCCTGATGCTCTTGATTCACCGTCTGTTATAAGTAAGCTTGTTACACCACCACCACATACTCATGCTACACACGCTGCTACTACTGCTGAGTCTGAAACTGCTTTTGATACTCATGATGTTACTTCTACTATGCTTGATGTGAGTGGTTCATTAGGTCCTTTCCTAGATGCTACTATGGCTAGTCTAGGAAATACCGAAACTCCTAGTGAAGACACTGTTACACCTATTAGCTCACCTGAGTCTAGTGAGAGTTACGATATTAATGATGGTTACATTGAGTTCACTGATGAATTTGTTGAAGAATGCCGAAACACACATGGTACTAGTGCTATTAAGAGTCTCCTTGCTAGACATACTATTATGCCTAAACTATCCTCTGATCCTAAGTTTGCCACCTCTCCCATAGATATTAAAGATAAATATTATGATTTCTCTCTTGATTTATCTTATTTAGATATTATTGAGAAAGAACCTTTCTATGGGACTGAAAATGAGAGTGATGTGGCTCATATGAATGAGCTTTCTACTATGAGTGCTTTGTTCTCTGATGATTTTAAAATGCACAACTACTTTGTTACTAAGATCTTCCCTTTTTCACTAAAAGGAGAAGCTAGGGCTTGGTTTAATAGATTACCTCCTGGTTCCATTGATAGCCCTGGTTGCTTGATTGCTTATTTCTTCCAGAAATATTTTCCTCCCAGTGCTAGACATGTTGTTTTGCAGAGACTTTTTGATTTTAAACAGGGAGAAGAAGAGAAATTGCCTGAGTCATGGTAAAGGTTCTGTGCCTTGATTCATGCACATCCTGGATGTCCATTACCTAAGAATGAGCTTCTTGATATTTATTATAATGGACTAACTGATGATTCTAGGACATACCTAGATAGCTTTGCTAATTGTGTTTTCAGGAAAAGAACTCCTACAGATGATGAAGAATTAATGGCTAAAATAAGAAATAATTATGATAATTGGACTTCAACTAAGCTAAATACACCTGAGCCTATTACTCCTGAACCAGTTATGCCTGAACCAGTTCCAACACCAACACCAAAGAAGAGTGAAGTTATTGCATTAAATGATCAAGTGATGAAGGAAGCTAAGAAGTGTCTAAAGGAGAAAGGTATTAGAGTTGAAGATGTGAAGAATCTAACTCCTATAGAAGAATTATGCAAGCCAAATCCCCACTCATCTACTATTGAGGTACACTCTCTCCAACACTTTGATGAAGGTGATATTCCTTATGGTAAGCCTCCTGATCAATGTTTAGAGGAACTTGACATTTTTATTGTTAAGCAAGGTAATTTTAATAAACAAGTTCAGAATCATTTATTCGAAAACTCTAGATCTATTAGAGAATTGAAAGATATTGTAGAAATAACTTTAAATCATATTAAAATGCTTTGTAAACACTTTCAAATGGTTCAAACCCAACTTGATTAACTTGCTAAGGTACAAAAGGATATGCTAGTTAATGCCTTAGGAGATAAACATGCTTATGGAATTAGAACTAGGAGTGGTATAGCTACTCAAGATCCTTTATACTCTGAAGGACACCCCAAAAGAATTGAGCAGGATTCTCAACAAGGTGAGAGTAGTGGTAGTCCTCGTAAGAGAAAAAAAGAAACATAGAGTAGTTGAGGAACCAATTGAATCTACTGTAGATCCTAATAGTATATCTGTCTCTGATGCTGAAACTGAGAGTGGTAATGATAAAAATGATGCTCCTGATAAGGAGGAAGGTGAGGAAGAACCTGAGAAGCACACTAAGAACACTAGGTACACAAAGGAAGATTTTATTGCTAATAAACATGGTAAAGAGAGAGAACCTTGGGGGCAGAAACCTATGCCTTTTCCAGGTAAGAAACACAAGTCAAAGGAGGAAGAACACTGCAACAAGTTTTGTAAGTGGATGAAACCTTTATTTTTGCAAATTCCTTTGACTGATGTTATTAAGTTACCTCCTTATTCAAAGTATATGAAGGATATTATCTCTAATAAAAGGAAGATTCCTAACGAGGAGATTTCTACTTTGCTTGCTAATTATTCCTTGAATGGTAAGGTTCCAAAGAAACTTGGTGATCCAGGTATACCAACTATTCCTTGCTCCATTAAGAACAATTATGTTAGAACTTCTTTATGTGATTTGGGAGCTGGAGTTAGTGTTATGCATTTTTCTCTCTACAAGATATTCCAGATAGAAAAGTTGATACCAACTGATATATCTCTGCAAATGGCTGATAAGTCAACTACTATTCATGTTGGTATATGTGAGGATATTCATGTTCAAGTAGCTCATAATTGCTTGGTTTTAACTGATTTTGTTGTGCTTGAAATGCCTGAAGATGATAATATGTCTATTATTCTTGGGAGACCTTTTCTTAATACTGCAGGTGCTGTCATCAAATGTAATCAAGGGAAAGTAACATTCAATATTAATGACAAAGAGCATACTGTCTATTTCCCAAAGAAGGTTGCTAAGAGCTATTTCCTAAATTCCATTGAAAATATCGAGAGCATCGGAGAAATATATTGTCCCATTCCACAAGAAAATTTTGAAACTATTATGATTGGCACCATCGCTATCAAGTATGAGGTAACATAATTGATACGTTGGAAGCGTATCTATATTTTTTGATTCTCCATGCTTGTTTAGAATCTACTTTGCTTTACTTGTCCACACTTTGAGGTTCTTTTTACATGATTTCTAGTACTAACCTACTAACAAGTTGGAATAGTGCCAAATGTCTGTTTTCTGTTGTTTTTGGTTTCAGAAAAGTTAGTAAAGAAATATTCTCGAATTTGGACGGGACAAACGTCAAAGTCAATTACTTTCTGTGGGGAACAAGAAGTCCAGAGGGGAGCTGGGGAGGCGAGCCAGAGGGGCCACACCCTCCCAGGCGCGGCCACAGGTAGGCCCGCGCCTGGATAGGGTGTGGGGCCCCTGGCCACCGCCTCGGTCTCCCCCTTCGCCTATAAGAAGCCCCCGATGCAGAAACCCTAAGAACCCGATCAAATCTCCACGAAACCGTCTGTAGCCGCCGCCACCATCGTCCCTAGATCGGGGGGATCTGAAGTTCTTCCCGGCACCCTGTCGGAGGGGAGATCATCCCGGAGGCCTTCTCTCCGATATGATGCGTGATTAGTTCCACCTTGGACTATGGGTCCATATAGTAGCTAGATGGTTGTATCTCCTCCTTTGTGCTTTCATGTATAGATCTTGTGAGATCCGTTCATGATCAAGATCTAATCTATTTGTAATCATGCATGTTGTGTTTGCGGGGATCCGATGGATATTGAGATTATTATGTTGGTTTGATTAATGGTTTTGTCTTTATGATTCTATCATGTTTGTGTTGTTTGTGATCTTGCATGCTCTCCGTTGTTAGTAGCTATCTTGTCCAAGTAGTTGCTAGTGACTCCAAGAGGGGGTATTTATGCTCGATAGTGGGTTCATGCCTCTAGTTTCCAAGGGAAGTGACAGAAATCTCTTCGGTTGTAGATGTGATGTTGTCACTAGGGAGAAAACAACGCTCCCTTGTTCATGGAACATGTGGACTATTTACCTTACACGCTTTGCTTAAAGCAGTTGTCTGTTGCTTGCAACTTAATACTGGAGGGGGGGTCGGATGATAACCTGAAGGTGGACTTCTAGTCATAGATGCAGTTGGATGGCGGTCTATGTATCTTGTTGTATTGCCCAATCGAATCTCATAGGATCTTTCTGACTAGTAATTTCATTGTTATGCCTTGCTCAGTTCCTGTCAATTGTCTTGCTGTAATTTGTTTACCCTGCATGCCATGTTGTTTATCTAAGGAGAGCACCTCTAGTGAACTATGGACCCCGGTCCAATCTTTACCATTGATACATCTTCCACTGTTACTTGTTTACTTGCTGCAAACCATTACCTTCCACACCATACGTTTAATCCTTTGTTACAGCAAACCGATGAGCTTGACAACCTCACTGTCTAGTTGGGGCACAGTCTTGAGTTTGTGTTGTGCAGGTCTCCGCGTTGCTTGCAACACCTGTGTGACGTTTCCTTACTCCTACTAGTTCGAGAACCTCGGTTTCTTACTGAGGGAAAACTTGCTGATGTGCTCCTTCACACCTTTATCTTGGGGTTCCCAACAGGCTCACATAAGTTATGCAAGCCATCAAGATTTTCTGGCGCCGTTTCCGGGGAATAAAGAAAGAAGCTCCCACGTCAACAAGGCGCCATCAACAAGCTTTTCTGGCGCCATTGCCGGGGAGGCTAAGGACGTCTTCACTAGGGGAGTCCTTCACTTCCTTTATCTTTACTTTGTTTTTTGTTTGCTTTGTTTATTTTGTTTGGTTTTGTTTGCCTCTTTCCAAAAAACCCAAAAAAAAATAGTCTAGTTTGGTTTGCTTGCTTTATTCAAAAACACAAAAAAATTAGTTTCTGCTCTTGTTGCTAGTCTGTTATTGCCTTGCTTGGTCATGCTTTCTGTCAATGGATGGTTTCTTTGAAACTAGTTCTTATTGGCAAGGTGGGTCCACGGAAGAACAAAAGTATTATTATAAGGAACACCGCTTGTCACAAAAAGGGAAACACTTGTGGGAATAAATTGATAAGTTGAATACTATTGCTAGAGACGTGTGCTCTACTTATAATGTTACTTATTGGTTTGATAAATATTGTTGTTGTAGGAGGTATAAACACCTTACTTTTAAATGTGAGTATATAATGATAATGTTACCATATCTTCTTATGTTAAGGGAAATTATGACTTTTATGATGTGGAACAGATTGAAGAATTTATTGCTTTCAAGGGTGCATTTGAACTTGCCAGTTTGTTTGAAAATACTGATGATGGACCTTATGAATATGAGGTTTATGAGATACTTAAATTTTTCTTTGATAATTACAAGGAATAAAATTGATATATTCTTGAATATTTTAATAGATGCTTTCCACAAATGGAAGAGTCTAATGCCTTGCAGGAGCCTATGGAAGAAGAAATTGTTGAAACTGGAAGCTCATTAGATGAAAAAGAGGAGGAGAGTGATGAACCAAAGGAGGAAGAATGGATTATCTACCCATGCCTACCTTCTAATGAGAGTAACTCTTTATCCCTTACATTATTTGATTGTCCCCCATGCTTACCAAAGGAGGATGAATGTTATGTTCCTATGGATCCTTTTGAAATATCTACTATGGGTAAAACCTGTGAAGGTTTTAATCCCACTATTTTTGAGGTTGATAGAAATTATGTGTTTGTAGATCATGAAAACCATGCTTTATGTGATATCTATATTGTTGAGTTTATTCATGATGGTACTGAAAATTATTATGAGAGAGGAAAATATGGTTGTAGAAGTTTTCACGGTACTAAAACACCTCTCTATGTGTTGAAAGTTTTGAAGGTACTCTTGTTTCATCTTCCTATGCCTGTCACTTTGTTCTTTGTGAATTTATTTGCATACAAGATTCTTATGCATAGGAAGTGGGTTAGACTTAAATGTATTTTGAATTTGCTTCTCGATGCTCTCTTTTACTTTAATTCATATTTCTTATATGAGCATCTTCTCAAGCTATCAAGCCTAACTTAAAGGCGTTAAAGAAAAGTACTTGTTGGGAGATAACCCAAGAGTTTCCTTGAGTCTTGGAAGTTATTACTTCAGTAATGACCTCTCCTTATCCTTTTTGTTTGCTTTTTGTGCCAAGAATGACCTCTAATGAGAGGGAAGTAAGATTTTAGGAGTTGCTGTCCCGAAACAGATTTCTGTCCTCCACCAAAAAAATCGTGAGGAGTCTCTGTAACTCGGATTGAGCTAAAAATTTACGAATGAATCCCCCAGTATGTTAGCTAACTTTCTTTAGTTCAATACTTTTTGATTTGAGCAACAAAAGATGTTCGAAAAATTGTTTTCTACGTGCTGGTCTGTTTTGACAGATTTCTGCCATTATTTGCATTTGCTTATTATTGATTCTTTTTTCAGTTCTCTTTAGGTGAATTGAGCTTTTTGAAGGAGTTACTGCAGTAGCTTCTGTTTTTAGTGAAAACCCTTGTTGTTACAAAGCTTTGCGAGAGGTCTATTATCTTTTGAATACACTAATGTTGCTAATGAAGATTGTGTGAAGTTTTGTATGAAAGGAAAAATTCAGGTGTAGAGAGAGAATGATGCAATGAGATGAAGAATGGACAAAAGCGCAAGCTTGGTAATGCCACCAGGGTGTAAACCAAGAAATATACAACAGGTACAAGCGTCAAAGCTTGGGGATGCCCAAGGCATGGGCATCCCCTTCTTCATCAATAAAAAGCTCAGGTCTGTCTAGACACTTCGTTTTTATTGTTTCATGCACAGTTGTGTTGTTCTTGGAGCGTCTTAGTTTCGATTACTTTGCTTAGGTTGTCTAGTTTGCTTGAATGAAGTAGTTTGTACCCCCGTTCTCGCTGTGTTGTTTTACAAATAAGTTGCTTGGTGTTGGAAAGGAGTAGTAAGTTCTTGCTTGTAAGTGCAAGAGGAGCTTGCATTGACTGTGACTTAGACTTTAGCATGGCATGATAGGTGTTGTTTTGGAATTATGCTTAGTGATTATTTCTGTAGAATGTCTTGTTCCAAACAATTGGGATTGCTTAGTGTGCCTTGAAGAAATTATGCGTTGTTTTAGCATGCAAAAGCATAGTATTGGGGTATTCTCCTTTGATGCTTTACTTGGGTTGACTTGGCACATGCCCACACCATGTTATGACTATGAAAAAGTCACCATTAGCCTCTATGATCATTTAGTCCTTGACTTGTAGTACCACTCTTTGCTTTGATTAGTATGCTTTGTTGCACTGCATGATTATGGCCATTATTGCTCTCTTAGTTGGTTGCTCCCAGTCTTTTGCTAGCCTCCACTTGTATGAGTAAGATCTACTCATGCCTCCAACTCCCAAGAAACCAAGTTATTCCAAAGTGTCCACTATAAACTCCTATGCATGGTGTGTTAAACCATTCCAAGTATATTCTTGTTTTCATCTATCTTCCAATTAAAAACTATTTTGTTATGTGAAAACTTAGCGATTAAACCCTCACGAACTTGATGGCACACTTTATATTCTTTGTCCCTAATAAACTTGAGCCATTGTGACAACTTTGTTGTATATGCTTGCACTTATAAGTTGGAATTAGCAGAACCATGCTGTCACGAGGAACGTTTTCAACATTGCACTTGTACTTTGTACTCAGTTGATATCATGTTCTTTTGTCTATGGATGTCACCGATGTGAAATAAAGAGGGAACTTGTAAGTCCATGGAATTTGTATTCTGTGTTAGAGAAACGCCTGGGCCGCTAGCCTAAGCCATGCCTAATCATGGTGGAAACTTGCAGCATCACCATAGTGAGCTATCTAAGAAACATCCTCAATAAAAAGCTATGCATATGGTAAATAAAAAGATTGCTGAGATGCTCATTGTCTGCTTGCCTTGTCATTTTGGTTATGGAAAGCTCCTATACCATGTGCAAGGGGTACCCCGTTGGCGGTTCTCAATGATATGCAAATACTTACAATGACAAGAACTTACCTGGACCCAAAGTTGAGTATGCATGAGGTGTGGCCCTCGTATTCAAGGGACTTGAGATTGGCAACTTATACTTCGTCAAGCATATACTCCATCTTTGTCACTTTAACCTTAACCACTTCAAGATGCCTATGATATGGGCAATGAGGGCTGAAAGATAACAAGTACCATAATTTTTGGAAGCTCTTTTTGAAACTTGTAATCCCTGCTTCCTTTACAAAAAGGTCTTTCTTCCACCATTATTTGAGTCACCACCTTCTACCTTTAGGCACCATTAAGAGAGCATAGTTGTCATTTTGTGTGCAGTGTTCCAAAGCTTATTAATTGATGCATATTGTGATATTACTTGTTCTTGTGCTATTTGTTTCTAGTCACCCTTGTGAACTTTGAAGGTGTCCTATGCATCTATTTGCTACTCTATGAGGGACAAGCTGATTGCCACTATGGTATGTTTTGTGTATGTGAAACAAACAAACGTTTTTCAATGCATGTTATTCATGATCTTTGTTTGTAGCTTGTCATGTTGCATGCATAGTTACTATGTCCTATTGTTATAACTCCATCTTTCATGCACATGTTTAGAGTTCTTTGATCCCAGCTTTCAATGCTTGTAAATGGTTGGATCTTTATTGTAAGGGTGCATGTCACCTCAAAAATTGTTCTTTTTATCACTTACCTACTCGAGGACGAGCAGGAGTTAAGCTTGGGGATGTTTATACGTTGGAAACGTATCTATATTCCATGAAACCTTCTATATCCGCTGCCACCGTCGTCCCTAGATCGGGGGGTCTGAAGTTCTTCCCGGCACCCTGCCGGAGGGGAGATCATCCCGAAGGCCTTCTCTCCGATATGATGCGTGAGTAGTTCCACCTTGGACTATGGGTCCATGTAGTAGCTAGATGGTTGTATATCCTCCTTTGTGCTTTCATGTATAGATCTTGTGAGCTCCGTTCATGATCAAGATCTAATCTATTTGTTATCATGCATGTTGTGTTTGCGGGGATCCGATGGATATTGAGATTATTATGTTGGTTTGATTAATGGTTTTATCTTTATGATTCGATCATGTATGTGTTGTTTGTGATCTTGCATGCTCTCTGTTTTAGTAGCTATCTTGTCCAAGTAGTTGCTAGTGACTCCAAGAGGGGGTATTTATGCTCGATAGTGGGTTCATGCCTCTAGTTTCCAAGGGAAGTGACAGAAATCTCTTCGGTTGTAGATGTGATGTTGTCACTAGGGAGAAAACAACGCTCCCTTGTTCATGGAACATGTGGACTATTTACCTTACACGCTTTGCTTAAAGAAGTTGTCTATTGCTTGCAACTTAATACTGGAGGGGGGTCGGATGATAACCTGAAGGTGGACTTCTAGTCATAGATGCAGTTGGATGGCGGTCTATGTATCTTGTTGTATTGCCCAATCGAATCTCATAGGATCTTTCTGACTAGTAATTGCATTGTTATGCCTTGCTCATTTCCTGTCAATTGTCCTGCTGTAATTTGTTTACCCTTCATGCCATGTTGTTTATCTAAGGAGAGCACCTCTAGTGAACTATGGACCCCGGTCCAATATTTACCATTGATACATCTTCCACTCTTACTTGTTTACTTGCTGCAAACCATTACCTTCCACACCATACGTTTAATCCTTTGTTACAGCAAACCACTGAGCTTGACAACCTCACTGTCTAGTTGGGGCACAGTCTTGAGTTTGTGTTGTGCAGGTCTCCGCGTTGCTTGCAACACCTGTGTGACGTTTCCTTTCTCCTACTAGTTCGAGAACCTCGGTTTCTTACCGAGGGAAAACTTGTTGTTGTGCTCCTTCACACCTTTCTCTTGGGGTTCCCAACATGCTCACATAAGTTGTGCAAGCCATCAAGCTTTTCTGGCGCCGTTGTCGGGGAATAAAGAAAGAAGCTCCCACGCCAACAAAGCGCCATCAATAATCACCTTGTGGAATGCAAAGTTTTGTTTCATATAATATTGTTTTGGTAACAAGACTTGATCAACCTTGTTAACAAAAGGATTTTAATGAACAAAATGATGTTTTCACTCTGGTTATACTTGCTTTCTTTTATTTTTCTCCTTCCTAGTCTTTGCCTTTCTTTTGCTAGCTTGGGTTTTGTTAGTTGTTTGCTTGTTAGTTTGTCTTAGAGCTCCTGTAGTTTGGCTTTTGATTTGCTTTTGCTTCTTCTAAAAAAACTGTTTCTGCGAGAAAATCAATTTTCATACCCTGAAAATTGGCCAAAAATAAAGTTTCCCGAAAAAACCTAGAAAATTAAAAATAATTTTTTCCTCGAAAAAAGGGGCAGGGGGGACAGCTAGAGTGACCCGGGGGGCCACCCCAGGCCACCACACCCATGGTAGGCGCGGCCTACCTGTGGGTGGCGCCTAGGGGTGTGTGGCACACTTGGGCCCCTCCAAGGTGCCCCCTCATAGCCATCTTCTTTCTCTCCCGAAAAACACCGAAAAACTTGCTCAAGCTCTAGTTCTTGCTATTCTTGCTCGCGATTTTCGATCTCCTTGCTCATCCCACCTCAAGTGCTGATTTTTGGAGGGATTGCTCCTTGGTATGTGCTTCCTCCACTTGTCCAATTAGATTTGTGATTGGTAGATTGTATCTTGAGTATTTTGCTGCTATAGGTGTCAGGTTGCTTGAGCTTGCATGCTTGTTCTATGCTTAGAACTTCACTTTGATGCATGTGTAGCCCTCTAGCAAGTTCCTATAGTAGTTGCTCATCATTTATCAACTTGGAAATCATTTGGTTTGATGTTTGTCTAAAAATTGCAGAAATAAAGAGGTCATGGACAACCACACATTTGGTGAATTATTTGAGAGTGATGCACCTAGAAAGGCAAGGCCTTCGAGATCATCCTCCCGTGCTAGGCCCTCATACAATGAGGATCTAATCACTCCGCGATTTGGCGACGAGGGAGATGAGGGGGATGCGCACCCCTCCACCTTTCCTTGCCAAACCTTCTTGCGGGTTGCTGGGATTCTTGATGATTTTATGACCTTGGTTCGGAGGGCTGGACTAACAAGCCTTATGCAGGATGAGAGCGCGCAATACGCTATGCTCACTAAAACATTTGTTGAGAGCTTCTCCTTTACTAACAGCTTGTTCCATCCAGATGTTTCTTTCAAAGTTTATGGCAGGTCTTACCATATGTCATTGAAGAAATTTTGTGAAGCTCTAGGACTTGGTACATCTTGCTCGGCAAAGAAGATTCCAGCTCAACCCACTGATTTGTTGGAGCTCTATCGCGGAATAACCAATGATGATAAATGTAGAGCTCAACGGGGAAAGATAAGAAACATTCAGCTTCCAGCCATCAGGTACTTCGCTTACTATCTTGCCACTAGTGTTCTTGGTAGGGAGAACACTAGTAATATTTCCAGCTATCGTTTGGCTTTCTTAGCTGTTGCGCTCAATAATGAAACCAAGTACAATCTTGGCTCTCTCATTTCTCGTCGCTTAATTGCTAAGGGACACATTTATGGGGGAATTATTGCTACGCGTGTTGCTGCTGCCTTGGACATTGCTGTTTGTAACACCCTCAGAATCGGACCTATGCAAGTTTGAGCAAAATTCGCCAAAACCCGCATAGAAACGATTCAAAGGTGCCCACCAGGAACTTTCGTGCGGGTGGAAAACGAAGTAATAACATTACACAACAGTCCTCGATGGGACCCACAGAACAGATATATATAACAGCGACTCGAAGAGTCAAGAATTCAAATATAATATACAAAGATCCAAATCACCTTGAAAACGATAGAGCGTCCGACTACGGACAAGATGCAAATGGGGCTAAGAGCCCTGAAGAATAACCAATGGCGTCCTTAACCCTGCCCAGGCCAAGCCGGAAGGGTAACCCTGCTAACGGCGTCGATCTCAAAACCTGCTTAAACAAAAAGGGGTGCCGACAAAGGGCAAAGGAAAAAGAAGGAGCGTCAGTACTGAGGCCAGTACACGGCGAGGCTAGAATTCGGCGGTCCTCGCCTACAAAGGTATGGTGGACTGAGCGGCAGCGGCAGCATGCACTAAACAACCTATAGAGACTCGATACAACTGGCGGATATCAGAGAGGGATAAGAATGACCTAACCGGATCCAACCTGAAGCTATCACCAAACAAACCCATCCTGGCGTTTCCCCCTCGAGACCAAACGAGGAAGTCAACCGAGGTACTCACACAGTTGGCAGTTTTACTTATTTGGTTATCGTTGCAGCAATTACTAGTCAGATATAAGTAATCGTCCTGATAAAATAAGCAGTGGGCCCTTTTTAGTTAATCATTCCGTTGTAGTTGCAATACTTACTAGTCAGGTACAATTGTCGCAAGCGACAACCAAACAAGCAATTGTGGGCAGTATTAATTAGCCATTCCGTTGTAGTGGAGCTGATTACTAGTCATTATAAGTCAAATTTATAGCAGTAAACTTTAGTTATGCTTGTCTATGATCGAGATACTGTGCTCCAAGTCGTCCATAACCGCGGACACGGCTTTCAGAAAGTTTTACCCGGCCGGGGTGCACCAATAGCAACACACACTCGATCAACCTCGGAAAACCAAATCAAAACCCAACGAGGCTTTCACGACTGAACAATCACAGGATTCAGAAATATTTCAGGGGGCCACCCCTTAAGTAGATTCCGCAACGAAGCTAGCTGACTCCGAGACGGCCTCAAGGTTTGTGGGGCCGGCGGTAAATGACTGGGAACCCGAAAGTGTGGCTGGTCTTGTCGATACCACGTAAACGGGTCACAATTCCTAAACAGTACAGTGTGCCCCTCGCACAATCGTAAATAAAGCAGTAAAACATGGCATAAGTACAGGATCGTAAATAAAACCTCAAACTAGTTTGTGGCCCCTAGAAATATGACTGAATCAAGCTCTGGCTCAGGGGGGTCCCATATACCTCCCGGATGTGGATAGCGCGATAAATCAAGGAACAGGTATCAAGTACTCGGGGTCTTACGGGACACAAGTGGGCGTTCGGAAACCAAATATTATCTATCACCCACCGATGCCTCTGCTTATTCAATTTTAGTTGTTAAACAGAAATTAAAGTGTGCGATAAGTAAAACTAGCATCATCTCCAACATCAACATGCGGCAATACATCAGCAACTGTGGCACCTGACGACACGCAGCAGCAAAATAGCAAGCGACGGCGACGCGCAAGACCAACTAGCTACCAAACAACAGGCAATAGGGTGTGTCCAAGGCAATATATGGTTGCAAGGGATATCAAGGGTACGGAATCTAGAGCATCGCAACACAGATAGCAATAGATCAACAGGATGGAAGTAAATACTATAAAAGTAAGATAGGTAGAAAGAGGGAGATGCTCGCCTGAAAACATTGTCGAAGGATTCAACCGAAGATCGGGGCGAAGCTCACATCAACTCAACGGCCTTATCCGCGAAGAAGCAAAACACTAGAAGAAACACCGGATGCAAGATTTAATGCCACGGCAGAAGATCGGCATGATGCATGTATGATGGATGGCATGGCAAAGTGCGATGCAAATAGATCATATTAAGTGGAAACCGGGGTCTCGACAATTAGTTAGGTGGTTCAAGTTGTTTAGAAACCCCGCATTTTAAATGTTGTTTAACAAGGCAAAAGATAGCACCGGTTCGCTACACAGATTTAGATGAGGCCAATATAAGGCTAGATTTGCCCGCATATGGGCCCCATATTTAATTATTAGGTGGTTCGGCCTAAGGCCCCCAACCCACATGTTAAGCATGCATGCAAGATGAATGATTAAAGTGCAACAGGTTTTATATTTAGCATTTATAAAATAGGGCTCGGGAAAAGGGTCACACATTAGGGTTCTCGACGGTCTTGGGGTTCCGGGGTTCGGGGTTCGACGGGTCGTTCTCGGACTCCGGGGTTAGGGTCTTGGCGCATCCGGGGTCTCGGAGCATGTTGCCGGTCTCGTCATCGAGGAGATCTTGCCGAGTGGGTCATGCGTGTACAAGACGAAGTACAGGATCGGCCCACGTCGGTTCCAGCGGACACGGAGAAGGACGGCGTGCGCGGGTTCTGGCGAGGCAGAGCAGGCCGGGCCCGCGGCGAGGGGACGGCGCGGGGTCGGCTTGGGGGTCGCGGCGCCGGTGTCCTTGGCGGCGCGCGCTGGCGCGAGGGAGGTGGCACGCGGGCGTCTGGCGCGGCCACGGCGAGCGGATGGCGGCGGTTGGCGGGGCCGCGCGGGGCAGGGAGTAGGTGGGCTGCAGCGGCGTGGAGGCGACGGCGGGGTGCTGGCCGGCGAGCGGATGGCGGCGATGGGAGGAGGCCGGGGAGCTCGCAGAGTTTGGGGCCAGCGCCGGCGACGGTGGTTGTCGGAGGAGGCCGCACGCGGCAGGCGGCACCGGGGGAGCGGCGGACGGTGAGGAGGCGTGTAGAGCACGTCGGCGCGACGGGGGCGGCCGGCGATGGAGGCGACGGGGACGCGCGCGGGGTCGGGGAGAAGGGCGGCCAGAGGCGGCGGGGCCGGCGAGAGGAGCGGCGGCGATGGGAGGTAGAGGAGGCTCTGCGCGGGCGCGAGCAGGGCGCAGGCCGGCGGGCTCGCTGCGGCGGCGGGAAGGGGCCACCGGCGGCGAGGTTGCTGGGGAGAGGCCCTGGGAGCGAGCGGGCGGCGCGCGAGAGAAAGGGAGGAAGACGCCGGGGTGTGGAAGGCTCGCGTGGGGAGCGGGGCAGGAGGTGGGGCCAGGGCGCGTGAGTGCTGTGAGGGAGAGGGGGCCGGTTGGTGGGGAAAAAGGAAGCTGACAGGTGGGCCCGGGGAGAAGGGGCCCACGCGGCAGCGAGGTGGAAGGGTTGGGGCGTGTGCCAGGCACGTGCCTGCGCGTGCAACACGCGTGCAGGGCGCGTGCTGGGGGTCGGGCGTGGGGCCGGGGTGGCAGCGGGTGTGAGAGAGAGGGGTAGCGCGGTCAGTGGGTGGGGGTGTGTTTGGTGGTTGGTTGGCTGAGTGGGGAGTGGGGAGAGAGGAGAGAGAGAGGGGAGGGTTGGGCCATGTGGCAGGTTCTGAGTGGGTGAGGGGTGGGCAAGGGTGATGTGGCGCGCTCTGATAGGCTAGGGTGAGGTGGAGGGTTGGTTTGGGTAGGTTAGTTGGTAGGAATAGGATTAGATGGGGCGGATTGGGGTGGACCGATTTAAAAACAGGGGTGGTCGTTCGGGTCTACTCGGCCCGTTCGGCTGCCCCACAAAAATAATTTAATATTTTTATTTGTTTTCAAATAACTTTTATAACTAGTTTTAGACAAACAAAAATATCCGGAACATCCGGGGGTTCGGCGTTTGAATAAAAATTGGGGCGTTTTAGAAAACCAAACGGGTGTTGCGAGAATAGTTTTGGCAAACAATGCATGATGATGACGATGCAATGCACAAATTCAACGCGATTTTCTAGTAGTGGTTTTGCGGGATGCCACAATTCGACACCACTAACAATGGATCTCGCCCTCGAGATCCGCCTCATGGTACCGGAAGGAAGGTCGGCGAACTGCGTCTTCGCGCTTCGTGTAGGTCCTCGCGACACCACTAACGAGGGTTCCTTCTTCATCTGGAAATCGGCGACACCACCAACAATGGTTCGTTGTTCCTGATCGTCGAGAGAACACTCCGGGAACAAAAAGGTCGAAGGTAGAGGTATCGCAAATATAGCCACCCCTAACTTCCGTCGACGGAGTAAATTGCTGGATCCACTGACTCGACGTACAAGAGCGAATGATAAGAGCAGTGGTAGGGTAGCTAATCCATCCCGCACTCAAACCATTTCTCTGCACGCGAATAAGCGGATTAAGCATCCTACTCTCGGGATTAGACTGAAGATCTCGACAAGCGAGGTTCGGAAACAAGGGAGTGTTGCCAGCAGAAATCGTATGAAAGACACACTGATTAGGTTTCGCGGTGGTTCCATTGGCGTGAACAACACATGTTCAAGGTTAACCCCAACTTCACCAGAGCTCGTCCTTCTCATATGTTTTTCCGACGACACTGATATCCAGCAAGGAACACACATGGAGAAAGAGGTCAAGAACAAAGGATTTGATGAAAGGTACAACAGACAAGTTACAGATTGATGATCGTAGCACCTCCGTTACAAAAGGGAGAAATCGAAACCCTGAAGGTACGACGGAAACCCAACCACGAGAAATCCTGGACTCGAAGAAAGAGAAGAGAGCGGATTCAAAACACGTCGAGGTAAGAGGAGAACAGCAGAGGGGGTAAGGAGTAAAATCAGACCTAATCAGAACTATCCAACCGATTTTCAGAAATAGTTTTGACACTCTACTTCGGCCGTTAGCTAGGTTATCCTACAGGCTGGACTTGTGGGGTATCGCAACTGCTGGGCTCTGATACCACTCTGTAACACCCTCAGAATCGGACCTATGCAAGTTTGAGCAAAATTCGCCAAAACCCGCATAGAAACGATTCAAAGGTGCCCACCAGGCACTTTCGTGCGGGTGGAAAACGAAGTAATAACATTACACAACAGTCCTCGATGGGACCCACAGAACAGATATATATAACAGCGACTCGAAGAGTCAAGAATTCAAATATAATATACAAAGATCCAAATCACCTTGAAAACGATAGAGCGTCCGACTACGGACAAGATGCAAATGGGGCTAAGAGCCCTGAAGAATAACCAATGGCGTCCTTAACCCTGCCCAGGCCAAGCCGGAAGGGTAACCCTGCTAACGGCGTCGATCTCAAAACCTGCTTAAACAAAAAGGGGTGCCGACAAAGGGCAAAGGAAAAAGAAGGAGCGTCAGTACTGAGGCCAGTACACGACGAGGCTAGAATTCGGCGGTCCTCGCCTACAAAGGTATGGTGGACTGAGCGGCAGCGGCAGCATGCACTAAACAACCTATAGAGACTCGATACAACTGGCGGATATCAGAGAGGGATAAGAATGACCTAACCGGATCCAACCTGAAGCTATCACCAAACAAACCCATCCTGGCGTTTCCCCCTCGAGACCAAACGAGGAAGTCAACCGAGGTACTCACACAGTTGGCAGTTTTACTTATTTGGTTATCGTTGCAGCAATTACTAGTCAGATATAAGTAATCGTCCTGATAAAATAAGCAGTGGGCCCTTTTTAGTTAATCATTCCGTTGTAGTTGCAATACTTACTAGTCAGGTACAATTGTCGCAAGCGACAACCAAACAAGCAATTGTGGGCAGTATTAATTAGCCATTCCGTTGTAGTGGAGCTGATTACTAGTCATTATAAGTCAAATTTATAGCAGTAAACTTTAGTTATGCTTGTCTATGATCGAGATACTGTGCTCCAAGTCGTCCATAACCGCGGACACGGCTTTCAGAAAGTTTTACCCGGCCGGGGTGCACCAATAGCAACACACACTCGATCAACCTCGGAAAAACCAAATCAAAACCCAACGAGGCTTTCACGACTGAACAATCACAGGATTCAGAAATATTTCAGGGGGCCACCCCTTAAGTAGATTCCGCAACGAAGCTAGCTGACTCCGAGACGGCCTCAAGGTTTGTGGGGCCGGCGGTAAATGACTGGGAACCCGAAAGTGTGGCTGGTCTTGTCGATACCACGTAAACGGGTCACAATTCCTAAACAGTACAGTGTGCCCCTCGCACAATCGTAAATAAAGCAGTAAAACATGGCATAAGTACAGGATCGTAAATAAAACCTCAAACTAGTTTGTGGCCCCTAGAAATATGACTGAATCAAGCTCTGGCTCAGGGGGGTCCCATATACCTCCCGGATGTGGATAGCGCGATAAATCAAGGAACAGGTATCAAGTACTCGGGGTCTTACGGGACACAAGTGGGCGTTCGGAAACCAAATATTATCTATCACCCACCGATGCCTCTGCTTATTCAATTTTAGTTGTTAAACAGAAATTAAAGTGTGCGATAAGTAAAACTAGCATCATCTCCAACATCAACATGCGGCAATACATCAGCAACTGTGGCACCTGACGACACGCAGCAGCAAAATAGCAAGCGACGGCGACGCGCAAGACCAACTAGCTACCAAACAACAGGCAATAGGGTGTGTCCAAGGCAATATATGGTTGCAAGGGATATCAAGGGTACGGAATCTAGAGCATCGCAACACAGATAGCAATAGATCAACAGGATGGAAGTAAATACTATAAAAGTAAGATAGGTAGAAAGAGGGAGATGCTCGCCTGAAAACATTGTCGAAGGATTCAACCGAAGATCGGGGCGAAGCTCACATCAACTCAACGGCCTTATCCGCGAAGAAGCAAAACACTAGAAGAAACACCGGATGCAAGATTTAATGCCACGGCAGAAGATCGGCATGATGCATGTATGATGGATGGCATGGCAAAGTGCGATGCAAATAGATCATATTAAGTGGAAACCGGGGTCTCGACAATTAGTTAGGTGGTTCAAGTTGTTTAGAAACCCCGCATTTTAAATGTTGTTTAACAAGGCAAAAGATAGCACCGGTTCGCTACACAGATTTAGATGAGGCCAATATAAGGCTAGATTTGCCCGCATATGGGCCCCATATTTAATTATTAGGTGGTTCGGCCTAAGGCCCCCAACCCACATGTTAAGCATGCATGCAAGATGAATGATTAAAGTGCAACAGGTTTTATATTTAGCATTTATAAAATAGGGCTCGGGAAAAGGGTCACACATTAGGGTTCTCGACGGTCTTGGGGTTCCGGGGTTCGGGGTTCGACGGGTCGTTCTCGGACTCCGGGGTTAGGGTCTTGGCGCATCCGGGGTCTCGGAGCATGTTGCCGGTCTCGTCATCGAGGAGATCTTGCCGAGTGGGTCATGCGTGTACAAGACGAAGTACAGGATCGGCCCACGTCGGTTCCAGCGGACACGGAGAAGGACGGCGTGCGCGGGTTCTGGCGAGGCAGAGCAGGCCGGGCCCGCGGCGAGGGGACGGCGCGGGTCGGCTTGGGGGTCGCGGCGCCGGTGTCCTTGGCGGCGCGCGCTGGCGCGAGGGAGGTGGCACGCGGGCGTCTGGCGCGGCCACGGCGAGCGGATGGCGGCGGTTGGCGGGGCCGCGCGGGGCAGGGAGTAGGTGGGCTGCAGCGGCGTGGAGGCGACGGCGGGGTGCTGGCCGGCGAGCGGATGGCGGCGATGGGAGGAGGCCGGGGAGCTCGCAGAGTTTGGGGCCAGCGCCGGCGACGGTGGTTGTCGGAGGAGGCCGCACGCGGCAGGCGGCACCGGGGGAGCGGCGGACGGTGAGGAGGCGTGTAGAGCACGTCGGCGCGACGGGGGCGGCCGGCGATGGAGGCGACGGGGACGCGCGCGGGGTCGGGGAGAAGGGCGGCCAGAGGCGGCGGGGCCGCGAGAGGAGCGGCGGCGATGGGAGGTAGAGGAGGCTCTGCGCGGGGCGCGAGCAGGGCGCAGGCCGGCGGGCTCGCTGCGGCGGCGGGAAGGGCCACCGCGGCGAGGTTGCTGGGGAGAGGCCCTGGGAGCGAGCGGGCGGCGCGCGAGAGAAAGGGAGGAAGACGCCGGGGTGTGGAAGGCTCGCGTGGGGAGCGGGGCAGGAGGTGGGGCCAGGGCGCGTGAGTGCTGTGAGGGAGAGGGGGCCGGTTGGTGGGGAAAAAGGAAGCTGACAGGTGGGCCCGGGGAGAAGGGGCCCACGCGGCAGCGAGGTGGAAGGGCTGGGGCGTGTGCCAGGCGCGTGCCTGCGCGTGCAACACGCGTGCAGGGCGCGTGCTGGGGGTCGGGCGTGGGGCCGGGGTGGCAGCGGGTGTGAGAGAGAGGGGTAGCGCGGTCAGTGGGTGGGGGTGTGTTTGGTGGTTGGTTGGCTGAGTGGGGAGTGGGGAGAGAGAGGAGAGAGAGGGGGAGGGTTGGGCCATGTGGCAGGTTCTGAGTGGGTGAGGGGTGGGCAAGGGTGATGTGGCGCGCTCTGATAGGCTAGGGTGAGGTGGAGGGTTGGTTTGGGTAGGTTAGTTGGTAGGAATAGGATTAGATGGGGCGGATTGGGGTGGACCGATTTAAAAACAGGGGTGGTCGTTCGGGTCTACTCGGCCCGTTCGGCTGCCCCACAAAAATAATTTAATATTTTTATTTGTTTTCAAATAACTTTTATAACTAGTTTTAGACAAACAAAAATATCCGGAACATCCGGGGGTTCGGCGTTTGAATAAAAATTGGGGCGTTTTAGAAAACCAAACGGGTGTTGCGAGAATAGTTTTGGCAAACAATGCATGATGATGACGATGCAATGCACAAATTCAACGCGATTTTCTAGTAGTGGTTTTGCGGGATGCCACACTGTTGATCCAAATGATACAGTCTTGGCTCCTGAGAGGCTTGATCTTGTTGCCATGAAGGCGCATCACCTTGTCACCACTAGCTCTACCCTTGAGAACTTGGTTTATAGAATGTTGTTTATTGATGGGGAAGAGAGAGAGATCCCTCTCCCCCAAACCACTTTGTTCAGTATTTCTCAGGGACCTTTGTCATGCTCCAAGGAGGAGATGGATGACAAGATGCGCTTTCTTAACTTGCATGGGCACTATCAGGAGGAAGCACCCTCATATGACCCCGTTGTACACTAAACAGGGGAGTCCTCGAGCTCGTACCACGACGAGGGAGCCTCCTCGTCATACTATAGAGGTGCACCTACTTGGGCACCATGGGATTGAGCCCCACTTAGGCCAAAAGCCTAAGCTTGGGTGGAGGTATACCGACATCACACTCATATTTATATCATGTTTGGTCAGTTCTTTGTATATCCATCGCTTCGCTTTCTTTTTGGTTTTTGTTGTTGCTACTTTCTCAAAAACACAAAAATACCAAAAATATTTTCGTTGTTTCTCTTGGTTTGTTTCTTTGCTTTGGTTTGCCTTAAAAGAAAAAAATCCAAAAAGATTTTGATTTGTTTGGTTTGCTTTTTCTTTGTTTGGTTTTTCTTTGTTTGCCTGTTTCTTAAAAACGAAAACACCAAAAATATATGTTCTTCTTCTTTGGTTTTGTGAGTTCTTTAGAGGGTTCAGTCGTCCTTAGTGGATTTTGGTTTGATGTTATTATTCAAGTCACACAAGTGAAGGGCAATAATGAAGATTAAGACAACTTGAGGTGTGGTAAGAGGCTGGTAACGAACTCTATTTGTTTCATTTTTGTACATATACTCATCATTGTGAGCATGCTTAGCCTGTTTGTGTAAGGTGTATGTCATTATGGATGCTTAGTAGTTCTTGCTTGCTTGTGATTAGCTCCAGCTTGCTAATAGTTTGTAGCATGTCATATGAATGTTTGCTTGCATTGTTTTATTCATATTTTCGTATGATACTGTGGTATCCTCCTTTGACTGTTCATGTGAATCGACTTGGCACATGCTCACGCATGCATATGACTAATCAATAGTCAGTAAGCCTCGACGATTTATTTTGCCTCAGAGTTTTTGTATCAGTTTCATGCCATAATTAGTCATGTTTTGTTGCAAGCATGATTATGACAGTTATTTCTCTCTCGTTTGTCGCTCCCTCTCTATTGCTAGCTTTCACTTGCACTGAGTATGAGATCTACATGTGCTTCCAAACTCCCAAAACCAATATTGTCAACTGTGTCCACCATACCTACCTATTAGCATCATTTGCTATTTCAATGCATATTTCGTATGCCGTGTTTTCTTCCAAATAAAATGTTTGTCTGTTTTGAGAAAGTTAGTTAGTAAAGCTCTCACGAACTTGATGGCACACTTTATTCCTTGCACCTAATAATCCTGAACCATTGTGACTTGTCCATGAAATTTATATGCTTGCAAATTATATGCTGGGAGTCAGCAGAACCGTGCTATCACAGGGAATGCTTTCAACACTTTTTGGATATCTCATCCAGTTGATGCTTTGCTCTTTTGTTTGCGGATGTCGTCGGTGTGAAATAAAAGGGGAGCTTGTGAGTTCATGGAGTCTATACATTGTTTTAGAGAAACGCCTGGGCCGCTAGCCTAAGCCATGCCTAATCATGGTGGAAACTTGCAGCATCACCATAATGAGAATTTATGAAGCATCCTCAATAAAAAAAAAGCTATGCACATAGTAAATAAAAAGATCGCTGAGATGCTCATTGTGTGCTTGCCTTGTCATTTTGATCACGGGATAGCTCATATATCATGTGCAAGGGGTACCCCGTTGGCGGTTCTTTATGATATGCATGTATTTACAATGACAAGAACTTACAGGTAACCAAAAGTTGAATAGCATGCGGAGCAGCCCTCGTACTCAAGGGACTTGGGATTTCTAGTTTATGGTCTGTTAAGCATATGATTCAGAGTGGACCTCACTTTCACCTTAACCACATGAAGATGCCTATGATAGGGGCAATGAGAGATCAAAGCTAATGAGTACCTTCCTTTCAGCATTTGGAAGCCTTTCAAACTTTTCAAAACCTTGTTGAGTCACCACTTATTCTATGAGCACCTTCTTGAGAGTATAGTTGTCATTCTTGTGTTTGTTCCAAAACTTGGTTAATTATGTCATGACTTTGATGCTTGTATCTCTGATATCTTTATCTCTAGTCTTCACTTGAACTTCAGAGGTGCCTTGGCATTTATATTGTGCTCTTCAAACAAAGGCAAGCGAGATACCACTCTATCATACCTTATTATGAGCATTGCAATGTTGCTTATCTTTATGTTTCATGCTACTTATTATTGTTGAGTTGGTTTCTCTTCATAGCTTGCAATGACTATTGAGTAGACTTAGTTGTGTTGGAGATATGCCCAAGAGGCAATAATAAAGTGGGTTATTATCATATCTTCATACTTATGATAAATGTTTACATACCATGCTATAATTGTATTAACAGGAAACATTAATACTTGTGTGATTTGTAAACATAAAAGAGTCCCTAGTAAAGCCTCTTGTTAAACTAGCTTGTTGGTTAATATATGATCATGGTTTCCTGATCATGAACATAGAGATGTTATTGACAACAGGATCATATCATTAGGAGAATGATGTGATGGACATACTCCTATAGATAAGTGTAGCATAAAGATCAAGTCATTTTAATAGTTCAATTGCTATATGCTTTCTGATACATAGTAACCTAATTCCTTCGACCATGAGATCATGCATATCACCTTTACCGGATGGATGCTTTGATGACATCAAACACCACACCGTAACTGGGTGGCTATAAAGGTGGCATTGAGTGTTCGGAAAGTATTGGTTGAAACACATGGATCAAGAGTGGGATTTGTCCATCCATATGACGGATAGATATACTCTGGGCCCTCTCGGTGTAATGTCATCCAATTAGCTTGCAAGCATGTGACTGGCTCACAAGGGATCACATATCACGGGAACGAGAAAAGAGTACTTATCAGTAACGAGGTTGAACTAGGTATGCAGAGATACCGACGATCAAAACCTCGGATAAGTAAACTATCGTGAGACAAAGGGAAATTGGTATCGTATGTAAGTGGTTCATTCGATCGCAAAGTAATCGTAGAAATATGTGGGAGCCATATGAATTTCCAGATTCCTCTATTGGTTATTGTTCGGAGAAGTGTCTCGATCATGTCCGCATAATTCACGAACCGTAGGGAGACACACTTAAGGATTCGACGTTGTTTGAGTAGTTATGGAATGATGAGTAAGAGACCGAATGTTTTTAGGAGTCTCGGATGGGATCCGGGATATCACGAGGAGATCCGGAATGGTCCGGAGAATAAGATTCATATAAGGAAAGTCCCGTTTCGGAGTTGGGGAATGATTCCGGTGTTTTCATCGGGAATGTTCTAGAAGGTTACGGAATGTCCGGCACTCCGGGGGGGAAGGGTACATGAATGTGTTATATCAAGTTGGTATGATTGCATCATGTACTAAGTGTCATCACTGTACCAAATATAGGATTTATTCAAATCCTAGTTTGAAAAGCCAAACGGCTAGTTTGAAAAGTCAAACGGCTAATTTTGGTAAAGAGGAGAAGGAGGTTTGTTTGAAGCCGACTTGGGGGAGGAGTTCCTCCTCCCACCGCCGGCCCTCCTTGAGGCCGAGTTGGGGAGGGACTCCCCTCCCCAGGCGCGCCTCCCTCCACCTATAAAAGGAGGGGCAGGGCTCCCCTCCTAGACACACAAGTTCCTATCCTCTAAATCTAAACCCTAGCCACAGCCTCCGGTTTAGAGCCGTTTTGGTTTAGAGCTTCTAATTTCCCTAGCCTTCGGTTTAGAGCCTTCTAATTGGTGTGTCTAATCCCTAGACCACTAAAGCCTCTCTCATACTCCACCATACTCGCTCAGGCTTAAGGCGAAGCCCTGCGAGATCTCCCCTCTACTTCCGGTACCACGTCGTTGTGCTGCCGGAATCGCGAGGAGAGTGCTACGACCTCCGCTGCCTGCTGGAACAAGGGAGAGGAAGGTCTTTGTCGAGTACCGAACGTGTGACCGACTGCGGGAGCGCTGCCGGAATGTGGCGCCGGAAGGATCGTTTACGCGATCTTGAGATCAGAAAGAGTACGACTACATCACCCACGAGAATCTACTCTCGTTAACCGCTTTGGAATCTTCGAGGGTAAGTTATTCCATCGACTCGTTGCTACAATCTAGTAGATAGATCTTGGCTTGTTTGTTTGTATGCGATAGAAATTTTTTGTTTTCCATGCTACGAACCCCTACAGTGGTATCAGAGCCGTGCCTATATGTAGATCTGTTTGCACGAGTATAACACAATGGTCATTGTGGGCGTTGATGCTTTTATTGTCGATTGCTTCTTGTGTACTTTGCATCTTGCGGTATGTTGGGATGAAGCGGCCCGGGCTAACCTTACATGACATCGTTCATGAGACTTGCTCCACGCTTGACATGCAACTTGTATTGCATAAGTGGCTTTGCGGGTGCCTGTTTCTCCTAGCATAGTTAAGATCCAATTTACAACGGGTGATTAACAATACTAGTATCAATGTTGTGGTTCTTGTTCGTAAGTTAGAACGACACTTATTGAAAGCCCCAAACCACGTAAAATATGCAAATAAAGTAGAGGCGTCTAAACTTTGTTTTGCAGGGGTGTGCAGTGATGTGATATGGCCATGATTGTGATTATATATGATGTATGCAATGTTCCTTATTGTAAGTCGGCAACCGGCAGGAGCCATATGGTTGTCTTTAATTTCTGTTAAGACCCGCGTGTCTATTCAAAGTAGTTGTAATAGTTGAAGCCGGTGGACGACAACCATGGAGAAGCATCATTGACCTTGATGCAATGTCGGTGATGATGGAGATCATGTTCGTGCTAGAAGATGGAGACCGGAAGCACAAAGAAGAAAGGCCATATCATATCACTTATTATGAATTGCATGTGATGTTAATCCTTTATGCATCTTGTATTGCTTAGTAGACGACGGTAGCATTATAAGATGATCCCTCATGCACATGAATTTCAAGTCATAAAGTGTTCACCCTTAGTTGGCACCGTTCCTAAGCTTGTTGTTTCGAAGCACCACGTGATGATCGGGTGTGTTAGATTCCGCAAGTGTATACAACGTGGGCAAGCCAGATTTGCTCATGCGGAAGCTAAGGTTTGATCTTGACGAGCCTAGCATGTACAGACATGGTCTCAGGAACACGGATCACCGAAAGGTAAAGCATGATTCATATAGGAGATATGATGAACATGTTGATTGTTCGCCATTGAAGCTATATCAACTCTCGTGATGATCGGTTTTGATGTGGTGGATTTGGTTCGTGTGATCACTAAAACAATGTGAGGGATATTGTTTTGAGTGGGAGTTCACCTAGATTAATTTAATTATTAATTAGAACTCAATTTATCATAAACTAAATCAAAGTGAATTTGCATAGTTGTTGTAGTCATTGGCATCCGTTTACCACCTTGCGCTTAGTTATAATTGAGATGATAGAACTATAGAATTCTGGTTAGTTACTTTACGAACTGGTATCGTATTGTTTTGAAGTGTTAATCTAAAGTTTAAAAGTCCTATTGCAAACTTTTAGTAAGTTCCGGTTACTCCATGAAGTTTAATAATTGGTATTAAATCTAGAGTGACAATTCCAAGAGTTAGTGTATGAGTACCATGTTTGTCTCCATGATTCTTGATATTCAAAGGATTGTCTTAATATCAAGGTTATCTAGGATCTGAAAGAGTTGTTTCAGAAGAAATGATGTGTGGAAGATATTGTGATATCTGAAACGAAGTTTTGGTTGCAACATGACAGAGTATAATATGGCAAAAGTCATGTTCTCATATTTGATGAGAATTTGCAAAGGGTTGGAGACACTAGTTGTCCTAATCCACCAAAAGGTTTTGGATAGCAACATTATACTCGTAATTCATCATTATAAGCTAAAAGTAGCTTGATCATGGACGATTCCATGATAAAGGTGAATATTTGATGTAGGTAAAATGTTTACTACACCAAGAGATTACTAAAGAAAGGAATTTGAAAGAACACCAAACATTTGATGATGGTGATCTACTTCAAAGTGCAAGTCCAAAGACATTGGTATTTAACTATACACCCGTTGGACTATGTGTCATATGTATGACTCCACTATTGATGTTGATAGATTCTTTCAAACAGAAAAGGAAATACTGAAAGAGAATCTCATAAATATATGGCAGAAAAGAAAAGACTAGAATTGTTTAGTTTAAGTATATAGATGATATACATGTTATGGCTATATTCTTTGCTTATTAAACAATGTGGTTCTTAAGTATTTGATACTGAATTTGTTGGTGTGAATCGTCATACGAAACAACACAATTCATGAACTACAATGGCCTAAGTAACTAGCAAAAGAATATGTGATGATGTTCATCGAGAACAAATAAAGGGTTATTGTGTTGCTCATTAAACATCAAAGTTTGCCTTCAAAATTTGTTTTATCAGGTATTATGAGAACAAAAGGGTTGTTCAAATAATTGCCGTAATCCATAAAATATGGATGATTTACAAATCTCGTTGGATAAATCACATCCATAAAACTAGTGCTAAAAATGTCGAAAGACAAATTGATTGAAAGATCACTTAGGAAGTGACATCGCCGTTTAAATTATATTGGAAAGAAAACATGAAGAAACTCCATGTGTATGGAATTTTGGAGTCTTTTGATTTTGATCAAATGACGCTTGTGAAACTTTCCTAGAAATAATTAAAACTTCGTTCATAGGCCAAAAGGGAACGAATGACTAGCTTATTGGAACTTGTACATATTGTTGTACGAAGTCCATTATGTGTAGTCAAGAGCAATGGATTTCAACTTCATATGCTTTCTCCGAAAATTTGAGTGAATATATGAATATTTACTTAATAAGGATGAAGTGTGAAATATTTGAAAAGTTCAAAGACTTTCAACATGAAGTGCAAGATCATTGTAACAAGAATATAAATAGTTTATGATAAGATCATAAAGGAAGATATTTGAGTTACAAGTTTAGCATAATACCTAAGATTTAAGGAATCGTTCCGTGGATTTGCATTTCCCAAAACACCATAAGAGTATGGAGCGTTCGAGATATGTAATTAAACCTTGTTTGACATAGTAAGATCGAAGGTGTAATTCATAAAATTGCCATTGTATTTTAAAGATTAAAAGCTTTAGAGATTACCGTTTTTCCACTGAAAAGAGCTTCATCATAATCCGTTGAAATGACACCATATAAAGTTATGGTTTGGGATAAAACCCAAGTAGTCCTTTCTTAAACATTGGTATGCTATACATAAGAAAGATGTTTGCAACCAAAGTCGGATGAACCTGTCTTTGTTAAGTATTCCTCCATAACACCGGAGACAAAAGTGTTTGTCGCTTAGAACGTCAAGTTTCTTTTAGAAGGAATTTTTCGTGAAAAGTTAAGTGGGAGGACAATAGAACTTTGATAAGGTTAAAGGAACCTTAGCTATATGTGCAAAGTTGCGCAGCGCCGAAAAGTGTTCCGGAGGCAGCAACAATGCTCATGGCTCACGTGCCTCAAAGGTTGTGGTTACAATAGTCAAACTTTCTATTGAAACAAGTAGGTCGGGTAAACAATCAAATACCAAGATTTGAGGGTTGAATCATTATTTGAGAATAATGATCCGACTACATGCAAAGAAGCGATGATGAGCCCTGACTCCGCCAAATGGCTTGAAGCCATAAAATCCGTGATAGTTCCATACATGAGAAATCAAGTTTTGAACTTGAAGGACCCTCGAGAAAGGTATAAGACCTTACAGTTGTGTTTGGATCTATAAAGAAATAGATGTGAATATAGTCGACATGTTGGGAAAGAGTTCACAACAATGTTCAAAGGTTGTATATGACAAGATTTGATCTTTCATAGCGATATTTAGTCTAGACGGATTAATGTAGCAACCACTACATATAATTTTGTTATATGGTAGTTGAATAAACAAAACAAGTTCTTCTAATAGAATTGTTACCTAGGACATGTGAGTAACATGGTCCATAGGGGTTTTGTTAATTCAAAGGATGCTAAAAGCATATGCAAACTTCAATGGTTGAAGTAAGCATCGCGGAGTTGGAATCTTCACTATGATGAAACTGTTAAAAGAGTTTAATTTCATCAGAGACAATGAAGATGCTTGCATTTGCAAGAAATTAAGTGGGAGCGCTAAGACATGTTTCTAATACATTATGTGGAAGACATATTGTTGATTGGAAATAATGTATCTTTTATTAACACATATTAAGAATTTCATCCCGATGAAAGACTTAGGCAAAACCCAAATATTTTGCATGAATAGACACTGATATGGTTATGCCAGAAGTACATAGACGAGATATTGAATGAGTTCAATATAGAAACTACAAGAAAGTTTCTTGTCGCACAGAAAGGATTGAATGAGTTCAATATTGATGTTATATTCAAATGTATTGACATTTGGTAAGTGAAACAAGATTCAAGTATAGATTGATACTATCACAAAGAGTATTTATATCAATCATGCTGTGATATGTACAAATCCAGATATGTCCTATGCTCTAAATGATGTGAGCATATACCAGAATGATTCATAAGATGATCATTGGACAATAGTAAGGATATTCTTATGATCTTTTGGAAGAACTAAGAGTATATTATTTGTAGAACTAACAAATAGATGGTTAGTTCATTGTAAAAGTATTACATTGATACTAGTTTTGTCACAAAGTACAAATTAAGTTTATCTCAATCTAAACTAAGGGTGGCACAATATAATGGAAAGTAAGTTCCATAATGGATTTGGATGAGTTCCAAAGTTAAGACATTGTGACAGATACTACAACAAAAGGCTAAGTATATGGCTGCTATTATAGCAGCTAAAGAGGGCATTTGGGTCAAGTAATTTGTTATCAAACTAGGTGTAGTTCATAGCGGGATAATACTATGAATATATATTGTACGACAATATTATCAACATGTTTTAACCCTAAAGAACTAAAGGTCTCACCAAAGGACCAAATTTATACAAAGCCATCTCATTAGAGAATGAGTGATGCGTAGAGACGCAAATACATGCAATTACACACGGACCTGGAAGTGTCAGATCCAGAGATCAGTTGACCACTAGCGAACGTGTACTTACAACACCAGAAAGCCATAGGTGTTGAATAAACAAAGGTTTGAAACTAGATTATTGACTCTAGTGCAAGTGGGAGACTGTTGGAGATATGCCCAAGAGGCAATAATAAAGTGGGTTATTATCATATCTTCATACTTATGATATGTTTACATACCGTGCTATAATTGTATTAACAGGAAACATTAATACTTGTGTGATTTGTAAACATAAAAGAGTCCCTAGTAAAGCCTCTTGTTAAACTAGCTTGTTGGTTAATATATGATCATGGTTTCCTGATCATGAACATAGAGATGTTATTGACAACAGGGTCATATCATTAGGAGAATGATGTGATGGACATACTCCTATAGATAAGCGTAGCATAAAGATCAAGTCATTTTAATAGTTCAATTGCTATATGCTTTCTGATACATAGTAACCTAATTCCTTCGACCATGAGATCATGCATATCACCTTTACCGGATGGATGCTTTGATGACATCAAACACCACACCGTAACTGGGTGGCTATAAAGGTGGCATTGAGTGTTCGGAAAGTATTGGTTGAAACACATGGATCAAGAGTGGGATTTGTCCATCCATATGACGGATAGATATACTCTGGGCCCTCTCGGTGTAATGTCATCCAATTAGCTTGCAAGCATGTGACTGGCTCACAAGGGATCACATATCACGGGAACGAGAAAAGAGTACTTATCAGTAACGAGGTTGAACTAGGTATGCAGAGATACCGACGATCAAAACCTCGGATAAGTAAACTATCGTGAGAAAAAGGGAAATTGGTGTTGGAATTATGCCCTAGAGGCAATAATAAAGATGTTATTATTATAATTCTTGTTCATGATAAAGTTTATGTTCCATGCTAGAATTGTATTAAGCGGAAACTTTAATACTTGTGTGGTTTGTAAACAACACCGTGTCCCTAGTACGCCTCTATGGACTAGCTCATTGATCAATGATGGTTAAGGTTTCCTAACCATAGACATGAGTTGTCAATTGATAATGAGATCATATCATTGGGAGAATGATATGGTGGATAGACCCAAACAAAGCAGAGCAATTAGATCGTGTCATCGTGTTCGTCTTTGCGAAGCTTTTCCTATGTCAAATATTGTATTCCTTAGACCATGAGATAATGCAACTCCCTGGTATCGGAAGAAAGCTTTGAGGTCATCAAACGTCATCCTATGAGAGGGTGATCATAAAGGTGTGTCTCAGGTGATCGGAAAGTATCTGTTGGGTTGTATGTATCGAGATGGAATTTGTCCCTCCCAAGTCGGAGAGATATACTTCGGGCCCACTCGGTAATCGATATCAACACCGCTTGCAAGCATGTGGTTAAGGAGTTAATCACAAAGTGATATCGGATTACGGAACGAGTAAAGTACTTGCTGTGAACGAGATTGAACTAGGTATGACGGTACCGACGATCGAATCTCGGGCAAGTAAAATATCGCGAGACGAAGGGAATATATATATGGGATTGATCCTGGCATCGTGGTTCATCCGATATGATCATCGATGAATGTGTGGGAGTCAATATGGGTGCCCAGACCCCGCTGTTGATTATTGATAGAAGATCATGTCTGCATATTCTCGAACCCGCAGGGTCACACACTTAACGTATCTCGACGCTAGGATAGATTGGATAATTGGTTTATGAATTTTTGTTCGGAGTCTCGGATGGGATCCGGGATATCACGAGAGGTTCCGTAATGGTCCGGAGAATAAGATTCATATAAGGCAGTGCAGTTTTTGGAGTTCGGAATTGTTCCGGGTTAATCGGTATTGTACCGGAAGCTTCTAGAACCTTCCGGAAGGGGACCAACGTGGCCCCACCTTCCGGGAGGGGGCATGGGCCTATGAGGGAGTGTCCTGGCCGCATTGGGACAGGGGCACAAGGCCCCATAGGGCCCAGCCGATTCTAGAGAGATTTGACTCGTTTAAATCTCGGGATAGAATTTCTAGATAAGGGAGAGTTTAAATCGTTTAAACTAGAGATAGGATTTCTAGATAAGGGAGAGTTTAAATTGTTTAAACTAGAGATAGGCTTGGAGGAGGGGCAAGGGTTGGCCGCCCCCCCTCTATATATAGAGGGGTGGTGCGCCCCCTCCCCCCCAACACACACCTTCCTCCAAGCCCTAGCAACCTTGCTACCTTCCTCTCTCCCTCCCGACTGTTTGTAGGCGAAGCCTTGCAGCAGAAATTATCCACCATATACACCACGCCGTCGTGTTGTAGATCCAATCTATCTCTCCACCATACTCGCTGGTCCGAGGAAGGAGGAGACGTCGAGGTGCTGCACGTGTGCATCTCACGGAGGCACCGCCACTTGTGGTGCTAGATCGGATCGGATCGCGAGGAGGAGAAGCGAGTACGACTACATCACCCACGTTCCGACGAACGTTCCGCTGTGCGAATCTTCAAGGGTATGAAGATCTAATCCAATCTCTCTTGTTGTTTGCATCTCCTAGATTAGATCTTGGCTTTCCCTCTGTTCGCTCCGTAGAAAATTTTGATTTACTATGCCGCGAAACCCTTCAGTGGTATCAGAGCTAGGTCTATGCGTAGATGTGTTTCACGAGTAGAACGCAACATGGTTGTTGCGGGTGTTGATGTTTTCTGTTGCAAGCCTCTTGTTTGTGTTCTTCTTATGACGCGGGATAGTGAGATTGAAGCGGTCCAGGCCAACCTTACGCGACGTCGTTCGCGAGACCGGCTCCGCACTTGACGTGTGGCTTGTACCACACATGCGGCTGGTGGATGTCAGTTTCTCTCACTATAGTTGTCATGGGATTAACACCGGAGTTTGGCAACCATAATATCACCGTTGTGGCTTTCCGTAGGTAAGAATCGTTCTTAGCATCTACTCCCATAAGCCACGTAAAACATGCAACAACAAAGTAGAGGCGTCTAACTTGTTCTTGCAGGGAGTGTTTTCTGTGATATGGTATGGCCCAAGATGTGATGTGTATATTGTATGCGATGATCATGTTTTGTAATGTTTCACGACTTGCATGTCGATGAGTACACAACCGGCAGGAGCCATATGGTTGTCTTTATAATTGTGTATGACCTGCGAGTCAACTTCTTATACGCCATGTAATAGCTTTACTTTATCGCTAAGTAGTTAGCAATAGTTGTAGTTGCTATTCGTGGTGGAGGCAATAATGGTGGAGTGATGGAGATCATGCCGGAACGCACAAGATGGAGATCATTGCGCGAAGATAGGCTATACCATGTCACATAAAGTTATATGCATGTGATGTTTATCCTTTTATGTATCTTATCATGCTTAGATCGCGACGGTAGCATTATAAGATGATTCCTCACTTAAAGATCAAGATAAAAACTGTGTTCTCCCCAAGTATGCACCGTTGCGAAAGTTCGTCGTGTCCAAGCATCACGTGATGATCGGGTGCTATAGACTCTACGCTCACATACAACGGGTGCAAGCCAGTTTTTGCACACGCGGAAATACTTGGGTCTAACTTGACGAGCCTAGCATGTACAGACATGGCCTCGGAACACAAGAACCGAAAGGTTAAGCATGAGTCATATGAATGATATGATCGACACTTTGTTGTCCACCATTGAAACCACATCTCTTCTCGTGATGATCGGATTAGGTGTGGTGAATTTGGATCGTGTTCACTAAACAACTTGAGGGATGTTGAATTTAGTGGGAGTTCATCTAGTAATTTGATTAAGTTGAACTATTTATCATGAACATAGTCTAAATTGTACTTGCAAATACTGTAGATCACATGGCCAAATCCAACTTCAACTTCAACGTTTTTGCTGAGAAAGAAAAGCTTAGGAACAATGGGTCTAACTTCACCAATTGGTTCCGCAATCTAAGAATCATTCTGTCTGGCGGACAAAAGGACTATGTCCTTGGTAAAGCGTTAGGTGACCCCCCTGCTGCAACTGCGCCGGCTGATGAGAAAGCTGTCTATCAGTCGCGCAAAGATGATTATGGTGTGATTAAGAGCACCATGTTGTTTGCTATGGAACCGGAGCTTCAAAATCGTTTTGAAACCTATCCCGGGCCCTTTGAGATTCTCGAGGAGCTGAAAACCATGTTTCAGACTCAAGCCCGTTCTGAGAGATATGAGATCTCTGAGAAGTTCTTTAACTGCAAGATGGAGGAAGGGAGTTCCGTTAGTGAGCACGCCATAAAGATGTCGAGCTACACTCAACGCCTTGAGCAACTGGAATGCACGATTCCAGAGGAGCTCAAGATTGACAGGGTTCTGCAATCACTCCCTCCCAGCTACAAAAGTTTTGTAGTGACTCATAATCAGATTGGTTCCACTGATACGATCACCGAGCTCTTCGCAAAGCTGAAGGCTGCGGAAGTGGACATCAAGAAGGATAATCATGTGTTGATGGTCAACAAGCCCTCCTTTAAGAAAGGTAAGGGAGCAAAGAAGCCCTTCAAGAAGGGCGGCGGCAAGCGCAATGCCCCTACTGAGAAGAATCTCAGGTCTGGTCCCAAGCCGGACACTGAGTGCTTCTATTGCAAGGACAAGGGTCACTGGAAGCGCAACTGTCCGAAGTACTTAGCGGACAAGAAGGCTGACACCATCAAAGGTATATTTGATATACATGTTATTGATGTTTTCCTTACTAGCCCTCGTTGTAGTGCCTGGGTATTTGATACCAGTTCAGTTGCTAATATTTGTAACTCGAAACAGGAGCTACGGAATAGACGGCGGCTTGCGAGGGATGAGGTGATGATGCGCGTTGGCAACGGATCAAGAGTTGATGTGATGGCCGTCGGCACGCTCTCCTTAGTTTTACCTTCGGGATTAGTTTTAAACCTTAATAAATGTTATTATGTGCCTGCGTTGAGCATGAACATCATTTCCGGATCGTGTTTATTGCAAGACGGTTATTCATTTAAATCGGAGAATAATGGTTGTTCTATTTATATGAGTAACATCTTTTATGGTCATGCACCTCTTGTGAATGGTTTATTTCTTCTAAATCTCGAAAGGGATGAAACACACATCCATAACATTGAGGCTAAGAGATGCAAAGTAGATAGTGATAATACTACTTATTTGTGGCACTGTCGTCTAGGTCATATTGGAGTAAAGCGCATGAAGAAACTCCATTCTGATGGACTTTTGGAGTCTCTTGATTTTGAATCATTTGACACATGCGAACCATGCCTCATGGGCAAGATGATCAAAACCCCGTTCTCCGGTATGATGGAGCGAGCAACGGACTTGTTGGAAATCATACATACCGATGTATGCGGACCGATGAGTGTTTCGACGCGCGGTGGATATCGCTATTTCCTCACTTTTACCGATGACTTAAGTAGATATGGGTATATCTATTTAATGAAACATAAATCTAAAACGTTTGAAAAGTTCAAAGAATTTCACAATGAAGTGGAGAACCATCGTAACAGAAAAGATTAAGTTTCTACGATCCGATCGTGGGGGCGAATATTTGAGTTATGATTTTCTCACGCATCTTAAAGCAAGCGGAATTGTTTCGCAACTCACGCCACCCGGAACACCACAGCGCAATGGTGTGTCTGAACGCCGGAATCGAACCCTATTAGATATGGTCCGATCGATGATGTCTCTTACTGATTTGCCGTTATCATTTTGGGGTTATGCATTAGAAACCGCTGCATTCACTTTAAATAGGGCTCCATCTAAATCTGTTGAGACGACACCGTATGAACTGTGGTTTGGTGCTAAACCTAAGTTGTCGTTTCTTAAAGTTTGGGGATGCGAAGCTTACGTCAAGAAGTTGATGCCGGACAAGCTCGAACCCAAAGCGGAGAAATGCGTCTTCATAGGATACCCTAAGGAAACTATTGGGTATACCTTCTATCACAGAACCGAAGGCAAAGTGTTTGTCGCAAAGAACGGTTCCTTTCTTGAGAAGGAGTTTCTCTCGAAAGAAGTGAGTGGGAGGAAAGTAGAGCTAGACGAGGTTATTGAACCTTCTCTTGAATTGGAGAGTAGCGCAGCACCTGAAATTGTTCCAGTGCCGCCTGCACCAACAATAGAGGAAGCTAATGACAAGGATCATGAAGCTTCGGACGATGCTGCTACTGAACGTCGCAGGTCCACAAGGTCGCGTGCCCCTCCTGAGTGGTACGGCAACCCTATCTTGACTGTCTTGTTGGTAGAAGACAGTGAACCTACGAACTATGAGGAAGCGATGATGAGCCCAGACTCTGAGAAATGGCTGGAAGCCATGAAATCCGAATTGGGATCCATGAGCGAAAACCAAGTATGGACTTTGGTGGATCCTCCTAGCGACCGAAAGGCCGTTGAGTGCAAATGGATATTCAAGAAGAAAACAGACGCGGATGGTAATGTTACCGTCTATAAAGCACGGCTTGTCGCAAAAGGTTTTCGATAAGTTCAAGGTGTTGGCTACGATGAGACTTTCTCTCCCGTAGCGATGTTTAAGTCCATTCGGATTTTATTAGCAATTGCTGCGTTTCATGATTATGAAATATGGCAGATGGATGTCAAGACTGCTTTCCTCAATGACAACATTGATGAAGAGTTGTATATGATGCAACCCGAGGGTTTTGTCGATCCTAAGGATGCTAGTAAAGTATGCAAACTTCAGCGTTCCATTTATGGACTGAAGCAAGCATCTCGGAGTTGGAACCTTCGTTTTGATCAAGTGATCAAGAGCTTTGGATTTGTTCCAAATTGCTACGAAGCTTGCATCTACAAGAAAGTGAGTGGGAGCTCGGTGACGTTTCCGGTACTGTATGTGGATGACAAATTGATTATCGGAAATGACATCAACATGCTTAACGATGTGAAAAGTTATTTGAACAAGTGTTTTTCAATGAAAGACCTAGGTGAAGCTGCTTATATATTGGGCATCAAGATCTATAGAGATAGACAAAGACGCCTGATAGCTTTAAGCCAGAGTACATACCTAGACAAAGTTCTGAAAAGGTTCAGAATGGATAAGGCAAAGAAAGGTTCAGTGCATACGTTGTCAGGTAAGATATTGAGCAAGGCTCAGTGTCCAGCTACGGTAAATGATAGGGAAGCTATGAGCAAAGTGCCTTATGCCTCAGCCATAGGTTCCATCATGTATGCCATGCTGTGTACTAGACCGGATGTGTCCAATGCTCTTAGTTTGACGAGCAGATATCAAAGTGATCCAGGAGTGGAACACTGGACAGCCGTGAAGAACATCCTAAAGTACCTAAATAGAACTAAAGAAATGTTCTTAGTCTATGGGGGTGATGAACAGCTTGTCGTAAAAGGTTACGTCGATGCTAGTTTCGACACCGACAAGGATGATTCTAAATCTCAGACAGGATACGTTTATATTTTGAATGGAGGAGCTGTGAGCTGGAGAAGCTGCAAGCAAAGCGTGATCGCGGGATCTACAGTAGAAGCGGAATACATGGCTGCTGCAGAAGCGTCAAGTGAAGGAGTTTGGATCAGAAACTTCATCACTGAGCTTGGCGTGGTTCCAAGTGCATTGGACCCACTGGAGATATTGTGTGACAACACTGGCGCCATAGCACTCGCTAAGGAACCAAGATATCATCCAAAGACCAAGCATATCAACCGCAAGTTTCATATAATCCGAGATTATATAGCAGATGGAGATCTGAAGATTAGCAAAGTACATACGGATCTGAATGTCGCAGATCCATTGACTAAACCTCTTCCACGTGTAAAACATGATCAACACCTCAGTGCCATGGGTGTGAGATTGTTGCCAGATGTAAACTAGATTATTGACTCTAGTGCAAGTGGGAGACTGTTGGAATTATGCCCTAGAGGCAATAATAAAGATGTTATTATTATAATTCTTGTTCATGATAAAGTTTATGTTCCATGCTAGAATTGTATTAAGCGGAAACTTTAATACTTGTGTGGTTTGTAAACAACACCGTGTCCCTAGTACGCCTCTATGGACTAGCTCATTGATCAATGATGGTTAAGGTTTCCTAACCATAGACATGAGTTGTCAATTGATAATGAGATCATATCATTGGGAGAATGATATGGTGGATAGACCCAAACAAAGCAGAGCAATTAGATCGTGTCATCGTGTTCGTCTTTGCGAAGCTTTTCCTATGTCAAATATTGTATTCCTTAGACCATGAGATAATGCAACTCCCTGGTATCGGAAGAAAGCTTTGAGGTCATCAAACGTCATCCTATGAGAGGGTGATCATAAAGGTGTGTCTCAGGTGATCGGAAAGTATCTGTTGGGTTGTATGTATCGAGATGGAATTTGTCCCTCCCAAGTCGGAGAGATATACTTCGGGCCCACTCGGTAATCGATATCAACACCGCTTGCAAGCATGTGGTTAAGGAGTTAATCACAAAGTGATATCGGATTACGGAACGAGTAAAGTACTTGCTGTGAACGAGATTGAACTAGGTATGACGGTACCGACGATCGAATCTCGGGCAAGTAAAATATCGCGAGACGAAGGGAATATATATATGGGATTGATTGAATCCTGGCATCGTGGTTCATCCGATATGATCATCGATGAATGTGTTCAATATGGGTGCCCAGACCCCGCTGTTGATTATTGATAGAAGATCATGTCTGCATATTCTCGAACCCGCAGGGTCACACACTTAACGTATCTCGACGCTAGGATAGATTGGATAATTGGTTTATGAATTTTTGTTCGGAGTCTCGGATGGGATCCGGGATATCACGAGAGGTTCCGTAATGGTCCGGAGAATAAGATTCATATAAGGCAGTGCAGTTTTTGGAGTTCGGAATTGTTCCGGGTTAATCGGTATTGTACCGGAAGCTTCTAGAACCTTCCGGAAGGGGACCAACGTGGCCCCACCTTCCGGGAGGGGGCATGGGCCTATGAGGGAGTGTCCTGGCCGCATTGGGACAGGGGCACAAGGCCCCATAGGGCCCAGCCAATTCTAGAGAGATTTGACTCGTTTAAATCTCGGGATAGAATTTCTAGATAAGGGAGAGTTTAAATCATTTAAACTAGAGATAGGATTTCTAGATAAGGGAGAGTTTAAATTGTTTAAACTAGAGATAGGCTTGGAGGAGGTGCAAGGGCTGGCCGCCCCCCTCTATATATAGAGGGGTGGTGTGCCCCCTCCCCCCCGACACACACCTTCCTCCAAGCCCTAGCAACCTTGCTACCTTCCTCTCTCCCTCCCGACTGTTTGTAGGCGAAGCCCTGCAGCAGAAATTATCCACCATATACACCACGCCGTCGTGTTGTAGATCCAATCTATCTCTCCACCATACTCGCTGGTCCGAGGAAGGAGGAGACGTCGAGGTGCTGCACGTGTGCATCTCACGGAGGCACCGCCACTTGTGGTGCTAGATCGGATCGGGTCGCGAGGAGGAGAAGCGAGTACGACTACATCACCCACGTTCCGACGAACGTTCTGCTGTGCGAATCTTCAAGGGTATGAAGATCTAATCCAATCTCTCTCGTTGTTTGCATCTCCTAGATTAGATCTTGGCTTTCCCTTTGTTCGCTCCGTAGAAAATTTTGATTTACTATGCCGCGAAACCCTTCAATTGGTATCGTATGTAAGTGGTTCATTCGATCGCAAAGTAATCGTAGAAATATGTGGGAGCCATATGAATTTCCAGATTCCTCTATTGGTTATTGTTCGGAGAAGTGTCTCGATCATGTCCGCATAATTCACGAACCGTAGGGAGACACACTTAAGGATTCGACGTTGTTTGAGTAGTTATGGAATGATGAGTAAGAGACCGAATGTTGTTCGGAGTCTCGGATGGGATCCGGGATATCACGAGGAGATCCGGAATGGTCCGAGAATAAGATTCATATAAGGAAAGTCCCGTTTCGGAGTTGGGGAATGATTTCGGTGTTTTCATCGGGAATGTTCTAGAAGGTTCCGGAATGTCCGGCACTCCGGGGGGGAAGGGTACATGAATGTGTTATATCAAGTTGGTATGATTGCATCATGTAATAAGTGTCATCTCTGTACCAAATAGAGGATTTATTCAAATCCTAGTTTGAAAAGTCAAACGGCTAATTTTGGTAAAGAGGAGAAGGAGGTTTGTTTGAAGCCGACTTGGGGGAGGAGTTCCTCCTCCCACCGCCGGCCCTCCTTGAGGCCGAGTTGGGGAGGGACTCCCCTCCCCAGGCGCGCCTCCCTCCACCTATAAAAGGAGGGGCAGGTCTCCCCTCCTAGACACACAAGTTCCTATCCTCTAAATCTAAACCCTAGCCACAGCCTCCGGTTTAGAGCCGTTTTGGTTTAGAGCTTCTAATTTCCCTAGCCTTCGGTTTAGAGCCTTCTAATTGGTGTGTCTAATCCCTAGACCACTAAAGCCTCTCTCATACTCCACCATACTCGCTCAGGCTTAAGGCGAAGCCCTGCGAGATCTCCCCTCTACTTCCGGTACCACGCCGTTGTGCTGCCAGAATCGCGAGGAGAGTGCTACAACCTCCGCTGCCTGCTGGAACAAGGGAGAGGAAGGTCTTCGTCGAGTACCGAACGTGTGACCGACTGCGGGAGCGCTGCCGGAACGTGGCGCCGGAAGGATCGTCTACGCGATCTTGAGATCGGAAAGAGTACGACTACGTCACCCACGAGAATCTGCTCTCGTTAACCGCTTTGGAATCTTCGAGGGTAAGTTATTCCATCGACTCGTTGCTACCATCTAGTAGATAGATCTTGGCTTGTTTGTTTGTATGCGATAGAAAATTTTTGTTTTCCATGCTACGAACCCCTACAAGTTGCATACTCTTTATTATGAATGGTTTAAGCATATACTCCTGTGCTGAGAATATTTACATCATGTGAAGCAAATGTGTTCGTGAAAGTTCTTTTATCGCACTCAATTTTCAACTGAATTGCTTGAGGACAAGCAATAAGCTAAGCTTGGGTAGAGTTGATACATCCAAAACGTATCTACTTTCCCAAACACTTTTGCTATTGTTTCTCCTCTAAACTTGTGTGATTTGGATACAACTAACACGGAGTGACGCTGTTTTCAGCAGAATTACCTTGGTGTCTTGTTTTTGTGAAGAAAATGAACTATCAGGAAAAATTCCGGAAAATATGCCAAAAATTATATTTCACCAGAAGATCCACAAAGCCAGAAGAAGACGGAGAGGAGGCCTAGGGGAGCCCACACCCACCCTATGCACGGGCCCACCACTGGTCGCGCCTGGAGGGGGTGCAGCCACCCCAGGCACCCCCTCGGCCTCCCTCTGCGCCCATAAGTTGCCTCTCTACCTAAAAACCGAGGGGGTTCGATAGTTTTCCAGAAAGAGTTACTCTCCGCTGCTGCCACCAGAAACCAAGATTCGGATCCAGAAACTCCGTTCTGGCACCCTGCCGAGATGGGAAATTTGGAGAGGATCATCGCCATCGTCATCACCAACGCATCTCCATTAACCATCCATGTTTCCCTCATCCATGAGTGAGTAATCCCTTGTTGTAGGCTTGGGGATGGTAGGGATTGGATGAGTTCTATCATGTAATCGAATAAGATTATTAGGGCATAGTGCCTACTATCTCTATTAGTGCTATTTGACTTTGTTGCAACTTGTTGTGCTTAATGCTTGTCACTAGGGCCCAAGTGCCATGATCTCAGATCTAAACTTATTATTGAATCATTATGATAGTATTGTTTGTGATCTTATCTGCAAGTTTTGTACACATATCATTGTCTGGATCCAAAGGCCCCAAAGTGACAATAATTGGGACAACCGGAGGGGATGGTTGTGGTGTGAGGATCACATGTGTTCATGGAGTGTTAATGCTTTGCTATGGTGCTCTATTAAAAGGAGCACCTTAATTGCCAGTAGTTCCCTAGAGGCCCCGCTGCCACGGGCTGGCTGGACAGAAGATGTTGTGCAAGTTCTCATTGCGAGCACGTATGACTATATTTGGAGCACATGCCTAGGATTTTTTAGTACTTGGATGCTTGTTATTATTTATCTGCAATGCCCTAAATCTTGAAGTTACATGTTTAGACTCGTCCATGCAACGCCCGTTCATCCATCCCTATGCCTACCGCACTCAAATCCCACTGTTGTCGTTACTGTTACTATTGCTCTTGTTTCACTGTTGTTGTTGCTTTGCTGTTGCTACTACAAACTGTTGCTACTGATGAACTTATGTGAGCAAGAACTATTTCTAGGTGCATCTGAATTGACAACTCAGTTGTTAAGGCTTGCAAGTATTCTTTGGCTCTCCTTGTGTCGAATCAATAAATTGGATAATACTACCCGCGAAGACTGTTGCGATCCCCTACACTTGTGGGTCATCATATGCAAATACTTACAATGACAAGAACTTACAGGTGACTGAAGTTGATTAGCGTGAGGTGTGGCCATCGTATTCAAGGGACTTGAGATTGCCAACTTATACTTTGTCAAGCATATACTCCATAGTTTGTTCACTTTAACCTTAATCACTTCAAGATGCTTATGATAGGGGCAATGAGGGCTGAAAGCTAGCAAGTACCATAATTTTTGGAAGCTCTTTTTGAAACTTGAAATCCCTGATTCCCTTGTGAAGGGCCTTTCTTCCACTATTATTTGAGTCTCCACCTTCTACCTTTAGGCACCATTAAGAGAGCATAGTTGTCATTCTGTGTGCAGTGTCCCAAAGCTTATTGATTGATGCATATTGTGATATTACTTGTTCTTATGCTATTTGTTTCTAGTCACCCTTGTGAACTTTGAAGGTGTCATGTACATCTATTTTCTACTCTATGAGGGACAAGCTGATTGCCACTATGCTATGTTTTCTGTATGTGAAACAAACAAACGTTTTTCAATGCATGTTATTCATGATCTTTGTTTGTAGCTTGTCATGTTGCATGCATAGTTACTATGTCCTATTGGTAGAGCTCCATCTTTCATGCACATGTTTAGGGTTCTTTGATCCCAACTTTCAATGCTTGCAAATGGTTTGATCTTGGTTTTGATGGTGCGTGTCACCTCAAAAATTATTCTTTTTATCACTTACCTACTCGAGCACGACCAGGAGTTAAGCTTGGGGATGCTTGATACTTCGGAAACGTATCTATAATTTTTTATGCTCCATGCTTGTTTAGTATCTACTTTGCTTTGCTTTGTCTACACTTTGAGGTGTTTTTATTTATTTTTTGGAACTAACCTATTAACAAGTTGCCATAGTGCCATTTGCCTGTTTTCTTCTGTTTTTTTTGGTTCCAAAAAGGCAGAAAATCAATATTCTCAGAATTGGACGGGACAAAATCCAAAGTCAATATTTTACCGTGAGGGACACGAATCCAGAAGACGAGACGGAGACGTGAACCAGGGCGGCCAACCCCCCTAGGCGCGGCCAGGGGTGGGCTCGCGCATGGGGAGGGTGTGGCCCCCCTGGTCGCCTCCCGGCCTCGCCTCTTCGCCTATAAGAATCCCCCGATGAAGAAACCCTAAGCACACGATCAATCTTCCATGAAACCTTCTATAGCCGTCGCCACCGTCGTCGCTAGATCGGGGGGATCTGAAGTTCTTCCCGGCACCCTACCGGAGGGGAGATCATCTCGGAGGCCCTCTCTCCTGTATGATGCGTGAGTAGTTCCACCTTGGACTATGGGTCCATGTAGTAGCTAGATGGTTGTATCTCCTCCTTTGTGCGTTCATGTATAGATCTTGTGAGCTCCGTTCATGATTAAGATCTAATCTATTTGTAATAATGCATGTTGTGTTTGCGTGGATCCGATGGATATTGAGATTATTATGTCAGATTGATAAATGGTTTTGTATTTATGATTCTATCATGTCTGTGTTGTTTGTGATATTTCATGCTCTTCGTTGTCTGTAGCTATCTTGGCCAAGTAGTTGCTAGTGACTCCAAGAGGGGTATTTATGCTCGATAGTGGGTTCATGCCTCTATTTTCCAAGGGAAGTGACACGAACCTCTTCGGTGTAGATGTGATGTTGCCACTAGGGAGAAAACAACGGTCTCTTGTTCATGGAACAAGTGGATTGTTACCTTACACACTTTACTTAAAGCAGTTGTCTATTGCTTGCAACTTAATACTGGAGGGGGTTCGGATGATAACCTCAAGGTGGAATTCTAGTCATAAATGCAGTTGGATGGCGGTCTATGTATATTCTTGTATTGTCCAATCGAATCTCATAGGATCTTTTTGTCTGGTAATGCATTGTTATGCCTTGCTCAGTTCCTGTCAATTGCCCTGCTGTAATTTGTTTACCCTTCATGCCATGTTGTTTATCTAAGGAGAGCACCTCTAGTGAACTATGGACCCCGGTCCAATCTTTACCATTGATACATCTTCCATAGTTACCTGTTTACTTGACGCAAACCACTATTACCTTCCACACCATACAGTTAACCCTTTGTTACAGCAAACTGGTGAGCTTGACAACCTCACTGTTTCATTGGGGCAAAGTCTTGAATTTGCCCCAACGCAGGTCTCCGTGTTGCTTGCAACACCTGTGTGACGTTTCGTTCCTCGTACTCGTTCGATACCCTTGGTTTCTTATTGAGGGAAAACTTGCTGCTGTGCTGCCTCACACCTTGTTCTTGGGGTTCCCAACGGGCTTCACGTTAGCCATCAGCTAGCAACTTGGAAACCTGCAACACAAACTCAAGAATATGCCCCAACGAACAGTGAGGTTGTCAATCTCACCGGTTTGCTGAAAACAAAGGATTAACCGTATGGTGTGGAAAGTAATGGTGGCTTGTAGAAGTAACAGTGGAAGATGTATCAATGGTAAAGATTGGGGTCCACAGTTCACTAGAGGTGTTCTCCTTAAGATAAACAACATAACATGCTGGGTAAACAAATTACAGCGAGGCAATTGACAGGACACAGCAAGGCATAACAATGCAATACTAGACATTCATGATCCTATGAGAGTTGATTGGGCATTACAACAATATACATAAACCGGTGATGCAGTGCTGAGTTGACGGGAGGAAGAGGTTGAAGTAGATTCCTCCGTCAACGACGCTAGAAAACTTGTTGATGCGCCTGTGTAGAGCACTTCGTTGGGAACCCCAAGAGCAAGGTGTGAAGCAGCAAGCAGCAAGTCTTCCCTCAGTAGATACCGAGGTTATCGAACCAGAAGGAGGAAGGAAACGTCACACAGGTGTTGGAAGCAACGCGGAGACCTGCACAACACAAACTTAAGTCTTTGCCCCAACGAATCAGTGAGGTTGTCAAGCTCACCGGTTTGTTGTAACAAAGGATTAAACGTATGGTGTGGAAGGTAATGGTTTGCAGCAAGTAAACAGATAACAATTGAAGATGTATCAATGGTAAAGATTGGACCGGGGTCCATAGTTCACTATAGGTGCTCTCCTTAGATAAACAACATAGCATGAAGGGTAAACAAATTACAGCGGGGCAATTGACAGGAACTGAGCAAGGCATAACAATAAAATTACTAGCCAGAAAGATCCTATTAGGTTGATTGGTCAATACAACAATATACATAGATCGTTTTCCAACTGCATCTATGACTAGAAGTCCACCTTCAGATTATCATCTGAATCCCCTCCAGTATTAAGTTGCAAGCAACATACAACTGCTTTAAGCAAAGTGTGTAAGGTAAACAATCCACATGTTCCATGAACAAGAGACCGTTGTTTTCTCCCTAGTAGAAACAACACATCTACAACCGAAGAGATTATTGTCACTTCCCTTGGAAACTAGAGGCGTGAACCCACTATCGAGCATAAATACTCCCTCTTGGAGTCACTAGCAACTACTTGGACAAGATAACCACTAGCAACGGAGAGCATGCAAGATCACAAACAACACAGACATGATAGAATCATAAAGATAAAACCATTAATCAAACCAACATAATAATCTCAATATCCATCGGATCCCCGCAAACACAACATGCATGATTACAAATAGATTAGATCTTGATCATGAATGGAGCTCACAAGATCTATACATGAAAGCACCAAGGAGGAGATACAACATCTAGCTACTACATGGACCCATAGTCCAAGGTGGAACTACTCACGAATCATACCGGAGAGAAGGCCTCTGGGATTATCTCCCCTCCAGCAGGGTGCCGGGAAGAGCTTCAGATCCCCCCAATCTAGGGACGATGGTGGCGGCGGCTACAGACGGTTTCTTGGATTTCTGATCGGGTACTCAAGGTTTCTATATCGGGGGCTTCTTATAGGCGAAGGGGCGAGACCGGGAGGCGTACATGGTGCCCAAACCCTAGCCAGGCGTGGGGCTAGGCCCAACTGCGCCTAGGGTGGGTCTGGCCACCCTGGCTGGCCTTCCGGGATCCCCTCTGGACTTATTGTTCCCCACGGAAAGTTATTGACTTTGTCCTTTGTCCCGTCCAATTCCGAGAATATTTCTTTACTAACTTTTCTGAAACCAAAAACAGCAGAAAACAGGCATCTGGCGCTGTTGCAACTTGTTAGTAGGTTAGTACCACAAAACATGTAAAAACACCTCAAAGTGTGGACAAGTAAAGCAAAGTAGATACTAAACGAGCATGGAGCATCAAAAATTATAGATACGTTTCCAACGTATCATCATCCCCAAGCTTAACTCCTGCTCGTCCTCGAGTAGGTAAGTGATAAAAAGAATAATTTTTAAGGTGACATGCACCCTCACAATAAAGATCCAACCATTTGCAAGCATTGAAAGATGGGATCAAAGAACTCTAAACATGTGCATGAAAGATGGAGTTCTAACAATAGGACATAGTAATTATTCATGCAACATGGCAAGCTACAAACAAAGATCATGAATAATATGCATTGAAAAATGTTTGTTTGTTTCACATGCAGAAAACATAGCATAGTGGTAATCAGCTTGTCCCTCATAGAGTAGCAATATAATGCATAGGACACCTGCAAAGTTCACAAGGGTGACTAGAAACAAATAGCACAAGAACAAGTAATATCACAATATGCATCAATTAATAAGCTTTGGAACATTGCACACAGAATGACAACTATGCTCTCTTAATGGTGCCTAAAGGTAGAAGGTGGAGACTCAATAGTGGTGGAAGAAAGGCCTTTTTGTAATGGAAGCAGGGATTACAAGTTTCAAAAAGAGCTTCCAAAAATTATGATACTAGTTAGCTTTCAGCCCTTATTGCCCCTATCATAAGCATCTTGAAGTGGTTAAGGTTAAAGTGGCAAAGCTGGAGTATATGCTTGACGAAGTATAAGTTGGCAATCTCATTCCCCTTGAATATGAGGGCCACACCTCATGCATACTCAACTTTGGGTCTAGGTAAGTTCTTGTCACTATAAGTATTTGCATATCATTGAGAACCGCCAACGGGGTACCCCTTGCACATGGCACATGAGCTTTTCCATAACCAAAATGATAAGGCAAGCAGACAATGAGCATCTCAGCAATTCTTCTTATGTACCATGGGAATATGGTGTTTTTTTCTCTCTTTCCTATTTTCTCAATGTGTCTCTTTTTTTATAAGAAGAATGCTTCATAGATATCACTATGGTGATGCTACAAGTTTCCACCATGATTAGGCATGGCTTAGGCTAGCGGCCCAGACGTTTCTCTAACACAGGATACAAACTCCATGGACTTACAAGTTCCCTCTTTATTTCACACTGGTGACATCCATAGACAAAAGAACATGATATCAACTGAGTACAACAAGGTACAGGTGAAATGTTGAAAACGTTCCCCGTGACAACACGGTTCTGCTAATTCCAACTTATAAGTGCAAGCATATACAACAAAGTTGTCATAATGGTTCAAGTTCATTAGAGGCAAAGAATAAAGTGTGCCATCAAGTTCGTGAGGGCTTTAATCACTAAGTTTTCACATAACAAAATTGTTTTTAATTGGAAGATAAATGAAAACAAGAATATACTTTGGAGTGGTGTAACACACCATGCATAGGAGTTTATAGTGGACACTTTGGAATAACTTGGTTTCTTGGGAGTTGAAAGCATGAGTAGAACTTACTCATACAAGTGGAGGCTAGCAAAAGACTGGGAGCAACCAACTAAGAGAGCAATAATGGCCATAATTATGCAATGCAACAAAGCAAACTAATCAAAGCAAAGAGTGGCAGGGGCGGACCTAGGTACAACAGAGTGGGGGCCTAGGCCCCCATTCAAAATTTGAATTTCCTTTGTATTTGTGTATGTTTTGAATGAAAAAATTCTGAAACCATGCAACTTTATAGAAGGTGTGCCCCCAGTCAAATAATGTGCCCCCAGTCAGAATATTTTCTGGGTCCGCCCCTGAAAAGTGGTACTAGAAGTCAAGGACTAAATGACCATAGAGGCTAATGGTGACTTGTCATTATCATAACATGGTGTGAGCATGTGCCAAGTCAACCCAAGCAAAACATCAAAGGAGAATACCACCATACTATGCTTTTGCATGCTAAAACAACGCATAATTTCTTCAAGGCACACTAAGCAATCCCAATTGTTTGGAACAAGACATGCTACAACAATAATCACTAAGCATAATGCTAAAACAACACCTAGCATGTCATGCTAAAGTCTAAGTCACAGTCAATGCAAGCTCCTCTTGCACTTCAAGCAAGAACTTACTACTCCTTTCCAAACACCAAGCAAACTTATTTGCAAAACAACACAGCGAGAATGGGGGTCCAAACTACTACAGCAAAATAAACAAACTAAGAAAAGCAAACGAAAAATAAGACGCTCCAAGAACAATACAACTGTGCATGAAACAATAAAAACGAAGTGTCTAGACAGACCTGAGCTTTTTATTGATGAAGAAGAGGATGCCTTGGGCATCCCCAAGCTTTGACGCTTGTACTTATTGAATATTTCTTGGGGTGACACCATGGTGACATCCCCAAGCTTGAGCTTTTGTCCATTATTCATCTTATTGCATCATTCTCTCTCTACACCTGTTTTTTTTCTTCATACAGAACTTCACACAATCTTCGTTAGCAACATTAGCTTATTCAAAAGATATTAGACCACTGGCAAAGCTTTGGAATAACAAGGATTTTCACTAAAAACACAATCTACTGTAGTAACTCCTTCAAAGAAACTCAATTTACCTGAAGAGATCTCAAAAAGGAATCAATAAGAAGCAAATGCAAACAATGGCAAAAATCTGTCAAAACAGACCAGCAGGTAGAAACAAATTTTCGAACATCTTCTGTTGCTCAAATCAAAAAGTGTTGAACTAACGAAAGTTAGCCAACATACTGGGGGATTTATTCATAAAGTTTGAGCTCAATCCCAGTTACAGATACTCCTGACGATTTTTTTTTGTGGAGGACAAAAATCTGTTTCGGGACAGCAACTTCCCAAATCTTACTTCCCTCTCATTAGAGGTCATTCTTGGAACAAAAAGCAAACAAAAAGGATAAGGAGAGGTAATTACTTAAGTAATAACTTCCAAGACTCAAGTAAACTCTTGGGTTATCTCCCAACAAGTACTTTTCTTTAACGTCTTTAAGTTATGCACAAGAAGCAAGAAGAATCAAGTATTTTCAAATGAAGAAGCATTAACATTCATACTTGCAAATTCTTCAACTACGAAAGGTATCTCATCCAAATGGGTTTTGGAGGATCCTTTTTTATCTCTCTTTGGTCTACTACCTTCATCAAAAAGACTTTCAGGGGCAATCCAATTGAAGTTATTTTCAAAGGCTTCATGCATTCCAACAAGCTTATAGGATATGGGTATATTGAATTCCTCTCTAGACTTAGTTTTATCAGAAATACCCATAACATCTACATTCGAACCTAGCATATTGAAACGTTCAAAAACCTTTTTGGCCTCCCTAGCAACATCATGGAATTATTTTGATAAAGTTTCAAGGATGAATTCCCTTTTTTCAACATTCTTCTCTTCTTTTAGTTTTAGGAATAAGAATTGTATGAAGGGGTTAAGTCTAACAAATCTAGCCTCCATCATATGACCTAGAGAAGCTGCTGCAATCTCATAATTAAGAGCAAGTTCAGCTACAAATTTATCCTCAATATCCTCATGCTTGTTAACATAATTAAAGAATTCTTCAATATTATCTTTCCCAATTATGGAACCACTACCTATTGCAAGATTTTTCAGAGAGAACTTGGGGAACAACATGGTGAGCTAGAGCAAGGACTAATTTTTTTGTGTTTTTGAATAAGGCAAGCAAACCAAGCTAGACTATTTTTTTGGGTTTTTTGGAAAGAGGCAAACAAAACCAAGCAAACTAAAAACAAAGTAAAGAGAAAGGAAGTGAAGGACTCCCCTAGTGAAGACGTCCTTAGCCTCTCGGCAACGACGCCAGAAAACTTGATGCAGTGCTGAGTTGACGGGAGCAAGAGGTTGAAGTAGATTCCTCCGTCAACGATGCCAGAAAATTTGCTGATGCGCCTGTGTAGAGCACTTCGTTGGGAACCCCAAGAGCAAGGTGTGAAGCAGCAAGCAACAAGTCTTCCCTCAGTAGAGACCGAGGTTATCGAACCAGAAGGAGGAAGGAAACGTCACACATGTGTTGGAAGAAATGTGGAGACCTGCACACCACAAACTCAAGACTTTGCCCCAACGAATCAGTGAGGTTGTCAGCTCACCGGTTTGCTGTAACAAAGGATTAAACGTATGGTGTGGAAGGTAATGGTTTGCAGCAAGTAAACAGATAACAATGGAAGATGTATCAATGGTAAAGATTGGACCGGGGTCCATAGTTCACTATAGGTGCTCTCCTTAGATAAACAACATAGCATGAAGGGTAAACAAATTACAGCGGGGCAATTGACAGGAACTGAGCAAGGCATAACAATAAAATTACTAGCCAGAAAGATCCTATTAGGTTGATTGGTCAATACAACAATATACATAGATCGTTTTCCAACTGCATCTATGACTAGAAGTCCACCTTCAGATTATCATCCGAACCCCCTCCAGTATTAAGTTGCAAGCAACATACAACTGCTTTAAGCAAAGTGTGTAAGTAAACAATCCACATGTTCCATGAACAAAAGACCGTTGTTTTCTCCCTAGTAGAAACAGCACATCTACAACCGAAGAGATTATTGTCACTTCCCTTGGAAACTAGAGGCGTGAACCCACTATCGAGCATAAATACTCCCTCTTGGAGTCACTAGCAACTACTTGGACAAGATAACCACTAGCAACGGAGAGCATGCAAGATCACAAACAACACAGACATGATAGAATCATAAAGATAAAACCATTAATCAAACCAACATAATAATCTCAATATCCATCGGATCCCCGCAAACACAACATGCATGATTACAAATAGATTAGATCTTGATCATGAATGGAGCTCACAAGATCTATACATGAAAGCACAAAGGAGGAGATACAACATCTAGCTACTACATGGACCCATAGTCCAAGGTGGAACTACTCACGAATCATACCGGAGAGAAGGCCTCCGGGATGATCTCCCCTCCGATAGGGTGCCGGGAAGAGCTTCAAATCCCCCCGATCTAGGGACGATGGTGGCGGCGTCTACAAACGGTTTTGTGGATTTCTAATCGGGTAATCAGGGTTTCTGTATTGGGGGCTTCTTATAGGCAAAGGGGCGATACCGGGAGGCGGCCAGAATGCCCAAACCCTAGCCAGGCGCGGGTCTGGGCCCACCCGCGCCTAGGGTGGGTATGGCCCCCCTGGCTGGCCTTCCGGGCTCCCCTCTGGACTTCTTGTTCCCCACGGAAAGTTATTGAGTTTGTCCTTCGTCCCGTCCAATTCCGAGAATATTTCTTTACTAACTTTTCTGAAACCAAAAACAGCAGAAAATAGGCATCTGTCACTGTTGCAACTTGTTAATAGGTTATTACCAAAAAACATGTAAAAAGCACCTCAAAGTGTGGACAAGTAAAGCAAAGTAGATACTAAATAAGCATGGAGCATCAAAATTATTGATACGTTTCCAACGTATCAACCGCCATCCAACTGCATCTATGACTAGTAATTGTAGGGTTCGCAGCATAGAAAACAAAAAAATTCCTACGATGTGAACTATATACCAAGATCTATCTACTAGATACAAACAACGGGCGGATGTATATCCGTAGAGAACATACCCTTGAAGACCAACAAAGCTTAACGAGTTCAACTCGTGGTTGATGTAGACGATCTCTTGCCGATCTCAAGATCGAGAGGAAGTCCTAGCGCCGCAAATCAGCAGCGCATCCGTGCTCGCACACACGTTCGAGGCACCGAGCAACCTCTGCCTCCTCGCTCTAGCGATGCAGCGGAAGCACAACTCTTTCTTGCCGAATAGCCACCGGGAACATGTATCTCGCTAGTCCGAGACCATGGGGGATAAATTCTAGAGGGGGAGAGAGATCCTTCACGAGGAGGTGTGAGAGACAAGTGAGGAGGGGGCTCCTTTTATAGGAGGAGGGGGGCACCCAAGGGGGTGGCCGCCGGCCATGGGGGCTGCCCCCTCCCCTCCTTCATTCTGGGTGGACACTCCACTCACAAAATGCCCTTTAAAATCCCTCCACTCAAAAGTCCACTCAAATTCCCATTAAATTTCCACCAAATTTAATGCAAACTCTCATTAAATAAAACTCTTTTATTTTATTCAAAATTTTGTCAATTGCTTTAATGACAAACATTCACAAATAACCCCTTGCTAGAATTCTATTTCACATGCATAACCACTTTATGCAATTTCACCCGAAAACCTGTTTCGGTATCTAGTGAAATAAATTCCTGCGCTTGTTCATTCTTTCGGCATGAAACATTTGCTCCAATTGGATGTCGGTGTCTCTTAAGTGTGTCACCCTACGGTTCGTGAATAATGCGGACATGATCGAGACCCCTCTCGGATCAATAATCAGAAGCGGGATCTGGAGACCCATACTGACTCCCACACATTCAACGATGAATTTCTTGTGATCGTCGGAACCTTTTACGCTAGTATCTTAATCCCTTTGTTTCACGATATATTACATGTCCGAGATTCGATCATCGGTATCTCCATACCTAGTTTGATCTCGTTACCGACATGCACTCTTTTCTCGTTCCTGTGATATAACATTCTAGTGATCAAATCACTTGCTTGCAAGCTAATCAATGTGATATCACCGAGAGGGCCTAGAGTATATCTATCCGTCATCGGGATGAACAAATTCCACTCTCGATCAATGAGCCTCAACATAACACTTTATTAGTTCTGAATCCATCTTTATAATCACCCTGTTACGGTGTGACGTTTGATGTTGTCAAGAAACTCTTCCGGTGTTAGTGATTGACATGATCTCATGGTCTAAGGATTAGGATCACTTCGTAAGTTGTTATAGCAATATAAACTCAATGACTTTGATCGTAATGCTATACTTCGGATGAATGTTCATCACACCATTACACTAATGTTGTGATCCCGTTATTAACAACATCCAATGTCCATGATCAGGAAACCTTGATCATCTTGTTAATCAACGAGCTAGTTTATGAGAGAGGCATAACTAGGAACTTTCTGTTTGTTTATTAAACACACATGTATTAACGTTTCCGTATTAATACAATTATAGCATGCAAAATAAACATCTATCATATACTTGGAATACACATAATAAACACTTTATTATTGCCTCTCAGGACATATTCCCTTCAGTCTCCCACTTGCACTAGAGACAATAATCTAGTTACATAGTGATAAATCTAACACCCATTGAGTTCTGGTGTTGATCATGTTTTGCTCTAGGGAGAGTTTTAGTCAACGGATCTGCTACATTGAGATCCGTATGTACTTTACAAATCTTTATATCTCCATCCTTGACATGCTCGCGGATGGAGTGAAACCGGCGGTTAATATGCTTGGAATGCTTGTGAGACCTTGGCTCTTTGGCATTGGCAATGGCACCATTATTGTCACAATAGATCACCATTGGGTCCAACGCGTTTGCCACCACTCCTAGTTCGGATATGAACTCCTTCATCTAAACTGCTTCCTGAGCCGCTTCTGAAGCAGCAACATATTTGGCCTCCGTTGTTGATCCCGCTATCACAGGTTGTTTGGAGCTCCTCCAACTAACTGCTCTGCCATTCATGAGAAATACGTATCCGGATTGAGACTTAGAGTCATCCGGATCGGTGTCAAAGCTAGCGTCGACATAACACTTAGCGACGAGCTCTTCTTCACCTCCGTATACAAGAAACATATCCTTAGTTCTTCGTAAGTACTTAAGGATATTCTTGACCGCTATCCAGTGTTCCGAACCTGGATCCGATTGGTACCTACTAGTCAAACTAATAGCATGTGCCACATCCGGTCTTGTACATAGCATGGCGTACATTATAGAGCCTATGGCTGAAGCATAGGGGACTTTGTCCATTATCTCTCTTTCTTCCGCCGAAGCCGGACTTTGAGTCTTACTCAATGTCTTGCCTTGCAACATAGGTAAGAACCCCTTCTTACTTCCGTCCATTTTAAACTTCTTTAAAATCTTATCAAGGTATGTACTTTGCGATAGCCCTATTAGGCGCCTAGATCTATCTCTATAGATCTTTATGCCTAATATGTATGACGCTTCACCTAGGTCCTTCTTTGAAAATTTGCTGTTTAGATAACTTTTAACACTGTTTAAAAGATCTATATCATTTCTGATCAATAATATGTCATCCACATATAATATCAGAAATGCCACATTGCTCCCACTCACTTTCTTGTAAATACAAGCTTCTCCATAAGTTTGGACAGATCCAAACTCTTTGATCACCTCATCAAAGCGGATATTCCAACTTCGTGATGCTTGCTTCAATCCATAGATGGATCGCTGAAGCTTGCACACCTTGTTAGCATCCTTAGGATCGACAAAACCCTTTGGTTGTATCATATACAACTCTTCTTCAATATTACCATTGAGAAACGCGGTTTTGACATCCATCTGCCATATCTCATAATCTAAATATGCAGCAATTGCTAACATAATCCTAACTGACTTTAGCATCGCTATGGGATAGAAAGTCTCATCATAGTCAACTCCTTGAATTTGTCGAAACCCCTTTGCGACAAGTCGAGCTTTATAGACGGTCACATTACCATCAGCATCAGTTTTCCTTTTGAAAATCCATTTGTTCTCCACGGCCTTTCGGTCGTGAGGTAATTCCACCAAGTTCCAAACTTGATTTTCATACATGGATTCCATCTCGGATTTCATGGCTTCTAACCATTTGTTGGAATCCGGGCTCATCATCGCTTCTTCATACGTCGCAGGGTCATCATTTTCATCAACCATGAAATTCATGACAGGATTTCCGTACAGCTCAGGAGCTGCACGCGTCCTGTTTGACCTGCGAGGTTCGGTAGTACTTTCTTTCGGAGTTTCATGATCATTATCATTAGTTCCCTCTTCAACAGGTGGAGCCAACTCCGGAACAACTTTCGGCGCTGCGCTACTCGCCATACTTTGAAGAGAAGGTTCCACAACCTCTTCGAGTTCTACCTTCCGATTACTCACACCTTTCGCGAGAAACTCTTTCTCTAGAAAGGATCTATTCTTGGCAACAAAAACCTTGCCCTCGGATCTGTGATAGAAGGAATACCCAATAGTTTCTTTAGGGTATCCTATGAAGACGCATTTTTCCGCTTTGGGTTCGAGTTTATCCGGTTGAAGTTTCTTCACATAAACATCGCATCCCCAAACTTTAAGAAATGACAGCTTAGGTTTGTTTCCAAACCACAATTCATACGGTGTCGTTTCAACGGATTTAGATGGTGCCCGATTTAAAGTGAATGCAGCAGTTTCTAGTGCATAACCCCAAAATGACAACGGCAAGTCCGTCAGAGACATCATAGATCGAACCATATCTAATAAAGTACGATTACGACGTTCCGACACACCATTTCGCTGTGGTGTTCCGGCAGGTGTGAGTTGTGAAACAATTGCACACTCTTTCATGAGAGTGCTAAACTCGTAACTTAGATACTCACCTCCACGGTCGGACCGTAGAAATTTGATCTTTCTATTACGATGATTTTCCACTTCATTCTGAAATTCCTTGAACTTTTCAAAGGTTTCAGACTTGTGTTTCATCAAGTAGATATAACCGTATCTACTCAAATCATCCGTGGAAGTAACAAAATAACGATATCCACCTCGCGCCGACACACTCATTGGACCACATACATCAGAATGTATGATTTCCAATAAATCTTTCGCCCGTTCCATTGAACCGGAAAACGGCGTTCTAGTCATCTTGCCCATAAGGCATGGCTCACATGTATCAAATGATTCATAATCAAGTGATTCCAAAAGTCCATCCGAATGGAGCTTCTTCATGCGTTTAATGCCAATATGACCTAGACGGCAGTGCCACATATATGCGGATATATCATCATTAAGTTTAATCCTTTTAGCATCAACATTATGAATATGTGTAACATTATCATCGAGATCTAATAGAAATAAACCATTCATCATCGGTGCATGACCATAAAAGATTTCATTCATATAAATGGAACAATCATTGTTCTCGGATTTAAATGAGTAACCACTTCGCATCAAACACGATCCAGATACAATGTTCATGCTCAGTGCAGGCACCAGATAACATTTATTCAAGTTTATAACTAATCCCGACGGTAAGTGGAGAGGCAGCGTTCCGACGGCGATCACATCAACGCTTGATCCATTGCCGACACGCATCTTGACCTCACCCCTTGCTAGCGGTCGCTTGTTCCGCAGCCCCTGATTCGAGTTACAAATATTAGCAACTGAACCGGTATCAAATACCCAGGTGCTACTGCGAGCACTAGTCAAGTACACATCAATAACATGTATATCATATATACCTTTGTTTGCCTTGCCGGCCTTCTTGTCTGCCAGATACTTGGGGCAGTTGCGCTTCCAGTGGCCAGTCCCCTTACAATAGTAGCACTCGAAATCAGACTTAGGTCCAACTCGGGGTTTCTTTTCAGGCGCGGCAACAGGCTTGCCGCCCTTACTTCCCTTCTGTTTTCCCTTCTTGTCTTTCTTGAAACCAGTGTTCCTATTGATCATCAACACTTGATGTTCCTTTTTGATCTCCACTTCTGCAGTTTTAAGAATTGCCAGAAGCTCGGGGAGAGACTTCTTCATGCCTTGCATATTATAGTTCATCACGAAGCTCTTATAGCTAGGTGGCAGAGACTGCAGAACACGATGGATGCCTAAGTCAATGGGAATCGATATTCCCAAGGACACAAGCTTATCGGCGTAACCCGACATCTTGAGTACATGCTCACTAATGGAGCTGTGCTCTTCCATCATGCAGCTAAAGAACTTTTCTGAAGCGTTGTAGCTCTCTACAGCAGCATGTGTGTCGAAAATCATTTTCAACTCACCCATTGTATCAAATGCATTGCCGTTTTCAAAACGCTTTCGAAGTTTCGGCTCTAGCCCATACAATATGCCGCAATGAACTAAGTTGTGGTCCTCCTGACGAGTCTGATAGACATTCTTCTCCTCGTCAGGGGCATCATCTAAAGGTGGGGGGCCTAACGGCGCTTCTAGCACATATTGCTTTTGTGCAGCACAGAGGAGAATCCTCAAATTCATGGCCCATTCAGTAAAGTTGCTACCGTTTGTGTTGGAGATATGCCCAAGAGGCAATAATAAAGTGGGTTATTATCATATCTTCATACTTATGATAAATGTTTACATACCATGCTATAATTGTATTAACAGGAAACATTAATACTTGTGTGATTTGTAAACATAAAAGAGTCCCTAGTAAAGCCTCTTGTTAGACTAGCTTGTTGGTTAATATATGATCATGGTTTCCTGATCATGAACATAGAGATGTTATTAACAACAGGGTCATATCATTAGGAGAATGATGTGATGGACATACTCCTATAGATAAGCGTAGCATAAAGATCAAGTCATTTTAAATAGTTCAATTGCTATATGCTTTCTGATACATAGTAACCTAATTCCTTCGACCATGAGATCATGCATATCACCTTTGCCGGATGGATGCTTTGATGACATCAAACACCACACCGTAACGGGGTGGCTAAAGGTGGCATTGAGTATTCGGAAAGTATTGGTTGAAACACATGGATCAAGAGTGGGATTTGTCCATCCATATGACGGATAGATATACTCTGGGCCCTCTCGGTGTAATGTCATCCAATTAGCTTGCAAGCATGTGACTGGCTCACAAGGGATCACATATCACGGGAACGAGAAAAGAGTACTTATCGGTAACGAGGTTGAACTAGGTATGCAGAGATACCGACGATCAAAACCTTGGATAAGTAAACTATCGTGAGACAAAGGGAAATTGGTATCGTATGTAAGTGGTTCATTCGATCGCAAAATAATCGTAGAAATATGTGGGAGCCATATGAATTTCCAGATTCCTCTATTGGTTATTGTTCGGAGAAGTGTCTCGATCATGTCCGCATAATTCACGAACCGTAGGGAGACACACTTAAGGATTCGACGTTGTTTGAGTAGTTATGGTATGATGAGAAAGAGACCGAATGTTGTTCGGAGTCTCGGATGGGATCCGGGATATCACGAGGAGATCCGGAATGGTTCGGAGAATAAGATTCATATAAGGAAAGTCCCGTTTCGGAGTTCGGAAATGATTCCGGTGTTTTCATCGGGAATGTTCTAGAAGGTTCCGGAATGTCCGGCACTCCGGGGGGAAGGGGTACATGAATGTGTCATTGTGTATTGGAATGATTGCATCATGTACTAAGTGTTCTTGCTGTTCCAAATAAAGGATTAAATTGAATCCTAAAACTGAAAAGTCAAATGGCCAGTTTGAAAGTCAAACGGCTAAAACAAGAAACTGTGGGAAACAAGCAAGAGGAGGGCAAAACCGAGTTGGGGAGGGAATCCCTCCTCCAACCGGCGGCGCCTCCACTAGGCCGAGTTGGGGAGGGACTCCCCTCCCTCCCCTGGCGCGCCGGCCCCCTCCACCCATAAAAGGAGGGGCAGGGCCTCCTCCTCTAGACACACAAGTTCCTATCCTCTAAATCTAAACCCTAGCCACAGCCTCCGGTTTAGAGCCGTTTTGGTTTAGAGCTTCTAATTGCCCTAGCCTTCGGATTAGAGCCTTATAATTGGTGTGTCTAAACCCTAGACCACTAATAGTTCTCTCTCATACTCCACCATACTCGCTCCGGCTTAAGGCGAAGCCCTGCGAGATCTCCCCTCTACTTCCGGTACCACGCCGTTGTGCTTCCGGAATCGCGAGGAGAGTGCTACAACCTCCGCTGCCTGCTGGAACAAGGGAGAGGAAGGTCTTTGTCGAGTACCGAACGTGTGACCGACTGCGGGAGCGCTGCCGGAACGTGGCGCCGGAAGGATCGTCTACGCGATCTTGAGATCGGAAAGAGTACGACTACATCACCCACGAGAATCTGCTCTCGTTAACCGCTTTGGAATCTTCGAGGGTAAGTTATTCCATCGACTCGTTGCTACAATCTAGTAGATAGATCTTGTCTTGTTTGTTTGTATGCGATAGAAAATTTTTGTTTTCCATGCTACGAACCCCTACAGTTCATTGCTAGTTTCTCTTTCTCCATGAACACATTGAAATTAAAAGCAGGTGGTGCCATCTACAACAGAATTTGTAAAGTTTAGACTAAGTGTATGATAGATTGAGTTCAAATAATCCATATTATGAATGAACTCCCACTCAAAAACGACATCCCTCGTGCCTTTTTGGTGATTACATGAACCAAATCCACTATACCAAGTCCGATCATCACGTGAGTCGGTATAGCATCAAAGGCGAGCATCAAATGGGCATCATATCAACTATATGACTCATGCTTAACCTTTCGGTCCGTGTTCCGAGGCCATGTCTGTACATGCTAGGCTCGCCAAGTTAGAACCTTAGTATTCGCATGTGTAACTGTTTTACACCCGAAATATGGTCGTGGATCCAAGAACACCCGATCATCACGTGATGTCTTGGAGCGACGAAAACATAATCGGTGCATACTAAAGGAAGAACACATTCTTATCTTGATATTTAAATGAGGGATCATCTTATTATGCTAACAAAGCGCTAAACAAGCAATATAAGATGCAATCAAACATCATATGTTTATTAGTGAAATTATATGGTTCCCGCAGATGATCTCTATCATCTGCATCGTGGTATGATCACTATCATACCTATATGTGTAAATCCAAGGTCTATGGATTTTACACGCTATGTGTGTTGTAAGAGTATCATCTCATACTTCTACTTACAACACTACCATATCATAACACTAGCCCAGCAACAATCTAAACTAGACGCCTCTAATTTATCCATTGCAAGTTTTACGTGGCTTAGGGCTTTCGAGATAGAACCGTTCTTACCTACGAACATGAACCACAACGAGGAAAATCAAATTGTTGACAACTCGCTTGCAAAATAGATATTGACTATAGTAGGAGAGACAGACACCCGCTAGCCACTTATGCAAACTAGTTGCATGTCAAGCGTGGAACAGGTCTCATGTGCGAGGACATGTAAAGTTTGTCCGGGCCGCTTCATCCCACTATGCCACCAATATCCAAAATTACAACAAAGGAACAACAACATGATCATCATCGCCCACATACTCATATGTGTACTACCCGTGTAAAGTATCTACGCATAGATCCGGCTCTGATACCACTGTAGGGTTCGCAGCATAGAAAACAAAAAATTTCCTACGATGTGAACTATATACCAAGATCTATCTACTAGATACAAACAACGGGCGGATGTATATCCGTAGAGAACATACCCTTGAAGACCAATAAAGCTTAACGAGTTCAACTCGTGGTTGATGTAGACGATCTCTTGCCGATCTCAAGATCGAGAGGAAGTCCTAGCGCCGCAAATCAGCAGCGCATCCGTGCTCGCACACACGTTCGAGGCACCGAGAAACCTCCGCCTCCTCGCTCCAGCGATGCAGCGGAAGCACAACTCTTTCTTCCCGAATAGCCACCGGGAACATGTATCTCGCTAGTCCGAGACCATGGGGGATAAATTCTAGAGGGGGAGAGAGATCCTTCACGAGGAGGTGTGAGAGAAAAGTGAGGAGGGGGGCTCCTTTTATAGGAGGAGGGGCGGCACCCAAGGGGGTGGCCGCCGGCCATGGGGGCTGCCCCCTCCTCTCCTTCATTCATATGGGTGGACACTCCACTCACAAAATGCCCTTTAAAATCCCTCCACTCAAAAGTCCACTCAAATTTCCATTAAATTTCCACCAAATTTAATGCAAACTCTCATTAAATAAAACTCTTTTATTTTATTCAGAATTTTGTCAATTACTTTAATGACAAACATTCACAAATAACCCCTTGCTAGAATTCTATTTCACATGCATAACCACTTTATGCAATTTCACTCGAAAACCTGTTTCGGTATCTAGTGAAATAAATTCCTGCGCTTGTTCATTCTTTCGGCATGAAACATTTGCTCCAATTGGATTTCGGTGTCTCTTAAGCGTGTCACCCTACATTTCGTGAATAATGCGGACATGATCGAGACCCCTCTCGGATCAATAATCAGAAGCGGGATCTGGAGACCCATACTGACTCCCACACATTCAACGATGACTTTCTTGTGATCGTCGGAACCTTTTACGCTAGTATCTTAATCCCTTTTTTTCACGATATATTACATGTCCGAGATTCGATCATCGGTATCTCCATACCTAGTTTGATCTCGTTACCGACATGCACTCTTTTCTCGTTCCTGTGATATAACATTCTAGTGATCAAATCACTTGCTTGCAAGCTAATCAATGTGATATCACCGAGAGGGCCCAGAGTATATCAATCCGTCATCGGGATGAACAAATTCCACTCTCGATCCATGAGCCTCAACATAACACTTTATTAGTTCTGAATCCATCTTTATAATCACCATGTTACGGTGTGACGTTTGATGTTATCAAGAAACTCTTCTGGTGTTAGTGATTGACATGATATCATGGTCTAAGGATTAGGATCACTTCGTAAGTTGTTATAGCAATATAAACTCAATGACTTTGATCATAATGCTATACTTCGGATAAATGTTCATCACACCATTACACTAATGTTGTGATCCCGTTATTAACAACATCCAATGTCCATGATCAGGAAACCTTGATCATCTTGTTAATCAACGAGCTAGTTTATGAGAGAGGCATAACTAGGAACTTTCTGTTTGTTTATTAAACACACATGTATTAACGTTTCCGTATTAATACAATTATAGCATGCAAAATAAACATCTATCATATACTTGGAATACACATAATAAACACTTTATTATTGCCTCTAAGGACATATTCCCTTCAGTAATCCACCTTCAGGTTATCATCCGACCCCCCTACAGTATTAAGCTACAAGCAACAGATAACTGCTTTAGGGCCTGTTTGGTTGCACTTTTGGCTCTGGCTTTTCAGCTTTGTAAGCAAAAGCCCAACCAAACACATACGAAACCGAACACGCTTTTGACTACAAGCCACCATGAATCGACCTTCCGGGGAAAGCACGTACATAGGTGCTTTTGTTGCGTTTGCCGCAGGCGCGTTGCGAAGGTTGCCCCAGGTTTTCCCCAAATCTTCTTCCAGTCTCTAGTGGGTGCGCTGCCGGCTCACTAATGGAGGCCCGTGGGCATGCTCCCCGGCTGACCGCCCTTCCCCTGTCTCTTTCCCGCCGGCAGCCACTACGCCCACCCCATTCCCGTCCACAATAGCTCGAGGCAGAGAACGATATGCTGAAGGAACTGCAGCTTGATACGTCGGAAATATATCTATAGTTATTGATGTTCCATGCTTGTTTAGTATCTACTTTGCTTTGCTTTATATACACTTTGAGATGTTTTTATATGTTTTCTGGTACTAACCTATTAACTAGATACCACAGTGCTAGTTGCCTGTTTTTTTCTGTTTTTGGTTCCAAAAGACAGAAAATCAATATTCTCAGAACTGGATGGGACAAAAGCCAAAGTCAATATTTTACCGTGGGAAACATAGAGCCAGAGTATGAGACGGAGGGGAGCCACCAGGGGGCCACACCCCTTGGCCGTGCATCTAACCCTAGCCCGCGCCTGGGGGGTGCGACCGCCCTGGCTGCCCCCTGCCTCGCCTCTTCGCCTATAAAGACCCCCCGATGTATAAACCCTAAGTACCCGATCAATATTCCACGAAACCGTCTGTAGCCGCCCCCACCATCGTCCCTATATCGAGGGGGATCTGAAGCTCTTGCCGGCACCCTGCCAAAGGGGAGATCGTCCCGAAGGCCTTCTTCTTCATCATGCCAGCCTCCGGTATGAAGTGTGAGTAGTTCCACCTTGGACTACGGGTCCATGTAGTATCTATATGGTTGTATCTCCTCCTTTGTGCTACCATGTTTAGATCTTGTGAGCTCCGTTCATGATCAAGATCATCTATTTGTAATCATGCATGTTGTGTTTGTGGGGATCCGATGGATATTGAGATTACTATGTCAGATTGATTAATGGTTTTATCTTATTGATTCTATCATGTCTGTGTTGTTTGAGATTTTGCATGCTCTCCATTTCTAGTAGCTATCTTGGCCGAGTAGATGCTAGTGACTCCAAGAGGGGTATTTATGCTCGATAGTGGGTTCGTGCCTCTATTTAATCTAAGGGAAGTGACATAAATCTCTAAGGTTGTAGATGTGTTGTTGCTACTAGGGAGAAAACAATGGTCGCTTGTTCATGAAACAAGTGGATTGTTTACCTTACACACTTTGCTTAAAGCAATTATCCGTTGCTTGCAACTTAATACTGGAGGGGGTTCGGATGATAACCTGAAGGTGGATTACTAGTCATAGATGCAGTTGGATGGCGGTCTATGTATCTTGTTGTATTGCCCAATCGAATCTCATAGGATCATAAATGTCTAGTATTGCATTGTTATGCCTTGCTCAGTCATGTCAATTGCCCTCCTGTAATTTGTTTACCTGGCATGCCATGTTTGTGTATCTTAAGGAGAACACCTCTGGTGAACTATGAACCCCGGTCCAATCTTTACCATTGATACATCTTTCACTATTACTGTTTACTTTCTGCAAACCACTATTACCTCCACACCATACAGTTAACCCTTTGTTTTCAGCAAACTGGTGAGATTAACAACCTCACTGTTTGTTGGGGCAAAGTCTTGAGTTTATGCTGTGCAGGTTTCCAAGTTTCTAGCAACACATTTGAGTAGTTTCCTTCCTCCTACTGGTTCGATAACCATGGTTTCTTACTGAGGGAAAACTTGCTGTTGTGCTCATCATACCTTCCTCTTGGGGTCTCCCAACGAAGCTTCCAAGCACCATCATAGCCCGACAACCACCCCCATCCTCGCCCCTTCACCGCCTCCCTACCATCTTCGTCCCCATCTCTTTCTCGCCCACCTGCTCCGTCTATTCCCGCCGCCTTCACTACCCAATTCCTTCCACAGCAGCCCGAGCTTCTTGCTGAAGGAACTGCAGCCCCCACGGCCGCCCCCATCTCCGCCCCTTCCATGCCTCTCTTTGGCGGGATCTTGAGCACAACAACTGGCCGATACAGGAGCTCGAGCACGAGGACAGTTGATAGTAACTTGCAAAATAGCTTTTATGACTTTCTCATAGTGTACAGCCAACAACTACTTTGCCACAACATACAACCCAAAGCTGCTTTCAGATAAGCCAAAGTGCAACCAAACATGCCCTTAAGAATGGTGTGTAAAGTAAACAATACAATTGTTCCATGAACAAAAGATCGTTGTTTTCTCCCTAGTGGCAACAACACATCTACAACCTTAGAGATTTCTGTCACTTCCCCAGATTCAATAGAGGCATGAACTCACTATTGAGCATAAATACTCCCTCTTGGAGTCACTAGCATCTACTTGGCCAAGATAGCTACTAGAAACGGAGAGCGTGCAAGATCTCAAACAAAACGGACATGATAGAATCAATAAGATAGAATCATTAACCAGTCTGAGATAGTAATCTCAATATCCATTGGATCCCCGCAAACACAACATGCATGATTACAAATAGATAATATTGATCATGAACGGAGCTCACAAGATCTAAACATGGCAGCATAAAGGAGGAAAAACAACCATCTAGCTACTACATGGACCCATAGTCCAAGATGGAACTACTCACACATCATACCGGAGGCTGGCATGGTGATGAAGAAGGCCTCTGGGATGATCTCTCCCCTCCGAGAGGGTGCCGGGAAGAATTTCAGACCCCCCGATCTAGGGACGATAGTGGCAGCGGCTACAAACTGTTTCGTGGAAGATTGATTGGGTCCTTAGGGTCTAGGCATCGGGGGCTTCTTATAGGCGAAGAGGGAGGCCGAGGGGGTGCTCGAGGCGGCTGCACCCCCTAGGCACGGGTCAGGCCTGGCCGCGCGGCCAGGGGTGTGACCCCCTCGAGGCCCTTCTCCGTCTCGTCTTCTGGCTCCGTGTTCCCCTCAGTGAAATATTGACTTTGGCTTTTGTCCCGTCCAATTTCGAGAATATTCATTCTCTAGGTTTTCTGAAAAAAGCAACAACAGAAAACAGGCAACTGACACTATGATATCTTGTTAATAGTTTAGTCCCAGAAAACATATAAAAATACCTCAAAATGTAGACAAAACAAAACAAATCAAATCAAAGTGAATACTAAAAAAGCATGGAACATAAAAAAATTATAGATACGTTTACGACGTATCACTATGGAGGAAGGAGCGTGGCTAGATCAGCTTTTGGAGGCGGTGGTCTTGTTCCCTGGTGGTGGAGCTCTGGTGGGGTTCTGCAGCTGGTCGACTGCCTCGTCCTCGCATGCATCTCCCTGGAGCTCCTGGGTGAGTTCTCCCATGTCCGGTGACCGAGTAGTGGTGGGGTCGGTATGTGTTATGTTTGAAAAAGGTGCTGATTTGAGCCATGGCGTTGGAGTCGACGGAGCGCTGTGGAGGCTCTCCGGAGTTTGAGGACCGATGACTTCTCGTCCGCTGAGAGGCACCTCTGATCCAAGGTTATAAATAGGTGGGGCGGCGGCGCGCTCGGCGTTGACAATGACGAGATCCAGAAGGATATTATTGTAAGTTTGCTGCTTGTTCTGGGTCTATCTCATATATCAGCTCTCCCCCCCAAAAAAGATAGATAGACAAATCTATACTATTAAAAAAATTCGGACCGTTCGTTGCACTGCAAAAGATTCCGTCTGCCCTGCATTGACGGTTTTGCCCCTGCAAATTTGGATGTTTTACATGGTTTGCCACCGCCAAAGTCAAACAGAACTACTATTCGTTTATTTCTCAACCTATCAACCGAGGACGCGTGCAGGCTGCGGCCATGGCTGCATACGGCTGTGGCCGGCGAGGGGCAGCCAGGTGCTTCGGGGTCCGGCGAGAGGGCGGCCACGAATAGGAGGCGTGAGGCAGGAGGACAACGACGGGCTGGGCCCCGCGAGGATGGAGGCGAGCCGGCGGCCGGAGCAAGCTTGGGTGGACGCGGTCGGAGGCGAGGTAGGGTTCCGGCGGCGACGGTCTTCAGGGCGAGGAGGATGGCGGGGCCGGGAGGTTGGCGACGGGGAAGCAGAGAGGACGGGGAATCGGAGGGAGGCGGTGTCGAGCGCCTGGGAGGGAGGACGTATGACGCTAGGGAGAGGGAAAGCGGGGCGCGGACCTGCCGCAGTTTGAGGAGGAGTTGAGAGGACGCAGCGGTGATATTTTCTGAGTGAAGGAGAGTATATGACGGTGATTTCGAGCGGGCCATCGACACCACCTGCAACTAGGCAAAAATCCTCCCCCGAAGAAAGCACCGACAGGTTTGGCTACATGCCGTTATCTCATTTTGGTTGGAATTTCTTGCTTCAGTTTGCATTCTTGCTTAGATTAGATATAGACGTGTAGATGCAGATGGACATTGGGCGGACAGAGTGGCAATAACGACTTGGACAAAAATATTTTTGTATACAATCTGAGTGGGTCATTCGATATGCACTTCAATTTCCATATTCAGTTTATATTCAGTTTCCTTTGGTAAGATACTAGCAAGGAAAAATTTCTCATATTGTAAGTCATTCCAATTATGGTGCCTGCGATAAAAACTCAAAATACTTAAGGTGATAAATTATGATGTTAGTATACTGGAGCACATTTAAAGACGGTCAAATTTTAAATTTCTTATTTCTCCATGGTCTTACAATATAGCATGTTGCTCCTAATGATGGAAGGGTGCCAGACACCCACTTTATTATTATCTTAAAACATGTGGCAGGTATAAATTACATGGAGGCCCAGAACAACAAACTATTCTAAGATAAGGCCTTCATTTTTTAGAAAACGCCCTAAAATAAAAAGGTAAAAATCAATCAAGTCCTAAGGAGCCTTTGCCATAGTCGCCAGCGACCTCCACGCGACCAGCATCGAGATCCGAGAAGAAATGCTCGATGATATTTCTCCGACGAAGAATCGATGCATCCGGCCACCTCAAAAACTCCAGGGACATAACCACTTGGAGGATAAGAGGAGTCGAGCTCCGGCGCAGGATGAGAAGGGCCTCCTCGAAGGAGGATCAAAACGGGCCACCATATCGGCCGAAGAGGGCAACGATGATGCTGTCGACCGCTTGATCCGCTCGTAGAAGATAAGGCTAGCAGTGCTCACCGAGAAGCTTCGAGACACCGTATTCCTCCCCCTCGCCGCCACGGCCGGACAGGAGGAATCAGCGCCCTTGACTTGGAGAGGAGCACCAGTAGCCGCGCGTGATGAAGACGGAAGTGGTCGTCTGCCAGACGGAAGCCACCTTCATCCCCATGCCTCCACGGCCAGCCGGAGGAAGATGAATCCACAGCCACAGCAAGAACGACCATCGCCCGACGCCGCGCACAAACACCAGGACGAGAACTCCCCTACCGCCTCCATAACTCAGCACCACAACGCACCCTATCCGCTTTCCCTCGCCGCCACATCCGGCTGTAGGAAGATGGGGAAGCCAGTGAGCAACCCAAAAGAAGGGGCCAAACAGGTCCTTACCTTTATTTAACGATGCGGTGGCCACCGCCGCCACCTCCGTCCCAGCCAAAGGAGGAAGAGGACAACTCCGGCGACCCTAGAGCCAGAATCTGGACCAAGAGATCTAAGGCTTCGCATCCGGTGTAACATCCCAGCATTAGAGCTTAGAAATAAGCTGAACTCAGATATGTGCATTGCATTCATGCATAGAAAATCCGAATAAATTTCGCGCTTTTAAACAAAACTTGTCAAGGTGATTGAAGTTTCTCTTAACTTGATGAAATAAGAAGTAGATCATCAAGTTGACGGTGATAAGTTTCAATAGGACCTTGCTAAAACCTTACTTGGGTAAGGGAGATTTAACCTAAGGGTAGATCAAATGAAATAAAAGATAAAACCTAATACATTATGATTTATATTTGATCGTTAGGTGATCATATCATAGTGTCCATTATAATCACTCATGAGTACCAACTTAAGGATATAACACCAAATATGAATTTAACCACTATATCTTAATATCATCTGCATATACCTGAGTATCATGGTAAGGTCTAACCCTACTTCTTAAGCAATATTGAGTAAGAAAGAAACTGAGTTTAGATCATTCACCTATACCTTTCTTTCCATATCAATCCTTATCATCCCTATTGAGTTATATTTCAATATTTGTTGTTAATCAATGTTGAGAAATCAACTATTGATTCATCCATTCCCAACATATCAAGTATTTGATCATAACACAACTTACAAGTAAATGTCTACAAAGAAACAACTAAGAAGAGTTATAGAGTGATGCTAGTTTCAGATGTCATTTATTTGATAAGAATGATTGAAAAGAACCCAATCAATAAGATAGTTGATGGAGTTAAATTCTTCCTTGATAAAAAGAAGATTACAAGGATGAAATCTGGAGATAGTTACTAGGGGTAGTCCTATTGGATCAAGTAGGTATAGTTAATGAATTATATCTCTTAACCCAATAGAACTAAACAGAAGATAATTATCATACAACTGCAATGTTGTATTGATGGAGCCTTGTTTAGCCAACTGAAATCCTAAACCATAATGGATCAAAAGATTATAATGATCAAGCCTTATTCACCAAGGTTGAGTACTTATGTCATGTATAAGTGGTATTGGTGGATAAAACATGATTGAAACCCTAGTAGAGGTAAGCTATCCTAGAGTAGTCATTACAACCCACATAAATTTAATTCAGGGATTTAAGTGTGAGCCATTAGAGTCAAGAGAATATAGGATGATATTATTCAATTAAAGCTAGTATAACATAGAGTTATAGAAGTAGTGTTATTCATCTTAAAGGTTAGTCAACTTTAGAGAAATATTAGTGATGGAGGATTAAGAAAGATTGGGAGTAGAGTTTGAAGGAACTACTGGTTGGATGGAAGATTATCAACAGTAGAATAGTAAATACAACCGAGCAAGGATATGAGAAAGCTATGAAGTACCTTTGTATCAAACTCATTGGATTCATCCATGAGTTTAGAAGAATGATATATGAATAAGAAGATTTTAATAAGTAGGTCCATCATACTAACCATGATTGTGAAATATAAAGTTATAAATCATCTTCCTATTAAATCTTGGTAAGCAATCAAATCTAAATCTCAAATCAAACATAATATCCATCTCATACTATTGATCCATCATCTTATGTCTATAACACTTTATAGAAATACTTTCCTATAGCAAATCACATAAGCACATCTCTTTTAATTCCAACCATCATAACTATATGTGCTTAAGTATATCTTTATCAATTATTTTCCATGAAATATTCTAGATATAACTTTCTAGTACTAAAGGTGAGGCTATCAAATATCCCAAACAGAAAACAATATGTTTAGCTATTGAATCTTTAGCCACATTCATAAAGGGGACTAAAGATATTAAAAACCCTAAACCTTAGGGTAGATATGCATAATACAAAAGAATATATACATTGTTTATTACAAAAGAATATATACATTGTCATGTTCCAAATCAATGGAAGTAGTAATAACTATATCAATGTCTTTTATATTTCACGCATCAAATAATGGTATAGGATCATTACACGTATGAAAGTTTCTATTTAAAGTATGTGCCAACTAAAGTTAAGTTGATGAGCAAATAAGAATATATCATTTAAGAAATTCATAACTAAAGGAGGAAAATAAAATAATAATAAGAGCTTTTACAAAATATTAAAAAGGGTTCATATATTAAGAAAATAAAAGGAATATAGCAAGATAATATATAATAAAAATTTCACAAATAATACTAACTATGTTTTAGTATTATTAAAATATTCCAGCAAAGAAATTCTATAAAGAAGAGTTCAAAATATAAATTAAACTCAAATCTGAATAAGAAAACAGAAAATAGAAAAAGAATAAAACAAAGAAAAACACAACCTGGCCGAGGCCCAACACCCCTACACCTATCTGACGCCCCTGTGCAGCCCACAACAGCCCAGTAACCAGCCTAGTTCTTTTTCTTCTATGACTGACAAGTGGGGACATCAAAGGATTGCGGGTAGAGAAGCAAAGATCGTCAGGGGGTTATCCGCAAAACGGCCATCGTCGTTATCATCACGCACACAGACAGCTCGCTGGCGGAGCTCGCCGCCGCCCGATGCCGTCATCGTCGTCGTTGCGCCAAGATCAATGCCGTCGTTGCCAGGAGGGGATAAGAAGTCCACCGCGACGCCCTGCCTCAATCCCTATCTCCAATTCCTCCTTATCCTCTTAGATGCGAACGGGACCAAAACCCTATCTCACCGGAGCCATTCCTCACCATCGAATCACATCTCCCCACACCATTCTGAGCAGCCATGGAGAAGCGCCTTCCTCCGTAAATCCTCCGGAGCGGGTGAATTTTGCCATTCTTCTTCGCAGCAGTTCGTTGGAATCCTCGTCGAAGAGCTCGTTTCCGACCGTGCCTGTCCTCGCCGACCACTCTATCATCATCAGGGTAAGTTCCCGAACCTTCCAGCATCCTCGAATCGTCTGATCTTGTTGTAAATCGTCGTTTCACCGTAAGACACCGTCGGAGCTCCTCGGAGCTGAGGCCCCGGTGACCATTTCCGAGCGGCGACGCCACTTTTAGGTTCAGTAGGTTGTGTTGATTCAAACTAGGTCCATTTCGCTTGCTAGGATGCCATAGATCGTCGCCGGTGACCACTCATCGATTGGCTTGGATCTTAGTCTGGGCCTCACACCAAGGAAGTGTGAAAGAACCTGCAATTCGGATGTGCAACAAAGCTAAGATCTCTCATGGGTAAAGTGACGCACCTCTGCAGAGTGTAAGAACTGTAACTTGTTACTCCCTGTTCTGGGAAGGAGCTGCGAACGCGGCGGGAAAGGAACTCCAGGAAAGTTCTGGTAAACCCGTGAAGGCTGATGGACATAGCTTTTCAGAATAAAAGCAACCTTTAAATAAATGTTTATGAAAACCTGCATTGCCTATGACCTATGGTCTGTGGCTATAGATAAAGTGCATCAAACACTCCTTTTCTAGTGGACTTGCTGAGTACGCTCGTACTCAAAGTATCTTCTTAACCCTTGCTGGGTTTTAAAGCTAGTACAGACGATGACTACATCAAGCCATGCTCCAGGAATCATCATCAAAAGCTAAAGCTCTTCAATGAAGTCAAGAAAGTCAACATATACATCAGCTCAAGTGAAGACGAAGTTGTTGATTAGATAAGAATAGAATCTCTAGCCATAGAACCTATTTCTGTAGTGCGTTGCGATAGCAGCAATGCCAACCTCTTAGCCAGAATACTAGACTTAATAGTATAATTGTTCTTGCGTTATTTATCTTTGATTCGTCTCCGTAAGAAATTCTTTCTCTCTCTTTAACCTAGAGTGTTCTCTGGATCTTATGTAAAGAGTGAGTTGTAACCTTTAGCCATGTATTGGACCCGCTGTGTTTCTGTTGTGTCATTCTGAGGGATGTAATACTAGTGAACGGTGTTTCATTGGTGTTATGTCCACGACTATAGTATACTACATCATGAAGTGGTATGCTGGGTCACCGCAGTTGGTATCAGAGCATATGCTTTGACCTTAGGTTGGAAACCTAGTAAATGGGTAGAACCTGTAGGACAAATCCTAGCAATAATAAAGAGTTCTCTAGTGATATGAGGGATATTCACTTGGGAATCATCCTATTATATTACTAGTGCGATAACTATTTTATATGATTGCAATTTCCAATCATTACCCAAGAGTTTTAACTCTATGTGACTGATGATAATTTCTTATCCATAGTTCCACATGGCACCTCGATATCCACCCCGAAATGTTCAAGTGATGAACAGGACGTTCGATGACTACGGAGGGGATTGGACAGACAATCTCCGACAACTTCTATGGAGTTTGGAATGTGAATCAAGACTTCTGGTCAAGATTTACACTTACTATGATGGGCAGGTATTAGCTAAATACCGTGTCATGATCATGTTACCCAAGAAGTTAGGACTTAAGGGAGAAATGCCATCAGGAGAGGCAAGGTGCATGGCATCTGCATATCAGATTGCCGTAGCAGCAGCCATAACCATGATCCGAGAACAGAAATCCCAAGCGCTAGAAGGTAGTACTCATACCATTATACCACATGAAACTTCAAACTCAGAGCATGAGTTAGATCACTCTACCTTAGTCCAAGCTGAACCTACTCTAGCTGTAGAGTATATGGATCGTTATCGGTCTCTGCTAAACACTTATCATAACACTCACCAAGTCCTAGTCCAAGAGCTGGATACAGTCATTGGGGATTTCACTGATCCTGATAAAGCAATGGCTCGTAGGAAGAAGCTAGATAAAGAAGCTAGGCATCCCAAATACATACCTTCATGAGAAGTGTTTGAGGAAACTGAGTTTGATGATCCAAACTCAGAAAATTATGCCTATTACCAAAATGACTTCAAGCCACCCGAAGATCTATGGACTAAATATAACTCCGAACAATAGGAGTGGAATGAAGTTATTCCAAGTAATCCTGAGCCTAACAAGTATGGATGGGAAATAGAATCTCAAGGTAAAACCATAGGAAATCCTATACATTGTGATACAGGTATTGGATAAGAGCCCAAGTATAACCATAGAGAGCCTTATGGACCATACTGGGGTAATAATAATCCAATCAACTTAGAAGAGTATTCCGATAGCTACTACACCAATATATATGACTGGATCCAGGAAAAAGCTAAGGAACCAACTTACTATGAGGAAGCGTTGCCAGAAAACCCGAACTATTCGGTGGAAGATTACGCCAACTCTAGTCATTTTTCAATGACTAATCTCAGTCTCGGTACTTCTAATCAAGATTACGCACCTCCTGGATGCTCTTATGCTCTAGAAGGCAGTCGTAGGACTTCACGTCATCATGGACGGAACTCCAGGAAGCACTAGAGGAAGATGAAAGTAAGGAAAGAACAACATCCCAAGGGATGAGGGCTTGAATAATGTATATAGAGGGTAATGTGTATTGTAGTTTGAAGAGTTTGTCGAAATAAGTGAGGATATATCCACAAGGGCAAGAAGTTCTTGCAAGATAGTTGTGTAAATAGGTATGGAGCAAACTGTTGGAACATCTAGTACATTTGTAAATTATTTAAACCTATGTGTAATACATGGTATATGTTTTGTTGTTTATCGATGTTTGGATATTTTTGATTCTTCTTGATTGACTATATCTGTACATGAGGTGTGCAAATGCATGATGCAACACCCAGTTATTACTTGATGATATAGACTTAGATAGAAACGGGAATTCGTGTAAGGGAGTGACGAGTTTTGAAGATCATAATGAAGACTGACTTGAAGGATGAAGCATGATATAAGAGGTAGTAACACCATTTGAAGGATGGACCAAACTTCGACCATCATTAGTCCGCAACAAGAAGTGATGAACTTAAAGTTCAATCTAAGTAGATAATTTACTATGAAGTCAATAGAGTAATTATACAAGTTCATGGAAGTATCATGAATAAGCGCAAAGAAGTTTTAGAACCCAAAATAATATTCAAATTCTGACAATTCAAAGGGAATGCTATAAGTATGAAAGAAATCATAGGGTAATACATATACCTTAGGATGATTCGCAGCTGGTAAATTCTCTGCAGCTAGTATTTAATCCATAATCGGTGTTCTTATCCACAGTTAGTGTTTTGTCCGTAGTTGGTATCTGGTTAACATAGTTACCTATATTTTCTTAGAAGTTGCATAAAGAGCATTAAATTTGGCCTAGGATAAGTAAGACCTAAAGAAGTATAAAATTTAAAGGCGATAGTCTATCGAGATGCTTCGCAAAGTCAAACTTATCCAAGCGAAAATGTTCAAAAGTAAGTAGACATTTAACGCTAAAAGATTTTCTTCGGAGATCCACAATTATGTGGATACACCGTACAATCTTTCATCAGACCCTAATTAGGTAAAGTATAAACTGAACAAAAACCAACATTCTAGTTATAAAGCCAATAAATATTATATAGAAATTAAAGACTATTAGTAAACCCTAAGGGGGAGAGCAAAACTTATAAATGAAAGTTGAAGAAAGTATTATATGTACTAATGAAATATTATTTTAAAACCTTGAGAAGGTATAATCTTGAAGGTGATAAAAGGTTAATCCTAACCGACTAATTTTAGAAGAAACAACTTTTGAGTAACCCATAAGATGTAATTTAGAATACCTAATTGGGCAAGTGTCAAGAATGTCGATGGGTAGGGACAAATTGAGTTCAAATCCAATCTAGGATGGAGTACCAGGATCAACTATACTATGACAGTAATACAAAGGTAGTCTTTTGACTACTACCATGGGTTCATAGAAACATAAAACTTGTTTTAGTGAGAACCTCTAAACTGTATTTAAAAAAAGGAATAAAGTTTAATGATGAAATAAGAAGTATTGGATTAGGATACCTAATCAAGTTATGGAATACTCCAACTAATTCCATTCAAGGTCATCATGAAGGGGAGAATGTAGGAACCACTACAAAACAATTTCCTACTCCGAAACGTGAGAGTTTGCGAACTTCGAGGACAAAGTTTATTTTAAGGGGGAGAGTCTGTAACATTCCAGCATTAGAGCTTAGAAATAAGCTGAACCCAGATGTGTGCATTGCATTCATGCATAGAAAATCCAAATAAATTTCGCGCTTTTAAACAAAACTTGTCAAGGTGATTGAAACTTCTCTTAACTTGATGAAATAATAAGTAGATCATCAAGTTGACTGCGATAAGTTTCAATAGGACCTTGCTAAAACCTTACTTGGGTAAGGGAGATTTAACCTAAGGGTAGATCAAATGAAATAAAAGATAAAACCTAATACATTATGATTTATATTTGATCGTTAGGTGATCATATCATAGTATCCATTATAATCACTCATGAGTACCAACTTAAGGATATAACACCAAATATGAATTTAACCACTATATCTTAATATCATCTGCATATACCTGAGTATCATGGTAAGGTCTAACCCTACTTCTTAAGCAATATTGAGTAAGAAAGAAACTGAGTTTAGATCATTCACCTATACCTTTCTTTCCATATCAATCCTTATCATCCCTATTGAGCCTACTTCTTAAGCAATATTGAGTAAGAAAGAAACTGAGTTTAGATCATTCACCTATACCTTTCTTTCCATATCAATCCTTATCATCCCTATTGAGTTATATTTCAATATTTGTTGTTAATCAATGTTGAGAAATCAACTATTGATTCATCCATTCCCAACATATCAAGTATTTGATCATAACACAACTTACAAATAAATGTCTACAAAGAAACAACTAAGAAGAGTTATAGAGTGATGCTAGTTTCAGATGTCATTTATTTGATAAGAATGATTGAAAAGAATCCAATCAATAAGATAGTTGATGGAGTTAAATTCTTCCTTGATAAAAAGAAGATTACAAGGATGAAATCTGGAGATAGTTACTAGGGGTAGTCCTATTGGATCAAGTAGGTATAGTTAATGAATTATATCTCTTAACCCAATAGAACTAAACAGAAGATAATTATCATACAACTGCAATGTTGTATTGATGGAGCCTTGTTTAGCCAACTGAAAGCCTAAACCATAATGGATCAAAAGATTATAATGATCAAGCCTTATTCACCAAGGTTGAGTACTTATGTCATGTATAAGTGGTATTGGTGGATAAAACATGATTGAAACCCTAGTAGAGGTAAGCTATCCTAGAGTAGTCATTACAACCCACATAAATTTAATTCAGGGATTTAAGTGTGAGCTATTAGAGTCAAGAGAATATAGGATGATATTATTCAATTAAAGCTAGTATAACATAGAGTTATAGAAGTAGTGTTATTCATCTTAAAGGTTAGTCAACTTTAGAGAAATACTAGTGATGGAGGATTAAGAAAGATTGGGAGTAGAGTTTGAAGGAACTACTGGTTGGATGGAAGATTATCAACAGTAGAATAGTAAATACAACCGAGCAAGGATATGAGAAAGCTATGAAGTACCTTTGTATCAAACTCATTGGATTCATCCACGAGTTTAGAAGAATGATATATGAATAAGAAGATTTTAATAAGTAGGTCCATCATACTAACCATGATTGTGAAATATAAAGTTATAAATCATCTTCCTATTAAATCTTGGTAAGCAATCAAATCTAAATCTCAAATCAAACATAATATCCATCTCATACTATTGATCCATCATATGATGTCTATAACACTTTATAGAAATACTTTCCTATAGCAAATCACATAAGCACATCTCTTTTAATTCGAACCATCATAACTATATGTGCTTAAGTATATCTTTATCAATTATTTTCCATGAAATATTCTAGATATAACTTTCTAGTACTAAAGGTGAGGCTATCAAATATCCCAAACAGAAAACAATATGTTTAGCTATTGAATCTTTAGCCACATTCATAAAGGGGACTAAAGATATTAAAAACCCTAAACCTTAGGGTAGATATGCATAATACAAAACCTTAAACCTCTTTGTTTATTACAAAAGAATATATACATTGTCATGTTCCAAATCAATGGAAGTAGTAATAACTATATCAATGTCTTTTATATTTCACGCATCAAATAATGGTATAGGATCATTACACGTATGAAAGTTTCTATTTAAAATATGTGCCAACTAAATTTAAGTTGATGAGCAAATAAGAATATATCATTTAAGAAATTCATAACTAAAGGAGGAAAATAAAATAATAAGAAGAGCTTTTAAAAATATTAAAAAGGGTTCATATATTAAGAAAATAAAAGGAATATAGCAAGATAATATATAATAAAAATTTCACAAATAATACTAACTATGTTTTAGTATTATTAAAATAGTCCAGCAAAGAAATTCTATAAAGAAGAGTTCAAAATATAAATTAAACTCAAATCTGAATAAGAAAACAGAAAATAGAAAAAGAATAAAACAAAGAAAAACACAACCTGGCCGAGGCCCAACACCCCTACACCTATCTGACGCCCCTGTGCAGCCCACAACAGCCCAGTAACCAGCCTAGTTCTTTTTCTTCTATGACTGACAAGTGGGGACATCAAAGGATTGCGGGTTGAGAAGCAAAGATCGTCAGGGGGTTATCCGCAAAACGGCCATCGTCGTCATCATCACGCACACAGATAGCTCGCTGGCGGAGCTCGCCGCCGCCCGATGCCGTCATCGTCGTCGTTGCGCCAAGATCAACGCCGTCGTTGCCAGGAGGGGATAAGAAGGCCACCGCGACCCCCTGCCTCAATCCCTATCTCCAATTCCTCCTTATCCTCTTATATGCGAACGGGACCGAAACCCTATCTCACCGGAGCCATCCCTCACCATCGAATCACATCTCCCCACACCATTCTGAGCAGCCATGGAGAAGCGCCTTCCTCCGTAAATCCTCGAGATATAATCTTACATCAAGGGGAGCACCGGAGAAGGTGAATTTTGTCGTTCTTCTTCGCAGCAGTTTGTCGGAATCCTCGTCGGAGAGCTCGTTTCCGACCGTGTCTGTCCTCGCCGACCACTCTATCATCATCAAGGTAAGTTCCTAAACCTTCCAGCATCCTCGAATCGTCTGATCTCATTGTAAATCGTTGTTTCACCATAAGCCACCGTCGACCACCGTCGGAGCTCCTTGGAGCTGAGGCTCCGGTGACCATTTCCGAGCGGCGATGCCACTTTTAGGTTCAGTAGGTTGCGCTGATTCAAACTAGGTCCATTTCGCTTGCTAGGACGCCGTAGATCGTCGCCGGTGACCACTCACCGACGACGGTGGTGGTGCTGACGCCATCATTACGTCATGCTCACCTCATGATTGAACCACGTCAGCTAGTTTGACTGGTCCTTGCCCACGTGGCCGATGACATGGCCTAGGGCCCATATGTCATTGACTAGGGGGTAAAGACTCGGACAGTAACAAATGTATTTCTGTCACCTAAGAGATGAGGTGGACCCTGGCCCACGGGTCAGTGACTGGGGCTAACTCTTGGTACGGTGTAAAAAGTATTTTTCTGTTAGGAAATAAATAAAATGTTATAATCTAATTAATAATATTCTAGAAATTTAATAAATGATTAAACCTTGTCTAATTAATAACTTTTGATTTATAGTTTAGAAAATATGTATAATATATGAAAATTTTCAGAAAAATAAAATCTACAACTTAAAACTATTATCAAATAATATCATGCTAATTATTTAAATAAATATTATTTAATAAAGGTTTTATAAGTAATAAAACTTTAATAATTCATATTCCTATAATGATAAATGTTAATATTATAAGTAAAATACCAAAAATCTTAGAAAAATAAGTATTCTAATTTAAAAATATAATCATGTCTTTTTAGTTCACTTCATTAAATATTTATTAAGTAATTATAAAGTAATAAGGATTATAAAAAATCATATCTTATTATTTATAAATCACAAAAATAAATATAATATACCCAAAATGATCACAAAAAGAATATCTACATGTTAAAAATCTAATAATCTTCTTTTGAGTTAAATAAAATTTTAAATGTTTTAATAACTCAAATTTAAACTTATTTACTTCATTAATAATTCATATAAAGATAAATAAAATTATTAATATTCCTAAAATGAGTCAAATAAGTGTAATAAATAGTATTAGTCTTAAATATTAATAATTCCATAATGGTTTAAAATATTATAAATGTTCTTATTTTAGAAGTATCTCCAACCTTAAATAAAGATTATCTTCTAAAAAGAATTCCACTAATAATAAAATCCTTAAAGAACAACTTGTAAACAATCAAATCTTTTTCTAAATAATATTAATCACCAAATTACAAAAACTACTACAACACTATATAAATCCATAAGTAGTTAAGTAACATTATGTATGGGTTTATAAACTATACTTACTTATTTATCAACCACCATTAACTAACCACAAAGTTTGTTTAGACCTTAGAAGAGAAACCTTTTCTTCGAAGGTTATCCTTTTCACCACTTTAAACAAGAACTCTTGTATAAGTAATCCTAACTAGTATGTTATAAGTATATATACTTTACTCCTACATATGTATTATTTACAACCACTCATAAACTCTAATAAAAGTACAAGTATGAAACTTATCTAAAAAGACTACACATTCCAAAGTAACCATTTTCATAATCCAAACCCTAAAACAACATTATCCCCGAGATTTGCGCTTAGATCATGCATCACATTACTTATGCATAAAAACATATTGCTTGTTTAAACATTAGTCCTTACCGGACCAATGATGCTGATTTCAGATTTTGGATCTTATACACTGACTCGAAGACCGTGAGTGCATAATCTTGCAATCACAACAGGCAAGTTCACACTTGCTTATGTCCTTTGATTATTTTCTATAAAATATTTTACAAATTCAGTGTTGCCATCACCTGCATTTAAAAAATGTCAGAAAACACTATTTTCATAATAATGTGATTATAGGTTATTTACCATGAGGTAATAACCTACTATAAGAGTTCCGGTGGTAAAGGAACATATTATATAGGGCTTAACTACCAATGTCACCAGTGATTCTTGCGTCGTATATTACGCGTTGACCATGAGATTTGGAATGGGACGGAGAAGTCAACTATATCTTTTCCCTCTCGCATGGAGCTGGATGTGCGTGTCGTGGCTGTTATCACTCGTAGCGTGCATATTAGTTATGGTAATTCGTAGAGGATATGTAGCATATGGGTGGGAGCCCTCAACGTCCCACGATAGTTCCGGCATCTGAACGGTCTGTACTGCCATTGCCGTAATTCAATAGGTGGGCTGGCGTACACCAAGGAGACATGCGGGGTCGCGGAGAAGGCAGTGATTGGCTTGGATCTTAGTCTGGGCCTCACACCAAGGAAGTGTGAAAGAACCTGCAATTCGGATGTGCAACAAAGCTAAGATCTCTCATGGGTAAAGTGACGCACCTCTGCAGAGTGTAAGAACTGTAACTTGTTACTCCCTGTTTCGGGAAGGAACCGCGAACGCGACGGGAAAGGAACTCCATGAAAGTTCTGGTAAACTCGTGAAGGCTGACGGACATAGCTTTTAAGAATAAAAGCAACCTTTGAAGAAATGTTTACGAAAACCTGCATTGCCTACGACCTATGGTATGTGGCTGTAGATACAGTGCATCAAACACTCCTTTTCTGGTGGACTTGCTGAGTACGCTCATACTCAAAGTATCTTCTTAACCCTTGCTGGGTTTTAAAGCTAGTACAGACGATGACTACATCAAGCCATGCTCCAGGAATCATCATCAAAAGCTAAAGCTCTTCAATGAAGTCAAGAAAGTCAACATATACATCAGCTCAAGTGAAGACGAAGTTGTTGATTAGATAAGAATAAAATCTCTAGCCATAGAACCTATTTCTGTAGTGCGTTGCGATAGCAGCAATGCCAACCTCTTAGCCAGAATAGTAGACTTAATAGTATAATTGTTCTTGCGTTATTTATCTTTGATTCTTCTCCGTAAGAAATTCTTTCTCTCTCTTTAACCTAGAGTGTTCTCTGGATCTTATGTAAAGAGTGAGTTGTAACCTTTAGCCATGTATTGGACCCGCTGTGTTTCTGTTATGCCATTTTGAGGGATGTAATAATAGTGAACGTTGTTTCATTGGTGTTATGTCCACGACTATATTATACTACATCATGCAGTGGTATGCTGGGTCACCGCATCCGGGCAGACTGCCCACTACCGGCACGAGTCCTAGACTACCTACCCTACAACCTACTACTACTCCGCCGCCTCCTGCCGGCTATTCCTGCGAGAAGGGCTCGAGAGTGCCCCGACTGCTCTTGTTTAACTCTCAAAGCAAGGGGGTGGGGAGAGGCAGAGGGGGTGGGTGAGATGGAAGGGCTCGACTGGCTCCGTAATGACCATGTATATACCCAATATCTCCACAAGGCCAAGTAAATGACGAAGCAGAACAACATAATGTGCTTTTAAAAATGGAAAGTTAAACGAAAAAAACATGATTCTTCATGTTAGCATGAGGACTTAGAATTGGACTCTGGTGTGTTAGAAAAGAAATCCTCGCTTTATTCATGCTGCAACGCATGTTGCACGGATATTACCCAACATGCCACCGTTGAGTCAAACTAGATGGTTCCGTTAAAAAAAAGAACTAACCCCGTCACTCGTTTCCCGTAGAGCGGAGGTGCACGGACATTCAACTAGTAATTTCTTATTCAAATCTCTGAATCGGCGTTTCTCCTGGCGAAAAAAAGGGAAAGAAAAGAGTCGGGTTCCAGTCCATCAGTTTCGGCCTCGTCCCTTCTCTTCCCTACCGGCGCCCTCCTTTCCTTTTCCATTTCCCTCCCAAACACGAGCGCAGACCCCCAAAATCTCTAGGGTTTGCCCTCACCTGCGCTACCAGATCCTCGTCCTCCTCCCAAATGGCGGAGACGCTGGCCTCCATGCGCCGTCCGGTAAGCCCTCTCCCTCCGCCCGGTCTCTCAGCAGCTGGATCCCGCCAATCTTGCCGAGTTTTTCTTATTTTGTTCTCCGTGTGTGTGGGTGCTTTCTTCCTGCAGAAGCGTGGCCGCCCGCCGCGGCCGCGGGAGAGCGACTTCGTGACCGGCGAGGAGTTCGAGGAGGAGGAGGAAGACTTCGCGGAGGCGGAGCGGCTCGCGCCCCAGCGGTCCAAGCGCAAGCGCGAGGCCTCCGCCGCGGCGGCGGCTGCGGTCGAGGACTTGACCCTCATCGGTAAGCGTTTGCTTCTCTCTGCGTCCGTCGCCGTGGTTTCGCTGGAGCGGGGTTCGGTGTGTGTGCCCTGTCTCGGAACCTGCCGCTAGGGTTTGGCCGTTCAGCTGCGGTTACAAGGAATTGAAGCTGCCGATGTGATTTTAGTTGGGATTTGTGATGCCGGCTGCTGCTTCTGCTGTAACCAGGATAGATTATTCTCAGTGGCTTTCTGCTAGGTGAATTGGCGACTTTTCTGCTTGGCTTAGGATTGTGTTTGTATTCCTTGCTAAACACTGACCTCCAGTAGCACAACTAGAAATTAGCAGGAACCGAGGAGCGTTATTAACATGTCATAGACTGAGAACGCATGATAAGAAAAACAGTAGCGACACTTGAACTGCTTTTCCCCCCAAACTGTAGCAGGAACCGAGGAGCGCCGTAAACATGTAACATGTAAGAAACTGAGAACGCATGATAAGAAAACAATAGCGCTTGAACTGCTTTTCCCCCAAACCAGGCATGACTCTTAGCTTCCTACGCTAGCAGGGTGGCTAGTCATTTAGCTCCGGCCCTTGGCCAAAGCAAACCATCAGCCCTGATATATTTGCTGAATAGGCAATTTTGTTCAAGATTATGTCGCTATGCTCTTTCCATGTAATCTAGACGCGAGCATAATTAGACTGTTAAGCCCTTTTTGTTTCACCCGCAATCCTTTGTCTTGAGGTGACCTACCATGGTACGAAGCATGTCATTTATGACGGGCTTGATGGCAGGATGATGAGCCCAATCAAAAACCTGACTCCAAATAATGCCAATGACGCAGCAGCTGACCAGCAGATTGTGCAGCATCCTCACCTTGTGAGTTGCAGGGCACACAACTGCTGTTGTGGGGGGAGTTGCTGCTTAGCCAGTCAATTCCATGAGCTGCATGGGAGTTCTGATTTATAAATTACTTTGGTGGCATCAGCAAGGGCTATTTGACTACCCATTATTTCTTCCATCCATCTTAGCATGAAATGAATCATCTAAAATTAATCTAGTTTTATTATTAATAATTATTTTATACATGCAAAACTCATTATGCGTGTCCTTTGCCTTAATTCCACCACTTAAATCAACATGATGCAGAATCTTGCAAGAACAATGCTTCTGAAGGAAATATGCCGAGACATGCGTAGATTAAAAACTGTATTTGAATAGTATACCATATTTCATTTGTGTGAAGTATCCTTACAAACTTGCGACTTGCAGATATTGTCAAACATAATGGCAGGCTAATCAGTCATGCTGTAAAAAGATTGCTGGAGAATTATGAATCAGACCCAAAGTCTGTGTTATTTCAGATATTAACAGTGCTATTTGAGGTACTACCAGCTTTATATCATAATATGCTAGTTTTGCTTATTTTATTGCTGCAATTTATTTTATAAAGCTGCAAATCTTATGATAACAGGCTTGTGGCGCCAGGCATGAAATTAGTGCAAAGGACCTTGACCAGGCAGATGTGGATGACATTGTATTCAAACTTGTTGATCTATCAAAACAAGTATCCTATTGTGATTTGTTCAAAACTGTGAAGGGAGAACAATACATGTAGCCTTTTAGACTATCCAATGATCATGATTTAGACTCTCCAATGAGCATGATCTAGATCTATTTATCTATCCTATAATTCTATAAATAAATTGTTCTATTGTTGTACACTTGTAGTTATATATATATGCTCTCTTTTGTTTGAATTTTGCAACCTTAACTTGAAAATAGGGCCTGGTGGATGATAATTATAACTCAAAACGAAAGGACCTTAAGAACTTCAAAGAAAATCTTGTTTCTTTTTGGGATAGTTTGGTCCTCGAGTGTCAGAATGGTCCATTGTTTGATGATTTCTTATTCCAAAAAATCAAGGATTACGTGGTTGCTATGTCATGGTAATTAAGTCTCACTAGTCATCATCCTTATTTGTTTCTTGATATTGTATGCATGTATGTGCTGATTCATTGTGCTTCAGTACTCCTCCAAGGGTTTACCGACAAGTGGCTTCGTTGATTGGGCTCCAGCTTGTGACGTCCTTCATATCTGTTGCTAAGACTCTCAGTGGACAGCGTGAGACCACTCAAAGGCAGTTGAATGCAGAGAAGAAGAAGCAGAGTGATGGACCAGCTGTTGAATCTCTCAACAAAAGACTATCTGTTACTCATGAGAATATAACTTACTTGGAGGAATTGATGCGTAAAATATTCGGCGGGTGAGACTTCCTGTTAGAAATCATTTGCACTAGCCTTCTAACATACACTTCATTATGTTTTAATTTATTTCGAACATTTGAGGTAACTCATGCATTGGTACCCTGAGACTTGCTTGTGTTGTCTAATCTACATTAATCTGCGTCTAGCAGCTTGTTAAATATATTATTTTTGTCCATGTAGGTTATTCATGCACCGTTATCGCGATGTTGAACCTGATATCCGAATGTCATGCATAAAATCTCTTGGTATTTGGGTTGTCTCGTATCCATCACTTTTCTTACAAGATATATATTTAAAGTATCTTGGGTGGACACTGAACGACAAGGTAACAATCGGTTTAATTCTTTTATTTTTTGTGCCTATTAGTGCCTCTCTGATCACGAGGCTTACACACTTTATTTCTGCACTTCCTTTTATAGAATGCTGGAGTTAGAAGAACTTCCATTCTTGCGTTGCAAAGCCTGTATGATGTAGATGCCAACATACCTTCACTTGGTCTCTTTACTGAGAGGTTTTACAGCAGGATGATCCAGCTTGCTGATGATATTGATATTTCAGTAGCTGTTTCAGCTATAGGACTCATCAAGCAATTACTCCGGTGAGCTTACTGTCTCATGGTCTTTTTACTGAGGTTTCACAGCAAGATCGTTTGCCTGTCTAGTCTAGATGGCTACTGGGCAAGCTTACTTATACTGCCATAGCCTTCTTAAGACAGGCCAAATGTTTGGGATGTCTACTCTTTGATGTCAATGCTTATCAACATGGTTATTGTATGTGCTAATAAAACAAACATTCAGTTAAGAAGATTGTTACTGAAGAATAAATCAGAACTAGCTGTAAAATTTGATGTTCTACTGTCCCATGGTACTTCGGCGCTATGCTGCTAGTAGTTCATATGTCGCATTGAGAGGATCAATCCTTGATGTCTCATTTAGACAGCTAGACCCACATCTGAGAGGAGATGGCACTATGGCAGTGTTATGGGCAGTAATGGGTTTAGGTAGAAATTGAGAGGAATGATGCCTACACAGCAAGTATTCTCTGTGAACATTTGCCTTGCCTGTATGGACCAGATTTGACTGGCCTGGTCAAGCTAGACCTAGCAAAAAATTACTGATCCAGTCACCCTTGCTATTTCTAAAGGAGTCCATGAATTGTCTTGCTCCAGTGAGCAAAAGAACCACACAGGCTTTTCGTATTCGTTCTCTCTTCTTTAATATATATTGTTTCTTTCTTTTGCAGGCATCAACTTTTGAGCGATGATGATTTAGGTCCCCTGTATGATTTGCTTATTGACGAGCCTCCTATGATCAGGCGTGCAATAGGGGAGTTAGTTTATGATCACCTGATAGCACAAAACATCAAGACCTCTTCAGGAGCTAGAGGTAATTGCCTCCTGAAGGATTGTACTGTTATGCTTCCGTGTCTAGTTACCGAACTACTTTATTAGTTCAGCCATTGATTATTCTAGTGAATTCCAGACGGGGACAATGAATCCTCTGAGGTTCATATTGGTCGAATGCTGCAAATCTTGAGGGAGTTTTCAGATGATCCAGTACTGAGTTCTTATGTCATTGATGACATTTGGGATGACATGAAGGCCATGAAAGTATGCTCCTTAATTTATGTATCTACTTTGATAAGAGTTACTACCTCCGTCCCAAGGCTTAAGGCTTACATTTTTTTTTTTGAAAAGTCAAACTATGACCAAGTTTGTAGAAAAATATATTAATATTTACAATATGAAATACATACCCTTTGATACATCATGAAACATATATTCACATGGTATCTATATAATATCATAGTTTTTGATAGTTTTTTCTAGAAGTTTGGTCAAAATTTTCGTAGTTTGACTTTTCAAAAAATAGGCCTTAAGCCTTGGGACGGAGGGAGTACTATACATTAATGTTACTGTGATATTACTGTTGCAATTGCAATATTTCTGTTCTGTAGGACTGGAAGAGTATAATCTCCATGCTTCTGGACGAAACTCCATTGTATGAGCTTACTGACATGGATGGAACCAATCTTGTTCGGATGCTGCGAGCCTCTGCTAAGAAGGCTGTTGGCGAAAGGATAGTTCCTGCAACAGACAACAGGAAGCCGTTCTATAATAAATCCCAAAAGGTATCAGTGTATTATCTGTGGCACCATATATTTCTGGTGCAAAATTTCAATGATTGATCTCTCATGGATATTTTTCTTGGCCATTAATATTTGTAACATTGTCTAATTAATGTGCTTTAGACTAATTATTTTCCATAGTTCCAGTTTGGTAGATTGTGCTTCTGAGTACATAAATTAGGTTTGTCCCTAGTGGATACTTCCAGTGGTGAATGTTTGGTTCCAGATGCAGAGAATTCTAACTTCCTAAAACAATTACGCTTAAGAACCTGATATGCTTTTAAATTTGAACCAGAGATAATCCTGATAGATAGGTCAATCGGCAAGGATACTCATGCTATATAATGAAAACAATACTGGTTGAATATGATCACCCTCTGTTAAACACATTACCTTATGTGTTGATTGTTACCTTACCTTCTCTATCACATAGATGTAAAGTCTTATAGTTACTCATGAGAAGCATCTTGATCCTACACATTCACCTTAAATTGACTCTCTTTAACTTTCTTTTGATTGTTCCTTTGACTACTTGAGCTTTATATTTTGTGCTGTTTTTCAAATTCATCCTGGTCAACTCTAGATTATATAATACTACTCTGCTTACCTCTGCTGTTTATTTTCTTGTAAACTAATACTTCGTTCATTTTTATCTTGTTTCATTACTATTTTTTTTCTACAGGAGATATTAGAAAACAGCAAGAGCGAAATAACCAATGCCTTGATGAAGAGGTACCCGCAGCTTTTGAGAAAATACATACCTGACAAAGCTAAGATATCCCCTCTAATTGATATGATGATGCTTCTGAAACTTGAGATGTACTCATTAAAAAGGCAAGAGCAGGTCAGTTGCAAAGCTATCACTTGGCCTTCTCATTTATTTTATTTTATTTTATTAATAATCTTGTGTACATTTTGGTTCAGAATTTCAAGGCTGCCATAGATCTCATCGTTGATGCTTTCTTCAAGCATGGTGACAAGGACACCTTAAGATCTTGTATCAGGGCAATAGCTTTCTGTTGTAACAATTGTCAGGCTGATCTTCTACATTATGCTGAAAATAAACTTAAGAATCTTGAAGATGAGTTGGTTTTGAAAGTCAAAACTGCAATCAAGGAAGTAGAGGTATGTCTTGTTCATGTTGTTTGTGTCTGCACCTAAGCCATGAAGATAATCTGACAGTATCAACCTTGCAGGCAGGTGACGATGAATACTCCCTCTTGGTTAATTTGAAAAGACTTCATGAACTCCAGCTGTCAAAACCTGTTAAAAATGATGGTTTATTTGAAGATATGTATCGAATCCTCAGTCATCTAAGAGAGATGGATAATGAGGTATAACTCATTATATTTCTGAGTTATTAGCATTTCAATCTTACTTGTAGAGTCAACTTTAAGTAACACATTGAACTAATACTTTCATGCTTTATATTAGGTAAAGAGCTTTCTCCTCATCAATATGTACCTTGAAGTAGCATGGTGCCTGCATGCAATTGATGTTGAAAACCCATCTGAAACATCCATCGATGGGCTTTTATCCAAGCAAAGCTCTCTCTTTGAACAACTCTATTATTTCCTGGTGGTTCTGCCTACTTGTCAGAAAGAGGGAAGGAGCACGACTGTACTTTCCTGTAGAGTAAGTCTTCTGAACTGGACATCAGCAAACAGAGAGATATGTTATTTTCATAGCATTGGTATGTCTGCATCTAAGTATATTGACCCATTGACGTCCTTCTTTTTCTTTCAGGTCTGCATCATTACTGCAGAAATGTGGTGCTTGTTTAAGAAGTCAAAGTATTCTTCAACAAGGCTAGAAAGTTTGGGCTATCTCCCACAATTGGACGTTGTTCAGAAGTTCTGGAAACTATGCGAACAACAGCTGAATATATCAGGTTTTCTTGTTGCACACTTTCTATTTCATTATTGAAATATCAAGTCCTGAATGAAGCTTTCTTATTATGTCGTTTTTTAATTTGATTGCTAATGACTGAAATTGAACAAATATCCACCCTCAGATGAAACAGAAGATGAAGATGCAAATGAAGAATATATTGAAGACACAAATAGGGACGCCGTCATGATTGCAGCTGCAAAGTTATTGCTTGCTGATACAGTTTCAAAGGTTTGTGCTGCATTTTCTGGCTGTGATAGGTTCTCGAACAACACTCTTCTAGATACATTGTTGGACTACTTTCTATTACATCAAAATTGGTTTGCGTTGAGAGGTTCCTATTGGCAGATAAATAAGTTTTGATCAATTTATATTGTTTGCAGGATTATCTTGGCCCCGAGATTGTTTCACACTATGTATCTCATGGAGCAAGCACAACAGAGATCATCAAACATCTCATTACCGCATTAAAGAAAAATGGAAGCATCGATATAGCTGCTCTATTCTTTGAGGCATTGAGACGGGTAGATGCTTTGCTTTTATCTTTGAATGCACATTATATTTATTCATGACTATATAAGTGGGTCATACCAATATGGTGTCTTATGAATCTTATTTGTTTTCTTGTACTCACTCCGATCCATATAAGTGCCGCTGATTTGTACTAAATCAGCGACACTCATTATGGATCGGAGGGATTACTATTATTAGGTTATAACACATCTCAAAAGAAATCATAACACCGGGAAATTAGGCCCATCATGCACTATTGAAGATGCCATTAGTGATTGAAAATTAACTGATTGTGAACCAGGAGCTATCAGCCTCCTGTTGGTCAAAGTGGTTTGCTATTTAATTTTTTTTCCTGTCAACATTGCTCTGTCCATATTTACAGCACTCAACTGGTGTAGAGGTGTTTGCTATTGTTATTCTTTCAGTGTGCTAAAGAAGCTTGTCCAGAATATGTGCACTGTCTTGGATGCACGTGCTGACAGGAATTTAAGAAAAATAGTTTCTGGATTTTATTTTTAACTCATTGTTGCATGTTGCATTTGATTTTGTTAATTTATCTTTCCTTTAGCCTATGTTTATTAAGTGTGATCTTTCTTGTGTAAATCATTCTTTATGTTTCATGTAATTAGGCATATGAACGGTATATGGCTCATGTATACGATGGAGAGAACCAAAACCTGATAGGCAAGTCCTATTCAGAATGCCAAGATCTTTCTAATCGGCTTGCTGGAAATTATGTTGGCGCTGCTCGGAATAAAAACAAGTCTGAGATCTTGAAGATTATCCAATGTGGCATTCCATATGCCTTTGCGGACCCTCCAAAGCAATTGTCTTTCCTTGAGGCTGCACTGATGCCATTTGTTTCTAAACTTCCCTCGTCAGATATGCCAGACATGTACGATATTAACTCAATTAATTTTGGTGCCTCCGATGATTTTGTGCTTAATTCAGAGCTATCTTCCTTGCATGTAGCCTGACAGATGTACAAAGGAGGGCACAAGAAACCAGTACGAATGAAGATCCAAGTGCTTGGCGCCCGTACTTCACCTTCGTAGAACACCTACGCGAGAGACATGCAAAGAACGAGGTTTTGCAAGGTGCGTTGAGCTTTCTCTTTTTGTTCCAGCGCTGCACAAAGCTTTCTTTTAGAAATTGTTGTTGAGTACTGTTTCTGATCCAGAGGAAAAGGAGGAAAAGCTTGTAAAGCGCAGGGGCCGCCCAAGGAAGGTTAGAGATGAACCTGCTGCGAAGAACCTTTTTGACGGACACAACTCTAGTGACGAAGAGTCTGTAAGTGGCTCTGACCAACGGGGGCGCGGAGATGACGACGAGGACGACGACGATGATGCTTTTGACCAGCCATTGATCAACACGTTTAGGCCCTCTGCGTCCAAGTTAAGATCACTGAAGGTTTCTCAACAAGGAACAAGCAGCCAGAAAAAGGCTCCTATGGCTTCAGGTAAGGATCAGAATCTTACTAGCTTTTACCAGTTTAATATCATGCCCTGAAATGAGGATACGTCTTTGTCTTTCCATTTCCTGAACATAGCATGTAATTTCAGGAAGCAGTGGCTGATCGAGGGGATGCCTTAATTTGGTCCTGTCTGTGAACATTCGGGCTCAAATCAAATTTTAACAGACGGAGGGAAGGACGGCCTTTGGTTGCTGTTTTGTGTTTTAATTGTTTGTTTAGGCGTTGTAGATGATTGTACTTAGATATGCCAACACTTGTGTAAGCCATGTGGTAGGTACTCCGTAGGTTTGTTTCTGTTCCTTCCCCATGTATATCATCTTGTGTAGTAATCTAAAGGTGTAATTGGTGCACCCCTATGGGGCTATCACAGCGATTCAGTGTTTTGAACCGTTAGATCGGGTCCTAAGACGAAATCTGGGCCGTTGCCCTGTGGTAAGACGGTTTTATCCAGGTGAACAGTAAAAATTTAGTTTGCTGCGCGCACCAGCTTCCCTTACCCGTGACCGTGCCTCTCTTTGCCTGGACTCGCGTCCACGCCAAAATCTATCTAGGCCCACATGTTGGCCTCACTGGTAATCTTCGCGGTGGGCATTTAGTTGGTGCGGTTGGTTTGGAAGGGCAATGGACCGTGTGCAGCGCTTGAGAACAACCTAGGGTTAAAAAAACCCTAGCCGCCACAACCTAGTGCCCGTGCGCTGGTTCGTCCTCCCCAATCGCCTCCTTGCTCGCAACTCCCCGATCCCATTCATCCTCCTGCCATCGTCACCGATCTTCTTCTCCATCCCTTCCTCTCCCCCACTATAGCCCCATCCATCTTTGATGTGCACGATGGCAAGAGGAGGACAGGGACGGTGGCGGGCTGAGCTCCTCCTCCACAGGAATGGCCACGAGGAGCATGCCCGTGCTGCGGCTGGCGGAATTGGTGGCCGGTGGGAGGACTGCCGCCCTTGGCTTGAGCCGCCGTCGTGCACCGCCTCCTCCTCGCTGCGACGAGTGCGCCGGAGTTGCCTCGCTGTCGCGACCATTGCTAGTGTCCAGGAAGGTTCCTCTCCTAATTTCCTGTTGTTCTATATATGTGAGAGTTGGGTCCTTCTGATTGATGCTGCCAACTATTGTTGATTGATGAGCAGTAAAAACGCCTCAAGGTAGGTCCTCCTCTGCTTCCTTGATATGTACCTCTCTTTGTGTGTATATATCACCATTGGATCCAATTGATTGTGATCAATTTTTTGTTCAGGTTCCCCTCATGATGTGGAGCAGGTTGTCGATGGTTGTCTTTTCTTTTGTCCTAATTACTAATTAGCCTCCTCCTCCGCTATCACTTTTATTCTCCAAAATTTATTATATTAGTTTGTATAGTCCCCTCTTCCTTTTACTCTCCAAAATTTCTTATATTAGTTTGTATATATGGTTTTGTATCTATGCCTACAAGGTGTTTGTTGCAAATTCAAGCTTCGCAGGAAGATCAATTCCCTTTTATGCTCTGCTATACAAGCATGGTGAAGGGCTAAGTTTTGTATCTGGAAATTGAAATAATGTTCCATGTACATCAATTTACTTTCTTACATTTATTCTTCATGATATAATTTTTTTTTCAAAAACAGTGAACCCAATCCTAAGTGTGCACCATATATATTAACATTGACAAGCAAGGGTTATTGGTTTTAGTTGTCCGCTTTGCGACAAGAACAAGCAAGGGTTATGGGCAAAATAAGCAAAAGAAAGGTAAGATCTCCTCTCTCTCTCACAACACACACTTTTTTATTGGTGAGGTTTATTCTATTTTTTGTCTGACAAGCGAGGTAATTCAGTAAAGCTTCACGAAATGGCTTTCCTATTGGGGGTAATTAGAACTATCCCTGAATCATTGCAAAGAACCATAACTCTATCTGGATGGTAATAACGATAGATGTTTTTCTTACAATTAGTTTATCTTCAAAAGCTTTCTTACACAGTCTATTGAAATATACTAATCGAATGACTCTTCTTACTTGTTGTGTTATCTTATAGCAGGAAGATGATAAAAACTCGCTGAAAACAGACAAAGAAGTACCGCAGAATGACTGTGGATGATGTTTCACCAGGACTATCGGGTGGTGTAGATGCTCACAACAGACAAAGATCATCATCTACTGTGTTTGAGTTTGTTCCTGGTAGCCACATGTAGTTAGCGTTAACACGAGTCAAATCCTATCTTACTAACACTAATCAAGGAATCGCTCAAGTTGGAACACCGGTTATACTCATGAATTGTCAAGGATATGATTAACCATTAGGAAACAATAAATTGGACTTGAGAGCAGTAGTCGGAGAAGAACTACAGTCCGGTCGACTACCTTTGGCAGTTCTTCAGCTACAAGCCTGCAACTATTGTGCCAGAGGGAACCATGTTCCAGTTATGATCCTGAAGATGCTTTTTCTAAAGTTCATGAGATAGGAAGATCCATTGTTTATGATTTGTTAATGAAGGTAATTTATTACCCTCAGCTTACAAATGTATCTCTGCACTCCCTGTTGTCTAAAACATAATTTATATGGTGAAAGTGGACTCGCTGTAGGAACACTAGAAAGACTAGGAGATGATATAGAGTCGGACCTTAGACAGCTTATGCAAGGTACTGTTAGAAGCTCACTTAGGCTTCAAATTGCCGATGAGATGAAACAACATGGGTACATAGGTCAAATGAGTGGACAATGTTGGAGACCTTAGCACTTACCGAAGTTTGCTTTTGCACCCTGCTATAGCTAAATGACAAAGTTATGTCTATACAATATATTTTATGCTGAAGGGGTCCCTTCCACCTTGGAAATTTCTTTTCTTTCGAAAAATTGTGATTGTAGGGGTTGTGTTGAAAATACGCTATAATCCGTTAGCTAATAGTGACTTTTATGCACCTTTTTCATAGACCTGAAGAGCGGTGTAAGGAGAATCAAACAATATTAAACCTGAAGAAGGATGTGAGAGTTTTGAAGTTTTTATGTATTTGGACAAAAAATATAGTGACATAGAGCAATACATAAAATGTACTGTCATGCGTATTTCTTCTACCTGATGTTCCTATTATTTTATCATTATATATTTTCATACCTTCGAGACATAACCTATTTACTGGGAGGGACAGCAACCTTACCCAAGGTACAGGTTGCATCCAAAGGAAAGTAGTTTGTGCTTTCTGCTGTTTTTTGAAGAAGTTAGATTTTGTCTCTTGGTTACATATCTCTACTTCAACTATTAATTATTTTGAATGACACATGGACTGTTTTAGGCAAAATCGTTGTGGCTAGATTTTGATAAATTTAAACTGATCCATTTCATATCTGGGGTATAGGTCAGTTTATGAAATTCACTCCATAGTAAGCTATACATTTCCTCTCGAGGGCTACTGGAGCTGAGATGGTGCATATTGCTTATATTTTGCACGGATTATCTGGGGCTTATTCTTTGTGCACAAGGATGGATTGCCGAGAAGGTTCAGTACATGTGTGTGCTTTGTCAGGGTTACATAGCTCACAGTTTAAGAAGTGCGATGAATTCACTCAGAAGAGAAACAAGCATTATTAGCTTATATGAAGTTCTTTATAAGTTCTCAACTTCATAGCATTTGATTTTCGCTATATAGAAATGTTGATTCAGCAAGTGCAGCCTTGTCTTAACCAGTTAATATCGTGTTATATGTCTACATATATAATTTCTATAATTAAGCTGCACACTTGGTTGGCTACTTTATTTTTTACCATTTGAATATCCCATAAATTTGTGATTTTTCGCATATACCATTTGCATAATACTGCATTATGGCATTACACTTTGTATTATGGTTTAACTTTGATTTTGGTTGGTGTTTTCTGTGCCTACTATACCTGTGTGTGATTAGTTAAATACTTTGGTATATTGTATGTTCATTTGATTCCAATTAAGTTTAAATTGTGTCTACTAGATATGCAGAGATCAACTTTTGACCACCAACTGCCCAGGTGTCAGTCAACTGTTATTTCTGTGTATCACAACCATCTAAAACTAAAACACCATTTCTTGTCTTTTTCCTGTTTAGCATATGTCGCCATTTAGGCTGGCCTTGCATACACAAGTGGTTCTTTAGTTCAGTGACCTGTGTGTCAGTGCAAGCATCGACGGGCATTGTAATCGAGTATTGATTTGAATAGCAGTTAGTACAGATGCATTGGCTGTATATATGTATGAGGTACAACATTCAGTTTTCCATAGATGGAGTATTCTGGCTTTGAGTCTTCCAACTCTACTGCCATTATGTAACCAAGAAAATGAAACATATGGTTTGTTGCTTGCTTATAGTTAATTTTATACATGCGTAGTATATGTTTTTACACACAGTTTATCGGTGCGAATGGCGGGAGCAGTAATCCAAGGCATGCCCCTAGAATCAAGAACCGCTAGCCTGTGGGTAATGATTCTGACAGAAGGGCACGTGAACGGAGTCACTAGGATAATTTCAATTTTGTGAAAATGGAAAATTACAAACATTATACATAATATCATTTTCAATCCTTTTTATTAATGTTACACAAAATGTAAACCAGTGTGGAAGCTGGGAGATCATGCCCCAGAATCCTTTTTTTTAGATCACGGTAAATTGATAATTAATTACTTTACATTCATGCTAATTATTTTCTCTGGTTGTACCAAAACGTGCCTATATTTGCAAAGAGGATGTTCTTGAACAGGCTTTGAAAAGCCTATCTCTGAAGATACATGAATTCAAGGCATGTGCTGTTGGTAAAAACTGTAGGTATAAACCTGTACAATTTTTTTTTCATGATTGTGTATTAAACATAAGTTATACTTAAAAGTGTTTTATTTGAATACTTAGATATACTCTCCCATTTTTCCAGCTGGTAATTAAATGTAATTTGGTTTTGAATTTTACAGGGTCAGTGTGTTTAGGTATAAACCTATACACAATTCAATTTTTTTTTTCAAGTTTGTGTATTAAACAAAACTTATACTTAAAATATACTATTTTCGGTTGTTAATTAATGACATTGTATAAAATAAAATTTAGTTTAAATTCTATGGGGTCGTGCGCCAAGACGCACCCCTAAATCTAGTATATGCAAGGGGGGGCGTGTTTACATGGCATGCGATATAGATGGAGATGATAAGCATGTTGTATGGATTTTGGCTTATGCATGCGTATGCCTCCCTCTTCTAGTGGATTTGCCTAAAATTTCAGAATGTGCTACACGTGGGCCCGTCAGTATGGCCTCCTAGCATAGAATCTTGGTATCTGCAGTCTCAGAGCGACCATACTTAGGGCGACTTCTTGTAGGCTTATTGGGCTGCTTCTTCACACCACGGTTTCTCTCCACCATTTTCTAGTAGCTGGCTTCTGCGTAAGTAGAGGCCCAACCCTTACTACCGATCCCAGAAGCAAACTGCGACGACGTAGGAGACGGAAAGTCGGCATATATCCTAGAAAGAGGAGGGCGGGCGAAGAACACGTATATCTTGTCTCGATGGCCACGTGGGTTCGTGGAGGGACACCAAGCGGCAAGCGGTGGTGGCTAGGGCTAGCGCCTAGCGGTCCCGGAAGCAAGTGATCACTGTTTTAGTCCGTTATGTACTGTATTCGGAATGCATGATCTCACATTGACGGTACTGCAGTGTTCTGTTTAGTTAAGAATCCGGAGTTAACGCGGAGGTGCTGCGCTGAGCGTACCATCTTCTGGTGGATGATTCAGGGGGCAATAAGTTGAGTGTTTCGTGGTAAACATAGAAATAGATAGATAGATAGATAGATAGATAGATAGATACTATTAACCGTTGAAGGTTTGAGAGCTCCTCAAGCACCCACAATCATAGCACTGTAGATGGGCTAATTTTGTCCAATCAATGGCTGCCACATCGGTCTGCTATAGTGCAAGTTTTTTTTTTCTTTCTATTTTTACATTTTTCAACGTGATTTCTCTATGCACCTTTCTCGGCCGTACTTTTTTTAGATGGTCCTTTCGACACAACAACTTTCCGGACATGATTCGAGGGCATCGTAATTTTCTGACCGTAATTTATTGTCAGTTATCCTATTTCTTTATTTAAACTACTTGACATAATTTTTTGACGACCATAATTTTCTGATAATAGTTAGTCTACATCTACGGAAGTATATTTTAACGATCATTGTTTAACTACTTGACGGTAACTTATATACCGCAATTTTCTAACAGTAATTATCCTACATTTATGGTAAATTTTTAACATTGTTTTACTAGTCAGACAATAATTCTTCGACCTCATGTTTCCTGACCTTCATTTTCGGATAGTATTTTGGGTCCACACCAATATGTTTTAGCTCCTTTTTAGTCACTCGACGGTACTTTTTGGCCGTAATTTTGCGCCGGGTATGGTAACTACTTGACGGCGAATGATTGTCTAAACCTTATTCATCAACTTTATTTTTAGGTTCTTTTCACATTCTTTGGCAGAATTTTTTCATCACACTATCCCAACTGTAATTTCCACACAGTAATTACCCGTCGATAATTTTCTATGGATGGGTAATTTGCCGACCGTAACTAGACTCAATTTTGTTGTACTTCCTTATTCTTATAAATTCACCATCTGCTAGCTCTTTTGTCTGGGAAAATATTACGGTTGTCTTCTACATTACACTGTATACCACTTTTCCTAGTATGGGATGATGGTATAATGATCAATTGTGGCTGTAAGTTAGCGTCTTCTCTTGTGGTTTTCTTTTAAAGTTCGTTTATGTACTCACGATAAGACAGCATACACATATCCGTTCCAAACAAATAAATAAGACATACACATACTGTACTAATCAAGCTGCACACAAAAACAACATGCAGATGACTAGCTGGCTATGAAGATGTGACTGAGCATGCGTTCCCTCCATCTATATATAAGCCTGAGCTTCCGGTGGCTGCTTTATCAGACTCCATCGAAATGAATGCTTTTCTGCTAGTAGAAAATCACATCAAAATTTAGTTCAGTGAGATATTAGAGAAGACCAAGATCATGTTGGGGCCCTGCTTATATATTATTTGAGAGCATTGACTCTGACAACCCACCTTTTATTGTTTGGTGGCTTATGGTCCTAAATATTATAGACAAGTGACAGATCCATCCGGTCGTGGCTAGGCCGCGAGACTCTTTGCACAGAAGGCCAAGATCATTGGATCTTTGATGCAGCCGCAGACACAGCCGTCGCTGAAGCGGCCAACAATCTTGCAGCCGCCGCCCCCGCCCCTCCATAGCGCAGACCACTGAAGACAACTCTTAGATTGGTATCATTAGATTTTCGGTGGAAAACAGTTTGAAATCTTGTTGTATCTCATAATTTGTCGCCGCGAGAAATCTTATACAAATGCCATACCAGCATTTGGATACTTGGGTATATGCCCCTGTGTGGTAGTTACGTATATCTAACTAACCATTTTTTGCATTGTCATTTTTCATTGAGTAGTCTTTCTGACAGTGGCAAATTTCGAATACACGAAGGTGGAAGTGATCGTATGCCAGTTTAACCCAAACTGTTTAAGCATGCAGGATTGAACCACACTCACATCACATGCAATGCACGCACGATTTAGCCGCTAGGATTAGCTGATTTTGGCTAACTTTGAGTCGCTGACATGTAGACCCTGCATATGATGGGGTTCACCTGTCAGTGACTCAAAGTCAGCTGACTTGGAGTCCTATAAAGTCAGTCAATCTGTGCCCACGATTTAGTGGTGACTCCAATGACCATGCATGTTTGTTGGCTCCTATTTGGAAGGCCGGTTTGGATATGGTTGGTGTTATTTCGCTCAATGAGTATGCGTGAACAAGCTTGGTAGCATTGAGTGAGTATGTGATGTAACTGTACGGGCTCCGCTTAGTAATATTATTGTTCAAGAACACAAGTGTGGCGTTTATTTCCAGACTATGAGAGGTTAAAGCCAATGAATTCAGTGTTAAGCGTATGGACCATCATTGCTCGCATGAGAAAATTGTACTATTCTTTGGACATGGGGTAAATGTTTTGGAGAATCATGATTCTACGTCGAGATGGGGACAAACTATGTTTGAAATATCGAAAATTCTCTTAGTAAAATGTCAGAACTGGGGCGTTACTTTATGCCTATCTCCTAGCTTATGGCATTTTTTGCCTTCTAAAAAGCACTACTAACTTTATGGTGGTATGATTGGGTTAATATTCATATTGTCACAACAACAACGAGGACAACCAAAAAAACTAATACAAAGATCTGGGAAAATGGGATCTCTTTGATTATGCATAAGGAACTCATGATTGCCAATATAATGGGAATAGAGTGCGGATTTGCTGCCCAGGGGGATAGCTGACCCCCCAAGCGGCACCGTACGATTCGTGCCGAGATCTGCACAACCACTAGGCTGTCAAATGATATGGTGCCAATGGAGGGGTGTTAATGGCTGATTAAGCAGTCCTCTCTACTGGCAGGCTTGTCAGTGCTCTGCATGCACATATCTTATTTGTCCATGCGTCCCTGCAGTGCGTGGAGTACCGTGTCTGAATTATTTTGCTAGGTCCAAGACTTCATTGCACTGACTCTGCGCTGGATGAAAAGACGACTGATAGAAGGTAGCGCTAGCTAGCTCAAGCATGTATAAGCATACATAGGCAGCTTTACGTTAGAAGGCCTTACTTTAGATCGCCTTCGGATGTATATATACTAGATTATCGGAAGACTGATGATTTGCTTGGTACATGCGAGTTTCCATTCCAGCCAGTTGTAACCGCCTGGAGGGAATCATATCAAGCTTCTCGGGTGCTTTTGCCTGGCTTGTGTTTCATCTTCCTCTCCGTTACAACCACCGCAGGCTACCGTTTTTTTCCGTCTTTCTTTCTTACTTGAACATACGTACTACCTCTGTTCGGGATTATTAGTCCTAAGAGTTTTTTATATTGTTTGAGATTATAAGGGCTATCTCATTTATTACTCTCTCTCGTCCAATGCATGTTCTTCTTTTTCCTCTCACTTCTCTCATGTATGTAATACTATTGGTGCATGCATATATTAATGAGAAAGAGTCATGAAGTGTCTTGGTATTAGCATCTTGGCCCTTAGGACTAATAATCCCAAATAGAGGTAGCACGTCCTTGCAGGGTGCGGCTTAGTTTTTTACCAGGCAGATGGTTCCTCCCGGGTTGCTGTTCTTATTTGTTTCAGCTTTCATCTGGCTACTGTTCGTCAGCGGAGCGTTGGCGTTCGAGCTGTTGAACTCGAGCGCATCCATCTCTGCATCATTACTGCTAGTTGTGTACGCTTCGCGGGCATGGGATTCGGCCGTCCCCGCGCCGTCGAGGAAGGTTGCGAGGGGGTCGCCTGGCTCATGGCGGCGTTGCTCGCACTATTGTCGATGATGTGCTGCGGGAAGATACGATGCGGTCTTCAGAACATTCCTTGGCTCCTACTTTCTTTCTTCTATATATCAATGGAGGTCTGTCTGTTCTTACGTGTGGTGCTGATGTGGTTTAGATGCCCAGCATCATCCGTGCATCCGGCCGCTGATGTGTAATCTTGGAGTTTTGGAACTATTTAGTAGTTGTCCTTGTTGTACTAGATAAAACTAATTCCCATTAGCAGTGATGTATCGCAAAGATTATATCATTAGCACGCCATCAACATGCGTTGTTTACACCAATTATATCAAACACGCACTGCTGTTGTACTCACTTGCGGAGCGTCCTAGCGCAAGACGGTTGGCTACAATCCCCCGTCCCAAAGCTCAAATGTTTCTCTCGATATGCTCTGCGACTGTATTGGCTGAGCAAGGAGAAAGAGCCAGTGACGCCTTGTTTCTAATCGTTGGGCAAATTTTTTTATTGCCCGTGTGATACTATACAGACTGATTGGCGGTGCCTAAATGTAAAGGCTGTAGCGTTTCTGCTTACCTCATGGTGTGGCCATTCATTGAGTTTACGATGTATCTTCATGCTGCTCGTCGATGGATCTTGTGTTAGCTCTTTTTTAAATGAAAAATAGGAATACAAGTCCTGTATATTATGTTCATTGCTGAACCAAGGAGTCGCTGTTGGTGATGAGTGGATTGGGAAAAAAATGTTTGTCTATTCCGTGCAATGGACTGTAGTTTCGCGTGTAAACTAAAAAAATTAAGAGTAGATTTTTAGTTGAAAATAAACTCTGGATTTTTGTCAGAAATTTCTTATTGCGGCAATTACCACCAATAGTTGATTTGGCATCCATTTTATTGAGGAAAATTATCACCGATGGACAATTAACTTGCTGCCATATTTAAGACTGTCACGGCGTGCTCCGAATGGCCGGGGCTGCTAATATGGCCGGGGCTGCCATATTTAGTGGCTGCGCAAGGGAGGACAAGGCTATGCTACCAAGAGAAAAAGCCCGTGGGAGATAGCCACAAATTTTCTTGGAGACAGTGCGGTGCTGCCATGACGCATGCATACTATTTTCGTGAGGTTGGCTGTTTATAGACGTGAGCCAGAAGCTAGCACGCAGCAAGGGTAGCACGTGGATCGCGACGTGTGCTAATATGACAGTGTATAAAAGAAGAACATGGCGACTAATTTTAATAGCGTGACTTGTTTAAAAAAGAAATTTAATACTAGCATACTTGGGTTTCCGAGGCCGCGCCCGCGTGGGCCTCTTGGATTCCATCTTGCTGACTAAATCAGGCCCCTAAATTACTGTCCACCTCGTGCCTCCGCTGAACACCTACCTGGGTCAAGCGAAATTATCTACTCCACTAGCATGCTTCTGCCATACGGTGTGGCTGTACGTATGCTTTCAGAAAAATTATCTAATAGCACTAGCTCCTTCTGCCATGCATGCGGTGGCCATGCATGCTTATAAAAAAGCAAAAACCTGCAACTGCCGTATCAGTCCATATGAATCAAAACTAAACAAAGTACACGTATATTGAGGAGATGTTTTCTCCCTGTACCGTGTCAGCTTTTAAAAATATTTTTACTGTGTCGTGTCAGCTTTATTATAGACTGCTTAATGATACTGCTTATCTAAAAGTTACTACGCACGTATCTCAGCGCATAACATGGCGTACATCCAGGAGGGGGGCAACTATCCCCTGGGCAACAAACTATTAACCAATGAGAATATTCATCCTTTCTTTGCAAGCTGAACATGCAAAATGCATGCACATGATCATAGGGATGCAATGTCTTATCTAGTTGGCACATGATATATCTCTATATAAACTTGGAGCGCACAACTGGTTCATTCAGACACCCCAAGAGACATGACTACATTTCGGCTATAAAAAAAATACTTCGATTCTATTTGGTTCATTGGGATATTAGGGAAGACCAAAAACACGTCGCAGCTCCTTTAATATATTATTTAACACCATCATCCAATACAATCAACATTGATCGACAAGTGCTATGCACCAACACTACCTGGTGTGTACTGTGTAAGCAGATCAATCAAGTTGCAACTTATTCTCCAGCAGCGGTCACGTTCTTTCCAATCATCGGTTATGCTTTCATATCAACGTCGTGATGTCTGGGATGGTCATACATTCAAGACCAAAATGGCATGCTTTTAATTTTTTCACATAACAAATCACTATGAGACTGACAACATTTGCACTACATGATGAATGGTCCGGGTGGATTTTTCGTTGTGTTAAACTCAGATTCCAAGATTCGAGACATTTTTAGAAAACTAATTAATTTTTTAGCATTTGTAAATCCTGTACTCCCATGCATTGTAATATCGCTACACTAGTGTTCTCTGGTATCCAAGGGTCTTCAAAAACCCTGATTATTGATTTCATGACCCACTGATTTAATTCATCCCTTGCATAGAGCTTCTCTTCCGTGTAAGATTGCTCTCCATGTATGCGAGAAGTTCATCTTCCTACATGCCAAAAGGAAGTTAGAATTATGGAAATATTTCCCCTTCAGCACTTTGGTGCAGAGGGAATCATGCTTCATCATCAACCTCCAATCTTGCTTAGCGAGCATCGCTTCATTAAAAAGCTGGAAACTGCTAAAACCCATTCGACTAATTGCTTTCGGTATAGCAATATCACACAATTTTTTGCATGTGGATTTTCCTCTAAAGCTCATTGCCTCCCCACCAATATCTTGCTATTACACTCTTTATATAAATTCTTGTGTACATCTCATTTGAGATCACGGAACAACTCATCGAGTATGTAGGTATAGCCTAGAAAATAGCTTTAACTAGCACCCCATGAGCTTCCGCATATCCAATGAATATTTTCCTTGTCCTTGCAACAATATGCTCAAACTGATCATCAGAGGATTGACCTAAGGCAGTGAGCGGTCCTAGGTATTTCTCAACTAAAGCTTCAACTGAGATACCTAACATCGGCGTACAGTTTAGCTTGTTAATAGAGCTAATTTATATTCTCAAATAGAAACAGAAACACGTCTCCTCCCCCGCGCCGCCTCCCCGAGCGAGGCGACTAGGGGCCCTGACCCTCTCCCCAACACCCTCGTCACCGTCAGCAGCCGCCACCAGGCTTTGCTCGTGTGGATCCGCGGTGCTTGCGGTGGCGGCCTCGCTCTTCCCCCCGCGCTTGGAGCCCCGGACCGGGAGGGCGCTCATGGCGGCGGTGCAGTTCGGCTAGCAGAGGTCCGACGGCAGCGCTGCTAGCTCCAGGTGGCCACACAATGGAGATGCTGCCCCTTGGCAGCAGCGCGAGGCAACGACATACGTGCAGCGATTGGATCCCGCTCTGCCCATATCTGGGCCCATTTGAGCCCCATCTGGGTTAGGCGGGGCTGGCGGCAGTGCGTCCTAGAGATGTTCCTTAGACGGTGGCTGGATTTGGCTGGTGGCGGTGCTGCTGCGTCCTGACGACTGCAAGTGCACAGATTAATTGTAGCTAGTTTCAAAGTAAAGATATCGAACCCAGAGAGAGCTATTGATAAAGGTCTTTATGCCCCTCGCCAGTATCTACCAACGGATACTTATAAGCTGCATTTGATCTCAAGTAAAGGTTGTTTGAAAGGTTTTTGGTTGTTTGCAGAAAAGTAATTAAAATGAGCAAAAGAAAACAAGTAACAAGGTCGTGTGAAAGCGTGGTTGAACTCAATAGGGCTAAAACGTTCTTGGGGATATAGGATACACCTCTAGCATGCTATTTTTATTATTAATAATTAATATAACATACTTATTGTGTCATGAGATGTGTGGAGAGAGCTTCATAATAAGATGTTCACTACAAGGTTCATAGGAAGCCAATTTGTTGAGCCAAGAGTGAGGTCACCTCTAAATAACCACTGCGATGTACGAGAGCAGTCATCCATACAAACCACCACAATTAAGGGTTTCCCCGTGAATATCGTAATTAGCTTAGGGAGTTCCTCTTTATCCTCCTTCGACCATGTAGGTTATGAGCCGACGCTAATCTGTCACGGAGCCATTCCGGGTACGATCCCAAAACACGTCCAAAGGATTTCTCCCTCCCTTTAGTCCCAAGGGCAAATAATATGTTGTCGACTACACATTCCATCTAAAGAGAGAGATCAAACACAAACCATAAATCTATCATAGACCGACAAGTCATATGGACACAAGAATAGATCATCTTTATTACAAATTCATAATACTTCTAGGATTTCTCCATCTTCCAAAGAAAAAAGAAACTACTCACACATGAAAACAATCAACAACATCATCATAATCAAATGGATGAATAAAAGTATGGAGATAAATCTAATGCAACACATAATTGAATCTGAAATTACAACAAGATCTAATAGATGAGAGAAGAGGGTGATGGTGGTGATGTAGATGCAGCGTTTGATGATGAAGTGGATAATGCGCTGTCCTCCAACGATCCGTGAAGTAGCTGGGATTTTACCCCAGCCAAGTTCCTCCTCGAGATCCCTTTGAGATGTGGTTTTTCGTGGTTCCTGGCGGCTGTGAATGTCGGATCTCTCTCTCGTCTTCGCCAGGAGAAAATATTTAACAAGGCGAACGCGATGACACCTAGTACGGGTGGATGGTACGGGCGGGCTCCGCCCGTACCAGCAGTCGTTATGGGTACTGATTGCTTCTGCTTGTTCGGTATTCTTCCGGGTGCGAAGGTATATCCATAAAATGACTTTTATCACTTAGAAATATCATATTATAACACAATATGACAATTCCAATTGATATGTTCATATAAGACTTAGTGATTTGTGATCTTGTTAAAACAAGGACAAAATAGTGCGTGCAAACGCAGTGAAATACAAAGATCCCTACTCTATTTATACAAGAATAAAAGGTAAATATGCTTCAATTTTGGACTCATCACGCCCCTACTGCAGCGTGGCGGCAGGGGTTTTACAGGCCCATTCTAGGCCCGACTAGGCTAGCTAGGCCTGGTATGCCCTTGCTGTCGCATCCGGTCGGTTACCGTGAAAGTGGTGGAGGCTGTTTCCTCCCGCGCGACGGCGGTGCTGTCGCCCAGAGTCCCCCCGCTACCCGTGCTCCATATCACAGGCCTTGTGTCGGTGTTCATAGTGAGACGACGATGGTGGCGTCAAGATCGTGGTGGCATGAGTTGGTGGGCGAAGTGGAGGGTGAAAATCCTACAGAGCGTTTGGGGTAGAGGAGGTTTGGGGGTCGGGAGAAATCCCTGTCGGTCTTTCGACACCGATGGGGTAACGCCTACATGTATCGTCTTTCCCTCTTGATGGCGTTGGGTGTACCCCTTTCCTCTCATCTCCGCGTACGGGAGAAACCTTAGGACTAGTACGAGCAGCAGCGTCGTTATCGTCATAGTCCTTCTTGAAGGTGTTGCTTGATACACGACGTTTCGAAGGTTCAAGAGTGTGGTGGGACTGAATCAGAGGGCGCAGTGGTGGCGAGCCATCATCGTTTAGTCGATCTGCCATTGTTGGCATTGTTTTCTCTTTGTTTCTCTTTTTTTTGGACTAGTCTATGCTGAGACCCCAGTAGTTGTATTGTTGTATCGGGTGGTGTTGGTTATATTAATATAGCGGAGCGAAAGACTAATTCGAGATATTCTCAAATAAATCCTGGATCGATCCTTGGGCCATGGGCGGACCTAGCGGGTGTGCTGGACGTGCCGTGGCACACCCAGAAAATTTGAAGGTTTTTTCCTACTATTACTAGTCTACTACCACGTCGGCACAATACTAGTGCTAGCCAATAAAAATGTACTTCCTACGTCTTAAAATAGATGTCTCAGATTTGTCAAAATTTAGATAAATCTAGGCATCCTTTAGAATATAGATTCATTTAAATTTTGCAAAAACTTTAGACATCTACTTTGAGACCGAGGGAGTAACCGAGAAAACAATGATGCCTTTGTGAAAGGTGATTTTAGAGATTGGAGAAGATGCAAAGCATTGGAGAAACATGCGAATCAATTAGCTATGTATATTACTCATTTGGCATATTTGCATCGTACTAGTGTAAAAAAATTAGAAGTGTGCACACCCTTCAGTTTTTTTCTGGGTCCGCCACTGCCTTGGGCAACACAAGATTATTTCCTAAATAACACTACGACCTACTCCATCTATCAGGTTAATTCATCAGTCTGCTATTCATCAGTCTGGTATCATATGTGTGACATTTGTCTTTTGACAGCTAATTCCCGTCAATTCATAATTTCTTTCCAAGCACACAAAATGCATGAAGATGATCATCACGTAGATGCAATGTCTTTGCTATCCGGCAATAAAAGTGTGAAAGAGCTTAGATAGCGTGCATCTCTGTGTCTCTCTATATATAAGCTCAGAGCTTCGAGTGGTTGATTCACACTGTATAGGACAAATAGAAAGTTAGGCTAAGAAATCACCGCTTTGCATTTGGAAAATGATACCTATCACCCGGACGATGGTCGTGGCTCACGCACGCGCGGAGGTGGACCCGCCCACGATGTTTTTTCCCCTCGTCTTCTTCCTTGTTTTCCTGGAGAACTCCGCCGCTCACCTTCTCCACAAGAGGGAGACGGAGACGCCACCTCTCCCGCCCGGCCTCCTCCCCAACCTCCTCGCCGGCCTCCTCCCCGGTCTCTCCCGCTCGGCCTCCTCCCCGGCCTCCTCCCCGGCCTCCCCTTCCCTCGTGTTGCCGCTGCGCCGCTCCTCTTCCCTCGTGTCGCCGCTGCACCACCACCCTTTTCGTCTCGTCGCTGGGGACTCCCGCCACCGCACCCTGGAGCTCCCACCGCCGAGCGTCCCCTGCACCGTCTCCTGGTTCCCCCGCCAACCTTGCTGCCACGGGGGGCGTGGGTGCTGCCAGCGGCGGCCGACCTTGCTTCCGGCAGTGGTCGAGCTTGCTTCCACGGGCGACCAACCCCGCCAACCTTGCTGCCATGGGGGGTCGTCGGTGCTGCCAGCGGCGGCCGACCTTGCTTCCGGCAGTGGGCGAGCTTGCTTCCACGGGCGATCAAGCTTGCTTCCAGCGGTGGCCGAGCTTTGCTTCCATGGGCGTCCGTGGTTGCTGCCAGCGGTGACCGAGCTTGCTTCCATGGGCGGCCATGGTTGCTGCCAACGGCAGCTGGTCTAGCTTTTTTACAAGTTCTCCGGCGATCTCTTCCGACTAAATTCTCCGGCCATGTATCCGACGAAGTCACTTTTTTGCTACATTAGAAGAACTTTGTTGCTACAACCGTCTTATGATTTTGCTACAACAGTGTCAACTTTTTGCTACAAGGTCTCCGGCGAGAGTCACCGGCGAGTTTTTTCGACGATGTCTCCGGCGAAGTCGGTTTTGTTGCATTAGCATATTTTTTTTGCTACATGGTCTCCGGCGAGGTCTTCGGTGAGGTCTCCGGCGAGGCGTTCTATTTCTAAAACGAACCGTTTTTTTTTCTAGTAACTGTAGCATCCCATTTGTCTAACAACTGCAATGCTACTTGGTTTAGTAATATAATGGCTACTTCCTACATTTAATTGTTGCATCATCATTATATCATGCTCATGTCATCATGCTGTAACACCCTCAGAATCGGACCTATGCAAGTTTTAGCGAAACCCGCCAAACCCGCATAGAAACGATTCAAAGGTGCCCACCAGGCACTTTCGTGCGGGTGGAAAACGAAGTAATAACATTACACAACAGTCCTCGATGGGGCCCACAGAATAGATATATATAACAGCGACTCCATGAGTCAAGAATACAGATATAATATACAAAGATCCAAATCACCTTGAAAACGATAGAGCGTCCAGCTACGGACAAGATGCAAATGGGGCTAAGAGCCCTGAAGAATAACCAATGGCGTCCATAACCCTGCCTAGGCCAAGCCGGAAGGGTAACCCGGCTAACGACGTCGATCTCAAAACCTGCTTAAACAAAAGGGGTGCCGACAAAGGGCAAAGGAAAAAAAAGGAGCGTCAGTACTGAGACCAGTACACGGCGAGGCTAGAATTTGGCGGTCCTCGCCTACATAGTTATGGTGGACTGAAGCGGCAGAGGCAGCATGCACTAAACAACCTATAGAGACTCGATACAACTGGCGGTTATCAGAGAGGGATAAGAATGACCTATCCGGATCCAACCTGAAACTAACACCGAACAAACACATCCTGGCGTTTCACCCTCGATACCAAACGAGGAAGTCAACCGAGGAACTCACACAGTTGGCAGTTTTATTTATTCGGTTATCGTTGCAGCAGTTACTAATCAGATTTAGTTAATCATCCTGATAAAGTAAGCAGTGGGCACTTTTAGTTAACCATTCCGTTATAGTTGCAGCAATTACTAATCAGATACAGATAGCATGATATAATCCCAAAACCCAGCAGTTGTTGGTACTTTTATTCAGCCATTCCGTTGTAGTTGCAAGATTTACTAGTCAGGTACAATGGTCGCAAGCGACAATTCAAACAAGCAATTGTGGGCACTTTTATTAGCCATTCCATTATAGTGAAGCTGATTACTAGTCATTATAAAGTCAAATTTATAGCAATAAACTTTAGTTATGCTTGTCTATGGTCGAGATACTGTGCTCCAAGTCGTCCATATCCGCGGACACGGCTTTCAGAAAGTTTTACCCGGCCGGGGTGCACCAATAGCAACACACGCTCGATCAACCTCGGAAAAACCAACTCAAAACCCAACGAGGCTTTCACGACTAAGCAATCACAGGATTCAGAAATATTTCAGGGGGCCACCCCATTGAGTAGACCCGCAACGAAGTAAGCAAGCTCCGAGACAGACTCAAGGTTTGGGTAGACGGCTGTGAACGATCGGGAACCCGAAAGTGTGGCTGGGCTTGTCGACACTGCGGAATCGTGTCCCGATCCTAAACAGTACAGTGTGCTCCTCGCACAATCGTAAATACATAAGTAGCATGGCATAAGTACAGGATCGTAAATAAAACCTCAAACTAGTTTGTGGCCCCAAGAAATAAGACTGAATCAAGCTCTGGCTCAGGGGGGTCCCATATACCTCCCGGATGTGGATAGCGCGATAAATCAAGGAACATGTATCAAGTACTCGGGGTCCTACGGGACACAAGTGGGCGTTCGGACACCAAATATTTTCTATCACCCACCGATGCCTCTGCTTACTTCAATTTTAGTTGTTAAACATGAATTAAAGTGAACGATAAGTAAAACTATGATCATCTCCAACATCAACATGCGGCAATACATCAACAACTGTGGCACTTGACGACACGCAACAGCACTTGAGCAAGCGACTGCGACGCGCAAGTCCAACTATCTACCAAACAACAAGTAATAGGATGTGTCCAAGGCAATATATGGCTGCAAGGGATATCAAGGGTACGGAATCTAGAGCATCGCAACACAGATAGCAATAGATCAACAGGAGGGAATAAATACTATAAAGTAAGATAGGTAGAAAAGGGGAGATGCTCGCCTGAAAACATTGTCGAAGGGTTCAACCGAAGATCGGGGCGGAGCTCACATCAACTCAACGGCCTTATCCGCGAAGAAGCAAAACACTAGAAAAAACACCGGATGCAATATTTAATACAACGGCAGAAGATCGGCATGATGCATGTATGATGCATGACATGGCAAAGGTGCGATGCAATGGGGCAATATTAAGCGGAACCGGGGTCCCGACAATTAATTAGGTGGTTCATGTTATTAACCTACCCCGCAATTTAAATGTGGTTTTAGCATGGCAAAAGATAGCACCGGTTCGCTACACAAGATTTAAATGAGGCCAATATGAGACTAGATTTGCCCGCATATGGGCCCCATATTTAATTATTAGGTGAATCGGCATAAGGCCCCCAAACCACACAAATATGCATGCGAGATGAATGATTAATACGCGACAAGTTGTATTATGTTATAAAATAGGGTTTTCGGGAAGGGATTCACACATTAGGGTTCGGCGATCTTGGGGGTTCCGGGGTTCGGGGTCGGTCTCAGGGTCCAGGGTTCGACGGAAACGTTCTCGGACTCCGGGATCGTTCTCGGATATCGGGGGTAGATCTTGACGCATCCGTGGTCTTCGGGTCATGTCGACGGTCCTGGTGTCCTTGATGGAGAACTCAGTGTTCCGTGGAGGCGATATCACCGGCTCCTCCTCAAGGCCTTGGGGTTCCGTGACGGAGATCTCCGGTTCGCGGTTTCTTGTCGACGGTCTTGTGGTGCCATCTTAGTTGCCGGTGTCGAGCTCGGTGCCGTTGATGATCTTGGGGGTTTCAGCGGAAACGGTCTTCGGGGTACTTGGCGCTCTATGAAGAAGATCTTCGGATCTTCGGCTCCGGTGGAAGTTCTCGGCGTTCCAAGTACATCGGACTCCAAGTGCACTTGATGATCTGGGCGCGATACTTGCCCAACTCGTTAAACTTGTACGACGAGAGATAGCCGAAACCGCCGTATCGCCACCAAGCCAACTGTGCAAACCGAAAACCCAAACTCGAACCGAGCGTGCAGTGGCAGGGGCGGGCGTCGCGGCGGACGAGGGAGGCGACCTGAGACGTCCTCGCGCGGGCAGAGGAAGGGCGCGAGGCAGGCGGATGCGACGGCGGCGGGCCGGCCGGACTTGGCAGCGGGGAGGTCGAGGACGCGGACGCGGGCGACACTGGCACGCGACTGACAGAGGGGCGGCGACGGGGCGAACGACGCGGCTGGTGGCGCAGACGCGGTGGCGCGGGACGGAGGGCCGGGCCGGCGAGGACGCGCGCGGGGCGAGGGTGGAAGGGCGCGAGGCCGGCGGTGGCCTGGGGCGGACCGAGCGCGGGCGACAGCGGCGGGGACGGCTCGCGAGCGGAGGCGGGCGCGCGCGGGGTAGCTGGGCCGGAGCAGGGACGAGGTGGCGCTGCGCGGGCCAGGCCGGAGCGGGGAGGCAGGCGGTGCGGCCGGCGAGCACGGGCGGCGCGGCCGGCGCGCCTGCCGCAGCGGAGGTTGGCGGCGAGGTGGGGGCTCGCGTGGGGGGAAGGTCCGACGGGGTGAAGCGAGGGGCGGCGGAGCGGAGGGGTCGCCGGAGAGGGGTTCTGGCGGGGCCGGAGAGGAGGGAGAAAAGGGATGGGCGAGGACGCGGGCGAGGGAGGCTGCGCGCGGTGAGCACGTGGGGAAGGAAGAAGATGTGGGGCCGGGGGCGCGTGGCCGGGTGCGTGGTTGCTGTGGGGGTGGGGGGGTTCGGTGTGTGGGGCCAGGGGAAGGCTGGGGGTTGACCAAGGGGAAGGGGAGAGAGGAGAGTGGCTGACGCGGTGGGTCCAGGGAGGAGGGGCCCGGCGGTCAGGGAAAGAGGGCCAAGCGGCAGCGGGTGAGAGAGGACAGAGAGGCGAGTGGGCTGGGTGGAGCAGGCCAGGGGTTGGTGAGACGTGGGCCGCGGATAGGGGTGGGGCCAACCTGTAGGTGAGATAGGGTAGGAGGGAACTGGGTGGAAAAGAGAGAGAGAGGGGGAAAAGAGGTGGATTGCTGAGGTGGCAGTTTGGGTAGGTTTTGGGGGAAGAGGGTGAGGTGGCACGATTTGGTTGGTGGGTAGATTAGGATTGGGTGGGGATAGGTTTTAGAGGGGGCTGTTTTAGTTTTTGTGTTTGTTTGGTTCTGTTCAATTTAAAACAAAGCCACTTTGCAAAATAGTTTTTAGGGAAACAAAATATCCGATACGCTCGGGGTTTTGCCTTTTAAAATAAAGAGGGATATTTGTATAATCAAAACTAGGCTTTTCAAAATAATGCAGACAAACAATGCATGATGATGACGATGCAATGCACAAAAACAACGCGATTTTCTAGTAGTGGTTTTGCGGGATGCCACAATGCCACCTTGCATTTGAGCATCATACAAAAACCCTTTTGTTTTGGTTCTTATCTCATATGCATTATTATTTGTATTTGCCTCTTGATATTGTATTTGGTTCTTGATATTGGTTAAATGCCCAAGTTGAGTTGGGGGCATATCTTTTGTTCCACTCCACCACCTTTCTTGTCACCACCTTATTCTTCCACCATTCCAATAACCCATGAGCTTGTAATTCTTTTCTTTGGTTTTTATTCTAGCTCATGTGGGTTGGGTGGATCCCACTCAAATTCTTTTGCTTGGCCTTACTCCACTTTTGGGGATGCACATAAATAAATGCCATGGGATTATATTTTGTTTTCCCAAGGTTAAGACATGGCATTTAATGTTGGAATTATGCCCTAGAGGCAATAATAAAGATGTTATTATTATAATTCTTGTTCATGGTAAAGTTTATATTCCATGCTAGAATTGTATTAAGCGGAAGCATTAATACTTGTGTGGTTTGTGAACAACACCGTGTCCCTAGTACGCCTCTATGGACTAGCTCATTGATCAATGATGGTTAAGGTTTCCTAACCATAGACATGAGTTGTCAATTGATAATGAGATCATATCATTGGGAGAATGATATGATGGACAGACCCAAACTAAGCGAAGCAATTAGATCGTTTCATCGTGTTCATCTTTGCGAAGCTTTTCCTATGTCAAATATTGTATTCCTTAGACCATGAGATAATGCAACTCCCTGGTACCGGAAGAAAGCTTTGAGGTCATCAAACGTCATCCTATGAGAGGGTGATCATAAAGGTGTCTCTCAGGTGATCGGAAAGTATCTGTTGGGTTGTATGTATCGAGATGGAATTTGTCCCTCCCAAGTCGGAGAGATATACTTCGGGCCCACTCGGTAATCGATATCAACACCGCTTGCAAGCATGTGGTTAAGGAGTTAATCACAAAGCGATATCGGATTACGGAACAAGTAAAGTACTTGCTGTGAACGAGATTGAACTAGGTATGACGGTACCGACGATCGAATCTCGGGCAAGTAAAATATCGCGAGACGAAGGGAATATATATATGGGATTGATTGAATCCTGGCATCGTGGTTCATCCGATATGATCATCGATGAATGTGTGGGAGTCAATATGGGTGCCCAGACCCCGCTGTTGATTATTGATAGAAGATCATGTCTGCATATTCTCGAACCCGCAGGGTCACACACTTAACGTGTCTTGACGTTAGGATAGATTGGATAATTGGTTTATGAATTTTTGTTCGGAGTCTCGGATGGGATCCGGGATATCACGAGAGGTTCCGGAATGGTCCGGAGAATAAGATTCATATAAGGCAGTGCAGTTTGTGGAGTTCGGAATTGTTCCGGGTTAATCGGTATTGTACCGAAAGCTTCTAGAACCTTCCGGAAGGGGACCAACGTGGCCCCACCTTCCGGGAGGGGGCATGGGCCTATGAGGGAGTGTCCTGGCCGCATTGGGCCAGGGGCACAAGGCCCCATAGGGCCCAGCCGATCCTAGATAAGTTTAAACTCGTTTAAACTAGAGATAGGATTTCTAGATAAGGGAGAGTTTAAATCGTTTAAACTAGAGATAGGATTTCTAGATAAGGGAGAGTTTAAACTGTTTAAACTAGAGATAGGCTTGGAGGATGGGCAAGGGCTGGCCGCCCCCCTCTATATATAGAGGGGTGGTGCGCCCCCTCCCCCCTACACACACCTTCCTCCAAGCCCTAGCAGCCTTGCTACCTTCCTCTCTCCCTCCCGACTGTTTGTAGGCGAAGCCCTGCAGCAGAAATTCTCCACCATATACACCACACCGTCGTGTTGTAGATCCAATCTATCTATCCACCATACTCGCTGGTCCGAGGAAGGAGGAGACATCGAGGTGCTGCACGCGTGCATCTCACGGAGGCACCGCCACTTGTGGTGCTAGATCGGATCGGATCGCGAGGAGGAGAAGCGAGTACGACTACATCACCCACGTTCCGACGAATGTTCCACTGTGCGAATCTTCAAGGGTATGAAGATCTAATCCAATCTCTCTCGTTGATTGCATCTCCTAGATTAGATCTTGGCTTTCCCTCTGTTCGCATCCGTAGAAAATTTTGATTTACTATGCCGCGAATCCCTTCAGTGGTATCAGAGCTAGATCTATGCGTAGATGTGTTTCACGAGTAGAACGCAACATGGTTGTTGCGGGCGTTGATGTTTTCTGTTGCAAGCCTCTTGTTTGTGTTCTTCTTATGACGCGGGATAGTGAGATTGAAGCGGTCCAGGCCAACCTTACGCGACGTCGTTCGCGAGACCGGCTCCGCACTTGACGTGTGGCTTGTTCCACACATGCGGCTGGTGGATGTCAGTTTCTCTCACTATAGTTGTCATGGGATTAACACCGGAGTTTGGCAACCATAATATCACCGTTGTGGCTTTCCGTAGGTAAGAATCGTTCTTAGCATCTACTCCCATAAAGCCACGTAAAACATGCAACAACAAAGTAGAGGCGTCTAACTTGTTTTTGCAGGGAGTGTTTTCTGTGATATGGTATGGCCCAAGATGTGATGTGTATATTGTATGCGATGATCATGTTTTGTAATGTTTCACGACTTGCATGTCGATGAGTACACAACCGGCAGGAGCCATATGGTTGTCTTTATAATTGTGTATGACCTGCGAGTCAACTTCTTATACGCCATGTAATAGCTTTACTTTATCGCTAAGTAGTTAGCAATAGTTGTAGTTGCTATTCGTGGTGGAGGCAATCATGGTGGAGTGATGGAGATCATGCCGAAACGCACAAGATGGAGATCATTGCGCGAAGATTGGCTATACCATGTCACATAAAGTTATATGCATGTGATGTTTATCCCTTTATGTATCTTATTATGCTTAGATCGCGACGGTAGCATTATAAGATGATTCCTCACTTAAAGATCAAGATAAAAACTGTGTTCTCCCCAAGTATGCACCGTTGCGAAAGTTCGTCGTTTCCAAGCATCACGTGATGATCGGGTGCTATAGACTCTATGTTCACATACAACGGGTGCAAGCCAGTTTTGCACACGCGGAAATACTTGGGTCTAACTTGACGAGCCTAGCATGTACAGACATGGCCTCGGAACACAAGAACCGAAAGGTTAAGCATGAGTCATATGAATGATATGATCGACACTTTGTTGTCCACCATTGAAACCACATCTCTTCTCGTGATGATCGGATTAGGTGTGGTGAATTTGGATCGTGTTCACTAAACAACTTGAGGGATGTTGAATTTAGTGGGAGTTCATCTAGTAATTTGATTAAGTTGAACTATTTATCATGAACATAGTCTAAATTGTACTTGCAAATACTGTAGATCCAATGGCCAAGTCCAACTTCAACTTCAACGTTTTTGCTGAGAAAGAAAAGCTTAGAAACAATGGGTCTAACTTCACCAACTGGTTCCGCAATCTAAGAATCATTCTGTCTGGCGGACAAAAGGACTATGTCCTTGAGAAAGCGTTAGGTAACCCCCCTGCCGTAGATGCGCCGGCTGATGAAAAAGCTGTTTATCAGTCGCGCAAGGATGATTATGATTTTATTAAGATCGTCATGTTGTATGTTATGGAATCGGATCTTCAAAATCGTTTTGAGGAGTTTGCCGGGCCCTTTGAGATTCTCGAGGAGCTGAAAAACATGTTTCAGACTCAAGCCCGTTCTGAGAGATATGAGATCTCTAAGAAATTCTTTAACTACAAGATGGAGGAAGGGAGTTCCGTTAGTGAGCACGCCATTAAGATGTCGGGCTACACTCAACGCCTTGAGCAACTGGACTGCATGATTCCATAGGAGCTCAAGATTGACACTCCTAGCTACAAAAGTTTTGTAGTTGATCACAATCAGATTGGTTCCACTGATATGATCACTGAGCTCTTTGCTAAGATGAAAGTAGCGGAGGTGAACATCAAAAAGAATAATCATGTGTTGATGGTCAACAAGCCCCCCACCTTTAAGAAAGGTAAGGGTGCAAGGAAACCCTTCAAGAAAGGCGGCGGCAAGCGCGTTGCCCCTGCTGAGAAGAAGCTCAAGTCTGGTCCTAAGCCGGACACTGAGTGCTTCTATTGCAAGGACAAGGGTCACTGGAAGCGCAACTGTCCGAAGTACTTAGCGGACAAGAAGGCTGGCACCATCAAAGGTATATTTGATATGCATGTTATTGATGTTTTCCTTACTAGCCCTCGTTGTAGTGCCTGGGTATTTGATACCGGTTCAGTTGCTAATATTTGTAACTCGAAACAGGAGCTACGGAATAGACGGCGGCTTGCGAGGGATGAGGTGACGATGCGCGTTGGCAACGGATCAAGAGTTGATGTGATGGCCGTCGGCACGCTCTCCTTAGTTTTACCTTCGAGATTAGTTTTAAACCTTAATAAATGTTATTATGTGCCTGCGTTGAGCATGAACATTATTTCCGGATCATGTTTATTGAAGACGGTTATTCATTTAAATCGGAGAATAATGGTTGTTCTATTTATATGAGTAACATCTTTTATGGTCATGCACCTCTTGTGAATGGTTTATTTCTTCTAAATCTCGAAAGGGATGAAACACACATCCATAACATTGAGGCTAAGAGATGCAAAGTAGATAGTGATGATACTACTTATTTGTGGCACTGTCGTCTAGGTCATATTGGTGTAAAGCGCATGAAGAAACTCCATTCTGATGGACTTTTGGAGTCTCTTGATTTTGAATCATTTGACACATGCGAACCATGCCTCATGGGCAAGATGATCAAAACCCCGTTCTCCGGTATGATGGAGCGAGCAACGGACTTGTTGGAAATCATACATACCGATGTATGCGGACCGATGAGTGTTTCGACGCGAGGTGGATATCGCTATTTCGTCACTTTTACCGATGACTTAAGTAGATATGGGTATATCTATTTAATGAAACATAAATCTGAAACATTTGAAAAGTTCAAGAAATTTCAGAATGAAGTGGAGAACCATCGTAACAGAAAGATTAAGTTTCTACGATCCGATCGTGGAGGTGAATATTTGAGTTATGATTTTCTCACGCATCTTAAAGCAAGTGGAATCGTTTCACAACTCACGCCACCCGGAACACCACAGCGCAATGGTGTGTCTGAACGCCGGAATCGAACCCTATTAGATATGGTCCGATTAATGATGTCTCTTACTGATTTGCCGTTATCATTTTGGGGTTATGCATTAGAAACCGCTGCATTCACTTTAAATAGGGCTCCATCTAAATCCGTTGAGACGACACCGTATGAACTGTGGTTTGGTGCTAAACCTAAGTTGTCGTTTCTTAAAGTTTGGGGATGCGAAGCTTACGTCAAGAAGTTGATGCCGGACAAGCTCGAACCCAAAGCGGAGAAATGTGTTTTCATAGGATACCCTAAGAAAACTATTGGGTATACCTTCTATCACAGAACCGAAGGCAAAGTGTTTGTCGCAAAGAACGGTTCCTTTCTTGAGAAGGAGTTTCTCTCGAAGGAAGTGAGTGGGAGGAAAGTAGAGCTTGACGAGGTTAATGAACCTTCTCTTGAATTGGAGAGTAGCGCAGCACCTGAAATTGTTCCAGTGCCGCCTGCACCAACAATAGAGGAAGCTAATGACAAGGATCATGAAGCTTCGGACGATGCTACTACTGAACGTCGCAGGTCGACAAGGTCGCGTGCCCCTCCTGAGTGGTACGGCAACCCTGTCTTGACTGTCTTGTTGGTAGAAGACAGTGAACCTACAAACTATGAGGAAGCGATGATGAGCCCAGACTCTGAGAAATGGCTGGAAGCCATGAAATCCGAATTGGGATCCATGAGCGAAAACCAAGTATGGACTTTGGTGGACCCTCCTAGCAACCGAAAGGCCGTTGAGTGCAAATGGATCTTCAATAAGAAAACGGACGCGGATGGTAATGTTACCGTCTATAAAGCACGACTTGTCGCGAAAGGTTTTCGACAAGTTCAAGGTGTTGACTACGATGAGACTTTCTCTCCCGTAGCGATGTTTAAGTCCATTCGGATTTTATTAGCAATTGCTGCGTTTCGTGATTATGAAATATGGCAGATGGATGTCAAGACTGCTTTCCTCAATGGCAACATTGATGAAGAGTTGTATATGATGCAACCCGAAGGTTTTGTCGATCCTAAGGATGCTAGTAAAGTATGCAAACTTCAGCGTTCCATTTATGGACTGAAGCAAGCATCTCGGATTTGGAACCTTCGTTTTGATCAAGTGATCAAGAGCTTTGGATTTGTTCCAAATTGCTACGAAGCTTGTATCTACAAGAAAGTGAGTGGGAGCTCGGTGACGTTTCTGGTACTGTATGTGGATGACATATTGATTATCGGAAATGACATCAACATGCTTAACGATGTGAAGAGTTATTTGAACACGTGTTTTTCAATGAAAGACCTAGGTGAAGCTGCTTATATATTGGGCATCAAGATCTATAGAGATAGACAAAGACGCCTGATAGCTTTAAGCCAGAGTACATACCTTGACAAAGTTCTGAAAAGGTTCAGAATGGATAAGGCAAAGAAAGGTTTAGTGCCTATGTTGTCAGGTAATATATTGAGCAAGGCTCAGTGTCCAGCTACGGTAAATGATAGGGAAGCTATGAGCAAAGTGCCTTATGCCTCGGCCATAGGTTCCATCATGTATGCCATGCTATGTACTAGACCGGATGTGTCCAATGCTCTTAGTTTGACGAGCAGATATCAAAGTGATCCAGGAGTGGAACACTGGACAGTCGTGAAGAACATCCTAAAGTACCTAAATAGAACTAAAGAAATGTTCTTAGTCTATGGGGTAATGAACAGCTTGTCGTAAAAGGTTACGTCGATGCTAGTTTCGACACCGACAAGGATGATTCCAAATCTCAGACAGGATACGTGTATATTTTGAATGGAGGAGCCGTGAGTTGGAGAAGCTGCAAGCAAAGCGTGATCGCGGGATCTACAGTAGAAGCGGAATACATGGCTGCTGCAGAAGCGTCAAGTGAAGGAGTTTGGATCAGAAACTTCATCACTGAGCTTGGCGTGGTTCCAAGTGCATTGGACCCACTGGAGATATTGTGTGACAACACTGGCGCCATAGCACTCGCTATGGAACCAAGATATCATCCAAAGACCAAGCATATCAACCGCAAGTTTCATATAATCCGAGATTATATAGCAGATGGAGATCTGAAGATTAGCAAAGTACATAGGAATCTGAATGTCGCAGATCCATTGACTAAACCTCTTCCACGTGTAAAACATGATCAACACCTCAGTGCCATGGGTGTGAGATTGTTGCCAGATGTAAACTAGATTATTGACTCTAGTGCAAGTGGGAGACTTGTGGAATTATGCCCTAGAGGCAATAATAAAGATGTTATTATTATAATTCTTGTTCATGATAAAGTTTATATTCCATGCTAGAATTGTATTAAGCGGAAACATTAATACTTGTGTGGTTTGTGAACAACACCGTGTCCCTGGTACGCCTCTATGGACTAGCTCATTGATCAATGATGGTTAAGGTTTCCTAACCATAGACATGAGTTGTCAATTGATAATGAGATCATATCATTGGGAGAATGATATGATGGACAGACCCAAACTAAGCGAAGCAATTAGATCGTTTCATCGTGTTCATCTTTGCGAAGCTTTTACTATGTCAAATATTGTATTCCTTAGACCATGAGATAATGCAACTCCCTGGTACCGGAAGAAAGCTTTGAGGTCATCAAACGTCATCCTATGAGAGGGTGATCATAAAGGTGCTCTCAGGTGATCGGAAAGTATCTGTTGGGTTGTATGTATCGAGATGGAATTTGTCCCTCCCAAGTCGGAGAGATATACTTCGGGCCCACTCGGTAATCGATATCAACACCGCTTGCAAGCATGTGGTTAAGGAGTTAATCACAAAGCGATATCGGATTACGGAACGAGTAAAGTACTTGCTGTGAACGAGATTGAACTAGGTATGACGGTACCGACGATCGAATCTCGGGCAAGTAAAATATCGCGAGACGAAGGGAATATATATTGGGATTGATTGAATCCTGGCATCGTGGTTCATCCGATATGATCATCGATGAATGTGTGGGAGTCAATATGGGTGCCCAGACCCCGCTGTTGATTATTGATAGAAGATCATGTCTGCATATTCTCGAACCCGCAGGGTCACACACTTAACGTGTCTTGACGCTAGGATAGATTGGATAATTGGTTTATGAATTTTGTTCGGAGTCTCGGATGGGATCCGGGATATCATGAGAGGTTCCGGAATGGTCCGGAGAATAAGATTATATAAGGCAGTGCAGTTGGGAGTTCGGAATTGTTCCGGGGTAATCGGTATTGTACCGGAAGCTTCTAGAACCTTCCGGAAGGGGACCAACGTGGCCCCACCTTCCGGGAGGGGGCATGGGCCTATGAGGGAGTGTCCTGGCCGCATTGGGCCAGGGGCACAAGGCCCCATAGGGCCCATCCGATCCTAGATAAGTTTAAACTCGTTTAAACTAGAGATAGGATTTCTAGATAAGGAGAGTTTAAATCGTTTAAACTAGAGATAGGATTTCTAGATAAGGGAGAGTTTAATTGTTTAAACTAGAGATAGGCTTGGAGGAGGGGCAAGGGCTGGCCGCCCCCCCTCTATATATAGAGGGTGGTGCGCCCCCTCCCCCTACACACACCTTCCTCCAAGCCCTAGCAGCCTTGCTACCTTCCTCTCTCCCTCCCGACTGTTTGTAGGCGAAGCCCTGCAGCAGAAATTCTCCACCATATACACCACGCCGTCGTGTTGTAGATCCAATCTATCTCTCCACCATACTCGCTGGTCCGAGGAAGGAGGAGACGTCGAGGTGCTGCACGTGTGCATCTCACGGAGGCACCGCCACTTGTGGTGCTAGATCGGATCGGATCGCGAGGAGGAGAAGCGAGTACGACTACATCACCCACGTTCCGACGAACGTTCCACTGTGCGAATCTTCAAGGGTATGAAGATCTAATCCAATCTCTCTCGTTGATTGCATCTCCTAGATTAGATCTTGGCTTTCCCTCTGTTCGCATCCGTAGAAAATTTTGATTTACTATGTCGCGAATCCCTTCATTTAATATTTATGCATGGCCCATGCAAAGTACCACCATATTCTAGTCTTTTGGGTTTTATTGAATCTTGGAGGGGATCATCTCCCATCTAGATCTCTACCTCTTTTCCATGCTTGATCTTGTGTTGGGTCATGTTACCACCTCACCCTCTCTCTTCTTGACTAGTTCTTGCTTGATTTTGTTTTTGTTGCTCTTGCTTGAGCTTGCCAATAGGAAGCCATCTCTCTTCCCCCATCTAACCCTAAAACCCTACCCCCTAATCACCATCCCCTCTCCTATCCAAGCCCTAAACCACCTCCCTCTCTCTCTGCACCCTCCTCTCTACTCCAAAACCCTAAACCTAATCACCTACCCTTAACACAATCTACCATACCACCCCTAATCTAAACTAAAACCCTAATCCAACCACTCCATCTAGCCCTAGATCGACCCCACCTGATCTACCCCTCCCTCTCGGCCTCTCCTCTCTCTACCATGCATGCCCCACAGGGCCACCCTCTCCCTGGCCCACACTCCATCTCCTCTCTTCTCTCTCTCCACCCAAACCTATCTAAAACCCTAGCCGAGCCTACCCCCTCTCCTTTGTCCCTCTCTTCTCTCCCTGCCTGTGGCCCTAGCCCGAGCCTGCCTGCCTCCCTGGCCTCGCCTGGCCCACCTGGCAGCCCCAGCACCCCTCCCCTGCCCATGCCGAGCCCCAGCCCGAGCACGTGAGGAGGTGGCAAAAGGTGGCCGACGCCACCTTCCCCTCCCCCACGCCATCCACCCCTCTCCCCATCCTTATCTACACTCCCTCGCCCCCTCTCTGCGCCTCCCAGATCTGCCCAGGGCTTCGCCCTTCATCCCTCTCTTCCCCACGCCACCATCTACCCCATCGCCGGCCGCCGCCAGCACCGCTTCGTTCTCGTCGCTCCGGCCGCCAAGCTTGACGTGGAGGTGGTCGGGGGAGGACGAGGAGGTCCTCTGCATCGGCCTCGTACGCGCCAGCAAGGAGGAGGTGGGCCCCAAGCTCGCCAGGATCGGCGCCGCCCCACAAAACCCTAGCCCCGGTCCGCCAGCGCCGTCGTCGATCCACCGTGTCCCAGCCTGAACCGTCTGCACCAACCTCTCCGCGGTGAGCGTCCGACCCTCCCAGACATCCTCTCCGTCGTATTCGTGTCCTGGCCGCGTCGGTCGCGCCGTCGAACGCCCTCTGCGCGCCGGCGTTCGCAGTCGTTTTTCCAGGCCGTAGCGTCGCAGAGGAAGATCTAGGCCTCGCCCATCTCCCTGTCAGCTAACCCTCCCTACCGCAGCGGCTGCCGCCTCCGCGCGCGCACGCCAGGTCGCGAGTTCGAGCCTCGCCCGCGCCGCGCGTCCGCTGTCGCGTGCGTCGTCAGTTTCGTCAGTACCAGGAAGAAAACCAGTAGTGTGGCCATCTTGCAGATACCCCCCACCTTTTGCCTGCTCAGCCCGCGATCCCTCCGGACCCACCTGTCTGTGCCTCTGGCATTTTTGCAAAAGGCTCCTGGCCTTTAGGGCCTCAACCGCGGGTCCCCGGCTCCTCACGTGCACGCCCCCGCTGGCGCGCCGCGTGTGGCCCTGTGGTTGCCGCGGTCCCACCCGTCAGCGATTGGGGCTGGGTTCGACTGGGTAATAAAGGGTTTTTCTGTTTATCTGTTTTGACTTAAATCTTTTCAAATGAATTTAAATTCAAAATGATTTCTGCATTTAAATAACTTTTGAATTACAAACCCAAATTAAACAAATGATATATGATTTTGAATCAGAAAAATATGAGGATTACAAATATGCCATCCAAAATTTCAATTGAGCACTTTATTTTCCAAGTTGAATATAATTACATAAAATGCCCTTTTCCTTATTTATTTAATAACTTTTGTTTTATAACTCCGAATTTAACAAATGATATGTCTAAAATGATCAGCTCGACGAGACCTTTCTGTTTATGCTATTCATGACTTAAATTGCAGCATGCATAATATAAATAAAAAGTATATAGCAACTAATATGAGAATAAATTGTGGCCAAAACTCAATAAAATGACTTATTCTTGTATTCCACACCTCACCCATGCCATGCTACTTTATTGCATGCAAATTGTGCATAATTCATCATGGCATGATTGTTTGCTTGTCGCATTTTATTCGTATGCTTGTGCACTTTATTTATGTTGGCCCTTGTTTGTTTGGTTCTTCTTCGAATAGACGCTGAGCAGGGGATATATCAAGAGAACCAGGAGCACTACCCAGATCCATCCCTTGCTTCAACTGAGCTGCCAGGCAAGCACTACCACATGCTTGCATACATACAGTACCTATTGCCTCTATCTTATTCTTACATCATTGAGTCGCGATTGCATTAAACTGAATCCCAAGTATTGCATAGCCTTTACTTTTAAACCCACCAAGCTTGATCCTCCATCCCATGAGCCATTACTACAGGAGTTGTTTGAGCCATGCGAGTCGTAGAACAGCATGTGTAGGGTATGTGAGTGTCTGTTGGATAACGAGGTACCTAAACAACTTCACTTGAGTAGTAATGGGATAACTAATGAAAGTGGCACCGGTGAGCAATATCTGCTATTGGTTTTTCCTGCTCACTTGTGTCCCGTAGGACCCCGAGTACTTGATTTCTGTTCCTTGATTATTCGCGCTATCCACATCCGGGAGGCTTATGGGACCCCCCTGAGCCAGAGCTTGATTCAGTCTTATTTCTTGGGGCCACAAACTAGTTTGAGGATTTATTTACTATCCTGTACTTATGCCATGCTTTACTGCTATATTTACGATTGTGCGAGGAGCACCTGTACTGTTTAGGATCGGGACACGTTTTCGCGGTATCGACAAGCCCAGTTTTGGGTTCCCAGTCGTTTACAGCCGTCCACCCAAACCTTGGGTCCGTCTCGGAGTCAGCTAACTTCGTTGCGGGTGTACTCAATGGGGTGGCCCCCTGAAATATTTCTGAATTCTGTGATTGCTTTGTCGTGAAGGCCTCGTTGGGTTTTGATTTGGTTTTTCCGAGGTTGATCGAGTGTGTGTTGCTATTTGTGCACCCCTGCAGGGTAAAACTTTCTGAAAGCCGTGTCCGTATTCTGATATATAAATTCGATGTAGATGAAATTGTATAAGCGAATTTTTTGTATTTCCTTAGACAATCTTTGGGCTGATTTGGTTGACATTGGTAACTGGCCAAGCTGCTAAAGTAGCTAAAGTAGTTATAAATCCTGTCAATAAAATAGTTGAAGTACCCGCCATCTGTCAATAAATGAATAACTTATCGCATGCTATTTTATTAGATTCTTGTTTAAAAGAATAAAAATAGAACTAAGAACGCATAAAAAAGAACATAGAGTATCAAGACCATTACCAAATGTTCCTATCCTCCTCGAGAAACTTAGACTACTAAATAGAAAAGATTTGAAAATCTTGGCATGGGTCTCCTTTTTTTCTTTCTTTAGAGGTTATGGACGACTTGGAGCACAGTTTCTCGATCATAGACAAGCATAACTAAAGTACCGCTTTTAATTTGACTAGGTAACTGACTAGTAATTAGTGCAACACTCATGGAATGGTTAATAAAATTGTCAACGGATGGGGGGTTGTTCGTCCGCTTCCTCGTTGGTAAGCGAGGAGGAGGATGGATCTGATGGTATTACTGTTATAACTGTTGTCATTAATTCACGGACATCCGTCTATCTTTGGTTAGGCGGATGGTTAGAGAGTATCTATAGAACTATTAGGGTTTATCTTTTGCTGCAATTGCGTCACCCCAGGTTGTGTCCCCTTTAGAGGCATAAAGACTTGCTGAGTACCCCTAGGGTCTCACACGATAAATTATTGGTTCAGATGAGCAGGTACACTCGCAAGATGGATACTGGGTGGAGGAGGCTGATGATGTGGGCAACGATCGTTCGGTGTAGAGATTCCGGGAACAGGGATCCGTGAGATCTGTGGGCGGGATGTGCTTATTTATGGGGCATCTTATGCCGATTTGCTTCTTATCCGTACTCGGATCTTGTTGCCGCTTCCGCCTGATACTCTGATGTGTGATGTATGAGGAGATATCCTAAACTATTATATCTATCTAGGTCATTTGAATCTTGCCGTATGGCGTTGCTATATTTCCTTTCTTTTTAGATGGAATGGCTCTGATGTACTATTGTATGGTGGCTTGCATACATACTCATTTGTGTATGTAGTTGATCCCTTCGCCTGCCGATTACGCTGCCCGTACTTGTCCCGATGAATGGAAATGGTTGGGACGGCCGAAAGGTCTACCTGTGGGTGGCATTTGGGCCCCACCGTACTATTTCAACCATTTCCGCTCATCCAGGCTTGTATCTAGGAGCGTAATTCACCGAGGTAGTTACAATTGGTATCAGAGCCATCCCGCCTTTCAGGGTCTGAGCCAAATGGTCGTTGTCAGTCTAGCAAAATATTTTTGGTAGTTATGTATACTAGGGAAAAACAAAACGCGAGAGTAGGATTGCTTCCATTTTTCTTCTTACCCACCCACCCACCCTTTTCTGGTAAGGAAGTGTAACGTTTTCAATCCTCTTCTTAAAAGTTCAAACTAGGATTCACGTGTTCTGGGTTTCCGTAGTACCATAGGTTGTGTATTTTTGTGTGTGTGTGTGTGCAACTCCTTGTCTATCTGTTGCATCCAAGTTGTTATCTAAATCAGCCTTTTGGTTATCAACTGTTGGTACATTCCATACCGACAGGCTTTTGTTTGCCGACGCGATCTATCTGATTCGTTGTATACCGACGCGATCTGTCTTACTCTTGGTTATCCGATGTTATCTTGTTTGGGGTGTTCGTTTCCGTAGTTACCAATCTTTAGGATCAACGTGAGAAGAAGGGGTTAGGATATGTGTTCCACTTATTCATGTGCGGATTAATGATTTGAGTGCGGGATGGAGTCGCGACCATACCACTACTCTTATCATTCACTTTTGTATATTGAATTGGTAGAGTCACTAATCTTGATTCGTTAAGTAATTTTGCGCATCTATTGGTATTTTAATGCCGAAATTTGTGGAAAATTTTTCTTTGATATATATGTGTACCACACTCCTTTTCAGTTGTGTGCGATATGCTTAATATCTTCTAGGTGCTTTGAACTTTGTTGATATTTTAATATCATCTTAGTAAATTGTATCCTTTAGTCTTGGTTAATTCCATCTTGGTACTATTTTGGATTATTATTATTCTCCATTATAGTACTGACTTGTGTTTTATATGAATCACAGGATGGCTCCACCACGCCGTTCTGATGAGGACATACCACCCGAACTAGGATCCGCGTTGTCAAACATCGCCAATGCCTTGGCAGCAATGCAACAGAACCAGCAGCGCTTTGAGGAAAGTGTCAGGAGGAATGAGTTTGCTCCACTACCTCCACCTCCCAAGCGAGGAGACATCAAAAGCTTCCTGAAGTTCAACCCTCGCCAATTTGATGTTTCTGATCGACCACTTGATGCTGATGATTGGTTGCGTGAGATGTCAAGGCTACTCGAGACTGCTGATGTTCCTGAGCAAGAATGGGTAAAGTGTGCTACTCACCTTCTGAAGGGGGATGCAGCTCTCTGGTGGGAGAATTACCTGAAGGCAAACTGCACTGGTTTTCAGCCTACTTGGGAATGGTTCACTGGAGCGTTCAAAGAGCAGTATCTGTCAGAAATTGTCATGGAAAGGATGAAGGAAGTGTTTCTCAACCTCAAGCAGGGAAATGATAATGTCAACACCTACATCAGGAACTTCATGAATCTTTATCGTTATGGTGGCGATGAGATCTCCGATGACAAGAAGAAGCATAAGAGGTTCCGGCAAGGGCTCAATGCATCGATTAAATATGCAATCACACATGCAAGGCCGGCATCTTTTCTGGAACTTCAGCATACAGCTCTGCAGGAGGAAGCAACTAGGCAAGTGTTTGAGGAGTCAAAGAAACACAACCGTGATGCACCAAGCTCTTCAGCTATGTCAGCTCCTTCTAAGCGGCGTGTCTGGGTTCCTAACACCCCACCGTCGCTCCCGGCTCCACCAAGACCTGCAAGCTACGCGGCAGGCCACCAAACTTCATCACTTCTGCTCCAGGGGCTACAACCACCACTACCCTGGAGCGCCTGGCGGAGTCCCTGGCTACGTTGCTCCACGTCCACCTGGTGCTTGTTTCACGTGTGGAGACTCTGGACATCTAAACTGGAACTGTCCGATGAAAAACAAAGCTCTTCCTCCACCCCCTCCAAGATCTGCGGCAAGCTCTCCTTTGGTTCGTGCACCACCACCTCGGCTCTCAACATCAACACCAAGCCCGGGTCTACTGTTGCTCATGCCAACTGTGTCAACGCCGCTCAAGCTGAGCATGCACCTGGAGTTGTGATGGGTATGCTTTCCGTTAACTCAGTCCCTGCACGAGTTATGTTTGATTCTGGTGCATCGCATTCATTTGTTTCTCACAAGTTTGCAAATGAGAATGAGTTAGTCTTGGTTCCTCTCCTTAAGCGGTTGGTGGTACAATCTCCTGGTTCAAACATGAGGGCTGTTCATATCAGCCATGGCAATCAAATTGAGATTGGTGGCTCTTCGTTCTCGGCGTCCTTAATTGTTCTGGGCAATTCTGACATTGATGTCATCTTGGGCATGGATTGGTTGACAGCAAATGCAGCTGTGATTGATTGTGCTGAACGCTCGGTTTCTCTGAAGATTCCTGAAGGACATATAGTTTATTCTCCAAGTTTGACTCCTGCTATCCAGCTTTTCTCTTTGGCGGCTCTGAATGATGATGCTATGGAAGCTATTCAGAGTGTTCCGGTGGTCTGTGAGTTCCCAGATGTCTTTCCTGAAGAGTTGCCAGGTATGCCTCCGGATCGTGAGGTTGAGTTTGTAATTGAGCTTGAACCTGGAACGGCTCCTATCTCCAAGCGGCCTTATAAAATGGGTCCTGCTGAGTTGGCTGAACTCAAACGTCAGCTTGATGAACAAGAGAAGTTGGGTTTCATTCAACACATTACTTCTTCTTGGGGTACCCCAACAATCTTTGTGAAGAAGCGTGACAGGACTGATAGACTTTGTGTTGACTATCGAGCTCTCAATGCTAAAACCATCAAGAACAAATATCCCCTTCCGCGGATTAATGATCTCTTCGATCAGCTAGCTGGAGCTGTGGTGTTCTCTAAGCTTGACTTGAGAAGTGGTTATCACCAAATCAAGATTCGCAAGGAAGATGTGCCTAAAACAGCTTTCACCACCCGCTATGGCCTGTATGAGTACACGGTCATGTCTTTCGGTCTCACCAACGCACCTGCTACCTTCTCAAGGCTTATGAACTCGGTTTTCATGGAGTACCTTGATAAGTTCTTTGTGGTCTATCTGGATGACATCCTAGTTTATTCTAAGTCAAAGGAAGAGCATGAAGAACACCTTCGGTGTGTCCTAAACAAGCTTCGTGAGAACCGCTTGTATGCAAAGTTCTCAAAGTGTGAGTTTTGGCTGCCTCAAGTAACCTATCTTGGTCATGTCATCTCTGCCAAGGGCATTGCAGTCAACCCGGAAACTGTGAAGACAATTGTTGAATGGCTTCCTCCTGTTAATGTCAAAGAAGTGCGGAGTTTCCTTGGTTTGGCTAGTTATTGCCGTCGCTTCGTTCAGAACTTTTCGAAGATAGAGAAGCCTCTTACCGATCTCCTCAAGAAAGGCAAGAGATACCTTTGGACTCCTGCATGTCAAGCAAGTTTTGAGACACTCAAAGAGAAGCTCACTTCCACACCAGTCTTGGTTCCTCCGGATACATCTAAGCCTTTCCAGATATTCTGTGACGCCTCTTTGCAAGGATTGGGTGCGGTCCTTATGCAAGAAAAACAAGTGGTTCCTTATGCCTCTCGACAGTTGAAGACGCATGAGATCAACTATCCCACACATGACCTCGAGCTCGCAGCAGTTGTCTTTGCTTTGAAGCTATGGAGGCACTACTTGCTTGGCAACCGTTGTGAGATCTTTTCTGACCACAAGAGTTTGAAGTATATCTTCACTCAGCCTGATCTCAACCTTCGGCAGAGGAGATGGATTGAAGCAATCAATGATTTTGATTTGACCATCAACTACACTCCGGGCAAAGCTAATGTCATGGCTGATGCCCTCAGCCGCAAAGCTTATGTCAACAACCTCATGATGGAAGAACAACAACCTCTCTTGTGCGAGGAATTCCGTCAGCTCAACCTTGAAATTGTGGAACAAGGGCATCTCCTGAACCTTCTGGCTACTCCTCTCTTGGAAGAAAAGATTCGCTCTCGTCAGCTTGGTGATCCGCACACCAAAAAGATCATCTCCAAACTTCAGCTTCCAAAGTATGAGTCCTTCCACGTCGATGATCAAGGCACACTTTTCTTTGAACACCGGATGTTTGTTCCAAACTACCCGGGTTTGAGAGAGCAAGTTCTCAAGGAGGCGCACGATTCTGTTCTATCTATCCACCCTGGTAGCACAAAGATGTACATGGACTTGAAAACACAATATTGGTGGCCGGGTCTGAAACGATATTGTGCCAAGTATGTCTCGGAGTGTGATGTTTGCCGCAGAGTGAAAGCTGTCCATCAGAAACCTTTCGGTCTTCTACAGCCATTGAAACCCCCGGAATGGAAATGGGAGAAAGTAGAGATGGACTTCATCACTGGTTTTCCAAGGTCGCAGAAGGGCAACAATGCAATCTTTGTTGTCATTGACAGGCTTTCTAAAGTGGCTCACTTCTTCCCGGTCAAGGAAACAATTTCTGGAATTCAGTTAGCTGAGCTCTATATCAACAGAATTGTCTCTCTGTATGGTGTTCCGCTTGAGATCAGTTCAGACCGTGGGAGCATCTTCACTTCCAAGTTCTGGGAAAGTTTCCAAAATGCTTTGGGAACAAAGTTGAACTTCAGCACAACTTACCACCCTCAGTCGCAAGGACAAGTTGAAAGGATCAATCAGATTCTGGAGGATATGCTTTGTGCTTGCGTCATCTCTTTTGGCATGAAGTGGGAGGAATGTCTTCCTTATGCTGAATTCTCTTACAACAACAGCTTCCAGAAAAGTCTGAAGATGGCACCATTTGAGGCTCTCTATGGCCGCAAGTGCAGAACTCCGATTGGTTGGTCAGGTGCGGGAGAAAGAATATGGTTTGGCCCTGACATTGTAACTCAAGCGGAGGAGAAGGTGCATATCATTCTTGAAAATCTGAAGATTGCTCAAAGTCGTCAGAAGAGCAATTATGACAGGAAGCACACGGACATGGTGTATGCCCCTGGTGATCTCGTTTACCTTCGTGTCACTCCCATGAAAGGCACACACCGCTTTGGTATCAAAGGAAAGCTGGCTCCTAGATACATCGGTCCTTTAAAAATTCGTGGAAGAAGAGGAGAAGTTGCTTATGCTCTTGAGCTCCCGGAAAAACTCAAGGTTCATGATGTTTTCCACATCTCTCAACTCAAGAAGTGCTTCAAAGATCCCGGAAGGACCGTGGATCATGAGCTAATCAATCTCCAAGAAGATCTGTCTTATCAAGAACACCCCACAAAAATCCTTGAGACCGCAGAAAGAAGGACTCGCAACAAGTCCATCAAGTTCTGCAAGGTGCAGTGGTCGCACCATTCTGTTGACGAAGCCACTTGGGAGCGTGAAGATGAACTCCGTGCCAACTATCCTACCCTCTTTGTGTCTTCTTCTTCTTCCTAGAATCTCGGGGCGAGATTCCTGTTTAGTGGGGGAGAGTTGTAGCATCCAATTTGTCTAACAACTGTAATGCTACTTGGTTTAGTAATATAATGGCTACTTCCTACATTTAATTGTTGCATCATCATTATATCATGCTCATGTCATCATGCCACCTTGCATTTGAGCATCATACAAAAACCCTTTTTGTTTTGGTTCTTATCTCATATGCATTATTATTTGTATTTGCCTCCTGATATTGTATTTGGTTCTTGATATTGGTTAAATGCCCAAGTTGAGTTGGGGGCATATCTTTTGTTCCACTCCACCACCTTTCTTGTCACCACCTTATTCTTCCACCATTCCAATAACCCATGAGCTTGTAATTCTTTTCTTTGGTTTTTATTCTAGCTCACGTGGGTTGGGTGGATCCCACTCAAATTCTTTTGCTTGGCCTTACTCCACTTTTGGGGATGCACATAAATAAATGCCATGGGATTATATTTTGTTTTCCCAAGGTTAAGACATGGCATTTAATATTTATGCATGGCCCATGCAAAGTACCACCATATTCTAGTCTTTTGGGTTTTATTGAATCTTGGAGGGGATCATCTCCCATCTAGCTCTCTACCTCTTTTCCATGCTTGATCTTGTGTTGGGTCATGTTACCACCTCACCCTCTCTCTTCTTGACTAGTTATTGCTTGAGCTTGTTTTTGTTGCTCTTGCTTGAGCTTGCCAAGAGGAAGCCATCTCTCTTCCCCCATCTAACCCTAAAACCCTACCCCCTAATCACCATCCCCTCTCCTATCCAAGCCCTAAACCACCTCCCTCTCTCTCTGCACCCTCCTCTCTACTCCAAAACCCTAAACCCAATCACCTACCCTTAACACAATCTACCATACCACCCCTAATCTAAACTAAAACCCTAATCCAACCACTCCATCTAGCCCTAGCTCGACCCCACCTGATCTACCCCTCCCTCTCGGCCTCTCCTCTCTCTACCATGCATGCCCCACAGGGCCACCCTCTCCCTGGCCCCACACTCCATCTCCTCTCTTCTCTCTCTCCACCCAAACCTATCTAAACCCTAGCCGAGCCTACCCCCTCTCCTTTGTCCCTCTCTTCTCTCCCTGCCTGTGGCCCTAGCCCGAGCCTGCCTGCCTCCCTGGCCTCGCCTGGCCCACCTGGCAGCCCCAGCACCCCTCCCCCTGCCCATGCCGAGCCCTAGCCCGAGCACGTGAGGAGGTGGCAAAAGGTGGCCGACGCCACCTTCCCCTCCCCCACGCCATCCACCCCTCTCCCCATCCTTATCTACACTCCCTCGCCCCCTCTCTGCGCCTCCTAGATCTGCCCAGGGCTTCGCCCTTCATCCCTCTCTTCCCCACGCCACCATCTACCCCATCGCCGGCCGCCGCCAGCACCGCTTCGTTCTCGTCGCTCCGGCCGCCAAGCTTGACGTGGAGGTGGTCGGGGAGGACGAGGAGGTCCTCTGCATCGGCCTCGTACGCGCCAGCAAGGAGGAGGTGGGCCCCAAGCTCGCCAGGATCGGCGCCGCCCCACAAAACCCTAGCCTCGGTCCGCCAGCGCCGTCGTCGATCCACCGTGTCCCAGCCTGAACCGTCTGCACCAACCTCTCCGCGGTGAGCGTCCGACCCTCCCAGACATCCTCTCCGTCGTATTCGTGTCCTGGCCGCGTCGGTCGCGCCGTCGAACGCCCTCTGCGCGCCGGCGTTCGCAGTCGTTTTTCCAGGCCGTAGCGTCGCAGAGGAAGATCTAGGCCTCGCCCATCTCCCTGTCAGCTAACCCTCCCTACCGCAGCGGCTGCCGCCTCCGCGCGCGCACGCCAGGTCGCGAGTTCGAGCCTCGCCCGCGCCGCGCGTCCGCTGTCGCGTGCGTCGTCAGTTTCGTCAGTACCAGGAAGAAAACCAGTAGTGTGGCCATCTTGCAGATACCCCCCCCACCTTTTTGCCTGCTCAGCCCGCGATCCCTCCGGACCCACCTGTCTGTGCCTCTGGCATTTTTGCAAAAAGGCTCCTGGCCTTTAGGTGCCTCAACCCGCGGTCCCCGGCTCCTCCACGTGGCACGCCCCCGCTGGCGCGCCCGCGTGTGGCCCTGTGGTTGCCGCGGTCCCACCCGTCAGCGATTGGGGCTGGGTTCGACTGGGTAATAAAGGGTTTTTCTGTTTATCTGTTTTGACTTAAATCTTTTCAAATGAATTTAAATTCAAAATGATTTCTGCATTTAAATAACTTTTGAATTACAAACCCAAATTAAACAAATGATATATGATTTTGAATCAGAAAAATATGAGGATTACAAATATGCCATCCAAAATTTCAATTGAGCACTTTATTTTCCAAGTTGAATATAATTACATAAAATGCCCTTTTCCTTATTTATTTAATAACTTTTGTTTTATAACTCCGAATTTAACAAATGATATGTCTAAAATGATCAGCTCGACGACACCTTTCTGTTTATGCTATTCATGACTTAAATTGCAGCATGCATAATATAAATAAAAAGTATATAGCAACTAATATGAGAATAAATTGTGGCCAAAACTCAATAAAATGACTTATTCTTGTATTCCACACCTCACCCATGCCATGCTACTTTATTGCATGCAAATTGTGCATAATTCATCATGGCATGATTGTTTGCTTGTCGCATTTTATTCGTATGCTTGTGCACTTTATTTATGTTGGCCCTTGTTTGTTTGGTTCTTCTTCGAATAGACGCTGAGCAGGGGATATATCAAGAGAACCAGGAGCACTACCCAGATCCATCCCTTGCTTCAACTGAGCTGCCAGGCAAGCACTACCACATGCTTGCATACATACAGTACCTATTGCCTCTATCTTATTCTTACATCATTGAGTCGCGATTGCATTAAACTGAATCCCAAGTATTGCATAGCCTTTACTTTTAAACCCCACCAAGCTTGATCCTCCATCCCATGAGCCATTACTACAGGAGTTGTTTGAGCCATGCGAGTCGTAGAACAGCATGTGTAGGGTATGTGAGTGTCTGTTGGATAACGAGGTACCTAAACAACTTCACTTGAGTAGTAATGGGATAACTAATGAAAGTGGCACCGGTGAGCAATATCTGCTATTTGGTTTTTCCTGCTCACTTGTGTCCCGTAGGACCCCGAGTACTTGATTTCTGTTCCTTGATTATTCGCGCTATCCACATCCGGGAGGCTTATGGGACCCCCCCTGAGCCAGAGCTTGATTCAGTCTTATTTCTTGGGGCCACAAACTAGTTTGAGGATTTATTTACTATCCTGTACTTATGCCATGCTTTACTGCTATATTTACGATTGTGCGAGGAGCACCTGTACTGTTTAGGATCGGGACATGTTTTCGCGGTATCGACAAGCCTAGTTTTGGGTTCCCAGTCGTTTACAGCCGTCCACCCAAACCTTGGGTCCGTCTCGGAGTCAGCTAACTTCGTTGCGGGTGTACTCAATCGGGTGGCCCCCTGAAATATTTCTGAATCCTGTGATTGCTTTGTCGTGAAGTGCTCGTTGGGTTTTGATTTGGTTTTTCCGAGGTTGATCGAGTGTGTGTTGCTATTTGTGCACCCCTGCAGGGTAAAACTTTCTGAAAGCCGTGTCCGCGGTTATGGACGACTTGCAGCACAGTTTCTCGATCATAGACAAGCATAACTAAAGTACCGCTTTTAATTTGACTAAGTAACTGACTAGTAATTAGTGCAACACTCATGGAATGGTTAATAAAATTGTCAACGGATGGGGGGTTGTTCGTCCGCTTCCTCGTTGGTAAGCGAGGAGGAGGATGGATCTGATGGTATTACTGTTATAACTGTTGTCATTAATTCACGGACATCCGTCTATCTTTGGTTAGGCGGATGGTTAGCGAGTATCTATAGAACTATTAGGGTTTATCTTTTGCTGCAATTGCGTCACCCCAGGTTGTGTCCCCTTTAGAGGCATAAAGACTTGCTGAGTACCCCTAGGGTCTCACACGATAAATTATTGGTTCAGATGAGCAGGTACACTCACAAGATGGATACTGGGTGGAGGAGGCTGATGATGTGGGCAACGATCGTTCGGTGTAGAGATTCCGGGAACGGGGATCCGTGAGATCTGTGGGCGGGATGTGCTTATTTATGGGGCATCTTATTCCGATTTGCTTCTTATCCGTACTCGGATCTTGTTGCCGCTTCCGCCTGATACTCTGATGTGTGATGTATGAGGAGATATCCTAAACTATTATATCTATCTAGGTCATTTGAATCTTGCCGTATGGCGTTGCTATATTTCCTTTCTTTTTAGATGGAATGGCTCTGATGTACTATTGTATGGTGGCTTGCATACATACTCATTTGTGTATGTAGTTGATCCCTTCGCCTGCCGATTACGCCGCCCGTACTTGTCCCGATGAATGGAAATGGTTGGGACGGCCGAAAGGTCTACCTGTGGGTGGCATTTGGGCCCCACCGTACTATTTCAACCATTTCCGCTCATCCAGGCTTGTATCTAGGAGCGTAATTCACCGAGGTAGTTACAGTAACATCCTTTGAGCACCTTAGCACACAAAGAGGTTGGCTCGATAAGAAGCTTCCAGCACTGTCGGACGAGCATGGATTGGTTGAACAACACGAGATCCCTAAACCCCATGCCGCCTAAGTTTTTGGGTGTCGACAGCCAGTCCCAACTCTTCCGGTGCATATTTTTCTTCCCTGCCTCAACTCCCCACCAATGATCAACAATCGCCTTCCGGAGGGCTTCACAAATTGAGGCAGGAATTTGAAATCAGCTCATGATGAATGTCGGTATAGCTTGAATGACTGCCTTCAGCAACGTTTCTTTCCTCGACAGTGACATCGTCAGCCCGACCATCCATTCATGTGCCTTCACGCTTTGTCCACAAGGAACATAAATTGACCAGTTGAAGATCTCCCAATATCCGTAGGCATGCCAAGGTATTTATCTTGCAAAGCCTCATTGGACACTCCGAGCTGGTTCATAACTTGCTGCTTGATCTGATCGTTACATCTTGATCCAAAAAAGACCGATGACTTATCAACATTGATCTTCTGACCCGATCCATCACAACAAGACAAAAGAGTTTCCTTTAGTGCCGCTACACTCATGGCATCACTCCGAGCGAAGAAGATGCTATCGTCTGCGAAGAGGAGGTGGGAAATAGGTGCTCCACCACGACCGTTACGGACACCTTGTAGCGCCCCCACATTCTCCTTATGAAACAGTAGACTAGACAACCCTTCGGTACAGACCAAAAAGAGGTAGGGACTAATCGGATCCCCTTGTCGAATTCCCCTTGAAGGAACAACTGGTGAAGTTAGCTCTCCATTGACACGAACTGTATATCTTACATCGGTTACACACCTCATGACCGAAGATATCCAATCTGGAGAGAATCCCAACTTTAAAAGACAACCATGTAAATAACTCCACTCTACACGGTCGTAGGCCTTCATCATATCTATCTTGAGAGCAAAGTATGGACGTTTAGCATTCTGTCTCTTGATCGTATGTAGGCACTCATAAGCAATCAGGGCATTATCTGTCTGCCGGGAATGAAAGCACTTTGATGTTCAGAAATCACCACTTGCAAGATTAACTTAAGACGATTAGCCAATATCTTTGATGCAATTTTGTACAACAAGTTACATAAACTGATGGGCCTAAAGTTCTTGAGATTATCTGTGTTTGACATCTTGGGAATCAACACAACTATGGAGTCACAAAAACCTTCAGGAATATCTTTGCCCATCAAAAATCCCCGAACAACTGAGCAAATGTTCTCTTTCAGCACATCCCAGTGAGTTTGATTAAAAAAGGGGCGGAAAGGCCGTCCGGACCAGGGGCCTTTGTAGGTCCCATATGAAAGAGAGCGGCCTTGATCTCAGAGTCCAAATATAGCTTAATTAACTCATCGTTCATATCACTAGAGACTTTGGACTGAATGGCATCAAGGACAACATCAGAGTCACAGGGTCCAGCTGTAAACAGGTCACCATAATAAGCCTCGACCATACCTTTGATCTCATTTAACTCCTCACAACGGGAACCGTTAGGGCGAACCAGAGCACGGATTTTATTGTTGCGACGCCGAGCTATAGCACGTGCATGGAAAACGCCGTATTCCGATCGCGTTGCCGTGCCATGACCTCTTCTCGCTCAAAAAGTTCACAAAGACGACATTCAAGAGAGCTAGATTTTTTATTTTCTCTGTTATTAGCTGGCCTCCCTCGGATTGATTTCAGCTGGCGCTCCAACTTCTGTATCTCACGCCAAACTGAACCAAATCTCACCCTACTCCATTCCTGGAGGGATGAAGCTGCCATATGCAGGCAATTCCATGCCGTGTGTAATGATTGTGGCCCATCCCGTGCCTCAGCCCACACCCTCTCCAGTGTATCACGGTAATTAGGAGCTCGCAACCATACCGCTTCGAAGCGAAAACCGGATTGGACTGATTTCCTGTCACCTAATACACCAAAATTATGTAGCCGTATTAGGATAGCAAAATGGTCTGACGTTGTAGTAATTATATTCTCCACAAAGCAATCATCAAAAGCAGCCGAGAAAGCTTCATTTGCTACTGCCCGATCCAGCCTGACCCGCACAAAGGAGTCGTCTTCCTGCCTGTTAGACCAAGTGAACATCGGGCGTGAGAACCCCATATCAACCAGCCCACGGTCCACTAGGCAGTCCCTGAAGTGCTCCATCTGAGCTTCAGTATGATCATGAAGGCCAGAGTGCTCGTGTTGGAAAATAACCTCGTTAAAATCTCCACACACTAGCCACGGTCCTTCCCAATTCTCCCGCATCCGCCTCAACATGCTCCAAAACTCATGTCGCTTATCTCTACGAGCCTCCCCGTAGACGAAGGAGATACGCCATGAGGCACATACATTCGAAGATATCGACACATCAATACAATGAGCATTATATCCTTTCAGAGACACATTGAACGGTTGCAACCAGAAAAGTGCAAGGCCTCCACTGAGACCCTCACAACTAACAGCGAAGCTGCCGGGATATCCAAGACTCCACATAAAACTTTCAGCTCGCTTATCCTTCATATTTGTTTTGGAAAGGAAGAGGAAGGAGGGTCTATACATAGCCACAAGCCAACGTATTTCTCCTACTGTCGAGTCTGACCCAAGTCCTCGACAGTTAAGGCATAGAATACTCATTGCAAAAGGCGGCGACTGTTGAATAGCCCCGCCAGATCCGCTGATCTTGTCGAATTCGTTTTCTGTTTTTTATTTGAGTCATCTAAGGCTGCATCGATTTGATCAGCCAAACCATCAGAGCCTTTGCCTGGAGTCACCGCCACCTAACAGGAACAGAAACCAAGGTGCCCTCATTTGCTACCTGAACAACCTTTGGGAGATATACTTGTTTCTGCTTACGCTTCTATCCTGGCTTAGTCGGTGAGGTTGCATGCAGAACAGATCCAGCATTAGCAATGACAGTCTCCTTATTCCGGGATGCAGTAGCCCGACGAGGACGAGGATTTTTATTGATAGGAGAATTGACCTCGGCCGACTTAGCGGCATTCTTCCCCTCCCCTACAGCAGATGAAGAGGCCTTTGAACCAGACCCTGTCTCAGTGCCGTTCCATGAAGATTTGCTGGTCTGTGACTGATCCATAGGCATAGAAGAAACCTTCTTCTTCTCTGGAACGCACAACTTGTCGCCCTGATACGTCAGCTTCCCTTCTAAATCCCGTGTTGCAGGAGATGGGCAGGTCAATGACGAATGACCAATCAAACCACACGAAAAACAGAACATAGGAAGGCGCTCGTACATGACATCGTACTGCATTGTCATATTCCTCCTCTTTGAGAAAATAGATACGCAGCGCATGATTGGCTCAGTGGGATTGATAGTGACTCGTACCAGCAGATATGAGCCCCAAGCTTTACCTTTCTCGTCCACATCAAGATGATCCACCTTATGCAGCCGAGATGCCAGCGGAGTACCCCGCTCTGAGGTCACCAGCTCATATCCAGATTCATGATTCGAGCCCAAACCAGCAGCTCGTCAAAGACCATATCTTCTGGCTGGATATTGACATCAAATTTTTTCAGTAAAATATCATGATTGCTAAGCTTCCAAGGCCCTCCTTTATCCACTCCGGATCTATCATCTTCTAACGCGAATTCCACCAAAACAAATTTCTCCTCATATGATTGACAGAAAGATCTTTAGGGTTACCCCAGGCCTACCGCACTACCGATCTAATTGTGTTAATATGCAAAGTATTTGGGGCCATGACCTTACCAACGAGAGCCCAAACCTGAAGGGAGCAGCAGCAGATGCCCAGGCAGATGGGTAACACAGTGGGAGAAGGAGGTAATCACGATCAAGATATCAGGATCACCAAACGAGTTCGTGTGGGCTAGAATCGCCAGAGCGTCGTCAAAACCCTAACCGCACCAAAAAAAGAGTGTCAAGAAAACCCCGCAGATTGGTACCGGCTCTCATCTTCTTGCTAGTGACGAGTTTCGGAAGGCTCCACTGACGATCTCCTTTGCGCACAAGTTGCCCGCAGATTGGTGGTTCTGATAGGATTCGATCATGTGTTCCCATATCAGAAGGGAGTGACGCGAAGCTTCGCTGTCTCTTGCCATCATAGGACATGTTGGTTTTTGATTGTCATGGAGGAGACAGTGGAGGAGAATGTCAGATGAACAAGGTATGAGGATAGTGATGGAGGACTGTCTTCATGGCGATGAGTACCTTGCTTAGTGGTTCTTGACTTGTAGCAATGAAATTGTCAAGTGGGGGCGGAAACACATGACGAGTACAAGGTCTTATCTTTCAAGGTAAAATTCCAAGGTTCGGCCTTCTGCCTGGCAATGGCCTTGTTGTACCCATTGTTTTAAGAGGTTGGACATGCTTCATGATGAAAATTTAAGGTCCGGTCTTAATTAGTTATGACTGACAATGACCTTGTTAAAGGTATTGTTTTATGAGCGCGGACTCTGGGTGTTGTCTTGGTGGTGGTTTGTGTTGCAGTTACAATGTCTTAATCACCGTAGCGAGATCTTTTGTTTTCTTTACTTCTTATTTTTTGTAATAGGGTTGTGTGCATGGCATATTTCCTCCTCCGATGCCCACACACCTCACAATCCGAAATATGCTCGATGGGCCTTTTCTTTTTCATTGCTCTCGTTGGTATGAACTTGTTGATCACCCTCCACTAGAAAGATCTCACTTTCCACGGAACAGGCGGTTGCCAAAATTTCTCCCTGTAATTGTTCGGTGAGTTGCTAGAGCCATAAGCATTGTTGGAAATCTGATTCAATGCCATCAATCTGTAATAAAACTGAACCAAAAATTCCCAATAGAATTCTACAGATTGTATGTCAGTTTCAGTTAGGGTGTCAGGTGGGATCCATCAAAGTCCTACTACTCAAAATTTATACTAGATTTTGGCAAATGAACAAGAATTGGAATTTTGGTGGGATCCTACTTGACACTTGACGTGGCGGACCATGGCCCATCGCCGGCAAGAGGTCTCTGTGTTTTGTTTGGACTTTTTCAGTGTCTTCTTCAGGATGTTGAGGCGACGGCTACGTCCTGAAGTCAAAATAAGGTCCTCCCCATCCTCTGCTCGCTCTGGTGGTGCGTCTAGCATCGGCAGAGGACGTGTGGAGTTGTTGTCTGACAGATCTCTTGGGATCCAGTCATTTTTCGTATTCGTTGGTGTAGTTTGAGAAAAGTCTCTTCCAATCTACGTTTGTCATCTTCGGTGATGGTTGCTGCTCTGGTGCGCTGGTCCTTTGGGACCTTAGCACGATGACTTCTCGTCCGTCTACTACAACAAGCTCTACTACGACAAATTTTTCCTTACTCCGGTGAAGGAGGGGCGAGGACACCGGCCCGCCTTCGGCTCATTCTAGTGTTTGTAGTCGTCTCTAGGTGGTCCAATGCCTATTTGTAATTTTATTACTTCTAGAACTTTTTATACTATTGTTGATGATTATTAATAGATCGGTAGAATTTCGAAAAAAAAACTAGCACACCGTGAGCTTCTTAGCCGCATATCCAATGACTAATTTCCCTGTCCTTGCAACAATGTGCTCAAATTGATCATTAGATGATCGACCTAAGGCAGTGGGCAACCCTAGGTATTTCTCAACTAAAGCTTCAACTGAGAACTGAGATACCTAACATCTCTGGCGTACAGTTTAGCTTGTTAATAGAGCTAAGTTATATTCTCGAATAAATCCAGGATCGATTCTTGGGCAACACAAGATTATTTCCTAAATAACACTACGACCTACTCCCTCTGTCAGGTTAACAGTCTACTATTCATATGTGTGACATTTGTCTTTTGACAGCTAATTCCCGTCAATTCATAATTTCTTCCCAAGCACACAAAATGCATGAAGATGATCATCACGTAGATGCAGTGTCTTTACTATCTGACAATAAAAGCGTGAAAGAGCTTAATTAGCATGCATCTCTCTGTCCCTATATAAGCTCAGAGCTTCCCGTGGTTGATTCACACTCTATATGAAAGATAAAATGTTATTAGGCTAAGAAAACATCGCTTTGCATTTTGGTTCATTGTTGAGATATTAGAGAAGACCAAAATCATGTTGCGACTCTGCTTATATATTTTCTGAGAGCGACGCAAGATGCAGGGAGCGGTTGGTTGGCAAATGATTTGTGCTACTAAACCCCGTCATTCATTGGCGGGGCAATGCAATCCTAGATCGCACATCCTCCAGCACTAACTCGTCCGACCAAAATTTAGGGGACGGTTAAGTGTATTTTCGATTACACCTACCTGATTATAGTCCGACCGAATCAACGGCATCATGTTGCAGTGTAATCTGATACCTGTCTAAAACCCGTGAAACTATCACATGGGCTGGGTTCATGATGAAGTGTAAATATAGAGATTCTGTATCGTGAAACATGCTAAATTTTCTATAGATGATCTTAGTGGGCACAAATCAGCTCCCGGGAGCAGCTCCCAACGGAAAAAAAATTATGTTCAAAATCACAACTTTGTAATGAAAGATAAGTTCTCTCATTGATGGCCATAAAAAAAATTGGTGCTCTACAATTGGCTTCTTAGAGTGCTGAGCTTTATTAATTTTTCCTTGGTCACAATATTTTTTTTCTTTACTAAACTTTAATTTTTCCCATTGCAACCGACATGTAAGCATAAACAGCAATTTAGGAAAGGAAAATACTTAAAGATGTACGAGCAATGTAATTCCAGGAATAATATTGCTAGCATATCCAAGTAAATGTTGCAGAGACATGAATGGCGAACATGAGACAAGTGGAAAAAAAAATTAACATGCGTGGAGTCACAGCTAATTCCCGTCAATTCGTAATTTCTTCGCAAGCACAGCAAATGCATGAAGATGATCACATAGCTGCAATGTCTTTGCTATCTGGCAATAAAAGTGTGAAAGATCTTAATTAGCATGCATCTCTCTATCCCTATATAAGCTCATAGCTTCCGGTGGTTGATTCACACTCTATAGGATGAATAAAAAGTTAGGCTAAGAGAACATCGCTTTGCATTTTGGTTCATTGAGATATTAGAGAAGACCAAAATCATGTTGCGACTCTGCTTATATATTTTCTGAGAGGGACGCAAGAAGCGGGGCACGGTTGGCTGACAGATGATTTGTGCGACTAAATTTAGCATCGTGAAACATGCTAAATTTTCTATCGATGATCATACTAGGCACAAATCAGCTCCCAACGAAAAAAAATGTTCATGTTGAAACAAAGGACAACTTTGTAGTAAAAAGATAAGTTCTATCATTGATGGCCCATAAAAAAAAATTGATGCTCTACAATTGGCTTCTTAGAGTGCTGAGCTTTATTAATTTTGCCTTGGTCACAATATTTTATTTCTTTACTAAACTTTGTATGCATGCAGAAAAATTTGAACGTATATATACGATGCAATTATTTTTAATATTTTTATGATTTTCTTCAATTTAAAGACAAAGACTTCAATGTTTACAACAAAAAAAGCCACTCTCCTCTCTTTATTTTTCCCGTTGCAACGGACACGTAAGCATAAACAGAAATTTATTAGGAAAGGAAAATACTTAAATACGTACGAGCATAATGTAATTCCAGGAATAACATAATGTAATTAGGAGACGAGACTACGTGGTCGTCTCGAAGGGTCACGGGTTGACGAAGACGTCGAGCTCGAGTACAGCGTTGGGGTGGTCAAGCCGGACGGTCTTCCACAGCACGTACCCCTTGGCCATCCTGAACTGCCCCGTGCCGCCGACCACCGACAGCTCCCGCACGGCGGCGCCGATGTCGTCCCGGCCCACCACCGTGACCGACGACCCCGCGTAGGTCCCCGACGTGAGCACCACGTCCATGGTCACCAGCATCTCCGGGTTCCCCCTGGACGCCCACACGTACTGCCCCTGCACGCGCCCCACGCCCGCCGACGCCGCCGACGAGGTCTCCGGCCGTCAGCGCGTCGTCGATCACGATCGTGTCGCCGAAGTTGCCCCGCGGCCCGTTCAGCACCTGCACCGCCGTCGGCGCCGGGCCAGTCAGCACGTCGTGCATGAAGAACTGCAGGTGCGCCGACGCCGCCGACATCGCCGACAGACGCGCGGCCAGCAGGGCGAGGAGCAGAGCGAGCAGCAGGGAGCCGCCGTAGGCCATGGCTAGAGCTCAAAGAGAGGGTTGTGTGCGTACACTTTTGCTTCGGTATCCCCCCTGAGGGCAATCGAAGAGAAAAACCGGGTCTGGGCGGGGTTCAGGGTGGTTGCTGGATCGTCACGGACCGGTCGAAGTCGTATTAGCCGTCCGTATACGTGACCGTATACCCACTTGACGTCTACGCACGAGTGTGTCGATGTACGCACGAGTGTATCCATGTGCGGTCGTCATCCTCCCCCTTCGTATATAAGGAACAGCCGAACCGCCCCCCCCCCTTCGACGTTTCATTCCCCATCTGGATTTGGCAAAAGATCTCACCTACCCACTCCCACCGCCCACACCCAGCACTAGCCACCGGGGTCGCCTGGCCGCATCGACCTCTCTCCAACTACGACGATGGAAGGCCGCGGCCGTGCCGTGTCCGCCGCGGATCTGCAGAAGAGGGAGGAGAAGGGCGAGGCCGTGGTGCACGAGGTGGAGGTGGCCGTGGTGGTTCCGGAGGAGAAGGAGGCGGGGGTGGAGGTGATGGCGCCCGCTGCTGATCTGGAGCGGAAGCGGGCGAGGGAGGAGGATGTGGGGGGCTCTTCTTCTTGCAAGAGGAAGAAGGAGGCGGGAGACGAGCTGGAGGTGGTGCCGGAGGAGGGCGGTGCCGAGTCCGCTCTCGGTGTTGATCTGAATCAGGTGGTGTCGGAGGAGGACCGGGCGGTCGTGGATCTGGTGGTGGGCGACGATATCCTGGCGGGCGGCGATGTCGTTGTGGCGGATGTGGGGGAGCAGGTGGCGGTGCAGGACGTGGAGGTCACTTCCGTGGTGGTGCCTGGCGTCATGGAGCCTGGCACCGCGGAGCCTGCAGTGCATGTTGCCGAGCCTCAGGTGAGTTAAATTTGACGCTCTCTTTTAGATTGTACGGTTCATATTTATGGTTTTGATTTGTACTTTGGTTTGTGGTTAGGGTTTTGATTTGTAGTTAGGGTTTGTACTTAGGCAGGGGCGAATCTACCGGCTATGCATCATTTTTCTAGATTGATTGAAACCATAGTTTTTCCCCTTCATCTTGTATTTATCTATTAGCCGCGTGATCCGGAATCGGTGATATGTCAGATGATGGAATTTCCTGTTGTAAGGAATTTGGTTGGATTGGATGAAAGCCAGATTTTGTTAAACGATGTAATGTGATATATTTATCATTTAGGAGTTCACAGTTATTCTTAAAAATAGCGTTTGAAGGCCATTTTCGGCTATCTCTCCATTCACAGAGGAGCAAATCCCACTGTTGAACCCTCAGTAATCATAATTTTCCAATTTACCGTTAAACAAAAACTTTTTGATTATCCTATTTCTATATGTTGCTAGCTATCTAGTGTAGATACTTGTGATCTGTCTATGTAAAGTTAGATGAACTGCTGCTACAAACTTGATATAGCTAATCAACCATGTTGTTGAATTGTAGCTTTTTTTTTGGATGTTGAATAGCCTACCTTTTAAGGTTATTGTACATCCCCTAGATATTTGGCATGTTTCCAAGTTTCTCTAGCTCACCATCTTGCTGTAAATCAATTATTGGGTGTTTCTAGATTCCTTGTTTGTGTGTAGATGTGAAACCTTGCTTTCAAAGTCTCTTGTATGATGGCCAGTGTTGCTTATATGTTGTTCATGATGTTTTCTCTAGGTTGATGCCTAGATAAGTTGTATGGTGCTTGTGTGTTTGTACCACATGTCCTAGTTGTATCAAGTTTGTAGCAGCAGTGGTTTACTCATGTCCTAGTTGTATCATGTTGCATGGTGCTTATATGTTGTGATAAACAAGTTACCACATGTCCTAGTTTACTCTTTCCTAGTGGTTTGTTTCATATGATTCATGTTAATCCATCTTCAGCTAAATTTTGTGGGTTTTGAAGTGGAATATGTTATTGGTTTATTGCTTAAAGCCTGTGATTTTATCTATGGGCTTGTCAAGATTATCCTTTGATAGGAAATGCATATTGTTGACCAATTATGTCCATATATATTTGTGTTATCCATTTGTTTTTTCATATATATAGTTTATTATAAAGTCTAAAACAATTAACTTTGCATCTGTTTGTTTTAATATGGATGTACAGTACATTGATCCATATGGTTTCCAGGAGGATGGAAGCCCACTTTCGGTGATACATTCAACTTTTTACATATTATATTACATTGCACATTCATTTTGTAATATTTTTTTTGCATTTTGTAAGATTGAATGTTTTTTGTGTGCATTGTAGTTTGACTCGCAGGACAGTAATGAGTCTGTGGACAAGAGGAATGAAACTTCCTTCATTAAGAAGGAAGTGATCCAGCTGCTAGCAAACAACCGCGGCCCATATGTGGTGAACAACAGGTACAGGTGCCCATACCATCCTAGGAAGCCTAGGGGTGGGATGCTTGTGAACCTGCTGCAGCACGTTCAGCAGCTCGCCATTGGCAGTTCGGATGGTCGTGAGAAGGCTCAGCATAAGGCTCTGTGGGAGGTGCTTGTCCAGGCAGACTTGGTGTAGTTAGTTGTCTGAAATGTTATGTATGGTATGTAAGAACATCTAGTCTATGTTTGCTAGTTCTGGACATGGTAGGTATGATCTTCTGGTGCACTTTGATGTGATGAAGGTGCTCTTTTGCTTTGGATGTTGTGAACAATCTATCGTTTTAGTTATCTATGACGGTCTGAATCTGTGCTGTTAAAATGTGTGTGAAAATACCATTTAGTTTGCACTTTTGCCATTATGTTTGAATTTGTTATTTAAAAAATATGTAATGTTTTTTGAGAAACACATATGAGTTTTGAAATCATTTGATTTGAATTGAAACAGAAATTAGAATTGAAAAAACGAAAAACAAATAAGAGGAAAAAATAAATAAACGTACCTGATAACCAGGCCCAGCAAGATAATCTAAGCACTGGGCCAGCTCCCGTGCCCGTGGCATCTCAGCATCGCTGTGGGCCGGCAGTAAATCGGCCCGTTTACGCGTGCTGCCCGCGGTGCCGAACTGCCGATGAGGGTGGGAGTTTTACTCCAACCTCGCTAGTTGGAGGCGAGGAGGACCAGCTTATATACCCCGTTCGATGCTCACCCTCGAGCTCCTCTCAAAAAACAACTCCGATTCAGGCTTATATACCCCGTTCGATGGCTGACCTCTAGGGCCGCCAGGCTGTACTACTCTGGTCTAGTTCGCTTGTAATGGGCTTGAGCTAGGCCAGTGTGTGGAACCCAACCTCCAGAGTGTCAAAACTTTTTTCATGATTTTTTTTTGCCAATTAATGTACTGCGTATGTCGGCCAAAACAGGGCCTTTAGGGTCGTTTTCACATTTTTTTTAGTCATACGCGCAGCGACAAATATAGCTAAATTTTGAACTAAAGCTACATAATTGAACAAGCAAACTTATAAATATTCCTCAGAATTGACTCAAACATGGCAGGGAGGTGTGTCTTGGCATGGCATACATTTCATCTTTTGGTGTCTGTCAGCAAGGATGCCTTTAAATACCATTTTCCATTTTAAAATTGTAAATTCAGCTATATTTTATGAAGGAAGTACAAAATTTATAGTTGAAACCTTTGTTTCACCAGCATGTTTAGGTAGATGGGGACATTTGGTGGGAACATAACCACTTTGGTGGTCTTTAATTTCTATCTTGGTCAATTTGTAGCACAAGTCAAAGTTTGGTAAAATATGAGAAAACATGGAAAATTTGAACCATAGCTACACAATTGGAACCTGTAATATTTTGGGAAAAATCATTTTTAGGCCCACAGGATGTGGTTTAACCATGGATCTATTGGTAGATCAGCTAGGTTCATCCCTATGGCTACTCGGTGTTCGACGCAAAATTTGACCAGACTTTGACCTGGCAGTATAAAATCACAAAAATTCAAAAAATAGTGAAACCTTGTCCATTGGTCTTAGATTGAGCCCTATTTAGAATGAAAAATATTAAACCTTGAGTTTGTGGAAGAAAAGATGAGTTTGTTGTCTCACTCTTGGTTCCAATTGTGAGTCTCATGGGTGTGTACCCAAATTTCATAGGACATGGCCAGCTCCATGTCATACTTCCTCAGAATTGAATCAAACTTGGCAGGGAGGTGTGTCTTGGCATGGCATACATTTCATCTTTTGGTGTCTGTCAGCAAGGATGCCTTTAAATACCATTTTCCATTTTAAAATTGAAAATTCAGCTATATTTTGTGAAGGAAGTACAAAATTTATAGTTGAAACCTTTGTTTCACCAGCATGTTTAGGTAGATGGGGACATTTGGTGGGAGCATAACCACTTTGGTGGTCTTTAATTTCTATCTTGGTCAATTTGTAGCACAAGTCAAAGTTTGGTCAAATATGAGAAAACATGGAAAATTTGAACCATAGCTACACAATTGGAACCTGTAATATTTTGGGAAAAATCATTTTTAGGCCCACAGGATGTGGTTTAACCATGGATCTATTGGTAGATCAGCTAGGTTCATCCCTATGGCTACTCGGTGTTCGACGCAAAATTTGACCAGACTTTGACCTGGCAGTATAAAATCACAAAAATTCAAAAAATAGTGAAACCTTGTCCATTGGTCTTAGATTGAGCCCTATTTAGAATGAAAAATATTAAACCTTGAGTTTGTGGAAGCAAAGATGAGTTTGTTGTCTCACTCTTGGTTCCAAGTGTGAGTCTCATGGGTGTGTACCCAAATTTCATAGGACATGGCCAGCTCCATGTCATACTTCCTCAGAATTGAATCAAACTTGGCAGGGAGGTGTGTCTTGGCATGGCATACATTTCATCTTTTGGTGTCTGTCAGCAAGGATGCCTTTAAATACCATTTTCCATTTTAAAATTGTAAATTCAGCTATATTTTGTGAAGGAACTACAAAATTTATAGTTGAAACCTTTGTTTCACCAGCATGTTTAGGTAGATGGGGACATTTGGTGGGAACATAACCACTTTGGTGGTCTTTAATTTCTATCTTGGTCAATTTGTAGCACAAGTCAAAGTTTGGTCAAATATGAGAAAACATGGAAAATTTGAACCATAGCTACACAATTTGAACCTGTAATATTTTGGGAAAAATCATTTTTAGGCCCACAGGATGTGGTTTAACCATGGATCTATTGGTAGATCAGCTAGGTTCATCCCTATGGCTACTCGGTGTTCGACGCAAAATTTGACCAGACTTTGACCTGGCAGTATAAAATCACAAAAATTCAAAAAATAGTGAAACCTTGTCCATTGGTCTTAGATTGAGCCCTATTTAGAATGAAAAATATTAAACCTTGAGTTTGTGGAAGCAAAGATGAGTTTGTTGTCTCACTCTTGGTTCCAAGTGTGAGTCTCATGGGTGTGTACCCAAATTTCATAGGACATGGCCAGCTCCATGTCATACTTCCTCAGAATTGAATCAAACTTGGCAGGGAGGTGTGTCTTGGCATGGCATACATTTCATCTTTTGGTGTCTGTCAGCAAGGATGCCTTTAAATACCATTTTCCATTTTAAAATTGTAAATTCAGCTATATTTTGTGAAGGAAGTACAAAATTTATAGTTGAAACCTTTGTTTCACCAGCATGTTTAGGTAGATGGGGACATTTGGTGGGAACATAACCACTTTGGTGGTCTTTAATTTCTATCTTGGTCAATTTGTAGCACAAGTCAAAGTTTGGTCAAATATGAGAAAACATGGAAAATTTGAACCATAGCTACACAATTGGAACCTGTAATATTTTGGGAAAAATCATTTTTAGGCCCACAGGATGTGGTTTAACCATGGATCTATTGGTAGATCAGCTAGGTTCATCCCTATGGCTACTCGGTGTTCGACGCAAAATTTGACCAGACTTTGACCTGGCAGTATAAAATCACAAAAATTCAAAAAATAGTGAAACCTTGTCCATTGGTCTTAGATTGAGCCCTATTTAGAATGAAAAATATTAAACCTTGAGTTTGTGGAAGCAAAGATGAGTTTGTTGTCTCACTCTTGGTTCCAAGTGTGAGTCTCATGGGTGTGTACCCAAATTTCATAGGACATGGCCAGCTCCATGTCATACTTCCTCAGAATTGAATCAAACTTGGCAGGGAGGTGTGTCTTGGCATGGCATACATTTCATCTTTTGGTGTCTGTCAGCAAGGATGCCTTTAAATACCATTTTCCATTTTAAAATTGTAAATTCAGCTATATTTTGTGAAGGAAGTACAAAATTTATAGTTGAAACCTTTGTTTCACCAGCATGTTTAGGTAGATGGGGACATTTGGTGGGAACATAACCACTTTGGTGGTCTTTAATTTCTATCTTGGTCAATTTGTAGCACAAGTCAAAGTTTGGTCAAATATGAGAAAATATGGAAAATTTGAACCATAGCTACCCAATTGGAACCTGTAATATTTTGGGAAAAATCATTTTTAGGCCCACAGGATGTGGTTTAACCATGGATCTATTGGTAGATCAGCTAGGTTCATCCCTATGGCTACTCGGTGTTCGACGCAAAATTTGACCAGACTTTGACCTGGCAGTATAAAATCACAAAAATTCAAAAAATAGTGAAACCTTGTCCATTGGTCTTAGATTGAGCCCTATTTAGAATGAAAAATATTAAACCTTGAGTTTGTGGAAGCAAAGATGAGTTTGTTGTCTCACTCTTGGTTCCAAGTGTGAGTCTCATGGGTGTGTACCCAAATTTCATAGGACATGGCCAGCTCCATGTCATACTTCCTCAGAATTGAATCAAACTTGGCAGGGAGGTGTGTCTTGGCATGGCATACATTTCATCTTTTGGTGTCTGTCAGCAAGGATGCCTTTAAATACCATTTTCCATTTTAAAATTGTAAATTCAGCTATATTTTGTGAAGGAAGTACAAAATTTATAGTTGAAACCTTTGTTTCACCAGCATGTTTAGGTAGATGGGGACATTTGGTGGGAACATAACCACTTTGGTGGTCTTTAATTTCTATCTTGGTCAATTTGTAGCACAAGTCAAAGTTTGGTCAAATATGAGAAAACATGGAAAATTTGAACCATAGCTACACAATTGGAACCTGTAATATTTTGGGAAAAATCATTTTTAGGCCCACAGGATGTGGTTTAACCATGGATCTATTGGTAGATCAGCTAGGTTCATCCCTATGGCTACTCGGTGTTCGACGCAAAATTTGACCAGACTTTGACCTGGCAGTATAAAATCACAAAAATTCAAAAAATAGTGAAACCTTGTCCATTGGTCTTAGATTGAGCCCTATTTAGAATGAAAAATATTAAACCTTGAGTTTGTGGAAGAAAAGATGAGTTTGTTGTCTCACTCTTGGTTCCAATTGTGAGTCTCATGGGTGTGTACCCAAATTTCATAGGACATGGCCAGCTCCATGTCATACTTCCTCAGAATTGAATCAAACTTGGCAGGGAGGTGTGTCTTGGCATGGCATACATTTCATCTTTTGGTGTCTGTCAGCAAGGATGCCTTTAAATACCATTTTCCATTTTAAAATTGAAAATTCAGCTATATTTTGTGAAGGAAGTACAAAATTTATAGTTGAAACCTTTGTTTCACCAGCATGTTTAGGTAGATGGGGACATTTGGTGGGAGCATAACCACTTTGGTGGTCTTTAATTTCTATCTTGGTCAATTTGTAGCACAAGTCAAAGTTTGGTCAAATATGAGAAAACATGGAAAATTTGAACCATAGCTACACAATTGGAACCTGTAATATTTTGGGAAAAATCATTTTTAGGCCCACAGGATGTGGTTTAACCATGGATCTATTGGTAGATCAGCTAGGTTCATCCCTATGGCTACTCGGTGTTCGACGCAAAATTTGACCAGACTTTGACCTGGCAGTATAAAATCACAAAAATTCAAAAAATAGTGAAACCTTGTCCATTGGTCTTAGATTGAGCCCTATTTAGAATGAAAAATATTAAACCTTGAGTTTGTGGAAGCAAAGATGAGTTTGTTGTCTCACTCTTGGTTCCAAGTGTGAGTCTCATGGGTGTGTACCCAAATTTCATAGGACATGGCCAGCTCCATGTCATACTTCCTCAGAATTGAATCAAACTTGGCAGGGAGGTGTGTCTTGGCATGGCATACATTTCATCTTTTGGTGTCTGTCAGCAAGGATGCCTTTAAATACCATTTTCCATTTTAAAATTGTAAATTCAGCTATATTTTGTGAAGGAACTACAAAATTTATAGTTGAAACCTTTGTTTCACCAGCATGTTTAGGTAGATGGGGACATTTGGTGGGAACATAACCACTTTGGTGGTCTTTAATTTCTATCTTGGTCAATTTGTAGCACAAGTCAAAGTTTGGTCAAATATGAGAAAACATGGAAAATTTGAACCATAGCTACACAATTTGAACCTGTAATATTTTGGGAAAAATCATTTTTAGGCCCACAGGATGTGGTTTAACCATGGATCTATTGGTAGATCAGCTAGGTTCATCCCTATGGCTACTCGGTGTTCGACGCAAAATTTGACCAGACTTTGACCTGGCAGTATAAAATCACAAAAATTCAAAAAATAGTGAAACCTTGTCCATTGGTCTTAGATTGAGCCCTATTTAGAATGAAAAATATTAAACCTTGAGTTTGTGGAAGCAAAGATGAGTTTGTTGTCTCACTCTTGGTTCCAAGTGTGAGTCTCATGGGTGTGTACCCAAATTTCATAGGACATGGCCAGCTCCATGTCATACTTCCTCAGAATTGAATCAAACTTGGCAGGGAGGTGTGTCTTGGCATGGCATACATTTCATCTTTTGGTGTCTGTCAGCAAGGATGCCTTTAAATACCATTTTCCATTTTAAAATTGAAAATTCAGCTATATTTTGTGAAGGAAGTACAAAATTTATAGTTGAAACCTTTGTTTCACCAGCATGTTTAGGTAGATGGGGACATTTGGTGGTAACATAACCACTTTGGTGGTCTTTAATTTCTATCTTGGTCAATTTGTAGCACAAGTCAAAGTTTGGTCAAATATGAGAAAATATGGAAAATTTGAACCATAGCTACCCAATTGGAACCTGTAATATTTTGGGAAAAATCATTTTAGGCCCACAGGATGTGGTTTAACCATGGATCTATTGGTAGATCAGCTAGGTTCATCCCTATGGCTACTCGGTGTTCGACGCAAAATTTGACCAGACTTTGACCTGGCAGTATAAAATCACAAAAATTCAAAAAATAGTGAAACCTTGTCCATTGGTCTTAGATTGAGCCCTATTTAGAATGAAAAATATTAAACCTTGAGTTTGTGGAAGCAAAGATGAGTTTGTTGTCTCACTCTTGGTTCCAAGTGTGAGTCTCATGGGTGTGTACCCAAATTTCATAGGACATGGCCAGCTCCATGTCATACTTCCTCAGAATTGAATCAAACTTGGCAGGGAGGTGTGTCTTGGCATGGCATACATTTCATCTTTTGGTGTCTGTCAGCAAGGATGCCTTTAAATACCATTTTCCATTTTAAAATTGAAATTCAGCTATATTTTGTGAAGGAAGTACAAAATTTATAGTTGAAACCTTTGTTTCACCAGCATGTTTAGGTAGATGGGGACATTTGGTGGGAACATAACCACTTTGGTGGTCTTTAATTTCTATCTTGGTCAATTTGTAGCACAAGTCAAAGTTTGGTCAAATATGAGAAAACATGGAAAATTTGAACCATAGCTACCCAATTGGAACCTGTAATATTTTGGGAAAAATCATTTTTAGGCCCACAGGATGTGGTTTAACCATGGATCTATTGGTAGATCAGCTAGGTTCATCCCTATGGCTACTCGGTGTTCGACGCAAAATTTGACCAGACTTTGACCTGGCAGTATAAAATCACAAAAATTCAAAAAATAGTGAAACCTTGTCCATTGGTCTTAGATTGAGCCCTATTTAGAATGAAAAATATTAAACCTTGAGTTTGTGGAAGCAAAGATGAGTTTGTTGTCTCACTCTTGGTTCCAAGTGTGAGTCTCATGGGTGTGTACCCAAATTTCATAGGACATGGCCAGCTCCATGTCATACTTCCTCAGAATTGAATCAAACTTGGCAGGGAGGTGTGTCTTGGCATGGCATACATTTCATCTTTTGGTGTCTGTCAGCAAGGATGCCTTTAAATACCATTTTCCATTTTAAAATTGAAAATTCAGCTATATTTTGTGAAGGAAGTACAAAATTTATAGTTGAAACCTTTGTTTCACCAGCATGTTTAGGTAGATGGGGACATTTGGTGGGAACATAACCACTTTGGTGGTCTTTAATTTCTATCTTGGTCAATTTGTAGCACAAGTCAAAGTTTGGTCAAATATGAGAAAACATGGAAAATTTGAACCATAGCTACACAATTGGAACCTGTAATATTTTGGGAAAAATCATTTTTAGGCCCACAGGATGTGGTTTAACCATGGATCTATTGGTAGATCAGCTAGGTTCATCCCTATGGCTACTCGGTGTTCGACGCAAAATTTGACCAGACTTTGACCTGGCAGTATAAAATCACAAAAATTCAAAAAATAGTGAAACCTTGTCCATTGGTCTTAGATTGAGCCCTATTTAGAATGAAAAATATTAAACCTTGAGTTTGTGGAAGCAAAGATGAGTTTGTTGTCTCACTCTTGGTTCCAAGTGTGAGTCTCATGGGTGTGTACCCAAATTTCATAGGACATGGCCAGCTCCATGTCATACTTCCTCATAATTGAATCAAACTTGGCAGGGAGGTGTGTCTTGGCATGGCATACATTTCATCTTTTGGTGTCTGTCAGCAAGGATGCCTTTAAATACCATTTTCCATTTTAAAATTGAAAATTCAGCTATATTTTGTGAAGGAAGTACAAAATTTATAGTTGAAACCTTTGTTTCACCAGCATGTTTAGGTAGATGGGGACATTTGGTGGGAACATAACCACTTTGGTGGTCTTTAATTTCTATCTTGGTCAATTTGTAGCACAAGTCAAAGTTTGGTCAAATATGAGAAAACATGGAAATTTTGAACCATAGCTACACAATTGGAACCTGTAATATTTTGGGAAAAATCATTTTTAGGCCCACAGGATGTGGTTTAACCATGGATCTATTGGTAGATCAGCTAGGTTCATCCCTATGGCTACTCGGTGTTCGACGCAAAATTTGACCAGACTTTGACCTGGTAGTATAAAATCACAAAAATTCAAAAAATAGTGAAACCTTGTCCATTGGTCTTAGATTGAGCCCTATTTAGAATGAAAAATATTAAACCTTGAGTTTGTGGAAGCAAAGATGAGTTTGTTGTCTCACTCTTGGTTCCAAGTGTGAGTCTCATGGGTGTGTACCCAAATTTCATAGGACATGGCCAGCTCCATGTCATACGTCCTCATAATTGAATCAAACTTGGCAGGGAGGTGTGTCTTGGCATGGCATACATTTCATCTTTTGGTGTCTGTCAGCAAGGATGCCTTTAAATACCATTTTCCATTTTAAAATTGAAAATTCAGCTATATTTTGTGAAGGAAGTACAAAATTTATAGTTGAAACCTTTGTTTCACCAGCATGTTTAGGTAGATGGGGACATTTGGTGGGAACATAACCACTTTGGTGGTCTTTAATTTCTATCTTGGTCAATTTGTAGCACAAGTCAAAGTTTGGTCAAATATGAGAAAACATGGAAAATTTGAACCATAGCTACACAATTGGAACCTGTAATATTTTGGGAAAATCATTTTTAGGCCCACAGGATGTGGTTTAACCATGGATCTATTGGTAGATCAGCTAGGTTCATCCCTATGGCTACTCGGTGTTCGACGCAAAATTTGACCAGACTTTGACCTGGCAGTATAAAATCACAAAAATTCAAAAAATAGTGAAACCTTGTCCATTGGTCTTAGATTGAGCCCTATTTAGAATGAAAATATTAAACCTTGAGTTTGTGGAAGCAAAGATGAGTTTGTTGTCTCACTCTTGGTTCCAAGTGTGAGTCTCATGGGTGTGTACCCAAATTTCATAGGACATGGCCAGCTCCATGTCATACTTCCTCATAATTGAATCAAACTTGGCAGGGAGGTGTGTCTTGGCATGGCATACATTTCATCTTTTGGTGTCTGTCAGCAAGGATGCCTTTAAATACCATTTTCCATTTTAAAATTGAAAATTCAGCTATATTTTGTGAAGGAAGTACAAAATTTATAGTTGAAACCTTTGTTTCACCAGCATGTTTAGGTAGATGGGGACATTTGGTGGGAACATAACCACTTTGGTGGTCTTTAATTTCTATCTTGGTCAATTTGTAGCACAAGTCAAAGTTTGGTCAAATATGAGAAAACATGGAAATTTTGAACCATAGCTACACAATTGGAACCTGTAATATTTTGGGAAAAATCATTTTTAGGCCCACAGGATGTGGTTTAACCATGGATCTATTGGTAGATCATCTACTTAAAAGGTTTCGTAATGGTTTAAAATCAAATTGAGTTTTGAAATCATTTGATTTGAATTGAAACAGAAATTAGAATTGAAAAAACGAAAAACAAATAACAGGAATAAATAAATAAACATACCTGATATCCAGGCCCGGCGAGACAATGTAAGCACTGGGCCAGCTCCTGTGCCCGTGGCAGCGCCGCATCCTGGTGGACCGGCAGTAAATCGGCCCGTGTACGCGTGCTGCCCGTGGTCCCGATGTGTGTGGGAGGTTTAGTCCCACCTCGCTAGTTGGAGGCGAGGAGGACCAGCTTATATACCCGGGTCGATGCTCACCCTCGAGCTCCTCTCAAAAAACAAATCTGGTTCACCTGCTATCCTGCCCCTGTAATGGGCTGACCTCTGGGGCCGCCAGGCTGTACTACTCTGGTCTGGTTCGCTTGTAATGGGCTTGAGCTTGGCCAGTGTGTGGAACCCAACCTCCAGAGTGTCAAAACTTTTTTCATGATTTTTTTTGCCAATTAATGTATACGTTGGCCTAAACTGGGCCTTTAGGGTCGTTTTCACATTTTTTTTTCATACGCGCAGCGACGTGGTGGGTCAGATAGACACGACCGCGTCGTGGCTACATCGTCGCCCTACCGCCGTCTTCTCTTTCCCAGTTTACAACCGTGTTTCGCGTTGACTCCTTCGAGGAGCGGCCGTCTGTACGTTGCGGCGACTCGGCGGAGTGCGCCATTCGTATAACGGCGGCGCGCGGGAGAAGTACAGTGACGGCGCGCGGGAGAAGTACAACGGCGACCGTCTCAGGTAAGATCGCATGGATCTATGATCGCATGCACCCTATCGCTTTGTGCCTAGATCTATGATCATGTAGATCTATGATCATGCTACAGATCTATGATCGCATGGTTTCGCGGTGTGCAGAGAGGGGTTGGCGGGGCCAGGGGGACGTTTTGATCTGTGGCGGCGGAGGTAATATGGTAGGGTGCAGCGGTGGTGTGAATTACTAGGGTGCCAGGGGACGTTTTGATCTGTGGCGGCGGAGGTAACATGATCGCATGGTATTATCGCATGGATCATGAGCAGCTGATTGAGTTGAGTCAAGTCTGACGACTCTTTTGATTTTTCAATATGACCATGACGATTAGTTAGAACGAGCATACTTATTTTTTAAATTGGCATTGTTTACACTTGTTTTTAATGTAGACTTTTGTTCCATTTTTTCTTTATGCCAACAATTTCCTTTACATAGTATAAACACATGCATGCACTAAGTTGACAATTGTTTTTTATTGTCATGTTGATTTTTCATGCAGCGTGATGGAACTGGATGGTGATATTGCTTGCTCTGTTGAAACATGGTGTAGACTTATGGGCAATTTTATAAGTCAACAACGTAGCAAATTTTTGGAATCAAATATGCGAAGTATGTTACAAATTTCACCAATTCAGATGCGAGTTGTCTTGCTGCAGTACATGTTTCACATTTATGATCATGACTCTAGCACTTTTGTCCTGCATAATAAAGGCAAATTTGCATTGACTGCACAAGATGCAGAGTGCATTTATGGGTTACGAAACTATGGTCTGTCTGCTAATCGTATAATTGATGAGGAAGGTGAAGACGGAAAGTCCCGTATTCCACCATATTTTCTCAGCGCAACTACTGGCAACATTGTTATTGAAGATTTAATAGCTGATATTGTCATGAGCAAAGCTGCGGACGATGACTTCCTCCGCAAATCTGCCCTTGTTCTCCTTGGTACAGTTCTGGCGCCTATGACTAAGAGGATTGTACCGAAGGATTATTGGGTACTAGTGGAGGACATAGACCGTATGTCCACCATTAATTGGAGTGAGTTCACGGTAGATCATCTCATGGTATACTTCAGGCTTGTAACTAGATATAAACAAATTAGGCAGTGTCCTAAGGGAAATTTGTCTTTAATACAGGTATTAAATCTGTTCTCAACATTATTTTTAATATGGTAGTCTTCTCATTTTATGATGCACTAACATTACACTTGGTTCACATGCAGTATGTTTATTGGGAGAAGGTCAAGCATGTAGATGATCCTTGTAGGATAAATCCAAGTTTGTCCTTGAGACCACTCATGCGTAATTGGACAGATGATGCTGCTAGGATCAGGGATACAATGGACTGTGATCATGGTCGGGGTGAAGGACCTATTCTGGTAACGATCCATGTTTCTAATATCATTTGTATATATATCATGTGGTTATGTTAACAAACTTACGCCTCTAGTTTGATTAATAACATTGAGTTATACTAATGTGTATGTATCAGGTTGAAGATAATATAACGTTGGAGTATAGGATTGAAATGCTAAATAAACCGGCGCCTGTTCTCAAGCCAAAGGCAAGTTCGGCTAGGAAGGCTGTAGCCAGAAATTCAAACCAAAAAATTACTAAAAACGTGCAGGAGGTACTGACGGAGTCTATGATGGAGCGAGTGATGGATCGAGTGATGGAGCGAACAATGAATAGGATGGAGTCAACAATGGAGAAAATCGTTAAAAAAATGATGGACTCATATGCACAGGTAATCACCATGTTATTGCATGTACTATTGGGAGTTTCTATTTTTATATCTGATAGCCTACGAGTACATTATATATTTCCATTTAATTTTTCAGGAACTAATTGTCAAGTTGAATAAAAATGGCATTATGTACAAAAGCAAAGAAGTTGAAAATGGAGATGACAACCTATCATTGAATAATGGATCCTCTAGTACGGGAAAAGAATTTTGGCATGGGAAAGAGAGTGCAGGTGCTTATGCTGATCAGATTATTAAGGAAACTATTGATTCAATGAAACACACTGGGTTGAACGGTAATGCAACGCCCGACGATGGCGCACATAAGGATGGTTGTAAAGATGCAATAAGCAGCACACCTTCCAACCCAGAGTTAGTGCTTGATATTTCTACAAAAGCCGTGTCAGACCTTCCATCGGAAATGTACGGAATTAGCAAAAATGGGAAAGAGCTGGATGGAGCAACTGCGTCAGACGATTCCAACAGCATCGGTAGTAAGTTGGACGTTAACAATGAGCCGGAACAAGGTTTGGGGAAACGTAAGCGCAAAATTTCTACAAAACTTGAAGGTTTCGTGGGATATGAGCCCCCCAAACGTCGTGCACTTAAGAAAGGTACTCCCTCAGGTTCAGTTTACACGACACCTTTTATTTTTCATGCAGTTTCACTAGGAATGCTGGTTTAGGCGCATAGCCATTTATTACTGAATAATTGTGGCGTTTGCCAGCATGCAGAGGTGGAAACTGTCGCATGCAATGTGAGAAATCAAGCGAGCATGCAACACACTCCATTTACACGAGCATGCATTGTATGTGTACCTACTAATTACATCTGTATGTAGTTCTAACGAGTTTTTTTTAACCATTTTCATAGGATTATTTGTAAACCAAGATGATGATACACGAGTCCTGAGTGCTAAGCAAATACAAGCAGCCGTGACATTGGTTGAAAACACATGTAAGGATGAATCGAATGGTAAAAAGGTTGTTTACCAACATGCAAATGGAATTATGTTGAATTCATTAAAGCTTAAAGATGTGTTGGACCATGAGTGGGTTAGCGATCGTGTAAGTTCTACTGTGTTATGATTATTTTATATCATGCTAATACATAATAATGTTACCACTCTGATAAAATTAATTCCTCTTATGGTTACAGTTAATAGACAGTTACATTGGAGATTTTTCACTTCATGTGGGACATGATCGGTACCTTTTCAGTGCATTAAGAACAACGTTCCTTGTGAAGAAGGGTACAACTTTGGAAGAAGCGAAAAAATCCAAGCATAACATGGACTTCACTATGTCCAAAAGTGGCTCAATTGGAAGAGTGATGGATGAATATTTCTTGCGAAATAAGGTAATTAGAACGTACATCATTTGTATGTTGAAAAGTGTTTTGTTGATTACATTCTTCAATTTATGTAGGTATATTTCCCTCTAAATATAAATGACGCGCATTGGACGACTGTAGTCATGCACATACCGAAACAAGAATTTCAAGTTCTTGATTCTTTGTACTCTTTATCTACAACGAAGAAAATAATTGAAACAATGGTAATTTATTCTCTTAAATTTATCATGTACTACCTTAATACTTGTGTACATTACAATAATTTTTGCATTTTTCAGAGATATCAAATAGCGTATGACATAAAACAAACTAACATGATTACAAAATCACAATACCCCGACGTATCAAAATGGCCTATAAAACGTTATGAATTGGCTCGGCAAACAGATGGGTGAGTTTAGTTTACTTTTGTTTTTCTTGTATATTTCATGTTATCCATCATGCAAAATAAAATTAGTTCTTGTGCTGTGTCCCAGAAATTTATGTGGCTTATTTGTGTTAGAGTGTATGGAACACTGGGATGGCGATAAAATGACTAGGGAAATTTCGCAGGTTTGCATATTCTTTTAACTATCACTACCCGACCAGCTGTACTAAAAATATTTGTACTTACTTAGATTTGTCAATGCAGTCCACAGTGAATGATAACAGAAGACTGAAGGTTGCTCAGGTTGTTCTGTCCCCTTCAAACATCTGCACTGTCAGAACCAAGGTTCTTGAGGCGGCCAAACACATGAAAACCTGAGGAACGAATTATGGCTTGTAGGTTGGGTTTTAGTCCCGTAGAAGGTTTCCCACCCTACAGTTTTTTTTGTTTCTATGTTACCATGACATGCTTGTAAAATATACTGAATATTTTGGATTTATACTCAATAATTTGTGTTTATTAGTCCATGTTTCAACAAACGGCACCGGAATCGAGAGCCTACAACCCATATACTACATCAAATATTGCATCTAAACAAATAGTTGCTACAAGCCAAAACGCTGCAACAATCGAGACCTGGTCCCCCTCTGTCTCAGGTGTTGCTGTGCCACCTACGCGCGTCCAGTTATGCACGCGTCCCTCCTCTCCACGCTGGGACGAGGGGGAGTCTGCTCCCGTGTCACCTCGTTCCCCCCAGTTCCCGCCCAGTCCTCTCCACACGGTCCCCCCACCTAGCGATGCAAGTGGGATGGGACTTCCGGCCCACCAGTCACGCGTCCCGTCCCGCCGCTGGAGCACGATTATTATGTCCATGGGATCCCGCTAAGCATCGGAGGGATGAGCTCTTCCATCTCTACCCCCACCGTACGTCGCCAGGGCCACTAGGGTGCACTCTGTCCCCGCACAGTATGTTGCCACATGCGTGGGCTGACGCAGCAGACGAGGGGGACGCGGAAAATTCTATCTTTTTTCTACACAGAAAAGCCTGTTTTTTCTGCCGCGACATGGCTGCCACGACAAATTTACACATCAAGTTATCATCATTGTTTTTTTGGAAACTTTAGCAATAACCATTCATACATAGCCATTGTTTTCTTCAAAACGGATTGCAACATTAATCCACCTTAATTTCATGATAACCAATAAAGATAAATAAACATAATACCCACATGTCACTATTATGTCCCTAATCAAGCATTACAACCAATCAAGATAACCAAACAACGTTCTCATAAACCAGATAAAAATCTCAACTACTGTTTATGATCTTTTTCACTTCTGGATAATCATGATGATGAGCTCCCTCTCGTCAGCATACTTTGTTACTGCTGCTCACGTCGAACTAACATTTCTGCAAGATACCTGCAGATTACAAAGACATAAATCATAAATAACTATATTACAATAATTAATGCCAAAATTAAATATAATGGTTACCTGTGATGGAGTTTGCATTTCACACTATTTTTGTTGTGTCCAGGCGTTTTGCAAATGCTACACAACTTTAACCGCTTTTTCTCATCATACCCGAGTGGTCTACCGTTTTTACTCACAACATTGTTCTTTCCTTTATTCTTTCCCTTTGAAGCACCTTTTGTCTTGACTTTAGCAGGATCACCTATTGGAGTAGTTGCACTTGCAGAAGGTCCTCCATCAGTATTAGTGGAATTTCTTGGACCACGTACTCCTGCATCGTACGCCACTTTTTTCGATATAACTTCCTGGTACAAGGTCTTTATTTGTTTGTACAACTCAGGATTATTGCAGGCGACATGTAATGCTTCAGACGACATCACACTGAGCTCGGAATACCGACTCCGCTCCTCTGCCCCAGCAAATCCCCAGCCAAACAGATCGCTCGTGCGCCTCGAAGGTAACCCACTTCTGGCATTTTTTGAGAATCGTGCAAGAACAATACACCTTGGTAGTTCAACTAATTTCAGCTCCGTCAACACAAACAGAATATGCTTGCAAGGAATTCCTCTACGTACCATCCTCCGGCAATTGCAATCTATACTTTGTGCTGGATTGTTTGGTGTATAGTCCACAGAAAAATTATGGCGTCGGTTATTTGACCATGCCACAAGATACCTTACCGAATCTTCTATTCCCACACTTTTTTCTACAGTCATCATGCCTTCAATCTTACGAAGATCATCCTGCAAGATATAAAAATTAGCTGGGGTGAATGTGCTGGCCATTGCTAACTCAATTTGCTGCCATTTGGTAACAATCACAGGCATAGTCTGTGAAGCCGTGCAGTCATCTCGCGCCTCTGTTTCCCGGATACGTACAATGGCATTCTCATAGTGCACAATTAAATCCACAAGCGTCATCCCATAATCGAGGTGAAGATGAAGGGACGAGTTGAGACTTTCACTACGCTGGTTGCTTTTCATCCCTAGCCAAAATCCATCTGCGAGGTAAGCAGCCGCCCATAGGTGCTTCTTCTTGTACATTCTATTTAGCCACGTTTTTGTCTTATCTGTCTGCCATTTTCTCACATATGCGTGCCATCCTTCCTCAAACTTGGCCTTCGTGGTGGAGTAATATAATAGAGACCGAAACTCTGGCAATGATTTGGAACTTAGGGGCTTGCACATGTTCTTTTCAATGTGCCATGTACAAATACGGTGCCACACGTCTGGTAATACACTTCGTATCGCTCTCATCATCGCAGCATCCGCATCCGTGATTATAGACCGTGGCCTCTTCTGACACATTGCTTTCAAAAATGTTTTTAGGAGCCAAGCATAAGTATCCTCGGTCTCGTTTGATATGATGGCACATCCGAATACGGTAGTCTTCCGGTGATTGTTCAGGCCGACAAACGGAACAAAAGGCATACCGTATCGATTCATCTTGTAGGTGCTGTCAAACACCAAAACGTCACCATAATCTTGGTAGTCCTGACGTGACTGATAATCACACCAGAAGAGACATTTCAAACGTCCCTTATCGTCAAGCTGATGATCATAAAAAAAGTCAGGGTCCTTTTCCTTCCTGCTTTGCATAATGCCGATGGCCGTGGCCGCATCGCCGCTTGAAAGTAGCTTCCTTTTCTCTCTGGCACACATGTTATACAAATCCTTCCTCGTGAATCCAACTTGATTGTATCTACCGTACTTGCTGATGAAAGAACTCATGATCATATGCTTTCTAATCCCACTAGCTGCCATTGCTAATATCTCTGCTCTTTGGAAATCTTTGATCTTCCTATGAGACCAAAGAAAAGGCACCTCATCAGGTCTAGCTAAAATATGATTGTGCTTGTCATCAAACTTCTCAACACACCAAACACCTTTAGATTTATCTAGCTTCACGACCAGTTGCGCTGTGCATCCACAACGAGATTCTGCTCTCGGCTTGTATTTTCTGCCTTCCAAAGGCAAGTATTTGCTACTACGTTTCCCTTCCCTGGAGCATACGAACTGCCTCTTACGTATATCATGCGATACCTTTTTGTTTTCCTTATACCTGCCCTTTCTTATGCTGAATCCATGGTCTTTAGCATAGCTGTTGTAAAAATAATAAGCCGCAGGTTCAGAAACAAAAGTCATATCCATTATTTTCCAATACTTCTCCCGCTCTTCACCTGGATGCCCAATATCCCTGTCACATTCCCCCTTATATTCTTTCTCTTTAAGAACATTCCCAAACACCTACAAATCCATAACATATAACACATAAGTTATTAGCACACTGGTACAACTTGGGTATATATATCACATAAAATATAAACACATACCTCAACATTATCACATGTCTCCAAGTCTGAATCACCATAGTAGTCAAAACTTTTATCACTCCCAACTATTAACTGAACAATTCAATACGAAAATAATAGTAAGTTCTATTTTCATGCAACTAATTTCATCCACATATATACCTACAATAATGTACATACCTTATTCACGTACTCACTGTCCAATACCTCAGAATCGTTCTCCTCATTAGCAACTTCTAACTCAATCTACACAACACAAATAAAAATGAACATAATTTTATTTTGTTGTCTTCATTGCAATTACTAGTACACCACATAAAATTAAGGCCACTCACATTTTCGTCTGATGCATCACAGGATGGACGTGCCCATCTACGTGAGAATCTGATCCATGGTGGTCAGAGGACTCGGAATCTGATCCATGGTGGTGAGAGGACTCGGCCTCATTGTCCAAGTACTCGTCATCTTCTTCCATCATACTTGAACCACTGCTATCCACCATTATCTGCAATCACTAGAAACCATGAGAGTCGGAATTATCTTACGACAACACGGAGGAGTAGGAGGAGGAGCCGTCACCGAACCCTAGAAGGCGACGATATCTCACCTCTGACGCGTACTAGGTCCAGATCGTCTCCGATCTGGAAGTGCTGCGATCTAGACTCGTACGATCTAGAAGTGCTGCGATCTAGACTCGTACGATCTGGAAGTGCTGCGATCTAGACTCGTACGATCTGGAGGTGCTCCGATCTCGATTTTTTCTAGATGACAGGAGCGGCGATGAGGTCTGTCCCGCGTCTTAGGGTGCTGCCGTGTCTAGAGGAGAGAGGAGCGACAATGAGGTGCGATCTCGTCGGCTGCTAGGGTTACGCCGCCGGTCGGATCGCCGTGGATCTCACGTGGGACGTAGAACCTGGGACCTAAACCGGCTGCGTAGAGGTTCTGAGTAACAGCACCTCTACAACGTGGGACCTAAACTTTTTTTTCCCCTAAACACACCCTATACAAAACGGATACGTACACCGATACAAAAAACATACAGCGCTAAACCGGCTCCTAAACTAACCCGGGACATGCCGTCGAACCACCCAGACCCGGTTTTTCTCTTTGATTGCCCTCAGGGGGGGGATACCGAAGCAAGCCTCGTGTGCGTATATATGTGCTGTGCGATGTTTCTACTCACCGCTAAATATATACTCCTGATTTCCCCCGCAAAAAAAATATATATATATTATACTCCTAATAATTATCGTCAATATTGATAATAATGTTGTGCTCTAAATTTCTCAATGATCGCAGCTCTTGATGCATCGCCTTCTGGATCTGACAGCGTTTTATGTGTGTCGCTGCAGATCGATCGAGATGCATCAGCAGACATCGTTTGGACGCTAGTTATTACATACAACAAAAAAGAACAGAGAAATGCAGCATCTGCAGATCTGCTGTGAGATGCAGGGTACATGCCATGCATGTTCATCAAAGACATGGAAGCCTGGACTCAGGTTTTCCATTTCTTATTATCATGCAATCGGTGCCCATCCAAGCTCAGGTTGGTGCTCAGTGTCGCTTAATTGTTACTGATGTGTACTCACCTGGCGCTTATAACTTATGTGCTAGTAACGTGCGTGCATTTGGGATCCATAATCTATTCTTGATAATGCTACTAAGGAGTATGAGTGAATCGTGACTGATGGTTCATTTTGCATTTTCTTCGAAAAGGGGAGTATAAACCCGGTCCCTATGGCTATGCATCAATGGATCCATACGACCTCTTATTGCGAAGTTTAACGACCAAAAGTTTACAGCTCAAGGATAATGCTACTAAGGAGTATGAGTGAACCGTGACTGATGGTTCATTTTGCGTTTTCTTTGAAAAAGGAGTATAAACCCGGTTCCTATGGCTATGCATCAATGGACCCATACGACCTCTTATTACGAAGTTCATTGACCAAAAGTTTACAGCTCAAGGATCATAAAGGGTCAATGAAAATATCAATCATCGAAAAATAAACAAGCGGCTAAGCATATTAGCAATTAGGATCTTGTTATTAGGTCGCATTTAGCATCTGTATTTTCTTTCTTATTATATCATTTTGCGAATTTTGCATGAAGATCTAGAAAGACTATACCCATGGAGATGGTGCGTTCGAGAAATTTCAATAAAAAACAAATTTTAAAATGTTAAAAGTTCTGAAAGAAAATTTCACGTGCACATCTAAACATTCTACGTTCACCTAAAATTTCCCGAAAAAAATATTTTATATGGATTGTGTAAAAAATATTAAAAAAATATTCATGAATAGTCATGTCACACATCGAAATTTGTCTTTTTTACACCAGGCAAAAAATGGCATCCCTCCCCCCAAAACTTGTGCGCGGGGATTTTCGGATATATGTACATACATTATTTAATTTATTTTGATATTTTTAAATATTTTTATCAAATAATAGATTTATTTGTACACGTTCAGGATGAATTGGATTTTTGCTATGCCGTGCCTAGAGGCCCTGTCCTGTGCCTATAGGCCATACTTAGGGCGTGTTTGCTTGCTTGTGATCTTTAGTCACACATGGAGATCATGGTTTCACGCAAGTTGCGGGGGGAAATGCAACCTCTCAGTGCCTAAAGTTCACTTCGTTTGGTTCAGTGCATTCTCATTTTTCTATGGTTTGGGAAGCCATGCCCTAGTTGTTTGCTTGCATGTTTTCTTGATTTTCAGCAATTCGGAACTCCTTTGGATAGTTGCATTCTCCATGATATCCTTACCTCCTTGATCGTGCGGTGAGCTTACCCATGACAACAATACGCCAGACTACAAAGCTTAAACAATTGCAATTCAGAGAACATCTAGCTTAAGACTGAATCCACATAATTAGCTAGGACGTGTGTGCTGCACCACGAGTTCACAAACAACTGACTGTGATGAAGTATAAGTTCGTCACAAACGGAGGGGCTATAACTGAATACCACCTCCAAAAATATACAGACCAAAATTCAGGGGTCACCGCAACCAAAGTTCATCAGCCTAGCTACTCCAAAGTATACATCATACTCATATCATCAACACCGTTACCACCACCTCCTCGAACAACACAGTCAGCTTCTCAAAGGTAGTGCTTATTCAGGAAGACCATGAACCAGCTCATCCTGCGATCAGGGGTCATGACAAGATACCTAGTCAGTTGTGCATTGTGCTCCATCAGGTGGCTTAGAGCACGGCGTATCCCAGTCAGAGAATGAGCGCAGCGGGAATACGAGCACTATAGATCATCTTATCTGAGCATAGTTCTCAATGGGCTTGTTGATCAACTCGTATCCTTCGGCTGATCCTACATGAGAACATAGTTAGTTCAGAGCGTGTAGTTCAGATGTGAGCTTTACAACTACTCATCAATGTATTGATGCAAATGAAAATATATCGAACCTTGATGTTCGCATAGTAATGCTCGTCGTACATCATGATAGCAGAGGTTTCCTCAACCCAACGCATGTTCTCAAGTCTTTTGATCCTCATGTGCGCATAGTAATCCACCTAATTCTCTAGTGCCTCATGTGGTTATACACCTGGTTCGGGGTGACCGTTCGGCCACAGAACTTGAAGACATTGACTGCAATCGAGCGCATGTCCACCTCTCTGAATTTCCGAAGAACTATCCCCCTTTCTAGATCAACTGGCAGACTCTATTCAGGACGAAGGTGGACAAAGAAGCTGGCCATGTCATGGTCAAATTATTTTTGCACACCTTATCAGGCATCAGCGCATAACGAGAGGCAACACAGAGGTTCCCGGCAGATCAGGGGATGCAACCTTCTCCTACGACACCAAAGATACGCATTGTGTTCGGTACAAGGAGAAGAACTATACTTTTAGGACTAATCCTAATACCAATCATCGCGTTTATACATCGAGCCTACCTATACCACATGACAATCCTCACAATACAGCATGAATAATGATTCCAAAATCTACCACAAATTGTCCAGATCTACTAGGAGTGACCACATGCGAACAGATCAACTATGATCGATAACATGGTAAGAGATCTAATCTTCGAGAGCTGGTGTTAGGTGTCTCTTACATCGATATCAACATCAGACGATGAGGACGGCATGTCGGAGATAACCGAGGAAGAATACTTGCCGAAGATGAGCCCGTTCCACCGGAGTAGGAGATACCGCTTACCTGCTCGTCGGTGAAGAAGAGGATTTGGGAAAAGAGCTCGAAATGGTGGTGCGAAAATTGAAGGCGGGGAGAAGCGGTCTAAATAGGCGGTGTGAATCGGCGGACAATGGGCCAATTTCTTCCGCAGGAATTTACCGCACGCCGGCGAGCTCCCGCCATCCCTCGTTTGCACGCACACGTGCATCTTCTTCTCCTTAAGCGTGAGAAGAAATCGGCTCCGTGGAAACAAACACCATTATTTTTTTCTCAGTCCCATGCAAGAAACGAGAATCCGGTTTAGCAAACACGCCATTAGCACTCTGCGCTACTTCCCTTGCTCCAAGACTATTCGTTTTGCATTTGCATGGAGCCACAATAACCTTCGTCAGTTTTCATGTTTAAGTCTATAATAATGCCTGGATTTATTGCTACACCCGCGTCCAGAAATACACGCGCAAATCTAAATCAGTTATGACGGAGGGAGTCGTAATGCGTTGTCGCCTGAATTATAAAGATCCGACAGACGTTTTTGCTCTGCTCCTGCCTCATTGACCCCGTATGAGTAGGTGGACAGCCGTCCACACGTTACTCATACCGAGTAAGAAAAATGCAGCTCATTTTCGTTTCTGTGCGAATGGGATTCATTCATCACATAACAGGCATGCCAGTGCATGCTGTAACCACCGGTTCAGCATTCGGAGCCTGTCAGCAGAAGACCAACAGAAACAACTTCACTCTTGGTGTAGCTCATATCTTCCAAATTTTTTTTTGAACTTAGCTCATATCTTCCAATTAATCTTTCCATCATCTGATACGAAGAACACAAAAGCATGACCCACCATGTATTTGGTAACGCGAATGATCATAGCATGATGATCACCAGATGAGTTCTTTGGCAGTAAGGGAGTCGATGCTATATAAACACGACATGTACAAGTATTTTCGCCACTCACAGTGTATGGAGCAATGGAGGTCCTTTTGTGGTGGAACAGTCCACACATACTCTACTTTGTTTCTGAGATATTAGAGTAGACCAAAACGAATCACATATTTTAGTTGGCCCAAATTGTATACAAATGTAGACTAGATCATGTATCTCCCGATATGGGTGCTGACCAGTTCACCAAGTAACTTATCATTGGGGTGTCCTCGCTCATGTGTAACTTCTTGTATATCCGCCTCAGGGACCTATGATTTGGCTAGCGCATTTGCAACTTGTGTTAATTCGAGTACAACTTGAGTTGGGAATACTGAACAATTAATATTTTGATTCAGTCTACCACTGAGTTCACCATGCACTGTATGATTTCCAAAGTTCACTTTGATTCCTGCCCTAGGAAGTAGATGAATCTACATAAGAAAAACTCTTGACCAAGAAAATTAGCCATACTACTAATGGAACTTCTTTCATCGAACCATCATAATTTGTTTAGGTTTCAAAGGAACCAAAGGTCACGTACGGCGGCTAGTACAAATCGGATTTGGGCTCTTTGGTTCACAAGATTTTTAAAACACAAGCAAAGTAGAAACATAGTAATTAGATGTCATGACATAGTTGAATCCTCTGGGAACACAATCATGTGTAGCATATGTCGTATGACTGCACCACAGAAAAAAAACTTCTTTTTTCCGAAGGATTAGGTGTATGACATAAATGCCAGCGACACAAAGACGGGAAAATTTACCATGGGGCTGGATTCAACATTTTTTTTACAGAATTACATGTAAAACAGATCATAGTAAAATTGCTTATGGTTTCCAATCTAACATACACCCTCCCTTTTAAAATATAAAATGTTTTACCTTTGTAAAGTAAATCTATCTAAACTACTTTTAGTATGTAGGTTCATTCCAAATCCAAGTAAACCTACACACTAAAACAAGTCTAAATATATTTATTTTACAAAGTTAAAATATCTTATATTTTAAAACCCGAGTAAACCTACACATTTACTGCATCCAGCCCCGCATGCTTACATGCATTGAGCTGCCATGCCAAGCGCACTTGAATACATCGAGAGGGCGGCGACGCAGGGAAAGGGAACATGAAGCCGCGTGCATGCAAGAGATGAATGTTAGGTTCGACAAACTCCTCACTAATCTTCGCCCTAATCGACACCACAGACGAAGTGGCTTCATTAAACACCACATCATTCTGGTGCCTCTAGATGCACCAGAAGACTAAGATGAGCGTCGTCCACAAGTCATGCCGGGTCGCCACAGGGCTAGCGCGGGTCGTCTACTAGTGAATCAAGTCGGTATCAAGGGTGGTATGCCACTCTGGTCGCCTCCAACGCTGCAAGGCCCAGCCCCAAACCTCCTCCCAAATCCGAGCTTAGTGAGCACTTGGGTTAGAAAGGCCCAATCAACAGTGTCGAAAGCCTTCGTGCCTAGCTTGAACATCACCGATGCAGTGCCAGTAGCGTGCAACTTCCTAGCCGTGCTTTGCACCAGCTAAAAGTTGTCTTGATCAGCCACCGACACTCCATCTACCTTGAGGTGTGCTATGAAGTTCTTACGCCGTCTATGGTTAGCCTGCAGGTGAAAAAAAAACGGGTGCACGCATCGCCTTCCTTAAGCCACATCAGTCGGGCGCGCTGACGCACAATTGTCCTCTCAAGGGAGGCAAGACCGAGGAGTTTGTGCTTGAGTAGCCTCCATAAACCATGCTCTGCAGGTGTGAAAGCCCGCGACTCCATAGCCACGTCAAGCCTAAGGATGATCTCAATAGTCAAAAGGATCTGCTTGTTATTGCCAATAAATCAGTCACTCCAGCTCGTGAGGGCCTTGGCTGTGGTGGAGAGCTTAGCCACAAGACGCTTGAAAGGGTTCACAATCAGAGGTGTAGAAGTCCACGCCGTTTGCACGGTCTCCATGAACTCATCCACCTTAGACCAGAATGCCTCAAACCGGAAGCGCTGCCAGTCTGCAGAGGGGATGCCAGGTTGAGAAGTAGTGGGCAATGGTCCGAGAGAGAGGAGCTCAGCGCCGAGAGGAAAGATGACGGGAACTCCGCTTCCCAATCCACGGTTGAGAAGACCATTTTAAGCTTCTCCAAGGTAGGATGCTCCCGTTCATTAGACCAAGTGTACCACCTGTATAGCTCTTTAAGCTCCAGCTCAGTCAACGCATGCAGGAATTTCCCCATCATCCGACGATGTAGATTGGGGTTGTTCTTGTTCGTATCATCGATGATCACATTAAAATCTCCCGCTACGGCCCATGGGCCAGGGTGTAAAGGCCCTAATGTCCTTAAGTTCCTGGAGGAAGCTCCACTTGTCCTCAACTGATCGGGGCCGTAGACCCCAGCAAACCACCAACCAGCAGCCCCCAGCCCCTCAACTCTCGTAGTGATATCATTGTTGGAGTAGTGAGCGTTGTTTGATTGTTCATGTACACCTTTCCGTTACCCATATGAACCAAACAGATTTAGAATAGAACGTTGCTACGTTTAGACCGGTTGTTAGATTGCAAAATTCAGCAGAATTCCAACAATGATGCATGCATGTGTGTTAGAAAACGCGTCGGCCCAACTCGCTAGCAGCAAAAAGGAGTCACGCGCCAGGTGTGCATGCGGTATTAAACATAAGAGACAAAAAGCTGACGTCGGTAAGAATTAAATGTGAAAATCTAAATATTTAAAATGTTTTGTAGGTCAAACTGTTACCCGATTTAGTATCCGTTTTCACCAGTAGACTAGGCGCGATAAGATCTTTAAAACTAGATCTCATGTCGATATGTTTCAAGAACTTTTTTTTGAACCAAAAGGTTATCCAAACGTAACATGTAAGTTATCCAGCATGTACTATATAAGTTATTCATCAGATAACACATAAATTATCCACCTTACGAATGGTTTGTGTTTGAGTTTTTATGTGTGCGAAAACACAAATATGAACACCTCCGATTTAGAATCCATTTTCACTAAGTCAACAACTATAAAATAGAGTTATCCTAACATATAGGCTATCATGTTCAAATCAAGTAAGTCTATTGCACATCTAAATAACTAAAATAGAGGTAACCAGGATTTAAGAAATATAGTGGTCACAAAGAGAACTAAAGCTATCCTAAAAAAATTATAAAGTTACCCATAGAGATAAATAAAAAATTATTGATGACATTGTACAATAATTACCTACCATTAACATGAGAGTTATCCATGCTTCAGCATACAAGTTATCCACCTAATAACATATAAGTTATCCACCACTATAAAATTTAACCCAGAGATAAAATACAAAAGTTATTCTAACAGTTCGGCTTTAAGAATAAGTTGTTTAAAGGAATTAAATCTAAGCCTCTTTTGCATACGATATAATAAAGGAGGTCTTATGTCTATCCATCAACCATCCTAAGTTGTAGTGAAAAAGTGTAATGTGAAAAAATGTAATACACAATTAATAATCTAGTGACCCAGCTTCATCGTCTGTTACCACTATCGCGGTGTATGGTTGACGGAGCCTAGAAAGGTGTTAGTGTACCGAGACTTCATCGCAATACATCGATGACCTAGGCTACCATGTCCCAATTTAAATTAGCTCATACCTCATATTTAATTAACCAAACTAACATACATGGGGCAACCTAGGTTTTATGAGCCCAAAAAATAAATAAAAAGTTACCCACATAAGAAATACGAGAACATCTCGACCTGACCCATTTATAAGGTGGGTAACTTATATATTATCGGGTGGATAACTTACATATTATGACATGGATAAGTCACGTGTTAAGGGTGAATAACTTTTGATCGGAATTTTTTTCCATCTAAACATATCAACATGGTATCTAGTTTCGAAGATCTCGTCACGACTAGCTCAACGGTGAAAATAGATCCTAAATCGAAGAAATAGTTTGATCTATAAAACATTTTGAATTTTCGATTGAATTCTTAGCTGACTCTAATTCATGTGCTCACACTCCACGTCTTGTGCGTTCTAATCCCATCCTAATCAAACGAAAAGAGTTAGTCTGCTAGATTTTACAAACCATCTATAAATAGATTTCCCGTTAGAATATTTTCATTATGTTACCATTACCGTCATTTTACAAACCATCTATAAATAGATTTCCCGTTAGAATATTTTCATTATGTTACCATTACCGCCCGTGAATTGATTACGGTACCGTTTACATTTACAAAACTGAACCAAACATGTTCTACTCCCTCTCTTTCGAAATATAAGATGTTGTAGATTTGTGAAGCAAATGTATCTATTACTTTTTAGTATGTAAAGGTTCACTCAGCTTTGGAGGAAACCTACACACTAAAAAAGTCTAGATACATTTTCTTCACAAACCTCAGAAAAGGGAACATGGAAGTCAAACCTCACAAACCTTCACAAACCTCAAATATGGTAAAATTATAACGATGCCAATCAACATCTCCACGATTTTCAGGAATATGGAAGTGAGTCACACATCAAGCTCCCAGAAGAGGGAATAAATCAATTTATTGAGTCAATGCATGAAAGGGTACACGCAATCCTTTAGCTTGTATATGTGGTATGTAAATGGTAATAGTGGCATTGCAAAAAAGACTTGAAGAAATGAAATGCACAATCATTTATTCTTTCTGGCCCAATACAGGGTTACCAACTTGTATGTGTGTGGATGTGTGGCTTTTATCTGTCTACGGTACTATAGATAACAGAATCTGGGATGGTCATGGGGGTTAGCAAGAAATGTTTACTCACAAGGGTTAATTAGTTAGTATATTCTCTCTGCTGTGGAGACGGGGCGAAGGAAGACGACGATGACAGTGATGTTGTCTTTGCTGCCCCGTGACGCGGCCTCCGTAGCCAGCCTCTTGGAGCACATTCCAGGCTCTTTCACGGTGTCCTTGATGATGGATAGGACATCCTCGTTGCCTACCACATCCCACAGTCCATCACTAGCCATAACCTATAAGATCAAATAAAGTTACGCTCAAGCACAAACTCATTATAGAAATGTGGCACATTTATGTATGATGACAAACTGAGAACAGCAACATAAGTAAAGCTATATGGGACAAACCAGGAACTCGTCATCAGTGGATAAATCAGTTTCAATAATCTCAGGCAATGCAGTCACTGCTGGCTTTAGGTCATCATCACCGATTGACCGTGTAACCTGTCAACAAGAGACATTCCTTCCTGTCACTATATAGTTATATATTTCTCTAAATGTTTCTACACAAGTTCCGACACATCATTTATGAGCATAAATAGGATTAAAAAAATGATTTTGCCCCAATTCATTGAGTTGCACATCTTAGTGGAAGGAGGAATAATCTCCATCAAGTTGCAACTCAGACATGCACAATATTGCACTGGTACGCCCATGACATGATATCTTTAGTCTTGAGGATCGATGAAAATATAACCTCGTAGCTTCAAGGGCAAAGTACTAGATGTCTTGTTAGTTGGAACTCAACATGCACAATATTGAAATTTTCTCATTTGTTTAATCATGCTATATGCTAGGTCTTGGAAAACGCTAAAGTATACCTCCAAAGTGGAAAATACTTACATTTTTAGATAAGTTTTAATAGGTGTTTCTTCTATGTATTACACATAACAAGAAGCGGGATGTAAGATATTGTTGCTAAATGCAAATAGTTAGTCAGTTCAGTGCGCTCAAGTCAGTTCATGTCAGAAATCACAAAACATCGTGAGTACCTGAAGGGCAGCTGCACCCACTCGCCATGTATCTATTTGCCATCTGACTTCAGTCCCTTCCTTTATAACACGCTCCCTTTCTTTAGCGCAACTAGCAACATGATCCTATCAAAACAAACAAAAGAAAGTTGCATTATATGCTAATCTGTACTATAAGGGGGGAAAAGAGAATTCATGCCAACCCTAGTCATGGGAAATGGTTTGCCAGCACGGCTCAGGATTGCTCGGCAATCACCAGCATTTGCTACAAAAAGCTTGTTTCTCACTAGCAGGGCTGTCACTGCCGTGCAACCAGGATGCCAGTCTTTCTGGATTATCCTTTTTGACTTCTGGTGAATAATTAATTCTTCTCTAAAGGCTGTGTCACTCTTCATAAATGCTTCTATAAGGGCATCAGTCGGGCTAAACAGAACAAGAACTCCGTCAAAATCTTAGAAGTGAAAATGATCCAGATAGTTTGCATTCAACCCGAACCTGGTAGTGTGGCCAAATTGCTTCAGAAATCCAGGAACTGCTCGGACAGAAAACTCAGCAGCTGCAGCACCTGTAAGAATATTGTGTAATGTATGCAGATTCAAAACCTAGTAGAAATCAAAACATAGGATTTAATGAACACTAAACCTCTGTGTCCATCGAAAATGCCAAAAGAATGCACATCTTTTTCTTCAGACATGCAGGGAAGCATAAAATGAGTATCTTCCATTGTTTCTCTTCGTCCGCGTGTTGCAAAAGATCCCCAACTTAAAGTTGGACGATACATAGAGACAGAGAACCGATCAAAAGAATCAAACCAAGGATGCACAGTATGGTCTAATTTGTTTGCTTTCTTTGTTAACAGTTCCCCTTGGTTGAACCAGTTTAGTGCTTCTTGATAATGGTGTACTTCTGTGTTTCCCTCTTGACTCACATTCACAGAACGAGATGGTGAAGGGCAAGAATAGGTAACTAAATGTTTTTGTATTGCATTTAAGTCTTGAATTATATCTTCAAATGATGGTCTCTGTTCAGGATCAGGATCCCAGCAGCGCTGAATAAGTGACAAGAGACTTGGTGGAGAGCCAGACTCTGGAAGGGCGAGAGCAGGGCGCAATCCTTGAGAAACTACAGCTGATGTAAGTTGCTGTTCAGTGTAGGTCATTTCAAGAACTGTGTGTGCCTAAAGAAAAATGAATGAGGTGTCATTTGCAGAGAACATAAAACCACTCAACTAGCTATAGATGACTATAATTATGGTGTGGGTCTCAAGACTAGCACGATGCGGCCTAGAAGTCCATGAACATGTGCATTGTATATCCTATCCGAGCGCATTTTCACCCGACTTCTTTAAGTTGTCCGTCGCAGGTCTGAAAGCAGCTAAGCCTGCCTAACTTTTTGCCCATGTGGTATGCTGACCTTGCCCAGTCCTGGACCAAATCAAAGGCAGTTGTGGAAAAGTTAGTAGAGAGCACTTCTGGACCCTGAACCTAACTAATACTTCGCTTTCGCGGGGAAAAGACTGCTGGTGATGGACAACTTGGCTTCACAAGGGTTCTCTTTTCAAGATGGATCAAACCAATCAAATCTTCCCCTCACCACACCTGTTATGCACACTAACTCATGCCATGCTGAGCATTGTCAACCTACCATACGAGCAAAACTAGACAGGCTGGGAAATTCAGAAATGCGACGAACCACATAAACAAGTTGTTGGGTGAAAATGTATAACTTAAACGTTTATGGGCTGACTTGACCGCTCCACAAGGGTTCTACCATATGATTTACTCTACACATTTTAGAGTTTTATACTGACTGGCACTTTTCCATGCTAGGTTAGCATGAAATCATAAAACCAGGTATTTAAATTTCAAGTTTGATAGAACGCCTAAGCAATCAACACAAAACTGTTCATAGTACAATGCTGGCTTAGTGTTTGTAAAACGAGCGACAATATGATGTAGACAGTGGAGCTATTGAACAAGCAAAAAATTGCACCTGTGCTTCAGCTCGCAGATCTGTGTAAGGCACCACACCAGTAAGAAGCTCACTGTGAAATGATAAAATTAAGGGAGAGATTAGGGGGCAACATCTAAAACAACAAAATCACAAACATATTTTATTATAGAATGTTCATTTTCTGTCCAAAAGGTGACAACAAAATTCTACAGCAAAACTGTCCATGGTTATGGTAAAACCAAAATGGAAAGGGGATAAAAATAGGTAGGGAAGTACAAGAATAGCCCCCTATTGGGAGATGGATGAAAATTTAACTCCAAACAAATCTCATTTGGGCAGAAAGATACCAAAACACCAGGAGGGGTAGAAATGTTGTTTCCACTTTTCAGCATCCGACTGACGACAAATTAACCATAATGTCATTTTTCATAATAAAATCTTTGCAATGTATTTTCGAACTAGAGATTTTTACAATATCTCTATTTGTTACCGTGACATAGTTCTGTTTGCACGTTATCCAACAAACAGTAAGGGGCATACATATATAATCCAAAAATTATGGAGCATACATATATAATCCAACGGAACATCAATGCACGTGTGTGTATAACATCAACACAACATCCAAATAAAAATAAAGATAAAATCAATATCTTTTGAACAATCAAAAGAGAATACAGTACTGGAAATATCATATATCAAGTTTTACTAATAGTTATGCCCCTGGAAATTGTGTGACATAGCCCTAATGTGCAAATGTCAGTACCCAACAAATGTTGGACATAATATACATCTAGTAGAACTGTCTACGCAACATATGTGACATATGTCTATGTGCGATATGCCACTCCCTCCAATAGAGATGTGGCATCTGCAGCAATCTACCGTTTTCCCAGACGTGGAATTGCAGATGAAACAAGCGGTCTTAAATGTGTGAAGTGACACCAGTGGAAGTATTCTGCCAACAGGATAAAAATGCCCTACAAAAATTTCACATTTTCTGTCGTTTGTACTTTAATTTAATGACAAAAAAGATGAGATAGGGCCTATTTATATTAATTCCATAAGAGAAATGTCTTACTTTACTGATATTCCAAAGCTATATACATCTGATTTTTCTGTATGTAAATCCTTTCTCAAAATTTCTGGCGCCATGTAAATTAGTGTCCCAACCATATTCTTTTTATAGAAACCACCAGTAGGCTTGCCAGATGATTTCCAGTTTTCAACTGAAACACTTTTAATATCCTTCTGGTACATAGCCAAGCCAAAATCTGCTAGATGTGGAAGGAGATCTTTATCTAGCTGTACAGAAGCATAAAAGTCAATACATTGAAGAAAGATGTGAAAATCATTATGTGTTCAAAGAATGTAATTCAAGATTCTGACACATAGATAAAAAGAAATATGCAAGGAACATACCAAAATATTTGCTGGTTTTATATCCCTGTGTACTATCCCAAGGACTTGTAGGTATTGGAGAGTGTTTGCTGTAACAGTACAGTGAAACGCAGTGTCAAATTGGTAATTCGTGTGTTTTCCAAGAGTACATCCAACTAAGATTAGGATCCCACATGACATACTGACAAGATAGAGAAAATTCAGCCATGCATTACTATTTCTGAATTAGAAAAGTATTGGTGCTTCCTATAATTAGCACCACTGCTTAGCCCATTGAGTCAATTGACTTAACTTGAACTTATTATCATCTTTGCATTTTGTGTGCATGAAGATCACTTTCTGTTTCAGTCCACTTAGAATTACAACGAATTATTTCCATGCTCAAGATTGGTATTGCATGCATGCGTTGTTACTAGAAGCATCATACCAAAATGAATTAGTACATAATTAAAATTGGACAGTAGTAGACAGTGATGTGTAAAACCGTCCAAAAGTACCAGGGTCAAAAGGGAATACAAATGAAAGTACAAGATTCTATTACTTGAAGATTAATGATAAATGAGAGTGACGCCACTTTTTTTTGTCATTTATTCACCCCTTGGATATGACTAACATGTGAAACTACTAAAAGTACTCACAAAACAAGAAAAGTGATCCTATTTACAACAAGTTGTATGCATACTAAATCAAGTCAACGAAACATTTATAAACTCTAATCTTATACAGCAATTTAAAAAGAAGCATGCTTACCAAGAATGTAAACCTTTTAAAAACAGTTCCTCATGAAACTCTATGCTCATGTTCTGTGATTACAATTACAGTGATATTTGCTAAACTAATATATAATTACTCTAACATCTGAAAACAAAATACATGCCAAAACACAATCTCGGGGAAAAAAAGAATTGTAACAAAGCAGGACCTAGATAGCTGGCAATGTTGACCACTTGCTGGATAGAAGGGCTCCACTCCTCGACATGTATCTTGTCTGCTAGGTTTGGAGGCTCAAAGAACTCAAAGAACATCAGGTAATTTGGAGGACGTGCATGTGCTGCAATCAGTTTTGCCAACCCAGGATGATCCAGCTCACTGCATGTACATTATAATCCCCACATCAATCCAAGAAATTAGAAACCGGGTAATAGTAATTCAATGTGGCAGTAAAAATCGTTTCTAGCCAAAAGTTCAATGTGGCAGTAACCACTAACAAAACATCCATTTCATTAAAGTGTGCTTTTTTAGAAAATTATACTACGTGAAGGCCTATATAATTTTCTACAATTGCAGGAGATAACCAGAAAATAACAGGTGTGTCTGGGATATATAGTTAGATATGGCTGGGCAGCTTCCTGCATAATAGTTCTGATCCTTTACAAGAGTTCAATGGTGTGACACCATTCCAGTTGTGTTTAGCTCCTAATGAAACAACTTATTCTCATTTTGATATCCCAAACTGTTAGCGCTCAGGGGCGGATCCAGGGTGTTTAGATGTAACATAGTGTATGATTGCTATGTGGATCAATAGATGTATCATCCATACTATACAAAAGTAATTTCCCATCCTGGCCTCCGTAAACCTTAACTGACGCTAGCAGCCCAGTTTATCCCATCGTTCCCCCCCCCCCCCCCCCCCCCCCCACCCACCCAACAGCCCATGTGGTCAGTCAATCTCATCACTCAACTCAGCGTCTCAAACCCATTCCGCCAATTACCTTTCCCTCAAAAGAAAATTAACTACTTACAGCAGTCCCTCGCACAGTGCAGCCAACCGTGGCCAAACACGCGCCCCTCCGCCACTAGCCAACTACCATGCATCCATGCCAGCCGATCATGCATACTGATGGCACGCCTATACCTCATATGGAGCATTCCCTCTCGTAATTCCCCAAATTTCTAACTCCTAATTTGGCATGTGAAGAATAATTGTTAGTATTCACTTGTTTAAGTGTTAGGATTCCCTCTGGCATGGAGCACTAGGTAGCATTTTTCAGGCAAGATACCAAAACCCAAGAAATCAAAAAAACTCGGCTAAATTCACCAATGACCATGATCGGATGGGCTTCACCAAAAGCCAGCATGCTGCTTAATGTCCTAAAAGGCTAGCATGGCCAACTCAAAGTATAACAACACGCGTTCCTTTGAACATACGACTGTTTCTCTCTTCCATAGATTCCACCGCGTGTAGAGCAAAACCCCAATGTGCCGCCTCTCAAGGACTTAAGAATCTGAAGAGACCACCTTGTCCAACCACTCAGAAACTCCCTGGGGCTCCGGCAGGGTGTGGGTGAAGGTGGTGGCCTCCCCCATCCAGGTTTCCACATCATTCCAAACGGCAACTGAGGAGGGGCAGTCTTTGCAAACGTGGGTTACATTTTTGGTGGGCTGAAGACAAAGCTGCCGTCCGGATCACGTGGTCAACCACGCGTGGCAAGCAAGTCAGCCGTGAGAATTCTCCTGTGCAGCACCAGCCAAGAGAAGAACTTGCAATGCTTAAATGATTCTTTGGTTTCAATCCTTGAGGGAGAGTTCTTTTGGCGCGTAAAGCATGATGACATCGTGCCTCCTTCCAGTCCCTAATAAATGTTTTGCTGTATTAAGTTTTTATTTATTTAGATTATGTTAGATGCTCCCACAATTTTGTACTTATATTCTTGCAACTGCGGACTATAGTTTACTTCGGGTAATTTTTCTAAACTTTGTACAGCCAACTGCGAAATCCCGGATGCCCCATTGTTATCACTGAAGCTAAATAGCAGCACAGGCGCACTAGCCCATCCTCCATATGATTCCCAATCAGACGTCTCTGGCAAGCTAGAGAATGCCAGTCATCGGGAGTATGGGGCATTTGTGAAGATGCGCAGAGTAGTGAAAGAGAGAGTACCGACCATAGGAGCTGGAGCTGATAGTGGAACTTGTCGAGGTCGTCGGAAGTGGCCAACACGGGCTTCTTGGCCGCGACGCGCTCGCCCCTCAGCCGCGCCTCGTACACCGTGCTCTCCGACCCTGCACGGCGCATCATGACACGTCACATCGTCGTCGCGTTTCCCTCCCCCCCATCGTCACAAGTCAGAACAACAGGGAGGAGGAGAAGTGAGCATGGGGCAGGGTTAGGTACTTACCTCGCGCGATGGGGGAGATAAGGGAGAAGGACGCGGCGGGGAGGTGGAGCGGGATGGCGGCGCTGCGGCAGCACCCGCGCACGCACCGGTTGGACTCCTCCGGCGGCACCTCCAGAGCCATCGCCGCCGCGACCTCCCCGTCGGCGTCGTGTCGCGTGGGAAATCGGTTGAATCTCGACAGGCGTGGTCGCGGGTGGGGAAGTCAGAGCATCTCCGGCCAGGCCGAAATTCGGATAATTTTTTTTCGATCCGTAGAAGATTTAGCCTGAGGGTTTAGACTTTCTATCCAAATCAGACGCTATGTAGTATCGCAAGGAATGGAACTTTGATTTGAAAGTAGTCAATTTTTTACTCGTGTTTTTTGGTAAATTTTTGGCTTTGTTTAATTTTGATTGGCAAAATTTAGACGAATTCAGGTGATTGTATTAAATTATAGGCAGATTCGTACATATTATGTCAAATTTGGACATATACACGAATTCTAACTATGGTAGGCGAAAAAACTTAAAAAAGATCGAAAACAGTAAACTAGACGGTGGTGTTATAATAATAACTAGACGATTTATTGTTGATTTATTTGGATTTGTTTGATCATGTTGCTTGCATATATGTGTATGTTTGTGTTTTTCTTTGCGCCGGCGCCATGCGCTGTATTTTGGCGCGTCTACAACAGGGTTATTTTGAGGTTGTATTTTTACGCTGCAATATAGAGCTTCCGGTGAAGGAATTGCCAGCGTTGCACGCTTTAGCCTGAGGGAAGGCATGCCGATATTGGCTCTGATACTAGATGTTAACGTCCATTTGGGTCAGCCCAACACTTAGACTATGTTCTGGACGTTTATACGCATAGTCTAACGATAAGAAGAAAACGCACTTCATTCCAAAAGCTCGGATTGGAAGGGAGGAAAAAATTTATAAAGTGGGTGTGGTCTCTTTCGGCGAGACGAGACTAAACTGCAACTCTAACATCCGGCGGCGACAGAGTGAATTGGACGGCCGGGGAAGAACTCCTGATGACATTTGTATATAACACAACGAGCATGATCTACTATACTGGTCAACGCCTCTCATGATTCAAGCATGAGCATGACCTGATTCACCAGCATACTTAGTACTCTACTCAGTCTACTGTAGACTGGAATATGACCAAACCAGTCATTCCAGTCATGGCGGTGGAGTATGACCAAACCAGTTAATAATGACAGTCTCTACTGTAGACTGGAACGAAGGAGCTAGCACATTATACACATGAATGGGTGTTACTTTTTTATGTTTGCTCCCTCTATATATTCTCATCACTTAACTGTGGTTCCTGCCATCTGTAGCTAGCAGATGAATGTCCTGAAGAACAACTCGACTACTGTATTTGAGATGTTAGAGCAAACCAAACCAAATACAACACCATTCTACATGTATGCTGCTACACAGAAGAAAATGTTTAGATTATAGCTCTTGTTTGAAACCATTCTTCTTTATCATCCCAACTTGTCTCATGATCCACTAAGTTGGGCGACTTTCAGCTAGGCTTTTGGCTTTGTAAAATTGTGTTGCCAGGACACTAAGATCAGTTCCGGCTTGAGCTTCCACTAGGTTCTGTATGCTGAGAATACAAGAATGAATTCTTCTACTATGTTGTTTTGACCGAATTACAACTCGGCTAAACGTTGGTTTGTATATTAATTGATATAAGTTAAACGATTGTATGCTGATTTCATTCTATTAAGATGAACCAACTGTCGAAACTGAAATGTGTATGCGATCATCATAATGGCATGAAGTATCTTGCATAGAGAGTGTATGTGTTGCGTTTTGGTCGAGATGAACTGACCAATCTGAAAAGCTGATGCAAGTCATTGGAACTTCTTTCATCGGTGACCAGTCTGCCGTGCGTGCCAGGAGATTACATCTCCAAAAGGAATACTCAAACCATCGTAATTGGTTTTGTTTTCCAAGAAGGACCACATATGCCGGCTAGTACAATCGGCTTTGGCCTCTTCGGTTCACAAGATTTTGAAAACACAGCATAGAAGAAACATGGTAATCCGATACACAATCATGTGTAGCATGTGTTGAATCATATGTGAACACAGTTATGTGTAGCATATGCCGTATGACTGCGCCACAGGAAAACTTCTGCTCTTTTTGAACTAGTAGGAGTATGACATAACTGTCAGTGAAACAATGATAGGTAAATTTACCACGAGGCTGGATTGAACTAGATTTTTCTATGGAATTACATGTAATTAAAACAGGCCATAGGATCTTACATACTACTCAGTATATAAGTTTTAGAATAAGAATTCCTAAGAAATAGAATGCTAAAGTACCTACAAAAATCCATAAGTTCAAAGATTCTACTTCATATTTGTCCGTAAGTCAAAGATTCTACATGACATGTGTGAAGAGTGTTTGCATCATCCCAGCGTTACATTCCTAATCTAAGAATGAAGGAAAACAACACTTGTTGTTGAGCCATGTCCTGTCTTCTACACAGGTGAAATGAGGATCTATATGGTCTACTCTATCTGTATGTAGTATTGTCAGTATGGAATGGAACTGATTCCAATAGCACATCTGTTTTTTTTTTCTTCACAAAAATGAAAAAGAGCAAAACTGTTTATGGTCACCTTTTCCACATACATATGGTAAGAAATTGTATGTTGATATGTATTTAGTTGTCAGGTGGTATTTTTCTGTTAACCCTGATTGAAACAACAATTTCATCTATTTCTGAAGGAGCTATGGTGACATTTGCAGATACCACAACAAGCATGATCTACTGCACTGGTCAATGCCTCTCATGATTCAAGCATGAGCGTGTCCTGATTCACCAAACATACTTAGTATGATCAAGACCGAACACCAGTTAATCATGACAGTATCTAGGATGCGATATTGTAGAGTGGAATGAAGGAGCTAGCACATTATACACATGAATGTGGATGCTACCTCTTACTAGTATGCTTGCTCTCTCTATATATTCTTATAAGTTTACCGCGGTTCCTGCCATTGGAAGCAGATGAATGTCCAGAAGAACAACTCGACTATTGTATTTGAGATGTTGGAGCAAGCCAAACCAAATACTACACCCTTTTACATGTATTGCTACACACGAGAAAAGCTTTAGATTATAGCTCTTGTTTCAGCCCGTCGTTCTTTATCATCCCAACTTGTAACATGATCCAATCAGGGAACAAAGTTTCAGCAAGGTTTTTGGCTTTGAAATTTTTTGCCGCCGAAACGGAGCTCGCAGTAGGCTCTGTATGCTAGAATACAAGATTGAATAACTCTTTGTTTTTTTGAGACAATCAAGAAATTCAATGCAAGTTAACGTGACTGAATGTTGATTGATAGATATCTTAGACGGCCAAATGCAGGAGCAAGATGACGAACCGACAAAACTGAATTGTGAATGCAATTGCATATTGATTGAGATATGTTAAACAGATTTATGCTGATTGCATATTAAGATGGACCAACTAAGAAAACTGAAATATGTATGTGGTCATCATAATGGTATGAACTATCTTGCATCTTAGTCAAAAAAAGAACTATTTTGTATAGATCATTTTTTTCTGCAGGAAAAACAAAGAGTTTATGTGTTGCCTTTTGGTTAAGATGATCTGACCAAACTGAAAAACTAATGCAGCCGTAAGAATGGTTTGAACCACTCTGCATATTTTTTCTCCATGAGAAATCGGAACCTTTTCTCCTATCCGAACTACTGGCATTACATTCCTGCAGCTAATGAGGACACTCATGTCCTCCAATGAGACAAATGTTGGAGCTCAACAATCTCGGTTTGTGAAGGGAATATGAGAAGATATATCTTGCAGATAAAACAATTAATTTAAGACATCTTAGATATTTCTTGACAACATTGTGAAGGATGGAATGAATCTCTAAAAAAGTAGATGACTAACTCAGCCCTGAAAAAAATGCTAGTCCCTACTAATCATATAGTCATGTCTATTAAGGAACAAAAAGGTCAATTTTAAGAAAGTTATGGGCAAGGATTGGGATATCTTGCATGGACATCATTGATCTCTGCAACAATTTCCTCACAAAGATGGATCTTTGTTGCGTGAAGAACTTCGTCAAGCTGCCATAATTTAGTTGCACCAAAAACAGCTGATCCCACAAGTGAGTGGCTCAGTACAAATGCTGAAAGAATCAATAGGAGAAGCATGGGATCGATGTACACAGTTTAGAGAATGTAAATTTATGTAGAACAAAAATATGAGGTAGCATACCAATAGCTAGCATTGCTGGAGAAATGCCATACTTCGCGGAAATTCTTTTGTATTCCTGAAACAATTTATAACAATATAAGCGCTAAGGATGAGGTGTGCCACAATGCACATATGACTAGCAGACCTTCACCGCGCATTCCAGTTTGGGATTTTGAAGATCGTATCGGGATTCACCTTCAGAGTACCTCCCTATTAATCAGGAGAAACAACGATGATGCAGAGGGACAAAACTGGAATAAAAGGGACTGTGGAACATGGCTATGAACCTATTTAAAATGTACAGCTTGCACCTTTGAAAATATTCATTCGTGCATCTGGCGGACCGCTATCCTCGGGTGAGTGATACTTCCCTGAAAGTATACCCATTGCCATTGGGCTGTAGGCCAGCAAACTGATTCTGAAAATGTTATGGTTTAAGACAGCAGTTCAGTGACAACTTGGACTAAAGAACTACAAACTGAGATGGCAATTGTTGTTTTACATGAATGGTGATGGCAATAGCTGTTACCCACAAAAGTATCTAACTGAAGATTACAGGGCTGCATAATAGATACCTCTCGTGATGGCAGCATTCTGCCAATCCAGCATCAAAATTTCGACACATCAGGTTGTATGAATTCTGCAGAAGCGTAGGTATAGAAGTATGGAGTAAAATCTAATACTGGAGTTCTGGAGAAATACACATCTAGATGGTTACAACCAGAATCGACCGCTTACTTGAAGTGTGAGTATCTTGGAGCGCAGCTGAAAATCCCTACTCAGTTCAAGGAACTTCATCAATCCATATGGTGTTTCATTGCTAAGGCCAATGTACCTGATCTAATGCCATCAAGGCATGAGCAATAACATCTCGGATGAACATGAAAAACATAAAGCTAGCAGCACCGCCACAGCATACCTTGCCAGCATCTATGCCTTTTCCAAGAGCCTCTAGCTGTTCTTCCATTGGTACAGATGCGTACTGGCGGCTCGGGTCGTATTCTGTCTCTCCAAACATTGGAACGTAACTGCAATTTCAGGATGTCTTGTTTTAAGACTCGAGGTGGACACGATACAAGCAGGAAACATGGCACTGCAGCTACATGTAGAAAATTGTGGCTCTGTACAGACCGGTCAGGCCAATGTATCTGGTAAAGGTCGATGTAATCCACACCCAGCCTGCGCAAACTGCAACAAAGATCACAAATGAGAGCACAGGATGCATTATTCAGATAGGATGAGCTAAAATATCACTTGTTTAACCAACCAAAACAGACTCGGGGAACCTGCATCGTGTTCTATAATCATTCAGAAAAAAAGGACTAACTGCTGTAATTAGCAGAAAATGATCAAAGCAAGCTGCAAGCACAAGAAGTTATGAACAGAACAACAGAGTTTGCAACAAGTAATGATCTGTAGTTCTGTACTAACTGACCAACCTGCTATCGATTGCCTCAGTGATGTTCATGGAATCAAGATCCGTCGGCCCGCCGCGGATCCATGTCATCTGACCAGATGGCCCGGCCACCTGTCTCCCACCAATACAGCATGGCAACAAGCGAGAAATGGGAATTCAGTTCAGTGGTGTTCTGCCTCACAATGAAAAAAAAAGTTCAGTGGCATATTGACCACTGACGAAAAGCTGACCTTGGTGGCGAGCACGACGCTGTCCCGAGGAATCCTCCGGGACCGCAGCCAGCGTCCGACGAGCTCCTCGCTGCGCCCGTGCGTCTCCGCGCGCTGCGGAACTGGGTACCTGCTTTGCAGTTTCGCAATAGGATTAGCTTGAGCGGATCAGGTGTTTCTGGGAGGAGATGATAAAAGAACAAGCCACACATCTCGGCGGAGTCGAAGAAGTTTACGCCGGCGTCGAAGGCGGCGTCGAGGAGGCGGAGCGATTCCGGCGGCCCGCTCTGCTCCCCCATCGTCATGGTCCCTGCGAAGAAATCTAGTCACCACTGAACCATGGACGAAGCAGGAGATACATGATGGATGTGGGGGCGAACCAAAGCAGAGGCGTGAGACGGGCGGCAGGTCAGGGGCGAGATGAAAGGTGGGCATCGCCATGGCCGCCCTCTGTTGCCGGTTGCCGCTCTCTCTCTCTCTCTCTCTCTCTCTCTCTCTCTCTCCCTCCCTCCCTCCCTCTCTTCGCCCTCTGTTCTTGCTGGTTGCCTCCTATCCGTTTGTGGGTTGTTTTGCCTTTGAGATTCGTGCGTTTGTGGCGTCATCAGCTCTACACCTTGAGATCAATTACAGAATGCAATCATAATAATTTGTAAAGCATGTCCCTACAATAATTTTATATGTAAAAACTGCATAAGTGGGAAAATTGATCTGTCAACCAATTCAAAGTATACATGGAAGAAATCTTAAACCGAATACATATAACCATTCTTTAATCCATTTATTTCGGGGTGTAGAACTGGTTGTATGGTTACAAAATATCGATTCGAACTTTATATTTTTTATAATTTAAACAATAAACAAGATTATCAGTGAAGCAGCAACTGGCACTATCATTGCATAATCTTACTTGAGGTACACGTTCTTGGGCATGGCTAATTGGATTGCATATCTCTTGGGCTCTGCTGGTTAAGTTTCACTCGGGGGGTCAGTGTTGCACATAACTCATGTATTCTTTTATTTTTTATAAAAGACACTTTATTACTTAAAGAGTATTAAGCTTTACACATGGTCTTTGCATAATGACGATGCACACAACCGACATCCGATATAGGTCGAAAGTCTCAAAACAAATAAAAAGCCGACTTACATATAAGAATGATAAATTGCAAGACGCCTAAGGTGATAAAGGGATCATCGAAAGATTATGATGTCATCCGGGTAAAAAGGTCCCTCGTCGTGTTCTCCGGCTGTATCCACTCGTAAAAGGTCGCGAAACTTCACATGATATAGAGACGACCATAAACGGAGGATACTGGTACATAACCTGCAACGGAGAAGAATTTTTTTCATTAAACACCCTATAATTTCTACGTAGCCAAAGCGACCAAATAATGTCAATCGCTCCTACTTTAAATAGAATTTTGTACTTGTAATCTATCTCATGAAGCAAATTCTTAAAATATTAGCAACACCACATGGTGGAGACCTGATGCTCCTTGGATGACTAACCATATAGAACATGTAAATTTACATTAGAAGAACATGTACTTAAGTGTCTCATCATGATGACAAAAAACACACTTCTTCCTTCCTTGCCAGTCTAAAAGGATTGTCTTTAGTAAGAGTAATCCCCGATGAAGGTACCAAATTAGAGGTATCATCATCTTCTAGATTTTTTTTATTATTGGTAAGACTGGCTAAACCAGTATCATTCTCATGTAGAATCCAACAAAAGTTATCAGACCCAGTTGTTAGTTGGACTAAAGCCAAGCGTTGAAGCAAGGCCTTCCGAGAGCTAAGTCTAGGTCCCAATAAATTCCTTTTAAACGTCACATTCGGAGAAGAAGACTCCAAAACCATGATGTTTGTATCACTCTTATAACGAACAATAGTATACAAAGCAGGATAGGATACCGTTCTTAGAGTGTAGCATTGGCTAGCCATTTATCTTCCCAAAACGCATCTCACATCCAGCCTTAATTGAAAAAGACCCAAAGCTTAAGAAATGTTTCTTCATCGCTATTAGACCAGCCCAGAAATATGACTCCCCGGTTACCAACATACCTGGAATAACGCTTTCGAGCCAACCTACTTTATTTTAAGGAAGGTGTGGCATATCACATCTCTAGTAAGAAGCTTGACTAGCCATTTACCTAAAAGGTTGTATTCTTGACCTCTAGATCGTGAATACCTAGCTCAACCTGGTCTTTGGGACGGTAAACCACACTTCGCTTGGACAGTCTATATTTTTTTCTCACTATCACTCTATTAAAACAATCTTAATCAGAAATAATCCAGTCATTTTTAAGACTTTGTTTGGTAGTTGTAAGAAGGATATCATATACAGTATCATATTACTTTAGGACTAAATTAATGACAAACAATATTCCCCCTAGGGATAGCAGTTTACTCTTTCAACTTCTTAATCTCAATTATATTCTCTCCACCACAAGCTTCCATTCAACATTTGTTAGTCTCTGATATGTATTGGGAGGCCCAAATACCTAATTGGAAATTGGCTTTCGCAGACAAATAACTCAGCATACAATTTTGTCTCGTCTTGGGCCTCGACGAAGAAAAACAACTCATTCTTATGAAAATTATTTTCTAGACCGCGGAAGTTCCTCAAAAGATGACAAAAATAACTTCAAATTTCTCGTTTTTTCGATATAAAGTTCTATAAAGTGGATTGTATCGCCAACATATTGTAGGATAGATAAAACACCATCAAATAGATGAGGAATCACACCTTCAATTGGCCATTGGACTTTGCACGCTCGATCATGACAGGTAGCATATCAGCCACTATATTGAATAACATTAGTGACAATGAGTCACCCTTTCTTAGTCCCTTTTTGTTTGGAAGTTTCTTTTATCATTCAATTTAATGGCTGCACTCCTCCAAATATAAAGCTATGAATTAAAGTACACCATTCTTCAGAAAAACTTATCATTCTGAGATTTTGTCGGAGGAAAGACCACTTAACTTTCTCGTAGGCTTTATCAAAATCGATCTTTAAGATAACAATAATCAATTTTTTTACTATGGAGTTCGTGGATGGTTTCAAGAAAGATAACCACCCCCATCGAGGATATTGTGGCCTTGCATGAAAGCAGATCGAGAAGGATGAACCACATGAACTGTGTTCAGCCCGATTGTTGCAACTTTGGTGAATATTTTAAAACTAATGTTAAGAAGATAGATAGGTTTATATTGTTGGATCCTTTCGGCCTCATTAATATTAGGAAGTAAAATTATCTCACCAAAATTCAGACAAAATAGTTCTAGTTATCCACCATATAATACGGTTTAATGACGTCCTAGAAGTTCTTCTAGAACTCCGTCGGGAAACCATACGGTTCAGGGGGTTTGTTGTGTTCCATTTGTAAAAAAAAACTTTTTTACTTTCTCCTCATAATAGGGAGCAGGGAGAATATTATTTTCCTCATTGGAAATTTGGGAAATATCGCCGGTTATTCGGGACTCATCCATTACCTTATTCAGGGGTGCCAAACAAGCCTTGTAATAATTTGTAATGTACAACTTTAATTGCTTATGTCCCTCAATTGTTCCCTTGTCCTGAATAAGGAAATGAATAAGTCTCTTCCTATGTCTGTCATTGGCAACACTATGAAAGTATCTTATATTTGAATCACTTTCCAGAATGTATTGTGCTTTGGAACGTTGGTTTTCCTCATGCAAAATTCATGCTATATGTGCATTTTTATAGAGGTCCCAACCTTTAATAAGGTAGAGATCCCTATGTTTACAATGCTATTCCCTGGATCAATAGCTAGCATCCACAGTTAAGATGTAATATCAAGAAACAAAGGTCATAATACAACTTTATAACCAGGAATAAAATAATTCATTACATCTTACATAGCTCATTTGGCTATCTCATTACAATGCAACAGAAATAACTATAGCATGGAGTCCTTCATTTTCAAAGTGCCACATGCAATCATGTTGGTTGTAGACTTGTAATCCTAATCAACGCACTTCACTAACATCAAACAAACCTGCAACATAATAAGTTGCAGCCACAAGGGTCAATACATTTGAATTATATTGGCAAGTTTTACTACTCTGTAGAAATAAGTGGAACCTATCAATATATGCATATTTGGCTAAGTAGGGTTTAGGCTCATTTGCAGAAAGCAATATAGTTTTATCCTATCTTTTCAAAATAGTTCTGATCTTTTGACAAATCTTTCTAAACTTCTTGAAAAACTCCAAGTGCTTCTAATCCCTTGTTGACACCATCAAGTTTTACTTTGAGAAATTGGAATGTCGAGATCTTCCATATCTTTAGGCCTTAGTTGCTCAGAGTTGTCCGTAACCGGGGACACGACTAAGTACTTAGAATTTGATCTTCTGCAGAAGTTGTACACTTTACCCACATAACACAATCTCGTCTTGACGCCACCAGTGGCCGCTGGATAAGTACACACCAAATGGAGTACCGGCAGATCGAGAATGTAACAGAGTCTTTCCATAGAAGTCCTCCTAATACATTATGCTAGCACGTCTGCCAGGCATCAATATAAGGATATACTTCCAATATATAATTCTAGTTAACCTGAATAGGTACCAATGCAAGGGTCTTTCACTATGTAATTGACTAATTCAGAGCCCATTTAGCATATGGCTGTACATGGAAGCCACTGTACGAGGAACATGTTCAATCTGTAAGTCCCTGGGTGGTATTCTTCTAGTGCACACACGAAAATACTTCAGTCAAATTAGAATCAAATTACTCTAAAATATTATGGTTAAACCCTAATTAAACTTAAGTATTTTCTAATTTGACTTATGTTGATTTTAAGCCTAAAATCCAAAATTACTTCAAACGGTCATGGCCATGGTTTGAAAAGAATTATTCATGTCTACCGAATACCGATGGACAGAGTACCTTTTAGTCATCGGCACGTACAACTTATAAATTGCCTCTCCATACTTTGCATAATGGGATACGGAGCAAAGAGAAAGACGTGGTTTGTAGTGTGCATGCACACATAGTTATTTTTTTCCTTTTCTTTGAGAGATGCATGAACCACATGGCCTACCATCGATTGCATTTTCTTTTTCTGCTAGAGACGTGCACAAACCAGCCTGGAATGTTACTCTTTCGGTAAACTGGTTCTAGCTATTAGAATGTAAAAATATGGTGTACGATACCTAAGATACTCTAGATCAAGATATATGGACAGATATTTAGAGATACCGATTCGGCTATTTCATAGTTTTCAAGGCGGCTGACGAACGGAATTACAAGATACCCTTTTGATTAAAAGGAATCAAAGTGGTATAATCAAAACCGCTTAAATGAATAGGTGCTAGGAGTAGAACATGGGAGAGAGCTCACCCATAAGAACAATGAAGTCGCGGCGTCAGCAAAGATAAGGTGGCACACCTCGACGTTGTCGAAGACGATGATGTTGACGATCATGGCCACCGGGAAGTAGTTGATGAAGTCGACCAAGAACTACGCGGGGACGAAGCGGACGTCATGACGCTGCCGGTGAATACGGCATATGCACAGCTTGCTCCGGCGGAGGTCGTTTGGCGACGTGAATGGCATGGCTTCTACGGCGACGCGACCAACTGTGATGGAATTGTATATAAGCATGTCCTGGAGGTAGGTGTTGGAGATATACCCTAGAGGCAATAATAAATATAGTTATTATTATATCTTTGTGTTTATGATAAATGTTTACATTCATGCTATAATAGTATTAACAAGGAAACATTAATACTTGTGTGATTTGTAAACTTAATTTGAAGTCCCTAGTAAAGCCTCTATATAATACTAGCTTGTTGGTTAATAGATGATTGTGGTTTCCCTATCATGAACATTGAGATGTTGTTAACAACAAGATCATATCGTTAGGAGAATGATATGATGGACATACTCCTATAGATAAGCGTAGCATAAAGATCAAGTCATTTCAATAGTTCAATTGCTATATGCTTTCTGATACATATTAACCTAATTCCTTCGACCATGAGATCATGCATATCACCTTTACCGGATGGATGCTTTGATGACATCAAACACCACACCGTAACTGGGTGGCTATAAAGGTGGCATTGAGTGTTCGGAAAGTATTGGTTGAGACACATGGATCAAGAGTGGGATTTGTCCATCCATATGACGGATAGATATACTCTGGGCCCTCTCGGTGGAATGTCATCCAATTAGCTTGCAAGCATGTGACTGGCTCACAAGGGATCACATATCACGGGAACGAGAAAAGAGTACTTATCGGTAACGAGGTTGAACTAGGTATGCAGAGATACCGACGATCATAACCTCGGATAAGTAAACTATCGTGAGACAAAGGGAAATTGGTATCGTATGTAAGTGGTTCATTCGATCGCAAAGTAATCGTAGAAATATGTGGGAGCCATATGAATTTCCAGATTCCTCTATTGGTTATTGTTCGGAGAAGTGTCTCGATCATGTCCGCATAATTCACGAACCGTAGGGAGACACACTTAAGGATTCGACGTTGTTTGAGTAGTTATGGTATGATGAGAAAGAGACCGAATGTTGTTCGGAGTCTCGGATGGGATCCGGGATATCACGAGGAGATCCGAAATGGTCCGGAGAATAAGATTCATATAAGGAAAGTCCCGTTTCGGAGTTGGGGAATGGTTCCGGTGTTTTCATCGGGAATGTTCTAGAAGGTTCCGGAATGTCCGACACTCCGGAGGGGAAGGGGTACATGAATGTGTCATTGAAAGTTGGAATGATTGCATCATGTACTAAGTGTCTTCGCTGTCCAAAATAAAGGGTTTATTCAAATCCTAAATTGAAAAGTCAAACGGCTAGTTTGAAAGTCAAACGGCAAGTTTTGGAAAGAGGAGGAGGAGTGGGAAACCGAGTTGGGGAGGGAATCCCTCCTCCAACCGGCGGCGCACCACCCAAGCCGAGTTGGGGAGGGACTCCCCTCCCTCCCCTTGGCCGGCCGGCCCCTCCACCTATATAAGGAGGGGCAGGGCTCCCTCCTAGGACACACAACTTCCACGCCTCAAACCCTAGCAGCTGCTGCCCACCATAGCCGCCGCCGCCCCCTAGGGTTTTTGCCCTAGCCGCCGACTTGGGCTGCCCCAAGCCCTAGACGCCAGCTATAGCACTTCCTCTTTGGTGTGTCTAAACCCTAGATCACCGAGGAGCTCTCTCATAATCCACCATACTCGCTCCGGCTTAAGGCGAAGCCCTGCGAGATCTCCCCTCTACTTCCGGTACCACGCCGTTGTGCTGCCGGAATCGCGAGGAGAGTGCTACAACCTCCGCTTCCTGCTGGAACAAGGGAGAGGAAGGTCTTCGTCGAGTACCGAACGTGTGACCGACTGCGGGAGCGCTGCCGGAACGCAGCGCCGGAAGGATCGTCTACGCGATCTTGAGATCGGGAAGAGTACGACTACATCACCCACAAGAATCCGCTCTCGTTAAACACTTTGGAATCTTCAAGGGTGAGTTATTCCATCGACTCGTTGCTACAATCTAGTAGATAGATCTTGGCTTGTTTGTTTGTATGCGGTAGAAATTTTTTGTTTTCCATGCTACGAAACCCTACAGTGGTATCAGAGCCGTGTCTATATGTAGATCTGTTGCACGAGTAGAACACAATGGTCATTGTGGGCGTTGATGCTTTTATTGTCGATTGCTTCTTGTGTACTTTGCATCTTGCGGTATGTTGGGATGAAGCGGCCCGGGCTAACCTTACATGACATCGTTCATGAGACTTGCTCCACGCTTGACATGCAACTTGTATTGCATAAGTGGCTTTGCGGGTGCCTGTTTCTCCTAGCATAGTTAAGATCCAATTTACAACGGGTGATTAACAATACTAGTATCAATGTTGTGGTTCTTGTTCGTAAGTTAGAACGACACTTATTGAAAGCCCCAAACCACGTAAAACATGCAAAGAAAGTAGAGGCGTCTAACTTTGTTTTGCAGGGGTGTGTTGTGATGTGATATGGCCATGATTGTGATTATATTTGATGTATGCAATGTTCCTTATTGTAAGTTGGCAACCGGCAGGAGCCATATGGTTGTCTTTAATTTATGTTAAGACCCGCGTGTCTATTCAAAGTAGTTGTAATAGTTGAAACCTGTGGACGACAACCATGGAGAAGCGTCATTGACCTTGATGCAATGCCGGTGATGATGTAGATCATGTTCGTGCTAGAAGATGGAGATCGGAAGCACAAAGAAGAAAGGCCATATCATATCACATATTATGAATTGCATGTGATGTTAATCCTTTATGCATCTTGTATTGCTTAGTAGACGACGGTAGCATTATAAGATGATCCCTCGTGCACATGAATTTCAAGTCATAAAGTGTTCACCCTTAGTTAGCACCGTTGCTAAAGCTTGTTGTTTCGAAGCACCACGTGATGATCGGGTGTGTTAGATTCCGCAAGTGTATACAACATGAGCAAGCCAGATTTGCTCATGCGGAAACTAAGGTTTGATGTTGACGAGCCTAGCATGTACACACATGGTCTCGGAACACGGATCACCGAAAGGTAAAGCATGAATCATATAGTAGATATGATGAACATGTCGATTGTTCGCCATTGAAACTATATCAACTCTCGTGATGATCGGTGTTGATGTGGTGAATTTGGTTCGTGTGATCACTAAAACAATGTGAGGGATATTGTTTTGAGTGGGAGTTCACCTAGATTAATTTTATTAATATGAACTCAATTTGTCATAAACTTAGTCTAAACTATTGCAAATATGTTGTAGATCAATGGCAGTCCCTACCATCAATTTTAATGCGTTCCTAGAGAAAGAAAAGTTGAAAAACAATGGAAGCAACTTCGCGGATTGGTTCCGCAATTTGAGGATTGTCCTCACAGCTGGTAATTTGACCTATGTGCTGGATGCACCGCTGGGTGACCCACCTACAGCTGATGCTTCCGATGAAGTAAAGAACATTTACCTCACTCGGAAGACTCAGTACTCCACAATTCAGTGTGCTATCTTGTATGGTTTAGAATCGGAGCTTCAGAAAAGGTTTGAGAATTCAGACCCATATGATATTGTCGAGGATCTCAAATTGATCTTTGAGACTCATGCGGCAATTGAAAGCTATGAGGCTTCTGAAAAATTCTTTAACTGCAAGATGGAAGAGGGCAGCTCCGTCAGTGAGCATGTGCTTAAGATGTCTGGGCACGCAAACAAACTTCAAAGCTTGGGTATTGTGATTCCTAATGCTTTGGGGATTTACCGTGTCCTCCAATCACTACCACCAAGTTACAAGAACTTTGTGATGAACTACAACATGCAGAACATGAACAAGACGTTGCCAGAACTCTTTGCCATGTTGAAATCTGCAGAAGTGGAGATCAAGAAAGAGCACCAAGTGTTGTTGGTCAATAAGACCACCAAATTCAAGAAAGACAAGTCTAAGCAGAAGGGACACTTCAAGAAGGGTGGTAAGAAAGTTACCACGCCGACGAAGAAGACCAAGGCTGGACCTAAGCCTGATACTGAGTGCTTTTACTGCAAGGGAGAAGGTCACTGGAAGCGGAATTGCCCAAAGTACTTGGCGGATTTGAAGAACGACAACATCAAGAAGAAAGGTATATCTGATATACATGTTATTGATGTGTATCTCACTAGTACTCGTAGTAGTGCCTAGGTATTTGATACTGGTTCAGTTGCTCATATTTGTAACTCGAAACAGGTGCTGCAGAATAAACGGAAGCTAGCGAAGAACGAGGTGACGATGCGCGTGGGAAATGGATCAAAGGTTGATGTGATCGCGGTCGGCACGCTACCCCTTCATCTACCATCGGGATTAGTCTTATACTTAAATAATTGTTATTTGGTGCCTGCGTTGAGCATGAACATTATATCGGGATCTTGTTTATTGCGAGACGGTTACTTGTTTAAGTCCGAGAATAATGGTTGTTCGATTTATATGAGTAATATGTTTTATGCACATGCACCTTTGATAGATGGTATATTCTTATTGAATCTCGATAGTGGAAATACACATATTAATAACATTGAGGCTAAACGTTTGAAATCAAGCGATAACTCGACCTATATGTGGCACTGTCGTCTTGGTCATATTGGAGTGAAGCGTATGAAGAAACTCCATTCCGATGGACTTCTTGAATCACTTGATTTTGAATCACTTGAAAGATGCGAAGCATGTCTGATGGGTAAAATGACTAAGACTCCATTCTCTGGTATGATGGAGCGAGCTACGGACTTATTGGAAATCATACATACCGATGTGTGTGGTCCAATGAGTGTAGCATCGCGTGGTGGTTATAGTTATGTTCTTACCTTCACGGATGACTTGAGTAGATATGGGTATATCTATTTCATGAAACATAAGTCCGAAACTTTCGAGAAGTTTAAGGAATTTCAGAGTGAGGTAGAGAATCAACGTAACAAGAAGATTAAATTTCTACGTTCTGATCGTGGAGGTGAATATCTAAGTTACGAGTTTGACGAGCATTTGAAGAAATGCGGAATACTTTCACAGTTGACACCGCCGGGAACACCACAGCGTAATGGTGTGTCCGAATGTCGTAATCGAACTCTCTTAGATATGGTTCGTTCTATGATGTCACTTACAGATTTACCGCTATCATTTTGGGGTTATGCATTAGAAACAGCCGCATTCACTTTAAATAGGGCACCATCTAAATCCGTTGAAACGACACCGTATGAATTATGGTTTGTGAAGAAACCTAAATTGTCGTTCCTTAAAGTTTGGGGTTGCAAGCCTATGTAAAGAAGTTACAGCTGGACAAGCTTGAACCCAAAGCGGAAAAATGCGTCTTCATAGGATACCCAAAGGAAACTATTGGGTATACCTTCTATCATAGATCCGAAGGCAAAATCTTCGTTGCCAAGAATGGATCCTTTCTAGAGAAGGAATTTCTCTCGAAAGAAGTGACTGGAAGGAAAGTAGAACTCGACGAGGTTGTCGAACCTTCTCTCAAAATTGCGAGTAGCGCAGCGCCGGAAGAAGTTCCTGTGGTGCCTGCACCAATTAGAGAGGAAGCTAATGATGGTGATCATGAAACTTCGGTTGAAGTTGCTACAGAGCCTCGGAGGTCAACGAGAACTCGTACCACTCCAGATTGGTATGATACCGTTATGAGTGTCATGTTGGTGGACAACACCGATGACCCTGAGACATATGAGGAAGCGATGATGAGCCCAAATTCCAATAAATGGCAAGAAGCCATGAAATCCGAGATTGGATCCATGTACGAAAACCAAGTGTGGACTTTGGTGGACTTACCAGATGGCCGGAAGGCTATCGAGAACAAATGGATTTTCAAGAAGAAAACAAAAGCTGATGGTAATGTTACTGTCTATAAAGCTCGACTTGTCGCAAAAGGGTTTCGACAAATTCAAGGAGTTGACTACGATGAGACTTTATCACCAGTAGCGAAGCTAAAGTCTGTGAGGATTATGTTAGTAATCGCTGCATATTATGATTATGAGATATGGCAGATGGATGTCAAAACAGCATTCCTCAAAGGAGACATTGATGAAGAGTTATATATGATGCAACCCAAAGGTTTTGTCGATCCTAAAGATTCTAACAAGGTGTGCAAACTTCAAAGGTCCATCTATGGATTGAAGCAAGCATCCCGAAGTTGGAATCAACATTTTTATAAGGTGATCAAAAGTTTTGGTTTTATACAAACTTATGGAGAAGCTTGTATTTACAAGAAAGTGAGTGGGAGCTCTCTAGCATTCTTGATACTATATGTGGATGACATATTGTTGATTGGGAATGATGTAGACCTTCTTAATAGTGTCAAGGAATATTTGAATAATAGTTTTTCAATGAAGGATCTTGGCGAAGCAGCTTACATATTAGGCATAAAGATTTATAAAGATAGATCAAAACGCCAAATATCATTGTCACAAAGTACATATTTGGATAAAGTTCTAAATAGGTTTGGAATGGAAGAAAGCAAGAAAGGGTTCTTGCCCATGTTGCCCAATACGACCTTGAGTAAAACTCAAAGTCCGACATCGGCAGAAGATAGAGAAAGGATGAGTAAGACTCCCTATGCCTCAGCCATAGGATCTCTAATGTATGCCATGCTATGTACTAGACCCGACATTGCATATGCTGTTAGTTTAACTAGCAGATATCAAAGTGATCCAGGAGTGGATCATTGGACAGCGGTCAAAAACATCCTTAAGTACTTAAGAAGAACTAAGGATATGGTTCTTTCTTATGGAGGTGATGAACAACTCGTTGTTAATGGTTACACCGATGCTAGTTGGAACACCGATCCGGATGATTCTAAATCACAATCTGGATATGTATTTATTTTGAATGGTGCAGCAGTTAGCTGGAGGAGTGCAAAGCAAAGCGTTGTGGCGAGATCTTCAACTGAATCGGAATACATGGCTGCTTCAGAGGCTTCACAAGAATCGATATGGATGAAAGAGTTCATTACAGAGCTGGGTGTGGTTCCTAGTGCGCTGGACCCAATGTCTATCTACTGGGATAACATGGGTGCCATAGCCAATGCGCAAGAACCAAGGTCACACAAGAAGCTGAAGCATATCAAGATACGTTTTCACGCTATTCGAGAACATATCCAAGACGGGGATATAAAGATTTGCAAAGTACATACAGATCTGAATGTGGCGGATCCGTTGACTAAACCTCTCCCGAGGGCAAAACATGACCAGCACCAAACTGCCATGGGTGTTCGGTATATTACCATGTAATCTAGATTAGATGACTCTAGTGCAAGTGGGAGACTGTTGGAGATATGCCCTAGAGGCAATAATAAATATAGTTATTATTATATCTTTGTGTTTATGATAAATGTTTACATTCATGCTATAATAGTATTAACAAGGAAACATTAATACTTGTGTGGTTTGTAAACTTAATTTGAAGTCCCTAGTAAAGCCTCTATATAATACTAGCTTGTTGGTTAATAGATGATTGTGGTTTACCTATCATGAACATTGAGATGTTGTTAACAACAAGATCATATCGTTAGGAGAATGATATGATGGACATACTCCTATAGATAAGCGTAGCATAAAGATCAAGTCATTTCAATAGTTCAATTGCTATATGCTTTCTGATACATATTAACCTAATCCCTTCGACCATGAGATCATGCATATCACCTTTACCGGATGGATGCTTTGATGACATCAAACACCACACCGTAACTGGGTGGCTATAAAGGTGGCATTGAGTGTTCGGAAAGTATTGGTTGAGACACATGGATCAAGAGTGGGATTTGTCCATCCATATGACGGATAGATATACTCTGGGCCCTCTCGGTGGAATGTCATCCAATTAGCTTGCAAGCATGTGACTGGCTCACAAGGGATCACATATCACGGGAACGAGAAAAGAGTACTTATCGGTAACGAGGTTGAACTAGGTATGCAGAGATACCGACGATCATAACCTCGGATAAGTAAACTATCGTGAGACAAAGGGAAATTGGTATCGTATGTAAGTGGTTCATTCGATCGCAAAGTAATCGTAGAAATATGTGGGAGCCATATGAATTTCCAGATTCCTCTATTGGTTATTGTTCGGAGAAGTGTCTCGATCATGTCCGCATAATTCACGAACCGTAGGGAGACACACTTAAGGATTCGACGTTGTTTAAGTAGTTATGGTATGATGAGAAAGAGACCGAATGTTGTTCGGAGTCTCGGATGGGATCCGGGATATCACGAGGAGATCCGGAATGGTCCGGAGAATAAGATTCATATAAGGAAAGTCCCGTTTCGGAGTTGGGGAATGGTTCCGGTGTTTTCATCGGGAATGTTCTAGAAGGTTCCGGAATGTCCGGCACTCTGGAGGGGAAGGGGTACATGAATGTGTCATTGAAAGTTGGAATGATTGCATCATGTACTAAGTGTCTTCGCTGTCCAAAATAAAGGGTTTATTCAAATCCTAAATGAAAAGTCAAACGGCTAGTTTGAAAGTCAAATGGCAAGTTTTGGAAAGAGGAGGAGGAGTGGGAAACCGAGTTGGGGAGGGAATCCCTCCTCCAACCGGTGACACACCACCCAAGCCGAGTTGGGGAGGGACTCCCCTCCCTCCCCTTGGCCGGCCGGCCCCTCCACCTATATAAGGAGGGGCAGGGCTCCCTCCTAGGACACACAACTTCCACGCCTCAAACCCTAGCAGTTGCTGCCCACCATAGCCGCCGCCGCCCCCTAGGGTTTTTGCCCTAGCCGCCGACTTGGGCTGCCCCAAGCCCTAGCCGCCGACTCTAGCACTTCCTCTTTGGTGTGTCTAAACCCTAGATCACCGAGGAGCTCTCTCATAATCCACCATACTCGCTCCGGCTTAAGGCGAAGCCCTGCGAGATCTCCCCTCTACTTCCGGTACCATGCCGTTGTGCTGCCGGAATCGCGAGGAGAGTGCTACAACCTCCGCTGCCTGCTGGAACAAGGGAGAGGAAGGTCTTCGTCGAGTACCGAACGTGTGACCGACTGCGGGAGCGCTGCCGGAACGCAGCGCCGGAAGGATTGTCTACGCTATCTTGAGATCGGGAAGAGTACGACTACGTCACCCACAAGAATCCGCTCTCGTTAAACACTTTGGAATCTTCGAGGGTGAGTTATTCCATCGACTCGTTGCTACAATCTAGTAGATAGATCTTGGCTTGTTTGTTTGTATGCGGTAGAAATTTTTTGTTTTCCATGCTACGAAACCCTACAGTAGGCCAGTGTAAGGATAGTATATAGTTAAAAGGAATCGAGCTAGAGGATAAGGAACGTGATGTACCAGTCCGATGAACTCGCCAAAAGCTCAAACAAGATTTCGATGGTATGGCCAAGTAGAGCAGTCCTTTGGAGAAATTTTGTGAACAGAGGTGGAGGAGGTGGACAGGGAACACACGTTCCTCTGTTTGGTTTGTCTTGGTATGGTGTAAGAAGGGAGATCGGGAGATTTATACCGCTGAATGGCATCCGAGGCACCGGTCTGACTCGGGCAATTAAGCCAATAAAATAAAGAAGTAATTCCATGAATGAAACGGTCATGCAACTATGAGAAAAATTCGTATTGAAGTTGAAGGAGAAACGTGCTATAATTAATGGGAGAAGGAGAGGAAATATACTGCCATGAACTCGTGTCCGTTCTTCTCTGTTAGGTGAACTCTCGCCAGGATTGCTTCGGTCAGCTGGTTTAGAATATTGGTCCAAGAAAAATAAACAAAGCAAAGAGAGAGGAAAAAATAGATGTGAATACTATGGCTACAGGTGGGCTAGGATTGGACCAAATTGACTGAGTCAGCCAAGTTGGGTCCGTTCGTTTTTATTCTTTTCGTTTTTATTCTTTTCGTTTTTATTTTCTAGATTTTAATTTATCTTTTCGTATTGATTCAAATTTGATCTAAATCTTTTCGGGAAAGTTAGAGCAAAATATAAGTAGATAAATTAGTCAGAATAGAGTAATTTATTAATATACAAATTAATTAAAATTTGAATATGTCATATAGGCTCATAATTTTAACCCCTTAAGATATAAAGGTTTTTATATATATAACATGTATGATCAAATGTTGTTTTGGTTTTGGACATAACCATTGACACTTATCTATCTATTTTTTAAAAAATAACTACCGTGTTTTTGTTCTTTGAGGGACACGTGCAATTCAAAATTATATTTGGTTTTCTATAAAATTCTACATACATATCTATACAGAAGAAATAATTATCTTAGACTATAATCGTGAGTCCATGTCAAATACGGCCTTGGAAACATACTAGATCGCTCAAGCCCGTAACATATGAGCGTGAAATAAATTACATATATATGTGCATCTATAATTTGAACGAGGTTAATTAGGAAAAATAAATGAACAAGGTATATAGTTCATGGTAGGCTCGATGTATGTGGAGGCACATATATTTGTCAATGCAAGTGCTCGAAAGCTACGTGCATCTCTACTTTGGATATAACAGTACTTATATGGTTAGATTCTATTGGTCGGTACAAGATCGACATGACCATGGGGTTTAAATCCTATAATCACTTACAATATTCAGTCCAATTCTAATAATCCTACCGAGATCAAAACGGACAGAAAATCTCACCAGCATGGAGGCTCGCCGACAAACGTGTACGATGGCTGCGGTTGTCGACAGTGATGATGTAGACGATGGGGACAACTCTGGATCTTATCCGAGATGTCGAAGTGGGGTTCTTCGGTTCTATTTACACGTCGAAGGGGTGAAGATCGGTCCGTGAAGACTACAATGTCCTTGGTTAATCTTGACGTGGATCCAGGCGACGATGGACAACTGATGGAGGTCGGGCGGGCGTCGGTCCTCGTCGCAGATGATATTCGGCTGCTTTCCCGTATACACCTCGTCGCAGTTGTTGAAAAACGCGACGACCGACAAATCTTGGCGAAGAACTGAGTCTGATCAAGGGGCGGAGCTGGGCCATGGTGAAGTGGAGTGGTGTCATGCGAGGAAGAGAGGGTCATAGGCTCTTTTACATGGAAGGAAGAGCTCGGGTGAGTGGGAGACGAGTAGGTCGTCCGTTCCTATTCAGTTTCGACCATGACGATCATTATTGGGGTTAAGGACTTAAGGTGCATTGAATTTGGGTTTTAATGTCATGAATGAAACTATGGTTGAATGGAGAATATTTCTTGTTTTCGTGTCAAGCACATGGCTGCCCTGGTATTGTTTCATATTTAAAAAAATGTTTATATTTCATATTTATCTTATTTCTTTCTTACCTTCAACTTATATATTCCATAGGGTTCCAAAACGGGTCAATCTAATTTATATAATTAAAATATATGTGTTCTTTATCATTATTGATCTACTTTGAATTGTTTTGCTAAAATTTAATATTGAATATAGTCATGGTCTTAAATTGAACTTGATATGAACATTTCTAATTAGGGTTTAAGTTTTGGGGTTTTAATCATTTCCAAGATTTTAAATGCAAATGCTCCATGATGAAGATGCATGACATGCATTTGATTATTTTTAAAAGTTGTTTGTCACTTTCTCATTCAATTTTTTAAGCAAGGTTTTGATATTTCCATTAGAGGAACAATAGGTTTCTTTTCCCCCTAAATTTCATCCTTCAAAAGATTGAATTTCTTGTGTTTGTTTAGTTTTTCCACATTTCAAAATTTGGAAAATTTTGGGATATGACAATTTTCTTGGCTCTTGAGCTCAATTTGTTGTGTAAATAGCGGTTGAAATTCCGCTAAAGCTTTGAGGTCGTCGATAATAGACAAAAATCGTTTTTCTTGTTTAAGAATACCCGCTATGTGATGTGTCCATCAACTCATTTATTCTTAGAAACTAGACATCATTTATTCTTCCAGTGCCCCTTCACCAAATCATGCTAACAATATCTCTTCCCTGAACTTCCATTTGCTGGTGATAGTATCTATTTGGATGATCTTCGCAATGTCAAGTGCAAGCTAGGAGAACCATTTTATGAAACTAATTTTTTTCTACACATGGGCTATTTGGAAGACTAGAATACCAATTTTTTCAACAATATCGTACATAGTCTCTGCAGATGAAGAACAATCTTCAAGGAGGATCTACGATGGTTGAAGCATAGATCAAAGAGAAAGAGTTATGGTTATCTCGAAACAAGATTTCATCTCTCTTTATGAATAAAGCCACATGGCTAAACTGTTACACATTGACAAGGGAACCCTCTTACATAGAGGATTAAATATAAAATGAAAAAGAACAAGAGTGGCCACACCCCAAAGAAGCACTCGGACTACTAACTACATGTGCTACCATGCCTCCTTGTGAAACCAGCAGACATTGTTGCACCACACCTATCAAGTTGTCGCCAGAGAGGGCCGCCTGCCCTCTCACTCCGGGCCATGGAGTGCCAATCCTGTCGACAGACAACAAGGATGGGAGAATGGTGATAACTAGGTCACGTGTAAAATATAGGAGGTCATCGAGAACGCCCTACGTCAGCGCCGAAATTTACTCGAACCAGGTTTTGTACATGTCTACCGATGACAAATGACCGAGAATGAGAGGTACCGGAGCTCCAAGATGATGCCCCCAAGAGGGTGACGACGCAACGCACCAACGTCGTCAAGACCGAAACGGTCAAGGGTTTTCACCCGAGCCCGAACATGGGGAAGATCACCACAACAATGCCCCCAAGCGGATCACGACACCCACAGGAATCTCCACCGTTGCCGCCAAAGCGCCGAGCTTTCATCCGCAAAAAACTTCACACCACATCCTGGTTATGGTTCTTTTTCTACATGGTTGTATAGCTTCAGTTAATTTCCTTTTTTATTGTACAATTCTCCTGTAAATTTGTAATATAAAACCTAAAAATTATAAAATATCATGTAGAGTCCTACTATTTTCTATATAAAAAAGGAGTTGCACAAAACTTTGACCCAACGTCATCTCAAACTCTACACCGTGTAAAGCACACCAGCGTTAACAATGGCATTTGGAAGGACGCCATCGGCCGGAAGACCAGCTAGAAAGTGCTAAGCACTATATTGGTAGTTTCATTTGTTGCTGGAAGTTTCCTCCGAATGTGAATATATATGCAGTTCTTATGAGATTCAATGTCTGAATTTGATGGAAACTTGAGTTGTGTCAAATTAAAGTGTGTTGTCGGTCTTCGATCGGTTGCTCCGTCCTTTTATCATGTGTTCTTGAGTTGATAGTGTGTTGGCATCATTGTTTAGCGAATAATGCGTGAAATGTAATTCTAGTTATGGACGCATGCAATTTTATGAAAATTTTAGATTCCTCATGAAACAAAATTTACTAACACCACTTTTTTATCTACTTACATCACTTTTGTTGATTAGAAGATGAGACACATGATAAATATTCATCCTCCAAAATTTCTCAAATACAGCTGGAATTATTGGCTCTGGATTGTTCGTAGCTTATCATTATAAGGAAAAATATATCTGAACATAAACACACCATTCATAAAATAACATAAAGGCTAGAAAAATTCAGAAATTCATTTTGTAGCTTTGTGATCAAACTAAAAAATTAGAACCATGTGGAAGTAGATTGAAACAATTACGGTAAATCAAGGCAATCTGGTAAAATTTCAGATAAATTAATATGGGTATGAGAAAACATGTTGTTTTAGTTTGAGAAAATTTGTATGGGTGTGCATGCGTTCAAGTCTTGAACTCCGTTGGCGCTCACATTGTTTGTTTATAAAAATAGACCCGTCTTGGTTGGTCTTATTCTTCTAGTTTGAAGTTCAAATTTATTCCTACTTGGATTGAGTTTATACCAAAACATAGTAAATTTGGTGAGTTAGGTGGGTAATTCAACATGACTTATGATGATGAGATTAGACAGAGCATTCTAAATCATGTTCTAAACAAAGTTTTAAATAGCCGGCTATAGCGCGCTATAGCCTTTCGAGAGGTCTCCTGGTACGGCTATAACGTTCATAGGCTAAATGGAAAATAGCCGCTAATAGCCAGCTATAGCCCGATTTAGCCATAAATTAGCCTTCAATTTAGGCGCTAAAGGTCATGCTTTATGGATTGCTCATTTTTTCTTCTTCTTTTTAAAATCTTTGTTCAATCTGATTCAATAAATGTTGTGAGTTGAATGGTTAAATACTTATTTGCATTGAATAGTTAAACGAGTTGTAGCTTGAATCATGTTTGTCATAGTTTTTCGCTTTTTTGGCAAGATATGACTAAAATTTCCTCTTTTTTTGAAAAATGACTAAAATGGAATAGCCCGCTATAGCCTTGTATAGCTGCTGAAAATGTTGTCACTAAATGAAATAGCCGGCTATTTTAAACTTTGGTTCTAAACCATTATCACTTTATGTCGGGCTCAAAGCTTGAGTTTGTTAGATCTGAAGACTTTATCCTCTTGTGGGGTCTTAGGTTTTTCATTTATACACGTTTTAAGACCGTGTCTTAATTTCCTCAGAGTAGGTCTCCTCTTCACGTACAAGTAGAACTTTTAGGCGTATATGAGTGGTGCTCATGGCCCCCTTCCTTGTCCTGTTACTTTTTTTGAAACCCGGCATGTACCTACTAGACTTGGTGTAATTCGAGAGGACCCTTTCCTGCTTACTTCTAGGCATATATGACCCGTATATGACATATAACATAAAAGAATAAGGTAATGCCACATATACGACATACGCAATACACGAATAAGGTAGTACGACTACCCATTCTCACAATCTTTGTTTAAAATAGGCCTTTTTGGTGGTGCACATGAAAAAGGTAATATCCTTAGATCATGCATAGGTTATAAAGGAAAAAAGAGTGATAAGATGCTCAAAACTTTTGCAAGGATTTTTCTATGAGCTTTGAGCTCATGCTTGAATTGTATGTAAGAAAAAGACCGGATGTTGGAATATAACTTTTTCCAATAGTTCCAATGTTAAAATAAACACAATGTCACCATATCTTTTGTTGGAAAAAGTTTTCATCATATCATGAACCGAATCATTTTGAAAAGATATGGTGTTTTATTAATTGATCTTAACAGTCAAACATTATTATCTAGGAAAAATTCTAAATTATAAACATTTAAAATACAAAATCACTAATGTCAAACTCGCCATGATATATTTTCATATTCTATTTACCTATTAACCGTATATGGTGATAGGTAGTTCTATAACTTGATCAAATATAAGAAAGTTTGAATTTAAAAAGATTAATGTGCCTTATAAAACAAAGTGGTATGTCTGTTTGGGACGAAAAAGTTTTGGCTATGCTGGAGCACACTGCTCATTGTATCTAAGACCTATTGCGTGTTTGGAAACGGGGTTGTAGTGTGGCCTGCTCAGGTCATGGAGTCATAGGTCATGGATTATTATGTGTGTGCTCAACTAAATCCGAAGTTATCTGATTGCCCCATGGTACAGAACAGGCAATGTGTCCACCATCTGACAACAAAAAATTCTTATCATGACAGAGAACATCTAGGCATTAGAATATAAATGATTAATGTTAAATTGACATTTTCATCCAGTCTCTGTTCGGTTTACTCTTTGAGTTTTGTAATCAGCAGTGCTACCTTGTCGATCATAGTTTTTGATCATGAGTAGACCTATAGCCCGACAACCTGGGCTCGATTTTGAGTTTTTATTTCTTTTATTTTAGTAGAAATTGTTCCTTTCTTATGAACATTTTGACACCAGGATCTCGCGGTCTCTCGTTCTATTTAACATAGACGGTACTCCGAAAAACAAACAGTGCATACACAGGAGCTAGAGGTTTCTTTCCTTGTATCAATGGAATGATACACAAACCTTTTATTATTTTCTATTTCTGCATTTTATTTTATTTTATTTTATTGAGCCAATATATTATGGAACATTACATGACAATGTCAGTATGCAAAGCAGCAGCAGTCTTGGAAGTTGGGCGGCATGAGCTCGCCGCCCTTTTGGTATCCTTGATTCTTGCAGTAGTCGGCACAGCTTGGCCGGGAATAGCACTGCGCATATTTCGAATCGTCTCCCGCATCTGCAAGCACGGTTTATTTTTGTGAATTCATGCTATCAGCGGGAGATGTTCCAATTCCAAATAGTATAATAAATTGCATAGAGAAAATGTACGTGTGCAGGAATTGGTAGAAATTAGAGGCACTTACAGGTAGAGGAAAGGAGGGCAACCATAGTTACAACAATAAGAAGGATCTTGCAGACGAAAGAAGAAATTGATGGTGCCATCTGTGTCTCAAGCTAGTCGATGTGTCTCAAGCTAGTAGTAGTTTAGAGAGAAAAGGGTCTCGGTGATGGCTGAGTTGCAGTGATCTGAACATTCACACACATATATATAGTGACGATTAATGATACGATTTAATTGCTGCCAAAAAATCCAGTTGGTCTATATTTAGCAGTGAACTTTTGCATTGATTGCTCGTGATTTAATGTGTGATTAATGTTGTGCATTTATGCTTCCGTAGAAGATCTACATTAGATATAGCGAGTTAAGAGCTTGAAGGCATGTACCGTGGTAGAGAAGCCATGTCTTCCTTTAGCCCTCCATCTCAATATGGATAAGTCAACACATATAAATCGTACAATATAATATCTTCTATTGTTGTCTCTAGAAATAAATGCATAATGATCAAGTCTTAGTGGAAAATTATGTTAATAAGGAAAAAATATGACATAATTGAGAAAATAGTCTTCTATTAACTTTTAAAAGATCACCTCTTAGGTAAGAGAAGACAATCTTCACTTCTCCATCCTTTCTACCAACTAAGAAAAATACCAATATGGCATCTCTAAGAGAAGACTCACATCACTCCATCATAAATGCCTTGATGAAGAGGTTTTTGTCATGATAATGCCCTTCTCGGCTTCGTCTCCAATTTTTTTTTCGAAATAGGGAGAAACGCCCCGGCCTCATTTATTAACCAAATGTTTAATTCTTACACCCGGTCTCTGCATAACTAAGATGCACACAGCCACACGAACGACAGACTAAGACAAACATTAAATAAGCATTACAAAAAGGCACTAAAAATAAAAAGTCTGGAATCTAAGATAGATCAATCCTCAGATCACGCGGCCATCCATGTCGTGAGAAAATATTCCTTGCCGTGTCCTCCAATCGCGTACATTCGTCCAGAAATAAGTCACGAAACTCCATGCGTTGGAGAATATTCCATGATCGAAGGATAGCCGTGGCTCGATAAATAACCTGCAGAGGAGAAGACACGATGTTATTAAAAATCTTATCATTTCTACAAAGTCATAGCGACGATATAATGGCAAGCGCTCCCACCCTAAACAAAGTTCTGTACTTATCAACAATTCCATGCAACCAATTACCAAAAACATTGGTTACTGAACGTGGGGGGAGATAAGCCAGAAGATATTTGGATGAATGACCATATAGAACGAGCAAATTTGCAGTGAAAGAATAAATGTCGAATTGTCTCATCTTGATGACAAAAAACACATTGTGTACTTCCATGCCAATTCCTCTTTACAAGATTATCTTTTGTTAGAATTACCTCTTTCCGTAGATACCATGCAAATATCTTCGTCTTAAGGGGTATCTTCATTTTCCAAATTTTACTATTATCATCGACTAGGAAATCAGGTTGGACCAAAGCTTTATATAGCGAGCCAACAGAAAATTTGCCACTTTCCAGTAATTTCCATTTGAACACGTCAACACCGTCCGACAATTGTATCCTGGATAACCGTAATAGTAGATTGTTCCAAGATAATAGTCTAGGTCCGATAAGACTTCTTCTGAAAGACACATTAGGAGGATAGTCCTCCATCACCGTGGAGATTGTATCCCCTTTGTGTCTAACATTGAATATAGAGCTGGGCACTGTTCGCGAAGAGTAGTTTGGCCTAGCCATTTATCTTCCCAAAACCTAATTTGTGATCCATCCTTAATCTCGAAAGCACCAAAACGAAAGAAATGTTTCTTGGTGGCCATAAGACCTGCCCAAAAATGTGAATCTCCGGGTTTCCAAACCACTTGAGACACAGCTTTGGAGCCCACATATTTCCTCCATAACATGGTTTGCCAAACGCCTTCCTCAGTAAGTAGTTTAAAAAGCCATTTGCCCAGAAGCGCGGTGTTTTTGACTTGCAAATCGTGTATGCCTAGTCCACCAAACTCCTTTGGCCGGCAAACCACATTCCATCTGGCCAGTCGATATTTCTTTTTCTCACTATCCCCTTGCCAAAAGAATCTTGAACGGAAATAATCCACTTTGTTTAAAACCCCTTTTGGCATTTGGAAAAACGAGATCATATACAGTACCATATTAGTAAGAGCTGAATTTAAAAGTACTAGTCTTCCCCCAAGGGATAACAATTTTCCTTTCCAACTATTAAGACGTTTTTGTAGCCTTTCCTTAACAAGCTTCCATTCAGCAATTGTGAGACACCGATAATGAATCGGTATTCCCAAGTAATTGATTGGAAACTGACCCAGACCACAGCCGAAAATTTAGCATATAGGTGGGCCTCGTTTTGGGCCTCGCCAAAACAATACAAATCGCTTTTATGGAAATTTATTTTAAGCCCAGATAGCAGCTCGAATGCTGATAATATTAATTTCAGATTCTTAGCTTTCTCCAGATCATGTTCCATAAAAAGAATTGTATCATCAGCATATTGAAGAATAGAAAGTCCACCATCAACGAGATGTGGAACTACACCTTCAATTTGGCCATCAGCCTTTGCTCTCTCAATAAGGATAGCCAACATATCAGCCACTATGTTAAATAGTAAAGGCGATAATGGATCCCCTTGTCTCAGTCCTTTCTTGGTCTGAAAGTATTTGCTAGTATCATCATTTACTTTAATGGCAACACTACCCCCAGACACAAACGACTGAATCAGAGCACGCCACTCCTCAGAAAAACCTTTCATACGGAGTGTTTGCTGGAGGAAAGACCAGTTAACTTTGTCATAAGCCTTATCAAAGTCGATCTTGAACAGTACACCATTTAATTTTTTTGAGTGTAGTTCATGGATTGTTTCATGCAGAATAACAACCCCATCTAGGATATTTCTTCCTTGCATGAACGTAGTTTGAGACGGGCTAACAACATTGTCAGCAACCGAATTTAGTCTAATTGTAGCAACTTTAGTGAAAATTTTAAAGCTAACGTTAAGCAAGCAGATTGGACGGTACTGTTGTATAAGTTCTGTATTATTAACCTTAGGCAGTAAAATTATGTTATCAAAGTTGAGTCTAAAGAGATCCAATTGTCCAACCTGTAAAAACCCAAACAAATTCATCAGGTCCTCCTTGATAACGTCCCAGAATTTTTGGTAAAATTCCGCTGGGAATCCATCAGGTCCTGGTGCTTTGTTATGTTCCATTTGGAAAACCGCTTTCTTGACCTCTTCCTCGGTATATGAGGCAGTTAGAAAACTATTTTCCTCATCGGAAACCTGGGGAATATCGGAAGTTTGGGACTCATCCAGATAAAAAGAATTCTCCACTGGGGCCCCAAACAAGGATTTATAATACGTAGTAATATATGACTTCAGATGTTCTTGTCCCTCAATCATACCTTCGTCCTGAATCAGAGAGTGAATAAGTTTCTTCTTATGCCTGCCATTGGCAACTGCATGGAAGTATCTAGTATTCACATATCCTTCCAGAATGAATTTAGCTTTAGAGCGTTGGTACCATTTGAGTTCCTCCTCGCGTAGAAGTCGGGCTATCTCTGCATTCGATTCACTTTTAAGCTCAATTTCTTGTGCAGTTAATGGCCTTACCTCCGCGGAAGCCTCTAAGTCATCTATTATAAGTGTTAGGCGTAATTTTTCTTTTTTTAGGATACCCGCTGTGTGCCTGGCCCAACCCCGAAGGAACTTGCGTAAAGTACGCATTTTGTTATTCCATCGTAGGATAGGCGTTTGGCCATCTACCGGTTTCTCCCAAATAGCCTTAACCATCTCATAAAAACCATCACGGATCATCCAACCGAGTTCAAATTTAAACTCATTCGTAGACTTCCGTGGCGGTAATCCAAAAGAAAGAAGTAAAGGGGCATGATCCGACAAAGCATCAATACGCTCTAGAGCACGAACAGTTACCATAGGGAACTTTTGTTCCCAATCAGTATCCATAAGCACTCTATCTAGTTTTTCGTATGTTGGCTCCGGAAGACTATTAGCCCATGTGAATTGCCTTCCTAACATTGTAACCTCTCTCAAATCCAGACTGTCAATGACAGCATTGAACAGAAAAGGCCAATGTTCATCGAACCGGCCCCGACTTTTCTCATGAGGAAATTTGAGAAAAATTAAAATCCCCTCCTATAAGAATAGGATAAGGATTGTCCTTTGACAAATTCACAAGCTCACGTAAAAAGTCAGCCTTATAAACATCCTGAGCGGCCCCGTATACGGCGACTAAAGACCATGTGAAGTTGTCAGCCTTGTTACGGATATGGATTTTTATAAAAATTTCTCCCACCGAACTAGCTAAAACTTTCATAGTCTCATCTCGCACGCCAAACAGGATCCCCCCGGATCGACCACGTGGCGGACGTGATATCCACGTAAAGTCCACTCCACCAGAAAGGCGATTGAGTAGAGCTTGCGAAAAATCCCGTCTACCAGTCTCAGAAATACCCAGAAAATCCAAATTATAATCTCTCACATAGTCAGCAAAGAATAAATGTTTAGCCAAGTCCCGAAGACCTCTGCTGTTTGAAAACATTCCATTCATTGAGAAACTATAGGAGATTTGGATACATGGGATCTCTTTCGCAACCGCTGGCTCTTCGATTTTTGACCAGAAGCTTTCAGCTCATACATAGAAGCAAGCCCAGTCTCATCAAAGTCCACTTCCGACACTTCACCGACTAAGTGAGAAAGGAGTTGACCATCTACTGTGGCATGCAACTCCTCCTCCTCCTCAGTTAGTGAAGCATCAGGAAAAGCACTGACCTTAGGAGTAACCGTTAGACGGTCAACCTCCATGTGTCTCAAAACATTAGAAGAAAAAGATACATCCTGTACAGAACTACCCAAACTAATGCCAACGTTGGCTAGTTTAGAAGAAATAACAAGAGTAGAAAATGAAAAAAAAAGACTTCGAATTACTCTTTATACCTGGGGAATCCAAGTTCCTCTCCGCCTTACGCCGCATGGCCTTGAGCATGGAGTCCTCATCAGTCACGGACGCCCCAGAGGCATCGACTCCATGACGCATGCTCTGCCTGAATGTAGTACCACTCCCCTGCACAAGCGAAGCGTCACCTGGAGAAGGAAGGCATGCTGGAGACCGAGGCACCATAGACCCCTCCTGGGTCCGGTCGTCCCCATCGACCACCGAGGTCACCTGCCCCACCAGCGGAGGCGAGACGTCCCGAGGGTCTGTAACACCCTCAGAATCGGCCCTATGCAAGTTTTAGCGAATCCCGCCAAACCCGCATAGAAACGATTCAAAGGTGTCCACCAGGCACTTGCGTGCGGGTGGAAAACGAAGTAATATCATTACACAATATTCCACGACGGAACCCACAGAACAGATATATACCACAGCGACTCAATGAGTCAAGAATACAGATATACAGTACAAAGATCCAAATCACCTTGAAAACGATACAGCGTCCGAGTACGGACAAGATGCAAATTGAGCTAAGAGCCCTGAAGAATAACCAATGGCGTCCATAACCCTGCCCAGGCCAAGCCGGAAGGGTAACCCTGCTAACGACGTCCATCTCAAAACCTGCTTAAACAAAAGGGGTGCCGACAAAGGGCAAAGGAAAAAGAGAGAGCGGTCAGTACTGAGGCCAGTACACGGCGAGGCTAGAATTCGGCGGTCCTCGCCTACATAGGTATGGTGGACTGAAGCGGCAGCGCAGCATGCACTAAACACCCTATAGAGACTCGATATAACTATCGGCTATCAGAAAGGGATAAGAAAGACCTATCCGGATCCAACCTGATACTACCACCAAACATACCCATCCTGGTGTTTCCCCCTCGAGACCAAATGAGGAAGTCAACCGAGGAACTCACACAGTTGGCAGTTTTATTTATTCCAGTTATCGTTGCAGCAATTACTAGTCAAATATAGATAGTCATCCTGATAAAATAAGCAGTGGGCACTTTTATTTAACCATTCCATTGTAGTTGCAACACTTACTAGTCAGATACAAATAGCATGAGATATCCCAAAACCCAGCAGTTGTTGGTACTTTTATTTAGCCATTCCGTTATAGTTGCAATACTTACTAGTCAGATACAATGGTAGCAAGCGACAACCCAAACAAGCAATTGTTGGCAGTTTTATTTAGCCATTCCATTATAGTTGCAATACTTACTAGTCAGATACAATGGTAGCAAGCGACAACCCAAACAAGCAATTATTGGCAGTTTTATTTAGCCATTCCATTATAGTGAAGCTGATTACTAGTCATTATAAAGTCAAATTTATAGCAATACTTTAGTTATAGTTGTCTATGATCGCGATACTGTGCTCCAAGTCGTCCATAACCGCGGACACGGCTTTCAGAAAGTTTTACCCTGCAGGGGTGCACAAATAGCAACACACACTCGATCAACCTCGGAAAAACCAAATCAAAACCCAACGAGGCCTTCACGACAAAGCAATCACAGGATTCAGAAATATTTCAGGGGGCCACCCCATTGAGTACACCCGCAACGAAGTTAGCCGACTCCGAGACGGACTCAAGGTTTGCGCCAGTGGCTGTAAACGACTGGGAACCCGAAAATGTGACTGGGCTTGTCGATACCGCGAAAACACTCCGCTGACCTAAACAGTACACGTGCAGTACATCTCACAATTTAAATAAAGCAGTAAAGCATGGCATAAGTACAGGATAGTAAATAAAACCTCAAACTAGTTTGTGGCCCCAAGAAATAAGAATGAATCAAGCTCTGGCTCAGGGGGGTCCCATAATCCTCCCGGATGTGGATAGCGCGAATATTCAAGGAACATGTATCAAGTACTCGGGGTCCTACGGGACACAAGTGGACGGTTAACAACCAAATAACATCTATTGCCCACCTGTGCCTCTGCATTTACCTACTTCAATTTTAGTTGTTAAACAGTAATTAAAGTCTTGATCATCTCCAACAATAAACACACGGCAATACTCCAACAACTGTGGTACTTGACGACACGCAACAGCACTTGAGCAAGCGACTACGACGCGCAGGTCCAACTATCTACCAAACAACAGGTAATAGGAGGTGTCCAAGGCAATATAAGGCTGCAAGGGATATCACGGGTACGAAAACTAGAGCACCGCAACACAGATAGCAATAGATCAACATGAGGGAATAAATACTATAAAAGTAAGATAGGTAGAAAGGGGGAGGTGCTCGCCTGAAAACATTGCCGAAGGTTCATCCGAAGATCGGGTCGACACTCGCATCAACTCATCGTCCTAATCCGTGAAGAAGCAAAGCACTAGAAGAAACACCGGATGCACTATTTAATACTACAGCAGAAGATCGGCATGATGCATGTATGATGTATGGCATGGCAAAGATGCGATGCATTTAGGCCATATTAAGTGGAACCAGGGTCCCGACAACTAATTATTAAGTTCATGTTGTTTAGATACCCCGCAATTTAATTGTGGTCTTAACATGGCAAAACATAGTATCGGTTTGCTAGGCAAATTTAAATGGAGCCAATATTAGACTAGATTTGTCCGCATATGGAGCCCATATTTAATGATGAGGTGAATCGGCTAAAAGCCCCCAAACCACCTGATATGAATGCAAGTATGAACAATTTAATATGCAACAATTCATATAGGTATCAATTTATAAAATAGGGCTCGAGAGAAAGGCCACACATCTGGGTTCGGAAGATCTTGGTTCCGGGGGGGTTCGGGGTCGGGTCTCAGGGTTCAACAGGGATCGAGGTTCAGATTGAAGATGGAGAACTTGGGTCCAAGCGGTCGATCTTGCCGTTGTGAAGATCTTGTTGGGTCCTCGTGTCGGGTCGGTCTTCACCTCCGGGAACGGGGTCTTGTGTGGCATCCCGCCAAAACCACTACTAGAAAATCGCGTTGTTTTTGTGCATTGCATTGTCACCATCATGCATTGTTTGTCTAAAACTATTTTCTAAACGCCTGTCGTTGTTTTCCAAAATTATCCTTCTCTTTATTCAAATCGAAAACCTAGGTCCGTTCGGGTCTTTTATATGTCCCAAACCTTTTTGCAAAAGTTTTGTTTTAAAAGAAATAAAAATAATAGTTAATAAAATATTTTATACCGGGGAGGCCGCCACCGGCCAGGCCGAAACGGCCCAGCCGGCAGCAGCCTACTTCCCCAGATAAATATCTACCCAGTCCCCCTAAATCTTTTCTTACCCAACCTAGTCTACCCACCCTCTGGCCACCTCACCCCGACCAATCCCCACCCGACACATCACCTTTTCTACCCCCCACCCAACCACCTTCCGCCACATCACCCCCAACCTCCCCCACTCACCCCACCAACCGCAGCCACCTCCCTCAGCCGGCCCCACCCCCTAGACAGACCCACACCCCCCACAGACCGAGTCACCCGCCTGGTCTCTCCCCTGTCCCGCGCCCCACCTCTCGCCCGGGCCCACCCCGAACCGACCACGCACGCCTCCCAACCCCCGTCCTCTGCCTCCCTCTTCCTCCCCCGTTCGCCGCCCCTCTGGCCGGCTCTGCCGCCCACCTCCGGCGCCGGCTCCCGCGTCCCTCCTCCTCCCCTTCCCTGCCTCGCTCCCCGCCCCGGCGCGCCGCCGCGACAGCCGCCTTCCCGCCTCCGCGCGCCTCCACCGCCACCAAACCTCGCCGCGCTCGCCTCGCCCTCCTACAGCCCCGCCCCGCGCGGACCTCCACGCTCGCCGGCGTCCGCCTTCCCTGCCGTCCGCGTCCGCCTGCGAGACGCCGCCCGCCGGCGCGACTTGCCCTCCGCCTCCGCCTCGCCACCTCTGCTCCCCGTCCCCGCATCCGGCCTCGCCCCGCCGCCGGCCAAGCTCCGCGACCACCGCCGCCCTCTGCCCTCGTCGCTCTCTGGCCCGGCCGCCTCGGCCTCCGATAACCGCCGCCGCCACATCCGCCTGCCTCCTCGAGCCTGCCACCGGTCAACCCGCCCTCTGCCGTCCTCGCCCATCGCCCCGAGCCGCCCTCTCCCTCTGCTCCTCTCCGACGTCGAGCCGCGTCTCCTCTCCCTGGCTCTCCCTCCTCGGCCCCTCTGTTTCCTGCGCAGTACCCGGTGCATCCCGACGACCCCGCCGGCGGCAGACCCTCCCGTCCGTGTTGCCACGCAAGCAGCCCCACTGCGGTTCCTCCCTGCCGTGTTCTTTTGCATGTCTCCGACGCGCGTGCATGCTGTGCTGTTAAAAATTGTCGCGAGTACGTCCAACACCAAGGACTTCCGAAGAGGAACTAACATCAATCTGGGATCCGACAAGTTCTGCCTGCATACGTGTTTTTGCGGTCCGATGAGGTGAGGAGGATGAGTTGTTCCACATTGCGGTGATACGATGCCTCGCCAAGATCTTCCGAAGACATGTATGTAATCCTGGAACGCCAACGACCATCGGCGCCAAGCCCGTCAAGATCCCGAACGCCGAGGTCGTCTACACGGAACGCCAAGATCTTCTCGGGACATTGAGTTCGCCATCACGGATGACAAGCACGCCTTCATGGAACCGCAGACACGGAAACCGCAAGACCTTCTGCCCGGATACTGCAAGTACCCCCTCGAGGACGCCGAGATCCACAATCGGACCCAAGGACACCGAGACCCCGACGCGACAAGTACTTCAGCCCGAACGCCAGGACCGTCGACATGACCCGAAGGCCACGGATGCGACAATGTCTACCGCACGGAACCCCGAGAACTTCCCCCCGGAACGCCAAGATCTACTCCGCTCTCCGAGAACGTTTCCGTTGGACCCCGAACCCTGAGACCGAACCCCGAACCCCGGAACCCCAAGTTCGTCGAGACCCCTCAATGTGTGAATCCCTTCCCGAAAACCCTATTTTATAATATAATAAACTTGTCGCATATTAAATTGTCATTCTTGCATGCATATTGCCTGTGGTTTGGGGGCCTTATGCTGATTCACCTTATAATTAAATATGGGGCCCATATGCGGGCAAATCTAGCCTTATATTGGCCTCATTTAAATTGGTGTAGCGAACCCGGTACTATCTGGCCTTGTTAAAACAACATTTAATTTGTGGGGAATCTAAATAACTTGAACCATTTAATTAATTGTCGGGACCCCAGTTCCGCTTAATATGACCTAATTGCATCGCATCTTTGCCATACCATACATCATACATGCATCATGCCGATCTTCTGCCATCGTATTAAATGCTGCATCCGGTGTTTATTCTAGTGTTTTGCTTCTTCGCGGATAAGGCCGTTGAGTTGATGCGAGTGTCGACCCGATCTTCCGTTGAACCTTCGACAATGTTTCAGGCGAGCATCTCCCCCTTTCTACCTATCTTACTTTTATAGTATTTACTTCCCTCCTGTTGATCTATTGCTATCTGTGTTGCGATGCTCTAGTTTTCCGTGCCCGGATATCCCTTGCAGCCTTATATTTGCCTTGGACACATCCTATTACTTGTTGTTTGGTAGATAGTTGGACTTGCGCGTCGTAGTCGCTTGCTCGAGTGCCGTTGCGTGTCGTCCAGTGCCACAATTGTTGGAGAATTGCCGCATGTTGATGTTGGAGATGATCATGGCTTTAATTATTGTTTCACTTTAATTACTGTTTAACAACTAAAATTGAATTGAGTAGAGGCATCGGTGGGTGATAGGTAATGTTGGTTTTCCGAACGCCCACTTGTGTCCCGTAGGACCCGAGTTCTTGACACCTGTTCCGAGATCGAGCGCGCTAACCACAGGTGGGGAGATATGGCCCCCCCATTGATTATTACCTGATTTCAAAGTATTGTACTGGGGGCCACAAACTAGTTTGAGGTTTTATTTACTATCCTGTACTTATGCCATGCTTTACTGCTTTATTTAAATTGTGCGAGGAGCACACTGTACTGTTTAGGATCGGGACACGTTTTCGCGGTGTCGACAGTCCCCGTTTGGGGATTTGCTGTCGTTCACAGCCGTCTACCCAAACCCTAAGTCCGTCTCGGAGACCGGCCGACTTCGTTGCGGGTTCGACTTGGTGGGGTGGCCCCCATGTACTTGCTTTGGGTCTGGGAACGTCGTGACTTAGGCCCCGCCGACATACCGATGGGTGTATGTTAACTGATCTGGCAAAAAGGGTCGAAGTGCCTGTGGATACTTTGGTGCACCCCTGCAGGGTTAAATCTTTTCGAAAAGCCGTGTCCGCGGTTATGGACGACTTGGAGCACAGTGCTTGATCATAGACAACTATAACTAAAGTTTATTGTTATAAATTGACTTGTATCCGATATGACTAGTAATCAGCTTCACTACAACGGAATGGCTAAGCAAAAGTACAAACAACTGCTGGGTTTTGGGGTTATCTCATGTTAATTGTATCTGACTAGTAAGTGTCGCAACTACAATGGAATGGTTAAATAAAGGTGCCCACTGCTTACTTTATCAGGATGATTATCTATACTTGACTAGTAATTGCTGCAACGATAACTGAATAAATAAAAATGCCAACGGTGAATTCCTCGGTTGACTTCCTCGATTGGTCTCGAGGGGGCACTACAAGGATTTGGGTCTATTGCAACAAAATTATTTGTCGCAATATGTGCCAATTTGTGGAAATATGTACCTATTGCCACAAAATGCCGTTCGTTGGCAAGCGTTGCAATTAAACACATGGTAATAGGCTATCGTAACAAAATAGCAATCATGGCAGTAAAGTGTTCTATTACAACAACAATGTAGCCAGTTGCCACATTTTCCCCTGTGGCAACACCCACTTGTCACCACAATTTTGTTTGTGGAGATAACTTAATGCAACGCACGAATAAAACGTGGCGATTACTAGTTTGTGGCGATAGATATTTGTGGCAATAATCAATGGCAACGGAGCATGTTTTGTTGCGCATGCTCTTTCGTGGCAATAACCAATCGTGGCAATAACCTATGGCAACATCTCTTATTTTGTAGCATTAGCCATTTTGCCGGGGACCGCTAGGCTCGTGGCATTAACTTATTGCAACAAACATTTCACTCGTGCCGATAAATGGTTACCGCAACAGTCATTTTTTTTGTGGTGAGAAGGTATTGCGACAATTTAAACTTTTCGTGGCGATACTCTATTTCAACAAAAAAAAAACAGTTCCGTGGCGCCAAATACTTATCGCAGCAGGAAAAATGTTTGTAGCAACAAGCTACCGCAACAATGTAAGTTTTCATGGTAATACTCTATTTCAACAAATTCAGTTCTGTGGCGGCAAATACTTATCGCAACATGCAGAATGTTTGTAGCAAGAGGCTATTACAACAATTTAAAGTGTTTGTGGCGATACTCTATTTCAACAAAGCTTTATTTCGTGGTGCCAAGAAGTTATCGCAGCGTGCAAAAAAATTGCGGTGACAAGTTATTGCAACAATATAAAGTTCTTAGTTGCTACATCCTAGCACAACAAAGCATGTATGCGTGGCGACTGATATTTGTCACAACATTATATTTTTCGTGGTGCTAAGCAATGGCAACTGAAAGTGAATTGTGGCAATAGCCTATCACAACTATAAAAAAAATACAACCATTAAATTACGAAATTCAAAACAATACGTATATATACAAATAATAATTCTCATAGAAAATATCCATCAAATGAAACTCAAATAAAATGTAGTCATCCTAATTAACTGCCAAGACTAAAATGTTCATGATGTAGACTCCAATCCAGCTACTTCTTTTGATCCTGCAATCAAGAAATAAAAAATTTAGCTATAATTAAAAAGAACTAGCATGAGACAATTATTCCAGCCCCATTGCTAAAAAGAACCGTTGTTAGACTAACTGGACAAAACCGTGTCAGCAAGCATATAACAGATCAGAACAATTTAAGTTGTGATAGAAAGTTTGGAACGCAGGTTTGGTGTAGGAATTTTACAGGATAGGAAGTTACAGAATTTTTTTCCTATGTGCCTTGGAATGAAGGAATAGGACATGGTAGTTCACAGGACCTGTTTCTTATCCTTTAGTTTTCACAGGAAAATAAACATGATGTCCTATCTAATTGAAAAAAAATTGCTTGTTTGCACGTGCTGAATCTGTTCGTGTCAGTGCCATGCAGGGCAGGTGCCGAACTGCTCGACCGGGTGACTTGCACGGCAGTGCTTGCCTCTATCGAGGCTAGGTTCTAATTATTTCATAACGTCTGGGATGTACTTGATGCCTCCGCCCAGATTAGGTAATTCCGAAATTTCGATATACTGATGCAAATTCTACCGATGAAGAAGACCAACCGCCAAACAAACCTGTCATAATCGATTCCAAAATTAGGTATGAAGATGCACTCCTAATATAAAATCTGAATAGGCCGAAGAGCATGTCTCTAGCTAGTTATTGGTCCTGTTCAGTTGTCTTTTGGACATTAGCAAAGTTCTTTTCTTTGGAGAACCATATATCCCCTGATTTTTGCATGAACAAAAAAATAATCTTATCATAAAATTATCACCAATTATCCATTCTTATATGTTGTATAACTTGGCCGTTTTTAGTGCATATTTTGTGTTTTCTATGGAACTTGCCCCCACTTATGTTTTGTCCACGCTCCGCCACTGTTTGGCGCCTTTTGAAACGGCCCAGAGTCAAGGGGTCAGATTCTGAAATAGTTTTCGGGAGGGGTCAGACCCGGCATTAGTTCTCCAAACAGGACAGATTTGTGAAAAAAATACCGTTTTCCCAGCCTGTTTAGGCTCAGCGGGCACACATGCCAAGCCACTATGGCTGCCATGTCAACCCATTAGGTGGGCCCCAATTGTCTAATACGATGTCAATATGATCATCAAATCTCGTTGTAACCGCTAGATTTCTGAAGTTGCTGGTCTGTGCAACAATTTTTTTGACTTGCTGGTATGTTCAACTTCTGCCTAAAGAGTTACTGGTTTGCGCAATTTCCTCTTCGAGATGGCAGCACGCGGCAACCATCGAGAAGCTTGTTCTGTTTCTCCATGACTAATAAGATTTGTCAGATTTTTTGATGTGCACGTCATGTTTGAGTAGACATTTTGTCATGGGTATTCTTGCATGGCACACAATCCACTAATTAATATGTAACAATAAGATGATCTTATGGTTTAGAACTCAAACTTTTCTACACGTTTGCTATCCTATGATTCAAATGGCAACTCTTCTCAATTCATGTGTTTTCGGATTCCATAGGATTCCAGAGATATGTCATCTCAATTCCTGTGTTTTTCATTTTCATATCCTGTTTTTCCTATCCTTCATTTCAAACAGTTCCGTATAGTTTCAGTTAAGTTCATATCCCTAGATATCACATGTATAGTACATGTAGTAGCGACCAGCATGGTTCAAGGACAGAGCACACAACAACATTCCAAATATGAAGGAAATTGACCTACAAAATGCACGTGGACATGATATCAAAGAAAGTTGTGACTTACCATTGCTTTATACATTCGAGAATTCTGTATGAGCTGATTTGAAGAAATCATAGTTGGCCTTGCTCCTAGATTCCTACTAGGACTGGAGCTTTGTAAAATAGCGTTTTGAAAGTTTGGATTACTATTTTCTTTGTCGGTCCTCTTCTTAAGACCCTGCAAATGGAAGTGCATTTTCAGCTAAGCAAAATAAATCTTACAAGGTGGCAAGCATATGACTATAATCACCTGCTGTTGTTGGCTTCCCATCAGTTGGCTGAGTTTAGCCATCTGTTGGTTGAACTTTGTCATCATGGCTTTTTCAAATTCTACTCTTGATCTTCGCTCCTCTTCCAATAATCTTTTCCTTTCAGCACGCTCTTGTTGTAACCTCTCCTCAAGTTGTTCTCTCTCAGCACGCTCCAAGTTAAGCCGCTCTTGCATGTCTGCACGTTCAACTTCTAGTTAATCTTGTAATTCGTTGACCTGCCGGCTGAGCTCAGAGTTTTGTTGTTGGGTTTTCGCTGTAGCACGAGCTTGCTCCTCAATCTGCATCCGAAACCTTTCAGAACCAGTTTTAGGTTTGGCCATGTGTCCGTACCCACGAGGCTGCGATGACTTGCATAGCAGAGTGTCTTTGTATGTAGTCTGGAAAATATTGTTTATCTGCTCACTTGAGAATGGACCATGAGTTTCAGTTTCTTTGGTTTCAACCGCTTCACATGCTTTGTCCTAAGAACGAAAAGAACAATTATAGCTAATTCATTAATATTGACCTATAAAAGATGAAAGAATAATGACAGAACCTATTAGTACTCACATAAACGTCCTAGTACTCTTTGTTAGACCATGTTCCATTCTTTGTGTGGGTGAGTTCCCACAGAGCAATACAATCCGGCTCTTCTCCAGTCTCCACGTCTCTCTACAAGTAAATACAACAATGAGATGCTTGAAGCATGAAACCATAGGTAGCAGCAAGGCATACATATTTAGTTAGTCATACCTTCTCAAAACTTAGTTGAGAGTATGATTTTGATCCCACTCTGTGTTTTGTCTTCTGTTTCTTACGGTTATCGGAGTTCTTTTGGCTGCGTTCCTATCCAGTCATTGAAACCAAATATAAACAGTAAGACAAGCCACTTCATCCAAACACACAATAAGACAAACAGTGAGCTTAGAGATAACCTGAAATTTTGCATCATTTCCAAAGTAGTCGATCATCCATTCCCACTCTTCTAGTTGTAAATCTTCCAGCACATTTGCCAATCTAGCCTCATCTGTTTTGTATGCCTTATAAGTGGAGCTTAGAGTTGCTCGCCAGCCTCTATATCGCTCCATCGCAATTTTGAGAACTTTTTCTTCCATTCCTGATGTATCTTCCAGGTTCCATCTGTCCTGTAAAGCGTACAACAAATGAATATATATAAGTAGTCCATTATCAATGATAAAATAACATAACAAATATGAAAAGGGTTGTACGCACTATCATATCTGCAACGATGAGTCCATGGACACTAGGGTGAATGTCCGACCACCTCCTTACTTCAATGAGTGGTAACTTTCTTTTATTATGACTACCACGTCATCCTTGAATGAGCGATTATTCATTCCTACTGTATCACCTAGTGTTTCAGAGAATGAAATATCTAGCTTCGCAGATCCATTGGCAAAACGCTTCATAGATGCTTTAACACCTTTAAGGACACCTCGCCCTTTCTTCTTCTTCTTCTCTCCATCAGCTTCTACAGCCCAAATCATACAAAATATTATTGCATTACTTGGTTATTAGATTGTAAGGAAGGATGACACAAATAAAAAGGAAAGAAAGTACCATCCTCTAGTAGCGCGCGGTTGCGGCGAGCATGGGATGGCCATTCATCTAGGACACACATGTCATTAGCAGACACTAGAGCGTCAGATTGTCCTTCGGTACCTATACAAGATTTAGGAGTATTGAAGATTTAGAAACTTAACATATATAGAGATTTTATGCGTTGTAGCAAATGCTAGAGACAGCTAAAGTGACATAAAGAATTTACCAGTTCTGGGTTGTCCACGTTCGTTTGTGTATGCTGTTATACTTTACATCCGTGTGTATCAAACAGAGCCTTTCATTATGCCCTTGTGTAGGTAATACCATAATTTGTGTCGATTTCATAAAAACACAAAACGTAAATCAGTCATAAAATCAAATAAGTTTACAACAAATTGATGAGGATAAAGATGACGACACAAACTGGTACAGTTTCAGATTCTACGACATCTCACTTAATTAAAAAAAGTAGAACATGAAGTCTTTTGCTAACTAATATATATTACTTTATATCTTACAGCAAGTAGTTGACAACTTAGACCATAATGCTTCAGTTATAAATAAATCATGACCTTAGAGGGGGCCATACAAGAAATTTCTAGAAAATTTAGGGGTTAATCCACGTGCTTTTTAAGCGGTATTTTAGAAAAAATTCTAGCATAGGGGGAGACATGGCCCCAGCTCGCACCCCTAGCTCTGATCGGTAAGACACAACACATATCCAAGCCAGGAGATTGGTTGTGTTTTCTTACACAAACTAAAGTATTTCTGAGCATTATGCAAAGCAGAACAACATCGTCATATTTATGGAGATATTAAAATTTCAGACTCCACGACATACAACAATTAATCAAAGTTATTCATGTTTCAGACTACAACAAACAAATTATAGTAAATTAGATCTCCAGATTTTTGGACATATGGAGTTCTCATTCTTGTTTAATAAAATCAAATTACAAATTTAGCAGAAATAAATTTTATAGTTACAGCTGACAAAATGAACATGCACAGTTAAGAATGATACACTTCTTAATAAGGTAGATGGCCCTTGCTTGTTCAAAATAGTGGCTTCCACTTTCAGAATTGTTTCTCTCACATAAGCAAAACCAAATAAATAAATGGAAATCTGAGAAATACAACGATCTTATAGAAAGATCCCATACAGTAAGGAACCCCATTATCTCTCTTACCTTCAAGTTTATTTCTAATATATTTATTAACATAGAGACTTCTGGTTTCCCAACATTTGAGTTTTTAAACTCAAGTTATGGATATTGAATCAACTCCTATGCATAGAACTCAGATTAATATGATGAACTTAATACTAAGAACTAGTACTTAGATTTGTAAACAAAGAAGCATCAAGAATTAATAGCACTAGTCATCTCTTATGGGCAGCATATTACTTTGATCTAGGACCATCAGTGAAAGCCCACTTTCACTTTTCACTATAAATTCATCAGGTTGTAATGGAGTTGTTTTACTGATCTTCTTTACCGTTGTAAAATGATCAAAATCTGAGCAACTATGTACACACAAGCAAAAGTCTAGCATCTAAAGAGACTAAAATGTTTTTGTGATCTGAAGTTCAGGACATGTACGTTAAGTAGTGCTAACTGAACCAAAATTCAGAAAACTAAATTCAGAAAACTAAGTTTAGAAAACTAAATTCAGAAATCTGGTTGCTTGCTGCCTGCAGTGAGCTCGTGATGTTCCTACGGGAATAAAAGCAGTCTAACGCCACTATCAATCCCCTTATCGACTTGCCCTTGGCCAGCCTAGTTGTATAATCCAGGGAATGAAGTTGACTTGCCCTTCGCCACCATCAATCTGCAGTGAGCTCGTGATGTTGCAGGCAATGAAGTTCACGGGGAACGTGATCCTTTGGATAATCCAGGGATAGGATTACTTGAGCACTATCTATCGAAGGAGAATTACTTACCATTGTAAACTGATGAGTAATTTGTAGAGAACCAATAGATTGGATTTCCTCCTAAATAAATTCAGGCCGAACGGCCAGGAATCGTTGAGTCTCCTCGCTGATTCGGGAAGGGAAATAAAGAGGGGAATTGAAAGGAGAAAAGGAGGCAGGCAATGTGGAGACGCGAGGCCGCGAGGCCGCGACACCGGGACACAACCACGAGCAAGGGATCTACAGAGTGGAAGGCGGCGCCGAGCCCCTCTCCCTCCCTTCTCCAACTGGACAAGCCGGCGGAGGAAGAAGAGAGAGGAGGCGTCGGGGAGTTGGAAGACAGCCAGAGATGCAAGGGGCGAGAGGATAGACATGAGCAGCAGCAGGCAACTCTCGTTGGCTGGGTTAGAATCGGCTATGTGGAGATTGGAAGGAAGAGATCAAGAGAAGGAATTACCTGAGACACTCGCCGTGCCATTGACTCCAGCGTGTTTCGATTCGTAGACGCCGTCATGACACCGTGAGCAAGGAGAACCTGGTACGAGAGCTCAGATCCAATCACGCGTGATGACGCCGTGATTTGGTTTAGCCTACTAATCGGTATTAGTTAGAGGTAAGGTTAAATAGGCGCTAATTTTGGTGGGAACGAAAAAATTTGGAGGGTACCCGGGGCGTTTAGTGGGATGTAAAAAGTATTGCGCAAAAGCAACATTATTTGGTGGGAAATTAAATACTTCCTCCGACATATATTAGTTGATTTAGATTTGTCTAGATTTGGATGAATCTAACACTATTTAGTATATAGGTAGTGGTTGCTACATTAATCCGTCTAGACTAAATATCGCTATGAAAGATCAAATCTTGTTATAGTCAACCTTTGAACATTGTTGTGAACTATTTCCCAACATGTCGACTATTTCATAGATGCGAAACATCCATGTCTATTTCTTTATAGATCCAAACACAACTGTAAGGTCTTACACCTTTCTCGAGGGTCCTTCAAGTTCAAAACTTAATTTCTCGTGTATGGAACTATCACGGATTTTATGGCTTCAAGCCATTTTACGGAGTCAGGGCTCATCATCACTTCTTTACATGTAGTACGTTCATTATTCTCAAATAATGATTCAACCCTCAAATCTTGGTATTTGATTGCTTACTCGACCTACTTGGTTCAATAGAAACTTTGACCTTCGTAACCACAACCTTTGACGTACGTGAGCCATGAGCATTGTTGCTGCCTCCGGAACACTTTTCGGTGCTGCGCAACTTTGCACATATAGCTAAGGTTCTTTTAACCTTATCAAAGTTCTATTGTCCTCCCACTTATCTTTTCACGAAAAATTCCTTCTCAAATAAACTTGACGTTCTAAGTGACAAACACTTTTGTCTCCGATGTTATGGAGGATTACTTAACAGTTATTCGAAATAACTTACAAAGACAGGTTCATCCAACTTTAGTTGCAAACATCTTTCTTATGCATATCATACCAATGTTTAAGAAAGGACAACTTGGGTTTTATCCCAAACCATAACTTTATATGGTGTCATTTCAACGGATTTATGATGGAGCTCTTTTCAGTGGAAAAACGGTAGTCTCTAAAGCTTTCAATCTTTAAAATATAATGGCAGTTTTATGAATTACACCTTCGATCTTTACATTGTCAAACAAGGTTTAATTACATATCTCGAATGCTCCATACTCTTATGGTGTTTCGGAAATGCAAATCCACGGAACGATTCCTTAAATCTTAGGTATTATGCTAAACTTGTAACTCAAATATCTTTCTTTATGATCTTATCATAAACTACTTATATTCTTGTTACAATGATTTTGCACTTCATCTTGAAAATCTTTGAACTTTTCAAATGTTTCATACTTCATCCTTATTAAGTAAATATTCATATATTCACTCAAATTTTCGGAAAAAGCATATGAAGTTGAAATCCATCGCTCTTGACTACATAATGGACCTCGTACAACAATATGTACAAATTCCAATAAGTTAGTCATTCGTTCCCTTTTGGCCTATGAACGAAATTTTAATTATCTCTAGGAAAGTTTCACAAGCGTCATTTGATCAAAAATCAAAAGACTCCAAAATTCCATCTAGAGTTTCTTCATGTTTTCTTTCCAATATAATTTAAATGGCGATGTCACTTTCTAAGTGATCTTTCAATCAATTTGTCTTTCGACATTTTCAGCACTAGTTTTACGGATGTGATTTCTCCAACGAGATTTGTGAATTATCCATCTTTTATGGATTACGGCAATTATTTGAACAACCCTTTTGTTCTCATAATACCTGATAAAACAAATCTTGAAGGCAAGCTTTGATGTTTAACGAGCAACACAATAACCCTTTATTTGTTCTCGATGAACATCATCACATATTCTTTTGCTAGTTACTTAGGCCATTGTAGTTCATGAATTCTGTTGTTTCATATGACGATTCATACCAACAAATTCAATATCAAATACTTAAGAACCACTTTGTTTAATAAGCAAAGAATATAGCCATAATACGTATATCCTTTATATACCTAAACTGGACAATTCTAGTCTTTTCTTTTCTGTCATATATTTATGAGATTCTCTTTCAGTATTTCCTTTTCTGTTTGAAAGAACCTATCAACATCAATAGTGGATTCACATAGTCCAAAGTGTGTATAATTAAATACCAATGTCTTTGGACTTTCACTTTGAAGTAGATCACCATCATCAAATGTTTGGTGTGCTTTCAAATTCCATTCTTTAGTAATCTTTTGGTGTAGTAAATATTTTACCTACATCAAATATTCACCCTTATCATGGAATTATTCATGATCAAGCTACTTTAGCTTATTGCGGTGAATCGCGAGTATAATGTTGCTCTCCAAAACCTTTTGGAGAATTAAGACAACCATTGTCTCCAACCTTTTGCAAATTCTCATCAAATATGAGAACATGACTTTTGCCATATTATACTCTATCATGTTGCAACCAAAACTTCGTTTCAAATATCACAATAACTTCCACACATCATGGTTTCTGAAACAACTCTTTCAGATCCTAGATAACTTTGATATTAAGGCAATCCTTTGAATATCAAGAATCATGGAGACAAACATGGTACTCATACACTAACTCTTGGAATTTTCACTCTTGATTTAATACCAATTATTAAACTTCATGGAGTAACTGGAACTTACTGAAAGTTTGCAATAGGACTTTTAAACTTTAGATTAACACTTCAAAACAATATGATACCAGTTCGTAAAGTAACTAACCAGAATTCTATAGTTCTATCATCTCAACTAAAACTAAGCGCAAGGTGGTAAACGGATGCCAATGACTACAACAATTATGCAAATTCACTTTGATTTAATTTATGATAAATAGTGTTCAACTTTTAATCATATTGCCGTTGAACTCCCACTCAAAACAATATCCCTCACATTGTTTTAGTGATCACACGAACCAAATCCACCACATCAAAACCAATCATCACGAGAGTTGATGTAGCTTCAATGGCGAACAATCATCATGTTCATCATATCTACTATATGACTCATGCTTTACCTTTCGGTGATCCGTGTTCCGAGACCATGTCTGTACATACTAGGCTCGTCAAGATTAAACCTTAGCTTCCGCATAAGCAAATCTGGCTTGCTCACGTTGTATACACTCGCAGAATCTAACACACCCGATCATCACGTGGTGCTTCGAAACAACGAACTTTAGCAACGGTGCTTACTAAGGATGAACACTTTAAAACTTGAAATTGTGTGCTTGAGGGATCATCTTATAATGCTACCGTCGTGAACTAAGCAATACAAGATGCATAAAAGGATTAACATCATATGCAATTCATAATATGTGATATGATATGGCCTTTCTTCTTGTGCTTCCGATCTCCATCTTCAAGCACGGACATGATCTCCATCATCACCGGTGTGGCGTCAAGGTCAATGGCGCCGCTTCATGGTTGTCTTCCACCAACATCAACTATTACAACTACTTTGAATAATAGACACGAAGGATTTAATGGAAACAACCATATGGCTCCTGCCGGTTGCCAACTTACAATAAGGAACATTGCATACATCATATATGATCACAATCATGGCCATATCACATCACAGCACACCCCTGCAAAACAAAGTTAGACGCCTCTAATTTTCTTTGCATGTTTTACGTGGTTTGGGGCTTTCAATAAGTGTCGTTCTAACTTACGAACAAGAACACAACATTGATACTAGTATTGTCAATCACCCGTTGTAAATTGAATCTTAACTATGTTGGGAGAAACAGGCACCCGCAAAGCCACTTATGCAATACAAGTTGCATGTCAAGCGTGGAGAAAGTCTCATGAACGATGTCATGTAAGGTTAGCCCGGGCCGCTTCATCCCACCATCCCGCAAGATGCAAAGTACACAAGAAGCAATCGACAACAAAAGCATCAACACCCACAATGACCATTGTGTTCTACTCGTGCAGCAGATCTACATATAGACACGGCTCTGATACCACAGTAGGGGTTCGTAGCATGGAAAACAAAAAATTTCTACCGCATGCACACAAACAAGCCAAGATCTATCTACTAGATTGTAGCAACGAGTCGATAGAGGAACTCACCCTCGAAGGTTCCAAAGCGGTTAACGAGAGCAGATTCTCGTGGGTGATGTAGTCGTACTCTTCCCGATCTCAAGATCGCGTAGACGATCCTTCCGGCGCTGCGTTCCGGCAGCGCTTCCGCAGTCGGTCACACGTTCGGTACTCGACGAAGACCTTCCTCTCCCTTGTTCCAGCAGGCAGCGGAGGTTGTAGCACTCTCCTCGCGATTCCGGCAGCACAACGGCGTGGTACCGGAAGTAGAGGGGAGATCTCGCAGGGCTTCGCCTTAAGCCGGAGCGAGTATGGTGGACTATGAGAGAGCTCCTCGGCGATCTAGGGTTTAGACACACCAAGGAGGAGGTGCTGGGGCCGGCGGATAGGGCTTGGGGCTTGCCCAAGTCGGCGGCTAGGGGAGCCCTAGGCGGGGCGGCAGCAGGAGGTGGCGGCGCCGGGCTAGGGTTTTGGGGTGGAGAACTTGTGTGTTAGGAGGGGCAGCCCTGCCCCTCCCTTTATAGGTGGGAGGCGTCGGCCAAGGGGAGGGAGTCCCTCCCAACTCGGATCCCTAGTGGGCCGGCGGTGGAGGAGGAACTCCTCCCCAACTCGGTTTCCCACTTCCCCTCCACTTCCCAAAATAGCCGTTTGACTTTTCAAATTGGCGTTTGACTTTTCAAACTAGGATTTGATTAAACCCTTTATTTTGTTCAGCGATGACACTTAGTATATGATGCAATCATTCCAACTTGGTATGACACATTCATGTACCCTTCCCCTTCGGAGTGCCGGACATTCAGGAACTTTCTAGAACATTCCCGATGAAAACACCGGAACCATTCCCCAACTCCGAAACAGGACTTTCCTTATATGAATCTTATTCTCCGGACCATTCCAGATCACCTCGTGATATCCCGGATCCCATCCGAGACTCCGAACAACATTCGGTCTCTTACTCATCATTCCATAACTACTCAAACAACGTCGAATCCTTAAGTGTGAAGGGGGAACACCGGTTCGCGCCGTGTACATAGTGTAGGGTGGCGTGTGGTGTCCAGCCGGCGGCGTTGAGGCGAAGGAGGCGTGGCCGAAGTGGTTTTGCGGGTGGTGGACCTTCCTCTCGGTGGCGGTGCTCCATGGAGTATTGGCGTCGATCTGCTGCCCTCGTCAAGCCTGCGGGTCTGCGGAGCTGTTGGGCTTGTCCTCCCCATCGCCGGATCCCGCGGGGCGGCGGATCTGGCTTGTGATGTTCCTATGAAGGGCGCTGGTGTTGTTCTGTGCGGCGACGATGGCGACCTCCGGTGTAGATCCTTAGGGATCAGCGCTCGGCGACTTCCCGCTGGCTTCGGGGTGCTCCTAATCCAAGGCGAAGAGGGGAGCATGAGCGGCGGCGCGCCATCGACGGCGCTGTGTAGTCGCGGTCGTTGTCCAGTTGCAGATGGGCTAGGCTGTATTTTGTTTTCTTCTGTGGGCCTGTCTGTAATTTGTCCGAATTAATATCAGTCTCTTCTCCCGCAAAAAATATACATCTATATACATATTAGTCACTTGTACGTGTTAAACTCAGTAAAGTTCATAAAATCACGACGTCCATAGCCTCTCCCGTATTCAGCCTTCCAACCTAGGCCAAATACATAATTTGGGTTTTAGTTGGGCCAACTGGCCCACCTTTGTTCCTGCCCACGTGGCCAGCGATAGAGGCGACGCGAACTGCTCCTCTCCCCTTGATTGGATATTGCCCTTGTCTCGATCCACCTGAGCCGCCGCTCGCCGGCGTTCTATGCGCCCGTGCCGCCGACCTTCTCCAGGAGCCTGCCCGCTTGCCGGGGCTCCGGCACAGTCATAGCCGCGAAGGAAGCCAATTCCCGCGGCCCCGCCGGCCGTCTCCCTGCTCCGCTGCCCCTGGTCGCCTCACCCTCGCGCCTGAGGCCGCAGGCCGCACCGGCGTTGGGCAAGCCGATCTCAGTAGGAACGGTGGCTATCCAAACTTGTCTGAAGTCTCTGCTGCATCCGCCGTTCGTCGCAGGATATTCCGAGGTTATCTCCATACAAGTACTATACACAAATTTGTTTTTGTCAACCAATTCCAAGTTCTTCTGAATTTAGTTTCCTGACTTTTGGTTCAGTTAACAGTACTGACGTAGATGTTCTGAACTTCAGTCTTGGGTGCTCCTGCTATTAACAGATACAGTAGTTTTTAACAAGGTGTCTTCTTTTTTGGAAGACGTCATCCCTTGTTTGTTTCCGTACGTATATTGTGATTAATTATTTTGAAACCCAGTGTGTATAAATTAAGAAGAGAGGTTCTACTTACATAGACAATTACAATATTTTGCAGACGATTTCATGTTTAAGTACTCACGAGGCTCAAATTCAACTAACCATCGCTACTGTTCTTTGTATTCCTATAATATGTAGTATGCTTTATCTGCTTCATTAGATTATTAAGATTGAGAGTTGCTTCATTAGATTATCCGATTTCATGCAATAATTGTGCAACTAACTCAGAAAAGTACTCTACCATGAATTTCTTGTGTTTTGGTAAAAAAGAGTTGCTTTTGAAATATTTGCAAGCCGTCGATTTTTGGCCCGGCTTCCTCAAATCCTGGCTCCGCCACTAGATACATCCACAATAGTTGTCTTGCTTTGGTTCTATAATTTGTGCTTTGTAAAGTTTCAGTTTATATTAATTCCTGAAAAAATTAATCTGTGCTCCAGGTTTATATGTTATCAAAAGATTTATCCACTTAGGCTCATTTAGATCCACAGGGGCATGAAACCAACAAGGTTTTATTAAACCATTTAACCTCTCGCCGCGATGTCTCAGTTGTGGTAAATCTGACTTCAAAACTAATGCACCTGCTATGTTTTTAACAGGACTGACTTTACGAACATAAGGCAAAATGACGCGAGATAAGAGCTGGATGGATAAGGAAAGAGATTCTGCTGAGTGGCAAACTGGCTTGAAGGATTTTTTGAATTTTGCTTTTGCTGGTGCTCATCCAAACTCATATGTCCCATGCCCATGTAGGAAATGTCTGAATAATGCTCAGAGAAAAAATAGGGATGTTCATAGTCACTTGCTGCACCATGGGATGGATCCGACCTACACTAATTGGATATACCATGGTGAGAAACCAGATGAGGGCAACATTTCTGATGATTCTGATGATGAAGACGCTGTAGATGATGGTGCTGGGTTGTGTGACATGCTCAATACTCTCATTAGGTGCAGGAGACACTCATGTGGATGATTCCAGCGGTGAAGGAATGAACCAGGAGCAGCCAAGGTGTTTTCGAGCTATTGAAAGAGGCAAAAAAAGAGTTGTACCCAGGTTGTGAGGATGCCATGAAGTTATCTTTCATTGTGAAGCTTTACCAAATCAAGTGCGTGACTGGGATGACCAACAGAGCATGTGACTTAATTCTGCAGATGTTCACGCAGCTGCTGCCAAAGGGTCACTACATTCCTACTAATCTCGCAAAAGTAAGGAAGGTGATTCGAGATCTTGGGCTGGACTACAAGAAGATACACGCGTGTGCTAATGATTGTGTGCTTTTCCGTGGTGATCATGCTAATGCAGAAGAAAATCATAGAGCTGGACTACAAGAAGATACCTAGCTCGTGTTTATAACCGTACAGTTCTAAATGGATATTACTTTCGGAATTCGTACATAGAGTAGGACTTGAGTACCCAAAATAGTGGTGTCATAGTCAAGGGCGATGAAACCACAGGCAATATTGATTATTATGGGGTGATCAAGAAAATCATAGTTCTTGACTTTCCTCCTGATAAGGAGGTTACTCTATTCCATTGTGACTGGTTTGATGTGCCTGCTGCCGAAATAACTCAGAGTAAGGGGTATAAGAAGGATAGATATGGAATTATTGACCTTGACATTACTCTACACCGATTCAAGGGAGAACCTTATATTTTAGGGCTCCAGGCTGAATAGGTCTTCTATGTGAGAGATGTGAAGAACCCTCATTGGGCAAGTGTTCTTAAAATGAATCCACGAAATTTGTTTGCTCCTTCCGCTTTAAATGGTGTAGGCCTTGATGAAGCTGCTGAAGCCGATGAAGGAGGTGATGCAGACGTACTGGATGTCGTCGATACAGAAATTATGGTGCCAGAAACTAATGTACCTGAAGAGATCACTAGTTGGTGCAGAAACGATGATGAAGGATCCAACGTTGATGCTACTATCATCAAAAATATAAAACCGATTGAGTTTGAAGATGTTCTTTTCGAATCTGATGATGATATGGATGATGATGAGGATTACATAAATGATGGCCATGTTGCTCCATTGAGACAAGAAGAGTTGGATGATGACCACGGGTTCTTTGTGTAGTTTCTAACATCTTGGTAAGAATTTCTAGCTTCCAGTTTCTAATATCTTGACAAGAACATTTAGCTCCCACATACTAAAACCTTTCTGTTATATATGTTGTAAATTTCTAGCTAGATTTCTTGAGATACAGATGCATTTTGTATGCTAGTTAGCTTTATTTGGTCAGATCAGAGACGTATTTGCTATTTATAATTGAGATTGATAAATTTTATAGATGGGTTTCTGTTGAGAATGGTGTGTGCATCACAGAATAAAAGACCTTTTTGCTATTCTTTTTGTAGATGGCATCTAAATCTGAAGATGCAAAATGGGTAACCAATATGTACATAAGGATGTGCTGAACGAGGATGCTCATGAACTTGACCTTGCAAATGCAGAAGAAGAGTGGACGTTGTGATTTGTCAAGTTAATGCCTGTGAATTAGTTTCGTCAGATTTTTTTGAGACAACGGGTAGCACCCTCCTTATTTATTCATTCATAATTTGTTTAGTTCAAACAATTCTAATGACAGCAGGTGCCTCATTGTGCTATTATATCTGTGATTTTCTAGACTGTCTAATTGTGCTGCTCGTTTGTACAAAGCAAGGCAAATAGTGTTTGCAGTTGTGCTGCTCGTTTTTGTGCTACTAGTTATAGTAAATTGTTTGGTTTTTCGCTGCTTGTCTGGCAAATTGAAGTTCTTTAAATGATCATCATATGCTGCTATAATTTTGTATATACTTCTGCTACTTGTATTCTGGAAAAAATGAAACAAGTTGTATTTTCTCAGTTCGGTCTATATGGTCATGACCGAAGACCGAACCGAAAAGAGCAAAGACCGAATACTGAAAGACTGAAAAGACCGAAGGTAATATGGATAGCATTTCTGGATGGTTGAAATTTATAAAGACCGAAAAGACGGGACCATCAAACCGAACGGACCGAACGCCCGGGCCGACCAGTGAGTTCCTCCAAGTTATCTGATTCAGTTAACTTGCTCTTTTTAGGAAATGAATTTTGGTCTGACGTATTGAATTTCTTTCATTGATTTTTTTTCTAGCACGTATTGAAGTTGGCAATGGTTCTTCAGTTATGCTACCACAAAATTGGTTCGGACTGAAGTGAGGCCTGGATGGTGGTCGACTGTCATGACACATAGGGACTAAACTAGATTTTGGGCTGCTGAACTAGCTGGATCTATCTTTTTTGTCTCTCCTTTTGTACTACTATATCTCAAATGGAGCAGGAGGACCCCCCTACCATTTAATTTAAAATAGTTCTAAAAGTAATAATATACGTTACAAGAATCCAAGTAATTTTGCTATTAAAATGAGTTTGTGTCAAGATATATTCAGTTTCTTAGAGCAATATACAATATACAAGAAAAACTTATTTATTACTATATAAAAAAATCAGCACCTGGTTTAAAACAACAAATGGATAAGTCGGCGTGGCAAAGCGCAAGGAGTCCATCTAGTATTAGTATAAATCTAAACTTGTTGCAATATCTTATACATATTACCATGGATACCCGGAAAAAAAACTTGTCGCGATATGCAATAATTATTGCAACACAGTGAGGTTGAGGCAAAAAACTGCTATTACAACAAATAAGTATTTTATGGCAATACAAGCTAGTATTTTGCAACAATATGAATACTTAGCGCAACATGGGAAAATGTTGTAATATCTTTCCAAATATTACCACGATCTTTTGCTTTCGTTGCATTAGCTAGTCTCTATTGCAACAAGGTGACAATTTCCCGCGACAACACAAAATTGACGCAATAGGACCACTATATTACAACACCAAGGTGTTTTGTTGCAATACACGTCCTCTATTGCAACAAAAAAGGTAGTTGTCGTGACGAAAATAGATTGTGACAATATGTGGAGGCTATTGCTACAAACGGGAATTTCGTGGTAATATTGCATTCTATTGCAATGAAAACTATTCGTTGCAATAATTATTGTTGCAATAGACCAAATTCTTTGTAGTGGGGAAACGCTAGGATGGTTTTGTTTGTTGATAGTATCAGGTTGGTTCCGAATAGGTCTTTCTTACCCCTCTCTGATAGCCGCCAGTTGTTTCGAGTCTCTATAGGTTATTTAGTGCATGCTGCCGCTGCCGCTTCAGTCCACCATACCTATGTAGGCGAGGACCGCCGAATTCTAGCCTCGCCGTGTACTGGCCTTAGTACTGACGCTCCTTCTTTTTTTTTCCTTTGCCCTTTGTCGGCACCCCTTTTGTTTAAGCAGGTTTTTGAGATCGACGTCGTTAGCAGGGTTACCCTTCCGGCTTGGCCTAGGCAGGGTTATGGACGCCATTGGTTATTCTTCAGGGCTCTTAGCCCCATTTGCATCTTGTCCGTAGTCGGACGCTCCATCGTTTTCAAGGTGATTTGGATCTTTGTATTGTACATCTGTATTCTTGACTCATGGAGTCGCTGTTATGTATATCTGTTCTGTGGGTCCCATCGAGGACTGTTGTGTAATGTTATTACTTCGTTTTCCACCCGCACGAAAGTGCCTGGTGGGCACCTTTGAATCGTTTCTATGCGGGTTTGGCGGGTTTCGCTAAAACTTGCATAGGTCCGATTCTGAGGGTGTTACAGAGTGGTATCACAGCTCAGCAGTTGCGATACCCCACAAGTCCAGCCTGTAGGATAACCTAGCTAACGGCCGAAGTAGGGTGTCAAAACTATTTTCGCAAAAATCGGTTGGATAGTTCTGATTAGGTCTGATTTTACTCCTTACCCCTCTGCTGTTCTCCTCTTACCTCTACGTGTTTTGAATCCGCTCTCGTCCCTTTCTTCGAGTCCAGGAATTCTCGTGGTTGGGTTCCGTCGTACCTTCAGGGTTTCGCTTCCTTCTTTGATAACGGTGCTCTCCCATCCGGTGTTCATGCTGCTTGAGGAATCCGTCTGCTGTGGTATCATTCTTTGTTCCTTGTTTGTGTCTTCCGGTGTTTTCCGACGCGACGACATCCTCTATGCCAGATCCGATGCAGAGTCTGCATCACTTCTTTGTTTCCGAACCTCGCTTGTCGAGATCTTCAGTCTGATTCCGAGGGTTGGTTGCATAATCTGTCTATTCGTGTACATAGTAATGCTTTGAGTGCGGGATGGAGTCGCGACCATACCACTACTCTTATCATTTGCTTTTGTATATGGAATGGTGGATCGATGCAATTTTACTCCTTTCATGGAAGTTAGAGGTGGCCTTACCTTTAACTTCGTCCGTTGTTTTCCGGAGTGTTCTCTTGATGATCAGGATCAATGACCTCTTGTTAGTGGTGTCGCGAGGATCTACACGAAGCGAGAAGACGCAGATCACCGACCTTCTTTCCGGTACCATGAGGCGGATCTCGAGGGCGAGATCCAGTGTTAGTGGTGTCGAATTGTGGCATCCCGCCAAAACCACTACTAGAAAATCGCGTTGTTTTTGTGCATTGCATTGTCACCATCATGCATTGTTTGTCTAAAACTATTTTCTAAACGCCTGTCGTTGTTTTCCAAAATTATCCTTCTCTTTATTCAAATCGAAAACCTAGGTCCGTTCGGGTCTTTTATATGTCCCAAACCTTTTTGCAAAAGTTTTGTTTTAAAAGAAATAAAAATAATAGTTAATAAAATATTTTATACCGGGGAGGCCGCCACCGGCCAGGCCGAAACGGCCCAGCCGGCAGCAGCCTACTTCCCCAGATAAATATCTACCCAGTCCCCCTAAATCTTTTCTTACCCAACCTAGTCTACCCACCCTCTGGCCACCTCACCCCGACCAATCCCCACCCGACACGTCACCTTTTCTACCCCCCACCCAACCACCTTCCGCCACATCACCCCCAACCTCCCCCACTCACCCCACCAACCGCAGCCACCTCCCTCAGCCGGCCCCACCCCCTGGACAGACCCACACCCCCCACAGACCGAGTCACCGGCCTGGTCTCTCCCCTGTACCGTGCCCCACCTCTCGCCCGGGCCCACCCCGAACCGACCACGCACGCCTCCCAACCCCCGTCCTCTGCCTCCCTCTTCCTCCCCCGTTCGCCGCCCCTCTGGCCGGCTCTGCCGCCCACCTCCGGCGCCGGCTCCCGCGTCCCTCCTCCTCCCCTTCCCTGCCTTGCTCCCCGCCCCGGCGCGCCGCCGCGGCAGCCGCCTTCCCGCCTCCGCGCGCCTCCACCGCCACCAAACCTCGCCGCGCTCGCCTCGCCCTCCTGCAGCCCCGCCCCGCGCGGACCTCCGCGCTCGCCGGCGTCCGCCTTCCCTGCCGTCCGCGTCCGCCTGCGAGACGCCGCCCGCCGGCGCGACTTGCCCTCCGCCTCCGCCTCGCCACCTCTGCTCCCCGTCCCCGCATCCGGCCTCGCCCCGCCGCCGGCCAAGCTCCGCGACCACCGCCGCCCTCTGCCCTCCTCGCCCTCTGGCCCGGCCGCCTCGGCCTCCGGTAACCGCCACCGCCACATCCGCCTGCCTCCTCGAGCCCGCCACCGGTCAACCCGCCCTCTGCCGTCCTCGCCCATCGCCCCGAGCCGCCCTCTCCCTCTGCTCCTCTCCGACGTCGAGCCGCGTCTCCTCTCCCTGGCTCTCCCTCCTCGGCCCCTCTATTTCCTGCGCAGTACCCGGTGCATCCCGACGACCCCGCCGGCGGCAGACCCTCCCGTCCGTGTTGCCACGCAAGCAGCCCCGCTGCGGTTCCTCCCTGCCGTGTTCTTTTGCCTGTCTCCGACGCGCGTGCATGCTGTGCTGTTAAAACTTGTCGCGAGTACGTCCAACACCAAGGACTTCCGAAGAGGAACTAACATCAATCTGGGATCCGACAAGTTCTGCCTGCATACGTGCTTTTGCGGTCCGATGAGGTGAGGAGGATGAGTTGTTCCACATTGCGGTGATACGATGCCTCGCCAAGATCTTCCGAAGACATGTATGTAATCCTGGAACGCCAACGACCATCGGCGCCAAGCCCGTCAAGATCCCGAACGCCGAGGTCGTCTACACGGAACGCCAAGATCTTCTCGGGACATTGAGTTCGCCATCACGGATGACAAGCACGCCTTCATGGAACCGCAGACACGGAAACCGCAAGACCTTCTGCCCGGATACTGCAAGTACCCCCTCGAGGATGCCGAGATCCACAATCGGACCCAAGGACACCGAGACCCCGACGCGACAAGTACTTCAGCCCGAACGCCAGGACCGTCGACATGACCCGAAGGCCACGGATGCGACAATGTCTACCTCACGGAACCCCGAGAACTTCCCCCGGGAACGCCAAGATCTACTCCGCTCTCCGAGAACATCTCCGTTGGACCCCGAACCCTGAGACCGAACCCCGAACCCCGAACCCCGGAACCCCAAGTTCGTCGAGACCCCTCAATGTGTGAATCCCTTCCCGAAAACCCTATTTTATAATATAATAAACTTGTCGCATATTAAATTTTCATTCTCGCATGCATATTGCCTGTGGTTTGGGGGCCTTATGCCGATTCATCTTATAATTAAATATGGGGCCCATATGCGGGCAAATCTAGCCTTATATTGGCCTCATTTAAATTGGTGTAGCAAACCCGGTACTATCTGGCCTTGTTAAAACAACATTTAATTTGCGGGGAGTCTAAATAACTTGAACCATTTAATAAATTGTCGGGACCCCGGTTCCGCTTAATATGACCTAATTGCATCGCATCTTTGCCATACCATACATCATACATGCATCATGCCGATCTTCTGCCGTCGTATTAAATGCTGCATCCGGTGTTTATTCTAGTGTTTTGCTTCTTCGCGGATAAGGCCGTTGAGTTGATGCGAGTGTCGACCCGATCTTCCGTTGAACCTTCGACAATGTTTGAGGCGAGCATCTCCCCCTTTCTACCTATCTTACTTTTATAGTATTTACTTCCCTCCTGTTGATCTATTGCTATCTGTGTTGCGATGCTCTAGTTTTCTGTGCCCGGATATCCCTTGCAGCCTTATATTTGCCTTGGACACATCCTATTACCTGTTGTTTGGTAGATAGTTGGACTTGCGCGTCGTAGTCGCTTGCTCGAGTGCCGTTGCGTGTCGTCCAGTGCCACAATTGTTGGAGAATTGCCGCATGTTGATGTTGGAGATGATCATGGCTTTAATTATTGTTTCACTTTAATTGCTGTTTAACAACTAAAATTGAATTGAGTAGAGGCATCGGTGGGTGATAGGTAATGTTGGTTTTCCGAACGCCCACTTGTGTCCCGTAGGACCCGAGTTCTTGACACCTGTTCCGAGATCGAGCGCGCTAACCACAGGTGGGGAGATATGTGCCCCCCATTGATTATTACCTGATTTCAAAGTATTGTACTGGGGGCCACAAACTAGTTTGAGGTTTTATTTACTATCCTGTACTTATGCCATGCTTTACTGCTTTATTTAAATTGTGCGAGGAGCACACTGTACTGTTTAGGATCGGGACACGTTTTCGCGGTGTCGACAGTCCCTGTTTGGGGATTTGCTGTCGTTCACAGCCGTCTACCCAAACCCTAAGTCCGTCTCGGAGACCGGCCGACTTCGTTGCGGGTTCGACTTGGTGGGGTGGCCCCCATGTACTTGCTTTGGGTCTGGGAACGTCGTGACTTAGGCCCCGCCGACATACCGATGGGTGTATGTTAACTGATCTGGCAAAAAGGGTCGAAGTGCCTGTGGATACTTTGGTGCACCCCTGCAGGGTTAAATCTTTTCGAGAAGCCATGTCCGCGGTTATGGACGACTTGGAGCACAGTGCTTGATCATAGACAACTATAACTAAAGTTTATTGTTATAAATTGACTTGTATCCGATATGACTAGTAATCAGCTTCACTACAACGGAATGGCTAAGCAAAAGTACCAACAACTGCTGGGTTTTGGGGTTATCTCATGTTAATTGTATCTGACTAGTAAGTGTCGCAACTACAATGGAATGGTTAAATAAAGGTGCCCACTGCTTACTTTATCAGGATGATTATCTATACTTGACTAGTAATTGCTGCAACGATAACTGAATAAATAAAAATGCCAACGGTGAATTCCTCGGTTGACTTCCTCGATTGGTCTCGAGGGGGAAACGCCAGGATGGGTTTGTTTGTTGATAGTATCAGGTTGGTTCCGAATAGGTCTTTCTTACCCCTCTCTGATAGCCGCCAGTTGTTTCGAGACTCTATAGGTTGTTTAGTGCATGCTGCCGCTTCAGTCCACCATACCTATGTAGGCGAGGACCGCCGAATTCTAGCCTCGCCGTGTACTGGCCTCAGTACTGACGCTCCTTCTTTTTTTTTCCTTTGCCCTTTGTCGGCACCCCTTTTGTTTAAGCAGGTTTTGAGATCGACGTCGTTAGCAGGGTTACCCTTCCGGCTTGGCCTGGGCAGGGTTATGGACGCCATTGGTTATTCTTCAGGGCTCTTAGCCCCATTTGCATCTTGTCCGTAGTCGGACGCTCCATCGTTTTCAAGGTGATTTGGATCTTTGTATTGTACATCTGTATTCTTGACTCATGGAGTCGCTGTTATGTATATCTGTTCTGTGGGTCCCATCGAGGACTGTTGTGTAATGTTATTACTTCGTTTTCCACCCGCACGAAAGTGCCTGGTGGGCACCTTTGAATCGTTTCTATGCGGGTTTGGCGGGTTTCGCTAAAACTTGCATAGGTCCGATTCTGAGGGTGTTACATCTTGCATCCGTGAAGGAGAGCGTGAAGCCAGTGTCAGGGTTTAGACTTCGAATCCGGGATCAGGTCTTCAACGTCTCGGCCATCGGGTTCATGACGGCCTCATCGCCGTGTCGAAGGCATCGGGGTTTCCGTGACGAAGATCTTGTAGAGGGTTCGTCTAGAGCCACCGGGTACGGTACGGTCTTTGGAGCACGCGGGTTCTTGACGTGGTTCATCGGGCTCGGAGATCTTGTTTCGGCTTCGAGAAGATCTTTTCGGTGTCATCCTTGGCCACACGGGATTAAACCCTCGGAACACAAACGCTCCGCTATCTAGCAGCAACAAACACGGCCATACAAAAATGAGCCGAAGCAAAAGGAGATGCACCCAGCGAGCTCCACATGGGCAGAACTGAACTGCAGGGGGCTTACACAACAATGAAGGGGCCAACCATGGAGGAAGCACGTGCGACAGTGATTGCAGGGGAGGTCGGGCACGACGAGCTCGAAGCGGCAAAGGGTGGCAGGAGGCGGCTGCAGGCCGACGGCGGCTCAGGGCGGCCCCAGCGGCGATGCGGGCCAGGCGCGAGGAGAGCGGAAGGACGCGGCCATGGCGAGGGGTAGGGGCGAGGTCCAGGGAGGACGCCGCCGCTGCAGGGTACCATCGGGTCGAGAGAGAGTGCATCGGGCGATGGCGGGGGGCGCCAGGGTGAGGAAGACCGACGGAGGGCTTGTCCAGTGCGCCAGGGGAACGGGGGGGGGGGAGGCGCCTACAGAGGCTACGCGGACGCGGAGGGGACGCCGGCGGCGGCGTCTCCGGTGGGGGAAGAAGAGGCGGCCGCGGACAACGGCGCAGAGGAGGGAGCGGGGCCCGGGTCGGTGACGAGTTGGCGTGGGGTCGTTGACGCCGACGCGGGGCGGTGGCGTGCTGCTGGCGGCGAGGAGAGGCACCGTCGGGGGCTGCTGCGGACGGTGGCGGGCTGTGTCGGAGAAGTGGCGGCCCCGGCGGCGCTCGGAGGCGGGGACCGTGGCCGGAGAGGGAGGGCCTGGTGGGGAGGCTCGATGCGGGGGGAAGGGAGGAGAGCAGAGGAGGAAGGAAGGAGGGGATCGCGTGCGACTTGGGGAGCAGGGTGCAGCGCTGGTGGGTCCCGCGCCATGGGGAGTGGGTCCAGGGCGGGAGCGTGCATGCGTGGCTGGGCTGGTGTGGTGTGCGCGAGTGAGGGTGTGAGTGGCTGCGGGTGGGGCCAGCGGGAGGCAGGTGGGGAGTGGCCCGTGGTGGCAGTGTGTGTGTGGTGTTGGGCAGGGGTGGGGTGTTGCGTCGGGTGGGGCCCAGGGGAGAGAGGGGAGGGATTAGGTAGGGAATGGCCAGGTGGTGATGGGGGATGAGGTGGCAGGCTGGGAGTGGGTGGAGTTGGGGAGTGGTGAGGTGGCAGGCATTGATTGGGTGGGGTGAGGTGGAGGGGGCTGGGTAGATTAGGGTTAGGTGGGAAAAGGTTTGGGATAGCCCGGTTTTTGTTCTGGGGGTGGCCGAATGGGTCGGATCGGCCCGGTACGGCTGCCCCCTAAAAATAATTAAACATTTTATTATTTAAAACAGGGCTTTTTGAAAACCGTTGGCAGACAAAGCAAAATAATCCGGAGACCCGGGTTTTAATTTGAATAAAGATGGGAGTATTTAGAAAACAAAACTAGGCGTTTCGAAAATAGTTTAGACAAAAACCATGCATGATGATGACGATGCTCAAATGCAAAGTGGCATGATGACATGAGCATGCGGTCATGATGATGCAATGCACAAAAACAACGCGATTTTCTAGTAGTGGTTTTGCGGGGCGCCACAATTCGACACCACTAACAATGGATCTCGCCCTCGAGATCCGCCTCAGGGTACCGGGAAGAAGGGCGGAGATCTGAATCTTCTCGCATCGTGTAGATCCTCGCGACACCACTAACAAGAGGTCGTCGTCCGTGATCGTCGAGAGAACACTACGGAGAAACAAAGGACGAAGGTAGAGGTATCAAACGATAAGGCCACCTCTAACTTCCATGAGAAGAGGGAAAAGTTACATTGATCCACCAGTTCGATGTACAAGAGTGAACAGTAAGAGTCGGGTAGGGTGATCAGTCCATCCCGTACCCAAACTATCAACTCTATACATGAATAGGAAAATCAGGCAACACAACTCTCGAAATTTAGAATGAAGATCTTCATAAGCGGTATTCGGAACAAAGGGGTGATGCCAGCTCTGCATTGGATCTGATGTAGATGAGGTCATCACATCGGAAAACACCGGAAGATACAACAGAAATTTTTATGAAAATACATAACGATTAGATTTCACAATGGTTCCATTGGCATGAACAACACATGTTCAAGGTATACCCCAACTTCATCAATGCTCGTCCTTCTCATATGTTTTTCAACGACACGGATATCCAGCAAGGAACACATATAGATAAAGAGTTCAAGAACAAAGATTGGATGAAGGGTACAACAGACAAGTTGCAGATTTGATGATCGTAGCACCGCTGTTATAAAAGGGAGAAAGCGAAACCCTGAAGGTACGACGGAGACCCAACCGCGAGAAATCCTGGACTCGAAGAGAGAGAAGAGAGCGGATTCAAAACACGCAGAGGTGAGAGGAGAGCAGCATAGGGGTAAGGAGTAAAATCAGACCTAATCAGAACTATCCAACCGATTTTTCAAAAATAGTTTTGACACTCTACTTCGGCCGTTAGTTAGGTTATCCTACAGGCTGGACTTGTGGGGTATCGCAACTGCTGAGCTCTGATACCACTCTGTAACACCCTCAGAATCGGCCCTATGCAAGTTTTAGCGAATCCCGCCAAACCAGCATAGAAACGATTCAAAGGTGCCCACCAGGCACTTGCGTGCGGGTGGAAAACGAAGTAATATCATTACACAATAGTCCACGACGGAACCCACAGAACAGATATATACCACAACGACTCAATGAGTCAAGAATACAGATATACAGTACAAAGATCCAAATCACCTTGAAAACGATACAACGTCCGAGTACGGACAAGATGCAAATTGAGCTAAGAGCCCTGAAGAATAACCAATGGTGTCCATAACCCTGCCCAGGCCAAGCCGGAAGGGTAACCTTGCTAACGACGTCCATCTCAAAACCTGCTTAAACAAAAGGGGTCCCGACAAAGGGCAAAGGAAAAAGAGAGAGCGGTCAGTACTGAGGCCAGTACACGGCGAGGCTAGAATTCGGCGGTCCTCGCCTACATAGGTATGGTGGACTGAAGCGGCAGCGCAGCATGCACTAAACACCCTATAGAGACTCGATATAACTGTCGGCTATCAGAAAGGGATAAGAAAGACCTATCCGGATCCAACCTGATACTACCACCAAACATACCCATCCTGGTGTTTCCCCCTCGAGACCAAACGAGGAAGTCAACCGAGGAACTCACACAGTTGGCAGTTTTATTTATTCCAGTTATCGTTGCAGCAATTACTAGTCAAATATAGATAGTCATCCTGATAAAATAAGCAGTGGGCACTTTTATTTAACCATTCCATTGTAGTTGTAACACTTACTAGTCAGATACAAATAGCATGAGATATCCCAAAACCCAGCAGTTGTTGGTACTTTTATTTAGCCATTCCGTTATAGTTGCAATACTTACTAGTCAGATACAATGGTAGCAAGCGACAACCCAAACAAGCAATTGTTGGCAGTTTTATTTAGCCATTCCATTATAGTTGCAATACTTACTAGTCAGATACAATGGTAGCAAGCGACAACCCAAACAAGCAATTGTTGGCAGTTTTATTTAGCCATTCCATTATAGTGAAGCTGATTACTAGTCATTATAAAGTCAAATTTATAGCACTACTTTAGTTATAGTTGTCTATGATCGAGATACTGTGCTCCAAGTCGTCCATAACCGCGGACACGGCTTTCAGAAAGTTTTACCCTGCAGGGGTGCACAAATAGCAACACACATTCGATCAACCTCGGAAAAACCAAATCAAAACCCAACGAGGCCTTCACGACAAAGCAATCACAGGATTCAGAAATATTTCAGGGGGACACCCCATTGAGTACACCCGCAACGAAGTTAGCCGACTCCGAGACGGACTCAAGGTTTGCGCCAGTGGCTGTAAACGACTGGGAACCCGAAAATGTGACTGGGCTTGTCGATACCGCGAAAACACTCCCCTGACCTAAACAGTACAGGTGCAGTACATCGCACAATTTAAATAAAGCAGTAAAGCATGGCATAAGTACAGGATAGTAAATAAAACCTCAAACTAGTTTGTGGCCCCAAGAAATAAGAATGAATCAAGCTCTGGCTCAGGGGGGTCCCATAATCCTCCCGGATGTGGATAGCGCGAATATTCAAGGAACATGTATCAAGTACTCGGGGTCCTACGGGACACAAGTGGACGGTTAACAACCAAATAACATCTATTGCCCACCTGTGCCTCTACATTTACCTACTTCAATTTTAGTTGTTAAACAGTAATTAAAGTCTTGATCATCTCCAACAATAAACACACGACAATACTCCAACAACTGTGGTACTTGACGACACGCAACAGCACTTGAGCAAGCGACTACGACGCGCAGGTCCAACTATCTACCAAACAACAGGTAATAGGAGGTGTCCAAGGCAATATAAGGCTGCAAGCGATATCACGGGTATGAAAACTAGAGCACCACAACACAGATAGCAATAGATCAACAGGAGGGAATAAATACTATAAAAGTAAGATAGGTAGAAAGGGGGATGTGCTCGCCTGAAAACATTGCCGAAGGTTCATCCGAAGATCGGGTCGACACTCGCATCAACTCATCGTCCTAATCCGTGAAGAAGCAAAGCACTAGAAGAAACACCGGATGCACTATTTAATACTACAGCAGAAGATCGGCATGATGCATGTATGATGTATGGCATGGCAAAGATGTGATGCATTTAGGCCATATTAAGCGGAACCGGGGTCCCGACAACTAATTATTAAGTTCATGTTGTTTAGATACCCCGCAATTTAATTGTGGTCTTAACATGGCAAAACATAGTATCGGTTTGCTAGGCAAATCTAAATGGAGCCAATATTAGACTAGATTTGTCCGCATATGGAGCCCATATTTAATGATGAGGTGAATCGGCTAAAATCCCCCAAACCACCTGATATGAATGCAAGTATGAACAATTTAATATGCAACAATTCATATAGGTATCAATTTATAAAATAGGGCTCGAGAGAAAGGCCACACATCTGGGTTCGGAAGATCTTGGTTCCGAGGGGGTTCGGGGTCGGGTCTCAGGGATCAACAGGGATCGAGGTTCAGATTCAAGATGGAGAACTTGGGTCCAAGCGGTCGATCTTGCCGTTGCGAAGATCTTGTTGGGTCCTCGTGTCGGGTCGGTCTTCACCTCCGGGAACGGGGTCTTGCATCCGTGAAGGAGAGCGTGAAGCCAGTGTCAGGGTTTAGACTTTGAATCCGGGATCGGGTCTTCAATGTCTCGGCCATCGGGTTCATGACGGCCTCATCGCCGTGTCGAAGGCATCGGGGTTTCCGTGACGAAGATCTTGTAGAGGGTTCGTCTAGAGCCACCGGGTACGGTACGGTCTTCGGAGCACGCGGGTTCTTGACGTGGTTCATCGATCTCGGAGATCTTGTTTCGGCTTCGAGAAGATCTTTTCGGTGTCATCCTTGGCCACACGGGATTAAACCCTCGGAACACCAACGCTCCGCTATCTAGCAGCAACAAACACGGCCATACAAAAATGAGCCGAAGCAAAAGGAGATGCACCCAGCGAGCTCCACATGGGCACAACTGAACTGCAGGGGGCTTACACAACAATGAAGGGGCCAACCATGGAGGAAGCACGTGCGACAGCGGTTGCAGGGGAGGTCGGGCACGACGAGCTCGAAGCGGCAAAGGGTGGCAGGAGGCGGCTGCAGGCCGACGGCGGCTCAGGGCGGCCCCAGCGGCGATGCGGGCCAGGCGCGAGGAGAGCGGAAGGACGCGGCCATGGCGAGGGGTAGGGGCGAGGTCCAGGGAGGACGCCGCCGCTGCAGGGTACCATCGGGTTGAGAGAGAGTGCATCGGGCGACGGCGGGGGGCGCCAGGGTGAGGAAGACCGACAGAGGGCTTGTCCAGCGCGCCAGGGGAACGGGGGGAGGCGCCTGCAGAGGGCGACGCGGACGCGGAGGGGACGCCGGCGGCGGCGTCTCCGGTGGGGGAAGAAGAGGCGGCCGCGGACGACGGCGCGGAGGAGGGAGCGGGGCCCGGGTCGGTGACGAGGAGGCGCGGGGTCGTTGACGCCGACGCGGGGCGGTGGCGTGCTGCTGGCGGCGAGGAGAGGCACCGTCGGGGGCTGCTGCGGACGGTGGCGGGCTGTGTCGGAGAATTGGCGGCCCCGGCGGCGCTCGGAGGCGGGGACCGTGGCCGGAGAGGGAGGGCCTGGTGGGGAGGCTCGATGCGGGGGGAAGGGAGGAGAGTAGAGGAGGAAGGAAGGAGGGGATCGCGTGCGGCCTGGGGAGCAGGGTGCAGCGCTGGTGGGTCCCGCGCCATGGGGAGTGGGTCCAGGGCGGGAGCGTGCATGCGTGGCTGGGCTGGTGTGGTGTGCGCGAGTGAGGGTGTGAGTGGCTGCGGGTGGGGCCAGCGGGAGTCAGGTGGGGAGTGGCCCGTGGTGGCAGTGTGTGTGGTGTTGGGCAGGGGTGGGGTGTTGCGTCGGGTGGGGCCCAGGGGAGAGAGGGGAGGGATTAGGTAGGGAACGGCCAGGTGGTGATGGGGGATGAGGTAGCAGGCTGGGAGTGGGTGGAGTTGGGGAGTGGTGAGGTGGCGGGCATTGATTGGGTGGGGTGAGGTGGAGGGGGCTAGGTAGATTAGGGTTAGGTGGGAAAAGGTTTGGGATAGCCCGGTTTTTGTTCTGGGGGTGGCCGACTGGGTCGGATCGGCCCGGTACGGCTGCCCCCTAAAAATAATTAAACATTTTATTATTTAAAACAGGGCTTTTTGAAAACCGTTGGCAGACAAAGCAAAATAATCCGGAGACCCGGGTTTTAATTTGAATAAAGACGGGAGTATTTAGAAAACAAAACTAGGCGTTTCGAAAATAGTTTAGACAAAAACCATGCATGATGATGACGATGCTCAAATGCAAAGTGGCATGATGACATGAGCATGCGGTCATGATGATGCAATGCACAAAAACAACGCGATTTTCTAGTAGTGGTTTTGCGGGGCGCCACAAGGTCCAACCCCACCTGGGTCGGACCAAGCGAAGCCATATCCTAAAGCTGGTGACGAGCGTCGAGGTCAGCCGACCCCACCTGGGCCAGCTTCCACAAACACACCGAAGGAACAACCTCCTCAAGTACAGGAGTGGAAACAGGAATAGATCTGCCCAAAATATGCGTTCTGGACCTTGCTGGTGCTGAGCAAGCTCGCAAGACCGGAATGGAAGCAGAAAGAAGAGCCTCCTGTAACTGAGCCTATGAAACGCGAGGTGCTGAAGTAGAACCCTTCCCACGAAGAGGGGAATCCAAAGGAAGAGCATACAGTAGTTGTCGTCCCCGCGGAGTCACCGGATTAGTATTAAAGGGGGTGACAGCAAACGCCCTCTGCACCACCTGACTGGAAGATGCAGGCACGGAAGTACCCTTCACAGCCGAGGAAGATCCAGTACCTCCCCCCCCCCTCCCTGAGTGGCAGGAGAAGCCTCTGAAGTATCCATAGCATCCTCAAACTGCTTCCCATTGGCATCATCATCCGCATCATCATCTCTTTTTCTCCACAAGAAAGGAACAAACTCTGGTTCCGGAAGATAACCCTCAGGTTCAATCCGGAAACGAAACTCAAATACCTTGTGTTTAACCACAGCATCTGACACAATAAAGTGACCAAGGGCGTCCTTCTCCTTGAGAAAGATCTTCGTATCAAACATCTCCACGAGTATACGGACTACCCCCCGCTTCCGCAGACTGAATAAATCCACATCAAGAGTGTTCCCCATGAGTCCTCCAACTACCCACAAGCCCTGAAAGGATCGCAGTATATGGGGTACCCCCTCCACATGTAACCAAACCTGCTGCATCTCAAGCTTATGCGGCACCTCCTCCATCCTGTATACCGAGAAGGTCAGCTGAGCGGTACTAAGTGGAACGGTCATCAGGATTCCATCCACCCTGTCCAAATCCTCAAACATCGGAAAGCTCACTAAGAAGGCAGAATCACCATGAGGCGCCGCCTCCCACTTCCACTGAACATGCACCTGACATCGCCTGGCGATCCGCCTCTGAACAACCTCTGCTGAAACCATCGGTCCAGAAACACGTACCAGAGCAATCGGGGTCTGACTGCGCACAAGATGATCCCGAGTCACTGCATCCGGAATCTGGGTGAACAAGGTCTGGTCACTGCCAATACCAGCCATATACGGAGTCAAGCGCGGTTGCTTCAGCACCGGGCACCTCAATGTGGGATGTGCAACGGAATCACAAATATAGCAATAATGAATCACCTTACAATCCTTGGTCGCATGAGTATTAACCTCACACTTCCAACAACGAACAAATTTTTTATTCTTCTTACCGACATCAGCCACTGCCGTACCCTCGGAAACTGGTGCAGTGACAACCGGTGGCTGACTCAGATGATGCTCCTGCGGTTTGAACTGCTGCGGAAAAGGAGGTACAAAACACCCAGGCACCTGCATCTGTGGAACCCCATACTGCTGGAAACCCTGTTGCTGAAGATGAAGCTGCTGATCCGACTGTGTATGCATAACCTATTGCTGAATCCCACTAGCTTGTGGCTGCTGTGACTGATTTTTATTCTTCTTTCTCTTAGGAACAGTAGAAGCCGCAACGCCCGCTCCCACAGAAAACTGTTGCAGGGGTTGCGACGGAACCACAGCCGCCTGATTACCATTGTGGCCCCCATGGAGCGGAGGAGCAGAAGGAGTGCCCTAGAAAAAAGCGGCTGTCGGCTGACCGACAAACGGGGTCGACGACCCACGATACGGGCGCTGCAAAGGCTGATACGGGACAGCTTGAATCGCATTGAAATAAGCCGTCGGAGGCCTGAACTGAACTCCCGGAGGGAACTGCGGATGACCTGAGTTAGGCTGGTACGTCACGACAGAATCTTGCATAGTTCCCTGCCCAGGCGCGGCAGGTTGCAGCGGAGTAGCCGATACCGGCGTCGGAGGCTTCAACACAGCAGCAGGACCTGCCCCAGCGGCCGACACAGGAGCAGCGTGATGCGCTGGCACAGGGGGCGCCCCCCTAGGGTTTACCCCATTGCCTCGACCCGCCATCGCTGGAGTCGAAAGAACAGAGGCGAACGACCTCTCGGAGATGCTCTGGGGCGGACGCGCAGGGACCGAGGACGGCGACGGCGAAGTGGCCTGGGACGATGTAGGCGGCGGCTTGGCGGAAGGCTCGGACGTCGGGGAAGCTATCTGGGAGCGCTCGGGCGTCGGGGGAGATAACTGGGAGCGATACCAGGAACCAAATCGACTCCCGATCCGAGTCCACGAGAAAAAAAGCACCGGTCCGATTGGGTCCGGACCCACCCTGCTCTCCACAACGTCCAACTTCCCGCGATCGACGTCAGCTTCCACGTTTCCTGATCGCTTGAAATCCGGATCAGGAGAACGGCCCGCCTGCATGCGATCGAACGCCGCCACCGCGAACTTAGCCAACACCGGTGGGGCAGAGGCTCTCCTCGCCGGCAACGGACCCTTCCACGGCCGGAAATTAACCCCCAACGCAGCACGATCCCAGAAGGCGAAGCAGCTGCCCCGCGTCGGCCCTCCAACGGCGAAGACGACCTTCTTCTCGATAGACCATCCACACACGGCGACTCCCTCATCGATCCACGAGCCGGCGGAGGAGATGACGATCCCCTCTCCCAAAAGCGGGACGCCTGAGTTGGAAAACCAATATCCTCCCAGAAAGCTTGACGTAACTCCTCGTCGGATTTTCGCCGCCGGCGTTGGACCGTTGTCCATCCGAGCTCGCCGGAGGGATCATCTAACCTCTCGAGGGCCTCCCTAGCAGCAACTCCATCCTCCCCATCTGAACCAGATTCAGAGCCAAGGCAGAAGAAACGAGAGCCCGATCCAGACGCCAACGGTGGCTCAATCCCACCCGGTGCCAGCGTCAGGCGCCTCCCGCGGGGGCCCTTCATCCCTCCAATCACTCCAAATATCTTTACATGCACAATCCATGTACAAATTACATAAAGAAAGATCATTCTACTATCCAATGTGCCATACAAGTTAAGTATCAAGGATATGATACACTCTATCAAACCGCGAACCGATTTGGTTACAATTACTATTGTGTCGTTGGCGTTCCCCCTCAATAGAACCATCGGTGATGAGAATAAGATTGCTTATGAGTTATTATAAAAAAATATCTCACACAAGGTTTGGTGAAAGCAACCACCTTGTCTTCTCATCTAGAACACCAAACACCTTCTTGTCCCTAAAAAATGGAAGTCCACATAAGCATCCTTAATATGCATGTGGAACACCCGATTCATGGTCAAGTATGTCGCTCCAAGGTTGTCATACCACAACAGTGGCACACGATGTTGGGCAATCCCCGATTCCTTTAGCGGGGAGGGAACCCAAGCAGCCTTGACTATAACATTTGTGACGCCTCCTAGACACCAGGGTTGCTTCCAACAGCTCCGCAAAAATTACATTAGGTCCAATAAATATTGTGAAGCCTCCTTCCAATCGTCGGAAGCGACTATAACTGGCTACCGATGCATATATTATATTGATTGTTTATATAAGGGTATGCTCCCTCCATTGTGGAGTGAATATACACACTAAAAGGGGTCTAGATACATTCGTTTCATAAAAGCTAAAACATCTTATATTTTAAAACGGAGGGAGTATTTAGCAAAACAACATGGGATGTGGGTTAAGGTGACACAATGATCACATCTTCCAATTTAGTCGATGCCAAGAACAATGAGAGACATTTATCTAGGAACAGACCCACAATGCAGGTAACAATCCTACTTCCCTATTTGTTGACATCGAATATGATTACAATAGATATTTGTGACTAAGCACTAAACCTTAGATTGATTAGAGATTTTGTGGTGTTTTATATGATAGAGCTTGCTCATGTTTCGACGTGGCCTCCAGGTACTTATAAGTTTCTTGCCTTGGTATTTGTCTCCAAGTTAGAATCAATCTGATATGCCTTCGTGATCCTATTAAACTAAGGGGAAAAGCCATAAGTTGGTCTTCTTTCCGGGTTTCACGTGATTTATTCCACTCCGTGGATGATTCCTTCCCCTATACCATAAGGGTATGTCGATCTACAAGATTCCCTGTACACATACGTAGACATGTATTCATATTTTCATGAGTACGTTTACCATGTTCATATGAGTACACATATAATCATACGGCCAAGAGATATGAAGTTTTTGGATGATGTATTTTTTCAGTCTCTCGAACACCATCCCGCACAATAATTGCCTAGATTCTCGTGCACAACCCTTCTGCTCGCAAAACAAATTATACCATTAGAAATTCTCTCAAAAGAAGTTCCCATGGTTTAATTTGTATGATGTATAGTTCATATTTTGTTGAGCAAAATTAATGGTCAAAGTTCTTGTTAAACTAAGTGCATGCATTATAGGACGGAATGCTGGAAGTAGAAATTCAAAAAATGTGATGACACTAAGCGCTGGTCTGGGTCATAAATCAAGGAGTCTCCATCAGATCGCACTACTAGAGAAAAGACTATAGAAGACATGCTTATGCGAGTCACATTTAGACATATGCGCCTCCTATAAAAATAGGCGAGGCGCACTTTGCGATATGCGTCTCTAATATAAAAATAGGCGATGCGCATATGATAAGAATGCGCCTCCTATAATCCCTGTACGGACAGAATCTAGCAGCCCCATATTATGCGAGGCGCATTCTAGTCATATGCGCCTCCTATATATTAGATAACCGAGGCGCATATGGGTAGAATGCGCCTCGCATAATCTGTGTGGGCCCGCGTGTTGGTAGGTGCACGAATATGCGAGACGCATATGGTTTTGATAATATGCGAGACGCATATGACCATATGCGCCTCAAGTAACTCCTGCGGGCCCGGACGGAGGTAGGTGGCCGAATATGCGAGGCGCATATTGCTATATGCGCCTCCTATAGTTTGAATTATAGGAGGCGCATATTGTGCAATATGCGTCTCGCATAACCTGGCAGTAGCTTTCTTGTTAGTAGCCTCCCCTTCCCCTGGAAGCTGCGTTGCGTCTGCGTGGAAGCACCCCTGCTGGTTCCGAGCAGAGCCAGAGCTCCTGTCTGTCTCCACCTCCCCTCCCCCCCTTCCTCCACCGCCCACCGATCCGCTCCCCGTTCTCCGGCAGCCGGCGCGGCGAGGCTCCCATCACCCGGTTCGCATCCAGGCGGGGTAACCACTTTACCCGATCCGGAATCGCTCCTCCTCTCTTTCTCCTCCTCCTCCAATCCACCCGCTCCTATTTATTCCGTGCTAAATTTTAAAAAAATAATCAGCTTATCCTCCACCTCAATTCCGCCAGGCCCCGACCCCCTGTGCCGCCGCATCCATGGCGTCGCCGGCGCTCATCTCCGACACCGACCAGTGGAAGTCCCTCCAGGTAACCCGCGCCCTCCGCCCGCGGATTCCCCACCCCCTCTTCGTCTTTGGATTCGATCGCTAGGCAGGCGGTCTCTGACCCCGATTCCGTGAACGGGCAGGCGCACGTCGGCGCGATCCACAAGACCCACCTGGCGATCTCATGGCCGACGCCGACCGCTGCAAGGCAATGACAGCATGAGGACCCCCTAACGAGGTTTAATCTCGCCAATGCCCATTGTTATGGACTTGGGTTTTGAAGAAGATGGGGATGCTGGAGATCGTGGCACGGTTAACAGACAAGCAACCAGGGGACACGAGATTTGCCCAGGTTCAGGCCCCCGGAGGGAAAACCCTACTCCTGCTTGTCTGCTCTTTGATTACGGCGGAACCGAAGGTTACATGGTGCGCAGATTCGATCTATTGGCGCCGTCTGTGGGAAAGTATGAGTCGAGTTCTGTAGATCTGTCTATTGTGTACCTGCCCTCCTCGTTGGACCCTCCTAGCCTTTATATATGGGGAGGCTAGGTCTCAGGTACCGATACGAGTAGGTTACAAGTTGTATTCAAACTCTAGTCTTGAGCTTTCCTTGTCTTGTGCGCTTGAGAGTCCGTGTCCATATGAGTTTCATAGCAGCCGAACCGTCATAGGCGTCATGGACCCTAGTAGGTCATCGAGTGGGCCTTCCGTCGGGCTGGACCAGGTATGCTAACATCGGGTACCCGCAGGGTATAACCATGTCACCCCCCGCCCGTGCCCCCCATGAATTTTTTCGTTTCTCGCCTGCTCTTTACCTGAGGCCGTCCTGTGATTGGCAGGGAGTACGGACGGGGACTACGGGAGGGTGGAAGAGGAGGCCGAGACGGAGGTCGAGGTGGAGGTGGCGACACCGGAGACAGAGGTGGATGGGGATGATCCTATCAGCAAGAAGAAGAGGAGGTATGCAGCATATCCTCTGAAATTGGGGATTTTCTTTGATCTTATTTGTCTATACAACTTGCGAATCTGCATCGATTTATCTTAGGATGGTAACTAAGGTGCAATTGAATTAGTTATCTAGAGGTTAATTCTCATAGTTACCCTAAATGATAAGCAAAATTGTAGTAGCAGATTCTTCAGCTTTCAGATATGTTACTCCGTAAGGTGAATGTTACCCATATGAATAAATTTCATTACAGTGAAGTCGGAAAATTATTATAGTTGCATCACCTGTCATTTGTGTTGGAGTAAAAGGGCCACGTCTCTATACCTCTTGGTTAAACTACAATTGTTTTCTGTTGAAAGAAGCTCTTAAGTTTTAAATATTCTTCAGTCTTCACCAGATGTGAAGTATCAAGTATTCAGTAGCTCTATTGTTTATGCAAGTGTAATTGCTGGAAACAGCGTCCATCGACCTCTCCAACGGGTGCAAGGATCAGTGTGGGGGTTGTGCTGACCAGAGCTGCGAAGGCTGTCGTGGTTATCCTGTTGGCGGTTATTAGAGTGTGCTTCTCAACAGTTTGTCCAACGCTGTCAACTTGGAACTGAGAGATCAACCTAATGTGGTATATGCTTCCACTTGTGCTGTACCTTCTCTTGCTGCTTAGTACTTGCCATCTGCTGTGACATGCATATAAAAAATCTAGTTAAACAACTTTTTTCATTATCATAGTTGCCTTTCGGTGTCACTGATTTGTCATATACAATTTAGTTGGCTTATGATGATTCTGATGAATTGTTTGTGCTATGCGCATTATACTCTTGCAATTTCTTACACTGTTCAAGTACACAAGTAGAAATGTTGGTAGCATCAGCCTCATTTGTCAATCTATCAACGTTTTAGATGCAGGAAAACTTGGACAGACATAATGGGTTATTTATACTTCTCATTGGATTGTTTAAGTCAAAAGTACTCTTTTAAGAGACTAATTATTATACTCTGTCCAGGATCTGGGTGCCACTAATAGTTGAAATACATTTCCATGGTGTATTGGTGCCTATAAATCTGTACCCCTTGACTGATTAATTTTTCTGACATAAACAGTACTAGTAGTTTCCATCTTGCAATATAGTTTACCTCTGCTGTATTTAATTTCTTGTATTCTATCCTTCTAAGAACCACCAATTGGCGACCACCTAAAATAGCTACCAAGGCTATGAGAGTAGAGAGATGGCGGAAGAGAAGTGGAGGAGGCATGGAAGGAAGAAGTGGAGGAACTTTCTCGTGATCACCACCTTGTTGCTCTTCATGATAGGTTATGTGTTCTACTTCATCTAGGTAGAGCTACGTAATTGGAGTTGTAATGTGATTGTGAACTTGTACTCGAAGGTGTAATGTGATTATGAACTTGTACTCGGAGGTATGAACTTGTGGCACAAACACTTGATGTATGAACTTGTATGTCATAATTGATGTGTAATGTATTGTATTCATGTTGGTTCTATTATGCTTTGGCAAATTGCAAGTTTCTGAAAAATTCTGTGCTCTTTATACTGTATTCTGGACTATATTGTATATTTGAATATCTGTATATTATTATTTATAGTGGTCTGTAAAACTTGAATTTCAAAAATATTACCGGAGGCGCATATAGGATACTATAGGAGGCGCATATACTATAAATATCCGAGGCGCATTGTAAAACATATGCGAGGCGCATATCGATATGCGTCTCGCATAATAATATGCGAGGCGCATATCGATATGCGCCTCGCATATGTAAACTATGCGCCTCGCATAAGAAATACCCGAGGCTTGAAGCTAGAGGCGCATATGATATGCGCCTCGGATAGGCTTTTAGGTGCGCCTCGGATAGGCTTTTCTCTAGTAGTGTCGTCTTCGTGTCAATGGCTTATAAATAGGAGTGACCTAGTGGTGCGGAGAAATTCACTTTCACTCAACCATTATAGGTCTTCCCCCCGGAACCTCCACCACTCCTAAATGATTGTATAAGTCAAAATTGAGCTAAAGGAAATTATAGAAGCAACCTTCACCCCTCCTTACTTAGAGTTGTGGCCAAAGTTAGAGGTCAAGAAGGCAAAGCTATAAGAGCATCTCCAGCCGGCCCCTAAAGCCCCCCCTCCCCAAGCCTATGGGGATGCGGTGCTGAAAATCTCACCCAACCAACCCCCATAGCCTAAATTCAGCTGACACATGACGTTTTTCCATCATGTGCCCCTAGGCCACACCCAACCCACGGGAGGGGGGGGGGGTATCGAGAGTGCCAAATGGACTCGTTGCACGCGAAGCGGTGCCCTATCCAGTTCCCCCGCCCTAGTAGTGAGACAATCGCGTGATGCGTTATGGGTATTTAGGCAAAGCTAAGCCAATTAATTTAGGACCGAGGGAGTATTATCTAACAAAAGCTATCCAAAATTCAAATTTGGACGTAGACCAAAATACATAATGATAAGATATGCTAGGAAAATGTCCATAAAAATGCTTTAGTTGGTGTTCATATAAGAGAGATCTTCATATACACTTTTATGCTCTCTACCCAAATTTAGAATGACTGGTAATTTTGTATCCTATATTTTCCAAAAGTTTAATGTAGCCTTCAGTTGAGAAGTTTTGCATTTTCTCAATGACTTAGGCATACATTAAAGCAACTACCTTTTAGTAAACACCCCAAAACATGTATGGGTCCCAAGACTAAATAATTATTGTTTGTCAAAATTTAGATTTATTTAAATATATTTGGTAATTTACCTTTGAAATGGATTTCCACCTATTTATGAGAATTATGTCAAAGTTGGACTACACCATTGTTACATAGATCTTAAAATTACAAGAAGATTTATATATGTACATACCTATATTTTAAGCGGTTATTGAAGTGTACCTCATACCTTCTTATTTCTGTAACGGAATGTACCTAATTTTAGTAATACCTAATTAAGCTTTAGAATTTCTAGAAATCAGTATGAGGCCAAATTAAGTAATAATATGGTATGCTAAATTTCTTTAAAAAAATAATATTGAAAATTCGCTTGTTAAAGTTGGTGTTCATATAAGAGAGATATACATAATCACTTCTATATTCTCTACCCGAATTGACGAATAGTTCCGTTTGTACTTTTGTAAAAAATCAATGTAAAATTTAGTCCATATGATTGTTTATAAAAAGTATTATTTTGCTTGTTTATTCAGAATGTAGTTTATACTTTTTAAAACTAGTTCATTCAGGAATATAGTGAATTAGCAATAAAAGATAATTGAAATGATCCCAAAGACACTTATGGAGGCTTTAAGACTACATGATCTCTCTCACGGAAAAAATGAATTTCCTTAGATTCTATAATTTATAAATTTAATAGATTTCCGTCTATTTACATGAATTACTTCAAATTATAACTACATCACTATAAGAACATATGTCATATCCGAGACTGATCTTTTGGACCACACATCACAAAATGGGTTGCAAAAGTTTTTGCTCGCAGCTAGTAGCAAGAAAGGCGGCCCCTGTGTCTCTGGGAAACACAAGAAAACAAACAGGTGACAACAATTTACTGAGGAAATTAAGAGCTAACACTAGCTTAAGTAAACCTATCTACAGTGCAACAACATTACTTAGCAACTAAGCTTTTCTGGGTAATGATGGATATTTTTTTTTTTGGAAATGGAATGGATACTTTATTACTTATGAAAGCAACGACTAAACCGGGTCTCTACATAATTAAGATGCACACAACCAAAACCACAAAAGTAACCAATAATGGCTTTTGTGAAGATAATGGATACTAAGAGGTTAACTAAGCTTGTGTGAAGAAGCTTTTCCTGTTCCTAGCAGTGCCAATGGCTGTTAAGTTGGTTTGGAGGTTCTAATATATTTCGGTTGTATGAATCTTAACCCAATGCAATCAAGGAGGTTGAAATTCAGCTTGGGGATAGAGTAATTACTAAGCAGAGCAAGCATTTAGAGCAAGTACAATAAGCTTACTTAGCAGCCTATAAGATTTGACATGCCATCAAATTCATCTAGACTAATATTAAAAGACCCAGAGGGTCAAATCCAACCAATGTTGGCCGTACGATACGATTATCAAACGCTTCACAGTCGACCCGTATTTATCGGCTCAACACCGTCGAGCGGACAATCCCTGCGTCTTGCTTTTTTTTTTTCCACCACTCAGGTCCTGGACAGATCATTGCAGTTGCAGGCCCCGGAGTCCCCGACGCCACTCAAGGTGCTGCCGCGCAAGCCATGCCACCGCCCAGCCCCTCGCCTCGCACGAACGCCGCCCAACCGCTCGCCCCGCCCCCCTCACACGAGGCCCGCCCCGCCGAGAAGACACCGTCACCGCCCCCGCCCTCGCCAGCACACAAGGACGCGCTATACGCCATGACGCCAACACTAGCCGGGCGCCGCATTTTCTTCAGGTTCCCTTCCCCCTCCCCTGAGATGACGTCTACTCCACAAGCTTGCTGACGATGCAAAGCTTGCATTTTATAGATTCCTACAAAGATTTTGTCTGAAACACACACACGCACGCACGCACGCACGCACGCACGCACACGCACACGCACACGCACACGCACACGCACACACACACACACACACACACACACACACACACACACCACACACACACACACACAACACACACACACACACACACACACACACACACCAACCTTGTACCAAAATTCACCTTACAACCCTTAGTTTGTAGCACAAAATAAGTGCTTTTGTGGTCGAGAGAACTTACTACCTTTTGACCATGGTAGAAGTACTTTTCTGTTGCTCTTCATCTCGAGCCAGTCTTCTTGTGGGTTCCAATCACCAGAAGAGAAGTTATGACCTGAAGACGTTCTAATTGCTTTTATTTGTTGCAGAATATGGCCAGTCCTTGTTTGTTGCCAACTGTCGGTGGAAATTTATCAGTGGCTTCCAGCTGGTTTAACAGACTAGTTTTCCTTGAGAAAGAGAGCTTTTGCAGAACAAATTAAGGACGGAGTTAAAGTGACTTTGTCTGATGAAGATGGCACTACAAAAGATCCTCCGGTTGTCTGTCGTATCTCTATGCGGCTTAGTTGCGGTCAAAGTTCCTATCATCAAACTTTTGCAACCAAGTGGACAAGGACACATCAGAAAGCAGTCAAACAGCCAAAGCACACACGATCCTTTCTAAAGTTATGTCTACATTCAGCACATCTTAGTTGATACAGTTGAAGAAAGATCAGAGGTTACCATAAGTGAAGCTGGGCAATAGCGAGTTTGAGCTGCTTAGGTTGCACTATGAACTCTTTGGCAATACTGTCTAATCTCGATGATTGCAAAAGTGAGCTAACTTTACCTTCCTGTTCTTCTTTACGTATTCGATTTCAGTTTGCTTGAAAACATTTTTGTGTATATTCTGTTAGATAGATCTCAACGTGACTGGGCCCAACGGCCCAGCACGCCCCTATCCGCGCCCTGATCGGGGGCGCTCCAACCCTATCTGGTTGGTGGGCCCCTGTCGCCGCGCTATATAAAGTGGTGGGGAGCTGGCAGCGCACGGTACGAGGTTCACCGCTGTGCCAACACCCCACCTACATCCCTACCGATCTAGGGTTAGCGCGAGTCGACGGAAAGCACCGCCACCACCGCACACCCACGCCGTCGCCTCCCTTTCTCCCCATGGCCAACGACGGCGGGTCCAGCTTCGGGACTAGTTCCGGCATCCCCTCTGGCTCATGTCTGTCGAGCCAGGGAGCAGGCAGTTGCCCTCTCGGATCTCTCTCTCTCTCTCTCTCTCTCTCTCTCTCTCGCTCTCTCTCTCTCTCTCTCTCTCTCTCCTCTCTCTCTCTCTCTCTCTCTCTCTCTCTCTCTCTCTCTCTCTCTGTTTCGATCTAGAAAGGCAAGGTACATGATACTGGTAAATCTACAATAGTCTCATTACAAAGTTAGATTAACATTGGTATCAGAGCCACCAGTTGCTAGCTTTTTTGGTGCAAAAGTAGAAAGCAAAAGTCCAAAAGAAAAGAAAACCCTAGATCCAAAGAGCGCCTGCCCTATGGCCACGCCGTTCCTCTCGATCTAGATGAGCATCTACTGAGACATCTAGACGAAGAACAAACCCCTTCGGGGGCAAAGAAATCCCAGATCTAAAAGCCCCAAAAGGAAACCCCATAGATCCCCACAGATCCCCAAAAGAAAAGTAAAAAAAAGGGTCGCTCCGGCCATCGCCGGGAAAGGATCTGCCCCCCACCTCAGCCACTTGACGACGGTGCACCCACCCTCGGGTGGATGCACGCATCGGCAAGGAGCCAAAGGGGAGGCACCACTGCCGTCTCCCTCTCTGTTTCTCTGCTACACGCGGGATGGGGGAGGTGGGAGGTGGAAGAAAGAAGGGAAGGGGTGGTGGCGCAGGAGAGGGAGGGGACCGTCGCCGGCGCATGTCGCCGGACAGACGGCCGCCTCGCCTCCCCGACGCCGCCAGACAGCTCGCTCGCCGCCGGCCACCGCTGCTCGCCACGCGTGGGGCAAGCCGCCACCACTGTGCCGACTCGAGAGAGGGAGGGGCCCGCTGGGCGACGCCGCCTCGCCTCGGGCCGAGCTGCGAGAGGGGCGTGGGGAGGGAGGGGCGCAGCCGCCTCGCCATCTCCTCCACAACGCCGCCACCAGAGAGGAGCGCGGGGTGGACGCGGCGCCGCGCAGAGGGGGGGAAGGAGGGGGGTGGGTGGGGGGGGGGCTAGGGTTTTTTTTGGGGGCGCGCGGCGGGGCGGTTTTAAGCCTCCGAGGGGCGCGCGCGGCCGTGCGATCTAGGGTAGGGCAGATCAACGGCTGAGATCGCTTGACGCGGGCGGCTGCGGGCTGGCCGGGCTGCTGGCGGGCTGCTGCTGGGCCGCGGGCCGCTGTGGCTGTGCGCGAGCACACTCAGCTGCGCGCGGGCGGCAGCGCGCGGGCGGGGGCAGCGCACAGGCAGGACGAGGCGGGCTGCTGGCGGGCCAGGCTGCGGCTGCTGGCGGCGCAAGTGAGCGCGCGCGGGCGGAAGATTGTTGTGCGCTGCTCACAGCAAGGGCCCAACAGGGCATACCTGAACAATTTTTTTTTCTGTTTTTTCTTTTCAGAAGCTGTTTTATTTGTTTTTGCTTAGTTTTTTAAGCAATTTTCAAACAGTTTTCTCTAGTCATTTTATTTTAAGTATATTTTGACTAGAGAATGAAATAAAGGCAGAATTTTTTCTGCAAAGTACAAAGTATCATGAAAGTCATTATTAGTGTTTCGGCTGCAAATAGTTGATTCAAATTGCAATAATGCAATAAAGTTTGTTTAAATTTTGTTATAAAGGTGTGACAAAGTAATTTAAAGTTGATTGTGTCCCATGTTATTAATAAGCATGGTCATGATCGTTTTTCATTGAGTATTAAAGGTGCATTTAATTTTATTTCTATCCAACGGTGATGTAATTTTAAATGACACAAACAATTGCATGCTTAATTTATACCAACGTTGGATTAATGCATACAGTTGTTTTCTTGGGTGATCTCACATCTTTTTTGGTTTTCAGGAGGTCTCAACCCTCATGAGCTGTTTGAAGGACATCCCGCTGCTGGAGGAGGACAACTACTCTGAATGGAGGAAAAAGGATTGATCTGGCGTTTGTATGCGCCGAAGTGGACTGGGTGGTTTGACACCAAGCAACCAGTCAAGCCTGCTGACCCTGTGAGGGGCGATGCTGAGGAAAGTGCTGCGTTTGAGAAAAGAAAGAGGGACCATGCTCCTTTGGAGCTGGCCTACTCGATAGACAATCAAAAGTGGGTGAACGTCACAGAAAATGTTTGGCTTTTGTAAAGAACACAATTGAGAACGCCATAGTGGGCTCAATTGGAGAGTGTGCCTCCGTGTGGGCGAATACCTTGCCAAGATAAAGAGCTAGTTTACTGGCTCTTCAAAGATGTATGCAACCCAGCTGTTAAAACAGCTGGTGACAGAGAAGTACACGGGAGGGCCACACGGCATAAGAGAGCACATCTTGAGGATATCAAACATGGCAGCCAAGCTAAAGCCCATGGATGAGGACCTCGAGCTAAAGCCTGCACTTCTAGTGCACCTGGTGATGGCCTCTCTTCCACAGCCATTCGAGAACTTCGTAATAAACTATAACATGTCCCCTGAAAAGTGGGACATTGAAAAGACCATTGGGATGTGCTCCCAAGAGGAGGAAAGGCTGAAGGCCCTTCACGGTGGTTCCTTGAACTTTGTAAAGGACAATAGGAATAGGAGCTTCACCAACAGTAACCATGGTGGCTCACCTTCCAAGCCACATGGCAAGGGCCCACAGCAGCACCAGTACCAGTACCAGCACCAGCAGTCCACCCCTGGGGAAAAAGACCAGTGCCACCACTGCAAAAAGGTTGGCCACTACAAGAAGGATTGTCCAGTGTGGCTGAAGTACATAATGGCCAAAAAGGGGTAAAGATATAGTCTCTTTTGTTAATGAATCTCTGTATGAAAAGTTTTCTAGATCTACTTGGTGGATTGACTCTGGTGCAACTGTTCATGTTGCCAACTCTTTACAGGGGTTCCATTCGACAAGGATTTTTGCCAAAAAGAGAAAGACTCATTGAAGTGACGAATGGGATTGAAGCAGAAGTGGAGGCTGTTGGCGACATTCCCTCTGGAGCTGGATGATGGCTCTTCTCTTTTGCTTAGGATGTTCTTTTTTCCTTCAATTCATAGAAATTTAATAAGTGTGTCGTGCTTGGACAAAGATTCTTATGAGTGTTATTTTGGACATGGCAAATGTTGCCATTTGGTTAAAGATATTTGTGTGGGTGTTTTGCTACCCTACATGACAAGCTATATTTATTATCTTTGCATGAGAAAGTATTTTCTGTGTGTGATGTGAATGAACAAGTTCCTTTGTCGAACACAGAACAAAAGAAAAGAAAGCGAACTCTTGACTCATCGAAGTTATGGCACTGTAGATTAGGCCATATTTCGAGGGGAAGAATAGAAAGCCTCGTTAAAAATGACATTCTTCCTCCGTTAGAGTTCTCAGACATAGAACAATGCATAGATTGCATTAAAGGAAAGTATGTAAAACAAATTAAAAAGGGTGTAAACCGAAGTATAGCTACACTAGAAATAATCCACACGGATATTTGTGGACCGTTTCCGGTGAAAAGTGTGGATGGATATGATTCTTTCATAACATTCACGGATGATCACTCCCGATATGGTTATATTTATCCAATTAAAGAAAGATCTGAAGCATTGGATAAATTTAAAATTTTCAAAGCTGAAGTAGAAAATCAACATGATAAAAGAATTAAGATAGTTCGGTCCGATCGTGGGGGGGAGTACTACGATCGGCATACTCCATATGGTTAAGTACCAGGACCCTTTGCAAGGTTCCTGCAAGAAAATGGAATAGTCGCCCAGTATTCTATGCCGGGCGAACCTCAGCAAAACGGAGTAGCTGAAAGGCGTAACCGTACCCTTATGGATATGGTGCGCAGCATGATGAGCTATTCCACCCTCCCATTGGAATTGTGGATGGAGGCGCTTAAAACCGCCATTCACATTCTCAACAGAGTACCAAGTAAGTCGGTGCCCAAAACACCGTATGAATTGTGGACAGGCAGAGTCCCCTCTCTGCACCACTTGAGGGTCTGGGGGAGCCCAACCGAGGCAAAAGTTTTCAATTCAAACATTGCAAAGTTAGACCCCAAAACAGTATCTTGCCATTTCATTGGCTATCCAGATAAGTCAAAAGGCTATCGTTTCTACTGTCCTGACAGATATACAAAGTTTGTATAAACGAGACATGCAGTCTTCTTGGAGGACGAATTGATGAGGGGGAGCACGGTAGCTCGGGAAATTGATCTTGAGGAGAAGAGGGTGCATGCACCTAATCCGATGACTCAGGAGCCATTTTTCTCGCTACCTGTTGTGCCACCATCTACAACCCCTGAGGTTGTGGTGCCGGCACCTGTTGTGACTCCACACGTGACAACAATGGGCGAAAATTCGGAACCTGTCCATCAGGAGCCACCTGAACCCACTGTTGAGCACGAAAGGGAGCCAGAACAGCAACATACTGAAAATGTGCCCGAACCCGAGGCAAGAAATGAGCAAGAGTCTGATGAACTCAGAAGGTCTAAAAGAGAACGAAGACCAGCCATTTCCAAAGAAATTTACAAAGTCTACAACGTAGTTCATATGGAGGGTGATCCTACCTCATATGAAGAAGCCATGAGTAGCCCTCACTCAACCAAGTGGGTGGAGGCAATGGAAGATGAAATAAAATCAATGAGTTCCAACAATGTTTGGGACTTAGAGGAAATTCCTAAAGGAGCCAAAATAGTAGGATGCAAATTGGTCTACAAAACAAAGTATGACTCCAATGGGAATGTAGAAAAGTACAAAGCAAGACTTGTGGCAAAAGGCTTTACACAAAGAGAAGGCGTAGATTACAATGAGACTTTTTCTCCGGTCTCATGTAAGGACTCCTTCAGAATCATCATGGCACTTGTTGCACATTTTGATTTAGAGTTGCATCAAATGGATGTTAAGACGACATTTCTAAATGGAGATTTAGAAGAAAATGTTTACATGAAACAACCCAAAGGTTTTTTCATGGAGGGGAAGGAACATATGGGATGCCGCCTAAAGAAATCCATTTATGGGTTAAAGCAAGCCTCTAGGCAGTGGTATTTAAAGTTTACAATTAAAAGATTTGGATTTAAGGAAAATGTTGAGGACAACTGCATTTATGCAAAGTTCAAAAGTGGGAAATATATTTTCCTAATTCTGTATGTGGATGACATCCTGCTTGCCAGCAGTGATGTTAGTCTACTACTAGAGACAAAGAAGTTCTTGTCATCAAATTTTGACATGAAAGACCTTGGTGAAGCTTCTTATGTTTTGGGCATAGAAATTTACCGAGATAGAAAGAATGGAGTGTTAGGACTGTTGCAGAAAGCATATTATGAAAAGATTTTAAAGAAATACAATATGCATGCGAGTAATGCAACACCTGCTCCCATAGTCAAGGGCGATAGTTTTGGGAAATTCCAATGTCCAAAGAATCAATATGAGATCGATCAAATGAAGTCAGTACCATATGCTTCGGCTGTTGAAAGCTTACAATATGCACAAGTGTGCACTCACCCTGACTTAGCATTTATCACCGGGGTACTCGGTAGATATCAAGAGAATCCAGGCATAGAGCACTGGAAGATGGTAAAGAAAGCTTTGCGTTATGTGCAAGGCACAAAAGGCCTCATGCTAACATATAGAAGATCTGATTCCCTAGAGATAAAAGGGTATTCAGATGCGGATTTTGCGGGAGATAAAGACGACCGAAAGTCCACGACAGGGTATGTCTTTACTCTCGCAGGAGGTGCTATTTCGTGGAGAAACGCCAAACAGTCGATAGTTGCATCATCTACGATGTATGCAGAATTTATAGCATGTTATGAGGCCATGGGACAGGCGTTATGGTTAAAGAAATTTTTGCCCGACTTGAAAGTGGTTGACTACATCAGCAGGCCACTAAAGATGTACTGTGACAACGAGCCCGCAGTATTCTATGCTCACAACAACAAGTCGAGTAATGCTACAAAGTCTATAGATATAAAGTATTATGTTGTGAAATACAAAGTCCATGATCAAACTATAAGACTTGAGTATATAAGGACAAATGATATGCTTGCGGATCCGCTAACGAAAGGCTTACCACCCAATGTGTTCAAGGAACACATAGCCGGCATGGGTTTAATGGGAAGCCTATGATTCCTGGACTACAGAGGCCCTAAAGTAACAGGATTTGTTTCAAAATAGAAAGGTATATAATGGCTGTCTGATTCTATCGGCAATTGAGCTAAGACGATGAAACATGCTCTATGTATCGATCTGTGATGAAATAAGTAAAGTACAAAGTTAAAAGTAAAGTCGAGGTCTAGGGGGAGAATGTTAGATAGATCTCAACGTGACTGGGCCCAACGGCCCAGCACGCCCCTATCCGCGTCCTGATCGGGGGCGCCCCAACCCTATCTGGTTGGTGGGCCCCTGTCGCCGCGCTATATAAAGTGGTGGGGAGCTGGCAGCGCACGGTACGAGGTTCACCGCTGTGCCAACACCCCACCTACATCCCTACCGATCTAGGGTTAGCGCGAGCCGACGGGAAGCACCGCCACCACCGCACACCCACGCCGTCGCCTCCCTTTCTCCCCATGGCCAAGGACAACGGGTCCAGCTCCGGGACTAGTTCCGGCATCCCTCTGGCTCATGTCTGTCGAGCCAGGGAGCAGGTAGTTGCCCTCTCGGATCTCTCTCTCTCTCTCTCTCTCTCTCTCTCTCTCTCTCTCTCTCTCTCTCTCTCTCTCTCTCTCTCTCTCGATCTAGATCTAGATCTAGAAAGGCAAGATACATGCTACTGGTAAATCTACACTAGTCTTATTACAAAGTTAGATTAACATATTCTTCTAGGTTTGCAGCAGCTGTGGTACGCATGTGCTGGTTCCAGTATCACAATTCCTCAAGTAGGGGAAACTGTATTCTACTTTCCCCAAGGACATCTGGAGCAGGTAGATTGTCTTCAATTTTTTTCTCTGGATTTGAGCATTGAGTGTGTAGATAGGTATATGACATCTTTTGTTCTGACAAAACAGACTGGGGGCACCTCCATGCATTTGCATGGTGTTCCCTCACATATTCTATGCCGTGTACTGAATGTGGAGCTAAAGGTGATCGGTAGTTTATCTCAGTTATTTCTTCCATAGTTCCTGCCTCTGATGTTTAGTGACACAGCATATTGCTTTGGTCCTTTGTGCAGTCAGAAAATGATTTTGTCTATGCTCGTCTGGTTCTACTACCTGAGCTCAATGTAAGTGTCTTATATTTCATCTGGTCTTCCGCTCTCTTACCGTAGCCTTGAATTCTTGATGTTGCTGTTTAGCACGGCTTTAAGGTGATCGATAGCAACGGTCTGCCTTCATCAACACCAAGCCTTCCGGCACCTTATTTCTGTAAGAAATTAAGAGTTGCTGACAGAATGGCTCATGCTTGGTTTTCTATACCAAGGAAGCACGCTGAAAAATTCCTTCCGCCACTGCTTGGTGCCTAACCACTTGCAGAATTGCACCTTAACTTTACCTAACATTGCAAAGTTACGCTTAATTATTCGTTGTTTGTTGATGTAGGACATGACCAAGATGGCACCAATGCAGGAGCTTGTTGCGGAGGATCTTTCTGGGATGAAGTGGCGCTTCCAGCACAGATTAGGTGCCTGCTACTCAATATCAGAACTTGCCCATCATACCATGCAAGGAAGATGCAGAAATTATTTATCTTACTCCCTCCGATCAAAATTACTTGTCATAGATTTATGCAAAATATAGCCTAAAATCTGTCTAGGTTCGACAAGTAATTTGGATTGGAGAGGGAGTATTAAAAACTTTGTATAGAATATAGTCACAATACAATAACAATTTGCCAAAATTGAGTTACCTTTGCCTTTTAGCTCCGCCCTTTCTCCATCCCAAGATATTGAAGCTTTTCTTGTTAATTTATATTTTTCACTGAACTGTAACAATGGTTGATGTGTTTTTGTCATCAATGGGACCAAGGAGGCATCTCCTTCAAACTGCAGAGTATGCAACTTCCAAAAATCTTATTGCAGGGGATGTTATAGTCATTTTGAGGTTTGTTCAATGACCCCATTTGTTTTTCCCGCTAAGGTTCCACCTACAACAAACACTAGGCAAGCACAGCTTGGCTTATCAAAATGGGCACGAAGAACAAAAAAAATTCTATTGCGCTATCTGGTACTTTTGCGCTGATCAATTTGCATTTCATGTAAAGAGTAACAATCGACCTTTTGAATACAATGTAGAGGAGAAGATGGACAGCTACGTGTTGGGGTTAGACGATGTATGAGAAATCTTGGGAATATGCCTTCGTCAGAAATAACTAATGATGAAGGACACAAAACAGGCCTTGGTATTCTTCCAAGTATAAGTCATGCTATCACCGCAAGGTCCAAATTCACTGTCATATACGGACCTAGGTATGTTCCCTCTACTGAACTTCTTGCTTTGTGGATCATGTTGTCAGTGGTTTCACCTGATGCACCCCTTCTGGTGTAAGTGCATAGTAACTTCTGACTAATCAGAACAGAAGCTTGTCATTTCGATGATGTGTTACTAAAATGTCAGTTGGCAAAAATTCTTGCAGGAATGGTACAGGGAAATTTGTTGTGCCATATGATCGATATGTTGAGTCTGAAAAGATTTGTTCCTTAGGGGCAAGATTTAGAATGATATTCAGGGAAGCTGCCACGGAGCACAGGTATAGTCATGTTAATAACTTAATACCCCCGCCCCCCCAAAAAAAGGTCTCATCTTATTTTTATTTTGTAAACCCAAATAATATGAAATTTCAATGCATATTATGTGGACATACGTTGTCCCACAGCTGTGTTACTTTCAATTTATAGTTTTAAGAGTTACGATTACGATCAAACTCTAATTCATTCTTAAACTAAGAAATGTAATCAGATAATATTGCAGCTGCTTAGACTGTGAATTCAGATTCTTATTAGATCCGACACAATTCACCACCTTTCTTGTATTGGAGCAATTCTTTCAACGTTTACAAAATGCTTTAGCGTACTGTTATTGCAGAGTTTCTGGTATTATATCAGGAATTGAAGATTTTGATGCAACATGGCCTGATTCAAAGTGGAGATGTCTAAAGGTAGTTGATAACCAGCATTAATCACGACCCTTGCTGATAAGGTGCCAAGTGGGATCCCGCCAAAGTCCCACTTGTAGTTCATTTGCCAAATTCTAGTTCAATTTTTTTGCTTAAAATTTGAACTAGAATTCAACAAATGAACTAGAAGTGGGACTTTGGCGGGATCCCACTTGCATTCCTACATAATGACTACTAATCCTTGTTTGGCTAATGGGTTTTTTATTAAAAATTCAGGTGAAATGGAACAAGGACTCTTCGATATCAATTCCAGATAGAGTTTCTCCATGGGAAATAGAGCCACAGAACAGATCTTCCAATGCCATAGTTCTGTATTTGCCAACGAAGAAACCTTGTGGTGGAAGAGGTTTATTTAGAGAGGATTCAAGGCAGAAAGCAACAGCATTGGAAACACATGACCCTTCTTGTGTTGATCCGGAAGCATGTCTTAACAGTGCAAAACAGATTCTCCAGTTGTGTCAGGATGGATCCTTGACGCATACATCTTCCTCCCTTGCAGAGAACAGGATATACCTCTCTTCTGTTGATGCCCTCATCTGTCTCTCAGCAGTTTCCTCTTCTGGTTGCTTCTCTTCTGTTGATGATCTTCACATGCAAGCAAAATTAGCTCTTGACATTGCAATGTCATATCTTGCAAGAACATTCCGTGGCCTCAAATTGTGGAACACCAACCATTTTAAGGACCTTGATAGCCTACCTAGCACCATTACTAAGTTATACAGTCCATCAGCCTTAGATAGCCTCTGTCTCTCCTCAACAAGTAGTGAGCCAGATTCGTCGAGCTCTCGTAGCACTGGTGCTTCAAGCAGGGACATTGAGTTGTTGCCTGCAGAAGACTGTTCAACGTTGCACAGGGTCATGTCTTGCTTGGATGAAAAGAAGCTTGATTTGATCAACCAAAAATCCATCGATTCTGTACGAAGTATAGCCAGCCGAATGATCCAAGCTGGGTTCACAGAAAGATTAAGGGCGACATTCACTGATTTATCACAAGAGCTGATTAGGTGGGCTGCTGGCAACACCAGTGACTACTGTTTTATGAATAATATTTGTGTTTGTTAAGTAGCTTCAATATCATCTCGCAATGGAAACAACCCGGTGCACTACCTCATCCAGGCATCCAAACTCCATTTTATTATAGCATCTAAAGCATATTCGAACATAACTGCCTAATTCAATACTACATCCCTTTGACCGTTTCGCTTACACTTGCTATAATACATGCAGTCTACATTGTAAACTTTTGCCAGTAACATATATGTGAGTACTTAGTTTTGAGACATGAAATTTACATCAGTCGATCTTCCATGAGAAGCACTTCAATTATCTTTATAATTTTAATAATTTTGGCTAGCATGTACTTCAATCATAAGAGCTTATAAAGTAATGTTCAAAAGCTTATCATGTCGATAGTCCAAACAACAAGTAAAAGAGAATAGAGGGATTATTATTCCACTATGATGATTTTTCCCATTCACTTCAGTTCTAGAATATAGGCCATCTTTGCAAGCCTTCATTTAGTAACCTGGTCTATTTGGAATGTTTTTCATGAAGCAGGGATTTCCACTTTTTTGACTCTAACTGGATTTTCCAATGCCATTCACGGGTCGATGAAGGTGACTCATGTGTTGGTGAAAGTATGAGACTACATTATTGGAATTTGGCATCACGATTCATCACAAGGGTTCTTGTTGAGATGCGACGGCAGCTAAATGAAGCTGATTTCGGTGCCTTTGACGAGCTCAAGGGAGACTACTTTGCAAAGATTGTGGAGCAGCCAGTTTCAAAGTTACTGAACGTTGCTTCTACGTCCGCTGCTCTTAGCAAACTGTTGGAGGAGATCCCTCAGGGACTGGTTGAATGCGTGCAGTCTGTGTTCCCCAGAATCATTCATGGGCTTGATACATACAGCACACTCTCGGATGTTGTTCCAACTCTGTTGGAGTTAGTATCGCCGGAATCTAGAGAATCCATCTCTAGAGAGTCTGATACAATTCATAAGAAGGTGGAGGAGGTGGTGAACATAATGCTTGCCATTCTTACAGATGCGATGTCAGCAAGCTGTCTGCCAGAAACTGAAGACACTGGTATTCACCCTGTGACAAAAGCTGTTGCACAAGGCATAGGATCATTGTTACAACACAGAGTCTCGCTGAATTTAATCCTTGCTCACAATTGTTGCCGGGTGCATGAAGGTGTCCCAGCCATAGAATCTTTTGATAGCCTGATATCAAGCTTGATTGTGCATTTTGAATCTGTGCTGAAAAGGAGCTGCAAGGGACTGCTGCCGAAAAAGTCACAACAGTACATTTTCTTGCTGAACAACATGCAATTCATTCTCAACCAGTTCAAGAGCTCAGTGATTGAGGAGCCTACCGGACACCGTGACTGGGCCATCGAGCATCACAGAACAATTGAGCATTACGTGGAAGAATACATTGAGACCTCCTGGGCACCTGTGTCCTCTCATCTGGCAGATAAGGATGGAATTGGAAAACGTCTTCGTTTCTGGAGACATTCATGTGCGCAGCAGTTCACCGCAGCCTTCCGTTCTGTTTATGCTGATCAGAGGCACTGGAAGGTGCCTGATCCTCATCTTCGCCAAACGCTGAGGGATAACATATCAAGGAAACTTATCCCTGAATTGTTGGATTATTAGGCATAATTTCCACGATTAATTTCAGAATATAAATCATGACAAAACCAGCTACTAGCTCATGTAACTCGAACATACTAGATGTACTAAACAACAGGATGATCGGAAACAAACAGCAGCCTAACATGTACTCGCAGAACATGATGAATAACCAAACAGGATCACGTAGCACGTACCGTTCGGTTGTCGTAGTAGAAACTTTGGGGAAGAGTGATCGCAGCAGATGGCGATGAAGACGGCGGTAGGCAGCACCGCCGACTTGGATGGAAGACGACCCGTGATGAAGAACTCGAGCAGTCGCGCAGAGCGCTTCCCAAAAACCTTATTCGCCCTCTCCCGTACAGGATCACAAGGGCGAGTGGTTCCGGAGACCTGCTCTCCCGTCCGCCGGTGCACGCCGGCAAGCGGGATGGAGTAGACTACGGTGACGGCGCAAGTAGGTGACAAAACCCTAGATTGGTTTTTCGGTGGTGTTGTGGCGGTAGCCGCGCAGGAATTCATATAAAGCGGCTCAGGAAACCCTAACGGAGGCGAACGTGGGCCGAGTCCACGTTACGCACGTTCGGGTCGGTTACAGTAGCCCACGATCCCCCACAATCCGGGAGCGACCCAAATAAGCAACCCTTAACAGTAGTCCTTTATTGTACTTGATGCACTTTCTTGTTTCTCTGTCTGGATGGAGCATCATGGCTTCAACAACTAGTGCTATCTCTCTAATCTCTTCAATGTAACTTTCCGAATTTCCAGTCAAATGTGATGAGCATTAATCTTTTTTTTGTTTGGGATAAACTTTGCATAATTGAGTACTCGAATATATGGGTATCCCTTTGTTAGGGGGTTTGTGAACAGATGTATGTACACATTTTTTTAGTGCATGATATACTTCGAATATACACACTAAAATATATCTTTATAAAGACTAAAACATTTTATATTTTAAAACGGAGGAAGTACAAGCTAAGTGGGCCACATGCACTCACTGCCTTGTTACATAGTGCTCACAAGACATAAATGAATGTTGAGAAGTAGTCCACCAATCTGGTGGACTCGATTAGTACCGTCTCAAATGTGTTCAAGGTTTTCTATTTTTGCAGGACATCCAAGATATTCTTAATCTATTATGCCGGAGGTGCCAGGAATTAATAGTGTTCTCTAAAAGCGTTGCTTAATGCATATGAATATGTGAAGCTTTTTTTGGACTTTGCTAGTATTTGGTTTACAGGAGTGACATTTGTTGGTTGAAACACTTGAATTACAAGACAAATATGAGTGTTCCCGGACTCCCGGTAATATTTCAAGAAAATATCTTGGGAATAGTTAGTTTTAGAAACTGGGAAGTACTCCCACACGGCAAAACGTACATGGCACCTTTCGGCACGGCAACGGGACATTGCCGTGTGCGGCCTCACACCAATGCACGGCAAAATGTCTTTCTCGTGTGCTTTTAAAGACACACGGCAGTGTAAAGTGACTCGATGACGAACAGCTTCAAATTAGACAGAGTTTATAGAAAATATCTAGGATGACAAGTCTATATGGAACCATATTGGTTTTGTAGATGTTAATAAAATAAAATTTTCTACTCCCTGTGAACCGAATTACTTGTCGCAGAATTATCTAAACATGTGTTTTAGTGTATAGACACATGTCAATCTAGACAAATCCACGATATTATTTAGAGACAAACGGAGTATAAACTTTATCAAAATTAGAATATTTTAACTTAGGACAAAACTGAATCTTAATTAATTTGTGACGGAGAGGGTAAGGGACTAAATGTTAATAATCTGTTTCTAAGGGATTTTTTTTTAGAAAGGAGCGTATATTAATATCGTGGAAATATCAATTATACTCTGACTTTGCAACAACGCATGCCCTAGCGGCCTTACTGATGCACGCAACCCAAAAAAATTTATAAAAATGAAAAATCCCGCTATATCGATTATTTTCTTGCAACAGCGACACTAACAGCACCAGAACAACACTAGAAGTCCACCCTCTCCAATAACGACGCTTTTAAGAAGGAAACGATACACACGACGAAGGAGGAAGAACCTCCACCGCCGCAGGAAATCGGGGCACGAGGTTGCAACAGTCATGACCCTCGCAGATCGGGCCCGCGCTGCTAGATCGAGCTGGAGCTAGGCTTGCCGGTCGCCGGCGAACGCCGCGCCGCCGTGTTGCCGCATCCCACCACCCATCTCCCGCGTCATCCATCGAGGGTGCAGCCACCGCGCATCCAATAGGTTTCGCCTCCGTGCGGGGAGAGTCCGGCCAATGCGCCTCCTTGCCCCTTGCCTTTGGCGCCCGGGCGCCGCCACCATCGCCGGTGCCGGCTATGGCAACGGCCAGGAAAGCCACAGGAAGATGGACCTAGGGCAGGGTAGTGGGACCCTCCGGAGCCGCCGCTGCGCAAGCGACACAGGAGGTTTTTTTTAAGTGAAATGTTAACAATTTGATAGTACATCAGAAAATATGAGACAACTAAACAAACGGGCGATCCGTAGGCGGAAGTCTAAGGAGCCAGCTAGGCCAAAATATGTTATAAACACGACAAGCAAAGAAAAAACGAACATACTTATGGGACACAATCTTTTCAATGTGGAAAAAACTCTCTAGTAAGAAGAAGAAAGAACCATGAACGTTAGCCATCAAAATATCACTATATCGAGAGTGTTTACACAACACCTTGGATTTTCAATGAACCAATTAATCCTAGTCGGCGGCTTACAAAAAATATATATAGATGGTGGTAATGATGATGTCATGGACCCCCTCCCTCCCTCGGCGTTCCCGACATGGGCACATTGTGGAGTAAGGGCATCTCCAAAGGCACAACCCATTTGGGACACCCAATGTGTTTAGAATGGTCTGTTTGGGTTAGCCCAAGTACAGGAAATGAGTCATGGTCCGGTTGGCTAGGGCCTTGCGCCCCAGAGGCCTGACCCAAACGGTCTGAGATGTCTTGTTTGCCAGACGCATTTCCCCCACACATTTTCATTAAATTAAAACATAATTTACATATAGGTAAAAATAACTATGGCTACGGCTAACAGCGCTAGCATCTTTCTTTAGAAAGAAAAACCCTTTTCCATTTTAGCAAAATTCTTTCTACGGTGATGCCAGAGCCGCCTACTCGTCCTCGTCCTAGGAGAGGTCTATGTAGGGTGGCAGCGTCTAGGGCCCTTGCTGTGGCCACACAATGTGTGGCGGAGGCGGCCCATGCCATGCGAGCCACGTAGTTTGCGACGGAATCTCCTGCTCAGGCCACATGGTCTGCGATGACAACCGTGGTGGAGGTGGTAGCTTCCCTACGTGTGCCGCCACAATCGTTGAGAGTTGGACAATCTCCTGCATCCCCATCAAGAGTGCCTCCTCCTCCGCCATGGAGATCTCTAGGGCGCGTCAATTGGCCTCTTCCTCGTCGTAGTCTGGCGGCAGGAGGGGTGACCCGTACTCCTTGATGATGACAGCCATGTCTTCCTCGTCGTAGTCTGCCGGCGGTCAGTCTTCTCCCGCGCGCTCGAAGGCGGGATTCGGCGCTCCACCCTCCCGGCGACGGTGTCTTTAGAGCGGTAGAGGTCCGGCTCCGGCTGGACGGTGGTGATGCGGTGGCGTTCCTGCAGCGCTGCGAGGCGGCGCGGCATGGCAGGGATGCAACAAGCGATGGTGGGGCGACGCTGGCCGGCCAGATCTGGGTTGGGGCGGGGCGGACCTGCCCGTATCTTATGCTTGTTCTGCGGGCGGCGGTGATCTAGCTTATGCAGGGATAGCAGCAACAACGACCTACCTGTTGCAGCGGGGAGCGGGCTTCACGGGCTCGATCTGGGCGGCCGGACCCTCTTGGGTTTGGTGTGCCCTGCGGGGCTTTACGGGCTCGCTAGGCCCAGCCGGACCCAACTGGGACTAGTGTGACCTGCAGCCACGTCCAGTCGACTACCGCCTTTGGTGGTGGAGACAGTTCCCTCCCGTGTGGCCGCGGTTCTGCCGGCCCCATGTCGAGCTAGTGTCTACCTTTGTCCTATAGGCCTCGTGACGGTAACCTCGTGAGATGGTGATGGTGGCTTCGGGACCGTGGGGGCGCATGTTCGTGGTCGACGAGTTTGGTGGTGTTGAGGCTCCTATGCAACGGATCGTTCGGGGGTTGGGGATAGGGCTTCAGGAGAAATCCTTGTCAGCTTGCCTGACAACGACGCGGTGCCGCCTCGGGTGGCACCATTCCTTCCTGGGGGGGCGTCGTGGCTACCCTATCCACTTCCCTTTGTGTACCGGGGGAAACCCTAGAACTAGTGCTTTGGTCCGGGCAGCAACGTAGTCGTTTCCTTCTTGAAGGTGTTGCCTGGTGCTTGATGACTCGGTGCTAGGAGTGCGGTGGTACTTCTCCGAAGGACGCATCGGTCGCGGGTCACTTTTGTTTAGTTGATTCGCCTCTATTTCCATTTTATTTCTTCTTTTCTATTTTCTTTGGGTGTGTTTTTGCTGCTGCCCCAATATTGTCATTCTTGTCGGGTCTATCGTGGTTGTATGGTGTGAATGCTATATTAATATAGCGGGGACGAAAGTCTATTTCGAGGAGTCCGATCCGATGGTCATCCCCTGATCCGAGGTGTGAGCTCTATCTGGTGACACGACAGACGTGCCCTCGTTGGCTTTTGCATCCACCCATGCATGCTGCTTGTAAATCTCTCTCTCTCTCTCCCGCGCGTGTCTCTCTCTAACAAACTATGCATTCCTCTGACTGACCGGCTGTAATAAACCCCCCAAAAAACGTTTGCTAGTTCTGGCCATCACTTGTGCGTCTCTGAGCCACACAGCCCCTACAAATAAGCCCCACACGCCTCGTGAATAGCAACGACAAAACTTGCCCACGTACCCCAAGATCTCATCGTCTCTCTCTCTCTCTCTCCTCTAACAGCTCTGCTCTGCTCCGATGGCGCCCACTGCCCAGGTACCTCGCCCGCCTCCTGCCAAATGCGAATCATCACGCTCACTGGCCTGATGTGATCTGCATGCCTCATTTTTTGTTTTTTCGGTTTCTTGATTGATTCCTCAGGTTGTGGCGGCGCCGGCGGAGCAAGAGCGTCGCGGCGGAGGCGGCGAGGCGCGCAAGCCGGCGGCGGTCAGTTGCCACCCTGCTCTGTCGTCGGAGGGGGGCAAGAGTTCCATCAGGGGCGTCGTGGGCCAGCTGCTCGCGGCCGCCGGCAAGGACAAGGGCCTCGTCTCGCTCGGCGTTGGCGACGCCTCCGTGCACGCCTGCTTCCGCCGGGGCGGGGAGTTCGCCGCCGACTCCGTCGCCGACGCCGCCAGGTCCGGGGAGTTCGACTGCTACGCGCCCTCCCACGGCTTTCCCGCCGCGCGCCGGTCAGTACACTACATACGCATGCTTGTTCCTCCATCTATTGCCAGATGTTAATTAGTTCGCCAACTGAAATGCATTCTAGTAACTAATAACCTTTAAACAACATTTTTGTTCTGAAATTTTCTTGCTAGCACCATGAGATACGCATTGCAAAAGCACTTCCATATCATTTTGATTTTCTCATTATAATGCACTGTGTCCGTGATATTTGGGGAGAAGAAAAGTTGGCTTTGATCATGGAGACGACGTACGGTAGGCCTCACTGCTGTTTCCATTTTGCAACACCCACATATGGTGCTGTTTGTTTCCCTTTTTTTTTTTTTTGCCCATAAACGCATTATTACCAGATGTGGTACAGCCCACGTAGCGGCCCCATCTCGATGCCACGTGGACTATTAAGTATCTTTCAGAATGTTCTAACTTGCTAGTAGTCAGTTGTATAGCAGATTGCTTGGCAACCACAAATATACTACTAGGTACAAAGATGGTCCGACTCTGACCACAGGCCCCAAAAAGATAGACAATCCCTGGCCATCCATGTCCTGATAGACCTTTGCCGACCAATCTCTTTCAGTTCTGTACTTTTCCACAATTCAGTTTTCTTTTGAACGATCATGTATATTGAAGAATTTTGTGCATCCTAAATATGACAAATGAGATAGTATTTCAATTCGTACACGGTTATTATACTTCCAAATATTATTTTTTCCTTGATAAGATTTCACCTTCTTTGTAACAGGGCTGTGGCTGATCACCTGTCCGCCGGTGCACGCCACCGCACCCGGGAGTCCGATGTGTTCATGACAGTAGGCGGCACAGGCGCCATCACGGCCATCACAACGGTGCTCGGCGGGGCTCCAGGGGCGAATATCCTGCTGCCGCGACCAGGCTTTGCACCATACGAGGCGGCCTGTGAGCTTGTCGGTGCTGAGCCACGCTTCTATGACCTCCTGCCTCAGCATGGTTGGGAGGCTGACCTAGCAGGCGTGCGGGCCATGGCTGACAGCGCCACAGCGGCGATTGTCATCATCAACCCAAACAATCCGTGTGGCGCGGTCTACTCTGTGAAGCATCTTATCCAGGTGATTCTTCGTCCAGTTCGCCAGCACAGCTTCCTACATCCTGAAACGGAACAAAAAGAATTTTCCTTAAAGAAAAAATATCTAAAGAACCACGCTGCCACCATCTCTTAATATTATGAACAGATGTATATCTTCATGTACTCATAATAATATGCATGATTGATTGATATATCGCTGATTGCCAACTACATCCCTTGATCTGTAGATTGCTGAGACTGCAAGAGATCTGGGCATTCCAGTAATAGCAGATGAGATATATGCACATATGGTCTTTGGTGGCAGCAAGTTTGTTCCCATGGCCACATATGCACACATTGCACCCGTCATCACCATTGGAGGGGTCTCAAAGAGGTTCATGGTACCAGGATGGCGTCTCGGTTGGTTGGCCTTCTGTGATCCTAATGGTACACTCAAGCATGTAAGACTTTATTTTCATGTTTTTGTGTGTCTGGTTATATGCACTCTTGTATGCAGATCCATAATTTTGTTCTTTTAAAGGTCAGGACTGCAACTGAGATGCTACTTAACGTGACTTCAGGACCAGCCTCGATCATTCAGGTCAGGAACCTATTGGTAAACAATGTTTTATCTAGACAATTGGGTGCACTAATTCGGATGAATTCTTTTGACACACAGGCAGCAGTTCCTAAGATCCTTTTGCATGAAAACAATGAGTTCCATCTGAATGTGGTGAACTTGCTTGAGTCTGCTGCAGATGCTCTCTACAAAAGATTGAACCAGATTGAAGCTCTCCAATGCTACTCAAAGCCTCACGGTTCAATGTTCATGATGGTTGGTTCATAGGTCTACTGTCATTGCTTTATAATGATTTATTTATTATCCTATCTTTGAACTGATGATCACAAAATTATGCAGGTTGAAATCAATACTTCACTTTTATCAGGCATTACAGATGACATGGACTTTGCTCGTGAATTGATCAAAGAAGAATCTGTCCTGATCTTACCAGGTATAATCCACTAAATTCACCATCTTTCTATTCCTATTAACCTTTCTGATCTGCTAGCCTTTATTATACTTTATATTTGTAGACAATTTCAACTTCGTCATTTCTGATTTCCAGGTTCTGTCCTTGGGTTGAAGAACTGTGTTAGAATATTCTTCGGGGCACCTGTTAATCTAATACTGGAAGCCTGCGATAGGATTGAGTCATTCTGCCAGAGAAGGGCAGGTCAAGCAAAACTATTGAAAAAGAAGTTCTGAAACCAGCAATAGGGTTTTTGTTAGCTCTACATTTACAAGGCCTTTGGTTTCATTTCCCACAAGAATAATTCATAACATACGTGAGATTTGTATATATAGAATCTTAGGAACAGTTGCTAGATAGTATAGCAGAATAAATTTTTGCAACAAAATTTACAGAATAAAGGTTAAGCATTCCTTCTATTATTTCACAGCAGCAATCTGGTTATCGTCTTCGGTTGATTTAATAACAAGTGAGCAACATGATCGGCATATTTCCAGTCGAGCTGTAAACTATTGGAACACCAACTTAAATTGTGAATGTAAATACCATATTGACAGTTGTTGGTACTAAGGGCTGGGGCACGCCTCCTGGATCAGCCTTTTCAGGCCACATTAAATTTCTATTTGCTTGATTCACAGTTACTACAAATGCACATCTAACAAAAGGAACAAAGAAATATAGTGAATTAGCAGTGTGTGCTTGTTAGATTTCAAAAAAAGAATCTGGAGCACATGGGTAGTTGTAAGTGCAAACTTACTGTGTTGCTTTACGATAATTTTAGCAGTCTCTCCCTCGCTGACCACAGCCTTGGTATTGTAACCCGCCACTGCTACAACTCCTTAGTCAGGAGTCCCGGTTGTTTATGCTGGCGAGAATGGAGCGAGCCCATACTGAGCCACATATTGACATGGACCATATCCTCTTCTAGAGTGTAGAAGCACTCTGTCCCCGGAAGATCTCAGCTGCAGAGGCAATGACAGGGTATAAATGAGAAAAAAAGGCATTTAAAAGAGTTCTCAACAGTTGTTTACTGGAATATATAATCCAGTTCTCTATGCTAAAAAGGTGTTATGAACCTTTCCTTTCAGGAAATGAGAATGTTCTACTAAAAGAGAAGGATACCTAATCTGACTACAGGAAATAGGTGATCAGGAGTGGCAAACAGGGAACTGTATTTTATTTTATTAAGGTCATAGATTTACGAAACATGTTCATGTCCTCAACAAACCATTGAAACTCTTCCAAGTACCAACAGGTTTATCCAATAATTTTCCCCACTTTCTCTCTTTGATTCAGCAAGACCAGGACGTATTGGAATTTCGATTCATACCCAAACATAGATGAAAGTACCCAGCACAATCGTATTGACATTGTCATACTAGAGATAAAATGGCAACAGATCCCTAGTAATAATTCAAAGTGTGCAGATTCAACAAAAGGGGAAACGGAGAATCATATAGAGATTAGAAATGCAAAAACCATACATATGACAATATCAGCTTATCAACATGTTGTACTACTACTGCACCAAACGGCTGTAGCTCAATCATAAGATAGCAGGACCAGGTTCTCCATGCTGAAAAAATGCAGATGCCAAATGATCAGATGCACTTTCCCATGCAATGCACAACCAGGAGGTGCTACCCCATTGTACCAACAGCCTCAGATGCATGATTTGCTACAACAACAAACATCAAAGCCTTTTTCCCAAGCAAGTTGGGGTAGGCTAGATGTGAAACCCAACAGAAACATAAGGAAACCAAAAAGTAAAGGAGAGAAAAGAGTAAACTAAGATTCTGGTAGATGGATTGCAGATGCATGATTTGCTCGTGTAGAAAAAAATAGGGATTGACCATCATCAACCAAGGAATATTTAGAAATACCGATACAAACAACTAACAGTTTTAACATTCGAGGGAGTAATTGGTTTCCTATTTCCACAGCTCAAAGTAAACCACCACTTGCTCTAGCACGCACCATCAGGAGTTTGGTGTGACCTTGAGGATCTGCAGCATATTGGGGAGAAGATCAGGGATCTCGCGAGGGTCAGGGATACATTGAAAATCAAGAAGCCAAAGAATGAGCTCACTGCAGCCAACTGTGAGCTCAAACAGTCAAGGGAAGTGATCAGGAATAGTAAGAAGACTTTCCTAGATAGTGCTTTGAGTCGGCTCAAAACATACCAGAAACTTGAATCATTCGGTCACTCACTATGTGACTGAGTTTTTATTCAGTTCATGGTTTCGCTAGTAACTCTATAGTCTATAGTATGGCCAGTAGAAAACCCTTGTTGTTAGCTATACTGAATGTACAACACAAATAGGAGAAGGGCACAATTTTTTTGCCTCTACAGAAGATGTGAACACAAATAGGAGAAGGGCATAATTCATCATCAGACATGTAAACAGCGACATAAATTTAATATCACCTCTACAGAAGATGTGACCACAAAGAAGATAAAAGCAGCTCTGCTAGAAGTAGTATCCTAATATGTGAAAATGTCTCAATGGCCTGCCATTATTTTCTGCTTGGAATTTGGATACTAATTATTACTTAAAATGCAACAACCATGCCGAACATAATGATGCCTATTACCAATTAAATGCAAAGAAGGGCTTGCTTCTGATTAAGAAAAATGAAAGAACAAGTGAAACCTGAAACATTCCATGTACTTGATATTGCTTTACAGTAGTTTCAGTCACTACGCTGTAGTTTTGATGGAATGTAAACAATAGAACAATACTAAGATAAACAAAGGTGAAATCAATACCTAAGAACCACACTTTTGAATATCGCCGTCAAGGTCCATTGCAAGATTAACTTGAGAGACATAGGTTAAATTTGATCAAAACAATATATGAATAGTAAACAAACCAAATTCCTTCGGCAGTAAAATCTGATTATTTGACAAGTATGACAAACCACGCATCGTCAACCGTGGTGCCACAGTCGCTGATGGGGCGGTTGATCACCCCACCATGTCGCACTTGTTCTCAGTAAGCGTACAATGTGAATTCCTTAAGTACATCATACAATTCCTTTGTGCCAAAAAGCGGAGATAAAATATAATGCATCATATAACAAATAAAATGAATTCATTGTATCATAATCAAATAGTTCATGCCCTCTCTTCATCTGTTTAATGTTGGAATGGGTTTATTGAACCGATCGAACAGGCATGTCATGCTGTGGGCACTGCATGCCTTAGATTCAGTAATTTTCTTCTCTAGTTCTGGTTATCCTCTCAAGTTACTGAAACCTACGGTACGGAAGGTAGATTGTCAGTTACTAAATCTGACAGTCCATAGTGCAAGATTTGAGCAAATGACAAGCTCAATTCCACGAGCACATGCAAAATAAAGGTAGAGAGAAACTTCATTTCATAGTACCGACCACGAACTGTTCATCATATAGCAAAGCACGTATGAACATATAAGTAGTAGACTGGTTATTCTTATTTGTGCATACTCAAGCAAGTGAACACAACGTGAGTGAAATTGTGAAAAGATTTTTCTGTTCACCGGCTACGAGCAGCGTAGGCAAAGGACGCGGCGGCGATGACAGTGGTGGTAGGGCACAGCCATGTCCACACGCTACTCTTCCCGCTTTGCTTCGCCACATCAACTGCGAGCTGCAGCTTCTTAAGCTCCCCATTCAAGGTATAGATCTGTCCTCGCTTGTTCTGGACTTCACTCTTCAGCACCCCAATCTCGTGTTCCTTCTCATCTTTGTAGCTCTCAAGCTTCCCAAGCTTCAACCTTAGCTTGCCTCCTTCAGCTTTCTCCAAATCGAGTGCTTTCTGAACTGTATCGACCTCATCTTGGAGGCCAGAAGACTTGGCCCTGAGATCATCACAGAGAACACGTTGTTTGGCAATGGAATCCTGCAGCACATTCATTTCGGCCCTCAGCTTTGCAGCCTCGGCATCTTTCTGATGGGCAGAGGACATGGCAACATCCTTATTAGCTCGAATCGAGTCGACCTTCCTCTTCAGTCCATCCAATTCCTTATCCATCTTGGTCTTCTCAGTAGCAAACGCGGACACAGCCCCCTCATTTATCGCCATCATCTTCTCAATCTCATTCCGGAGTTTATCCGCCTCGGCCAACACTGCGGTGTACTTCTTACCGACATCTGCAACCTCGAACCGGAGCTTCTCCAGCTCTGTCTTCGCTGCAGCCAACTCTGTCTTGCTACTCTGCATCTCCGACTCCAGTTCCCAGTTCTTAGCCAGGGCTGCCGAGAGGTCTGCCTCCAGAGACTGGAGCTTCGCCTCCATTTCTGCCTTGCTGGATCTCAGAGCCTCCAACTGCCTCGATTTTTCATCGAGCTTCTCCTGGTTTTCCTGCTTGTACTTCTCAGTGTTCATCTTGTAATCCCTGAAACTTGCCTCCAACTCTGCCTTCTGAGCATGGACGCTGCGAGCAGAGGCACTCATCTCCCCCAACTGCTTCTCCAATTCGCCTTTCTCTGCACACAGCTTGGTACTATTCCCCGCCAATTCGGACACCACAGCCTCCAATCCGGCTACATTCTTGGACGCTGACGCCGCCTCGGCATCCTTCCCGCTGAGGAGCTCCACGAATCGAAGATTCTCAGTTTCGGCCGCCTTGAGGCGTGCCGCAGCCTCCTCCCTGGCATCCGCCTCGCGAGCCGCCCGGGCTTTCGCGGCCTGAAGCGACTCCTGGACGTCGGCGACGTGCCCGCGGAGCGCCGTGCAATACTCTGCGGCTGCGACGAAGGGGACAATAAGGCCGGTCTTCAGAACATCTCGTTCGACGCCAGCGAGCGCGTCGGCGTCGGCTGAGAGCTGGTCGACCTGCGCGGTGAGCGCGGCCACCTGCCCCCGCGTCTCCACCGCGTCCTTGACGAGCACGGCGTTGAGCGCCTTGAGGTTCTCCGCCTCTCCCTCAGGCTCCGCCCCCGACGGGTGCCGCCTCTCCTCGTCCAGGTCCCTCTCCTCCATCGGCTCGCCACCATTGTCTGCCTCCTCAACCGATCGAGGCGGCTCAAGCACATCACCGCTGGCCACCGCCGCAGAATCAACCGTCGGCGGAATCACATCACCGCTGGCCACCGCCGCAGAATCAACCGGCGGCGGAATCACATCTCCGTTGTCGTCCGCCGCAGAATCAGCCGGCGTCTTGTCGCCGTTGGGCGCCTCGACCGAAAACGGAGGCGGCGGCAGAACTCCGTCCTCGTCGGGCCCTGCTGCCGCAGAACCCAGCGGCATCTCGCCGCCGTTGGACGCTGCCTCGGCTGTAGGCGGCGGCGCCGGGGGAGCCCCGTCCAGGCTGGCCGCTGCCGCCGCAGAACCCACCAGCAACTCGTCGCCATTGGCCGCCTCAAGTGAAGGCCCGTCGCCGTTGGACGTCTGAACGGACGTCTGCGCCGGCGGGATGATCCCATCTCCGTCGGCCGGCGGCTGCTCGTCGCCGTTGGCCGGCTCGACGGGAGTGGGCACCGGCGGCGTAATCCCATCTCCACTGGCCGTCGCCTCAGAATCCACCGGTCCTCCCTCGTCGCCGTTGACCGGTTTCTTCTTTGCGCTATTTTTGGCCATGTCCGGCGCCGCCGCCGCCGCTTTCTTCTTCTTGCTATTCTTGCCCCTGCCCATGTCTACGTGTCTCTCCCGGCCCTAGGGTTAGCGGCCTCCGCCCGTAAGCACAGAGATTACGCGCCATGGGCGTGCTTCCTAATATACCACCGAGGTTTAGCGAAACTGACGCGTGGGTCGCGGTGGCCCGCGTGCCCGAACCGTCAGGGGCTGGAGGAAAATGGCGAGTGCGTGCGGGAGGCGAAGGTGACTGGACGCGAGACCGTTGGGGCGCGTGAGGTTTGAAGCCGATGGTGGGGGGAGGAAACGGACGGCCGGGATGCGCCGGAGGCTTATCGCGTCCTGCGCCGCACGCACATCACATGGAGACGAGGAGCCCGGGGAGGTCGCCGTCGGGGTATCCCATGGTTTTTTAATGCGGACGGCGTTACGAGTGGATCTCGGTGCGCCGCCCGTCGCGCTGCTATCTTCTCGTCGGCCTCTACACCTTGTGCTGGAATATTTTCTACGCAGATTCTTCACCGTGTTATGTTAACACCTGTTTCGCAAGTCATAATTCTCTTAGGGTGAACTAGCCTGGCTAGTAAACGTGCACATGCAATGCATGTCTGATATTGAAATAGTTTTTTTTGCCTCGCTTTATAAATAAAGCCATATAGCCAAACCGATACAAAGTGATAAGAAATTTACGGACCACATTTACGGACCATATGATGACCGGTATGATTATGAATTTTGATGATAGGAATCCATATTCTAATGGACAAACTATATGTATAGAAATGAAATATGGTTCTGAATTTTAAAACAAAGTTGTTCATGTAGAAGTGCATCCCATTCTATTAATTGCGATCTGATATAAGATGTTATTACATTATAATTTGCACCATTTCGTTGACTACATCAATGCACCATCAGAAAGATTACACACTTCCGTAACCTTAATCTCATCTGAAGTTACAAAAATATAGAAAACTAAATATATTTGTAATATCGGTAAAAGTGGTCCGCAACGATGCTACTGATACAGTTATTGATGGAAAATATTAGTTGTTTGCAGGGGATGTAAACATCAAAAATATAAGATAATGTTTGGGAATATGCATATATATATATATATATATATATACACATATATATATATACACATATATATATATATACATATATATATATATATATATGCAGTTTTAAATGTGCATTTGTGATGGGTATGATCCTGATCCTGTTTTTGTTCTACTCTAGGTTGGTACCTACTGCTCCTGATGTGTCGTGGTGGTGGCACGGCAGATGCCATGGATAGGCTTAAGTTGGGGGCCAATGGATGTTAGTGGGATCCAGGGAGGGAAGATGTAATGGTTTCTACACTCAGAATGCTTGAGCTCAATCTGTATTCAACACCAATGAAGCTACACTTGCTCCTCGAGCTGTATGTGGATAAGCATATTTGTTAATATGCTTGTCCCAATGTGGTAACTCGGCGGACCTCTTTCCGTGTCCCCCTTCTATCGAAGGCAAAGACCCAGAGTCCACCACATGTGAGCTTCGGGCCTGAGGACTATCACCTCCGTGACCTCCTTCTGCTTCTCCGTCTCTTTGGCTTTTGTCCGTAGCGCTTGGCACTGTACAGATTCCTAAGGGAGAGACAGCGTGTAGTGTTGACTTGGGGGTTCACCCTCTCCTTATTGAGCAAGCTTCCCCATGACTCGGCCTCGCCTTGCATGACTCGGCCCAGCCCTGACATGCATACACAAAACGTAATAACCGTATTCCGACATAACCCGTATGCCGGCCGAGTCAGGTCATAGCTGCCTGACTCGGGTTAAGCCGGGCCTTTATTCGACCGGCCTCTACATAACTCGGCCAGGTCATTCTTTGATTCGGCCCAGACCTTTGCGGGCTTCTCCTTTTACCTTCGCTTGACCCTACCTGGGGTCATCCCCCAAACATGATGGTGTCCGTGATTTCATGATACATTCTGAGCTATTCTAGCTAATGTTTTTTACTGAAGCATTTAGTTATGATGATTTTATAAGTAGTAGAGATGCATGAGTCCCTAATCTAAGATACTTCAGTTGCCTTTGCACTTTTGGCTAGTTGTTGTGTATGATGATTTTACTAAATTGGATATTTTGTTGCTCTAATTTCCAGGTGTTGAACAATATCAAGTTCAAGAGCTTTATTGACAAGAGCAAGTTGGATTCTTAGCCAGACATGTTCATCCACAAGAGCAAGCAGGATGCTCAGCAAGCTATATTTTTTTGAGATCTGGTTCATTTTCATGTTGATTTAGTAGGTATCACATGGTTTGTTGTTCAGACATTCAGATATACCACTAACCCTCTATATTTTCTTAATTTCTCATGTACTTTATTTATTGATCCTCTTGAGATGTGTCTTTATTTTACAAATTTCAGTACTTCATAAAGTATTTCAGATGCACGTTGAATACTCATAACACGCTTGTAATAAAACAACTCAATATGAGGAATTAGAAATACCTAACTTATCTTCCAGCTACCTTATTATGGTTAGGACGGTATGGATAAATACATTCTTGATACTTGCATTTTCTTATGTCCTAGTATATTTTTCGTTTATCTTTGCAAGGAGACTACTACATGTTTGATACTTGCATTTTTCCTTATGTGTGTGTGTGCATGAACAACAATGTATGTAAGAATTTTTCATCTAGCATATTGAGGTCTTCTATTTTATTACCCTGAATGTTTGCATGATGATTGGTAATAATTCATTGTTGTGAGAGGCTCGCCTGCTACTTAGTATTTCCACGCAACTGTCGTCATCTATTTAGTATGTCATGTCTATATTGTGCATACTATTATCTGTCCATCTTGCCTCTTTATTTCTTTATAGTATGAACAGATAAATGACAGAGTTTAGACTTTAGCAATAATAGTGATTTTAAGTGATTGGTTGTTGATAGTTACCCAAGAAATTGGTGTTGCTTATATCCATAAACGGGGTGGGAGTGGAAGATGTCATACCAATATAATTTTTAATAAAGTGTACTTTTCCTCATCATCAGTCAGCAAGCAAGCGAATAATGGCACACAAACTCAAAGCATTTCTCTGGTACGGTTTAATCTGAATCGTACTCCAAGGTGCAAACATATAAGTTCAGTCAGTCCATTTTTATTATCTTGGAGATGTCATACATTAATTTGAGATGCAACTGTATAAAGTTTGTTGTGGTTATGGAGTATGGGAAGAGCTTGAGTCAATCACATCACAAATTCTTGGAATCCCGAAACTATTTCTATACCCTTCAGTAATTTATATCTTTGATCCGATTCACGGATGTAGTCTAATAGTTTTTTTCCCTAGAAGACATAGGTTTAATCGAATCTTGGAAAGCAGTGCTAAAAGGAAATAAATAAGAACACATCTACAAGACTTTGTTGTTTCATTTTACCTTAGTTTACCAGACCAATCTAGTTTACTTTTTATAGTGGGTTGAATCAATGGATGGAGATAGGCCAGGGTTGAAGATCCACCTGCAGCTGCACATCATATGGGATAAAATATAATAATAAGCATGGCCATGTGTAATGTTTGAACAGAGATAATATCTTGTGGGCAACACATCCTAGTATACTAAAGCCCCCTTGATATAGCGGGCATAGAAATAGTCTTTTAATCCAACCAAGTGCACACTGAATCCAAGGGGTGCAAACGATTATTAAGTGGAGAACACAGATTAAAGCATTAAGTGGCGATGTTGTTGTGATCCCGAATGGGTCGCTAAATACTGATAGATATTAATGCAACCATATACAACATAGATGACACAATGGTTCAAGTTTATTAAGGGCAAAAAAATAAAGTGTGCCATTAATTTTGTGAGAGCTTTAATCACTAATTTTCACATAACAAAGTAACTTTTTAATTGGAAGGTAGATAAAACAATAATTTACTTGGAATGGTGTAACACACCATATATAGGAATTTATAGTGGACTCTTTGGAAAAACTTGGTTTCTTGGGAGTTGGATGCATGAGTAGATCTTACTCAGTACAAGTGGAAGCTAGAAAAAGATGAGAGCAACCAACTAAGAGAGCAATAATGGCCATAATCATGCAGAGCGATAAAACATTATCAATCAAAGCATAAAGTGGTACCATAAGTCAAAAACTAAATGATCATAGAGGATAAGGTGACTGGTTCATAGTCATAACATGGTGTGAGCATGTGCCAAGTCAACCCAAACAAAGCATCAAAGGAGAATACCACAATATTATGCTTTTGTATGCTAAAACAACGCATGATTTTTTCAAGGCACATTAAGCAATCTCAATTGTTTGGAACAAGTCATGCTATAACAATAATCACTAAGCATAATGTCAAAGCAACATCTAGCATTACATGATAAAGTCTAAGCCATAGTCAAAACAAGCTCCCTTTTGTACCACTTAAGCATGAAGCTTCCTACTCTTTTCCAACACCAATCGACTTATTTGAAACAACTCACAAAGATAATAATCAATAAAGATCAGTGAGCATGGATCATAAATCCACAAAGAAGAACTAAAAAGTACTAAGAAAAAAGCACAAGAAAACTAAGGCTAAACATAGTGCTTGCAAAAGAGAACACTCACAAAACAATAAGAGTGAAAACTAGAGTGTTCTAGGCAATGAAAATGGAGTGTGTCTCTCTCCAAAAAAGTGTGCTGGGATCCAAACAACTTATTGCAGAAAACAAGCAAAATAAAACTAAAAACAAAAACAAAGACGCTCCAAGAACAACACCATAGTGCATGAAGTAAAAAAAATAAAGTGTCTTAATAGAAGACCTGAGATTTTTGTTGATGAAGATGGGGATGCCTTGGGCATCCCCAAGATTTAACGCTTGTACCTCTTGGATATTTCTTGGAGTGACACGGGTAGCATCCCCAAGCTTGAGCTTTTGTCCATTCTTCGTCTCATCACATCATTCTTCTCCTACACTTGAAAATTTCCTTTATACAAAACTTCACACAATCTTCATTAGCAACATTAGTGCATTCAAGAGTAATAAACCTTTGGTTTTAGTTTCAACACAGCAAAACTTCCATTAAGAACTCATGCTAATGAAGAAATTCCTTTAAAAAGATCAATTTACCAAATAGAACTTAAAAATAAATCGATAAGAGGCAAATGCAAATAATGGCAGAAATCTGTCAAAACAGACCGGCAGGTAAAAACTGATTTTTTCGAAGACCTTCTGTTGCTCAAATCAAAAAGTGTTGAACTAACTAAAATTAGATAACAACCTGGGTCATTTACTCAGAAAATTACAGCTCAATCAGATATACAGGTATTTTTCAAAAAAAAATACAGTGAAGCACAAAAATCTGTTTCGTGACAACAACTTCCCCAAATCTTACTTCTCTATCATTAGAGGTTATTCTTGACACAAAAATCACACAAAAAGGATAAGGAGAAGTTATTACAGAAGTAATAACTTCCAAGACTCAATAAAACTATTGGGTTATCTCCCAAAAAGTACTTTTCTTTAACGCCTTTAAGTTAGGCTTGATAGTTTGAGAAGATACTCACATAAGAAATATGAATTGAAGTAAAAGAGAGCATCAAGAAGCAAATATAAAAAAAATTTAAGTCTTACCCACTTCCTATGAAAAATAATCTTATAAAGAAACAAGTCATGAAAGAACAAAGCAACAAGCATAGGAAAGCAAAACAAATGCAACTTCAAGATTTTCAACATCAAGGGGGGAAACTTAATATTTTTGAGATGCATAAAACCATGTTTACCTCTCTCATAATAATTTTCAGTAGCATCGTGAATAAAATTAACAATATAACTATCACATAAAACATTCTTATAATGATCCACATGCATAAAATGATTATTACTGTCCACATAAGCATAGTCATTTTTATTAATTGTAGTGGGAGAAAATTCAACAAAATAGCTATAATTAATATTATCATCACCATAGTCATCAAATATAGGAGGCATATTGTAATCATAATTAATTTCCTCCTCAATAGTAGGTGTACTAAAAATATCATATTCATCATTGTGATCATCATACATTGGAGGTATAGTATCATCATAGCAAATTTTATCCTCAATAGAAGGTGGACTGAGAATATCATATTCATCATTGTAATCATCATATATTGGAGGTTTAGTATCATCATAGTGATGGCGCTGCGTCAACGTGGAGCTCTTCGTTGGAAAACCCTAAGAGCAAGGTATGATGCAACACAGTAGCAAGTTTTCCCGAAGTAATAAACCAAGGTTATCGAACCAGTAGGAGAAAGGAAACGTCCCAAAGGTGTTGCAAGCAACGCGGAAACCTGGACAACACAAACTTAAGACTTTGCCCCAACTAACAGTGAGGTTGTCAATCCACCGGTTGCTGTAACAAAGGATTAACTGTATGGTGTGGAAGGTGAAAGTGGTTTGCAGCAAGTAAACAATAACAATGGAAGATGTATCAATGGTAAAGATTGGACCGGGGTCCATAGTTCACTAGAGGTGTTCTCCTTAGATAAACAAACATGGCATGCAGGATAAACAAATTACAGCAGGGCAATTGACAGGACTGAGCAAGGCATAACAATGCAATACTAGACATAAATATCCTATGAGATTCGATTGGGCAATACAACAATATACATAGACCTCCATACAACTACATCTATGACTAGAAGTCCACCTTTAGGTTATCATCCGAACCCCCTCCAGTATTAAGTTGCAAGAAACAGACAACTGCTTTAAGCTAAGTGTGTAAGGTAAACAATCCACTTGTTCCATGAACAAGAGACCATTGTTTTGTCCCTAGTGGCAACAACACATCAACAACCTTAGAGATTTCTGTCACTTCCCTTGATTAAATAGAGGCATGAACCCACTATCGAGCATAAATACCCCCTCTTGGAGTCACTAGCAACTACTTGGCCAAGATAGCTACTAACAACGGAGAGCATGCAAGATCACAAACAGCACAAACATGATAGAATCAATAAGACAAAACCATTAATCAATCTGACATAGTAATCTCAATATCCATCGGATCCCCGCAAACACAACATGCATGATTACAAATAGATGAGATCTTGATCATGAACGGAGCTCACAAGATCTAGACATGAAAGAACAAGGAGGAGATACAACCATCTAGCTACTACATGGACCCGTAGTCCAAGGTGGAACTACTCACGCTTCATACCGGAGGCTGGCATGATGAATAAGAAGGCCTCCGGGATGATCTCCCCTCCGACAGGGTGTCGGGAACAGCTTCAGATCCCCACGATCTAGGGACGATGGTGGCGGCGACTACATACGGTTTCGTGGAATATTGATCGGGTGATTAGGGTTTAGGCATCGGGGGTTTTTTATAGGCGAAGAGGCGAGGCAAGAGGGCGGCCAGGGGGGCCACACCCCGCCCAGGCGCAGGCCCACCCCGGGACTCGTCTGGGGGGTGTGGACACCCTATGGCGCCCCTTCGTCTCTCCTCTGGACTCCGTGTTCTCCTCGGTGAAATATTGACTTTGGATTTTGTCCCGTCCAATTCCGATAATATTTCCTTAGTAGTTTTTCTGGACTAGCAGAAAACAGGCAACTAGCACTGTGGCAACTTGTTAATAGGTTAGTACCAGAAAACATATGAAAAGCACCTCAAAGTGTGGACAAAGCAAAGCAAAGTAGATACTAAACAAGCATCGAACATCAAAAATTATAGATACGTTTCCGACGTAGCACATAGCAAATTTTCTCCTCTAAAACTAGGGAACTAAAAAGATAATTTTCATAAAAACTAGCTTCCCCAATCTTAGATGTTTCCATAGCATTAGCAATAATGGTGTTCAAAGAATTCATACTAATAACATCGCTATTAGCATGCAAATGAAGTTCCATAGGTTTTTTTAATTTTCTCTTCAAACACTTCATGTCCTAACTCAAGATAAATACTATAAAGCTCTCTAATTTTGTTGTTGTTTTCCATTAATCCTAACTAGTGAAAATAAAAACAAGAAACAAAAAGACAAAATTGCAGAATCTAAAGGAAATAACTTCGAGCACTCACACTCCAGCAACAGTACTAGAAGATAGCTTAGTAGCCAGAGGATGTGAGTAACTTTTACCTTACCTCCCCGGCAACGGCACCAGAAAAGAGCTTGATGTATACACAAGCTTATTTCATGTAGACAGTGTTGGGTATCCAAGTGCAGAGGTTTGTAGAACAACATCAAGTTTCCCTTAAGTGGATTACCCAAAGTTTATCGAACTCAGGGAGGAAGTGGTCAAAGGTATCCCTCTCAAGCAACCCTGCAATCAAGATACAAGAAATATCTTGTGTCCCCAACACACCCAATACACTTGTCAGGTGTATAGGTGAACTAGTTCGGCGAAGAGATAGTAAAATACAAGTAGTATGGATGATTATAAGATAACGGTGCCAGAAAAGAGCTTGACGGGGAGGAAGAACTAAAGGAAATCTGAAATAAAGATGGAGGCAAGCAAACATGTAGCAGTACTAGTTGTAAACGGTGTTTCAATGCTTAGAAACAAGGCCTAGGGATCATACTTTCACTAGTGGACACTCTCATATAAATATATTCTCTTCATGATGCTACCCTGAACTACTCTCCGGTTGGACAACTCTAATCCATGGTAGGGCTACAAAAGCACTCCTTAAAGTTTGCTTTCCCCATCTAGATAACTCCACACTTTAACCTTGAGCGCTAGATGGTTCTAACAAACACCACAATTTCATAGAGACAACCAACTCAAAATATAACTTATGACAAGTATTTATGTAATCTCTAGCCTAAGTGCCACACGGTGTGCACGCTGTCACTTTCACACACGTGGGGATAGCCATAGATTGGTTTAAGCACTTGAGTAGCAGAGTAGATCTACTTGATTACAAAGTTCATGATCACAATAAGATCATGCGTAGAGAGAGATGAACACATAGCTACCGGTAGAGCCCTTAGCCTTGAGGAAGAACTACTCCCTCCTCATCATGGGAATCAGCAATGGCAATGGAGATGGTGGTGGAGATCGATGGAGATGGATCCGGGGGAAATTCCCCGTCCCGGCAGGGTGCCGAAACAGATACTTATGTCCCCCGAATCTCCCCTTCGGTGGCGGCGGCGCTGCAGAACTTTTTGTGGATTTCTCCTAGATGTTTTAGGGTTTCTGATTCGGGAGGCTTTTATAGGCGAAAGGGGGACGTCGGTGGCCGCCAGGGTGGCCCACACCTGGTGGTGGCGTGTCCTAGGGGGGGAGCCACCCTAGGATGTGCCCACACTGGTGTCCCCCTCCGTCTCTGCTTCGCGTTTCCGTATTGCTCCGTGAAAAATAGGCAGATTGGCTTTTGTCCCGTCCAATTCCGAGAATATTCATTTTTTTAGCTTTTCTGAAACCAAAAACAACAAAAAACAGGCAACTGGCACTGTGGCATATTGTCAATAGGTTAGTTCCAGAAAACGTATAAAAATACCTCAAAGTGTAGACAAAACATAAGATAGTTGGCACAAAACAAGCATGGAGCTTCAAAAATTATAGATACGTTTACGACGTATCATTATGTAGGGACGAGCATTCTTTTAGTCAAGCACACTACACAGTTCTGCACAATTACACCGTGGTGGCTCCGTATATCGAGAAACACAAGAATATTCTACGCTCCGAAAACCCGGGGAAGCCTGACTCCTGGATTAAAGTTTAACACGAGTCTACTTTCGACAGTTGGTTGCAGACACATCTCATGAATAAAACCACCATTGGAGATCATCTGTACTTGTTGGGTAGGTTACCATCTTCGACTATATGTACTTTCCAAGAGTACGAGATAAATGGGAATATATTTTACACGATCACCCAAGATAAAAAGAGCACCAACCAAAACAGTGGTATCTGATTTGATGCAACAGATGACAATGGGCAGAAGGACACATATTATGGATACATAGAGGAGATATGGGAACTTGACTATGAGCCTACTTTTAAGGTCCCTTAGTTTCGGTGCAAATGGGTCAAGCTTACAGGAGGCGGGGTACATAGAGATAAAAAGTATGGCATGCCAACAGTGGATCTCAACAATCTTGCGTACATGGACGAACCATTCGTCCTAGCCAACAATGTGGCTCAGGTTTTCTATGTGAAGGACATGTCTACCAAACTGAGAAAAAGATCTCAGCAGAAGAATACATCGTCCGATGAGCCAAAGCACCACATAGTTCTTTCAGGGAAAAGAAACATCGTGGGAGTGGATGACAAGACAGACATGTCAGAAGATTATAATAAGTTTCATGAAATCCCACCCTTTAAAGTGAAAACTGACCCAATCATCCTGTTCAATGATGATTATTCTCCATGGCTACGGCGCAGAAGAAAACCACAACACTAGATAAGGATGTTGGTGATGTGTAATAATGTATTAAACCTTTTATGTAACATTTTTAAACAACATTTTGGTGATTGCTTCACAAAATGCCCCATTTTTGGCGCTCGGAAAATGGAAAATGGCTTTTTCGTGCGAATTAAAGGAAAACTTCCTACTACAACATTGTTTTCCATCCCAAGATGCACATGCATGCACAATATAGGCACGGTATCACAAACTATGTCGTGATTCTGCACATAACATTGGTCATTTGGACCGAAAGTCATGTAACCTCGAACATGATAGGTCATTTTGTGTAGGTTTTTTTGGGACATAATAAATACACCTAGTTTGGTATTTTTCTTTGCAACTATGTCACAAAATATGACACCACGCAAAGTATTTACCATGTTCGGACAATTTTTGAATTTCTTGTGCCCATTTCAAAATTTTCCCTTTTCAAACTATGGTCAAAACGGGGGACATGAAGATAGGGGATGAGCCTCGTTAAAACTTGCATTAGATCTCTAAAGAAACAATATATTATGAGTCTGAAAATGATTTTTTTCAAAAAATTATGAGCGTTAGATCATGTACCTATAGTTCAAATCGGACCCACTTACTGCCGATTCGGCAGACATTTTGTCTTTTTCATCCGGGAAGGACAGAATGGTTTGAGATCTCCCGATTGGTATATATTCCATGTAAGGTGGTCTAGTATTTTTGAAAAATGGGGTGGTAGCATTTTGAAACAGCATTTTGGTGGTTGCTTCACAAAACGCCCCATTTTTGGCGCTCGAAAAATGGATTTTTCGTGCAACGAAAAGAAAAACTCCTCCTACAACATTGTTTGCCATACCAAGATTGACATGTATGCACAATATAGGCACAATATCACAAACTATGTCGCGATTCTGCACATAACATTGGTCATTTGGACTGAAAGCCATGAAACCTCGAACATGATAGGTCATTTTGTGAAGGTTTTTTAAGACATAATCAATATACCAAGTTTGGTATTTTTCCTTGCAACTATTTCATATAATATGACATCACATGAAGGATTTACCATGTTCGGACCGTTTTTGAATTTCTTGTGCCCGTTTCAAATTTTCCCGTTTCAAACTATGGTCAAAACTGCAATCATGAAGATAGGGGATGAGCATCGTTAAAACTTGCATTGGATCTCTAAATAAACATCATATTGTGAGTCTAAAAATGATTTTTTTAAAAAATCATGAGCGTTAGATCATGTACCTGTATTTCAAACCGGACCCACTTCCTACCGATTCGACAGACATTTGTCTTTTTTTGTCCGGGAAGGACGGAAAGGTTTGAGATCTCCCGGTTACGAGATCTTCCATGTAAGGTGGTCTAGTATTTTTGAAAAATGGGGTTGTAGCATTTTGAAATAGCATTTGGTGGTTGCTTCACAAAATGTCCCTTTTTTGCGCTCGAAAAATGGAAAATGGCTTTTTCGTGCGATGAAAAGGAAAACTTCCTCCTGCAACATTGTTCGCCATCCCAAGATGCATATGCATGCACAATATAGACACAGTATTACAAACTATGTTGCGATTCTGCACATAACATTGGTCATTTGGACCGAAAGCCATGAAACCTCGAACATGATAGGTCATTTTGTGAAGGCTTTTTGAGACATAATCAATATACCAAGTTTGTATTTTTACTTGAAACTATGTCACATAATTTGACACCACGCAGATGATTTACCATGTTCGGACCATTTTTGAATTTCTTGTGCCCGTTTTAAAATTTTCCTATTTCAAACTATGGTCAAAACGGTGGGCATGAAGATAGTGGATGAGCCTTGTTAAAACTTGCATTGGATCTCTAAATAATTATCATATTGTGAGTCTAAAAATGTTTTTTCAAAAAATCATTTGCGTTAGATCATGTACCTGTAGTTCAAACTGGACCCACTTCCTACCGATTCGTTACACATTTGTATTTTTGTCCAGGAAGTACGGAAAGGTTTGAGATATCCCAGTTGGGAGATATTCCATGTAAGATGGTCTAGTATTTTTGAAAAATGTGGTGGTAACATTTTGAAATAGCATTTTGGCGGTTGCTTCACAAAACGCCCCGTTTTTGGCGCTCGAAAAATGGAAAATGACTTTTCCGTGCCCCCATATAGTCCCGCTCCAGCCACAAACCGGGACTAACATTCAATACATTTATTAATATTAAAAACCAGGACTAAAGCCCCCCCTTTAGTCCTGCTCATATCTAGCCCTATAGTACACAGCTTTAGGGTCGTCTTCGTCATCGTCGTCGTTCCTAGGCGTACGCAGCTGAATCCTCGGCCCAACCATAGCATATTCCGGGGACACCTGCCACTCCGGCTCAGATTAAAGATGCGTGGGGGAGGGGGCTCCTAGATGACGATGCCGCTACGCCTGCCGCCTTCACCACCGCCACCCTTCTTGTGGCTTTATAGAGGGTGAAAGTGCGAGCACTGTAGGCAAGGATAATCTCTCCCGGCGATGTAGCGCATCACGCCGATGATAGTATGGTTCGGCCACCACAAACGTCAGCCAGATTAGTTGTGGTTCACAGGGGTGGTCCAATACCCTCGTACCTGGCGAGCTCCCTTTCCCGCCGGTTAGCGAAGAAGGCATTAAAGGTGTAGTAGTTGTTAGGATCCCAACGGGAATCCATCCGATGCTCTGGTGTGAGCTCGAGGTAGAAGTGGTTTATGATGGCCACATGACGGGTGGAACCTTGAGGCACAGGAGGGACAGAACCCCTCTAGCGCTCAGCATCCATTCGGCAGGCAGCTTGTAGCCCGGGGGACATGGGTAGCTGTAGGCGCACAGCGCCTCGGATTCCTCGAGAGTCAGAATGGCCCACTATGCGGTGTCAATTGTTGTGAGATAGAAAGGTGTGGATGTGTGGATAGCCATGACGCGGCCGGACTAGATATAGAGGGAAAGTGCGGGAAAACATGGTGAGAAGCGGTGGGAAATGGCGGAAAATATATTTAGTCGCGGTTAGTTGCTCCAACCGGGACTAAAAGCCAAGGTTAGAGGGAAAGTGCAGGAAAACATGGCGGGAAGCAGTGAGAAATGGCGGGAAATATCTTTAGTCTCGGTTAGTGGCTCGGTTAGAGGGAAAGGCGGGAAAACAAACGGTTAATAGTTTTACTAGTTAGAATAATTATTTTATAAACAAAAAATGTATTTGGATTACTTATTCAAATTCAAACACTTTTTATGTTGAAAGTTTAGTGAGATTAAAAAATATGCAAAATATAATAGTTAATGCAATTTTAAATTGATAATGGCAAAATGATTAATAGTTTTACTAGTTAGAATAATTATTTTATAAAACAAAAATGGATTTGGATTACTTATTCAAATTCAAGCACTTTTTATGTTCAAAGTTTAGTGAGATTAAAAAATTCAAAATATAATAGTTAATGCATTTTTAAATTGATAATGGAAAATGATTAATAGTTTGAATAGTTAGAATAATGATTTGATAAAACAGAAAATGGATTTGGATTACTTATTCAAATTCAAGCACTTTTTATGTTGAAAGTTTAGTGAGACTCAAAAATATGCAAAATATAATAGTTAATGCATTTTTAAATTGATAATGGCAAAATGATTAATAGTTTGCCAAGTTAAAATAATTATTTTATAAAATAGAAAATGGATTTGGATTACTTATTCAAATTCAAGCACTTTCCATGTTGAAAGTTTAGTGAGATTCAAAAATATGCAAAATATAATAGTTAATGCATTTGTAAATTAATAATGGCAAAATGGTTAATAGTTTGACTAGTTAAAATAATTATTTTATAAAATAGAAAATGTATTTGGATTACTTATTCAAATTCAAGCACTTTTTAGGTTGAAAGTTTCTCAAATTCATAAGTATGCAAAAATCTATAATTTAAATGTTTAAAAAATATAAATTCAATTTTTTGAAAAAACAGCACATCACGCGCTGGTTTTGTCCCAGCGCGCGCAAATTGGGCCTTTAGTCCCGGCCCAACTCATTAGCCAGGAATAAAGGGGTGGGCAATGCGCCGGTGCTGAAAAGCCACCCCCTTTAGTCCTCGTGTGTTGTTCCAACCGAGACTAGTGACCCCGCTTTAGTCCCAGCTGGTGCCAGGCACCAGGACTAGAGGGAGGGTATTTATTGCTTCCTCCTTCCCCGGTGCGTTCCGCGCACCGGGACTTCGAGGCCATCGACACGCACAACGTCGCCAGACTGCCAAAATCGCCGGCGAACCCCGCCACCACGCCCCGCCGCGCCTCCCCGCGCCTCTGCCGCGGCATTGGCCGCCACTACCTGCGCCCCTCCGTCGCTGGCCGCTGATGGCTCAGTTGATCTAGAGCCTGTTGGGAACCCCAAGAGCAAGGTGTGATGAGCACAACAGCAAGTTTTTCCTTAGTTATGGAACCAAGGTTATCGAACCAGTAGGAGAAATAAACCACTTCCGAAGGTGTTGCTAGCAACGTGGAACCTGCACACAACACAATCAAAATACTTCTCCCCAACTTATCACTGAGGTTGTCAAGCTCACTGGTTTTGCTAAAAATAAAGGATTAAACGTATAGTGTGGAAGAAAGTAATTGCTTGTAGTAATTGCAGAAAGTAAATGGTAAAAAGTAGATGGAATATCAGTGGGAAGTAATGGACCAGGGTCCACAGTTCACTAGAGGTGTTTCTCCATAAAATAAATAACATGTTGGGTGAACAAATTACAGCTGGGCAATTGACAAATAGAGAATGCATAAGAATGCATGTACATGACATGATGATCACTATGAGATTCACTTGGGAATTACAACATGATACATAGACCGTAATCCAACTACATCTATGACTAATAATCCACCTCCGGGATATCATCCGAACAACCCTCGGGTATTAAGTTGCAAGCAACAGATAATTTCATTAAGAAAAGTGTGTAATGTAAACAATACAATTGCCCTTGGATGAAGGATTGTTGTTTTCTCCCTAGTAGCAACAACACATCTACAATCTTAGAAGTTTTTGTCACTCTCCCAGATTACTAGAGGCATGAACCTACTATCGAGCATAAATAATCCCTCTTGGAGTCACAAGCAAATACTTGGCCAGAGTAACTAATAGCAACGGAGAGCATGCAAAATCACAAATAACATAGAAATGATAGAACAATAATCAATCTGACATAATACTCAATATTCATTGGATCCCAGGAAACATAGCATGTAGCATTACAATAAGATGATCTTGATCATGATAGGCATGTCACAAGCACTACTCAGAAAAAGCTCATAAGTGGCGCACCATTTTCAACTTATGTGGCGCATATGGGATGTACCACTGTTATTGCGCCACTAAAGTATAGTTCTGTGGCGCATATTGAAATGCGGCACAGAAGTCTCAAAAACTTCTGTGGGGCATATTGCCAATATGCACCATAGAAGTCCCCAACCAGATCTCAAACTTCTGTGGCGCATATTGCCAGTTTTTGCAAAAAAAGTGGAAATGCATGTTTGTTAATTTTCCTACAAACTAGACCACATTACCTATCACTATGTGAAAGGATTTTATTTTTTGAAGTATTTTTCATTTTCTCTTATTTTTTGCAAGTCTAAAAAGGCGATCCAAGGGGGAGATCTGTTTTTCATGCTCGAATTCTGTGGCGCATATGGTCATATGCGCCACAGAATGCTGGTCAGAGTGTCGTCAACGATATTCCGTGGTAGGGCCCACACGCTTCTTCTGTGGCGCATGTGGGCATATGCGCCACAAAAATTTTGTAGCCCAACCCCGTGTGGGGGTCCCACCATACTTCTATGGCGCACTGTCATATTCCATGCGCCACAGAAGCTTGAAGGTTCTATGGCAGATTGTGTCATATGCGCCACTGGACTTCTTTTGTGGCGCATGGTCAGCCCCATGTGCCACCGAAGTTCTGTCTATCTATAGCTGTTTTCCTAGTAGTGAAGATCTAAACATGATGTCACAAATAGGAGAAACAACCATCTAGCTACTGCTATTGACCTGTAGTCTAAGGATGAACTACTCACACATCACTCCGGAGGCAGGCATGGTGATGTAGAAGGCCTCCGGGATGATCTCCCCTCTCTGGCAGGGTGCTGGGAATAGCTTCAGATCCCTCCCGATCTAGGGACGACGGTGGCGGTGGCTACGGAATTTTTTGTGCAATTCTTCTCAGGTACTTAGGGTTTTCGTCTCGGGGGGATTATATAGGCGGAGAGGCGAGGTCGGTGGAGCGCCAAGGGGCCCACACCCTAGGGCAGCGCGCCCCTGGCCCAAGTGTGGCTGCCCTGGGGTGCGTCTCCCCCTCTCCTCCGGACTCTGTGTCGTGTCAGAAAAAATAGGAACTTCGGCTTTTGTTTCGTCCAATTCTGAGAATATTTCTTTACTAATTTTTCTGAAACCAAAAACAGCAGAAAACAGGAAACTGGCTCTGTGGCACTTGTTAATATGTTAGTTCCAGAAAATTCATAAAAATGCCACAAAGTGTAGACAAAAACATAAGATAATTGGTGCAAAACAAGCATGGGGCATCAAAAATTATAGATACATTTGCAACATATCAGCATCCCCAAGCTTAACTCCTGCTTGTCCTCAAGTAGGAAAGTGATAAAAATAATAATTTTTGAGGTGACATGCATCAACACAATCTTGATCAAGGTATTACAAAGCATTGATAGATGGGATCAAAGTACTAAACATAAGCATGAAAGATATATTTCTAACAATAAGACATAGAAACTATGTTGCAACATGAAAGGCAACACAAACAAAAGATCATGAATAATGCTTTGAAAGACATTTGTTTGTTTCACATATAGAAAACATAACAAGAGTGGTATTCAACTTGTCCTTCATGGAATAGAAAAACATAAATGCATAGGACACCTTCAAAGTTCATAAGGGTGACTAGATACAAATAATTTAAGAACAAGCAATACCATAATTATGAATCAATCAACAAGTTTTGGGACAATGCACATTGAACTCAGAATGACAACTATGCTCTCTTAGCTGGTGCATAAAGATAGAATATGGAGACTCAACAAAAAGTAAAAAAAAAAAGAAAGGACCTTCGTGGAGGGAAGTAGGGATTAAATGGTTTTATAAAGCTTCCATATGGTACTCATTAGCTTTGATCTCTCATTATCCCTATCATAAGAATCTTGAAGTGATTAAGGTTAATGTGAGGGAAAATATGAGTTATATGCTTGATAAATCACAAGTTGAAAATCTCATGCCCCTTGAGTACGAGTACCGAGGCCTCATGCTACTCAACTTTGGTCCCAAGCAAGTTCTTGTCATTGTAAGTATATGTGTATCATAGAGAACCGCCAACGGGGTACCCCTTGCCCCATGACACATGAGCTATCCCATATCAAAATGACAAGGCAATGATACGTCGGAAACGTATCTATAATTTTTGATGTTTCATGCTTGTTTAGTATCTATTTTGCTTTGATTTGTCTTTACTTTGAGGTGTTTTTGAAGGGAATATGCCCTGAGAGGCAATAATAAAGTGTTTATTATGTGTATTCCAAGTATACGATAGATGTTTATTTTGCATGCTATAATTGTATTGATACGGAAACGTTAATACATGTGTGTTTAATAAACAAACATAAAGTTCCTAGTTATGCCTCTCTCATAAACTAGCTCGTTGATTAACAAGATGATCAAGGTTTCCTGATCATGGACATTGGATGTTGTTAATAACGGGATCACAACATTAGTATAATGGTGTGATGAACATTCATCCGAAGTATAGCATTATGATCAAAGTCATTGAGTTTATATTGCTATAACAACTTACGAAGTGATCCTAATCCTTAGACCATGAGATCATGTCAATCACTAACACCGGAAGAGTTTCTTGATAACATCAAACGTCACACCGTAACAGGGTGATTATAAAGATGGATTCAGAACTAATAAAGTGTTATGTTGAGGCTCATGGATCGAGAGTGGAATTTGTTCATCCCAATGACGAATAGATATACTCTGGGCCCTCTCGGTGATATCACATTGATTAGCTTGCAAGCAAGTGATTTGATCACTAGAATGTTATATCAAAGGAACGAGAAAAGAGTGCATGTCGGTAACGAGATCAAACTAGGTATGGAGATACCGATGATCGAATCTCGGACATGTAATATATCGTGAAACAAAGGGATTAAGATACTAGCGTAAAAGGTTCCGACGATCACAAGAAAGTCATCGTTGAATGTGTGGGAGTCAGTATGGGTCTCCAGATCCCGCTTCTGATTATTGATCCGAGAGGGGTCTTGATCATGTCCGCATTATTCACGAACCGTAGGGTGACACACTTAAGAGACACCGACATCCAATTGGAGCAAATGTTTCATGCCGAAAGAATGAACAAGCGCAGGAATTTATTTCACTAGATACCGAAACAGGTTTTCAGGTGAAATTGCATAAAGTGGTTATGCATGTGAAATAGAATTCTAGCAAGGGGTTATTTGTGAATGTTTGTCATTAAAGTAATTGAGAAAATTCTGAATAAAATAAAAGAGTTTTATTTAATGAGAGTTTGCATTAAATTTGGTGGAAATTTAATGGGAATTTGAGTGGACTTTTGAGTGGAGGGAATTTAAAGGAGATTTGTGAGTGGAGTGTCCACCCACATGAAGAGGGGAGGGCAAGGGGGCAGCCCCCATGCGCCGGCCACCCCCTTGGGGTTCCCCCCTCCTCCTATAAAAGGAGCCCCCCTCCTCACTTGTCTCTCACACCTCCTCGTGAAGGATCTCTCTCCCCCTCTAGAATTTATCCTCCATGGTCTCAGACTAGCGAGATACATGTTCCCGGTGGCTATTCGGCAAGAAAGAGTTGTGCTTCCGCTGCATCGCTGGAGCGAGGAGGCGGAGGTTGCTCGGTGCCTCGAACGTGTGTGCGAGCACGGATGCGCTGCTGATTTGCGGCGCTAGGACTTCCTCTCGATCTTGAGATCGGCAAGAGATCGTCTACATCAACCACGAGTTGAACTCGTTAAGCTTTGTCGGTCTTCAAGGGTATGTTCTCTACGGATATACATCCGCCCGTTGTTTGTATCTAGTAGATAGATCTTGGTATATAGTTCACATCGTAGGAAAATTTTTGTTTTCTATGCTGCGAACCCTACAGTTTTTATATATTTTTTGGAAATAACCATTTAACAAGTTGCCATAGTGCCAGTTGCCTGTTTTCTTCTTTTTTTGGTTCCAGAAAGGCAGAAAATCAATATTCTCGAAATTGGACGGGACAAAAGCCAAAGTCAATAACTTTCCATGAGGGACACGAATCCAGAAGGAGGGACGGAGAGGCACCAGAGGGTGGCCAGACCCCCCTGGGCGCGGCCAGGCCTGGCCCGTGCCTGGGGAGGGCGTGGGCCCTCTGGACACCTCCTCGGCCTCCCCCTTTGCCTATAAGATGCCTCCGACCCAAAAACCCTAAGGAATCCCAGAAACATCCATGAAAACCTCCACAACGCCGCCGCCACCAAAGGGGAGATTCGGGGGATAGAAAGTCTCTGTTCCGGCACCCTGCCGGGACAGGGAAGTGCCCCAGGAGCCATCTCCATCGATCTCCACCACCATCTACATCACCATTGCTGATTCCCATGATGAGGAGGGAGTATTTCTCCTTCGAGGCTAAGGGCTCTACCGGTAGCTATGTGTTCATCTCTCTCTATCTATGCATGATCTTGTTATGGTCATGAGCTTTGTAATCAATTAGATCTACCTTGCTACTCAAGTGCTTCAATAGATGTCTGCTCTCCCCATGTGTGTGAAAGTGACAGCGTGCACGCCATGGTGGCACTTAGGCTTGAGTCTACATAAATACTCTTTGTGCTTTAATAGATCTATGCTTTTCCCCACGTGTGTGAAAGTAACAACGTGCATACCGTGTGTGGCACTTTGTCTAGATTGCATATTTGTTATAAGTTATATTTGGACTTGGATGTCTCTATGAAATTGTGGTGTTTATTGGAACCATCTAGCGCTCAAGGTGATAGTGTGGGGTTATCTAGATTGGGGAAGGCGGACTTTGTGGTGTGCTGTTATATCCCTACGATGGATTAGAGTGTCCAACCGGAGAGTAGTTAAGAGTAGTATCATGAAGAGAGGATATTTATATGAGAGAGTGTTCACTAGTGAAAGTATGATCCCTAGGCCTTGTTTCTAAGCATTGAAACACCGTTTGCTACTAGATCTGTTGCATGTTTGCTTGCTTTAGTCTTTACCTCCATGTCAAGCTCCATCAAAGTCTTTTCTGGCACCGTTACCCCATGACAACAACAAGTCAGAAGCTCTTTGCTGGCACCGTTACCACCTGTATTTCACTATCTCTTCGCCGAACTATTGCACCTATATTGGGTGTGTTGGGGACACAAGAGACTTCTTGTATCTTGATTGCAGGGTTGCTTGAGTGGGATACCTCTGACCACTTCCTCCCTGAGTTCGATAAACCTTGGGTGATCCACTTAAGGGAAACTTGCTCCTGTTCTACAAACCTCTTCACTTGGAGGCCAAACAACTGTCTACAAGAATATAAGTGCGTAGACATGAGGCAACAGACAGTGAGCATCTCAGCAATCCCTCTTTTTTGCTATTTGCATATTTTTTATTGAGGATGATTCATTGAATGCCACTATGGTTTTGCAGCAAGTTTCCACCATGATTAGGCATGGCTTAGGCTGGCCGCCCAGGCGTTTCTCTAACACATATACAAACTCCATGGAATTGCAAGCTCCCATCTCATTTCACACCGACGACATCCATAAACAAAAGAACATGATAACAACTGAATAAATAAGTGCAATGTTGAAAGCATGCCCCATGAAAGCATGGTTTTGCTAACTCCCAACTTACAATTTGAAAGCATATAAGCATCATAAGATATTCACAATGGTTCAGGTTTATTAAGTGCAATAAATAAAACGTGCCTTCACTTTCGTGAGAGCTTTAATCACTAATTTTTATATAACAAAAAGTTAAATTTGGAAGATAGATAAAAACATGAATATAATTGGAATGGTGTAACACACCATGCATAGGAGTTTATAGTGGACTCTTTGGAATAACTTGGTTTCTTGGGAGTTGGATGCATGAGTAGAGCTCATACTCAGTACAGGTGGAGGCTAGCAAAAGACTGGGAGCGACCAACTAAGAGAGCAATAGTGACCATAATCATGCAGAGCGACAAAACATTATTAATCAAAGCATAAAGTGATATCACAAGTCAAAAACTAAATGATCATAAAGGCTAAGGTGACTGGTTCATAGTCATAACATGGTGTAAGCATGTTCCAAGTCAACCCAAATAAAGCATCAAAGGGGAATACCACAATATTATGCTTTTGTATGCTAAAACAACGAAACAAGTCATGCTACAACAATAATCACTAATCATATGGTCAAAGCAACATCTAATATGACATGATAAAGTCTAAGCCACAGTCAAAACAAGATTCTTTTTATACCACCATAAGCATAAAACATTCTACTCTTTTCCAACACCAATCAACTTATTTGAAACAACTCACAAAGATAATAATCAATAAAGACCAGAAATATTGTCTCACCTAACTACAAAGAAGAAGTAAAAAGTTCTAATAAAAAAGAAGAAGAAAACTAAAGCTAAACGCAGTGCTAGAAGAGGAGAACATTCACCGAACAATAAGAGTGAAAACTAGAGTGTTCTAGGCAATGAAGAACGGGGTGTGACTTCTCCAAAAGAAGTGTGCTGGGATCCAACCAACTTATTACAGCAAACAAAGAAAAAAACTAAAAACAAAAACAAAGACACTCCAAGAACAACACATAGTGCATGAAGCAATAAAAATATAGTATCTTGAAAGAAGACCTGAGATTTTTGTTGATGAAGAAGGGATGCCTTGGGCATCCCCATGCTTTGATGCTTGTACCTCTTGAATATTTCTTGGGGTGACACCGGTGGCATCCCCAAGCTTGAGCTTTTGTCCATACTTCATCTCATCGCGTCATTCTCTCCCTACACTTGAAAACTTCTTTCATACAAAACTTCACACAATCTTCATTAGCAACATTAGTGTATGCAAGATAATAAACCTTTGGGTTCAGTTTCAACTCAAGTAAAACATCCATTAAAACATAAGCTACTATAGAAACTCCTTTTAAAAGCTCAAGTGATCAAAAGAACTCAAAAAGAAATCGACTAAGAGGCAAATGCAAATAATGACAGAAATCTGTCAAAACAGACCTGCGGGTAAAGACTGATTTTTTTCAAAAATCTTCTGTTGCTCAAATCAAAAAGTGCAAAACTAACGAAATCAAAAAGTGATCAAAAGAACTCAAAAAGAAATCGACTAAGAGGCAAATGCAAATAATGACAGAAATCTGTCAAAACAGACCTGCGGGTAAAGACTGATTTTTTTCAAAAATCTTCTGTTGCTCAAATCAAAAAGTGCAAAACTAACGAAAGTTGGGTAAATACCATTGGCACGCGCAAAAAATTTCAGCTCCGTTCTGGCTAAGAGAATGACTTTTTATGGTAACAACACATAATCAGTTTCAGGACAACAACTTCCCCAAATCTTACTTCCCTCTCATTAGAGGCTATTCTTTGCACAAAAACCAAACAAAAATGATAAGGAGAGGTTATTATAGAGGCAATAACTTCCAAGACTCGACAAAATAAAAACTTACTAAAATAAAAATTGGGTTATCTCCCAAGAGTGCTTTTCTTTAACGCCTTTCAGCTAGGCACATAAATGAAGAATCAAGTATTTTCGAATGAAGAAGATTCAACATCAAAATTTGTTCTAATAAGAGAATCAAAAGATAGCTTCTTTCCTTTTCGAGGGAAGTGTTACATACCTTTCTTTAGTGGGAATTTATATTTAATGGTGCCTTCCTTCATATCAATAATGGCACCAACAATTCTAAGAAAAGGTGTTCCCAAAATAATAGGACAAGAAGAATTGCATTCAACATCCAAAACATAGAAATCAACAGGGACAAAGGTATTATTAACCATAATAAGAACATAATTAATTCTCCCCATAGGTTTCTTTTTAGCATTATCATCAAGATGGACATCCAAATAACAATCTTCCAATGGTGGTAAATCAAGCATATCATAAATTTTTCTAGGCATAATAGATAGACTAGCACAAAGATCACATAAAGCTTTGAAATCAAAATCATTCACTTTCATATTAATGATGGTCTCCTAACCATCTTCTAATTTTCTAGGAATAGAAGCTTCATGTTTTAATTTTTCTTCTTTAATTTTCAAGAGAGCATTTGTAAGCCATATTCATAGCACTAGTATTAGGACTTCTAGCAAGCTTTTGCAAGAACATAATTACATAAGAAATATTGCAACCATTAAGATCAAAATCAAAATTATAATCCAAGGTAGTAGAACAATTGTCTCCCATATTTCGAAAAATTTCAGCATTTTTATTGGAAAAAGTTCTAGTGGGTTTAGGAAATGTTGCAAAAGGAATGGGGACTTTATCTACAACAATTATTTTACCATTAATAGAAGAATTTTTGCTAGCATAAACATCACTAGTGGTGGTAATTTTACAAATTTTAGTCATATTATTATTTCTAGCAATTTCATCTTCTCTTTCCTACCTAGCATGCAATTTAGCTAACATCTTAACATTTTCATCAATTCTAACTTGAATGGCATTCAAATTCTTGCTTTCTTTAACATCATGAGGCATAACCTTTAATTTAAGAAGTTCAACATCAAGGGCAAGGCTATCAACTTTAGAAGCAAGATCATCAATTTTTCCAAGCTTTTCCTCAACAGTTTTATTGAAAGTAGTTTTTTTACTAATAAAATCCTTAAGCATGACTTCAAGTTCAGAGGGTGCACTTATATTGTTGTTGTAGGAATTTCTATAAGAATTTACATAAGCATTACCATTATTAAAAGGATATGGCCTATAATTATTATTACCAAAATTATTCCTATAAGCATTGTTGCTAGAATTATTAGTTCTAATGAATTCACATAAACTTGCTCTTCTTGAGCAACCAAAGAGGCTAAAGGAACATTATTTGGATCAATATGAGAATATCCACTAACAGGCATAAACATAATATTATCAATATTATCACTCAAAGAGGAGGTTTCTTCAATAGAATTTACCTTTTTACCTTGTTGAGCTCTCTCAGTGTGCCATTCAGAATAATTAATCATCATATTATCCAGGAGACTTGTTGCAGCACCCAAAGTGATGGACATAAAGGTACCTCCAACATCCGAATCCAATAGATTTCTTGAAGAAAAATTCAGTCCTGCATAAACTGTTTGGATAATCATCCAAGTAGTAAGTCAGTGGGGCAATTATTCACTAAAAATTTCATTCTTTACCAAGCTTGAGCAACATGTTCATTATCAAATTGTTTAAATTTCATTATGTCACTTCTGATGGATATAATCTTAGCAGGAGGATAATATTTTCCATGAAAGCATCTTTGCATTTAATCCAAGAATCAATACTATTTTTAGGCAAAGATAGCAATCAATCTTTAGCTCTTCCTCTTAAAGAGAAAGGAAACAATTTAAGCTTAATAATATCTCCATCTACATACTTATATTTTTGCATCTCACAAAGTTCAAAAAATTATTAAGGTGAGCAACAACATCATCAGTACTAACACCAGAAAATGCTCTTTCATAACAATATTCAGCAAAGCAGGTTTAATTTTATATAAAGTATCTCTAGGAACAGGTGGAGCAATAGGTGTGCAAATGAAATCATTGTTGTTTGTGCTAGTGAAGTCACACAACTTAGTGTTTTCAGGAGTAGTAATTTTTGCAAGATTAAAGCAAGCCAGAAAAATAACAACTAAAGTGGGAAGTATTTTTTTGTGTGTTTTTTATAAAAAGACGCAAACCAAACAAAGCAAAAGAAACAAAGAAAAACAAAAACAAAGTAAAGAGATTGGTGGTGAGAGACTCCCCTAGCAGAAATCTTCTTTCTCCCCAGCAACGGCGCCAGAAAATCTTGTGATGGCTCAGTTGATGTAGAGCCTGTTGGGAACCCCAAGAGCAAGGTATGATGAGCACAGCATCAAGTTTTCCCTCAGTTATGGAACCAAGGTTATCGAACTAGTAGGAGAAAGAAACCATTTCTGAAGGTGTTGCTAGCAATGTGGAACCTGCACACAACACAACAAAAATACTTTGCCCCAATTTATCAGTGAGGTTGTCAAGCTCACTGGTTTTGTAGAAAACAAAGGATTACACGTATAGTGTGGAAGAAGTAATTGCTTGTAGTAATTGCAGAAAGTAAACAGTAGATGGAATATCAGTGGAAAGGAATGGACTAGGGTCCACAGGTCATTAGAGGTGTTTCTCCATAAGATAAATAACATGCTGGGTGAACAAATTACAGCTGGGCAATTGACAAATAGAAAATTCATAACAATGCATGTACATGACATGATGATCACTATGAGATTCACTTGGGCATTACAACATGATACATAGACCGTAATCCAACTGCATCTATGACTAATAATCAACCTCCAGGATATCATCCGAACAACCCTCGGGTATTAAGTTGCAAGCAACAAATAATTCCATTAAGCAAAGTTTGTAATGTAAACAATACAATTTTCCTTGGACGAAGGATTATTGTTTTCTCCCTATTAGCAATAGCACATATACAACCTTAGAAGTTTATATCACTCTCCCAGATTACTAGTGGCATGAACCTACTATCGAGCATAAATACTCCCTCTTGGAGTCACAAGAAAATATTTGGCCAGAGTAACTACTAGCAATGGAGAGCATGCAAGATCACAAATAACATAGATGATAGAACAATAATCAATTTGAAATAATACTCATCATCGGATCCCAACAAACATAGCATGTAGCATTACAATAAGATGATCTTGATAGGAAGCTCACAAGATGGAAACATGATGGCAAAAATAGGAGAAACAACCATATAGCTACTGCTATGGACCCGTAGTCCAAGGATGAACTACTCATACATCACTCCGAAGGCAGGCATGGTGATGAAGAAGGTACATGGTTATACCCCGCGGGTACACGACCTCAGCATACCTAGTCCGTCCCAAGGAAGGCCCACGACAAATATATGCCGGCCCACGAAGATTATCGGGTGGCCAAGGCCCATGACGCCTTCGGATCCTTGGAGTAGATAGCAAATTCAAAGGGGTAAACGCTAAAACCTGTAACTGACTCGATCTGTGCCTGGGACCTGCCTAACTCTATATAAAGGCCAGGAGGGCACAGCGAGGAGGGTCTCATACAATCTCTCGCACACCACCGCATACACACCTGCACGCCAGATCGCCTCTGCGCACCCCTGTAATCTTCGGTTCCGCCGTAATCAAGAGCAGACAAACAGGAGTAGGGTTTTCCCTCCGGGGGCCTGAACCTGGGTAAACCTCGTGTCCTCGTGTTGCTTGTTTGCTAACCGTTCCGCGATCTCCAGCGTCCCCATCTTCTCCAAAACCCAAGTCCATAACAATGGGCATTGGCGAGATTAAACCTCGTCAATTGGCGCCATCCGTGGGGACTGGGGACGCTGATTGTGCGATCGTGGCGGTCCCAAACCGAGCGATCTACAACTCCGCGGTGACGGAGAGTCATCTCCTCTTCGGCGCCTTCGACTTCACCGCCCACTCACCGGCCACCATAAAGGACTTCGAGCCCGTTGGCGACGGACTTGAGATCCTATTCGGGAGCTTCTGCTTCCAGGTGGGGCAGACCGGCACTCTCCGCCTCCCAGAGCGGGTGGCCCTACCATCGATCAGGCCCGATTCATGGGCTCCACACCCTGTGCTACGTACCTCATCATCAACAGACGAGTTCTATGATAGCAGCAGCTGCAACTCCGATCTGTGCGATCCGCCATCGGACGAAGGGACCTACGGTTCTGGATCCGAAAGCTGCGGCAGCAGCAGACCGATCTACGAGCGCTACCAGTGCGCCGCAGTCATCCAGGATCAGGAACACAATCCTCCACCCAACCCACAGGGTAGAAACAGTGGAAACAGAAGAAGCCAATCCCCCATCCAACGGGGAAAACAACAATCGGGTCATCCACCTCGACGAGGAGGGATGGTCTCAAGCATGCGAGGCCATGGCAGGCAACAAGATCCTGCCCGCTGATGCCTCACGAGATCTACTGATGGCATACCACATGCTCCTCATCGAGGAGCACAAGAAGCAGATCAAGATGCAGGAAGTGCTTGACAAGCGCAAGCAGGCAGCTTCGGAGTCTAGTGCGCGACGAGCTGCGCTCTCCGCCATGGGCATCGACTCCAGCTCACACGGCAACAACGGGAACAAGCACCATTCTTAGATGGAGAACATGGACCCCAAAGAGCATCACGAGGTGACCCGAGCCCTCAACGCGTCCTTCATGCAGATGGACGCCGACGACAACGTCATCCCAAAAACGCCGCAAGCTGCGATCTCTAGCATCCCCATCTTCTCCAAAACCCAAGTCCATAACAATGGGCATTGACGAGATTAAACCTCGTCAGAAGGCCTCCGGGATGATCTCCCCTCTCCAGCAGGGTGCCGGGAAGAGCTTCAGATCCCTCCCGATCTAGGGACGACGGTGGCGGCGGCTATGGATATTTTCGTGGAATTCTGATCAGGTACTTAGGGTTTTCGTCTCGGGGGGATTATATAGGCGGAGAGGCAAGGTCGGTGGAGTGCCAGGGGGCCACACCCTAGAGAGGTGCGCCCCCTGGACACGCCTGGCCTAGGTGTGTCCGCCCTGGGGTGCGTCTCCCCCTCGCCTCCGGACTCCGTGTCGTGTCGGAAAAATAGGAACTTCGGTTTTGTTTCGTCCAATTCCGAGAATATTTCTTTACTAGTTTTTCTGAAACCAAAAACAACTGAAAACAGGAAACTGGATCTATGACATTTGTTAATATCTTAGTTCTAGAAAATTCATAAAAATGCCACAAAGTATAGATAAAAACATAAGATAATTGGTGCAAAACAAGCATGGAGCATCAAAAATTATAGATACGTTTGCAACGTATCAGCCGCCACCGCCACCCACTAGTTTTAGGTAATTTTTATGTTAATTAGTATTTCTATATTAGGTAAATAATTAGTTTGTAAATTTTAGTTAGTTGATAATTTGTTGCATACTTACTTAGTTTTAGTTAGTTGGTAATTTTTAGTTAGTTAGGAATATTATTTGCATGTATTTATATATGCATATAGTTAGGTATATATAGTACATAATATTTAGATATTTCTATATGTATATAGTTAGTGTAACTTCCTGATTTTTACGGTTAATTTTTTTTTATTAAATGATGTTGCGGCGACTTAAAATAATATGTTGTTTTGTATTTCTTAAGTTAATTCCAACTATATTGAAATTAATTATACATATATAAGAAGGAGATTATTTTTCAAAATACTTTTAGCATTGTTAATTGGATGTGCTTTTAAATTGCCAATTTGCTTTTTATTTGACTCTTTTCAAACGGATCCTTTTGGGCCTAAGCACATGCATGCAATTGCATGTCCAATTAGTGTATATATATACGTTTAGGTTAGCAATTCATCTTCTCTCTCCTTCTTTGTCGTGCATGCCAAATTTTACTGTAACATATACGTATATATGAGACTCTCTCTAGCTCTCTCTCTAGACCTAGCATTTATATGCATACGTGGTCGATGCATCCAAGGTAGGCTCCACCCATCACATTGCTGCTACATTTCTCGTGTCCAGAATCTCAACCAGCCCAAGCGCATATTATTTTCTCTGTCCCACATGCATACACACACGAAACAGCAGGTCAACAGCCAGACTAAAACGCCACAACAATCAATGCCTTGATTACTAGAAACAGCTGCCATTACATCACTGTATTTCAAGCCCCATACATCTTCCGGTGTCTCCCTCCTGCCATTCCATACCATCACCGGAGCTTGGCTCCTATCCTAGTTCTTTTTGGAGAGCTCGCTAGTCGCCGCACTGGACGCCGGCCACACTTCCGGCAGCTCCGGTAAGGAGAGGGCGAGAGTGGGATGAGCTGCTGCACCGCGACTGAGAGGAGGAGCAGGGAAGATTCGTCGGACTAGAAGGACAAGTCGCTGATCGCTGGAGACGCACTTCGCCTACGTTCACCCAGTTCATCATCTTCGTCCGACGATCGTGTCGTACTCAGTGAGCTTCGGCACAAATCCTTGCACCCACCTCCTATCGGCACATATGCCTACCTCCTAGACATGTTTTCCCGCCGTAGTTTTATAGTTTACGGCAATGCCGGTGAACCGAATGTTGTCCGATGGCATGAGCAAATTAGGCCACCACGTACACGTCGGTTGATCTTGATTCCAACTTAGAAAATTTGACAAATGCGTTTAGGAACCCAGCAGTGACTTTAGATTGAGAATACTACGTATAGTTAGTCAAATTATTTTGATACATATTCATGAGGTCATGCATGTTGTTTGGCTCCGGTAAAATATATATACCCAGGGTACTGCTGCTATTGTTCTCGCGTGCTTATGACTACATGGTCTGAACTTTGTAGGATCGCCTTCTGTTAGGTTACATATGCTAGTTAGGTAGTACTTTTTTTTTCAAATTATTTACACATGCTTAGTAGTAGATGTATTTAGCAGAAATAGAATCATGTTCTCTATATAGTCTCACACTTGTCTATACGTGTCTAGCTAGATGAATTATTGTCCTACGTTGCATATCGTTTCATTGTTATTTAGTTAGTGTATATTCAGTAAAGCATTTCACATGATTTGTAAACCATAATTAGTATAGTATATTCATCCTGCTATAATATCATGTTATTTTGCTAAGATTTATTTAGTGCATGTTTCTCATCGTGTTGAAGTAGTAGAATAGCAAGTAATTCTATTGTGAGCATAACACTGTTGATTGTTGCTTTTAAATACCATGCTATTGTCTGTACAACTTGCTAAATGCATGACTATAGAATTACAGATGTTATAACATTGCATGCACCAGATTTTCTCATCTTAGATTCTGCATGCATATGCATGCATGTGTATGCTTAGCTCATATGATATAGTATTTTATGCGTGTATGGTCAGTAGCTTCTTGCATAACTTTATCACTTGTGTGCTTACTGTATGACTAGCTAGCATATAGTCTATTTGTGCATAATATATTTTTATTTATGCGACGCGAATATTTCAAAGAAACATATTATTTTCAAAACTTATTTTATTAATTAAGAACGGTAGATCGACCCTTATTATACCGAACCGTCCAAACCTCGCAAGCCTATTTGGGTCTTTTTATTGGATCTTTATATTTGGATCTTATTTGTGGTTATTTGAAATGTGTATTTATCGGTGGTTCATCGTTATTACGCGTAGGGAGTGACGGGTTCGATCATGATCAATATTACGAGAAAGAACACTTTCACGACAACAAAGGCATGCCCCTTACCATGGCTTATGCCAGCTTTATAAAGTGCATTATATTTTATTGTTTTACAAATATATGCTATTTTGGTTACACACATACCTTAATACACATGTCGCCATATAATACCCTGAGTAGATACTATATAGTAGTCTTATTAGAGTAGAATTGCTTAGCCATGCTCAATAATAAGTAGGATCCTTGATCTCCCCTCTTCGGAGGAATTGGATGACCCTCGGGTCACATATACCCTTTGAAACTTGATGAGCTCGCTGAGCTAGCCGCTGTTGCTTCCTCTACTCTATTCTACTCTAGATGAAACTTACCGTCTAAACACTGGTGCGGGCGACAGCTGGATCAAAGGAAGTAGCGATTGGCTGCACTTCACTAGTTGGAGGGGGCAATCCGTCGTCCGTGCCGCATGAGGTCCTAATAAGTCTTGGATTTGAAGATTGTGACCAACCGTACAACCACATGCTATAATGGGCACTAGCTTGGTCAAGTAAGTTAGTCAGCCTTAGGTGTTGATGTCGCCGTACCGCTGATGAGGTGTCTGCCTGCGGGGAAACCTTCGGCACAGATGGGGGGACCGGTTTGGGGACATACTCTCAGTTTCGTGCGCCATACCCGGTGGGCATGTCACATCTTTGGGGGATCTAACTAAAAGACCTTGTCACAATCCATCTGTCAGTACACCAATTGGTGTGTATTAAACCAGCGACGACTGGTGGGCGTCAAGACGGGATTGTGTCGTGTGGGAAAAGTGTACAACCTCTGCAGAGTTTAAACTATTCGAATAGCCGTGTCCACGGTCATGGACAACACATGAATCTTTCTTGACATACGGGAACATGTCTTGCTACTTCCCTCTTTGCCCCTATCCTTATCCCGGATTCTATGAACTATGTGAGTTGTCGTGGACAATCACACTATTAAGAATTAGCACATTGATGATAAACATGTTTTCGTCAAAAACTGCTTTCATCAAAACTATTACCATATTGCAAATAAATTTGGCTTTATGCAAAAGAACCATACAACCTCCCTTGAAGCCACATGTAGATATTATAGGTTTTGCATAAGGGGTATGTTGAGTACGTTATGTACTCATGGCAATACTTTTGTTGATACTTCAGAGTACTATGGAGAAGGAGATGACTATGACTACTATGATGACGCGGATGAGTGAGGCCTCGTGGACTACATCGACTGCCTGTGGTTGAGATGGAGTCGCTACGCATTTTATATTTCCGCTGTGGCTGGATGTAATAAATGTCACTAGACATTTCACTATGTTGTTATTCAGACTTTGTAATAAATTACTACTTTGTACGTCTGCAATGATATACATTTCACTGTGTCGTCAACGTTGATCTTGAGATTGACGAATAAACACAGGGGGTCTGGAAGTTCAGTTCCGGTCCTCACAGAAGTGGTACCAGAGCCGACGTCGACCTAGTCACATGGCCTTAGATAAAATGGAAAGCCTTTAGTATGCGTATATTAACAAAACATATGTTACAAAATAATAGGATTCCTTATTGTTGCTTGTCTATTCATTTAGATTTTACAAAATTTTGTTACTGATATTCTCCTCCTATTCAAATGTGCGTAGATGGCCGTACCTGCGACCCGCCGGATCGAGGAGTTTGGGAACCTTGGTCGAGAGTTTCATGACATGCTAACGAGGTTGGGTTATGACCATGACCCTGAAGCGACTGGATACACCTTTCGGAATGTCTGGGACGAGGAGACTATGAGAGTTACCATGGTGGTATTTCCGAACCTATCACCGCGTGGAAGACGCGCAGGAACAAGAGGACACCAATTCACTGCTGATGGAGAGGACTTTGTGGATGCCACCATCCATACCATTCACCAGGCAATGCAGAGGATGGCCGATATATACCAAGATGAGTTATGGAACACACAGTTCCGTTACTTTGCCTGCCGAGATGAGAGAGGTGCGCTCCGTCAGAACATGAGTACCGGAATGAGGATGATCCCACACTCACTCGCATGGCATCACTCAAGTTCGGACTAGAGAATCGCTTGGTCGCAGTCACTGGTATGCTAGAGGATGCACGCCACCTTATTCATCACTATCAGGATCGAGCACAGACTTTGCATGAAAGATTGGTGGAAGATAATACAACCTTAGCTGCCATCAATGCTGCACGTGAAGCTGCTGAAGATACTGCTGAAGATGCCATTGCCACGGTGCATATGGCCGAGGTCACTACGGAGACCGCGCTGGCAGTCAATGGTGGTGGTGAAGGACAGGGATTGGAGCTACCGCAACCTGGACCTGATGCACAGCGTCGCGTGACATTTTACGATAATGCGCGCGGCATCTGGTACCATGCGCGTGTACATGTCACAAGGAAGAAGAAGTGTCTGCGTGCAGCGAGGCTTCGTATTTCTCTCCAGGCCATTGCACAGATGCTCGCACTACCGGCGCCATCACCAGTACATCAGGAGCATGTTGATCAGTCTCAGGGGGAAGAAACAGAGCCTGAAGAAAGGATTCCAGCAAGGTCGGATGAAGCAGAGTCTAGCTTGGCACCTGATCAGCCGAATGCAGGATTGCATGGGTACCTGGATGATTAGACTACACTAAGCCATGAGAGAGATTTATTTAATAATATTTGAGACGTTAGTTATTTTAAATAATTGCATGTGTGTCGAGTAGACTATACCGATCTATATGTGGTATAACTACTACTCTATCTTGAACCTTTTTATGTGTGAGATTTTAAGACAAATTTGGTTCTCGTTTAGATTTCTTTGATGTTCTAATTGTTTGTCCGTGCAAGTTTGGTTTTGGGGTAGTTTATTTCCCTCTTGTCTATTCTAATCTTGAGAGACAACAGGATGAACGCCAACCGAGGTCGTGGTCGTGGCGGACGCGGACGTGGACGCAGTTGCGGACCCGCGTTCGAGGAGAACTTCACTGAGGGTGAAGTCCATGACACTAATACTGATACTGAGGATGAGGGGCAGCAGCCACCACCACCACCGCCTCCGCTCAACATGGAACAAATAATGTTGATGCAAACACAATTACTGCAGCAGATGGCCGCCAACATGGCGAATCAGAACCAAAACCAAAACCCGAATCAGAATCAAGGTCATCATCCTCCACCACAGTCCAAGCTAGCAGAGTTTATGAGGACAAAGCCACCTACTTTCGCAGGATCAGCGGACCCTATTTAAGCTGATGATTGGCTGAAGGACATTCGCAGGAAGCTCAATTTGGTCAATGTTGATGCACAAGACCGTTTGAAGTTTGCGGCACACCAACTCCAAGGTGTAGATGCATATTGGTAGGAGAGTTTTTATGATGCACATGATGATGCTGAGGCAATCACCTGGAATGAATTTTCAGAAGCTTTTCGCACTACACACATTCCTGCTGGTCTCATGGAGCTGAAGAGGGATGAATTTCGAGCTCTTGTCCAAGGAAAGATGTCAGTCTCTGAGTACTGGGACCGGTTTACTTAGTTATCACGCTATGGGAAAGCAGATATTCCTACTGAGGCAGACAAGACTGCTAGATTCCTGAGGGGTTTGAACCCAGGTCTGAAGGATAGATTGGTATCCCATGATTTTCCAAATTTCTAGATCCTGGTAAACAAGGCTATCCTGCAAGAGAACTCAAAGAGAGGCAAAGCACCACAGGGTCAGCATGGAGCTGGAAACTCACGCCAGAAGAATAATAACCACTCTGGTTATCGTGGAGTAGCTTCCAAGTCAGCAAAGCCTAGTCATAAATTTCAGCACAATGCCTACCGTACTCCGAGAGCTGAAGTCGGAGGAAACCATACCAACACTGCTGTAAAGGCGTGCTACAACTATGGCGTAGAGGGAAACTTTTCTGCTGCATGCCCGAACAAGAAGAACACAGGGCCGACACCAATGAAGTTCAATTTGGGGTCTGCTGCCAAGACACCAACAGTGGGATGTGGGCGAGGCATACTGCCTACACCAGGAGGCGCATCTAATGCCTCAGGACATCCGGGTCGTGGTCAAGTCAACCATGTCACAGCCGAACAAGCTAATGAAGCCTTAGATGTTGTTCTTGGTATGTTCCCAATCAACTCATGTTATGGTTCAGTACTTTTTGATTCTGGAGCTTCTCATTCATTTGTTTCCAAGCAATTTGCTGAAAAACACCATTTGAAAACTGAGGGTATGGGTCAGTCAATGGTAGTACAATCACCTGGGGGAATTATTATGTCGGGTTTAAAATGCCCTAAAGTGATCATAACGATCGAGGGAGTAGAGTTTCTAGTAAACCTCATTGTGTTAGACTCTAAAGGGTTAGATGTCATTCTTGGCATGAACTGGTTAGGGAAACACAAAGCTATGATAGATTGTGGACTTAGAGCCGTATCATTAACCAGTACTGAAGGAATTGTGGTGAATTACAAGCCCGAGATAACATCTGAAACTGCAGTAACCAGTTTGTTGAATAGCTTGAAGGAGATGGTTGTGTCAGATGTTAGGGTGGTTAAGGAATACCCAGATGTTTTCCCAGAGGAATTGCCAGGTCTTCCACCAGATCGTGAGATAGAGTTTGCCATTGAGTTAGTGCCAGGCACTGCCCCTATTGCAAAGTGACCATATAGTATGCCAGCAAATGAGCTAGCTGAGATGAAGAAGCAAATCCAGGAACTTATCGAGAAGGGATACATTAGACCGAGCACCTCGCCTTGGGAAGCACCGGTGTTGTTTGTAAAGAAGAAGGATGGTTCCATGCGTATGTGTGTGGACTACCGTGCTCTGAATGAAGTAACCATAAAAAACAAATACCCTTTGCCGAGGATCGATGATTTGTTTGATCAGTTGAAAGGAGCTTCTGTTTTCTCAAAAATAGATCTCAGGTCTGGATACCATCAGTTAAAGATTCGACCGGAAGATATACCCAAAACAGCCTTTGTCACTCGTTGTGGCCTATATGAGTTTCTAGTGATGTCATTTGGACTCACGAATGCACCAGCTTACTTCATGAATCTCATGAATAAAGTTTTCATGGATTGCTTGGATAAATTCATCGTGGGATTCATTGATGATGTGTTGATCTACTCCCGTAATGAGGAAGAGCACGAGAAACACCTACGGATTGTTCTAGAAAGGCTTAGGGAACATCAACTCTATGCCAAGTTTAGCAAGTGCAAGTTTTGGTTGAAACAAGTTGATTTTCTTGGTCATATCATTTCAGCCGAAGGGGTAGCAGTGGATCCAACTAAAGTGGAAGCAGTACTTAGTTGGAAACAACCGAAGAATGTGTCAGAGATACGCAGCTTCCTCTGACTTGCGGGATATTACCGCCTCTTTATAGAAGATTTCTCAAGAATCGCAAGACCAATGACACAGTTGATCAAGAAGGAGAACAAATTTTAGTGTACACCAGCGTGTGAGACCAGTTTCCAAGAACTCAAGAGGAGACTAACTTATGCTCCAGTGCTAATTTTGCCAGATATTCGGAAGGATTTTGAAGTTTATTGTGATGCTTCCAAACAGGGTTTGGGTTGTGTTCTCATGAAACAAGGCAAGGTCGTATCTTATGCATCGAGACAACTACATCCACATGAAGTGAACTATCCCACACATTATTTGGAATTGGCTGCCGTAGTACATTCTTTGAAGATCTGGAGACACTATATTATTGGTAATCGATGTGAGATATATACAGATCATAAGATCCTGAAGTATATTTTCACCCAACCAGATTTGAATCTTAGACAGAGGAGATGGCTGGAATTAATTAAGGACTACAACATTGGCGTTAATTATCACCCTGGTAAAGCCAATGTCGTAGCTGAAGTGTTGAGCAGAAAGGTTTACTGCAATAATCTTATGATTAAGGAAGCTCAACCAGAACTACATGAGGAATTCAGAAAATTAAACTTGAACATGAGTCTTGCTAAGAAGGAAGATATGTTAGAAGTCAAGTTTACTCTAGAGGATCAAGTAAGAGAAGCTCAGAAGAGCGATAAGGGAATCGAAGAGATTCAATCAAAGATCAAGTTAGGAGAAGCACCTGACTATAAGGAGGATGAAAATGGAAATATTTGGTTCCGAGATCGTTTATTGGTGCCAGACACAAAAGAACTCAAGGATTTAATCATGAAGGAGGCACATGAGTCATCATACTCCATACACCCGGGAAGTACGAAGATGTATCATGATCTTCGAGATAGTTTCTGGTGGTCTAGCATGAAACATGAAATTGCAGATTATGTATATCGATGTGATGTATGTAGAAGAGTCAAGGCCGAGCATCAAAAGCCTGCAGGACTACTTCAACCACTTAAAGTTCCTGAGTGGAAATGGGAAGAAATCGGGATGGATTTCATCACAGGGCTTCCGAGGACATCATCAGGATATGACTCTATTTGGGTTATCGCAGATCGATTGACCAAGTCAGCTCATTTTATTCCAGTGAAGACTTCTTATAATGGGGAGAAATTGGCTGAGTTATATATGGCCAGAATTGTTTGCCTACATGGAGTTCCAAAGAATATTGTCTCTGATCGAGGTACTCAATTCACGTCAAGGTTCTGGAAGAAAAGCCATGAAGTCTTAGGCACACAGTTGAATTTTAGTACCGCTTACCATCCACAGACTGATGGACAGACTGAGCGAGTGAACCAAATATTGGAAGACATGCTTCGAGCACGTGCTTTGACATGCCAGCGCACTTGGGACAAGAGTCTGCCATACGCAGAGTTCTCTTACAATAATAGCTTCCAGGCAAGCTTACAAATGTCTCCATTTAAATTCTTGTATGGACGAAAGTGTCGCACCCCACTAAATTGGCATGAAGTGGGAGAAAATCAAGTTTTTGGACCCGACACTCTTGAGGAGGTAGATAAGCAAGTAAAGATGATTCAGGAAAGGTTGCGGGCTGCTCAATCTAGACAGAAAGTCTATGCCGATAGACGGCGTCATGATTTAGCATTTAAGAAGGGAGATGATGTGTACCTAAAGGTATTCCCACTTCGCGAGATGCGACATTTTGGATTAAAAGGGAAGTTGGCACCCCGATATATTGGACCCTTTACAATCACCGCCAGGCGTGGAGAGGTTGCTTATGAGTTGGCATTACCTGAGGAATTTTCCAAGGTGCATAACGTGTTCCACGCGTCTCAACTGAAGGAATGTTTTGATAAACCAGAAGAAGAGGCTCGGAAAACTTCTTTGGATGCCATAGAAGTTCAGAATGATTTGACTTATGAGGAATATCCTGTTAAAATTCTCGATGAGAAGTTAAGGACCACTAGAAGAAACGTGATCAAGTTCTGCAAGGTTCAATGGAGTAACCATAGGAAGAGGAAGCGACCTGGGAACGAGAAGATGCCCTTCGCGCGGAGTTTCCAAAATCTTTTCTCTTAGGCCGAATCTCGGGGCCGAGATTCTTTATATGGTGGGTAGAACTGTAACATCCTGATTTTTACGGTTGAACTTTTTTTATCAAATGATGTTGCGGCGACTTAAAATAATATGTTGTTTTGTATTTCTTAAATTAATTCCAACTATATTGGAATTAATTAGACATATATAAGAAAGAGATTATTTCTCAAAATACTTTTAGTATTGTTAATTGGATGTGCTTTTAAATTGCCAATTTGCTTCTTATTTGAATCTTTTCAAACGGACCCTTTTGGGACTAAGCACATGCATGCAATTGCATGTCCAATTAGTGTATATATACCTTTAGGTTAGCAATCCATCTTCTCTCTCCTTCTTTGCCGTGCATGCCAAATTTCACTGTACCATATACGTATATGCGAGACTCTCTCTCTAGCTCTCTCTCTAGACCCAGCATTTATATGCATATGTGGTCGATGCATGCAAGGTAGGCTCCACCCATCATATTGTTGCTACCTTTCTCGTGTCCATAATCTCAATCAACCCAAGCGCATATTATTTTTTTTGTCCCACATGCACGCACGCACAAAACAGCACGTCAACAGCCAGACTAAAATGCCACATCAATCAATGCCTTGATTACTAGAAACAGCCGCCAATACATCATCGTATTTCAAGCCCCATACATCTTCCGGTGTCTCTCTCCTGCCATTCCACACCATCACCGGAGCTTGGCTCCTATCCTAGTTCTTTTTGGAGAGCTCGCTAGTCGCCGCACTGGACGCCGGCCATACTTCCGGCAGCTCCGGCAGGGAGAGGGCAAGCGTGGGACGAGCTGTTGCACCGCGACTGAGAGGAGGAGCAGGGCAGATTCGTCGGACTAGAAGGACAAGTCGCTGATCGCCGGAGACGCACTTCGCCTACGTTCATCCCAGTTCATCATCTTCGTCCGACGATCGTGTCGTACTCGGTGAGCTTCGACACAAATACTTGCACCCACCTCCTATCGGCACATATGCCTACCTGCTAGACATGTTTTCCCACCGTAATTTTACAGTTTATGGCGATGCCGGTGAACCGAATGCCATCCGATGGCATGAGCAAATTAGGCCACCACGTACACGTCGGTTGATCTTGGTTCCAACTTAGAAATTTTGACAAATGCGTCTAGGAACCCAGCAGTGACTTTAGATTGAGAATACTGCGTATGGTTAGTCAAATTATTTTGATACATATTCATGAGGTCATACATGTTGTTTGACTCCGGTAGAATATATATACCCAGGGTACTACTGCTATTGTTCTCGCGTGCTTATGACTACATGGTCTGAACTTTGTAGAATCGCCTTCTGTTAGGTTACATATGCTAGTCAGGTAGTAATTTTTTTTCAAATTATTTACACATGCTTAGTAGTAGATGTATTTAGCAGAAATAGAATCATGTTCTCTATATAGTCTCACACTTGTCTATACGTGTCAAGCTAGATGAATTATTGTCCTACGTTGCATCGTTTCATTGTTATTTAGCTAGTGTATATTCAGTAGAGCATGTCACATGGTTTGTAAACCATAATTAGTATAGTATATTCATCCTGCTATAATATCATGTTATTTTGCTAAGATTTATTTAGTGCATGTTTCTCATCGTGTTGAAGTAGTAGAATAGCAAGTAATTCTATTGTGAGCATAACACTGTTGATTGTTGCTTTTAAATACCATGCTATTGTCTGTACTACTTGCTAAATGCATGACTATAGAATTACAGATGTTATAACATTGCATGCACCAGATTTTCTCATCTTAGATTCTGCATGCATGCATGCATGTGTATGCTTAGCTCATATGATATAGTATTTTATGGTGTATGGTCAGTAGCTTCTTGCATACCTTTATCACTTGTGTGCTTACTGTATAAATATCTAGCATATAGTCTATTTGTGCATAATATATTTTTATTTATGCGACGCGAATATTTCAAAAAAACATATTATTTTCAAAACTTATTTTATTAATTAAGAACGGTAGACCGACCCTTATTATACCGAACCGTCCAAACCTCGCAAGCCTATTTGGGTCTTTTTATTGGATCTTTATATTTGGATCTTATTTGTGGTTATTTGAAATGTGTATTTATCGGTGGTTCATCGTTATGACGCGTAGGGAGTGACATGTTCGATCATGATCAATATTACGAGAAAGAACACTTTCACGACAACGAAGGCATGCCCCTTACCATGGCTTATCCCAGCTTTATAAAGTGCATTATATTTTATTATTTTACAAATATATGCTATTTTGGTTACACACATACCTTGATACACCTGTCGCCATACAATACCCTGAGTAGATACTATATAGTAGTCTTATTAAAGTAGAATTGCTTAGCCATGCTCAATAATAAGTAGGATCCTTGATCTCCCCTCTTCGGAGGAATTGGATGACCCTCGGGTCACATATACCCTTTGAAACTTGATGAGCTCGCTGAGCTAGCCGTTGTTGCTTCCTCTACTCTATTCTACTCTGGATGAAACTTACCGTCTAAACACTGGCACGGGCGACAGCTGGATCAAAGGAAGGAGCGATTGGCTGCCCTTCACTAGTTGGAGGGGGCAATCCGTCGTCCGTGCCGCATGAGGTCCTAATAAGTCTTGGATTTGAAGATTGTGACCAACCGTACAACCACATGCTATGATGGGCACTGGCTTGGTCAAGTAAGTTAGTCACCCTTAGGTGTTGGTGTTGCCGTACCGCTGATGAGGTGTCTGCCCGAGGGGGAACCTTCGGCACAAATGGGGGGGGGGACCGGTTTGGGGACATACTCTCAGTTCCGTGCGCTATACCCGGTGGGCATGTCACATCTTTGGGGGATCTAACTAAAATACCTTGTCACAATCCATCTGTCGGTACACCAATTGGTGTGTATTAAACCAGCGACGGCTGGTGGGCATCAAGACGGGATTGTGTCGTGTGGGAAAAGTGTACAACCTCTGCAGAGTTTAAACTATTCGAATAGCCGTGTCCATGGTTATGGACAACACATGAATCTTTCTTGACATACATGAACCTGTCTTGCTACTTCCCGCTTTGCCCCTATCCTTATGCCGGATTCTATGAACTGTGTGAGTTGTCGTGGACAATCACACTATTAAGAATTACCACATTGATGATAAACATGTTTTCGTCAAAAACTGCTTTCATCAAAACTATTACCATATTGCAAATAAAATTGGATTTATGCAAAAGAACCATACAATCTTCCTTGAAGCCACATGTAGATATTATAGGTTTTGCATAAGGGGTATGTTGAGTACGTTATGTACTCATGGCAATATTTTTGTTGATACTTCAGAGTACTATGGAGAAGGAGATGACTATGACTACTATGATGACGCGGATGAGTGAGGCCTCCTGGACTACATCGACTGCATATGGCTGAGATGGAGTCGCTATGCATTTTATATTCCCGCTGTGGCTGGATGTAATAAATGTCACTAGACATTTCACTATGTTGTTATTCAGACTTTGTAATAAATTACTACTTTGTACGTCTGCAATGATATACATTTCGCTGTGTCGTCAACATTGATATTGGGATTGACGAATAAACACAAGGGGGTCTGGAAGTTAAGTTCCGGTCCTCAAAGTTAGGTATATTATTTGCATGTAGTTCTATATGCATATAGTTAGCTATATAGTCTATAATATTATATATTTGCATCTATTTCTATATGTATATAGTATATTGTTAGGTATTTCTATATAGTTGATAATTATTTGCATGAAGAAATATGTATTTATATATGTATGTAGTGTATAATATTTCTATAATACTCTATAATGTATAATGTATTTCTATATGTATATAGAAATATGTATTTCTATATGCATATAGTTAGGTATAATCTATTTCTATATGCATATACATATAGTTAGGTATATTGTCTATTATATTTCTATATGTATATAGGTATAATGTATTTCTATATGTATATAGAAATATGCATTTCTATAAGCATTTAGAAATAATATTGTATAGAAATAATATTATATAGAAATATGTATATAGAAATATTATTTTTATAGAAATATTATAGAAACATTTTGTATGGGAATATTATTGCATTTAAATATTATTTTGCATAGAAATAATTATTGCATAGGAAATATTTTTGCATTTAAATATTTGAGTATAGAAATATTAGTATGGACATATTTGTGTATAGAAATATTTTTTGCTATGTTCAAATATTGTGTGTATTTTGCAATAATATTTTGTGCATCTCGCATTTTGCAGAAACTATGGATTCACCTAGTCCAATCCGCGGAGACCTAACACAAGAATAAATTCTCAACGATATAATCCACGACGCTGATCCATCTGAATCTCCCTCAAGGTATCTGGACCCATCCGGTGAGAAAGAGGAGGTCGACCAAAGAGATGGAGAAGCCGGTGATGGAGGAGCCGACAACTCCAACGATAGAGAATCCCATGGACCCTTAACAAAGACCGGCGAGGTATATATATGATGTCCGGTGATCACTAGATATAGGATGTCCGGGAGTATTGTATATATATTATATTGACGAATGTTTCATCGAGCAAAAATTCCAAACGAGGCCCGACCAAAAAGTTGGATGTGCGTACGAATTATACAATTACAACGGTATTAGCACTGGGCGAACCATTGGAACCCCAAAAGGCTGCAAATGTATTTAAACAACAATGCGGAGTTATGGTTAGGGATCGCGTCTCGATCATCGTCCAAGAGTGGCATAAGCCCAAAGAGGCGGAAGAGAGTGAGTATGTCGCCAAAAGGTACAAAGAGGGTCTTTGGAATGACCTCATGGCACATTTCACACTGCCAGAATGTGGGAGTGATGCCGAGACAACTGCATTAAGGAAGAAAGTCAAGCAGTGGGCTCTTAAGAAGATGGCCGAACTATTCCAGAACTGTAAAAAGCATTATGGCTAAAGTATCAGAAGGACAAGAAAACTCCAAAATTCAAAGGCTATCTAGCGAAGAAGTAGTGTTACTGGGATGCATTTGTGGAGTACAAGAAGTCAGGAGATGCTAATAAAAATTCAGAACAAAAGAAGGAAAATGCTATGAAAAAGAAATATCACCATCGCCCGGGGCCAGGGGGCTAAGTGACTGCCATGCCAAAGTGGGAAGCAAAAGAGAAAGAGTTGTGTGATAAAGGGATCATTCCAGAACCAATTCACGAAGAATGGGATTTGAGGGCAAGAACTTGGTTCCTTGGCCATGGGAGTAAGTATGAACAACTTACAGGGGACCTTGTTTGCAGTGACGGGATTAGGGTACCCAGGGATACATGGCTGAAAGTGGTGAAATAAATTAAAGATGGGATAACAAAGTTCCATCCTGATAGATAGAAAGACTTGCTGACAAAGGTCCTCGGGAATGACGAACACGGAGGACGAGTACGAGGGCTTGGCGTTAGTTATACATGGGAGATTGGGTTTCCCAAAGACCAAGGTGATACATCGTAAACGTATCTATAACTTTTGATGTTCCATGCTTGTTTAGTATCAACTTTGATTTGCTTTGTCTACACTTTGAGGTATTTTTATACATTTTCTAGACAAACCTATTAACAAGATGCCGCAGTGCCAGTTGCCTGTTTTCTGCTGTTTTTAGTTTTAGAAAAGCTAGTAAGGAAATATTTTCGCAATTGGACGGGACAAAAGCCAAAGTCAATATTTCACCGAGGAGAACACGAAGTCCAGAGGAGAGACGGAGGGGATCCACAGGGTGGCCGCACCCGCCATGCACGGGCCCACCCTAGGCTGCGCCTGGGCAGGGTGTGGGGCCCCTGGACGCCCTCCTGCCTCGCCTCTTGCCTATAATATCCCCCCGATACCAATATCCTAAACACCCGATCACATCTCCACGAAACAGTCCGTAGCCACCACCACCATCATCCCTAGATCGGGGGGATCTGAAGCTCTTCCCAGCACCCTTCCAGAGGGGAGAGATCATCCCAAAAGCCTTCTTCATCACCATGCTAGCCTCCGGTATGATGCGTGAGTAGTTCACTCTTGGGCTATGGTCCATACAGTTGCTAGATGGTTGTTTCTCCTCCTTTGTGCTATCATGTTTAGATGCTGTGAGCTCCGTTCATGATCTAGATCATCTATTTGTAATCATGCATGTTGTGTTTGCGGGGATCCGATGGATATTGAGATTACTATGTCAGATTGATTATTGATTCTATCATGTCTTATGATTATTGATTCTATCATGTCTTATGATTATTGATTCTATCATGTCTGTGTTATTTGAGATCTTGCATGCTCTCCGTTCTAGTAGCTATATTGGCCAAGTAGATGCTAGTGCCTCTACTTAATCTGGGGAAGTGACAAAAATCTCTAAGGTTATAGATGTGTTGTTGCTACTAGGGAGAAAACAACAATCTTTTGTTCATGGAACAATTGTATTGTTTACTTTACACACATTGCTTAATGTAGTTATCTGTTGCTTGCAACTTAATACTAGAGAGGGTTCGAATGATAACCTGAAGGTGGATTACTAGTCATATATGCAATTGGATGGCGGTCTATGTATATTGTTGTAATGCCCAATCAAATCTCATAGGATCATGAATGTCTAGTATTGCATTGTTATGCCTTGCTCAGTCCTGTCAATTGCCCCGCTGTAATTTGTTTACCCAGCATCTTATGTTATTTATCTTAAGGAGAACACCTCTAGTGAAGTGTGGACCCCGGTCCAATCTTTACCATTGATACATCATCTATTATTACTGTTTACTTTCTGCATCACCTTCTTCATCAATAAAAATCCCAGGTCTCTTTCTAGACACTTTGTTTTTATTATTTCATGCACTATTGTTTTGTTCTTGGAGCGTCTTAGTTTTGTTCTTGGTTTCCATTTTCTTAGTTTGTTTGAAAAAAGTTGTTGGACCCCGCTTTCGCTGTGTTGTTTCAAATAAGTTGATTGGTGTTGGAAAAGAGTAGAAAGTTTCATGCTTATAGTGGTACAAAAGTGAGCTTGCTTTGACTATGGCTTAGACTTTATCATGTCATGCTAGATGTTGTTTTGACCTTATGCTTAGTGATTATTGTTGTAGCATGACTTGTTCCAAACAATTGAGATTGCTTAATGTTCCTTGAAAGAATCATGCGTTGTTTTAGCAAACAAAAGCATAATATTATGGTATTCTCCTTTGATGCTTTGTTTGGGTTGACTTGGCGCATGCTCACACCATGTTATGACTATGAACCAGTCACCTTATACTATATGATCATTTAGTTTTTGACTTGTGATACCACTTTATGCTTTAGTTGATAATGTTTTGTCGCTCTGCATGATTATGGCCATTATTGCTCTCTTAGTTGGCCGCTCCTAGTCTTTTGCTAGCCTCCACTTGTATTGAGTAAGATCTACTCATGCATCCAACTCCCAAGAAACCAAGTTATTCCAAAGTGTCCACTATAAATTCCTATGTATGGTGTGTTACACCATTCCAAGTATATTCTTGTTTTATCTACCTTCCAATGAAAAAGTTATTTTGTTATGTGAAAAGTGATTAAAGCTCTCACAAACTTGATGACACACATTATTTTTCTTGCCACTAATAAACTTGAACCATTGTGTCATCTATTTTGTATATGCTTGCACTTATAAGTTGGGAATTAGCATAACTGTGCTGTCATGGGGAACGCTTTCAACACCTGTAAATATTTACCCAGTTGATATCATACTCTTTTGTTTATGGATGTCGGCGGTGTGAAATAAAAGGGGAGCTTGTAAGTCTATGCAGTTATGTATGTGTGTTAGAGAAACGCCTGGGCCGCTAGCCTAAGTCATGCCTAATCAAGGTGGAAAATTGTAGCATAACCATAGTGGGCAATCTATGAAGCATTCTTCTTATAAAAAGAGAGAGATATAGAAAAAATAGAAAAAAAGAGAAAAAGAGGAAAGAATAGAAAAAAACACCATTTCCCATGGTAAATAAGAATATTGCTGAGATGCTCATTGTATGTTGCCTTGTCATTTTGATATGGGATAACTCCTGTGTCATGGGGCAAGGGGTATCCTATTGGCGGTTCTCTATGATACACATATACTTACAATAGCAAGAAATTACCGGTAACTAAAGTTGAGTAGCATGAGGAACGGCCCTCTTACTCAAGGGAGATGAGATTGCCAACTTATACTTTGTCAAGCATATACTCCATACTTTGTTCACTTTAACCTTAATCACTTAGAGATGCTTATGATAGGGGCAATGAGAGCTGAAAGCTAGCAAGTACCATAATTTTTGGAAGCTCTTTATGAAACTTGAAATCCCTGCGGCTGATATGTCGGAAACGTATCTATAATTTTTGATGTTCCATGCTTGTTTAGTATCTACTTTGCTTTGCTTTTTCTACACTTTGAGGTGTTTTTATATATTTTCTGGAACTAACCTATTAACAAGTTTCCATAGTGCGAGTTGCCTGTTTTCTTCTGTTTTTGGTTCCAGAAAGGCAGAAAATAAATATTCTCGGAATTGGACGGGACAAAATCCAAAGTCAATATTTTACTGTGGGCAACACGAAGTCCAGAGGAGAGACGGAGAAGCGGGCTAGGGCAGCCAAACCCCCTAGGCGCGGCTAGGGGTGGGCCCGCACCTAGGCATGGTGTGCCCCCTGGTCGCCTCCCAGCCTCGCCTCTTCGCCTATAAGAAGCCCCCGAGGATAAAACCCTAAATAATCTATCATACTTCTAGAAAAAGTTCCACAACGCAGCCGCCACCGAAGGGAAGATTCGGGGGACAGAAAGTCTCTGTTCCGGCACCCCGTCGGGACGGGGAAGTGCCCCCGGAGCCATATCCATCAATCTCCACCACCATCTCCATCACCGTTGCTGATTCCCATGACGAGGAGGGAGTAGTTCTTCCTCGAGGCTAAGGGCTCTACCGGTAGCTATGTGTTCATCTCTCTCTATGCATGATCTTGTTGTGGTCATGAGCTTTGTAATCAAGTAGATCTATCTTGATACTCAAGTGCTTCATTAGATCTCTGCTCTCCCCATGTATGTGAAAGTGACAGCGTGCACACCATGGTGACACTTAGGCTTGAGTATACATAAATACTCTTTGTGCTTTAATAGATCTATGCTTTTCCCCACGTGTGTGAAAGTGACAGCGGGCATACTGTGTGTGTGGCACTTTGGCTAGATTGAATATTTGTTATGAGTTATATTTGGAGTTGGATGTCTCTATGAAATTGTGGTGTCTGTTGGAACCATCTAGCGCTCAAGGTGACAGTGTGGGGTTATCTAGATTGGGGAAGGCGGACTTTGAGGTGTGATGTTATAGCCCTACCATGGATTAGAGTTTCCAACCGGAGAGTAGTTAAGAGTAGTATCACGAAGAGAGAATATTTATATTAGAGAGTGTTCACTAGTGAAAGTATGATCCCTAGGCCTTGTTTCTAAGCATTGAAACAACATTTGCTTCTAGATCCGTTGCATGTTTGCTTGCTTCCAGTCTTTTCCTCCACGCCATCAGCTATTTTCTGGCACCGTTACCACTTGTATTTTACTATCTCTTCGCCGAACTAGTGCACCTATACACCTGACAAGTGTATTGGGTGTGTTGGAGACACAAGAGACTTCTTGTATCTTGATTACAAGGTTGCTTGAGAGGGAATACCTTTGACCACTTCCTCCCTGAGTTCGATAAACCTTGGGTAATCCACTTAAGGGAAACTTGTTGTTGTTCTACCAACCTCTACACTTGGAGGCCCAACAACTGTCTACAAGAATAAAAGTGCGTAGACATCAAACTATTTTCTGGCGCCATTGCCGGGGAGGAAAGGTAAATGGCACTCACACACGTTACCCCACGGCAACAGCAAGCCAGAAAGCTCTTTTCTAGCGCCGTTGCCGAGGAGATAAGGTAAAAGGTACTCACATCCTCCGGTGTGAGTGCTCGAAGTTATTTCCTTTATATTCTGCAATTTTGTCTTTTTGTTTCTTAATTTCACTAGTTAGGCTTAATGGAAAACAACAACAAAATTAGAGAGCTTTATACCATTTATCTTGAGTTAGGACATGAAGTGTTTGAAGAGAAAACTAAAAAACCAATGGAACTTTATTTGTATGCTAATAGAAATGTTATTAGTATGAATTCTTTGGACACCATTGCTGCTAATGCTATGGAAACATCTAAGCTCGGGGAAGCTAGTTTTTATGAAAATGATCTTTTTAGTTCCCCAGCTTTGGAAGATAGCTATTCTATTGCTTATGATGATACCAAACCTCCAATATATGATGATTACAATGATGAATATGATATTTTAAGTCCACCTACTATCGAGGAGAAAATTAATGGTGATTATAATATATGCCTCCTATATTTGATGATTATGGTGATTAGAATAACAATGATCGCTATTTTGTTGAATTTGCTCCCACTACAATTAATAAGAATGACTATGCTTATGTGTAGAGTAATAATCATTTTATGCATGTGGCTCATGATAAGAATGTTTTATGTGATAGTTATATTGTTAATTTTATTCATGTTTCTACTGAAAGTTATTATGAGAGAGGGAAACATGGTCTTATGCATCTCAAAAATATTAAGTTTCCCCTCTTTATGTTGAAAATTTTGAAGCTGCACTTGTTTTGCTTTCCTATGCTTGTTGCTTTGTGCTTTCAAGACTTATTTATTTACAAGATTCCTATACATAGGAAGTGGGTTAGACTTAAATGTGTTTTGAATTTGCTTCTTGATGCTCGCTTTTACTTCAATTCATATTTCTTATGTGAGCATCTTTTCAAACTATCAAGCCTAACTTAAAGGCGTTAAAGAAAAGTACTTGTTGGGAGATAACCCAAGAGTTTTCTTGAGTCTTGGAAGTTATTACTTTAGTAATGACCTCTCCTTATCCTGTTTATTTGCTTTTTGTGCCAAGAATAACCTCTAATGAGAGGGAAGTAAGATTTGGGGAGTTGTTGTCCCAAAACAGATTTTTGTCCTCCACCATAAATATTAGTGAGGAGTCTATGTAAGTCGGATTGAGCTGATAATTTATGAATAAATCCCTCAGTATTTTATCCAACCTTTGTTAGTTCAACACTTTTTGATTTGATCAACAGAAGGTCTTCGAAAATATCGGTTTCTACCTATTGGTCTGTTTTGACAGATTTCTGCCATTATTAGCATTTGCTTCTTATTGATTCCTTTTTGAGTTCTCTCTTGGGGAATTGAGCTTTTGGAAGGAGTTCCTATAGTAGCTTGTGTTTTAAGTGAAAAGTCTTGATGTTACAAAGCTTTGCCTAAGGTCTAATATCTTTTGAATACACTAATGTTGCTAATGAAGATTGTGTGAAGTTTTGTATGAAGGAAAATTTTCAGGTGTAGAAAGAGAATGATGTAATGAGATGAAGAATGGACAAAAGCTCAAGCTTGGGGATTCCACCCCGTTTCACCCCAATAAATATTCGTTACAAGCGTCAAAGCTTGGGGATGCCTTGGGCATCCCCTTCTTCATCAATAAAAATCTCAGGTCTTTCTAGACACTTCGTTTTTATTGTTTTATGCCCAGTTGTGTTGTTCTTGGAGCGTCTTAGTTTTCATTTTTTGGTTTTTGTTTGCTTAGTTTTCTTGAGTAAGTTGGTTTGATACCAACACACTTCTTGTGGAGAGAGACACACACTGTTTTCATTGCCAAGAACACTCTAGTTTTCACTCATATTGTTTTGTGAGTGTTCACTTTTGCTAGCACTGCGTTCAGCCTTAGTTTTCTTGTGTTTTCAGCTTAGAACTTTTAGTTCTTCTTTTTGGATTTGTGAGACAAGATCACTGATCTTTTTTGATTATTATCTCTGTGAGTTGCTTCAAATAAGTCGATTGGTGTTGGAAAAGAGTAGAAAGTTTCATGCTTAAGTGGTACAAAAGTGGGCTTGCTTTGACTGTGGCCTAGACTTTATCTTGTCATGCTAGGTGTTGTTTTGACCTTATGCTTAGTGATTATTGCTGTAGCATGACTTGTTCCAAACAATTAGGATTTTTTAGTGTGCCTTGAAAGAATCATGCGTTGTTTTAGCATACAAAAGCATAGTATTGTGGTATTCTCCTTTGATGATTTGTTTGGGTTGACTTGGCACATGCTTACACCATGTTATAACTATGACAAGTCACCATAGCCTCTAAGATCATTTAGTCCTTGACTTGTAGTACCACCCTATGCTTTGATTAGTAATGTTTTGTCGCTCTGCATGATTATGGCCACTATTGCTCCCTTAGTTGGTTGCTACCAGTATTTTCCTAGCCTCCACTTGTATGAGTAAGTTCTACTTATGCTTCCAACTCCCAAGAAACCAAGTTTTTCCAAAGTGTCCACTATAAACTCCTATGCATGGTGTGTTACACCATTCCAAGTATATTCTTGTTTTCAGCTATCTTCCAATTAAAAACTATTTTGTTATGTGAAAACTTAGTGATTAAAGCCCTCACAAACTTGATGGGACACTTTATATTCTTTGCCCCTAATAAATTTGAACCATTGTGTCGTCTATGTTGTATATGATTGCACTTATACGTTGGAATTAGCAGAACCGTGCTGTCACAGGGAACGTTTTCAACATTGCACTTGTACTTTGTACTCAGTTGATATCATGCTCTTTTGTATATGTATGTCACCGGTGTGAAATAAAGATGGAGATTGTAATTCCATGGAGTTTGTATTCTGTGTTAGAGAAACGCCTTAGCCGCTAGCCTAAGCCATGCCTAATCATGGTGGAAACTTGCAGCATCACCATAGTGAGCTATCTATGAAGCATCCTCAATAAAAAGCTATGCATATAGTAAATAAAAATATCGCTGAGATGCTCATTGTCTGCTTGCCTTGTCATTTTGGTTATGGGATAGCTCATGTACCATGTGCAAGGGGTACCCCGTTGGCGGTTCTCTATGATATGCATGTACTTACAATGACAAGAACTTACATGTGACTGGAGTTGAGGAGCATGAGGTGTGGCCCTCGTACTCAAGGGACTTGAGATTGCCAACTTATACTTTGTCAAGCATATACTCCATAGTTTGTTCACTTTAACCTTAATCACTTCAATATGCTTATGATAGGGGCAATGAGGGCTGAAAGCTAACAAGTACCATAATTTTTGGAAGCTCCTTTTGAAACTTGAAATCCATGCTTCCTTTATAAAAGGCCTTTCTTCCACCACCACTATTGAGTCTCCACCTTCTACCTTTAGGCACCATTAAGAGAGCATAGTTGCCATTCTTAGTTATATGTGCAGTGTCCCAAAACTTATTGATTGATGCATATTGTGATATTAATTGTTCTTGTGCTATTTGTTTCTAGTCACCCTTGTGAACTTTGAGGTTTCCCATGCATATATTTGATACTCTATGAGGGATAAGCTGATTGCCACTATGCTATCTTTTCTATTTGTGAAACAAATAAATGTTTTTCAATGCATGTTATTCATGATTTTTTGTAGCCTTTCATGTTGCATTCATAGTTACTTTGTCTTATTGTTAGAACTCCATCTTTCATGCACATGTTTAGAGTTCTTTGATCCCGTCTTTCAATGCTTGCAAATGGTTTGATCTTGGTTTTGATGGTGCATGTCACCTCAAAAATTATTCTTTTTATCACTTACCTACTCGAGGACGAGCAAGAGTTAAGCTTGGGGATGCTTGATACGTCGGAAACGTATCTATAATTTTTGATGTTCCATGCTTGTTTAGTATCTACTTTGCTTTGCTTTGTCTACACTTTGAGGTGTTTTTATATCTTTTCTAGAACTAACCTATTAACAAGTTGCCACAATGCCAGTTGCCCGTTTTCTTCTGATTTTGGTTCCAGAAAGACAGAAAATCAATATTCTCGGAATTGGATGGGACAAAATCCAAAGTCAATATTTTACCGTGGGCGACATGAAGTCCAGAGGAGAGACGGAGAAGCTGGCCGAGGCGGCCAAACCCCCCTAGGCGTGGTCAGGGGTGGGCCCGCGCCTAGGAAGGGTGTGCCCCCTGGTCGCCTCCCAGCCTCGCCTCTTCTCCTATAAGAAGCCCCCGGGGAGAAAACCCTTAATAATCCATCATACTTACAGAAAATGTTCCACAGCGCCGCCGCCACCGAAGGGGAGATTCGGGGGATATAAAGTCTCTGTTCCGGCACCCTGCCGGGACGGGGAAGTGCCCCCGGAGCCATCTCCACCACCATCTCCATCACCATTGCTGATTCCCATGATGAGGAGGGAGTAGTTCTTCCTCGAGGCTAAGGGCTCTAGCGGTAGCTATGTGTTCATGTCTCTCTATGCATGATATTGTTGTGGTCATGAGCTTTGTAATCAAGTAGATCTACCTTGCTACTCAAGTGCTTCATTAGATCTCTGCTCTCCCCATGTGTGTGAAAGTGACAACGTGCACGCCATGGTGGCACTTAGGCTTGAGTCTACATAAATATTCTTTGTGCTTTAATAGATCTATGCTTTTCCCCACGTGTGTGAAAGTGACAACGGGCATACCGTGTGTGGCACTTTGGCTAGATTGAATATTTGTTATGAGTTATATTTGGAGTTGGATGTCTTTATAAAATTGTGGTGTTTGTTGGAACCATCTAGCGCTCAAGGTGACAGTGTGGGGTTATCTAGATTGGGGAAGGCGGGCTTTGAGGTGTGCTGTTATATCCCTACCATGGGTTAGAGTGTCCAACCGGAGAGTAGTTAAGAGTAGTATCATGAAGAGAGTATGTTTATATGCGAGAGTGTTCACTAGTGAAAGTATGATCCCTAGGCCTTGTTTCTAAGCATTGAAACACCGTTTTCTTCTAGATCTATTGCATGTTTGCTTGCTTCCAGTCTTTTCCTCCATGCCATCAGCTATTTTCTAGCACTGTTACCACTTGTATTTTACTATCTCTTTGCCGAACTAGTGCACCTATACACCTGACAAGTGTATTGGGTGTGTTGGGGACACAAGAGAATTCTTGTATCTTGATTGCAGGGTTTCTTGAGAGGGAATACCTTTGACCACTTCGTCCCTGAGTTCGATAAACCTTGGGCAATCCACTTAAGGAAAATTTGTTGCTGTTCTACAAACCTCTGCACTTGGAGGCCCAACAACTGTCTACAAGAATAGAAGTGCGTAGACATCAGCTTCCCTTTGAAGGTCCTTTCTTCCACTTTTATATTGAGTCTTCACTTTCTATCCTTAGGCACCAATTAAGAGAGCATAGTTGCCATTCTTAGTTCTATGTGCATTGTCCCAAAACTTATTAATTGATTCATAATGTTGATATTGATTGTTCTTGAACTATTTGTATCTAGTCACCCTTATGAACTTTGAAGGTGTCCTATGCATTTGTGTTTTGCTACTCCATGAGGGACAAGCCGAATGCCACTATGCTATGTTTTCTGTATGTGATACAAACCAACGTCTTTTAATGCATTGTTATTCATGATCTTTGTTTGTATCCTTTCATGTTGCAACATAGTTACTATGTCTTATTGTTAGAACTTCTTCTGTCATGCTCATGTTTAGAGTGCTTTGATCCTAGATTTCAATGCTTGCAAATGGTTTGATCATGATTGTGATGGTGCATGTCACCTCAAAAATTATTCTTTTTATCACTTACCTACTCGAGGATGAGCAGGAGTTAAGCTTGGGGATGCTTGATACGTCGTAGACGTATCTATAATTTTTGATGTTCCATGCTTGTTTAGTATCAACTTTTCTATGCTTTTTCTACACTCTGAGGTATTTTTATACATTTTCTGGGACTAACCTATTAATAAGATGCCGCAGTGTTAGTTGCCTATTTTCTGCTGTTGTTGGTTTCAGAAAAGCTAGTAAGGAAATATTCTCGGAATTGGATGGGACAAAAGCCGAAGTCAATATTTCACCGAGGAGAACACAGATTCCAAAGGAGAGACGTAGGGGAGCCACAGGGTGGACGCACCCCCACGCGCAGGCCCACCCTAGGCCACGCCTAGGCAGGGTGTGGGCCCCCTGGCCGCCCTCCTACCTCGCCTCTTTGCCTATAAGATCCCCTCGATACCAAAAACCTAAACACCCGATCACATCTCCACGAAACAGTTTGTAGCCGCCGCCACCATCGTCCCTAGATCGAGGGGGATCTGAAGCTCTTCCCGACACCCTGCCAAAGGGGAGAGATTATCCCGGAGGCCTTCTTCATCACCATGCCAACCTCCGGTATGATGCGTGCATAGTTCACTCTTGGACTATGGGTCCATACAGTAGCTAGATGGTTGTTTATCCTCCTTTGTGCTATCATGTTTAGATCTTGTGAGCTCCATTCATGATCAAGATCATATATTTGTAACCATGCATGTTGTGTTTGCGGGGATCTAATGGATATTGAGATTACTATGTCAGATTGATTATTGATTCTATCATGTCTTATGATTATTGATTCTATCATGTCTGTGTTGTTTGAGATCTTGCATGCTCTCCGTTTATTAGCTATCTTGGCCAAGTAGATGCTAGTGACTCCAAGAGGGAGTATTTATGCTCGATAGTGGGTTCATGCCTCTATTGAATCTGGGGAAGTGACAGAAATCTCTAAGGTTATAGATGTGCTGTTGCTACTAGGGAGAAAACAACAATATTTTATTCATGGAACAATTGTATTGTTTACTTTACACACATTGCTTAATGCAATTATCCGTTGCTTGCAACTTAATACTGGAGGGGGTTCAGATGATAACCTGAAGGTGGATTACTAGTCATAGATGCAGTTGGATGGTAGTCTATGTATATTGTTGTAATTCCTTATCAAATCTCATAGGATCATGACTGTCTAGTATTGCATTGTTATGCTTTCCTCAGTCCTGTCAATTGCCCCGCTGTAATTTGTTTACCCAACATGTTATGTTATTTATCTTAAGGAGAACACCTCTAGTGAACTGTGGACCCCGATCAAATCTTTACCATTTATACATCATCTAATGTTACTGTTTACCTTCTGCAAGCAACCATTACCTTCCATACCATACGTTTAATCCTTTGTTTTCAGCAAACCAGTGAGATTGACAACCTCACTGTAAGTTGGGGCAAAGTCTTGAGTTTGTGTTGTGCAGGATTCCAAGTTGTTAGCAACACCTTGGAGTTGTTTCCTTGCTCCTACTGGTTCGATAACCTTGGTTTCATAACTGAGGGAAAATTTGCTGTTGTGCTCATCATACCTTCCTGTTGGGTTTTCCCAACGAAGCTCTATAGTGATCTAACCCCATCACAAGGTACTTATAGAAGCCGAGAAAGAGCAAAGCAGCAACGTGAGGAGGAGGAGGGAGACATGTTCAACCAGTTGCTAGCAAGAATTGACAAGCAGCAGCAGCAGATTGACGAACTTAGAGGAGTAGCACGCCTGCAAGATCCTGCACTCGATATTACCGCCAACCCATCTCAGCGGATAAGCAGCATGGCTGAATCGAAGATCCTGGCTCACGATGCACGGATGATGGATGGTGGTCCCGGCTACCCCATGGATGGAATTAAGGAGAAGATATCTTGTGAGCTCCATTAGAAGGTGAAGAACATATCCGTGAAGGTTGCGATCAGATGTGATTTACCTTGTCCACGTGGCGCACACTGGCATGGACATGAGATTCCAGCTGGCTATGCTAAAGTCAGGGTGGATCAAATCGTAATGGGGTGGGACACAATGGATCTTGGAATCTGATGTCTACGCACACTTCTATTCTTGTAGACAGTGTTGGGCCTCCAAGTGCAGAGGTTTGTAGAACAGCAGCAAGTTTCCCTTAAGTGGATCACCCAAGGTTTATCGAACTCAGGGAGAAAGAGGTCAAAGGTATCCCTCTCAAGCAACCCTGCAATCAAGATACAAGAAGTCTCTTGTGTCTCCAACACAACGAATACACTTGTCAGGTGTATAGGTGCACTAGTTCGGCGAAGATATAGTGAAATACAAGTAATATTTATGATTATAAGTGGTAATTGCAATCTGAAATAAAGATGGTAGCAAGCAAACATGTAGCAGGACTGATTGTAAACGGTGTTTCAGTGCTTAGAAAAAATACCTAGGGATCATACTTTCACTAGTGGACACTCTCATATAAATATCTTCTCTTCATTATGCTACCCTGAACTACTCTCCGGTTGGACGGTGTAGGGATATAACAACACAACTTGAAGTTCGCATTCCCCATATAGGTAACCCCGCACTATCACCTTGAGCGCTAGATGGTTCCAACAAACACCACAAACTCATAGAGACATCCAAATCAAATTATACTCATGATAAGTATTTCTGTAACCTTTAGCCTAAGTGCCACACAGTCAACTTCACACACGTGGGGATAAGTGGAGATTAATTAAAGAACTTGAGTAGCATAGTAGATCTACTTACTCAACTAGATTACAAATCTCATGATCACAATAAGATCACACATAGAGAGAGAGAGATGAACACATAGCTACCGGTAGAGCTCTTAGCCTCGAGGGGTAACTACTCCCTCATCATCATGGGAGTCAGCAACGGCGATGGAGATGGCGGTGGAGTCGATGGATATGGCTCCAGGGGCAATTCCCTGTCCCATCAGGGTTCTGGAACAGAGACTTCCGTCCCCGAATCTTGTCTTTGGTGGCGGCGGTGCTGCGGAACTTTTCATGGTTTTCTCATCTGGGTCGGTTTTCGTCTCGGGGAGACGTATGTATAGGCGAAAGGGCAAGGTCGATGGAGCCTCGAGGGGCCCACACCATACCTAGGCGTGGCCAGGGGTGGACCCGCGCCCAGGGGTGGTTTGGCCACCTCGGTGCCCTCCTCTGTCTCTGCTTTGGATTCCGTCTTGTGTCAGGAAAAATAAGAACTTCTGCTTTTATTCCATCCAATTCCGAGAATATTTCTTTACTAGATTTTCTGAAACCAAAAACAGCAGAAAACAAGAAACTGGCACTATGGCATCTTGTTAATAGGTTAATTGCAGAAAATGTATAAAAATGCCTCAAAGTGTAGACAAAACATAAGATAGTTGATACAAAACAAGCATGGAGCATAAAAAATTATAGATACGTTTATGACATATCAAGCATCCCCAAGCTTAACTCCTGCTCGTCCTCGAGTAGGTAAGTGATAAAAAGAATAATTTTTTAGGTGACATGCACCATCACAATATTTATCAAGATATTGTAAAGCATTGATAGCTGGGATAAAAGTACTCTAACATAAACATGAAAGATATAGTTCTAACAATAAGACAAAGCAACTACGTTGCAACATGAAAAGGTACAAACAAAAGATCATGAATAATAATCCATTGAAAGATATTTGTTTTGTTCCCATATAGAAAACATAGCAAGAGTGGTATTCCACTTGTCCTTCATGGAATAGAAAAACATAAATGCATAGAACACCTTCAAAGTTCATAAGGGTGACTAGATACAAATAATTTAAGAACAAGCAATGCCAAAATTTTGAATCAATCAACAAGTTTTGGGACAATGCATATTGAACTAAGAATGACAACTATGCTCTCTTAATTGGTGCATAAAGATAGAGAGTGGAGACTCAACAAAAAGTAAAAGAAAGGACCTTCATAGAGGGAAGCAGGGATTTCAAATTTCATAAAGAGCTTCCAAAAATTATGGTACTTACTAGCTTTGAGATCTCATTGCCCCTATCATAAGCATCTTGAAGTGATTAAGGTTAAAATGAGACAAATATGAGTTATATGCTTGACAAATCATAAGTTAAAAAACTCATGCCCCTTGAGTACGAGGGTCGTTCCTCATGCTACTCAACTTTAGTCACAAGCAAGTTCTTGTCATTGTAAGTATATGTGTATCATAGAGAACCGCCAACGGGTACCCCTTGCCCCATGACACAGGAGCTATCCCATATCAAAATGACAAGGCAACAGACAATGAGCATCTCAACGATCTTTTTATTTACCATGAGCATGGTGCTTTTTTTCTCCTTTTCTATATTTTTTTCTGAAGATGCTTCATAGATTGCTCACTATGGTTATGCTGCAAGTTTCCACAATGATTAGGCATGGCTTAGGCTATCCTTCCATGTGTTTCTCTAACACATATACAATACTCCATGGACTTACAAGCTCCCCTTTTATTTCACACCACCGACATCCATAAACAAAAGAACATGATATCAACTGAATAGATATGTACAAGTGTTGAAAGCGTTCCCCATGACAGCATGGTTCTGCTAACTCCCAACTTATAACTTGCAAGCATATAAGAAACATAGATATGCACAATGGTTCAAATTTATTAAGTGCAAGAAAATAAAGTGTGCCATCAAGTTCATCGGAGCTTTAATCACTAATTTTCACATAACAAAAGTTTAATTGGAAGATAGATAAAAACATGAATATACTTGGAATGGTGTAACACACCATGCATAGGAATTTATAGTGGACTCTTTGGAATAACTTGGTTTCTTGGGAGTTGGATGCACGAGTAGAGCTCATACTCAGTACAAGTGGAGGCTAGCAAAAGATTGGGAGCGACCAACTAAGAGAGCAATAATGGCCATAATCATGCAAAGCGACAAAACATTATTAATTAAAGCATAACGTGGTATCACAAGTCAAAAACTAAATGATCATAGAGGATAAGGTGACTGGTTCATAGTCTTAACATGGTGTAAGCATGTGCCAAGTCAACCCAAATAAAGCATCAAAGGAGAATACCACAATATTATGTTTTTGTATGCTAAAACCGCATGATTCTTTCAAGGAACATTAAACAATCTCAATTGTTTGAAACAAGTCATGCTATAAAAATAATTACTACGCATATGGTTAAAGAAACATCCAACATGACATGATAAAGTCTAAGCCACAATCAAAACAAGCTTCTTTTTTTACCACTATAAGCATGAAACTTTCTACTCTTTTCCAACACCAATCAACTTATTTGAAACAACTCACAAAGATAATAATCAATAAAGATCAGAGAGCTTGTCTCACCTAACTACAAAGAAGAACTAAAAAGTTCTAAGCAAAAATCATAAGAAAACTAAAGCTAAACGCAGTTCTAGCAAAAGTGAACACTCACAGAATAATACGAGTGAAAACTAGAGTGTTCTAGACAATGAAGAACTAGGTGTGATTCCTCCAAAATAGGTGTGTTGGGGTCTGACCAACTTATTGTAGCAAACAAAGAAAAATAAAACTAAAAACAAAAACAAAGACGCTCTAAGAACAACATATAGTGCATGAAGCAATAAAAATAAAGTGTCTTGAAAGAATACCTGGGATTTTTATTGATGAAGAAGGGGATGCCTTGGGCACCCCTAAGCTTTAACACTTGTACCTCTTGAATATTTCTTGGGGTGACAGGGTGGCATCCCCAAGCTTGAGATGTTGTCCTTTGTTCATCTCATCACATCATTCTCTCCCTACACCTTAAAACTTTCTTCATACAAAACTTCACACAATCTTCATTAGCAACATTAGTGTATTCAAGACAATAGGCCTATGGGTTCAGTTTCCACTCAAGTAAATCATCCATTAAAACATAAACTGCTGTATAAACTCCTTTTAAAAGCTCAAGTGATCAAAAGAACTAAACAATAAAGAGATTAAGAGGCAAATGCAAATAATGGCAAAAATCTATCAAAACAGACCTGCAGGTAAAGACCGATTATTTTCAAAATCTTATGTTGCTCAAATTGAAAAGTGCAAAACTAAATAAAGTTATATAATAATCTCGGGCATGCGCACGAAAAATTACAGATCAAAACAACGTTCTGGGGTTTTTCACGATATTTTACAGCGAAGCACAGTAATCTGTTTTGGGACAACAACTTCCCCAAATCTTACTTCCCTCTCATTAGAGGCTATTCTTGGCACAAAAACGAAATAAAAAGGATAATGAGAGGTTATTATAGAGGCAATAACTTACAAGACTCAAAGAAACAAAAATAAACAAAAAGCAAAAAATAATGGGTTGTCTCCCAAATGCTCTTTCATTATAGCCATTAAGATAGGCATGATAATTTCGATGACGCTCACATAAGAAATATGAATTGAGGTAAAAGAGAGCATCAAGAAGCAAATATTAAACAAATTTAAGTATATAACCCACTGCCTATGGAAAATAATCTTGTAAAGAAACAAGTCATGAAATCACAAAGCAACAAGCATAGGAAAGCAAAACAAGTGCAACTTCAAAAATTTAAACATAAAGAGGGGAAACTTAATATTGTTGAGAGACATAAAACCATGTTTCCCTATCTCATAATAAATTTCAGTAGCATCATGAATAAAATTAACAATATAACTATCACATAAAACATTCTTATCATGAGCCACATGCATATAATAATTATTACTCTCCACATAAGCATGGTCATTCTTATTAATTCTAGTGGGAGCAAATTTGAAAAAATAGCTATCATTATTATTATCATCACCATAATCACCAAATATAAGAGGCATATTGTAATCATAATCAATTATCTCCTCAATAGTAGGTGGACTAAAAATATCATATTCATCATATATTGGAGGTATAGTATCATCATAGCAAATTTTTTCCTCTAAAGCTGGGGAACTAAAACGATCATTTTCATAAAAACTAGCTTCCCCAAGCTTAGACTTTTCCATAGCATTAGCAATAATGGTGTTCAAAGAATTCATACTAATAACATTGTTATTAGCATGCAAATAAAGTTCCATAGGTTTTTTAATTTTCTCTTCAAACACTTCATGTCTTAACTCAAGATAAATATTAAAAAGCTCTCTAATTTTTTTTTCCATTAAGCCTAACTAGTGAAAATAAAAACAAGAAACAAAAAGATATAATTGCAGAATCTAAAGGAAATAACTTCGAGCACTCACACACCAGCAACAATACTAGAAGATAGCTTAGTAGCCATAGTATGTGAGTACCTTTTACCTTATTTCCCCGGCAACGGCGCCAGAAAAGAGCTTGATGTCTACGCAAGCTTCTATTTTTGTAGACAGTGTTGGGCCTCCAAGTGTAGAGGTTTGTAGAACAGCAACAAGTTTCCCTTAAGTGGATCACCCAAGGTTTATCGAACTCAGGGAGGAAGAGGTCAAGGTTATCCCTCTCAAGCAACCCTGCAATCAAGATACAAGAAGTCTCTTGTGTCCCTAACACACCTAATACACTTGTTAGGTGTATAGGTGCACTAGTTCGACGAAGAGATAGTGAAATACAAGTAATATGGGTGATTATAAGTGGTAATTGCAATCTGAAATAAAGATGGCAGCAAGCAAACATGTAGAAGGACTGATTGTAAATGGTGTTTCAATGCTTAGAAACAAGGCCTAGGGATCATACTTTCACTAGTGGACACTCTCATATAAATATCTTCTCTTCATTATGCTACGCTGAACTACTCGCCGGTTGGACGGTGTAGGGCTATAACAACACACCTTGAAGTTCGCATTCCCATCTAGGTAACCCCACACTGTCACCTTGAGAGCTAGATGGTTCCAACAAACACCACAAACTCATAGAGACATCCAACTCAAATTATACTCATGATAAGTATTTCTGTAACCCTAAGTGCCACACGGTGTGCACACTGTCAACTTCACACACGTGGGGATAAGCGGAGATTAGTTAAAGCACTTGAGTAGCAGAGTAGGTCTACTTATTCAACTAGATTACAAAGCTCATGATCACAATAAGATCACTGATAGAGAGATAGATGAACACATAGCTACCGGTAGAGCCCTTAGCCTCAAGGGAGAAATACTCCCTCCTCACCATGGGAGTCAGCAACGGCGATGGAGATGGTGGTGGATTCGATGGATATGGATCCGGGGGCAATTCCCTGTGCCGGCAGGGTTCCAGAACAAAGACTTCTGTCTCCTGAATCTCGTCTTCGGTGGCAGCGGCGCTGCAGAACTTTTCGTAGATTTTTGATCTGGGTCGGGTTTTCGTCTCGGGGAGACGTATACATAGGTGAAAGGGCAAGGTCGATGGAGCCTCAAGGGGGCCACACCATGCCCAGGCGTGGCTAGCGGTGGACCCACGCCCAGGGGTGGTGTGGCCACCTCGGTGCCCTCCTCCATCTCTGCTTTGGACTCCGTCTTGTGTCGGAAAAAATAGGAACTTCTGCTTTTGTTCTGTCCAATTACGAGAATATTTCTTTACTAGATTTTCTGAAACCAAAAGTAAAAGAAAACAAGCAAATGGCACTGTGGCATCTTGTTAATAGGTTAGTTCCAAAAAATGTATAAAAATGCCTCAAAGTGTAGAAAAAACATAAGATAGTTGATACAAAACAAACATGAAGCATAAAAAATTATAGATACGTTTATGACGTATCAACATCCATGGACCCGAAGGTGATAGGACACTCGGAGAAGTACTGGGTGGTATCATTCTATGGGACAAGAACAACATCAAGATCCTAGGCTCGGCGCCAAGGCTAACACCGCCTCCGAGTTGTGGCAGATCACCTTCACCTCCATCACCTCCAAGAAGCCCACCCCATGACTATGACCACCACAGCATGAGTCCATCTCGATCTCCTCCGCAGGGTCAGTCGTCTTCGCCGCAGGGTCAGCCCGCTAAGGACAATAAGCGGAAGCGTGCTCCATCGATGATTACTAACTGACGCAGTATCCCAAAACAAAAAAGTCGCCCCTCCTAATATTACCTCATAAGAATCTTCCCATCAGACCTTATGATCGTACTAACGAGGAAACAACAGCGATCGCAAAGGCCCAATATGATTCACATTTTCAAAATAAGAAACTCGAGCCCGCTCCGGTATACATCTAGAATCAAAAAAGTATGCACTTGATTTTTTGAACACAAAATCGCAATATGAGTTGAACCATAAGCCAGATGACTATCTACGCACACTTCAGAAGGAAGTGGCGAAGAGCAAATCAAGTAGAAGTGCAAGCGGGAGCAAATCAAGCAAAAGTGCAATCGGTAAAAGATCAGACATTCCCCAGCTCCGACAACAGGCCAAACAGTCGATCCAACCCCTCAAGGTGTTATCTGAAAACATTCCCCATCGACGGGAGGTGACAATAGATATGGAAGCATCTGCGTAGTTGGCGGCCGCTATGAATGTGACTGTTGCTAGATTGTTAGGTTCCCAAGATGACAAGTTACCGAAGGCTGTTATAGTCGCTAGATATGTCCTAGGGATAGGTTTGGTCAGCAAAAAGAAGTTACGAGAACTTCCAACACAAATGCGGAATCTCCATAAATGGTACTTGAGAGTCGTAAAGCAGGACAGAAAAATGATCATAGCAAAAGTCCCACAGAAGTACTACTTCCAACCCGAGCAGATCCATGTTGAGTTTCCAGAACTCTTCCAATTATACAATTTCTACGACCTCGACAAATAATAACTCATTCATTCATTTTCCTTGTCGGGCAGGGTTTGGAAGAGTTTCAAGGCTGCAACGTTTTGTTCCTTTAGTAAGAAGTTGACGTTTACTTTGGTCTCGATAAGTAGTACGTGATATGTCCGTCCGCTCATCTCTTTACTTCTAGTTTCAATACAATTATTGTGCTAGATTATTATTTTGATTAAATTCTATCCTCGTAAAGTGCGTGAGGCAGCCACAGGGGACGAATCTATTGGATTCTACGTTTGCGAGTTCATTCGCACGTTTACCTCCAAACACAAAGATTTTAGCATCGACGTGAGCCATACATTCACCTTTTATTATTATAATTGATATTGATCTTTTTTTTATATAGTTCGAGGCCATAAGGGATAAGTTCCTACCACATCAACGCCTACTAGGAATTGCAGAGGAGATGACGGGATTTTTGATGAAAGAGCTGATAGACGACAGCGAAGAATTTAGTGTACACAGGCGCTTCTGATGATCCGGACCATGTAATCGAATAGACGGGCTCTAGTCCCGGTAATTATGATCTCCATGTAACTATCAAAATTATATATATTTGTATGTTCAATATCGTAAGACAAGTTATTTTATATATGCACGAACGTATACGGTGGTAGCATAGAAATATTAGAAAACTATTTTGAAAATGAAATAAATAAATAAATAAATAAGAATACAAAATGAATTTTCTGCCGCGGCAGAGAAAGCGCCCAAAATGCTGCCGCGGCAGAGAACAAAAAAAAGCAATAAACAAAAAAATACAAAATAAATTCTCTAACGCGGCACAGAAAGTGCATAAAATGTTGTCGTGATAGAGAACCACTAGTCGCGGTCCGTAACACCAACCGAGACTAATGAGATGCACCCGCGCGCGCCACGACCCACGTGAATGACCATTTGTCCCGGCTGTTGACCGGACCGGGACTAATGCCTGGACCTCTAGTTCCGCAGGGCTAATCCTGGTTAAAACGGAGACCGGAGGCCCTTACAAACCGAAATTAGAGGTGCCTTCTTCACTAGTGGTTAGGGCCCCTTCTTTTCAGCTTCTTGGCCAGCTTCTCCCAAAAGCTACCCTCGACCAGCTTCACCCAAAATCTCATCTTCAAAATTCGTTCAAACTTCTTAACTAGTAGTTTTAATGTCAATTTAAAAGTATAAACGATTTTGGCAAATGAGATTCTGGAAGAAGCTGGTCGAGGATAGCTTTTAGGAAAAGCTGGCAAAAAGCTGAAAAAAAGAGCCCCTAGCCTACCTTTAGATTTGATTACGCTTCTGTGATGTATCTTACGGTGGTTGTGGAAGTCGCATACGCACTGGATGGAGATGCTTCAAAATAAAAAATTGTTCGACTCGAAGAGAAGAACAAACCTCATGTAATCACTTTTCCATCTAAACCCGTTTTGGGTGCATCCATGGGTCCATCTTTACCTACCGTGAGTCTCTTGCTCTAGCTCCACAAGTCGTATACTAATCCCGAGAATCATCTATTTTTTCCATCTAAAAATAGATGATTTGTATTTGTCTAGATTCGAAGCGTATTTAGACGTATTTTATATTTTAATTTAAACAAACTTAAGTCAGTTATTTCTGAACGGAGGGAGTAGTAGAGATGGGTTACAAGTCCCTTACATGTTTTAGTGGCACTGTCAAGTCTTTTTTTTATAAAGTAAGAAACATGCAACTTAGTCAAGTTCTAGGGAACCGGTTGTTCATGGTCAGCCAAGTCCTTTCGGTAAAGCAAGTAAAACGGAACTAACTTTCAAGGTGTACTTGATAAAGAGAGGGAATATCAAACCGTGTTTCAACGATTGCGGTCGTTGACTGCAATCACTGGAATGACGACCACGAACAGAGTATAAAACAGGGTTGCCCAGGACATGAATTTCCATACTCACCTCACCAGTGATTCCTCCAGACTTATGAGATGGAGATTTTCGTTTCTGCAGTCTTGGGGGAACTCGCCACAAGATCCATCAGTTTCTTCATCAGCAAATACTCCAGGTCCGCCGTTCAGGATATGGAGGTTAGCCTTGTTGGCCTGCAGAGGATTCTACTCCGAGCGCAGATCATCGTCGACGAGGCCGCGGGGCGACACATCGTCGCAAACCAAGGGATGCTCCGGCAGCTAAGCCTGCTACGAGATGCCATGTACCGAGGCTACTATGTGCTGGAAGCCGTCCGATACGGAGGCCACCATGACCAAGAGGGCAGGCGACATCAAAGCAACCAGACTGTGAGTCATTATTCCTGGGTGCTTTCTAGATTCAGCCGTGCAAAACGTCTTGGTTTGAGAACCACACGAACATTAGTACTACAAGAAGTTGAAGAGGCCCTTCATGGTTTGAGAGCCATGATTCTTGATGTCACTGAACTGGTCATGTTCCTGAGTGCATGTCCACGCCTGCACCGCCAGCCGTACTGCATGCATCTCTTGGCAGAGAAGTGCATGTTTGGACGGCAGATGGAGATGGAGGCGGTGATCAACTTCCTGTTGCACTTGCAACCGCCTTGTCCTGCGAGTGATCTCGACAGGTTTGATGTCCTGCCTATTGTTGGTGCATCTAGGGCTGGAAAGAGCACCCTTGTCGCCCATGTCTGCCAAGACGAAAGAGTACGTGCTCATTTTGCACGCATTGTCTTCTTCAGACTCGGCGGTTCCAGTGGCGAAGATATCTCCACTCTCACAAATGGAGGATGTGCAGTGGGGCCTGGGAACGGCGGGAGGTTGCTGCTTGTCATTGAGGTATCCGGGGATCTTGATGAAGATCAGTGGGAAACGATGTGCACACTTTGTCCCACAAGCAGTGGCAATACTAGTAAAATCATAATCACAAGCCGATCTGACAAGATCACCAGGTTCGGGACAGCACAGGCTCTAACGCTGAAGCTTCTGTCCCGTGAGGCCTTCTGGTATTTCTTCAAGCTGATTACCTTTGGAAGCACAGATCCCGATCTGCACCCAAGACTTGCGTACTTGGCCATGGAGATAGCCAGGGAGCTAAACGGATCGCTGATGGGTGCAAACATCACCGCATGGCTACTGAGAGACAACTTTAACGTCCATTTCTGGCGCAAGATTCTATGTTTCATGAGAGGGTTCGTACAGAATCACGTCTCTAGATTTGGCAAGCATCCCTCTGACCTTCTCAAGGGGAACAGACCTACGTATTTCCGACGCATGGGTACAACTACCGAAGATTTTCTTGTCCTTGATCAGTATCAGACATACTCTGCTCAAGATGAAGTTCCAAATATAACATTTCAAGATGTGATGTATGGAAGCATTACGCCTCGTGGAATATTTAAGGCCCTTGCATGGAAATCCAGGATACCACCTTACCACTGCTACATCTATACTTGTGAGATTAGAGAGCTGCAATCTAGAGTTGTCAAGAGAAAGCGCTAGCTCCGCTGATCAATGTTAAACATGCATGGTTATTCTAATTAGTTTTGTATATACCGTTTTACTACTAATATCTTCTTGTGTGGAAAAAATATCTAGAGAATAAACAATCTTTCTTAGTGTCGGGGGTGTACCCCGGGTACTTCAGAGTTGGGCTATAAAGTGATCTGTGTAAAAGAATAAAACAATTAAATTGAAAGAATGGGTGAAGAGAGGTGTAAAAGATAAAAGAAAGAAGAATAAATCCTGGTTGGGCCGAGTTAAGTATAACTCGGCCTGGCCAAGACAGAATCTGCCCCTCTTGGGCCGAATTAACTAGGCCAAAGCCAGTTTGCTATGTGCTGAATGAGAGAAATCCGGTCGGGCCGAATTAACTAGGCCAAAGTCGGCCGACGGCTGACTCCCCGCTTCCTCCTACTCTCCCCAACATCGCCAGCGCTACTCCCGCCAAGCTCCCCGTCGAACTCCCCCGCACAGGGCGCAGTTCCCTCGGGTGGGCCGAGGCAGGCGACAGCTCGGCCCACCACGGGCCTCGACTCCACTCCGCGTCACCAAGCGCACCCGGGTGGGCCGGGACGAGCGCAAGGCGGCCCACCGCGGGATCAAACATCGAGCTCGCCCTACTTACCTTCGGAGCCAGCCGGCTGGGCCGAGAGTGGGAGAGCCTGGCTGGGCTGCCATCATCCCGGCTGGGCCACGTGCAGGCTCAGGCCAGAATCTCCTCCAGGCCGAATAGCAAGTAACCCGGCTGGGCCATCCAGTAATTCGGCTGGGCCTTACTCTTTTGCAATTAGGACCAGGCCGAATCGACTAAGGAACTGGCCGAATTACTACTACGCCTGGAGCACCTGGGCCGAGTTATTTCACCCCGTATGACCTCTTATTTGTCTCCAGATATGTTCCTAATCTTCACAGCTATACGTCATCAGATCAAGACAAGACCAATAGGTGTCGTGCCAGTCTTGGGACGCTCATGGCTCGGACTGGCACCTGGGCATATGGAATATGCCTTTGGCATCAAGAAGATGCTGGAGAATATGTCCTTGGCATCCAGAATATGCTAAGGAATATGCCATGGCATCTCCAAAGATGCCAAGGCATATGCTGAGCATCTAAGAAGATGCCGGGAATATGCTACGCAGATGCTAAGCGTGCAGCACAAGACTTGTCCCCTGGGCTCCCCTTTATAAGGAGCACCAGGGGGATCGTTCTCAGAGAGGCCCCGAAGGGCTCCTCCCCTCTCTGCTCACTAGGAGCTCTCCTTCTTCCTCTTCCTCTACTCTCACAGAGAGATCTAGGTAGAAGCATAGGAGATACAGCTCAAGGAGCATGATTGTAGCCACAAGTATGGCAAGATTATAAGAGATTAGATGTATAGAGTGAGGTGTTATCTCCACTTGAGAGCTTCAATCCAATATACATTGCATTTCTCTTTGTTCATACGAGTGCGGTCTTCACTGCATCATCCCTCCCCGGATTCCTCCACGTCCATCGGCCCCAACTTTAGCCTACTCATGGCATATGCCGTGATACCACCACGACACTTAGATACAATTAAAGGCATACCAATATGTGTCCGACGCCATCCCCTCGAGTAGGGCCTCGTTTCTCTTGGATGTGATCGTCATGTGCTGCACGAGTTGTTAGCATAAAACTTCCACTTTCCATGTTAATTTTTCCAAATGGTATCATTCGTCTTTCTAATTACAAAAAACTTTCAGATTAAATTCGAGTTGTCGCAAAATGGACTGATTTCCGCTTGATCGTGAATTGACACGATAACTGGCAATGGGGCCCACCTGCCAGGGCCACGTGGCACTCATTTGGCGCCGCTTCGACATGCCCGTTAACGTACGCTAACCCGCGTCGCTCCGACATGGTAGGGTATCAGTTAGAGCGGGCGCGTGGCTGTCCCGTCTCTCCCCCCTCAATGGAGATGGCAACGGTGACTCCCAGTGGGGGTGATGAGCTTGGCGGCGGCATAGATTTTGACGGTTGCTCACGTGGTGGTGGTACGGGGCATTACTCCCCCAATGCCTCGCCGCTGCATGTTTTTGCCGCCGCAGTTGCCAAGGAGGTGTTGGACTTGCCGGCAAAGAGCATACATCGCTGGGCTACGTCCTTCGGCGGAGGAATCGAGTAAGTTCATCCCTCTCCCTTATCCCCTGTTTTTCTCCATCATTTTCTCGATGTGAAGGTAGCATTATTCTTGTCAGATTTTGAAGTAATTAGGGTTCATCCTTTAAACTAGATAGGTGAACTTGTTTTTATTAAATGTTAGTTTAGGTAATTGACTGCATTTAGGAAATTTTGAATGTGATTTTGTGATCAGTGGTGCACATTTAGCATAAAATAAGGTAACTGATTGTAGTTATGTTTTTTATTTCACTTATGTAGTTTAGATGATGACATATGGGAGACAAGGTTCCGTTCCCTAGGGTAGATAATCTAGAGATAACATTGGCCAATCGGACATAACATTGATAAATTTGTTAGCACTTGTAGAAGGGCATGGATATGGAAGAAACAATAAAATGTATTATGTTGAAGAAAAAGGAAAAGAAAAGACCGGGATAACGACAATTGACAGTATGGGAAGGGTGTACAAGATGTTGAAGAATTTTGAGAATGACAAGCTAATCAACATCACTGTACTGGGTTCAACTGCCCCATGGCCAGTTGAGTTGAATATTGAAGTCACAGAAGCTCAATGAGTGCATGAGGATGTTGTGTTTTCAGTTGACAAAGATGGTGTCAATTATTTGTCAAATGAACAAGAACAAGAAATAATTCCTGTTGCAGATGATGTGTTTTTCCCAGTAGCTATTGATATTTCAGATGCCTTATATTTTGGCACACGGCAAAGCTCCAATCTACAGAAGGGCAAGGCAATTGATGTTGATGGCATTAGTGATGAAGAAGAGGACCGGTTCCAATACAACACAAATGAATTTAAACCTAAAGAGCACAATTTGCAGTTGAAGCTGAGTTAGCCCTAATTAGAAAATTGAGGGAGGATAAGAAACAAAGACAATAGGAGGATGATGAGCACAATATTGCAGTTGGAGATAAGGTTGACCTTGTTAGGAAATTGAAGGAGCATAAGAAACATAGAGAAGAAGAGGATAATGAGGAGGCAGAAATCTTGGAGCTTCTCAATGAATAGAAGAGGCGGAGAGAATACCTTCTTATTCACTATGAAGGAGATACTAAGGTTGAGGAGTTCTTCCAGGATGAAGAAGGAGATAAGGAATCAGATATTGAAGAATTACCTGAATCAGACATATTTTCAAAGAAGAAGCCAGCAAAGAGGCCAGGTCCTATTACTAGGTCTCATCATGAGGCTGCTTTTGAAGAACCTTATTATTTTATCCCAAGTGATGATGAGATGTGCAGCCCTGATGAGTTGTGATCTGATGATGGATTTGTGTCAAAGTTTGCTGCTAGTTGTAGAAGGAAGAGGAAATTGAAGAAACCAGAAAAGAGGATATGGTACGATCCAAGCAGACCTGACCCCCATGAGAAATTTTGTCTCAAACTGTACTTCAACTCTATGTATGATTTTAGAATTGCTCTTAGGACTTACCATATTGCACAACTAAGAAATTGTCACTATCATAGAAATAGTAGTGAAAGGATCATTATTGATTGTACTAAGAGAGGATCCCCTCAGAATTGTCTTTTCTATATATCTGCTTCCAAGATTGCACATGAGAAGACCTTCATAATTAGGAATTTTAGAGCCTTGCATACATGTATACCTAGTGACGATAACACCAAGGTCACTATTAATTGGATAGCTCATCAATCTGAGCAGGCTATGAGAATTGATCCTAATACTTCTCTATGGAATTTTGTAACTCCGATTGTGCTCATATTTGAACTAAAGTTACAAAATTTTATCCTCTATATGCACAAATATTGGAAAAAAATCCTGACATGTTTAAGTGGTCGAAACAAAATATGTTTTGTTGCTACTAAAAATATGGACAGATTCTACCTTGTATTGTTTAAGTCATTCTTTTGAGTCTCAAAATGATTTTACATGAGTATACAACATAATATAGTTGTTGGAGTCTCCACTCACACAAATCAAAGGGTCACCATAATTCCATTAAATCTCTACTGAAAAACCAAAGGTCTTCCATTAAAACACTTTTAATTTACTTGGTTTAATGCCACTCAAATTAATGAACAATTCATTTTATGAGTACTTCATTTAATGAACACATTAACAATTCAATATTTCGATACACCAAAACTATTCTGCCAGTTTTATCAAAAAGTGTCTAGACGACACACCCTGAATATGTCGTCAAATGGAAAACGTTAAAATATAAAAGTTGAGGGGAATTTTACTCTGATAATCCTAGACATAAAATGTACCTTAAACAAAGTCCGAACACGACTTTAGCCCCGGATTACTGATGGCTCTGAAATTTGCCATCCGTGTCTGCGTTAAAACATTGTTTTTAGTCAAGCAATTGACAATAAACTCTCAATCCTTGCCACTAATGACTAATAATTGCAAAGATATTCAAAACCTTGATTTGAATTATATTGTGCAGGAAATCACAGATTTTAATGCGAAATCAGGAGTCATAATGAAGAAATTAGAGGAAATCCACACGTCTAAATAATTTGGGAGCATTTTCCACGCGCCAGTGCACGTAACAACCAACGGTACGGGTGGGGGCCGCCCGTACGGCCTGCCCGTATGGGGTGTCAGCGGCTTCGTCTCATCAAACCCTATGACTTTCGTGAAGACGCCTATATATTTTGAGGCTCCAACCATGTGGCATCCCGCAAACCACTACTAGAAAATCGCATGGTTTTTGTGCATTGCATCATCATGACCGCATGCTCATGTCATCATGCCACATTGCATTTGAGCATCGTCATCATCTTGCATTTGCTTGCATAAAACTATTTTCGGAAAAACCTGTATTTTTCTTCTAAACGCCCCGTCTTTGTCAAACGCAAAACCCGAGACACCGGATTATTTTGTTTTGTCTGCTATCGGTTTGCAAACGGTCCGTTTAACACAAATAAAATGTTTAATTATTTTTAGTGGGGGCAGTCGGACGGGCCGATTCGACCCGAAACGACCACCCCCGGAATTTAATCGGTCCACCAAGATCCCTAGTCTACCCAGACCTATTCTACCCACCCCTCCTCCACCTCACCCCGGCCAATCCCCACCTGACACGTCACCCTGCCCTTCCCTCTAACCAACCCCAACCCGCCACATCAGCCCACCCCCTCTCTCTTCTCTCTCTCCCTCCAGCCCACTCGCCCCACGCGCCCCCACCCCCGCCTGGCCAGCACCCACCGCGCGCCCGCAGCCTCCCTCTCTCCTCCCTTCTTCTCCCGCTCCGGCCACCGCCGCCCACCGCGGCCGCGCCTCCTCGCTCGCTCACCGCCGCCGGCGCCTCGGCCTCCTCGCCCGCCTCCCTCAACTCCGCCGCCCCACCACCCTCTCTTCCTCTCTGCCGGCGCGCCCCACCGCCCTCCCCTCCGGCGCCTGGCCGCCGCTCCCTGCTCCACCCTCCCTCGCTGCTTCCCGCCTCCCTGCAACCTCCGCTCCGTCGCCCTGCACCAACCTCCTCCCGCCGGCGACCGCTTCCCCACCTCCTCTCCGTCGCCGGCCGCCGCCTCCTCGGCCGTCTCTCCCTCGTCGGCCGCGCGCCTCCCGCTCTCCCCGTCCTTGCTCCGCTCCCTCTGGTCGCCCCTCCTCTGGCCGGAGCTGCGCCACCGCGCCCTCTCCCAGCCGGCCTTCCCCGCTGCCCCTCGCCACCTCCCCGTCGGCCCCGCGTCCTCCTACCGCGGCGCGCCCGTCCTCGCGCCCGACGCCCTCCGCCTCGCGCCGCCCTGCCCCTCGCCGGCTCCCCTTCCCGCTCCGGCCTCCCCTGGCGCGTCTCCTCCCCGAACCCGCCGCCCCTGCACCGGCCCGCCACCAGACCGCGTCCTCCGGCCAGCGCCCGACGGCATGGAGCCCCGCTGCCTCTGCTTCTGTGCGCCGCCCCACCGTGCTTTGAGCCCTTGCTGTGATGCCGAGTCCTGCAACCGCTCGTCCGTGTTGGAGTCCCATGTTCCTGTCAAGTACACGAGTTGGCCTGCTGCTTTTAGACATGTTGGTGTGGCGTTGTAGAAGCGGAGAAGTGCTGTTGGTGGGTGTGGTGTGGTGATGGTGCGTTGACAGTGGGGTGAGGTAGCCAAGAGATTCCGAGAAGCAAAGAACCCCGAAGGCGGAACTTCACGGAATCTGAAGACCCCGAGGCCTCCTTCCCGGATCGCCAAGATTCTCGATCCGATGGTCGAGACCCCGAAACCTCGACGCCCCGGATCCCGAAGACCGATCCCGGCGGAACAGAACCGAACCTCGTCGAACCCCCAAGTTCGTCTCTCGTACGCCAAGTGCTTCGGCCCAGAAAAGCCGACGACATGCCCGACGACCCCGGTGCAACAAGTACTCCTTCCCGGACGCCAAGTTCGCCGAGAACCCGGATCCCAAGGTCTTCATCCCGGTACAACAAGCACTTCGCCGCGGAACGCCAAGATCTTCATCCCGTACACCAAGACCGATCTGATTCGAGGACCCGACAAGATCTTCGTGACGACAAGATCGGCACCGACCAGGGCGGACCCGATGTGCCCCGACGCCAACCAAGTTCTTCTGCTCGGGTGCGACAAGATCGACTTCCGTTGTCCGAGGCCGATTCCGTCGAACCCTGAACCCCAGATCCGAACCCTGAGACCGACCCCGAACCCCGGAACCCCAAGATCGCCGAGACCCCTAATGTGTGAACCCCTTTCTCGAGCCCTATTTTCTAAATGTAATAACAACTTGTTGCATATTAATTGCCATACTTGCATGCATATTTGTGTGTTTTGGGGGCCTTATGCCGATTCACCATATAATTAAATATGGGGCCCATATGCGGGCAAATCTAGTCTAATATTGGCCCCATTTAAATTTGTGTAGCGAACCGGTGCCATCTTTGCCATGTTAAGACAACATTTAAATTGCGGGGTAGTTAAATAACTCGAACCGTTTAATTAATTGTCGGGACCCCGGTTCCGCTTAATATTGACCTAATTGCATCGCACCTTTGCCATGCCATACATCATACATGCATCATGCCGATCTTCTGCCGTTGTATTAAATATTGCATCCGGTGTTTATTCTAGTGTTTTGCTTCTTCGCGGATAAGGCCGTTGAGTTGATGTGAGCTTCGCCCCGATCTTCGGATGAACCTTCGGCAATGTTTTTCAGGTGAGCATCTCCCCCTTTCTACCTATCTTACTTTTATAGTATTTATTCCCTCCTGTTGATCTATTGCTATCTGTGTCGCGATGCTCTAGTTTTCGTACCGTGATATCCCTTGCAGCCTTATATTGCCTTGGACACATCCTATTACCTGTTGTTTGGTAGATAGTTGGACTTGCGCGTCGTAGTCGCTTGCTCAAGTGCTGTTGCGTGTCGTCAAGTGCCACAATTGTTGGAGCCTTGCCGCATGTTTGTTGTTGGAGATGATCATGGCTTTACTTATCGTTCACTTTAATTCCTGTTTAACAACTAAAATTGAAGTAAGTAAGCAGAGGCATCGATGGGTGATAGATAACATTTGGTTTCCGACCGCCCACTTGTGTCCCGTAGGACCCCGAGTACTTGATACATGTTCCTTGATTTATCGCGCTATCCACATCCGGGAGGATTATGGGACCCCCCTTAGCCAGAGCTTGATTCCGTCTTATTTCTTGGGGCCACAAACTAGTTTGAGGTTTTATTTACTATCATGTACTTATGCCATGCTTTACTGCTTTATTTACGATTGTGCGAGGAGCACACTGTACTATTTAGGTAAGCGGAATGTTTTCGCGGTATCGACAAGCCCAGTCACACTTTCGGGTTCCCAGTCGTTTATAGCCATTGACGCAAACCTTGAGTCCGTCTCGGAGCTAGCTTACTTCGTTGCGGGTCTACTCAATGGGGTGGCCCCCTGAAATATTTCTGAATCCTGTGATTGCTTTGTCGTGAAAGCCTCGTTGGGTTTTGATTTGGTTTTTCTGAGGTTGATCGAGTGTGTGTTGCTATTTGTGCACCCCGGCCGGGTTAAAACTTTCTGAAAGCCGTGTCCGCGGTTATGGACGACTTGGAGCACAGTATCTCGATCATAGACAACTATAACTAAAGTAGTGCTATAAATTTGACTTTATAATGACTAGTAATCAGTTTCACTATAATGGAATGGCTAAATAAAACTGCCAACAACTGTTTGTTTGGGTGTCGCTTGCGACTATTGTACCTGACTAGTAAGTATTGCAACTACAACGGAATGGCTAATAAAAGTACCAACAACTGCTGGGTTTTGGGATAACTCATGCTATTTGTACCTGACTAGTAAGTGCCGCAACTACAACGGAATGGTTAACTAAAACGGCCCACTGCTTATTTTATCAGGATGACTATCTTTACCTGACTAGTAATTGCTGCAACGATAACTGAATAAGTTAAACTGCCAACTGTGTGAGTTCCTCGGTTGACTTCCTCGTTTGGTCTCGAGGGGGAAACGCCAGGATGGGTTTGTTTGGTGTTAGTATCAGGTTGGTTCCGAATAGGTCTTTCTTCCCCCTCTCTGATTGCCGCCAGTTGTATCGAGTCTCTATGGGTTGTTTAGTGCATGCTGCCGCTGCCGCTTCAGTCCACCATACCTGTGTAGGCGAGGACCGCCGAATTCTAGCCTCGCCGTGTACTGGCCTCAGTACTGACGCTCCTCTTTTTCTTTTGCCCTTTGTCGGCACCCCTTTTGTTTAAGAAGGTTTTGAGATCGACGTCGTTAGCAGGGTTACCCTTCCGGCTTGGCCTGGGCAGGGTTATGGACGCCATTGGTTATTCTTCAGGGCTCTTAGCCCCATTTGCATCTTGTCTGTAGCTGGACGCTATATCGTTCTCAAGGTGATTTGGATCTTTGTACCATATATCTGTATTCTTGACTCATGGAGTCGCTGTTATATATATCTGTTCCGTGGGTCCCATCGAGGACTGTTGTGTAATGTTATTACTTCGTTTTGCACCCGCACGAAAGTGCCTGGTGGGCACCTTTGAATCGTTTCTATGCGGGTTTGGCGGGTTCCGCTAAAACTTGCATAGGTCCGATTCTGAGGGTGTTACAGAGTGGTATCAGAGCTCAGTAGTTGCGATACCCCACAAGTCCAGCCTGTAGGATAACCTAGCTAACAGCCGAAGTAGAGTGTCAAAACTATCTTTGAAAATCGGTTGGATAGTTCTGATTAGGTCTGATTTTTACTCCTTACCCCCTCTGCTATTCTCCTCTTATCTCGACGTGTTTTGAACCTGCTCTCTTATCTTTTCTTCTAGTCCAGGAATTCTCGTGGTGGGCTTTTCCGTCGTACCTTCAGGGTTTCGCTTCCTCCTCTGTTAACGGTGTTCTACCGTCCGGTGTTCCAGCTGCCTGATGAATCCGTCTACTGTGGTACCATTCTGTGTTCCTTGTTTGCGCCTTCCGGTGTTTTCCGACGCGACGACATCATTTACGCCAGATCCGATGCAGAGTCTGCATCACTCCTTTGTTTCCGAACCTCGCTTGTCGAGATCTCCAGTCTGATTCCGAGAATGGTTGTACTCTTTTCTACTGATTGTGCAGAGTAATAGTTTGGGTGCGTGATGGATTGGCCCCCATGCCGACTACCCCTTCTATTCGCTTTTGTACATTGAAGTGGATGAGAATGCATCGGTTCCCTCTTTCTATCGAAGATAGAGGTGGCTTTATTGTTGATACCTCTACCTTCGACCTTTTGTTTCCGGAGTGTTCTCTCGACGATCACGGACAACGACCTCTTGTTAGTGGTGTCGCAAAGATCTACACAAAGCGAGGAGACGCAGATCGCCGACCTTCCTTCCGGTACCATGAGGCGGATCTTGAGGGCGAGATCCATTGTTAGTGGTGTCGAATTGTGGCATCCCGCAAAACCACTACTAGAAAATCGCGTTGTTTTTGTGCATTGCATCATCATGACCGCATGCTCATGTCATCATGCCACATTGCATTTGAGCATCGTCATCATCTTGCATTTGCTTGCATAAAACTATTTTCGGAAAAACATGTATTTGTCTTCTAAACGCCCCGTCTTTGTCAAACGCAAAACCCGGGACACCGGATTATTTTGTTTTGTCTGCTATCGGTTTGCAAACGGTCCGTTTAACACAAATAAAATGTTTAATTATTTTTAGTGGGGGCAGTCGGACGGGCCGATTCGACCCGAAACGACCACCCCCGGAATTTAATCGGTCCACCAAGATCCCTAGTCTACCCAGACCTATTCTACCCACCCCTCCTCCACCTCACCCCGGCCAATCCCCACCTGACACGTCACCCTGCCCTTCCCTCTAACCAACCCCAACCCGCCACATCAGCCCACCCCCTCTCTCTTCTCTCTCTCCCTCCAGCCCACTCGCCCCACGCGCCCCCACCCCCGCCTGGCCAGCACCCACCGCGCGCCCGCAGCCTCCCTCTCTCCTCCCTTCTTCTCCCGCTCCGGCCACCTCCGCCCACCACGGCCGCGCCTCCTCGCTCGCTCACCGCCGCCGGCGCCTCGGCCTCCTCGCCCGCCTCCCTCAACTCCGCCGCCCCGCCACCCTCTCTTCCTCTCTACCGGCGCGCCCCACCGCCCTCCCCTCCGGCGCCTGGCCGCCGCTCCCTGCTCCACCCTCCCTCGCCGCTTCCCGCCTCCCTGCAACCTCCGCTCCGTCGCCCTGCACCAACCTCCTCCCGCCGGCGACCGCTTCCCCACCTCCTCTCCGTCGCCGGCCGCCGCCTCCTCGGCCGTCTCTCCCTCGCCGGCCGCGCGCCTCCCGCTCTCCCCGTCCTTGCTCCGCTCCCTCTGGTCGCCCCTCCTCTGGCCGGAGCTGCGCCGCCGCGCCCTCTCCCGGCCGGCCTTCCCGCCGCCCCTTGCCACCTCCCCGTTGGCCCCGCGTTCTCCTCCCGCGGCGCGCCCGTCCTCGCGCCCGACGCCCTCCGCCTCGCGCCGCCCTGCCCCTCGCCGGCTCCCCTTCCCTCTCCGGCCTCCCCTGGCGCGTCTCCTACCCGAACCCGCCGCCCCTGCACCGGCCCGCCACCAGCCCGCGTCCTCCGGCCAGCGCCCGACGGCATGGAGCCCCGCTGCCTCTTCTTCTGTGCGCCGCCCCACCGTGCTTTGAGCCCTTGCTGTGATGCCGAGTCCTGCAATCGCTCGTCCGTGTTGGAGTCCCATGTTCCTGTCAAGTACACGAGTTGGCCTGCTGCTTTTAGACATGTTGGTGTGGCGTTGTAGAAGCGGAGAAGAGCTGTTGGTGGGTGTGGTGTGGTGATGGTGCGTTGACAGTGGGGTGAGGTAGCCAAGAGATTCCGAGAAGCAAAGAACCCCGAAGACGGAACTTCACAGAATCTGAAGACCCCGAGGCCTCCTTCCCGGATCGCCAAGATTCTCGATCCGATGGTCGAGACCCCGAAACCTCGACACCCCGGATCCCGAAGACCGATCCCGGCGAAACAGAACCGAACCCCGTCGAACCCCCAAGTTCGTCTCTCGTACGCCAAGTGCTTCGGCCCAGAAAAGCCGACGACATGCCCGACGACCCCGGTGCGACAAGTACTCCTTCCCGGACGCCAAGTTCGCCGAGAACCCGGATCCCAAGGTCTTCATCCCTGTACAACAAGCACTTCGCCGCGGAACGCCAAGATCTTCATCCCGTACGCCAAGACCGATCTGATTCGAGGACCCGACAAGATCTTCGTGACGACAAGATCGGCACCGACCAGGGCGGACCCGATGTGCCCCGACGCCAACCAAGTTCTTCTGCTCGGGTGCGACAAGATCGTCTTTCGTTGTCCGAGGTCGATTCCGTCGAACCCTGAACCCCAGATCCGAACCCTGAGACCGACCCCGAACCCCGGAACCCCAAGATCGTCGAGACCCCTAATGTGTGAACCCCTTTCTCGAGCCCTATTTTCTAAATGTAATAACAACTTGTTGCATATTAATTGCCATACTTGCATGCATATTTGTGTGTTTTGGGGGCCTTATGCCGATTCACCATATAATTAAATATGGGGCCCATATGCGGGCAAATCTAGTCTAATATTGGCCCCATTTAAATTTGTGTAGCGAACCGGTGCCATCTTTGCCATGTTAAGACAACATTTAAATTGCGGGGTAGTTAAATAACTCGAACCGTTTAATTAATTGTCGGGACCCCGGTTCCGCTTAATATTGACCTAATTGCATCGCACCTTTGCCATGCCATACATCATACATGCATCATGCCGATCTTCTGCCGTTGTATTAAATATTGCATCCGGTGTTTATTCTAGTGTTTTGCTTCTTCGCGGATAAGGCCGTTGAGTTGATGTGAGCTTCGCCCCGATCTTCGGATGAACCTTCGGCAATGTTTTTCAGGCGAGCATCTCCCCTTTTCTACCTATCTTACTTTTATAGTATTTATTCCCTCCTGTTGATCTATTGCTATCTGTGTCGCGATGCTCTAGTTTTCGTACCGTGATATCCCTTGCAGCCTTATATTGCCTTGGACACATCCTATTACCTGTTGTTTGGTAGATAGTTGGACTTGCGCGTCGTAGTCGCTTGCTCAAGTGCTGTTGCGTGTCGTCAAGTGCCACAATTGTTGGAGCCTTACCGCATGTTTGTTGTTGGAGATGATCATGGCTTTACTTATCGTTCACTTTAATTCCTGTTTAACAACTAAAATTGATGTAAGTAAGCAGAGGCATCGGTGGGTGATAGATAACATTTGGTTTCCGACCGCCCACTTGTGTCCCGTAGGACCCCGAGTACTTGATACCTGTTCCTTGATTTATCGCGCTATCCACATCCAGGAGGATTATGGGACCCCCCTTAGCCAGAGCTTGATTCCGTCTTATTTCTTGGGGCCACAAACTAGTTTGAGGTTTTATTTACTATCTTGTACTTATGCCATGTTTTACTGCTTTATTTACGATTGTGCGAGGAGCACACTGTACTATTTAGGTAAGCGGAATGTTTTCGCGGTATCGACAAGCCCAGTCACACTTTCGGGTGCCCAGTCGTTTACAGCCATTGACGCAAACCTTGAGTCCGTCTTGGAGCTAGCTTACTTCGTTGCGGGTCTACTCAATGGGGTGGCCCCCTGAAATATTTCTGAATCCTGTGATTGCTTTGTCGTGAAAGCCTCGTTGGGTTTTGATTTGGTTTTTCCGAGGTTGATCGAGTGTGTGTTGCTATTTGTGCACCCCGACCGGGTTAAAATTTTCTGAAAGCCGTGTCCGCGGTTATGGACGACTTGGAGCACAGTATCTCGATCATAGACAACTATAACTAAAGTAGTGCTATAAATTTGACTTTATAATGACTAGTAATCAGTTTCACTATAATGGAATGGCTAAATAAAACTGCCAACAACTGTTTGTTTGGGTGTCGCTTGCGACCATTGTACCTGACTAGTAAGTATTGCAACTACAACGGAATGGCTAATAAAAGTACCAACAACTGCTGGGTTTTGGGATAACTCATGCTATTTGTTCCTGACTAGTAAATGCCGCAACTACAACGGAATGGTTAACTAAAACGGCCCACTGCTTATTTTATCAGGATGACTATCTTTACCTGACTAGTAATTGCTGCAACGATAACTGAATAAGTTAAACTGCCAACTGTGTGAGTTCCTCGGTTGACTTCCTCGTTTGGTCTCGAGGGGGAAACGCCAGGATGGGTTTGTTTGGTGTTAGTATCAGGTTGGTTCCGAATAGGTCTTTCTTCCCCCTCTCTGATTTCCGCCAGTTGTATCGAGTCTCTATGGGTTGTTTAGTGCATGCTGCCGCTGCCGCTTCAGTCCACCATACCTGTGTAGGCGAGGACCGCCGAATTCTAGCCTCGCCGTGTACTGGCCTCAGTACTGACGCTCCTCTTTTTCTTTTGCCCTTTGTCGGCACCCCTTTTGTTTAAGCAGGTTTTGAGATCGACGTCGTTAGCAGGGTTACCCTTCCGGCTTGGCCTGGGCAGGGTTATGGACGCCATTGGTTATTCTTCAGGGCTCTTAGCCCCATTTGCATCTTGTCCGTAGCTGGACGCTATATCGTTCTCAAGGTGATTTGGATCTTTGTACCGTATATCTGTATTCTTGACTCATGGAGTCGCTGTTATATATATATGTTCTGTGGGTCCCATCGAGGACTGTTGTGTGATGTTATTACTTCGTTTTCCACCCGCACGAAAGTGCCTGGTGGGCACCTTTGAATCGTTTCTATGCGGGTTTGGCGGGTTCCGCTAAAACTTGCATAGGTCCGATTCTGAGGGTGTTACAAACCACCGTCCAGAGAGCCGCCATTCTCAGATTTCATCACAACACCATCAAAGGAGATCCACACCATTGTCATCCATTGTTCATCCATTCCACCATCCATCCCTCTACTAGCCATAGCCATTGCTTTATACTTCAGATCTACTTGTGATTTGGTGACCATTGTAAGAATATTCGATTTCAATCTAAGTATTTTGCATAATGATTTCTATCCGTGATCTATTTGTTATGAGTGAGTAGTCCTCACGGGCTGCGGGTTGAGGAGAAACCTCACAGAAATTGTGTGCATCTAATCATGTGAGTATTGTATTTTGTTTGCAATTAAGATTTGTATATTTTGTTTCTTTATCTCTTGTCTTGATTTGTGGACTTGTAGGTACCCAAAATCCATAGATGGATAAAGGCTTGAGATGAGATACTTGGCTAGCGACAATCTCATAGGAACCCCAGTGACAGAAATGGTAGTAATGGTCTTCGCTTAGCGACCCATTCGGGATCACAACAACATCACCACTTAATGCTTTAATCCGTGTTCTTCACTTAATAATCGTTTGTAGCATGTGGCTTTGGTGTGTACTCGGTTGGATTAAAAGGCTATTTCTATGCCCAATGCATCACCAGGGATTTAGTATACTAGGATGTGTTGCCCACAATAGATTATATTTATTCAGACATTACACATGACTATGCTTATTATTATCTTTTATCCCATATGATGTGTAGCTGCAGGTGGATCTTCAACCCTGTCCTATCACTATAAAAAGTAAACTAGATTGGTTCGATAAACTAAGGTAAAACGAAATAACAAAGTCTTGTAGATGTGTCCTTATTTATTTCCTTTTAGCATTGCTTTCCAATGTTCGATTAAACCTGGGTATTCTAGGGAAAAAGCTATTATATTACATCCGCTAATCCGGATCTAAGGTATCAACCCTTTTTCTGGCGCCGTTGCCAGGGAAGCAATTTCTCTATCCTGGTGAGGTCACTAGAGACCTTGTTATTAGTTTTATTATTAGATTGTATTTTTATTATTGTTGTTAGTTTACTTTCTTGTTATCTATTTGAAAACCCCAAAAAAAATTAGTTACTTGTTATAGTATTTGTTTTCATTACTTAAAAATCACCAAAAATATAAGATCCATGGCTCAAAAGAAACTTGGGGAGTATGCTACTCCCACTGATGATTTTATTCGTGCACCTATCACTCAGCCCGTTGTTCATGCGGAAACATATGATATTAAGCCCAACCTTTTAAGCTTGGTTCAACAAAACCAATTTGGGGGCTCATCCTTTGAGGATTAGGGTTTGCACTTAAATACTTTTACTAAAGTTTGCGACATGATGCGTATTAAGGCTGTAAATCCAAATGTTGTTGTTTCCTTTTTCTCTTAGAGGAGAGGCTAAGGATTGGTTGCTAGATCTATAAAAGGGCACTATTAAATATTGGGAGGAATGTACTAATTTGTTTATGTCTAATTTTTTTCCCTCGGCTAAGACTATGCAGCTAAGATCCAATATTACAAGCTTTAGACAAGAAGACCGTGAGCCACTAGAGCTTGCATGGGAGAGGATGAAAGAAGCCATGATGAACTATCCTAGTCATGGGGTGTAAGAATCGCTTATGTTACATTTGTTTTATAATGGTCTTAACCCAATGTCTAAGTCTATGCTAGATGCTGCACCAGGAGGAACAATCATGGGAAAGCAAGTGAGTGTTGCAAAGAAACTTCTTAATGATATGCAAAACAACCATGCCAAATGGCATGTGGAAAGAACCTCAAAGAGAGTAAGTTCAATTACCGAGGTAAATAATGAAGAGCTTACATCTAAGGTGGACGAGCTACTAAGCATAGTAAAAGGTAAAGATGATACCTAAGTTAATGTTATTTCTACCGATGTTAATGATGTTAATTTTATAGCTCGTACACCTTTTAACCCTACATGGAAAAATCATTATGCTTCTAATACTCAAAAACATTATCCAAGTCCTATAGGAGCTCCTTATAATATTTATGATAATATTAATGGAGCAAACCATGGAAATATCTCGTTCGAACAACCTGTTAGAACATTTATTCAAGCTTAAACCGCCCAAAACAATATGATTATCAAAATCACGAAGAACCACGAGAATAGTATAGGAAAATTATTTAACCGGGCCGTTGCAATTATAAATGATGTGCATGCTCTACATAAAAGGACAAAAACAGTGGAGGCTCAATTGGGTAAAGTTGCTGAGAGCCAGGTGATGCGTGCACCCAGTGTTGACGTGGGACACTTCGTTGGAACCCCATGAGCAAGATGTGATGAGAACAACAGCAAGTTTCCCTCAGTAGATACCGAGGTTATCGAACCATAAGGGGGAAAGAAACGTCTCAAAGGTGTTGCAAGAAACGTGAAAACCTGCACAACACAAATTCAAGACTTTGTCCTAACGAATCAGTGAGATTGTCAAGATCACCGGTAGCTGCCTGGCTTGACGAGCCACCGAGCCGAGCTTCAAGCCCGACCGAGCGACCCACGAGCTCACATTTTAGAAGGTTTGGAGTACCAAACCGCTACAGCTCGGCTCAATTTTATCGAGCCTGACCGAGCCGAGCCACAAGCCGGCTCGGCTCGATTTTACATGCAGTATGTCTAAGAAGTAGTACATGACTTAAGGGAATATGAAGATAAAAACATGACGTTCCTCAACTCCCCAAAAGTAAATTCTGATGAGAGTCTGCATCCTTTGAAATTTGGAATCGGTGTTTGCAAGTGATACACGAGAGGAGTGGAGGCGCCGCCGGCCGGCAGTGGTGGCTAGCGAGGACGCGACCTACTCGTGGATGGACAGATGGATTATGTAGTACGTGCTCGTCCACTCACTACAGGAATGGCGTTGTGTGCCGACGGCCGGCGGCTACGCCGACGGCCCAAAGGTCGGGGCCGTCGACGTAGCACTGGGCCAGGCCAACCCAGCTTCCGAGCCCTCGGCGTACCGCAGCCGTTGGCGTAGCTGCAGGTACGCCGAGGATGACCGTCGGCGTAAACGTAGCCGTCGGCGTACGGGGTGGCCGCGTGGCACTAGACAGGCCAGGCCGGGACGGGCCCTAACGGCGTCAGCATTACGACGAGAGCCGCCGTCGGCATAGGGTACACCGACGGTCACCCTCGGCGTACGTCCCTCCTATGCCGACGGTCACCCTCGGCGTACAAATGCACTTTTTTTCCTATCCCACCTCGTGGCCAGCCTCATCGATCCAGTAAGTTTTTTCTTGTTTTTATCATCTTTATGACTTTTGTTCCTGCATGGCTAACCGCTGACGAGATTCCTTGTATTTGAAATTGTAGCCTGAGTTAGACGCGGCCTACGATGCCGCTCATGAGGAATATCAGGTGGCCTTTCGGCAGCATCAGGATGCGAATGCGATCTAGATGCAATACATAAATGTAAGTCCGAACCTTTATTTTTGCAAAAGATACAAGTCCCACTTCCCCCCGTTTGTTGTACTACGGCCTGACATCTAAACTATCTTTCAGGCCATGTTGGTGAATATTCAAACTGGACAGAATAGAGATTTAGGGCCCGTGCCTCCCATGCCAGGGCCGGCGCCATTTTTGCCATCGAAGTACAGCTTCGCTAGGACCTACTACGCATCGACACCGGTAAGTTCTTTGCTAACCCACTGGTTATCGCTTTACTTTGCCTCGCAAGTTGCTAACATGTAGGCAACATGTAGGGAACGAGAGCTTCTAGAAACAGGCACTTTGGCCACGCCTCGCCGGATGGGCGTCAGATCACACCGCTTCATGACAATGGTCCATCTCCTGGCCATTCTGCAGGTGGTTCTCCCGAGCTTCACACTTCTCCTACTCCCTCGCCAGGTGGCTCTTCTACTGCTTCTACTGGACGTAACCCTCGCCAGAGGTCGCCACTTTTCACCAGGGGAGATCTCGGGTACACCCCGTCTCCTTCAGAGTTGTAGGCATGTGTGATGATGTCGATGATCTTGTATGACTGATGTATGGATGATCTTGTATGACTGATGTATGGATGATGTTGATACATGTATGGCATATGTGATTTTGTTTCAATTGGTGTGGAATATATATATATTGCATTGAAATTTGTTGTTAGTGTTGATGTGAGTGGTGCTGTAAGTGTGCTGCTATAAGTGTGCTCTGCTATGAAAAATTCAAAAAAAAACTGTGCATGTGATACGCCGTAGCCCTCTGCCATGTGCCATATGGTCAGGGCTACGCCGACGACACTGCCGTCGGCGTAGCACCTGCCCCTACGTCGAGGGCAGGCCATCGGCCTAGCGGCAGCCTGGGAGGCCCAGGCGGTGGACACGTGTCCACTTACGCCGAGGGCGTGGCCGTCGGCGTAGCCCCCTCCTGGGGAGGCCCAGCGCGAGCCACGTGGCGATCCTACGCCGAGGGTACGGCCGTCGGCGTATCCGGTGCGCCATTAGCGGCCGTGTAACGGCAGCGCCGTCGTTCGCCGACGGCTGTTATGCCGACGGCCACGCTACGGCTGTCGGCGTAGGCATACGCCGACGGCCAGAACGTACGCCGATGGCTATTTTCGCTCCGCCGAGGGAGAGCTCCGCCGACGGCTGCCCTCGGCGTACCGACGGCGAAACTGGCCACGCCGAGGGCTTTTTGCCGTCGGCCTAGCCGTCGCGTCCTGTAGTGGCTGTTGCCAAGCAGATCAAGATTCAAGACCATGTCCATCGAATTTCAATCCTTCCTTATGGTGTTCTTTTGCACTTTCAATATTATGCAGTTTAGCTGTTGATCTCTGCGTTTCCCGAAATTGTAGGAGCCATATAGACAGCCCATTGTAAAAGGTGTTCGCGTTTCTGTGCCGTCCCACGCGGGCCGCGTCGCCATGGACGACCCAAGTATGAGACGGATACCGGGTGTTGGGAATCACAGTCCTCTTGGGCCGCCCTCCATGTGCTTGGTGTTAGATAATCACGTGTCCTACACGTATTGGAATTGCAGTACGAGTAGATGTAGGTGTCCAGGTACTATACGTATATATATTAGACTAGGTTTAGCTACCGGTCGGTTGTCTAATCTTGGCATATATATATATATATATACGTGTATCCTTGCCTGTAAACACCACCGTGAGTTGAGCAATACAAGAGAGGAAGCAAGCCTCGACAAGAGCCTTTGGCAATCAAAGTTGTTTTGCGTGTGCGTGCGTGAGTGTACTAGTTAGATTAAAAGAATCGATCGACTAGCAGCACGTGCATTTCGGCGGAAGTTATCGGATACGTGCGTGTCGTCTCGTCGGAATTTCCTCGTAGGTATCGCCGGAAAGTACTCGGCGACAGGGGCTGTGCTAACAATTGGTATCAGAGCCAAGATTGTCGTTCATGATCTGCTAAAAGTACTAGGAGGTCATGGCGATGGTGAAGTTTGGTGAGAGCTCGGCACCAGCGTTTGAGACGGTGGGCGCGGAGTTGTATCCGCGTCTGGATCGCAAGCACTACGGCCTATGGGCGTTTGTGATGCAGTGCGCCATGGAAGGTCAGGAGATTTGGGAAGCCATCGATCCCGGTGGCGATGAGTACGTCAAGGGAGGTGCGAAGTACCGAGAGGGTAGCCAAGCATTGATGGCGCTCTACTTGGTTATGCCGACAGACATGCTACAACACCTCGTCGGAAAGAAATCGGCGAAGGATGTGTGGGGAGCGATCAAGGTAGTATGCGCAGGTGTCGACGACACTAGTGTTCACGTGGGACAGCAGGAGACTGTCTTGAACGACGAGATGACATTGGTAGAACCGGAAGTGACCTCGGTTGGTTCGTCAAGTGTGGCGACGCCAAGTACGGCGAAGCCGACAAAGGTAAAGTCGGTGACATGGAGGTTGACGCCTGGAGCGGCGAAAGCAATGCCAAGGATGACGCCCGCGAGGATCAGTTGGCGCATTTGGGACCCAGGTCAATGTAAAGAAGCACATCGTGATTAGGGGATGATTGTTAGATAATCACATGTCCTATACGTATTGGAATTGCAATCCGAGTAGGTGTAGGTGTCCAGGTACTATACGTATATGTATTAGACTAGGTTTAGCTATCGAGTCGGTTGTCTAATCTTGGCATATATATATACGTGTATCCTTGCGTGTAAACACCACCATGAGTGGAGCAATACAAGAGAGGAAGCAAGACTTAACAAGAGCCTTTGGCAATTAAAGTTGTTTTGCGTGTGCGTGCGTGAGTGTACTAGTTAGATTAAAAAAATCGATCGACTAGCAGCATGTCCATCTCGACGGAAGTTATCGGATACGTGCGTGTCGTCTCGTCGGAATTTCCTCGTCGGTGTTATGGAAAAGTACTCGGCGACAGGGGCTGTGCTAACACTTGGCTCGCTACCGGTCCAGCCTGGCTCGTACCCACCCCCTTCCCGCCATGGCGCGCCGGCAGTGCAGCCTCCGCCGCAGCATCAGTGACGGGCTTCTCCGTCTCCGCCGAGCGGCGTCGCAGAGCTGCTGGAGCCTTTTTCTTGTTTTGCGTCGCGGGATCACGTTTCGCTGCGGCAGGCACTTTCGTCGTCCCCTCCGACTCGACGACGGCCGATGAAAGGTTCATCTCTCCGAGTCGCTTTTCCAGCTCGGCGACTTTCTCGGACGCGGCCTTCGCCTCCGCCTCCTTGTTGGCGCCAAGGCGCTCTAGTGCCTGGAGTTTCTCCGCGTTGGCCGCCTCCAGGCGTGCCGCCCTTTCCTCCGCGGCGGCCAGCCGCGCGCGCAGAGACGCGTCCTCCTCCTCGGAGTCGGTGGCGGCCACATGGTGGACTTCGCTTGTCTCGACGGTATCGTCGGCGGGGACCTCAGCTGCCTTTCCCTTTTCCTCCAACGACTTGAGTTTCTCCTCCTCCGACAACTCTTCCTCAGATTCTTCTTCCCCGTCAACCACGACAGACACGGCATCGGAGACTTCGCTGAGGACGGGCTGGACAGCCACGTCCGCTCCCTGTGAAATGGCATCCTTCTTGAGACCGTGGAGCATCCTTGGTGGCGCCGTGGAGGCGTGGCTCCTCGACGTCGCCTGCAGGTAGCAGCACCTCACCATCGTCGTCGACTAGGGAGCGCTCAGCGAGGCGCGCCCGCGTCTCCACCAGCTCCGTGATGATCTTAGCGTTGAAGGCCCTGAGCATCGCCACCTCATCCGCCTGCTTGCCTTGGTTGTCTGCCCCTACCGGTGGAGGAACGCCGACTCCCCCATGCTTAGCCATGTCTCCCTGCTTGATTCCCCTACGCTTACCCTTACCCATGCCTAGCTACGTAGTACGCAGTCAGCTGTCTCCCTCTCTCTCCCTGCTTCCTTCAAGCTTGTGCTTGCAAATTTGCTTGTTAAATAAATACTCCTGGGAAGTTCAGTTCAGTGGGGCGATGCGATCGGTCGTGAATGCAAACAGCCGCGCCCTTGTGGCCGTTCAGATCTCAGAGTGGTGGGATCGATCGAATTCTGCCCGCACGGCGCGGCGCTACAAAAAATGGATACTATCAATTACGCACGGTACTGTATGTGAAAGGATTGATCGCCGTGTTGATTAAAGATCGCAATTGATGTGCAAACCAGCTTTGTGGGCAGATGTAATTGCCGACCTCCATCGGTTACCCATCTTTTTTTTGAGGGAGCCATCGGTTACCCATCTTTTATTTCGAGTAGAATACCTCCCATTTCTCGAGCTCGGCCCATGTCAATTGACATGTGAGTAGGTTTTCTCCCTCCCCCCCCCCCCTTTTTTTTTTCTTCTAACAGTTTTTTTAAATTCCATCGATCTATTAACAATACTATAAAGATTCCTAAAAATAATAAAATTACTCTTCGTTGACTCACTTCGGTGGCTAACGGTCCAATGGGTTTCATGCGTCCTGGCTTCACTCCTGTGTAGGCAGGGTGGAGACTCCGGTGGGGCGTGGAAGCTCCATAGTTTCTGTGCGGAGCCCGGACGGTGCTGGATATGAGATCCAGAGACGACGGTCGCCAGTGGGATCACGAGCCTATTCAAGGGAGGCTCGACACTACGGGGCGACTCGGCAGGATATTCCGGTGGGCCTGGAGATTTCAGTGTTATACGCCAGAAACTCTGGCGCAGTTCTTGCTGCCGCATGTCCATGCTCGTCTTGCCCATCTTTCTTGGCACCTTGGCGGTGATCTTGCGACTCATACTTGAGGAATACAAAGTGTATTCGCATGAAGTAGCAAGCCGTTCAAAGGAGTATCGAAGTCACACGAGGATAGGAGCGAGGTGACCTTATCTTGGAGAGATTTGGCTCAGGATCGAGTCATCGGTCCACTTGGGGGATTTAGTGAGGTGGTTGATGGGACGGGCTGCATCAAGAAGCAAACAGATCCAAAACAGCAAGATCTTAGCAGCAACCACCGTTTCTCGAAGTTCTAGAGACAACACGAGCACCGCGAGCAGCAGAAGCTTCATCCCCGGCCACCGAGCTCCGCCAGATATCTAACGTCATGACGCCAAACCGGGACACAACCTACACACCACCACTACCCTCTCCGTTGCCTCCTCCAGCCGGCGAAACCACTCGAGAAGAGGGAGGGAATAGCCTGAGATCAAGAGGACACTCTCATGCTTTGTTCGGTTCATCCACTCTCCTATTTGACTGGAGTGGTTTGGAAGGGACTAGAGGGGATTTTGGCTTAGATGGGATTTAATACCCCCTCAATCCCTGCCAATCTCAATTAATTCTAATGAAACCAAACAAGGCCTAAGGCTACGTTCAATTAATCTCCTACCCAAGAGGATTAAAGTGGATTGGGGTAGAATGGGAGATTTTGACTTACTAGGGATTTAATCTCTCTCAAACCCTTCCAATCGACTTCGATTCTAGCTGAACCAAACATGCCCTAAGAGCATCTCTAGCAGATACCGCATCCCGCGGTACCGCAAAACGCGGATGCGATGAACCACAAAATGCGTTTGCGGTATGGAAAACCATGGGTGGAATAGATACCGCATAGGTACTGTAAAACCGAATATTCATTTTTATGGGCTAGTTATGTAGTATCTTATGCAGTATCTATTCCGCCCGTTGCCTGTACGGCAAACACATTTCACCTTAAATCACACGAATTTCATCTCGAACCACAGATTAGTTGAAATAGAACATAAATGCGACATAGATATTAGTAATTAGGTCACAAAATTCAATGACAAACTGTTCAATCATAGATACTAGGAATAACAAATGACAAAATATGAAAACCTAATCGATGATTTCGCTTCCTTTGTCTGCCTCCGCCGCACCGTCTTCCGCGTCGCTTTCATCGTCCGCCTTCGCCCCACAGTCCTCCGCGTCGCTTCCGCTGTCATGAATCTCAATGATTCTGGCATGGTTCACTTGTCTCTGGAATTCTTCTCGGCACACCTCCGCGATGATGAAGTCGATTGTATGGACACGAACTGCCTAGAAGCGTGCCCCCCTTCAGTGTTGCGGAGATCGGGGTGGACCTCCCGCCCGTGAACGATGCAAACGCCAAGCTCCGCCTTCTGCTCCTTCTCGAAACGCTTGCGCAAATAGGAGCTTGCCGACGCGTATCGAGGCATTGCCCTCTTCCACTATGGCAGTTGGCGGCGGCACTCCTTGATCTGGCGAGCCAACCAGTAGCGGGAACCGGCCTCACTGGCACCCCGACGTATCTTAGTTCCCAGCGAGCCGGAAGCATCGTGCGAGGCGGCGCTAGGATCGTACTACGCGAACCTCGCGACCTCATACTCGTTTAGACTAGGTATTGCCATGGCAGCGGCTAGGGGAGAGAGAGAGGTAGGGGAGGGGAAACAGCCGGCGGCGGCAGATCCGCGGCGGAGGCAGCTGAGCGGAAAGAAGGGGAGAGGAAATTTCCCTCCCGCCAGCGGAAGACGCGTTTTGCGGTGAACCACAAACCTACCCTCCAAACGGTATATATGCGGCACAGAAGCGACGTTTTCCAGTGAACCGCAAAAAAAATCGGTACGATACCATTTAAGGTATCTGGAATGGCCACATTTTATGTCTCGTACCGGAAGCTGATGGTTATTTTGCTATTCCAAATAATATAATTTGCTACAGATGCTCTAAGGAGGAGCACGGGGAGGTTAAAAAAGAAAGAGGAAAAAGAGAGCAACGAAATAATAAAGAAAAAATCAATCGTGCAAACTGCGACCGCACGGTAAAGCCGTACTACAAATAAGGGTTTCCCGGATCCCCTTCCGCCGTTGCACGAAACCCCACCACCTCCGCCTCCACCTCTCATCATGGCCGCCACCGACGCAGTCCGCGACGGGAAGACGGCCCTGCGCTCCTCCTCACCAAGCACCTAGCTCCCGCGGACGCCGCCGGAAAGAACGTCGCCTTTTCGCCCGTCTCCATCCACACTGGTCTGGCGCTGGTGGTCGCGGGCGCGGGCGGCGCTACGCAGGCCCAGCTGCTCAGCTTCCTCGGCGCCCCAACGGTGGACGGCCTCGCTGCCTTCGGTCGCCGCGTCTCCAACCGCGTCCTTGCAGACCGTGCGAACTCCGACGGGCTGTCAACCATCCAGATATGTGGACACCTCAGAATGGTAGATGGGAGCATCAATGGTCTGGATACGACCTCGGCAACAGCCGTTTACCTTTCTGTAACTCGTCGTAACTTTGCAGACAGCTGTAATAACTGAAACTGGCTTTATAAGCCTCCTGTGCTGGGACGACAGAGCTATCGACAATATTATCAATTATTGCTCTCCTTTAATTTTCCTGTTCTAGGTTTAGCTTCTTAGATCAAAAATCCCCAATTGATCGAGGGTACTCCATATCGGGAGGTTCTTATCGCCGGATCCCCATCAAGGATCTGACAATTGGTATCAGAAGCAAGCGATTTTTGGCCAAAGGAATTTCTTCAGACTAGGATCGAGCTTTTCGCTCCAGATCCGCGGCGTTTCGATTTGGCAGACGGGGGTGGTTGGGATCTCTCGTAAAATCCCACGCTCCTCTCCCAGATTGCGGCGGCGGGGGCAGTCGACGGCGGCGCTGGCGGCGGTGACGTCCATCTTGACGTAGTCGACGGTGGCGGCGTGGCGGCGGCGGCACAGCTCGGGTACAAAGCAGACGCCTTGTCACGGTTGCTGAGGAACCTTTCCTTGGTAGTAAAATCCCGGTGGCAACTCTGTTTCGTGTACCTCTACGGCGGCGAGATCTGAGGGCGACGGTAGACCGGTGACGGGGAAGACGCAAGCGATGGGCAAGTCCAAGACCACGGAGGGAGCCGATGCAGCTGAGCTAGCAGCGCTCAAGCTCGATATGGAGCATGTCAATACGCGTATCGAAGAGATTGGGTCCAAGGTGGACGGCGTGGAGGAGAAGCTCTCCACCCTCAGTGAACAACTGGCGCGACTCACAGCCTTGCTCACATCTGAGCAAACACCACTTCCTGACGCTGACAGGCCTCACGCGGAAGGATCGTTCAAGCCGGCGGGACAAGAAGAACCTGTGCGTGGCCACTCTCAACCACCCCATTGGCGACGTCGCAGTGAGGCGCCGGAGCCGAGGTATGAGTTCCATCACCACGTGATTACTGATCAGGAACAAATACCTCAAGAACACTATGAATAGAACCCAGAAACCCAGTACCATGACCCCTATGGTCATTGCCAAGACCAATACTACACATACCCTCCCTCCTACACCTACCACAACCCAAACCCTCCACCTTTCCCACCCCAACAAACACAAAATCTATAATATCTATAAAGTTCATCCCCACTAAGATGCATTTAATGTTTGCAAGCTCAAACATGGTTCAGCCACATCACCTCAATTTTTTCTATCCGTTGGATTTCAAATCTATGGTCATTAGTACATGCAGCATCTCACTAACATATTTTGCTAGCTGCACCGAATCGATGCCCCTTCTTTCCTCCGCTAAATTTTTGGGCAGTTATTGCTGGAGTGACCACTTGAAGGCCAAATCCCTTTCTCTTCGTCTCCTCCAACTTTTTCCACGCACCATAAGGTTGGAGTGCTCTAGAGAACGTCAAAAAAGAAGATTGGAGTCCTCTGGACCAGGTCTTTCCCTTCACCTTCCTCCTCCCGCGCTATATTACTCTATGCACATCCACCATGTCCATCTTCGCCTATCTCATCTCCAAGCAACTACCCGTCAATCTTGGATTTGGAAACTCCGAGCGTACATCCAACGCAGCTCTGATACCATAAAGCCAAAAATCCTGTTGCCACATCCGCCGAGGGGGTCTTCCAAAACTGAATCCGAGTGGCCGCCGCCATAGATGTGCACTCATAGGGTGACCAAGAACCAATATGAGTTGTTGTCGTAGTATCTATGCAGTTCAGGGCGACCAAGAATTGACTCTGAACTCATCACCAATCAGTGGTCCTCTTTCACCGGTCAACACCTTTGAGAATCTGTTTTGTTACGACTGTAGATCCCCCCACTTTGGTTCAATCTTGGCCAGGGGCTTTGCCCACAATACAACGTTGATCTGAATTAGATGAAGATAGAGAAGTAGCAGATAAGTAAGGTGTTTTCACTGTGATTTTTATGGTCTGAACCTGATTTGTTTGTTGAGAAATTGAATTGATATTTGTTTAACATATTTGAGCATTCATCATTTCTGCTCTTCTACTCAATTGTGATGTATCCTGACGAAGCTTTTTTGGTATATATGGCCATCTCAACTGGTTACAGTCATGATCGCAGTCTCAAAGAGGCAAGCATCTTTATCTGTTGTACATATCAGGTATACCCAGGTCACCATCAATTCCAGAGGTACTACTCTGCACGTATCACACGTGGACTATGGCCAGCTTTTCTTATCTTCCTTCTCACGATCATAAAGTTTTGTGGTTTTATTTACGGTGATGTTGTCCTATGTTCTTCTTAGCCAATACATTATTCCATTTCTTCAAAAATGTCGATAGCGACGTTCCGACTCAACTGGGCCAGGAATGACTATTCGATTGGCGGAAGTTGGTGTGTTCTAATAGGTCAGCAACGTCCTACAGATGCCATCATCAGCAGGTGGTTCCTTTCTTTTCTCTCCAGTACCTGTTTCTCTCAGGAAAGGCAATGCATGTTTCTCTATTTTTTCTCAACTAATGTATTTTTTTATAATGGATTTTTCTACAATATGCAGAGTAAAAGAACGCAATGTTGACTCTATTCCCTAAGCATATATGGATGATGCTGGGGCAGAGGTAGCAATTGAACATGTATGTGCCTCTACTTAGGGAGAAACGCCACGTCATGTTTATTTTAATGAATTTAGAACATGATGTAAAATGTTGTATATTCATTCTCTATTCAAACTTCCAAGATTAATAGCCAGGTGCTGCAGGATTTTTTAGCCCCTTTTATCTTAATAGTACTTTAGAGTTGGCTTCTGATTCAAATAGAATATCAAGGTTGTTGTCCATATTGGAAGTAAATTTTTCCACTGGCTACTGAAGTGTGTGCTGAGTTATTTTGATCTTCATATTGTACTTATGTTGAGCAGATAGTGATATAAATACAAATACACCATATTCATTACAACATAAGTAATGCTAATATATGTCGCTATTAATTCCCACAACAATGCGGGTGCTGAAGATTTTGCTTTCTTAGCACCTGGATGCTAATTCCCATAGGTTGTTTTAATTCGAAAGCATTCTAATTGATCTTCTCATATGGTCTGTTACAATTCAATCAACAAACATCCTCTTTCATGAGATGCTAATGTTTTGCATATCTGAAAATCATTTTTAATGCCCGCCGCAACGCGCGGGGAATCGACTAGTTCATTCAACTACCCAACCCAAAACCCAAACTTCATCCCACCATTCAATACTGAAACCGATATCCCACCCCACTCCCAGTTTTACCACCAGCCACAACCAAACTGGCAACCATACTTCAATCATACCCAACAACAATTCCAACCTCCACCAAACCCCCAACCCCCCAACAACCAACACCCTCCATAGAACGCAAACAATGATCCCAACCAGCACCAACAGGAATATCAAGGTCACCAAAATGCAAACAGGACAGAGGTTATCAGTACAGGGGATTCAGACAGCAAGAACTGGATAGAGATGCTCAGTTCTATAAGTCAATAGCTAAAGCACCAAAAATGGATTTTCCTAAGTTTGATGGCACAAACCCTGAGGAATGGGTGAGAATGACAGCCAAATATTTAAACATGGTGTATGTACCTGAGGCGGCTAAAATGGACTATGCTCAGCTTTACATTACTGGTAAGGCAGACACCTGGCTACGAAATTCAGGAATCCTCTCTGAAAATCTGACCTGGCAGGAATTCAGTAAGGTAATTGTCCAACGCTTTACAATCAGCAGTGACTATGATGTTGTGGAAGAATTCAACTCCATCAAGCAAGGTTCAACATCTGTCAATGACTATACTGACAAGTTCGAAGAAAAAAGAGCTGAGTACAGGAAGCAGAATCCTGAAGTCAAAGAGAGCTATTACATTAAATGTTACATCAATGGGTTGAGAGGGGAGATCACACATTACATGAAGAATCTAAAACCTGCCACCCTGCATGAAGCTGTGGAATATGCCAGAAACATGGAAAAGGCAACCCTGTCCACAGCTCAAACTCAACCAAGAAGATTCCATAACTCCAGCAATCCAGGCAGAACTTTCAGTAGCAATCAGTTTTCAACTAGAGCCAAAACCCCTGTTGATCCTCCACAACCTCCACTCGAACCAGACAAACAAAAAGGAAAACCAGTGCCAAAATTCAATGAACCAGGCCTTTGTCGACATTGTGGCCAAAAGTGGTTCTTTGGACATAGATGCCAGCAATATAAAACACTCAACTTGATGGCCACAGAGGATTCTCAGGACACTGAGGAGGAGATTTATCATGATCTACCCCCTCAAGAGGAAACTGACACACCAGCTGACCCACCAAAACCAACCGAGCACCTCATGCACATATCACTGAATGCAGCTAAAGGCTACAGTGGGAAAAACACCTTCACCCTCAGAGTTTTGATTGGCAGAAAATGGGCTAATGCACTAGTCGATACAGGTAGCACTCATACCTTTATGGATATGAAGTTTGCAACTAGGATCCACTGTACAACAGTTGCAAACACTTTGGAAACAGTAACTGTAGCTGGGGGAGGCACACTCCAAACTGGGGCTTAGGTACAGGATATGGACTACACGATTCAAGGACACAAATTCACCAATTCCTTCAAGATACTCAACCTCCAAGGTTATGATATAGTATTGGGTGGAGACTGGCTGACCACACACAACCCAGTCAAGTTTGATTACAACACCAAACAACTAAAGATCAAATTAGGAGGCAAGGAAAAGATTGTGTTGCAAGATATATCCATGAGAAAGGGCATTCAACTCATGTCCATGGACAAACTACCCAAAGCATTAGCTAAAGGAGCCCAGGGATACTACTTATTTCCCACATCCTCTGTTCAATCAGAAACAAACAACATAACACCAGACATTCAAGATGTCTTAAGTGCCTTCCCTGATGTTTTTGAAGAGCCATCTGGGCTACCACCAGAAAGGAGCTGTGATCATGCCATTCCCCTCAAGGAAGGTTCTATTCCACCAAGAGTAGTTCCTTACAGAGTCCCACACAAACAAAAAGCTGAAATGGAGGAACAAATAAAAAATTTATTGGACACCTCTGTCATTAGACCAAGCCAGAGCCCCTATGCCTCACCTGCAATTCTGGTTAGAAAAAAAGATGGCTCCTGGAGGCTCTGTATTGATTTTCGGAAATTGAACCTGCGGACTATTAAAGACAAGTTTCCCATTCCAATCATCGAGGATCTTCTGGATGAACTTTGTGGAGCAAACTACTTCGCCAAATTGGACTTGAGGTCTGGATATCACCAAATCCGAATGAAACCTCAAGACATCCACAAGACAGTCTTCAGAACCTACTTTGGCAATTTTGAGTACCTGGTCATGCCCTTTGGGCTAACGAATGCTCCAGCCACATTTCAGTACCTCATGAACACTGTCTTTGCTCCTCACATGAGAAAGTTTCTACTGGTCTTTTTCGATGACATCCTAATTTACAGCAAGACCAGAGAGGAGCACATCATCCACTTGCAAGTAGTGCTGCAAACCTTGAGGCAGAACAAACTTTATGCTAAAATGAGCAAATGTGTCTTTGCAGCTCAACAAGTGGAGTATCTAGGGCATGTCATTTCTGCACAAGGAGTAGCCACTGACCCTCAGAAAATTGCTGCCATCAAAGATTGGCCAACACCCAAGAACATTACTGAGCTAAGAAGCTTCCTGGGCCTCACTGGCTACTATAGAAGATTTGTCAAAAATTATGGCCCCATTTGCAGACCACTCCATGACATGCTGAAGAAAGACTCCTTTGTGTGGACTGAAAAACAAACAACAACATTCAACCTCCTAAAGGAATGCCTCACCTCTGCTCCTGTCATGGCACTACCAAATTTTTCTCTGCCTTTCATCTTGGAGACTGATGCCAGTGGAAATGGTCTGGGAGCAGTCCTCATGTAACAGGGTCGACCAATAGCATTATACAGCAAAACAATTGGGACAAAAGCAGCAGCCATGTCTACTTATGACAAGGAAGCTTTGGCCATACTAGAGGCACTCAAAATATGGAGGCACTACCTATTGGACAGTGAATTTGTCATCAAAACGGACCAGAAAAGCCTTAAATTCATCACAGAACAAAAAGTGGCTGAAGGGATACAACACAAACTCTTACTCAAATTGTTAGAGTTTAACTACTCAACTGAATACAAAAAGGGTAAGGAGAATATTGCTGCAGATGCCCTGAGTAGGAGAGACTCTCAGCTCAATGCCATAACCATCATCACTCCTAGCTGGACTGATTCAGTAGAAACTAGCTATCTCAAAGATCCCCACTGCCAGCAACTGCTGCAACAACTGGCCATCTCCCCAACTGGACAACCACACTATTCATTACATGCTGGCATACTGAGATACAAAGGGAGAATCTACATTGGCAAAGATGAGGAACTCCAACAACAGCTTATGATTTCCCTCCACTCTTCCCCAATTGGTGGTCACTCTGGGATGGTGGCTAGCTACCGAAGAATGAAGAGACTGTTCTACTGGCCTGGCATGAAGAAGGACATAGAAAAATTCATCTCTGAATGTGCAATCTGCCAAAGAGCAAAATCTGAACATTGCCCTTACCCTGGATTGCTCAAAACATTGGACACTCCAGATATGGCATGGCAGCACATCACCATGGACTTTGTGGAAGGCCATCCCAAGTCCAATGGGAAAGAAGTAATACTGGTTGTGGTGGACAGATTAACCAAGATGGCTCATTTCATTTCCCTAGCTCACCCTTACACTGTCCATACAGTGGCAAATGATTTCATGGACAACATTTTCAAACTACATGGTCCCCCCATAAGCATAGTCACAGACAGAGACATAATTTTTACTAGTAACTTGTGGCAGAAGGTTTTCAAAGCAATGAACATCAAGTTAAACCTCAGCACAGCCTATCACCCCCAAACGGATGGCCAGACTGAGAGAGTAAACCAATGCTTGGAATCATACCTCAGGTGCATGGTTTTCCAAGAACCAAAGAAATGGGCAGCATGGCTCCCCCTAGCTGAATGGTGGTATAACACTACATACCACACATCTCTGAAGGTTTCCCCATTTCAGGCATTATATGGCTATGCTCCTCCCCTCATCAATGAGATAGCCATTCCTGGACCTGAAGATACAGAAGCTCAAGACTTCCTACAAGAAAAACAGCAGCAACTCCAACATATTAAAGATAACCTTTCCCAGGCCCAAGCAAGAATGAAAAGGCATGCTGATAAGAAGCGCACTGAACGCACCTTCGCTGCGGGAGATATGGTGTACATCAAAATGCAACCCCACAGAATGGCTGCTTTCGGAATTCGTCAGTCCATCAAGCTGACAAGCAAGTTCTACGGCCCTTTCCGTGTGATTGAAAAAGTGGGCACTCTGGCTTATCGCCTGCAGCTACCAGACGGGGTAAAGATCCACCCAGTGTTCCACGTCAGCCAAACTAAAAAACATCTTGGTCCTCAGGCAGTCCCAGAACCAGGCCTGCCACTGATTACCCCAGAGGGTAAAATTAAACTGGAACCAGCAAAGGTACTTGAGACCAGATCTCTACCTCGCAATGGCGTTTTGGTGACACAATGGCTGATCGAGTGTACTAATCTAGCTCCTGGAGATTCATCATGGGAAGACGCGGATTTCATCAAGAATGTTTTTCCAAATTTCTATTCTTCAACTCTGCAAGCTTGGTTCCCAAACAAGAACACTTGAGGACAAGTGTGTTTTCAAGGAAGGGGCAATGTCAACCATCCAGATATGTGGACACCTCAGAATGGTAGATGGGAGCATCAACGGTCTGGATACGACCTGGGCAACAGCCGTTTACCTTTCTGTAACTCGTTGTAACTTTGCAGACAGCTGTAATAACTGAAACTGGCTTTATAAGCCTCCCATGCTAGGACGACAGAGCTATCGACAATATTACCAATTATTGCTCTCCTTTAATTTTCCTGTTCTAGGTTTAGCTTCTTAGATCAAAAATCCCCAATTGATCGAGGGTACTCCATATAGGGAGGTTCTTATCGCCGGATCCCCATCAGGGATCTGACACGGGCCGCGCGTGCTCTTCGGCGGCGGCGTCTGGATCGACGAAACGCGCGGCGAGCTCAAGAAGGCGTTCCAGGATGTAGCCGCCAAATCCTACAAGTCCGAGGCACGCACCGTGAGCTTCACCAAGGAGGTTAGTAGATTAGTTCCTCTGTTGAAGTCCAACTCATATACTAAGTATTTTTTTTGTGTTATCCAATCCACCTTTCCAAATTCTTCTGGAAATCTAACCCTTTGACTAGACGGTAGGATTCAAACTTAGATGCAACTACCCAATATTATTTTGAAAGCATACTTTAAATATTGGTATATTCATGAATTGTGGAGAAATTCTACTCGATCTGGTTCTAGTAATCACAATTCTTTCATGGGTACAATGTTAATTGCATCTTTGACAATTCCGCAAAATATATTGATGGAGTATCTCATAAAATTATTAGAGTTGATTTTGCTATGCTGGGTATACGCATACTCTCAGTTTTTCTGGATAATTGTCGCACTAAAATGAAAAACAAATCTACACACTGTATGTTGGTCTACAAAGATTCATATTAATATATGTTGTGCTGTTTGCTAGATAAAAGAAGAATAGTATAATTTAGTGAGTTCTATATTCATACATTTGCTACCGCTCCTATTATTTCTGTATGGGTTACATACTGCTCTTAAACCCTCATATTTGTTTGTGTAACAATATCCAAGTGTATTCAAGTTTTTCCTCATATTCTTTTTTGTGAATTGCATGGAGTATTTTCCTTAGATATTTTGATAACAATTGTAACTTCACAAATTAATTCAGAACTTTCTCTAACTTTTTTTTGTTGAAATGGATGGTGATATGTTAAGCCGGAGGAAGCAGTGAAGATGATCAACAACTGGGTCAAAAAGGCCACGAATGACCTCATCGACTCCATGATTTCACGCACAGACATCACCGCCGACACCGACCTCGTTCTCGCCAACGCTGTGTACTTCAAGGGCAGCTGGCTCGATCCATTCAACTGTCACGACACGTTGGAGAGAAAGTTCCACCGGCTAGATGGCAGCCACGTTGAGGCAAGTTTCATGTGGAAACGCAAGGCCATGCACATCTCGCGCATGGACGGGTTCAAGGTCCTCAAGTTCCCTTACGGCCCGGACGGGGAATACGAGTCTATGCCAGGTCTTCCCTACAAGATCCACCGTGGCCCAAGCTCTACCTCTGTGAAGAGCGGCGGCAACAATGCCACGCAGTTCTCCATGTTCCTCTTCCTCCCCGACAAGCCTGACGGCATATCCACCATGGTGGACTTGATCACCTCGGCACCTGGATACCTCTTGTCACGTACCGGGTGGGCTGCTGCATCGGGTTGCATGGGCTACTGCAAGGAGGCTATGGGCCCAAGGCCCGAATGGACGCAAGCGACTACTTAAAGAAGATGTAGGCAAATGGACACGGCGACGGAGAACTAGAACCTGGAACGGAAGGACCCTGGCAAGGGCGGCGGCGGCTTTCTCTTCCTCACTGAACTCTCTGTCTATTGTGTCATCTCCTCCAACCAGATCGTTGTAGCTAGAACCACCCAAAATTCTGTGATCTTTTATCTAGTAGTGCCAATAGCAAGTGGGATCGTAACAATTGGTATAAGAGCCATCCCCAAATTTTTCCCCAATCCATTATCTGTCGATTTTCCTCACACGCCACGCGAGAGGAGTGTTGAGATGGAATCCCAGGCGCTCGCAGATCTCATCGCAGCGGTCTCCTCCATGAAGGAGAAGCTCGACGACTTGCATCCGGTCATCATCGAGCTGAACCAGCACCGCCCAGGATTGGAACGTGCGGTGGACGCTCTTCGGGCGGAGGTGGGCGACCTCCAGGAAGAGACCACGCACCCAGCGGAACCTGTGGCGAGCACGGATATTCCTCCGTTTCTTCGTCTCTCGGCGGACGCACCCTCTTCATCATCCAAGCCGGCATCGGCTTCCAGACAGACATCCACCGCTGCAGCAAACTCCCGCATCGAGGTCTACACCCATGCCTCTCCGCTCGACACCAACGACGATCGCGTCGCGGAGGTGCCCGTGCAAGCATGCTCCAGTACCGACCAGGACACCTTCTCCACGTCTAGGGGTGTCGCCACGATGGATATGCTATGTGAAGGGGTTCTGGAGTCAATCCCCATGTCAACAACATTCCAAGGCTCTTCGTCATCGATTATCATCTCCAGGGAGATCCTCGGGGTTCACCCATCAGCACGTACCAGCTTCATCACCACAACGCCTACAACCTGTTCGTCAGATTGCCTGCCCCAACAGCCAATGGTTGTCCCTGTTCTGATTGCATCCTTGTCATCGACTCTGACTAGTTACGCCCTCGACACCATGCCTGGCACATGGACAACATTGACTCCCGTGGTGAGTGAGTCGCCAATGAGGTGTAGCTCTAACACAAGCACCTCATACTCAGAGCCACCATCCACACGCGAAGACGCACAAGAGATGCTCGAGCCCATGTTCAAACTATTTGACATGTCCGAGGATGCAATTCTTTCGAGGCCACCGAGACGACCACCTGACGTAGAGGTAGCAAGGGACCAGAATTGCACAAGGGAGCCAACGCCAAGGCCATGGATGTCCCTTGCAAGTGACATTGAACCAGTGCAGCGACATTTATGTTCACCATTGGAAGACTTGTCTCAGTTATCCAATTGGGTGATGTTAAATGGTGAATCTGTTTCTCGGCTCTTTAGTACTCTGGATGGGCACCTATTGGATTTCCCTTGTAGTGTATCTGTATCAATCAGTTGGTCTTGTTACCAAGAGATTAACAATTATTTCAGCAGTTGTCAACCGAAGGTGTCACTACTTCTGAACTCAATGGAGAAGCCAGAAAACTCATATGTTCGGTTCACTTGTGCAATTCGTGACCATTCTTATTGGCCTAGGTATTTCTTCACTGAAGGACAGATGGAAGTAATTGCTCATTGTTTGCCTAGGAAACAAATTTTAAGTGATTCTTCAACCATTATAATTTTGGATAATTTCCATGCACGGAAGAAAGAATCAAAGGGCATACTGATATATTTCTCACAGTTGGCTGCATCAAAATTACTTATCATGTTTCGTCGATTTGAGCATTGGTGGAAATATATGCTGCAGGCTTGGCCTTCTTGGAGATCATATGTTTTGATGGAACAAAACGCTATAGTGGGTAAGAATTCATATTTCTTGTTACTGCCTTGGGTGTTCGAACAAGATGAGTTAAGCCTCGGTTTTCAGTTTCAGCAGAGTGGTATCCTATCTGATTGGTGTCTTGGCAACCAGAGCATAATGGCAAGGTTGCCTCCATATTATTCCCTCAAGTATAAGTTGTTGGATGATATATGGAGGTCAGGGTTTGTAAGATGGTCAGTTGGTGCAGCTGTTCATTGTTTTGTTTTGCCTATCAGAAAACACTGTTGGGACTTGCAAAGTGTGCAGTCTGCAATTGGTCGAGATGCTCTGTTGTTCCTTAGCCACTCTGTTATCCTCGACTCCATGGATTATTGGTGGCTTCCAACTGTTGTTTTGACTGAAATCGTGAGAATATTCAGTGCTAGGTTCCCTATACAAATGGAGGTAAATTGTGCAGTCCAAAACATATTTGCTGGTGGCTCATACTGTAGATCCGGGTGATGTTCTGGTTTACCATGTAATATTTGCAAGTGGACCGCCTGACACGCTATGCCGGGCGAATGGAACCATTGGCAGGGCTGCTTCTTCCAAGATGATTCCTGGAAAGGAAGTCTATGCTTTGTGGGATCCTGGTGGCCACATGCCTTGTGCTGTTGAGGATGGCGGCTTGAGGGCAAGCCGGTTGTTAAGAAGGGGAGAATGTCACGTACCGGGTGGGCTGCTGCATCGGGTTGCATGGGCTACTGCAAGGAGGCTATGGGCCCAAGGCCGAATGGACGCAAGCGACTACTTAAAGAAGATTTAGGCAAATGGACACGGCGACGGAGAACTAGAACCTGGAACGGAAGGACCCTGGCAAGGGCGGTGGCGGCTTTCTCTTTCTCACTGAACTCTCTGTCTATTGTGTCATCTCCTCCAACCAGATCGTTGTAGCTAGAACTATCTAAAATTCTGTGATCTTTTATCTAGTAGTGCCAATAGCAAGTGGGATCGTAACACCTCTATAGTGTCCTGCCCACGGAAACCAAGCTGGTCCAGCTTGAGCTACCCAAGTTTGACATCTCCTTCGACTGGAACCTCGGAAAAGACCTCCGTCGGCTGGGGCTCACGCTGCCGTTCTCGTCAGAGGTCGGCGACCTGCGTGGCATGTACAAGAATGACGACGGGCGGCCGACCTTCTTGACCAAGGTTGCACACAAGGCGGTTATCAAGGTGAACGAGGAAGGGACCGAGGCTGCCGCAGTCATGATGTCCATTTTTGGTGGTGGAGGTCCCCCGCCAAACACAGTCGAGTTCGTTGCCGACCATCCATTCACGTTCATGATCATGGAGGAACGGTCAAGGGTGATCGTGTTCACGGGCCACGTCCTTGATCCTACCTGCAACTGATCAGCTGCATCGTCAGAGACTCTTGGAGAAACTGCAGGCTATATGTTTTGCCTTGTGGATCAGTGGACTTCGATCTTATTAGCGCTATTCTGCTATTACTCAAGCTTATTTGAGAAATTTACCTGCACTATATATGTGCAAAAATCTCGTTATCGCATGATTGCCCCTGTTAAAGTTCATCACATCTGCATCTCTAACACCTGCAAATTAGATAGATATGCACGGAATGAACCGCGTGGCACCTAGCTGGCGCCAAGAACCAACATTAAGGCTAAGAATGATAAGCAGTGGTGGACGCTGTGGGGCTAAGCTTTGTTTTCTCTTAGGATAGATATGCTAGACATTTTCGTTGATGCTGTCGCATGTTGGTCGGCATCCTCACTGAGTCACTGGAATCACCAAAATTTTAGCTATCTCCATCCGTTCGAGCGATGCAGTAGGAGGCGATCTGCACTGGCTCGACGCCGGCTACGAGAGTGAATTTCCTGGATCTGCACTGCCTAGAATATGACACCTATCAGGTCCTTCTATTTCTACAACATGTTTTAAGATGGACCATCAAAAAGCCAAGCAAACAGAACAAACTATTATCGTCGATATCACACAACAACACATACAGATATAACAACAAGCATCCGAGAGAAGCTAGAAAGCCTTACCCCAAAGTAACAAGGCTTGCCCACTATTACTGCTCGAGGGAACAGAACAGAACACCTGCCACAGCTTAAATATTCACTTGGAAGTTACTAACTCCAAGCTTGCAATGCATATGTCAACAATCCGAACACATGTACAGTAGGCATAGATGTCAAGGAGAGCATAAGAGGTAGCCTAAAATCAACAAGGAAGTGAAAAACGATCAAGACTGCTACCATGTGGTTAACTCACAGTTTGATATTTTCTGAACTCAACCATGGTTCATAATTTTTAAAAGGGCACAATGATAGAATGAACAATTGAACATGCAACAATTATAAAGATCAAGATTTGCTCCAGAGGTTTTTTATTTCACTTCACAGAATTAACGGATAAATGACTGGAGCTTCGCACCTTAATGCGATAACTGATCAATGATTGTCCTCACTAGTGTTCTTCTAGAATGCACGATACAGCCAAGTTCATAGTAGTACTAAGATACTATAGAATACCAAATGAAAAAACAATCAACCCTGAAACAGTCCGCTTCATTCATAAAAGAGAAATCATTTAACTTTCGTTTGAATATCCTCAATGCATTTTCAATCATTAGATGACATGACAAGGTGTCATATAATTTATATAATTTACTCGATAAGTAAGAACACAGGTTATAAGATTACCTTTTTAGGGGAAGGAATTGAGCAGATTGGAAGATGAGTAATCATTTTCCGGTATGCACATATGTACATTCGTCCTTATTACTCCCTTCGTTTAGAAATATAAGATGTTTTAGGTTTGTGAAGGAGATAATGACTGCATGACTAATACCATCAAGCACAAGGACTTTTCCAAACGGAGGGAGTAGTCAACATGACAATACCATCAAGCACAAGGACTTTTCCATAGGTTAATGGCTGCATGCAGAAACTACATGTTACACAATATTTGGCAAACATAACTTTCGGTCTAACTGTCTATAGATGAAGATAACCTTCTTGTGGTTGTCTGTATTTGGCACTAATGGTAGCTTGGATCAGATCTGCAATCTGTCATATACTGATATAAATTTCGTATTGTAGCTTAGCGACTGATATTGTCTCGGCTATGAATGCGAGTCGACACTTTGCTTACAGAATCTTATATTATGGCTGGAGTTGTACTGCAAAATATCCTTGCCCCAGTTATGCAGAGTGCTCAGACTTATTTAAACGGGCACTGTAAGTTTACATATTTAAAGATCCACTATATTTTTGTTCCTTTTTTCTGTACCTAGAACATAATAAGTAAGATTTTTTGGGTGTTTTCTATCAAACAGACGTTTATTATTTGTGTTACCACTCCATCCTATCCAGCATGGTAGGTTTTTATGAATCATTGTAACTTATCAAGGGAATGCTCAACTGAATTTAGACAGATTTATCCCGGAAATAGCCTTACTTTATAATCCCAATCTGTTTCAAATTTATTATATTGAAGTGTTCCAATGTTGTGACATCATATTTACCTGTTATGATAATGAGGCAAAGGAAGAAGAATAGAAATGCTGGCACATTCTACTTTTCTATGTGGTCGCAGGTGCATGTTTGTTCAGTCTATCTGAATTAGTTAGACATCACCACACAACTTGAATGACTCTCGTGATTGGAAAACGCTTTGGTTCCGTCGGAGGATTCTTCTCTTGCGCCCTCCGTCTCGAGAGCCTGCCACGCGTCCCTTTCCGTGCATGGGGACCCACCATGATGCCTTATCTCATCCTGATTTCTCTCCCGTCTCCTCCACCCGTTCCCATCCTTTTCTCCTCCTTTTTTCTTTCTCCTCGTCCATGCGCGTGGAGCTCCGGCCGCAGATCAGCCTGATTCAGCCACCGTCCCGGCCACGCACCACCGCACCTGTGCTGCTGCAAGAGCCGTGTTGCTGCCGCTGCAAATCGTCGTCCCTAGTGTCCCCCCTCTGCCGATCCTCAGCATCTCCATGACGCAGTGTTCTGATCGAGACGTGGTGGCCGATGCTGGGAGGTTTGGAAGGGGAGGTCTCACCGCGGTGGTGCTGCGAGGGAAGACCATTGTTGCTACAAGGAGGAGGCGGCGACGCTGCCAGGCCAGGATGTCGTTGCTACCAGGTGAGGCAGCAGTGCTAGGAGGCTATCGTCAGATTTTTTATCCCTTTGATGCAAAATTCCAGATATGTGTTGTAGCATTTTTGTTTCTTTCTATGATGTATTTTTCTTCTTGCAAATTCTTGGAAGATTTGCAACACAATTTTTGTCCCTTTGGTGCAAATTCACAAATTGATTTTAGCAAATTTGTTCTTCGTATGATGCAATTTTTTAATGAGGTTAATGAGGTTGGTTTTGCTATAATAGTAGAATTTTTTTGCTTGATACGCTTCTCTAAATTTGTATCATTTGAAGAAATTTTTTCTATGTGATCTTCGGCGAGGTCTTTTTTGCTACAACCGTTCGGTGATTTTGCTATATTAGCATATCATTTTTGCTACGAGGATTCCGGCGAGTTCTCCGGTGAGGTCTCCAGCGAAGTCGGTATCCGACAAACTTTTTTTTTTGCTACAACCGTCTAGTGATTTTGCTATATCAGCATATCTTTTTTGCTACGAGGATTCCGGCGAGTTCTCCGGTGAGGTCTCCAGCGAAGTCGGTATCCGACAACCTTTTTTTTTTTGCTACAACCGTCTAGTGATTTTGCTATATTAGCATATATTTTTTGCTACGAGGATTCCGGCGAGTTCTCCGGTGAGGTCTCCAGCGCAAGTCGGTATCCGACAAACTTTTTTTTTTTGCTACAACCGTCTAGTGATTTTGCTATATTAGCATATATTTTTTGCTACGAGGATTCCGGCGAGTTCTCCGGTGAGGTCTCCAGCGCAAGTCGGTATCCGACAAACTTTTTTTATTTGATAGTTAAAACTTTAATTTTGCTACATGCAACAAAAACGGGACATATGTTTTGCTATATACAACAAAAGTGGGATTAGAGGCTAGTTGGACACGTGGCTGCACCAGGACCCGGAGGCTGGGAGCGCACGCATCCTCCGAAGGACGCAGAGTGCTGTCCCTCGTGATTTGCAACATTGGAAAGAAGATTGGAAAGGTCTGACATAAGACAATGAAATGGAGGGGGATACAGACCTGGAGCTCGGTCTCGACGTCATAGGAACACTGGATAACCCACAATGTTGCTTGATTTCTACACCCACATCATGCTCGTAAGTGGATCAAATTTCGTGTTGTGCAAGGTTCAAGATAATGAGTGTAATCAACACTCCCTATAGTGACTCAGTTGTACTACAGATGGCGAAGCTAGCTCGGCCAATAGGGAGGTTGTGTGCTTTGTGTAACAGATTGACCAATGCAGCTAAATCGCAAACCAAGCAGCAGAAGTCATCTAGTTTGATTATTCTTCAAGCCCACAGCCTCCACCACCACCATGATCTCCTCGACCCCCAAATCCCCTCCCTCCGCCACGGATCTGGTGACCCCGAGCACCCCCCCCCCCCCACCTTCCTGATCCATTGATGCAAGTGCTCGGCTACTCGGAGATAAGGGAGACGCAACAACTTGAGCAAAGGAACGGGAATCGCTAGCAACCTTCCCCGGCCACCATCCAAAGGATTCACGAGATTGTGGCGGTGAAACCCTAGGCGCCTCCCAAAAGTGCTGAAATAACTCTTGGAGATCTTTCCCAGTAGATAACGCATGTGAAGGAGAGGAATTGAGACGGAATATACCGTCCACCGTCGCCGTTGAAGACGCCATCGGAACCGGAACCGCCTCGCGACTTGACGACGTCACTGGTAACAGAACCCACTGGAACCCCACCTGTAAGACGTGTAGAGGCCCCTCGCATCCCCTCCCAAATGGAGCCGGAGCGGAGACGATGCTGATATTTGGAGAGAATAATAACTTGTATTGATATGTGGAGGATTACAGAGTATATATAGGCCAAACCAATCTAGGGTTTAGGCCAACCGATAGCCCCCCCTCCCGCGCAGTGGAAACGTCAGGCTTGACGACGTTGAGACTGGAGCGAATGTCGCAGAAGGGTGCAGTAGGAAGGCCCTTGGTGAAGATGTCAGCAAACTATGCACTTGTCGGTACATGAAGAACTTGAACCTCCCCGAGAGCCACCTTCTCATGGACAAAATGAATATCGATCTCAATATTCTTAGTTCGACGATGTTGAACAGGGTTGCTGGCCATGTAGACTGCGGAAATATTGTCACAATAGACAATGGTGGCGTGTGCAAGTGGTCGATGTAGCTCAGCTAGAAGCTGACGGATCCATATAGCTTCAGCGATAGAGTGTGCAACAGCTCTGTACTCGTCTTCAGCAGAAGAACTAGATACCGTGACCTGCCTTTTAGATGACCAAAAAACAAAATTATCCACCAAATAAACACAAAAGCCGGATGTGGATCAGCGAGTGTCTGGGCAACCTGCCCAGTCCGCATCAGAATAAACTATGGGACTTGTGGGAGAGGAGGAATTGAGAAGAATACCGTGGTCAAGAGTTCCTTTAAGATGAAGAATTCATTTGACATGAGAAATATGGGGAACACAATGATCATGCATGTATAAATAGGCTTGTTGAATGGAGTACGAGATTTCTGGACGTGTTAATGTAGCATATTGAAGAGCACTGGTGAGACTACGATAAAAGGTAGGATCAGAGATAGGATCACCTTCAGCAGAAAGCTTGGTACCAACATCAGCGGGGGTACGAGAATGCTAGAAATCGGTCATCCTAGCGCGAGAGAGTAAATCAAGAATGTACTGACCCTGAGAGAGAAATAATGTGGTGGAAGTGCGAGAGGCGGTAACACCAAGAAAATGATGGAGAGGTCCTAGATCTGTCATAGAGAATTTATTGTTAAGAGACAAGATGATATGCTGTAAAAAGGAATCGGAGGAGGTTGTGAGAATGATGTAATCAACATATAGAAGAAGATAGGTCGTTTGTTCAGTGGTGTGAAAAATAAAGAGAGAGGAATCAGATTTTGAGGGAATAAAACCAATAGTTTGAATAAAAGTGGAAAAACGACGAAACCAAGTACGAGGAGCTTTTTTGAGACCGTATAGAGATTTGTGGAGGAGACAGACAAAATTAGGCGAAGAAGAGTTTTCAAAGCCTAAAGGTTGTTAACAGTAGACAGTTTCAATGAGGGTGCCATGAAGAAAAGCATTTTTAACATCAAGTTGGTGAATAGGCCAGGAAGAAGAAACAACAAGGCTAAGGACAATGCGAATGGTGTTGGGTTTGACAACAGGAGAAAAGTTCTCATCGAAATCAATCCCATGTTGTTGTAAAAAACCTCGGCACACCCAACGAGCTTTATAACGAGCGAGAGTACCATAGGTGTTATATTTGTGATGAAAGATCCATTTGACAGAAACTACGTTCGCACCGGATGGTTTGGGAACAAGAGTCCATGTGTTGTTGTGGAGGAGAGCATCGAATTCTTCACACATAGCTGAGTGCCAGAGAGGATCTAGAAGAGCTTGTTTGTAAGAAGTTGGAATGGGTGAAATATTTGGAGTGGCAGAAAGATCTAGGAGACGGTGTGGGATATGAAAACCGTGTTTTCCCCTAGTGCACATGACATGATCATTTTCAGGAATAGAAGTGGGAACGATATTGGGTGGAATTGTGGGTGGTGTAGGTGATGGAGATGTCATGGCAGAAGTTTGGACGTGGCTGGCTGTGGAGGAAGAGGAAGCAGGAGAAAGTTCTGCCATGAAAGGAGAGACCGCTGCCGCGACAGGAGAAACAGGCGGAAAGTCTGCCACAGCAGGAGAATCCGTTGCCGCGGCAGGAAAAACGGGCGAAAACTCTGCCACGGCAGGAGAGGCCAATGCCACGGTAGAGCGCGCGACAATGATGATAGGATGGGTGGTGGGGGTGTGGTGCTGAGGTAGGGCTTGGTGTAGTGGTTTGTTTGGCAGTATTAGAAATATTATAAGGAAAAATAGTTTCATCGAAGATGACATGACGAGAGGTGAGAAAACGACCAGAGGATGGATCGAAGCACCTATAACCTTTGTGATCGCTAGAGAGACCGAGGTGAATACATGGGAGGGATCGAGGTGCAAGTTTGTGAGGGGTGGTGGAGGTAATATTGGGAAAACACAAGCAGCCGAAGACACGCAACATATAGTAGTCAGGAGGATGGAGAAAGAGAGATTGGTATGGTGTATAAAGGGGAAAGTTTTAGTTGGACAGATGTTAATTAGGAAGGTGGCAACATTTAGAGCTTCTACCCAAAAGGAGGAAGGAAGGGAGGCCTAGAGCTTTACCATTTTGTTGGGAGGTGTAGGGACAAGACAATCGAAGTAGAATACCGTGGGAGATAAAGGAATCACGATTTTTAGTGTTATCAAATTCACGTCCATTGTCACATTATATGAAACGAATGGGAAGACTAAAATGAGTATAAACGTAAGTTTAGAAATTGTGAAAAATACTATGGACATCAGACTTTGCACGAAGAGGAAAAGTATAGATATAGTGTGAGTAATCATCAAGAATAACCATATAGTATTTAAAACCAAAAACGCTAGACACGGGACATGTCCATAAGTCACAATGTAATAATTCAAAAGGAAACGAACTACGAGTAGCAGAAGTACTAAACGGTAATCGAACATGTTCGCCACATTGACAGACAGTACAAACAAAGGAATCATGGGCAGAACTAATGCTAGGGATATAAAATTCCTGGAGTAAAGATGACAATATGGTTTTATTTGGATGCCCTAATCGATGATGCCAAAGTCCAACGGAGGTGATCATGGCTTGAGGTGTGGAAGTGGGCGCACCATGGAGTGGATAGAGATCACCAGAGCTATTGTACAGGGCGAGAAGCTTCCCCGTTTGTAGATCCTTCACAGATAAACCAAAGGGGTCAAATTCGAGAGAGACACGATTATCAATTGTAAATTTGTGAATAGATATGAGGATTTTGATTAAATAAGGAGATAGAAGAATTTGTCATAAAAGAAAATGAACATGTGGATGTGAGATATATGAATTACCGGTTCTAGAGATTGGAATAGAGGATCCGTCGCTGATGGTGATGGAGGAAAATGGTGAGGAAGAACAAGCTGATGGAAAATTCAGATTCGAAGACATGCGCGAAGATGCACCAGAATCAAAAATCCAATCCGTACCTTTGTTGTTGTTGAGGGTAAAGTTGTTCATGGCAGCTATGGAAGCGGCCAGGTCCCAGCTTGGTGTAGAGGTGGATGACGATGGCCCGGATGCGGTTGATGTCGAGTCGTATGATAGGGCCGGAACATGGTGATGGCGCCCAACACTTGTCGTGGAACGCTTAGTTGGAAACCCCAAGAGCAAGGTGTGAAGCAGTACAACAGCAAGTTTCCCTTAGTAAGAAACTGAGGTTATCGAAGCAGTAGGAGGAAGGAAATGTCACACAGGTGTTGCAAGCAACATGGAGACCTGCACAACACAAACTCAAGACTTTGCCCCAACGAATCAGTGAGGTTGTCAAGCTCACCGGTTTGCTGTAACAAAGGATTAAACGTATGGTATGGAAGGTAATGGTTTGCAGCAAGTAAACAAGTAACAGGGTAAGATGTATCAATGGTAAAGATTGGACCGGGGTCCATAGTTCACTAGAGGTGCTCTCCTTAGATAAACAACATGGCATGAAGGGTAAACAAATTACAGGAGGACAATTGACAGGAACTGAGCAAGGCATAACAATGCAATTACCAGTCAAAAAGATCCTATGGGATTCGTTCGGGAAATACAAGATACATAGACCGCCATCCAACTGCATCTATGACTAGAAGTCCACCTTCAGTTTATCATCCGAACCCCCTCCAGTATTAAGTTGCAAGAAACAGAGAACTGCTTTAAGCAAAGTGCGTAAGGTAAACAGTCCACATGTTCCATGAACAAGAGACCGTTGTTTTCTCCCTAGTAGCAACATCACATCTACAACCGAAGAGATTATTGTCACTTCCCTTGGAAACTAGAGGCATGAACCCACTATCGAGCATAAATACCCCCTCTTGGAGTCACTAGCAACTACTTGGCCAAGATAGCTACTAATAGCGGAGAGCATGCAAGATCACAAACAACACAGGCATGATAGAATCATAAAAACAAAACCATTAATCAAACCAACATAATAATCTCAATATCCATCGGATCCCCGCAAAAACAACATGCATGATTACAAATATCTTAGATCTTGATCATGAACGAAGCTCACAAGATCTATACATGAAAGCACAAAGGAGGAGATACAACCATCTAGCTACTACATGGACCCATAGTCCAAGGTGGAACTACTCACGCATCATACCGGAGAGAAGGCCTTCGGGATGATCTCCCCTCCGGCAGGGTGCCGGGAAGAACTTCAGACCCCCCCCCCGATCTAGGGACGATGGGGCGGAGGCTATAGATGGTTTCGTGGAGATTTGATCGCGTGCCTAGGGTTTCTGCATCGGGGGCTTCTTATAGGCGAAGGGGGAGGCCGAGGAGGCGATAAGGGGGGGTCAAACCCTAGCCAGGCGCGGGGTGGGGCCCACCCGCGCCTGGGGTGGGTTTGGCCACCCTGGACTTCTTGTTCCCCATGGAAATTAATTGACTTTGATGTTTGTCCCGTTCAATTCTGAGAATATTTCTTTACTAACTTTTCTGAAACCAAAAATAGCAGATGACATGGTTATACCCTGCGGGTACACGACCTCAGCATACCTGGTCCAGCCCAAGGAAGGCCCACGACAAATATACGCCGGCCCATGAAGATTTTCGGGTGGCCAAGGCCCATGACGCCTTCGGATCCTTGGAGATCAAGACTAGAGTAGATAGGAAATTCAAAGGGGTAAACCCTAGAACCTGTAACCGACTAGATCTGTGCCCGGGACCTGCCTAAGTCTATATAAAGGCCAGGAGGGTATGACCTAGATCTCTCTCTCTCATACTTCCGCATACACACCTTCACGCCAGATTGCATCTACGCACCCCTGCAATCACCGGTTCAGCCGTAATCAAGAGCAGACAAGCATGAGTAGGGTTTTCCCTCCGGGGTCCTGAACCTGGGTAAACCTCGTGTCCCCGTGTTGCTTGTTTGCTAACCGTTCCGCGATCTCCAGCATCCCCATCTTCTCCAAAACCCAAGTCCATAACAATGTGCATTGACGAGTCGAAACCTCGTCAATTGGCGCCGTCTGTGGGAACTGGGGACGCTGATTGTGCGATCGTGACGGTCCCAACCCGAGCGATCTACAACTCTACGGCGATGGAGAGTCACCTCCTCTTCGGCGCTTTCGACTTCACCGCCCACTCACCGGCCACCATGAAGGACTTCGAGCCCGTAGGCGACGGACTCGAGATCCTGTTCGGGAGCTTCTGCTTCCAGGTGGGGAAAACTGGCACCCTCCGCCTCCCTGAGCGGGTGCCCCTACCATCAATTAGGCCCGCTTCATGGGCCCACACCCTGTGCTACGCACATCATCATCAACAGATGAGTCATACGACAGCAGCAACTGCAACTCCGATCTATGAGATCCGCCATCGGATGAAGGGACTTACGGTTCCGGATCCGAAAGCTGCGGCAGCAACGGACCAATCTACGAGCGCTACCAATGCACCGTAGTCATCCAGAGCGACGTGGAGCAGCAAACACCCAACCCTCCGCCCAACCCGACACCTAACCCGCAAGAGCGAAACGGCGGGAACAGAATAAGCCAGTCCCCCCCACCCGAAGGGAACAACACCAGCCATGTCATCCACCTTAGCAAAGAAGGATGGGCCCAGGCACGCTCCGCCGTGGCGGGCAGCATAGTCCTGCCTGTAGACTCCTCACGGGACCTGCTGATGGCATACCATTTGCTCCTGATCGAGGAGCACAAGAAGCAGGTTAAGATGCAAGAGGTTCTCGACAAACGCAAGCAAGCAGCTTCAGAGTCCAGCGCTCGACGAGTTGCGCTCTCCGCCATGGGCATCGGCTCCAGCTCGAACGGCAACCACGACAACAAGCACCGCTCCCAAACGGAGAACATGGACCCCAAGGAGCGCCGTGAGGTGACCCGAACCCTCAACACATCCTTCATGGAGATGGATGCCGACGGCAACATCATCCCGAAGACACCGCAAGCTGCGATCATAGCAGCCACTGCATACCTCGCGGCCTACCCACCTCCGGAGGGGAACCCGAAGAGAGCCATGCACAAGTCCGCATTCACCGGACTCGGCCTCGTCGGAGCTGCGCTCCATCAAGAAACTCCTACGGAGCCGAAAAAGAAAGCTACGGTCAGGTTCGACCGCAGCCCCACTCCTTCATCCGAAGAAGAAGACCATGACCTTCCTCGAAGGCACAAGAGCTCGCGTCATCGCAATCGCGATTACGACGCCAGAGACGCGCTAACACATCGCAAAATCGACAAAGCACGAGCCAAGCGTGCATGCTCGTCTGAATCCGAGATGGACGAATACGAAGGAGAACTCTGCGGAGCTCGGTGCTTCAGCAGATCTGTCTGACGGACACGGATGCCACGAAATTTCAAGCTTTCTTCGGATACTCCGAAGTTCGACGGCACAAAAGACCCCAAGGCATGGCTCAGCGACCACCTGTCATCCGTCAAGCTGCACGGTGGAAACAAGGAAATCACCATGCAATGCCTTCAGCTGCAGCTGACAGGCGCAGCTCGGATCTGGCTTAGCAGCCTATCCTTAGGATCCATCCGAAGTTTGGAGGAGCTGGCTTACAGTTTCATCTGAAACTTCAAAGGCACCAGTAAGAGGCCCGCCTCGATCGAGGAGTTGCGAGCCTGCACTCAACGAACGGGCGAATTCATTCGCTCGTACATACTACGCTGGTCCAACACCAAGAACTCCGCAGCGCACATCTCCGAAGAGAGGGCCATCGACGCCTTCAAGGACGGCGTCAAGCGCCAGGACTTCAAGGAGGAACTTGGGCGCGTCAAGCCCAAGACACTCGACCACCTCATGGACATCGCCAACAGGTGGGACGACGGCGAAGATTCCATCCACTGGGCGCACTCGGAGGAAGAGGACGATTACGGCCGATGATGGGAACGCCGTAACAAGAGGAGACCGCGCGTCTACGACGATCGCGATGGACCCGACATGGTCGCGGCCTGCTACGCCGATCGCCGCAACGATGCCAACCGCAATAGTGGCGGATACCGCGGAGGCAACTTCCGCGATGGAGGACGCCCAACACAGTCGTGGCAGCGCCGCGATCGCGATAACGAACCCTCAGCATACGAAAAACTTTCGGGTCCATGCACCATCCACTTCTACATGGACAAGCAGGATGGTAAGAAGAAGGCAAGCCACATGCTCAAGGACTGCCGCGAGTTCCAGAAGCTCAGCGAAAGCATGGCTCAGATGAGGCAACAAGCTCCACCCCCTGGGTTCGAAAACGCACCGCACCAGGTGAAATAGCGCATGGAGCTCCTCCACCGCCACCTGCAGGAGGCCCGAACCAATCAGTCACACCAGCACAGAACAACGCTGGGCACGGGTATCCCCCATCGAAAGGAGCACTGATGATCCAGAAGGGGCGCCCCACGAATAGGGTGCAGAAGAAAATCACCCGTCAGATCAACCTGGCCGTGACAACTCCACCCGCCATCCCTGAGTACCTCAGCGGATCGGAGTTCTGCATCACGTTCAGTCGCTCGGATCATCCTTGCCAGATCCCTCGCCCAGGTCATGCTGCCCTGGTGCTGGAGGCGCAAATCGGAGGTTTCGAGATGAGCCGCGTCTTCATGGACGGCGGCAGCGGCATCAACCTGATATTCGCAAGCACTCTAGTAGCAATGCGGATCCCGCTGTGCAGCCTGGAACAGTCAGACACAACGTTCCACGGCATCATCCCAGGAAAGGGCATATTCCCCCTGGGAAAAATATGGCTTGACGTCATCTTCGGCAAGCCGGACAACTTCCGATGCGAGCGGCTCGAATTCGAAGTGGTGGACTGGCCATCCCAATACCACGCCATCCTCGGGCGTGTAGCATTCGCAGGGTTCTTGGCTGTCCCACATTACGCATACCTGCTACTCAAGATGCCAGGACCCAGGGGCGTCATCACGGTCCACGGGAGCTTCACCCGATCGGACCACTGCGACAGGGACTTTAACAGAATCTCCCAGTCATTCGGCATGCAGGATGATCTCTTAAGGCTCCGCGAGGTGATGGACAATGGGGCACCCCCAGTCGCACGACAAAACGCACCTGACATGTCCTTCGACTCCACCGTCAACACAAAGAAGGTTCAGGTCCACCCGATGGATGCCTCCAAGACGGCGCTGATCGCCAACGACCTCAGCCCCGCATAGGAAAGCGCACTAGTTGAATTCCTCTGTGAGCGCTGGGAAATCTTCGCCTGGTGTCCTGCGGACATGCCAGGAGTTCCTAGGGAATTCGCCGAGCACGCACTCAACATCTTTCCAGACACCAAGCCCGTCAAACAGTCCATCCGGAGACTGTCCGAGCCACGGGTCGAAGCCATCGGGATGGAAATCAACAGACTACTTGCTGCAGACTTCATCAGGGAGATCAAAGAAAGCGAGTGGCTCGCAAATACAGTGATGGTCCCCAAGAAGGACACGGACATCCTGCGGATGTGCGTAGACTTCGCGTCATTGAACAAGCACTGCCCAAAGGACCACTTCCCTCTTCCTCGGATCGATCAGATCATCGATTCGACTGCAGAATGCGAGAAACTCTCCTTCCTCGACGCCTACTCCGGCTACAACCAGATTCGACTCAAGGTCGAAGATCAAGAGAAAACGGCGTTTATTACACCGTTCAGAGTGTTCTGCTACAACACATGCCCTTCGGGCTAAAGAACGCAGGTGCCATATACCAGCGATGCATGCAGGCATGCCTGAAGGACCAGATCGGTCGCAACGTCCAAGTCTATGTCGACAACATAGTCATAAAAACCAGGGAGGCAAGAACGCTCATCGACGATCTCCGCGAGACGTTCGATAACCTCAACCGCTATAGGATCAAGCTTAATCCTGAAAAGTGCGCCTTTGGCGTCCCATCGGATCAGATGCTTGGCTACTTCATCTCCCAGTGGGGGATCGAGGCGAACCCGAAGAAAATACGGGCCATAATGGCCATGGAGAAACTGAAGAATCTCAAGGGTGTCCAGCAGCTCGTAGGGCGAATAGCGTCATTGAGAAGGTTCATCATCCGCATGGGTGAGAAAGCCCTGCCATTCTACCAGCTACTACGCAAGGCAGACAAATCACCCGAAGCGGACGACGCATTCGAAGATCTGAAGCGGCTGCTCTCCACCTCGCCCTTCTTGGTTACGCCAAAGGAGCGCGAGCCCCTACTGCTGTACATAGCATCCACACACCAGGTGGTCAGCACCATGCTGGTGGTTGAGCGACCCAATGAAGGCAAGACCCATGGGGTCCAACGCCCAATCTACTACCTCACCGAGGTATTGACGCCAACAAAGCAGAGGTACCCTCACTACCAGAAACTCGCCTACGGTGTGTTCATGACGGCTCGACGGTTGAGCCATTACTTCCAGGAGCACCAGGTGATGGTCGTCAACGAAGCACCCCTGAACAGCATGTTAAACAATCCGGAGGCCACAGGACGCGTGGCCCTGTGGGGCATCGAGCTGTCACCCCTAGACATCATCTACGAGAAGCGACTCGCAATCAAGTATCAGGTCATCTCGGACTTCCTGGTACACTGGATGGAGATGCAGCTGCCAGACACCCCAGACATGTCGCAGTCATGGACGATGCACTTCGACCGCTCCAAGCGTGAAGCTGGAGCAGGAGCCGGGGTCATACTGACCTCCCCGCAGGGCGACCAGATGAAGTACGTCCTTCAGATGAAATTTCGAGCTCCCAACAACGAGGCCGAATACGAAGCCCTCATCCACGGCATGAGGATGGCAAAGATCTGCGGTGCAACGCGCCTGGTCATCTACGGTGACTCCAACCTCGTCGTCCAACAGATGATGAATGAGTGCGACGCACACGCCGAAAACATGATCGCATACTGCGCACTCTACAACGCACTCGAAGGAGAATTCGATGGCTGCGAGCTTCGGCACGTTGGAAGAGAAAGCAACGAGGAGGTCTACAGACTCGCCAACATCGGCTCCACCTGCGCAAGGGTGCCACCAGGTGTGTTCCTCGAGCAGATCTGCGTGCCATCCATCAAGCGTAAATTCCCCAAGGGATCACCCAAAGAAGTAGAACACTCGGGGGCTACGCTACCGGAAGGACATGAAGGACCCGAAAAACTTGACACAGAGGTCTCCACGGTCAACCTGATGCAAGTCATGGCAGTCGAAGAAACCTGGACACGATCATACCTCCAGTACTTGATATATGGAGAACTACCTGATAGCCCGACAGATGCCCGGCGCATATCTCGCCGGTCAAAAGCCTTCACCATCATCAATGGCGAGCTGTACAAGCGCATCATTTCGGGTGTACTACAAAGGTGCGTCACCATCGGTGACGGGAAAACCATACTTCAAGACATCCATGAGGGCATCTGCGGCCATCACGCAGGCAGTCGCTCCCTTGTCGCCAAAGCTCTAGGAGCTGGATTCTACTGGCCAACGACCATGAATGACGCAAAAGACATCGTCCAAAGATGCAAAGGGTGCCAAAGGTTCGCCGACAAACCACACGCACCTGGGTCAGAGCTCAGGCCCATACCCTTGGCCTGGCCCTTCGCCTAATGGGGCCTCGACATGATCGGCAAACTGCCAAGGTCCTCGAAAGGAGGGCACGTCTACCTCTTGGTCGCAGTCGACAAATTCACCAAGTGGATCGAAGCCATGCCGGTCACTAACCAAAAGGGCAAGACTGCCGTCAAGTTCTTTGAATCCATTGTCTACAGGTTTGGCGTACTGCATAGCATCATCACTGACAATGGATCAAACTTCATCTCCAAAGAATTCCAAGACTTCTGCGAAGGCCTCAGAATCAACATCACATACGCCTCTGTGGCGCACCTGCAAACGAACGGGCAGGTGGAAAAGGCCAACGGCCTAATCGGCGCCGACATCAAGAAGCGCCTCATGAGCCCACTCGAGCGACTCGTCGGGGCCTGGACGAAAGAGCTACCCTCCGTCCTATGGAGCTTGCGTACCACGCCAGCTCCACTGGCTACACGCCGTTCTTCATGGTGCACGGAGCCGAAGCCGTGCTACCAGCCGAAGTATGCCACCAGGCCCCACGGGTCATCGCTTATAGCGAATCCGAATCCACGGCTGGACTCGAAGACACCGTCGACACACTTGACGAAGCACGCGACATAGCAGCAGCTCGATCAGCGGTGTAGCAGCAGAGTTTCCGCAACTACCACAGCCGACGGCTGTGCCCAAGGTCCTTCGTTGAAGGAGACCTCGTCTTGCGACTCAAGCAAGAGCGACCGAAGAAATTCGAGTCACCGTGGGAAGGACCCTACATCATCACCGAAGTCATCCCATGTGGCGCCTATCGCCTTAAGCACGTGGAGTCTGGAGTCGCATACTCCAACCCATGGAACATCGCACACTTGCGATGATTCTACCCCTAGCTACCTACCCCTTTACTTTCAATAAGGCTATTCAGCCAAGACTACTCAGCCGAACAATGTACCTCCTCCATTACGATATAAATAAAGCTACGTGTCTCGCCCCAAAAATTTCGTTTTCCTCTTCGCACTTTTACTTCATGCTACAAACGCACTCGGGGGCTCCCCCCACCTCACGATTTCGTCGACTGAGGATAACACGTGTAGACCTGAGTAGCTGACCACGTCAGGCTAACGAAAAGGACACGTATGCGAACAAAGCACTACGTGCCCAAACAACAACCAAACCTTTATAACAAAGGGCAAAACACGCCCAGTCAAATATATACAAATTTTACATTTATCTCTTTTACACACACTACCTATTCTGAAGAATAACCTGAGCACGCTGCTCAAAAAGATCTATAATTTCTTCGGCATACTGCCCTACAGCCGCGTAATGCGGATGCATATCCCACACACCACCATCTGGTCGAGGGGGTGGCCCAGCCACTACAACAGACAGATCTACATCAGGATGGTGCAGCATAACAAGGGACAGCGCAGCCTTCACCCCTGCAACGAGCTGCCGCCTCACCAATTCCTTGACATGATGCACGTTCCGAAACTTCGACAGAAGACCAGAGAGGGTTGAAGGCGCAGCATCCAGCGGAAACATCACATGCAGAACCGACGCGAGTGAAGTCTGCACCTGACGAAGCACCCGCGATACTTGGTGAACGCGATCCTGCACTGTCGCAAGGACCATAGCACGGTCACGATCCATCCAGAAGAACTCGCCGGCTTCCATGTCCTGCTGAGTCAAACAATTGACCCGAACAACAACACGCTTCTTCTCCTCCCTTGGAGCAAGGTTAGCACCTGCAATACTTGCACAAAAGTAAGATGCAATGCCAGCAGGCGCATCCGAAGAAAAGGGCAATAGCTCGAAAAACTTACACTGAAGCTGCTCGGATAATCGAAGCAATTCCGCCATCAAGTACTCCTCTCTGGCAGCACCGCGATCCGCCTTGGACTTCCAAACGTCGGCATGACCACGCACCCCAAGCAACTCTTTCCCGAGACTACGAACACGGTCTCGAAGAAATGCAAGCTGCGACGAATCATACAAGGATGGCCGCAGCCGTGCTGCAGGCGAGGTGTCAACGGGATCAGCACCCGAAGGACCCTAGATCAACAGAAAGGCAAAGACATGAACACGCAGACGAAGGAGCACATAACTCAACAAATTCATTAAGTGCATCAAAAGCCACTACGTGGCACAAGGATTTGTTCATCAAAATAATTACAACAAAAGAGACTACAACTATCCTACAGCTACAGTGCCTAAGATGCGGCACCCTGAGTAGCCTCGGAGCCGGATTACCTCGCCTTGGCTTCCCCCTGCTGCCATAGCGCGTACTCGGCTAGCAGATCGATCAGCTTCAGCCCATAACGCTTACAGCGAGCAGAATAGGTAGCGAAGGCTACCTCGGATCCATCAGCAGTCGTCGGCATCCGGGAAGTGACCTGGGGAAGGTCCAGCTCCGCTCCAGCCGCCAAAGCCATCGCCAGCCCGACGGATGCGCCGATGCCCTTCTGCTTGCGCTTGTACGCCGCAGGTGCTTCGGCTGACAGTGCCTCCGCCAGAGCGTCAACATCATCAAGGGCTGCGCCCTTGGGGACAAGCTCCTTGTAGAAGCGCCCAAGGACCTCCTTGGCCTTGGCGAGCGAGCTGACGACGGTGCTGCAGCGATTTTCGACCGCTGCAGTAGCATCATCCAGAGAACTCCCGTGCTCCAGAGCACCGCGGTCAAACTCGATGCCCGCGGCATCTGAGACAATAAAGACGAGGAATGAACAAAAGCACCGTAGAAGAAAGACAAGAAAACCAAAAAAGACGAAGGTGAAGATACTCAGTCGAAACAGCCTTGGCAGCCGCCATAAGCTTGCTAGCCACTTCCCTTTAACGCGCAGTCGTAGCAGTGGCAAGCTGCTCCTCGCGGTCCGTGGCCTCCCGCTGAAGGTGCTCCTTAGCCTCGGCCGCAGTGTCCAGCTCCAGCTCGAGGCGCTCCTTCGCACCAACGGCGGCCTCGACTTTATTCTCCGCTTGACCGAGGCTCTTTTTGAGAGCATCAATCTCACGAAGGGAGGTGTTGTGCTCCTCTGCAGTCAAAAAATACAAACGTCGGATAACATGACAAGAATACAAGAAGAAGCAAACATTGTAGGGTTTCGTAGCATGGAAAACAAAAATTTTCTACCGCATACAAACAAACAAGCCAAGATCTATCTACTAGATTGTAGCAACGAGTCGATGGAATAACTCACCCTCGAAGATTCCAAAGCGTTTAACGAGAGCGGATTCTCGTGGGTGATGTAGTCGTACTCTTCCCGATCTCAAGATCGCGTAGACGATCCTTCCGGCGCTACGTTCCGGCAGCGCTCCCGCAGTCGATCACACGTTCGGTACTCGACGAAGACCTTCCTCTCCCTTGTTCCAGCAGGCAGCGGAGGTTGTAGTACTCTCCTCGAGATTCCGGCAGCACAACGGCGTGGTACCGGAAGTAGAGGGGAGATCTTGCAGGGCTTCGCCTTAAGCCGGAGCGAGTATGGTGGAGTATGAGAGAGTCCCTCGGTGTTCTAGGGTTTAGAGACACCAAGGAGGGGACAAGCCGGCGGCTAGGGTTTAGCTAGGCGGCGGCGAGTTGGTGCCCTAGGGGCCGGCGGCGGCTTGGAGGCGGTGGCGGCTTGGGGCTAGGGTTTTGGAGGAGAGGATCTTGTGTGTACTAGGAGGGAGCCCTGCCCCTCCTTATATAGGTGGAGGGGCCGGCCGGCCAAGGGGAGGGAGGGGAGTCCCTCCCCAACTCGTCTTGGGTGGTGCGCTGCCGGTTGGAGGAGGGATTCCCTCCCCAACTCGGTTTCCCACTCCTCCTCCTCTTTCCAAAACTTGCCATTTGACTTTCAAACTAGCCGTTTGACTTTTCAATTTAGGATTTGAATAAACCCTTTATTTTGGACAGCGAAGACACTTAGTACATGATGCAATCATTCCAACTTGTAATGACACATTCATGTACCCCTTCCCTCCCGGAGTGCCGGACATTCCGGAACCTTCTAGAACATTCCCGATGAAAACACCGGAATCATTCCTGAACTCCGAAACGAGACTTTCCTTATATGAATATTATTCTCCGGACCATTCCGGATCTCCTCGTGATATCCCGGATCCCATCCGAGACTCCTAACAACATTCGGTCTCTTTTTCATCATACCATAACTACTCAAACAACGTCGAATCCTTAAGTGTGTCTCCCTACGGTTCGTGAATTATGCGGACATGATCGAGACACTTCTCCGAACAATAACCAATAGAGGAATCTGGAAATTCATATGGCTCCCACATATTTCTACGATTACTTTGCGATCGAATGAACCACTTACATACGATACCAATTTCCCTTTGTCTCACGATACTTTACTTATCCGAGGTTATGATCGTCGGTATCTCTGCATACCTAGTTCAACCTCGTTACCGATAAGTACTCTTTTCTCGTTCCCGTGATATGTGATCCCTTGTGAGCCAGTCACACGCTTGCAAGCTAATTGGATGACATTTCACCGAGAGGGCCCAGAGTATATCTATCCGTCATATGGATGGACAAATCCCACTCTTGATCCATGTGTCTCAACCCATACTTTCCGAACACTCAATGACACCTTTATAGCCACCCAGTTACGGTGTGGTGTTTGATGTCATCAAAGCATCCATCCGATAAAGGTGATATGCATGATCTCATGGTCGAAGGAATTAGGTTACTATGTATCAGAAAGCATATAGCAATTGAACTATTAAAATGACTTGATCTTTATGCTACGCTTATCTACAGGAGTATGTCCACCATATCATTCTCCTAACGATATGATCTTGTTGTTAATAACATCTCAATGTTCATGATAGGGAAACCACAATCATCTATTAACCAACAAGCTAGTATTATATAGAGGCTTTACTAGGGACTTCAAATTAAGTTTACAAATAAAACAAGTATTAATGTTTCCTTGTTAATACCATTATAGCATGAATGTAAACATTTATCATAAACACAAAGATATAATAATAACTACATTTATTATTGCCTCTAGGGCATATCTCCAACAGTCTCCCACTTGCACTAGAGTCATCTAATCTAGATTACATGGTAATATACCGAACACCCATGGCAGTTTGGTGCTGGTCATGTTTTGCCCTCGGGAGAGGTTTAGTCAACGGATCCGCCACATTCAGATTTGTGTGTACTTTGCAAATCTTTATATCCCCATCTTGGATATGTTCTCGAATAGCGTGAAAACGTAGCTTGATATGCTTCAGCTTCTTGTGTGACCTTGGTTCTTGCGCATTGGCTATGGCGCCCATGTTATCACAGTAGATAGACATTGGGTCCAGCGCACTTGGAACCACACCCAGCTCTGTAATGAACTCTTTCATCCATATCGCTTCTTGTGAAGCCTCTGAAGCAGCCATGTATTCCGATTCAGTTGAAGATCTCGCCACAACGCTTTGCTTTGCACTCCTCCAGCTAACTGCTGCACCATTCAAAATAAATACGTATCCAGATTGTGATTTAGAATCATCCGGATCGGTGTTCCAACTAGCATCGGTGTAACCATTAACAACGAGCTGTTCATCACCTCCATAAGAAAGAACCATATCCTTAGTTCTTCTCAAGTACTTAAGGATGTTTTTGACCGCTGTCCAATGATCCACTCCTGGATCACTTTGATATCTGCTAGTTAAACTAACAGCATATGCAATGTCGGGTCTAGTACATAGCATGGCATACATTAGAGATCCTATGGCTGAGGCATAGGGAGTCTTACTCATCCTTTCTCTATTTTCTGCCGATGTCGGACTTTGAGTTTTACTCAAGGTCGTATTGGGCAACATGGGCAAGAACCCTTTCTTGCTATTGTAACACCCTCAGAATCGGCCCTATGCAAGTTTTAGCAAAACTCGCCAAACCCGCATAGAAACGATTCGAAGGTGCCCACCAGGCACTTTCGTGCGGGTGGAAAGCAAAGTAATAACATTACACAACAGTCCTCGATGGGACCCACAGAACAGATATATATACAACAGCGACTCAAAGAGTCAAGAATACAAATATAATGTACAAAGATCCAAATCACCTTGAAAACGATAAAGCGTCCAGCTACAGACAAGATGCAAATGGGGCTAAGAGCCCTGAAGAATAACCAATGGCGTCCATAACCCTGCCCAGGCCAAGCCGGAAGGGTAACCCTGCTAACGGCGTCGATCTCAAAACCTGCTTAAACAAAAGGGGTGCCGACAAAGGGCCAAGGAAAAAGAGGAGCGTCAGTACTGAGGCCAGTACACGGCGAGGCTAGAATTCGGCGGTCCTCGCCTACATAGGTATGGTGGACTGAGCGGCAGCGGCAGCATGCACTAAACAACCTATAGAGACTCGATACAACTGGCGGCTATCAGAGAGGGGTAAGAAAGACCTATTCGGATCCAACCTGATACTATCATCAATCAAACCCATCCTGGCGTTTCCCCCTCGAGACCTTCGAGGAAGTCAACCGAGGAACTCACACAGTTGGCAGTTTTATTTATTCAGTTATAGTTGCCGCAATTACTAGTCAGGTTTAGATATTCATCCTGATAAAGTAAGCAGTGGACACTTTTAGTTAATCATTCCGTTATAGTGGCATCACTTACTAGTCAGATACATTTAGCATGAGATAAACCCAAAACCCAGCAGTTGTTGGTACTTTTACTTAGCCATTCCGTTGTAGTGAAGCTGATTACTAGTCAAATCGGATACAAGTCAATTTATAACAATAAACTTTAGTTATAGTTATCTATGATCAAGCACTGTGCTCCAAGTCGTCCATAACCGCGGACACGGCTTCTCGAAAAGATTTAACCCTGCAGGGGTGCACCAAAGTATCCACAGGCACTTCGACCCTTTTTGCCAGATCAGTTAACATACACCCATCGGTATGTCGGCGGGGCCTAAGTCACGACGTTCCCAGACACAAAGCAAGTACATGGGGGCCACCCCACCGAGTCGACACCCGCAACGGAGTCGGCCGGTCTCCGAGACGGACTCAGGGTTTGGGTGGACGGCAGTGAGCGACAGCAAATCCCCAAACGGGGACTGTCGACACCGCGAAAACGTGTCCCGATCCTAAACAGTACAGTGTGCTCCTCGCACAAACGTAAATAAAGCAGTAGCATGGCATGAGTACAGGATAGTAAAAACACCTCAAACTAGTTGTGGCCCCCAGTACAATACTTTGAAATCAGGTAATAATCAATGGGGGGCCCATATCTCCCCACCTGTGGTTAGCGCGCTCGATCTCAGAACAGGTGTCAAGAACTCGGGTCCTACGGGACACAAGTGGGCGGTCGGAAACCAAATCTTACCTATCACCCACCGATGCCTCTGCTTAATTCAATTTTAGTTGTTAAACAGGAATTAAAGTGATACAATAATTAAAGCCATGATCATCTCCAACGTCAACATGCGGCAATTCTCCAACAATGGTGGTACTTGACGACAAGCAAAACACTTGAGCAAGCGACTACGACACGCGGGTCCAACTATCTACAAAACGACAGGTAATAGGATGTGTCCAAGGCTATATATGACTGCAAGGGTTATCACGGGTACGAAACTAGAGCAACGCAACACAGATAGCAATAGATCAACAGGAGGGAAGTAAATACTATAAAAGTAAGATAGGTAGAAAGGGGGAGATGCTCGCCTGAAAACATTGTCGAAGGTTCAACCGAAGATCGGGGCGAAGCTCACATCAACTCAACGGCCTTATCCGCGAAGAAGCAAATCACTAGAAGGAACACCGGATGCAATATTTAATACAACGGTAGAAGATCGGCATGATGCATGTATGATGGATGACATGGCAAAGGTGCGATGCGATTAGGTCAATATTAAGCGGAACCGGGGTCCCGACATTTAATTAGATGGTTCGAGTTATTTAGAACCCCCGCAATTTAAATGTTGTATTAACAAGGCAGAATATATCACCGGTTCGCTACACAAATTTAAATGAGGCCGATATGAGACTAGATTTGCCCGCATATGGGCCCCATATTCAATTATAAGGTGAATCGGCACAAGGCCCCCAAACCACAGATATGCATGCGAGATGACAATTAAATATGCAACAATTTGTTGTTATGTTATAAAATAGGGTTTCGGGAAGGGGTTCACACTTTAGGGTTCTCGACGATCTTGGGGATCCGGGGGTTCAGGGTCGGTCTCGGGGTCCGGATCTGGGGTTCGGGGTTTGACGGGGTCGGTCTCGGATAGCGGAGTAGATCTTGGCGTCCGGGGGAAGCACTTGGTCTGGCGTCGGGGCATCGGACTCGCCCGGGTCGGTGTCGTGCTTGTCGTTGCGAAGCTCTTGTCGGGTCCGCGCCATCGAGTCGATCTTGGCGTCCGCGATGCAGATTTTGTCGGTTCCCTGTCGGAGGCCTTCGGGGACGGGGTCTCGGCGATTTGGCGCTTCGGTTTGATGTCGTCCTCCCGGCACCGCGGGCTCTCGGTGTCCGGGGTGAAGTTCTTGGCGTTCCTTGTCTAATCGAAGGCCTTGTTGCGCCACGGCGAAGAACTTAGCGTCATCGGGGTCCGAGCTCGGCGTCCGAGGGAAGGAGTACTTGTCGCACGTTGTTAGGTTAGGCAAAATTGTCGGTTCCGGCTTCGATTGTCGGTGTCGGACTTGAGTCTCGGCGTCAGGAGATCTTGGCATCTGTGTGGCGAACTCCGGGTTCGGTGTGCTTGGCTTCCATGAAGGAAAACTTGGACTCCGACTTGTTGTCGATGGCAAACTCGTGTGGGCGTCGGGGATCTTGGTGGAGGTCGATGCACTCGTCACGGGGTCGGTCTCGGTTTAACGGGTCCACGTGGAAGAACTTGGCGGCCCCGGAGTCCGATAACGGGTCTGGGCGGGACTTGGCGTCGATCTGTACTAGGAAGATCTTGGCGACACCGGGAGAGCGGGCAGCGGCCTCGGGCAGGTGCTACGGCAGGGAGGTGCTGCTGCGGGGCCCGGCGGCGCTCGGGGAACCACGGAGGTGAGCTTGCAGGCTCCCGTGGCGACGGGGTCGGGGGTTGGCGGCGTGGCTCCGGGGACGCGACCGCGGGATAGGGAGGCGGCGGCGGACTGCTGCGGGGACCGGCGGCGGCGACCAGCGCGACGAGGTGACGCGGCGGCGGTCGAACGCAGGGAGGAGAGCTCCTGGGCGGCGGCGACGGGGAGCCCGGGGCCCTCTGGCAGCGGTCGGTCTTGGGGCGGGCGAGGTTGAGGCCGCGGCAGCGGAGGGTTGGCGCGGGTCGGCGGCGTTGCTCGTAGAGGGAGGCGGTCGAGGGCCGAAGGCGGGGGCTCGGGCGGTGAGAAGGAGGAGCACGGCGGCGCGGGCCGGCCGCGGGGCAGAGCTGGAACGGGCGGGGCGCGAAGAGGAGCTGGGGAAGGAGGGGCGTGCTCTGCCGTGGCCGGGCGAGGTCGGCGACGCGGCCAGGGCGGAGGAGCGCGCGCGAACGGCGGAGGCGGAAGGGCGCGCTGGGGAGAGGAGGGGAGAGGAGGGGAGAGGAGGGTCGGAGATGGTGGGGAGGCGCGGCGGGGAGGGCCGCCGCCGGCGCCGGAGACGGTAGGTGGGGGCGGTGAGGTGAGCTCGAGCGGGAGCGGCGAGCCGGAGGGGAGGCGGCGGATGCGAGGGAGAGCGGGGGAGGAAGATGAGCATGGCCTGGGCGGCTCGCGCGGGGTGGTGGGACCGGTGACAGGGCGCGGTTGGGGAGTGGAGGGCTGGTGCGGGCCCAGGGAAGGGTAGGGCCACGGGTCAGTGGGTGGGGTGGTGTGTCCGGGTGCGTGCGTGTGTGGCTGGGTTTGGGAGAGAGAGAGGAGAGAGATTAGGTGGGGAGGGGAGGCTCAGCCTAGGTGGCAGCCTAGGATTGGGTGGGGGATAGGGCCAGGTGAGGTGGCTTCTCGGGATTGGGTGGGGTGATGTGGAGAGGGGTGAGGGTAGAATATCTGGTAGGTTTAGGATTTGAGGCGGACCGATCTGTTTTATACGGGGGTGGTCGTTCGGGTCGGGTTGGCCCGTTCGACTGCCCCCACTAAAAAAATAATATAATTTTTATTTGTTTAATTGGACCGTTTGCAAACCGTTCGCGGCCAAAACAAAATAATCCGGCGACCCGGGTTTTGCGTTTGAATTAAGATGGGGCGTTTTAGAAAACAAAACGGGCTTGCGAAAAAATAGTTTTATGCAAACAATGCATGATGATGACGATGCAATGCACAAAATCAACGCGATTTTCTAGTAGTGGTTTTGCGGGATGCCACAATTCGACACCACTAACAAGGATCTCGCCCTCGAGATCCGCCTCATGGTACCGGAAGGAAGGTCGGCGACCTGCGTCTTCCCGCTTCGTGTAAATCTTCGCGACACCACTAACAAGAGGTCGTTGATCCTGTTCATCAAGAGAACACTCCGGAAAACATCGGACGAAGTTTAAAGGTAAGGCCACCTCTAACTTCCATGGACGGAGTAGAATTGCATCGATCCACCATTCAATATACAAAGCAAATGATAAGAGTAGTGGTATGGTCGCGAGTCCATCCCGCACTCAAAGCATTATTATGTACACGAACAGATAGATTATGCAACCAACCCTCAAGATTCAGACTGAAGATCTCGCCAACCGAGGTTCGGAAACAAAGGTGTGATGCAGACTCTGCATCGGATCTGGCGTAGATGATGTCGTCGCGTCGGAAAACACCGGAAGGCACAAACAAAGAACAAAGAGAAGTCCATCAGACGAAGGATTCCTCGGATAGCATAAAGACCAGAGGTAGCAACACCGTTACCGAAGGAGGAAGCGAAACCCTGAAGGTACGACGGAAACCCAACCACGAGAAATCCTGGACTCGAAGAAAAGATAAGAGAGGAGATTCAAAACACGCAGAGGTGAGAGGAGAATAGCATAGGGGTAAGGAGTAAAATCAGACCTAATCGGAACTATCCAACCGATTTTGCAAAATAGTTTTGACACTCTACTCCGGCCGTTAGCTAGGTTATCCTACAGGCTGGACTTGTGGGGTATCGTAACTGCTGAGCTCTGATACCACTCTGTAACACCCTCAGAATCGGCCCTATGCAAGTTTTAGCAAAACTCGCCAAACCCGCATAGAAACGATTCGAAGGTGCCCACCAGGCACTTTCGTGCGGGTGGAAAGCAAAGTAATAACATTACACAACAGTCCTCGATGGGACCCACAGAACAGATATATATACAACAGCGACTCAAAGAGTCAAGAATACAAATATAATGTACAAAGATCCAAATCACCTTGAAAACGATAAAGCGTCCAGCTACGGACAAGATGCAAATGGGGCTAAGAGCCCTGAAGAATAACCAATGGCGTCCATAACCCTGCCCAGGCCAAGCCGGAAGGGTAACCCTGCTAACGGCGTCGATCTCAAAACCTGCTTAAACAAAAGGGGTGCCGACAAAGGGCCAAGGAAAAAGAGGAGCGTCAGTACTGAGGCCAGTACACGGCGAGGCTAGAATTCGGCGGTCCTCGCCTACATAGGTATGGTGGACTGAGCGGCAGCGGCAGCATGCACTAAACAACCTATAGAGACTCGATACAACTGGCGGCTATCAGAGAGGGGTAAGAAAGACCTATTCGGATCCAACCTGATACTATCATCAATCAAACCCATCCTGGCGTTTCCCCCTCGAGACCTTCGAGGAAGTCAACCGAGGAACTCACACAGTTGGCAGTTTTATTTATTCAGTTATAGTTGCCGCAATTACTAGTCAGGTTTAGATATTCATCCTGATAAAGTAAGCAGTGGGCACTTTAGTTAATCATTCCGTTATAGTGGCATCACTTACTAGTCAGATACATTTAGCATGAGATAAACCCAAAACCCAGCAGTTGTTGGTACTTTTACTTAGCCATTCCGTTGTAGTGAAGCTGATTACTAGTCAAATCGGATACAAGTCAATTTATAACAATAAACTTTAGTTATAGTTATCTATGATCAAGCACTGTGCTCCAAGTCGTCCATAACCGCGGACACGGCTTCTCGAAAAGATTTAACCCTGCAGGGGTGCACCAAAGTATCCACAGGCACTTCGACCCTTTTTGCCAGATCAGTTAACATACACCCATCGGTATGTCGGCGGGGCCTAAGTCACGACGTTCCCAGACACAAAGCAAGTACATGGGGGCCACCCCACCGAGTCGACACCCGCAACGGAGTCGGCCGGTCTCCGAGACGGACTCAGGGTTTGGGTGGACGGCAGTGAGCGACAGCAAATCCCCAAACGGGGACTGTCGACACCGCGAAAACGTGTCCCGATCCTAAACAGTACAGTGTGCTCCTCGCACAAACGTAAATAAAGCAGTAGCATGGCATAAGTACAGGATAGTAAAAACACCTCAAACTAGTTGTGGCCCCCAGTACAATACTTTGAAATCAGGTAATAATCAATGGGGGGCCCATATCTCCCCACCTGTGGTTAGCGCGCTCGATCTCGGAACAGGTGTCAAGAACTCGGGTCCTACGGGACACAAGTGGGCGGTCGGAAACCAAATCTTACCTATCACCCACCGATTCCTCTGCTTAATTCAATTTTAGTTGTTAAACAGGAATTAAAGTGATACAATAATTAAAGCCATGATCATCTCCAACGTCAACATGCGGCAATTCTCCAACAATGGTGGTACTTGACGACAAGCAAAACACTTGAGCAAGCGACTACGACATGCGGGTCCAACTATCTACCAAACGACAGGTAATAGGATGTGTCCAAGGCTATATATGGCTGCAAGGGTTATCACGGGTACGAAACTAGAGCAACGCAACACAGATAGCAATAGATCAACAGGAGGGAAGTAAATACTATAAAAGTAAGATAGGTAGAAAGGGGGAGATGCTCGCCTGAAAACATTGTCGAAGGTTCAACCGAAGATCGGGGCGAAGCTCACATCAACTCAACGGCCTTATCCGCGAAGAAGCAAATCACTAGAAGGAACACCGGATGCAATATTTAATACAACGGTAGAAGATCGGCATGATGCATGTATGATGGATGACATGGCAAAGGTGCGATGCGATTAGGTCAATATTAAGCGGAACCGGGGTCCCGACATTTAATTAGATGGTTCGAGTTATTTAGAACCCCCGCAATTTAAATGTTGTATTAACAAGGCAGAATATATCACCGGTTCGCTACACAAATTTAAATGAGGCCGATATGAGACTAGATTTGCCCGCATATGGGCCCCATATTCAATTATAAGGTGAATCGGCACAAGGCCCCCAACCACAGATATGCATGCGAGATGACAATTAAATATGCAACAATTTGTTGTTATGTTATAAAATAGGGTTTCGGGAAGGGGTTCACACTTTAGGGTTCTCGACGATCTTGGGGATCCGGGGGTTCAAGGTCGGTCTCGGGGTCCGGATCTGGGGTTCGGGGTTTGACGGGGTCGGTCTCGGATAGCGGAGTAGATCTTGGCGTCCGGGGGAAGCACTTGGTCTGGCGTCGGGGCATCGGACTCGCCCGGGTCGGTGTCGTGCTTGTCGTTGCGAAGCTCTTGTCGGGTCCGCGCCATCGAGTTGATCTTGGCGTCCGCGATGCAGATTTTGTCGGTTCCCTGTCGGAGGCCTTCGGGGACGGGGTCTCGGCGATTTGGCGCTTCGGTTTGATGTCGTCCTCCCGGCACCGCGGGCTCTCGGTGTCCGGGGTGAAGTTCTTGGCGTTCCTTGTCTAATCGAAGGCCTTGTTGCGCCACGGCGAAGAACTTAGCGTCATCGGGGTCCGAGCTCGGCGTCCGAGGGAAGGAGTACTTGTCGCACGTTGTCAGGTTAGGCAAAATTGTCGGTTCCGGCTTCGATTGTCGGTGTCGGACTTGAGTCTCGGCGTCAGGAGATCTTGGCATCTGTGTGGCGAACTCCGGGTTCGGTGTGCTTGGCTTCCATGAAGGAAAACTTGGACTCCGACTTGTTGTCGATGGCAAACTCGTGTGGGCGTCGGGGATCTTGGTGGGGGTCGATGCACTCGTCACGGGGTCGGTCTCGGTTTAACGGGTCCACGTGGAAGAACTTGGCGGCCCCGGAGTCCGATAACGGGTCTGGGCGGGACTTGGCGTCGATCTGTACTAGGAAGATCTTGGCGACACCGGGAGAGCGGGCAGCGGCCTCGGGCAGGTGCTACGGCAGGGAGGTGCTGCTGCGGGGCCCGGCGGCGCTCGGGGAACCACGGAGGTGAGCTTGCAGGCTCCCGTGGCGACGGGGTCGGGGTTGGCGGCGTGGCTCCGGGGACGCGACCGCGGGATAGGGAGGCGGCGGCGGACTGCTGCGGGGACCGGCGGCAGCGACCAGCGCGACGAGGTGACGCGGCGGCGGTCGAACGCAGGGAGGAGAGCTCCTGGGCGGCGGCGACGGGGAGCCCGGGGCCCTCTGGCAGCGGTCGGTCTTGGGGCGGGCGAGGTTGAGGCCGCGGCAGCGGAGGGTTGGCGCGGGTCGGCGGCGTTGCTCGCAGAGGGAGGCGGTCGAGGGCCGAAGGCGGGGGCTCGGGCGGTGAGAAGGAGGAGCACGGCGGCGCGGGCCGGCCGCGGGGCGGAGCTGGAACGGGCGGGGCGCGGAGAGGAGCTGGGGAAGGAGGGGCGTGCTCTGCCATGGCCGGGCGAGGTCGGCGACGCGGCCAGGGTGGAGGAGCGCGCGCGAACGGCGGAGGCGGAAGGGCGCGCTGGGGAGAGGAGGGGAGAGGAGGGGAGAGGAGGGTCGGAGATGGTGGGGAGATGCGGCGGGGAGGGCCGCCGCCGGCGCCGGAGACGGTAGGTGGGGGCGGCGAGGTGAGCTCGAGCGGGAGCGGCGAGCCGGAGGGGAGGCGGCGGATGCGAGGGAGAGCGGGGGAGGAAGATGAGCATGGCCTGGGCGGCTCGCGCGGGGTGGTGGGACCGGTGACAGGGCGCGGTTGGGGAGTGGAGGGCTGGTGCGGGCCCAGGGAAGGGTAGGGCCACGGGTCAGTGGGTGGGGTGGTGTGTCCGGGTGCGTGCGTGTGTGGCTGGGTTTGGGAGAGAGAGAGGAGAGAGATTAGGTGGGGAGGGGAGGCTCAGCCTAGGTGGCAGCCTAGGATTGGGTGGGGGATAGGGCCAGGTGAGGTGGCTTCTCGGGATTGGGTGGGGTGATGTGGAGAGGGGTGAGGGTAGAATATCTGGTAGGTTTAGGATTTGAGGCGGACCGATCTGTTTTATACGGGGGTGGTCGTTCGGGTCGGGTTGGCCCGTTCGACTGCCCCCACTAAAAAAATAATATAATTTTTATTTGTTTAATTGGACCGTTTGCAAACCGTTCGCGGCCAAAGCAAAATAATCCGGCGACCCGGGTTTTGCGTTTGAATTAAGATGGGGCGTTTTAGAAAACAAAACGGGCTTGCGAAAAATTAGTTTTATGCAAACAATGCATGATGATGACGATGCAATGCACAAAATCAACGCGATTTTCTAGTAGTGGTTTTGCGGGATGCCACAGCTATCTTCCATTCCAAACCTCTTTAGAACTTTGTCCAAATATGTACTTTGTGACAATGATATTTGGTGTTTCGATCTATCTCTATAAATCTTTATGCCTAATATGTAAGCTGCTTCGCCAAGATCCTTCATTGAAAAAATATTATTCAAATATTCCTTGACACTAATAAGAAGGTCTACATCATTCCCAATCAACAATATGTCATCTACATATAGTATTAAGAATGCTACAGAGCTCCCACTCACTTTCTTGTAAATACAAGCTTCTCCATAAGTTTGTATAAAACCAAAACTTTTGATCACCTTATCAAAACGTTGATTCCAACTTCGGGATGCTTGCTTCAATCCATAGATGGACCGTTGAAGTTTGCATACCTTGTTAGCATCTTTAGGATCGACAAAACCTTTGGGTTGCATCATATACAACTCTTCATCAATGTCACCATTGAGGAATGCTGTTTTGACATCCATCTGCCATATCTCATAATCATAATATGCAGTGATTGCTAACATAATCCTCATAGAATTTAGCTTTGCTACTGGTGAGAAAGTCTCATCGTAGTCAACTCCTTGAATTTGTCGAAACCCTTTTGCGACAAGTCGAGCTATATAGACAGTAACATTACCATCAGCATCTGTTTTCTTCTTGAAAATCCATTTGTTCTCGACAGCCTTTCGGCCATCCGGTAAGTCCACCAAAGTCCATACTTGGTTTTCGTACATGGATCCAATCTCGGATTTCATGGCTTTTTGCCATTTATTGGAATCTGGGCTCATCATCGCTTCCTCATATGTCTCAGGGTCATCGGTGTTATCCACCAACATGACACTCATAACGGGATCATACCAATATGGAGTGGTACGAGTTCTCGTTGACCTCCGAGGCTCTGTAGCAACTTCAACCGAAGTTTCATGATCATCATCATTAGCTTCCTCTCTAATTGGTGCAGGCACCACAGGAACTTCTTCCGGTGCTGCGCTACTCGCAATTTTGAGAGAAGGTTCGAAAACCTCGTCGAGTTCTACTTTCCTTCCAGTCACTTCTTTCGAGAGAAATTCCTTCTCTAGAAATGATCCATTCTTGGCAACGAAGATTTTGCCTTCGGATCTATGATAGAAGGTATACCCAATAGTTTCCTTCGGGTATCCTATGAAGACGCATTTTTCCGCTTTGGGTTCAAGCTTGTCCGGCTGTAACTTCTTTACATAGGCTTCGCATCCCCAAACTTTAAGGAACGACAATCTAGGTTTCTTCCCAAACCATAATTCATACGGTGTCATTTCAACGGATTTAGACGGTGCCCTATTTAAAGTGAATGCGGCTGTTTCTAATGCATAACCCCAAAATGATAGCGGTAAATCTGTAAGTGACATCATAGAACGAACCATATCTAAGAGAGTTCGATTACGACGTTCGGACACACCATTACGTTGTGGTGTTCCCGGCGGTGTCAACTGTGAAAGTATTCCGCATTTCTACAAATGCTCGCCAAACTCGTAACTTAGATATTCACCTCCACGATCAGAACGTAGAAATTTAATCTTCTTGTTACGTTGATTCTCTACCTCACTTTGAAATTCCTTAAACTTCTCGAAAGTTTCGGACTTATGTTTCATGAAATAGATATACCCATATCTACTCAAGTCATCCGTGAAGGTAAGAACATAACGATAACCACCGCGCGATGCTACACTCATTGGACCACATACATCGGTATGTATGATTTCCAATAAGTCCGTAGCTCGCTCCATCATACCAAAAAATGGAGTCTTAGTCATTTTACCCATCAGACATGCTTCGCATCTATCAAGTGATTCGAAATCAAGTGATTCAAGAAGTCCATCGGAATGGAGTTTCTTCATACGCTTCACTCCAATGTGACCAAGACGACAGTGCCACATATAGGTCGAGTTATCGCTTGATTTCAACCGTTTAGCCTCAATGTTATTAATATGTGTATTTCCACTATCGAGATTCAATAAGAATAGACCATCTATCAAAGGTGCATGTGCATAAAACATATTACTCATATGAATCGAACAACCATTATTCTCGGACTTAAACAAGTAACCGTCTCGCAATAAACAAGATCCCGATATAATGTTCATGCTCAACGCAGGCACCAAATAACAATTATTTAAGTATAAAACTAATCCCGATGGTAGATGAAGGGGTAGCGTGCCGACCGCGATCACATCAACCTTTGATCCGTTTCCCACGCGCATCGTCACCTCATTCTTCGCTAGCTTCCGTTTATTCTGCAGCACCTGTTTCGAGTTACAAATATGAGCAACCGAACCAGTATCTAATACCCAGGCACTACTACGAGTACTAGTGAGATACACATCAATAACATGTATATCAGATATACCTTTCTTCTTGATGTTGCCGTTCTTCAAATCCGCCAAGTACTTTGGGCAATTCCGCTTCCAGTGACCTTCTCCCTTGCAGTAAAAGCACTCAGTATCAGGCTTAGGTCCAGCCTTGGTCTTCTTTGTCGGCGTGGTAACTTTCTTACCACCCTTCTTGAAGTGTCCCTTCTGCTTAGACTTGCCTTTCTTGAATTTGGTGGTCTTATTGACCAACAACACTTGGTGCTCTTTCTTGATCTCCACTTCTGCAGATTTCAACATGGCAAAGAGTTCTGGCAACGTCTTGTTCATGTTTTGCATGTTGTAGTTCATCACAAAGTTCTTGTAACTTGGTGGTAGTGATTGGAGGACACGGTAAATCCCCAAAGCATTAGGAATCACAATACCCAAGCTTTGAAGTTTGTTTGCGTGCCCAGACATCTTAAGCACGTGCTCACTGACGGAGGTGCCCTCTTCCATCTTGCAGTTAAAGAACTTTTCAGAAGCCTCATAGCTTTCAATTGCCGCATGAGTCTCAAAGATCAATTTGAGATCCTCGACAATATCATATGGGTCTGAATTCTCAAACCTTTTCTGAAGCTCCGATTCTAAACCATACAAGATAGCACACTGAACTGTGGAGTACTGAGTCTTCCGAGTGAGGTAAATGTTCTTTACTTCATCGGGAGCATCAGCTGCAGGTGGGTCACCCAGCGGTGCATCCAGCACATAGGTCAATTTACCAGCTGTGAGGACAATCCTCAAATTACGGAACCAATCCGCGAAGTTGCTTCCATTGTTTTTCAACTTTTCTTTCTCTAGGAACGCATTAAAATTGATGGTAGGGGCTGCCATTGATCTACAACATATTTGCAATAGTTTAGACTAAGTTTATGACAAATTGAGTTCAAATTAATAATAAAATTAATCTAGGTGAACTCCCACTCAAAACAATATCCCTCACATTGTTTTAGTGATCACACGAACCAAATCCACCACATCAACACCGATCATCACGAGAGTTGATATAGTTTCAACGGCGAACAATCGACATGTTCATCATATCTACTATATGATTCATTCTTTACCTTTCGGTGATCCGTGTTCCGAGACCATGTCTGTACATGCTAGGCTCGTCAAGATCAAACCTTAGTTTCCGCATGAGCAAATCTGGCTTGCTCACGTTGTATACACTTGCAGAATCTAACACACCCGATCATCACTTGGTGCTTCGAGACAACAAGCTTTAGCAACGGTGCTAACTAAGGGTGAACACTTTATGACTTGAAATTCATGTGCATGAGTGATCATCTTATAATGCTACCGTCGTCTACTAAGAAATACAAGATGCATAAAGGATTAACATCACATGCAATTCATAATATGTGATATGATATGGCCTTTCTTCTTTGTGCTTCCGATCTCCATATTCAAGCACGAACATGATCTCCATCATCACCGGCATTGCATCAAGGTCAATGACGCTTCTCCATGGTTGTCGTCCACCGGCTTCAACTATTACAACTACTTTGAATAGACACGCGGGTCTTAACATAAATTAAAGACAACCATATGGCTCCTGCCGGTTGCCAACTTACAATAAGGAACATTGCATACATCAAATATAATCACAATCATGGCCATATCACATCACAGCACACCCCTGCAAAACAAAGTTAGACGCCTCTACTTTCTTTGCATGTTTTACGTGGTTTGGGGCTTTCAATAAGTGTCGTTCTAACTTACGAACAAGAACCACAACATTGATACTAGTATTGTTAATCACCCGTTGTAAATTGGATCTTAACTATGCTAGGAGAAACAGGCACCCGCAAAGCCACTTATGCAATACAAGTTGCATGTCAAGCATGGAGCAAGTCTCATGAACGATGTCATGTAAGGTTAGCCCGAGCCGCTTCATCCCAACATACCGCAAGATGCAAAGTACACAAGAAGCAATCGACAATAAAAGCATCAACGCCCACAATGACCATTGTGTTCTACTCGTGCAACAGATCTACATATAGACACGGCTCTGATACCACTGTAGGGTTTCGTAGCATGGAAAACAAAAAAATTCTACCGCATACAAACAAACAAGCCAAGATCTATCTACTAGATTGTAGCAACGAGTCGATGGAATAACTCACCCTCGAAGATTCCAAAGCGTTTAACGAGAGCGGATTCTCGTGGGTGATGTAGTCGTACTCTTCCCGATCTCAAGATCGCGTAGACGATCCTTCCAGTGCTGCGTTCCGGCAGCGCTCCCGCAGTCGGTCACACGTTCGGTACTCGACGAAGACCTTCCAATCCCTTGTTCCAGCAGGAAGCGGAGGTTGTAGTACTCTCCTCGCGATTCCGGCAGCACAACGGCGTGGTACCGGAAGTAGAGGGGAGATCTCGCAGGGCTTCGCCTTAAGCCGGAGCGAGTATGGTGGAGTATGAGAGAGTCCCTCGGTGTTCTAGGGTTTAGAGACACCAAGGAGGGGACAAGCCGGCGGCTAGGGTTTAGCTAGGCGGCGGCGAGTTGGTGCCCTAGGGGCCGGCGGCGGCTTGGAGGCGGCTTGGGGCTAGGGTTTTGGAGGAGAGGATCTTGTGTGTACTAGGAAGGAGCCCTGCCCCTCCTTATATAGGTGGAGGGGCCGGCCGGCCAAGGGGAGGGAGGGGAGTCCCTCCCCAACTCGGCTTGGGTGGTGCGCCGCCGGTTGGAGGAGGGATTCCCTCCCCAACTCGGTTTCCCACTCCTCCTCTTTCCAAAACTTGTCGTTTGACTTTCAAACTAGCCGTTTGACTTTTCAATTTAGGATTTGAATAAACCCTTTATTTTGGACAGCGAAGACACTTAGTACATGATGCAATCATTCCAACTTGTAATGACACATTCATGTACCCCTTCCCTCCCGGAGTGCCGGACATTCCGGAACCTTCTAGAACATTCCCGATGAAAACACCGGAATCATTCCCAAACTCCGAAACGAGACTTTCCTTATATGAATCTTATTCTCCGGACCATTCCGGATCTCCTCGTGATATCCCGGATCCCATCCGAGACTCTGAACAACATTCGGTCTCTTTCTCGTCATACCATAACTACTCAAACAACGTCGAATCCTTAAGTGTGTCTCCCTACGGTTCGTGAATTATGCGGACATGATCGAGACACTTCTCCGAACAATAACCAATAGAGGAATCTGGAAATTCATATGGCTCCCACATATTTCTACGATTACTTTTTGATCGAATGAACCACTTACATACGATACCAATTTCCCTTTGTCTCACGATACTTTACTTATCCGAGGTTATGATCGTCGGTATCTCTGCATACCTAGTTCAACCTCGTTACCGATAAGTACTCTTTTCTCGTTCCCGTGATATGTGATCCCTTGTGAGCCAGTCACATGCTTGCAAGCTAATTGGATGACATTTCACCGAGAGGGCCCAGAGTATATCTATCCGTCATACGGATGGACAAATCCCACTCTTGATCCATGTGTTTCAACCAATACTTTCCGAACACTCAATGCCACCTTTATAGCCACCCAGTTACGGTGTGGTGTTTGATGTCATCAAAGCATCCATCCGATAAAGGTGATATGCATGATCTCATGGTCGAAGGAATTAGGTTACTATGTATCAGAAAGCATATAGCAATTGAACTATTAAAATGACTTGATCTTTATGCTACGCTTATCTACAGGAGTATGTCCACCATATCATTCTCCTAACGATATGATCTTGTTGTTAATAACATCTCAATGTTCATGATAGGGAAACCACAATCATCTATTAACCAACAAGCTAGTATTATATAGAGGCTTTACTAGGGACTTCAAATTAAGTTTACAAATCACAGAAGTATTAATGTTTCCTTATTAATACCATTATAACATGAATGTAAACATTTATCATAAACACAAAGATATAATAATAACTACATTTATTATTTCCTCTAGGGCATATCTCCAACAAACATCCAGGCATAAAAGTACCTTGAAGCTGTTTGAGGCTAGCCTCCAGCACAAGGTGCTGCTGCACCAGTCGTTTGGCATTCTGCACAAAAGGCTGCAGGAAAAAGACCTACTAGTTAAGAGAAGGACTCGAGGGCTACGCCCAAAAGAAAGAACAGAAACAAATTGCACACATGAAAACGCTCGGGGGCTCCCCCCGAGACTCAAAAGAAGAACACACAACAAAAATTCCTTTACAGACGCTCAGGGGCTTCTCCCGTGGCAGGAGGCAGAGCTACTCACATGATCCGATGGCGACTCCGAAGGTCCGCTGGCAAAATTCTGAGGCGCAACCACCTGAACCTCCTACGGAGAAGGGTTCGGAGCGGCGCCCTCAGAGGTATCCACCATCTGAGGAGGAGGAGACGCGACTTTCGACTCCCCCATCATCTCCCGAGCACCATCGCTGGAGGAGTCGTTGGAAGAGTGCCTACACAAGGACAAATTAGCACAAGTATAAAGTAAATAGGCAAGAAAAAGCAATGCAGGACAAAGGAAACTTACGAGTCAAGCTCTCTCAGGTTGAAGACAGGAGGGGTCCTCCGGACCTTCTTCTCCTCTTTCTTCTCTTCCTTCTTCTCTTCCTTCTTCTCTTCCTTCTTTTCTTCCTTCTTCCGCTTCGCTGGCGGGTGCGGCGCTACAGCCCGCACGGGAAGGGCAGGAATCAGAGAGGAAGAGCCTCCATGCCCACCACTATGACGTTCAAGACACAGTGGGTTCCTAGGAGTCGGCGGAGTCGAGGCATCCGAAGACTCGCTGGAGCTCCGTGATCGTTTGCGAGTGTGGTCCTCGCTCGACTCGTTGGCCTCTTCAGCCGGAGACCGTGCCGACGGCAGCTCGGACATGGAATCCACCACATCATTATCTGGAGCATTCGGAAATACTTCGGGTAATGGAGGAGACATGCCTGGCACTTTGAAGCTCTGCACAAAGAAAAGAAAAATTTGTTAGCAAACAAATGCAAATACAATGCAATCGAAAATAGCGCTACGCGCACGGATCTACACCTGTGGAACAGGAAGCGAAGAAGAAAACAGAGGAGTCAGCGACTTCCCCGTGATATCCTCTCCAGCCTTGAACTTTAGCAACGAACGAAGGGCCCTGTCGAGATCTCCCTGGGAGAATTTCTCAGCCGAAACCCTCGTCGGATCATGGCGGCCAGCATAAAGGAACATCGGGTGCGCCCTAGCCTGGAGTGGCTGCACCCGATGCTCAAGAAAAGTGCGGATGATATCCACACCGTTCACTTCCTTCTCCGGAATCAACTGGAGATCCTCCACTCGATGATAGAGAGCCTCTATCTCCGCCACCTCGCCATCCAAGATATGGTTTTTCCAGGACCTTTTCGGCTCGATCTTTTGGGAGGGGTCGAAAGGAACAAGACTAAAATCCTGCCCAGGCACTATGGAGTCGCGGATATAAAACCATCGCCTCCGCCAGTACTGGACAGATCCGGACATGGAAAAAGAAAAGAAAAGCAGATTGGGTTTGAGGGAGATGATGCAACCCCCAATGGGATAAACACCATCCGAACTAGATTGCCTCTTCACAGAATGGAGTTTCCGGAAGAGGCCAAAGTGCAGCTCGATACCGAGCCAGCACTCGCAGAAAGTGATAAAACAAGCAATGTGTAGAAGAGAATTGGGGGAAAGATGGTGCAATTGGACACCGTACAGAAAAAGCAGTCCACGAAGGAAGTCGTGGACTGGGAAGGAAAATCCGCGAATGACGAAGGCGAGGAACATAACCCGAAACCCAGCAGGGGGACGGGGGATTACCTCGTTTCCTGGGAGTTTGACGGCATCCCTATCCTGCGGGATCAATCCCTGCTCATGAAGCTTGCGGAGATCACTCTCCCGTGTCTTCGATCGCCGCCAGCCACCATCGGTGACACGGGTAGTGTGGCATCCCGCAAAACCACTACTAGAAAATCGCGTTGTTTTTGTGCATTGCATCATCATTACATCATCATGCATATTAATTTTACCTGAAACTATGTTGCGAAAGACTATGGTTTTCCGAAACTAGCCCTCCTTCTATTTCAAATTAAACCCCGGCTGCGTCCGGATATTTTGTTTGTCTAAAAACTAGTTACAAAAATGTATTGCAAATTAAATAAATTGTTAAATTTTTTTTTGCGGGGCAGTCGAACGGGCCGAATGACCCGAACGACCACCCCAGTTCCAAAACGGTCCACCTAATTCCTAAACCTACCAATCTACCTACCACACCCCCCTCCACCTCACCCCGACCAGTCCCTGGTCGCCACCTCAGCTCCCCTCTCTCCCCACCCAACCAGAGCCCGCCACTTGGCCCAGCCACTCCCTCTCTCTCCCCCTCTCTCTCCCTGGACCCACTCACCCAGCCGTCCCACACCCCCCCAGCACACACCCACACCCCACGCGCGACACACACGCACGGCACGCTCCCACCCCCACCCCGCTGTTACCGGCCGACAGCCCCTGGCCCACCTGCCCCGCGTGCCCCGCACTCTCCCTCACCCTTCTCTCCTTCCCCGCACGTTCCCTCCCTGCCTCCTCTCCTAGCTCGCCGGCGACCGCACCATCCGCTCCTCCCTGCCGCCGGCGCCCCCCTCTCCCCGCGCTCACCTCCCTCCCCGCGCTCATCTCCCTCCCCACCTTCTCCCTCCTCCACCTCTCCTGGCTCGCCCCGCGCCCCGCCATCGTCGCCGGCGGCCGCTCCGCCAGCGCCTCCTCCGCCGCTCTCCCCTCACCGCGCCGCCCCCAAGCTCCTCCTCCCCTCAAGCTTCCCCGAGCTCCGCCCCCGACCCGTCCGCCTCCGTCGCCGCGCTCGCCGGCGGGCCGCGCGCTCCGGCCGCCCCGCAAGCCCGCGCCCCTCGCCGAGCCCCGTCCGACGCCAGCGCCTCCGTGCCCGCGCAAGCCGCCACCGCCCCTGTTCGCCGGCCCCGGCCCTCCGGCGCCCCGTCGCCCCTCTCCAGCCCGCCTCGCCTCCGGCTAGGGTCGCCGTCCGCCCCGCCCTGGGCTCCCTCCGGCGAGCTCCTGCTGCCGCGGCCCCTCCCTCCCGCGTCCGCGGCCTCCTCTGCCTCCGCCGCCCGTGCTCTCCTCGCCGCCGTCTCCCTGTTGTCGCCCTCCTCGACCGCAGCGTGGCCATGTTCAGATGTTGGACGCATGCGTGGTCGTGTGTTGGGGAAAACTTGGCGAGACAGTGTAGGGGTGATGCCGTGTGAGTTCGATAGATGCCACCCGAACCACCCCGACATGAACCGTATCCTCGCCAAGAGCTACTTCCGTCCGCGTCGACCGATGTTCGCAACCGGTGAATGAGTGGAAGCCTCAAGATCGCCCTCCCGAAGCCCGAGCCTCGAACCCGAAGACGCCGAGACTGAGTGCGCCTACATGGATCCGGTGATGCCGGCACCCCAAGATCTGCCACGCGGAACCGAAGACCGCAAAATGCCAAGCTCTCCCGCAGGACCCCAAAGACCGAGCACGACATGCCATGTTCTCCCTCACGGACGCCATGACCATCGGCACGACCCGACGACCGCGGATGCGACAGGATCATCCCCAGGACGCCAAGATTGCCACGAGAACGCTCCCGAATGTTAACACCGACTCGATGGCGCGAGCCCGACAAGATCCTCGCAACGGCAAGATCGACCCCGTGGGACCCGACAAGATCGGCACGACGACAAGAACGGCATCGGCCCGGAAGAATTCGACGCGCCCTCGGCACCGAACCAAGTCCTGCTCCCCGGACGCGACAAGATCTACCCAAGTAATCCGAGAACGCTCCCGCTGAGACCGAACCCCGAACCCCGGAACCCCAAGATCGTCGAGACCCCTAATGTGTGAACCCTTCCCGAAACCCTATTTTATAATATAATCAAACTTGTTGCATAATCATTCATCTCGCATGCATATTTGTGTGGTTTGGGGGCCTTATGCCGATTCACCTAATAATTAAATATGGGGCCCATATGCGGGCAAATCTAGTCTCATATTGGCCTCATTTAAATTGGTGTAGCGAACCCGGTACTATCTTTTGCCATGCTAAAACCACATTTAATTTGCGGGGTGGATAAACAACTAGAACCATATATAAATTGCCGGGACCCCGGTTCCGCTTAATATGACCTAATTGCACCGCACCTTTGCCATGCCATACATCATTCCTGCATCATGCCGATCTTCTGCCGTTGTATTAAATATTGCATCCGGTGTTATTCTAGTGTTTTGCTTCTTCGCGGATAAGGCCGTTGAGTTGATGTGAGCTTCGCCCCGATATTCGGATGAACCTTCGACAATGTTTTCAGGCGAGCATCTCCCCCTTTCTACCCATCTTACTTTTATAGTATTTACTCCCTCCTGTTGATCTATTGCTATCTGTGTTGCGATGCTCTAGTTTCCGTACCCGTGATATCCCTTGCAGCCCTATATTGCCTTGGACACATCCTATTACCTGTTGTTTGGTAGATAGTTGGACTTGCGCGCCGTAGTCGCTTGCCCAAGTGCTGTTGCGTGTCGTCAAGTACCACAGTTGTTGGAGAATTGCCGCATGTTCAACGTTGGAGAAGACCATGGCTTTATTTATTGTTCACTCTAATTACTGCTTAACAACTAAAATTGAAGTAAGCAGAGGCATCGGTGGGTGATAGATAATATTTGGTTTCCGACCGCCCACTTGTGTCCCGTAGGACCCCGAGTTCTTGACACCTATTCCGAGATCGAGCGCGCTAACCACATGTGGGGAGATATGGGCCCCCCATTGATTATTAACTGATTTCAAAGTACTGTACTGGGGGCCACAAACTAGTTTGAGGTTTTATTTACTATCCTGTACCTATGCCATGCTTTACTGCTTTATTTACGATTGTGTGAGGAGCACGCTGTACTATTTTGGAAGCGGAGTGATTTCGCGGTATCGACAGTCCCCGTTTGGGGATTTGCTATCGCTTACCGCCACTGTCGCAAACCCTAAGTCCGTCTCGAAGACCGGCCGACTTCGTTGCGGGTGTCGACTTGGTGGGGTGGCCCCCATGTACTTGCTTTGGGTCTGGGAACGTCGTGACTTGGGCCCCGCCGACATACCGATGGGTGTATGTTAACTGATCTGGCAAAAAGGGTCGAAGTGCTTGTGGATACTTTGGTGCACCCCTGCAGGGTTAAATCTTTTCGAGAAGCCGTGTCCGCGGTTATGGACGACTTGGAGCACAGTGCTTGATCATAGACAACTATAACTAAAGTTTACGGTTATAAATTGACTTGTATCCGATATGACTAGTAATCAGTTTCACTACAACGGAATGGCTAAGTAAAAGTACCAACAACTGCTGGGTTTTGGGATATCTCATGCTATTTGTATGTGACTAGTAAGTGTCGCAACTACAACGGAATGGTTAACTAAAACGGCCCACTGCTTAATTTATCAGGATGATTATCTATACTTGACTAGTAATTACTGCAACGATAACCGAATACATAAAACTGCCAACTGTGTGAGTTCCTCGGTTAACTTTCTCGGTGGTATCGAGGGGAATCCAGGATGGGTTTGTTTGGTGTTGTATTCAGGTTGGATCCGAATAGGTCTCTCTTACCCCTCTCTGATAGTCGCCGGTTGTATCGAGTCTCTATAGGTTGTTTAGTGCCTGCTGCCGCTGCCGCTCAGTCCACCATACCTATGTAGGCGAGGACCGCCGAATTCTAGCCTCGCCGTGTACTAGCCTCAGTACTGACGCTCCTCTTTTTCCTTTGCCCTTCATCGGCACCCCTTTTGTTTAAGCAGGTTTTGAGATCGACGTCGTTAGCAGGGTTACCCTTCCGGCTTGGCCTGGGCAGGGTTATGGACGCCATTGGTTATTCTTCAGGGCTCTTAGCCCCATTTGCATCTTGTCCGTAGCTGGACGCTATATCGTTTTCCAGGTTATTTGGATCGTTGTATATTATATCTGTATTCTTGACTCTTGGAGTCGCTGTTGTAAATATCTGTTCTGTGGGTCCCATCGAGGACTGTTGTGTAATGTTATTACTTCGTTTTCCACCCGCACGAAAGTGCCTGGTGGGCACCTTTGAATCGTTTCTATGTGGGTTTGGCGATTTTCGCTAAAACTTGCATAGGTCCGATTCTGAGGGTGTTACAGAGTGGTATCAGAGCTCAGCAGTTGCGATACCCCACAAGTCCAGCATGTAGGATAACCTAGCTAACGGCCGAAGTAGAGTGTCAAACTATTTTTGAAAATCGGTTGAATAGTTCTGATTAGGTCTGATTTTACTCCTTACCCCTCTGCTATTTTCCTCTTATCTCTATGCGTTTTAAATCCGCTCTCTTCTCTTTCTTCGAGTCCAGGAATTCTCGTGGTTGGGTTCCGTCATACCTTCAGGGTTTCGCTTCCTTCTTTGATAACGGTGTTGCTACATCTGGTCTTCATGTTATCCGAGGAATCCTTCGTCTGGTGGACTTCTCTTTGTTCCTTCTTGTGCCTTCCGGTGTTTTCCGACGCGACGACATCATTTACGCCAGATCCGATGCAGAGTCTGCATCACTCCTTTGTTTCCGAACCTCGCTTGTTGAGATCTTCAGTCTGAATTCTGAGAGTTGGTTGCATAATCTGCTATTCGTGTACATAGTAATGCTTTGAGTGCGGGATGGAGTCGCGACCATACCACTACTCTTATCATTTGCTTTGTATATTGAATGGTGGATCGATGCAATTCTACTCCTTCCATGAAGGTTAGAGGTGACCTTACCTTTAACTTCGTCTTTGTTTCCCGGAGTGTTCTCTTGACGAAAAGGATCAACGACCCCTTGTTAGTGGTGTCGCGAAGATCTACACGAAGCGAGAAGACGCAGATCGCCGACCTTCCTTTCCGGTACCATGAGGCGGATCTCGAGGGCGAGATCCATTGTTAGTGCTGTCGAATTGTGGCATCCCGCAAAACCACTACTAGAAAATCGCGTTGTTTTTGTGCATTGCATCATCATTACATCATCATGCATATTAATTTTACCTGAAACTATGTTGCGAAAGACTATGGTTTTCCGAAACTAGCCCTCCTTCTATTTCAAATTAAACCCCGGCTGCGTCCGGATATTTTGTTTGTCTAAAAACTAGTTACAAAAATGTATTGCAAATTAAATAAATTGTTAAATTATTTTTTTTGCGGGGCAGTCGAACGGGCCGAATGACCCGAACGACCACCCCAGTTCCAAAACGGTCCACCTAATTCCTAAACCTACCAATCTACCTACCACCCACCCCCCCCCCTCCACCTCACCCGACCAGTCCCTGGTCGCCACCTCAGCTCCCCTCTCTCCCCCCAACCAGAGCCCGCCACTTGGCCCAGCCACTCCCTCTCTCTCCTCTCTCCTCCCTCTCTCTCCCTGGACCCACTCACCCAGCCGCCCACACCCCCGCACACACCCACACCCCACGCGCTACACACACGCACGGCACGCTCCCACCCCCACCCCGCTGGAACCGGCCGACAGCCCCTGGCCCACCTGCCCCGCGTGCCCCGCACTCTCCCTCACCCTTCTCTCCTTACCCGCACGTTCCCTCCCCGCCTCCTCTCCTAGCTCGCCGGCGACCGCACCATCCGCTCCTCCCTGCCGCCGGCGCCCCCCTCTCCCGCGCTCACCTCCCTCCCCGCGCTCATCTCCCTTCCCACCTTCTCCCTCCTCCACCTCTCCTGGCTCGCCCCCGCCCCGCCCATCGTCGCCGGCGGCCGCTCCGCCAGCGCCTCCTCCGCCGCTCTCCCCTCACCCTCACCGCGCCGCCCCCAAGCTCCTCCTCCCCTCAAGCTTCCCCGAGCTCCGTCCCCGACCCGTCCGCCTCCGTTGCCGTGCTCGCCGGCGGGCCGCGCGCTCCGGCCGCCCCGCAAGCCCGCGCCCCTCGCCGAGCCCCGTCCGACGCTAGCGCCTCCGCGCCCGCGCAAGCCGCCACCGCCCCTGTTCGCCGGCCCCGGCCCTCCGGCGCCCCGTCGCCCCTCTCCAGCCCGCCTCGCCTCCGGCCAGGGTCGCCGTCCGCCCCGCCCTGGGCTCCCTCCGGCGAGCTCCTGCTGCCGTGGCCCCTCCCTCCCGCGTCTGCGGCCTCCTCTGCCTCCGCCGCCCGTGCTCTCCTCGCCGCCGTCTCCCTGTTGTCGCCCTCCTCGACCGCAGCGTGGCCATGTTCAGATGTTGGACGCATGCGTGGTCGTGTGTTGGGGAAAACTTGGCGAGACAGTGTAGGGGTGATGCCGTGTGAGTTCGATAGATGCCACCGGAACCACCCCGACATGAACCGTATCCTCGCCAAGAGCTACTTCCGTCCGCGTCGACCGATGTTCGCAACCGGTGAATGAGTGGAAGCCTCAAGATCGCCCTCCCGAAGCCCGAGCCTCGAACCCGAAGACGCCGAGACTGAGTGCGCCTACATGGATCCGGTGATGCCGGCACCCCAAGATCTGCCACGCGGAACCGAAGACCGCAAAACGCCAAGCTCTCCCGCAGGACCCCAAAGACCGAGCACGACATGCCATGTTCTCCCTCACGGACGCCATGACAATCGGCACGACCCGACGACCGCGGATGCGACAGGATCATCCCCAGGACGCCAAGATTGCCACGAGAACGCTCCCGAATGTTAACACCGACTCGATGGCGCGAGCCCGACAAGATCCTCGCAACGGCAAGATCGACCCCGTGGGACCCGACAAGATCGGCACGACGACAAGAACGGCATCGGCCCGGAAGAATTCGACGCGCCCTCGGCACCGAACCAAGTCCTGCTCCCCGGACGCGACAAGATCTACCCCAGTAATCCGAGAACGCTCCCGCTGAGACCGAACCCCGAACCCCGGAACCCCAAGATCGTCGAGACCCCTAATGTGTGAACCCTTCCCGAAACCCTATTTTATAATATAATCAAACTTGTTGATAATCATTCATCTCGCATGCATATTTGTGTGGTTTGGGGGCCTTATGCCGATTCACCTAATAATTAAATATGGGGCCCATATGCGGGCAAATCTAGTCTCATATTGGCCTCATTTAAATTGGTGTAGCGAACCCGATACTATCTTTTGCCATGCTAAAACCACATTTAATTTGCGGGGTGGATAAACAACTAGAACCATATATAAATTGTCGGGACCCCGGTTCCGCTTAATATGACCTAATTGCACCGCACCTTTGCCATGCCATACATCATTCCTGCATCATGCCGATTGTGGCATCCCGCAAAACCACTACTAGAAAATCGCGTTGAATTTGTGCATTGTATCGTCATCATCATGCATTGTTTGCCAAAACTATATTCGCAAAGCCCGTTTTATTTTCTAAAACGCCCCGTCTTTTATTCAAACGCCAAAAACCGGGACTCCGGAATATTTTGTTTGACCAACGATGTTTTGCAAACGGTGCAATTAAAAGTAAATAAAATATTTATTTATTTTAGCGGGGGCAGCCGAACAGGCCGTATCGACCCGAACGACCACCCCCATATTTTCAGAACGGTCCACCCTGCAACCGCCCCTAAATCCTACACTTACCCAACTTCCTACCCACACCCCCTGGCCACCTCACCCTAGCCTATCAGACTTCGCCACCTCACCTTCCCCTCTCCCTCACCCAATCACCCCCTGCCACGTGGCCTAGCCTCACACCCACTCACCACCAACCCCCCAGCTGGCCCCTCACCACACAACCGACCCCCCCCCCGCGCGCGCGCTCTCTGCACGCACGCACCCGCAGCTCCTCTGCCCCGCTGGCCCACCGGTCCCACCCCTGTCCCCCACCTGGCCCGCACCTCTCCCTCTCCACCCTTCCTTCCCCGACCCCCGCGCGCTCGCGTCCCTCTGCTCGCAGCAGCCGGCAGCCTCCCTCACCAGCACCTCTGCCACCACCGACCTCCGCGCATCTCCCTGCCTCGCCCCGCCTCCGACGCCCTGCGCGCGCCGCCGGCGACCCCGAGCGCCGCCGTCGCGTCCTCTGCAACCGCCCCTCCGCCCGCATCCCTCCGCCGCCGCGCCCTCCTCTGTCTCCGGCGAGCACCTCCCCATGGCGCTGCCGCGAGCGTCGACGAGCCCCTCGGTGACGTGCGCCTCCCCGAGCCCCTCCTCGCCGCCTTTGTGTTGCCGCCTGGTCGAGCCGCGGCCGCGTCGCCTCTCTGCCCCGCTGTGCGAGCTAGGCCCAACCGCCCTTCCCTGCAGCTTCGTCGCAGACGTCGTGGTCCATGCGCCCTCGTTCTCAGCCGTCCTCCTCCTGTCCGTGCACCGTCCCTGAGGCTTCGAACCTGCTCCTGTGTTGGTGCTGTGGTAACGGGTGCAGTGATACAACGACGATGGACATGTGAAGATGGTACCTAGCCGATCTACTCCAGCTCCAGGGCTGCAAGATGGCCTCCTTCCCGGAACCCGAAGGAAACCGAGACCCCTGGGTGCGACGACATGGATCCGAAGAGCGATCACACCGAATACCGAGACCCTCAACACGCCTAGGTCGCCACCCGGAACGACAAGTTCTCCTTCCCGGAGTTGGACTCCGAAGACCGAACCCGGGCGCGCCAAGTTCCTCGACCCGAGTCCCCGAGGCGACAAGTACCCCGTCCCGGACACCAGGCTCGGCAACCCGAACGCCAAGACATCCGTCGAACCCCGAAGACCGGACCCTGCGGACCGAAAGGATCTCCTTCACCGTTACGACAAGAACTTCCTCGAGGACGCCGAATACTTCACCCCGAACGCCAAGACCGTCCCGACTCGAGGACCCGACAAGATCCGCGCAACGACAAGAACGGCACCAGCCAGGGCGAGTCCGATGCCCCGACGCCAGACCAAGTACGCCCCCCCCCCCCCCCGGAACGCCAAGGTCCCCGTGAGAGACGACAAGATCGACAACATGACCCGAAGACCACGGATGCGCCAAGACCTACCCCTTTTACCCGAGAACGTCCCCGTCGAACCCTAAACCCTGGACCTGCCGAACCCCAGGCCCCCGGACCCCCCAAGATCGTCGAGACCCCTAATGTGTGACCCTTTTCCTTGATACCCTATTTTTATAAATGATATCAACTTGTTGCATTAAATCATTCATCTCACATGCATATCTGTGGTTTGGGGGCCTTATGCCGATTCACCTAATAATTAAATATGGGGCCCATATGCGGGCAAATCTAGTCTCATATCGGCCTCATTTAAACTTGTGTAGCGAACCAATACTATAATCTTGCCTGGTTAAAACAACATTTAATTTGCGGGGTAGTTAAATAACTTGAGCCACCTAATTAATTGTCGGGACCCGGTTCCGCCTAATACGACCTAATCGCATCGCACCTTTGCCATGTCATACATCATACATGCATCATGCCGATCTTTTGCCGTAGTATTAAATATTGCATCCGGTGTTTCTTCTAGTGTTTTGCTTCTTCGCGGATAAGGCCGTTGAGTTGATGTGAGCTTCGCCCCGATCTTCGGTTGAACCCTTCGGCAATGTTTTCAGGCGAGCATCTCCCCCCTTTCTACCTATCTTACTTTTATAGTATTTATTCCCTCCTGTTGATCTATTGCTATCTGTGTTGCGATGCTCTAGTGTTTCGTACCCGTGATATCCCTTGCAGCCTTATATTGCCTTGGACACATCCTATTACCTGTTGTTTGGTAGATAGTTGGACTTGCGCGTCGTAGTTGCTGGCCCAAGTGCTGATGTGTGTCGTCATATGCCACAGTTGCTGATGTATTGCCGCATGTTGTTGTTGGAGATGATCTTAGTTTTACTTATTGTTCACTTTAATTCCTGTTTAACAACTAAAATTGAAATAAGCAGAGGCATCGGTGGGTGATAGAAAATATTTGGTTTCCGAACGCCCACTTGTGTCCCGTAAGACCCCGAGTACTTGATACCTGTTCCTTGATTTATCGCGCTATCCACATCCGGGAGGTATATGGGACCCCCCTGAGCCAGAGCTTGATTCCGTCTTATTTCTTGGGGCCACGAACTAGTTTGGGGCTTTATTACTATCCTGTACTTATGCCATGTTTACTGCTTTATTTACGATTGTGCGAGGTACTGCACACTGTACTGTTTAGGATCTGTGACCCGTTTACGTGGTATCGACAGTCCCCGTTTGGGGATCTGCTGTCGTTTACCGCCGGCCCCACAAACTTTGGGGTCCGTCTCGGAGCTAGCTTACTTCGTTGCGGGTGTACTCCAAGGGGTGGCCCCCTGAAATATTTTTGAATCCTGTGATTGTTCAGTCGTGAAAGCCTCGTTGGGTTTTGATTTGGTTTTTCCGAGGTTGATCGAGTGTGTGTTGCTATTGGTGCACCCCGGCCGGGTAAAACTTTCTGAAAGCCGTGTCCGCGGATATGGACGACTTGGAGCACAGTATCTCGATCATAGACAAGCATAACTAAAGTTTATTGTTATAAATTTGACTTATAATGACTAGTAATCAGCTTCACTATAATGGAATGGCTAATTAATACTGCCCACAATTGCTTGTTGGTTGTCGCTTGCGACAATTGTACCTGACTAGTAAATCTTGCAACTACAACGGAATGGCTGAATAAAAGTACCAACAACTGCTGGGTTTTGGGTTTATCTCATGCTATCTGAATCTGGTTAGTAATTGTTGCAACTACAATGAAATGATTAAATAAAAGTGCCCACTGCTTACTTTATCAGGACGATTATCTAAACCTGACTAGTAAAGTGCCGCAACTATAACTGAATAAGTAAAACTGCCAACTGTGTGAGTTCCTCGGTTGCCTTCCTCGTTTGGTCTCGAGGGGGAAACCCCAGGATGGGTTTGTTTGGTGTTAGCTTCAGGATGGCTCCGGATAGGTCATTCTTACCCCTCTCTGATAATCGCCAGTTGTATCGAGTCTCTATAGGTTGTTTAGTGCATGCTGCCGCTGCCGCTCAGTCCACCATACCTATGTAGGCGAGGACCGCCGAATTCTAGCCTCGCCGTGTACTGGCCTCAGTACTGACGCTCCTTCTTTGTTTTCTGCTTTGCCCTTTGTCGGCACCCCTTTTGTTAAGCAGGTTTGAGATCGACGCCGTTAGCAGGGTTACCCTTCCGGCTTGGCCTGGGCAGGGTTATGGACGTCATTGGTTATTCTTCAGGGCTCTTAGCCCCATTTGCATCTTGTCCGTAGTCGGACGCTCTATCATTTTCAAGGTGATTTGGATCTTTGTATAATCTATCTGTATTCTTGACTCTTCGAGTCGCTGTTATATATATATCTGTTCTGTGGGTCCCATCGAGGACTGTTGTGTAATGTTATTACTTCGTTTTCCACCCGCACGAAAGTGCCTGGTGGGCACCTTTGAATCGTTTCTATGCGGGTTTGGCGAATTTTGCTCAAACTTGCATAGGTCCGATTCTGAGGGTGTTACACCGATCTTCTGCCGTTGTATTAAATATTGCATCCGGTGTTATTCTAGTGTTTTGCTTCTTCGCGGATAAGGCCGTTGAGTTGATGTGAGCTTCGCCCCGATCTTCGGATGAACCTTCGACAATGTTTTCAGGCGAGCATCTCCCCCTTTCTACCCATCTTACTTTTATAGTATTTACTCCCTCCTGTTGATCTATTGCTATCTGTGTTGCGATGCTCTAGTTTCCGTACCCGTGATATCCCTTGCAGCCCTATATTGCCTTGGACACATCCTATTACCTGTTGTTTGGTAGATAGTTGGACTTGCGCGTCGTAGTCGCTTGCCCAAGTGCTGATGCGTGCCGTCAAGTACCACAGTTGTTGGAGAATTGCCGCATGTTCAACGTTGGAGAAGACCATGGCTTTATTTATTGTTCACTCTAATTACTGCTTAACAACTAAAATTGAAGTAAGCAGAGGCATCGGTGGGTGATAGATAATATTTGGTTTCCGACCGCCCACTTGTGTCCCGTAGGACCCCGAGTTCTTGACACCTGTTCCGAGATCGAGCGCGCTAACCACAGGTGGGGAGATATGGGCCCCCCATTGATTATTACCTGATTTCAAAGTACTGTACTGGGGGCCACAAACTAGTCTGAGGTTTTATTTACTATCCTGTACCTATGCCATGCTTTACTGCTTTATTTACGATTGTGTGAGGAGCACGCTGTACTGTTTTGGAAGCGGAGTGATTTCGCGGTATCGACAGTCCCCGTTTGGGGATTTGCTGTCGCTTACCGCCACTGTCGCAAACCCTAAATCCGTCTCGAAGACCGGCCGACTTCGTTGCGGGTGTCGACTTGGTGGGGTGGCCCCCATGTACTTGCTTTGGGTCTGGGAACGTCGTGACTTAGGCCCCGCCGACATACCGATGGGTGTATGTTAACTGATCTGGCAAAAAGGGTCGAAGTGCTTGTGGATACTTTGGTGCACCCCTGCAGGGTTAAATCTTTTCGAGAAGCCGTGTCCGCGGTTATGGACGACTTGGAGCACAGTGCTTGATCATAGACAACTATAACTAAAGTTTACGGTTATAAATTGACTTGTATCCGATATGACTAGTAATCAGTTTCACTACAACGGAATGGCTAAGTAAAAGTACCAACAACTGCTGGGTTTTGGGATATCTCATGCTATTTGTATCTGACTAGTAAGTGTCGCAACTACAACGGAATGGTTAACTAAAACGGCCCACTGCTTAATTTATCAGGATGATTATCTATACTTGACTAGTAATTACTGCAACGATAACCGAATACATAAAACTGCCAACTGTGTGAGTTCCTCGGTTAACTTTCTCGGTTGGTATCGAGGGGGAATACCAGGATGGGTTTGTTTGGTGTTGTATTCAGGTTGGATCCGAATAGGTCTCTCTTACCCCTCTCTGATAGTCGCCGGTTGTATCGAGTCTCTATAGGTTGTTTAGTGCATGCTGCCGCTGCCGCTCAGTCCACCATACCTATGTAGGCGAGGACCGCCGAATTCTAGCCTCGCCGTGTACTGGCCTCAGTACTGACGCTCCTCTTTTTCCTTTGCCCTTCGTCGGCACCCCTTTTGTTTAAGCAGGTTTTAAGATCGACGTCGTTAGCAGGGTTACCCTTCCGGCTTGGCCTGGGCAGGGTTATGGACGCCATTGGTTATTCTTCAGGGCTCTTAGCCCCATTTGCATCTTGTCCGTAGCTAGACGCTATATCGTTTTCCAGGTTATTTGGATCGTTGTATATTATATCTGTATTCTTGACTCTTGGAGTCGCTGTTGTAAATATCTGTTCTGTGGGTCCCATCGAGGACTGTTGTGTAATGTTATTACTTCGTTTTCCACCCGCACGAAAGTGCCTGGTGGGCACCTTTGAATCGTTTCTATGTGGGTTTGGCGATTTTCGCTAAAATTGCATAGGTCCGATTCTGAGGGTGTTACAGGTAGCGATGGCACTCTTCTTCCCTCCAGCAGCGCTGGTACCAACCGCAGAAGAAGACTTCTTCGACTTCCCCATCGTGATACGGCGGCGCCGGCGGCGAGAGCGCAAGATGGAAGAAGGAAAAGTGGAAGGATATTCCAGCGCGCAGCAAGAACTCTCAGAGAACAAGGAAGTAGTGAAACGAGAATAGCTGCGGTGAAAACAAACTAAAGTTTCCCCCAATGATTATAAAGACGAAGATGATGCACGACAACCGTCCATCGAGAAGACCTAACGCCAACGGCAGGATCTGGCCATACACATGTCAGCATCTTAACGAACCGTCGCTAACACGCCGTCCACTACGCGCGGAAATCGAGGCGACACCGTAATTATCTCCACGTCGCGCGTGACCGGTCAATTCAAGGTCAGACAGTGGGACCTATGTTCGTCCAGTCAAATCATCTCTGGCGTAGCAGACGCTTGAGGTCATCGATCGTCAGCACTGACGTCATCAAAAGCTACACTATCTTCGGCTTCAAAGCTAAGAGTACTCACTCGAATCTACGATTCGACCAAATACTCGGGGGCTACTCCTATCAGGAGCGCTAGCCGCGCACCCGAAAATACATAACACGTTACAGCACTGAACTGTTTCTTTGAGTCCTACGTTGAGTCTACAACTCCACTACGGACTCGGGGGCTACTCCCATAGGGAGGATGGATTTAAGCATCCGAAAAAATTTATGTCCTATGGACCTGACACTGAACAACGGCTGAATTAAAGTCTCCGCTCGAGTCTACGACTCGAACATACACTCGGGGGCTACTCCCATAGGGAGCGCTGATCGCGCACCCTCTAAAATTTCGATTGCGATCCTTCGGATCAGTATGCAAAAACTTTTCGGCAACTCTGCCCCACTTAACGCTAAGTGAGTAACATTCTCCTTGGCCACCCGAAACACCTCCGCGGTGACAAAATTCGGATGCTGTGTCTGCGACGCAAATATAAGACCTACAGATATCATCTGATGGTCTGGTAACGCACATGACTGCGCTCTGCTAGTATAAACCTGTGCCAACAGGCGCGACGAAAAATCCCGACGGATGCGTTGGGTATATTAATTAAATTCACTGGAATTCCACTCCTGTAAGTCCTCAGCGGCCTGAGTCGAATTACGCCAGCATATGTTCCGGGTTCGAGTCGAGGGACTCGAACCTGAAGTAGATCATGTTGTTTTGTCCTAAGACAGTTAACTGACCCTGATCCGTTGGGGGAGTCAGGAACATGCATCAACCATCCCTACACATTCTCTTGAAAAACAGAGTTGCACCCGAAGGATTGAAGAGTCCTCAGCCGAATCTACGATTCGACTGAACACTCGGGGGCTACTGACATGGTTATACCCCGCGGGTACACGATCTCAGCATACCTGGTCCAGCCCAAGGAAGGCCCACGGCAAATATACGCCGGCCCATGAAGATTTTTGGGTGGTCAAGGCTCATGACGCCTTCGGATCCTTAGAGAGCAAGACCAGAGTAGATAGGAAATTGAAAGGGGTAAACCCTAGAACCTGTAGGCGACTAGATCTATGCCCGGGATCTGCCTAAGTCTATATAAAGTCCAGGAGGTTACGACCTAGATCTCTCTCTCTCATACTTCCGCATACACACCTTGACGCCAGATTGCATCTGCGCACCCCTGTAATCACCGGTTCCGCCGTAATCAAGAGCAGACAAGCAGGAGTAGGGTTTTCCCTCCGGGGGCCTGAACCTGGGTAAACCTCGTGTCCCCGTGTTGCTTGTTTGCTAACCGTTCCGCGATCTCCAGCATCCCCATCTTCTCCAAAACCCAAGTCCATCACAATGGGCATTGACGAGTCGAAACCTCGTCAGCAGAAAACAGGCATCTGCCACTGTTGCAACTTATTAGTAGGTTAGTACCAGAAAACATGTAAAACGCACCTCAAAGTGTAGACAAGAAAAGCAAAGTAGATACTAAACAAGCATGGAGCATCAAAATTATAGATACGTTTCTGACGTATCACATGGCCGTACATGTAGGGTGGTGTCACATAGCCGGGTTGCGAAGCTTGAGCGTTGTACACTTGTGTAGGCGGGCGAGCACTGAGGAGTCCTGGTGAACCGGTACACGGACAGAGGCCAGGGTTCCAAGCCCCGGTGTAGGACGGCGGAGCGCCATATGGTTGATGACTACAAGTGCATAGATTCTTTGTAGCTAGTTTCGAAGTTAAGATGTCGATCCCACAGGGAGCCCAAAGGTAAATGTTTATTGGTGAAATCTCTGTCACACCCGAAGTTGTCACAGGTATTCGAGTGAATTGAATGCAAGTGTTGAAATATGAATAGAATTTGGATTAAAAGAAAGTATTTAAATAAGACTAAAATGTAAACTTCAGAAATAAAAAAGTATAAAAGTAAAGAACAATTTGTTTGTTGTTTTCTGCAGATGACAAAGTAGGCGCGAGGAGTTTTAGTTCATGGTGATATTGAATGTGCCAGGTAGATGAGTGATAAGTGTAACAATTAGAATCTTATAAGTATGTGTGTAGGTGAGCAACCCATAATTAGCCGGAACTCGTCTTGATAGATTTCATCCCAACTTCAATAATTCTACTAGCCTGTTTACCACAACCATGGTCAGTCACTAGATGATTAAAATCCTTCAGGTTGCTTAGCAATTAAGCTCCTTGGATCGGACTAATGCAATAAGCTCGGTGGCTCCTCGTGATCCTCGAGTCAAACTAGTTTCCCATTGATATCCCTGTGTCACTCGGGGGTCGCCGTTCTGCTAGCGAACAAGATTCTATCTATGTAGAACAAAGCATCATGTTTTCTGGGCCCTTAATTGGAAAACATGCATTAAGCATCCCACTGATAGTCAAGCGCACATAATATAGTAATTAAAATCAATCACAAACTTAATGGAAATTATATAGTCACATCACATCTTACCAATCCCTACATCTCCCATTCCCAAGGGAACTTACTCACACATGAGAGAAGAAAGCATCATCTATATAATTAAATAAAGGGAGTTCTTCTTGATATTACTGTGGAGATCCACAATAAGAAATAGAAATAAATCCAACACAATTCAAGATGGGAAGAACAATCTCAAACCCTAGTCTTGCAAGATGGAGATCTCTATCTCTCTCAAGTATAAGTAATGGATATGGAGGTGTGGTGGCTAGGAGATCAAAGATTGTGGAGCGAGATGAAGAACGTCTTCCCCTTCTTATCTGGATCTCTTCTTTCTGCCTTATGGATGGGATGGCGGCTCGTGTGTTCTGTTTTCGACCTCTCGATTGCTTCCAAAAAGGGACTTGTTTGTTTTCATTTGAATATTGTGTATTTGCTGTTAATTCCCTCTATTGATGTTCAGAACCTGAAACACACATTAAAAACCAAGTTTTCTTTTCTACCGAAGTATTAGCGTTAGATAAAGCTAGAAAACCATCAAATCTAAACAAAAACCATCGATGGAAACCATAAAAAATGTGTAGAATCTCACAGCTATCAACTCCCCCAAGCTTAGATGTTGCTTGCCCTCGAGTGACAAGGAAATAAGAAAGGATAGCGGTGATTCGAAACTGAAATAAAAGAACTTACAAGCTCGAATTGGAGTCAAATTATTTTCTTCATATTTCCTGCAATCTTAAACATGATCATACATATATTCACAAGATTGCACCGAGTTCACTTCCTAACCACTATATCTTGCTAGCAAATAAATCATATGCCCGAGCAAGTGTCAAAAGTTTAGCTAGGAAAGTGAAACAAATCTTTTTGGTCTCTTTCTTATTGAGAGAAGAAATTTTTTTGATCTTGTTCCTTTGATCAGTTAAGAGTACCAAAGTTGGCACCAAGAACATTTAATTTAAGAACAACTCATCTACTCCCACGTAAAAATTTCAAGACTCTCACCTTTTTTCCTTTCCTTGTTTTTCAAAAACTTCAGGTCTTTGAAAGAGAAATCATGCCACTGTTTTTTAACATGTTAATTAAGACTGTGTTGCGCACATGTGACCATACCAATAGATAGTTGTTGAGCAATAGTGGGTCAGAGGAGTACTACAACTTCACTTGGAACGTAAAACCATAAGGAGACTAAAAATTTTACCCATCATAGCATTGCTGCTACATATGTTTACATAACTCAATAGCCAAAATCAAGTGGTTTCCCACATTTAGATCGTTCATTGGCCAGCGGAGTTAATAGTTCTCCATGGAGTACGACATTGTTTTAGTGACATGCATAAAGCAATATCCTACTATAATTATTAGAAAAGGCAGTGACATAATCTCTACTACTTCGAAACATCCATTTTATCAGACAATTTCATTCAAGGGTGCTATCGAGTCTATTTACATTAATCTAAATGGGGTTGAGTAGTTTCTAAAATCAAATGTTTTGGGCTAAACATGGCCTCAAGTCATCTCTTGGATGTGTTTTCTTGTTGTAAAAATGTCAGAAATATTTAAACCAAATTCATTGCTCATTGTTTCAAAGCTAAAAGAGGACACTGGCAAAGGAATATAGTTTATAGGATAACAAGCTAGGTGGGGAGCGACTCAAGTGCAAGTGAGTAAATAATTGTAGGATCAATTTAAAGTTGCAGAAGAGGTGATGAAAGGAATGTGATACCTCATCTTGCTTGCTTCGTTCTCGTACTTGAGTCGAATCCCCTCTAGATTTCCCTATTGCCAATTTACCTGAAATTGAGCGATCTCTAAGAAAAACAAAGAAACAAATTTGCAAATAAAGGTTACAACTAATTTTTTGTGTTTTTGGTTTAAGAATGCAAACTGAAAGTAAACATGCAATTCTTGGAAAATAAAATAAATCAAAATAAGAGATAAAAATATGAATGCAAGTTTTGAGGTTTTCAAACCTCCCCAAGTTTAGGTTGTTGTCATGCTTAGTTGTTGCCGTCGTTTCGCGGCAGGTACGGATGCTGCTGATAGTAGTCGGGGAAGTGGGTCATGAAGTGACTAAAGTTGTGAGTTAAGGCACTCACATCTTCACTCACTCCATGCAGAGTCTGTTTGATCTCCCCAACGCGCTGGTTGAGCTGCAGAAAATCTTGATAGGGGACATTGTTGAACCCCTGCTTCTGCTGCTGCTGATTGGGCCATGCGTCCCAAGGTTGATCCTACTGCTGTTGTTGTCCATCCCAATCAGGGTTGTACTCCTACTCCTACTCCTTCTCCTGCTCATCCTGATGCTCTCCTCCTTCCTTTTCCTCGGAGTAAGGATAGAGCTCCGCCATGATCTCAGACACTTGATCCTTGGTGAGGATCCAGTGGTCCCTCCCCTGAACCTCGAAGGCTTGCAGGCAAGGCAATGGCACCTGATCATCCCGCGCAACATCAAGATAACCAAATTAATAGGCTCAGAGCCTCCTATTAGCTAAGTAAACACCGAGGAATCCACAAGCAGGTATATACTTGACATCCATAAGTATGGAGCCATCAAAAGGTTGCACAATAGGAATTGCAATTCCAAGAGCTTGGACTAAGTGGGTTACCAATCCACCAATGCGAATATCACCTTTATTTTTGTTGCTCTGGTGGCGGAGGTGCTGGAGAAACAGAGTTGCAGGATTGGGACTCTGCGGTGCATCAGGGAAGAGTGCCTTGGTGATCATGGCCATGTCTGCATTGGCCATAGAGCCGGTGTCCCCTCTTCCTAACAAAGTGTTAGCAGGAAACAAAGCAAAATAACGGATGGTTGCGTTCTGAATGGTGGACATCTTTTTCTGATAGAAGTCCCTGCCACCATTAACATAAATAACCTCCCAAGTTTCTGCACTTGAGACGCTAAACAAGTTTGTAACAGTTGATTCCCCTTCTTGAGGGAATCCATAAGCATCACAGAATTGTTGGAAAATAATTTGATATGGCTGTTGGTTAACGGTGAAACCCATCGTGCATGTGTTACCTTTCTCCTTGTAGTCGGCATAGAATAAGGCGAGGAACTCATTAGTGAGCTTGGTGTAGGTGTGGTGGTTTGCATTGGTGAGTTTGGAGAGCCCTGCATTAGCACACAAGTAGTCGAAGTCCGCCCTCAACCCTGCTGAGTTGAGGAAGCCGTCATTGACCCATCGTGTGGGCAGCACCTTCCTTGCCAAAACAATGACATACTTGTTGTTGAGCTCAACCCGGAGCCCCGAGCCTTCACCACGTTGGCGCTTGCTCTTGCGAAAAATACCACTAAGCTTGTTCATCTTGATTAACTGAGAAATTTCAACATAAAACCTTAGGCATATAGTTTTTACATGATATATGAATGATTCTACCCGGAGGAATTCAATCCTAACGTGAGAAATTAAAAGAGGAAATCAATCAAGCTTGAGTTCATCCACTAATTCAATGAAAATTTCAACCATGGAATTCTGAAAATAAAGCATGGATAGGGAGAGGAACATACCGATCTGTTGATTCCCTCACTCAAACGAACGAAATCCGCGAAGAAACGAGAGTTATAGGGTGGTTTTGAGAGGTTTGGAGAGAGAGTTTGAAAGAAATAATGGTGGGAGGAAGAATCCTAGCCTGCCCTCAACCTGTTTATATGGTCGCTGCAAACTAATACGACGGGAGCTATACGGTCAGGTTAAGTAGCTCCCGCCGTATAGTTGTGGCGGCGGCGAGGGTTAGGGTTTCCTAACGCTAGATCACAACTATACGACCACAACTATACGGCTGGACCAAATGGTCCCGTCATATAGTTGGTCATCAAACCTTCGTATCTGAGCCCCAAGTTTTAAGAATTTTATCGATAACTATACGGCCGCAACTATACAGCTGGAATAAATATTCCCGCTGTATAGTTGGTCGTTACAACTCCTGGAACATGCTTTTTAGCCCAAATTTTTTGAGATGCACTTTTTAATCTAAACAATATTATTAAGCCAGTTTCTACACAGAAAACTCAAACTTTAATTTCTTCACTAAATCTATGCTTATTCAGTCGGTATTTCTACTACTTTTTTATAGCTGCATCTTTACGTTCGCGCTTCCGCAAAAATATCCGTGAAAAAGTTGTAAGAATACGATGAACATCTTATTATTGAAATCTACTTTATTGATATTATGGGTTGACTCCTATTAAGCATTTTATTGAGAATGGTCGAATATTTCAACCCTTTTTCTGTTCTCGAATCCTTACCTTGGGTTGCCCTTTATCAAAGGCGCTCACCACATGAACTCGTTTTGCCAGTGGAACATACTTTTCTCCTGCTTCTAGTTTCTTTGGAAAATACCGGATTATTTCATCATCATAAACATTGAAGATTATTTTCCCTTCAGCACAGTCAACAGACGCTCCTACGGTGATAAGAAAAGGTCTTCCAAGTATTATAGATAATTTTTCATCCTCCAGTATTTCAAGAATAATAAATTCAGTAGGAATAACATGCTCATCTATACTAAGTAGGACATCCTAAATCATACCAACAGGTTGTTTAGTGGATTTGGCAACCATCTGTAAAGTGATAGAAGTGGGGGAATATTCCCCTAATCTTAAACTTTTATAGAGGGAGTATGGTATTACACTAACTCCTGCACCTAAATCATATAAGGCATTATGAATATCAGTTTTGCCTATTGAACATGAAATAGTTGGTATCCCGGGATCTCCTGACTTAGACAATAGCCTCCCATTAGCGGGGTAACTAGTTACCATGGCGACGGTTTCAGTTATCTCTTTTTTCTATCAAGAATATCACGGAGAAATTTAGAATAGGCAGGTACTTTTATTGTATCCGCAAGTGGAATTTCTAGACGAAGATCACTTAATGCCTTTTTAAAAGAATCATAAATTACCTCATCCGGTGCTTTCTTTTTGTGCTATAGATATGGAAGTTTCTTACCTTTATATTTTAACTTTTGTGGAGGATGAGGCTCTTTAGTTGCTTTTTTTATTGTTGCTTATCATTTTTCTTCTTTTCTATTGCAACAACCTTGTCTTCTTTGTTTGTGTCTTCTTCCTCTCTTGGACCAAAAGTCTCTACATCAGAGTTATAACTGTCATCCTGTGCATCATTCTTATCCTCCAAGGTTTGATCATGTGTGTCTTGAGTAGTCTCATCTTGAGGATCCACCAATGTATCATCTTCTTGGCTTGCTTTGAGCAAGGCTATTTCCTTTTGATCCTTTTCAGCTTCATATTCTGGTGGTCCTAATGGTCCTTTAAAATTTGCACCTCTTCTTGTAACAACATTAGTATATACATGAATATTTATATCACCACGAAGAAAAATTTGATAACCAGATGCTATTTGTTCATATTGGGTTTCAATCATACTGAGATACTTGTTAAATAATTTTATTTCTTGGCCAATTTCCTCAAAATTTTCTGTCAGTTTGGCCAAAATATTTTTATGTCTTTGAAATTGCTTATGCAAGCTATTGTAAGATTTGACTTATCGATGTTTCAATTCTTAAAAAACTTTTATAGTTTCATCCTCTTCAGTAAAAACTTGTAACAAATCTACTTTGTCTTCCTTAACAAGTTCAGAAGGTATACCTTTTTCTTTCATGGTTTTGCGTACTTTAGGCATAAGATCAGGATTTATACGAAGTATTCCCTTTTTTTGGTTTAGTGCCAAAATCAGGATTATATAAAGAATCATTCTTGGCCCTAGTAGACATTAATTCCAAACATGCTTTAACTGTTAAAGTATTTATCGATCCTCCTGCTGATGAATCTAGCAATTCTCCGCACTAGGTATTAAGACCATGGTAAAATAAGTGGCAAACAATTGACTCAGAATAGCCATGATTAGGAATACTATTGATCATTTCAAAGAATCTTTCCCAGGCTTGTGGGTAGTTTTCTCCCGTGTTGTGACTGAAGTTGCCTATATTCTTTCTAAGTTCTGTTACCTTTGCAAAAAGATTAAACCTGTTTATAAATTTAACAATGCAGTTTTCCCAACATTTAATGTAATGACGAGGGAGAGAATATAACTAGTCTAGAGCTTTACCTTTGACAGACCAACGAAATATTTTGAGATGAGAGAATTCTCTAGGCAAACCTTTTGGTCCAAGTGACATCATCACATCGTCGAACTCGCTAAGATGTCTTCCTAGGCCTTCATCTTCCCTTCCACTGAAAGCTTTTTCCTGCAAAATTTTAATAATTTTACCATCAAATCGATGTTCCCTAACTCCATGATTAGGAAATTCTATTGGTTGTTTAACAAAATAAGAATTTGGAGCATTATATTCTGTGAGAGTCTTCTCAGATTTCTTGGGAGTTGTCCTATGAAAGGACATGATTTCCATGAAGTCACTTAGATTTTCAACTTCAACTTTATTCGTCCTCATAAGTTTTTCAATAATTTCCTCACGCCTTTGAGTAGGTACGCGATCAAGATAATATGGTAGATAAGCCCTACCAGAGCGTGTAGAACCTTTGTCTCCTAGGGAGACCATCTTGTAATAGTAACACCTAAAATGTCAAGAGACAAAACACTTAGCGCTTAGCTCCCCGGCAACAGTGCTAGAAAATAGCTTGATGACTGCAAGTGCACAGATCGTTTGTAGATAGTTTCGAAGTTAAGATGTCGATCCCACAGGGAGCCAAAGGTAAGTGTTTATTGGTGAAGTCTCTCTCACACCCGAAGTTGTCACATGTCTTCGAGTGAATTGACTGCAAGTGTTGAAATATGAATAGAATTTGGATTAAAAAAGTATTTAAATAAGACTAAAATGTAAACTTCATAAATAAAAAGCATAAAAGTAAAGAACAATTTGTTTGTTGTTTTCTAGAGATGACAAAGTAGGCGCGGGGAGTTTCAGTTTATGGTGATAGTGAATGTGCCAGGTGGATGAGTGATAAGTGTAACAATTATAATCTTATAAGTATGTTTATAGGCGAGCAACCCATAATTATCCGGAACTCCTCTTGATAGATTTCATCCTAACTTCAATAATCCTACTAGTCTGTTTACCACAACCATGGCCAGTCACTAGACGATTAAGATCCTTCAGGTTGCTTAGCAATTAAGCTCCTTAGATCGGACTAATGCAACAAGCTCTGTGGCTCCTCGTGATCCTTGAGTCAAACTAGTTTCCGATTGATATCCTCGTGTCACTCAGGGGTCGCTGGTTTGCTAGCGAACAAGATTCTATCTATGTAGAACAAAGCATCATGTTGTCTGGACCCTTAATTGGACAACATGCATTAAGCATCTCACAGATAGTCAAGCACACATAATATAGTAATTAAAATCAATCACAAACTTAATGGAAATTAGATAGGCACATCACATCTCACCAATCCCCAACATCTCCCACGCCCAAGGGAACTTACTCACACATGAGATAAGAAAGCATCATCGATATAATTAAATAAAGGGAGTTCTTCTTGATATTACCATGGAGAGACACAATAAAAAGTAGAAATAAATCCAACACAATTCAAGATGAGAAGAACAATCTCAAACCCTAGTCTTGCAAGGTGGAGATCTCTCTCTCTCTCTCTCTCTCTCTCTCTCTCTCTCTCTCTCTCAAGTACAAGTAATGGCTATGGAGGTGTGGTGGCTAGGAGATCAAAGATTGTGGAGCGAGATGAAGAACGTCTTCCCCTTCTTCTCTGGATCTCTTCTTTCTCCCTTCTGGATGGGATGGCGGCTCGTGTGTTCTGTTTTTCGACATCTCGATTGCTTCCAAAAAGGGATTTGCTTGTTTTCGTCTGAATATTGTGTTTTTGCTGTTAAATCCCGTTAGATAAAGGTAGAAAACCATCAAGTCCAAACGAAAACCATCGATAGAAACCATCAAAAATGTGTAAAATATCAATGGTGAAGGAGCAGTACACGGCATAGACCATGCCTGGACCATACCTATCCAGGGATCTTGCTGGGGGCGCCAAGTATTGCAGCAGGGGGGGAGCCGTCGGTGGTGGTGCAGGGGGTGCAGTCAGAGGCGCTGCCGCGGCAGGATTTGAAGCTGGCGAGCTTGCTGTGGAAAGAATTGGCTGAGGGAGTTGTGCCACGACAGAGGCGGGCGGTGAAGCCCCATGGAGCAGCGAGGAAGACCTGGGGGCGCGATTCCCTGCTCTGGCAGGCACGATCTGCACTCTACGGGATGGAGCGAACCTCCGCAAGGGTGGGACGAGGCCGCATCATAGGGATGAAGGAGGCATGCTTGTCAAAGTCCTCGCTGAGCCCGACGAGAAGGATGTTGATGACATGCCTTTCTTCAATGGGGTCAGCAAGCTCGCGAAGTTCGTCGGCAATGGAGGAGAGGCGCTGACAGTAGACGCCGACAGGAGAGGCGCCCTGGACGAGATTATGAAGCTCGATGTTGAGGTTGTTAACGCGGGCGTCGACGTTGTCCTGGAAGAGCTGACGAAGGGCGGCCCATAGGGCGGTGGCTGATGAAGCGTTGCAGAAGACGAGGTTGAAGATCTCGGTGGATACGCGCATGTAGATCCACTGGATGATCGCGAGATCGTCTTTGAACCATCGTGGATCGTCGTGGCGGGGAACGCAGTCCGTGGTGACGTGGGCGAGAAGATTGCATCGCTCCACATGAACTTCAAAGAGGTGGCGCCAGTGATAGTAGTTGTGGGCGGAGAGATCTAGGGTGATGGGTATGAAGGGACAGATGTCAGTGATGGTGTCGGCAACGACATGGTGGCTGGTGGTGGTTGGGGGTGGGGGGTTGTGGCGCCGGCGGTGGTAATAGGAACTAGGGTTTGGGGTAGAGAAGAGGAGGTACATAGCGTGCATGTAACTCCGATGCACAAATGAACGGTGGTAAACCATTAGCCCACTGATGTTTTCCTGGATATCTGAAATAGTAGATTGGAATGTCTCTGCATTCGCCCACTGGGGCGTATCTGAAATAGATTGGACTGTCGAATTTTAATTTTGCTCCTCTGGTAAAGAAATTGTTGTTATGTTGGTATGATTTTATTTGGTTATTTTCGGTGGGTGTCTGCGTGTGACAGAGAATATGCGTGTGGATTCCAGCAGGCAGCAAACTCCCATTGTCTCTGTTGTGTTTGTCGGGACCTCCAAATTCTGTTCTCCCTTGTTTGCTTGTTACCTTCCTCCAAAACACACGTACGCAGAGAGACCAGTGGGCTGAAACCGAGGACTGCTGCACCCGCCCCTCGCTGCCAACAACACATCACGGAGCAAAAACCCCAAGCAAAACCGAACAAGCATTCACGGTGGTGTTCATCCCAGTGTTCTTCCTTTCCAGCCATATTGCCCATGCGTAGCGGCAACGCAACGACATGCAGCAGTCAGAGCCTTCAGACTTTAGAGATGGCACCGCCACAACACTCACCTTGGCACCGCCACAACACTCACCTCTAGGGCCTCTTTGATTTAAAGGATAGGAAAATCAAAGGAATTGAAAAGACATAGGAATAGGAAAGGATGTCATGTGTAATCCTTTGCCTTGTTCCTTGTGCAAAGGAATCAAAAAATAAGGTCTCATTGGATTTTTTACTTCCTGTACTTTTGCCTTCAATCTGAGAGATGTAGGAAAAGTTTTTGTAGTTTTCCTTTGTACCATTTCTATGAATCAAACATGTGAATAGTAACATTTTAGGAATATTTTCCAATCCTTCACGTTTTCTCCATGTTTCCTCCAAATCAAAGGAGCCCCTAGCCTGCTGCCACTTGGCCCCAGTATGCGCGTACATGACTGGTAGTAGTATACTACTACTAAGAGCAAGGGCAATAGTATAGCCAACTGCTGGTTATAAGCTATGTCCATATCATTTAGAGTCCATTAAATAGTTAACATGTATAATAGCTAGAGGTAAAAATATATAACTTTATTAATGTATGGCTCACTTTACACTTTCACATAGTGCCTAGGAGCACGTGCTGCAGCCGGCTCTTAACTAAGAGCAAGAACAATAGTAGAGCTAGCTGCTGGCTATAAGACAATGCCACGTCATCTAGAGCCAACCTTATAGCCATCATACAATAGTTAACTATAAAAGTGTTACTTTATGAATATATGGCCCACTCCCTTCTCCCTTCTCTTGCATGAGAGTCAACTCCCTTCTCTCTCCTATTCTCTTTCCTCCAACTAAGCATATATATATTATTTTAGTTCTTAAAGCCAGCTGACTGGATCGTATTATACTTGCTCTAAGAGCCCACTCCTCTTCTCTCTTCTCTTCTCTCTCATCCAACTAAGCATAAATATACCCCCTCTATCCGAAAATACCCTGCATTCTAGGTTTCGTCAAGGTCAAACTTTGTAAAGTTTGGCCAAACATATTGAAAAATTTATGTACATCTATAATGCAATATAAGTACCATTAGAATTGTCATAAGATATATTTTTATAATATATACATTCGGTGCTATGTGTGTTTATAATTTTTTCTATATATTCTACTAAACTTTATAAAGTTTAACTTTGACTAAACGTAGAATGCATGATAATTATTGACAAATGGAGTATTATTTTAAGTCTTATAGCTTGCTGACTAGATCTTATTGTACTTGCTCTAAGAAAAAAATATACTTAGTAAGGGAAAAATGATCCACCAATGACAGTTATAATGTTCACTGTTCAATAGCCACAGTAATCCATCATCTAATTGCATTACAGATACTAACAGATCTGGTGTGTCAACGCATAGATCGATAACACACACTCCCATCCTATGGAAGAAAGAGAAGAAGATGGAGCAGACAAAAGTTTTTCGCAGTGATGCCTACAAACAAACCTTCATGATTCTTCAGGACATGCCAACTTGCCAAGACACGTATAATTGCTGCCTTCTTGTGTACACAACGACGCACGCTAACAAGATGAAGGTGGTGCTCTGGAGGATGGCCCATAATTGTCTCCCCACAGGTTCCTAACTCCAAGTGCGATCGATCCCCACGAGGTATGCTGTTATTTCTGCAACTGTGAGGAAAATATGGTGCATTGCTTTTTACAATGTCAATATGTGAGAGAGATATGGAAAGAAATAATAAAGGTCTATGGTATTTGCTTGAAGCTAAATAACCTTGTTAATATTAGGCAATGGATATTGGACTGGATATCTGAAGCTTCAGATTTCCATGCGACTATCCTAGCAATTACCGTATGGCACATATATATGGGAAAACAGGAATAACGTCCGTAATGGTGAGGTGATGCCTCATCCATTTAGTGTTGTGGCAAAAATTAAAGCTTATATTGACTTCTTCACTTTGCATAATGTCAGCTCATCAGGTCCCAATAGGCGTGAGACCTTGTCAACAAATCAAAGATGGTCTCCGCAACAGGTCCTATGTTTGACTCCCACTTCTCGCCATTTATTTTTTAATTTTTTCAAGTCCATATCTCCGCTGTTTTTTTTTTCTGTTTTTCTTAGTCCATAACTCTGCTTTTTTATAATTTTTCTAAGTTAATAACTATGCTGTTTTAATTTTTCTAAGTCCATAACTCTGCTGTGTTCGTCGGCCGCCTCCTTGATGATGATGCTCTGCTGCTCCCTCTTGGGTGGCCTCGAAACGTACAGCACGAACACGATGGCTCCATCTCCATGCATGTCAATGACCGATGGAGCTAGCCAGGCTAGCCTCCTCGTTCTTTTTATTTGTTTTTATTACGACAAATGCCAACACAAATTCGATATATGATAGCTAATTGAGATGCCTTGAAACGGCATGAGTATTACTGCTTTTCTGCAGTGTTAGCGTTAGGTGTCCGTATATTATATTGTACAGTAGTAACTCGTACTCTCTCCGTCCGTAAATAAATGTACTTCTAGATTTTGTCTAACTTAAATTTTATTAAATTTGATCAACTTTATAGATAAATATATTAACATATATTACATGAAATTATTATATTATAAAACTAAATTTGAAAACAAATCCAGTGGTACCAATTTAGTGGAATAATTGTTGTTACATTTTCTATAAAATTAGTCAAAGTTTATTTAGTTTGACTTAGTATAAGACTAAAAGTATAGTTATTTGCGGACAAAGGAAATAACTAATTAAGTTTGTAAGTGTAGTTATTTGTGGATGAAGGAAGTAACTAATTAAGTTTGTAATTAACACCAAGTGAAATGTTACAAGCACAGACCAGCTCAGAAAAATTAAAAAGAAAATAAAAATAATAAGAAATGGGAGTTGAACCCAGGATCGGTTACATAAAACTAAAGGGGCTCACCAATCTAGGCTAAGACAATCTTCTATCTAGCATAGATGCACACATTATATATGCAGTAGTATAGCACCTATCTGTTAGGCGCTACACTCTTACGCCTAGACGCTACCAGATCGGTCCATGGGACCGGCGTGCCACGCTGGCAAGGGGTGTAACGCCTTTGCCATAGGCTCTAGTGTGAATCCTTTCTGTTAGGCGCTAAACAAAAGGGTTAGTGGAGTAAAATAGTTTTAGCGCGAGTTCAGTTTGTGAATTCCTTTTTAACTTAGGTCAATGTCTATACTGCCAGGGATTTGAGACTGTAAACTTTGTTTGGAGCTTTGGTTGTTAAAGGTTGATGAGAACACGCAGAAACAGACAGACAGAAAGTAAAGGTGGACGAAGAAGAATCCGATATGAGAGGCTGTTTGTGTTTGGTTTACGAACGACGGCAGATCATTCTCGGTCCCGTCAGTTCCTCTTCTTCTTCAGTTCCCAAAGCGATTTTGGAAAGGAGAAAAGACGGGAAAACAAGTGAGAAAAAGGAAAGCTGTTCCTTGTAACTTCCTGAAGAAGCAAAGTTGTCAAATGAGAATATATATGCAGTAACTTCAATTTTTATGATCCAAGCAATATCGCATTAACTTCTTTAACATATGTTCTGTATTTTTCTTCTTCCAAATTGCCAACTGCACTGCATTGCATAACGAGGATTCCAGACGAAATGCGTTGTACTTAGGGTTGCAAGGGGGATGGGCCGGCGGACAATAGCACAGTAAAAAACAGTTAGTTAATTTTATGAGTAAATGGTACTAGGAGTCACGTAACATAACTTGTTTCGTATGTGCACTTAAGTCACAGAACTTGCAAACTAAACTAATAAGTCACACAACCTGTGAACCCGTGCACCCGTGGTCACAAAACCGGTCAACTGGATAATTTTTGACCAAAACCAGTAATAGACAGACTAAATTAAAAAGAAACCCTAAGATTATATATCTATAGCTTAAGTTCGGTGGCCAGCGTGCATGTTGGGCATCTGCAGGCGTCCTTGTATCGACCCAGCCGTATCGACTATCGTTCATAGTTGTCCTTAAAGGATTTATGCACTAGCCAATTATCCCAAAAGACCGATCTGATGGAAAAGGCTAGACAGTGTATTTATATTCAACACTCCCCCTCACGTTTAGGCTATTTTAGTCCTTAGCGTGAGATAGGAATAGGCCACAGAATCTTTTTTCCTTTTTTTTTAATTATGCGTGATTTTAATTATGCGTGAGCAGGGTCTTGAACTCAAGACCTCTTGGCTCTGATACCATAAAGGATTTATGCACTAGCCAATTATCCCAAAAGATCAATCTGATGAAAAGGGCTAGACAGTATATTTATATTCAACAATCCTTTCTCTTCTTGTCTTTTGTCTTTAGGAACCCCTTGATAGGGGTAAGGGGTAGTCAAGCAAAGAAAAAATCAACTCCGATTCGTTTATAATGTATGTCTCTTCGAAAACCCCCATGCTTGGGGGCAGGGGGAAGACACTTGGGAAGGGGGGAGGTGAGAGGCCGATAGGCCGAGCACCGTGGGAGAAAACTTTTCCCCTCATAACCAGTAATCTATTTCTAAAGAAAGTACTCTATTTTAAGTAAGACCGAAGGCGCCCTTTAATAGTTATGTACTTCTAAAGAATAGAATACAGAAAAGAAAGGAGGAACCAATACATGTTTCTGCATTGGATTCGGGTCATGTAGAGTTTCAGGGTTTCCAGAACCTAGATTCGGATAAAGGAAAGGAGCTGATTGTATAGCTCAATCAGCGTTCTACGACCCTAGGTAGGGTCATACAGCGAGCATGTGAAACATGCGATCCTGAAATGATTAGTTTAGTCAGAAATCCATTTGCCTCTAATTCCTATGACACAATTGGACAAGTCCCTCGGGGACATGCCAATGACATCATGGGGCTTCTATTTACAAAAGGAAAGACTACTTATTAATGTTGGATTAGGCTGCGGCTGATTAGGGTTTTGATACTTGTTAACTTTGACAAGTTTCAACAAATTTTTTTAATTTTTCCCGGATTTTACACGCATGGAAGCAATGCACACTTCTATGTTCTACCCATTTCATCTCTCTTAAACTACGGGATATTACATAAATTTTGCTGCCGTCGATGCTGACCTTCCACTTCACGCCGCCGCCTCTCCTAGCCTATGATCCCGACCTACCATCTCCCTCTAGATTCATCCTCTCCTTGCCCTCCGTCACACGCGTGCATGCCTCAAGTATGGACGCAGCCGGAAAAGCCGTGCGAGGAAGACGACAGAGTGTCAAACCGCCTAGATGTGGTCTTTGGGGAAGAGATATAAAAGACGGTGTCCCCGTGAGGCCGTGATAGCTGGTGAGCACGCATGCAGGACCATCATCACGCGTGTTTCACCCCGACGCAGAAGACCATGGTTCAGCCCACATGCAGCAGCACAACCCTACGAGGAGGCGCAACAAGTGCCCTGAAAACGCCTGGTCGTAAGGTTTCGCAAGGAAAGAGCAATCATGCATGTGCGTGTGCTAGCTATTGCATGTTAGGTACGGACCGTCTCACTCGATCAAATCGGTTAAAAACCGAACACTGAACCAAATTTTGGTTAACCGAACTACCATTTAATTAGAGCTAGCCGTGCGGTCCACCTTCCGAGGCCACCGCCTCGGCATCCACGAACTCGAGGTCAGGGAGGTATAGACAACACACCGCGAGGTCATCTAGTCGGGCGGGTGGCGGCGACAACGAACTCACGTGGATGGCAGAAGTGTTGCCGGCAGGCCTCACCTACCAGTCGCACTCCACAACCATCGATGGCTAGAGATGGACTCGTAGGTCCGGATCCGACCTCTGGCCACACCGCGGTCAATCGGAGGAGATCCGCCGTCCTCCACCGCCAAAGACAATCATTGACCGGACACAACAATAGGGCTTGTCAGGCCCCTCATTCCCGACTAGCCTCTTCGCCACGCTGCAGTGTCAAGTCCGCTGGCACCATCCATCCACGATTCCTTGTCACCAGCATCCGAGCCAACCCTACCGAACATATGCCGCCGCCATGGAGCCGCCAGGAAGCAAGTGGGGCCAATCCTAGGGCACTAGGGGCCACCTAGCTGCGAGCCCTGGCTACCCGGATCCGTCCCGATTGGCCCAGATCTGAGCCTGGGGAAGCATAGCCGCCGGGGGCCATGGAGCTCCGGCCAACCATCTCTCTACCACAAGCCCCCCACATCAGGCTTGGGCTTTGACATGAACCCAGAGGTTTGCTAAAATGGCTGTAAACGACCAGGAACCTGAAAGTGTGATTGGACTTGTCGATACCGTAAAAACATTCCACGGTTTTTCCAAAACAAGTAAACGTTCCTCAAGCAACAGTAGTAAATAAAGCAGTATATCATGACATAAGTACATGATAGTACTAAAGTCCCAAACTATTTGTGGCCCCGAGAAATAAGATGTGAATCAAGATCATACTAAGGGGTTCCATGGGCCCACATGTGGATAGTGCCATAGTCAAGGACCATGCATCAAGTACTCGTATCCTATGGACAAAAGTGAGCGGCTAAAAACCAAATCTTAAGTATTGCCCAGTGGTGTCTCTTTGTTTAGTTATCCCATTACTAAATTTAGTTGTTTAGGATACCTTGTTATCCACATCAGAGTCTCACATACCCTACACATATAGTTCTATGACTCGCATGGCTCAAACAATTTTTATAGTAACATTTGATAGGATAGAAGATACAAACTTTACAGTGGGGTTGAAAGTAAAAGTTGTGCAGTACTTGGGATTATAATTTAATTCAAATCGCGACTCATAATGCAAGAATAAACATAGATACATAGGTGTTATCAAATGTAAATGGAAGCATAGAAATGCTTGCCTAGTATCTCGGAGGGGTAATAGTTAATACTCACGTGCCTCGGGATATCCTCCTTGCTAAGCATCTATTCGAATAAAAACCAAACACATAATGGTCCAATAAATAAAGTTCCCAAACATATAAACATATGCAACAAGCAATACATGGTATGCCATGATGGAATGATGGAAAATTGCATGGTATAACATAGCATGACATAGGTGAGGCATTATAAATAAGAATAAAGCATTTTCACATTTTATTAATCGTGTTTTGCTTGCATAAACAGTTCTGGATATTTATTTTTAATATGATGCATGCTTCAATAGATATAATGGAATGTATAGTTGGAAAGGGCTCGTCGCGCTTACCGATTTAGACATATTATTTGTTAAATTCTGATTTATGGTATTAAAGTTATGACTTTGTTAAGAAAAGGCCATTTAATAGCATTAAAACAATTTCAAAATTTTAATTTCTCAAAACTTATTTTGGATACCATATTGTTAATCCTTGCATTTTTTTAATCGCAAAACATATATCATTTATAATAATTGAAATTATTAATAAAAATATGGAATTAAACTTTATTAAAGCATTTATTTAAATATCTAGAAAATATTTATTATTTTCAATATATGACAAAAACAAACAGAGGGAAGTTTAATGTACAGAATTTAAAAACAAACATATTTGGTATTTGGAGTTTTTCCAAAAACATTATAGAACGTATATTAATGAGGGTCAAAGGTTTGAGGAAGTTTGACTATTCAGAACTTGCTTAAATTTGAATTTTAGCTTAGTTTGACCAACTCTGGTCGAGGGGCCCTAATTATATAAAAGGGCCCATGCACGGTTGTTAATGTGTCCGGGGGACGACAGACTATTTTGGCTTAAATCCAGGGGCTCTAGAACATATACCACGTGCATAGGGGCGAATACCCAATTAACATTGTAAACACAAGGGCTTAAGTGAAAATATCACATATTTGTATCTAGGCAGGGTTTTACACCAGGGGGTACCTAGCCAGGGAGACTAACTGGTGGGGTAGGCTGTTGAGGTGGCGGAATGTGTGATGATGACGTGGCTCCACGGTGGACGCAGTCTGACTCACATGTGTTGGTCGATGACTGCACCGGGACGATAGCGCTCTGCAGCGGAGGACACAACACGTGGCCGATCTAAGGTCACCGGATGGTGCGCCTGGCTACACTAGTTCTAGTAGGGGTATCGCGCTTTCTAAAGCTTATCGGAGAAGTGCCGGCAAGAGGTGCCTACAGCGGCGGGCGGTGGTCAACATCAGCAATGCGTTAGGGAAAAGGAGAAAGACCAAGGAGAGGCTCAGGAGGTGCGCCAGCTTACCCTGGAGGTTATGGTGGTGACGACGTGGACGAAGATGGCATGGCGGCGCCAGAATCATCGCTGGAAGCGATGTGGCAGGAGTAGAGGGAGAAGACCGTATCGTTGAATGGGGTGCACGCAGGGACGAACTGAGACCACGTGATGATTTAGGAGATCACAACGCATCTGAAGGTGGTATGGGCACATTCGGATGCGGCATGTGGTGGGACCGCCATGGATGACTGCAGGGGCACGACGGTGGCGCTCTGTAGATGGTAGGAGAAAGGAAGAAGGAGATGGCGTCTAGAGGGTAGGGTTTGCGAGGAGGAGTAGAAGATAAGGCTGACGAGCACGTGCTCGAGAGGGACCAGGGCGACACGTGAGAGGGGTGAGCGACGGTCACCTGCCTACTCCTCAGGGCGCAGAGAGATGGGGGACGGAGGAAATAGAAGCACAGTAATGGCATTGAAGGGGTATCGGGACAGGTGGGCCGACCCAAAGGAAGAGAAGGGGTGGGTTCCGTTTGGGCTGTCGGGGAGGCCGGTTTCTGCGGGGTGGGCCAGGGAGCTAGAAAGAATAGGTTAACTCTCTCTCTCTCTCTCTCTCTCTCTCCCTTTTTTGTTTACATCTAATTTTCTTATTTGTTTGCTTATTTGTTTCCAAATTCAAACATGTGTTTAGAACAATCTTTGTTGAAACTTTGCAGAGTTTTTGAATAGAAGGGTTTTAACAATAAAGGTAAGAAGAAACAAGAGAGGGGAGAGAGAGGATGACCCTATAAGTCCAATTAGGCATTAGTACCAGACTTAGGGTTTAAGGTTTTTAACAAATAGAATAAAGCATTTGTAAATAGTAGCTCATGTCACATGGTCCTCTTTTGTAGGAAACAAAGGGAGGTAAAAGAGGGAGAGAGTATTGATGATAGCAACCACAACACAAGCAAGACAAGGTGATTCAACTGTAAGATTTAATATGATGCTCAAATGCAATGTGACATGATGGCATGCGCATAATATTATATAATGCAGTATTTAACAAGTAGACAATTAGTATATACAAGAAAACATATAGAATTACAAGGGTTAGACACTTGGAATGCTACAACTTTACTCACTCAACAAACCTTGTTATGTAAAAAATAATAATGCAGTGATATTGCTTGGACACTAGAGGTGATGTTGCCGGAGCTGATGGTCATTGTCATGTGGCCATCTCCATCATGTAGGCCACAATCCAATTTTCTCAGAACCCAAAAATATAGTCAACATTTATTGTTGGCAATTCCATTTTTCAGGTTTCAGTGTCATATAGATGAACAAATGCTCTTTTTATTACATATACAATCTCCCTGACAAAAAGTCTACAAAACTCACATTATTAGTTACCCCAAAGAAAAACAAAACCCATAGTTTTGAAGTGTGTCGACCCCATTATTCTTTACTGCAATCCATCTTATTTTCACCTCTTGAGTGGCAAGACTGTGACGCTCGTGTTTCTTTCATTCTGAGATGACTTGGTAATCCACCTCTCAACCTTGCGATTGATATGCTCGCTCATCCTGTTGTTGCCATCATCGATGCGCATTTCTTCTAGAGCCATCGCATTTTCAGCGAAGAATTTGATCAGCTTCATTCCGAAGCAGTTGGTCTTCTCCGGCCGGAATCCCAAGCTGACATGTCTTAAACTATCTTGCAGGCACTGAAACGGTCGCCCGCTGAGAGCAGCAGGAATATCAGCTGCAACCTCATCGTCATAGGCAGCTGTATCATCGTCGCCGCCTTCATCGCCTTGGAGAGGAAGGACTCGTCCTCGCTGCTCCAATAATCTGCGGCGCAGGAAATGCTGGATTGAGTTGTTGAGATCGTCCTGGGATTTCCTCTGCAAGAATTCGCGCACGTATCGAGGTTGTTTATGAGAATCGGTCTTGGTGGTGCTCAGGTTTATCTGGAGGTCGCGAAGCACGGGGCAGCAGCTGAGCAGGTTGGCGATCGCCACCGCCGCGGTCTTGCCCTTGGGCCTATGCATTCCTCCCACCTCGAGGCGCTCGAGGTTGGGGAACGGGCGGAGGAGCTTGGCCCGCTCCGCCGCACCGACGACGGCAATGTGCTCGATGTGTTTTACCACCAGCTTCAACTCCTTGGCGCCGGGGAAGTTGCGGATGAATTGCCAGAAGAGCAAGCGGTCGCGGCATGGATCGTCATCACCATAAGCAGAGAAGAAATGCAGGTCCACGCGAGTCAGGTCCGGCAGCGGCTGTGGACTCAGAGAGACATGCCGGAGAAGCCCCTTGTATCTGAAGCGCCGCAGCCTGGGCGCGTCGATCTCCACCTCGTGCGCCGCCCCTGGCCAGCCGCATTTGTCCAGCACGAGCCATGTTGTTGCCGGGCAGTGGAGGCGGACCACCGTGCCCTGTTTCTCGCCATGACTACTACTGCATAGAGAGACGGATGCGAGGTGAACCGTGTGGAGTGTCGGCGCGGTGAAGATGATGCTCTGAAGATGCTCGAGCGGGAGGTAGCAGTTGTTCAACCGTAAGGAAGTCAGCCGCGGGAATGCGACGTCCGCCGCCGGCATGGTGGACATTCTGCAGGAGGTGAGATCCAGCACCCGGAGGGTCTCCGACGGCAGCGACTCGAGGCTGAGCTGGAAGACCCCGGTTGAGCTAGAAGACTCGAGGCTGAGGTCCATGGACGCGGTGGTTGTCACGACAACATCGATCTGGAGCTCCTCGACAAGCCGCGCCCTGGGGTGGGAGAGCACGTCCGCGACCACATGGTTGTTGTCGGACCTGAACACGTCGCCGCGGTACAGGAAATCGCGGATCTTGCCGTCGGTGCCGGCCTCCAATCGTAAGGAGAGCCTCGTGACGGGGTGGTCGGTGCCGTAGAGAGCCGACTTGGCGGCGGAGACGAAGGCGTCGCGATGAGATTCGAAGCGGATTTGAGAGTCGCGGCATTGGCGGTAGTTGCTGTAGTAGTAGTCGGTGTCGACCTCCAGGGCGCATGCCACGAGGTTGACGGCGTCCGAGGAGCGCCAGACCGAGCGGAAACGCGGCGAGAGCGCGCAGGTGGACGCGGCCTCCTTGGTGGGGGCGAATTTGAAGACGCGGCGGATGAGATCGTCGGGGAGCTCCGAGAGACGGTCCATCGTAGACGTCGGCGACGCAAAGCGCTGCAGTGCGAATCGATCTCGATGGGATTCTAATCAGAGGAAGAGATCGGTTTACAACTTGGCAGTTGAGGCCGATGCGGAAACGGCTCCTTAGGGCTCGGGCGTTTTGTATGCTCGTTTGGCTGAAGGATTTTTTTTTTTGACATGTTCGCTCAAGGATTTTAGTAGCTAGTTGGCTCGGCGCATCTATTCCCTTCCGTGTCGTCGGGCAGCCACGTCGCCCAGTTTTCTCTCGTCGTGCACAAGAACTAAAGTTGCCGCTTTGTTATCGATTTTTTTTGCAGCTAGCTAAGAGTATCCCTAGTCGTTGGCCGTTCTTGGGTCGAAATACAGAGCATTGTTCGATCTAGTTCGACATAAAATTAATCAGTTCGGCGTAAAATTAAACATAGTTCGGCGTACAATGAAATATAATATATTTCGCCCTAGTTCAGCCAGTTCATGCTCGACATGTACGTGTTGCCTCTGCGTATCCATATGTGCTCAACCAGATCATCCTGTAGTTGTTGATGCACTACCGGATCTCGGATCTCCTGACGCATGGCGATGAATGCAGCCTGGTTTGGAGGCACCTGGTGATCAGGCTCGACAAGAGCTCTATGTCTGTAGTATGGCTCGTTCTGGTCGACCAAACTCACTGGGTCCTTCCTCTCATCGTCAATGATCATGTTGTGCAAGATCACACAACAGTTTATCACTTCCCACATCTGATATTTCGACTAGGTCATAGCAGGAAACCGGACAACTGTAAACCTTTGTTGGAGCACACCAAATGCCCTCTCCATGTCTTTCCTGCAAGCTTCATGTTCCTTGGCAAACTGAGAATGCTTGGGGAGCATTGGGTTTGAGATAGTCCTCACAAATATTGGCCATCTTGAATAGATGCCATCTGCTAGATAGTATTCCTTGTTGTAGTGGCGCCCGTTGATCTTAAAGTCCACAGGGAAAGCATGACCATCAACAAGATTGGCAAAGACATTTGAGGAGTTGAGAACGTTGATGTCGTTGTTCGATCTTGTCATGCCAAAGAAGGAGTCCCAGATCCAAAGATCATGTGCAGCAACTGCCTCGAGTATCAGAGTGCAACCTTCTTTGTGTCCTTTGTACATTCCCTGCCATGCAAACGATTAGTTCTTCCACTGCCAATGCATGCAGTCTATGCTTCCAAGCATCCCAGGAAATCCTCTACTTTCATTGATTGCCATGATCCGAGCAGTGTTTTCAGCAGTGGGTGTTCTCAATTATTGTTTTCCAAACACTGCAATCACTATCCTGCAGAACTTGTACAAGCGATCGATGGCGGTGGACTCGGCCATGCGGAGATAGTCATCCGCACTGTCACCCGACGCTCCATATGCAAGCAACCTCATTGCCACTGTACACTTCTGCAGTGAGGAAAACCCAACCATGCCGGTGTAGTCCTTCTTGCACACGAAATAGGGGTCGAATTCACGGATGGCATGCAAGATCTTGAGGAAGAGCTTCCGGCTCATCTTGAAATGGCGCCGAAACATGGCCTCTTCATGCAGTGGCTCGTCGGGAAAGTATTCGGCGTACAACATGCAGTAGCCCTCCATCCTCTGTCTTGCCTTGCACTTCCGGCGACCCTTTGCCGAACCTCCACGCTTCGGTGTCGCCGTCTGCACGTACAGCTGGGCGAGTGAGGCGAGGATCTGCATGTGCTCTGCATCTTCGGCGGCAACGGCTTTCTCCTCCTCCAGCAACACGGCAAACATATCCTCATCATCGGAGACCATGGCCGAACCGGCAAAACACCGAACACTTGGCAGGCGAGGTGGTGGGAGCTCCCAGTGAAGCCGAGCTATGGCGAAGTTTGGGCGGCAAAAGGGGCGTCTTCTACGGCGAGTCTATCTAGCGGCATGGATAGGGCTCGACATGGTGGAGCTTCACCGGTGAAGTCATGGCGATAGAGGCATCTAGAGAGCTCTTCGCCGCAGTCTGGGCGAGTGGGTGAGGGGAAATGGAACTGTCTCACCAACAGAGCTGGCCCACTGTTGTTTTCGCTTCTTCTGGCGTTCCGAGGGCGTTCCCGGGATGCTGGGAATGGCCTGGTAAGTCCGTACCAAAGTTAGCCTAAATCCGGGAGAAACCAGGGTCCTGGGAATGCGAATTTGCAAATTTTTGGTGCCCGGACCAAAAAAATCGCCCGGAGATCGACGTCCTAGGAAACCGAGTGGAGATGCTCTAAGGCCTTGTTTGGATATGGGAGTTTAGTCGAACTAGTTTTTCCTAATCTCGGTTTTGGTTGTAACTAATTAAAATCTTGTTTGGGTGGGTTGAAAATGTTAAACCATATAATACATTGTATGATAATGGCATATAGTAGTACTCTATCCGGTATAATATAATATTTGTAATACCACATGTAGAGTTTTTATAGACCTATATAAGGCCATCCCAACGCCCCCCCCCCTCCCCCGCATTTTGGACATCGGGTTGGTCCAAATCGGTCTGTTTGCGGGGGTGGAGGACAAGCCATCCGGGCTCATCCCGGTTGCGGTGGCATGTGCCCCCAACGGCCACTCACCCGCAAAAAAACAAGAGCAGAAAAAAAACAAGGACGAAAATAATTAAACATATTACATATTTAGGTCTCATCCTGGGTCCCCCGGTCACAAAATATACATAAAAAAAGAAAAGCCCCAATATTATGGGGTGCCCTGGCGTGGAAGGGAGGCGAGGCGGCGGGCATTGCTGCTGGCCGGCCGACGCCCTGGTCCTGCGGCTGCGCCGCCTACTCCTCATTGTCGGCGGCGAGGTCGATGAAGACCTGCGGCGGAGGCCACGCGCCGACCTAGGCCGGAGCGCGAGGCGGAGGCAGTGATGGGAGCGCGGGCGGCGCTGGGAGAGCGGGAGCATCTAGGACTGCGCGACAATCCAGGACCCGTGTCGCGCCTGAGCGGTGCCGTCCCACCTCTTCTCCTCCTCCAACTGGGAGGCGAGGATGGCGGTCTGGAGCTCCTCCTCCTCTGTCATTGGTCGGCGCTTCCGCTTCGGCTCCTCCTCCTCTAGCTTGACCGCCACCAACCGGGGCGGCTCCTGGTCCTCCTCTGGCTGTGGACAAGGCCACACCTCGGACGTGATAGTGTTGGAGCCTCGGTAGCGCGACCAGCCCGGGATGCAGTGGTGGGTAGTTGTAACACCCTCAGAATTGGACCTATGCAAGTTTGAGCAAAATTCACCAAACCCGCATAGAAACGATTCAAAGGTGCCCACCAGGCACTTTCGTGCGGGTGGAAAACGAAGTAATAACATTACACAACAGTCCTCGATGGGACCCACAGAACAGATATATATACAACAGCGACTCAAGAGTCAAGAATACAGATATAATATACAAAGATCCAAATCACCTTGAAAACGATAGAGCGTCCGACTACGGACAAGATGCAAATGGGGCTAAGAGCCCTGAAGAATAACCAATGGCGTCCATAACCCTGCCCAGGCCAAGCCGGAAGGGTAACCCTGCTAACGGCGTCGATCTCAAAACCTGCTTAAACAAAAGGGGTGCCGACAAAGGGCAAAGGAAAAAGAGGAGCGTCAGTACTGAGGCCAGTACACGGCGAGGCTAGAATTCGGCGGTCCTCGCCTACATAGGTATGGTGGACTGAGCGGCAGCGGCAGCATGCACTGACAACCTATAGAGACTCGATACAACTGGCGGCTATCAGAGAGGGTGAGAAAGACCTATTCGGATCCAACCTGATACTAGCATCAAACAAACCCATCCTGGCGTTTCCCCCTCGACACCGATCGAGGAAGTCAACCGAGGAACTCACACAGTTGGCAGTTTTATTTATTCGGTTATCGTTGCAGCAATTACTAGTCAGGTTAAAGATAGTCGTCCTGATAAAATAAGCAGTGGGCACTTTTAGCTAACCATTCCGTTGTAGTTGCAACAATTACTAATCAGATACAGACAGCATGAGATAAACCCAAAACCCAGCAGTTGTTGGTACTTTTATTCAGCCATTCCGTTGTAGTTGCATTACTTACTAGTCAGGTACAATGGTCGCAAGCGACACTCCAAAACAAGCAATTGTGGGCAGTATTAATTAGACATTCCGTTATAGTGAAGCTGATTACTAGTCATTATAAAGTCAAATTTATAACAGTAAACTTTAGTTATGCTTGTCTATGGTCGAGATACTGTGCTCCAAGTCGTCCATAACCGCGGACACGGCTTTCAGAAAGTTTTAACCCGGCCGGGGTGCACAAATAGCAACACACACACGATCAACCTCGGAAAAACCAAATCAAAACCCAACGAGGTCTTCACGACAGAGCAATCACAAGATTCAGAAATATTTCAGGGGGCCACCCCATTGAGTAGACCCGCAACGAAGTAAGCTAGCTCCGAGACGGACTCAAGGTCTGCGACAATGGCTGTAAACGACTGGGAACCCGAAAGTGTGGCTGGGCTTGTCGATACCGCGTAAACATTCCGCTTCCAAAACAGTACAGTGTGCAGTACCTCGCACAATCGTAAATAAAGCAGTAAAGCATGGCATAAGTACAGGATAGTAATAAAGCCCCAAACTACTTGTGGCCCCAAGAAATAAGACGGAATCAAGCTCTGGCTAAGGGGGGCCCATAATTCCCCATATGTGGATAGCGCGATAAAACAAGGAACAGGTATCAAGCACTCGGGGTCTTACGGGACACAAGTGGGCGTTCGGAAACCAAATATTTTCTATCACCCACCGATGCCTCTGCTTATTTCAATTTTAGTTGTTAAACAGAAATTAAAATGAACGGTAAGTAAAACTAGAATCATCTCCATCATCAACATGCGGCAATACATCAACAACTGTGGCATTTGACAACACGCAACAGCACTTGAGCAAGCGACTACGACGCGCAAGTCCAACTATCTACCAAACAACAGGTAATAGGATGTGTCCAAGGCAATATAGGGCTGCACGGTATATCACAGGTACGGAAACTAAAGCATCGCAACACAGATAGCAATAGATCAACAGGAGGGAATAAAGACTATAAAAGAAAGATAGGTAGAAAGGGGGGAGATGCTCGCCTGAAAACATTGTCGAAGGGTTCAACCGAAGATCGGGGCGAAGCTCACATCAACTCAACGGCCTTATCCGCGAAGAAGCAAAACACTAGCATAAACACCGGATGCAATATTTAATACACGGCAGAAGATCGGCATGATGCAGGTATGGTGCATGACATGGCAAAGGTGCGATGCAACTAGGTCATATTAAGCGGAACCGGGGTCCCGACAATTAGTAGATGGTGCAAGTTATTTAGCTACCCCGCAAGTCAAATGTTGTTTTAACATGGCAAAAGATAGCACCGGTTCGCTACACAAGTTTAAATGAGGCCAATATGAGACTAGATTTGCCCGCATCTGGGCCCCATATTTAATCATTAGGTGAATCGGCTTAAGGCCCCCAAACCACAGATATGCATGCGAGATGGCAATTAAATATGCAACAAGTTGTTATTATATTATAAAATAGGGTTCTCGGAAAGGGGTTCACACATAGGGGTCTCGACGATCTTGGGGTTCCAGGGTTTGGGGTCGGTCTCAGGGTGCAGGGTTCGGCGGAACGGTCTCGACGGAAGCGTTCTCGGATAACAGAGGTAGGTCTTGGTTCGGTGTCAGGGCGTGTCGAATTCTTCCAGGCCGATGCCGTTCTTGTCATCGCGACGGTCTTGGGGTCATGTCGACGATCATGGCGTTCAGGGGGAGACCTCGGCCATCGAGCCCATGCTTCAATGGTCCGCGGCGAGCTTGTCCGATGGCGGTAGACCTTGGGGTTCCGTGGATCCGGTCTTGGTTCCATTGTCGATGGCGATCTTGGCGGGACGCTTCGAGGGATTCGACAGGGTTCGGGTCTTGGCGTCCGAGGGAACTGCTTGGTGTGGCGTCGGGTACGGAATCGGTCTCGAATCCATGAAGCAGATCTTGTCGGGGCCTCATGTCGGTCTTGGCGTCTGGAGCTCGGGGCTCGGGGTCTCGGCCATCAGATCCATGACGAAGCACTTGGTGGCCTTCGGGTTCGTGAAGGAGACCGCGTCGCTCGGGTTCAGAAAACTCGTCGGCAGTCCTTGTAAAACTCGTTCGTGGTCAAGCTTGCCCGGCAGGAGATCTTGTCAGCAACTTTCCATCAAACCGAAACTCGGAGCCTCGAGTAACACTGCGGCGCGGCAAACAAAACAGAGACGTCGCGGCCTAGTCAAGCCGTCAGGAGGCGGCTTCAGGTCGGGCACGGGCGGACGAGGTCGCTGGGCAGAGGGCGCCGCACAGGTTGAGGACGGGGACGGGGCAGCGAGGCCAGAGGCGGCCCGATGAAGGCCGGCGAGCGCGCGATGTGGCACAGGCGAGGCCTCCGAGGGTGCGTGGCGGCGCTCGAGGTGGTGGACGACACGGCGGTGCTCGGATGCTCGCGGGGTTGCGGTCGAGGTGAGGGGGCCCGCGGCAGAACGAGGTGGTGGCGGAGGCTGGCCGGCGACGGAGGCGGCGAGGAAGGCCGCGGGCGGCAGCGGCGGAGCCGGCGGCGGGGAGACGCTGGGCCGGAGGCGGAGGAGCTCTGGGGAGGAGGGGCGGCGCGGTGGCGAGGAGGGAGGCCGCGGCCGCGCGCCGGAGCGGCCTGGCGGGGAACGGTGGAGGCGGGGCGGAGCTCGGAGGCCACGGGGTGGAGGTGCTCGGGTCGGTGGCGAGGAGGCCAACGAGGAGGCGCAGGTGGGGCGCGGCGGAGGGTGCGCGGGGGGTGCTGCCGGGGAGGAAGGGACCTCACGGGCGAGCGGCGGGAGGCAGGGGTCGGCGTCGCCGGCGAGTCGCAGGGGGCGAGGCGGAGCGGCGGCATACCCTGGGGAGGAGGCGGCGAGCAGCAGAGGGGCGGGGCGGCGCCGGCGCGCAGAGAGGAGAGCGACAGGCGCGTGGGGACGCGGTGGTGGGCCCAGGGGCTGGCTGGCGTGTGTGGGGGGCTGGGGTCGCGTGGAGTGGGTGGGCAGGCGTGCGTCGGTGTGTGCGTGGGTGGAGCATGGGAGAGGGTTGAGTGTGGGCCTGGGTGTGTGTGGGTCTGGTGAGAGAGAGGGGTGGCTTAGGTGGCAGATGGGGAGTGGTGGAGGAGAGGGAGAGGGCGAGGTGGCGACTAACCATTGGATGGGGTGATGTGGAGGGGGAGAGAGGGTAGAAAGTTGGGTAGGTTTAGGATTTAGGTAGGGCTGGCAGGGTGGACCGTTTTAAACTGGGGTGGTCGTTCGGGTTGAATCGGCCCGTTCGACCGCCCCACTAAAATAAATAATTATTTTATTTATTTCAAACAAAGTTTTTGCAAACCGATATCGGGCAAACCAAAATAGTCCGGCGACCCGGGTTTTGGCGTTTGAATAAAGATGGGGCGTTTAGAAAACAAAACGGCTTTGCGAAAATAGTTTTATACAAAACAATGCCTGATGATGACGATGCAATGCACAAATTCAACGCGATTTTCTAGTAGTGGTTTTTGCGGGATGCCACAGTAGTGGAGTGCGTCATCGTCGTCCTCCATGTCGGAGTCCTCCTGGGACCCCTCCTAGTAGTTCTCGTCGTCGTTGTCGTCGAGGTTCTGAATGTGGGACTCGATAGCCTCGCGCAGGGACGCGTGCTCCGCCTTGAACCACCGGTTCTAGACTGAGGAGTCGATGGCGTAGGTAGGATCCCGCCGCTGATTTAGCGGGAGGAATGCCCGACGCTGACATATCTCGTGGCGGCATGCAGGGCCCAAGGTAGGGATGGACGACACCGGCACACGGGCATTGTTGAGGTGCCACCCCGCCGGCAGGTGGACGTCCGGCCACAGGAAGGGTATGCCTGCCTCGGTGAGCGTGCGCGCGGCCTCGAGGCTCACGTACAGACACCGCTCAGAGCGCGGACACGTCGGCGGGCCACGAAGGCAGTCCACAGAAGAAGGAGGAGCGGCTGTGCTAGGGCAACGAGCGGGAGACGGAATGGTGGCCACGACCGCCGCCGATGGAGGAGTCGACCTCGTGGTCGTTCCAGCCGCGCCGGAACCAGGCCTTCCAGTTGTCCTTCGTCATCGTGGCTAGCGAGGGACATCGAGGAGGAGCTTGTCAGTTGGGAGGGAGCAGGGTTAGGGGTTTGGAAGTGGGGACTGGAAGTGGGCGTGGATGTGCATGGGGACTACGCGGTTCCATTAAAAAAGGACGCGACCCCTCTCTCTGGGACACCACTAGGTGGGACCCATGGAAGACTCGGTTGGACCACCGCGGACGAGGCCGGCGTCCGAGCCCCCGTAAACCAGCCGCAGGTTTTGTCCCAGTTTGCGCCGAATCAGACCCCGCCACGCTGTCCGGTGCATTTGCGGGGGAGCGTTGGGCCTTGGGCTCGGCCCGGGAGGACACGATCGGACGCGTGGAGTCTATTTGCGTGGGGCCATTAGGGATGGCCTAAACACGCAACCCGGTCTAGGTAGAGGACACAGTTCGACCCTAGATTTTTGATATGGTATCAGAGCCTCCTCCTCCTTCCTTGTGAGGCGGCTGCCGCTCCAACACCCGACGACCAAAACCACCCGCTGGTGATCATCGACGTAGGACCCAAGAACACTAAACAATCTGCTTCGGTTGCCTCTTTCCATCGCAACCCATGACCAAAGAGCAGAAGAAATCTCTTCGACCGAGAGCCTTCAAAACCCTAGAAAACCTAGAGACCCAAAAAGAACCTTGCTTGACCGCCATTTACCGCCGGAGAATGACGAACAACGATCCTCTTCATCAACATCAACACCGATCTCGATGGCCTCCTCGTCATCTTCATCCTCATCCATGGCAGCATCAACAACGACTGCAAGTCTGACTGCTGCCCTTGGAGATCTTCCATTAGAAAAGCTGTCTCGCGACAACCACCTCTTCTAGAAGAATCAAGTCCTTCTGGCCCTTTGAGGTGCCCAGGCTATGGGGCTGCTTGACAGCACCGACGTTGCTCTGCCCAAAACTGTCAAGATGGAAGACACCGACAAGAAAAAGATTGAAGTCCCCAATCAGGAGTATGCGATCTGGAATGCTTGCGATCAAACGTTCATGAGCTATTTGGTAAAATCCTTAGATGCAGATCTGTTAGCTCAGGTTATTGGACTTGAACATGCACATGAAATCTGGTCCACTATTCAAGATCTGTTTTCCTCTCAGTCTCGTGCTCGAGCGAACTTTCTCAGGGGCACTTTAATCAACACTAAGAAAGAAGACATGACTGTGAGACAGTACATTGCCACCATGAAAGGCTTTGTTCTGAACTAGCTGCTGCAGGGATAACAGTTGATCAAGATGAGCTCAAGGGCTATATCCTTGGTGGTCTCATTGATGACCGCTACACACCATTTGTGACCTCGATTAACGCCAATCCTTCCACCACATGTGAGGATATGTGTTTGTTGGAGATATGCCCAAGAGGCAATAGTAAAGTGGTTATTATTATATCTTTGTGTTTATGATAAATGTTTACATCCCATGCTATAATTTTATTAACCGAAAACATTAATACTTGTGTGTTTTGTAGACATAAAAGAGTCCCTAGTAATCCCCTTGTTGAAAATAGCTTGTTGATTAATAGATGATCATGGTTTTCTGATCATGGACATTGGATGTTATTAATAACAAGATCATATGATTAGGAGAATGATGTGATGGACACACACCCATAGTAAGCATAACATAAGATCAAGTCATTAAGTTTGTTTTGCTACAAGCTTTCAGATACATAGTAACCTAATCCTTCGACCATGAGATAATGTTAATAACCATCACCGGATGAGTGCTTTGATGACATAAAACACCACTTCCATAATTGGGTGGTTATAAAGGTGGCGTTGGGTATTCTGAAAGTATGTGTTTAAGCGCATGGATCAAGAGTGGGATTTGTCCATCCATATGACGGATAGATGTACTCTGGGCCCTCTCGGTGGAATGTCATCCAATTGGTTTGCAACCATGTGACTAGGTCACAAGGGATGTCATATCACGGAACGAGTAAAGAGTACTTATCGGTAACAAGGTTGAACTAGGTATGGATATACCGCCGATTGAACCTCGGATAAATAAAGTATCACACGATAAAGGGAATCAGTATCGTATGTGAATGGTTCATTCGATCACGAAGTTATCTTTGAATATGTGGGAGACATTATAGATCTCTACATCCCGCTATTGGTTATTGATCAAAGAGGTGTCTCGATCATGTCTGCATAGTTCGCGAACCATAGGGTGACACACTTATGGTTCGATGTTGATTAAGTAGATATGTAATATGAGTTGGAGACCGAATGTTGTTCGGAGTCTCAGATTAGATCCAGGACATCACGAGAAGATCCGGAATGGTCCAGAGAATATGATTCATATAAGAAAATTCATTTTACGGGGTTCAGAAATGTTTTCAATGTTTTGACCGGAAGCTTCTAGAATGTTCTAGAGGGACCACAAGTGGGTCCACCACCCCGGGAGGGCCCACTTGAGTTGTGGCTTGCCATGGGGGCCTAGGTACAGCTGCAACAAGCCCAAGGGGGCCCAACCAGCCAGCACAAGGAAAGGAGGGGCAAAACCTAATTTGGTAAGGGGGAAGCTTGGGGGGCAAGTTCCCACCTCTCCCTCTTGTCCGCCGAGTTGGGGAAGGACTCTGCTAGGGGTGGGAACCCTGGCCGCAGCCTCCCTCTATATAATGAGGGGTGGGGGCGCACCCCTACTCCCTCACCTCAACCCTAGCCGCCGGCCTCCTCCCTCATCCATCGTCCTGCTCCGGCTTAGGCGAAGAGCTGCAGGATCTTCTCCTCCACCACCACCACCACGTCTTCGTGCTGCTGGGATTCTAAGGGGATCTAGTACCTCCACTACCCACTGGAACGGGGAGAGGAAGGTCTTCATCGACTTTGTACGTGTGACCGAGTGCGGAAGCGTTGCCGGAATGCGGTGCCGAAAGGATCGTCTACACGATCTTGAGGTTGGAAAGTGATTGACTACATCAACCACGAAATCCTATCTTGTTAAATGCTTTGGATCTACGAGGGTTAGTTCTCTTCAATCTCATTGCACCTATCTCGTAGATTAGATCTTGGCTTCGAGATAGATTAGATCTTGGTTTTATGTGTTCTTGTGATATAAATTTTTGTTTTCCATGCAACAAACCCTACAGTGTTCCCAGCTTCAGGCCTTTGATGATCTCCAAGAAACCCTTCCTCAGAACAGTGTTGTGTTTCAGAGCTCAGCAAATGCTGCTGCCCATGGTGGAGGCGGGCTGCAGCGTCGTGATGATCGTGATGCTCCAGGAGATCAGTATCGTGATAGAAGGGATGATAGGTACCTGATGAGTCCAATATTGAAGCATATTTACCTTTTTTGAATAAATAGAGTAGGGATCTATGTATTTCACTGTGTTTGCACACACCTTTTTTCCTTGTTTCAACAGGATCTCGAATCATTAAGTCTTATATGAACATATCAATTGGAATAGTCATATTATGCTATAATATGATATTTTTAAGTGATAAAAGTCATTTTATGGATTTACCTTCGCACCCGGAAGAACACCAAACAAGGGGAAGTCACCAGTACCGATAATGACTAATGGTATGGGCGGATCGCACCCGCACCGTCCGCCTGTAATGTGTGTCAGCGCATCCGCCTCATCAAATACTTTCTCCTATCAAAGATGAGGGGGAGATCTGACATTCACAGCCACTAGAAACCATGAAAAACCACATTTGAAAGGGGTCTAAAGGAGAAACTTGGTTGGGGCAAATCCCTTTTGCTTCATGGATCATTGGAGGACATCGTATCATCCCCTTCACCATCAATCGTTGCATCTCCATCACCATCGCTACCCTCATATCTCATCTATTAGATCGTGTTGTAGTTCCAGATTCAATTGTGGTTTGCATTAGATCTACCTCCATCCTTTTATCCATCCATTTGATTATGATGATGTTGTTGATTGCTTCCATGTGTGAGTAGTTCCTTTGTTCTTGGGGAGATGGAGAAACCCTAGCACTATTATGAACTTGCAATAAAGATGATCTATTCTTGTGTCCATATGACTAGCTGGTCTATGATAGATTTATGATTTGTGTTTGATCTATCTTTAGATGGTGTGTGTAGTCGGCCACGTATCATTTGCCCTCAGGAATAAAGGGAGGGAGAAATCCTTTGGACGTGTTTTGGTATCGTGCCCGAAATAGCTTCATGACAAATTGGCGTTGGCTCGTAACCTACATGATCAAAGGAGGACAAAGAGGGACTCCCTAAGATAATTACGATATCCATGGGGAAACCCTTAATTGCGGTGGTTTGTATGGGTGATTTCTCTCAGAAATCACAGTTGTTATTTAGAGGTGACCTCACTCTTGGCTCAACAAAGTGTCTTCCTACAAGCCTTGTAGTGAACATCTTATTATGGAGCTCTCTCCATACATATCATGACACAAGAAGTATATTATCTTAATTAATAGTAATAATAATATCATGCTAGTGATGTATCATACATCCCCGAGAACGTTTTATCCCTATTGAATTCAACCACACTTTCACATGACTTTGTTACTTTCTTTCTTTTACTCGTTTTAATTACTTTTCTGCAAACAATCAAAAACCTTTGAAACACCCTTACTTGAGATCAAAGGCAGCTTATAAGTATCCTTTGGTAGATAGTAATGAGGGCATAAAGGCCTTTACCAATATCTCAATGTGGGTTCGACACTTTTGATGGCACTGCGTCAACTTGCAGTGCTTCACCGGGAAACCCCAAGAGAAAGGTGTGATGCAGCACAGCAACAAGTTTTCCCTCAGTAAGTGATGACTCCTTGATGGCGCCAGAAAACTTGGCGCTTGACGTGGAGCCTGTTGGTAACCCCAAGAGCAAGGTGTGAAGAAGTACAGCAGAAAGTCTTCCCTCAGTAAGAAACCGAGGTTATCGAACCAGTAGGAGGAAGGAAACGTCACACAGGTGTTGCAAGCAACGCGGAGACCTGCACAACACAAACTCAAGACTTTGCCCCAACAAATAGTGAGGTTGTCAAGCTCACCGGTTTTCCGTAACAAAGGATTAAACGTATGGTGTGGAAGGTAATGGTGGTTTGCAGAAAGTAAACAAGTAGCAGTGGAAGATGTATCAATGGACCGAGGGTCCATAGTTCACTAGAGGTGCTCTCCTTAGATAAACAACATGGCATGAAGGATAAACAAATTACAGCGGGGCAATTGACAGGAACTGAGCAAGGCATAACAATGCAATTAATATTCAGAAAGATCCTATGAGTTTCAATTGGGAAATACAACAAGATACATAGACCGCCATCCAACTGCATCTAAGACTAGAAGTCCACCTTCAGGTTATCATCTGAACCCCCTCCAGTATTAAGTTGCAAGCAACAGACAACTGCTTTAAGCAAAGTGTGTAAGGTAAACAGTCCACATGTTCCATGAACAAGAGACCGTTGTTTTCTCCCTAGTAGCAACAGCACATCTACAACCGAAGAGATTTCTGTCACTTCCCTTGGAAACTAGAGGCATGAACCCACTATCAAGCATAAATACCCCGTCTTGGAGTCACTAGCAACTACTAGGCCAAGATAGCTACTAACAACGGACATCATGCAAGATCACAAATAACACATACATGATAGAATCATAAAGACAAAACCATTAATCAAACCAACATAATAATCTCAATATCCATTGGATCCCCGCAAACACAACATGAATGATTACAAATAGATTAGATCTTGATCATGAATGGAGCTCACAAGATCTATACATGAAAGCACAAAGGAGGAGATACAACCATCTAGCTACTACGTGGACCCATAGTCCAAGGTGGAACTACTCACGCATCATACCGAAGAGAAGGCCTCCGAGATTATCTCCCCTCCGGCAAGGTGCCGGGAAGAACTTTAGATCCCCCGATCAAGGGACGATGGTGGCGGCGGCTACAGACGGTTTCGTGGAGATTTGATCGGGTGCTTAGGGTTTCTGCATCAGGGGCTTCTTATAGGCGAAGGGGGAGGCCGAGGCGGCGACCAGGGGCGCCAAACCCTAGCCAGGCGCGGGATGGGGCCCACCCGTGCCTGGGGTGGGTCTGGCCGCCCAGGCCGGCCCCTCCGGCTCCCCTCTGGACTTCTTGTTCCCCATGGAAAGTAATTGACTTTGACATTTGTCCCGTCCAATTACGAGAATATTTCTTTACTAACTTTTCTAAAACCAAAAACAGCAGAAAACAGGCATCTGGCACTGTTGCAACTTGTTAATAGGTTAGTACCATAAAACATGTAAAAAGCACCTCAAAGTGTAGACAAGTAAAGCAAAGTAGATATTAAACAAGCATGGAGCATCAAAAATCATAGATACGTTTCCGACGTATCAAGCATCCCCAAGCTTAACTCCTGCTCGTCCTCGAGTAGGTATGTGATAAAAAGAATAATTTTTTAGGTGACATGCACCCTCACAATAAAGATCCAACCATTTGCAAGCATTGAAAGCTGGGATCGAAGAACTCTAAACATCTGCATGACAGATGGAGTTCTAACAATAGGACATAGTAACTATGCATGCAACATGAAAGGCTACAAACAAAGATCATGAATAACATGCATTGAAAAAGTTTGTTTGTTTCACATACAGAAAACATATCATAGTGGCAATCAGCTTGTCCCTCATAGAGTAGCAATATAGTTGCATAGGACACCTTCAAAGTTCATAAGGGTGACTAGAAACAAATAGCACAAGAACAAGAAATATCACAATATGCATCAATTAATAAGCTTTGAAACACTGCACACAGAATGACAACTATGCTCTCTTAATGGTGCCTAAAGGTAGAAGCTGGAGACTCAATAATGGTGGAAGAAAGGCCTTTTTGTAAAGGAATCAGGGATTACAAGTTTCAAAACGAGCTTCCAAAAATTATGGTACTTGTTAGCTTTCAGCCCTCATTGCCCCTATCATAAGCATCTTGAAGTGGTTAAGGTTAAAGTGGCAAAGATGGAGTATATGCTTGACGAAGTATAAGTTGGAAATCTCAAGTCCCTTGAATACGAGGGCCACACCTCATGCATACTCAACTTTGGGTCCAGGTAAGTTCTTGTCACTGTAAGTATTTGCATATCATTGAGAAACGCCAACGGGGTACCCCTTGCACATGGTACATGATCTTTCCCATAACCAAAATGACAAGGCAAACATACAATGAGCATATCAACAATCTTCTTATTTACCATGGGAATATGGTGCTTTTTTTTTCTCTTTTTCCTCTTTTCTCAATGTGTCTCTTTTTTTATAAGAAGAATGCTTCATAGATGTCACTATGGTGATGCTGCAAGTTTCCACTATGATTAGGCATGGCTTAGGCTAGCGGCCCAGGCATTTCTCGAACACAGGATACAAACTCCATGGACTTACAAGTTCCCTCTTTATTTCACACCGGTGACATCCATAGACAAAAGAGCATGATATCAACTGAGTACAAAGTACAAGTGCAATGTTGAAAACGTTCCCCGTGACAACACGGTTCTGCTAATTCCAACTTATAAGTGCAAGCATATACAACAAAGTTGTCATAATGGTTCAAGTTTATTAGGGTCAAAGAATATAAAGTGTGCCATCAAGTTCGGGAGGGCTTTAATCACTAAGTTTTCACATAACAAAATAGTTTTTAACTCGGAGATAGTTGAAAACAAGAATATACTTGGAATGGTGTAACACACCATGCATAGGAGTTTATAGTGGATACTTTGGAATAACTTGGTTTCTTGGGAGTTGGAAGCATGAGTAGTACTTACTCATACAAGTGGAGGCTAGCAAAAGACTGAGAGCAACTAACTAAGAGAGCATAATGGCCATAATCATGCAGAGCAACAAAACATTACTAATCAAAGCATAGAGTGGTACTACAAGTCAATGACTAAATGATCATAGAGGCTAATGGTGACTTGTGAGAGTCATAACATGGTGTTAGCATGTGCCAAGGCAACCCAAGCAAAGCATTACAGGAGAATACCACAATACTATGCGTTTGCATGCTAAAACAACGCATAATTTCTTCAAGGCACACTAAGCAATCCCAATTGTTTGGAACAAGACATGCTACAGCAATAATCACTAAGCATAATGTCAAAACAACACCTAGCATGTCATGCTAAAGTCTAAGTCACAGTCAATGCAAGCTCCTCTTGCACTTTCAAGCAGGAACTTCCTACTCCTTTCCAACACCAAGCAACTTATTTGCAACAACACAACGAGAACGGGGGTCCAAACTACTTTATTCAAGCAAACTAAACAACCTAAGCAAAGAAAACAAAAACTAAGACGCTCCAAGAACAACACAACAGTGCATGAAACAATAAAAAATAAGGTGTCTAGGCAGACCTGAGCTTTTTATTGATGAAGAAGGGGATGCCTTGGGCATCCCCAATCTTTAACGCTTGTACCTCTTGGATATTTCTTGGGGTGACACCATGGTGGAATCCCCAAGGTTGATCTTTTGTCCATTCTTCATTTCATTACATCATTATCTCTCTACACTTGAAAATTTTCCTTCATACAAAACTTCACACAATCTTCATTAGCAACATTAGCTTATTCAAAAGATATTAGACCCCAGGAAAAGCTTTGAAACAACAAGGCTTTTCACTAAAACACAAGATACTGTAGTAACTCCTTCAAAAAGCTCAATTCACCTAATGAGAACTCCTTGATGGTGCCAGAGAAATTGATGTGGAGCACTTCGTTGGAAACCCCAAGAGCAAGGTGTTATGAGCACAACATCAAGTCTTCCCTCAGTAGAGACCGAGGTTATTGAACCAGTAGGAGGAAGGAAATGTCACACAGGTGTTGCAAGCAACACGGAGATCTGCACAACACAAACTCAAGACTTTGCCCTAATGAATCAGTGAGGTTGTCAAGCTCACCGGTTTGCTATAACAAAGGATTAAATGTATGGTGTGGAAGGTAATGGTTTGCAGCAAGAAAAGAAGTAACAGTGGAAGATGTATCAATGGTAAAGATTGGACCGGGGTCCATAGTTCACTAGAGGTGCTCTCCTTAGATAAACAACATGGCATGAAGGGTAAACAAATTACAGCAGGGAAATTGACAGGAACTGAGCAAGGCATAACAATGCCATTACCGGTCAGAAAGATCCTTTGATATTCGTTTGGGCAATACAACAAGATACATAGACCGCCATCCAACTGCATTTATGACTAGAAGTCCACCTTCAGGTTATCATCCGAATCCCCTCCAGTATTAAGTTGCAAGCAACAGACAACTGCATAATAGGACTCGTGGGGCCCACACCATGGCCAGACTCGGCCCAGGGTGGGCCCGTGTGGCCGCCTCGCGGCGCCTCTTCGTCTCTCCTTCGGACTCTGTGTCATGTCAGGAAAAATAGGAACTTCGGCTTTTGTTCCGTCCAATTCCGAGAATATTTCTTTACTAGTTTTTCTGAAACCAAAAACAGCAGAAAACAGGCAACTATCATTGTGGCATCTTGTTAATAGGTTAGTTCCAAAAAATGCATAAAAATTCCACTAAGTCCGGACAAAACATAATATAACTGGTGCAAAACAAGCATGGAGCATAAAAATTATAGATACGTTTTCCACGTATCACAAGACGTTTGTGCTCCAACCTATCACGCCAAGCCAAGTTATCACTTCCCACATGACGTCGCTGCCCAAGATAAAACAAGCTAAGGACCCTTGTGATATGAGTGGTAAGAGAGTGAACCACCACCACGTGAGTGAGTGCCACAAGCCTCAAATGAGTGGTAAAATCATGAGTGCCATTTTGCATGCCACCAAAAGTGAGAAGAGTGATTTGAGTGTGACCCATACTAACAATCCATCATACAACTCTCTCTCTCTCTCTTTGTTGTCGGTTTTGCAAGGTACACAAGCTCAACAAGCACCTACAAGGAACATGCTACAAGATCTCCAACCACGCCTTGATGACAAGCTCAACTTCAAGATCTTCAACCGATTTGAACAAGGCTACGACACCGAATATCCAACCACATACAAGCCCAAGATCATGGGTACATCTCTCTCGTTACATGATAATGGAACTTTGTCGAGGACGACTCGTTTTCAAGCGGGGGGGGGGGGGATGATGTAGCCCAATGTGGCATCCCGCAAAAAACCACTACTAGAAAATCGCGGTGTTTTTGTGTTGCGCATCATCATGACCGCATGCTCATGTCATCATGCCACCTTGCATTAATGCATCGTCATGTCATCTTGCATTTGTTTGCATAAAACCATTTTCGGAAAAACCTATTTTGTTTTCTAAATACCCCGTCTTTAATTCAAATTAAAACCCGGGTCTCCGGAATATTTTGTTTCGTCTACCAACGGTTTTCAGATGCCCCGTTTTAAATAATAAAATATTTATTTTATTTTTAGGGGGCAGCCAAACCGGGTCGATCCGACCTAGCCGGCCACCCCGAAAATTACCCAAAACCAGCCTGTCTAATCCCTAATCTACCCAATCCTAGTCTACCCAACCCCCCTCCACCTCACCCCAACCTATCCCTTTGCGCCACATCAGCCTGGCCCTCTCTCCATCCAATCAACCACCGCCACCTACCCCTAACCCCCAGCCCGACACGCCCTTGCCTCCAGCCTGTCCACCACCAACTTCCACCACCTTCCATCCATCCCCCACCTCCTTCTCTCCCTGCCTCCCGGGTCCCACTCCCCACCGAGCCGGCCCCTGTTTTCCCACCTACCAACTCCCTCTCCTTCCCCCTCATCCCCGCATCCTCCACCGACAGCATCCCCACCATCTCTGTCGCCGGCCACCTCCTGGCCGACCTCTCCCTCGCCGCCCTCCGCCGGCCGCCGGCCCTGCGCCTCGCCGAGCCCCGCGCTCGCAGTGACCCCACCGCTGACCGCTCCTTCCTCCTCGCCTCGTCTTCCTCCTCGTCGCGGTTCCTCTAAGCGCCATTGCGTCGGCCTCCTTCGGCAGGAACGCCCCCTCTCCTCCATGATGCCCTTCCCCTCACCGGTCCTTCCTTGACCCCGGGCGTCGCCACCTCTCCCCGGCCGCGTCCTCCCTGCTTGCAGCAAGCTCCCTCTAGGCCGCCGTCGGCCTCTGTCCGTGTTGCCTCATGCCGTCTCGCGTCCCTCTGCCCCAGAAGCAAGCCTCCGCAGCGAGCCCAGCTCTGGCCTCCTCGCCCCCGCCCCGAGGTCGCCTGTCCCTGCCACCAGGAGCCGCCACCAGCACCGGGACGCCGGTCGCCCTTCTACAGCACGAGGCTCCGTCGCGTCCTCCGCGTCCTGCGCAACCTCCTCTGCACCCGAGCCCCGCGCCTCGTCTGCCTCGTGTGACCCCGCCGGTCGCATCTCGCCCCCTCGCCGTGCCGCCCCAGTCCTCTGCCACGGCCATCCACGCTGCCCTGACAACAAGCCCGGCCACCAACTGTGCAGCACGAACTGGCCGCATCGAGCCCATCATGCGCCGCCCCTCGCCGAGCTCTTCGTCTACCCCTGCCGCAAGGTCGTCGCGGCCATGTCTGTCTCCGCAGGGCCGCCTCCTCAAGCTCCGCGTTGTAGCCTTCTACAATTTGTTTTTCCCCTGTCGTCTGTGCTCGAGGACCGTGTGTTGCTCCTGCAGCAAGGTCTGTGTTCCTGAAAGAGCCGACCAGATGCCTCCGTTCTCCTCGGTGGCGCTCAATCCCAGGACAAAGACGTCATATGCCCAGTTGCTACAGTGACTAACCGGACACCTGAAGTTCTACCTCGCCATGTTTCACTTCTGTTCACATCAATACCAAGAACAATCGAACATGGAGGGCACTGATAAGGCGTCGAGATCCCCTCGTCGACAAGATCGGCTCGATGCAGATGATTTTGAAGCAAGTACATGGTCCCACTCGAATACCCCGACATCGATCCCAAGTTCTTCGTCTTGGATTCCAAGGCCTCCGACGTGGAACACCAAGGTCTCCTTCCCGGACGCCAAGTTCTCCGAGAACCCGAAGGCCAAGGTCACCGACGCGGAACGACAAGACCTCCTTCCCGCACCGATGCCGACGACGTTGCACGCCAAGTGCTCCTTCCCGGAGTCCGAAGGCCAATCTCGCCGAGACCCCGAAGACCGATCCCTCGAACCCCTCCGAACCAAGACCTCCGACCATAATGTGTGATGCCCTTTCCAAGCCCCGTATTTTTATAATATATGATATAAACTTGTTGCATTAAATCATTCATGTCGCATACATATCTGTGGGTGTTTGGGGGTGTTTCGACGATTCACCTAAATTAAATATGGAGGCCATATGTGGGCGAATCTAGTCTAATATTGCCTCCATTTAAATTTGTGCATCGAACCGGTGATATATTTTGCCATGTTAAGACAACATTTAAAGTGCGGGGTATCTAAACAACATGAAACCTCTAAGTAATTGCCGGAACCCCGGTTTCGCTTAATATGGCCTAATTGCATCGCATGCCTGCCATGTCATACATCATACATGCATCATGCCCGATTTTCTACCATAGTATTAAATAGTCCATCCGGTGTTTCTTCTAGTGCTTTGCTTCTTCACGGATTAGGCCGATGAGTTGATGCGAGTGTCGACCCGATCTTCGGATGAACCTTCGGCAATGTTTTCAGGCGAGCATCTCCCCCTTTTCTACCTATCTTACGTTTATAGTATGTATTCCCTCCTGTTGATCTATTGCTATCTGTGTTGTGATGCTCTAGTTTTCGTACCCGTGGTATCCCTTGCAGCCTTATATTGCCTTGGACACATCCTATTACCTGTTGATTGGTAGATAGTTGGACTTGCGCATCGTAGTCGCTTGCTCAAGTGCTGTTGCGTGTCGTCAAGTACCACAGTTGTTGGAGTGTTGCCGCATGTTTAATGTTGTAGGTGATCATGGCTTTAATTACTGTTTAATAACTAAAATTGAAAGTAGGTAAATGCAGAGGCACCGGTGGGTAATAGACAATATTTGGATTTTAACCGCTCACTGGTGTCCCGTAGGACCCCGAGTTCTTGACACCTGTTCCGAGATCGAGCGCGCTAACCACAGGTGGGGTGTATGGGCACCCCCATCGATTAGTACCTGATTTCAAAGTATTGAACTGGGGGCCACAAAGTAGTTTGGAGCTTTATTACTATCTTGTACTTATGCCATGCTTTACTGCTTTATTTAAGATTGTGCGAGGAGCACCTGTACTGTTTAGGTAAGCGGAGTGTTTTCGCGGTATCGACAAGCCTAGTCACACTTTCGGGTTCCCAGTCGTTTACAGCCACTGACGCAAACCCTGGGTCCGTTCCGGAGCCGGCCAACTTCGTTGCGGGTAGCTTAGTGGGGTGGCCCCCATGTACTTGCTTTGGGTCTGGGAAACGTCATGACTTAGGCCCCGCCGACATACCGATGGGTGTATGTTAACTGATCTGGCAAAAAGGGTCGAAGTGCGTGTGGATACTTTGGTGCACCCCTGCAGGGTTAAATCTTTTCGAAAAGCCGTGTCCGCGGTTATGGACGACTTGGAGCACAGTTCTCGATCATAGACAACTATAACTAAAGTTTACTGTTATAATTTGACTTGTATCCGATATGACTAGTAATCAGCTTCACTACAAAGGAATGGCTAAATAAAAGTACCAACAACTGCTGGGTTTGGGATGTCTCATGCTAATCGTATCTGACTAGTAAGTGTTGCAACTACAACGGAATGTTTAACTAAAACTGCCCACTGCTTATTATATCAGGATGACTATCTATACCTGACTAGTAATTGGTGCAACGATAACTGAATAAATAAAACTGCCAACTGTGTGAGTTCCTCGGTTGACTTCCTCGTTTGGTCTCGAGGGGGAAATATCAGGATGGGTATGTTTGGTGGTAGTATCAGGTTGGTTCCGAATAGGTCTTTCTTATCCCTCTCTGATAGCCGCCAGCTGTATCGAGTCTCTATAGGTTGTTTAGTGCATGCTGCGCTGCCGCTTCAGTCCACCATACCTATGTAGGCGAGGACCACCGAATTCTAGCCTCGCCGTGTACTGGCCTCAGTATTGACCGCTCTCTCTTTTTCCTTTGCCCTTTGTCGGCACCCCTTTTGTTTAAGCAGGTTTGAGATCGACGTCGTTAGAAGGGTTACCCTTCCGGCTTGGCCTGGGCAGGGTTATGGACGCCATTGGTTATTCTTCAGGGCTCTTAGCTCAATTTGCATCTTGTACGTACTCGGACGCTATATCGTTTTAGAGGTGATTTGGATCTTTGTATTGTATATCTGTATTCTTGACTCTTTGAGTCGCTGTTGTATATATATGTTTTGTGGGTTCCATCGAGGACTATTGTGTAATGATATTACTTCGTTTTCCACCCGCACGCAAGTGCCTGGTGGGCACCTTTGAATCGTTTCTATGCGGGTTTGGCGGGAAGCGCTGAAACTTGCATAGGGCCGATTCTGAGGGTGTTACAGAGTGGTATCAGAGCTCAGCAGTTGCGATACCCCACAAGTCCAGCCTGTAGGATAACCTAGCTAACGGCCGAAGTAGAGTGTCAAAACTATTTTTGCAAAATCGGTTGGATAGTTCTGATTAGGTCTGATTTTACTCCTTACCCCTCTGCTGCTCTCCTCTCACCTCTGCATGTTTTGAATCCGCTCTCTTCTCGCTCTTCGAGTCCAGGATTTCTCGTGGTTGGGTTTTCCGTCGTACCTTCAGGGTTTCGCTTCCTCCTTTGGTAACGGTGTTGCTACATCTGGTCTTCATGCTATCCGAGGAATCCTTCGTCTGGTGGACTTCTCTTTGTTCCTTCTTGTGCCTTCCGGTGCTTTCTGACATGACGACATCATCTACGCCAGATCCGATGCAGAGTCTGCATCACTCCTTGTTCCTGAACCTCGATTGTCGAGATCTTCAGTCTGATTCCGAGAATGGTTGCACGCTTTTCTACTGATTGTGCAGAGTAATAGTTTGGGTGCGTGATGGATTGGCCCCCATGCCGACTACTCACTCTATTCGCTTGTGTACATTAAATTGGATGAGAATGCATCGGTTCTCTCTTTCCATTGAAGCTAGAGGTGGCTTTATTTGTTGATACCTCTACCTTCGACCTTTTGTTCCCGGAGTGTTCTCTCGACGATCACGGACAATGACCTCTTGTTAGTGGTGTCGCGAGGATCTACACGATGCGAGAAGATTTAGATCGCCGCCCTTCTTCCCGGTACCATGAGGCGGATCTCGAGGGCGAGATCCATTGTTAGTGGTGTCGAATTGTGGCATCCCGCAAAAAACCACTACTAGAAAATCGCGGTGTTTTTGTGTTGCGCATCATCATGACCGCATGCTCATGTCATCATGCCACCTTGCATTAATGCATCGTCATGTCATCTTGCATTTGTTTGCATAAAACCATTTTCGGAAAAACCTATTTTGTTTTCTAAATACCCCGTCTTTAATTCAAATTAAAACCCGGGTCTCCGGAATATTTTGTTTCGTCTACCAACGGTTTTCAGACGCCCCGTTTTAAATAATAAAATATTTATTTTATTTTTAGGGGGCAGCCAAACCGGGTCGATCCGACCTAGCCGGCCACCCCGAAAATTACCCAAAACCAGCCTGTCTAATCCCTAATCTACCCAATCCTAGTCTACCCAACCCCCCTCCACCTCACCCCAACCTATCCCTTTGCGCCACATCAGCCTGGCCCTCTCTCCATCCAATCAACCACCGCCACCTACCCCTAACCCCCCAGCCCGACACGCCCTTGCCTCCAGCCTGTCCACCACCAACTTCCACCACCTGCCATCCATCCCCCACCTCCTTCTCTCCCTGCCTCCCGGGTCCCACTCCCCACCGAGCCGGCCCCTGTTTTCCCACCTACCAACTCCCTCTCCTTCCCCCTCATCCCCGCATCCTCCACCGACAGCATCCCCACCATCTCTGTCGCCGGCCACCTCCTGGCCGACCTCTCCCTTGCCGCCCTCCGCCGGCCGCCGGCCCTGCGCCTCGCCGAGCCCCGCGCTCGCAGTGACCCCACCGCTGACCGCTCCTTCCTCCTCGCCTCGTCTTCCTCCTCGTCGCGGTTCCTCTAAGCGCCATCGCGTCGGCCTCCTTCGGCAGGAACGCCCCCTCTCCTCCTCGATGCCCTTCCCCTCACCGGTCCTTCCTTGACCCCGGGCGTCGCCACCTCTCCCCGGCCGCGTCCTCCCTGCTTGCAGCAAGCTCCCTCTAGGCCGCCGTCGGCCTCTGTCCGTGTTGCCTCATGCCGTCTCGCGTCCCTCTGCCCCAGAAGCAAGCCTCCGCAGCGAGCCCAGCTCTGGCCTCCTCGCCCCCGCCCCGAGGTCGCCTGTCCCTGCCACCAGGAGCCGCCACCAGCACCGGGACACCGGTCGCCCTTCTACAGCACGAGGCTCCGTCGTGTCCTCCGTGTCCTGCGCAACCTCCTCTGCACCCGAGCCCCGCGCCTCGTCTGCCTCGTGTGACCCCGCCGGCCGCATATCGACCCCTCGCCGTGCCGCCCCAGTCCTCTGCCACGGCCATCCACGCTGCCCTGACAACAAGCCCGGCCACCAACTGTGCAGCACGAACTGGCCGCGTCGAGCCCATCATGCGCCGCCCCTCGCCTAGCTCTTCGTTTCCCCCTGCCGCAAGGTCGTCGCGGCCATGTCTGTCTCCGCAGGGCCGCCTGCTCAAGCTCCGCGTTGTAGCCTTCTACAATTTGTTTTGCCCCTGTCGTCTGTGCTCGAGGACCGTGTGTTGCTCCTGCAGCAAGGTCTGTGTTCCTGAAAGAGCCGACCAGATGCCTCCGTTCTCCTCGGTGGCGCTCAATCCCAGGACAAAGACGTCATATGCCCAGTTGCTACAGTGACTAACCGGACACCTGAAGTTCTACCTCGCCATGTTTAACTTCTGTTCACATCAATACCAAGAACAATCGAGCATGGAGGGCACTGATAAGGCGTCGAGATCCCCTCGTCGACAAGATCGGCTCGATGCAGATGATTTTGAAGCAAGTACATGGTCCCACTCGAATACCCCGACATCGATCCCAAGTTCTTCGTCTTGGATTCCAAGGCCTCCGACGTGGAACACCAAGGTCTCCTTCCCGGACGCCAAGTTCGCCGAGAACCCGAAGGCCAAGGTCACCGACGCGGAACGACAAGACCTCCTTCCCGCACCGATGCCGACGACGTCGCACGCCAAGTGCTCCTTCCCGGAGTCCGAAGGCCAATCTCGCCGAGACCCCGAAGACCGATCCCTCGAACCCCTCCGAACCAAGACCTCCGACCATAATGTGTGATGCCCTTTCCAAGCCCCGTATTTTTATAATATATGATATAAACTTGTTGCATTAAATCATTCATGTCGCATACATATCTGTGGGTGTTTGGGGGTGTTTCGACGATTCACCTAAATTAAATATGGAGGCCATATGTGGGCGAATCTAGTCTAATATTGCCTCCATTTAAATTTGTGCATCGAACCGGTGATATATTTTGCCATGTTAAGACAACATTTAAAGTGCGGGGTATCTAAACAACATGAAACCTCTAAGTAATTGCCGGAACCCCGGTTTCGCTTAATATGGCCTAATTGCATCGCATGCCTGCCATGTCATACATCATACATGCATCATGCCTGATTTTCTACCATAGTATTAAATAGTCCATCCGGTGTTTCTTCTAGTGCTTTGCTTCTTCACGGATTAGGCCGATGAGTTGATGCGAGTGTCGACCCGATCTTCGGATGAACCTTCGGCAATGTTTTCAGGTGAGCATCTCCCCCTTTTCTACCTATCTTACGTTCATAGTATTTATTCCCTCCTGTTGATCTATTGCTATCTGTGTTGCGATGCTCTAGTTTTCGTACTCGTGGTATCCCTTGCAGCCTTATATTTCCTTGGACACATCCTATTACCTATTGATTGGTAGATAGTTGGACTTGCGCGTCGTAGTCGCTTGCTCAAGTGCTGTTGCGTGTCGTCAAGTACCACAGTTGTTGGAGTGTTGCCGCATGTTTAATGTTGTAGGTGATCATGGCTTTAATTACTGTTTAATAACTAAAATTGAAAGTAGGTAAATGCAGAGGCACCGGTGGGTAATAGACAATATTTGGATTTTAACCGCTCACTGGTGTCCCGTAGGACCCCGAGTTCTTGACACCTGTTCCGAGATCGAGCGCGCTAACCACAGGTGGGGTGTATGGGCACCCCCATCGATTAGTACCTAATTTCAAAGTATTGAACCGGGGGCCACAAAGTAGTTTGGAGCTTTATTACTATATTGTACTTATGCCATGCTTTACTGCTTTATTTAAGATTGTGCGAGGAGCACCTGTACTGTTTAGGTAAGCGGAGTGTTTTCGCGGTATCGACAAGCCCAGTCACACTTTCGGGTTCCCAGTCGTTTACAGCCACTGACACAAACCTTGGGTCCGTTCCGGAGCCGGCCAACTTCGTTGCGGGTAGCTTAGTGGGGTGGCCCCCATGAACTTGCTTTGGGTCTGGGAAACGCCATGACTTAGGCCCCGCCGACATACCGATGGGTGTATGTTAACTGATCTGGCAAAAAGGGTCGAAGTGCGTGTGGATACTTTGGTGCACCCCTGCAGGGTTAAATCTTTTTGAAAAGCCGTGTCCGCGGTTATGGACGACTTGGAGCACAGTTCTCGATCATAGACAACTATAACTAAAGTTTACTGTTATAATTTGACTTGTATCCGATATGACTAGTAATCAGCTTCACTACAACGGAATGGCTAAATAAAAGTACCAACAACTGCTGGGTTTGGGATGTCTCATGCTAATCGTATCTGACTAGTAAGTGTTGCAACTACAACGGAATGTTTAACTAAAACTGCCCACTGCTTATTATATCAGGATGACTATCTATACCTGACTAGTAATTGGTGCAACGATAACTGAATAAATAAAACTGCCAACTGTGTGAGTTCCTCGGTTGACTTCCTCGTTTGGTCTCGAGGGGGAAATATCAGGATGGGTATGTTTGGTGGTAGTATCATGTTGGTTCCGAATAGGTCTTTCTTATCCCTCTCTGATAGCCGCCAGCTGTATCGAGTCTCTATAGGTTGTTTAGTGCATGCTGCGCTGCCGCTTCAGTCCACCATACCTATGTAGGCGAGGACCGCCGAATTCTAGCCTCGCCGTGTACTGGCCTCAGTATTGACCGCTCTCTCTTTTTCCTTTGCCCTTTGTCAGCACCCCTTTTGTTTAAGCAGGTTTGAGATCGACGTCGTTAGCAGGGTTACCCTTCCGGCTTGGCCTGGGCAGGGTTATGGACGCCATTGGTTATTCTTCAGGGCTCTTAGCTCAATTTGCATCTTGTCCGTACTCGGACGCTATATCGTTTTAGAGGTGATTTGGATCTTTGTATTGTATATCTGTATTCTTGACTCTTTGAGTCGCTGTTGTATATATATGTTTTGTGGGTTCCATCGAGGACTATTGTGTAATGATATTACTTCGTTTTCCACCCGCACGCAAGTGCCTGGTGGGCACCTTTGAATCGTTTCTATGCGGATTTGGCGGGAAGCGCTGAAACTTGCATAGGGCCGATTCTGAGGGTGTTACACCCAACACACGGCGTTCACCATTGGTCCACATCATGCTATGCTAACCATCACTCCAAAGCTGAATTCCTTCCACACCTTGCCTTCCTTTGGTTGTCATGAGAATGGGATTCTACTTGAGACAACTGCCCATGATATGACTAGGTCCATGACCATGCTGCCAAGAGGATGCGGAAAGGAAGAACCTGGAGCCAAGACACCCAAGCAAGAGGCCTGGAAGAGAAGACGCAAGAAGCCGCCAAAGCCAGACCGGAGTCTCCGGACCAGCAGACCGGAATCTCCGGCCTACGACACCGGATTCTCCGTCCCATCTCCGGATCGGGCCCCAAACCAAAGCCTAGGACAGTATGTATGCCCCTCCGGAGACTGACCGGAGATTGACCGGAATCTCCGGTCCACATTGGAGTCCCCGGACCTCTACTCCAGAATCTCCGGACCATGTGTTTCGGGCCTGCGTGCCTCAAGTGGGCCTGGCCCATGTAACGCCCAGAACTTCCTGTTTATGCCTATTTTATCCCTAGATCATGGCTGGCCTATATATAATCCCCCACCCCTCCTTGAAACCCTAGAGTTGAAGATGAAAGAAGGCATGTGCCTAACCCTAGATGGGAACCCCTCTCTATAGTTAATCTATGAGTTGTACAAGGCCTTGGAGTTTGGTGTTCGTCTCCAAGTCGTCAAGACCCTACTTAAGTGTTTGGTATCTCCTTGTCAAGGATTCTAGTAGTGCTAGGTCACTCCCCTTTGGGATTCTACTTGTCTGCTACTCTCTCCTTTGATTTGGATTATATCATCCGCTTGCCGATCTCTCCTTTGGTGATTCTACCGCAAGGTCTCTTGCCGAGGATTCTATTGGATTGGTTGTTCGAACCAAAGGGAGCAAATCGAATCGGGTTGTGATTGTGTGCGTTTGTATATTTACCTTGCGTTTGCATTGCGTTCATTGTGTTCATCGTGTTTCCCCTCACTCCCCACCTCAAATCCGTGAAGATCAGGCCACCCTAAGGGTAAATCCACAAGGAGACCCATATCAGGACATTAACCATCCTCTCTCTATCAGCGTCTGTAGCGGGACATTGAGTCTTACTCAATGACACACCTTTTACAAGAGGCACAAAACCCCTTTTGGCGTCTTCCATTTTGAACTTTTTCAAAATCTTATCTATGTATTACTCTAACTTAACGCTATCACGCGTCTTGATCTATCTCTATAGATCTTAATGCCCAATATATAGGCTGCTTCACCCAGGTCCTTCATGGAAAACTGACTACTCAGATATTCCTTTACACTCCCTAATAAATCCACATCATTCCCAATTAGTAATATGTCATCCACATATACCACTAGGAATGCTATCGAGCTCCCACTCGCTTTCTTATAAATAGAAGCCTATTGATTATTTTGGACAAATCCAAAACTCTTGATCACTTGATCAAATCGCTTGTTCCAACTCCTAGATGCTTGCTTTAGTCCATAAATGGAATGCTCAAGCTTGCATACCTTTCCGATATCCTTAGGATCGACGAACCCCTCTGGTTGCATCATATACAACTCTTCATCAATGTGACCATTGAGGAAGGCAGTCTTTACATCCAGCTACCATATCTCATAATCATAATATGCAGTAATTGCTAGTAAAATCCGAACACATTTTAACATTTCCACAAGAGAGAATGTCTCTTTGTAGTCAATTCCTTCCACTTGTCGAAAACCCTTTGCAACAAGTCTTGCCTTATGGACAATCACATTGCCATAAGCATTTGTCTTCTTCTTAAAGATCCATTTGTTCTCCACGGCCTTTCGACTTTCAGGGAGATCCACCAAGTTCCAAACTTGGTTCTCATGCATGGATCCTATCTCGGATTTCATGGCTTGTAGCCATTTGTCGGAGTCAGCACTCTCCATTGCTTCTTTGTAATTCTTGGGTTCCTCTTGTTCATCCAACAAGACTGACATCACAAGGTTACTGTACCAATTTGGGACAGTACGCAATCTTGTAGATCCCCGAACCATAGGAGCTTCAATATTATGATCTGTATCATTCGTTTCTTCGTCCACTATGGAGGGCGGTTCCAGAACAGCTTTCATTGCGCTACTCGGTATTTGGAGGGAAGGGTCAACGATTTCATCTAGCTCTATCTTCCTTCCACTAACTCCTTTTGCGAGAAACTGTTTCTCTAGAAAGACGTCGTCTTTAGCGGCAAACGTTTTTCCCTCGGCTTTGTTATAGAAGGTATACCCAATAGTCTCCTTTGGGTATCCTACAAAGATGCACTTTTCCGCTTTAGGTTCGAGTTTGTCAGGCTGTAGTTTCTTAACGTAATCCTCAAATCCCCAATCTTTCAAGAACGGCAACTTTGGCTTCTTGCCACGCCATATCTCATATGGTGTTGTCTCCACGGATTTGGATGGTGCTTTGTTTAGAATAAAACTGATGGTTCATGCATAGCCCCAAAATGACATAGACAAATCAATCAAATACATCATGGACCGGACACTATCCAACAGAGTGCAGTTATGTTGTTCCGGCACACCATTATGTTGTGGTGTTCCGGCTGGCGTAAGCTATGGTACTATACAACGGTCCCTCAAGTGCATGCCAAACTCATAACTCAAGTATTCACCTCCTCGATATGATCGGAGATGCTTAATCTTCTTGTTGAGTTGATTCTCTACCTCTTTCTAAAATTCCTTGAACTTTTCAAAGGTTTCAGACTTATGTTTCATCAAATAGATATACATGTATCTACTCAAATCATCGGTAAAGGTAACAAAATAATGATACACATTTCATGTTGATACACTCATTGGTCCACACACACACATCAGTATGTATGATTCCCAATAGGTCTGTTTCCCGCTCCAGGGTATCGGATAAGGGTGTCCTGGTCATCTTTCCCATGAGGCAAGGCTTGCATGTTTCAAGAGATCCAAAATCTAGTGATTCCAGAAGTCCATCAGAATGAAGCTTCTTCGTGTGCTTTACGCCAATATGACCAAGACAGAAATGCCATATATACATGGTATTATCATCATCATGTTTGCTATGCTTGGCATCAATGTTATGGATGTGTGTACTGTCATCAAGATCTACTAAGAATAAACCTTTGCATACACGTCCATGAACATAAAATACATCATTCATATAAATAGAACAACCACTTGTTCTGGATTTAAACGAATAACGATCTTGCAGATCCACTCACAATATTCATGCTCAAGACGACTACAAAGTAGCACTTACTCAAAACTGATATTAATCCTGAAGGCATATGTAGAGACAAATCACCGATGGCCTTGACGTCAACCTTCAATCTGTTGCCAAAGCGCATCGTCACTTCGTCCTTCCCCAGGCACCGCTTATTCCTTAGCTCCTGCCGGGAGTTACAAATATGAGCAACGGAACCGGTATCAAATAACCAGGTGTTGCTCCTGGTGTTTGTAAGGAACACATCAATAACATGTATATCACATATACCTTTGTCTTTTGCGGCAAACTTGTCGGCTTTCTTGTCCTCGAGGTACTTGGGGTAGTTGTGCTTCCAGTGCCTGTCTCCCTTGTAGTAGTAGAACACGATGCCGGCCTTTAGATTTGGCGACTTAGGAGAACGAGAAACTTTCTTGCCATCCCTCCTAGGCCTTTTTACCTTGGAGTGTGCCGACCTATTAAAGTTTGTGGTCTTATTGACCATCAACACTGTGTTCTTCTTCTTGATTTCTACCTCAGTAGTATTGAGCATGGCGAACAACTCAGCAAGGGTCTTAACCATCCCTTGCATGTTGTAATTCATCATTAAAGCTTTGTAGCTAGGGGAAATGAGTGCAACACCCTATCAACCGCGAGCTTGTCCGGGATTTTGCAATCCAGGGTGTTCAAGTGTTGAACGTAGCCAGACATTTTGACTATGTGATCGCTCACACTGCTATGCTCTTCCATCCTAGAATATAAGAAGAGCTCGGAAGCTTCATACCTCTTTGCCCGAGCCTTTGGAGAAAATACGGCTTTGAGATCCTCAAGGATCGCAAATGCAGCCATCTTCTCAAAACGCCTTTGAAGCTCCGGCTCCATGACATAGAGAATTCCACTCTGGATGAGGGGGAATCATCCGCCTTGGACTGTCAGTGGCGGTGTCTGCGGGTTTGGCAGGCAGTTCTGCCTCTAAGACATAGTTGATCTTGTAGGGGGTCATGAGGATTCTTAGGGTGCGGTGCTGATACCTTCGATCCGGATTACGGATGTAGTATAGATCTTTTTCCCTAGTAGACCTAGGTTTATCGAATCCTCGGGAAGCACAAAGCAAAGTGAGATTACTTAAATGGACCTTCGAGAGTTTTAGAATTCCTATTGTGTTTTCACTGGACCAAGAGTTTGTGATCTTGTTGTTGTTGACGATGGAGAGAGAGGGGCCTAGGGTATTCGGTTTTCACCAGTAGCTGTGCAAAACATCTGATGGGAATAATAGATAATAATAAAGTACTCATGCAATTGTTAGAGCAAGATAATTATATGTGGGTAGTTGATGACTGCAAGTGCACAGATTGTTTGTAGCTAGTTTTGAAGTTCAGATATCGATCCCACAGAGAGCCCAAAGGTAAATGTTTATTAGTGAAGTATCTATCGCACCCAAAGTTTGTAGGGTTCGCAACATAGAAAACAAAAAAAATTCCTACGATGGGAACAACTAAGTACCCAGATCTATCTACTATATACAAGCAACGGGCGGATATACATCTGTAGATAACATACCCTTGAATACCAAAAAAGCTTAACGAGGTTGAACTCGTGGTTGATGTAGACGAACTCTTGCCGATCTCAAGATTGAGAGGAAGTCCTAGCGCCACAAATCAGCGGCGCATCCGTGCTTGCACACACGTCCGAGGCACCAAGCAACCTCCGCCTCCTCGCTCCAGCAATGCAGCGGAAGCACAACACTTTATTGCTGAAAAGCCATCGGGAACATGTATCTCGCTAGTCCGAGACCATGGGGGATAAATACTAGAGGAGGAGAGAGATCATTCACGAGGAGGTGTGAGTGAGAAGTGAGGGAGGGGGGCTCCTTTTATAGGAGGATGGGGGAACCCCAAGGGGGTGGCCGGTGCATGAGGCTGCCCCCTTTCCCTCCCTCCATTCATGTGGGTGGAAGCTCCACTCACAAAATGCCCCTTCAATTTTATCCACTCAAAATCCCACTCAAATTCCCATTAAATTTCCACCAAATTCAATGCAAACTCTCATTAAATAAAACTCCTTTTATTTATTCAGAATTTTTTCAATTACTTTAATGATAAACATTCAGATATAACCCCTTGCTAGTATTTCATTTCACATGCAAAAACACTTTCTGCAATTTCACCCGAAAACAGTTTCGGTATCTAGTGAAATAAATTCATGCGCTTGTTATTCTTTTCATCATGAAACTATTTGCTCCAAATGGTGTCGGTGTCTCTTAAGTGTGTCACCCTACGGTTCGCAAATAATGTGGACATGATCGAGACCCCTCTCAGATCAATAATCAGAAGCGGGCCCTGGAGATCCATACGGACTCCCACACATTCAACGATGACTTTCTTGTGATCATGAGAACCTTTTACGCTAGTATCTTAATCCCTTTGTCTTGCGATATATTACATGTCCGAGATTCGATCATCAGTATCTCCATACCTAGTTTGATCTTGTTACTGACATGTACTCTTTTCTTGTTCCTGTGATATAACATTCTAGTGATCAAATCACTTGTTTGCAAGGTAATCAATGTGATATCACCGAGAGGGCCCAGAACATATCTATCCGTCATCGGGATGAACAAATTCCACTCTCGATCCATGGGCCTCAACATAACACTTTAGTAGTAATGAACCCATATTTATTATCACCCTGTTACGGTTTGACGTTTTGAAAGGGCATGTATGCCCCCATGTGTGGTTTTGGTAATTAATGACAATCTCTATGGACTAATGTGTAAATTAAGTTTCACTTGTAGGTTTGTACATTGGCATCTCTTGGGACATGTGTTGGTCTCAAGGTTGGAAGATGAAGAAATGTCCAAGGGCTTTGTGCCCATTGGAATCATGAAGAAAGAAGGAGCTTGAAGGTCGATCAAGGCATGTGCAAAGAGTTGCATCAAGATGGATCAACCTCAAGTAGGGATGAAGAAGGGCGAGCTCAAGATGCGCCATCTCTAGAAGATCTCATGCTTGAAGCTTGCCATCCTCGTGCTCATGGAATGATGAAGACAAGTTCAAAGAAGAGGTTTCCCCATGGAGTATGGGGGGCAATTTTCAAGTCTTCATCTTCATCAAGCAAGAGCAAACAAGAAATGTGTTCCCACTATAGAAGAACAAGGCGGTCTACATCAAGTTCAAGTGGGATGCTCAAGGCAAAGGTATGTTGATAGGGCTTCTCTTTTGTCGGTCTCGTGTTGTTAGTTGGGAGACCGGGTTTAGGATAGATAGCCGTACTATCAAGAGGGGCTCTCAAGCGGGTGTCTCGTTTGCATTGTTTGGAGAGATCTCAAACCTTTGCATTCATAGCATCATCTTTCTTGGTTGTTATTTGGTTCTTGTCCATGAGAGGATCTAGAGCTTGTGGTCATCATCATAACAAGCTCTGGTTCATCAAATAAGGATTTCACTTGCATATCTTATTACGGTTTTTGATCTTGCGAGTTTTCTGGCTCCACACCTTGGGGGATACTTCACATATATATTCATGGTATTTTATCCCAAGGTGATACCCAATATTTCGCTAGGGCATCTTTGCCGCCGAAAGTTCCGCTAGGGCATCTTTGCTGCTGAAAGTTCCGATGGGAGTTCCGGGTCTTCTTCCGCTCACGTTCAGTAACCTTCTGTTTTGGATGTGCTATTTGACGGAACTTCTGTTGGAATTTCAACCGGAAGTTTCGCTCCCACCGGAAGTTTCGGCCAGGGACCGGAAGTTCCGCTCAGGCCTAGTTGTTGCCAAAAGTTCCGATTGAACTTCCGGCTCTTGTTCCACTCACGTTCAGTAACCTTCTGTTTTGAATATGTCTATTTGACAGAACTTCTGTCGGAACTTCCACCGGATGTTTCGCTCCCACCGGAAGTTCCGGTGAACCGGCGGAAGTTCCGACCAGGATTTGCTTTTTTAGTTTCTCGCTCCGCAGTTTTTGACCGTTGGCTGTGTGCCACCGGAACTTCCGGCCTCCCACCGGAAGTTCCAGCCAGGAGTCGCGAATGCCCATAACAGACAGATCTGGGAGCCCTTTAAAAGGGGCTCCTCTTGCCCTTTGTGGGTACTAGCTTTTCTTCTTGGTTCTTGGCTTTCTCTCTCTCCTCCATTGTCAACCTTGAAGAAGCTTTCCCTCTCCCTTTCCCCTACTATGATTCTTGCATCTTTTTGAGGGATTTGAGAGAGGAGATCTAGATCTACAATCCCCCCAAGCTAAATCCCTTCTTTGTGAAGAAATCATTGGGATCTAGATCTAGGAGAGTTTTTTGGTCTCCTTTTGTGTTCTTCCTCCCTTATTCCCCCAATAGCTTTTGTAGCTTTGTTGGAATTTGGGAGAGAAGGACTTGCTCTTGCATTTGGTGCATAGATTTGAGTTATCCTCGGAGATTCGGCGAGTTCAAGCTTGTGAGCTTGTTTGTCTTGGGTTCCTTGGAACCCTAGACGGTTGTGTGGTTGGATTGTTGACCTTTTGTGGTCTTGTAGCCTTTTGTGGCGTTGTTGGACTTTTGTGGCATTGTTGGCCTTTTGTGGCTTTGTTGTTGGGAGCCTCCAATTGAGTAGTGGAGTTAGCCCCAATCTTGTACGGGTTCGGTGACCGCCCTCAAGCGTCCCATAGTGGAGCAAGTGCTCGCCTTTTGTGGTGCGCACTTGGGAGAATAGGGTGAGCCTTTTGTGGCGTCGGTGAGTTGCGTGCTTCCGCATCCGGGGTGAGGCCTTGTGTGGCGTTGGGTGAGCATCGAGCCACCACACCTCGAGGTGAGCCATTTGTGGCATTCAGAGAGCATTGCGCCATCGCACCTCTCCAACGGAGACGTAGCTTCTTTGGAAGTGAACTTTGGGAAACAAATCTTCGTCTCCGCGTCCATCGGTTATCTCTCAACCGAACCCTTTACTTATGCACTTTACATTGTGATAGCCATTGTGCTTGAAGTATTTATACCTTGCTATCACCTTGTTGCTTGTATTGCTTAGCATAGGTTGTTGGTGCACCTAGGTGAACTTAGTGGCTAGGTTTTGTGCCCAATAAATTAAACGTTAGTTTTATTCCGCATTTACTTGAGCCTAAGCCGTAATAATTTTAAAAGCCTATTCACCCCCCTCTAGGCGACTTCCTTTGTACTTTGACGTTTGATGTTATCAAGATACTCTTCCAGTGTTAGTGATTGACATGATCTCATGGTCTAAGGATTAGGATCCTTCGTATAATGTTATAGCAATATAAACTCAATGACTTTGATCGTAATGCTATACTTCGGATGAATGTTCATCACACCATTCCAATAATGTTGTGACCTCGTTATTAACAACATCCAATGTCCATGATCAGGAAACCTCGATCATCTTGTTGATCAATGAGCTAGTTTATAAGAGAGCCATAACTAGGAACTTTCTGTTTGTTTATTAAACATACATGTATTAACGTTTCTGTATTAATACAATTATAGAATGCAAAATAAACATCTATCATATACTTGGAATATACATAATAAACACTTTATTATTGCCTCTCAGGGCATATTCCCTTCAGTCTCCCACTTGCACTAGAGACAATAATCTAGTTACATAGTGATAAATCTAACACCCATTGAGTTCTGGTGTTGATCATGTTTTGCTCTAGGGAGAGTTTTAGTCAACGGATCTGCTACATTGAGAAATCCGTGTGTACTTTACAAATCTTTATATCTCCATCCTTGACATGCTCGCGGATGGAGTGAAACCGGCTCTTAATATGCTTGGAATTCTTGTGAGACCTTGGTTCTTTGGCATTGTCTATGGCACCATTATTGTCACAATAGATCACCATTGGGTCCAACACGCTCGCAACCACACCTAGTTCGGTTATGAACTCCTTCATCCAAACTGCTTCCTGAGCCGCTTCCGAAGCAGCAACATATTCGGCCTCCGTTGTTAATCCCGCCACCACGGGTTGTTTGGAACTCCTCCAACTAACCGCTCCACCATTCATGAGAAATACGTATCTGGATTGAGACTTAGAGTCATCCGGATTGGTGTCAAAGCTAGCGTCGACATAACACTTAGCGACGAGCTCTTCTGCACCTTCGTACACAAGAAACATATCATTAGTTCTTCGCAAGTACGTAAGGATATTCTTGACCGCTATCCAGTGTTCCGATCCTGGATCAGATTGGTACCTACTAGTCAAACTAATATCATGTGCCACATACGGTCTTGTACATAGTATGGCGTACATTATAGAGCCTATGGTTGAAGCATAGGGGACTTTCTCCATTATCTCTCTTTCTTCTGCCGTAGCCGGACTTTGAGTCTTACTCAATGTCTTGCCTTGCAACATAGGTAAGAACCCCTTCTTACTTCCGTCCATTTTAAACTTCTTTAAAATCTTATCAAGGTATGTACTTTGCGATATCCCTATTAGGCACCTAGATCTATCCCTATAGATCTTTATGCCTAATATGTATGACGCTTCACCTAGGTCCTTCATTGAAAATTTGTTGTTTAGATAACTTTTAACACTGTTTAAAAGATCTATATCATTTACAATCAATAATATGGCATCCACATATAATATAAGAAATGCCACATCGCTCCCACTAACTTTCTTGTAAATACAAGCCTCTCCATAAGTTTGAATAAATCCAAACTCTTTGATCACCTCATCAAAGCGGAGATTCCAACTCTATGATGCTTGCTTCAGTCCATAGATGGATCTCTAAAGCTTGCATACCTTGTTAGCATCCTTAGGATCGACAAAACCCTTTGGTTGTACCATATACAACTCTTCTTCAGTGTTGCCATTGAGGAATGCAGTTTTGACATCCATCTGCCATATCTCATAGTCGAAATATGCATCAATTGCTAACATAATCCTAACTGCCTTTAGCATCGCTACGGGAGAGAATGTATCATCGTAATCAACTACTTAATTTTTCGAAACCCCTTTGCGACAAGTCGAGCTTTATAGACGGTTACATTACCATCAGCATCAGTTTTCTTTTTGAAAATCCATTTATTCTCCACGGCCTTTCGGTCGTGAGGTAAGTACACCAAGGTCCAAACCTGGTTTTCGTACATGGATTCCATCTCGGATTTCATGGCTTCTAACCATTTTTTGGAATCCGGGCTCTATCATAGATCCGAGGGCAAAATCTTCGTTGCCAAGAATGGATCCTTTCTAGAGAAAGAATTTCTCTCGAAATAAGTGACTGGAAGGAAAGTAGAACTCGACGAGGTTGTTGAACCTTCTCTCGAACTTGCGAGTAGAACAGCACCGGAAGAAATTCTTGTGGTGCCTGCACCAATAAGAGAGGAACCTAATGATGATGATCATGAAACTTCGGTTGAAGTTGCTACAGAGCCTCGCAGGTCAACGAGAACTCGTACCACTCCTGATCGGTATGATCCCGTTATGAGTGTCATGTTGGTGGACAACACCGATGACCCTGCGACGTATGAGGAAGCGATGATGAGCCCAGGTTCCAATAAATGGCAAGATGCCATGAAATCCGAGATTGGATCCATGTATGAAAACCAAGTATGGACTTTGGTGGAATTACCGGATGGCCGAAAGGCTGTCGGGAACAAATGGATTTTCAAGAAGAAAACAGATGCTGATGGTAATGTTACTGTCTATAAAGCTCGACTTGTCGCAGGGTTTCGACAAATTCAAGGAGTTGACTACGATGAGACTTTCTCACCAGTAGCGAAGAAAAAAGTTTGTGAGGATTTTGTTAGCAATCGCTGCATATTACGATTATGAGATATGGAAGATGGATGTCAAAACAGCGTTCCTCAATGGAGACATTGATGAAGAGTTGTATATGATGCAACCCAAAGGTTTTGTCGATCCTAAAGATGCTAACAAGGTATGCAAACTTCAACGGTCCATATATGGATTGAAGCAAGCATCCCAAAGTTGGAATCAACGTTTTGATAAGGTAATCAAAAGTTTTGGTTTTATACAAACTTATGGAGAAGCTTGTATTTACAAGAAAGTGAGTGGGAGCTCTGTAGCATTCTTAATACTATATGTAGATGACATATTGTTGATTGGGAATGATGTAGACCTTCTTAATAGTGTCAAGGAATATTTGAATAATAGTTTTTCAATGAAAGATCTTGGCGAAGCAGCTTACATATTAGGCATAAATATTTATAGAGATAGATCGAGACGCCTAATATCATTGTCACAAAGTACATATTTGGACAAAGTTCTAAAGAGGTTTGGAATGGAAGATAGCAAGAAAGGGTTATTGCCCATGTTGCCCAATACGACCTTGAGTAAAACTCAAAGTACAACAACGGCAGAAGATAGAGAAAGGATGAGTAAGACTCCGTATGCCTCAGCCATAGGATCTCTAATGTATGCCATGCTATGTACTAGACCCGACATTGCATATGATGTTAGTTTAACTAGCAGATATCAAAGTGATCCAGAAGTGGATCATTTGACAGCGGTCAAAAACATCCTTAAGTACTTGAGAAGAACTAAGGATATGGTTCTTTCTTATGGAGGTGATGAACAACTCGTTGTTAATGGTTACACTGATGGTAGTTGGAACACCGATCCGGATGATTCTAAATCTCAATCTGGATACGTATTTATTTTGAATGGTGCAGCAGTTAGCTGGAGGAGTGCAAAGCAAAGCGTTGTGGCGCTATCTTCAACTGAATCGGAATACATAGCTGCTTCGGAGGCTTCACAAGAAGCGATATGCATGAAGGAGTTCATTACAGAGCTCGGTGTGGTTCCAAGTGCGCTGGACCCAATGTCTATCTACTGTGATAACATGGGCGCCATAGACAATGCGCAAGAACCAAGGTCACACAAGAAGCTGAAGCACATCAAGCTACGTTTTCACGCTATTCGAGAACATGTCCAAGATGGTGACATAAAGATTTGCAAAGTACACACAGATCTGAATGTGGCGGATCCGTTGACTAAACCTCTCCCGAGGGCAAAACATGACCAACACCAAACTGCCATGGGTTCGGTATATTACCATGTAATCTAGATTAGTTGACTCTAGTGCAAGTGGGAGACTGTTGCAGATATGCCCTAGAGGCAATAATAAATATAGTTATTATTATATCTTTGTGTTTATGATAAATGTTTGCATTCATGCTATAATTGTTAGGGGGTAACCCTTGGGTTGGCCCGATCTTTCACGAATTCCACGAGAAACGAGGGAAAAGCGGTGGTCGAGGGATGAAATCGAGGACGGCAATGAAAACCACGAACACACACACACCAAAACACGATACACGCCTACTCCTCACGCCGGTGGCAACCGGTCCAACATAATCTCTAGGATCGGTGTTGGGCGAAGCTCGCTCTCCACACCAACAACGGGGGATGAGGTGCTTGGTGAGATCTTGACGACTTGGGGGCGAGAAACCGAGAACCCAAGGCCTTGTACAACTTGAACGCACTAGGCAAGATCCAAGAGGGGGGTGGATAATCCGGTGCTCCTTGGTAGGAGCATGAGACCAATAGATATAAGTCCTCAAAGGGTTTCCTTAATATCTATTATTATCCAAGTCTAGGGTTTACAATAGAGGGTGGGGGCTATATATAGGCCAACCACATAAACAGGGGTATTTTGGGAACAAATAGCGAAATATAGAGAGGGTTACAAGGCGCTGGGCCGAATTAATACGTTCAAGCTTTTCCAGGTCTGGTAGTACCGGTCCAGCTCGACCGGTAGTACCGGTCATGCGGTAGTACCGCTCCCTGGCCGGTAGTACCGCTCGCCGTCCTGGGACTTGCGCTGGGGCCTTCTGTTGGTGGCGGTAGCAGGTGGCGGTAGTACCGTGGCCCGGTAGTACCGGATCCGGGGCCGGTAGTACCGCCAGTGACAGAGAGCGTTTGGGCAGCTCTGGGACCTTCTGTTGTTGGCGGTAGCGTTGGGCGGTAGTGCCGCCAAGCGGTAGTACCGGTCGCCAGATCCGGTAGTACCGCTGGCGACAGAGAGCATTTGGTCTCTTCTGTTGGCGCTCCTTCGTCCTGTGGGTTCTTCTCTTCGTATCTGATGATGCACAAGGTATGGGTATGAAGTAGCAGGCCATCCAAAGGTGTATCGAAGTCACACAAGGAGAGGAGCGAGTTCACCTTAGCTTGAAGGAGTTTGGCTCGGGCGCGAGTCATGGGTCCACTTGGGGAGCTTGTGGGAGTAGATGTAGTAGCGGTCGTAGGACGGGCTGCATCAGCTCCCCCCCTTGGTAAAGAGTCGTCCTCGACTCTTCAACCATCTCAACTTCCTCTTCTCCATGGTAGGGTGAGAGGTCCTTGACATTGAATGTCGAGCTCACAAGATACTTGGATGTTGGGATATCGATGACATAAGCGTTGTTGTTGATTCTCTTGAGCACTTTGAATGGTCCATCACCTCTAGGCTTTAGCTTGGAGTCGCGTTCCTTGGGGAAGCGGTCTTTACTAGAGTGTATTGTAACACCCTCAGAATCGGCCCTATGCAAGTTTCAGCGCTTCCCACCAAACCCGCATAGAAACGATTCAAAGGTGCCCACCAGGCACTTGCGTGCGGGTGGAAAACGAAGTAATATCATTACACAATAGTCCTCGATGGAACCCACAAATTATATATATACAACAGCGACTCAAAGAGTCAAGAATACAGATATACAATACAAATATCCAAATCACCTTTAAAACGATATAGCGTCCGAGTACGGACAAGATGCAAATTGAGCTAAGAGCCCTGAAGATTAACCAATGGCGTCCATAACCCTGCCCAGGCCAAGCCGGAAGGGTAACCCTGCTAACGACGTCGAAACCTGCTAAAACAAAAGGGGTGCCGACAAAGGGCAAAGGAAAAAGAGGAGCGTCAGTACTGAGGCCAGTACACGGCGAGGCTAGAATTCGGCGGTCCTCGCCTACATAGGTATGGTGGACTGAAGCGGCAGCGCGGCATGCACTAAACAACCTATAGAGACTCGATAAAACTGTCGGCTATCAGAGAGGGATAAGAAAGACCTATCCGGAACCAACCTGATGCTACCACCAAACATACCCATCCTGGTGTTTCCCCCTCGAGACCAAACAAGGAAGTCAACCGAGGAACTCACACCGTTGGAAGTTTTATTTATTTAGTTATCGTTGCATCAATTACTAGTCAAAATATAGATAGTCATCCTGATATAATAAGCAGTGGGCAGTTTTAGTTAACCATTCCGTTGTAGTTGCAACACTTACTAGTCAGATACAATTAGCATGAGGTATCCCAAAACCCAGCAGTTGTTGGTACTTTTATTTAGCCATTCCATTGTAGTGGAGCTGATTACTAGTCATATCGGATACAAGTCAAATTATAACAGTAAACTTTAGTTATAGTTTTCTATGATCGAGAACTGTGCTCCAAGTCGTCCATAACCGCGGACACGGCTTTTCGAAAAGATTTAACCCTGCAGGGGTGCACCAAAGTATCCACACGCACTTCGACCCTTTTTGCCAGATCAGTTAACATACACCCATCGGTATGTCGGCGGGGCCTAAGTCATGACGTTTCCCAGACCCAAAGCAAGTACATGGGGGCCACCCCACTAAGCTACCCGAAACGAAGTCGGCCGGTCTCCGAGACGGACTCAGGGTTTGTGTAGACGGCTGTAAACGACTGGGAACCCGAAAAGATGACTGGGCTTGTCGATACAGCGAAAACGTGTCACGGACCTAAACAGTACAGGTGCATTCCTCGCACAATCTTAAATAAAGTAGTAAAGCATGGCATAAGTACAGGATAGTAATAAAGCCCCAAACTAATTGTGGCCCCCGGTACAGTACTTTGAAATCAAGTACTAATCGATGGGGGTGCCCATACACCCCACCTGTGGTTAGCGCGCTCGATCTCGGAACAGGTGTCAAGAACTCGGGGTCCTACGGGACACAAGTGGACGGTTAACAACCAAATAACATCTATTGCCCACCTGTGCCTCTGCATTAACTTACTTCAATTTTAGTTATTAAACAATAATTAAAGCCATGATCATCTCCAACATTAAACATGCGGCAATAATCCAACAACTGTGGTACTTGACGACACGCAACAGCACTTGAGAAAGCGGCTACGACGCGCAAGTCCAACTATCTACCAAACAACAGGTAATAGGATGTGTCCAAGGCAATATAAGGCTGCAAGGGATATCACGGGCACGAAAACTAGAGCATCGCAACACAGATAGCAATAGATCAACAGGAGGGAATAAATACTATAAAAGCAAAATAGGTAGAAGGGGAAGAGATGCTCGTCTGAAAACATTGCCAAAGGTTCATCCGAAGGTTGGGTCGACACTCGCATCAACTCATCGGCCTAGTCCGTGAAGAAGCAAAACACTAGCACAAACACCGGATGCACTATTTAATACTATGACAGAAGATCGGGCATGATGCATGTATGATGTATGACATGGCAAAGGTGCAATGCAATTAGATCATATTAAGCGGAACCGGGGTCCCGACATTTAATTAAATGGTTCAAGTTATTTATCTACCCCGCAAATTAAATGTTGGATTAGCAAGACCAAACATGGCTTCGGTTCGCTATGCCAATTTAAATGAAGTCCGGAATAAGACAAAGATATCCCGCCTATAGACTCCATATTTAATTATGAGATGAATTGGCATAATGCCCCCAAACCACAGACAAGTATGCATGCATGAACAATTCAATATGCAACAATTTGATATTACATTTATAAAATAGGGCTCGAGAAAGGGGTCACACATCTGGGTTCGGAAGATCTTGGGGTTTGCCGAGGGTTCGGGTTCGGGCTCGCTGGGATCGGTCTTCAGGGTCTCGGTCATCGGATCCGTGAAGGAGTACTCGGGATCTCGGCGCCCATGAGGTAGATCTTGACGATGGCTCGAGATAGAAGATCTTAGCGGTGATCATTTCCCAACTGGTTGTACTCGTCCTTCGAAAGGCTTTGGTCTCGAACAATGCCTTAATCCTTCGACACCCATGCCAGAGTTCAAGAGATAGGCACCAGGTTCACTTGGTCGTCATCGTTGCAGTACCACACCACATCACATCTTCTCATCGGTATCAGAACAACTCGACACTTGCAACATGGCAGCGAATGGGTCCACTTTAGCTAGAATGCAAGGTACCAAACTGGATTAACGAAAAAAAGGGGAAACGTCTGGTGCTTGTGGACAGAGGCACCGCAGGAAGCCAACACGCACACACTCACGGCTAGGGCCGATGGGAAGGGCTCGAGCGGAGGTCGCCCGAGGTGATGGCTAGAGCAGGAGCAGCGGAAGGGGGCGGCGCTGGGCATCGGCGGCCGGCCAGATCAGGAGGGAGCCCGCGGTGAGGGCGCTCACGGGGATGGAGGAGGCGGCGGGCCGTGGCCCAGGGCGGCGCCAGGGACAAGGTCGATGGAGACGGGGGAGCGCGGGGCTCGGGAAAGGGCTGGCGCGGCGGTTGCCGAAGAGGAGGCGCTTGGGAGGAGCTTGGAGGAGCCTCGGCAGCAGGGGACGTCGGCCGGCAGAGGGACATAGGCCGGGGGAAGCTCCGGCGGCGGCGGCGCTCGGTGGAGACATGGTGGCGCGACCACACACGGGGCAGAGGGGGCTCGCCTCGGCCGCGGAGACGGGAGCCGCTAGGAGGAGAGGAGATGGCCGGGGTGTTGCAAGGTAGCAGAGGGGCTCCGCAGTGCCATCGTTGGCTGCGGCAACGACCAAAGCGAGAGGAGGAAGGGAGCGGATCGCGGGCGGCCTAGGTTGCGTGAGCGGCTCGCCTGGTGCACGTGGTGGGGCCAAGATGCAGGCAGGTGGCGGTTGGGGGGAGGTGGCAGGTGGAGTGGGTGGCGGGGCAGGGCCAGGGGTGAGGTGGCGCGTGGTGGTTGGCTGGAGGATTGGGCCAGGGTGAGGTGGCGACATGGGATTGGAGGGGGTGAGGTGGAGGGGCTGGGTAGGGAAAATAGGGTAGGGTTTTTGGTAGAAAAGGTTAGGGTAGATTCTGGGTAGGTAGGATTTTATCTGGAGGTGGCCGGCTAGGCTTTCGGGCCTGGATGACTGCCTCCCAAAAATAATTTAACTATTTTATTTATTTAAAACGAGGCTTTTGCAAACCGCGGGTAGACAAAACAGAATATTCCGGAGACCCGGGTTTTGTGTTTGAATAAAGACGGGGCGTTTAGAAAACAAAAACAGATTTTTCGAAAATAGTTTTATGCAAACAAATGCAAGATGACATGACGATGCCGAAATGCAATGTGGCATGATGACATGAGCATGCAGTCATGATGATGCAATGCACAAAAACAACGCGATTTTCTAGTAGTGGTTTTTGCAGGATGCCACAATTCCACACCACTAACAATGGATCTCGCCCTCGAGATCCGCCTCATGGTACCGGAAGGAAGGTCGGCGATCTGCGTCTTCTCGCTTCGTGTAGATCGTCGCGACACCACTAACAAGAGGTCGTGGTCCGTGAGCGTCGAGAGAACACTCCGGGAACAAAAGGTCGAAGGTAGAGGTATCAACAAATAAAGCCACCTCTAGCTTCGATAGAAAGAGAGAACCGATGCATTCTCATCCACTTCAATGTACACAAGCGAATAGAGTGAGTAGTCGGCATGGGGGCCAATCCATCACGCACCCAAACTATTACTCTGCACAATCAGTAGAAAAGCGTGCAACCATTCTCGGAATCAGACTGAAGATCTCGACAATCGAGGTTCAGGAACAAAGGAGTGATGCAGACTCTGCATCGGATCTGGCGTAGATGATGTCGTCGCGTCAGAAAGCACCGGAAGGCACAAGAAGGAACAAAGAGAAGTCCACCAGACGAAGGGTTCCTCGGATAGCATGAAGACAAGATGTAGCAACACCGTTACCAAAGGAGGAAGCGAAACCCTGAAGGTACGATGGAACCCAACCACGAGAAATCCTGGACTCGAAGAGAGAGAAGAGAGCGGATTCAAAACACGCAGAGGTGAGAGGAGAGCAGCAGAGGGGTAAGGAGTAAAATCAGACCTAATCAGAACTATCCAACCGATTTTGCAAAACTAGTTTTGACACTCTACTTTGGCCGTTAGCTAGGTTATCCTACAGGCTGGACTTGTGGGGTATCGCAACTGCTGAGCTCTGATACCACTCTGTAACACCCTCAGAATCGGCCCTATGCAAGTTTCAGCGCTTCCCGCCAAACCCGCATAGAAACGATTCAAAGGTGCCCACCAGGCACTTACGTGCGGGTGGAAAACAAAGTAATATCATTACACAATAGTCCTCGATGGAACCCACAAAACATATATATACAACAGCGACTCAAAGAGTCAAGAATACAGATATACAATACAAAGATCCAAATCACCTTTAAAACGATATAGCGTCTGAGTACGGACAAGATGCAAATTGAGCTAAGAGCCCTGAAGATTAACCAATGGCGTCCATAACCCTGCCCAGGCCAAGCCGGAAGGGTAACCCTGCTAACGACGTCGAAACCTGCTAAAACAAAAGGGGTGCCGACAAAGGGCAAAGGAAAAAAGAGGAGCGTCAGTACTGAGGCCAGTACACGGCGAGGCTAGAATTCGGCGGTCCTCGCCTACATAGGTATGGTGGACTGAAGTGGCAGCGCGGCATGCACTAAACAACCTATAGAGACTCGATAAAACTGTCGGCTATCAGAGAGGGATAAGAAAGACCTATCCGGAACCAACCTGATGCTACCACCAAACATACCCATCCTGGTGTTTCCCCCTCAAGACCAAACAAGGAAGTCAACCGAGGAACTCACACCGTTGGCAGTTTTATTTATTTAGTTATCGTTGCATCAATTACTAGTCAAAATATAGATAGTCATCCTGATATAATAAGCAGTGGGCAGTTTTAGTTAACCATTCCATTGTAGTTGTAACACTTACTAGTCAGATACAATTAGCATGAGGTATCCCAAAACCCAGCAGTTGTTGGTACTTTTATTTAGCCATTCCGTTGTAGTGGAGTTGATTACTAGTCATATCGGATACAAGTCAAATTATAACAGTAAACTTTAGTTATAGTTGTCTATGATCGAGAACTATGCTCCAAGTCGTCCATAACCGCGGACACGGCTTTTCGAAAAGATTTAACCCTGCAGGGGTGCACCAAAGTATCCACACGCACTTCGACCCTTTTTGCCAGATCAGTTAACATACACCCATCGGTATGTCGGCGGGGCCTAAGTCATGACGTTTCCCAGACCCAAAGCAAGTACATGGGGGCCACCCCACTAAGCTACACGCAACGAAGTCGGCCGGTCTCCGAGACGGACTCAGGGTTTGTGTAGACGGCTGTAAACGACTGGGAACCCGAAAAGATGACTGGGCTTGTCGATACAGCGAAAACGTGTCACGGGCCTACACAGTACAGGTGCATTCCTCGCACAATCTTAAATAAAGTAGTAAAGCATGGCATAAGTACAGGATAGTAATAAAGCCCCAAACTAATTGTGGCCCCCGGTACAGTACTTTGAAATCAGGTACTAATCGTTGGGGTGCCCATACACCCCACCTGTGGTTAGCGCGCTCGATCTCGGAACAGGTGTCAAGAACTCGGGGTCCTACGGGACACAAGTGGACGGTTAACAACCAAATAACATCTATTGCCCACCTGTGCCTCTGCATTAACTTACTTCAATTTTAGTTATTAAACAATAATTAAAGCCATGATCATCTCCAACATTAAACATGCGGCAATACTCCAACAACTGTGGTACTTGACGACATGCAACAACACTTGAGCAAGAGACTACGACGCGCAAGTCCAACTATCTACCAAACAACAGGTAATAGGATGTGTCCAAGGCAATATAAGGCTGCAAGGGATATCACGGGCACGAAAACTAGAGCATCGCAACACAGATAGCAATAGATCAACAGGAGGGAATAAATACTATAAAAGCAAAATAGGTAGAAGGGGAAGAGATGCTCGCCTGAAAACATTGCCGAAGGTTCATCCGAAGGTCAGGTCGACACTCGCATCAACTCATCGGCCTAGTCCGTGTAGAAGCAAAACACTAGCACAAACACCGGATGCACTATTTAATACTATGACAGAAGATCGGGCATGATGCATGTATGATGTATGACATGGCAAAGGTGTAATGCAATTAGATCATATTAAGCGGAACCGGGGTCCCGACATTTAATTAAACGGTTCAAGTTATTTATCTACCCCACAAATTAAATGTTGGATTAGCAAGACCAAACATGGCTTCGGTTCGCTATGCCAATTTAAATGAAGTCCGGAATAAGACAAATATATCCCGCCTATAGACTCCATATTTAATTATGAGATGAATTGGCATAATGCCCCCAAACCACAGACAAGTATGCATGCATGAACAATTCAATATGCAACAATTTGATATTACATTTATAAAATAGGGCTCGAGAAAGGGGTCACACATCTGGGTTCGGAAGATCTTGGGGTTTGCCGAGGGTTCGGGTTCGGGCTCGCCGGGATCGGTCTTCAGGGTCTCGGTCATCGGATCCGTGAAGGAGTACTCGGGATCTCGGCGCCCATGAGGTAGATCTTGACGATGGCTCAAGATAGAAGATCTTAGCGGTGATCATTTCCCAACTGGTTGTACTCGTCCTTCGAAAGGCTTTGGTCTCGAACAACGCCTTAATCCTTCGACACCCATGCCGGAGTTCAAGAGATAGGCACCAGTTTCACTTGGTCGTCATCGTTGCAGTACCACACCACATCACATCTTCTCATCGGTATCAGAACAACTCGACACTTGCAACATGGCAGCGAATGGGTCCACTTTAGCTAGAATGCAAGGTACCAAACTGGATTAACGAAAAAAAGGGGAAACGTCTGGTGCTTGTGGACAGAGGCACCGCAGGAAGCCAACACGCACACACTCACGGCTAGGGCCGATGGGAAGGGCTCGAGCGGAGGTCGCCCGAGGTGATGGCTAGAGAAGGAGCAGCGGAAGGGGGCGGCGCTGGGCATCGGCGGCCGGCCAGAGCAGGAGGGAGCCCGCGGTGAGGGCGCTCACGGGGATGGAGGAGGCGGCGGGCCGTGGCCCAGGGCGGCGCCAGGGACAAGGTCGATGGAGACGGGGGAGCGCGGGGCTCGGGAAAGGGCTGGCGCGGCGGTTGCCGAAGAGGAGGCGCTTGGGAGGAGCTTGGAGGAGCCTCGGCAGCAGGAGACGTCGGCCGGCAGAGGGACAGAGGCCGGGGGAAGCTCCGGCGGCGGCGGCGCTCGGTGGAGACATGGTGGCGCGACCACACGCGGGGCAGAGGGGGCTCGCCTCGGCCGCGGAGACGGGAGCCGCTAGGAGGAGAGGAGATGGCCGGGGTGTTGCAAGGTAGCAGAGGGGCTCCGCAGTGCCATCGTTGGCTGCGGCGACGACCAAAGCGAGAGGAGGAAGGGAGCGGATCGCGGGCGGCCTGGGGTGCGTGAGCGTCTCGCCTGGTGCACGTGGTGGGGCCAAGATGCAGGCAGGTGGCGGCTGGGGGGAGGTGGCAGGTGGAGTGGGTGGCGGGGCAGGGCCAGGGGTGAGGTGGCGCGTGGTGGTTGGCTGGAGGATTGGGCCAGGGTGAGGTGGCGACATGGGATTGGAGGGGGTGAGGTGGAGGGGCTGGGTAGGGAAAATAGGGTAGGGTTTTTGGTAGAAAAGGTTAGGGTAGATTCTGGGTAGGTAGGATTTTATCTGGAGGTGGCCGGCTAGGCTTTCGGGCCTGGCTGACTGCCTCCCAAAAATAATTTAACTATTTTATTTATTTAAAACGAGGCTTTTGCAAACCGCGGGTAGACAAAACAGAATATTCCGGAGACCCGGGTTTTGTGTTTGAATAAAGACGGGGCGTTTAGAAAACAAAAACAGATTTTTCGAAAATAGTTTTATGCAAACAAATGCAAGATGACATGACGATGCCCAAATGCAATGTGGCATGATGACATGAGCATGCAGTCATGATGATGCAATGCACAGAAACAACGCGATTTTCTAGTAGTGGTTTTTGCGGGATGCCACATGTATCCACACAAGGTCGCCCTCTTCGAATATTATCTCTTTCTTGTTCTTGTTTAGCCTTGATGCTTGGCGAAGGACTTGTTCCTCGATAGTAGCTCGTGTGTCATCATGGAGTTTCTTCATTGTGTTGGCGCGCTTGACAACGTCCATGTTGGCACGTTCATGAAGTGGGAGTGGAAGGATATCAAGCGCGGTGAGAGGCTCGAAGCCGTAGACGATCATGAACGGGCTCCTCATGGTGGTGGAGTTCTTGGCGCGGTTGTAGGCGAACTCGGCGTGTGGGATGCATTCCTCCCAGTCTTTAAGGTTCTTCTTTATCAACACCCGGAGGAGTGTGCCAAGACTCCGATTGACGACCTCGGTTTTTCCATCGGTTTGAGGATGCGAGGCGGACGAGAAGAGGAGCTTGATGCCGAGCTTGGCCATGAGGGTCTTCCAGAAGTAGCTCATGAATTTTACGTCGCGGTCGGAGACGATTGTTCTTGGCACACCGTGTAGCCGAATTATTTCCCTGAAAAACAAATTTGCTACATGTGAAGCATCATCGGTCTTATGGCACGGAATGAAATGTGCCATTTTGGAAAAGCGATCCACTACTACAAATATGGAATCATGACCATGTTTAGATCTAGGCAAGCCTAACACAAATTCCATGCTAATGTGCGACCAAGGTGCATGAGGAATAGGCAATGGCATATAAAGACCAAAGGGGTTGGACTTAGACTTAGCTTGGATACATGTAGTGCATCGTTGGACGTGGCGCTCCACGTCGCGCTTCATCTTTGGCCAAAAATAGTGAGTGGAGAGCATGTCATATGTCTTGTCACGGCCAAAGTGGCCCATAAGGCCTCCACCATGGGACTCTTGAAGAAGCAAAAGTTGGAGAGATGATTTCGGAATGCAAAGCTTGTTTTGTTTGAAAAGAAAACCCTTATGCAAATAGAAATCATCAATCCCTTTGTCGAATGAACATTGTGCAAATATTGGTCCAAAGAAAGGGTCGGACGCGTACAAAGATTTGATGTCATCAAGACCCAAGACATTGACTTCGAGTCATGTAAGAAGGCTTGTGTTTTTGCGAGACAAGGCGTCCGCTACCACATTTTCTTTGCCCTTGTTGTATTTGACAATGCAAGGAAAAGACTCCATAAACTCAACCCATTTTGCGTGCCTTTTACTCAAGTTGGCTTGGCCCTTAAGATATTTCAACGACTCATGGTCGGAATGGATGATAAATTCTTTGGGCCAAAGATAGTGTTGCCACACTTGAAGAACTCGAACCAAGGCAAAAAGTTCCTTGTCATAAATGGGATAATTGAGGCGTGCGCCATCAAGTTTCTCACTATGGTAAGCAATAGGACGCCCATTTTGCATAAGGACGCCACCAATGCCAATACCACTAGCGTCACATTCAATCTCAAATGTTTTTGTGAAATCCGGCAATGCAAGAAGTGGTGCTTCGGTGAGCCTCTTTTTGAGCTCATCAAAAGCCTTTTGTTGTGCTTTTCCCCAAACAAACGTGACATTTTTCTTGGTCAATTCGTTGAGGGGGCAAGCAATTGTAGAAAAATCTTTCACGAAGCGACGGTAAAAGCCAGCCAACCCATGAAAACTACGAAGTTCACTAACATTTGTTGGGATGGGCCAATCTCGTATGTCCTTGACTTTTGAGACATCAACTTCTATGCCATTAGAAGACACAACAAAACCAAGGAAAATCAGCTTGTCTCTTGCAAAAGTGCACTTTGGGAGATTAGCATAAAGCTTTTCATGACGAAGGATTTGAAGGACCTCGTTAACATGAGTAACATGCTCCTCTAGTGACTTGCTATAGACAAGGATGTCATCAAAGTAAACAACTACACTCTTTCCAATGAGAGATCGCAAAATATGGTTCATGAGGCGCATGAAGGTAGATGGGGCATTGGATAAGCCAAAGGGCATAACCAACCATTCATAGAGACCAAGCTTGGTCTTGAAGGCGGTTTTCCACTCATCACCTTCAGCCATGCGAATTTGATGGTAACCACTACGAAGATCAATTTTCGAAAATATAGTGGCTCCACATAACTCATCAAGCATGTCATCAAGACGCGGTATAGGATGTCGATAACGCACGGTGATAGCATTGATTGGATGGCAGTCCATGCATAACCGCAACGTATCATCCGTTTTTGGGACTAGGATCACGGGGACCGCGCTTGGGCTAGTGCTTACTTGGATCAAACCTTTGGAGGCGAGTTGGTTGATTTGACGTTCGATCTCCTTCATCTCTTCCGGGTTCGTGCGATACGCGGCGCGGTTTGGGAGTGGTGCGCCGGGTATGAGGTCGATGCAGTGCTCGATTCCACGAAGAGGAGGAAGGCCATGAGGAAGCTCTTCGGGAAATACATCTTGAAATTCCTGCAAAATAGCCATCAAAGAAGGAGGAACATTTGTCAGGTCGTTAGTTCCTTACGCTAGTCCCTTGCATACAAGGACATAGTGTAAGATGGATGGGTTGTTCCGCACTTCTCTCATCTCACTTTTGGTGGCAAGAAGAACACTCTTAGTTTTTCCACTCGAGTTTGGCTTGTAGCTCTCACTCACTATGGTGTGGTTCTCTCGCTCACCACTCTTCTCATAAGGTGTTTTTGCGTATTGCGCCCTCGCTAAAGCCTTTGCATTGTCCGCAATTATTTGGCTAGGAGTCATTGGTTGCAACACACAAGTTTTATCAAGCCATTTGAAGGTGTAAGTGTTTGAGTGACCATTATGCAAAGCACGCTTGTCATATTGCCACGGCCTTCCGAGCAACATATGGCAAACCGTCATTGGGACCACGTCACACTCGACCGTGTCCTTGTAGTGCCCAATTGAGAACGTCACCGAGACGGTGTGCTTGATCTTGACGGATCCTTGGTCACTTAGCCATTGGATATGGTAGGGGTGTTTATGCGGATTGAGGGTGAGATTGAGTTTCTCACACAATTCCATGCTTGCAAGGTTGTGGCAACTCCCACCATCGATGACAACTTTGATGGACTTCCCATTGATGCCGGCCCGAGTTTGGAAGATGTTAGAGCGTTGGTCTTCATTTTCATAGGCTTGGGTAGTCAAGACCCTTGTGACCACAAGCGATGGACTTGCGTCATGCTCACACACAAGAAGTTCTTGGTCCTCTTCCAAATGTTGCCTTGCCATGGCTTCCTTGACCCTTGCATCAAACTCGTCTTCACTCAAGTATTCTTCATCGCCGTTGTCATGGATGAACAAAACTTTCTTGTTTCCACATGCATTCGACTTGTGCCCTTTGCCTCCACACTTGTAGCATTCACCGGTGAATGGTTGATCATCCCTTGTGTGTTTGCCACTTGGGGGCTTTTTTCCTTGGGGGATAGTTGGCTTGAAGGGAAGCTTGGTGGTACTTGAGGAGCTTCCACTTGGTGTTGTTGGAGTAGTGGTTGATGCTTGCTTGTAGGTGAAGTACGTCTTTGGCTTGTTGTACTTGATGTCCTCTTGCACTTGGCGCTCGGCCTTTGATGCGATGTGCACAAGCTCAACCATGTTGTTGTACTTTTGGAACTCGGTGATGCGCTTGATTGGATGGTTCAAGCCATTGAGGAAGCGTGCCATTGTTTGCTCATCTCGCTCTTCAATGTTGGCACGGATCATGTTGAGCTCCATTTGCTTGAAGTACTCTTCCATGGTCTTTGTCCCTTGACTAAGCGTTTGAAGCTTGTTGAAGAGGTCACGCGTGTAGTGTGAAGGAACAAAGCGAGATCTCATATGAGCCTTCATATCTTGCCAAGTTGCGACTGGATGCTCTTCTTTTGCTTCGCGAGCGAGTTGGACTTGTTCCCACCAAAGGTTGGCATACTCATCAAACTCGAGGGATGCCATGGCCATCATCTTCTCATTGCTATAGTTGTGCATGCGGAAGATCTTGTCGACCTTGAGTTCCCAAGAGAGATATTCCTCGGGCTCATTGGAACAGGTGAACTTTGGCATGGTGAACTTGAGCTTGCCGAAAGTTTCTTCTCCATTGTGGTTCCGGTTGCGGCGGTTGCCATGATTTGGGCGGTCATCATCATCATCCGAGCTCTCATGTCTTGCTTGGTGATTGTTGCGTTGCTCTTGCGGTTATTGAGGTGCCGCGTTTGGTGGTTGAACTTGTTGTTGACGACGAGCTTGGGGAGCTTGCTCGTTTTGTTGACGCGGTTGAGGACGAGGAGGAGGTTGATGGTCCTCACGACGAGCTTGGGGAGCTTGCTCTTGTTCTTGTCGTGGTTGATGTCGAGGAGCATTGTCTTGCGCCCTATGGCGAGGGGGACATCGAGCCGCATGCGCAATGGGCTGCTCTTCTTCTTCTTGGTGTAGAGGAGGCTCATCATGACCATCATGTTGCCGACGTGGACGATCATGTCGATGATGACGCCTTGGAGGATCTTCGAGTGCTTCACGTCGACGGTGATCTTGTTCGTCCTCTTCGGATGCTTCACTTGTTGTTGAAGGTACATGTCGACGGCGATGGCCTTGGTGGTCCATGCGAGGTTGCTCTTGTTGAATCACAAGTGCCCTTGGTTGTGGTCGGTTCGCTTCACGTCTTGGAGGTCTTGCGGAGAGGTCACCATCATAGCTTGACGTTGCGGCGTGACGCGGAGATGGTACCGCTTGCGAAGAGCTCATGGATTGAAGAACGGGTCCATCCCGGTGCCTTGAAGCGTGACGGCGAGGTGCACTTGATTCACTTGAGGAGTGCCGAGATGAGCCTGATGCACGCGAACGTGGCCTTGCTAGTCCATCGATGAGGTGTTGAAGCTTCTCATCCGTTGAGGCTAGTGCACGACCAAGAGCTTCATTTTGATGACCGAGGTTGTGTTGCATGGCATGCATTTGGCCACGGACTTCTTCGAAGTGGTTGTCGATGTTCTTGAATTCCACACGGGCCTCGCTAAATTGTTCATCTTGGCGCCGCTCGAGAGCTTCACAGCGATAGTTGAATTCTCCTCGGACCTTCCAATGGTCCCATCTTGTCATGAATTGTGTGTCATCCTCCGGAGGTTGTGGTGGTTGGGATGGCTCTCCATGCCTGTCCATGATGCAAAGCCAACAAGGGTTGTATATGGAGAGAAAGGTTGCGGAGAGTTAGCCTTTTAGCTCACCTTGGAGATTATATCAAACCAATTGCCACACAAATGAGCGAAAAGCGTGCAAAGTGAACTGGCAAGAAACTCACACACAAATATGCTACACTCTCAAAAGCTTTTGGTGGAGGGTTAGCGTTGTGGAAAACCAAACGAAACGATCCAAGCAAAAGGTTATTGTCCTACGTGGTAAAGAACCAAAGATCAAAAGCAAAAGGATACGATCTACAAAAACACGGAAAACACACACGTGGAGAAAAACGGGGTTAGCACGACTATGAAAATGAGCACAAAAGGTCCTAACGAAGACTACGCTCGGTTGTCGTGCCAACTCAAGGAGAGACCACAACTCGTTTGCCAAAAGAGGATAAGCAATATATTTGTGCACTTGCCTCGGTGCGCTCTTTCTTCTCTCTTTCTTGGCTTACAAGCTTGGTATTCTCTTTGTATTGGGAGACTATGTATCTTTTTCTCTTTTTCTTTTGTTATTTTTTTTATTCTTTTTCCTTTTTCTCCCTTGCTATGCTACTATGTTAGCTTTTGTATTTGGCCTCACACTCTCACTTTCCGAAGGCAAGTGCACAATGCTTAGACAAACACAAAATGAGTTGCTCTCATATGATAGATACACACAAAGGAAGATATGGGGGTTGACAAGGTGGTGCAAGTTATACCTTTGGTATTGTTGACGACTTGCAACCGTTTGTGGGGGATGATGTTCGAGTGTCGCGGTGTCGATGAGCGCGGGTGACTTTGATGCGGAAGCTTGTGTTAAGATGGCGACAAACACGCGAAACACGAACAAGCTAAAGGGAAAAAGTCAGCAAACGAAAATGAGGCGTCAAGAGGAAGGAAAAACCTTCTGTTGCTGGTGGTAGTACCGCTTGTTACGGGCGGTAGTACCGGACGGCGGTAGTACCGCTTGTTATGGGCGGTAGTACCGGTCGGCGGTAGTACCGCTTGTCACGGGCGGTAGTACCGCTGGTCACAGAACACGAACGAAAACGAGATCCACTTGACACAAACCTCAAATCCGTGGGAAATCTGACCGAAAGGCTGGCTAGGAACAACAGGGGCTATAGATCGACTCCCAAAGCAACAGATCTATGGACCCAAACCACGAAAAACTCACCAAATCCAGAGATCGATCCGAAGGCAAATTGGGGCTCTTTTTGGTGGGATTTTCGATTTTAAGGCGGATAAAAGAAAAATTGGGGGGAAATTCGTGATCAACCGTGCTCTTGATACCAATATGTTAGGGGGGTAACCCTTGGGTTGGCCCGATCTTTCACGAATTCCACGAGAAACGAGGGAAAAGCGGTGGTCGAGGGATGAAATCGAGGACGGCGATGAAAACCACGAACACACACACACACCAAAACACGATTCACGCCTACTCCTCACGCCGGTGGCAACCGGTCCAACATAATCTCTAGGATCGGTGTTGGGCGAAGCTCGCTCTCCACGCAAACAACGGGGGATGAGGTGCTTGTTGAGATCTTGAAGACTTGGGTGCGAGAAACCGAGAAACCAAGGCCTTGTACAACTTGAACGCACTAGGCAAGATCCAAGAGGGGGGTGGATAATCCGGTGCTCCTTGGTAGGAGCATGAGACCAATAGATATAAGTCCTCAAAGGGTTTCCTTAATATCTATTATTATCCAAGTCTAGGGTTTACAATAGAGGGTGGGGGCTATATATAGGCCAACCACATAAACATGGGTATTTTGGGAACAAATGGCGAAATATAGAGAGGGTTACAAGGCGCTGGGCCGAATTAATACGTTCAGGCTTTTCCAGGTCCGGTAGTACCGGTCCAGCTCGACCGGTAGTACCGGTCATGCGGTAGTACCGCTCCCTGGCCGGTAGTACCGCTCGTCGTCCTGGGACTTGCGTTGGGGCCTTCTGTTGGTGGCGGTAGCAGGTGGCGGTAGTACCGTGGCCCGGTAATACCGGATCCGGGGCCGGTAGTACCGCCAGTGACAGAGAGCGTCTGGGCAGCTCTGGGACCTTTTGTTGTTGGCGATAGCGTTGGGCGGTAGTGCCGCCAAGCGGTAGTACCGGTCGCCAGATCCGGTAGTACCGCTGGCGACAGAGAGCATTTGGTCTCTTCTGTTGGCGCTCCTTCGTCCTGTGGGTTATTCTCTTCATATCTGATGATGCACAAGGTATGGGTATGAAGTAGCAGGCCATCCAAAGGTGTATTGAAGTCACACAAGGAGAGGAGCGAGTTCACCTTAGCTTGAAGGAGTTTGGCTCGGGCGCGAGTCATGGGTCCACTTGGGGAGCTTGTGGGAGTAGATGTAGTAGCGGTCGTAGGACGGGCTGCATCAATAATAGTATTAACCAGGAAACTTAATACTTGTGTGATTTGTAAACTAAATTAGAGTCCCTGGTAAAGCCTCTTCATAATACTAGCTTGTTGGTTAATAAATGATTGTGGTTTCTCTATCATGACCATTGAGATGTTATTAACAACAAGATCATATCGTTAGGAGAATGGTATGATGGACATACTCCTATAGATAAGCGTAGCATAAAGATCAAGTCATTTTAATAGTTCAATTGCTATAAGCTTTCTGATACATAGTAACCTAATTCCTTCGACCATGAGATCATGCTTATCACCATCACCGGAAGGATGCTTTGATGACATCAAACACCACATCGTAACTGGGTGGCTATAAAGGTGGCATTGAGTGTTCGGAAAGTATGGGTTGAGACACATGGATCAAGAGTGGGATTTGTCCATCCATATGACGGATAGATATACTCTGGGCCCTCTCGGTGGAATGTCATCCAATTAGCTTGCAAGCATGTGACTAGCTCACAAGGGATCACATACCACGGGAACGAGAAAGAGTACTTATCGGTAACGAGGTTGAACTAGGTATGCAGAGATACCGACGATCATAACCTCAGATAAGTAAACTATCGTGAGACAAAGGGGAATTGGTATCGTATGTAAGTGGTTCATTCGATCACAAAGTAATCGTAGAAATATGTGGGAGCCATATGAATTTCCAGATTCCTCTATTGGTTATTGTTCGGAGAAGTGTCTCGATCATGTCCGCATAATTCACGAACCGTAGGGAGACACACTTAAGGATTCGATGATGTTGAGTAGTTATGGAATGATGAGTAAGAGACCGAATGTTTTTCTAAGTCTCGGACGGGATCCGGGATATCACGAGGAGATTCGGAATGGTCTGGAGAATAAGATTCATATAAGGAAAGTCATGTTTCGGAGTTGGAGAATGATTCCGATGTTTTCATCGGGAATGTTCTAGAAGGGTACGGAAGGTCCGACACTCCGGAGGGGAAGGGTACATGAATGTGTCATTACAATTTGGAATGGTTGCATCATGTACTAGGTATCATGGCTGGGCAAAATAAAGGGATAAATCAAATCCTAGTTTGAAAAGACAAACGCCAATTTGAAAAGTCAAACGGCTGTTTTGCTTGGTGGAGGGAGAGTAGGAAACCTACTTGGGGAGGAGTTCCTCTCCCTCCACCCGCCGTCCAAGGAGGCCGACTTGGGGGAGGACTCCCTCCCCTTGGTCGGCGCCCTCCCACCTATAAAAGGAGGGGCAGGGGTGCCCCTCTAGACCTACACCTCTCTCCACCAAACCCTAACCCTAGCCGCCGGCCACCAAGTCGCCGCCGCCGCCCTAGGGTTTGCCCTAGCCGCCGAGTTGGGGCCCTCCCCTTGCCCTAGCCGCCAGCCTATCCCTCTCTCCTTGGTGCCTCTAAACCCTAGATCGCCAAGGCCTCTCTCATAGTCCACCATACTTGCTCCGGCTTAAGGCGAAGCCCTGCGAGATCTCCCCTCTACTTCCGGTACCACGCCGTCGTGCTGCCGGAATCATGAGGAGAGTGCTACAACCTCCGCTGCCTGCTGGAACAAGGGAGAGGAAGGTCTTCATAGAGTACCGAACGTGTGACTGACTGCGGGAGCGCTGCCGGAACGCGGCGCCGGAAGGATCGTCTACACGATCTTGAGATCAGCAAGAGTACGACTACATCACACACGAGAATTTGCTCTCGTTAAACACTTTGGAATCTTTGAGGGTGAGTTATTCTATCGACTCGTTGCTACAATCTAGTAGATAGATCTTGGCTTGTTTGTTTGTATGCGATAGAAAATTTTGTTTTTCCATGCTACGAACCCCTACACATAGAATGGTGGGGGGCCTAGCGGCGCTTTTAGCACATATTTCTTTTGTGCAGTAGTGAGGAGAATCCTCAAATTCATGGCCCAGTAGGTAAAGTTGCTACCGTTCATTGCAAGTTTTGTCTTTCTTCATGAAAACATTGAAATTAAAAGAAGGCGGTGCCATCTATAACAGAATTTGTAAAGTTTAGACTAAGTTTATGATAGATTGAGTTCAACTAATCCAAATTAAGAATGAACTCCCACTCAAAAACGACATCCCTCGTGCCTTTTTGGTGATTACATGAACCAAATCCACTACACCAAGTCCGATCATCACGTGAGTCGGTGTAGCTTCAAAGGCGAGCAACAAATGGGCATCATATCTTTCATATGACTCATGCTTAACCTTTCGGTCCGTTTTCCGAGGACATGTTTGTACATTCTAGGCTTGCCAAGTAATAAACTTAGTATTCGCGTGTGTAAACTATCTTACACCCGAAATATGATCGTGGATCCAAGAACACCTGATCATCACGTGATGTCTGGGAGCGACGAAACATAATCGGTGCATACTTAAGGGAGAACACATTTTTATCTTCATATCTAAATGAGGGATCATCTTATTATGCTAATAAAATGCCAAACAAGCAATATAAGATGCAACAAACATCACATGTGAATAAGTGAAATGATATGGTTCTTGCACTTGATCTCCATCATGTGCACCGTGCTATGATCCTCATCATTGCTTTATGTGTAAGGCCAAGGTCTATGGAACTTAAACGTTATGTGTGTTGTAAGAGTATCGACTTATACTTTTACTTACAACATCACCATATCATGACACTAGCCCAGCAACAATCTAAACTAGACGCTTCTAATTTATCCATTGCAAGTTTTACGTGGCTTAGGGCTTTCAAAGATAGAACTGTTCTTACCTACGACCATGAACCACAACGAGGATAACCAAATTGTTGACAACTCGTTGCAAATTAGATATTGACTATAGTAGGAGAGACAGACACCCTCTAGCCACTTATGCAAAACTAGTTGCACGTCAAGCGTGGAACAGGTCTCATGTGCGAGGACATGCAAAGTTTGTCCGGGCCGCTTGATCCCACTATGACCAATATCCAAAGTAAAACTAAGAAGCAATAACATGCTCATCATCGCCCACATATACATATGTGTACTACCCGTTCAAAGCATTTATGCATAGATCCTGCTCTGATACCACTGTAGGGTTCGCAGCATAGAAAACAAAAATTTCCTACGATAGGAACAACTAAGTACCAAGATCTATCTACTAGATACAAGCAACGGGTAAATATACATCCATAGAGAACATACCCTTGAAGACTGACAAAGCTTAACAAGGTTGAACTCGTGGTTTATGTAGATGAACTCTTGCCGATCTCAAGATCGAGAGGAAGTCCTAGCGCCACAAATCAGCGGCGCATCCATGCTCGCACACACGTCCGAGGCACTGAACAACCTCCGCCTCCTCGCTTTAGCGATGCAGCGGAAGCACAACTCTTTCTTCCCGAAAAGCCACCGGGAACATGTATCTCGCTAGTCCGATATCATGGGGGATAAATACTAGAGGCGGAGAGAGATCCTTCACGAGGAGGTGTGAGTGATAAGTGAGGGAGAGGGCTCCTTCTATAGGAGGAGGGGGGAACCCCAAGGGGATGGCCGGCGCATGGGGCTGTCCCCTTTTGCTCCCTCCATTCATGTGGGTGGAAGCTCCACTCACAAAATGCCCCTTCAATTTTCTCCACTCAAAATTGCTATTAAATTTCCACCAAATTTAATGCAAACTCTCATTAAATAAAACTCTTTTTATTTATTCAGAATTTTGTCAATTACTTTAATGAAAAACATTCACATATAACCCCTTGCTAGTATTTCATTTCACATGCAAAAACACTTTCTGCAATTTCACCCGAAAACAGTTTTGGTATCTAAATTCTTGCGCTTGTTATTCTTTTCAGCATGAAACTATTTGCTCCAAATGGTGTCTGTGTCTCTTACATGTGTCACCCTATGGTTCGCGAATAATGCGGACATGATCAAGACCCCTCTCGGATCAATAATCAGAAGCGGGCCCTGGAGATCCATACTGACTCCCAAACATTCAACGATGACTTTCTTGTGATCGTGAGAACCTTTTACGCTAGTATCTTAATCCCTTTATCTTGCGATATATTACATCTCTGAGATTCGATCATCAGTATCTCCATACCTAGTTTGATCTCGTTACTGACATGTACTCTTTTCTTGTTCCCGTGATATAACATTCTAGTGATCAAATCACTTGCTTGCAAGCTAATCAATGTGATATCACCGAGAGGGCCCAGAACATATCTATCCGTCATCGGGATGAACAAATTCAACTCTCGATCCATGGGCCTCAACATAACACTTTAGTAGTACTGAACCCATCTTTATAATCACCCTGTTACGGTGTGACGTTTGATGTTATCAAGATATTCTTCCAATGTTAGTGATTGACATGATCTCATGGTCTAAGAATTAGGATCACTTCGTATGATGTTATAGAAATATAAACTCAATGACTTTGATCGTAATGCTATACTTCGGATGAATGTTCATCACACCATTCCAATAATGTTGTGACCTCGTTATTAACAACATCCAATGTCCATGATCAGGAAACCTTGATCATATTGTTAATCAACGAGCTAGTTTATAAGAGAGGCATAACTAGGAACTTTATGTTTGTTTATTAACCACACATGTGTTAATGTTTCCGTATTAATACAATTATAGCATGCAAAATAAACATCTATCATATACTTGGAATATACATAATAACCACTTTATTATTGCCTCTTAGGGCATATTCCCTTCAAATTTGTCACATGTCTTCGAATGAATTGACTGCAAGTGTTGAGAATCAGAATGGAATTTGGGTGTAAATATAAGTACTTAAATAAAACTAAAATGTAAACTGCTGAAATAAAAAGCATAAAAAGTAAAGGACGATTTGTCTGTTGTTTTCTGCAGATGACGAAGTAGGCGCGGGAAGTTTCAGTTCATGGTGATAGTGAATGTGCCTCGTGGATGAGTGATAAGTCTAACAATTATAATCTTATGCGTATGTGTGTAGGAAAGAAATCCATAATTAGCCGTAACTCCTCTTGGTAGATTTAGTCCCAAAATCAATAATCCTACTAGCCTATTTACCACAACCATGGTCAGTCGCTAGACGATTAAAATCCTTTAGGTTGCTTAGTAATTAAGCTCCTTGGATTGGACTAATGCAATAAGCTCGGTGGCTCCTCGTTATCCTCAAGTCAAACTAGTTTCCTATTGATACCCCTGTGTCACTCAAGGGTCACATGTCCGCTCGCAAACAAGATTCTATCCATGTAGAATAAAGAATCATGTTGTCTGGGCCCTTAATTGGATAACATGCATTAAGCATCCCACAGATAGTCAAGCACACATAATTTAGTAATTACAATTAACCACAAACTTCTTGGAAATTATGTAGGCACATAACATCTCACCAATTCCCTACATCTCCCACGCCCAAGGGAACTTACTCACACATGAGAGAAGAAAGCATCATCGATATAATTAAATAAAGGGAGTTCTTCTCAATATTACTATGGAGATCCACAATAATAAATAGAAACAAATCCAACACAATTCAAGATAGGAAGAACAATATCAAACCCTAATTTTGCAAAGTGGAGATCTCTCTCTCAAATACAAGTAATGGCTATGGAGTTATGGTGGCTAGGAGATCGAAGATCATGGAGCAAGATGAAGAATGTCTTACCCTTCTTATCCGGATCCCTTATTTCTCCCTTATGGATGGTATGGAGGCTCGTGTGTTCTGTTTTCGACCTCTGCCTCTTCACGAAAGTTGTCCCTTTTAATAAGACGAAGGAGATGGCAACTATACGGCAGCAACTATACGGTGGCGGCCCGTATAGTTTCTTGTTAAAGCTTCTGTATCCTCTCCTTGATTGCTTCCAAAAAGGGACTTGCTTGTTTTCATCTGAATATTGTGTTTTTGCTGTTAAATCCCTCTAGCGATGTTCAGAACCTGAAACACACATTAAAAACCAAGTTTTCTTTACTACCGAAGTATTAGCGTTAGGTAAAGCTAGAAAACCATCAAATCCAGACGAAAACCATTGATAGAATCCATCAAAAATGTGTAGAATCTCACAGCTATCACTCCCCCAAGATTAGATGTTGCTCGTCCTCGAGTGACAAGAAAATAAGAAAGGATAGCGGAGATTCAAAACTGAAATAAAAGAACTTACAAGCTTGAATTGGTGTCAAATTATTTTCCTCACATTTCCTGCAATCTTAAACATGATCATACAAATATTCACAAGATTGCACTGAGTTCACTTCCTAACCATGCATATATTGCTAGCAAATAAATCATATGCACGAGCAAGTGTCGAAAGTTTAGCTACGAAAGTGAAACAAATCTTTTTGGTCTCTCTCTTATTGAAAACTTTTGCTCTAGTTCCTTTAATAAGTTAAGAGTACTCAAGTTTGCACCAAGAACATTTAATTGAAGAACAACTCATATACTCCCACGTCAAAATTTCAAGACTCTCAAAGCACCTTTTTCCTTTCCTTGTTTTTCAAAAACTTCAACTCTTTTCATAGAGAAATCATGCCACTGTTTTTAACATGTTAATTGGGGTTGTGTTGCGCACTTGTGACCATTCCAATAGATAGCTGTTGAGCAATAGTGGGTCAGAGGAGTACTACGACTTCACTTGGAACGTAAAACCATGAGGAGACTAAAAAATTTACACGTCATAGCTTTGCAGCTACAGAAGTTTACATAACTCATAGCTGAAATCAAGTGGTTTCCCACATTTAGATCGTTTGTTGGCCAGCGGAGTTAATAGTTCCCCATGGAGTATGACAGTATTTGTAGTGACACGCGTAAAGCAATATCCTAATATAATTATTAGAAAAAGCAGTGGCATAATCTCTAATACTTCGAAGTATCCATTTTATCAGACAATTTCATTCAAGGGTGCTATCGAGTATATTTACATTAAGCTCAATGGGGTTGAGTAGTTTCTAAAATCAAATCTTTTGGGCTAAACATGGACTCAAATCATATCTTGGATGCTTTTTCTTGTTGTAAAAAAATGGAAATATTTAACCAAGTTCATTGCTCATTGTTTCAAAGCTAATAGAGGACACTAGCACGGGAATATAATTTATATGATAACAAGGTAGGTGGGGAGTGACTCAAGTGCAAATGAGTAAATAATTATAGGATCAATTTAAAATTGCAAGAGAGGTGATGAAAGGAATTCGATACCTCCACTTTCTTGCTTTGTTATCGTACTTGAGTCGAATCCTCTCTATATTTACCTATTGCCAAGTCACCTGAAATTGAGCAATCTTCGAGAAAACAAAGAAAACAAATTGCAATTGAAAGTTACACTAATTTTTTTGTGTTTTGGGTTTTAATAATGCAAGCTGAAATTAAACATTCTATTATTGTAAAGAAAACAAATCAAAAGAAGAAATAAAATATGAATGCAAATTTGGAGGTTTTCAAAACCTCCCCCAAGCTTAGGATGTTGCTGTGCTCAGTTGTTGCCGTCATTTGGCGGCGGCTAGTGGTGTTGCTGGTAGTAGTCGTGGAAGTAGTTCATGAAGTTACCAAAGGTGTGAGTTAAAGGACTCACATCATCGCTAACTCCATGAAGAGTATGATCGATCTCCCCATCGCGCTGGTTGAGCTGCAAAAATTCCTGATAGGGGACATTGTTGAACCCCTATTGCTGTTGTGGCTGATTAGGTCATCGGTCCCAAGTTTGCTCCTCCTGCTGCTGCTGCTGTCCTTCCCAAGCAGGATTGTACTCCTTCTCCTGCTGCTTCTCCTGCTCCTCCTCTTCTTCCTCTTCGTCGGAGTCCGAATAGAGTTCTGCCATGATCTCGGTCACTTGATCCTTGGTGAGGATCCAATTGTCCCTTCCCTGAACCTCGAAGGCTTGCGGGCAAGGCAATGACATATGACCCTCCTGCACATCATTAAGATAACCAAACTGATAGGTTCGGAGCCTCGTGTTAACTCGGTAAACACCAAGGAAGCCATAAGCAGTAACATATCTGACATCCATAAGTATTGTTCCATCAATAGGTTGTGCAATAGGAATTGCAATTTCAAGTACTTGGACTAGGTGGGTTACCATTCCACCGATACGAATATCACATTTTGTTTTGTTGCTCTAGTGGCGGAGGTGCTGGAGGAATAGAGCTGCAGGAGTAGGACTCTGCGGCACACAAGTGAAGAGCGCCTTGGTGATCATGACCATGTCTTCATTGGCCATCGAGCCGGTATCTCCTCTTCCTAACAAGGTGTTAGAAAGAAACATAGCAAAATAACGGATGGTTGGGTTCTGGATGGTGGACATTTTCTTCTGGTAGAAGTCCCTACCACCATGAACCGAAACAACCTCCCAAGCACTTGCAGTCGAGGTTCTATACAGGTTTGTAACAGTTGGTTCCCCCTCTGGAGGTAATCCATAAGCATTGCATATTTGTTGATAGGTAATTTGATATGGCCGTTGGTTAACGGTGAAATTTATCATGCATGCATTAACTTTTTCCCTATAGTCGTCATAGAAGGAGGCGAGGAACTCATGGGTGAGCCCCTCATAGGTGTGGTGGCTGGCGTTGGAGAGGCCGACGAGCCCTACATTTGCACACAGGTAGTACAAGTCCCCCTTCAAACCGGCTGAGTTGAGGAAGCCATTGTTGGCCCATAGCGTGGGTAGCACCTTCCTTGCCAAAACCACGGCAAACTTGTTGTCGAGCTCAGCCCGGATCCCCGAGCCCTCACCACGTTGACGCTTGTTCTTGCAAAAAAGGCTATCGATCTTGTTCATCTTGATGCACTGAGAAATTTCAACATAAGACCTTAGGCATATAGTTTCTACATGATATATGAGCGATTCTACATGGAGGAATTCAATCCTATCGTGAGAAATTAAAAGAGAAAATCAATCAAGCTTGAGTTCATTAAATCAATGAGAAAATTTGAACCATGGAATCTTGAAAATAAAGCATGGATAGGGAGAGAAACATACCGATCTATCGATTCCCCCACTCAAACGAACGAAATCCATGAAGAATTGAGAGTTCTTGAGAGGTTTTGAGAGTTTTGGAGAAAGAGAGAGGTTGAGAGAAATAATGAGGGGAGGAAGAAGATGGCCCTTCCCCGGCCCGTTTAAGTGGTCGGACCAAACTATACGGCGGGAACTATACGGCCGGGCCGGGTAGCTCCCGCCGTATAGTTGTGGCGGCGGCGAGGATTAGGGTTTTCCTTCACCAGATGAAAACTATACGGTCACAACTATACGGCCGGACTAGATGGTCCCGTCGTATAGTTGGTCATCAACCTTTCTGTATCAAAACCCCAACTTTTGAGAATTTTGTCGATAACTATACGGTCGCAACTATACGGCGGGAATTTTTATTCCGGCCGCATAGTTGGTTGTTAAGCCTTCTGTAACATGCTTTTTCACCAAAATTTTTAGAGATGCATCTTTTTATTTGGACAATAATATTGAGCTAGTTTCTACAGATAAAAATCGAACTTTATTTTCTACTCTAAATCTATGCTTATCCAGTCGGTATTTCTGCTACTTTTTGATAGTTGCACTTTACGGGCGCGCTTCCGCAAAAATGTCTGAAAAAAGTTGTAGGAATGCGATGAACAAATTTATTATATAATTTTATTGATATGATGGGTTGACTCCCATTAAGCATTTTATTGAGAATGGTTGAATATTTCAACCTCTTTTCTGTTCTCGAATTCTTACCTTTGGTTTCCCTTTATCAATAGCGCTCACCACATGAACTCGTTTTGCTGGTGGAACATACCTCTCTCATGCTTCAAATTTCTTTGGAAATGTAACATCCCAGGATTAGCACCTCGAAATAGACAGGACACATGTTTGTGCATTGCATTCATGCATAAGAAAATCCGGGGAATTTTTGCGCAAAACTAAAGAAGCGGTAGAGGGATCGAGATCTCTCTTATTCTGATGGAAACACCAGAATAGGTGCGATGAATTTCTACATGACCTCTACTGTAATTTTGTATTTCAAGGAAAGACCATTCAAATTTGAATATTTAATTGATAGATTATTAATTAGAAATTATATAGTAATAAGAAATAAGAGGTGAACTCTTAATTATGAAAAGATATCATAGTTACAAGTCTCAAGTAATAAACAAAATTGAATGAAATGATTTATAATAATAAATAAGAATGGAATTCTTATTTATAAAATAAGATATGCATATTTTAGTCCCAAGGATAGTGGAATCCTTTATTATAGAATACAATGTTTTAAGTTGTTACAATAAAAGAAAACTACTATAAAACAATTGATATAAAAATGAATTACATAAATGAATAAACTAAAAGGATTTTTTATTTACAAGCAAATATAAATAATACATTGTCTTTGCAAATGCATTATAAAAGAAAGAATAAAACTAGTAAACTTCATTGAATAAAATACAACAATACAATATTTCTTTACAAAAGAATAATGAATAAAGAAAAAGAATTCCTTTATTACAATTCTATACTGCTTTATATTTCACAAAAGAATAAGTGGATTGCAAAAGAATAAAGAAAAACTTAAAACTAAATTTATCTTCATCTTCTAAGTCCTCTCTTTATATTCCTGATCTTGTTCCTGCAATACAAAAACAAAAGACAAACAAAGGAAATAAAAGAAGATAGGTTAGTGTTAGGAAGGGTGCTCTCAGATATATAGGTGTAATGCACCTATTCCAATCATCATAGAGCTAATCCCAAATAGGGTGCCAAGAGTACATATATGTTCTTATCAGTGTAACAGCCTCAGCTTAACTTCATTGGCAATGGATCCAAGAATTTAAGGTAAGGTCAATGGATCAGCACTGGGTGCACATAGCAAAGGTTGCTAATGCACAATCTGGATAGGAACAGATCCATCGATGAAGCAAGCACACAGCTCACAAGCACCTTATTCACCCATGCACTTAGTGTGTTTTCAACATCACAAGGAAACAACAAGCTGAGAAGGAGCTCCAGCCGTTACAAAGCTTCTACCACATCATCTCTCCACACATACATACAACCAGACCAAAAGATTCTTTATTAGCCCAAGAACATCATCAGACCTCGTTTGTTCTTATCAGTTCTCTTTAAGAACACACAAACCACATGAAACTAACTTTCCACAAAATAAGAACATCCTTGTTCTTATCTGTCTATCATTTCACCAAACTGATCCCAACAATTAGCATACATAACAGCTTCCACAAACCAGTGGAAGAATATGTGGAATCAGGAAGAGGAAGGAGAGGAGAAGCTTACCAACATCATTAGGAGGGCAGAGTAACAAGAAGAGGAGCCAACAACAACACCACAAGACAACTCTAATCCAAACCTCACATTCCAGTTAAAGGTCAATCACTTTTCCCTTTGATACTTGTTCTCATCATTAATAAGGAAAAAGGGAGTGATGTGAGGAAAGGTACTTTCATAATTGCATACAAGTGGTATGCAAAATCATCACCAAGTATTTGGGAAATAATAACATTTGTTATTTTCAAACTAGCCCAATTAACAGCATATTATTTCACCATGGAGCATACTACTGTGCACACTCTAATGAGGCACCACAGTAGAGTATCCACCAACAATGGAAGCCATTATAGGGTAAAATGATAACCATAAATGTTATCAAAATTAAGTGTCTCAGCCTTTGCATCATTGGCTGGGTCAAGAATTTCCTCCACAAAAATCAACCATAGCAACAGATCTTAGTCAGGAAAATAACATCCATGCACTATTCAGCTTCAGACCAGCATCATTAGCTTATTATCTAGTTTTACTAGATAAACATACCAACAAACCACAGCTGCTAGGCTACAGGGCACATTCCCAGAGGGTAGCACCTCTGTACCTAACAGATTCAGAATGTCTTGAGCATGAACTCAAGTCCATTTTCTTAAATCCATAAATCATTTTCCTAAAAAGATTCAGGAATTATTTAAAATGGTTGTTGTCATATAGGTAGTGTACTCATATTGGCCACTCAGTTACACTTACTAACCAAACAATTCTTACCATTTCCCTAGTTAACCATCTAGGAAATCATTAATCCAGTTATCAAGAAATTGGTAGATAAAGAGAATATACATTGTATATTCCAATTCATATTTGTCCAAGGACATACCTTTGTAAGATATGGTCATCAATAGCTCATTAAAAGCCATCTACAAGCAACCAACATTAAAAAATAGATCATTTTCCTAGCTATATGGCTAGGAATCATTTGTGTGTAACAATTCTGTCATATTGACAGGCATAGAATTCAGTTGAACATTAGGAATCCATAACTTATAAAAAAATATGAGTACCACCACAAGATTAGATTGACAGTGCCAATGCATAGCTTACATATATCTTAATTCAATTCCAAGAGCATCACATAGTTATGTAATAAATCCAGGAAGTTTACTTATATCATTTCCCTGAATACTTGCTTCCAGGAATCATTTTTAACCCTAGATGTCAACATAGATAGCTAAGTTTAGTTCAATGCAGACTCTAGATCATCATGGAGCCAAAGGTTCAATAACTCAAAGCCTAGCATATTATCATCTTAACTAGCTACCAACTTAACCACATTCTTTTAGCAAAACCACTTGTTTTCTGATCAAACTAACAACCAAAAGTAGTTGTACAAGTGTCAAATACCAAGTACTGGTACTGTGAAATTGAGATACCTGTGTCACACTTTTGACTGAGAATAACAGTAATCACAAACCTCTGTTCTAATAATAAATTTCACAAGATATCCAATATATTTCATCAACACAATTTCCTCCACTTAGCAATTCAAAGGGAATCAGATCCTCATCATACAAACACTAGGACAGCGCATTCGTGCTAGGATAATCCTATCATCACAGAGAGAAAACTCGAGAGGATTCAAGTGGAGAAAAGAAAAGGGAGAATCCCCACTTACCCATGGTCCTCGCTTAGAGATGGGAGAGGAAGCAGACCGGCGGTGAAGATTGGCGTTGCGGCACGGGGACCACCGGTGGCGCTCAACCCGCGTTCATAGAGCTCACAGTGAGGAAGACGACACCATCTCCTCACCAAGGCACCAGGGCGATGCCAGAGGAGCGTCGGAGCACCACATCCTCGGCAACAGCGCAAACCCTAGCCATCAGAGAGAGAGAGAGAAGCGTGGCTAGAAGAGGGCCCGAGGATCGAATCGAGCTAGGATATTCGATGCAGCATCGTCGACTACCTCAACGTGCAACACAGCGGTGTCCTAAGAGTCTAGAGATGGTCGGAATCGAGCGGCGACGGCGAGGAACTTCCAGTCGCCAGAGAGGGGAATGAGTGGGTGAGGATGAACAAGCTCGAGAGAGAGAAGAGGATACTGGGCCGATGGGTCGGTCCAGTTGCAACTGGATGGGGTTTGACCCCAATCCCAGTTGGGCCAAGTTGGGTCCAGATGGGCCCGTTGGTGAGCCTGGCTCAATTTCAAAGGAAAAATAAAAAAAATATATATTTATCAAATCACTAAATGACCAAACTACCCCCAAACATAATTCATACCCTAGAAAAATATAGACAAATATCAAAAAAATACATATGATATGTCAAAATTACCACAAGAATAATATATACATAGAAAAATTATAATACTTGTTAATATAAATAAAATGTAGATAAATATAAACACCATTACATTCTAAGAGAAATTTCATAAAATAAGAAAAAAAATCTTAAAAATGAATAAAAATCATTTTTATGTATAAAAATAAATCTACTATTTTATAAAAAATAACTTATTTTCTATAAATAAATTTTTAAGTAATATTCAAAGACAATTGATCCTTTATGGAATTTTAGAAATATAAAAATAATACTTGAAAAATAAAATAAAAATCATTTTCAAAGTCTTGAATAAATATATTACACTAGAAAAATACTAAATATATTAGTAGAAAAGTTTTTAAATATTTTAAATTCTTATCCATTATATATATTTTTGAAAATTCTTTAAGAACATTTCTTAAGTAAGAAATAATTATATTTCTTCAGAAATATTAATACCCTAAAAATCGAATTACTAAAGTTATAAACCAGAACTAAGGTTTATAATAAAACTTAAGTGTAAATTATTAACTTTATAATATATTTTGAAACCTTAAATAAAGATTTAAAACCACAACCTTCAAAATAATTTTATAAGCATTCACTAAAATATAAAGTGAATAATTCCAAACCTTACTTATACCTATCATAAATCTAAAACATGGGAATGATTAAAACATATTACATCTTAAGTTTACTTACCTTTTTAAAGTTAACTTTAGTCTCAAAGCTTATAAACAATAGGTCTAATACACCACATATGTTTTTATAGTTAACTTTAGTCTATTTCAATTAAGACATAAAGCATCTCAAGTTCAGACTATTCAAGCAAGCATAAACAACATCAATCACATTCTATCAATCATATTCTAAAAGCTATCAGGGTTGTTTAAACCTTAGGAAGGAAATCTTTTCTTCAAATGTTATTCTTTTTGCCACTTCAAAGAATAATCTCATAATAAATTCTTCAACTCTTAACAACTAAAACCAAGGACTCTTATCTTAATCACCAAATGACAATTAAACATAATCACATTACTTTATACTTTACCTGTATATTTAGAATTATTATCACCTAGGTTCCTTATAAATGTCATTACTTATAAAGTAAAATTTGAAGATAAACTAACTCTTAAAAGAATCACCTAAATTCACTTCACTCAAATCATTGGGGATTCACTTTGGGAATTTTAAAAAATTCATATCATTACTTATGGATAACAGCATCTTGCTTCTTTAAACTTTAGTCCTTATCAGACCAATAATATTGATTTTAGATATTGGATCTTATATTGTCTCGAAGACCATGAGTGCATAATCTTGCAATCACAAAAGGCAAGTTCACACTTTCTCATGTCCTTTGATTATTTTCTATAAAGTATTTTACAAATCCAGTGTTGTCATCACCTGCATTTGAAAAAGGTCCGAAAACACTATTTTCATAATAATGTGATTATAGGTTATTTACCATGAGATAATAACCTAGTAGGAAAGTTCCGGTGGTAAAGGAACATATTATCTAGGACTTAACAACCAATGTCGCCAGTGATTCTTGTGCCGTATATCATGCGTTAACCATGAGATTTGGAATGGGATA